>CM060376.1:62058018-66879268 GCA_030545235.1 Helianthus tuberosus | reverse complement strand
CCAGCATTAGCCCAACAAGAATCCTTCAAGTGACCAGTCTTTCCACAAGCTTCACATACTTTTGGCCCGCATCGGCCAGAATGGTGACGCTGGCAGGTGTTGCACTTGGGCTGGGTGCCCATATATCCCTTTCCTTTCTTCCCACCACCAGCTGTAACCTGAGCTGGCGCGTTTGGCTCTCCTTTCTTAACAACACCACTAGTGCCTTGTTTGAAATTCGAGAACTTTCGTTTGTTACCTCCTGATGACTCGACGTGAGTCTCTTTCTTCTTTGTCTCGATATCAGAAAACTTGTTTAGGCGGATCGCCTCCTCAGTGAGAGCTACGCTTAGATCGATCGCCTCAGTGATTGTTGCAGGCTTGGAGGAGGTCACCATGCTTATGATTTGAGGAGCTAATCCCCAAATGAAACGTTCAATCCGCTTGAACTCCGGAGTGACCATGTAGGGTACCACATGCGATAAGTCATGGAACCTTTGAACGTATTCTGCGATCTTTGGACCTTCCATTTTCAAATGCCAGAACTCAGTTTCCAATCTTTGGATTTCCGCGCGAGAGCAGTACTTTTTGCGCATAAGTTCCTTCAGTTCGGTCTAGGTTAGCGCGTAGGCAGCAGCTTCACCAAGTGTCTGTACTTGCAAATTCCACCAAGAGAGGGCTCCATCCAAGAATAGCCCTGAGATATAGGTGACTTGCTGATCAAGTGCGCATTTGCTCATGCGAAGAACAGACTTAGTTTTCTCAGCCCAACGAACAAAGGCGACAGTACCTCCTGTGCCATCAAAGTTGACCGGTTTGCAGTCTAGAAACTGCTTGTAGGTGCACCCATAAGGTGGATTGTTGTTGCCATTGTTGTTTGAGCTGCTTCCACTGGGTCCTCCTTGCGAGGCGGCGTATTGTGCGATGGAAGCAGCGATGACTTGTTGGAGTTCTGCCTCATTAGTAGGCATCGGCGTTGGACGTTTCGGCGGCATCTTCTAAAAGATGTGTTTACGTTGGTCAGGCCATAGTAAAGATCCCATGTTATAATACGTAAGTCAGGTCATAATATAGCGTACGTATATAATGATAGTAATAGTACATAACATCTCATGTTATAATCATATCAATCACACAACATCCCATGTTACAAACATCAATCACACAACATCCCATGTTACAAACATCAATCACACAACATCCCATGTTATAGAATATAAATAACCAAATCAAGCATCAAATATGATGAGAATACTGCGATTGCCATATATTGAGACCACATAGTAAGCGTACAAGTACATCACAGTGTCATACAACATCAGTCGACTAAGGGCTACATCACCCTAGTCCAAAAACTATATCAAATCAGTGTCAGTACATCAAATACATGTCAACAAAAGTCAGAATCATAATGTAGTCTCCAAAAATGCTGTGCAGTCAAAACCATTCGCCATCTTCTCACCAACGTCTATCCATACGGTACTGAAGAGCTCTACACGGATGGCGGTGGGGGAGGGGGAAAGTGAGTGTAAAACAAGCGACGCAAATGGAGCCAGTCCTCCTCCATGGCTCTCTGGGTACGCAAGAAAGAAGCAACCTGCTGCTCTAGGGCAAAGAGGCGTGCAGCATAGTCTGGTGGTAAAGGTCGAGAGGGCCGCAAAGGAGAGTGGGTCTGACCCTGGCACTGACACGGCGGCAGCTGGGCTCTCTCAAGCTCCTGGATGCGCTGCGTGTGTGCCTCGTGCTGGGCGACAAAAGACATCAGAACGTCCTCAATAGTATACCCCATATGGAAAGAATGGTAGGGGTCGGTCGGTGGCATAACAGAAGGTGACGACCAGAGAAACGGCTCACTGGTGGGATCAAAAGGTGCCACATGAAATGGAGAAACAGGGGGAAAAGTTGCAGACGGTGGTATAGCAGGGATAGATACCGGTACATGTCCAAAAGGGTGAGCCGAAGAACCCTCTCCAGGTCGCGCTGGAGGCGTAACTCGAGGAAATGAAAAGGAGGTACCAATGTGACGGGTATCAGTGATCTGAGGGGGAATAGGTGGGACCTCGTCATCAGTAGGAATCCACCCATACTGGGCGTGCTCATCTCGTGGGTCAATCTGTGCCTCAAAAAGTGCATGATCAAACTGAACTGGCATAGGATCATGGTGAGGTGCAACAAAAGGGTCAACTGGTGCATCAGCAATAAGTGGGGGATCAACATGATCAGCAACAATGACATGATCGCCCTCCAACAACGGAGCATCCACTGGGTGATCATCAATAGGTGGGTCAGCAATGACAGGCTCAATAACAGGTGCGTCAGCATGAACTGGGTCGTGCTCAAACGCAGGGTCTAGAGCGGCTACCTGCTCAGGGGCCATGGCAGGCTCGGGATCATCAAAGGCCATCTCAAAATCAAACCCAGGGTCGATGGGATCAACTGGGTCGACTGGATCCTCCATAGGCTGATCCATGGGTATAAACTATATATCCTGATCTGGGTAGAATTCTGGGGGAAAGACAGGATCGGAATCCTCCACATCATCGTGGTCGAAAGTAAAACTAGGAATAGGGGCAACAGAGGATGCCTGGTCGGGATCTGATCCATGTGAGAAGTGCTGCGCACTCTAGGTGTGTGAAGGTGCGGAGGCCACAGACTCGAAAGAGTCTGGGACCGGAGAGTGAGCAGGTGACTCCTCGGCGGGAGCATCTGCGATCATCAAGAGATCGCCAACAGCAAGAAGGGCCTCGCCCTGAACATCATCCTCTAAGGGCTCGTCATCAAACAGATCGACGCCGCCATCATCGTCGGCGTCGAGAAGCAAATCGTAAGCAGGATATGAAGCAAGTGGTATGGGAGCAGGTATCTCCACTAACGGTAGGTCCCCGGCCAAAGGGCCATCAGCGAGCTCGTCAGCACCATCAGGTAAAGCAAAGGGCTGAAAGTCGTCCTCGTCCGTGCTAGTAACGTCAAAGGTGTGGACCTCGTGCTCTGAAGGCTCTAGGTCATCTGATACTATAGGTCTAGGTCCTGTGGTGTCTGAGTCACCTGTGCTAGAGGTGTCCATGGTGTATGTAACATAAACACAAACATGCACAAACAGTCAATCATACAATCAAATAGGCACATAAGTCACCAAGTAAGCATTCAAATAATTCTCCTAGTCCCACTAGCCTCCCAGCCTCCTAAACTGCTCTTCCTAGTCCCACTAGTCGATTCTCCTAGTCCCACTAGCCAATTCTCCTAGTCCCACTAGCCAATTCTCCTAGTCCCACTAGTCCCACTAGTCCCACTAGTCAACTACCTCGATCTCCCAGACCGAGCCTCGGCCTCCCAGACCGAGCCTCAGCCTTTCTAGACTGAGCCTATAAATAATAAATAAAATGCGCTCAACATTTGTTTGTAAAAACGTTTTGGATCTGGACTTAAGTGTTATGCAGTAAAAATGTTTTCGTGAGAGCCCTAGTGATCATAGTCTAGACTCGAGAAGGAATCCTAGTACGCTATGATCAGAGCTCTGATACCAAGCTGTCACACCCTGGCTTTGCGGAAGCGTGGTTATTTGGTGTGACTTCTTAATACCATAGCTTAACCATAACAAAGCTATATGAAATAAAACCATGCAAGATCATCCATTTAATTAAGTTTTAAAAACCAAATACAACAACATTGTCTCAGTGGAAACACATCCTAATGACATTGTTCAACAAACACAAACATCAACATGACATAAACACAGTTTAAGGACTGTGACTTGTCCAGGAAAGAGTCACATTCCCCAAACCCGGATGACCTCGTAACTAGTGCAGCGGGAAAACGTGTCATACCGCGCCAGATCCTTTAATTCCCTGAAATACATGTAAGTTGAAAAATCAACAATAATGTTGAGCTAGTTCATGTGTAAGTGAGTAAATAAACCTTTGTATGTATAAAAATCCTGGTATGTAGCAAATAAGGAAAAAGAGATCACCAATGGTTTGCAAGGCCATTGATATGTGTGAAGTGCAAGTAGGAAGACTCAAACCTAGCGATTTTGCGTTGGGCACAACGTCACCCCAAGGTCCGTACTGTTGGACCTGGAGTTGGGCTCGCTACACCAAGATAGATCTACCGCTTACGTCCCTCGGTCCTACCATGAGGATTAATGGCCTCCAGTTCCCGCCTACCCACTCACATGATCTAAGTTGTAACCCTCCTTACGCTAAACATACCATGTATAAAGTACTCGTAATCATAGTAACATGTATTTCACCCCCTCAGTTTAGAAAACTGAAAACAGTTAAGAGAAAAGGGGGACATGAACTCACAGTGGTGCGTCTCTGCCAAGTATGTCTCCTGATCAAGCAGCTGTGTGACGACCTACACGTACTAACTCTATTAGACGGACGGCCGTGCCTTAGCTTTATGGTTTAAGTTTTCGGGAAATAGTTAGACAACTATTTCGTGTTTACATTCTGTATACTTGGTAATCATTTTCCTTCCCAAGGATGGGGGATTTAATACATGTGTGTTCGAAATATATTATTAAGTCTTACTTAAAATATATTTTATTTCTAACTCCAAAATATAAATATTCTTCTCAAAAATATTATATTTTCTATTACATAAACTTTTCCCAAAATAATACCGTGACAAAAATACGCGTTAAGTCACATTTTCTTAAAATGCGTAAGTTACGTTTTAATGATCGAGTGGTAATAATAATTACCGGTGTAACTTATATATTTATCGTAGAGGCGTTCGTATTATTTTGGATCCATTAACATTCGATAGTATTATTTTTACCCTAAAAATAATACTAGTATTTTCACAAAATAGTCATAAACACACATCAAGTGACTTTATGAAAAATATATTCAAAATATATATTTACCAAGTTTTATATTGTGAAATCCCATCTCCGATGTTTTTGATGTATTGTAAAATACATCTTTATTCGCGTCAGGTTTTAGTTGTTAGATTTTTGTTTTTGTCCGTTTTTAGTTTAGAATGTATATGCTTTTGATTTATTTGTATTTTCAGGTGTTTGGAGCTGGAAAGAAGCAGAAAAGAGAAAATCTAGCAAGGGAAAGTGTCGGGTCAAGAACCGGAAGCTCGGGAGCGAAAACGAAGTGAAAAAATCAGATCTGGGGAGTTCAGGCGGGCCGCGAAGGATACATAAGAATCTTAGGCGGGCCGCTAGAACTTAAATATGTGTTGCCGGATCATAACTCGAGCGCGACCCGCGAAGCCCTTATGTCGCTAAACAGACTTGTATCTAGTTACGGGAATTAAGGTTTGGAGGTTATATATCAAGATAGTCGTGCACAGACGAGAAGAGACGACTTTGGACGAATTTTGGGACTTCTTGGAGACTGATTTGCAGGTTTTGGAGTGATCGGGAAGCTAGGAATCATCGGGGATCATTCAGGAGCACTCGGGATCGAAGAAAACGGGTTCTATTATCTTGTTTCTTTGTGTTTCGTTTGTTCTTAATTGTTCGATGATGAATTCTGTTTTGATAATGATTGTTATGATTTTAGACATGATTATTGGCTAGATTTCCTTTACTACCTAGACATGGATGAATGATTGCTATATGATTTGATTATTTTTGGATTTATGGAAGCTATGGATTGTTTATAAATTGTAAACGGTTTGTTCTATCAGTTAGATGTGTTTGCGTGCTTGATGTTATTTTATTATTGATTATTGCTTCGCTTGAATCTTGGTGACGGTCTTTATCACGGAATAGAGTCGGGCTAGGGTTTTAGGTTTTGGTGAGTGTCTATATCACATAATAAACCTTTGATCCTTTAGGGTGAAAAGTGCACAAGTAACCTTAGAAGTAATAGTTGGTAATTTTATAAAATCAAGTGTTCTACTAATCATCAATAGCTATAAGGTGCGAGATTATTGCTAGGTCTAAGTGATTAAACCGCAAGGTGGGTCCTTCTTAGGAAGTTAACCTTTTGGCTGCTGTCTAACAAGTCTAGCTGAGAAAACAAACCTATCCTAGGTTTAGGTCTCAAAAGGGAGTGAGCCTTGTAGGATACTTTTATAAACCCATTAGATGTCTTGTAAAGGAGTCTAATAACCGGTAATTCAACAACCTTTAGGGGATCTTAGCGTGCTCTTGAGAAGGATTAGGGGTCCTTAGATTTCCCGATAGGTGAGAATTATAAGATCCCGGTTCCATAGCAGACAACTTCCAATTATAATCATAACTAAAAGCAATCAGGATTCCTGTCTAGGAAGTTCCTTCATCATCCTTGAGTTCAGCTTTCGTGTGAGTTCGTGTCTAGTTCGTCTAGTTTAGTTAGTATTCGTTAATTGCATTCTTAGGATTTTTAGAAAACCCCCCCAATCAACAAACATTTAGTTAAGTCGTGTTAGTTTGAGTCTAGATAGAGTCATTAGCGTCTTCAGTAGAGTCTCTTGGGTTCGATACTCGGACTTCCTTAGGCTATACTTCATCGATCGGTACACTTGCCGGTCGTGTGGTTTAGGGTTTAGAGAGTCTTAGTTTTATAAATTTAAAACTTAGAGAGTCTAGAATTAGGGTAATTTTAGTTGTTTTAGTTGACCCATTTTCAGCACATCAAGTTTTTGGCGCCGTTGCCGGGGACTCTTTGGCGATTGCGTTGATTACTTTGTTTGGATTTGTTTGACATTATACGTGCTATTTGTTCTTTTGTTTGAGTCGTAGGAGTCTAATTGTCCATGTCTTTTATTTTTCTTGAGTCTTGTAAATATGTATGAAATTTGTGGAGGACCTCACTTTACAGTTAAATGTCCCCAGTATGAGGGGTCCTCTGCAGATTATGATACTAACCCCTTTGTGCAGCCACAGCAATATGCTTTGCAGGGGTATCCCGCAAATGCTAAGGAGATGTTTCCAAATTTTTTCGAGCTTAGGGAATTAATTTTGGAGTGTGTGCGAACAATAAAAGAGTTGGAGTACGGGGATCCAAGGTTACCAAGAATGATCGATCTACTTGATTGAATGTTCGAGCAAATAGGCCCAAATATAGAGTGTGACCTCAGTCGACAAAGGGATCCAAGGTGTGAAGAATGTGGTGGATCACACCGGTATGAAGAATGTGCGATCGCTGCTCGGTTTGAAATGGGTTGGAGAAGTAGAGAACAGAAGCAAAATATACAGTGGGGCTATGATGATGATGATGAGTGGGTTACAGTTCAAAGCTCATATTATAAGGCGATAGTGCTTCCCGAGCTTGCTGATGGAGAGACAATATGGGGATATGTGGAGAATAAGGAAGAAAAAGTGGGGATAGAAAGAGAAGGAGAAGAGGAAGACGAAGAAGAGTCGGTTGAGGAGATCATTCCAGTCATGGAGACGATAATGGACAACGAAGTCCCACCTCCGGTTCTGCAGGGTATTATATATGATTACTGGAGTGATTCTGATGATGAGGAAGAAGAAGATGAGCAACCTCCCAGCAATCCAGATATTTCTGAGGATGATGATTATCTCACTGACCCAATATGGGACATGTCTGATGCATCAAAAGTGGGGGGGGGGGGTGATCATATCCTATCATGGGAGACGGAGTTTGGTGACGAGTTGGTTAATCTACCAACTCTAGTAGATGAAGAACGATTTGACCTGGTTGGCGATTTGACCGAATTAGAAGCATTATTGGAAGAGAAGCCAACTATGGAGATCAAAAAGTCACTAAAAGTAGAAGAGGTGGTGGAAGAGGAAGAACACCACAGCTCGCCCATGGAAGTATTGGTAAAAGCCACTCAAAAATCAAAACAGCGGGAGAAGGCAAGTAAAAGGAAGGATCGGAATTGGTTACGGATCGAGGGTGGCCATAAGAAGAAGAAGGAGCCTTTGAAGTTCACGAACGATCGGTCTTCTCATTACATGCCACGCATTCGGTTTCTTCCAGGTATGTTTAAATTTTGGTGGTCTGACCCGTTTGAAAATTTTAAAATATTTTATTATTCCACCATTATATTTTTAAATATTTTTGAGTATCAGGTGGAATTAAACGGGTTGGATAAGGTCCAGATCAAAGAAAAACCTCCTGATTAAATTCAAGTGTGGGGAGGTTTTGTAGAGTTTGTATTTTGAGTCGTAGTTTTTGTATCATGAGTCTAAGTTAGAAGTTTTTCAGTCATTTGTGTCGAGTCGGTATTGCTTTGGTATTTTGCTTGTTTTTGTTGATGCAGTTTCGAATATGTACCACCCGTACTCAATCTCCATCCGGGTGAGTTTGAAGCTGTTTATTCGAATTTCGGGCATTTATCAAGCATGTTAGTTGGTGTCAAAGCCGATTGCGAATGAAATGCTATACAATCAAGCTGGATTGGACGAGAGTTTTGGAGCATACGCGAATAAAACCAGCTAAGTCCTTTCCAATTTGCCTTTTGTCTTTTTATTTCTTATTTATTTTTAGTTTTTTGAGTTGGTTTCCATCTTACATTGAGGGCAATGTAGAGTTTAAGTGTGGGGATGGGAAACTATCATTTAGTGTCTAGTTCGTCTAGTTTAGTTAGTATTCGTTATTTGCATTCTTAGGATTTTTAGAAACCCCCCCCCCCCTCAATAAACAAACGGTTAAGTCGTGTCAGTTTAAGTCTAGATAGAGTCGTTAGTGTGATCAGTAGAGTCTCTTGGGTTCGATACTCGGACTTCCTTAGGCTATACTACATTGATCGGTACACTTGCCGATTGTGTGGTTTAGGGTTTAGAGAGTCTTAGTTTTATAAATCTATATATATATATAAACATGATAAATAAGGGCTTAGGTGTCATGTTGTGAGGGCTTGAGAGATGATGTGGCATCACCATAGGGCATCTAGAAATTGGTTTTGGCTCCAAAATTCGGGTCATAAAAATTCGTGTATATGGGTTAACGCGGGATCCATTTCCTTTAATTTTGACCCGACTTCCATTTGTACGATATCTGTGTTTCTTTTCCAAAACCCTAGAGAGCCTCCATCTCCATTCTCCATCTCCATTCCAAGCAACTGATCTTCTCTTCAAAATGTTTTCCTTTTATGAATGGTCCGCAACTTTGTGACCTAAATTCTTCAGCCGCTTCATTCATCTACAATCCATACGATTCAAGCATCAGGTAAACATTCTTATTTTTCTGATTATTAATATGTTCCTTCATCGATTCATCATTATTAATCATAGGTACGTTCCGGCTACCATTATTAATCAGAGTTTTGGTTCTGATTGTGAATATGCGTTTCTTTTTCACCATTTCATGAAAACCCTAGATCTCACCTCGTGTTTTTCTGGTTTCAGTCATCTACAATCCATACGATTCAAGCATCAGGTAAACATTCTTATTTTTCTGATTATTAATATGTTTTATCTTAATTCTTTTGTTAATGTTAATGGGTTCGACTATAGAATGCCCTAGCGGCCACCTCCGGTGATGACGGCGAGGGTTTCGACGAGTTGATTTCAGAAATGGAAAATAGGTGAAATTTATTGAAGGGGCGATTATATTAGCAGCTAAAGAAATGGATGACTTAACTAATAGCAGGTTTGTATTTTTTTTGTTTTTTGCAATTTTTGTTATAGGAACTAGAATGGAGGTTGTTTTGATTTAACTAATACAAATCGTTCATTTAGGTTTGATTATTCAGGTTGACTTCGGAAATAGAGACGATAATAATCAAATCTAGGGCATCCATAGTTGTACTGTCGAAGAACTATGCAAAATCCAGATGGTGCCTTAACGAGCTTTGGTTGATCCTGGAGCAAAGGAGGGAGTGCAATCATTTCCTTTTACCTGTTTTTATCACGTCAACCCATCAGACGTTAGGAACCAAACAGGAATATTTTCTATAGAAGGGTCAAAAGCGACAGTGGATAGTGTGAGGCAGTCGAAGGCAGCACTAACAGAGGTGGCCGATTTGAGTGGCATGGTTCTTTCTGGGTATATGTGCTTTCTCTCCCTATTCATCTTTATACTTCAAAATTTAGGAAACTATTATGTCTCTTAATTTATTAGGATACAGTGCTAAAAATTTGCTTAGCGCTTTGGTTGAACATAATTAAGGAATCTCAGTTCTGGCTTAGAAGATGGTCAAATTAAGTCAACGTTTGAGAAATTCATCAAGTGCTTTAGAGTTTATACAAAGTGACCACTAATTGATTTTGTTGTTTAAAAAAATCTTTTATTGGATAAATCGACTTTGACAAACCTAAAAGCAAAAGATGAAGAAAAATGTACTGAGTATGTAGGTTCTGTAACTTTATACCAAGTTATAAACACTCCCTAAAAATTGAAGAGGAATCCTGGTATCATTCCTTTATGTTGGGGTATGTATGGGTCGGTCTGAGTCGCTTTTGACCAAAAGTCATAACCATAACCGCGATTTCGATTAATGGATAACCATAACCACAACCGACCGAATATGACGGTTTTGACTAATCGGTTTCAGAGGTTATAGCGAGTCGGTTATGGTCGATTAACTATGATTTACGTCTAGCTAAAAATAACTCATTTTTTAAACAATGGAACAATCCATTACATCTTTGTATATATTAATATATGGCATATAGAATATGCAAACAAAACGATATTATATATATAAACAATAAATCTAAACAAACTTTCAACCAAAACATATGATATAATCCATAAACTCAGGTGCTGTACAGTTTTTTTATTCATAATATTTACCAATGTTATTGTATTTGTAGAATTATTATCTGGTAAACAAACTAATACTTCATGTGATTGTCAGGGAGAAAGTGAAAAACTAATCGTTAACAACATGAATAAACCCAAGGTATTCGGAAACAGTTCAGACGGGTGCTGGTAAAGATGTATCTATTTGTCATTGGCGGCGTCTTGAATTTTTATAAGGTTATTGCTAAAAGCAAACTTTTGTGATATTGTTTTCTTATTTTAGTATTTAATTTTGACTATATTATGAATTGTAGGGTTAATGCATGCTTGAATTTGAGTTTTCTTTATCAAATAGATGTAGTAATGTGATTGTTATTGATCCAAAGAATTCCTTTTTCATAGCTTTCAAAAGTTTTTTTCCAGGTTTTAACCTTGATAAATTAAGAAAACAGAGGTCACGTGTATCATATGCATCAATATCTGCAATTGGTATGTTTTTTTTTTTTGCTTCAAAATCCTCTATTTCATGATTAAATTATGAAATGTTTGTGATTCTTATGGTTTTTTTATTTGTTTAGAAACTATAGGTACGAGTTACTCTCGACACATGGAAGATGAGTATCAGAAGTTTATCCGGAGAATGAACCCGCCTCGAGTCGTAATCGACAAGGAATCGTGTAAAAATGGTACAATCATTCAGGTATTAAAACTTTTTAATTTTTTTATCTTTTTGAATGCACACCAGGTTATTTGTGTTTATGCGTGAATGAAAATGAGTTAATGAAATTTTTTATTAGACTTCATCGTGAGAATGTTCTTGATAATTTAAAAGAAGATAACATTATTGGTAAAGGGGGAGTTGGAGTTGTTTACAAAGGGGTAATGCCAAACAACGAGCTTGTAGCCGTCAAGATATTACTGGTTATGAGTTGTGGTTCAACCTATGATCATGGGTTCAAACATGAGAAAAATCTACTGGTTTATGTGTACATGTCTAATGGAAGCTTAGGTGTAGGAATAACATTTGTTGAACTTTAAAATGGTGGTCTGAGGAAGAAAATGGTTTTGCATCTGGTCAAGGCAGGTCTGTAGTTTCCTGTTGGTAGCTGCTAGGGACAATAAGAAGAACAAAATCATTCCAAAGTATGTTTTGTTAGCTGCGTTCAGTATTAGTCATGTTGAAAATGAACAGCTAATTGATGATTTGAAGGAACTAGAAGAAGGGGAACTTCGAGAGAGATTAATAGATACCGGTCGATGGAAATATTCCATTCCAAGTGATTGACCTACTTGGATCTTTGCTTGTAATTGGTTTGAGTTAGTTATGAACTTGACGATTCGATAATTTTATACTTTATCAAGGTTACCCAAAACTATTTGACTACTATATACGTGCCACCCAGTCATGTATCCTATTTTGTTTATAAGCGCCCTTTAATATTTTGATGATTCAATAATTTCATACTTTATAGAATAGAAAAACACATTTTTATTTTTTCATTTTTTGCTGGATTTGGTATAAACAAAACTAAATACATATTTGGGTAGTTTTATTAGTTAAGTGACTTAAAAGAAAACAGTTTGGTATCATCCTTGTACAGGGGCTTTTGATGATTTCATTATTCTCTTAAATGAGAGTTTCTTTCTATAGTTAATGAACTTATACGGTGTCTCTTGCTCATTCCCATTAGTTAGTTTATAACTTTAGTTTGTACAAGTTTTAAAAGATAGTGACAATTAACTGATATGTGAACAGGTGAAAAAGTTGATGCCATGATCAAAGTTAGAGGAAATAGTAATACAAATTCAGTTTATGAGGCCTATTTATTTGTTTATTAAGTTCATATATGTAACCAAAGTTTTTACTATTAAAAAATAAGTGTCAATAATAGTTTTAAGGTTTTAATTATTTACGTAAATATATATACAAAGTATTAATATATGTTTATTACCTCATATAACCGGCCATGTTGTGTGTTTTTCAATCATATCCGTATCGACTATTGGGTTACAGTTTAAACATAAGTATACTTAATAAATTATACGACTTTCGTTATCGGGCAAATATAATTATGTTTTAAGCTGTTATACTTAGAAAAATATACATGATTAATAACTAATAAAATAAAACAACCTGTGGGTACCACGGGTGATAATCTTTTTACATATTATGCACGTTTTTAGGGGTATATATGGAGCTGCCCCTAAAACTGTATTTATTAGAATAATTTTCAAAAAGATTTTGGAAGAAATTTTAGACCTTGAAGGTTGTTTTTTTTTTCTTTTTAGGATTAGGTTTCGACATTGACGAGATAATACAAGCATGGCATGAACTGTATGAAGTGAAAAGATGGCAAAGTGGCGTTTTTCGATTAGCGCCACTGTTTAGAAGATGAGTTTTGGTTATTGGTTCAAAGAAAAAAGTATTGTGGATGAAATTTAATATAAGGGTGAACACAACATACATGTTTTGGAGAACAGCTAGATGAATATATCCGGGTCGCTAGCTTGGGAAGTGGGATCACTTCCGCGGTTAAGGGTACCGTGCATCTACCCTTTTTTTTCCAGTTGGTTTTGAAAACATGTGTTTTTATTTTATTTCGTCACATAATTCGATTAATATAAATTAATTTTTCCTACCCGGGAAGTTCCCGGGTGATAACCTAGGTGAACCCGGGCCGGTCAACCCGTTTTTTTTTTTTTTTTTTTTTTTTTTGTAAAATAACATATGAAAGTTAAAGTCTTACTAAAAAACACAAACGTATATAACACTTATAATTTGGTTGTTTTTTTTAGAGGGAACTTAATTTACTAAGAGAGACTTTGGTAACTCGAAGGATATGAATCTTCAAAGGGACTCGACTATCTTTAAATTGTATATCCCCTCTATCACTAATTTATGCAACATCAGACTTTGTATTTTATTTTATTTATACACTTGATATTTATCTTAATAGTTTTCTCCAACCCGGGTAGCACCCGGGTGATAACCTAGTTAGTTAATAAACATGTAATTCGCAAGAGTCTCATGAACTTGTAGTTTTTCCAACACTATGATGTAAATCCCAAAACTTTTAGCGGATCTTTATATAAAGCAATCCGATTTCGTAAAAACCTCGTTTTTAGGGAAGTTCCGTCTTTACAACTTCTCGTCATCTTTTTCAAAAATAGTTATTTTGTCGAAAGTGTGTGCTACACAAGTGTTTACACACTTGTGTGTTCTAAAAATCATTCGTGTTAGTGTAAGATCCGTCTTTAGAAAACATGATTTCTTTGATACTTGGTTCTTTGAAAATACCGCTTGTAGATACGTAGATCTACTAGTTTTAAATACTATTTCACAAGCTAAATCGCTTTTACACAAGTTCATGATTTGTGTGTGGTAGAGTTTCATCCTTTAACCCTTGTTACTTCCAAAACAACCTTATGTCATGATCCAAGGTCATGACCAATACGGGTTAAATTTCGATCCGAGCTACCAAAACATAGATCGGGTCCAAATAATCACATAAATCAATTTCTACAAGATTTACACAACATATGAGCTTTTAACCATCACTTTTAGTGTTTTTAGTAGACTTTTGTGTGTCACTTTGTAAGATTACGAGTTTTAACCGTTACAAATCGTTTTAACCACTTCAAAATAGTTCGAGAGGGTGATTATAGCAACTTACTACTAGCTCGAGGCTAGGGAAGAATCTAAACGCAAAATGAGAGGATAAAAGCAATAGAGTGAGGTCCTTCGCGTTCCGAATGCACCAAGCTTCCTCGTATGTGATCCTTAACACTTGTAGTTACTTGAAATGAGATGATCAAAATCGAAAATGATGGATGGGTGGTATAGGGGGTTCGGCCGAGAGCTCTTTGAGAGTGAGAGAGAGTGTTTTCTTGTTATGTGATTATGTGAAGGTTATGGTGGTTAAAGATGTTACTTATAGACCATTCTTGCATCATTGTCCAATGGATTTAGTGTTGTCAAGATATTAGGCAAAGTAGGATTAAAATAATCATCAAGGTACAAGGGGTGTCCCCTTGGGGACCGAATTCGTAAAGGGGGGGGGGGGGGGTTCCTAGTTCAAACTCAACCAAACACTAAGTATGTAGTTAGGTTAATCTAGTTAGTTAAGTGATTAACCCGGTTACTAGTGTGTTGTGCTTTACAGTGGGTGTTAGGGTATTCAGGGACCCTAACTGGCTCAGAAAAAGAAAAACATAGTTAATGACAATATTTTTATGTTCCGGGTATAGTCCGGTTGTTCGGTTGGATAGTAATCCGTTAAAGCGTTAAACAAAGCTTTAAAGTGTCGTTAATACCATTTTTTAGTGACACAACTTATTCCTGACACTTTGGAAAGTGTCTAGTAATACTTTTCTCATGTTTTGGCACTTTATTAGGTAGCTCAATGCTGAATTTTTGTGTAAAGTGCTGAATTTTGTGCTTAGAGCACGTTTTGGGCACATCCAGTCATTGTAACTTATTCCTAGAGACGCAGTTCTACAACCCTTGTATCCCTACACTCACCACTAGTGTAGCAAACTATCTCAGGCTCTTACAGGCCTTAGAGGCAGTGTCTGCCTGATGCTGGCTTTATCAGCATGTTCAATAGGTTATCCGTTTATAGTGCTACCGTGCTTTTTGTGCATCATGTTTGTCACTAAGGTTCAGCATGTAAATAATGTAGTGACGGTAAGTAAAGTATGATGCAAGTAAGTACATGTATCAGTAATCAAGTAGCAGTTCATCAGTAATTTCAAACAACCACAGTAATTAAGAAGTAATTAATTATTAATTAAGTCGTACGGATACCTGATTTAGTGAGGGTTGTCACAAATTTGATGCTCTATAAGATGTCTGGTTTCTCAATATGTGTGTTAAATTGATCTAAAATTGTTTGATTTGATTTTGATGTCGAGTCCCTATGTTTGCTCTTTAATTTTGGTATTGAACATTTAAATATGTGGTGTTTTGTCAAGCCGATTCAATCTGAGAGCCTCTGCTCTCAATGAAGGTTCTAGGTAAGTACATCATGGCAATCTCAGATTGCACCTCACATTTGTTTTCCCGCTCATTGCCCATGACCCGTATTATCTATCACATGGATCCTATGACCCAAGTTATGTTTGAGAAACCCTAATTCTCATTCCTATCCATTCATCTCCTTCACACATTCAGTGTTTGATCCCTCCAATTCTCGTGATTTCAGTGTTTGGTATCTCCAATTTAGGCACAACATACCCTAATTTGAAAAGGTCAGTATGCGATATCCATAATTATGTTGTGATTAATCCAAAATAGATCTACATATCGTGTTTGCTTCGATTTGGATAAAGAGTTTCATGAAGTTTTCCAGTACTGATTTTATTTGCTAAAGGAATTGAAAAAAAAAAGCAATAAAACCCTTTAATTTCTATTAGTTCTGTTGTTGTAATGGTGTAAGAATAATAAAACTTATGTTCAATTCATATGTGATTGCTTATATCATTCATATATAAATGCTAATATAGGGTTCTTTTTATGTGGGTTTATGCATACAAGTTATCAATCCAATATACATATGTTAATTAGTTCAAATGTATTTTGTTTATCTTTCATATAGCTATCTCTAATGCAGATTTCTCCGTAATAGCGTATGGACATACCGTCTAGCTTATATATTGAGGGTGTGAGGAAGCATTGTTTTGGGTAGGTGAATATGTTCTACTTCCTGACAGAGAGGTTCACAAGAAAAAAGAGATAGTTCAGGTTTGTTTCTAGAACCTTATAATGATTATCTAAGTTATTCTATTGATGATTATCTACGTACCATATAATTATCTATGTACGTTTGATTTCTCACTAATGCACAGGTTAAAGTGTCAGTTTATGGCCTTTTTTACTGCTATTGAATTCGTATATGAGGGTTTTGAAATCTGCAATCGTGTTTTAGGTTTTTTTTTACAATATTAATTCTAATCGATAGTACTAATGATGGAGAACTGAGTTTCGACTACAGACGGAAGAGAGATGGGCTTGCCACTTCAACAAATCCATTGAGGTAATCTTGTAGTTTATGGATGGGATGTTGGGTTAATATATGAATACTTTTAGTGTTTATATTACTTGCTTTTCTTCTTATTAAATTTCGAGAGCAATGCCATATATATAATTCTTTGGAGGTGATATCAATGACAACGTTTTATATGCACTGGATGGATAATTGTAGGTAACGGTATCTTAGGTTGGAAGTTTTTGATATCCTCAAAAGATCCAATTGTTTAGATGAAAAGAATAAGAATAGCTAGATTTACTTTTATAATTCTATGTTTCTTGTGATTACTGGTATAGTTACTTTATATACCTATATAAATTTGGTACCATCAACATGCAAATTATATGATTAGTTTAATGTGTAGATGCATGGGCTCATTTAATTGTCTAAATTTGGTGGATGCTACTGCTATTTAGCCACATTATTCATCAAACATTATGATAACTTTATCTACTAAAATGTTTCCATCATGTTATCCATGGCTTCGCCAACTGGTTTACGAGCGCTAAAGGAAGAAAAAGGGGCCCCACATTCCATAGTTATGAAAGCGAGCGTCATTGTTGCTCTAAAACTACGTGGCGCTGATGTGGCATGATAAAGCCCCTCTAGGGGTTTTATTTCACACTGGTTAGCCTAAGTATTGTTTTTTTCTAATTGATTATGTAGTGTTTATGCATTTTTCGGAACTTATAAAAATAAGATAGGATTGTTGTTAAATAATTGTTTAAAATTTCTTTTACTCAACCCGTGTAATACAGGGGTCTATAACCTAAAGGGTGTTTGGGATTACGTTTTGAAGTGATTATTTAATTATTGCGTTTGTAAAACATAAATAATCTAAAAAAGTGTTTGGATGAAAAAGTGATTATCTGCCTCCAAAACGCAGTTTTGGAGAAGCATGTACCTACATGCTTTTTCAAAACGCGGTTTTGAAAACGCATAATCTATTTTGAAAACGCAACACCAAACACCCCCTAGTATATACTTAAACCATTCTAGGATAGAATGAACATTCTAGAAGCATAAGATAATAACGTATCCAATAAAACATTGCTTGCTCTTTTTTTCTTTCTCGGTTCACGCAAAATACGACTAGGCCAAAGTTTTGATTTACTAAAATGTTTAAGCCCATAAAAAATTATAAATAAAATAACTCAGTCCCCCAACATAAAAATATCTAAATTTCTCTTTATAGAGTTATGTACATATCGAGAGATAGAAAGGTAACACATCAAGTCATAATCGAATATCAAACATAAGAACACGAATATAGTAACTGAGATTGTGATAACTCTTGAATGATTTGTTATTGAGTATTATGTCTCTATAAATACAAGAGGTTGTACAAAGTTAAAGGAGAGAATTACTCCTTGACAAAATTAAGAAAATATCTCCATAAATATTTTGAGGCAATAATTATGGATTGCCTAATATCCCCTGTCAATGCGAGAGGGAGGAGGTTCGAGACGAGGCATTGTTCTAAATTTCTCAAATAATGGCTTGGGGGAGACTTTTTGTGAAGATGTCGACAACTTGTTGATCCGTGGAGATGAATTTGGTGTGAAGACGACCAGCCGCAACCTATTCTCGAACAAAGTGATAGTCAAGATCAATATGCTTTGCCCTCTTGTGTGAGATAGGATTTTGACTTAGGAAGAGAGCACTTTTGTTATCACAAAAAAGAGTTGGCAGTCCCGGTGGTAAGGCATGTAATTCACGTAGTAGATGAGTGACCCAAATAATCTCTAAAGCCGTATTAGCCATAGCTCTATATTCCGACTCACAACTTGAGCGAGCCACCGTTGGTTGTTTCTTTGCACTCCAAGATACCAAATTTCCACCTAAATAAATGCAATAACCATAGGTGGATCTTCGTATGCCAGTGCAACGAGCCCAATCTGCATCAGAAAAACCTCATAAAACAGTGTTAGGTGGCCTATCAAATGTTAAGCCATGTGAAAAGAGTGCCCTTGACATAATGAAGAATTCGTTTGACAAGTTGGAAGTGGATGGTGGTGGGATTTTGAAGGTATTGACTCGCTTAATTGACGGCATAAGATAGATCAGGACGAGTGATGGTTAGATATTGGAGGTCACCCACAAGAGAACGATATAGAGTGGGATCATGAAAGGGTTCATCAGTGGAGTTGAAAGTGTCTTTGGGTGTGAGAGGTGTGGCAACCGGTTTGGAATCAAGCATCCCGGCTCTTGAGAGTATGTCATAGGCATATTTGGACTGATTTAGAAAGAGGCCAGGTTTGGTGTGAGTAACTTCCAAACCAAGGAAAAAGATTAGTATGCCAAGATCTTTAATTTTAAATTCCTTGTGAAGACGATTGCTGAAAGAGGTGATGAATTGTTCGTTGTTTCCTGTGATGATTATGTCGTCCACGTATACAAGGATATAAATTAAAGTTCCATCATGATTAAAAATAAATAATGATGGATCGGCCCGACTGCATTGAAAACCAAGAGTGATGAGGAAGGAACTTAATCGTTTAAACCAAGCACGTGGAGCTTGCTTCAAGCCATAAATAACACGATTTAGTTTGCAAACGTGATTTGGACGGCTTGGGTCTTGAAAACCCGGAGGTTGTTGTAACAACTCTCACCAAAACTATTATTTCTTATTATATTTTATCCAATAGGAAACCCTAATTAAGACCCCCAAGTGATACTGCATAACCCCTAAAATTTTCAGAACAATTGGAATCAGGATCAGGGCCCCTAAAACTCAGGGGGGGTATTTCCTAGTTGATATTATCTAAACAGTTTTCGATAGAATTCGAATTTTAACGAACGGTCGACTCACCCAAGCTATTGTGACACGTGGCTACCCTATGCTAAAAGTGACTTCTCGCGCCACGCGAGAGCCTCTCGTGACACGCGACAGCGCCGTTTTTCCAGTATAAATAGAGGAGTTTCGCACTTGAATTTGGGCGTTGGTTCGACGTTAAAATTCGATTCGTACACCGAGATATCGTCTGATTACTATAAAAACACACACAATCATGAAATTCTGCCGCGATAACAGGGCAATAACTCGATCACTGCTACGATTTAATGTCCGATCGATAGAAACCAATCCGATGGATGTTTAAGTGCTGCCCAAACTCGGGTTATGCTTTGTCATTTGTCGTAAATTCGATGGATGTTTAAGTATCGCACTTTGTCATTTATTGTGAAGGTTTTGATCTCGTGAGTTGTCGTAAAAGTTGGATTAAAGTTACTAACCTAGTTTTCGTGTGCATTGTTATTTAAATTAGGTTACAAGGCTAATCATTAGGCTAAGCGCTGCCCGTTTAAATCTGCAAAGTGAGTCATTCTCTTTTTATTAAATTACTTTGCAAAACCCTAAATGTTTTTAAAGTTATAATTATAGGGATTTAGTCTTTGTAATCTTCAATTACAGCCGGTATGTGGGGTTTTGTATACATTACTTGATAACTGCCACCATTGGACAACGAGTTAGCCAATGGGTGATATGACCATAGTCACAGAAACAGGTCGAGTGACAAATACCGTTGGGTAATTGGTTGATAAAAACAATGTAATCACCCTTAATACTGTAAGTTATAACAATGTATTGCAGTGATTATGTCTTTGCCAATCTTAAAGAAGCAAATGTAAAAACTCTTAATACTGTGAATTATAACAAATGTGTTTTTGTACAAAAATGAATGAACTCACCAGTATTTCCTGCTGACCAAATCTTTTTAAAAAACGTTTCAGGTAATTACCGTAGATGGGAATAAGAGTGATGATGCGGCACCGAAAGGCTTAAGAGAAGTGGCTTATTTTATCAAATTGAATTAGATTAAGAAAACACGGTTTTATACATGCGGGTTTATCCCATATAAAAGCTACCTTTGTAAAACATGGGTTTTATCCCATCTGTTTAATAAATAAAATCCGGTGTTTTCTAAACTCTGATATTTTTCCTACCTCACGGTCCTGATGAAATTTCCGCTGCAACACTTTTCAAAATAATCACCGGTACCACTTGGCTATTCGCGGCTCCCGATTCCGTCCAGGGTGGGGTCGGGGGTCGTGACAGAAGGTGGTATCAGAGCCATGCCACTGGTTTAAGCCAAAGAAGTGTTCTGGTAACACTTAAATTCTAAAATTTCTGTGGTAGGAAATAACTTATGTGATTATGTGTTTTTGTGTCATTTGACTATTTGTTAGTTTACAGTATGGGTAAGCAAAGAATTTCGGACATCTATCGTCAATTAGATAGTTCACCAAAAGATAAGGGAACCTCATTTCAATCAAATTCCTCAAGATACTCAGCAGATACTGAGGAAGGAATATTTATTCGTAAGGCACAGTTTGAGAAACCACTTACCACTAAGAAAAGAATTTGGATTATTAGAAAAAGTCAAGAGAAAATAAAGAAGTCACAACAAAAATGAGTGATAATCAATAAGGAAATTCATAAAATAGGCAATAACCCACCACGGGAATATGAATTAGATGAACAATGGGCAAATCTCTATATTCTAGCCACTACAACAGTAAATTTTAACTTTTAATTAAGTTAAAATGTCAAACCCGGACCAACCAATAAAATTAGGTCTCAACCAGAAAAATTTATAAATTATCTTATCTCTCAATACCATGACCCAGTACTAGCACCCATGTCACCTATAAGCCAGAAACTTTAAAAGGAACTTTGCCCCTTAGATAAACAACTTAATAAGAGGAGATAGAATAAACCTTATATAAAAGCATGTTGAGCATAATATTCCTAGATAGACTAAATGCACAACCCCTAGTATATTTTAAATTTCAGTTGTAATTTGTAATAGGTATATATATATATATATATAAGTCGCAGTGTTTAATTAAATCTGTGTGTACAGTTGTACCTAAATGTTTGTACTAAATATTAGTCTGTGATAATTAATACCTGATAGATATCCAGATTAACAACAAAGTAAATCAGGAAAACCAGAATTTAATGCCTTAGTATAAGCATCAAGATAACTAATTACTTGTATGAGTAAAGTGGAATGGGTATTGGTATACCGTGAGGATGATGACTAGAACGTTGTGAGTATGGTAAATAAGTGCTGTGCGGTAAAGTGTTGTATATTTTAGGTGTATATTTTAAGCCCTTTTTAACACTTATTTTAGCCAAGTTTTAAATTTATAAAACACGATATTTCACTAACACTAAACACACATATGGGCAAGTGCACCCATCGTTGAGTGTAGTATAGCGTTGGTAAGATACCGAGGTCGTCGAAGGACACAAAAGCTTTTAGTACCAGTTTATCCTCAACGTCTAACCAAAATAAAAGTTTAGAAAAAATGTTTTAAACTAAGAAAATTAAAAGCTAACTAAAATGCTGAAAATAAAAATAAAAATAAAAACAGATAGACAAGATGAATCACTTGGTTCCGACTCGTATCTAGTATAACCTTTGATTATTTCCGCACTTTTGCACATAATTAAGAGATTATCTTAGTTATTGTAGTAGGCCCCTCTTTTGAAGGTGACGTTACCCTCACCCCAGTAGTTTGAGTCAGCAGGGATACAATCCTAAAGGGGTGGATTATTGGAAGATAATGAATTAAGTTATTAATGCAGTATTGTGGTAGGCCCCGCTTTTGGCGGTGACGTTACCCTCGGCTAAGTAGTCTGAGTCAGCAGGGATACAGTCCTAAATAGCCGGGTTATAGTATTAATAGTAGTTAACTTATGAGGGGATCAAAGAGTTTGGACCCCCGCCATCCAATACCGTGAAGTATTGAAGGAGGTCCTACTAAATTTGACCCAGGTCCATTGCAGGACCTCTAAACGCTGAACAATGGCAAGACCTTTACCAAACCGTTCCCTTAACCCCCTACCAGGTAGCCAACATACCTCCATATAGACCGTGGAGATATGAATGGTGAAAATCCTTTATTTTATATAGACAGTAAAATAATGCCAAGACACCACGGACAAACGATAAGGAAAGATCACCTTCAACATAAGTAACTAGTTATTAAAGTCATTAATACAAAACCAAATAAAAAGTGCAAAAGATTAGAAATAAAAAGTATTATACTAGACACTTTGTCTTCACCAAGTGATGTAAGAGACTTAGGCAAACATGGCCTTGATTGTCAAGAACTCTTACGATCAATCTTGGATCCCGAGACGACTCACACACTCTACGATGGACAATGGATGATGGTGGTGGATGATGGTGTTGTGATGGTGGTGGGTGGTGGATGAAGTGTGAGAGAGGTGGTGTGCCAAGGGATGAGATGAAATGAATCCAAGCACTCCTATTTATAGGCTGAACAGAGTGCTGGACACGGCCCCGTGTCCGCTGGACACGGCCCCGTGTCTGTCTGACAATCTCTCTCTTCATTAATTGTAATTCGCAATTACAATAAATGCGCCTGCTGTACTTTCGACACGCCCCCGTGTCCGCTGAGCACGGCCCCGTGATGGGCAATAGAAGCTTCTATGGATTTGTCTTTTCTGCTGCTTCTTGGGCACGCCCCCGTGCTGGCTGAGCACGGGGCGTGTTCAGCCTTCTGTCTTCTCCTTTTTGCTTTGGAAGGTGCCGTTGAGGGGTCGGGCAGTCCACTAATGTTCCTTTTCTTGTATTTATGTTGGATTTAGCTGTCTTTTTGCTTCTTTTGCGTTTTTGAGCTCATTTAATCCTGAAAATACAAAAGGAAGACAAAAACACTCTTTTTCCAATATTAGTACTCAAAAAGGGTTAGTTTTATGCCTCATTTGATGTAATTTATATGTTGCATTTTACACACATCAATAAGCGATAACACTTGGCCACTGTTATTTCTTATTTATTGGTACTCCTTGGTTCTGGAGTATGATCCGTCATGTGAATACTAATTTCCTTGTTCTTTAATGAAATCCTTATTAAAATATTCATTTTAAATCATGATTTAAGCAAAAATTTATTTATGGGAAATACCAATTACCTCTCCGGCAAGACTGGGTATGGTGTAGCAGGCTCTCCAGCTTGTCCGGGTAAGATGGGGTTACCTCTCCGGTGAGAACCGGGTAAGATGGGGTATAGGATATGTCAAACAAGTGACAGAATTCCCTAAATAGTATCATGACATAATGTCTGACTTGTCTTTGGAAATATGAATCTGTTAAATACATTGACCTTATGAATGGTATGTATACTACAGTATGTGAAATATATGATTATATAGATATGTATATCTATAAGGAAATCCAAAAAAATCGTAAGGATTGACAAATTAGAATCAAGCACGAACATGTGTGTCAACAATAATTCTAGACTTCTTTGTTAGGAATCTCTTGTATTCATCTATAATTCCGATATCGAAAACTATTTCATTTGATCATCCGTCTCATAACTCGTGCAACAAGATGAACAATGTGAACCCTTGATGATTGGGAGGCCATCGAAAGTATAAGAATTCCCTTTATGTTACCTTAGATTATTAAAACAGTAGGAAACCTGTAACTAAAAGTTGTGCTAGGTACCAAATATCTCAAAACCTACGCTAATAAGAGTAATCCTACTTTCCTTAAGAACTCTTGCGAAGATAGGAATAACCACGAATAGATGCACTTACAAAGACTCTTTTCACCTATAATCCTACTCAGAATACTAGTTATAAAGAAGCTGTTACGAAATACATGAGCTGCAAAGGACTCCAAACCATTAGTATATATGTTAAGAAAAATGAAGTAATGTCTGCTTCAAAATTTTCGACATTCAGATAGTGAAACCTGATCTTCGAAACACAGGATCAAGACATATGCCATGAAAAGGAATAACATGGAAACAATGATTCCAGAGGTGATTGCTGACTTAGGTTTAAATTTGCAAGCCAATCAGAGAAGTGACCACAAGGAGACAAGACAGATATTTTCCCAGTGGATCTATTTGGGCTATCACCCGATCATGAGGAAAAACTCAGAATTCATCTGAGACTAGAAACAACACCGCTTGTTATATCACAAAGTTAAGACTAAGGGAGTAGTTGATGCTTTAAGTCATAAGTTTCATAAGAAGCCGAAACAAGTAAGGTGCTCTTAGATTAAAGTACGAATAGATTTAATAAAATAACTAAATAGTACCCAAGAACACAGCAACCAAGAATGATGCTGAAGGATTACGAAGGAATAGAATTTGGAGGTTTCATAAGAAAAGAATTTGGATACTAATCAAGGAAACCTATGAGAAGGAACTCATAAAACTAAGTATTTGTAAGTGGTATGAGGTATCAAGAGTTTTATAATAAATTCTGATAAATAGCCAGTTATGCCTCTAAGTATTTAATTTGTTAGTAAATTAAAGCTGAACAGGTAGACTTCAATGATTAGAAGTATCAGTATGGAGAGGGTATTGATACCAAATTACCCAACATAAGAAAATATAGCAACACAATCAGAAAGATTGTGGATCGAGTAACCAAGTCTGCTCAATCCCTACCAATAAAGGAAACCCTTTAGTATAAGACACTTAGTTAAGTTATATGAGGACGAAATAGTCTCATTACATAGAATCCCGCTATCTATTACATATAATCAAGATAGTCACGTTACTTCTCATTTATGGGGAAATTTTAACCCGACTTATTTTGAATAGTATGAAGGAAACCTTTAGCATAGAAAGATTAGCCAAATTATACGTAGACGAAGTAGTACCCTTACATAGAGTTCCATTGTATCGAATAGAGATAGTCATTTCACTTCGCATTTCTGGACAAGTTTCCAAGAAGCCATGAGGACGCGGTTAAATTTAAGTACAGCTTATCATCCCCAAACAGACGATTCAAACCCTAGAAGACATGCTCCGGGCATGTGTAATAGATTTTGGTAGAAACTAGGATGACCACCTACCCTTAATTGAATTCTCCTATAACAATAGTTACCATGCAAGCATTGAAGTTGCCCCATTCGAAGCACTGTATGGATGAAAGTGCAGAGCTCCAGTTATTGGGCAGAAATAGGAGAAAGCCAATTATCAGGTCCCGAAATTATACAGGAAACTACCGACAAGATCATTCAAATCAAGGAAAGACTGAAAACGGTTCGAGATCGCCAAAAAAGTTATGAAGACAATAGACATAAGCCGCTAGAATTTCAAGTTGGAAACAAGGTACTCTTAAAAGTTTCTCCTTGGAAAGGAGTAGTGCGGTTCGAAAAGAAGGGAAAGCTAAGTCCAAGGTACGTAGGACCATTCCCAATAATCCAGCGAATAGGACCAGTTACCTATCGCCTACAACTACCAGAAGAGCTAGCCGGGGTACATGACGTATTTCATGTATCCAATCTCAAGAAATGTCTATCTAACTAATCCCTGGTTGTACATCTTCAAGATATAAAGGTCAATGAAAAATTAAGATTTGTTGAGAAGCCACTGTAAATAGAAGATAGAAAGGTCAAGTTTCTCAAGCACAAACGACTAGTGCTGGTCAAAGTCAAGTGGGATTCAAAGAGAGGACCTGAATACACTTAAGAGCTGGAATCAGAAATGAAGCGGAAATATCCTCATTTATTCCAGTAAATCTCGAGGACGAGATTTTTATTAAGGTGGGGAGGATGTAACAACTCTCACCAAAACTATTATTTCTTATTATATTTTATCCAATAGGAAACCCTAATTGAGACCCCCAAGTGATACTACATAACCCCTAAAATTTTCAGAACAATTGGAATCAGGATCAGGGCCCCTAAAACTCAGGGGGGGTATTTCCTAGTTAATATTATCTAAACAGTTTTCGATAGAATTCGAATTTTAACGAACGGTCGACTCACCCAAGCTACTGTGACACGTGGCTACCCTATGCTAAAAGTGACCTCTCGCGCCACGCGATAGCTTCTCGTGACACGCGACAACGCCGTTTTTCCAGTATAAATAGAGGAGTTTGGCGCTTGAATTTGGGCGTTGGTTCGACGTTAAAATTCGATTCGTACACCGAGATATCATCTGATTACTATAAAAACACACACAATCACGAAATTCTTCCGCGATAACAGGGTAATAACTCGATCACTACTACGATTTAATGTCCGATCGATAGAAACCAATCCGATGGATGTTTAAGTGCTGCCCAAACTCGGGTTATGCTTTGTCATTCGTCGTAAATTCGATGGATGTTTAAGTATCGCACTTTGTCATTCATTGTGAAGGTTTTGAGCTCGTGAGTTGTCGTAAAAGTCGGATTAAAGTTACTAACCTAGTTTTCGTGTGCATTGTTATTTAAATTAGGTTACAAGGCTAATCATTAGGCTAAGTGCTGCCCGTTTAAATCTGCAAAGTGAGTCATTCTCTTTTTATTAAATTATTTTGCAAAACCCTAAATGTTTTCAAAGTTATAATTACAGGGATTAAGTCTTTGTAATCTTCAATTACAGCCGGTATGTGGGGTTTTGTATACATTATGTAACACCCCGAAATTTAAAAAGGCTTTATATTAGCATTATATAAAGTATAAAATAAACGAGAATGAGCTAACTAGGAAATAAATAACCTAGTTAGTTAATTATCTTTTATTTAAAACATGAATGAACTTAAAGTGCCAAAGATATAAACTAAATAAAGATGGAGGGGCCTATGTTATTAAAATTGAAACTTATATTATTAAGTTTAATAAAATAAAAACCAAACACACCATTTGAGGTATCTGGTTCGATCAGAGGAAGGAGAAGGGCGACCCCCACTCTCAAAACCCTAACACTCACTAATCTCCCAAATTGAAGGCTCAAACCAAGTTAAAATCGAAATCCGAACATAGATTCGTGATCACCTCGTCAAGGGGATCATAAGGTATGTCAAAATCGAAATCTGCACATAAATGGAGTCGTAGCGTAATAAGATGCGTTTGATGTGTCTTGGCGAAGTTCACTCGACCATCAAACGGGTCAAAATAAAGATTGAAATTGGGTTTGGCTTGTTAATAAAGTGATGGTTTTCACTAGATAGTCAAACGGGTCGAATTGAAGCCATAAAAATAATCTTGGAAGTAGCGACTTGAAAATCTCATATTTGTAAAGTGTTGGATTGCACTACGTCAATGAATTTGGCGATGATTTCATTAAGTTTGTAAATCCGTGATGTCGGATCAAACAATAGAAATAAGACACATATGTCGTTTGAAACGGAATGCTCGAATTCCGAGAAAACTAGTTTATAGCTCCAAGAGAATATAAAGGCATGAATGGCGCAGTTATGCCATGGTTATAAGCCCGGGGAAATGGGTAACTATGTCTAAAAGCATTAAGGAACTGAAAAGTGGTAATATGCATTTATAGTTAATGGGTCGGATAATCTAAATAAGGAATTCGTAATCAAAACGCTGGTAATTTGATTCTCGTGTTATGAAATTTACATGGATAGATCCGTAATTTTATTACGGACTTATAGGAAAAAGAATCGACTAAAACGGACAACCGAGTAAAAAGTTATGATAGTTTAAAATTGAAAAGTTGTGAATTTTCGGAGCTGGGCAGATATGCAGGTCCAGAAACTGGACCTGCTGGAAAACGTATTCCCCCACGCCACATGAAGGGAGGATGAGAATCCGGCGCGACATGCGGGGCCTCCCGCGCCACGCGAAGGTCCGTCGCGACACGCGACAGGACGAAAAATGAAATTTTATTTTGACGCTTCGATACTAGAACTCGTTTATAAGTATTGTAATTATGTTAAAACTAACTTTTTAAGTGGTTTTGACTCTAGGTGTAAATGGTGTCCTTCCGGATCGTGATCAAGCAAGCTACCAAGAACCGAACACTAATTTTTGAAGCTTCTGCGTCAACTTAGTCTTGTCTAGAAAATGTTTTGATGTAAATGTTTTGCTACTCTTGTTATGAATGTTTTAAACTAGTCGGTAGTTGACTAGTGGGTGTTACTTTTAAACTTTTATAGAGCTCAAGGTTGTTAGCAAAGTGTGTTCGGTTCAAGCTTGATCAAGCATCCGGTAAGAGTTAATTGTTCTGAGTAGAGTTACTAAGTATATAAAAAAGGGGGAATAATGAATAGACATGCATGGGAAGAGCGTGTTAACACACTCAAACCCGGAAAGTGTATTAAATAAGAGCGGTGAAAACAAGTTATGAACTTGAATAAACCGAAGTAAATAAACCATATGGTATATATGAAATGTTTAACGTTCGATGTAAACATTTCAATTAAATATGACGGATAAGGATAATGATGATGCGGTGCTGAGAGTCACCGAGCAAATGAGAGATGTGATTGCTGAGGAGGTAGGAAAGGCAATCAAAAACAGTTTGTCGGGTTTTATCGCCAAAATCCAAAACACGGTATTATCGGTGGTGGATGAAAGAATCAAGAAATTCGAGGATAATACCAATTTAACAAAGGAAAAGTCGGGAGGACGAAAGTCTTGTTCATATAAAGAGTTCATGGCGTGCAAACCGCCAATTTACAATGGGGAGGTTGACCCAATAATATGCCAACGCTGGCTAAGCGATATGGAGGGAGTATTCGAAAGGACTCATTGTGATACAGATGACTACGTAGCTTATGGCACGGGTCAGTTAAGGGGTCAAGCGAAAGACTGGTGGGATAACAAGAAGAAAGAAATTGGAAGTGAAGCGGTTAAAGCTATGACATGGGATGAGTTTAAGACGCCGTTTCTTAAACATCATAGCCCCAAGGCAGTCATTAACAAGATCAAAGAAGAATTTATGCAGCTTAGACACAAGGGTGAATCTATCGACAAAATCACGGGAACATTCATGGATAAAATGAAGTTTTGTGATGAACTGATAACAAACGAGGAGCAGAAAATATATTATTACTATAATATGTTGAGCGCCGAGTATAGGGAGTTTATGACTCCTTCAAAGTATGAGACCCTCACCGAGATTATAAACGTTGCTCGGGAATGGGAGATATAGTTGAAGAAACAGATTGAAAGAGGTGAAAGAAGGGCGCAGGTAGTTAATCCAAGCCCGATGAAAAAGGCGCGCACGACCGAATCATCAAAGAAACAAGAAGGAAAAGGCGGGTCATCAAACTGCAAGGTATGCGGGAAAGGGCACAAGGGTGAGTGCCGGTTTAAGGACAAACCGTGTCCTATCTGTGGGAAAACAGGGCACACGGCTGCGTTCTGCCCGGGGAAAGTGTCGGTGTGCTATAAATGTTATCAGCCGCATCACAAGAAGTCTGAGTGCCCGGAGTTGACTGGAAAGAAAGAAGGAAATGGTACACCTACTGAGACACAAAGAGCAAAAGCTAGATCTTTCCAATTAACAGCAGCAGAGGCAAAAAGGGAACCTGATGTTGTTTCAGGTATATTTACTATAAACTCAATTCCCGCACATGTGTTATTTGATACGGGTGCGAATAAATCCTTTGTTTCACATGGATTTATTCGACATCCTTCTTTTGTACTAACAAAATTGCCTATGCCATTAGAGGTAGAAATAGGTGATAACAAAAGTTTCCTTGTGTGTGATGTATGTCGAGATTGTAAGATAAGCATTGACGATGAGGAATATTCAATAGACTTGATTCCTATGTCGATGGGAGAATTCCAAGTAGTGGTCGGGATGGATTGGCTATCCCGACATCATGCGAAAGTCGTATGTTACCGCGAGGAGATAAAATTAACATCTCCAAGTGGGAAATCTGTTACCATATATGGCGAGAAAGGGGGCAATCCCGTTATGTGCTCAATGCTAAAAGCTCACAAGCTCATGAGACACGGTTGTAGGGCATTCATGATATACGCAAACGAACCAGACAAGGGATCGCTAAAGATCGAAGACGTATCGGTGGTACGCGAATATGCCGACGTATTTCCGGAAGATCTACCGGGAATACCGCCAGAACGGGAGGTAGAGTTCGAAATCGAATTGATTCCGGGCGCGAAACCTGTGGCCAAGGCGCCGTATCGGCTCGCGCCTTCAGAATTGCAAGAATTGATGTCCCAAATTCAAGATCTCCTCGACAAAGGGTTTATTCGGCCAAGTGTATCTCCGTGGGGCGCACCGGTGCTGTTTGTAAAAAAAGGATGGGAGCATGCGGATGTGTATCGATTATCGTGAGTTAAATAAACTCACGGTGAAGAATCGATATCCACTCCCAAGAATCGATGACTTATTTGACCAATTGCAAGGCGCAAATTGGTTCTCCAAGATTGACCTTAGATCGGGGTACCATCAGTTGAAAGTCAAAGAGGAAGATATACCGAAGAAGGCTTTCCGTACACGGTACGGACATTACGAGTTCCTTGTGATGTCCTTCGGGTTAACTAATGCACCCGCGGCTTTCATGGACCTCATGAACCGGGTTTGCAAGCCTATGCTAGATAAGTCGGTGATAGTGTTCATTGACGACATCTTGGTATATTCGAAGAATGAAACCAAACACGCAAGTCATTTGTGTGAAGTATTAGAGACGCTCAGAAAAGAGAAATTGTATGCAAAGTTTTCAAAATGTGCATTCTGGTTACGAGAGGTGCAATTTCTCGTGCACATCATTAGTGCAAACGAGGTGTTAGTAGACCCGTCGAAAATAGAAGCTGTGGCAAGATGGAATCCACCGAAGAATCCTTCGGAAATCAGAAGTTTCTTGGGGCTTGCGGGTTATTATCGGAGATTCATACAGGATTTCTCCAAAATTGCTATGTCGTTAACCAAACTAACCCGTAAGGACGAAAAGTTTATTTGGGGCGAGGACCAAGAAAAGGCGTTCCAAACGCTTAAGGAAAAACTGACCCATGCACCGGTATTGTCATTACCGGATGGGACTGATGATATGGTAGTTTACTCGGATGCATCGCATTTGGGGCTTGGCTGCGTTTTAATGCAACGAGGCAAGGTCATAGCCTATGCCTCGAGACAGCTAAAAACTCATGAAAAGAAATATCCTACACACGACCTCGAGTTGGCAGGGTAGTGTTTGCCTTAAAGTTATGGAGGCATTATGTGCATGGGGTAAAATGCACTATCTTTACCGACCATAAAAGCTTAAAATATTTCTTCGATCAGAAGGAATTAAACATGATACAGAGACGGTGGTTAGAAACTATCAAGTATTTTGATTGTGATATACATTACCACCCGGGAAAGGCTAATGTGGTGGCTAATGCGTTGAGTCGAAAGACAGATTATACGCCTATTCGAGTGCGATCGATGCAACTAATTGTAACATCGGGTTTGCTTGAACAAATCCGGAAATCTCAAACTGAAGCAATGAAGGAAGAAAATGTGAAAAAGGAAAGAATAGTCGGCCAGTTAAAAGACTTGGCGGATGGTAATCAAGGGTTGAAAACTCGATTTAGGAGGATTTGGGTTCCCAATTCATGCGGAGCCAAGGCACTCCTTCTTGACGAGGCCCATAAATCTCGTTATTCGATCCACCCGGGGGCAACCAAAATGTATAATGATTTAAAACAAAACTATTGGTGGCCCGGAATGAAAAGAGATATAGTGAAACATGTGGAGAAGTGTTTGACCTGTTTGCAAGTCAAAGCAGAGCACCAGAAGCCATACGGCAAGTTGCAACCATTGGACATCCCAGTTTGGAAGTGGGAACAAATCACAATGGATTTGCTGACCAAACTGCCCAAAACCAACCGTGGGTTTGATGCTATATGGGTAGTCGTGGAAAGATTGACGAAAAGTGCTCACTTCATTCCGATTCGTGAGACTTATACATCCGAGAAAATGTCAGAGGTATACACCAATGAAATCGTGGCACGTCATGGAGTACCGATATCCATTGTGTCTGACAGAGATACTCGGTTTACCTCAAACTTTTGGCGAGAATTCCAAGAAAAAATGGGAACTAAACTGTTCATTAGCACTGTTTACCATCCACAAACGGATGGGCAAAGCGAAAGAGCAACACAGACGTTGGAGGATATGTTACGAGATTGTATTATCAACTTCGGGGGTAGTTGGGATGTCTATACACCCTTGGTCGAATTTTCATATAACAATCGCTATCGCGCGAGCATTGGCATGGCCCTGTATGAAATGTTATATGGTAGAAAGTGCCGAACCCCGGTGTGTTGGGGCGAAGTGGGTCCACGGGGACTAGCACATACTGATGTAATCCGAGCTACGAATGAGAAAATCGACTTGGTCCGAACTCGCCTAAAAGCAGCTCAGGATAGACAAAAGTCGTATGCGGATAAACGAAGGAGGCCGATTGAATTTCAAATGGGCGATAAGGTAATGTTGAAAGTATCGCCGTGGAAAGGAATAATTCGGTGTAGAAAAAGAGGAAAGTTAAGCCCAAGATTTATTGGGCCATTCAGAATCTTAGAACGGGTTGGTAAGGTAGCATACCGACTCGAACTGCCCGAGGAGTTGAGTGGGATACATAGCACATTCCACGTGTCACATCTCCGAAAATGTCTAGCCGACGAAACTGCTCATATCCACTACGAGGACATCGAGGTGGATAATAGTCTTAATTACGCGGTGAAGCCGATTGCGATTTTAGATCGCAAGGTGAAGACTTTAAGGAACAAAGAGATCAATCAAGTGAAGGTTAAATGGGAACATAGGAAAGGTTCGGATACCACCTAGGAGTTCGAAGAGGAGATGCAACGGCTCTACCCTACGTTATTTGGTATGTATTTTGGTTTCGGGGACGAAACCCTTTTTAAGGGGGGTGGACTTGTAACACCCCGAAATTTAAAAAGGCTTTATATTAGCATTATATAAAGTATAAAATAAACGAGAATGAGCTAACTAGGAAATAAATAACCCAGTTAGTTAGTTAGTTATCTTGTTTTAAAACATGAATGAACTTAAAGTGCCAAAGATATAAACTAAATAAAGGTGGAGCGGCCTATGTTGTTAAAATTGAAACTTATATTATTAAGTTTAATAAAATAAAAACCAAACACACCATTTGAGGTGTCTGGTTCGATCAGAGGAAGGAGAAGGGCGACCCCCACTCTCAAAACCCTAACACTCACTAATCTCCCAAATTGAAGGCTCAAACCAAGTTAAAATCGAAATCAGAACATAGATTCGTGATCACCTCGTCAAGGGGATCATAAGGTATGCCAAATTAGGTTGTTTTGATTCAACCCAAATCCCTTGCATGTGATAGAAATCGAATGTTGAGCTTGATTATGTGTTGTAAATATGAAATTGGAAGTGATATAAGGTTTAGGGACAAACCCTAGATGAATTCTTGTCAAAAATCTTGCATGATGTTTGTAAGGTTCATAATCACCATAGTGGGTGATTAATAAGTTAGTAGAACTTGATAAACACTAGGATTAAGACTCTTGTTTTAGTGTAAACTGAAATTATGAGACAATCTCTGAAACACTGATGTTGAAATATGTGTATATTTGCCTAATTGAAGTTGATTTAGATAAGTTAACAAGTCATGAGCTTGGTAATAACTATGTGAAAATTCGACCCGCAAGGTGTTTGTTGAAATGCCTAAGTGGGGGATTAATATGTTGAAAATCGGATAAAAACGCATAATTGACTATTGTGGCAATTTATGTGTTAATAATTACAGAAAGGGTTCTAAATGTAAGTTGAATTGAACTCTTTAGGCAAAGAATCCGGATCGTCGAGCGGACAAGCCGGAGGAGGAGATACGCGCTTGAAGGGTGTGCTCTAAAGGTACGTGACCTTAGTCTCGTTAAATTATGCGTATATGTTTGGGTTTAATGTATAAATGGAGTCGTAGCGTAATAAGATGCGTTTGATGTGTCTTGGCGAAGTTCACTCGACCATCAAACGGGTCAAAATAAAGATTGAAATTGGGTTTGGCTTGTTAATAAAGTGATGGTTTTCACTAGATAGTCAAACGGGTCGAATTGATGCCATAAAAATAATCTTGGAAGTAGCGACTTGAAAATCTCGTATTTGTTAAGTGTTGGATTGCACTACGTCAATGAATTTGGCGATGATTTCATTAAGTTTGTAAATCCATGATGTCGGATCAAACAATAGAAATAAGACACATATGTCGTTTGAAACGGAATGCTCGAATTCCGAGAAAACTAGTTTATAGCTCCAAGAGAATATAAAGCCATGAATGGCGCAGTTATTCCAGGGTTATAAGCCTGGGGAAATGGGTAACTATGTCTAAAAGCATTAAGGAACTGAAAAGTGGTAATATGCATTTATAGTTAATGGGTCGGATAATCTAAATAAGGAATTCGTAATCAAAACGCTGGTAATTTGATTCTCGTGATATGAAATTTACATGGATAGATCCGTAATTTTATTACGGACTCATAGGAAAAAGAATCGACTAAAACGGACAACCGAGTAAAAAGTTATGATAGTTTAAAGTTGAAAAGTTATGAATTTTCGGAGTTGGGCAGATATGCAGGTCCAGTTGGTCCAGAAACTGGACCTGCTGGAAAACGTATTCCCCCGCGCCACGCGAGGGGAGGATGAGAATCCGGCGCGACACGCTGGGCCTCCAGCGCCACACGAAGGTCCGTCGCGACACGCGACAGGACGAAAAATGAAATTTTATTTTATTTTGACGCTTCAATACTAGAACTCGTTTATAAGTATTGTAATTATGTTAAAACTAACTTTTTAAGTGGTTTTGACTCTAGGTGTAAATGGTGTCCTTCCGGATCGTGATCAAGCAAGCTACCAAGAACCGAACACTAATTTTTGAAGCTTTCGCGTCAACTTAATCTTGTCTAGAAAATGTTTTGATGTAAATGTTTTGCTACTCTTGTTATGAATGTTTTAAACTAGTCGGTAGTTGACTGGTGGGTGTTACTTTTAAACTTTTATTTTGTACTTATGTTTAAACCAAGATACTTTATTATATGAAATTAAGTATCTTTTATTATATAAAATCATAAATTAAAACGAGTGTTACACATTACTTGATAACCGTCACCATTGGACAACGAGTTAGCCAATGGGTGATATGACCATTGTCACGTTAACAGGTCGAGTGACAAATACCGTTGGGTAATTGGTTGATAAAAACAATGTAATCACCCTTAATACTGTAAGTTATAACAAAGTTGTAATTGCAGTGATTAAGTCTTTGCCAATCTTAAAGAAGCAAATGTAAAAACTCTTAATACTGTGAATTATAACAAATGTGTTTTTGTACAAAAATGAATGAACTCACCAGTATTTCCTGCTGACCAAATTTTTTTAAAACGCGTTTCAGGTAATTACCATGGGAATAAGAGTGATGATGCGGCACCGAAAGGCTTAAGAGAAGTGGCATATTTTATCAAATTGAATTAGATTAAGAAAACATGGTTTTATACATGCGGGTTTATCCCATATAAAAGCTACCATTGTAAAACATGGGTTTTATCCCATCTGTTTAATAAATAAAATCTGGTGTTTTCTAAACTCTGATATTTTTCCTACCTCACGGTCCTGATGAAATTTCCGCTGCAACACTTTTCAAAATAATCACCGGTACCACTTGGCTGTTCGCGGCTCCCGATTCCGTCCAGGGTGGGGTCGGGGGTCGTGACAGTTGTTCCATAAAAACGGTTTCGGTAAGATTACCATTTAGAAAAGCATTGTTAACATCTAGTTGTCTAAGTTTACATTTGTGAATGGTAGCAAGACTTAAGACAACTCGAATTGTGGATGATTTGACGACGGGACTAAAGGTATGAGAAAAGTCGAGACCCGGAACTTGATTGAAACCTTGAGCTACAAGTCGAGCTTTGTAGCGATCAATGGAGCCATCAGATTTGTATTTGATCCGATAAACCCATTTAGAGCCGATGACGTTGGTCAAAGTGGAATGAGGAACAAGGTGCCAAGTTTGGTTTGTAGGTAAGGCTTTAAGTTCATCCTTCATGGCATGGACCCATTTTGAATCTTTCAAGGCGGTTTTAATTCCTTTGGGTACATGAGAAGAGAGAAGAGAATGAAAGGAAGATTGAGACAAGTTGGCAAAATGTTTGGGTTTGTAAATTCCATGTTTGGAACGAGTGGTCATAGGATGATTATTTGTGTTTGGAATCGGGTTGGCAATAGGTGAAGGAGGATGTGGTGGGTGTGAAGATGGGGCAGATGAGAATTGTTGGGCCGAAGAGGATGAATCAGGTTGGGCTGAAGTGGTTTCGGCTTGAGTTGAGGTAAGAGGATTGTGGGTTTGGTCCGATTGGATGATAGGAGGGGAGCTAATGGTGAGCGAATTTTGTGGACTTTGTGGTGGGCTTAAAGGAGAAATGGGCGGGCTTGGCGTTGGGCTGGGGGTTGGGTGAGGAAGGATAGGATCTGAACAGTGAGTACAAGGTGTAGTTGTGGATGGAGTTTGTGAGGTATGAGGCAAGGTGGGAATTTTATGTGTGTTAGGAGTGGGTAGAGAATCTTCAAAATTGGTGAAAGAAAGTTGGGAAGTGTCGGAGGATGCGGAAGGAGATTGAAAGGGAAACACATCTTCGTCAAATTTAGCATGTCTAGTGGTGTAATTTCGTCCCGTTGAAGGGTCTAGACATCTAAAACCTTTGTATTTTGGACTATATCCAATAAACAAGACATCCAAAAATGCGAAGATTGGAATAGGAAGGAGGTTGTTTAAAAAGAATTTCAAATGGTGATTTGTTTTCAAGAAGTTTTGTTGGGAGTCGATTTATGATGTATGTAGCGGAAGTGAAAGCATCAAACCACAACTTTGGTGGAGCATGAGCATTAAACATCATTGTTAATCCGGTTTCGGTGATATGACGGTGTTTTCGTTCGGCCCGTCCATTTTGTTCCGGTGTGTGACGGCAAGATAATCGATGATGTATGCCATGCTCTTGAAAACAATTTTGAACACGGTGGTTTGTAAATTTGGTTCCACCATCACTTTGAAAAACTTTGACACTTTTGGAAAATTGGTTTTGGACAAAGTTTAAAAAGATGGTGAGAATATTATAAAAATTGGATTTAGCCTTGAGAGGATAAAACCATGTAAACCGAGAATAATCATCTACAAATATTACATAATACAAGTAGCCATCGGTTGAGGCAATGGGTGCGTGTCCCCAAAGATCACAATGAATTAAGTCTAAAACTCGTTGCCCACGTTTGTTATTTTCAACAAAAGGTAAATGTTTAGCTTTTGATAGTTCACAAGAATTACATAAACCTGGTTTGGGCAAGAGGGATGTAACAAAGACATGACCAAGTTTATTAAATGTAGTGATAGTATCAAAAGAAACATGTCCTAGGTGACTATGCCATTTAATGAACGAAGCACGAAGATGTGAAGCGGAAAGAGTGGCAACAAGAGACTTGTGACTTTGAGTAAGAACATAGAAACCATTTTCGCAAATGCCTCTAGCAATAACTTCCCCCGTTTTTCGGTCCTGAATATGAAAATAATTATTAGAGAATAAAACATCTACGAGAGAATCATTTGTGAGTCTACTAATTGATAGTAGATTCTCTGTGAGATTTGGAACAACAATAACATTTTTTAAAGATATGGAGTTAGTTAGAGATGTGTTCCCAATGTGAGTAACGGGCAATGTTTGACCATTACCAAAGGTAACACGCATGTTACCCGTGTGTGGTTTAGAATTATTTAAACCATGAGTATTATTAAGCATATGTGTGGTTGCACCTGAGTCGGCCATCCGATCCGGAGTTTCGGATGCAATGTTACATTGAGTATGGAATGCGTGGGCTAGATTTGCATCTAGCGTGACTTTTGAGCATAAGAGGCTAGTGTAGGACAAGCACTAGCATAGTGACCCTCTTTGCGACAAAGCTGACAATGAGGGACGCGTTTGGTGTAGTGACTACCACGGCCCCTTGAGGAATTGGAACGTCCTCGACCCCGAGAAGATGAGGGCCGGTTTTTGTTGGTTTGATTGGTGTAAAAAGCGGCTTCAGTGGGTTGCGGACCATGAAGTTTTTGAAGAAAAATTTCTTGATTTTCAGCATTTGCAAGAAGGTCGCGAAAGGAAGGTGCGGGATATATGGTTCGTTGAGAGGTAGAAAATTTTTCAAAGGAGACGCCTAAACCATAAAGAAACCAGTGGCGTTTATCCTCATCACTAACCGGGTGACCAATAGACGCAAGTTGATCGGAGAGGGCCTTAAACTTTTTGCCGTATTCGGTTACGGATCCTGTTCCTTTCTGGAGGGTACGAAGAGAGTCCTTAAGATTATGAATACGCTCAATAGAGCAATGACTGTAAGCATTTGCTAATGCTTTCCAAACGGACAACGAAGTGGTGTGACCTATGGTTTCGGCCATAGCCTCTTCGGTGAGGGTGGAATTGATAAGGAGAAGGACTTTTTGGTCTGCGGATTTCCATTCGGTGAAAGCCGGGTTGGTGGCGGTTTCGTTGTTGGTGGTAATGGTTTCGGTTTCGGATGGGCATGAGGAAGAGCCATCAATGTTACTGATTAGTTTTAGGTAGTTGATAACTAGGGTAATTTGTTTTTCCCATGTAAGATAATTGGTAGAATTGAGTTTCATATTGATGAGATGATAAGGGAATGGAGGGGTATGGTAGAGAGGTCAGATGAGGAGGCCATGTGTGTGATGGAAGAAGGCAGAAGAGAGGAATGACAGTTAGGAAAAAAAGAAAAAGAAGGGCAGGGATCTCAGGCTTGATACCATAAGATTGTGATAACTCTTGAATGATTTGTTATTGAGTATTATGTCTCTATAAATACAAGAGGTTGTACAAAGTTAAAGGAGAGAATTACTCCTTGACAAAATATCTCCATGAATATTTTGAGGCAATAATTATGGATTGCCTAATAGTAACTCTCCAATATTATAACCGAGAGATATAACTCAAAACTAAATTACAGTCTCACAAATCATAACTCAATTTCTTTCTTGATAATGTCAGTTGGTGAACAGTTTGATAACTTCTATACAAATAAAATTAGAAGATTCAGGTATATAAACTATTTATATAGTACAAGAATCACACATAATTTACATCATCTAAGGTTTGATAAATTTGTATTTAAATGTAATATATTTCATGTTAAACTACATTGTTTGATCATAAGAACTCGACGCCTTTTTCCTATCCAACTCGTCGTCCATACAGGGTCGCTCGACACAATCTTATATCCTGCATTTGCATACAACTTTCGAGCACCCAAATCGTCTTCATAAGCTCGCAACACCAAATACTTATAACCCCAAAACCGAGCCAACATTTCACATGACTTGAGCAGCACACTTGCAACTTTTTTCCGCCTATCCATAAATCAAAGTGATATTAGTTAGATGCATGCATGTGAATGTGCATTACTAAGATGTATAACATGTCTAGTGAACAAGTTTTCAATGTCATGCTATATAGGGGGGGGGGGGGGGGGGATCAATCGTGTCATGTTGAACCTGGAGACTACCTGTATGTTTGTTTGTGTCAATATATCAATCAGAATCCAGACACAAATAAAATCATGTAACTCTAACACATGCTTGTTTGACCCGTTTATCTAAGCAATCCCAAACGCAACATGTTGAGCTACATATAACTTGAAGCCTGATTATTTTCATTTTAGAAACGATCACGCCCTTACAATGTAAACTAATATAAGAAATTTTGGGGTAATATAATACACCTGAAATTAGGTAAAACCGCTATTCCTGACACGTAGAGATACTCATCGGCTCCAGATAAATGCTCGAGAACAGATGCGTCTCTGAAAACAGTAGCGTCCACTACCCCTACAAGTTGTTTTACTTCACTATCGCTTGTGGTCGCCTCAGCAACCAAACATGCGTATCTGACATCGTCATTGATTAAAATGTACAAAATATTGTTAATAATTCAGTATTAATAATCAAGTTATATATTGAAGTATCATATTGGTTAAAAATGTGTTTTTCAAGATTTGTGTCAAGTGTAGCATGCATAGTTGTCAATAGCGGCTATAGCGACCGCTATAGCGCCGTATGTAGCGAAGCGGCCAAGTGTCGCTATTTGGGTCATAGCGACCAATAGCGTGAATAGCGACAGTTAGTTTTTTTTTTTTTTTTTGATGTAACTAGCAATTAGATATAGCTATAAAATAGCTGGATTTATAGGTTTTTGTTAAATATACATGTAAAATAGCATATATACCAAGGTAGTTTGATATAATATACATATAAAAATTTTCAAAATTTTTTTCTAGTGTATCGCTATATATAAAAAAGTGGTCGCTATTCGCTATATAGCATATAGGTCCCCTGTCGCTATTCGCTATTAACAACTATGGTAGCATGTGATAACATGTTATATATACCACCTGTTTTCTATATCCTCACATACATTGATCTAAGGGCAATTGATCTTTTCAATTATTTATTTTTTTGAACGGCAAAACGTGTTCCTACTCTATTACACCAATAATACAATAGCATTACCCCTAACAGATGACAAAAAGTGTTTTTTATTGAATCAGACCGGATATTGAACCGCTAGCTCTGGCGGTCCACGAGTTTAATGGTCTCAAAACTAGCCGTCCAACAATTGGAAGAGGCAACATAGGTCATTTTGACCGGTTTTTCTCCAGGTTTGAAGTTTTGTCTTTCTTTAAAACCGACTATTTCATTTGTGCCTAGTTCGTTAGCTCATAATGAAACGCACTAGTTTCCGGTTTAACATGCCAATCCAATCTAGTTTCCATATAGAGTGTTTACTCTGTAAACCAAAAATGTGTGCAATCTAAAACAACCAAAACGAGATTGAAAACAAGCAAAATAAGATTTTAAAAAAATGCAAAATCATCAATTTCAAAACAAGTAAATCTAGATATGAGACAATGATCTTAGAAGTAAAATAAATGTGAAAATGACTGACCTATCAGGTGGTGAATTTCTTAGTCTGTAAAGGAGTCCAGCAAGCACCTCAGCCTGAATGTGTGTACAGTAAAATTGGTATTAAATGTGTGTTTTTGCGCGCCTTTAGAGACATGAATGAACATGAAGCTAATCTCTAAACTAGAGAAGTATGTCTGTAAATGAATCGAACATTCCTTGAACTACTCGTGAGCTGATCGACGAGTTTGTTTATTGAACGAACATGAACAAAAGATTTTGATGCATTAAATTAAATGAATGGCTATGACCACATGTCACGTCAATACATTTATTTTGTGAACAAACAAACACGCCAGTAAAGTCCAACTCAACGAGTAGGGTGTGGGATTTTATGTTGATTCGTTTATGTTTGTTCAAAATATTTATCAAGAATTTGTATTTAGATTTTCTTGTCTACTTAAAATGTTGGATATTGTTGAATCATGTGACAATAAGTCACTAAGTTACATAGACTTTGATTTGGATATTGTCGTTTACTTTTAGTTGTGTTCTGTTGTTTAGGGTGAATGGAGTAGGTGGTAAACACCAGCGGTAAAGGTGTTTACTGAGCGGTAACACCGCCGCCAATGGTGTTTACCGCTCGGTGATAGGAGGGCATCGGTGAAGGTTTACCGAAGCGGGGAAGGTGAAGGGGGACCGATGATTGGATGGTTTCATTTATATGTTTTTTTTTAAATAATAGTTTACCTAATCCAAGATAGGTAAACCACCGCCAACGTTTTTGAGCATTAGGTAAACAAAATAGGTAAATTGACATGACACTGTTTGATTGGGTGATTTGAGAGTTTACCTATTCCAAATGTTTAACCACTCCCTTCACCCTTATGTTCATTTATTCAATTCATGTTCGTTTAGGATAATAATAATAATAATAATAATAATAATAATAATAATAATAATAATAATAATAATAATAATAATAATAATAATAATAATAATAATAATAAATAAACATAAATGAACACGGACACTCTAACTTTCTTAACAAACAATAAAGTCCGTCACGTCCTTTTATGGTTCGTTTCCAAGCCTACATGGAAGTTCAAGTTTTTGCTTTCAACCGGGAAATTCCTTATATACATGTATGAAGTTTTGATGAAACACTGGTTAACACTATGGTTAATCAGTGGGGTTACTTCTTCTGTGGGTTCAATCTCTCTTCTTACTCGTAAGATGACCGTCTCCTGCAAAACAGCAACCGTCAGTCTCGTTAAGAGGGGAATATGGGGGTTTCCCTCTTAACCAGGCTCCGGCGTGAGAATAAGTACTGTTCCGAGGAAGGATAATCAGTGTGTGTTAAGTGTGAGAATAGTGAGAGCAAGATGATCAACCTGGGTGATGAAGGGTCTTATTTATAGCCGGATGGTGAAAGAGGGAGGAGCAACGATGCCAGCTGTAGACGCGCGCCAGCTGTCCGACCAAGGGGAATATCCCCTTGGTCTCCTCTGCTGCGGTCAGTGTAGTGGTACACGTGGCGCGTCTTTATTTGTCGAATGTGGAAACATCGTACTGAAGTTGTCTGGCTGCTCCCTGACCTGCTGCAGGTCTACTTGTCGCTTGATGGTTGGTGACACGTGTTGTCCTTTATGTCGCATGGAGTATCTTTGGTGTCACCTGGATATTTTCCAGAAGCTTCTAGAAGCTTCTGGATGGTGCGGCTGGTGTCAACGCCATGTAGGATGGAGAAAGTGGTATGGTCCTTGCCATGTTGGCAAGGAATTGGGACCATACCTCTTCAAGTCCCCCCAGTCCAGTGTGCCTTCTAGGTGAGTTGATCGTCTAGGAGGGATTCTGGACTTATGAAGGTAGTGTTTGTTATGACGTGGGGTTTTGGACTTCTTGCGGAAGCGAGCCAGATGGACGCATGACGCATGGCGCATGGGTTCTGACTCCTTGCGGAAGCGAGCCAGATGGACGCATGACGCATCGCGCATGGGTTCTGACTCCTTGCGGAAGTGAGCCAAATGGACGCATGACGCGTGGCGTATGTGTTTCGACTCCTTGCGGAAGTGAGCCAAATGGACGCATGGCGCATGGCGCATGGGTTCTGACTCCTTGCGGAAGTGAGCCAAATGGACGCATGACGCGTGGCGTATGTGTTTCGACTCCTTGCGGTAGTGAGCCAAATGGACGCATGACGCGTGGCGTATGTGTTTCGACTCCTTGCGGAAGTGAGCCAAATGGACGCATGGCGCATGGGTTCTGACTCCTTGCGGAAGTGAGCCAAATGGGCGCATGACTTTGGCGCTTTTATGAATGTTGTCTTCAGGAAGAAGCTTTGTTGTCTTCGGGAGGAGTGACTGACGGGACAGCCTGGTGTCAGTTGAACAGGCGCCTTTTCAGTCATGTCAGTTGCCTTACGTCATGGTGGCAGGCGGTTGTTGCATGCTTTTCCGAAAAAAGATGATGGCTTTTTCTCTCTCATCTGACGTGTCTCGCCTGGATTGGATCCTTTTCTGAATCTCTGGCGGTTCACTGTCCATCGCATTAAATGCGATGGGTATAAATACCAAGGCGGTCTCTTCCATTCTTCATATTTCAAAATTTGAAACCCGGAATTTCCTCATCTTCCCTGATATTTCTTCCTTCAACCTTTGAGTTCATCTCCTTCCTTTTCCCATTTTTCATTATGTCTACTTCGAATCCTACTTCGAAGAAAAAGAGGAATAAGGGTAGAACTCCTCCCGGCCCGGACCAAGCGGTGATTGGTTGGAAGGAGGAGGAATTTCAGAATCTAGTGAGGGAGATGGGTTTTCTCCCTGGTTGGGGTGCTCAATATCCTATTGCGGGTTCCACCGCCATGGATGCTCCTCCTGGGTACATTACCCTGTACGCTGCTTTCTTCCGGGAGGGTAGCTTTAGACTCCCGATGACTCGGTTTACTGCTGACGTTTTGAGGGGCTATGGTCTCCATATTTCTCAGATAAATGCCATCGGGCTTCCCCGTATCACCCATTTTGAGTTCGTTTGTATGGCTAACCGGTTAGATCCGACGTTCGAGATGTTCAACGTTTTCTACACTGTTACGTATACAAATGGGTTTTACTCCTTCAGTGCTCGTACCGGTGTGACGCCAGTTTGTTCTGTGCCATTGAAGGGTATACATGACTGGAAGCAGAAGTTTTTCTATATTCGCCGGGGGGTTGTTCCTGTGGATATGCATTACAGATCTGTGGGTGAGGGTATCCCAAAGGTTGATGTGGTTGCAGACTTTGCTAATCAGGAATGGTATAAAAGGTTGACCCGGAAGGCTACTCCGATAATGCAATTTGAGGAGATGGCGTTAGTTGGTGCCGGGATGAGCATGAAATGGGTTCCGAAGAATCCGCTGGGTGTTCCGGTTTATGGTCATAGTGGCAAGTGTATGTTTATTCCACATCCCCTTTTTGTTTTTCCTTTGATTGTACTATCTTTGTATTGTGCTTTATTTCCTTCTGTTTGCAGTAGGGTTCTCTTTGATGAATGTTCTGGATCCCGATGCTCCGGGTGCAATGGTTGAGGCAATACCGAAGGCTGACAAAGGGCCTTGGTTGGATCAGATCCGGCATCGGTTTCTGCACCCGAGTGATGAGAGTTTCACTGCTTACGTGAACACTGTGTTAGGTGAGGAGATTGAAAGTGAGGGTGGTTCATTTGATTCCGCTCGAGAAGAGGTTATTGTTCTCTCGAGTGATGGTTCTGGCAGATCGTTGGGAGACCTAACGTCTCCTTCCGCGCGTGCAGGTCCGGTGCAAGGGGCTGTGCAAGAGCCGGTGAATGAGCCCGTGGAGGAAGATGTGGAGATTCCTGTCGAGGCTGTTAATCCGTTGGAGACGAGAAGGAAGTTGAAATCTGACAAGGCGGAGGAGAAAGGGAAGAAGGCTGAAGGAACCTCCTCTAAATCTCCTCGTAAGCGACTTCACACTGCTTGTATCCTTGATTATGTTGTCGTGTCTGACACATTGCCTGGTTTTGGAGTTGGAGAGAAACACCCTGAGTCGGACCCTGAGGACCGTGCCACTCTAACCGAGATTATGCGGAAAAAGACGTTCGATGATAGGAAACGAAAGCTTGACGAGCAGGCTGCTGCTGCGCTTGCCGCGAAGAGGATTAAGCTTCAGAAAGAGAATCCACCTGCCCCTTCTGAATCGGACATTGATATGGGCATTTTTGCTGAGAAGCCGAGTGATTTGCTGCAGAAAATCTTTGAAGCTTCTGGTATTTGCTTTAATTTTCTCCGTGTCTCATACGTGTTCATTTGGTAGTCTTTTTCTTTGAATGTGCTATGCTCGTTTTGGAGCAGGTACCAAAACAGCCCAGAGTGGGCACAAGATTGATATTTCTAAGATTACACCTCCTGCGTCTCCGCCGTCGAGGACATTTGAGTTGTCTCCCCCTCATGATACTCCTGACGGGCAGGAAAAGACTGCGGCAGTTGAGCAGGTTGCGGAAGGGGGTGGTGATGCAGGTGGTGCTGCGGGCGGTGGTGCTGGTGGTGATCGCGGTAAGACTGTTGAGGTTGAAGTAGAGGTGAGTGAAACTACTCCTCATCAAACTATGTATACCAAACGTCCCCCAGGTGATGGTGGCGGTGCAACCTCGGGTGCCGTCCGCGACCCTCAGTTTGGAAAGTTTCATGCTGATTCTCGTGATACCACGAATCCCGCATGTGACGATCTTCCGTACATCCCTAATTGGAACTTGACCCAAGGTTCAAGGATGGACAACCTTGAAAATTGCCATGACTTCTACTCGTTGTCTCTCCCCCCCAGCTGAAAGGATGTTTCAAAGGAAACACCGCCGGTTTGCCCTGTTGGATGATCATGTTCAGGCCGGGGTTAATTTTTTCTCAACCTCTCAGGAGATTGTCCGCGAGTGGAAGCAGATGGGGGAAGATGTAATGGAGTTTGAGAATGATAAGAGGCTATTTGCGGAAGAGAAGGAAAAATTCAACGCTGAGAAAAAAGGGTTGGAGTGGAGGCTTGCGGATGCTGAGGGGAAACTTGCCCAAGAGAAGAAAGTCAATGCTGATAAACAGAAAGAGTGGGAAGCTGCATGCGAGCGTACCAATGTTGAGCTTAAAACGCAACGTGACACGATTACGCGTTTGTCTGGTGAAAAGAAGAAAAGTGCTGATGAGGCTAATCAAGCACGTATGATGTTTGAGAAGAAGGAGACAGAGTATGTTGAACGCATCGCCAAGTTGGAAGTTCTGGCGAGGCAATGTGAGACTTCTGAGCGTCTTCTTCGGGAGAAGACTGCGGAATGTCAAGCCTCTGAACTCCTTGCCGAGGAGTCAGCTTCTGACTGCAAATGGTTACTCTCTCGTGCGGTGCCGCTGGTAATTTCTGGTACTGTGTCTTTTGTGACTTGGATGAATTGTTTCTTACTTGTGTGTTTATTGTAGCTTGCTGATCGCATTGTCAAGTCACATGAACTGGCCAACTATATGTTTGAGTTGGGGCAAGCGGGCTATAATAGCGGGCGTAAGGATGGTTATATCGAGGGCAGAGCTGCGGCTGCTAATAAGGAGAAAGAGCATCGCTTTGAGCTGTGGAAAGAGGATTGTGGTGCGGCTTATGCTGAAAAAAGACAAGAGTTTTCGTCGTTGGAGTTTGCTGTGGTTAAGGCCGCGAACAAACTGGCTAGAAGACCGGATGGTGTTGCATTGTTAAAGGAGGCGCTTCACGATGATGGTGGTACGTCCGGAGGTGCTGGCTCTGGTCATCCAGGATGAAAGTTTCCGGCCTGCGTGCCGCGTATGACCTGCTTTGGTCTTGTGTTTGACAATTTGATAAACAATTCTAACTTCTTTGTTATGTTTGTGGAATTTTGGCTATATGTTATGCTAATAGTTGCCTGTTTTATGCGAAGTTTGTTATCGTCATAATATGTGCATGTGTAATTACTTTGATTCAGGTATCACGAATGAATAATGGCGCTGACAGGTTGTGTTGTTTTTATTACAACGTTTTATTCTGTCGTATTTGTGCGCAGGTTGGATCGTGAATACGAAGTGATCGAGTTTACAGGTTATTTGTGTGGACCCAGCTGTGCTCAGCCTTGGGGGGTGCTTACAATGTTTCCTGTTTTCGACGTGTTCGTGTTTATGCGGGCACGAAGTACTTGTTTGGCGTTTGTTAGGCTTTAGTTGTGTTTCTGACCCGGCCGTGCACTCGTTTGTGACAGGCCTTGGAGGTCTACAACGTTTCCTAATGGTCAAGCCATTGATGTTTTCGTGTATGCCCGAAGTAATATATGCAGTTATGACAAAGAAATATGATAGGAATATAGCCGAACACTTCTTGTATTATCATAAATGTGTTGGTGACTTGGCCATTGCTATTACATTTCACAGGTAGCACTTTCTCAGCTGTTGGGCGTTCCATGTGCGAGGAACGTCCTTGTTGTCGATGGTGCGCAGCTTATAAGCTCCTTTGCCGAGCACGGTGTCAATGATGTATGGGCCTTCCCACTTGGGGGCCAACTTTCCGGGTTTTTCTGCATTTGAAGCCTCGTTGTCTCTGAGGACATAGTCTCCCGGGTTGAAGGTGCAGATTCGGACCTTGGAGTTGTAATATTTTTCCAGCTTCGATTTATACTTGGCTTCGTTGATTGCTGCCATTTCCCTCCTTTCTTCTAGGAGGTCGAGGTCGATCCTCCTTTCTTCTTCATTGTTGATCATGTTCATTGAGAGCATTCGAGGTGATGGCAGTCCTATCTCCGCTGGTATTACTGCCTCTGACCCGTAAACCAAGCTAAACGGTGTTTCTCCGTTGCTTGTTTTGGGCATCGTCCTGTGTGCCCACAAAATGCTGGGCAATTCGTCTACCCAACCTCTTCGCTTTTCTCCCAGTCTTGCCTTAATTCCGTCGACTATGCTTTTGTTGACGGCTTCAACTTGACCGTTCCCCTGCGGGTGCGCGACCGAGGAGAAGGTATGTTCGATGTGTAATTCTTTGAGCCACTGTTGAAGGTTGTCTTCGGCAAAATTGGTTCCATTATCGGTGATTATCTTGAGGGGTAAACCGAAACGACATATGATTTGCTCCCAAATGAATTTTTTGACAACGGTGGCTGTGGTCGACGCGAGAGCCTTTGCTTCTACCCATTTAGTGAAATAGTCGACTGCGACTATTATAAACTTGACAGCTCCTGGGGCTTCGGGAAATGGTCCGACCATGTCTATTCCCCATTGTTGAAAAGGCCACGCGGTGGTGACCGGTACCAACTCGTTCTTGGGGCGCATTGTTTTGGGCGCATGTCTTTGACATCCTCCGCATTTCCTCAACTCTTTGACCGCGTCCAAATGCATTCCAGGCCAATAGTATCCCGCATTCATGACTTTTGCTACCACCATTCTTGGACCGGCGTGTATACCACAGATTCCCTCATGCACTTCTCTGATCAAATACCGTGCGTCTTCGGGGTCAACACATCTTAACAAAGGCCCAAGGTATGATTTTCTGTACAAGATCCCATCAGCCATCTGGTAATGTTCGGATTTGTACTGGATTTTCCTTGCTTCTGCCTTGTTCTCCGGGAGTACTCCAGTTTGGAGGTATGTGATTATCGGAGTCATCCAAGACGTTGTCCCTAGTTGGACGACGCTTACTTCTCGAAGTGGTACTGATGGATTGCTCAAGACTTCTATTCGTACATCCTTTGCCAGATGCTGAAAGCTTGTAGAGGCGAGTTTACTCAGCGCGTCTGCTGGCTTGTTCTCACTTCTATTAATGTGATGTACTTTGTAGGAATAGAAGGTCTGCAACAGTGTCTTTGCCTGGCTTAGGTAAAGTGCCATCGTATCTCCTCTAGCTTCGTATTCTCCGTTGATTTGGCCTGCCACCAACATGGAGTCTACGTGCGCTTCGATGTGTCGTACGCCCATTTTGATTGCCAACCTTAAACCGGCAAGGAAAGCTTCGTACTCAGCTTCGTTGTTGGTGCTTTTAAAGTCTAGGCGTATGGCGTAGGTGAACTCGTGTTTGTCGGGGCTTACCAGCCGGAGACCAGCACCTGCGCCATCCTCGTTGGACGCACCATCTGTGTACAGTAGCCAGGGTTCTTCCACTTGTTGTTTTTCGGCTTTTTCCATCGCCTTGCATTCTCGGTCTTTGTCATCTGGTACCTCGGTCATGAAATCTGTGAGCACTTGGCCCTTTATCGCCGGTCTCGGTCTGAATACTACGTTATGACCCCCGAGCTCTATCGCCCATTTTGCTAGTCTCCCTGAAATCTCCGGTCTTGCGAGTATGTTGCCAATGTTGTAGTTAGTTAATACGTGAATGACGTGATTGGCAAAGTACCTGCGCAGCCTTCTTGATGCATGGATTAGTGCGAGTACTAGTTTTTCCATGATCGCGTACCGGGTTTCTGGGTCGGTTAGAGTTCGTGACACATAATAGACTGGCGTCTGGACGCCCTGTCGATCTACAAGCAACACTGCTCCCACTGCTCTGTCGGAGGCGGACAAGTATAATACCAGAGGTTCACCCTTGACTGGTGCGGTTAGGGTTGGTAGCTTGATGAGGCAGTCTTTCATCTCGCGGAAAGCGCTTTCAGCTTCCGGAGTCCACTGAAATTGACTCTTCTTCATGCAGTTTCGGAGAGTTTTTATAAACGGAAATGATTTCGCCGCGTGATTGGCTAGGAAGCGGTTGAGTGCTGCCAACCGTCCGGCCAATTTTTGCATCTCCTTGATCGTCGACGGTGACGGCATGCGTTCGATTGCTTGTATCTTGTCGGGGTTCACCTTGAAACCATCTTTCGTGACAATGAAACCCAGGAATTTTCCCTCCTCCATGCCAAAGGAGCATTTCGCCGGGTTTAACTTGATGCTGACTCCGCGCAGAGTATCGAACGTCTTTTGGATGTTCAGCAACATTGTACTCTCCTCCTTGCTCATGATAACTAGATCATCCATATACACTTCTATGTATTTGCCGATGGCGTCGTGGAAGGTTTCGTTCATGAGCCTTTGGTAAGTCGCGCCCGCATTTTTAAGACCAAAAGGCATTTTGGTATAACAGTATAACCCTGTTGGCGTGCGGAACGCGGTCTTGTCTTCATCTTGCACGGCCATTTGTACCTGGTGGTACCCTTTGTAGCAATCAAGGAAACATTTCCAACGGAATGTGGCAAGTGAATCGATCTTTTCATCGATGTCTGGTAAGGCGTAACAGTCGCGCGGACATGCCTTATTCAGATCTTTGTAATCAACGCACATTCTCCAGCTGCCATTGTTCTTCTGGACCATCACTGGGCTTGCCACCCATGTTTGATACCTGACCTCTCTGATGATCCCTGCGTTTAACAGCTCTATCACTTGCTCTTTCATGGCATCATGCTTTATGTCTCCCAAGTGGCGCTTAGCATGTACCACCGGTTTGGCTTCTTCCGATACGTTTAAGCGGTGTTCAGCTATGTGCCGTGGAACGCCCACCATGTCTGCTGGCGTCCAGGCAAAGACATCCATGTTTTGGAACAACAGTTTTTTTAGCGCCGCGCGCGTTAGATCGGACATTGCAGGTCCCAGGGTTACTGTCTGCTCCGGATATGCGCTGTTTAATACCCACTTTTCTGCCTCTTGGCGTGCTTCTGGTTTCCTTGTCTTTGCAGGCCTTAGCTCATCTGTCGCTAATACTTCTTTGCTTGCATAGATGATGGCTACTCCCGTTTCTGTTGGAAATCCTACTGCGGAGTGTGGTCCAGAGCAGATCATGCTGAAATCACCTTGGGATTCTCTTCCCAGCAGGATATCGTGTCTTGAATGTGCTGGCAGCACCATGAATGTGACTTCCTCTGTTCTTGAATTTCTTCCGTCTGAGAGCAGCACTGGGAAGGATATTTGCCCTAGAGGAAAAACGGCTTCGTTGCAGAAACCAGTGAGCGGGTAATCAACTGGTTCTAAGCGCGCTTTATCCTCCGGATCGAACTGATTAAAGCATTGTTCATATATGATATCCGCAGTGCTCCCCGGATCGATGAAGATGTAATCTGTTTGATAATGCCCGATGACGCCTGAAATGACTATGGGCCGTCTCTCTCGTGGGCTTCCTCTGACAACTGGGAAAACGACTTGTTTCTCGCGCCATGAGTCATCCTGCGCGCGCTTGTTGTAATTTCTCCTCGGCCTTCGTGGACCCCCCTGAACCATGTGGGTTTCTAACTTCCGGAGTTTTTTGTTGTCCGGCCCTTCTTCTCTTCGTTGAATCTGACGGTAATCACGCTTGCCACCTTTAACCAGGTGAGTTAATTTTCCGTCTCTTAAAGCCCTTTCGATCTCTTGTTTGAGGCTAAAACAATCGTCGGTTAAATGGCCGGTGTCCTTGTGGAAGTCACAGAAAAGATTCGGGTCTTGGCCCCTCTTGTTGCGCATCTGCAGTGGTGGCTTGAACTGGTGGTTCTCGGTTGCCAGGACTTCTGAAGGGGTTTTCGTTAGTAGTGTCCACTGCTTCTCTCGGTTTTCTTTTTTTACCTCTTTTCTGTGTGCGATTTGGTTGATCGTGTGACGCGCGTCTTCTCTCACTAGGCTCCTTTCCCTATGACCAGATGTTCTCCAAGATTGGTTTCGACCTTTCCTGCTGCTCCGGTCGGCATGATTATAACTACGCTGACGGTGGTCGTCACCGGTCAACTGCCTATCCGACTGCGCGATGGTTTTGGCTGCCTCAATGAAAGTTTCCCAATCTTTGGGTCCTCCGTCTCTACCTTTTACACGCTTGATTAAATCATCGCACTTGACTGCCCGCATGAAGTGTGTGCGCATCATCTTTTCGCCGCAGTCGCCAATCTCTAAACATTCTTTGTTGTACCGAGTAATGAAATCTTCTACGCTCTCATGGTCCCTGCGCCATATATTCAAACAGTCGGCTGGATCCCTGGTGTGTCGTCGTTGTTGTGAGAAGTGTGCCAGGAACTTCTCTCTGAAATCGATCCAGGATTTGATTTTGCCTGCTGGTAGGCTGTCAAACCAGATGCGCGCCGCGCCTACAAAGGTTTGAGCAAAGAGGTGACACCTGGTTGGTAAGTTCCATCCGCCCGTTGCTCCCGCGCCGTTAAATACTTGGAGATGATCGTCTGGGTTTGTCAACCCGTTGTATTTGCCCACGTTGTGTGGCAATTTTGTTTTGTCTATGTCAGCCGTGGCGATCTCTCGGATGAACTTTGAATTCTCAGCCATGTCGTCTGGGCGATAGCTTAGAGTGAAATCATGCTCTGCTTTTGGGTCGTAACCTGCACGCTTGCGAGGTTTGTATGCTTCGTGCTCTGGTGGGAGCCTGCTGAACACTGTGTGCGTCTCCTCTTCGTTTTCAAATTCGTCGTTTATGTTGCGCGGACCTAAGCGACTTTGTATCGGCTTCTTCGGTTGGTTGGAATACTGCACATAGTTGCTTTCCGTTTCACCATAAGTATCGCGCGTGTCGTGCGCGCTCGGCCTTCTGACGTGCGGTGGAGGTACTGACTCAGGACGCAGGTTGTATGCGTTGGCCTGTTGAGGCATAGGTGCGCTCAAAGGCCTTTGCGGTGGAGTGACAAATGCTGACTGGTGAGCTTGTGCTTGAAGCAATGCTTGCTGCGCGCTGAGTTGTGTGTAAACAAGATTTATCGACGCCACTTGCTCGGCGTACCAGGAAGCCAGAGTTTTTCCTTCGGGTAGCCCCAATAATGCTGAGAAGTTTAGTTGTGCTTGGTCCGATGGAGCTGAGGGACCAGCTCCATGGCTCTGAGTTTGCACTGGTGGTGTCGGTTGGACTACCTCTGATGGAGGCTGAAACGTAGCTCCATCTGTGGTCTGAGTGATGATTCTAGGTGGAGTTTGAAAAACGGGGCCAGGTGCGTTTTGAGTAGCAATCCTGGATGTGCTCCCGAAAATGCTGGGAAACTCCATGTTTGGTGGCCCTTCTTGGATAGCTTCGTTCCTTGGGCCTCGTTGGACGTGTATGTTGTCCGAAACGAGTTCGAAGGAAGAAACGTCTCCGTCGACTTGGTGGGAAGGGTTGTTTTCAGCCATTTTGACGAGTTTTTCGAAAAGAAAAAAGAGATGAGAGTGGTTTTGCTAAAAGCGGATGGCGCCAATGATGAAACACTGGTTAACACTATGGTTAATCAGTGGGGTTACTTCTTCTGTGGGTTCAATCTCTCTTCTTACTCGTAAGATGACCGTCTCCTGCAAAACAGCAACCGTCAGTCTCGTTAAGAGGGGAATATGGGGGTTTCCCTCTTAACCAGGCTCCGGCGTGAGAATAAGTACTGTTCCGAGGAAGGATAATCAAGTTTCGTATCTTCCCTTTTAAAAACAACAAATCTCTTATATTTACTAATTCGGTCAAATTATTCCTTATATAAATTAGCAAGTTATATTTGCATCATGAGTTGTACATTGTGTTTTGGGTATTTTTCAAAAAAAAATTGATTTTTTACTTTTAACCCAAAGGTTTTTACCTTTTGCAATTTTAACCCTACATATTTTGTTTTTTTAACTTTAACCCAAAACTTTTCATTATTTGCAATTTAACTTCACAACTTTTGTCACTTATACTTTTCGTCTTTCGCAAATTTTCGTTTTACGTATAGTTCTAAATTTTTCAAGTTAATACAACGCAACGTGCATTGTGGTTCAACGTTTTTACCTCTATTTTTCCATGTTTGAAAGGTTCGTCGCAACACGCATATCCTAGGTCGAGTCAGTGTTGGTGGTCGATGACGGTTGTGTGACATTAGTACTATTTGACACCGTTTTAACCCCCGCCGTAACGCGGGGTGTGCTTTGTGGGGTTTTCAAAGAAAAAATGGTTATGCATATGGTTGTCGTAACGTTGGCTTTTGCGGTTTTCCAAAAAAAAAATGATTTTTTTTACTTTTTACCCAAAAGTATTTCATAAATTATTTTTAACCCAAAACTATTTGTTTTTTACTTTAACCAAAAACTTTTTATCTTTTGCAATTTATCCTCATAACTTTTTTTACTTTCAACTTTGATCCTTTATAGTTTTTATTTTCCGCAAATTTTTTGCTTCATGCTTGGTTCTAAATTTTGTGACTTAACACATCGCAACATGCGTCTTTGATTTAACGTTTTTACGTTTCGTTCTAAATTTTGAGAGTTAACACGACGCAACGTGCGTGTGTGGGTGAACGTTTTTACATCGTCTTTTTTTTCCTCGTTTGACAGGTTTAACATAACGTGCGGGTCTTAGATCGACTTAGTTATAAGTAAAGAATCTCTGCAGTATTGCGGCGGGTCGCAATCCTAGTTACTATAAAGAATCAACATATGTATGCATATATGTATTGTAATCTTGGCTTTGGGGTTTTTTCAAAGAAAAAATGGTCATACATATGATTGTTGTAACCATGGCTTTGGGGGGTTTTAAAAAAAATGATTTTTTTACTTTTCACCCAAAAGTATTTAATAAATTACTTTTAACCTAAAACTTTTTTTTACTTTTAACCCAAAACTTTTTATCTTTTGCTTGGCTTTGGGGGTTTTTCAAAAAAAAATTGATTTTTTTAGTTTCATCCAAAAGTATTTCATAAATTACTTTTAACCCAAAATTTTTTATCTTTTGCAATCTATCCTCACATCTTTTTTTACTTTCAACTTTGGTCCTTTATAGTTTTCATTTTCCGCAAATTTTTCACTTTATGCTTCGTTCTAAATTTTGTGACTTAACACATCGCAACGTGCGTCTTTGGTTTAACGTTTTTAAGTTTCGTTCTAAATTTTGCGAGTTAACACAACGCAACGTGCGTGTATGGATGACCGTTTTTACATCGTTTGTTTCTTTCCCTTTTGACAGGTTCAACATAATGTGTGGGTCCTAAATCGACTTAGTTATAACTAAAGAATCTCCGCCACATTGCGGCGAGTCGTAATTCTAGTTGTAAATAAATTGAAACCTACTTTTGGTCCATAAAAATCTTGTTTTGTAAAACACACATATAAGGCTTCAGACTTTTAAATAAACTTTTAAATGACTCGAAAAACTAAACATAGACTATGCTTGTATGCAGTCTTAGATCACGCACAGATATTCAGATTGTTTGTTTTTTCGAAGACGTGTCATTAAAAAAACGTCAGCAGATTTGGCCCAGCCACTTTTAAAATTTCTAAGGTATGCAGAGAGTAAAACACCACCACCCACCGTCCACGTCCACCACCACCACTCCCCGTACATCAAAGCCAGTTTATCTTAGAAGTTGAAAATATAAACAACCTTCTTCAGCCTTTTTAGTTATAATTTCTTACAATTAATTAGTTTTAATGTTTTACTAATTCATTATTAAATAAGTAAGGTACAAGTATAATAAAATAAGGTACAAGTAGTCACTACTTACCTCAAAGAAGTTGAAGAAGACATCATTGAAGATAATGAGTGGCTCATAAAAAGCCTCTGCTTGAATATTAGCCACACTTCTCATCTCATTATCTTCTTCAACCATCCTCCTCACTTGCCACCCATGCTCCTTCACCAAATTACTAAACTGCCCCTTCCCATCATCATATTTACCATCCCACCCATCACCACCACCACCTCCTCCACCGTCGTCAACCACCGATTCGTGAAGTTGTTGACCAGATGATGAGACTGAATTACAATGGCAAAGTTGTTGACTTTTGTTGACTTTCTTCACAAACAAGATTCTGGGTGTTTTTATGGACAAAAAAAGATTGAAACTTGCAGGTGGGGATGGACTTAAACTTGCAGGGAACTCCATGGAAATGGTGAAGGAGTTATGGTGTAGAAAAGCCATTGCCATTGATGTGGCTTTGATACCTTGATTGTTATGTGAATGACTGACTCAATATGTTTCTTTGTTATATTAAGCTTTAGTATTCTACACATGTTACATTTATTTTGCACCACATTTATTTATTTCCACATGTAATATATACACTAGTAAACAATAACTTTTTTAAATAGACAATTTTCTAAATGTGTATCATCTTGTCCACTTGAATATGCTTTAATGAAAAGATTGTTGCACAAACCACCCCTAAAGATCATAGACAATGACACAATTGCCCCTCTTCTTTAAATTGTTGGCTCATTTTTATGCTACAAATGCTTACATGTATTTAGGTATTGGATTTCCTAATTGCATTTGATAGTTTTCTAAATCGTGTTAATCTCGTTTTAAAATTTAAGTATTTTGACAATATGTAACCTTAATTTGATTATTCATAAAGTTTATCAAGAACGAGGTTGTATTTTCAATGAGAAAAACGTGGTTGTAACAAACCCGAGACTTTCCTTCACATGTATGATATTATCACGGTGTTTAAGTTGAGATGGAACAACACCTTTGTGAAAGAGTTTGTAGATTGCATTTAAAACGATAGTAAATATCTAGCTACCATCAGAAGTAACTAGTTACCGCTGATGATTTCTTTATGCCGATAATTGCTTAGTTACGGCTAAAGATACTCCTAATGATTTATTCTAACAACAGTAACATAGTTAGTGCCGAGAGTTGGTTATCAACAATAACTTAGTTACAACCAATGATTGCTTATGTCGGTAATAAGTTAGTTACTACTGTTGCTAATCATAGTTTCTACTAATGATAAATTACTACAAAAAATCAGATCTCATTGATGATTAGTTGTAATGTAATGTACTATCAAACTAGGCAGGTTCAAAGCACTTCCGAAGTTTGTAGGTTTTACGGGGATTCAACTAACTAAAATGGCTTGATAACAATAAAATCATCAACATGTTGCTGATAATTTTTAGACCAAAAATATCATTACCGCTACGGAAGGACTTATGGGTTTTCTAGGGGAAAGGGAATGTATTCACTCAAATATAGCTCTTTACTACATATAATTATTATTGCATTTTATGTTCTACATCATTTCAAAACTTGCATTTTTATGTTTAAATACACCACTAATTGCCATATTTTGTATTTGTTTAATGCAAAACGAAAGCACAAATAAAGTAAACAATAGTTAGAGCAAAAAAATAATATAGTATTATATACCAAAATCAATACATCAAGTTCATGGAACTAGAAAGATGGCCCGCGGGCGATGCACCGCGGGCCCATGGCAAACATCAAATGAATTAGTTCAAGCCTTATGTCATGTATAACTATATGAAAATGTATGTTTTGACATACTCGGTTCAACTCAATGTAATCTATATAAGCATTACGGTTGAATCAAAACGTAATGTAAATCGAATTTATACCGCAGTTATAACGTAACGTACCGAAAAAACATAAAACGTATATAGAGAAATAACTGACATGTGTAATTTTATAGCTTTAGAAAAATAGAAACCACACAGGGAAAAAATAAAACACATTCACATCAAGGGGCAATCATGAGTGTTTTGCAAATTGAAAGACCAAAGTCGGAAGTGTAAACATCAATGATAATGTTTTTTAGTATAGATATATAATAACAATAATATTATTGTAATTTTACATGTCTTGCATTGCTAGGGGTCGAAATGTAGAGTAACTCAAATTATACCATGGAATGAAAATGTATTACATTTAACCACGTCTTGCATTTGAAAGTTAATTTTTTAAAGAAGTTTACGTCTAAACGTAAACCAACTCGAATTTATAATACATATACAAACGCAAAAGGTTAGGTTTTTAAAGTAAAGGAAAGAAATGGGTAAACTTGAAACTTTAGAAACTCCAGGGGGTTAACACCAGTAGGTTAAAAACATACATGATACATGATATAGGGATAAAGTGAAAACATTAGAAACTTGAGGGTTTAATTTGTAAATCAAAGTAGTGGTATAAGGACTAATATTGCCATTTCGTGAAAAAATGAAGGTAGCAAAACCAAGGGACAAAACTTGTAATATGGTGAAAGCTTGAGGTTGCTATGAAAAAACCATTGCAATACACTAATATGATAAAGGTTGGGGTGTGCATATGAAAAATTCAATTAACCATTGTAACAAATGCCAATATAATAAAAGCATTGGGGGCAATACACTAATATGATAAAGCTTGGGGTGTGCATATGAAAAATTCAATTAACCATTGTAACAAATGCCAATATAATAAAAGAATTGGGGGTGTACATGAAAAAACAACCCACTTTTCAGTTTAAGATATATAATTTCTAAATATAGCATTTGTTACAAAACATCGAAACATACATTTTTATATTTGATGGCGAATTTATTATATTTCTATCACTTGTGTGACTTGAATATATGTCCTAGATACCTTAGGGGTGATGGGGGTGGTGTGGAACCTCACTCCACGCCTGAAACACCTTAGGGGTGGTGTGGAACCTCACTCCACGCCTGGAACACCACCCCGTGGGGTGGTGTGGGTATCTGTCGAAAAGTAAATGATGTGTCGTAGTATAGGGGCTAAATGTGTAACTTGGTGTTCTATATAAACACCCTTCTTTGTAACCCTAAATACAGTTCAATACAATCAAAACCCAATCACAGTGTTTATTCTATATACCAAACAACATGGTATCAGAGCAGAGTTTCTGATCCTTGAACACTCTGTTCATCATTTACCATTCAACCTCGAACCAGAAAAACCAAAATCAAACTTCAAGAAATAGTTCATCGATCTTTGCAAAACTCAACGTAATCAGCCAATTGATCCAAACTCAGCCCCATTACCGTCGACACAAAATATCGGAGAATCGCCGTCGGAATTCTCAGCCAATCAACAGCAACCAATCCAATCAAAATCATCAACGGTCTTCGCCGGAAATCAGTTCAGATCTCAGTCAGTCTCGTCTCCATTTTTTCTTCTTCGCTGAGATCTCAGTTCAGATCTCGGTTTCACCGGAAATCAGTTCAACAACAATACAAAAATCTGTTTCAAGAAGAAGAAACACCCAAAAGGAAAATAGAAAGAGTTGAATACTTGACTGAGTTTCGTGTTATTCGTGAGGAGACAAAGAGGGTGGCGGCTGAAAGCTTTTTTCAATTTTTTAGGGTTTTTTGCATTGGTTTGGTACTTTGGTGAATATATCTCCGCTGCCTTGGTGAATATATCTCCGCTGCCGGTTTTTTTTTTTTTTTTTGATAAAGAGCGTATAAGTGGATATCTAATTGGTGGATATCAATAACAATACAAAATACACCTTTGTTTATCGGTAGCGGATTGGGTGGGGCGACTTAAATCTTGAAAGCGAGTTCAAGTTGCGCGACGTATTTGATAAATACGCCGGTAAGATAACGTCTCTCTCTTGCGTTGTTATTCTGACGGAGTTAAGTTGCCCAGCATAGTTGTTCCCGGCGTAATTGATAAATCTTGAACGCGAGTTTAAGTATTCAGCGTATTTGTTAAATACGCGGGTTACCAGTTTTTTTGTCCGTAAAGACAACGTATTTACCAAGAAAAAAAAGGAAACTGTTCTTGGATATTTTTTGTCACACTCCGTGTCAGAAACGTTACTATGGCAATCAGTCATGAAAAAAAATAGATAATAGATATTTGATTCCGGTGTCACTGACACCATGACATTCGAACCACTGGACATGCGTTCAATGATCAAACCTCAAAAAACCCAAACTCATACCGTGAATAACGGAACAATGCAAGTGAAATGAGGAGGAACAATTGAAATTTCACCAACTACGAAATTATCAAACTGCCTTTATGTTCCGTCATTATCACACAAACTGCTCTTGTTAGGATCTGAGTTTCTTATGATTGTGTTTTTCTTTTGATAATAATGAAGATGAACAAGTAATTGCAGCGGAAACTAAATATGGAAACAAACTTTCATACACAATCAAACAGGAGAATTGTTTTCAACACACAAGTTTATCATTGAACCGAATGATTGAATTTATTTCAAACATCAATTACAATTGCATGCATGTATCACAAACTCCCCTCAGCCTGAGCTCACAATGAATTGTTCGTGCAGGAAGACAAGTGATGAAAGAGCTAATAGAACAGTACAGGGTACTGTTCTATTTATAGGCACGAGCAAACCACTGAAGCATCTTGGCTGCCGTCACCATGAAAGTGACATCTAACTTCCTAACAACCTGTAACTACTGATCTAATACAACTACTGCTTGCTAACTACTGATTACATTACAATACAATACAATACAATGAATAAACAAACTACTGCTTCCCATTCCACTATTATGACTCCAGCAGTACTTTATGTCTTCAGCAGTGCTTGACCCAGATCAGTAGATTGAGCATCAGTGTTAGTCTTCAACAGTTCTTTAATCATCATCAGTTGTTGTAGACGAGCAGTAGATAGAGACCATCAGATGTTTAGCCACTTTCAAGCGGAGAGTATTGAGTACAACATCTGCTTATTCTGGATCCACTGCTCTGATCCAGTTTTGACTTTAATCAACTGTTCCTTTGGTAGGGTTCAATCCCAACAATCTCCCCCTGGAACAGATGATGCCAAAACCCTTCATTATTATGGATCTTTATTGCCTCGTCAACAATTCCCTGACTTGACCTTTGAATTGTAATTCAAAGTCCAAGGAATCGGTGTCATCCTCGTCCCTGCACAGTGTAAGATCAAGGAGATCTTGTAGATCTTCAACACCCAGGCCCAATGCTTGTTCCCTTGATATTTTCTTCACTTCGCCACTGGATTTGATCAGAGTCAATACGTGGGTCTGTTTGTCAGATTTCCACGTTAGTATTTTTGAATCCAGTGGGTTTCTTGGGAGAGATTTTATTGATGATGAGTTTGGAGATGGTGGTCTGGTGATAACTGGCTGAGCAGTGCTTTGAGCTTGAGCAAGCTCAAGATTTTCAGGTATCATCTGCTTGAGGACTGATTTTATAATATCATCCCCTGCTGCTATATCCTCTGGTGTTTCTGCATCCATCTGTTTTTGTCTCCTTCTTTGATAAAGGATGGCACCAGGTGGAGCAGTGGATTTCCTGACTTGCAGTTTTTGTGGTCTAACTTGAACCTCTGCATAAGGGTAAACTGGTTTTTGTGGAACATTAGGATTCTTCTTTCTCAACTCTTCCAGCTTTTGGTAAGAGGCCATCACTTTTTCTTCTTTCCATCTTGTCACCTGATTCCTTGACCCAAAATCAGCAGTAAAAAGTTCCTCTTTCATTCTCTTCGGGCTTTAACACTTTATTAGGTACATTTTTCTTGTAGTTTGCCCAAACAGGAGGAGTATGTTTAACTTTGTCTTTGTTCATTTTTTCAATCCTTTCTAACTCCTCTTTGAGCTCACCAACTGTCCATTCTTTATACTAAGCTTTTTCTCCCCTGTATCTCTAGAATGCCATAATGTGCTCAATATAATCTTTTCTCAAAGTTTCATCATCTCTTTCTGATAGTTGCTGACAGAGATTCTTTGAAAACCTTTCCAAAGTACTAACTTGAGTAAGCAGAAATTGATAATATCTTTGAATCTCCTTGTCAGATTTTCCTTGTGAGTTTCTTTTAGAGATATCCTCTGCTTGTTGACCTTCTAATTTCAAGTATTCTTCAATATTGTTAGGTCTTGGATATCCTTGAAGAGATTCCAAGCTTCTTTTAGCAGGGTCATCTTCAGAATAGAAAGATTTGATCTCTTCTCTGACTGCTATAAGCTCTAAAGGATACTTGACGGTTGTAGAAACAATGGCAGTGTTTGGGTTAAAAGCTTGTGCTGAAGAGAGAGGAACAGGGTTTGGAATTATAGCAAGTGATAGTGGTTGTGAGGATGTTGGTGGTGGTGAAGAATCATCATCTTCCAAGATTATCCTTCTCCTTTTTGGTTTAGGAGAGATTGATGGTGTTTTGGTGGGTTGAGAAGTGGTGATTTGAGTGGTGGTGATTGTAGTGGAGGGTGGCTGACTAACAGTTATTGAAACAACTGGTGTTTCAACCACTGTTGCCATTACAACAGATGATGTATCACCTGATGTCTTCTGCTTTTTAGCAGGTGGTGTTGGTGGTAATGAGGGTGTTTTTGGTGGCGATGTGATTTTTGGTGGTGGTGGTAAGGCAGTGGATTGAGTGTGTGTTGAAGTAGTAGTGGTGGCAGTTGTTTGGGTAACAGATGTTGAAACCACTGAAGTACCAACAGCTGTTGATACAACAGGTGTTTTAACATCTGTTGGTTTGGAAGATTGATGTGTGGAGCTTTTGGGAGGTTTGGGAGTATGTTTGTGGATCTGGATGGTATGGATTTGGGTTGCCTCACTTTTCTAGTGGGCTGCTTTCTTTTAGGCTTAGGATTTTCTTCATCCTTTGGCTCAGAAGTACCCTGCTCATTCATCTCCATAAAAACTCTTTTCTCCTGTTCAAACCTTGCTTTATCCTTTGCCTCCATATCCCTTTTCACCCTTGCTTTTGCATCAGCAATGGCATTTATGGTTACATCAATCTTTTTAGAACCATCTGGCTTAGGGATGTCTGCAAGCATACTAGAATTGCCTGGTGCAATGTACAACCCATCTTCATATCCCTTTTTCTTCAATTGCTTCATTTTCTCCCCCTTTTTGGCATCAGCTGGTGGTGGGTTGTCCACAAAGATGATAGAGGGAGGAGCAGTGCCAGTTGTAACGCCCTACATCCCTAAACTTTAGACTTTTGGCAAGTTTAGTCCCTGGACTTTTCCTATTGCCAATTTTGGCCCCTAATCTATGAAGTCATTAAAACTTTGATACTTGGGAATTCTATATCATATTATATGCTTGAAATGTCTAATTCTATATGTTTGGAATGTCTAATTCTATGAGGTTGGAATGTCTAATTCTATATGTTTGGAATGTCTAATTCTATATGTTTGGAATGCCTAAATCTATACACTTGGAATGCCTAATTCTACATGCTTGAAATGTCTAAATCTATATACTTTGGTGCTTGACCCTTGAGGATCGTGAAACTTGAGACTTGGTTGAATGAGGGACTGGAGTCTTGTCACTGGCGGAAACTATGAAACTTTGAAAAACTTTGGTTCTATTGCCTAAATTATACTATTTATGATATTACCCAATAAATACGCAACGCTTGATCTTACACGCGAAAATGGGTGATGCGTGTGTGGTGTGTATATAAGTTTAAGTATATTTTTAGCCCTTTTTACACGTTAGTCAAGTTTTAAATTTATAAAACACGATATTTTACTAACACCAAACACACATATGGGCAAGTGCACCCATAGTGAGCGTAGTATAGTGTTGGCAAGATACCGAGCTCGTCCAAGGACACAAGAGCTTTTAGTACCGGTTTATCCTCAACGTCTAATCAAATCAAAAGTTAGAAAAAGGTTTTAAACAAGAAAAATAAAAACTAACGAAAATGCTGAAAAATAAAATAAAAGAAAAAACAGATAGACAAGATGAATCACTTGGCTCCGACTCATGTTTAGTGTAACCTTTGATTATTTCCGCACTTTTGCATTTTTTAAGAGATTATCTTAGTTATTGTAGTAGGCCCCTCTTTTGAAGGTGACGTTACCCTCAACCCAGTAGTTTGAGTCAGCAAGGATACAATCCTAAAGGGTCGGATTATTGAAAGATAATTAATTAAGTTATTAATGCATATTATGGTAGGCCCCTCTTTTGGAGGTGACGTTACCCTCGGCTAAGTAGTCTGAGTCAGCAGGGATACAGTCCTAAATAGCCGGGTTAAAGTATTAATAGTAGCTTACATATAAGGGGATCAAAGAGTCTGGACCCCCGCCATCCAATACCGGTGGGTATTGAAGGAGGTCCTACTAAATTTGACCCAGGTCCTTGCAGGATCTATACACTGAACAAGGCAAGACTCTTACCAAACTGTTCCCTTAACCCCCGACCAGGTAGCAAACATATCTCCATATAGACCGTAGAGATATGAATGGTGAAAATCTTTTATTTTATATAGACAGTAAAATAATGCCAAGACACCACGGACAAACGATAAGGAAGAATCACCTTCAACATAAGAAACTAGTTATTAAAGTCATTAATACATAACCAGGTAAAAAGTGCGAAAAGATTAAAAATAAAAAGTATTACACTAGACACTTGTCTTCACCAAGTGATGTAAGAGACTTAGGCAAACATGGCCTTTGATTGTCATGAACTCTTACGATCAATCTTGGATCCCGAGACGACTCACACACTCTACGATGGACAATGGATGATGGTGGTGTATGATGGTGTTGTGATGGTGGTGGGTGAAGTGTGAGAGAGGTGGTGTGCCAAGGGATGGTTTGCAAATGAGCCAAGCACCCCTATTTATAGCCTGAACAGTAGCTCGGACACGGCCCCGTGTCCATCCTCCTTCTATGTCTTCATTAATTGTAGTTTGTCTGCAATAGTTGACCACGCCCCCGTGTCCGCTGGGCACCACCCCATGTGCAGAAGCGTATCTATACTATCAAGATTTGCCTAGATTCTGCGAATCTTATAGTTGAACACGGCCCCATGTCCGCTGAGCACGGCCCCGTGGTAGGCGATAGAAGTTTCTACAGCTTTGTCTTTTCTGCTGACACTTGGGCACGCCCCCGTGCTCATTGAGCATGGGGCGTATTCAGTCTTCTGTTCTCTTGTTTTGCTTGGGAAGATGCTGTCGGGGAGGTCGGGCATGCCACGTTTGTTCCTTTTCTTGTATTTATGTTAGATTTAGTTGCCTTTTTGCTTCTTTTGTTCATTTGAGCTCATTTAATCCTGAAAATACAAAAGGAAGACAAAAACACACTTGGGAAGATGCTGTCGGGGAGGTCGGGCATGCCCCGGTCTTGACATTACCGGATGGGACTGAAGACCTAGTTGTCTATTCAGACGCTTCACATCAGGGTTTCGGTTGCGTTTTGATGCAAAGGGGAAGGGTTATCGCATATGCCTCATGACAATTGAAACCACATGAGGTAAACTACCCAACGCACGATTTGGAATTGGCAGCGATGGTGTTCACCTTAAAGATTTGGAGGCATTATCTATATGGTACGAGATGTACAATTTACTCCGACCACAAAACCCTCAAATATTTCTTCGAACAGAAAGACTTGAATATGAGGCAACGAAGATGGTTGGAACTGATTAAAGATTATGATTGCTATATCCTTTACCATCCGGGAAAGGCGAACGTGGTGGCTGACGCGTTAAGCCGAAAAGAGTCTCCACCTCCGATTCAAGTAAAATCCATGAAGATGATAGTTACTCCACGTTTGCTTGATATGATACGAGATTCCCAAATAAAGCCGCTTGGAGCGGAAGACCTAAAGAAAGAAAGAGTAAAAGGTGTAACCGATAAATTAGAAGAAAATTCGACCGGACTCAAAACAAGATTCGATCGAATTTGGATACCACAATTTTGAAAAGTCAGGACCGCTCTACTCGACGAGGCTCATAAGTGTAACGCCCAGTGTCCCTAAACTTTAGACTTTTGTCAGATTTAGTCCCTAAACTTTAGCTAATTGGCAAGTCTAGCCCTTGAATTATATGATGTGTGATACTTTGTTATCTTGGTAAATCTATATGCTTGAATGTCTAAATCTATGTTTGAAATGTCTAATTCTATATGCTTGGAATGCCTAACCCTATATTTGGAGTGCCTAAATGTATGTTGGAATGTCTAAATCTATGATGGAATGCCTAAATCTACGTTTGAAATGTCTAAATCTACTTGGTGCTTGACTCTGGAGACTCGTGAAACTTGATTCTTGGTGGAACGAGAGACTGGAGTCTTGTCACTAGCGGAATCTATTAACTTTGAAACTTTTGGTGTTAATAATGTAATCTAGTTGTCCTATTACCAAATAATACGCAACGCTTGATCTTACACGCGAAAACAGGAACACGGGAATGATGGATTGGCCAAAGTGGCAATCCGATCGGATGACCACCCGATCGGATGACCACTCGATCGGACGACCACCCGATATGATGACCACCCGATCGAGTGGCCACTCGATCGCGTTGCCACCCGATCCATGCGCGCAGATCCTTTCCCATCCTCCTCCACACTATAAATAGGCCTGTCACATCACTTTATTCCCTGATGTGACAGCCTTGTTCGACCAGACGCACGCACACTACATTCCTTCATTTTCCCATTGATTTCGGTACGTTCTAAGCTAGATCCTTGTACTTTCTTGATCTACACTTCTTTCTCTACGTGATTCCCCTTTGAAATCACACTTTTCACCATGAAATCTCTCATATCTTAGTTCTTGGGGGTGAGGTCATCATGGTGGTTGTACAAAATGCCATATGACGTCATTTCTGGCAAGATCTAGCTTGGATCTAAGGAATTTCATACGCTTTTACACATCATGGTGAGATCCGGTTCTGAACGGACTATAGACTTGATTATTATACTAGAGTCGACTTAAAGATGGATTTCTACCGAAGAATGACGGCCAGAATATGGATTTTGACATAAATGTTATCGCGGACAGAAACTGATCGGACTGGGGTGGTTCCCACCCGATCAGAACAGCTGTGCTATGATGAGTTTACCATTGTTACAATACGTACCATGTCGTAATCATTAAACTTAGAAAATTTTACAAGATGGTAAACGGAACAAGGGTCGCCCGATCGAGCGGCAATTCGATCGGACAGCCGTCCGATCGGACGGCCACCCGATCAGGTGACACTTGTCTCGTAGCCTTGAAACTTGAAACTTGGAACCTTTGATCGAATGGCAACCCGATCGGACATCCATCCGGTCGAGCAACCACCCGATCAGAGGAACCAAAGCACTTAATGCTTGGATCGAGTGGCAACCCGGTCGGATAGCCACCCCATCGGGCAGCCATCCTATCCCCCCCTCACTTTGTGGATTTTGAATCAAGTGGCAAACCGATCGGATGGCTGTCCGATCGGGCAGCCATCCGTTCCTCACACACATGTCACCCGATCGACTGGCAATCCGATCGGATAGCCATCCGATCGGACAGCCATCCGATCCAGTGACTGTTTCCGACACTTTAAGCAATTTCGTTATTCTTTTATCTGTTGTAATCTATTCAGGCTAATTCTAAAAGAGCTCCCTTTGATCCAATAACAGTCTATACTGTTAAGCTATCACTGTGAGTATACTCGATCCCTTTTTACTTTAAACTTTGGGATGTAACATGTATTCTATAAACTACGAAACTTGATACTTTTGCAAGCTAAACTCTATCCTACGTGTATGTGAAAACTTGTGCATTCTAGTGTTCTATTTTGTGCTATGTGACGTTTAATCCAGGGTGTGTAGTTCCGCCTTAACAATAGTAGCGCTATAGGAGGTGCACCTCTTCCATTATTCTCAGGGAGTATTGTTAGGAGGATTCTAGTTTACCTTGAGTCTTGGGTAAATACTAAAGCATCGGGATACTTGGGCTATCACTGCGTGGACTGCGACACTAGCACGGCTGAAACTATTTTTATACTTACATTGTGGATATGAGTTGTTTTTAATCTACTATGTTATTATTCAAACTTGTATACTCGCCAATACTTTGTATTGATATTTTAATACATGTTGCAGGATGATAGGTTGCTATGGAACACATGGAAATCAAGCTAGGAGATGCCTAGAAACGCCACTTAAATAATTCAGACTTTGGAACAATTTTGTTATGTGATGTAATCTTGATGATACTTGTTTGACATTTGACAATTTATCTCATGAAATCTACTTAATTACTATTGCAATATTTAGTGTTATGGAATCTCATGAGCAATCTGAACGCTTAGTGCTCGCACCCTGATGTTTCCGCCATTGGTTGGGGTGTGACAGATTGGTATCAGAGCCATAACTATAGGGAATTAGGATAAGTAGGAATACTTGCCCTAGTCTATAGTTCTAGGAATCTTGCTTCTTATCTGTTGTTTAAGACTTATGCATTCTACCGTGATTGCTTCCTAGCGGCACATATACTCCTGTAAAACTTACATGCCTTTCCTAAGGCTAACATAATGTACACTTGATACTTTGAAAACACTGTTCACCAGTGTTTGTATTTTGCACGAGATTTGCCCTCAAGATAGGAGTGACATCGGAACCTTGATGGAAAATCCCCATATTAATCTATTAGGTCTTGTCTGCGGACGGTACCGACGATATTAGGGTACGACGTTATCAAGTTAGAGGTGAAACTTAGACCTTGATAACTAGTCCCACACTTAGATGTTTTCATGTCTCGCCAAAGTCTCGAAACTTCCATTCAATTGGATACGTGAAATGACCAAAAGGAAGAATATCGTAGGCCTAACATCGATGACGTATTTGTCTAAGTAAGTCAAGACACGCTATCTAAATTCGAAAGGGGTTCGAATCACTTTGGTTAGTCATTGTTCCTCTACCCGGGACACTCTATGTTTTATGAGCTTGTCTTTTATGTTATCTCGACTTTTACATGTGGTTTTAGACTTAATTCACTGTTTATCTTGATTCTTCGTTTATTTTAAGACGTTCTCATGAGTCGCACGTATGACCACAATCTAAAACGTTAACTCTAATCTCAGGATCAACTAAATTTATGAAGTTTTATTCTATCATGATAACCTATGTGTGAATCTTGAACGACTATGATTCTATGAAAATCTATCTGATGAATCTATGTGTGGTTGTGGTTGTGGTTGTGAGACACTAAATGTAATATGGCATGGAAACACGAGGGAGAAGTGACGTGTCTGAAGCATGGTGGATACGCCGCTGGTACTTCCTATATATAAGTGTTTCAGACGTGTTACCAACTTTCGTGCTAAGTGCCATGCGAAACTTAGTGTTTACATCCCGGTGATGAGTTGTTGGAATCCAATCTATGAAAACTAATTGAGTAATCTATGAGGAATCTATGTGTAATCTATGCGTACTCTAGCATAATCTACATGTAATCTAAGTGTGTGCTGTTTTGGGAAACAAAATGCGAAACGTAGCCTAGTGCCGAAGACGAGGGTGACGTGCCCGAAGCATGGTGGATACGCCGCTGGTACTTCCTATATATAAGTGTTTCTGGCATGTTGTCGAGTCTTCGTACCACGCGCTAAGTGAAGTTCGAAATTTTGTAGGCTAGGGTTGAAGTTGTGGAATCTATTTGGGTAATCTATGTTTTGAAAAATGGTGGAATCTAATGTTGTGATTAGCGAAGCGTGACACTGATGACGAGGGGGACGTGGCATGATTGAAGCATGGTGGATACGCCGCTGGTACTTCCTATATATAAGTGCTTTCGTCATGTTGCCGAACTTTCGTAGCACGTTCCATGCGGGATTTCGTTGTTTGTGGATTGTCTATGGTAATCTATGTGAAACTGTTGGAAACTATTGGATCTATTGGAACCTATGAATGAATCTATTGGAAACTATTGAATCTATTGGAGTCTGTGAGTCTGTTGAATCTACCGAACCCTTGGAATCTATTGGGATCTATGTGAACCTATTGGATTAGTCTATGTGCATCTATGAGGATGAGTGTGTTTTTGCAACACGAGGACTTCCCAGGGGGTCACCTATCCTAGTACTACTCTCGCCCAAGCATGCTTAACTACGGAGTTCTGATGGGATCCGGTGGATTAGTGCTGGATGTCTTCTCGAAAGCTCTCCGACACTCTCAAGAGATCCAGGGAAAAGTCTCAGAAAAAGATGATGTCCTTCATGGCCGACCAGATCGCTCGAGTCGTGCCAAAGATTGTCTCTGAGATCCAAGGATCGAACACTCCTCCCTCTTCTATTGATTCTAAGACGGAGAAAGAAAAGTCTACCAAGTTCACCTATAAGCATTTTATCTCTTGCAACCCTAAGTCTTTCACGGGCAGTGATGGGGTGACTGCTATGCTCGAGTGGTTTGACAGCATCGAGGTTACCTTCATTAACAGTGAATGCCCGGATCATCTGAAGACTAGGAGTGTGACTGGAATGTTTCAAGGCAGAGCATTAGAGTGGTGGACAAACGAGAGAAACATCCGATCAAACGAAGAAGCCTATGCTCTTCCATGGGCTGAGGTGCGAGAATTAATGATGCTTGAATTCTGCCCTCCTCATGAACAACTGAAGCTAGAAGAAGAGTTTTGGCATTTGAAACAAGTTGGTGATGATAACCTGGCTTATACTACCAGATTCAAGTAGCTTAGCTTGATCGTTCCTCACTTGGTTTCCACTCCCAAGCGGATGATAACCAAGTACATCAATGGTCTACCTCCTGCTATGTGTGATTCTATTGAAGCAGCTCAACTCAGGAATATTGAGGAAGTCTATCATTTGGAAGCAAGTTTGAATAACAACTGTGTGCGTGATAAGCAGTTTGCTACTCCTGCCATCTCCAAGTCTACGAATCAAGTCACCTAGCAGTCAAGTGGCATCAAGAACAAGAAAAGGAAATCTCAGGGTTCAGGATGCAATGCTATTGTTCCTGCTGCAAACCCTACTGCTAAACCTGCTCCTGCTACTACTGCTACTAACCCTGCTGTTCCAGAAGTTAAGAAGTAGTACACTGGGTCTTACCCCAAGTGTGCCACATGTAACTTTCATCATCATGTTGCTTCTGCATGTCGATTGTGCACCAACTGCAACCGTTATGGTCACACGAATCCCTCCTGCCGTCAAGCTAACCCAGCTCAACCAGCTCAACAAGCCCCAGCCCAGGCAACCCTACCAGCTCTTCCAGCTCCTCCGCAGAATCCAAAGCCAGTCAATGTTGTTCGTGCATGCTACAAGTGTGGGGATACTACTCACCTCCGCAACCAGTGTCCTCAGTTGAACCAGGACCAGCAGCCAGCCACTCGTGGATGAGCGTTTAATCTCAACGCTAATCAGGCCCGTAATGACAATGATGTCGTGAATGGTACGTTTCTTGTGAATAACCTTTTTTGCTTCGATCCTATTTGATACTGGTGCCGATAAAAGCTTTGTGTCCGTGGAATTTGAGTCTTTGATAAACTGTACACGCTCCATGTTACCTAAGTCGTTTTCAGTGGAAATTGCCAATGGGAAGTCTATTCTAGTTGATTCTAATCTCCGTCGTTGTTCCTTGATTCTTAACGACCACGTGTTTACTATAGATCTTATACCCATGCAATTGGGTAGTTTCGATGTCATTATCAGCATGGATTGGTTGCGTAAGAACCATGCCGAGATCGCTTGTCACGAGAAGATTGTCCGTTTACCTTTACCGTCTGGTGATATCCTGCATGTTTATGGAGACCGACCTTCGAAAGGACTGAGGCTGATGTCATGCACACAAGCGAGCAGGTGCTTACGTAAATAGAACCTTGCTTTCTTGGCCCACGTGGTGGAACAAAAGAGCAAGGGGAAGGACATAAGCGAAGTTCCAGTGATGTGTGATTTCCCCGATGTCTTTCCCGAAGATCTTCCCGGTCTTCCTCCTCCTCGATCTGTTGATTTTCGTATTGATCTCATACCTGGTGCGACTCCTGTCGCCAAGGCTCCGTATCGTCTTGCACCTTCCAAGATGCAAGAGTTATCTAGTGAGCTTCAAGAACTACTCGACAAGGGATTTATTCATCCAAGTACCTCGCCATGGGGTGCTCCCGTGCTGTTCGTCAAGAAGAAAGATGGTTCATTCCGTATGTGTATCAACTACCGTGAACTCAATAAGCTTACCATTAAGAATCGTTATCCCCTTCCCCGCATCGATGATCTGTTTGACCAACTACAAGGTGCGTCATGTTTCTCAAAAATTGATCTTCGTTCTGGTTATCATCAGCTTCGAGTTCTCGAAGATGATGTACCCAAAACCGCATTTCATACCCGTTATGGACACTATGAGTTTGTGGTCATGCCTTTTGGATTTACCAATGCACCCGCTGTGATCATGGATCTCATGAATCATGTTTGTAAGCCCTATTTGGATCGTTTCGTGATAGTCTTTATTGATGATATCCTAATTTATTCTAAAACTAAAGCTGATCATGCTCGACATTTGCGAATGATGCTTGAACTCTTACGTGGTGAACGTCTGTATGCTAAATTTTCTAAGTGTGAGTTTTGGATTAATGAAGTTCAATTTCTTGGTCACGTCGTTAGTAAGCAAGGTATCCATGTTGACCTGTCTAAAATCGAAGCTGTGAAGAATTGGAGTACGCGAAAATCTGCATCCGAGATTCGTTCCTTTCTAGGGTTGGCGGGGTATTACCGCCGGTTTATTTCAGATTTCTCAAAGATCGTCGTTCCTCTTACTTCACTAACTCAGAAAGAGAAACCTTTTGCTTGGGGTCCTGAACAGGAAAAATCTTTCCAAACTCTTAAGACTCTTTTGTGTAATGCCCCTGTTCTTACTCTCCCTGATGGGAATGACGATTTCGTGGTATATTGCGATGCCTCGAACCATGGATTGGGTTGTGTGCTCATCCAGCGGGACAAGGTTATTGCTTATGCTTCCTGTCATCTCAAAGTGCATGAGAAAAACTATACTACTCACGATCTGGAGCTTGGTACGGTTGTGTTTGTGTTGAAGATATGGCGACACTACTTGTATGGTACTAAGTGCAAGGTGTTCACTGACCATAGAAGTCTTCAACATATCTTCGACCAAAAAGAGCTGAACATGCGACAAAGACGTTTGGTGGAGTTGCTTAACGACTACGACGGCGAGATTTGCTACCATCCTGGCAAGGAAAATGTAGTGGCCAATGCTCTTAGTTGTAAGACTCATGTGAAAGCTATTCATATCTCTAATGATCTCCATGCATGTATTCGTGACGCCCAGTATTCTTCAGCAAATGAAGGAAGTCTAGAAGAAGAAATCCACGGCGCTAGGATTGATCAGCTTGAAACTAAACTTAATGGATTACAATATTACCTCAATCGCATCTGGGTGCCGGATTGCGATAACCTCCGTGAGCTTATTATGAAGGAAGCTCACAAATCCCATTACTCTATTCATCCGGGCGCCGATAAGATGTACCATGATCTGCGTACGACTTATTGGTGGCCTGGCATGAAAAGGGACATTGCCGTATATATTTCTAAATGCCTTACTTGCACGAAAGTGAAGGCTGAACATCAACGCCCTTCAGGACTCTTAGAACAACCTAAAATCCTAGTCTGGAAATGGGATGGTATCGCTATGGACTTTATTACTAAGTTACCTCGAACACCTTCTGGTCATGATAGTATATGGGTGACAATCGATCGTTTGACAAAATCCGCCCACTTTCTTCCTATTCGTGAAGATTACAGGGTGGAGAAACTTGCTCGAATCTATACTGATGAGATTATATGCCGTCATGGCATATCTCTTGACATAATCTCGGTCCGCGATGGTCGTTTTACTACACGTCTTTGGCAAACCTTCCAATCCTCTATGGGTACTCATTTGAATCTTAGCACGGCCTTTCATCCTCAAACGGATGGACAGACCGAGCGTACTATTCAGACCCTAGAAGATATGCTCCGTTCTTGTGTCATCGACTTTGGTGGTAACTGGGATGTACATTTACCATTGATTGAGTTCTCGTACAACAACAGCTATCATTCCAGTATTCAGATGGATCCTTTCGAAGCTCTGTATGGCCGCAAGTGACGATCTCCTCTCAGCTGGCATGAGATTGGTGACAAGCAGTTTACTGGCCTGAAATAATTCAAGAGACAACGGATAAGATTCTTCAGATCCGTGATAACTTGATCAAGGCTAGGAGCAGACAAAAGAGTTATGTTGATAGTAGGCGTAAGCCTCTGGAATTTGATGTTGGTGACCGAGTTCTTCTCAAGGTATCTCCCTGGAAGGAAGTAGTTCATTTTGGAAAGAAGGGAAAGCTCGCCCCTCGCTATGTGGGTCCTTTCAAGATACTCGAAAGGATTGGCAAGGTGGCGTACAGACTGTAACATCCCGAAAATACGAGTTCATAAATTTACAATTTAGTTGTAAATAAATTAGTAAAATAAACAAACTAGAAATGACACTAACTAAGTTAGTTAGTCACTTATGAGTAGTTAGGGGTTCAAACAAACAAAAAGTGAAAATGAGGGACTAAATGTGTCTAAATGGAAACTATTTAGATAGAAATAACAAAATAAAACACAAAACACAATTGTCTGTGTTTTGTTGAAATCGACCAACATCAGGGGCGACCCCCAGGCTCCATCTAAACCCTAAACATTCACAAAATAACCAAATTGAAGGTCCAAATCTGATTAAAAACGAAAATCGAGCATAGATTATTGATCCTCATCACAAGAGGATTACAAGGTATGTAAAATTTAATGAAAACTCTCAACTTGAAATTCTCATGAAATTGGGAAATCTGAAAATTTATGGTTGCATGTGTGTTTTATGATGATTTAGGAACACTATAGTGACTAGGGACAAACCGAGACAAATACAAGCTGAAATCATGTGAAATTTTAGTAAAATCCATGAACACCATTGTAGGTGATTAGTGGGTTATGTAGATTTTACTAAACACTAGGAGATTGGGTGTTGTTCTAGTGTAATTTGACAATTTTGAGGTAACTTCAGAATTTTAGAAGCTAACAATTGTGTAAAATGGTTGAATGATGTGAAATTAGGGCTAAGTGATAAGCTAGACACTTGATATTTAATCATGTATAAATCTGCCCTTAAAGTGTTTGTGAAAATGCCTCAAAGAAGGCTTAAAACTGAAATTCAAAGTTTAAACGCATAATTATGATGTTTCGGTGTAATATGCGATATAAGGTTTAAAAAGATTTCTAAACATGTCATAAATGAACTCTATAGGAACGGGCGCAGGAGCGTCAAGCGGACAAGCGGGTGGCGAACCACGTTTGAAAGGCCTACTTTGAAGGTATGTAACTTGATCCGTTACATTCGATGAATTGTTGTTAAACTATGCGTTGTTGATAAAAATTGTGTTGGATGTAGCAATCATGTACATTACTTAAATCCGTAGGTTAAGAATTGGTTTGTAGTCGTTTTGTAGTCATCAAAATGGAGGATTTTCCGTAGATGGACCAAACGGGTCGAATAATGATACTTTGTAGTATTAATATTGTAAGTAGAAGGAATTGGCGGAAATGGTCACAAGAGCACGAAGCCATAGGTTTGGTAATGAAGTGCCAGTTATAATAAGCCCCGGAGTTTGGGTAATAAACGCCTTAGGTTTACTAGTTAAATGGTAGTAAAATGGCTATGTTAGAATGGGTCGAATAATTGCGAATGGACATATAGTATTTCGGTCCGTAAACAAATTTTTCGGTATGAAATTTGTAATAGGCATGTCGGTAATGAATTTACAGACGCATAGGAAAAAGAATCACCTAAAACGGACTTACGAGTCAAAAGTTATGGCCATTTTAAGTTAGAACTTGATTAAACTTGGAGCTGGAAATCTGCAGCAATCAGAAAATGAACATTCTGTGAAAAAGGGGGCTTGGCGTGACGCGAGGGGCCTTGGCGTCACGCGGCGCCCCCCTTCCGGAAAATTTTTATTTTTTTTGTGTTGTTAACCCTTGGAACTTGTTTGTATCTATTCTAACTTTATCAAAACTTACAATTGTTGTGGTTTTGATCTTAGGAAATGTTGGAAACTAACCAGAAGATGATCGAGCTTGTTTTTGAAGAACCGAACACTATTTACAAGCTTCCGCAATGTTTTAATCCTGAATAGTCTTTGTCTTTGGAATGTAATCAAATCGTTAAACAACTTTTGAATGTTTTAACTTAGTCGTTAGTTGACTAAGCTTTTGCTACTTATGAACTTAACTTAAGGAATCTATGTTAATTATGCATCTTTTTATTAAAAATGGTATGAATTATCATTAAATTCAATTAAAACTAGAAGGGTGTTACAAGTTGGTAATCAGAGCTTAAGGTTGTCAACAAAGTGTTCGGTTCAAGCTTGATCAATCATCCGGTAAGAATTAACTTATTATGTTAACAAAATATGTCTTATGTAAGAATGAGAAAGGAATTGATGTGCATGGGAAGAGCGTGTTAACACACTCAAACCCGGAAAGCGCATTAAATATGAACGGTTAAAGCAAGTTGAGAACTTGGCTAAACCGAAATAAATGAAGCAATGTTATGAATGAAATGTTTAACGTTTAAATGTAAACATTTCAGTTTCAAGATGTCTGATGGAAATGATGATAATCCGGTACAAACAAGTACCGAACAAATGAAAGAGATAATTGCCGAAGAAGTAGGGAAGGCAACTGAAGGTAGTCTATCCGGGTTTATAGACAAGATTCAAAGCACAGTGTTGTCGCTTGTTGAAGAGCGAGTCAAAAGGTTGGAAGATAATGTCAACCTTATAAAAGAAAAGTCGGGAGAACGCTAAGGGTGTTCGTACAAGGAATTCATGGCATGTAAACCGCCAATCTATAACGGGGAGGTTGACCCGATAATTTTCCAAAGATGGATAAGTGATGTTGAAGGGGTGTTTGAACGAACCCACTGTGACGTAGGTGACTTTGTTGCTTACGGAACGGGTCAATTGAGAAATCAAGCCAAGGATTGGTGGGACAATAAAAAGAAGGAAATGGGAGTCGAAGCGGCAAGGGTCATGACTTGGGATGAGTTTAAGGTGCCGTTCCTTAAACACCATAGTCCCAAAGCGGTTATTAACAGGATCAAAGAAGAATTTATCCAGTTAAGACAAAAGGGAGAATCGATTGATAAGATCACGGGCATCTTCATGGATAAGCTGAGATTCTGTGACGAGTTAGTCAGCACTGAAGAGCAAAAGATATACTACTATTACAACATGCTGAGTGCCGAGTACCGTGAGTTCATGACTCCGTCAAAGTATGAAACCCTCACGGAGATTATCAACACCGCCCGGGAGTGGGAAATCGAGTTAAACAAACAAGTCGAAAGGGGTGAACGAAGGGCACAGGATGTAAATCCAAGCCCTACAAAGAAAGCTAGAACTGCTGAATTGGGGAAGAAGGTGGAGGCTAAAGGCGGGTCGCCAAGTTGTAAAGTTTGTGGAAAGGGGCACAAGGGTGAGTGTCGCTTCAAAGATAAGCCGTGTCCGGTATGTGGGAAGACGGGGCACACTGCATCGCTATGTCCCGGAAAAGTTTCCGTTTGTTACAAGTGTTATCAACCCGGTCACAAGAAGTCTGAATGCCCCGAGTTGGTGGGAAAGAGAGACACAAAAGAGTCTCCAACAGAAGCTCCCAAAGCGAAGGCTAGGTCCTTCCAACTTACCGCGGCTGAAGCAAAAACAGAACCCGATGTGGTTTCAGGTATATTCACAATTAACTCAATTCCAGCACGTGTATTGTTTGATACGGGTGCGAATAAATCCTTTATTTCACATGGATTTATTCGACATCCTTCATTTGTATTGACGAAATTATATGTGCCCTTAGAAGTCGAAATAGGGGACAACAAAAGTTTTATAGTTTGTGATGTTTGTCGAGGCTGCAAATTAAGCATCGACGATGAGGAATACTTGATAGACCAAATCCCGATGTCAATGGGGGAATTTCAAGTAGTCGTTGGGATGGATTGGCTATCTCAGCACCATGCAAAGGTCGTGTGTTTTCGTAAAGAGATAAAACTAACATCTCCGAGCGGGAAACACGTCACCATTTATGGCGAAAAAAGAGGTAACCCCATAGTGTGCTCAATGTTGAAAGCTCACAAGCTTATGAAGCGAGGATGCAAGGCATTCATGATATACGCAAATGAACCCGAGAAAGGATCACGGAAGATTGAAGATGTACCGGTAGTACGAGACTATGAAGATGTGTTTCCAGAGGATTTACCGGGGATACCGCCTGAACGGGAAGTAGAGTTCGGGATCGAATTGATTCCGGGCGCAAAACCCGTAGCTAAAGCACCGTACCGACTCGCGCCGTCGGAATTACAAGAGTTGATGTCCCAAATTCAAGACCTGCTTGACAAAGGATTTATAAGGCCGAGTGTGTCTCCTTGGGGTGCACCGGTACTGTTCGTGAAAAAGAAAGACGGGAGCATGCACATGTGCATCGATTACCGGGAGTTAAACAAACTCACGATAAAGAATCGATACCCGCTTCCGAGGATAGATGATTTATTCGACCAATTACAAGGTGCGAACTGGTTTTCAAAAATTGACCTTAGATCGGGGTATCACCAACTAAAGGTCAAGGAAGAAGATGTGCCGAAGACGGCTTTCCGCACGAGATACGAACATTACGAATTCCTCGTGATGTCATTTGGGCTAACAAATGCACCCGCGGCCTTCATGGACCTCATGAATCGGGTTTGCAAGCCAATGTTGGATAAGTCAGTCATCGTGTTTATCGATGATATTTTAGTGTATTCGAAAAGCGAAGCTGAACACGCACACCACTTACAAGAGGTGTTAGAGACACTTAGACGCGAAAGGTTGTATGCAAAATTCTCTAAGTGTGCCTTTTGGTTACAAGAGGTACAATTTCTTGGCCACATCATAAGTGCCGACGGAGTATTGGTGGATCCGTCAAAGATAGAGGCCGTGTCAAAATGGAATCCCCCGAAGAACCCTTCGGAAATTAGAAGCTTTTTGGGGCTTGCGGGATACTATAGGAGATTCATTCAAGATTTCTCCAAAATTGCGTCACCGCTAACAAAGCTAACCCGAAAGAAAGAAAAGTTCATTTGGGGTGTCGATCAAGAAAGAGCGTTTCAAACGCTAAAAGAAAAGTTAACTCAAGCTCCGGTACTGACATTGCCGGACGGAGTCGAAGACATGGTGGTTTATTCAGATGCTTCACTATCAGGGCTCGGATGCGTTTTGATGCAACGGGGCAAAGTTATAGCTTATGCCTCGAGGCAATTGAAGATACACGAGAAGAAATATCCCACGCACGATCTCGAGTTGGCTGCAGTGGTATTTGCATTAAAAATATGGAGGCACTACTTGTATGGGGTAAAGTGCACCATATTCACCGACCACAAGAGCTTGAAATACTTCTTCGATCAGAAGGAGTTAAATATGCGACAAAGGCGATGGCTAGAAACGGTGAAAGATTTCGACTGTGAAATACACTATCACCCCGGAAAGGCAAATGTGGTAGCAGATGCTCTGAGCAGAAAAGCGGACTACGTCCCAATACGTGTAAGATCGACGCAGCTCGTGGTGACCTCGGGTATACTTGAACGTATTAGAGAGGCACAATTAGAAGCAGTGAAAGAGGAGAATTGGAAGAAAGAAAGAATAATCGGTCAGTTGAAAGATTTGCCGGATGGGGATAATGGGTTGAAGACTCGATTCGGAAGGACATGGGTCCCAAATACTTGTGGAGTGAAGACGTTTCTACTTGACGAGCTCATAAATCCCGATATTCAATTCATCCGGGTGCGACCAAGATGTACAATGATCTGAAACAAAATTATTGGTGGCCCGGAATGAAGAGGGATGTGGCGAAGTATGTGGAAAAATGCTTAACATGTCTACAAGTCAAGGCGGAGCACCAAAAACCATACGGCAAACTCCAACCGTTAGAAATCCCGGTTTGGAAATGGGAACATATTACAATGGACCTATTAACCAAATTGCCTAATACAAATTGTGGTTTCGATGCCATATGGGTAGTGGTGGATAGATTGACGAAAAGTGCTCACTTCATTCCGATTCGTGAGACTTATACGACAGAAAAGATGTCAGAAGTTTATACTAATGAGATAATAGCACGTCATGGAGTACCGGTATCCATCATGTCTGATAGGGATACCCGGTTCACTTCAAATTTCTAGCGAGATTTCCAAGAGCAAATGGGAACCAAATTGTTCATTAGCACTGCGTACCATCCTCAAACAGATGGACAGAGTGAAAGAACAATACAAACATTGGAGGACATGCTACGGGCGTGTATAATCGACTTTGGAGGAAGTTGGGATGTTTACCTACCGTTAGTCGAGTTTTCGTATAATAATAGCTACCACGCTAGTATTAAGATGGCGCCATACGAAATGCTCTATGGTAGGAAATGCCGAACCCCGGTATGTTGGGGTGAAGTGGGTCCACGTGAACTCGCCCACCAAGATATAGTACAAGCCACTAATGAAAAGATTGATGTGGTATGGGCACACTTGAAGGCGGCTCAAGATAGACAAAAGGCGTATGCTGACAAAAGGAACAGGCCAATCGAATTCCAGGTTGGTGACAAAGTCATGCTCAAAGTATCTCCATGGAAAGGGGTTATCAGGTTTAGAAAAAAGGGGAAATTAAGCCCGAGGTTTATCAGGCCGTTTGTGATTGTTGAACGGGTTGGTAAGGTGGCATATCGTCTCGAATTACCTGAGGAGTTGAGTGGGATTCATAGCACATTCCACGTGTCACATCTCCGAAAATGTTTAGCAGACGAAACTGCTCGTATCCACTACGATGATATCGAGGTGGATAACAGTCTCAACTATGCCGTAAAACCAATTGCGATTTTAGTTCGTAAAGAGAAGAGTTTGAGGAACAAGGTGATTAACCAAGTGAAGGTTAAATGGGAACACAGGAAGGGTGCGGATACCACATGGGAGTCCAAAGAAGAAATGCGGCGTCTCTACCCTATTTTATTTGGTACGTACTTTGGTTTCGGGGACGAAACCCTTTTAAGGGGGATGGACTTGTAACATCCCGAAAATACGAGTTCATAAATTTACAATTTAGTTGTAAATAAATTAGTAAAATAAACAAACTAGAAATGACACTAACTAAGTTAGTTAGTCACTTATGAGTAGTTAGGGGTTCAAACAAACAAAAAGTGAAAATGAGGGACTAAATGTGTCTAAATGGAAACTATTTAGATAGAAATAACAAAATAAAACACAAAACACAATTATCTGTGTTTTGTTGAAATCGACCAACATCAGGGGCGACCCCCAGGCTCCATCTAAACCCTAAACATTCACAAAACAACCAAATTGAAGGTCCAAATCTGATCAAAAACGAAAATCGAGCATAGATTATTGATCCTCATCACAAGAGGATTACAAGGTATGTAAAATTTGATGAAAACTCTCAACTTGAAATTCTCATGAAATTGGGAAATCTGAAAATTTATGGTTGCATGTGTGTTTTATGATGATTTAGGAACACTATAGTGTCTAGGGACAAACCCTAGACAAATACAAGCTGAAATCATGTGAAATTTTAGTAAAATCCATGAACACCATTGTAGGTGATTAGTGGGTTATGTAGAATTTACTAAACACTAGGAGATTGGGTGTTGTTCTAGTGTAATTTGACAATTTTGAGGTAACTTCAGAATTTTAGAAGCTAACAATTGTGTAAAATGGTTGAATGATGTGAAATTAGGGCTAAGTGATAAGCTAGAGACTTTATATTTAATCATGTATAAATCTGCCCTTAAAGTGTTTGTGAAAATGCCTCAAAGAAGGCTTAAAACTGAAATTCAAAGTTTAAACGCATAATTATAATGTTTCGGTGTAATATGCGATATAAAGTTTAAAAAGAGCGCTAAACATGTCATAAATGAACTCTATAGGAACGGGCGCAGGAGCGTCAAGCGGACAAGCGAGTGGCGAACCACGTTTGAAAGGCCTACTTTGAAGGTATGTAACTTGATCCGTTACATTCGATGAATTGTTGTTAAACTATGCGTTGTTGATAAAAATTGTGTTGGATGTAGCAATCATGTACGTTACTTAAATCCTTAGGTTAAGAATTGGTTTGTAGGCGTTTGGTAGTCATCAAAATGGAGGATTTTCCGTAGATGGACCAAACGGGTCGAATAATGATACTTTGTAGTATTAATATTGTAAGTAGAAGGAATTGGCGGAAATGGTCACAAGAGCACGAAGCCATAGGTTTGGTAATGAAGTGCCAGTGACAATAAGCCCCGGAGTTTGGGTAATAAACGCCTTAGGTTTACTAGTTAAATGGTAGTAAAATGGCTAGGTTAGAATGGGTCGAATAATTGCAAATGGACATATAGTATTTCGGTCCGTAAACAAATTTTTCGGTATGAAATTTGTAATAGACATGTCGGTAATGAATTTACAGACGCATAGGAAAAAGAATCACCTAAAACGGACTTACGAGTCAAAAGTTATGGCCATTTTAAGTTAGAACTTGATTAAACTTGGAGCTGGAAATCTGCAGCAATCAGAAAATGAACATTCTGTGAAAAAGGGGGCTTGGCGTGACGCGAGGGGCCTTGGCGTCACGCGGCGCCCCCCTTCCGGAAAATTTTTATTTTTTTTTGTGTTGTTAACCCTTGGAACTTGTTTGTATCTATTCTAACTTTATCAAAACTTACAATTGTTGTGGTTTTGATCTTAGGAAATGTTGGAAACTAACCGGAAGATGATCGAGCTTGTTTTTGAAGAACCGAACACTATTTATAAGCTTCCGCAATGTTTTAATCCTGAATAGTCTTTGTCTTTGGAATGTAATCAAATCGTTAAACAACTTTTGAATGTTTTAACTTAGTCGTTAGTTGACTAAGATTTTGCTACTTATGAACTTAACTTAAGGAATCTATGTTAATTATGCATCTTTTTATTAAAAATGGTATGAATTATCATTAAATTCAAGTAAAACTAGAAGGGTGTTACACAGACTCGACTTGCCACAAGAGCTAAACAACGTACACCCAGTGTTCCACGTATCTAACCTACGTAAATGCCTAGCCGACGAGGAACTTCAGGTTCCCCATGAGGACATGCAAATAAATGAAGTTGTGAAATTTGTGGAGAAACCGGTCGAAATCATGGATCAAATTGTCAAGCGTCTGAGGCGCAGCAAAATTCCCATTGTTAAGGTTCGATGGGAAGGAAAGCGTGGTGCCGAATTCACTTGGGAATTGAAAAGTGATATGAAGGCCAAGTATCCACAGCTCTTCGAGCAGTCTTCTTCTAAGATTTCGGGGACGAAATCTCCTAAAGGAGGGGAGACTGTAACGCCCGGTGTCCCTAAACTTTAAACTTTTGTAAGATTTAGTCCCTGAACTTTAGCTAATTGGCAAGTCTAGCCCTTGAAGTATATGATGTGTGATACTTTGTTATCTTGGTAAATCTATATGCTTGAATGTCTAAATCTATGTTTGGAATGTCTAATTCTATATGCTTGGAATGCCTAACCCTATATTTGGAGTGCCTAAATCTATGTTGGAATGTCTAAATCTATGATGGAATGCCTAAATCTACGTTTGAAATGTCTAAATCTACTTGGTGCTTGACTCTAGAGACTCGTGAAACTTAATTCTTGGTGGAACGAGAGACTGGAGTCTTGTCACTGGCGGAATCTATTAACTTTGAAACTTTTGGTGTTTATAATGTAATCTAGTTGTCCTATTACCAAATAATACGCAACGCTTGATCTTACACATGAAAACAGGAACACGAGAATGATGGATTGGCCAAAGTGGCAATCCGATCGGATGACCACCCGATCGGATGACCACTCGATCGGACGACCACCCGATCGGATGACCACCCAATCGAGTGGCCACTCGATCGAGTTGCCACCCGATCCATGCGCGCAGATCCTTTCCCATCCTCCTCCACACTATAAATAGGCCTGTCACATCACTTTATTCCCTGATGTGACTGCCTTGTTTAACCAGACGCACGCACACTACATTCCTTCATTTTCCCATCGATTTCAGTACGTTCTAAGCTAGATCCTTGTACTTTCTTGATCTACACTTCTTTCTCTACGTGATTCCCCTTTGAAATCACACTTTTCACCATGAAATCTCTCAGATCTGAGTTCTTGGGGGTGGGGTCATCAGGGTGGTTGTACAAACTACCATATGACGTCATTTCTGGCAAGATCTAGCTTGGATCTAAGGAATTTCATATGCTTTTACACTAAATCTAAGTTAAATCTAGACTTTTTCATATAAAAACTTAAGTTTCTTCATCTTTCTCCAATCTTTTACTCTAAATGGTGAGATCCGGTTCTGAACAGACTATAGACTTGATTATTAGTCTAGAGTCAATTTAAAGATGGATTTCTACCGAAGAATGATGGCCGGAATATGGATTTTGACATAAATGTTATCGCGGACAGAAACTGATCGAACTGGGGTGGTTCCCACCCGATCAGAACGGCTGTACTACGATGACTTTACCATTGTCACAATACGTACCATGTCGTCATCGTTAAACTTAGAAAATTTTACAAGATGGTAAACGGAGCAAGGGTCGCCAGATCAAGCGGCAGTCCGATCGGATAGCCACCTGATCAGGTGACACTTGTCTCGCAGCCTTGAAACTTGAGACTTGGAACCTTTGATCGAATGGCAACCCGATCGGACAGCCATCCGATCGAGCAACCACCTGATCAGAGGAACCAAAGCACTTAATGCTTGGATCGAGTGGCAACCAGATCGGATAGCCACCCGATCGGGCAACCATCCTAACCCCCCTCACTTTGTGGATTTTTAATCAAGTGGCAACCCGATCGGATGGCCGTCCGATCGGGCAGCCATCCTTTCCTCACACACATGTCACACGATCGACTGGCAATCCGATCGGATAGCCATCCGATCGGACAGCCATCCGATCCAGTGACTATTTCTGTCACTTTAAGCAATTTTGTTATTCTTTTATCTGTTGTAATCTAATCAGGCTAATTCTAAAAGAGCTCTATTTGATCCAATAACAGTCTATACTGTTAAGCTATCACTATGAGTATACTCGATCTCTTTTTACTTTAAACTTTGGGATGTAACATGTATTCTATAAATTATGAAACTTGATACTTTTGCAAGCTAAACTTTATCCTACGTGTATGTGAAAACTTGTGCATTCTAGTATTCTATTTTGTGCTCTGTGACGTTTAATCCAGGGTGTGTAGTTCCGCCTTAACAATAGTAGCGCTATAGGAGGTGCACCTCTTCCATTATTCTCAGGGAGTATTGTTAGGAGGATTCTAGTTTACCTTGAGTCTTGGGTAAACACAAAAGCATCGGGATACATGGGCTATCACTGCGTGGACTGCGACACTAGCATGGCTGAAACTATATTTATACTTACATTGTGGATATGAGTTGTTTTCAATCTACTATGCTATTATTCAAACTTGTATACTCGCCAATACTTTGTATTGATATTTTAATACATGTTGCAGGATGATAGGTTGCTATGGAACACATGGAAATCAAGCTAGGAGATGCCCAGAAACGTCACTTAAATAATTCAGACTTTGGAACAATTTTGTTATGTGATGTAATCTTGATGATACTTGTTTGACATTTGACAATTTATCTCATGAAATCTACTTAATTATTATTGCAATATTTAGTGTTATGGAATCTCATGAGCAATCTGAATGCTTAGTGCTCGCACCCCGATGTTTCCGCCATCGGTTGGGGTGTGACAATAGGTTACGATACTCAATCCATCCTGGGGCAACCAAGATGTACCGGGACTTGAAAACCAATTATTGGTGGCGGGGTATGAAACGCGATATTGTAAAGTATGTCTCGAAATGCTTAACATGCTCCCAAGTGAAAGCAGAACATCAAAAACCATATGGGGAGTTACAACCCTTGGAAATTCCTGTCTGGAAATAGGAGGAGTTAACTATGGATCTGGTAACCAAGCTTCCTAAAATGAAAAAGGGGCATGATGCAATATGGGTAATCGTAGACCGACTCACAAAAAGTGCCCACTTTTTACCTATTTGAGAATCTTACTCTTCTGAGAGAATGGCGGAAATTTATATGAATGAGATCGTATCTCGACACGGGGTACCCGTGTCCATCGTTTTAGATCGGGATACTAGATTTACCTCTCGTTACTGGCAGAAGTTTCATGAAAGTATGGGCACGAAGCTACACATAAGCACAGCTTATCACCCTCAGACCGATGGTCATCAGAACGAACCATCCAAACGCTTGTTGATATGTTAAGAGCTTGTGCCTTAGATTTTGGCGGGAATTGGGATGACCATTTACCACTAGTGGAATTTTCTTATAATAATAGCTATCATAGTGGTATTCAAATGGCTCCCTATGAACTATTATACTGGAGAAAATGTAGAACTCCTGTGTGTTGGGGCGAAGTTGGACAGAGAGAACTTGCGCCAAGTGATTTAATAGCAGTGACGAATGAAAATATTGATTTGATTAGAGCCCGATTGAAAGCAGCCCAGGATTGGCAAAAAGCTTATGCGGACAAGAGGAAGCGTCCTATCGAGTTTCAAGTCGGAGATTATGTCCTGCTGAAAGTATCTCCATGGAAGGGTATAATCCGTTTCCGCAAACGGGGTAATTTAGGCCCTCGTTATATTGGACCGTTTAAAATCTTGGCTCGAGTTGGAAGGGTTGCATATCGATTAGAATTACCGTCTACACTAGACGGGATCCACAATACCTTTCACGTATCGCAGTTGAGGAAGTGTCTTGCGGGTGAAACAGCATTAGTGCCTCTCGATGACATCGAGTTAGATGAGGGGTTAAATTATGTCAAAAGACCAATAGCCATTAAAGACGTTAAGGTGAAGAATCTTCGCAGCAAAGCCGTTAGACAAGTGTTGGTTCAATGGCAACACCGAAAGGGGTCGGAACTTACATGGGAAGCGGAAGATGAAATGAGGAAGCACTACCCTTTTCTCTTTGGTATGTAAATGTTTAAATTGTTATGTGCCCAGGTTTCGGGGACGAAAGCCCTTTTAAGGGGGATAGACTTGTAACACCCCAAGAATGTTTACTTGATAAGTTAAAAAGTTTATTTAAAACTTAACTTAGTTAATGGGATTCGATGCATAATATAAATAATAAAGGGGTGAGATTTAAAGTTAAATAAGTAAATAAACTTGCGGGACTAAAGGTGTAACATATCAAAATTTAGGGTAAATATAATAAAAGAGCTCAAAACCCACACACAGAGTGTGTGTGGGGTTCTGGTCAATCGAACAGGAGAGCAGGGCAAAGGGTTGAAACCCTAACATCAAGAGATCAAGCAATTAAACCTGAATCAAAGTAAAAATCTAATGCATAAGCCCTAATTTTGAATAGCTAACCTCAATTTCTGAAGTGGTAAGTTCAATTTCTGAAATCATGAATTGTAGGATGAGGGGTTCAACCCAATCTCGAATTCTTGTGTCTAAATGTGAGGAATCTGAGTTAGGGTTACCTTCTAGAACAAGAATCATGTTTGATTTTAGATTATTTGAAAGATTTTGGTAAAAACCCACTTTGTGAATTTGTGATATGAATAGGATGATCAAAGTGGTTATAGTTATGTGAAATCTTGAAATATGGTGATGTTGTAATGCTTGAATCTTAGAAATTTATGTAGGATAAAAGAAAGATATGAACATGTATTTATTGTTGATGAATTATAAGATGAACTAGTAGGAATTCATGCTTTTTATGCTTGTACATAATGTTTGTAAATATGATGACTACCAATTGTTTGATGAAATGCCTAGAAGAATAATATGCATGATTTGGAAGATGAATGAATGAGATTTAGTTGTACTAAATAAACGAATGAATGTGTTGTTATAGGCATGAAGGAAGAAGGATCCAATACTAGGAAATCGGAAGGTTCACAAGATCGAGGTACGTTAGTGTACACCATATTTCTATGATGTTGTCATATGTATAATAATCTCAATTGTTTCGTGTTGTTATGTTAAAATTGTGAGATTTGAGATCTATGGTTGTTCAAAAGTAAAAGTAAGATCCGTCATAAACGGATTGTGAGGAATGAATAAGTTACGAAAGATAATGCACCATATCCGGTTCTTTTTAGTTGAATCGGGTATGGGAAGTTAAGTATGTAACGAATGAAAGTCTACTCGATCCGTCTTACTCGGATCGGAGTATGAGGTAAGAATGTAAAGAATATGTTTGTTCGTCATGAACGAATCGAATGGAAGTTATGTTAATGATACTTATATCCGTCGTTAGGGGGTATGTTAAGAAAAGTATGCTTAGTCTCTACTTTGAGGCAAGCATGTAACGAACCGTTTAACGGTTAGTAAAGTAATTGAATGATGTAAAACCGTGAAAGAGACGAATCGGTTTATTAATTAATTGTGTTAGTGACGAAATACTAACTTATTTGTTTATGTTGGATGTAGGTAAATCCTCAATTTAGGCGGTCGGACGATTTGGAATGAGCACACTTGATCTACGCCCACTACACTCTTCCGTCATAAGTTAATATAACGTGGTCTAAACTTTTGGTCTTATGTACTTAAAATTGTGTAGTATTTTGATGTCTTTATGGTTTGGTTAAAAACTTATTAGTGGTAGACTTGTTGTAAACAACTTAAACGTTCCGTTTTGGGTTTTTGTCAAGGATGTTTTATGTTGAAATGGTTTACCGTATAAAACAGGTGTTAGTGGTCTATTTACGTACGGGTCATGCTGAAATTTCTAACATCTATTAACCACGTCAAAATCCTTTGAGAATGATAAGTTAGGGGCGTTTCAATGACCTTCACGAGTTATGGGTTATGTTAAAAAAATCTATGTCTATAAAAGTATTTTTGTTTATGATTTATAACCTGATATCTTTTTCATGCTAACACCCATGTTTGGCAAACCTTACCAATAAGAAAAAAAACAAAAATTGAATTACTTAGGGCATTTACTTCAATATGGCAATAAGTAATAGAAATTGCAATACTATTAATTCTCTACAAAATACCTATTTAATTTCAGATGGACACGGATCCGAACGAAACATATAATATGTACTGGCATTAAAGCCTATGTAGATCATCATTTTTGTTCTAGGCCTTTCCAAATCATATTAAAAATCAAAACTTGAGGATCAAGATTTGTCAAGAACCCTTAATTCCAAAAACCCACCCACAGTTTCTCAAAATAAAACTAAATTCACAAAAATTATATAAAAAATTAAAAAGATATCTGGTAAAAAGACTCACCTTTATAACTACATTTTCTGAGCAGATCAGTAATAATCTGGTGAGATGAATCATCACCTTCAACCAACAAAACCCTCAGAACCATCTTGGGCAAAAACTTTTCCCACCTCACAAAGTTATTAGTGGTGGTGGCGAAGACTTCTAGGGTTCCATTATTCTACCAAAAAGGAAAACAACGATTAAAGGAAAAGAAAATGGAATCAAAATCAAAGAAAGCATCAAAGACAATAAAAAACTTACCCTTGAAGAACACTCAAAAACTTACCCTTGAAACTCCTATCAAAAACCCAGTTCATAACTGCGCCTTCATCATTCTTTCGATTATGACAAAACCAATACCTCTCAGCGTCTTGTTCATTTGATTGTAGCCCCCTAAAAGTGATTTCAGGTCGAAAATCCTTCAAGATCTGACTAATTTTGCGTTCTAGGGTTTCTCTGGCAAAAGATTATGAAGATGAAAGAATAGTGAAAGAATGAAGGAGAGGCTATGGTTTTTAGGGTTTTGAGAGAACGAAGGAGACTGAAGGGGGAAGAGAAATAACCGGGCTTTTCGGAGAGAGAGAGGGACACACGTGATTTGAAATTAGAATTTGAAATTTGAATGAAAATTTTAAACCTGGCCACCAAAAAGCATGTTTGCATGTTTGAAACAAAAGTCTATCCAACAATTAATAATACATAAAAATTCAAAAATCTCACAAATTGACACATGGGATTAGAAGATGGGAGATGTTGACAAATAGGAGAGAGAGAGAAGGTAGGATGCTTGTGGTGTTGACACATGGGACAAAATCCCTTTGCTTTATTATATTTAGAGATATCAAAACTTAGATACAACTAAACATATCATAAAGTTATATTCAAAATTTTTAAAGCTATTGTATATTAAAATATTGAAAATAGAGAAAGTAAAATTGAAAAATATATAACCAATTGAGTGTACTTGGGAAATATCTAATTAGTTGTTGAGTGTACTTTGGAAGTCTTAACTTGTAAATAGATTAACCCTGTATATTTTTTTTTATAAAAGAACCTAGTTTTTTATATATATTAACCCTATATAATTTTTTTTTATAAAAGAACCTAGTTTATATTTGTAGCCCACAAATTCTCCCTACATAAGACTATGGGGTATGGAGCGGGGGTTGGGGCGTGGGTGGGTACAAACGCCCAAGTCACCACCCCGGGTGGGTTTGGGTTTCGGCGTGGCCCCTTGGGCGGGGATTTCAGCCAGGGCGTTGGGCGTGCCTAGTGGGCTTCTGTGGCCGGCTCTCATTGGCTGAGTTGGCTAGGTCATAGCGGCTATGTTTAAATTTTAAAAAATAACCGTTTGGCCAAGCCAAACGGTTCACCCAACTCACTATAAAACCCCCCACCCCACCGCCTGTCCACATCGCTACCCCAACCCTTCACTCCACCTGTTCAAAAGGAGCAGAAGCCGTTTGACAAGTTCGCCCTATTCGAAATCTACCTAACGCTTTAGGCTTTTTTTTTTATTTTGTAATCTTTTTTTTGTAGAATTTTGTAATTTTTAGGAAATTTTAATAATAATTTTAGGCTTTTTTTTAATTTTGTGTGTATTTTTTTATTTTAGGCTTTTTTTTAATTTTTATAAAACTGGCCAACCCACGCGGGCTAGCCACGCCCCGCCATACCAACCCAACACGTCACTCACCAGCGGGAGGCTCGAATTCTACGTGTCAACTCATGCCCCAAACCCTCGCTCCACCATACCCCACGTTCTAAACAGTAACACAAACACACTTCCATTTATCTCATATTTTGAATAGATTAGTTATATGTCAACTTCTGAATGGATCAGATCCATTTTTGGGCCTCATAGTCATTTTTGTTTTATTCACATAAGCAAACATCATGATTGAGAGTCTAAAAGTTATAACCTATGTGGATGGCATATTAATATATTATGTTGTCGAATGCATGTAAATTTGTGGATAGTAACAAACTTATTAAAAAATCTTCACGGTGGTAGATCTAATTACATTTTGTGGATAGTAACAACTTATTAAAAAATTTGTGGATAGTAACAACTTATTAAAAAGTTATGAAAGTATATTTGATAATTACATTTTGTTACGGTTAACACATAACTCATAAATCATTTGTTAAATATGGACCTAAGACAAGAATAATACTGATATTAATGATAAAATCATATATAAATATGAGAAGAAGAAATATAGAAAACTTATATGTAAAATTTCGAGTGGAATACATCCATGTTTAGGTCTGCCAATCATTTTGTTTCATTTAATTTTAGTATATGTGATGATTAAAATTTGAAAGCTATAAAAACTATATGTATAAATTCGAAAATCATGTGACACGTTATACAACAATTTGCTGTCAAACAGAAATTTGGGACCATAACAACTTATCAAAAAAATCTTATTGCTTACAAGATCATCTAACAATAAAATACGAGTAGACCTAATTAAGTTGTACTACTTTTTATGTTTTATCCGCATTGTAATATATATATTTATATTTATTATTGAACGTAGCAATGTACAAGAGAAAATATTATACAGATACATGTGAGAGCAAAACAAAATAACAAATCAAGGCTCATAAAAAGGAGATATAAAACTAATTAACTATTTAAAATAAAATTCGTTTTGTTTTTTATGTTATAAAACGAACGAAATTAAAATTTACTGTTATTAAAAGAAAGCTCAAAAAGATTATAATGAAAAACATAATTTATGTCCAATAAATAATTAACTGGTTGTTAAATGAAATTAAAACGAAATTAAAATTTACTGTTATTAAAAGAAAGTTCAAAAAATTTACTGTTATTACAACTACTGTTTTGGTTCAAACATCTGATTGTTAAATGTTATCCACTGTTGAAAGACAACCTCTGTTTCTTCATTTTTCATGTTGACCACTGAGTGACCAAACATCTGTGTTTCAATCACTGTTGGCTATCCACTGATAGTTAAAAAAATAGAATTACAATGAAATTACAATTTTACCTATGAAATCCTAACAAGTGTTAACTCTAGCGTGTAATAGTTTATAAATATTTCATTAAATTTCTATTTTTCTATGTAATAGTTTATTTTAATAATCTCAACATGTATCTTAAAAATAGTTAAAATGAAAAATTTTCATGAATTATAAGCATCAAAATGTTTTCAGGAAATCAAAAATCCATTGTAATAGTTTATTTTAATAATCTTAATATTGCACCATCAGGACTGATAGGCTATCCACTGATAGCTTAAAGTCTCCCACTGTTTTCATTGTAACCATTGCAACCACTGATATTATTCCATCAGTGGCTTCATAAAACAACTGTCTTCCATTACTCATCAGAGGTTGGCACGTGGACAGTACATAGCGTTCAGATCTTTTGTAACCGCTGTCACGTCAGCATTCACTTTTTCCCCTATAAAACCCTGATCAAAACCCCTAAACAGGGTTTTTACTGTCGAATCGAATTCAAAACTCCTTTCTCAAAGCAGTTATCCTCCATTTCTCTCAAAATTCCTCATCATCCTTTTTGCTCAAATGGCAAAATCACCGTCTTCATCATCTGAGAAATCCACTCAAGAGGCCATAGAAATTCCATACAAAGCTCCCCATAACTACTTGGGTCTCTTGACAAAACCAAGTCACACTGAAACCTTCAATTCCGTCATAGATGCTCTTTCGTCTTCAAAGTACAAAACTTTGTTGACTTCTGATGCTCCGATTTACTTGGCAACCTAGAGGGAATTTTGGAAAAATGCAAAACTTGAATCTCAAGATGAAACACCCATAGCCATCAATTCCTCGATAAAGGGTGTTAAAGTTAAAATCACACCACAAACCATCTCTGAAGTGTTTGAACTCAATGATCTTGAAGGTAAAACTTCTTTCCCTAAAATAGAGTATCAAACAGATTTTTTAGAAAAGAGGGTATGCAAAGGAAATGAAAAAAAGACACTTTGCAAAAAGGAAGTTTTCCCCCTGCCACAAGGTTTTTGTTTCATACCCTCTTAATGTGTGTTTCTAATAAGACCACTGCTTTCAATGAAATTCCATTAAAGATCCAATACCTGGGTTATGCTATCTTGCATGGGGAAAACTTTAACTATTCACATGAGATCTTTGATGACTTGGTCAAAAATGTTACTAGCAAATCATTTTTACTATTTCCAAGGTTCCTAAGCTTTTATTTTCAAAAGAAATTTTGAAAGGATGATGCTCATGTACTCATCCAGGGTGAACCTTTTCAAATAAATGGCCTTACACCTGAAACATTTACAAGGCTATCAAAAGTGTCCAAAACACAAGCAGAGGCTCCTGAGCAGACTTTAGCAGCTACCACTGCTCCTCAGGCACCTGCTGCTGAGCCCACTGCTCAAGGTGATCACAGCAGCAAAACAACTGCTGTGAAACCCACACCTAAATCCACCAAAAGACCAAGACAAAAGAAAACACAAAAGCCCCACAAACCTAAAATAAAGACAACTCTGGAAGATGAGATCCCAGACCAACTGACAGTGAAAACACAAAAGTCACCAGAAACCACTGCTGCTACTTCCTCACAGCAGATGATAGAAAGATCTCAACCTGAGCCTCAAACTCCTCCTGCGTCTTTTAAAAAAGAACAGGTTGTAACAATAGGGACCCCAAATTATGTTGCTTTGGACTCACTTGAATCCATCATCCACAGCCCACTGCCCGGGGCAAATTCTCTTTCTACTCCCACACTCACTGCCACAATTCCACCACAAACAAAACTTTTGTTGGATGCACTTGATATAGCTCATACAGCAATCAGTTCCTCTCAACCACCTATCACTAAGAGCATGCCACAGAAAGTGACTGAGTCTAAGCTCCCTATCTTTGCTAACCCACCAACAACACCTGAGGAGGTTACACTGCAGGATATACAAGTACTTCCTGTCAGTAGTTCAAGTGAAGTAGCTACTACAAGTGTTGAACCCACTGGTTTACACTTGGACAGTAGTTTCATCAATCAGACTTCCTTGAAGGCAATTTCTTCTATGGGAACCTTTCTAAACACTGGTGTGTATCCTGTATTCACTGGTGAGCTTAGATTGGTAACCTCTGCTGAGGAAAGAAGTCCCCAGTACCAAGAAAAAGGGGAAACAGGGGATGACTTTTGGGAAACTCTCCCTCAGTCAACCACTGTTACAACCACCTCTGGTGGGAAATCAGATGATCCCATTAAATTGGGTGATTGTTTAATGTACCAAGAATTGACGGAGAGGGTTAACAAACTGGATACATCTGTTGTAGAAATCAAAACCATGCTGCAACAGTTGTTACAAAAACAACAGGCACCACCTGATCCCACTGACCTTTGGGCATTATTTCAACCTCTGCTTCACCAACAAAGAGCAAATGCTGATCAGCAACATGAAATTTAGCTTCAAAAGATCAGAAATATCATGGAAGCTAGGTTCAAAGACACCCAGGCAGATATAAAAGCCATCAAGGCTCACTTGCTGAACACCACTGGCACTGCTCCTCCCTCTATCATCTTTGTGGACAACCCACCACCAAATGATGCCAAAAAGGATGAGAAAATGAGGCAGTTGAAGAAAAAGGGATATGAAGATGGTCTGTACATTGCACCAGATAATTCAAGTATGCTTCCAGACATCCCTTTGCCAGATGGTTCCAAAAAGGTTGATGTAACCTTAAATGCCATTGCTGATGCAAAAGCAAAGGTGAAAAAGGATATGGAGGCAAAGGATAAAGCAATGTTTAAACATGAGAGGAGAGTTTTTATGGAGATGAATGAGCAGGGTACTTCTGAGCCAAAGGATCAAGAAAATCCTCAGCCCATAAGAAAGTCTACTAGAAACGTCCGACAACCCAAAACCACACCTCCCAAATCCACAAAACAAACTCCCAAACCTTCCAAAAGCTCCACACATCAATCTTCCAAACCAACAGATGTTAAAACACCTGTTGTATCAACAGTTGTTGCTACTTCAGTGGTTTCAACATCTGTTATCCAAACAACTGCCACCACTACCACTTCAACACACACTACATCCACTGCCTTATCACCATTACCAAAAATCACTTCACCACCACCAATACCACATGTATTACGAGCGGAATCACCTGAAATCATCAGGAGCGGAATCAACACATAAACTCAGGAGCGAAATTAACATCTAAAGCCTCTAGGAGCGGAATAACAAACAATCCTGATTTCGCTCCAAATGACACAAGTGTCATTTGGGGCGGAATTACATCCTAATATACACTTTTCATTTCCGAGCTCCAATCTAACCTATCTAGACCTAAGACTCAACTCAGACGTAGTCATCAGACATTCAGTGTACCAACATTACTACACGTCCTTAATCGATTGGGAAAATCAAAACTTTGGCGAGATTGAAAATCGAAGAGCGGGACTAGTTAACAAGATGCGAGTTTCACCTCTAACTTGATAACATCGTACCCTAATGTGGTTGGTACTTATCAAAAGATAAGGGTCCACTAGAATATGAATGGAAATTTCCTTCAAGATTTGGATATCACTCCTAACTTGAGGGTAGATTTCATGCAAAATACAAAGTATAGCTGAGTGAAAGTCATCACCAAATGTGGGAATCACCCCTATTTTGATGAATCGTTTCGATTGTGTTATAAGAGTGTCTTCAAAGTCTCCAAGTGTGTATTGTGTTAGCCTTAGGAAAGGCATGTATATTAAAAGACCAAAGAGAGTAGAGGGAAGCAAATAAGATAGAAGGGAAGTCGTTTTAAACAGCACATAAGGATAAAGTTCAAAAACTATAGACTAGGTAAAAACATTCATACTTTTCCTAATTCCCTATAGTTATCGCTCTAATACCAATCCGGTATCAGAGTATTCCTACTATAGACTAGGGAAAAGTATAGCAATTTTCCTAATTCTCTATAGTTATGGCTCTGATACCAATTTGTCACACCCCAACCGATGGCGGAAACATCGGGATGAGACGAACAAATCGCTCAAAAGCATCATAACACTAATTGTGACAATATAGATTAAATCAAATTTCATAAATGACTAAATTCAAATACATTGTTTCAAATAAAGTCAAATTGCAACAAACATGGTTTATTATTAAAATGGGTATCTAGTCCATCCTAACTTGATTCCTTCATCATCTTGACTATCAACCTGCAACATGTATTAAAATAAAATCAACAAATATGTTGGCGAGTATACAAGTTTGATACATAGCATAGTAGAATAAAATAGTTTAACGTGCTCATATCCAACATGAATAAGATGATACAAGTTAACAGTTCTGCCGAAACGATGTTACTCTATATACTCAAACCCAAGAATATAACGCAATTAATGTTGCCTATCCCAAAAGTTTAGCGGGAGGTTAATATGTTCAACTTAACAATACCCAAAAGAATAGCGGGCGGGGCGTTACAACCTATAGCATATGCATAGTACCATAATTGTTAAGGTAGGCTTGCGAACAAGTTAATGAGCATATAGTCATGAAGTGTTTACATTAGCATCACATGCATAACAAGCCTCAAACATTTCATGTGTAATTTGGATAGATAGTGAATAAATAAAGTTTAACGTGTTTGTGAATTTGAATAGGAATACAAGTTGCACCCAAAAGTGTTTAAAATGAAAATGGGATCATGTATACTCACATTGGCTGCATTGCGATTTCTTGTAATAACGCACGAGTAAGGATGGAGAATTCCAAAAGAACGAACGAATGGTTATCCTAGATATTTAACATGGCACATAACAAACTCGTTATTATTCATAGATATTTAATATGGTTCATAATATTTATGGTTTAATCTAATTAATTTAATATTACCGATCATTACATTATTAACTTATAAAGTTATAAAAGAATTTATATTTTAAGGTCAAGTTATAATGAAAATGAATTCTTGTTAAAGAAAGAATAGGAACTTGTTAAAAGAATGGGATTTTGAAAAAAAGAATCGCTGAAGGTAAAAATGGTTTACGAAAATAAAGAATGGTTTTATTTTTTTTAAACATGGATAGGCTGAGTTCATCTTCTTCCTTCACGACAGAGCATGGACATGAACTAAAACCTAGCCACCATTGATTTCAGTTCAAAGATTCATAGATGCTAGCTATTGTTTCTAGTTTATATATGAGAAAAAAACGAAACAAATGACAGGAACAGAAAGGTATACCGAATGGTTGACGTGTCGATTCCGTCGAAAAACTCCAGCGAGCTTTTGGTTCTCCGGCGACGTCTCGAACTCCGGCGAACTTGCGGGTTTCTCCGGCGACGTCGGGATTTCTCCGGCGACACACAATGATCAACGTGGGAATTAGTGGTTAAGGTACGGGCGACTGTTGAACTTGGTCCGGACGACGGTGGTTCCAGACGAGTAGAAGCGACAACAAGTAACGATGAAGAGATTACGTGTGGTGGTGGCAACTCCGTTTGTTCCGGTGAAAAGCTTTATGTTCCGGCGAGTCGTCTTCGAGTTTCCCGACATGGTGTTATCGAACAGTGAGGGTGAAAGGGAGAGGTTGGTTGTGTCGAGATGTCTTATAGATAGTATATATATATCTTTTCGTTCATGCTTCTTTAGGAAAGTTAATAATTTCCGTAATAAAAAAAATGGTAAGGGGTTATTATCGATGCATGAAGACAGGAACATGGTTATGTTCTTGATTGATAGCGAAACGGAAATACGCGTAATCAAGGAAATGAAGTAAAAGGAAATTATGGCTGTCTTTTTGGCGGAAATCTTTGTTTAAAAAAAAAAGAAAGAGGAAATGCAACTAACTGTTTGCTGTGAATTGTTTGAGTGGCAAAAGATAAAAGGGAAATTGAAAATAAAAGGAAGTTTTAATAAATAATATTGAATCACATAATCAAAACTTGCGTATGAATTGTGATAAAAAGTCATTTTATTTATTTGATATTTTGGTAGGAGATGATATTTGCAAGTCAACAAAAGATCAGGAGCTAGAAGGCAATTCGAAATTGAGGAGGAAAGTCTTGTGAATGAACAAGTTTAACCTTAATGAATCTTATAAATTTATAAGTGCCATCACCTTGTTTAGTTAACTTATTATTTAACCAAAACTAATTAGATTATTTTTATAAAACAAACAAATCTTTTATTGTAAAATTTAATTAATTACACTAATGAATAAATAAATGACCATATTTATAACGAATTAAATTAAGGAATAACGATTAATTATTTTGCGAAACTCTCGAGTTTCAAGGGTTAGGATCAAAATTCAAAACGGGTCGGATTTTGGAAATCCGTTTTGACGGATGTTACACCAAGATTCAAGGTGTTCTAGGATGACGTCATCATGTGTTCTTGAAGAACTTCATGTTTTGGCCTCAATCCACCAAGAACAACTTAGATCTAACCGATTTCCACATAAACAAACAAAGATCTTTCATAGATCTAAACATATTCACAATGAAAAGGGAGTGAAAGATGGTTTTCAACTTTCTTTCAACTCTTTTACACTCAATGCACTCAAAACCGATAGAATCGGAACTTGTGCCGGCTTACTACCCATTATTGTGGTTGTGTTGGTTCAAGATCCGTATTCTATCCACGAGATTATTGATTTCGGGTTAACCAAGAACAATCGTCCTGAACCGGTGGACTGACCGAACTTGGGTGGTTCCTGTTCGATCGAGTCACTAGAGCTTAGGATGGAGTTCTGTTGGTTAGCACGATATCAACACATCTCGATAAAACGACAAACTATCAAAACAACCAAGTGTAAGACGAACAGGTCAACCAAGACGGAGTGCCGTTCGAACGGACTGTTGTCCGAACGGACAGCCAAACCGTACGACTGGCCGCCCGTACGACTTGCACCTTGGTCCCACACTTAACCATTTTTGCCAACACTTGAAGTCTGAATGTTGAACGAATTGTTGTCCGATCGGACTACCATCCGATCGAACTGCCAATCGAATCATGAGACATTTAAACTTCAACACTTAAACAATTTTCAACATGTTCAAGGCACCAAGGATGCCACCCGACTGAACGACCGTCCGATCGAGTGACACCCTGCTGTGGACTTGTTCTCACTGAAGTGCCCAACCGAACGGGTTGCCGTCCGATCGACCGACCTGAAAGGTAGAGGTACTTCAATGTTTTCAAAATGTTACAACGAAAACTTCAAAAGTCAAGCCATCATACACAAACACATCCTTCCCAAAGGAAGAAACAATCCACTCGAACAGTCATCCGACCGGACGACCGTCCGAACGGACAACCACTCGCACGACTGGCTGTCCGATCAGGCTACCATCCGAACGGACTGCTGTCCGAACCACTTGTACCTTGCATCGTTTGCGCGTCACTTATCGTTATGCTATCAATCTGTTCAGGCTAACCCTACTCTCTAGCGCTCCCTTCAATCCACCAATCGCTGTGAGTATACTCGATCCCTTTTTTCTTTACGCACTTTTGGGTGTTACATACGTTACTTATACAAAATCACATCAAACACACTAAACAATACTTTAAACGCTAACCGTTACCGCATGTTATACGTGACTTAATGAATGCTTGTTTGTTATGTTTACACATGGAATGCTGTCTACCTGCCTTAGCAACGATAGTACTATTAGTTTGGACTCAGCACCCGTTCACTCGGGGGTTGTTAAGGATAATTACCTACATGGCTCACAGTGGTGAGAATGTATCGCGAACTGCCTTGGGCAGTCAACCCGCAGTCATTGGTATCGATAGGTTCATGTCGATAACTAACATGCCCCATTTCACTCTGTGTACGTGCTGGTTATGCGTAACGCTTTCGAACTCTATATGCTATTATCAAACTTGTATGCTCACCTTTACACTATGTGTATTGACTTTTACTTTAAAGTATGTGACAGGTGCTTAGGATGTTTACATGTTTTGTGTGCTGGTGATGAAATCGAGGCTAGGGACAGAGTCCTAGAAACCAATAAATAAATAAATGTCTGTAATAAAAATCTGAGTTGTTGGAACAGAACTACTTGACTAGATTTTATCTGTAATAATTATATTATCAGTTATGACATGGTATGGGACATGTTGCTTAAATACTTGGTAAATATAGTTGTTATGGAAACTTCTGGACAATCTGTTTCGCTCAGTGCCATGCCCCGATATTTCCGCCATCGGTTGGGGTGTGACACATGAAAAGGTCAGCACCAAACTGGCGTAAATACAAAAAGGCTATTGATGATCTTACCTTGGAGTATAAAAGAAAGAAACAAGAGTTGGTTGATGCAAATGTTGGAAATGCCAAGGCCATAGCAAAATGGACAAAGCAGTATACTGATGAAGCTTATGAAAGGCTGAGAAAAAGGAAAGAATGTTAATTGTGGAATCACTCACCGGAAATTTGTTGTATGTAATGCATAAGTTTGTTTTGTTGTATGTAATAATGTTAATTGTGGAATCACTCACCGGAAATTCTTATTCAGGCTCCTAAAAAGAAGTTATTGTGTCACGTTTGAAATGAAGTTATCGTGTTCGTAATTCTGTAAATTACTCCTAAAAAGAAGCTACACTTGGTTATCGATGGCAGACCTAGTAATCTTGAAATGTAAATGTCGTCGGTTTTTTATTAGGATTTGAATTCTGTTTGCATCAATTGTTTTTGTGGTTTTATGTTTTTGAAGTTAAAACTTCAAGCGGATACTTGTTGAAACCTGCATTTGAGTTTGAAAAGGTATTGATTTATAGAATTGCTAGATCTTGTGTTGTCAAGTTACATTTGTTTTTAGGGAAAGTTTCTTATAATAAATAATATTAACTATTAGGTTCTTCTGGTGTATCTATATCAGTTCAGATATGGAAGATTCAAGCTTGGTCAATGTAATACTTGAATTTCTGAAGAGTAATAAGTTCGACACAGCTGAGGCTGCACTACGTAACGCGATCGGTAATCGGACCGATTTAAACGGATTTATGCAAGATCTACGGCTTGAACTAGGAAAAAGTTCTCAAATAAGTGACAAAGCATCGAAAGAAGATTTTATTGTGAAAGTAATGGAAAACGGGACTACAAGAAATGGATCAGATAGTAAATTCAAAAATGTCGCCTTTGTCAACGAGAAAAATAGGTCGCCTAATATTTCAGATGAAACTATGCTTGATTTATATTCAAGAAATTTTAGTTCCAGTAACGGGTCAGTTGATCTGTACCGAAATGATGCCTCTACTAAATCAAATGATGCATCATACCTTGCAACAACTGAGCGAAATAATGCGTTAAAATCTTTAAGTTGTTTAGCGTTTCCAGTGATCTTAGAGAAACATACGGAAGAGTTACCTAGATTGCCACCTGTTAAACTCAAATCTGATGACAATTTATCAAGTATAACATGGGAAGAAAAGTATCAACGCGGTGGGCCCGGTTCGAAGCCTGTTAACGTTGACAGTACTTATTTTATTGGATCGTTTCTTGATGTTCCTATTGGCCAAGAAATAAGCTCTTCAGGTCAGTAGTATACTAGTATTTAGTATATACATTTGTTTATTTCAAATTGACAACTTTTAGTATACATAGTGATTATAGGAGTAAAATGCACGGATAGTCCCTGCGGTTTGATGAAATTTCACCTTTAGTCCCCAACTTTTCAAAATTACACTCTTAGTCCCTGTGGTTTGACAAGTTGTTACTTGGATAGTCCCCAAAGCGGATGGAGGTTAGTTTTTCTGGTTAAGTGGGTGTGAAATGACAAGGACTATCCGAGTAACAACTTGTCAAACCACAGGGACTATCTGAGTAACAACTTGTCAAACCACAGGGACTATCCAAGTAACCTTCATCCGCTTTAGGGACTATCTGAGTAACAACTTGTCAAACCACATGGACTAAGAGTGTAATTCTCAAAAGTTGGGGACTAAAGGTGAAATTTCACCAAACCACCGGGACTATCCGTGCATGTTCAACATGTACTCAAAACTTTGTTTGCAACTTTTATACGAATTCTATCTAGCTCCGTTACTTGCCCTTTTCATCAAAAAGTAAATAAAAAACACATAAAATTATTAAATAGCCGCGTTTTTGTTACATTGTGCATGATAAGTTATCAAATTGATGAAAAATCAATCTATTTAGGCCTATAAACGAACCGAACGTCCATGAACTGTTCATGAACTTGTTCGGCGGGAAGTTCGTTTATTTAAAAACAAACGAACATGAACACAATTTTTTGTTCATTTAATTTGAAGAACGAACATGAACACACATGTTGTTCGTTCATATATGTTTGTGAACATTGGTTTAAGTTCGTTCATATATGTTTGTTTATTTAAATGCATTTATGTTTGTTCATTTAATTTTAATAAATACATAAGTAGTTATATTTATATAAATGTAAACATAAAAGAGGTTTTCTAACTACTTATATAAATAAAACTAATTGATAATTGGGTTTTTTAGTATTAAAAACGTGTTTCCAATGGAACTGATCATTGTTAATCAATAATTTATATACAGAAGCTACTTTATGTCCGTTTGTGTTTGGTAATTTATGGTCATTTGTGTTCGTTTACGTTTGTTCAATTATGTCCATTTGTGTTGTTTTATGTTTGTTAAATGATGTTCTTTTGAGTTTGTTTGTTTATGTTCTTGAACTGTTCGTTTAGGTTTTAAACGAGCGAACATTAACGAGCACGAACATCTCCATTTTCTTAATGAACGAACATGAACAAAAAAATGTGTTCGATTACATGTCCGTGCTCATGTTCGTGTTCGTGTTCGGTTAAAGTTAAAGTTAAATAAATGAACACGAACATGCCTCCGTTCGTGTTCGTCCGGTTCGTTTACATGCCTAAATCTAATCCTTGATGACTTAGGTGGAAAAAGACTTGCAGGAGGCAATTGGTTCTCTGTAAGTCAAGGAATTACCGAGGACACTTCTGATTTAGTATCCGGTTTTGCAACAATCGGTGACAGTTTAAGTGAATCTTTCGATTACCCAAATGATTACTGGGATTCTGATGAATATGACGACGATGATGATGTCGGGTATATGAGACAACCTATTGAAGACGAAACCTGGTTTTTAGCTCATGAAATTGACTACCCAAGTGATACCGAAAAGAAAACCGACCCAGAAGAAAAAATCCTCAAAAAAACGATGACGATGATCTTTCGTTTTCGGATGAGGATTCTTATTTATCCGGTGACCAATATTTTCATTCAAAAAACGTGGGTCCCGTCACTCGTTCGGGTGACAGGATCGGTCAATATGATGGGCCCCATTTGGATGACCTTTGTGTAGATGAGGAACAACGTGGTTTGGTAACATCGGTGCGATCTATTGGTGTGGGGATCAACAGTGATATGGCGGATTTTGGTAGCGAGAGGGAGTTGGATGGTATTTCGTCGCATGATTCTGAAAACAAATACGTTGACCGAAACACGAAGGTCAAAATCAGCAAAGCCACAAGTTCAGATAAATCGACAAAAAACGTGAGTGATGATAAACTGCTGACCGGTGGTAATAATGAAGACGATGTAGACGGTTTACAAATGGCAGATTCCAGCCCGTCCACTCTGTCGAATAACGGTTATGCTGACTGGGCGTGCCAGGTGGACCAGAAAGTTGGCGTTTTACGAGAAGATGTACCAGGGGGTTCACTGGAGGATGAAGAGGCTGCTGCTGTTCAAGAGCAAGTGAACCAAATAAAAGCTCAAGAGGAGGAATATGAAACGTTTAATCTAAAAATTTTGCATAGAAAAAACAGGTATGGCTGTAGCTTGTAGTGATGTTAATCGTATGCTGATTATATTGTCTTTTTTCTCTATCTTGTAAGTCGTAATGGCAAGAGTTTTTGGTTTACATAGTGAAGAAAATATCACATAGTTTTTTTAGTAAAGTGTCATTTTCATCCATGAGGTTTGGCCACTTTTGTGACTTTCGTCCAAAGGTTTGTTTTTCCGCATCTGGATCCAAAAGGTTTGAAATCTTGCCATTTTCATCCAACTCGTTAACTCCATTCATTTTTTTCACGTTAAGCTGGGGTCTAAATTCGTTACAAAGTGCAAACCACAAGGACCACCCACACCCGTGTACTTTTGAAAAGCTAGGGACCAAATCCAAAATTTTGGTGAACCACATGGACCATGTGTGTACTTTATTCAATATAAATTCTGCATTATGTTGAATTGAGTTTTCTGCCAAACATGAAGAAGTAGAACCATGCTATATCTACAATTATATGTTAAACTGGTTAATATATGTTTTGATAATATACAAATTTTGTGGTTCTACTTGTTTCTCAGAACTGGCTTCGAGGAGGACAAAAATTTCAATGTTGTTTTAAACTCTGTGATCGGTGGTCGGTATCAAGTGACCGAGTATCTTGGGTCTGCTGCATTCAGCAAAGCTGTTCAAGCACATGACCTTCACACTGGCATGGATGTGTGTGTGAAAATAATAAAAAATAATAAAGATTTTTTTGATCAGAGCCTTGATGAGATAAAGCTTCTAAAATTTATCAACAAACATGATCCTGGTGACAAATATCATCTGCTCAGACTCTATGATTATTTTTATTACCGAGTAAGTGATCCTTATTTCGAACTTTGTTAGCTTTTTGAGTTGATAATGTTTTAGAACTTTTAGGCAAGAAAATAGGTTCAGATTTCCATATGTACACATATACATACATACATACGTATTACGTATAGGGATCCTAAGAGAAGCACATGCTAATTGAGAAATGTGAGAAACATTCTGGACCACACATTTTCTCTAAGCCATTTTTTTACTGCTAATCGCACCTTTTAAGGTTTTTTTTTTTTGGAATTATACACGTGTATATTGTCAATTTTTAATTATACACATCTGTTTATTATCACTTTTTAAATTATACATATATGTACGATACATATTATCCAATTTTAAACACGTATTTACACATATGTACACTAGGAAAAACATGTTGACAACCATAATCTTCCTTTATATGTACAATCTTTTATACACATTTGTACATATATGAACATTATCAAAGTACCAAACATAAATGTACAATGCTTATTTTTCAATTTTAAAGACGTATATGCACATATGTATAATTAAAAATTGACAATATACACATGTGTATAGTAAAAAAAAAACTAACAGAAAAAAGGGCAATTTAGCAAAAAAAAAAAAAAAATTGCATTTTTACTTAGGAAAAATGTGTGGTCCAGAATGTTTCTCAGTTCTCACGTTTCTCAATTAGCCTAGTGCTTCTCATATGGTCCGAATCCTACATACATATATATGTATGTATGTATGTGTATGTATGTATGTATGTATCCTTTTCATAATATCAAATTCACCCATTGCATAGTAAATAAAATTAAATCAGCTACTTATAAATTATAATAGCCTATTTCTTTGAAAAAAACAAATAAAAAAATATGCACAGTGATGATTTACAACAGTAATGATGTTTTCATATCCTTTGATCAAGTGAACTATAGACTGTTATAAGAAACTGATTTATTATATTTACCAGGAAATGAGTGCTTATGACATTTTTAGTGTTTTGAAAAGGTAAGCGTGATATCATGAAATTTAGAAGCATATACATGAAATTTTTAACTTCTAGAAGGATATACGGAATTAACCCTCAAAATGAGTGATAATTCCTAGTGTACTTCATCTTACACATCTGATTAGTGATTATTAAGATTTTATGACGCGGCTTGATGATTGATATGTTTTTGTTCAAAAGAACCGCCTGTTTTTTCTTTCATTTAGTAGGACTTTTTGCATCTATATGTTTCTTATGTGTTCAGAACATTATTTGATTTGCCTTTGCGTCTTAACTTGCATATAATATTATCATTTATTCATTGCTTATATACTTCCAGGAGCATTTGTTAATTGTTTGTGAACTTCTGAAAGCAAACTTATATGAATTTCATAAGTTCAATAGAGAATCTGGAGGAGAGGTTTATTTCACAATGCCAAGATTGCAGGTATGTTTGCACCTATTTATTAGAGGTATATTGCCCATTAGAAAAATTATATATTTACAATATTTTATTTTTAATCTTCATAATGTGATTTAGAAAGCTATATGCATACAAAAACACCATCTGGCTACTCGTTTAATGTACGAGGGTGTTGGTTTTGGCATTTTGTTAGTTTAACGGTTTGCTTTTAGCGGTTTGTCAGTTTAACGGTTCGGTACAATTTGGAACTTTGGTATGGCTGTGAAAACTGAACCACGGCCATTTAATCTTTATTATTTGTATAAATTTGTTTTCATTTTTGGACTATGTAGTTATATATATGTATTATAAACATGAACCATCATTCTCATTTAAAAATTTAAAACTATCTAATGTTTTTAAAAAAATATAAGTTTGTTCAAACCGCCAAAACTGAACCATTAAACCACCAAACCAGCCAGTCCCGCTGACCCACTCAACCCGACCGTTTTAGTTTGTCGTTCCCTGAAACTGTAGTTAGTGGTTTGCCAGAGTACAAACCAAACACCACCCAGTTATTTTAATTTTCCTTGTTAGAGATGGAAAAAAACATAAAAATTATCCTTGTGAGAAAGAAACTGATATAAGAAACATTTACATTGCTTTATAATTTAATTATTTATGTTGCAGTCAATAACCATCCAGTGCTTAGAGGCGCTTGAGTTTTTGCACGGGCTTGGGCTTATACATTGTGATCTGAAGCCCGAAAACATTTTGGTGAAAAGCTACAGTAGATGTGAAGTGAAGGTGATTGATCTGGGAAGTAGCTGTTTCGAAACTGATCATCTTTGCTCCTATGTTCAATCTAGATCATATCGTGCACCAGAGGTTATTTTAGGCCTTCCGTACGATAAAAAGATTGACATTTGGTCTCTTGGTTGCATCTTGGCTGAACTCTGTACTGGAAATGTGAGTTATCTTTATCAAGTAACAAACAACTATATGTGTAAAAATGGACGGGTCCGGATTTGGTGGGTTGTGTAGCTAGTCAAGTTGGGTAATTTATTGGTACGGGTCGAAACGAAGTGGGTTGACCCCAAAACACTTTTTGTCCAACCTTATTAAATTTTGTAATACATAATTAGTGTGTTAGATATAACTAGTGGGTTACCATCCGCCCTCCGCAGCAGGTTCGAAACGTAGATAAAAATAACCAAATCGTGAGAATTAAAGTTGTTTGATGTTTTAGTTAAGGGCTAAACATGTCATTATTAAAGTTGAGGGGCTAAACATGTCATTATTAAAGTTGAGGGGCTAAACTTGTCATTATCAAAGTTGAGGGGCTAAAGTTGTTTATTATTAAAGTTGAGGGGCTAAAGTTGTGTTTTTAAGGGGCTAAACATGTCATTATCAAAGTTTAGAGGCTAAAGTGCTAAACATGTCACAATTAAAGTTGAGGGGCTAAAGTTGGTTGATGGGACAAAATTGCACAGAGTTAATAATCTGGTTTTCTCAGCAAGATGTTTTATCTATAGTTACTGTGGTAAATACAATTATAAAAACTATATCATTACAATAAAACTTTCATCATGATTATGATGTGTTGCATTGCATGAAATTAACGTTTCTTGTGTTGTAGGTTGTCTTCCAGAATGATTCTCCGGCTACTTTACTTGCCCGAGTGATCGGAATTATTAGTCCGATTGGTCAAGATATGCTTGCCAAAGGACGAGATACATACGAATATTTTTCCAAAAATCACATGCTTTACGAGCGTAACCAGGTACGCGTTTAATTGTCTCGTTTGTTATAAGTTCTAAAGTCAGTTTCTTTTCTTTGTGTATTTGATGTTTTACATTTTTATTAGAGGTGGCAAGATAGGCGGGTTGCATAACAGGTCAAAATGGATTCAAGCTTAGAAATTAGGTTGACCTGAAACACTCTTACTATAATTTTCTAATATAAAAATGAGTTTTTAAAAATGATTGCAAATACAAGAGTAAAGTACACTAATGGTCCCTATGGTTTACCAAAATTTTGGATTTGGTCCCTAGCTTTCCAAAAGTACACAGATGGTCCTTGTGGTTTGCACGTTGTAACGCATCTAGTCTTCAACTTTTTTCCAAAAGTACATGGATGGTCCTTGTGGTTTAAACTTTGTAACGCACCTGGACATGCTAAAACCTTTAGATTTGTTGGTTGGGGACTAAATGCGTTACAAAGTGCAAACCACAGGGACCATCTGTGTACTTTTAGAAAAGTAGGGACCAAATCCAAAATTTGGGTAAACCACACGGACCATTTGTGCACTTTACTCCAAATACAAATATTACAGCAATAATAAAATATTTAAAGTTCGAATAAAAATGATTTAATAGGGTTTATGCATCAATATAGACTATGGGAGATTTTCATACCATTCAAACACTTAAATTATTTTATTTGACCTGCTTGAGATGAAACACAACCCAACCCAAATCAAAGCGACGTGTTGATAAGTAAACGGGTTTAAACTGCCAGATCTATATATTTTTCTCAAAATCTTCTTCCCTTGGTTTATATTAATTACAACTTCGTTTTTCTTCAGGATACAAACAGATTAGAGTACTTAATTCCGAAAAAAACATCGCTAAGGCATCGTTTACCCATGGGGGATGAAGGATTCATAGATTTTGTCTCTTATTTGCTTGAAATCAATCCGAAAAAACGCCCTTCAGCCACAAAAGCTTTAAAACACCCATGGTTATCATACCCGTATGAACCGGTATCATCATGAAAGAACCACATGCCCTTCATCGTCTGGCTTTTGGGTTGTATTTATATGTTTTTGTGACCACAAGTGTGATTTTGAAGGACTTTGCATCTTTAGGGTTTTAATCACTTGTATATGCTACTAATACTATGTGTTTAGGGGTTATTTTGGTAATAGTTAGTGAAACAACATTTTAGCCAAATTTTGGGTTGGTTTGATGCATGTAGAGCCAAAATGGAATGACCTTGTTGAGATCGTAGTTAAAACCGTGAAGCTTGTGGCCTTGATCTTTTCTTGATTGGCTGAAATCACGTTTCGAGTTTTGTTTTCTGCTATAAACAACGTATTATGTGAACCGGTGTGTGAAAAAAAAAAAACAAAATGATCCCTTTGCTGCTGGTCTTGACATCTTGAGTTTTATGCTACTACCATGGACATTGTGTCGTGCTCGACAACCCTTAGCATTAGAAACCGACTGTATCGTCTGAAGCAAGTTAGCCGGTTTGAAATATACAACATTCGGTTTTGACGGTTTACAGTTTGGAACTTGAAACCAACCGTGTGAACAGACCTGACCATTTAACATTTTTTTTTTGTTTAAGGAATATGAACTTACGTATATTTATTATATTCATATGCTATTCTCATCATTTAAAAAACTAGAGTAAACTGCCATTTTGGTCCTTGTGGTTTGGCCAGTTTTGCCACTTTAGTCCAAATCTCAAACTTATTACATCCAGGGCCCTGTGGTTTGCATTTTGTTGCCATTTTGGTCCAAAAGTGAAATTTGACTAGAATTCCCAATTTCAACCCCCCTGTTTTGTCCTTATCTCCAGGGGTATTTTTGTCATTTTGGTTTTATTGTAAATGATTATTAATCCAAACACCCCCTAAACTGATTATAAATCCCAAACACCCCCTAAACTCTGATTATAAATCCCAAACACCACCTCTTTATCTTCAAACCCAGATTATAAATCCCAAACACTGTTAATCGACTTCATCATCAAGAACATCATCTTCAAAACACAGACAACAACAAATCAAAGTTCATCATCAAGAACATCATCTTCAACAACAAATCAAGAACATCATCTTCAAAATACAGACAACAACCATCATACTTCATCATCAAGAACATCATCTTCAAGAAAAGGCATCTCCTTCCCCAAATTCACCACCGCCACAAGCACCACCGACCACCGCTGCTACTACCCAACCTCAACCACCACCACTGGTTGGTATGGAATGGACCAAAAACCGGACCGGGTTGAATCGAAGCCGTCTGTAACTGACCCAGGCCCCTAACGTGGGTCGAACCAGTCTTGAACCCGTACCCGTCGCCTGTCGGACCACCATCACCGCCGCCGTAGCGGCGGCGCCGCCACCTAACTTGGTCGGCCGTTAATCAGCAAGAAACAGGGGTGTTTGGCTGTGAATGTCGTCGGCTGGAGCTCAGCCGGAGCCCCTTTGTGCTTGCCGGATATTAACAAGGGGGGTGTACGTCCGGTAAAACAGAAGAGAAAGGGGGGTGTGGTTCACCGGAGAAGAAAGGGGACGTCGGAGCACCGCCATACCCGGCTCCAGTCATCTTGACCAGTGGATCGAGAGGGAGAGGGAGTGTTTGATTAGGTAAAGTTATGTGTGATGTTGTATTGATTTGAATTGTAAGTGTGTATCTGTATAAGAGATCGAGAGAGGTAGAGGGTACAGACTCAAAGTCTCTGTTTATTTTGTGGAATGAGAAGACTGATGATAATGCTGAAGATGATAAATTTAAAATCCCCAAAATGCCCCTGAGGGTAAAGACAAAATAGCAGGGTTATTAGTGGGGAATCTGGCCAAATTTGGATTTTGGACCAAAATGGCAACAAAATGCAAACCACAGGGCCCTGGATGTAATAAGTTTGAGATTTGGACTAAAGTGGCAAAACTGGCCAAACCACAGGGACCAAAATGGCAGTTTACTCAAAAAACTAATACGAAATTATTCTTGTGAAAAAATAATAATAATATGTCCAAAACCAACAAACCGCCAAAACCCGTGGGCATGATTTCTTTTTTTCAAAACCATAGTTAGCGGCTTGGCCAAAAAAGTTTGTCAAAGCCGGTCGAACCGGGTCGCGTACACTCCTACTTGACATACAACACTTGTCTGGATTGTATCATCGGATTTATGTCAGGTCTAAAGAATAATATCCTTGTTAGTTGTTGACATTTAAATAGCGGTATTAGTCTTCCATTCAATTATTTTTCTATGTCATGAGAAGGTGTTAAATATCCTCGGATTTATGTCAGGTCTAAAGAATAATATCCTTGTTAGCTGTTGACATTTAAATAGCGTTATTAGTCTTCCATTCAATTATTTTTCTATGTCATGAGAAGGTGTTAAATATCCTCGGATTTATGTCAAGTCTAAGGGTGGGGGGTATGGTTAATCACTCTAGGGTGATTGAGTGATTTTTTACCCAATAATATTATACCATGTCAACTCCCCATTCCACTCCCTATTTTGCACTCAATCAGGGGGTATGGTTAATCACTCTAGGGTGTTTGAGTTATATATTTTTTGATTGGTTCATCTCTCTCTCTCTCTCTCCCCCCTCCATCACCCTTCTCCACCTTCGGTGACTTTACACCAATTTTTCACCTTCTCTCCTACTCAAACACCCTAACTCAATCATGGGGGTATGGTCACCGATCGGTGACACCCATTCACCGAAGATTATACCCCCCACCCTAAAGAATAATATCCTTGTTAGCTGTTGACATTTAAATAGCGTTATTAGTCTTCCATTCTATTATTTTTCTATGTCATGAGAAGGTGTTAAAAAAATATTTTGCATTTATCAGTAAATAAATCTTGTATACTTTCACAAAAAGTAGGTTTTCCGCTCTTATTGATAACCCTAGTATAAGGCTAATGAAACTTGTGTGAAATTTTGACACGGCATGAAAATATGATACAATCTAAGATGAAATTTACATGGTTGGGTTTAGTTTCTGATTAAGCTCGTGATCATGTTTCATTAAATGGGTTGTGCTCGGGTCGACTAGTAAGACGAGTTTTTGGGTTGATGATGACCAATGTAACCTGCTCATGTTATAAATTGAACTATTTTAAATATGAAGTATCATTATAATTTTCAGTTACACAGGTCGTTTCATGTTAACCGGTGTCACATTCGCGTCAACTGTAACAATTCATGTCGTGTTCGGGTTAGTTGCATGACGCAATTTTAAGACCCAAGTTGTGTTTGGATTCACATTAAATTTTCGGGTTCGTATTATGTACAACTAACCATTCAACACTCATATACAAGACACGACAAAGTTGGCAATGATAATACATCATAGGTTTGTGTGATTAAATAGGGAAATTAGATTTTAATAATTCTAACTTTGACTCGTTGACAGACATTAATCTAAACTTAAGAAATTCCACAGGACAATCTCAACTATCAAACTATTTTCCTCCATCAAGCCTAATCAGCTAATCTTAAACTGAGGTCTAACCTAATTAGGTTTTTGCCAACGTGACAACTTACGCGACACCATCACCACATCCACCTTCTCCACCACCACCACCACCACCAGGTGCCACGTGGCACCATCACCACATCCACCTTCTCCACCACCACCACCACCACTATCAGGTGCCACATAAGTAGTCACCTCAACATATAACTAAGGTTTGTGCCACATAAGTTGTCACGTCAGCAAAAAAACTAACCGTGTTAGACCTCAGTAGAAACAATGACATACCCAGGATTTTTTTGTTGGGGGTGCGGATGAGGCGTTCAACCATATTTTCAAAGGGTGTGGTCGGGTTTTTTGCCTAAAATATACACTAATTTTTTTTTTCAAGGGGTGCGGCGGCCCACCCACGACTATGGGTAGGCCAGGAAAATGGTTTGATAATTGGGACTGTCCTGAGAAATTTCTAAAGTTTTTTTTTTTTTTTTTTTTTTGGTAAAGGGTTACCCCAGTGATTTTATAACATATCAATCAAAACAAGTAGGAAGGCTAACAATACCCCCTAGTTCTCTTGGGATTAATGTCGGCGGAGGGGTCGTCAAAATTATGATTATTAAAATCCAATTTCTCAATAAAATAAGATTGAAAAAAGAAAACTATGGGGATGATTTATTGTATATCGAAATAAAAGGACAATAAAGTGAGACAAACTAATATGGTAGGAAGATATATCCTAATAATATTACAAAAAAAAAATTATATCGGATAAATCTCACAAATAGCAAAACTATTAATAGGGTTTAGAAACAGTGAGACGTAATAAAATCTTACATTTATCCTTAAGAATAGAGAGACTGCATCTAAAAAGACACCCGACTAAAAAATAGTGAAAAGAAACAAAATTAAAATAGAAACATATATGACATTATAAAACATCATATATTTCTTAGTATCTAAATACATCAACATACAACCTAATTAAAAACCCCTAATTAAATTATAATAGACTCATAAAAGATGAACCCCACTTCCATGTTGGTTTAGTACCTTGTAGGTCAAATTTATCATAATTTGATCAATAATGCTCTTCATCAACTATGGACACTAAACTTATGATGTTCATGAGAATACAAACACAAAAATAATTGACAATCTTAACAGAATCTTTAAGGATATAAAGGCTAAATTGCACTTTTCGTCCTTTATGTTTTAATGTTTCGACAGGCGTTGTCCTTTAACTTTAAAAATTACACTGTATGTCCTTTATGTTGGCAATCATTAACGGGTGGTGTCCTTTCAGCTAAACCCAGTTAACTTTTTTATGTTAAAACCCATCATGTGTAACTTTGTAAAACTCCTTAACAGCAGGGACCATATGTGCAATATTCAAATACTGTTTTAAATGAAACTACTCCGGCAAAACACCTAATTCTCCGGTCATCTTCTCCGGTGAAGATACATATCCGAGGCCGGACATGATCCCTTGGGACGAACCGGACTCCACTTGAACGGACATCCCAGATATGTCCGACTCCCCCTAACTCCGAGGATGAACCTCTATTCAAGTGCGTCTGGACGAATGACGTCATCTCAGTTGACCATTATAAATACCCCATCAAGTACAAGGCCAAGTACGATTTTCTGAACCTTCGTCCTTATTTTCTCTCTCATCACGCCGGAGTTTGGTCGCAGAGGGGTCATCCCATCTCTGCGGCGAGCCTAACGGTTTTCTGTTTTGCAGGACGATTCTCCAGTTCATTTACAAGATCCAAACCCTCGATTACAGGCTCCGGCCTAAACTCGATCCTTTGGTTCTTCAATTGGCGCCATCCGATTTCATAGCTCACAGTCCTTCACTTCGGTGAATTTCTTGAGCAACGAACTGATCTATGGTGGCCTCGGGTTCTATAAATCCGGGATCCATGACTATTAGTATGCAAACTACAGCACCGGCAAGCACTATTTCCACAGTCTCAGCTCCTTTAAGCTCGGGACCAGGAACAACTCTGCCATTCATACTGATTCCCACTTCGCAAGCATCAAAATTCGATGCGGAATTTCTTTCCAAAAATGCAAGTCTTCTACGAAGATTAAAAGCTCAACAGGCTAGAGATGAACAGATCCTCGGTTTACGAACCAGGCTCTTTCATGATGAAACTCCGGTAAGGACTATGAGTCCTACGATATTCACCTCTCCTACTTTCTCCACAGTTGTTACTTCGGAAACTTATAATGGATATGTACAGGGTTCCTCCGGACCATCTCCAGCAATGACAATACGAAATGAAACGCAAATGGAGGTAGTTAATGATCCGGAACTCACCAAGCCATATCATCCGGTTTCCATGACTGCTAAGTCCAAGTTCAGCGCCCGCATCACACACGCCAAGCTCCCTCCGAAGCTCAAAATGCCAACCACAGTAAAGAAATATGATGGTACGACTGATCCGGACGATCACGTTTGACTTTGACGGGGCTGCACCTGTGGAACAGTGGCTGATGCCGGCATGGTGCTTCATGTTCGCGCAAACTCTAACCGGGGCTGCTCGGGTGTGGTTTGATGCGTTGAATGAAGGAAAGATCAACGATTTTGAAGAATTCCGAAGGCTATTCCTCCAGAACTTCAGCCAGCAAAGGCATTACTCCAAAGAAATCACCGAAGTTCACAACATCCGGAGGAAAGATGGGGAATCCTTGGATAGTTTCATTGACCGGTTCAATCGAGAAAGTATGCAGATCAGTGGGGTTGTGGACCAATTAAGGATCTCCGGATTCTGTCACGGTGTTCGGAATAACAAGTTGGCCGAAAAGTTGCACGAAAATCTCCCAAAGACAACGGAAGTACTCATGGAGCGAGCCAGAGCTTTCGCCCGAGGAAAAAAACGCATGTAATCTAGCACCGGAGTCAGATCATAAAATGTCTTCCTGGAAGAAAAATGGTGGGTCCGTATTTGATAAAACTCCGTCCGGGAGTAGGGGACGATCACACCCCTACAGCAGAAATGATAGGCTTCATCGGGGAAGGAGTTCCGGATCAAGATTTTACAATCTATCGGATCTTTCCAAAACTCCCAGTGAAATTCTCAATGCCGAAGGAGCAAACTTACCCACCCCACCAAAACTCCGAAATCCAGGTGACAAGAACTCCAAAAAATATTGTGATTACCATCATGCGCGAGGCCATAATACAGATGATTGCTGGTCCCTAAAGCAAGAAATAGAAAAAGCAGTACGGTCCGGTAAGCTGTCGCATTTGGTAAAAGAAGTAAAAGAAGGAAAATCTTCAGGGAATTCGGCAGATAATCCGAACAATCAACCAGCAATCTGCATGATCAAGAAAGTAGATAACCAAGGCATTAAACGGTCCAATCAGCACATGGCCGCTTGGATGCAGCAACCGATTGCTTTCCACCCAATTACCCCTGGAGAAATCAAAGACGGACCAATCATAGTGTCTGCGATAATAGCATGCCACAAGGTCCGGAGGATTTATGTTGATAGCGGAAGTGCCACTGAGATCATGTACCAACAGTGTTTCCAACAATTAGCTCCGCAAACCAAAGCAAAACTGATACAAGTCTCTATGCCGTTGGTAAGCTTCTCTGGAGAGGTGGTGCAGCCAATTGGGCAAATCACCCTACCAACAACGTTGGGAGCCGGAAACCTGGTCAGAACCGTCAACTTGACATATCTGGTGGTGGGAGCAAGATCCGTCCACAACGTCATACTAGGAAGGCCAGGAATGTGCACTTTCGGTATTATCAGTTCTACCATTCATGGGTCATTAAAGTTTCCCACCGAAGCATGAGTAGCAACTTTACACTCCGAATCAACAATGTGCGTAGCTGAAATACGACAAAGCGAGGGTAATGTGCAACCTCCGTCCCTCCTTACAGAGGAGTGGGCTATACATCCACATTTTCCGGAGCAAAAAATTCCCGTTGGAGCCCAGCTCCCTGAACGTACCAAGAAACGGCTATGGAAGCTTCTGTCTAGTTTGCTTGATGTATTTGCATGGCAAACTTCTGACATGATCGGAGTTCCTCGGTGTTTGGCCGAACACAAGCTGAAAGTATCACACTCAGCAAAGCCAGTCGCTCAAATAAAAAGAAACATGGCCCCAGCCCGTCACAAAGCCATCTCCGAGGATGTACAGAAACTATTAAGCGCCATAATTATTAGGGAAGTGTGGTATCAAACATGGGTCTCCAATCCGGTGATGGTAACCAAGAAAGAGAAAACTTGGAGAATGTGCGTTGATTTTTCTGATCTGAACAATGCATGTCCAAAGGATTGTTACCCTCTGCCGGAGATTGATTTGAAGATTGATTCTCTTTCCAGCTTTCGCCTTAAATGCTTCTTGGACGCATATAAAGGTTACCACCAAATACAGATGGCTTTGGAAGATAAGGATAAGACGGTGTTCGTAACAAATGAAGGTCTCTTCTGTTATACCAAAATGCCGTTTGGGTTAAAGAACGCCGGAGCAACGTACCAGAGGTTGATGGATAAGGCGTTCAAGGATCGGATCGGAAGGAACTTAGAGATTTACGTGGATGATCTGGTCGTAAAAAGTCAAGCCGAAGATAACATGATCGATGACATACTTGAAACCTTTACTAGGCTTCAGAGTATCAACCTCAAGCTTAATCCCAAAAAATGTTCTTTCGGTTTAGAAGAAGGAAAGTTTCTGGGCGTATGGATAACTCAATCCGGAATCCAGGCACACCCGGATAAGATCAAAGCGGTGATCTCCATGCAACCTCCTAAAACGGTCAAGGAAATTCAATCATTGAATGGTAAGTTGGTAGCTCTCCATCGCTTCGTCTCAAAAGCGGCCGATCGAACTATTCCCTTCATGAATGTATTGAAAAAACGAACTGGAAAGGGTCAGATAGAATGAACAACGGAGGTTGATTCAGCATTCCAGGAGTTGAGAGTTTGTCTTGGGTCTTTACCCACTCTGACCGCTCCAATCACCGGAGAAACTGTCACTGTTTATCTCTCCGCCTCACATTTCGCCATCAGTACAGTACTTGTGGTGCACCGGAACCAAGCACACATACCGGTCTACTACGTAAGCCGCATCCTAAAAGATTATGAAACTCGGTACCCGATGATTGAGAAATTGACACTTGCATTGGTACATGCATCCAGACGTCTCCGAAGGTATTTTCAGGCTTTCAATATAGAAGTACAAACCGACCTTCAGATTCAGCAAATTCTCAGAAAACCAGAGGTTTCCGGACGTCTTACCAAATGGGCAATCGAACTCAGCGCTTTCGATATTACCTACCGAACGAGAGGCTCGGTAAAAGGTCAGGCTGTGGCAGATTTTCTTACGGAGGTACCGACCGGGGAAAGCACCAAAGAAAAGTCCACCCTCCCGAGGGTATGGAACTTGTACACGGACGGAGCCTCCAGTAAAGAAGGATCGGGAGCGGGTTTAATTTTGATAGATCCGGAAGGAATAGAATATACTTATGCTCTGCGCTTTGAGTTTAAAATTTCAAACAATGAAGCAGAATATGAGGCCCTCCTAGCAGGACTCCAAACCGCAGCCAAGGCTGGTGCAACCTCCGTACTGGCTCATGTTGATTCATTACTAGTCGCCAACCAGGTAAGCGGATAGTACGAGACACTAGAAGAAAACATGATCCGGTATCTAAGCCAAGTTAACAGTTTAATCTCCTCGTTTGACTCTTGCAAAATAGTTCACATACCACGGAGCAAGAACAAAAAGGCGGGTGCTCTAAGCAAGCTTGCGTCCGTAGCATTTTGTCACTTATCCAAAGAAGTGTTGGTCGAAACTTTGCAAGCCCCGGCCATCCAACATACGGAGTCCGTTATGTCAATCTCCGTACAGGAGAGATCGTGGATGACCCCGATCTTAGACTATTTGAAAGACGGCACACTCCCAGAGGAAAAAGCTCAAGCTCGGAAGCTAAGGGTGAAGGCATTACAGTATCAGGTTCATGATGGGAAACTCTACCGAAAGACCTTTTTAGGTCCGCTCCTAAAATGCCTGACTCCGGAGGAGGCCAGTTATGTTATTAGAGAAATTCACTGGGGTATATGCGGCATCCACTCCGGACCAAGGATGGTCGTGGCCAAAGCCATGAATGCCGGGTATTTCTGGCCGGGCATGCATCAGAGCGCTGTTAATGAATTACAAGCATGTGAAGATTGTCAGCGGCATGCTCCCATCAGCCATTGAGCTAAAAACAACCTGGTTCCTGTAACTTCTGCATGGCCGTTTCAGAAGTGGGGGATTGACATCGTCGGTCCTTTCCCTGTTTCCACTGGAGGAATGAGGTTCTTGTTAGTAGCCATCGATTACTTTACAAAGTGGATCGAGGCCAAACCTCTCCGAACAATCACCGGGGATCAAGTGCTGAGATTCGTTTGAGAAAATATAGTATACAGGTACGGAATGCCGCTCTGTATTGTCAGTGACAACGGGAAGCAGTTTGCAGAAAAGCCATTCAAAACCTGGTGTGAAAGAATGCACATTGAACAAAACTTTGCTTTAGTTGCCCATCCCCAAGCCAATGGGCAGGTAGAAAGGGCCAACCGCAGTATTGTAGAGGGCATAAAAAAGCGTCTGGGGAAAGAAGGCGTTTCTTGGGCAGATGAACTTCCGCACGTCCTATGGGCTCACCGGACGATGCCAAAAACAAGCACGAAGGAAACTCCTTTCAGCTTAACGTACGGTACAGAAGCAGTCATCCCCGCCGAGGTTAGCATACCTACCCCTCGCATGCTGCAAAATCAAGAAGTGTACGAACAAGAACTCCGCCTGAACCTCGACTTGGCCGAAGAAAGAAGAGAACTAGCGGCTATCCGGGAAGCAAAATACAAAAAAGAGTTGGAAAAACATTACAACTCAAAAGTGAAGGAGGTCCGGTTCAAGGTCGGAGATTACGTTATGCGAAGCAACGAGGCAAGTATGGCTGAGGGTACGGGAAAAATGGCTCCAAAGTGGGAAGGCCCTTATCAAATTAATACCGCGGGAAAAGATGGTGCTTACACGCTCAGCAGGATGGACGGAACCCTCGTCCCTCGTACCTTGAATGGAGCACACCTCAAGAAATGTTTTCTTTGAAAAACTTCATGATATTTTGAAATAAATTTGTAATACGGAGGCTATGACCTCCGTCATCTTTACTTTCCTTGTAATGCGGATGGTTTTACCCGCACAAAACAATCTTATATTTCCAAAAACTGCGGAGGGTTTTACCCGCAGATTACTTTAAATGTTTTTACCATGTGTTAATCGGAGAAGTATACTCCGGATGAATTAAATAGAATGCTAAAAATTTCTATCAGTTAACAAAGTTGCAACACATAAGTGATCATTGGCCGAATCAGGGATACCAGCCCTAAAAGGGTAAGAACGAACTGGCATCGTTCGTATTTTTTCCTTCATTTAGAAATTATCCTAAAAAGTAAAACAAATCGGATCCGTACCTTTAAAAGAACGTTCTAAAAACAGAAAAATGTACACACAAAAAGCATGGACGCATGCACGGCAAAGTGATTACATCAAAATTGACCGGATTAATATAACCGGACATTACAAAAAACCATTTACATGCTAAAAGGATAATTGTCATAAACACAAAGTACGGTGAGAACATCATTATATCCCGAATCAAAGATAAGGTGCATACCCCAAAGTGCCGGGTATGTCCACCTCCTAAAAAGAGTTAAAACTAAAAACTTCCAAGGTGCATACCCCAAGAAACCGGGCATGTCCACCTGATTCCTTCGAAGACTCTCCACTCGCAAAGAAAAGAGCGTCCTTAATCTTGGAAAGTGGTTCATTGACAAGCTTCGGAAGATCTTCCACTACCGGAAAGGTAAGAGTATCAAAACAAGCGATCGCCGCATTTAGCTCCTCTACCGCATTACGATTCAGCATCGGCACATCAGCATAAGGAGTCTTTTTCTTCAAGGCATGGAGATAGCCCTTATGAAGACCGGAGTTGACACCCATGGCGCTCATCGCATTATTAACAGTGGCGGTCATCTCCGGACCTTTATGAATATTTTTAGTAAGAAGCTTGGCTCCTTCCGAAAGCATCCAAGTCTTAGTTGCTTGAAGATCCTCCACCATAGCTTTCAAAGAAGCATTCTCCGCCTCAATCTCTTCTTCGCGCCCTTTCATCTCCTCGATCTGAGCTTTCAAATCAGCTTCCCCTGATTTAAGCACATCCCGCTCTGACCAAAGTGTTAGAAAGAAATAGTAAAATAAAAAAGTGATTAAGTTAAGCAAGGTACATACCGGCCATCATGTTCGCATAGGCCAGACGAGCGTTCGAAAAAGACTCTTCCATCTTCACCAAGACTGCTTTATGCTCTTCGTCCTTCTTCTTCATAGATTCAGAAAAACTCTTTAACTCAGCCGATACCCTATCACGATCTTCCGCCGCAGAGGCCGCAGCTGCTTGGGACGACTGGTTCTGAGTAATCAAAGACTTAACCTTCTCTTGTTGGGCCTGAAGATCTTGGGTGAGCTGTGCAATCTTTTTCTCCGTATCCGGAGTCTTCAGAATCTTGCGTTTTAAAGAACGGGTCTCCTTCTCCAAGTTCTCCCTCACTGACTCTGCCTCGATCCATCTTCGGTAAAGCTCCGTCATAAAGATGTTGGATTGAGCTTGATTGGACAAAACCATGGCGCCTAAATCTTGATTCTTCATTCTCCGGCTCCGGGCATGGTCCAGCGGAGTATTAATGTTAAAAAGAAAAGTCCTGGCAACCAACTCGTCCATTACCGAATCTTTGTTCCGGATATCCCAATCCGGAACAAACTTCTCCTCAGCTGTTTCCGGGTCGATCTCCATATCGTCCGATAACGCATCTGCATATCGAAAAAAGGACATCAACTCAAGTCCGAACCAAGATGGAGGAAGAGAGGACACTTGGTCTTCCTCGTCATCAATCAAATGGTCCGGACTCAAAGACGAGTCCAAAATCGTACCTGAGAAAGTCACCACTTTCGGCCCACTGTGAGTTTTTTCCTTCTCCTTGCCCGTAGTTTCTGGGATCTCCGTCTCCATACTCTCCACTTCACTAGTGGGAAGAAAACCACCAGAAAAGGTAGGGGTTGGTTTAGATCGAGCCCGTGCGGCTTCCTCCCTAGAAAATTTACTGCCGGTAAGGTGCTCATCCAGCTCAACCATCACGTCACCACCGGAGTAAGAAGAACCTTTCTTAATCTTCTTCGTCCTCGGCATCGGAAGAGGATCAGAAGAACGGATCTGTACAAATTCAGTTTTCCTCTTACGAACAAGAGCTTGCTGGTCTACCTCATGAATAACACCTTTGCTTTTCAAAGAAGCAGAAGAAGGACGATACTGAAGGGCTTCGTCCAAGCTACGAACCTCCGGATCACTGTCCACATCGTCTAAAATTGACTTCTTACCAGCCTGAGATCCGGATGAACCAGCATCATCTTTTGTAGGCATTGGAATGGAAGAAGTGGCTTCCGCAGCAGCTTGTTCGGATGTGCTTTGGGGAATTACAGGCCGGATCTCTTGAGCCGAAGGAGCCACTTGCTTCATTAGAGGAACTTCATCTTCACCTTGATCCTCCAAATCAAAATCAAGAACGTCAAAGCTAGGAACCTTCAGAGCATCTCAGAGAGACATTATGGCACCTACATTTTCAAAATAAAAAAACAAGTTAGTAAAGTAGCAAAAGAAAAGTGCCGAAGGGGAAGCAAAGTGCCGGAACTTACGATCACGCTTTCTGCGAATAACCGGCCAATCCCTATCCCCTTGGCTCCAAGAAAAACAGAGTCGACCCAGTAAAAGAAAATGCTCATGAAGGGGACGGATCGGGGACTTGTGCTCAATTAAGGCACGAGCTAGTTCTTGGTCGAAGACGAAGTCTTCGCCCAGATCGAAGGACATTGTCTGGTCCTTAAAACGCCACCCCATATCCTCCGGAAGACAACGATCATCCAACCAGAAAAAATTATCTTTCCAGTTTTTCAAGCTAGATCGTTCGTTGGAGGAAGGGGGAGGTATACCCTTCCGATGGGCAAACGTATACCAGTCCCCGGCGGTAATAAATTCGTAGAAGTACCGGAAGACATTCAAGTCCGGTCTTCGATCTTGGGCACGACAGGAAATTTCAAAATGACTCACACGACTCAGACCGAATGGGTTAACTTGACAGATATGAACCCTAAAAAATTGGAGAACCCTAATAAAAAAACGGGAGAACGGAACCCTGTAATTCGCGAAATTACAGACGCGAGTATAAAAGGGAAACTTCCCTTGACGAAAGGGGTAAATGGTTTCGTCCTTTGAGGGAAGGACCGGGTGAAGATCTAGAGGGATCCTATATTCTCGAACAAACTTATCCAACTGACGTTGGGTAAGAATGCTCACACTCGCTGACATGTTGTCTTAACCCGGAGCCATAATATAAAAGGACGCACCTTGAAGAAGAAGAAGAGACTTAAGTGAAGACTAGAGGGTAACAGTGGAGAAGAAGAAGATGAGATGAAAAAAGGATAAAAATGAAATGGTAAAAACTGGTTTTATAGGAGGTTTAAGTCGGTTAGGGACGGTCAAATCGAACCGTCACCTCAACAGACTCTCACGGATTCCAACACAGGGATTCACAACCGTCACGCGTGGGTGACTGACGGTCAAGTCACTTAAGTCACCCACGCCATGTCAGCACCATTCAAACCACGCCACGTCAGCACCATTCAGACCACGCCACGTCATTTTACCCGGACCACTCCAGCAACGACACATTATTCAGACAAGACAATTCACAAACATTTTGCTAAGTCCCTACGGAACTTAACAAACTGGGGGACTTGAAGATACATATCCGAGGCCGGACATGATCCCTTGGGACGAACCGAACTCCATTTGAACGGACATCTCAGATATGTCCGACTCCCCCTAACTCCGAGGATGAACCTCCATTCAAGTGCGTCTGGACGAATGACGTCATCTCAGTTGACCATTATAAATACCCCATCAAGTACAAGGCCAAGTACGATTTTCTGAACCTTCGTCCTTATTTTCTCTCTCTACCAATACTTATCCTCACGCCGGAGGGTGGTCGCAGAGGGGCCCTCCCATCTCTGCGGCGAGCCTAACGGTTTTCTGTTTTGCAGGATGGTTCTCCAGTTCATTTACAAGATCCAAACCCTCGATTACAGGCTCCGGCCTAAACTCGATCCTTTGGTTCTTCATCCGGCAAAACCCAGTTAACTTTTTTATGTTAAAACCCCTCATGTGTAACTTTGTAAAACTTCTTAACAGCAGGGACCATATGTGCAATATTCAAATACTGTTTTAAATGAAACTACTCCGGCAAAACACCTAATTCTCCGGTCATCTTCTCCGGTGACCTAATTTTTCATCTTTCTCCGGCCATCTTCTCCGGTAATCTTCTCAGGCCGTCTTCCCCACATCATTCCTATTGCGTGAACCATCATCAATAATAAACAAAACAAAATTTCAATTCAAATTAAAATAAAATTACACAAAAAGTAAACATTACCTTACACGTAACGAATCAGCCACCAAACAATCCAACTTCTTCAAAATTAATGGCGAATATGACGGAATACGGTGGCACCTAACGAAACGGCACTGCACGCAATAGAACAACGCCGCGAGAGCTCGTTTAACCAGATCTCCACCTTCAACGGTTCCGATTCGCACAAGCGAGTTCGTCATCGCAGATCTACGAGCGTTTAATCGATTCGGTGAGTACCTTTGGCTAATACTGTAATTCTTATGCAAACTACATAGATCGGTTCGGAGATCCAGATCTGCTTGATAACGAAAACCTGACGGAAGATGACATCACCGGAGCGAGATTTACACGTGTCGGAGATGACGAACGGCCGAAGACATGACTTGACGATCTGAGAAATGGGGAGGAAGTGTGGTGTGAGGATCTGAGAAATAGTGAGGATCTGAGAAATGGGGAGGAAGTGTTGAAGTTGATGATGATGAATCGATGGGGTTTAAATTCGGTCCAACAGAATTTGGGTATTGCACATATGGTCCCTGTTGTTATGGAGCTTTACAAAGTTACACGTGAGGGGTTTTAACATAAAAAAGTTAACCGGGTTTAGCTGAAAGGACACCGCCCGTTAATGATTGCAAACATAAAGGACATACAGTGTAATTTTTAAAGTTAAAGGACAGCGCCTGTCGAAACATTGAAACATAAAGGACGAAAAATGCAATTTTGCCGGATATAAACTTAAAGAAGACATCCACTCATACAATATCATAATACAATTACATTGTAAATCCTATATTAACATAATATATTAAGTCAAATTTATAATAAGTGATTAAGTGGTACCAAAAGTTTCATCAAGTTAATATGGCGATTAGCTTGTGGTTTGTGTCTCATCTAAATAAGATTAATCTTCTTTCGAACTCAATAAACAGCTGCATCAATCCTGCAAAACAATCAACACACCGTGAAGCTCGTTACAAGGAGGAGCATAAGAGGTTCTCCTTGTAACCACCCTCCTGTGTGAGAATAAGAACTTGCTTTGAGTATAAAAGTGTGTGTATCAAGTGAGAGAGCAAGAGATCGATCCTTAAACCTAGAGGTGAAGTTCTCTATTGATAGCTGAGGTGAATTGTGAAGGAGATGGGCTGATGGGCCTTGGGCCTGAGATTGACAACAAGGAATATCCATTTTGCCTCCTCTGTCACGATCATTAGTGATTCCAAGTGAGAGGGTAGTTGGCACATGCTGAATGGATCCACGTGTCCTGACGGTTGTCTTTGTTGTCTGGTCTGTTATCAGCAGTTAAGTGGAGATCGTGGAGCAGTGGTCGGCTCCAGCTGATTGGTGCCACGTATGTGTCCTTGTGTACTTCTTGTCTCCCACACGATTGCTCATCGTGCAACACAATAGAATACAACCTGTTGAGCGCTTATTGGTCCACTGCTCTACCACTCGTACTTTCTGTACTGTCCGACGTTACCATGCTATTTTGTCCCCGCGCGACATGGGGTAACCCTGAGTAGTCGGCGCAAGGTCAAGGGAGCTAGGTCTTTTGTCAAAGGAACTAAGTGTCAGAATTGGTTCTATCTTGGTCCTAACCTTGCGCGTGGCTGTGAGCACACCCTTGTAGTCAGCGCAAGGTCAAGGAAGCCAACACTTTGATTTATTTCGGGTATTGTCTCGCGCGTGACCTGAGGTTAACTCATATAGCTGACGCAAGATTTGGGACCATACCCATTTACAGTAGAAATATGCCTTTCAAAATAAATTAATTATAATTATTGGTTCTTTGATTTCTGATACCGTCTGAATGATGATCTGTAGATTTTGAGTTTCAGTGTTACTTTTTGAGATGTGGAGTTGTTTGATTTAAAGAATTTAAGTGATTTATTTAAACATGCTATTCAGATACCACTATCATATTTTCAAAAGTGGTTTTATCTTTTTCAGCCATTGACCAACTTATATACCAGACGTGTGAACATCTATTAATATGCATATCGTTGGCGTATCGTGCATTCGTGTATACGATATACATCTTGGACACCTCATCCATGACAAGTGATGATACATTCGAATGCAGGGCTAGGCCTACACATTTCAAGAATACTCATTAATCCATTGTCCAAAGATAAATCACAGAAACCAAATTCAGTTGAAATACAAATTCAAACACCCTTTCAATAGTTTTATTTAAGGAAAATTACAAAATAACCATTGATCAAAATTATTTTTAAATTTGGCAACCTTATGCGTTCCGGGAGTGACGCATCAAGCATGTGATGCGTCTTGATAAAACAGTGGTTAACCGGGAAGGTTAATTCACTGGTCTCTTCAAGTAGGGTTAATCACTTCTTTCCGAGATCAATGGCCGGTCCGTACTCTAACCTGTCTCCTGCACAAGGAAACACATCGTGACTGGTAACAAGGAGCACCCCCACCCCATCCTCCTTGTTACGAGTCACGGTGTGTTTCTTTGTGCAGGAGACAGGTTAGAGGACGGCCCGACCATTGATCTCGAAAAAAAGGGATTAAATTTGCTTGAGAGCAAAGTGAGTGTTTGAGTAGTAAGTGAGAGAGAGCAGATTAGCATTACCTCAAACCTAGTCCGGATGTGTATTTATAGCCGAAGAGTGAAGGAGAATAATTGAGTAGCTAGACTGACAACGCACAGCCCTTTGCAGGTGTGTCAGAAGAGCAGGTCACAGAAGTGTTGGACGCTTCCTGGGGTGATGCCACATCCTGCTGCGGCTGTCAGTCTGTTTGCCAGCTTTGCATACATGTGGGCTGGACAACTGACTGTTGTCAGTGCCACTTGCTGGTTTGGACACTTAAGTCAAAGTGTCAGTCCCACTTGTGTTGTCAAAAGGACACGGGGCTAGACCGCATCACTATGTGCGGTAACGCAATTGTTACCGCATCCCTTGTTGTGACGAAAACAGTCGTTTTCATACACAAGGCAAGTCTTCTCAGCCGATTGGAACAACAAACCGGGTCCGCGCGTTGCCCGCACGAATGCAGGTTGATCCTTGTTGACAGGGGTAAGAAGATAGGTAATGGTCTCTCGTGATCGAGCCTGGTGCGAGATTTGGGACCATACCCCTTCACGTCTATATGCAGATCTCTCAAACACCCAATAAAAAAAGGACACGTGTCGTTTTAAATGTTGCAGGTGAGCCAAGACGCATGTCATGCTCTCCCAGACGCATCTCACGCCTCTCTAGACGCACCCCATGCCCCTTTTGAAAGTCATGGTGGTCATGTGTCCATTCTTTATTAGGTTTCACTACAAAAACGCATCCCGCGTATGATGCGCTGCTTCAAAGACGCGTGAGGTTGCCAAATTTGAAAATAGCTATTGTTTTAATTTTCCCTTTTATTTATTTATATGTTATTTTGATCAGAACAAATGATTATACTCTTTAAACTTAGAAAATAATTTTTGTAGTAATTAGAAAAAGTTCGTCAAAAATTACAAAAAATGTAGTAAGAACCAATAAATTATTTCAAAAACACTTGCTATAAAATATTTATATCATAACCATTACCGTTTAATGGTCCTTTTTATGAACGTCCAATTAAACTCGGCTCTTCAGGTACATCCATAAGCAAAAGACCATCAGCGTTTGTAATCACAGACAGTACTGGTGATCCTGCTCGTCACCAATTTCAAAATAACCCATCACCCGAAGGCTCATAGTGATAAAACGCTAAACTCACACAAAATATTTTATACCGAATAAGAATCCAACCTCCCTTATCTAAATACTGTTAGAGCACGGGAAAAAAAAGTTATTGTGACATCAATTAGTTTGTATATAAAAAACCGATAATCATTGAACGAATATTTTACTCGAAGAAAGTGGCATATGACGTGGAACGGGCCCCATTATCAAACGTGGGCCCCTCAGGGGTCTAGTCTATAATATTCGAACTCCGACTCCCTCACGTCATTCCGTTTCCATTTCAAACAACTCACATACATTGCCGGAAAATCATACTCTCCGCCGTACCATGGCCACCGGTGCTGCCGTCTCCTCCTTCTCCATCAACATTCGTACAAATCCTCCGGTCAAAATTTCCGGTTTCGATTTTTCATCTTCTACTACTACTCAACTGTCTCCGTACAAGTCGTATTCGCCTCATTTCGCTTTCTGTTCGCGTGGATCATCTCGTATCGTTAGCAAGTAAGTTTAGTGTTTGAATAATAACGGTGATTATGATGTTTTGATGTTTGATTTTTTAGAGATTTTGATTGATGTGATGTTTCGATTATCGACTGAATTTAAAGAAAAAAATGAAAAATCGTTTAGTGTAATTGATTGATAATCCGGTACGATCGTTCACTGGTTAACTAGGTTTTTACGGTTGTTTTGTTGTTGATAGAATAATCGTGTAGTGTAGGTTATTGATAATTAGGTACGATCGCTCACTAGTTAACTAGGTTTTCCTGATGTTTCGTTGATTAATGTTCGGAGATTTTGATTTATGTGATGTTTCGATTATCGAGTGAAGTAGATATATCGTGTAGTGACAGTGTAATTGATTGATAATCAGGTACGATCGTTCACTAGTTAACTAGTTTATCTGGTTGTTTCGTTGATTGATTTTTAGAGATTTTGATTTATGTGATGTTTCGATTATCGAGTGAAGTAGATATATCGTGTGGTGACGGTGTAATTGATTGATAATCCGGTACGATCGTTTACTAGTTAACTAGTTTTTCTGGTTGTTTCGTTGATTGATTTTTAGAGATTTTGATTTATGTGATGTTTCGATTATCGACTGAATTAGATGAATCGTGTAGCGTAGGTTATTGATAATCAGGTACGATCTTTCACTAGTTAACTAGTTTATCCGGTTGTTTCGTTGATTGATGTGATGTTTTGATTATCGAGTGAATTTGAAAAATTATGTAGTTTAGGTTATTGATAATCAGGCATGATTGTTCACTGGTTAAGTAGGTTCCTGGTTGTTTGGTTGATTGATGTTCGGAGATTTTGATTGATGTGATGCTTCGATTATGAGGTGAATTAGATATGTCGTGTAGTGTTGTTGATTGATTATCCGGTACAGTTGTTCACTAGTTAACTAGCTGTTGTTATGTGAAGTGGCTACGATTTCTGCAAGTGATTGCTGATAATTTGGACAAATTTAAGGTGCCAGACCTATTCAGGATTGTGAGATTTTGGTTGATGTGATGTTTTGACTATCGAATGAATTAGAAAAATCATGTAGTGTAATTGAATGATAATCCGGTATGATTGTTCACTAGTCAACTAGTTTTTCCGGTTGTTATGTGAAGTAGGAGAGTTTCTGCAAGTGACTGTTGTAAATCATACAAAATGTGAGAGAGTTGAATAGGTTATAAACTAATTGACCTAATTAGGACCATGAAATTCTGATGATATGTTTAATTTAGATAAATTTGTTTTTAAGCAGACAGTATCTTCTAGAAGGTATAGAACATTGTTAAGGGCAGTGGATCGATAAGGTATCGTGTCGTCTATGTTCGAGTGTTTCGGTCTGCATTTGATGCTTCTTTATCATTTTGTTAGTGTAATTGATTATCAGGTACGGTTGTTCACTAGTCAACTAGTATTTCCGGTTGTCCTATGAGGTAGGATGTTTCTGCAAGTGATTGTTATAATTTAGACAAATTTAAGGTGGATCGATAGGTATCATCTATGCTTGAGTGTTTTATTTTCAGATAATAAGTATGTTTCAGTATGCATTTGATCCTTGTTTGTCATATGCATTTTTCACTTTGGGGATATAGGTTATAGTTTGGATCTTTGAGACTAGGCTATTGGTATCATTTTGTTAGTGCAATACTAGAAACAATTAGTATACATTTGTTCTCACATGTTACAAATTTTTTCTCTTCTAATGCTCTGCAACAACTCTAATTACATGGGATGGTAAAAGAGCTAATAAATTATATGTTTTAATTAAATTATGTATTGACAAAATTGCAGAAAACAACCTTTATGTTTGCCTCAGACAGCACTTTATACCTTTCACTATGAAATCGGCAAAAACCAACCTTTATGTTCATGTTTTGCTACGAGTATAACCTTTAGCACTAACCACGTTTGTTTTCTTGGTTAACTGCTCTCACATGCAATGCATGTGAGGGTATTAATGTCATTTCAGTTAATCTTTTAATATATATTAAAAAAATATATATTAAACAAGCTACAAATCTTTGATCTTCTCAGCATAATACTTTCACTTCAGTCAACAATGAAGAAGACACCAATCTCTGCATCCAAACAATACATTCACTCTCTTCTTAAACCCTATAAATCTTCCACAACCACCCATCTCCGTCGCATATCCGTCACACCGGACTCACCACAACCACCGTCACAAGAATTAACACAATCCATCATCACCCAGATCACCACCACCGACAATTGGACAACAAACACCACTCTCAATGTCTTCATAAATGTCAACTTCATAATTCACAACCTAAATCTCTAATACGTTAATAACTGAACACAATTAGGTTTAAAAAAACAGAGCAAACAGATCTGATCAAATTAATTCACCAAACAATACCTGTGCGAAAAAACAGAGGATACGAACTAATATCACCGGAATAATCAACAGTCGGCGTAAGACTCCGAAACTCCGGCGACGGAGTAAACTCACCAAAATCATCCAAACACGAATCCGATTCAGCCTCAACAAACAAAGCACCCTCACCATTACAATTAATCACAATTCTCCCACTCTCAGCAAGCGCCTGTTTCATCACATTTGGATCAAAATAGTTGTTTGATCTGTTAGGCCTGTAGAAATAAACCTTTAGAATATGAATTCTTCCAACAACTAGATCCAAATTAGAGGTCCAGAGGTGGTTAGAGGATCCAGTAATGGTCTCTGATGGTGGAACAATTGATGGTTAGATTCCAGAAGCATAAATGACGCCCCGCTTGCGGTATGCTCATATAATGTATATATGCGTGGGCGCTTGGGGGGCAAAAGTGAAAGTGCACTAATTTTAACGTTATTTTACTAATTTCGTGAAAATAACGTTAAAAGAGGGGGACGGTTAATCATGCATCATGTGGTGGCGTTGATAGCCAAAAGACAAAGGGGTGCATGCACTAATCGGCGTTTGTCTCAATTGCTGAGTGTTATGTGCCTTATGTCCAAGGCTTGATGCAAAACCACAATCGAGCCGGGGGTCTCATTGGAAGCAGCCTCTCTATTCCTACGGGGTAGAGGTAAGGCTGTCTACATCTCACCCTCCTCAGACCCTACCTTAGCTTTGCTATTGGTGGGATATACTGAGTATGATGATGATGATGATGATGATGATTCCAGAAGCATAAATCTAAATCCCCAAAACAACTATTTTGTGCATACTGAAGCATATGGGGGAACAGATTCAAATCTTTTTGTTTTAGAGGGAGCTTTATGTCCAAATCTTGTGCATACTGAAGCGTATGGGGGAAAATAATGTCGAAACCAATTGGAGATGGTTGATTCTTGTTAGTAGCTGAGGCCAAATTTGACTCAATGAAAGCTAGACCTGCAACAGGAGTTTATTGTTTATGTAGAGAACATTAATAAATGACAAGCAAGAATTGATCATAAAGCCTTACCGTTGTTAATTTGGTGTTCCCCGACATTCCATTTTTTTAATGCAACAATAGTTGAAATGAGCATAATACCTCTGCAGAGTTCTTGATTTTGACTAGGGTTTTGACAACAAGAAGATGATGGAGATGGTGAGCCACATTGATTTAATTTAGTAATAAAAAGACAGTTGAAATGACCATAATACCCTCACATGCAATGCATGTGAGGGGAGGTAACAAGAAAAAACAAACAAGGTTAGTGGTAAAGGTTGACTCTGTAGCAAAACATGAAGATAAAGGTTGGTTTTTGCCGATTTCATAGTGAAAGGTACGAAGTGCAGTTTGGGTATAACATAAAGGTTGATTTCTGCAATTTAGTCTATATGTTTGGTTAATATTGTTATGCACTTATTGGACTTTATTCAGGAGCATTGTTAAAGCTTCCATTGATGGTGTGGACTCATTGGGTATAAGCTCCCTGGTCAGTTTGAGAACTCTTTCTCCCATATATGATATACCCTTGCTACAACTATGTAGTTATGTAAAAAACAAAAACCGTGTGTTGCAGAAGTTTTATGAAAAGATTTGTTAATGAAGTTTTTTTGTTGTTATGCTTTGAGTATTATACAATCTGATTTCTGTATCTTGATCTTGACATTGTATCTCATTGGTATTTTTTTTTTCAGGATGCTGATATCCCTACTCCGATTGTTTTAATCGATCAAGATACAGATCCATCTGCAACTATTGTACAAGTCAGCTTCGGTGATCGTCTTGGTGCCCTCATTGATACAGTAATTGATAACCATCTCATTAATCATTTGTTACTTTCTTGATAATTATACTCTTCTAGTTCCTAGCATCAAATTACGGTAAATTGAATTCCTTACCATGATGATGCAACATTGCAACCTTAACAAGATGGCTAAAACAAATATTAAAATCTAGTTGTTATATTAATTCCTTGGTTCCTATCAAGTAATTCTACCTGCAATGCCGAGGTAATAAAACTAGTAATCTTCAAAAGATCTGTGCAATTTTGGCTAATGCTTTGTGAAAAGCGTTAAAAAAATTATCTTTTTATTTATTTTTTTAAGACGGATACTTTGTAATGTATCAAGACGTTATTGATTAAAGTAAAGTACACTGTGGTTTTCCAAAATTTGGATTTGGTCCTTAGCTTTCCAAAAGTACACAGATGGTCCCGGTGGTTTACACTTTGTAACGCATTAAGCCCCCAACTTTTGCCAAAAGTATATGGATGGTCCTTGTGGTTTGTACTTTGTAACGCATTTAGTCCCTAACTTGGACCTCCTAAACCTTTAGGTTCGTTGGCTGGGGATTAAATGCGTTACAAAATGCAAACTATAGGGACCATCCATGTACTTTTAGAAAGCTGGGGACCAACTCCAAAATTTTGGAAATTCACAGGGACTATCCGTGTACTTTACTCTATTGATTATTATAGCTTTTATTGATTATTATTACTGGTGCAGATGAAGGCACTGAAGGATCTAGGCTTGGATGTAGTGAAAGGAACTGTCACGACCGAAGGAACAGTCACACAAACAAAGTTCTTTATTACTCTATCGTGAGTATACTTCATAGTTTTTCGTATTACGCGTGCTTTATTTTCAATATTATAGCAATTTCTGCTATTTTTTTAACTTCATAGATCATCTGGGCGTAAAGTTGAAGATCCAGATCTTCTGGAGAAAATCAGATTGACCATCATAAACAATCTCTTGAAGTATCATCCAGTATGTATATGTATATGTAACAATCTCTTTATCTTCTGGAGAGAATCAGATTGACCATCATAAACAATGCTCTATTTCTTGAAGTTTATTAGTTATTTATCTAATGATGAAGCTAGTATAAACATTTAGAGTAAAATGCCATTTTCGTCCCTAAGGTTTGGCCAGTTTTGCAACGTTCGTCCAAAGGTTTGTTTTTCCGCATCTAGACCCAAAAGGTTTGAAATCTTGTCATTTTCATCCGTCTCGTTAACTCCATCCATTTTTCTCTATTAAGTCAGGGATATTTCCGTCTTCTTTGTTAACTTTAAGGGCAATTCAGTCTTTTTCAGGGGTATTCGGTCTTTATACATAAAGTGCAAAAGACCGAATCGCCCGTTAAGTTAACAAAAAAGATGGAAATACCTCTCTGACTTAACGGAGAAAAAAGGTTGGAGTTAACGAGCCGGATGAAAATGGCAAGATTTCAAACCTTTTGGATCTAGATGCGGAAAAACAAACCTTTGGCAAAAGTCGCAAAACTGGCCAAACCTCAGGACGAAAATGGCATTTTACTCAACATTTATTTTGGTTTAACAATGTTGCTTACACGTTGAAAAATTGCTTTCTCTTTGTTATGAATATTAAAGGAGTCTAGCTCACGACTTGCAATGGGAGAAGCATTTGGAATACAAGCTCCAGTCAAGAAGGTAACTTTATATATAAGCATATTATATGAAAACACCTCAATCCCCCGATTAAAGTCGTTTTTTGTCATATCATATAAAAAATATGTTTTGCCCTTTATACTTGATTCTCGAGAAACGTCTTATGTGAGATTTATGGAAGTGATACAACTACCTATACTACACTTATTCAATAATGTTGCTTACCGAACGAGATTTTCTGTTCATGTTCGTTCGTTAAGGAAATGAAAGTGTTCATGTTCGTTTGTTAATTTTAGGTAACGAATGCATACAAACGTTCATGAACACAAACAAACACAAACTAATGTTCATGAATGTTAGACAATAAATGTTAGGAATAAATGTTAGGAGAGAGAAGGATCAAAAATTTTCTACTGCCACTATTTGCATTTATTGTGTTCCATATTTCCATAGATCATTGTCCTGTATATATAGGACCTCCTATTGTATGAGCTGATACAACATTCAATACAATACACAATTACAATACAAATCATATGGTATCAGAGCTATTCTGATCCCTTTGTTCAATCAGCAAAAAAAACAATTTCTGTTCACAAGCTTTAAGCTGCAGAAAACAATTTCCAGCAAAAAAAAAAAAACAACTCACCAGAAAACAACTCACCGACCTCACCAGCAGAAAACAACTCACCAGCAAAAAAAAAACTGCAGAAAACAATTTCCAGCAGAAAACAACTGCCACTTTTATGAAAATAATTCTGTTCACAAGCTTTAAGCTGAGTTCACAAGCTTTAAGCTGCTGATCACTGCTGTTCGATCAGACCTTCTCATCACACAACTGCCGACAATAGCTTTAAGCTAAATTCGCTCTTGGAATACCGAAACCCTAATCAGCCGTCACTGTTCACCTTCTGAAATTTACTGTTCACCTTCTGCAATTTCACCTTTTGCTGTTTTTTTTTTCTCTATCGCTCTTTGTCCCATCACACGAGCAGCCATGGTTATTGTTTCCTTTACCACAGCAGACAAAACTGCTCACAATTCTCACAAATTCGGCTTCAAACTAAGCCCCACCAATCATGGATACTGGAAAACCATGATCAAACCCTTTCTTATCACTAATGGCCTGTACGTTTATATTGATGGCTCCCTTCCCTGTCCACCCCAGACCATTACTGTTCCCGCCTCCTCGTCTGACAAAGACCCATTACCATCCACACAACAACCAAACCCTGATCACTCGACATGGGTTTCCAATGATGCCCATGTCCGCATGCTTCTGTTGTCCACAATCTCTGAAGCTTCTTTCAAACATGTTCACGGTGAAACCTCTCGTGATCTATGGGAATCCCTGGAACGTGCCTACGCACCACACACATCTTCCCGGGAATACACATTAAGAACTCAACTTCTCAAGATAGAGATGCAATCTGATGAAACATCCGCTGCCTATGTTACAAGAGCCCAAGAATATAATGATGCACTAGCAAACATAGGTGCAGCCATGCCAGAAAAGGATGTTGTGATGTTGATTATTTCAGGTCTTCGGGAAGAATATAACATCTTAAAACCCACCCTTGTTGCACGACACCCTCCGGTAACTCTCCTGGAATTACCTGGACTACTGGCTGATCACGAGTACATGACAAAGAAGGCTGATCCCATTATCCCTGCTGTCAGCCAGGCCTTCACGGCTACCACCAGCCGTGAATCAGCACTGCAGGCCAGCCTTCAGCTGCCTACTGAAACAGTCCAATCACTTCAAAATCTGATGACACAACTAGGCTTTCATGTGCAGCCTGCACAGTACCAGAATCAGGCCAATTATAGCTCTCGTGGACAGCCTACTCGTGACCGGAACAACAACAATCGGCGCGGACGAGGCAACAACAACAACCGCAACACGGGTTCCTCGTCAGGTAACAATTTCAGATTTGCTTGGGCATCTAATCAGAATACCGTCTATGGTTCTTGCAACAGGTGTGGTATTGGACATGTCCCATCACAATGCCCAAATCGTGATCCAGCAACAATCCGTCCACCACGATACGCTCCACAAGCAAACTTTGCTGATCATCGCTCACAAACAGCAACATCTTGGCTGCCGGACACTGGTGCAAACAGTAATGTAGCACCTGATCTAACCAACCTTGACAATGCTGAGCCATATTTTGGTAAGGACACTCTTCTTGTTGGTAATGGCAATAGGTTACCCATTCTCCATATTGGTTCCACCACTTTCAATTCACCAAACAAAACTCTTTCCATTAAAAACATCCTACACGTTCCACAAATTAAACAAAATCTTCTTTCCGTACAACGTTTTTGTCAAGATAACGTCTTCTTTGAATTTCACTCTACGTTTTTTTGTGTGAAGGATTCGGTTACCAGAACTATCCTCCTCACGGGTCCAAGTAAAGATGGTCTCTACCCTCTTCATCTACCAAAGATCAACCCTGTCTCAAATGTTGCTTTTTCTACCGTTAGGGCCTCTCCTACAACTTGGCACCAAAGACTTGGACACCCTCACTTGCAGCTTTTACAATCTATGCTTTCTAAGAACTGTCTTCCTGTTCGTAATAACTCTGTTTTACCATTTTGTAATTCGTGTCCTATGGGAAAATCCTCGAAATTGCATTTATCCTCTTCAAATTATAAAAGTACTAATGTGTTGGATCTAGTATTTTGTGATGTTTGGGGACCGGCTCTCGTTGATTCCTTTTATGGTCATCGTTATTTTTTACTTTGTGTTGATCATCATACTAGATACATGTGGATATTTCCCATCAAACAAAAATCTGATGTCTTTGCCATTTTTAAACAATTTCACACAATGGCTGAACGACAATTCAAAACACAACTTAAATCAGTTCAAACAGACTGGGGAGGGGAATTTCGAAACCTATCCCCTTTCTTTGCAAACCTTGGAATTCTACATCGCCGATCTTGTCCTCATACAAGTGAACAAAATGGCTTTGTTGAGAGGCGCCACCGTCATGTGGTCGAAACCGGTCTCACCCTTCTAGCTCAATCTGGTGTTCCAATGCGTTTTTGGAACTTTGCCTTTGAAACCGCCACATACTTGATAAATCGCATGCCATCACGTACCTCATCCCACGTCTCTCCCTTTGAGCATCTTCTCAAACGTAAACCCGATCTTTCTTTTTTACGTGTCTTCGGGTGTCAATGCTTCCCTCATCTTCGTCCCTATAATCCACACAAAATGGATTTCCGCTCATCACCATGTATCTTTCTGGGGTATAGTCCCTCACATCACGGTTACCAATGTCTTGATCTTACCTCGAATCGCATTTACATCGCCCGACATGTACGATTTAATGAAACATACTTTCCTTTCCTAAATTCATCTTCCCCTACACCTACACCACCCTCTCCTGAGCCTTATTTTTCATCCTATCCTTCACCACCTGAACAACCATTTCCTTCCAATCCAACTGAATCGTCTACACCCACGGCCCAAACCAATCCGGCCCAATCACCTTCGGCCCACATCCATCCTATCCAACAAATAACCGAATCTGTTCAACCACCCAACCCATCCTCAACCGAACCACCTACTGTCACTTATAAACGTCGCTCAGCTACGAACACTCACCCCACCCTCCCAGCCTATCAAACCTACCAAAACACTTCACCACCAAACACATCCTCCACCATACCCATTCCACCACCTTCTGACCACACTCAATCCAATTCTACAACCACCAACACCGACACCCAACCTCGCCCTCGCCCTCTAAACCTTCGACCAAACCCTAAGCAAAGGGCTTCTTACAATGCTTCCGCTTTCCACACCTCCATTGACCCTTCCTTAAACGAACCCTCCACCTTTGCCATTGCTAACAAAAGCCCTAAATGGCGCACTGCCATGACAGAGGAGTACAAAGCCTTGATGAGAAACGGTACCTGGACTTTAGTACCACCAGTTCCTAATGCTAATGTTGTTGATTGTAAGAGGGTATACAGGTTGAAACATGATGAAAACGGGAATATCAAACGTCACAAGGCTCGTTTAGTGGCCAAAGGTTTCAACCAACAGCCGGGAATTGATTATCATGAGACATTTAGTCCAGTGGTGAAATCCACCACGGTTCGTGTAGTTTTGTCTCTTGCTGTTACAAGACAATGGCCTCTTCGCCAATTGGATGTTCAGAACGCCTTTCTTCACGGAGATCTCAAGGAAACTGTGTACTTGCGACAACCACAAGGCTTTGTTGATTCACAAAAGCCAGATCATGTGTGTCTACTCCACAAGTCCTTATATGGCCTCAAACAAGCCCCAAGAGCCTGGTTCAATCGCCTCTCCAGTACCTTATTACAACTTGGGTTTCACGGATCCAGAACAGATCCTTCATTGTTTATTTATTCTCATAATGGTCACTTATTATACATGCTTGTTTATGTGGATGACATAATCCTCACTGGCAATAATTCTCGGCTCATTGATCACATCATTCAACAGTTGGGTACCACTTTTGCAATCCAAGATATGGGTCGGTTGTCATATTTTTTGGGCATTGAGGTAATTTTTCAGGGCCATGACTTGCTTCTCTCACAAAGGAAATACATTGCTGACATTATTCAGAAAGCAGGTCTCTCCCAGTCAAAATCGGTTGACTCTCCTATGGCTCCCAACTCTAAATTGGCTCTTGGGGACAGTCCTCTATTTAACAATCCAGTACAATTCAGACAAACAGTTGGGGCTTTACAGTACCTAACTCTTACCAGACCGGACATCACATTTGCGGTCAACAAAGTCTGTCAATTTATGCACTCGCCTACCGAAAATCACTGGTCAGCAGTCAAAAGAATTCTTCGGTATCTTCAAGGAACATCCAATCTCGGGTTGCTAATTCAACAAAAATCAGCCCCAGTGATTCATGCTTACACTGATTCTCATCATCACTCTCTCACTGCCTTTACTGATGCAGATTGGGCTGGTTCTCTCGATGACCGACGATCCACGGGGGGTTTTGCCATCTATCTTGGCTCCAATCTTATTTCATGGCGTGCTCGTAAACAACGAACTGTCTCTCGGTCATCTACAGAATCAGAATACAAAGCCCTAGCCGACACTGTTGCTGAATTAACATGGCTTGAAGCACTTCTAAAGGAGCTTAACGTATCTATGCCATTGGCACCTATCTTGTGGTGTGATAATCTAGGAGCCACTTATTTATCAGCCAATCCGATATTTCATGCTCGCACAAAACATGTGGAGATTGATTTTCATTTTGTCAGGGAAACAACAACAACAACAACAACCATACCCAGTATATCCCACAAATAGCAGACTATTGGTAGGGTCTGGGGGAGGTGGGATGTAGGCAAACCTTTCCTCTATTCAAGAATAGAGAGGCTGCTTCCTGAGAGACCCCCGGCTCCAAAACAACCAACCGACAGATAGACGAGAAACGGGTAAGTAAATCACGTAGCAATAGGCAGATAAGACATCAGTAAGCAACATATATGCAAATGTACAAGAAAATCATCATATATTGGTCTACCTAAATCGTAAACGAAATCTAACCCCCCCCCCCCCCTCCTCAGCACAGATAGGACACACCTATACCCTCACCTACTAGTCCTTAACCTTAATCCTACGTCTCCACGAACTCCTATCATGAACCATGTCCTCAGAGAGGTGCAATTCTAGCAAATCTTGTCTAAGTCTTTCATCCCAAGTCAACTTGGGCCTGCCTCTACTCCTCTTTCCTTCCACTGTCATGGTTTCCACTGCTCTAACTGGTTCTGTCAACTGCCTCCTCTTCACATGCCCAAACCATCTCAACCTCCCCTCTTTTAACTTGTCCGATATACTAGCTACTCCTAACCAATCCCTAAAAACCTCACTTCTTATTCGGTCTAACATCGTGTGGCCACACATCCACCTAAACATCCTCATCTCCGCTACCTCCATCTTGCGAGCTTGTGTTTTCTTGGTGGCCCAACAATCTGTCCCGTATAACATAGCCGGTCTAACTGCTACCCTATAAAATTTTCCCTTTAATTTTGTTGGGAACTTCCTGTCACACAAAATTCCAGTGGCTGCTCTCCACCTACACCAGCCAACTTGGATGCGGTGAGCTACGTCACTATCTATCTCCCCGTCCCCTTGCACAAACGATCCTAAGTACTTGAACTTATTCGTTTGTGGGACCACTTGTCCCTCAATGGTAATCTGAGTGTCCTCGCTGCCACCTGCACCGCTGAAATTACAATAAAGGTATTCAGTCTTGGACCGACTAATCCTTAAACCATTGCCTTCTAAGGCTGCTCTCCATTCCTCTAACCTGGCATTTAGGGCTAGTCTAGTTTCAGCCACTAACACTATATCATCCGCAAAAAGCATGCACCACGGAACTGTCCCTTGAACGGACTTGGACAGCTCATCCAAGACCACCGCAAAAAGAAACGGACTCAACGCGGACCCCTGGTGGAGTCCTACTTCCACGGGGAAAGCCTCTGTATCTCCTACAGGCGCACGAACCCTAGTCACCGTCCTATCATACATATCCCTAATTAAGTCTATATACTTCCCAGGAACTCCCCTACCCTCCAAGCTTTCCCAAATCAGTTTACGTGGCACACTGTCATATGCCTTTTCAAGGTCAATGAAAACCATATGTAGATCTCTCTTTTTCTCCCTATACTTTTCCATTAGTCTCCGTAGAATATGAATCGCCTCCGTAGTTGACCGCCCTGGCATGAAACCAAACTGGTTTACCGTAACCAGAGTTTCTTTTCTGATCCTAGTGTCAATTACCCGTTCCCAAAGTTTCATAGTGTGGCTTAATAGCTTAATCCCTCTGTAGTTCCCACAACACTGGGCATCTCCTTTATTCTTATACAAGGGCACTACGTCACTACTCCTCCACTGATCCGGGATTTTTCCAGATCTGAAAATAAGATTAAACAAAGTAGCTAGCCAACGAACTCCATCCTCTCCCAAACACTTCCACACTTCTATCGGTATGTTGTCAGGACCAACTGCCTTAGCCCTGCCCATCTTCTTGAGTGCTATCCTTACTTCTCCCATTGTAATACTCCGACAATAGCAGTTATTTCGTTGTCGTCCTTGAGTGTTGTTGTCGCTTTCTTGTTGGGCTTCCCTCCCCCCATTAAAAAGATTAGAAAAGTAGGTTTGCCATCTCCACTTAATGTCTTGTTCCTTTACTAGGACGTGGCCATCCTCTCCCTTTATAAATTTCACTACCCCTAAATCTTGCTTTCTACGCTCCCTAGCTTTGGCAATCTTGAACATGGCATTTTCCCCTTCCTTCGTTTCCAGGCGTTCATACATTTTCTTATAAGCGGTGTTCTTTGCCTCCGCCACTGCTTTCTTCGCCTCTCTTTTGGCCTTCTTGTACCTCTCCTTCAACCTCAGTCTCTCTTCCTCGACCGTGCACCTCAAAAGATCTCTAAAACTCCCTTGTTTATCCCTTATCTTGGTCTGTACATCCTCACTCCACCACCAGGTGTCCTTATGCCCTCTTGTCAATCCTGTTGTAACCCCTAGCGTCTCCTCTGCCACTTGGGTAACGGTAGTTGCCATGGCCTCCCACAACCGGTTTGTATCCCCACCCACCCAATCGGCTGTCTTAAGGATTACCTTGTCTCTAAACAAAGCAGTCTTGTCTCCCTTTAGACTTCCCCAACGGATCCTAGGTCGACCTTGAGTTGCTCAAAGAAAACTCTCGGTCCAATTTATCAAGACAGGTGATCAAATTGCAGATGTGTTCACCAAACCTCTATCATCACAACGGTTCCTACTTCTTAGATCCAAGCTACGAGTCGCTCACCGGCCTTAGCTTGAGGGGGAATGTTAGACAATAAATGTTAGGAATAAATGTTAGGAGAGAGAAGGATCAAAAATTTTCTACTGCCACTATTTGCATTTATTGTGTTCCATATTTCCATAGATCATTGTCCTGTATATATAGGACCTCCTATTGTATGAGCTGATACAACATTCAATACAATACACAATTACAATACAAATCATAATGAATACAAACGAACACAAACATCATATATAATACATTGACAATTATCAATATTTTATTTGTCAGAATTTTGAAGTATTTAAATAAAATATAAAAATTACAAGCACTAAGAAACTATTGAACATAAACGAACACGTTACCGAACGTTCACGAACATAAATGAACTAACGCGGTCTTCGTTCATTTAACTAAATGAACGGGATTTCTTGTTCGTGTCCGTTCATTTATTAAACGAACCAACACGAACAAACTTCCCACCAAACGGTTAATGAACTATTTGCTGAATGTTCGGTTCGTTTGCAGCCCTAATTATACTTATAATTTGGGTCATTTTAAAGCATATACGTATGACATGCGCTAAAAACTTACATGTTTTGACCCGTTACACGCCCCACCCATTTTGCCACCTATATTGAATATCATCATTCTTATAGTAAAACAGTCACTGCAAGTTAACAAGACTTGATGCATGTTGATATGTATGTGTGTGACTGTTATCATGCATATATATATATGTGTGTGTGTGTGTGTGTGTTGTCATACTGATTAAAGTTTTTGTTTTAATGGCAGGTTGATGCTGATATTCCAACTCATATACATGTCAAGGATGACGGGCCGAAAAGGAGGTTAGCTAGCAACCATGTATATTAATCAAATTAACCAGTTTTTAGTGTGTTGACTTTTTGTATCTTGGTTGGTTTTAGCTTGCTGTGTATAGAGACAGAAGATAGACCTGGATTGCTCTTAGAAATAGTCAAGATAATGGCAGATGTCAATATAACTGTGGAATCAGCTGAAATTGATACTGAAGTATGTTACCGTTCTCTTTCCGATGGGTGGGTCAAACGGGCTGGACCGGGTCAAATTGACCTGCAAAAAACTTTTTACTACTTTAAAATTTTATTATATATAGTGAAATAATTAATGATTAACAAAACAATAATATGAAAAGATTTTTTTAAAATTCGAGTAAAATGCCAAAATCATCCCTGAGGTTTTGGCACTTTTGCATATTACATCCAAAAAAATAATTTTTATAACCGGACCCCTAGCGTTTCATTTTTATTGTCATTTTCATCCAGATCACTAACTCAGTTAAAATGTATTTATAACTCAATGACGATTTTCGCAATTTCATAAACTCTGAGACGATTTTCACCATTTACCCATTTATTTTTTGTTTTTAAATTTTTTAAATTTTATTTTTTTATCTTAATAAATAAATATAATACATATGCATATACATATACACACATTTATATATATACACACTGATTTTATTTATCTTTAAATAAAATAATAATAAATTAATGATGTTTGCCAAAATTGTCCCTGAGTTAACGATACATTTTAACTAGGTTTGTGATATGATGAAAATAACAACAAAAATAAAACATCAGGGATTCAGTTAAAAAAAATCTTATTTTGGATGTAACAGACAAAAGTGTCCAAACCTCATGGACGATTTTGGCATTTTACTCTTTATTTTCTGATAAGGAAAGTTGGTAGGTTGTATACTTTCGGTCGGTTGACTCATTCCTGTTTACTTGTTTTTTATTTCACACATTTACGCAAAACAAAAGCGAAATAAGTGAGTCGGTGGTATTCTGACATCTACTACTTACTTATGTACGGTACAGGGTTTGGTTGCGAAAGATAAATTTCATGTTAGCTACCGGGGGGCAGCTTTAAACGAAACTTTGTCTCAGGTAACCAAATAATAATTTTGTTAGCTAATAAATATAGTATTCCTTTTTACTGTTGTGGGGCCAAACATATATGATTAAACGTGCAGGTGTTGATGAATTGCCTACGCTATTACTTTAGGAAGTCGGAAACAGGTGAAGATAGTTATTAGGAAAGCATTTCGAACTCCACATGTCGTGTTCTTGTAAGTTCTTTTTTACAAAATAATGAATGAATGTTTACTTTAAACGCTCAGGAGTTGGAAAACAGTGATGATTAAAGTTGACTTTTAATTCCTTCCTAATTACGGTTTGGTTGGTTTGGTTAACATCTAATTACAACAATTGCTAACGAATATCTGATCAACCTAGTAGTTATCTTTGGATTTATTCTTGCTTTCTATTATGTATGTGTATTCAAATGGTTTGTGGGCAGGGGCGGATGTACATTGTAGTAAGGGGTGGCGTCCGCTACGGCTTGGCGCTCCGGCGGTAGTGCAAATTTTGGAAAAATTTGACGTTTTTTGATTTCGTTACCGCTTATTTATAAAACGTTACCGCTTGGCGCGAATCCTAGATCCGCCACTGTTTGTGGGATTCATCTTTCAGCCGATGGGTCTCAATAAGAAAAGTTAAACGAGAAACGACTCAAATAAGTTAGGTATACAAGTCCATTATACTACAAAATACATCTTAACGATGATGGAAAGGATCATGTAGGCAGGCAAATGTGTTGTTAACATGATAGAAAAAGGTGATGGGACATCTCATACGATGTTCCATTTGTTCTCCACAAAAGGACCACTTCAAAAGCAACCTCAACAACCATAAGGTTATTCCACAAAAGGACCACTTCAAAAGCAACCTCAACAACCATAAGGTTATCTAATACTCACATTAAACACACTCTTAATGAATGGTACTTACTCTCACACCGGTCGAGTTACATTGGTAATCCCAGATAGAAGATTCCCACTCAACGTTATGCGAGTGTGGAATTGATTAAAAATTGATTTAAATATTAAAATTTCCGTCTAAATAATAAGATTTAGGCCACAATTAATGAAAATTCAGGGTCAAGGGATCTTATATTGGATTTTGGAGCATTGTTGTGGTAAGATAACCTCAAAACTCATATATACACATCATTTGCTCGGGTTAGAACCCACTACCTACCACTGAAAGGCAAGAGACTCTATCAAGTGAGTTAGTTTCACATAGGCTTATTTTCATGACATGTGAGAATATCCCGTCTGTGACACCCCAGGAAAACCGGGAAAACCGCACAACCTAACTAGCTTCCTCAGTGAGTGCTTACCAAATTTCGGGACGAAATTTCTTTCAACTTGGGGATGATGTGACAACTCGAAATTTAGAACCTTTCGTTGTATCTTGGTGTAACTTGCTTGAACGTTATGTGATTAGTTAACTTGTTGGTTCAATGAATGACCTAAGTGAAATTATGTGATTATGTGTTATGCTTGTATGTATGAGTGTGATTATGTAAACCGAGACACAAGGACACGACTCGAGACCATGCGGTCTCGAGTGAACAGTGCAACATTTGGGCCGGTTGGGCCGTGCACCTCATTTAATCCATCCGAAACCCATTAGGGTGCATCACCTTAAGAGCTAGTATATAACCTTGTTGTTAGCATACACTATCATCTTTGGTCAACACACACACTCTCCTACACTCCCTCTCACTAAAACCCTAGCAACATCACCTTCTTCTCTTGTGTCGGATCAAGAGTAGCAAGACAAACTTCCGGATTTGCTTGTGTTCTCCACTCGGAACCTTTGGACGACAAACCTACTCTCCTTCACACACTCCTCATCAACCGGTTAGTGTTTATGATGCTTGTTGGTTAGTGTTTATGATGTTTGATGTTATGGATGACATGATTTAACTAGAATAGTTTATACAATGATGATGTGCTTGTGAATCGTATGTGTATGATGATGATAATCGGTTAACCTATCTTGAGTTCGGATATATTGCATAATGAGCTAATGATATCTTGTGTCTAAATGTCATTTAAACCATTAATGGTTGATGTTCATGAAATCGGCTTGCATATGTGTATTAGATAATATCCATGTTAATCGGATGCTTGTTAATCGGCTACATGAATATGGAAATCGGATTAGTGTAGAATCGATTTTTAGGTGCCATGTAGTGATAAGAAACCATTAGATGGGTATGTTCAAGTGTTTTGATTGTTGTTCATGTTATGATGGTGATTGATGCCAAAAACCCTAAAATATGATGAACAAGTTTGAATGATCATGATGAACTATTTGAATGTATGATGAACAACATGAACATGCTATGAAGGTGCCTTGAATATTTGAAAAACTATTTGTTTGATCCATTTTTGGTAAGTAATAGACAAGGAAACATGTTTGTGAATTGTGGTTGGATAGTACATGGCTACATGAAATCAAAACTCTATTGGATAGTACACTGTGAAGGATCAGCTGATGTCCAGTCGAGACCTTTGGTTTCGACTCGAGACCATGAACATGATAACTCGAGATCACGGTTTCGACACAAGGCTGCGAGTCGAGAACCTCCAGTCTCGACTCGAGACCACACCACACCAACACAAAAACAGCATAACTCGAGAACAGGGTTGCGAGTCTTGTTGCGACTCGAGACACGACCCGAGACCTCCACGTTTGCGACTCGGGAACTCATAGGAACAACTCGAGACCATGTACATGTACACTGTATTGGACTTGCATAGTTACGAGCCTAAGTTAGTGGGCCGAATGTATGGGCTTTCTGTGTGTTGCTAATTGTGTATGTCGTGCACTGTTTTGGACCTGCATGCTATTACGAGCCCAACTGTTTGGGCCGCACACTTAGACTTTGGTTGTTACATAAATGTTACTGTGGAACTTGTTGCGAACTGATGATGAACTGCCATGCTAGACATGTATGCCATGATCGTTACTTGTGTATGAATACGTGTAGAAAATACGTGCACTACTTGGTTTGAACCTGACTTGAATGGTATCTATGTTAGGACGTAGTTGACCACTTACAACTCGATTGACCTTTCTGTGTATCTGCCGAGCAAACCAAGGTGAGTTCACACCCTCTACAAAGCATGGGATTCCTTGGGTTGGGAATGGGGTTAAGGAACGTGGGTTCCTCGTCCTCCTTGGGTAGGACAACATTGGTTCAGGAATGTAATTCCTCGTCCTCATGGACAGATAACTCGTACTAGACCAAAACTCTATCACGAAGTCCCTCCTTTTTATATCGACTTAATCGCCGGGCCAATGGCGAGCGGGTCATTAGTTAGATAGCGCTATTTAGGTCTGACAAACCTCACACCGTGCCGCAGAGGACGGGCGTGAACTAATGGATCTGGGGCACGTCAATGATGATAGACATTGACAGTTTCAGGGCACATAAACATGACTACAGTCAGCAGTCGATATGGTAACGAGTCTAGTGGATACATGGGGTAGCCCCCACGGCCGAAATGCCAGATAACTAACACGGGGTAGCCCCCACGGCTGGATTGCCAGAGTAACCGGGAATAAATAAGTCACGTTTTTAACTATGGGGTAACCCCCACGGCAGGATGCCAGATAAAGGAAACTGTTTTCGAAACAACTTAAAACGAACACCCAACCGTGAACTCACTCAACTTGTTGTTGACTCATTACTACATGCTTTGCAGGACAATAGGTACTTAGCTGGAGCTTGCATGGAAGAGAGTCGTTGTGGGACATGGACAGCTGCGTGCCATGTTAAACCTTGAAACAATTAAACTTATGTTTTGATTTTTAAACGTTATGCTTCCGCTTGCAACTTAAACTATGTTTTGTTTGAACACCAATTGTATTGGTTGGATTTTATAACTACTTATATGCTTGTTCAATATGATTGGTGGCTGGATCCTGGTCAGTCACGCCTCCAAGCGGTAGTATTCCACAGGTGGATTTTGGGGGTGTGACACCGTCAAGTGCTATAGTATACTGCTTTTGAGATCGTGAACAAGTAAGCAATCACTATCATTGCTCAATAGTCATACATACATATTTTTTTTTTTTACCATCTGCCATCTGGTCTACTAATTTTATGGTTCCTATTACTTTCTTATCATCCTTCGATTCAATTTCAATGCTTTTCATCTTTTTTCATACCAAAATAAAATCTCATGGTGAGCATGTTAACATGATCTACGAAAAAAAGGGTCGCGTCATTTACCAAGTGGATTTAATAGGTATATGCATTTGCCGTCTTATAAACATGTTATATGTTTGTCGTTGGATGTTTATTTTAGTCTCGTAACATTTATACATGAAATATGATATTAGGTTATCTTACCACAATTTTATGTACAGTCACTTTATAGGCTTACAACGATAAATGGTGGAACTGGAAATTCTATTCCGGAGGGTCGTAATAGAAGTATTTTTTACGTTCACCAACATATCAATTTTTTTATCATGTATGATATATATAATGAGCTTGAGAACAAGTTATAACTTTAAAATTTAAAACTTCATGTCTTGAAATAGTTGTAAAATTAATAATTTTTTTAAGTATCATTTATTTTGTTGATTAAAGTGACCTACATAAAATTTTAAATAAATAATCTTCAATAGTAGTTTATATTTGTGTTAGAATCAAATCAAATAAAATAATAAAACATTTGGTAAAGGCATTTACCCTCTTAGAGAGGAGATCTCAGGTTAAATAAAAGATCTTGTTATATACTAAATGTAATTGATAGTTACATATAATAATTTAAAGATATAAATAAACAGTTAAAATCATTAGACAATCTGAAGAGCTGCAACCTTTTTATTTTTTATTTGACTTGATCATTCAGTGTGTTCTATAGGTAACTTAAAATTTGAAAAGAAGTAATTAACAAAAGAATATTTTAATGTTGTGTATATTAGACTGTTCACCTAAATAAATACATATCAACTTCTTTTCTTCTTCTTTAGTCATAATCAACAGATCCCACTCGAAGCTAAGGGTGAATAAAAACAGCCACATAAGAAGTACCTGTTAATGAAATGATTATGGAACATTAGGTCGCCGAAGAGCGCCCCCAAACCCCCTTATAGTTCCGTCCCTGAATGATAATTCTATGCTTATAGATGTACGTTTCAAACTTTACAAAAAACAATAACCATATATGTATTAGAGGACAAGGAGTCATGAGGGCAAGGGCAAGGGCAAGGGCAAAGCCCCCACACCCTGCCAAGCTCGTGAGGAAAGTACTATGCGCTAGAACTGTTAAGAGGGAGTCTAGTATGTGATTATTCCCGATATATGCTCATGGCTTAGAAAAAGGGCGAACCGCAAAACCATAATCCAAATTTAGACGGATGTCTTAGGACTGTTTGAGCTCTTATTATTCGCTAGTGGTGGTGTAGTGAATTTAACTTTACTTGTCATAAATTTATTGTGTTAGTAGTGAAAAGATTAATTTCATATCGATGTTTGGTAAATCACCCTTGGCTTTTTTTTTTTTTTTTTTCGTAGGCGGTTACGTCTTAAACCTAATTTCTTTGAAGGAGATTTGTTAGGGTTTTTTGGGCCCATGAGGAAACCCAACATTTATTACTTGTTTTTAAAATCCTCTACTCCTATTATTCACCCTAGAAACAAGTAAGGTCATATTAATGTTGGGCTTCCCTCATGAGCTCAAAAAGAAAAACCCAACACTTTGGTACGGAGTTTGTTTTTTGACCGTTTTATGAAGATGAACAATCACATATTGCTTATTGAATATAGAGTGGGCAAGAAAGAAAGTGATGCGTCTTGAGCTTATTTTAAACTAAGCTTAAGCAATGGACGGGTGAAAATCTAGACGTGTCATCATATATCCATTAGGGTTGCCTCCATTGTTTAGGCATCACAATACTATTTCCAATTTTTTATAACTAGATATGTTGCCGACGTTTGATGGTAAACTTATGTTTTAAGTCTAGGCATACGGGTATAAAAGGTTATGGTAGAAAACAAGCAAACCGTATAGGGGGTTTCAGACGTTAATATCCGAATGTATCGTCTAGTTGTCGTACCACTACCCAATGTCCCTTAAACCCTTGTTTTGGCTAGTTAGATCGGATCGGACCGGATGGGTTGTAATATAAATTTATGATCTCCAACAATGTGGAGTATGTGAACATCGGTAGGAATGAAGATACCAATCATAATGTTATTGAAGTTGTAGCCTCCACCATGCTGAAGATAAACCAACTAGCATATATTCTAGTTTCCCATTAAAACTTAATTCTCTACATTCTACAACCTCAAAAATTCTATGATATGGAGTTATGGACGGTTGACCATTACAATTACGATATTGATAACAAAGATCTCGATGAATTGGTCAATCGAATACTTGTCAAAACGATAACCATTTGGTAGGCATTGTGATCACCTTATCTAGTGCCAAACTAGCTTGTAGTTGACTTTCCCTTGGTTCACTAAACAATTTTGGAGACGAAATATCCTTATCGATCAGTCGATAGTTTCGTAGGAAAGGTTGAATTGTCATATTTAATAAAAATGATTATATTTACAGCCATAATGAATGCTTACACAGATATACATAAGATGAACATTAGGTTAACACAGTCTTAATTCCTAGCTGTTAGATGGACTTTGGAAGGCATGCATAATTTAAGAGTGTAAACGATGTGAAGCAGCTACTTGGGATCGGATCGGTGAAAAGCTCGAATGAGGCGAGCTTTAGCGAGCCCGAGCTCAAGCCTAAACCAACTCATTTGGTTATCGAGCCCGAGCTTGAGCTTTACATACAAAGATCATTTAGCCTCGCGAACCTAAACAAACCCAATACAACTTTAATTTACTTGTATATATATAAAAGTATCGTGACATTAGCGAGCCGAGCTTTTAGCTCGTTTGAAATTGTTTTCAAATTACCTCAAGCCGAGCTTCATCTTTGGATTTCACTCGCGAGCCGTGTCTCGCAATAGTAGGCTCAAACCGAGCCGAGCTCGATCTAAAAAAAACATGACTAGCTTAGCTCAAGTAGTTCTACACCCTACATAATTTGATCAATCAAAAAGTTATGAAGATAACACTTGGAATGAAAGCCAACCCTTGCAGAAAAACTTACTTGTGGCATACTGCAATTTGCAATACCAATACGTTTACGAAAGAGATGTATGTAAGAAAGTGTTTTCACAAGTGTGAGCCAAGGTGTTCTAATGAACGCAAAAGCAAAGTGAGGATGTGAAATTTTTTGTGATTTGTGAGGCAGACAGACCCTACGGAAACACGAAGCAAAAGTGGAAACTACAGACTGTTTTTTTGTGATTTCATGACTATAGAGATAAAAACATTACATATAATGGACAAACATTTATGTGAAATTCTCTAATTATTATTCAGCATCTGTTAATTTCGATGCATGCTATGGAAATGCAAACGAAAATCACCTATATATAATTATAATTTTGCTGCAGAATCATCATAATATTCAAATTTGCACAACAAAATATAGTAAGTGAATATAGTTTTCTATGTATCACATAACAAAATGACAGTATTTGAAACAAAGAAAAAAGATGTCAACATCTACCTTACTTGGATAAGAAGTATACATTCACAATTCTGATAATCAGCTTGTTCAGAAACCCGAGATTGATGAAATGGATCCGAAATATGTTGATAAATTTAAGATGCCCATCCCATCCAAACTCAGAAGATTAAGCCCGCACCCCCTGCCAGATAAGCTTGACCCATAGTCAGATAAGCATAGGTCATTAGTCAGCGGGGTGCAGGCATAGCCATGCCCCTTATCGGGGACGGTTGGCTAATCCAAAACTCGCATCGGATTGCTGCTGAGACTGCAAAAACAGGTTGATTGAAGATATACCGTTAAAAAATGATCACTGATTCAGAAACAAGATGCAAATACTTTTGTAAGTCTACAAAATTTAAAATATCACAATTCATTTTGTAATTTACTATATCTTAATATTTAACCCCTACACTTTGAAGTTTTTTTCACTTTACATCTTCAAGCGTTTGACATGATCACACCCTCAAACTTTTGACATGAAACACTATTGACCCTCATCTTTATTTAAGTAAGTTACACATTCATTTCTAACTTTTTGGGAATTGACAACTTTGACCCTCCAACCTTTTCTACTTAATAACTTGACACCTCCTTTTGTTTAAATTACTTTTACAACTTTACACCATAGTTGTTAATAGCGAATAGCGACAAGGGACCTATATGCTACATAGCAAATAGCGACAAATAGCGACCGCTATTTTATAAATAGCGATACACTAGAAAAAGAATTTTGAAAATTTTTATATGTATATTATATCAAAATACCCTGGTATATATATGCTATTTTACATGTATATATAACAAAAACCTATAAATCCAGCTATTATATAGCTATATCTAATTGCTATTTACATCAAAAAAAAAAGTTAAATTGTCGCTATTTACGCTATTGGTCGCTATAACCCAAATAGCGACACTTCATCGATTCGCTACATAGAGCGCGATAGCCGCTATTGACAACTATGCTTTACACCGCAACGTGCGACACATTATTATACTTTTTTTATCTATGCCTAACTACGTTAATGTCTAATTTACTTTAACGACTTTACACCACAACGTTTGAGACATACTCTTTTTTATCTATGCTTAATGACGTTATTGTCACAAACGTAACGTGTAACAGAGTAAAAAACACGTAAAGTCACAAACGCGACGTTGCCGCCGCAGCGCGCAGCACGGGTCAAAATTCTAGTTTGTATCTGAGAAAATATTTGCAACTTATTTATTAAACAAGTTCATCATTTTTGATAGTATTATGAACGATAATTAAAAAAAAGTTGCTAAAATTGTAGCAAGTAGAAAATTATTATTAAGACGCATCATTTAACCCCTAAATAATCAAAAGATTATCCTTAGAATCACTTTATCCAGCTTATGATTAAGACTTCTACTCGTAATAATCAAATAGTATTAATGTTTTATAATCTAACTTAAATCAAGAAACTAAACAGTCAAGAAATTAAAAAAAAAAACAGATTATATTTACCTGTGCCAATTGTTGGTGAACTTGTTCATGAGGATGCATAAACGCGACTCCAGAAGTACCTTGAGAAGGGTACTGCATGTATAGTGTAGAACCGTGATTGGGATTAAACGGGGGTACCATTGACTCTGGGGGTCTGTAACCGAGACCTGCGGGTGAGGATGGTGGAACCCATGGTCCAGGTATATGTTGAGCCAGTGTGTGTGATTGGTGTTGTTCAGTAGAGATAGGTGGGGCCCTATGGGTATGAGCTGAACCAAGTTGTGGAAATTCGGTGTTGTAAGTCAAGACAGGTGCATACATAGGTTGTACGGGATATGAGCCACCATTAAACCCAAAGCCGGGATCGAATCTTTGTGCATATCTGAAAGCACACTTTATTATAAATATATATATAGGGAAGGGTAATCCTAAGAAGGCTAAATATCTGTGAGAACCATGAGAACGAATGAAAAAAACAATCAAAATCATTTTTTTAAAACAAACCTCATTATAATTAAAAGACAACATTAAAAAAAGAATTTACTCTTTAAATAATTCATCTTTCTTCACAAAATCACTCTTAATAAATTTTTCACACATGTGTAAATACAACAAATTTAATTTCTAATATTGTATTCAAAATAATACTGATAAGGGTAAAAAAATTGAATTTGAATTGTTTTTGACCAATTTCTTGCGATTTTTTCATTCGTTCTCACGGGTTCTCGCAATATTTAGAAGAGCAAAATAGGGCAGGTCAGTCGGGTTGGGTAACAGGTCAAAATAAGTAACTTTCTAATCAGATTGGGATGACTCAAAATGCTTTATATAGAAAGCTATTAGCTTTTATATAATAGAGCATATGAATATAATTAGAAAAATTATTACATTATTTCAATTAAAAACAAACATTTTTACTAAAATGATTTAAAGGTTCATTGAACTAAATTCACTTTAGAAAACTTTAACCAATTTGTTTCTTGTTAGCTAACTAGTGGGTTACACCCGCGCTCCGCGACTAAGTCACCAGGGCGACCCAATTTTTAATAGATTTTAAATGAAAATTGTAGATGCAATGGTAAAAATAACGTTAATGGCGGGAATCCGGTCATTGGTTGGGTTCATTACGGCGATACGGTGCTAACACTCGATATAGAAACCGAAAGAAGAAATTTAAAAAATAAATCGTGATAAGTCCAAAAGGCAATCCACACGTGTTTTTTCAATCCGTTTTCAAAATAAAGTGTATCGCGTATTTAGTTTTTGTAAAAAAAAACTAACAAACGTTGAATATTTATAGTGCAAGGGGTAAACTTGAAGCTTGAAAAAAAAAGGAAAAAGAAAAAGACAAAAGTTGAAACTTGAAAAAAAATAAAAAAAAAGGAAAAGACAAAAGTTACTGTAGCTAAGAATTTATGTTTTAGTATATATTTATAATATAATTATAATTATAATTATAATTATAATTATAATTTTTAAGTTTACCCGTAATAAAACACGACCCAAACAGACCCATGCATAAGAAAGTGGGTCAAAATTGTCATCTCTATTGTTTAAGCATGGCTACAGAATGTAATCAAGTAGCTAACGCGATAACTAATTAATATTTGTCCAATAAATTAGTTCAAAAAATCTAAACACTGAACCTATTGAGGACTGATCTTGGTTTTAAATTGCGTGATGCGCTCCGATGCGTTTGGTCCAAAAATCTGATGCGTGATGCGTAATGCGTGATGCGAACGCATCACGTATGCGATGCGCTCTTTATAAAAATATACTAAAAAATTATTTATACTAAAACAATCGACATAATAAGATAAGAATTGTGCTTTTTGGTTCAAATCAAGCTTCCTAAAATGTTTCTAGAACCATAAAAAGTGTTTAGGAACCATAATGGTTCAAATCAAGCATGCTAAAATATTAATTATTGAAAAAACCCAACCCATTTCATAAAATCTGGGGAAAAAAATGTAACAAACAATGATGCGTGCATCATGGCGCATTTTGCGAAGGGCGCATCACGCGCAATTGTCGCAATATCACCGCATCATGTAAACACAACGCATCAGGTGTTGCGATGCGCTCTTACTAGCGCAACGGGCGCATCACGCATTATGCGCGCATTTTAAAACCAAGGGACTGATTATAGTTTTTTCAGTTACCACTGGTTATACATTGACAAAATATGCACAGATAACCACTGGTTACAGAATGATGATAAATAAAAATATTCAATTAGATCTTTCTAGTGTAAAAACCATCACAGACGATTACATAATGATGATAGATGATCATAAAGCTAAACACATATAGACGAATAAGAAACTGAGTCCGTAAATTAATAGCTGAACCAAATAAATATATATTATGATTTAAAACGAATATCACTAGGTTGAAATTTGGAAACAAAAGTAAAACACTACAAAAATCCTAGGGTAATATCAATTCATTTATCTATAAGAGGGTTTATATAGGTCATGTTTTATCTCTAACGAGTCAAATGGTCAAACGGATCAAAAGCCATGTAAAGTGTATTCAAATGCATTAAAAACTCCAAAATCGCTATAAAAAACAACGAATGAAAAAGTGCTGGTAGTTCAGCCCAACCCATCTGTATCATATATTCATATTTACAAATTTTGACCCAAAACCCATTTCAATTTGTTACCTAACCGGCCCATTGTTGCGTAAATGTAGGAGATAAAAACACACCTGTCATAGCTCCTATCATAATCAGGATCCTTTCGCTCAACTTCACGGTCCCGAAAGATTGCCACTTTACTATTATTCCTAGACCTACTAACCGGCTCCTCTAATCTAACTCTACTTGCGGAACCCGAACTGGTAACCGAACCCCTGCCACTATTAACATTCATTCCCGTTGAAGACGAAACTTCTTCCGCCTTTAACGCCCCTAAAGAACCACGATTAAACACTTCAGACACCCTCAAATCACTCTCTTGCTTCCCACCAGATGTAGAACTATCAGAACAGAATATTCTTGCACGCGCACGATTATATTCTTCTTTTCTCTCCTCAACACTTTTCAAACTCTCGCTCCTTTGTAAATTTGAATTGGATCCAGTAATTTGTGATTTCTTGTTTGGTCTTTGTTTGATTGCAACTTTGACAACGTTGTTGGTGGAGTCATCGGTTGGTGATTTTAGAGGAATATCGGCTAAACGTATTAGAGGGAAACGGGTATCGGGAGTCTTGTGGACGATGATTCTGGAACCGGAACTTTCCGAAAGGTTGTTGTCAAGTAAGACAGTGGATTGAAGAGAATAGTGTTGAGCTACACGATGTGCTGCTAAACGTAGATAAGAAGTGGGTAGTTGCGGAAACTCCATTTGCTGTTGTGAAGGGTCTCTGATGAATTTTTCTACATCCTGCTCCAACCTTAACACTGAATAGAGCATGTTATTGTTACGCATATGTTTTACTTAAAATATGGCGTTAATAAAAAGTAAAAACCATAAAAATGTCGCTTTCCATATCAACATACGATAATCAAGAAACCTTAACTATTTTGATAGTTCTATTATAACACCATTATATTTTAAATTTTCATTGGGAGGTGGTGAAGTTATACGCCAATGATGGGATCTTATGAAGCTGGAGTAAGGTTCCAGTTGGCAAAACTCTGTATGCACTTCGATAAGAAACAAAACAACTAACGAAAAGTAAAGGCAAACTGGTTCATTCTTAATAGAGTTTGATTCTTACTTGAAACAACTGGCAAACACTTGATTCATTGTCATTCTACAATGTCACAGATTTAAGTTTTAACCTATTCCATAATAAACAAAATTATCCTTGATTTAAAAAAGTGCATATACACAGAACTACCTTAGGTATTAACTTATAAGCAACTTCAATTTCATGTATGTAACAAATAATCAACTAGGGCAAACAAATATCAAATTAAACATAATCAAACTCATAAGACACACCTGAAAGACGCTCCCTAGGGTTTTGCAACGCTTCACGAAGAAACTGGTCAACAGTATTCACCAAATCCTCCAACACACCACCAGACGACGACCTCACCGGAGCTAACAAATCCGAATTAATCTCCGACGAAGAACCAGTAGTCAAATTAGGTGATGAATTGTTGCTTTCGCGCTTCGAAGAGAGCATTAACCTGCTCACGGCAGCGTCTACGTCTGCGACCTCCCATGAATCCGGCGGAGCTCCGTCTACTGAGTCCGCCATTCACGGCGGAAGCAGTGGTTGCGGTTATTTAGGGTTTGAGTTAACCGAATTTTGAAATGATCAACAAACTGATCTATAGGTGATCTGAAATAGAGCATATAACAGGATGATTTTGAGGAAATTGATGCAGAAAACGATTGTGATTTGAGAGATTGATTGGAGAAGAAGACGCTTAGGGTTTGAGTGCGTGTAAGGGTTACTGTGTGTATCGTCTACATCTGGTGATGGTGAAAAGGAAATGGTAAAGTTATAGTTTTACCCCTATACTGTTTGTTTATGGCTTATAGACCCCTGCAACTTTAATAACAATCTTTATTTTTGTTTATGGTTGTTGGTCTAGGGTATCTCCGAAAGGGAGAAAGGCTATGGGGTGTGTACATTTTCTCATCTTCATCTTAGCGTTACATATCTCTCCTATCACATCCTCTCTCTCCCTCCATCCAAGGGTGTGCTGCCCCTTTCTTTCTTTTTCTTTTATTAAGGGGAGACTATTTGCACACTTGGGGTGTGCAGATAGTCCGCTCAAAAAGGGTTTTTTTATCATATATGCACACCCTGCAGTGTCGAGCTGTGGCCAAAACGTGGCATTTTGGTTCAGTCAACCAGATAAAGACTGACGGGTCTGTTGATCGGACCAAAACGCCAAGCTTTGGCCGCGTTTTGGTCCAGTCAACCAGACACCCGGTCAGTCTTTTGTGTGGTTGACAGGACCAAAACGCGGCCAAAGCTCGGCGTTTTGGTCCGGTCAACAAACCCGTCAGTCTTTTGTCTGGTTAACCAGACCAAAACCCCGCGCTTTGGCCACATCTCAACACTGCAGGGTGTGCATACAGGACAAAAAAGTCATTTTTGGTGTGCACATAGGCATTTGGGTGTGCCAATAGGTACACCCTTTATTAATTTCTAACATTGCCTGCGCTCAAAAGAGGATTCCACTGATTGCATCGATGAGGGCACCGAAACCATCGTAGCTTCCCCGAGCCCTCCCATTTTCCCACACCCCTCAGCCTAAGGAACTTCCTTAGGCATTTCACTCACTTTGAACCCTTTCAAGACTCAAATGGGTAACGTCGCCCCCTCTTGTTTGGTACCACAAGAATTTGGCAAACTGGTGGAGAGTTTGCCGCGAGGGGGGGGGGCTCCTTTTCTTTTATAAATATGGAGGGTATACATATACACCCTATAATTTCTTACTTCATCATCTCTGATCTCCACATCAGATTCGACTGATTTCATACTTTTTTATACCACAAGTGGGGGTGTACATACTGTCACACCCCCAAAATCCACCTGCGGAGTATCACCGCTTGGAGGCGTGACTGACCAGGATCAAGCCACCAATCATATTGAACATAGTAAGTATTAAATGTAAAACAACCAAACCAATATGAAAGGTGTTCAAAACATATGTATAGATTCAACGTTTAGCGGAAGCATAAATAAACCCAATCATAAGTAGCAATTCAAATGTTTAAATGTTGTTCATAACATCCACAAACTGTGCCCACAACGACCGTGCCTCCCGTGCAAGCTCCATAAGTACCTAAGGTCCTGCAAGGCATGTAACAGAGAGTCAACAACTAGTTGAGCGAGTTCACAGTGAGTTTGTTTAGTTATAGTGTTCATAATGTAGTTCGTATGTTCATTTAGTAATCATGTATCGTATGTATCGTATCGCGGCCCTCTAGGCATGTTTGCGAAGTATAGTGGGGATTTCCCATGTTTGCTAGACTAGGTATAGTAGTATCGCGGCCCTTCCTGGCATGTTTGCGAAGATTAGAGTATGTGGTTCGTGGCCCTTCTTAGGCATGTGTGCGAAGATTGTCATAATATCGCGGCCGACCCTTGGTGTGTGTGCGAAGATCGTTTAAATTAGTATAACCAGTCTAGTCTGTTCTTATCCATAATCCTTCCTCTACCGGGAATCATATATCTAAGTTCCATAAACTGAACGAATAAATAATCCAACCCATTCCCATCCTGGGAATCCCATGCCTTGGCTGTGTGAACTCACCTTGGTTTGCTCGGTATGCTAAGTGTATGCTCGCAAGTAATCAATCACGTCCTAAAGTATGCACGTATGTGAAATCAGTTTGTGTTCAAGTTGTGCACGTATAAACATGTAACACGTAATCACAATCATATACAAGATGGTTACACTTAACAGCAGTTAAATATTCCAGTTAACAATTAACAGAATTAACCCAAGTTACTGTGCAGATTACTGTTCGGCGAAACACACATAATGGCGAAACACAAAATGACGAAACACATTCTGTTTCGTCGGGCCTTGATTGGCGAAACAAAGATCAGATTCGTCGACTACCCTTGGCGAAACACTTCTGTTTCGCCAAGAGATCTGTTTCGTCAAGACAGATTCGTGGTGAAATCAGTTACGTACACAGATACATGCAGAAACCCTAACAGCCGTCACTATCAAGTAGCAATCATCCAGAATTCATTTAGCATATCTCATCATAACACAATCATCCAGAAATCATTGTCTAGCATGAACCCTAGTTTACGTATACAACCTATCGATTACAACATCACATCAACAAACCCTATCAAGATGCTAACTTGCAATCAGAATCAGATCATAATAACAACATTCAGAACCGAGTATTCAATCATATTAAGTTTCGCATAAAACCGTTTATATCCGACTACAATATTCATATTGAAATCCATATCATCATCATCATCAATAAGAACCCTAACATTAAACACGCATCAGTTGCAATTATACATCAACATAGCAGAATCACATGGCACCGAAACACGTACACGGATGAACGATCAATCAAGACACATAAATCTACTAACCGAGATGATGGTTTGATCGCACAGGGGTTTCCGGTGGGTTCTAGTTCGCCGTCGCAGTGAGAGAGCTCTAGGGTTTCGGTTGTGTTGATAGAAAGTGTAAAGTGATGTTGTTTTTACGTAAAAATACTCAAAATACGTTCTGGGCCCAAGCTGGGCTACTGGGCCGGCGAAACAGACTTCTGTTTCGTCGGAGTGTTCATGGCGAAACATCCTGTTTCGTCGAAATGAGTTATGGCGAAACAGCCTTGTGTTTCGTCGGGTTCTAAGCAGTTTAAGTTTTACAAACAGTACACAAGTTATACAATTACACATAACCATGCAAACACACTAGGTTTTATCATAACACAACCATATAGTCAAAGTCAACGTGCATTAAATGCGAACAAAGAACGTCGGAAATTCGAGTTGTCACATTATCCCCAACTTGAAAGAAATTTCGTCCCGAAATTTAGCATGCAGTTACTGAGGAAAGCTAATGGTGTGACGTTGTTTACCTGAATTGTATCGCGGCTCTCCGAGCATGTTTGCGAAGATTACTGGTTTTCTTGGGGTGTCACATTATCCCCCCGTTGATTTGGAATTTCGTCCCGAAATTCTGCATTGGTAGCTTCAGCCTCAGTAGTAGTTGCATTGGTTCCGAATAACTGTGGATATTTTAGTTCCATTTGATCTTCACGCTCCCAGGTGAACTCTGGGCCGCGACGGGAGTTCCAACGAACTCGTACAAGAGGGATTCTCGTGTTCTTGAGGACCTTAACATCCCGGTCCGTGATTTCAACAGGCTCCTCGACGAAGTGCAACCGCTCGTCGATAGTGAGTTCTTTTAAGGGAACTATGTGGGTCTCATCTGACGTACACTTCTTCAGATTCGACACGTGAAAGACGTTGTGAACTGCACTGAGTTCAGGTGGTAAGTTCAATCTGTAGGCCACTTTGCCTATTTTCTCAATAACTTCGAAAGGTCCAACATATCGTGGATTCAGTTTGCCGCGTTTGCCAAAACGAACCACACCCTTCCAGGGTGAAACTTTAAGTAGCGCTCGATCCCCAACTTGGAATTCGAGTAGTTTCCTGTCTAAATCAGCGTATGCTTTCTGACGGTCGCGTGCTGCCGCCATGTGTTGTCGTATTTGTGCAATCTTTTCTGTAGTATCGACTACCATTTCTAGACCTGTGATTTGACTTTCCCCCACCTCTGCCCAACAGAGAGGTGACCGACATTTACGCCCGTACAATGCCTCGAATGGTGCAGCTTTAATGCTTGTGTGGTAGCTGTTATTGTACGAAAATTCCACAAGTGGCAAATGTTTTTCCCAACCATTGCCAAAGTCAATTACGCACGCCCGAAGCATGTCTTCTAGAGTTTGAATCGTGCGCTCAGACTGCCCATCTGTCTGAGGGTGATAAGCTGTGCTCATGTCTAAACGAGAGCCAAAAGATTTGTGCATTGCTTGCCATAGTTCGGAAGTAAAACGTGCGTCTCGATCGGAGATGATAGAGGTTGGCACACCGTGCCTTGAGACCACTTCTTTCAAGTAGATGTCTGCTAGTGTAGAGAACTTGTCTGTTTCTTTGATGGCCAAGAAGTGAGCAGACTTTGTGAGTCGATCCACGATCACCCAAATAGTATCATTTCCCCGCTGAGATCTAGGTAGGCCAGTAACAAAATCCATGGAAATTTGCTCCCATTTCCATTGTGGTATCTCTGGTTGTTGGAGTGGACCTGACGGTTTCTGATATTCTGCCTTGACTCTCGCACAAGTCAAGCATTTGCTAACGTATGTGGCTATGTGGGCCTTCATGCTAGGCCACCAATATGTGGTTTTGATGTCGTGGTACATTTTATCCGAACCAGGATGTACCGAGTAGCGAGACTTGTGAGCTTCATCCATTACCAGCTCGCGTAAGTTGCCGTACAGTGGGACCCAAATGCGTCCTGTGACGTAGTAAGCACCATCTTCCTTCCGTTCTAAACGTTGTCTTGAGCCACGTAGGGCTTCAGCCCTGACATTTTCTGGTTTTAATGCTTCTACCTGAGCATCTCGTATCTGGGAAGGAAGACTAGACTGTATGGTGAGTTGTAAAGCTCGCACGCGTTTAGGCGCAGTGTCTTTTCGACTGAGGGCGTCAGCCACAACATTGGCTTTGCCTGGATGGTACCTGATTGAGCATTCGTAGTCGTTTAGCAGTTCGACCCATCGTCGCTGTCGCATATTCAGTTCTTTCTGTTTGAATATATGTTCGAGGCTTCTGTGGTCAGTGTAGATTGCACATTTGGTACCGTACAAGTAGTGTCGCCATATCTTAAGTGCAAAAACAACCGCTCCCAGCTCTAGGTCGTGTGTCGTATAATTCCGTTCGTGAATCTTTAGTTGGCGCGAAGCATAAGCAATAACTTTATCCCTTTGCATCAAAACACATCCAAGACCTTGGATAGATGCGTCGCAGTAAACTACAAAATCGTCCGTGCCTTCAGGCAGTGAGAGGATAGGTGCGCTACAAAGTCTATCCTTTAAGTGTTGGAACGCTGTTTCCTGTGCATTACCCCAACGGTAAACAACACCTTTCTGCGTCAATAGTGTAAGCGGCTGAGCAATCTTTGAAAAGTCTTTGATGAACCTTCTGTAATAACCCGCCAAACCCAAGAATTGGCGTATTTCTGTTGGTGTACGAGGTGCAGGCCAGTTCTTAATCGAATCTACCTTGGATGGATCGACATGGATCCCATCCTTGTTTACCACGTGGCCTAAGAAATGGACTTCACGAAGCCAGAAGTCACATTTGGAAAACTTAGCGTATAGCTGTTCCGTTCGTAGAAGTTCCAGTATAAGTCGTAAATGATGCTCGTGCTCCTCCTGACTCTTCGAATAAATCAGGATGTCGTCGATGAAAACAATGACGAACTTGTCGAGGTAGGGTTTGCACACCCTGTTCATAAGATCCATAAATACGGCAGGCGCGTTCGTTAGCCCAAATGGCATGACCATAAACTCGTAGTGGCCGTAACGAGTTCTAAATGCTGTTTTAGAGACGTCCTCATCCCGGACTCGCAGCTGGTGATATCCTGACCTTAAGTCTATCTTGGAGTAGTAGCTCGACCCTTGCAGCTGGTCGAATAAATCATCTATGCGCGGAAGAGGATAACGATTCTTGATCGTCACCTTGTTGAGTTCACGGTAGTCTATACACATCCTGAACGTACCGTCTTTCTTCTTTACGAACAACACTGGAGCTCCCCAGGGCGAAGAGCTAGGACGTATAAAACCCTTTTCCAAGAGTTCTTGTAGCTGCTTTGACAGTTCTTCTAATTCAGTTGGAGCTAGACGATAAGGTGCTCGAGCTATGGGCGCTGCTCCTGGAGCGAGCTCGATCTGGAATTCGACTTGACGATGAGGCGGTAACCCAGGTAATTCCTCAGGAAACACTTGAGGAAAATCGCGTACCACTGGAATATCCTCAATCTTCTTCTCTTTCTTCGATGTATCAGTGACGAGAGCTAGAACAGCTGTGTGACCCTTGCGCAGACACTTCTGAGCCTTCAAAAAGGAAATGATGCCACTCACGACACCACTCTTGTCGCCTTGAACTTCGAGAGGTTCCTTGCCCGACCGAGGAATACGAATAACTTTTTCTTTGCATAAAATCTCCGCTTGTTGTTGAGATAACCAATCCATACCAATGACGACGTCAAAGCTACCCAAGGTTATAGGAATGAGATCAATGGAGAAAGTCTGACCAGCGAGGATAAGATTACACCCTTTAACTATGTGTGTGGCCTCTAGACTTTTACCGTTAGCTAACTCTACAACATGTTTGGTGTTTAAGGGAGTTGGTGCACGTTTTAACATTTCACTAGCTTTTAGAGACATGTAACTTGTATCCGCACCAGAATCAAATAGTACAGTAACATAAAAGTCGTCAAGAAGAAACTTACCCATAACCACGTTGGGATCATTCCTGGCATCACCCTGACCGATCACAAACATACGGCCTCTAGCACCATTGTTGTTGTTGTTCCCACCGTTGTTGTTGTTCCCATTAACCTGATTGTTGTTGTTATTATTGTTCTGGTTCTGGTTTAACTGAGGGCAATCCCGCTTGTAATGACCTTCAGCCCCACACTGGTAGCATCCCCTGTTTCCCTGCTGCTGCTGCTGAGGCTGGTTTCGTGGAGCAGGTGGTTGTTGTTGCTGGTTCTGATTCGCAGGTCGTGAACTCCTGCAATCTTTAGCTTCGTGCCCGTTTTTGAGACATCTCTGACAGTAGGCCTTGCGACACTGACCACTGTGATGTTTGTAGCACCTGTTACACAGTGGATGATTTCCCCGATAACCACTCTGTCTCTGCCCACCAGAAGTTTGCTGACTTGGGCTCTGGTAGTCATTAGTCTTGCGTTGCTGAGCCTGAGATTGAACTATAGCTGAACCTTTGCTGGAATCCCCATCCCATTTCCGCTTGTTGTCACTGGGAGTAGCAGGAGTGACCGGAGTAGTAGCGGTAGTAGTAGTGCTGATGCGTTCAGGCAACTTGTTCTGCTCCACCGCCTGATCCGTGAGACGGTGAGCCAGCTGTACAACCTGCTGATAAGTGGCGAGGTTTGCTGAAGTGACGTGACTCTGGATCTCTGGCACTAGACCCTTGAGGAACAGTTCGATTCGCTTGATTGGAGGGTCCACCATCGTAGGACACAATAGAGCAAGTTCATTAGATCTTTTGGTGTATGCCTCAATCTCTGACCCCTTCATCTTGAGATTGAAAAACTCGACCTCCAGCTTATGAATATCGTCCCTGCTGCAATACTCTTCTTTGATCATTTCCTTAAAGTTGTTCCAGGGGGTAGCGTTAGCAGCAACTAACCCCAGCATTTGCACCTGAGCTTTCCACCATGTGAGAGCTAAACCTTCTAGGGTACCGGTGGCATACTTCACCCTGCGTGCCTCAGGGCATTCACACATTTCGAATACAGTCTCGATCTTTTCAAACCAGTGGAGGAGTCCGACTGCTCCCTCCGTGCCGCTGAAAGTACTGGGACGACAGTCCATGAACGTTTTGAAAGTGCAAACAGGTGCTTGACCTGTTGTGTGCGTAAGAGTAAACAAAAATTTTAGCACAAGAGTTGGTTTAGGAATGTAGGATCTAAGGACCCTAGTGTGAGTTTCAACTGCAGGGTATACCTCCTGCTTGTGCGGCTGCAACCGCCGCAGTAACTTGTTCAGCGATGAGAGCCGTCAATTGGGCTTGTGTCATGTTGATACGTCCAGACATGATCTTCATAGTAAAGATAGCATAAATCAGAGAGGATCGCGAATCGTGCGATGACAGAAGAGTGTGAGCATGTAAGCGTTCTCAAGCAGTAACGAATAGTAAACAATGTAATCTAAGCATACCACGAGCAAAGTTCTATGTAGTTCTAGCAAGTAGGCAATAAACATAAACCTTATTACCTAGGATGTTGAGTCTTGCACGTGGAGCGAGGTGTCGTTGTGGATCGTTGAGCACTGTACTGGTTATAGTCTGGTTTCAATAAAAACGTTTTCCCTTATTAAAACCGAGTTCTCTATAACCAATGGCTCTGATACCAATCTGTCACGCCTCCAAGCGGTGATACTCCGCAGGTGGATTTTGGGGGTGTGACACATACAAAAGAGATATGGTTCACGCCTTCACGGTGAAGAGAGTGTGTGTGGTATGGTCAGCAAACTCTCCACCAGTTTGCCAAATTCGTGCGGTACCAAACAAGAGGGGGCGACGTTACCCTCTTGAGTATGGAGAGGGTTTAAAGTGAGTGAAATGCCTAAGGAAGTTTCTTAGGCTGAGGGGTGTGGGAAAGGGGAAGGGCTCGGGGAACACGTTTCGAACTATGGATTATTATAAAACATGAATTTTTTGGTTTAATTTTAGTCATACATGTGTGAATAGTTGAGCCAAACCACAATCAAAGTGCCTAACTTGTAATATCCGATTTGTTATTATTATGTAAATCATAATAAACACAAAATTCATAAAACTTAAAAGTGAACCCCTTATTCTTACATTAGTAGTAAGAATAAAAAAGAAACATATTATCCCTATATTATTAATTAATTTTACTCCTTCTTACTAAATGGGTGTTAATAATAACACATAGTAATATCTTATTCTCACATGGTGTATACGGGCTGTATAATGTTATACAGCCCGTATAGAATAAGATAAACTGACAAAGATTGTGGGCGCAGCCTTTGTTAGTTTATCTTATTATATGTGGGCCGTATAACATTATACGGCCCGTATACACCATGTGAAAATAAACTTTGGTCGTATACAATGTATACGATAGTTGTATACGGGCCGTATAAGGTTATACGGCTCGTATACATCGGATTTCCTTCTTTTTTTTTGAAGTTAATATTCACACATTAGGGTCTCGATTTCCTACTTATTAATATTCACAAATTTCAATTTTCTATGGAAACGGTGGCTATTGAAAGAATGCTATTAAAGAGAACTAGCCATTCTCATTTTTTACCAACAAGATCCAAATAGTCTTTGTTCAACACCAAAACTCATTTGACCAACAATCAAGATGGTGGACCGCAACACCCGGGTTCCACCAATTTCCCTTGCGCCGACCGACGAAAGGCGACTTTTGACTATCAAGGAAAAATGATTTCAGTTTTCTTTTTACTTTGAAACAAATCTCATTTCATTAAAGAGAAAGAAAACGCAGACAAACGATCTGTTGATAAAAATAATACAACAACAAAAGCAGTGGTGCATTTTTGTTACCAAAGCACGCAGCACCGCAGCTACCAACAATCAAGATTGCGATTCAATAGCACTTGTGCCTGGCGTAAGGTTATTTTCAGTATCAAAGACAACTGATACCTGGGGTTTAACAAAGATGAAGACGAAGAAATGAGGGTTTAACAACAACAACAAAAAAAAAACCCACGAATCACAGATCAACCAAGCGAAAAACTCACTCACAATCACACCCAGAAAAAATAATCCACACATACGGCGTCGATCTATGTCTCTAACCATCCACACAACCACTTCAACAATCAACAACCATAGATCACACCAAAAACAAACGCCATATTTTACTTTGAAACGAATCCCATTTTCAAACAAAAGACCAGTTAATAAACATGAAGCAAGAACAAAAGGTGATCGTACGTTTGGGTTACCAGAGCATATAGTACCGCAATCGCCCGAGTATTTTCTCCAAACTTTTTTTCAGACAGCACCAAGCACTTATTACTACTCAAACCAGGAAAAGATTGCAGATGTGGTTTCTATTGAAGAATTCTCTGAAAACCCTCATTACTACCAAAACTATGGCGTCTAAACCCTTGAATCTCAACGCTTCTCCTTACATTCCTCATCACCGGTCCTTGTACGTATATAATTATTATTGTTAATTTTGTGAGAATCCACATCTTCTACAACTGTCGTGTTACTACATTTCGCACATTGCCATGCTACAGTACCGGGCGGGCGCGTGCGGAAATAGCGAAGGAAGTGCAGAGTAGTATCTAGATGTGTCGTTTTGTACTGTCCATGTGCAAACTTATCCAACGCATGCCGACTTCAAAGTTACTAGTTATTCTTAAAAAGTTACAACCTTCCTTTTCCTTCAATTTCCAGAACATTTTCTCCAAAAGAACCTTCATCATCACCAAATTCTTAACAGACCCAGAAAACTTTTACAAGGAACGTATAACTCGATATCAGAACATCGTTGATAAATACAAGACACAGGAATTCGTGGATTTAGGTTGCTATGATCTCTATTTTGTCATCTTTCCAAACTGCAACACACGAATATGTGGTCCCAGGTCAATGCTGATTGCTGGTGGATGTAGTTGTTAGGTTTCTGTAGTCATTGGTTATGATCTTATTTGATGTTTCGACAATTTGTAATGATGAAAAGTTTGATCTTATTTGATGTTCCGGCAATTTGTAATGGTGAAAAGCAAAATACGTTCGATCATATTTGATGTTCCGACTGCGTTTTCGTCAATTCTACATATACTAATTAAAAACAAGTTGGTTAATTGTATACGGGTCATATAACGTTATACAACCCGTATACAAGACATAAAACAGTGCTCGTATATTGAGTATACGAGCGAATAAAAAATTAATAAAGGTTGCATACGACTCGTATAACTTTATACAGGCCGTATACAATAAAAAATGATCGTATAATATGCTATACGACCACAAAACGGCAAACGCTGCCTAAAGAATTACTAAAACTTATTAAACGATTGTTCTGTAACAACCCGAACTTTTGGTTGTTCCGATTCGTACCGTTGTTTCATTCGTAAACGCTTGTACTCTGAGACTCGATTATTACCCAGGGTTAATTATATTTTAAACGCATTTTACATCACTTATTTATCGCACTTAAACGCTTATTGTCACACCCCTAATTTCCACGTGTCACCGGTGGGCCCGGTGGGGGAGTATCGTGACGTGGTTGGCAACGTAATAGTCAAACAACACAATATTTAATAATGCACAGCGGAAGCAATTGAAAATATAATACAACCGAATTTATTATTGTAATATCAAATATCACAATATTCGGAAGTTTATCCACAGAAGGATCGAACATAAAAGTGGAAACAATTGTTCAACAGACTTCGGCATCCTAAGCTTGCGAGACTTTTAATGATGCTAAGGAGAAATCACAGCCAATTACGCTTAGTACCTGCATTTAATCTTTTTGGGAAAATACGTCAGTTTACACTGGTAAATACAATAAACTGACTCATTTTGAAAAATGGTTTGAAAATTGGTTTGGATGCACATGGCATAAATATTTTATAATTTGATTAAAATGCACAGAGGCAAGATTAATCTTTTTATTAACTTGGGAGAATTATTTAATATTATAATCTTGTGAACGAATTACATGTTACTTATGCGTTCAGTAGCCCGGATCTAGTCCGGGTTAAAGATCAATAGACACACCACGTTAATGAGTTATACACTGACAGGTGTACGCCTACACCCCGTGCTCAGGTCGTGGCCAATCTCGTAAGACGATGCCAAGAATATCCGGGACATGGTCATTAACCCCCCAAAGGCTGTAAAGTAAACAAGACTGTTTAAACGAGCCGATCAAATTATTCAACTACCCACTAAGCGTGGAGATTTGATGCTCGATCAAGCGGTACGCTATGTACCGTAACCCAAGCCCGTATAGGGAAAATAAGTTAAAAGTATTTACCTGATGCAAAGTATAAATCACAATAAGCAAAATGCACGTAGCTTTTACTGGTTCTCCTAATCTGGAACGAAGGTTTAATATAACCTATTAGAATACTAACGGGTCTTTTATTAAGCTCAAGCTTAGACCGGCTAGTTTCAAAGATACGGTTCGTACGCACGATTAAGCGAAGACCGGATAGAATGTGATTTAGACCCGACAAGTTCAGAGACTTGTTTTATATGGGTCCTTCATTCACATTCTGGATTTTGAGATAAAATCGATAAGGTTGGACCCGTTTCGGCTAATTTATGTAAACTTGTTACATAAACCGAACAGAACGCGAAATAAGCGTAACGGGTATCCGTAAGAGCCATATACAGGTTTCCTAAGTTAATATGCTTCAAATATGTTGTGACATCAGTAGGATGTCTTTCGTTATGCCCGAAATGAATTTAAACACAAACTATGCCTCGTAGGGGTAGTTTGGTCATTTTAAAGTTTGTAAAAGCGTTTAGATGTTTAACTGAGTTACAGGTCTGATGTAAACAGCAAACATACTCAATTTGATGAGTTATAACAGTAGACTAAAGCATATGTGTGGAATATATCATTTTTAACCAAACTATGCCCCGTAGGGGTATTTTGGTAATTTCACATAAGCCGAAAAGCTCAAAGAACGAAGTCGGAGTTAATCAACCTTTGCTTACTGTTAAAATATCATAATTTGCCTCTTATATCAGTAGGTATCAACCCGGGTATGTCCAATATGATTTGAAAACATATTATGCGTTAAAAACGCTAATTAAGGCGATTAAAGGCCATTACCGGGTTCGATACTGAAATCTGACATTTTTATATTTCCAGAAGGCTTAAAATAATTTACTTATCATAACAAATCAGTAGCAAAAGGTTTGGAGTCGTTTAGATGTGTAAAACTCATTTTATGGCCCGTAAGGGCAAAACCGACAATTACCGAATTAAGCCTACGACTATGAGTTATGCTCAGCCTAAAATTAATTAAAAATCTTCAAAATTCCCAAAATAATATATTACATCAGTGGGTAATTCGTTTGATATCAAAAAGTATGTTTAATTAGGCTATCCGCTAATTACGCCATTTTATTAACATAAAGCACCGTAATTACGCTAATGAGCATAACTCTTAATCTATAAGTCAAACTGATGTCAAATTTTGCATACAAGTTTATATATCAATATTTAAGGTTTCTACACTTTTACATTTTCATAAATCACGTTTTAAGGTAATAAGGGCATAATGGTCAACATATGAGCGATTAACGGAAACTTGCATATTAATTGGATAATCAACGAAACAAGTACAGAGACTTATACTATCATGCAACCCTACTCTAATGAAGCACTAAGGCATTTCCGAATCAAACTAAAACGGGTCAGAAGCGAAGTCAAAGCAAAAGTCAAGGTTTTGCGCCTTTCGGTTCCGAACCGGGTTTAAACAGAAATTTGTCGAGTCGGGCAAGCATAGACAAGTTTTCATACTTATTACCATGTTATATTAAGGTTAAAACAGGTTACACACCTTTCGGATCATTAGTTGTGCATTAAATCGCATTTTGTATTTCTGTTGACTTTTTCGGTCAACGTTTGACCCGACAAACGACCTAGTTAGGTCTGGAATTGGTACTTGCCCTTATAAGGGTTTAATACCCATATAATTACCTATCTAATGGTACTTTTAATTCGTGATACGACTGAGCTATCGACTCTTAATCACGAAGTCAACCGTTAAGCACGATATATTGACTTTTAAGCTATTTATAAAGCTAGAATTAACTTAGAAGGGTTAAGCAACTTACTAGATGATTAATGGATGATTAGGAAGGCCTTGAATCAGATTGTAAGCTCCTCCAATGCTCAGATGGCACTTGAATGATGTGTGTAGCAATTGTTGCAACTATGGTCCCTTATATAGTGCTTATGGACACCACAAAAGCTTGACAACCAAGTCTAGGACATCCCACAATCGGTTAACATCTGTAACTAGTGTTTAGGGATGTCTAGGGGCCATGCACATGCAAGAGAAACCGGCTCAATGGGTCACAAATGCGCACAACAGCCAACAGCAGGTAATCTGGTCGCTGGGCAACCCTCGCGTAGCGCGAGGGTCCGTCGCGCTACGCGACGCCTCTGCAGATCAGTCTTGTGATTTTGTTTGTTGGTGTTTCGAAAGGGCAAGTGGTATAAACGAATGGTGGGCATTATTTTCTCATTTAGGGGCCTCCAATATGGGTCTTTTACTGTTGGATACCCTACCATTTGTGTTTGTTTGCTTTGCATTAAAAAACAAGACCCGAAAACAAAGGGTTTCCGTTCCTTTTCATCGTAGGAGTCCTACCATTTAATTTTAAATCATTCCATGTAATAATTCCCTGAACTTGAATATGTACAAGGTGTTTTTAACATAAATTGAGTCTTGGGATTTATAACGAGGTCGTTCAGAGGTGCAAAAGTTAACATAACGACACGGTTAAATCCTGTCAATCATTTTTAATAATTCCGAGTCTACAAAGCGTTTTGTCACACGTGACACGTGTCGTTACTTTATTGAACATGAAATTCTGAGGTGTTACATCCTCACCCCCTTAAAATAAATCTCGACCCGAGATTTACTGAAATAAGTAAGGGTACTTTTCTTTCATCGTGGATTCAACCTCCCACGTGAAATCGGGACCTCTACGGGAATCCCATTTGACCTTAACAAAAGGTATATGCTTTCTTCGAAGCTTTCTTACCTGTCGATCTTCAATCGACAAAGGTTTTTCCACAAACGTTAAGCTCTTATCTATTTGCACATCTGTATGTGGCATGACATGTGAATCGTCAGCGGAACACTTCTTTAGATTGCAGATGTGGAACACATTGTGAATTCCACTGAGCTCTTCTGGTAAGTTCAACTTGTAGGCAACTGACCCGACACGTTCGATAACCTCGAAAGGTCCTATGTATCTCGGGCTTAGTTTGCCTTTCTTACCAAACCGCATCACCCCTTTCCATGGTGACACTTTAAGTAGGACTTTGTCACCTACTTCGAAGTGAAAGTCCTTACGACTTGGATCTGCGTAACTCTTCTGCCTATTCCGGGCAGCTTGGAGATTGTTACGAATCTGGACAATCTTGTCCGTCGTTTCGAACACGATCTCTGGTCCTGATAACTGGACTTCTCCAACTTCCGCCCAACAAACTGGCGATCTACACTTTCTACTGTATAATGCCTCAAAAGGCGCAGCCTTTATGCTGGTATGGTAGCTATTGTTGTAGGAGAATTCGATCAAGGGTAGGTTTTTATCCCAGCTACCTTCCAATTCGATCGCACATGCACGTAGCATGTCTTCCAACGTTTGAATAGTACGCTCACTCTGACCGTCAGTCTGAGGATGGTAAGCCGTACTAAAGTTCAAACGTGTGCCCAAAGATTGCTGGAAGCTCTTCCAAAAATGTGACGTGTACCTAGTATCTCTATCAGAGATAATAGCTACAGGTATGCCGTGTAGGGCTACAATCTTATCAACATATAACTGGGCTAACATATCGGAGCTATAAGTCTCCTTGATGGGTAAGAAATGAGCTGACTTAGTCAGTCGGTCAACTATAACCCATATCGTATCATTTCCTTTCCTTGTCTTGGGTAACTTGGTTATAAAATCCATAGTTACCATCTCCCACTTCCATGTAGGAAGTTCAGGCTGTTGTAGCAAACCTGACGGTTTCTGATGCTCGGCTTTGACTTGCGCACATGTCAAGCATTTTGCTACATGGGCGGCTACAGACTTTTTCAAGCCTATCCACCAATAATTTGCCTTTAAATCCTGGTACATCTTATCAGCTCCAGGATGAACGGAGTATTTGGAACTATGGGCTTCTTGGAGGATGACATCACGAAGTCCTCCAAAAATTGGAACCCATATTCGTCCGTTTAACCGTAAAATTCCGTCCTTGCTAAGAGTTAACTGCTCCTCAGTCACTCCTAACTTTTCATTAGGATAGTTAGCTTCCAACACAGCTTCCTTCTGTGCAGCTAACACCCTTTCTATCAAACTGTTCTTTATCTCCATACGCTTGGCGTTAATGCGAATGGGTTTAACCCTTTCCTTTCTGCTCAAGGCATCAGCGACTACATTCGCTTTGCCGGGATGGTATTTGATTTCACAATCATAATCATTCAAAGTTTCCATCCAACGGCGTTGCCTCATGTTTAATTCTTTCTGGTTAAACAGATGCTGGAGGCTCTTGTGATCAGAAAAGATCACAAATTTGATTCCATAAAGATAATGCCTCCACAGTTTTAGTGCGAACACAACGGCACCCAATTCCAAGTCATGGGTGGTGTAATTCTTTTCGTGCACCTTTAACTGTCGTGATGCATAGGCAATCACCTTGCCTTTCTGCATGAGTACACACCCCATGCCAGTGTGTGATGCATCACAATAAACTACAAATTCTTCAGCGCCTTCAGGTAAGGTAAGCACAGGAGCGTTGCTCAACTTTTGTCTCAAAACATCAAAGGATTCTTGCTGCTTAGGGCCCCAAACGAACTTTACTTTCTTCTTGGTTAAGGAAGTTAAGGGTGCAGCAATCCTTGAAAAATTTTCAATAAAACGCCTGTAATATCCTGCCAACCCCAGGAAGCTACGAATCTCCGTAGGCGTCTTTGGCTCCTGCCAATTCATAACAGCTTCAACTTTAGCGGGATCCACTTGGATACCACGCTCACTGACCACGTGTCCAAGAAATTGGACTTCTCGTAGCCAAAATTCACACTTAGAGAATTTGGCGTAGAGCTTCTCCTGACGTAGAAGTTTGAGAATACATCGAAGGTGCTTCTCGTGGTCAGCTTGATTCTTAGAATAAATAAGGATGTCATCGATGAAGACGATAACAAATTTATCTAAGTAAGGTTTGCAGACGCGATTCATGAGATCCATGAACGCGGCTGGTGCATTAGTGAGCCCAAAAGGCATCACTAGGAACTCGTAGTGACCGTATCGAGTCCTAAATGCAGTCTTGTGAACGTCTTCATCTTTAACCTTCAACTGATGGTATCCCGACCTCAGATCAATCTTTGAGAAATAACTTGCCCCTTGAAGCTGATCGAACAAATCGTCGATCCTGGGCAATGGATATCTGTTCTTGATCGTGACTTTATTAAGTTCGCGATAGTCGATGCACAGACGCATCGACCCATCCTTCTTCTTGACAAACAGGATTGGCGCTCCCCAAGGAGATGAACTGGGTCGAATGAAACCCTTAGCCAGTAATTCATCTAGCTGCGTCCGCAACTCCTTCATTTCGGTGGGTGCCAATCTGTATGGTGCTCTAGCAACTGGTGCCGCTCCGGGAATGATATCGATCCTGAACTCGACTTGTCTATCTGGTGGTAGGCCAGGTAGATCTTCAGGAAACACTTCGGGGTATTCTGAGATGACAGGGATGTCTTCTAACTTCGGTTTGGGCTCATCAATAATCACCTGTGCCATGTAGATGACACACCCCTTCTTCAAACACTTGGAAGCCTTGAGCATAGTCACGTGCTCAGGCAGTCCGTACTGGGTATCTCCCCGAATGGTAAGCGATTCACCAGACGGAGTCTTTATTACCACCTGTTTCTGGTTACAGACTATTTGGGCCTGGTTATGAGATAACCAGTCCATACCCAGAACTATGTCAAAACCAGCTAATTTAAACGGAAGTAGAGACAGAGGAAAAGAATGGTTCTTAATGGATATAACACATCCATCTAACACAGTAGAGACGGTTTCTATGGTACCATCTGCTAACTCTACCTCATAGTTCACTTTTAGGGTTTTGACAGGTAAATTCAACAATTTACAAAATTTATGATCTACGAAGGACTTATCTGCGCCTGAATCAAAAAGTACTCTTGCAAAAACATCGTTTACAAGGAAAGTACCTGTTATGACGTTATCATCCTGCACAGCCTCCTTCGCATCCATCCTGAAGACTCTGGCATTGGTCTTCTTAGCCTCCTCAGGCTTCTTGTTGTACTTAGGGCAGTTAGTCTTTATGTGGCCCTTTTCATTGCAACGGTAGCACGTTGCATCTTTCATCTTCTTGCAATCCAAGGTTTTGTGTTCCTTGGACTTGCACAAACCACAAGCAAAAGACCTTGACTCGTTATTCGAGTTTGATTCGAGTCTGCACTTTCCAAAGTGCTGTTTCTTGCAAGTTTTGCATGTGGGCTTCTCTCCAGAACGATGCCCATCCTTCTTCGAATCCGATCCCTTCTTGTGATCACCGCTCCCACGGTGCTTCTTGTTCGACCTACGCGAACCATCATCTTCTCGCTTCCTCTTCTCAGCATTCTTATTCCTCAGCGATCTCTGCCGGACCGCATCCAGTGTGAGGGATAAGGAAAGGTCAGTTACAGACCTGAAGGTAACTGGCCGAGAAGCTTTTACACTGGCCTTGATCTCGGGTTCTAACCCACCAATAAAACGAGCGATCCTTTTAGGCTCTGGGGTTACCAGATAAGGTACCAACCGGGATAGTGTATTGAAGCTTGTCAGATAAGCTTGACAATCGAGGTTCTTCATAACCAGTGATAGGAAGTCATACTCTATCTTTTCCACCTCATGTTGAGGGCAGAAATTTTCTTTGATCAGGGCAATGAATTGATCCCACGTCATGCTATACAACGGGATCTTTCCGGAGGCCTCCATCAGAGATCTCCACCAAGCTAACGCCTCACCCTTGAAGGACTGTGAGACAAATTTAACCACATCACCTTCAGCGCATCCGCTGATGTCCACGACCGTGTCCATTTCATCCAGCCACGTCATGCAGTCTACGGCTCCTTTCTCCCCCGTAAAATCCCTGGGTTTACAAGACACAAAGTACTTATATGTGTAACCCTTGTTACGGTGTCCCTGATGCAGTATTAATTGCTGAGATGGATTACTTTGGTGGTTGGTGGACTGGCGATCATCACCGTTTTTCTTTGGTTCATCCTTTTTGGGAGGAGGCTTGTTATGAGCCTCAAGATGTGTCCTTGGCTTTGAATGTGATACAGAGTGAGTCCTACTCCGGGTACTACTGTATTCTTCATACTGTCTATCCAAAGCTTGAGTAATAGCGCCGTCTATGATTGCTTTTAACTCGGCACCCGTTAATGTAATCTGGGCGTTCTCATTCGGCTCCACAGGATGGCTATTGACTTCATTAGAGTTAGCCATTTGTATTGAACTGTTGCAGAAAACAAGGACAATAATTTATTTGGGAGTTTATTATGGAATTACCCCTTAGGGTAACTCGTTAACCATGGTAAACAGAGACCATATTTGGTTAACTTATTAATCGTATTAATTTAGGATTTCAATTAAAATTTATCCTAAACATAAACAATAACAATATATATTAGCACATAAGGCTTGGTCACATAGACAATTTAAATTATAAGCTATGATTTCAGAGAATCAAGACTTTTAAGGTTTGAACCTAGTTCATTACTTTTATTAGACAGGGAGTCATAGCTACCACTGTCTTTTGGCTCATGTAGAAATGAGCAAGGCCCGTAGGCATTAAATATGATCATCCTAATTGATGATGTAAATCCAGGATTCAGAGATCATTAAACTGGATTAGGAATCTTCTAAAGAATCCTTATTCATTTAAGAATGACATGTGATTTTTAACGAATCACTTCTGCCAGGAGTGTTAACATGTTTTAAGATGTTAACAGGGATTTGAATCTTTTAAACCGGTCTTACCATTTTGGCCCGGTCTTATATTTGACACGAGGCTAGGTTTCACACTTAAAGATTCTTAATTAAATAATTACTTAGGCAGATTAAAAAGAATGATTTTAATTTATTTATTTCATTTATAATTTATTTATGCACATATGACAAACATGAAATTTATAAAAATAACACTCCATTAATTTATCACTATATTACATATCGCCCTAAAACGGGTCTTTTACACATGAACTTTGCCCACGTAGGGGCTAAAACATACCAACATGCCCACGCAGGGGTCTTACAGAAAACATGCCCACGTAGGGGTCTTACAGAAAGACACAAGTCCTCGTAGGGACTAACACACCAACAATTGTCCACGTAGGGACTTAAACAAACATAAGTCCACGCAGGGACTAAACATACAACATACCCTCGTAGGGTTTATGGAAAGGTAGACCCACGCAGGGGTCAATACACACAAACAAACATAAACACCCACGTAGGGGCTTAACAACCAAATATGCCCACGCAGGGGCTCAACAACAGCTGGGAGGATTTAATAATCCTTCTTGTTCTTTCCCTTGAGCAGTCCTATCAATCCCTGAAAGAAGGTCTGCTTCTCTTGGCGGTCGCGGCGAGCTTCTCGCTCAACCTGATTCAATCTATGTAGAATTTCCTCCCGTTCTGGGGGAGAAAATCGTGGCGGCTGCGACTGCGTTCTGATGATAGGCCTGGGAGGTATTGGGTACCCCTGATTCGGGTGGCTTACCCCCCATGGATCTCCGTAGGGTCCTTGGGCATTGAGGGCGTTATAATTTGCTGCTTCCATATAAGGGTCTGCCTCAGCGTATCCGTAGTTGTGGTAAGCTGGTGGTTCAAACGGGTTGTAATTGCTTGGACCCGTGTATGCTGGGATTGGGTTTTCAAAACCCATGTACGGTGGCTGTTGAAAAGCTGGCTGCGAAGGCCCACCCATTTGTGGGTCCTCATAGTGCGGTGGGTAGTGACTAGCACTAGACTGTCGTGGGGAATCGAAAGTGAAGCCCCCAGGTCGCACCGACATACGGGCACCGGTTCTTCTACGCCTTGGCGGTTGAGGAGGTGGCGGTTGAACTGGTGGCGGTGGAGGTGGTGGCGTAACTGCCACAAAGCGATGATCCTCTGAAGAATCTTGATGATGCGGCTGTGGTTGTGGCTCCTGGTGCTGCTGAGAATGCTGCTTGTTGATGCTGCCCATGTGACGACGAGTGGTGTGAAGGCATATAGTACCATTGGTGTTGGTCAAATAAAGCTTGGAAGCTATCTGGACCACCATAGGGCGATCCGTGAAACGAAGATCCGTCCGAAATCTCTATCGGGTGGTTCGGAGTGCCACTCGCAGGCATGACGGGGTCCGTATCCACGTCCATGTCGTCAGCTTGATCACCAGAGAAGTGGTCGTCTGGCCCTAGTGGGTTGAAACCCACGGGTTCTTGTAGGTAATCGGCCGGGTTAAACTGGCCTCGAAAGATAGGTGTGGGGTCCCCATAGGAATGATGGGACAGAGACCTTTGTAGTGGTACATATGAAGGTTGTGTGTTGTGAGGTTCATATGGGTTAAGTGCAGGAGGGGTAGAACTGTGCGAAACAGATCTCCTTGCTGGTTCGAACAGGTTTCTCCTGTTCCGTCTTGGATTCTTGCTTTCTGCCGCAGTTGGAGCTCGTGTATTAGACGGCCCTGCTTCATGGTCGTTGGGGGCGGCTACCGGCCCCTTTCCGCGTCCTCGCGTGCGCAAGAATCTTGGAGGCATTTTGTTATTCCTGACAATAAAGCATGAGATAACAATAACAAAAATATAAACTTAAAGGACAAAACAAAAACCGAAAGGTGGAATTTGTCCTATGTTATAAGTCTAGACTCGAAGGTTTAGATATGTGCAATTGTGTAACTGAGATTAAACACAAAAGGCTAGTGTTTAATTCACTCAGTGTTGGCTCTGATACCAACCTGTCACACCCCTAATTTCCACGTGTCACCGGTGGTGTGACAACTCGAAATTTAGAACCTTTCGTTGTACGCTTGAACACTAAGTGACTGATTAATTTGATGATTTAATGAATGATAAGTGAACCTTTTATTTGATTATGTGTTATGTTATATGTATGATTACGTGTGTGATTGTATGTATGCGAATATGTATGTGAACCGAAACAACAAGGACCCGACTCGAGACCATGCGGTCTCGAGTGAACAGTATGTCATATGGGCCGGTTGGGCCGTACACACACACTTAGCTTATTTGGTAAGCCCATTAGGGTGCACTTGAAGCTAGTATATAATCCGGTTGTTAGCCATCTTTGCCATTTTCTTGGACAACACACACACTCCTCTACTCTCTCTCTAGAAACCATTAAACCCTAAGCTACAACATTTCTCCTCCCTCACTCTCGGATCAACCGGTAACCACAAGGAGACCCGGTTAAGCTCATCATCATCACTCGGACACTCATCTTCCTTACCAACTCGGCACCACCTCACAATCGGTTAGTGTTCTATGTTGTTGTTATTGTTAAATGTTGTGAATGACATGGTGTAGCTAGAATAATGGTACAAATGATGATGTTCTCATGTATCGGATGTATATGATGATGCTTGGTTAACATGCTTTGATTTCGGATATGTTTCATAATGAACACACAATATTTTATGTCTAAATATGATTCAAACCATTGAGTGTTGATGTTCATAAAAGCCGGCTTGCATATGTGTAGTACCATGTTAAGGAGATTTGTGTAGAGTTGATTTTGATATGTTATGTGATGATTTGAAACTATTAGATGAGTATATTCAAGTGTGTTGCCTTGTTGTTCATGATTTCGTTTGTGATTGATGCTAGAAACCGGGAATAGGATGAACAAATTCGATTAACCAACATGAACATGACTTTAATATGTGAAGAACTTGATGAATGTCATATGAACATGATATGAATATTTGAAATGTATGTGTTTGATCCGTTTTTGGTTAAGGTTAGACAAATAAACATGTTTAAGTGGATAGTACATCATGTTGCATGAAATCAGAATGTTATTGGGTAGTACACTGTACCGAATCAGCTCCTGTCCAACCGAAACCTCCAGTTGCGACTCGAAACCGCTGCATGATGAGTCGAAATCCCCGGTTGCGACATCAGTTACGAGTCGCAAACACCTGGTTGCGACTCGAAACCACACTCGATCAAGCACAAATCTTATGACTCGAAATCTCGGTTGCGAGTCCAGATGCGACTCGTAACCAAAACAGCATGAACCGAAACCGTGTTTGCGAGTCCGGTTGCGACTCGAGACCAGAACCTGCATCAGTTACGACTCGAGACCAGGTGCATGTGCACACTGTTTGGACTTGCACTCCATTACGGGCTTAATTGATTGGGCCGGACTCTTGGGCCTAATGCATAGACCTTATATGTTACTTGAACGTGAATATTGTTGATCTGCCATGATTAAACGTGTATGCCATGAACGATACTTGAATGCACTGTGCTAGAAACATCCGTGTGCTACTTGGTTACGAACCTGACTTGTATGATACAACTATGATAGGACGTGAGTAGCCACAACGTTGCTTGTTTGACTTTTTTGTGTACCTACCGAGCAAACCAAGGTGAGTTCACACCCTCTACAAAGCATGGGATTCCCAGGGGCCGGGAATTGGGGTTAAGGAACGTGGGTTCCTCGTCCTCCTTGGGTAGGACAGCAAAAGTTCAGGAATGAAATTCCTCGTCCTCACGGACAGATAACTCGTACTAGACCAAAACTCTATCACGAAGTCCCTCCTTTTTATATCGACTTAATCGCCGGGCCAATGGCGAGCGGGTCATTAGTTAGATAGCGCTATTTAGGTCTGACAAACCTCACACCGTGCCGCAGAGGACGGGCGTGAACTAATGGATCTGGGGCACGTCAATGATGATAGACATTGACAGTTTCAGGGCACTTAAACATGACTACAGTCAGCAGTCGATATGGTAACGAGTCTAGTGTATACATGGGGTAGCCCCCACGGCCGAAATGCCAGATAACTAACACGGGGTAGCCCCCACGGCTGGGTTGCCAGAGTAACCGGGAACATACAAGTCACGTTTTTAACTATGGGGTAACCCCCACGGCAGGATGCCAGCTAAAGGAAACTGTTTTCGAAACAACTTAAAACGAACACCCAACCGTGAACTCACTCAACTTGTTGTTGACTCGTTACTACATGCTTTGCAGGTCCTTAGGTTCTTAGTTGGAGCTTGCATGGGGGAGGATCGTTGTGGGACACGGACGACAGTGTGCCATGTTAAACTTTGAAACAATTAAACTTATGTTTCGATTTAAGACTTATGCTTCCGCTTGCAACTTGATTATGTTTTGTTGAACACCAATTTTATTGGTTGAACTTTTATAACTATGTGTTTGCTTGTTCAATATGATTGGTGGCTGGATCCTGGTCAGTCACGCCTCCAAGCGGTAGTACTCCGCAGGTGGATTTTGGGGGTGTGACAGATTGGTATCAGAGCCATTGGTTATAGAGAACTTGGTTTTAATAAAGGGAAAGACGTTTTTGTTAAAACCAGACTATAACCTGTACAGTGCTCAACGGTCCACAACGATGCTTCACTCCACATGCAAGGCTCGACATTCTAGGTGATATGATCTGTGTATATATTGCCTACTTGTTAGTTACATAGTACATTGCTTATGGTATGCCTGGTTAGTATAACTACTGTTGCTTGGACACGTGCGTGCTTACCCTATTTTATCGTCGTACTTTCGCGAACCCCTCTCACTCACGTTCTTCTTGATATGAAGATCATGTCTGGACGCGTTAACCTGACACAAGCCCAGTTGACGGCTCTGATCAACGAACGAGTTGCCGCAGCAGTTGCAGCTGCACACGCAGGAGGTATATCCTGCAGTCCGAACTCACTCTAGGATCTTTAGGATCCTACCCTCGTGAATCAACCTTTGTGTTAAACTCTGTCTTTTCTTTCACCTACGATAGGTCAGCATGTTCAGGCACCCGTGTGCACTTTTAAGACTTTCATGGACTGCCGACCAACTACTTTTAGCGGCACTGAAGGAGCAGTAGGTCTCCTACACTGGTTTGAGAAGCTGGAATCTGTGTTCGAAATGTGCGAATGCCCTGAGGCGCGCAGGGTGAAGTACGCTACCGGTACTCTCGAGGGTTTAGCCCTCACATGGTGGAACGCTCAGGTTCAGATGCTAGGGTTTGTTGCTGCCAACGCCACCCCATGGGAAACTTTCAAGGAGATGATCAAGGAGGAATACTGCAGTCGTGATGAGATTCACAAACTCGAGGTGGAGTTCTTCAACCTCAAGATGACGGGGTCCGAAATTGAAGCTTATGTGAAAAGGTCGAACGAACTGGCAATTCTGTGTCCTACTATGGTGGATCCTCCCATTAAACGCATCGAACTATTTCTTCAGGGCTTAGTGCCGGAAATCCAGAGTCATGTGACTTCAGCGAACCTCGCTACTTACCAGCAAACTGTACAGCTGGCTCACCGTCTCACGGATCAGGCGGTGGAGCAGAACAAGTTACCAAAACGCATAGGTGCTGCAACTACTTCTGGTACCTCTAGTGACAACAAACGGAAATGGGATGGAACTTCAAGTAAGGGTTCGACTTCTGTTCAGTCCCAGTCTCAGCAGAGAAAGACTGATGACTACAAGAGCCCTAATCAACAATCGTCTGGTGGTCAAAGTCATGGTGGGTACAAAGGAAATCACCCCAAATGCAATCGCTGCAGCCTGCACCACAGCGGACCATGCACCAGGGGCAACTGTCATCGGTGCAACAAGCCGGGTCACGCTGCAAAGGATTGCAGGAGCTTATACCCCGCCAATCAGAATCGTCAGCAAGCTCAACAGAACCAGCGCCAGCAGCAGCAGCAAGGTGACAACAAAGGGTGTTTTCAGTGTGGAGCTGAGGGCCACTTCAAGAGAGATTGTCCCCAACTGAACAGGAACCAGAACAACAACAACAACAATAACAACAATCAGGGGAATGGTAACAATGGGAACAACAACAACAATGGCGCCAGGGGGCGGGTGTTTGTGATCGGCCAAGGTGAAGCAAGGAATGACCCCAATGTTGTGGCGGGTAAGTTCCTTCTAGACGACTTTTATGTTTCAGTATTATTTGATTCGGGTGCCGATACTAGCTACATGTCACTAGAAGTTAGTCGAATGCTTAAGCGTATTCCAACACCTTTGAACAACAAGCACACCGTAGAGCTAGCAAATGGTAAGAGTTTAGAAGCCACACACATAGTCGAGGGTTGTAAACTTGTTCTCGCTGACCAGACCTTCTCTATCGACCTCATTCCTATTGTCTTGGGTAGTTTCGACGTTGTCATTGGGATGGATTGGTTATCCCAACACCGAGCAGAGATTCTTTGCAACGAGAAGGTGGTCCGTATTCCAGGTCCCGGTGGTGAACCTCTCATGATTCATGGCGACAAGAGGAGTGCGGTTGAGAACGTTATTTCTCTCCTTAAGGCCCAGAAGTGCTTACGAAAGGGCCACACTGCCATTTTGGCTCTCGTTACTGACACCTCAGAAAAAGAGAAGAAGATAGAAGATTTTCCAGTTGTACGCGATTATCCAGAGGTATTTCCTGAGGAATTACCTGGTCTTCCGCCTCATCGCCAAGTCGAATTTCAGATCGAACTAGCTCCTGGAGCTGCGCCCATAGCCCGTGCACCTTATCGTTTAGCCCCATCAGAGTTGAAGGAACTCTCCACGCAACTACAAGAGCTCCTGGATAAGGGTTTTATCCGTCCTAGCTCATCGCCCTGGGGAGCTCCAGTATTATTTGTGAAGAAGAAGGACGGTACTTTCAGAATGTGCATCGACTACCGGGAACTCAACAAGGTGACGGTGAAGAATCGTTATCCTCTACCGCGGATCGACGACTTGTTCGACCAGTTGCAAGGGTCGAGCTACTATTCGAAGATCGATTTAAGATCGGGGTATCATCAGCTGAGAGTCCGGGAAGAGGACGTCTCCAAAACAGCTTTCAGAACTCGATACGGGCACTATGAGTTCTTGGTCATGCCTTTTGGGATGACAAACGCACCTGCGGTTTTCATGGATTTGATGAACCGAGTGTGCAAGCCTTACCTGGACAAGTTCGTTATAGTCTTCATCGATGACATCCTGATCTATTCTAAGAGTCGGGAGGAACACGAGCAGCATCTGCGACTTATTCTGGAACTCCTTCGAACAGAACAGCTTTATGCAAAGTTCTCGAAATGCGACTTCTGGCTTCGAGAAGTCCATTTCCTAGGCCACGTGGTAAACAAGGATGGGATTCACGTTGATCCATCCAAGATAGACTCGATTAAGAACTGGCCTGCACCTCGTACACCAAAGGAAATTCGCCAATTCTTGGGTTTGGCGGGATACTACCGGAGATTCATTAAGGATTTTTCTAAGATTGCACAGCCTCTCACCTCACTAATGCAGAAGGGCGTTGTTTATCGTTGGGGGAATGCACAGGAGTCAGCATTTCAGCACTTAAAGGATAGACTTTGCAGCGCACCTATCCTTTCCTTGCCGGAGGGCACAGACGACTTTGTGGTCTACTGCGACGCATCAATTCAAGGTCTTGGTTGCGTGTTGATGCAACGAGACAAAGTTATAGCCTACGCCTCACGCCAACTCAAGGTTCATGAAAAGAACTACACTACGCACGACTTAGAGCTGGGAGCTGTTGTTTTTGCACTTAAGTTATGGCGGCACTACCTGTACGGCACCAAGTGCGCCATCTACACCGACCACAGGAGCCTCGAGCACATCTTCAAGCAGAAGGAACTGAATATGCGACAACGACGGTGGGTCGAACTACTGAATGACTACGAGTGCTCAATCAGATATCACCCGGGCAAGGCCAATGTTGTGGCTGACGCCCTTAGTCGAAAGGATACTGCGCCTAAGCGCATGCGAGCTTTACAACTCACGATCCATTCTAGTCTTCCCTCCCAGATACGAGCGGCTCAGATAGAAGCACTGAAACCAGAAAACGTCAGGGCCGAAGCCCTACGCGGATCAAGGCAACGGTTAGAACAGAAGGAAGACGGTGCTTACTACGTGACGAGACGCGTTTGGGTCCCACTCTACGGCAACCTACGAGAGCTTGTGATGGACGAAGCACACAAGTCTCGCTACTCGATACACCCGGGTTCGGATAAAATGTACCACGACATCAAAACTACGTACTGGTGGCCTAGCATGAAGGCCCACATAGCAACCTACGTCAGCAAGTGTTTGACTTGTGCGAGAGTCAAGTCGGAATACCAGAAACCATCAGGCCTACTCCAACAACCCGAGATACCTCAATGGAAATGGGAGCAAATTTCCATGGATTTTGTCACTGGCCTACCTAGATCCCAGCGCGGGAACGATACTATTTGGGTGATCATGGATCGACTCACAAAATCTGCACACTTCCTGGCTATCAAGGAGACGGACAAATTCTCCACACTCGCAGAAATTTACCTCAAGGAAGTTGTTTCGAGGCACGGGGTGCCCACCTCCATTATCTCGGATCGAGATGCACGTTTTACTTCAGAGCTGTGGCAAGTAATGCACAAATCCTTTGGCTCACGATTAGACATGAGCACAGCGTATCACCCTCAGACGGACGGGCAGTCCGAGCGCACTATTCAAACCTTAGAAGACATGCTTCGTGCATGTGTAATCGACTTTGGCAACCGCTGGGAAAAGCATCTGCCACTTGTGGAATTCTCGTACAACAACAGCTACCACACCAGCATTAAAGCTGCTCCGTTTGAGGCATTGTACGGACGTAAATGCCGGTCCCCTCTTTGCTGGGCAGAGGTGGGAGATAGTCAGATCACTGGTCCAGAATATGTGGTAGACACGACCGAACAAATCGCTCAGATACGAAAACGCATGACGGCCGCTCGCGAACGTCAGAAAGTTTACGCCGACATGGGCAGGAAACCGCTTGAGCTCCAGGTTGGGGAGCGGGTACTACTCAAAGTTTCACCCTGGAAGGGTGTGGTTCGTTTTGGTAAACGCGGTAAACTTAACCCACGATACGTTGGACCCTTCGAGGTCATTGAGAAAATAGGCAGGGTGGCCTACAGACTAAACTTACCAGTGGAACTCGGTGCAGTTCACAACGTTTTTCACGTGTCGAATCTGAAGAAGTGTCCGTCAGATGAGACCCACGTAGTTCCTCTAAAAGAACTCACTATCGACGAACAGTTACGATTCGTCGAGGAACCAGTCGAAATCACGGACCGGGATGTTAAGGTCCTCAAGAGCACTAGAATACCTCTCGTTCGAGTTCGTTGGAACTCACGTCGCGGCCCAGAGTTCACCTGGGAGCGCGAAGATCAGATGAAACACAAGTATCCCCAACTGTTCGCAAACAGTACACCCACTACTGAGGCCGAAGCTACGGAATTTCGGGACGAAATTCCAGATCAACGGGGGGTGGATGTGACACCCCAGGAAAACCGGGAAAACCATACAACTTAACTAGCTTCCTCAGTGAGTGCTTACCAAATTGCGGGACGAAATTTCTTTCAACTTGGGGATGATGTGACAACTCGAAATTTAGAACCTTTCGTTGTACGCTTGAACACTAAGTGACTGATTAATTTGATGATTTAATGAATGATAAGTGAACCTTTTATTTGATTATGTGTTATGTTATATGTATGATTACGTGTGTGATTGTATGTATGCGAATATGTATGTGAACCGAAACAACAAGGACCCGACTCGAGACCATGAGGTCTCGAGTGAACAGTATGTCATATGGGCCGGTTGGGCCGTACACACACACTTAGCTTATTTGGTAAGCCCATTAGGGTGCACTTGAAGCTAGTATATAATCCGGTTGTTAGCCATCTTTGCCATTTTCTTGGACAACACACACACTCCTCTACTCTCTCTCTAGAAACCATTAAACCCTAAGCTACAACATTTCTCCTCCCTCACTCTCGGATCAACCGGTAACCACAAGGAGACCCGGTTAAGCTCATCATCATCACTCGGACACTCATCTTCCTTACCAACTCGGCACCACCTCACAATCGGTTAGTGTTCTATGTTGTTGTTATTGTTAAATGTTGTGAATGACATGGTGTAGCTAGAATAATGGTACAAATGATGATGTTCTCATGTATCGGATGTATATGATGATGCTTGGTTAACATGCTTTGATTTCGGATATGTTGCATAATGAACACACAATATTTTATGTCTAAATATGATTCAAACCATTGAGTGTTGATGTTCATAAAAGCCGGCTTGCATATGTGTAGTACCATGTTAAGGAGATTTGTGTAGAGTTGATTTTGATATGTTATGTGATGATTTGAAACTATTAGATGAGTATATTCAAGTGTGTTGCCTTGTTGTTCATGATTTCGTTTGTGATTGATGCTAGAAACCGGGAATAGGATGAACAAATTCGATTAACCAACATGAACATGACTTTAATATGTGAAGAACTTGATGAATGTCATATGAACATGATATGAATATTTGAAATGTATGTGTTTGATCCGTTTTTGGTTAAGGTTAGACAAATAAACATGTTTAAGTGGATAGTACATCATGTTGCATGAAATCAGAATGTTATTGGGTAGTACACTGTACCGAATCAGCTCCTGTCCAACCGAAACCTCCAGTTGCGACTCGAAACCGCTGCATGATGAGTCGAAATCCCCGGTTGCGACATCAGTTATGAGTCGCAAACACCTGGTTGCGACTCGAAACCACACTCGATCAAGCACAAATCTTATGACTCGAAATCTCGGTTGCGAGTCCAGATGCGACTCGTAACCAAAACAGCATGAACCGAAACCGTGTTTGCGAGTCCGGTTGCGACTCGAGACCAGAACCTGCATCAGTTACGACTCGAGACCAGGTGCATGTGCACACTGTTTGGACTTGCACTCCATTACGGGCTTAATTGATTGGGCTGGACTCTTGGGCCTAATGCATAGACCTTATATGTTACTTGAACGTGAATATTGTTGATCTGCCATGATTAAACGTGTATGCCATGAACGATACTTGAATGCACTGTGCTAGAAACATCCGTGTGCTACTTGGTTATGAACCTGACTTGTATGATACAACTATGATAGGACGTGAGTAGCCACAACGTTGCTTGTTTGACTTTTCTGTGTACCTACCGAGCAAACCAAGGTGAGTTCACACCCTCTACAAAGCATGGGATTCCCAGGGGCCGGGAATTGGGGTTAAGGAACGTGGGTTCCTCGTCCTCCTTGGGTAGGACAGCAAAAGTTCAGGAATGAAATTCCTCGTCCTCACGGACAGATAACTCGTACTAGACCAAAACTCTATCACGAAGTCCCTCCTTTTTATATCGACTTAATCGCCGGGCCAATGGCGAGCGGGTCATTAGTTAGATAGCGCTATTTAGGTCTGACAAACCTCACACCGTGCCGCAGAGGACGGGCGTGAACTAATGGATCTGGGGCACGTCAATGATGATAGACATTGACAGTTTCAGGGCACTTAAACATGACTACAGTCAGCAGTCGATATGGTAACGAGTCTAGTGTATACATGGGGTAGCCCCCACGGCCGAAATGCCAGATAACTAACACGGGGTAGCCCCCACGGCTGGGTTGCCAGAGTAACCGGGAACATACAAGTCACGTTTTTAACTATGGGGTAACCCCCACGGCAGGATGCCAGCTAAAGGAAACTGTTTTCGAAACAACTTAAAACGAACACCCAACCGTGAACTCACTCAACTTGTTGTTGACTCGTTACTACATGCTTTGCAGGTCCTTAGGTTCTTAGTTGGAGCTTGCATGGGGGAGGATCGTTGTGGGACACGGACGACAGTGTGCCATGTTAAACTTTGAAACAATTAAACTTATGTTTCGATTTAAGACTTATGCTTCCGCTTGCAACTTGATTATGTTTTGTTGAACACCAATTGTATTGGTTGAACTTTTATAACTATGTGTTTGCTTGTTCAATATGATTGGTGGCTGGATCCTGGTCAGTCACGCCTCCAAGCGGTAGTACTCCGCAGGTGGATTTTGGGGGTGTGACAGGTGGGCCCGGTGGGGGAGTATCGTGACGTGGTTGGCAACGTAATAGTCAAACAACACAATATTTAATAATGCACAGCGGAAGCAATTGAAAATATAATACAACCGAATTTATTATTGTAATATCAAATATCACAATATTCGGAAGTTTATCCACAGAAGGATCGAACATAAAAGTGGAAACAATTGTTCAACAGACTTCGGCATCCTAAGCTTGCGAGACTTTTAATGATGCTAAGGAGAAATCACAGCCAATTACGCTTAGTACCTGCATTTAATCTTTTTGGGAAAATACGTCAGTTTACACTGGTAAATACAATAAACTGACTCATTTTGAAAAATGGTTTGAAAATTGGTTTGGATGCACATGGCATAAATATTTTATAATTTGATTAAAATGCACAGAGGCAAGATTAATCTTTTTATTAACTTGGGAGAATTATTTAATATTATAATCTTGTGAACGAATTACATGTTACTTATGCGTTCAGTAGCCCGGATCTAGTCCGGGTTAAAGATCAATAGACACACCACGTTAATGAGTTATACACTGACAGGTGTACGCCTACACCCCGTGCTCAGGTCGTGGCCAATCTCGTAAGATGATGCCAAGAATATCCGGGACATGGTCATTAACCCCCCAAAGGCTGTAAAGTAAACAAGACTGTTTAAACGAGCCGATCAAATTATTCAACTACCCACTAAGCGTGGAGATTTGATGCTCGATCAAGCGGTACGCTATGTACCGTAACCCAAGCCCGTATAGGGAAAATAAGTTAAAAGTATTTACCTGATGCAAAGTATAAATCACAATAAGCAAAATGCATGTAGCTTTTACTGGTTCTCCTAATCTAGAATGAAGGTTTAATATAACCTATTAGAATACTAACGGGTCTTTTATTAAGCTTAAGCTTAGACCGGCAAGTTTCAAAGATACGGTTCGTACGCACGATTAAGCGAAGACCGGATAGAATGTGATTTAGACCCGACAAGTTCAGAGACTTGTTTTATATGGGTCCTTCATTCACATTCTGGATTTTGAGATAAAATCGATAAGGTTGGACCCGTTTCGGCTAATTTATGTAAACTTGTTACATAAACCGAACCGAACGCGAAATAAGCGTAACGGGTATCCGTAAGAGCCATATACAGGTTTCCTAAGTTAATATGCTTCAAATATGTTGTGACATCAGTAGGATGTCTTTCGTTATGCCCGAAATGAATTTAAACACAAACTATGCCCCGTAGGGGTAGTTTGGTCATTTTAAAGTTTGTAAAAGCGTTTAGATGTTTAACTGAGTTACAGGTCTGATGTAAACAGCAAACATACTCAATTTGATGAGTTATAACAGTAGACTAAAGCATATGTGTGGAATATATCATTTTTAACCAAACTATGCCCCGTAGGGGTATTTTGGTAATTTCACATAAGCCGAAAAGCTCAAAGAACGAAGTCGGAGTTAATCAACCTTTGCTTACTGTTAAAATATCATAATTTTCCTCTTATATCAGTAGGTATCAACCCGGGTATGTCCAATATGATTTGAAAACATATTATGCGTTAAAAACGCTAATTAAGGCGATTAAAGGCCATTACCGGGTTCGATACTGAAATCTGACATTTTTATATTTCCAGAAGGCTTAAAATAATTTACTTATCATAACAAATCAGTAGCAAAAGGTTTGGAGTCGTTTAGATGTGTAAAACTCATTTTATGGCCCGTAAGGGCAAAACCGACAATTACCGAATTAAGCCTACGACTATGAGTTATGCTCAGCCTAAAATTAATTAAAAATCTTCAAAATTCCCAAAATAATATATTACATCAGTGGGTAATTCGTTTGATATCAAAAAGTATGTTTAATTAGGCTATCCGCTAATTACGCCATTTTATTAACATAAAGCACCGTAATTACGCTAATGAGCATAACTCTTAATCTATAAGTCAAACTGATGTCAAATTTTGCATACAAGTTTATATATCAATATTCAAGGTTTCTACACTTTTACATTTTCATAAATCACGTTTTAAGGTAATAAGGGCATAATGGTCAACATATGAGCGATTAACGGAAACTTGCATATTAATTGGATAATCAACGAAACAAGTACAGAGACTTATACTATCATGCAACCCTACTCTAATGAAGCACTAAGGCATTTCCGAATCAAACTAAAACGGGTCAGAAGCGAAGTCAAAGCAAAAGTCAAGGTTTTGCGCCTTTCGGTTCCGAACCGGGTTTAAACAGAAATTTGTCGAGTCGGGCAAGCGTAGACAAGTTTTCATACTTATTACCATGTTATATTAAGGTTAAAACAGGTTACACACCTTTCGGATCATTAGTTGTGCATTAAATCGCATTTTGTATTTCTGTTGACTTTTTCGGTCAACGTTTGACCCGACAAACGACCTAGTTAGGTCTGGAATTGGTACTTGCCCTTATAAGGGTTTAATACCCATATACTTACCTATCTAATGGTACTTTTAATTTGTGATACGACTGAGCTATCGACTCTTAATCACGAAGTCAACCGTTAAGCACGATATATTGACTTTTAAGCTATTTATAAAGCTAGAATTAACTTAGAAGGGTTAAGCAACTTACTAGATGATTAATGGATGATTAGGAAGGCCTTGAATCAGATTGTAAGCTCCTCCAATGCTCAGATGGCACTTGAATGATGTGTGTAGCAATTGTTGCAACTATGGTCCCTTATATAGTGCTCATGGACACCACAAAAGCTTGACAACCAAGTCTAGGACATCCCACAATCGGTTAACATCTGTAACTAGTGTTTAGGGATGTCTAGGGGCCATACACATGCAAGAGAAACCGGCTCAATGGGTCACAAATGCGCACAACAGCCAACAGCAGGTAATCTGGTCGCTGGGCAACCCTCGCGTAGCGCGAGGGTCCGTCGCGCTACGCGACGCCTCTGCAGATCAGTCTTGTGATTTTGTTTGTTGGTGTTTCGAAAGGGCAAGTGGTATAAACGAATGGTGGGCATTATTTTCTCATTTAGGGGCCTCCAATATGGGTCTTTTACTGTTGGATACCCTACCATTTGTGTTTGTTTGCTTTGCATTAAAAAACAAGACCCGAAAACAAAGGGTTTCCGTTCCTTTTCATCGTAGGAGTCCTACCATTTAATTTTAAATCATTCCATGTAATAATTCCCTGAACTTGAATATGTACAAGGTGTTTTTAACATAAATTGAGTCTTGGGATTTATAACGAGGTCGTTCAGAGGTGCAAAAGTTAACATAACGACACGGTTAAATCCTGTCAATCATTTTTAATAATTCCGAGTCTACAAAGCGTTTTGTCACACGTGACACGTGTCGTTACTTTATTGAACACGAAATTCTGAGGTGTTACACTTATTACTTAAAAACTCATCGCAAGGAAAACTCAAAACACAAACTCAAAATGCGGATTTATTTACATTATTTGTATTATTTATGTGTTTAAATGTTAGATATGCTATGTGTGTTAATATTCGCTTAAAACGCTCAAACGCTCACTCACGCGACTCGATTTATCACGCTAAAGCGCAACGCAACACAACACAACACAACACTTAATATCTCGCTAAAATACTTAAAGTACTCAAACTAACTAATGTAACCAAACGCACCAAACGAACACCCGACACGCGAAACATGAATCAATCGCACGGAACAGGCGGCTTCGTACGAAGGCCCCTGGCTTCGTACGAAGGCAACCTGCGCTAACCACTCTCACTATAAATACCTAACTCACTCCTTTCTTCATTACTTGCTGCCATTTCGCACAAAAATGCTCCCAACCTGTTGTCTCTCTCTTTTCCAAGTAAGATTCATTATTTTTACATGTTTCACAATGATTTCCACCATGATTTTTCATGAGGTTATCTCCAATTTCATCTAAACTTCTCTATTGTCATCTAAACTTCATCTTTTTCATCTAAACATCTCTATTTTCATGAAAACCTTCATCTTTTTCATCAAAACTTAAGATTTTGCTATGGATTTACACCTAAACGAGTGTATTGGGCTTAGCTTTGGCTTCCCAAGATGTAGATCTGAATATCTCGCACTCACCAAGTGTTTAATCCAAGGAAAAAGTGTTTTAAACTCAATTTCTACACCAAAACAGACCAAAACCGACACATGTTTCGTTCACTAAGTAGTGGGACGAAACCGTCATGAAAAGGACTCGAAATACATCCGATTCAGGCGAAAACATTGTTCTGAACGCAAGAAGACGCTAAAACTGCACCTGTACGAAGGCACCCTTCGTACAAACCAGCCTGTTTTTTCACATGTGACTCAATCGCTCAAAAGACCTCACCGGCTCTAAGTTTAATCAGTAGCTTAAGGCGGGAGGGATGAACACTCAATTTCCCGAAGAAAGACGCGAAGAACACTCGATTTTGGACACGGAAACAACACTTGTACGAAGCATCCCTTCGTACGAAGGCACGCCTTCGTACGAAGACACTGACTTCGTACGAAGACTCTATTTCCCACTCGACACTTCAACTCGACTGTTTCAGCACTTTGGAAGACTTATGCACTTCTGTTCCCGTACGCAGGCTGATCCGGCGCTCTCTCCACTCCATTCCAGACTGTGTTTACTTGATAAGCACGCACTGTGAGTATACTTGAACCCTTTTTTGCTTAACGCACTTTTGGGTGTTACATATGTTCTCTATCAAAACACAGCGCACACAACGCTAAACTCTTTTAAAACGCTAACTGTTATCGCATGTTATACGTGAATAGTTGAATGGTTGTTTGCTATGTTTACACAGTGATGACTTGCCCTACCACCCTTAGCAACGATAGTACTATAGTTTGGACCCATCACCTGTTTATTCAGGGGTTGTTAAGGATTACTTACTTTACATGCTTTCTACGGTGAACACGTATCGCACATACTCTACTCGCAGTCATGTTGGTTAGCTTGTATCATTGTCGATAGCTTACTTGATTCGCCCCTTTACGTGTTACATGCTGGTTATGCATGAACGCTTTATTACTATACTTATGCAAAACTTGTGTACTCACCTTTACATTATTGTATTGACTTTTATTTTAACGTATGTGACAGGTTGATGGATTACTGCTAGAAATGGATCTAGGATTCTAGAAACCCACATAAATAAACTGCAAGTTTTGCTACGTTTGTTTGTTGCTTGAGAAACTACTGAATTTCATTTCGGTTTTGTGAGAATGTTTGTTTGATAGTATGGGATATTAAACCTTATTAAATATTGTCACAATTAGTCGTTATGAATTCTCTCGAGCAACCTATTCGCATCATGCCACATCCCGATGATTCCGCCATCGGTTGGGGTGTGACATGTTCGGTTTTACACAACATCATTACAAACTGTCAAAACATCAAACTTAACGTAATGAAATAATCATTGCAAGAATGAGAACAACAACACTGAGAATGAATCTATTTCTGCTTATGATCATGTTTATTGAGCCTAAGGGATATGGTAACAACTACCAAGGCGGCAGGGGACCGGGTAACTACCACCCACAACGGTTCTCCAATTCTAGAGCGAATATGTCCATACATGCATTTAATTACCTAACATCTTTACATATTGTCAGAACATCAAGCTTAACGTAATGAAATAACGGATATGGTAACAACTACCAAGGGGATAATGGATATGGTAACAACTACCAATGCGGCAGGGGACCGGGTAACTACCAACCACAACAGTTCTCCAATTCCATATCAGCGTTGTTTATCACCCTGTGTGAGCATTGGAAGCCCGATAAACAGTCTTGCAATTAGTCAGCAGTCATTACTTTTTAATGAACTCGAATTCAGGAAATGATGAGGAATGCAAGGAGAAGTGTTGGGATTCAAGGGTTTAGACGCCATGTCGCGCGAGGATGGGTACATAAATCACTAAGGGGATAATGGATATGGTAACAACTACCAAGGCGACATGGGACCGGGTAACTACCACCCACAACGGTAAGTATCAACATCATCAGATAGATACGAAAGCGACACATCATAACTTATACAAACATACCCAGATATTTGCCACATCAAAAACTTATATTATATAAATACCAAAAGCTTCAGCCATGACGGTTTGTTTTCCGGCAGAAGATTGTTGATTTTCCGGTGGAAGAAGGTGAAGAGTGTGGGTGAAATGGTGTGTGTGGATGGGTGGGTGGGTATATATGTGTAACAAAAGGGGGTTGAGTTATTTCATGCTTCATGGACATTAATTAATGTTGAAATCTTTTCCACCCAAGATTGGACTTCAAAACAAGGACTTTTCATAATAAGAAACTTTAAACACAACGTTTAAAAATAAAACCTACCAAACCATAACAAAGTCTTAATCACCAATTACAATTACTCAAACTTCTCCTTTTCTAGTTCTCGAAGAATCTCGTTCCATATTTTCTCCTTTTCTAGTTCTCGAAGAATCTCGTTCCGTATTTTCAATAATGTAGAATTGTAGTTGGACACTCATGTTAAGGTAGTGATAGATGTCAATGTCAGATGTCAATCAAAGTCACACAAGGCAATTAAACCTTACACACCATCTAAAACTTATATAATATGCTTCATATATTAAACATAAAATAAGTAAAATATATTCCTCCATTCATTGCTTCACTTGACCCAAAAGATGATAACTTTCACCAAAAAGTTTATAATAAAATTATAAGTATTCTGAACCCTAGATACAAACAACCAACAAACTCCGGATACTGAAAACCTTCAGCAATCATACTCTCAGTACTCTCACACACCCACCGTCGTCGCCACCCAACAAACTCCGGATAGTGAAAACGCTATCTAAAGAATTACTAAAATTTATTAAACAATTGTTCGATTTTACACAAAAAAAAACTTATATACGGGTCGTATAACATTATACGGCCCATATACAGATCTTAAAAACCCAAAAATATAATCAAACCTCACAAAAATGAACACATTTGGCCGTATAACATTAGCTCGTATACAATTGTATACGGCTCGTATAAGGTTATACGTCCGTATACATGTAAAACAAAAAACAAACATTCCACTGTATTTATTTCTGTGCAACAACATTCTATACGGGCCGTATAAGGTTATACGGCCAGTATACACTAGGGATGTGAAAATAAGACAAGACACTTTATACAAGAAACAACCCCTGAGAAGTATAATAATTGCTAAATGCATATATATCTATTATAACTAATAAATGAAAGTTATTTGGGCCACGTGTCATTAGATTAGGGCATCACTTTTTGCCTTTTCCCGCCCAACAGTACCACTACCCTAAAAAACCCTAAAATCTTCTCCTTCACTTCACTTCTCCTTCTCCTTCACTTCTCCTGTACTCCTCTTCTCTTCTCCTTCACTTCATTTCAAATTTTGAATCTTAATCAAAGCCATGTCAATTCCAGTTATAGAACTAAAGAGACTGAATCTTCTTCCTTTCTGGCTTCTCTTATCTTCTCCTTTTGATACAATCCTTCATCAAAACCCTAGCCGAACCGTCTTCCTCACTTGAATCCAGGTATGACATTCTTGATCTTCAAACTAACTATCTATGTCACTTGAATCCAGGTATGTTCTTGATCTTCACTTAATTTTTAACTTTTTTGTCATGTTTTTATTCAGTAATTTTGTGAAATGATATGTTTCATATCGAAATAGGTATGTTTCATATCTTTGATATCGGATTCGGATTCGATTTGAAATGATATCGAAATAGGTATGTTTCATTTCTCAGCTTTATGTAGCCATTAAAGGATGGATATGATGTTCTTGAATTATTTGTTAAGTTTACTAAATTATGTGTAATTTATTAGCTACGAAAATGTGAAATTTGTTGTTACAACTTTATAGTAACATTTTTTAAACTTGCAATTGCTGGAATAAAAGTTTGTATTTTTATGTCGTTCAGGGGATCTTATCTAGCTACATAAAGCTGAGAAATACAGTCTTAAATGACAGTGAAACAGGGATGTGAAATATGTATGTGAAGGGCGAACAAGAAGGGCAGGGGCAAGATACTGGTAGCCCTCCGTTTATGAATAATGCTATGATGAGGCCAAATCCAGCAGTTATGGTCTCTCCAGATGCTATGAACTTGTCATCTGTTGACATGTACCGTCAAAAACATGACGTAACAGCAACGATTTGTTTACTGACTCGACTTATATATGTGGATGATAATGTTTCATGATGCCCCTTTTATTGTGTAAGAGATATTAGAGAACCTTGATGCAAGTTACTTTCTCCATTTGATTCCATAGGGTGATAATGTTCCTGCTCCATTCATGTCATTTGAATCCACTGGATTCCCTCCAGAATTGTTGAGGGAGGTAAGTCTTGGACTATCAGAATTTGTTCAAAGATTCTAATTTTTATTTTTTTATTAATTTTGCCTCTAGGATTAATACGTTTGACTTAACGCAGGTGCGATATCTGTTCCAGAAACGGAGCACATGTCGTACGCAGCCCTGCTATTCACACATTTATTCTGAGTTAGGCTGCAAATTCTGAAGTTGGCTCTGCCTCTTTTGTCTTAAATGCACCCTTTTCTTTACTCGAGTTGCTTCAGTAAGAAACTCTATATATATATAGACCTTCATTTACCAAACATCTTTTTCTCAATTCAAACATGCTTTAAATTATGTTTTTTTAACTTTCCTGCAAAATGCTCAACACTGAATGAAACAAATATCTGTTAATCTAAAGGGTTATATAATATGATTTTCTTTCAGATTTATGCTGCTGGTTTTGCTTTCCCTACACCAATTCAGGCACAATCAAGGCCTATTGCTCTACAAAACAGGGACATTGCAAAGACAGGTTCTGGTAAAACATTAGGTTATCTGATTCCTGCTTTCATGCTGCTTAGACATTGTAACAACAATCCCTAAAATGGGCCCACGATTGTTGTTTTAGCCCCCCACTAGAGAACTTGCTACTCAAATACAAGACGAGGCCATCAAGTGCGGTCGATCTGTCAGAATCTCTTGCACAGTGAGTTTTTTATCTTTAGCTACCATTTTATCATTTTCTGTTTGTGTACATATTTGCTAATGGGTGTGAATGTGGTTCAATGTTTGTATGACAGGGCTCCTAAGGGCCCACAACTGAAGGAGTTAGAATGAGGAGCAGATATTGTTGTAGCAACTCCAGGTCGACTTAATGATATACTTGAAATGAGGAAGGTTGACTTTCATCAAGTTTCTCTTCTTGTGCTTGATGAGGCTGATAGGATGCTTGATATGTGTTTCGAACCTCAAATAAGGAAGATTGTCAATGAAATACCTCCTCGTAGGCAGACCCTAATGTATACTGCCACTTGGCCGAAAGAAGTGAGGAAAATAGCTGGTGATCTTTTGGTCAATCCTGTTCAGGTCAACATTGGCAATGCAGATGAGCTTGCTGCAAATAAGTCCATTATGCAGGTAGTACATGGTTGTGTATGTTTGAGTAAAATGGCTAAAAAGCCATTTCTCTTTTACTTGTAGGACCTAGCTAACAGCTTGATATGTGATGTTGTAGTATGTGGAAGTGGTCCCTCAAATGGAGAAGCAGAGGCGTGTGGAACAGATTTTGAGATCTGAAGAAAGGGGTTCCAAAATTATTATTTTCTGTTCAACTAAAAAGTTATGTGATCAGCTTACACGTAGTATTAGTCATAATTTCGGTGCTGCTGCCATTCATGGAGACAAATCTCAGGGTGAGAGAGACTTCGTTCTCAATCAGTTCCGTTCTGGAAAGTCCCCATTTTAGTTGCTACTGATGTTGCTGCACGTGGCCTTGATTGTTTTGGAAAGTCCCCCATTTTAGTTGCTACTGATGTTCTGGAGATGTATGTTTGATAGGAAAGGTATAAGTTACAACATTATCATAAGTTTACATTTGTTATATGTTATAACGTTTTTGTTTTACATAATGTTAAAATGTGGCTGTTTTGACCCGTTTATGTTTGAGTGCCTTGATTGTTCTAACAAAAGTTCGTATCCAGGGACATTTGGTCTTCTTGACTATACCAACTATGATGACATGGAATATGTTGTAAGTTGATGAAATATTGTTTCTGAAAATCTATAGGAGGAGTCCTTCTAGGAGTCGAAGTAGGAGTCTCAGCAGAAGCAGAAGCCGGAGCCGGAGTAGAAGCAAAAGCTTGCGACGCAGTAGGAGGTATGAGCTATGAAAAATAATATATTATTATTTGGTTATTCTGTAATTCAATTAATTTTGGAGTTTATATTTGCAGCAAATCCTTGGAGCGCTCTGTGTCGAAATCGCCAGCTAAATCTAAGTCAGCATCTCCTGTGAAGCCGGAAAGGTGTTGTAGCATATGTATAACTATACACAAACATCTCCTTAGTATCATCTTTTATTAACTGCTCGTAACAAACCCGCTCTTTTTTCAACGTTTGTGCAGAGCCAGGTCAAAGTCGAGGTCAAGGTCAGAATCACCTCGCAAGGTATGAGGCGTCTTCTTTCCTTTCAACGTTTTTGCAGAATTTGGTATATATAAAGCAAAATTTTGATGTTACACAATCCCAACAAAATATAATATAATTTAGATGTTACTTGCAGGGAAAAAGAGCTACATGCATTGCATCAGTTATAGATCTTTAATGGATTAGTTATGATCAGAGTTTTATAATTGTCACAACAAATCTAAAGTTATAAACTACTTGAACAAAAAGATTTGAAAGGTTGTATGCATTAATGTTGACTTTGGGCAACTTGCGATCTGTTTGAGATGAAAGACATCCAAGATTTACGTTATTGGTAAAAATTATCATTTTGAGTAAAGGGCAAAGCTTTTTTTTAGTAAACAGGTCACCCTTATCAAAAGAAACCACTGTTGGGTTAAAATAGTGGCTGAAACCACTGTTTTGGTTAAAACAGTGAGTTAAACCACTGTTGGGTTAAAACAGTGGTTGAAACCACTGTTGGGTTAAAACAATGAGTTAAACTACTATTTGGTTAAAACAGTGGTTGAAACCGCTGTTAGGTTAAAACAGTGAGTTAAACCACTGTTGAGTTGCAACAATCGTTGAAACTACTGTTCTCTTAGGTTAAAACAGATGTTGAGTTGCTTTTATTATGACCTATAATATATTTTACTTTTGCTGACTTCATATAAGAGCATTATAAAAAAAGTAAATATGATTATGCATGTTGTGTTTAGCTATATTTGCAGATTGGATGTAAGGTATTACAAGGGTTGCCAACAATGCGAGACATAAGTACACCAAAGTTTACATAAAAGGATGAAGCAACAGTAGGAGAGCCATTCAAGTATGAACAAAAAATATGTGCATTCAAGTTTAAGTTTACATAAGAGGATGAAGCAAGAGGCCAAAACCAAAATTATTATTTTGTACCCTTAAATTTGTTTGCTCCGAATAGTTTTCAAAACAATTTTGTAATGTGTATTAAACAACATGAATACAGTGGATTAATTTTTAACTTCTGGAACTAAAAGTTTTACCTCTTGCTCGAATGTGAATTGGATCTTTCACTGTTGATGAGTAACATGAATACAGTGGGTTAATTTTTAACTTCTGGAACTAAAAGTTTTACCTCTCACTCGAATGTGAATTGGATCTTTCACTGTTCATGAATCCTTCATATGATCTTTCACTGTTCATGCTTCCAAAAATATTTCCTTATTTGTAGGGAAAGAGACTCCTTTGACTTGAGGAGCAAACTTACGTTTTGTGTTGGTCTTCTTTTACGGTTGCTGAAAAAGAACCACTGTGTATATGTTATGCGCACCACTGGCTTTGACCGGTCTCCCACCTGCGTGATTGCATACCTCCATTGGATGATAGATACTTCACTTCACGTAGCCTACAACTACGTATCTGGATTGCACACATGTCGCCCTGACAGGTTCATAGTTCATAATCTTGCATATGATGTGATCAGAAGTAGTAAATAGCATTGAGTTATGTACTTATCTAATGTTCAATACAGACCGGCTATTGCTTGGGCAACATGGGATCTCATAGCAATGGTGGAAAACGGAAAATATGATGGACCTACAACTCATTCTGTGACGTTTGTATGGAACGGACATGAGGTTCTTAACGACTTTCCCTTTTTCCTACACATTTAAAGATGATTTAACAGTTATGGGTTGATGGTATCTTTCAGTTACACTCTGTACCATCTTCTGGAAATTTTGTCATGTGATAATATTCTTTTTGCTCATACATCTTGCATGATAGGGAGAGAATGTAGAATTGATTGGAGATTTTAGTAATTGGAAAGAACCAATTAAAGCAACCTACAAAGGCGGCCCAAGATATGAAGCTGAGGTTCGACTTGCACAAGGGAAGTAAGTTACTTGCATTTCAAATCATTAAGCATACAATAGATCATAGATTATTATATATTGAATCTTAGTTGTTGAATCTTATAGGATTATCACTAATTAAACATTTTCCCCTTGAATGTTTGTACTTTCAGGTATATGCAAGATTGTTTCACCTTTGAGTGCTTCAGTTTCTGCTGGTACAGTTTTGACAAGAGAGAAAGTTGGTTTTAAGTTTACTACACGAGTGCAGCCTCTTCGTCTTGCTGAGTGGAATACTGATGACAAGAGAGAAAGTTAAGTTTTGTTTGAAATATTAATTATTTATATAGTTATGTATTATATATTTTATATTGTTCAACCCGTGTAGTACGCATACAAGTAACTTTCTTGAGCCCGGGAAGCAATCCCGGGTAAAAACCAAGTATATATATATATATATATATATATATATATATAGGGGAAGGATGTATAGAAAACCCACTTGTGGTTAGAAAACCCGGGAAACTCAAAGCTCCCGATTTTTTTTTAAATTTACACATGTTATATACATGTTTTTAAGGGTTTTGGGCAAAAAAAATCAAAAAAGCGCCAAGTAGATATTTAAAAAAAAATAAACAAGTCAAAGGAAGAAAGGATTGCTAATTGCGATCTGTCACTCCTTGCTTAACTACGGATTTGACCACCTTGACTTATAACTAGTTGTGTAGTTAAAACGCTTTAATTGTATTATGTGGAGTACATGTTAAGAAACCGCTACTTAATCGCATATTAATCGCTAATCGACTTATCGTTAATCGCATTCGCAACCCGAATTATGCGTTCTGGATATTGTTTTACGTGTGTGTGCTTATTATGTGTTACTTGTGCATGTTTATATTATGTATGGTGAATCATCGAAACGCAATCGCAATTGTATCGCATCGTAAATCTAGTCGCAAACGCTAAACACAAGCTATTTATAGTGATTGTATGTTAGATATAGTAGTTATGTTATTGTGTAACTAATGGGTAACACTATCGCATCGCTCGCTCGAAACGCATCGCAACGCTCTACACGCGAATCGAATCGAAACGACAAAACCCAACACGCCGAACACCAGGATCGAGTGGCCAACCGATCGGATTGCCATCCGATCGAGTTGCCATCCGATCGGTGACCAATCCAATCCAAGTGCCTTTCCCTTTATGGAAACCCTATAAATACCCTCCTGTCACATCATTTGTGATGTGACAGCTCCTCTACTCGACCAGCTCGCTCAAGCACTCATTTCTCTCGATTTCTCACGATTCTTGTAAGTTTCCAACCTAAATCTTGTACTTCTATGATCTACACGCATTCCTTCATCTTTTTCACCTTTGAATCTTAACTTTTAACCTTGAAATCAGTGGATTTGAGGTGTTCTAGGGTGATGTCACCATGGAGTTCTTATGAACTTCAAGAGTTGGCTTCATTCCACCAAGAATAACTAAGATCTGAAGGATTTCCACATAAACAAACAAAGATCTTGTATAGATCTAAACATAACCGAGGTTAAATGGATTGAAAGATGGTTTCCCAACTTTCTTTCAACTCTTTTACACTCAATGCACTTAAAACCGATAGAATCGGAGCTCGTTCTGATCTTCTACTCGTTCTTGGTGAAGTATTGGTTCAAGATCTGCTTTCTATTTAAGGGACAACCGATTTCGGGCTAGACATGAACAGCCGTCACGAACTAGTAAACTGATCGGACTAGGGTGATTCCTGTTCGATCAGATAACTTGGGTCATGATGGGGTTTCTGTTGTTTAGCACGTTATCACACCGTCTCGGTCAGACCGCAAAACTTTTCAAACTTAATGAATCTCCAAGTTGCAAAGATCAGATCGCGGGACGGGTTGCCGTCCTATCGGATTGTCATCCGATAGGATTGCCACCCGATCGGACCGGAATCCGATCGGACTGTACTTGAGGATTCAACTCTTAAACAATTTTCAACATGTTCACTGCATAGTTAATTCCAATGGACTGTCGCCCAAACGGTAGACCATCCGACTAGATGATGATCCAGCTGTGAACTTGTTCTCTGAGAAATACCTTGTCGAACGGATTGCCGTCCGATCGAACCGCCGTTCGATCGAATGACCTGAACGGTAGAGATACTTCTCTGTTTTCAGAATGCTACCACGAAAACTTCAAAAGGCAAACCATCATACACAAACACATCCATCCCCAAATAAGTGTCAATCCGACCGAATGGCCATCCGAACGGATTGACATCCGATCGAATGGCCATCCGTACGGATTGCCATCTGGCCGGATGACCACTCATCACTTGTTTACGTTGCACCGTTTTACACGCTGCTTATCATTTATGCTATCGTTCTGATCAGGCTAATCCCCACTCTAGCGCTCCCTTCAATCCATTTACTATCATCGCTATGAGTATACTCGATCCCTTTTTTGCTTTACGCACTTTTGGGTGTTACATACGTTACTTATTCTAAATCACATCGAACACACAATGCAAACACTATTTATATGCTGACCACTATTGCATGTTATACGTGACTCGATGAATGCCTGTTTGTTATGTTTACACATTGATTGCTGTCTACCTGCCTTAGCAACGATAGTACTATAGTTTGGACTCAGCACCTGTTCATTCAGGGGTTGTTAAGGACAATACTTCACGTGTTCGCAGTGGTGAACATGTGATGCGCACTCGCTACTCGCAATCAACTCGTAGTCAACTCGCAGTCATTGGTATTGATAGGATCTTTGTCGATAACTTACATGCTTCACATTATACGTTGTACATGCTGGTTATGCGTAAACAATTTCGAACTCTATTATACTATTAAACTTGTATGCTCACCTTTACACTATGTGTATTGACCTCTATTTTAACGTATGTAACAGGTGTTTAGGATGCTTGTTTGCTACTTGATGGAACCGAGCTTAGGAGAGTCTAGAAACCAACAAAGACAATTTATTTTTATTTGAATCTAGTTGTCGGGACATGTTTGTTTTGAGAATATCTATGTCTGTAATAACTTACTTGCTTAATAGGTTATGGTATGGGACATAATATTAACTATTCGGTAAAGTAGTTGTTATGGAATTTCTCTTGACAATCTGTTTCGCTTGGTGCCGCGCCCCGATGTTTCCGTCATCGGTTGGGGTGTGACAAAGAAAGCCCTAATTGGATGACTCCGATTGAAAAATTCCTCAAAAATGGTGAGTTACCCGTTGACCAGATAGAGGCTGAAAGGGTTCGAATTAAATCCAGGCAGTATGTATTGCAAAAAGGAATCCTCTACAAAAAGGGTTACCTTGCACCACTACTAAGATGTGTTGGCCCGGAACAAAGCCAATACCTGATCAAAGAGGTTCACGAGGGAATATGTGGAGCTCATTTTAGACCAAGATCAATGGTCACTAAGCTAATGAACCTCGGGTATTTTTGGCCTTCCATGCACCGAGACACCACCGAGCAGCTAAGAAAATGTGAAGCTTGTCAAATACATGCACCAGTGCCCAAGAGCCCCAAACACGATCTCGTTCCAATAACTTCAGCCTGGCCATTTCACAAATGGGGGATGGATATTGTTGGTCCATTCCCACCGGCCAAGGGCAGAGTGAAATTCTTATTGGTGGCTGTAGACTACTTTACCAAGTGGCCTGAAGTCAAAGCACTTGCAAAAATCTCGGGCAAACAAGTCATTGACTTCGTGTGGGAAAATATCATTTGTCGCTTCGGGCTGCCAGGAGTGTTAGTCACGGATAATGGGAAACAATTTGCTGAGAAGCCTTTCAGCACTTGGTACAAGGAATTCAGAATAACTCAAGTGTTCAGTTGCATACCCATAATCCAATGGCCAAGTTGAAAGAATGAATCGGAGCATAGTTGAAGGAATCAAGACTCGATTGGGGAGGCACGGAAACAATTGGCTCGAAGAGTTACCAAAAGTTCTATGGGCTATACGAACAACGGAAAAAACAAGTCACAAAAGAACACCTTACAACTTGGTGTTCGGATCAGAAGCTGTGATCCCAGCTGAAATAGGAGTTGTGAATCGAAGAACACTCAACATGGATCTCGAAGAAAACAACAGAGAGACCATGTTGAATTTTCAACTCCTCGAAGAAACACGCGATCAAGCCCCTATACAAGAAGCCAAGTACAAACAAAAAATGGAAGCTTATTACAACACAAGAGTCAAGCATGAACGCTTCAAGCCAGGATACCTCGTGCTTTGAAACAATGAGGCCAGCAAAAAAGAAAACCAAGGAAAACTTGGCCCAAAGTGGGAAGGGCCATACACAATCCTTGAAGCTCACAAAGGAGGATCCTATAAACTGGCCGACGCGGAGGGTAAAAAGCTTCCCAGACACTGGAATGGCAAGACCCTTAAAATGTTCCATGTCTGATCAAGAAAGTTTAGCTTGTATGACAAAATTTGTCCCATCCTTTTTGTAAAACAACAATATCTGTTGAATGAATGATGAAGTTTTATCAAATTTGTCTTTCTATCCTAAAATCAGGTTGAGAACCTAGCAAAAAACTCCATGGCAAGGGCCATGTAAGGGGATGAGCTCCCAGACCACATCGCTCAATAGGTTCAAGGGTTGAATGAACCTATATAAGGGGTGAGTTCCTATATCAATACAACTCCATGAGACTTAGAAAATTTTTTCAACAAACTTGTCTCATAGACGGGGTTGAACAGCCTACACCAAATGTTCTATGAACCTTAGAAAACGGTTCACAAAACAATTTTTTTAAGGAAAAGGATAGGCAATGTAAGGACCTGCAAAAATGTCCATAAACGAACCGTAAGTGAAAACCCGGACCCCTGAAACCCTAATGTGCATGAAAAACCAAGAAAACAAGAAATTTGAGTTTCAGGCGGGCTGCGTAAAACGTAAGCGTAGGCTTACGCGGGCTGCGCCAAACTCAAGATCACCGGATAAGCGTTACAGGCCACGTGGCAGCCATGTGGCGGACCTACCTGTGACACACAAGCCCTACACGTAGACTAGGGGTCCTCGCAGGCCGCGTAAAAGTCTTGTGAGGGTTTACGCGGGACGTGTAAAACCCATTTTTCAGCTATAAATTGATTAGGTCATGGCCTGTCCATCTGCACTCGAAAAACTTTTCAAAAGACGAAGTATACTGCTCAAATTCGTAATTTCACATAGGGAAACGCTGCTACAAGTACAGGGTATTAACTCGATCACTGCTACGATACAATGTCCGATCGATTGAAACCAATCCGATGGATGTTTAAGTGCTGCCCGTATTTGGGCTATACTTTGTCATTCGTCGTGAGGGTTTTGATTTCGTGAGCTATCGTAAATTTTGTATTAAGTTACTGACCTAGTTTCGTATGCATTGTCATTTAAACTAGGTTACAAGGCTAAATCAGTAGGCTAAACTCTGCCCGTCTAAACTTGCAATGTGAGTCATTCTCTTTTTATCAACTATTTTACTAAATCTCAAGTTGTTTTCAAAAGTTATAATTACAGGGATTAAGTCTTGGTTATCTTGAATCACTGGCAAGTGGGGTATTGTGCACATTACTAATTTCTCACGGTTAGGTAAACAAACCTAACAGTGATAATCATCACTACTTGGGTGAAAGGACCCAATAGTGGTATGACCATCGTCACCAGGGTGTGACACGGCGCCAGATAAAAATAAGATAGTAGTCATTGTAATCGCTCTTATGCTGTAATTTATAACTAATGTGTCGTTTTATATAACATGAGTGACTCGCCAGTATTTCCCCGCTGATAAAATATTTTTTAAACATGTTTCAGGTGACTTACTGTAAATCAAGGAAAAAGTGCTACGGAGCACTAACAGGCTTGAAGTGGTGGCTCAGTAAAATAAATAAACATCTTTTGTAAACCAAGGGATTTCCTCGGGAAATTACCTTTACTGTAATTTATGGGGTTTGTCCCAATTCGTGAAATAAAATAATTGGGCATTTTTCAAGTTTTTAAAGATCCTGTTAAACTTCCGCTGTCAAATCAAATAATAAATACCACGAGTTTCTGTCCCGCGGCTCCTAGACCGGGTAACACCGGGACGGGGGCCGTGACAGAAAAAGGTGGTATAAGAGCCACTGATTTAAGCCAATTAAGTATTTAGAAATACTTAATTTCTCAAATTGCCACTCTGTGATTCTATGAAAATTTAACTTGCAATATATAACTTTCTAATTAGGATTTTGTGTTTCCTGTATATCTGCTAAACAGCATGAATGAGTTGTCTGAAGCTCTTCAGAATCTCAATATCCATTCTGCTGGTATGGAAGTTTCCAGAGACTTTTCCAATTATCTGGCCGATACCGAAGAACCTATGGAATTCCAGGCTCAAGCCCAGGAGAAAACCAAGACGAAGAAAAAAGGAGAATCATAGGCTGGAGACGCGGACGGAGAAAGAAGCCAGCTGCCCAGAGGATTAAAAAGACTGAGGAACCAACAGACAAAGGCAAGGGAAAGGAGATCGGGGAAAGTTCAGGGCAAGCTCAAGAAATGCCACCCTGGGAGGAGCTTGATCGCAAACTGGCAAATTGTGACCTCTTTGGACCTTCCAATGAAAACCTCTTCAATTACCCTGCTGAAGCCCAACTTCCAGTTAATTTGCAACCTGCTATCCCAGACCCCATTGTCAGCCACCAACTTTTACCCGGGGAATTGGAAGAATGGTGGACAACTGACTGGCAATTTCAGAATCTCTTGAATAACCCTAATACCTATTTCCCCCAGTTTGACCCTGAGCCTGCACCAAACCCACCGATGAGCACCGAGAACTTGGCTGAACTCCGCCACTATGGCGAGGAGCTGGTGGACGCAGGAAATAGTATCCGGGAAGTGGTGGAGAGGATATCATGGAAATACGACGAGAGGGAACGTCGTTTCTGAAGTGCCAGCTGACAGGGATTGTATGTGGTTGTGCGGTTACGTGTTTAATAATAATAAATATTAATAAAAATATAATCATGTAAAATAACTTAAAATAAAACTTTTGTAATATAACTGGCGTGTATGGATGCATACTAATATATAAAATATGAACGTCGCAAAGTCGACAATTTTGGCTATACATGTTGACATAATTATGTGTGATTGTTTTATTGTGACTAATAATTTTTTTTTTAATTTGGTGCCAATAATTTATACATTTATATATTGAAAATTATCAGATGGAACCTACTGTCAATGAACCAGTTAACGAAGTTAACCAATCCGAGCAAAATAATGAGGATCACTTTCTTAATAGACAAGATATAGAAAATATCGTCACCCAGGGAATAGCCAATGTTATCCCAGCCATCGTCGCTGCTGTTAAAAGCCATGTTGAACCTTTACAAGCTAACCCCAGTAAACGCACGCGCGACGATAATTTCAGTAACAGTGTAAATGGAGGCGGCAACAATAACAATAACGATGATGTGATGAAAGCCCCATTTCTTAAAAGAATGAAAGCTGCAACGCCTGGTTGCACTTACAAGGAATTTCTTGCCTGTAAACCAATCGAATTTGCAGGCAACGAAGGGGCAACTGCTGCACTACGTTGGTTAGAGAAAACCGAAGCAGTAATTAAAATAAGTAAATGTGTCGAGGAAGACAAGGTCATGTACGCGTCGCATCTTTTTAAAGAAGGAGCGTTAGAATGGTGGAACACCGTGCTACAAGCCAAGGGAAGTGATGTGGTGTATGCCATGAATTGGGAAGAATTTAAGAGTTTAGTGGAAAGAAAATTATGTCCCGAAGATGAAAAGGAACAAATGACAAATAAGTTCCTGAACCACCGGATGGTGGATGTTGATTGTCGAGGATATACTTCGACATTCTTCGAGTAAGCTAGAGTTGTACCTACCCTGGCTTCGCCAGAACCGGTACTTATTTCTCGCTATATTTGGGGGTTGATTAGCGAAATTCGGGATATCATCAAAGCGGCGAGACCCCGCACTATTGATGATGCGGTGGAATTAGCCAACACCTTGACCGACGGACTGGTACGCACAAGTAAAGAAAACCAGAAGAAAGAAGTGGCCCAAAAGATTACCCAAGGATTTCGTGTGGGTAATAGTAGCAACTTCAAGAAAAGAGGAACTGGGCAATCCTCCACTGTTCCATTTTGTAGTACCTGTAAAAGAAAGCATTTTGGAAGATGCAAAGGGTATTGCAACTTCTGCAAAATTCCAAGGCATCAAGAAGAAGACTGCAGAAGGAAGAAATCCACAATTTGCTTCAATTGTGGAGAAGCTGGACATTTTAGACCAGACTGCCCTAAATTGGTCAAACCAGCTGACAACAAAGCCAAAACTGCAGAAGGAACTACCAAGAAAAACGCAAAAGCCTTCCAGTTGACTACCCAAGAAGCAGAACTAATCCCCGATGTGATTGCTGGAACGTTCCTAGTTCACGACGTTTATGCAAAAGTATTATTTGACTCTGGTGCAAACCAAAGTTTTATAAATACTTCATTCTGCCAAGCTCTTAACCTACCCTTAACCAACCTTAGACAAATTTTTACGGTAGAGACGGCATATGGGAATTCTGTTAACATAAATAAGGTTTTGCAAGAAGGAAAGATAGAACTCTTAGGCCATAAATTTTCTGCAAACCTGTTACCTATGAATTTAGCTGGATTCGATATTGTATTAGGAATGGATTGGTTAATAGCCAACCATGCTCGAATCCTCTGTGATAAAAACTCCATAGAAATTCATACACCCACAGGAGAAATAATGGTGATTACAGGAGATAAGCCATGTAAGCCAATGAAATTCATTTCAGTTATGAAAGTGGCCAATTATTCAAGAAAACAAGGAATAGTATATATGATTTCAGTAATTATTACTACCAAAGGCAAGGAACTTAAGGAAATTCCTGTAGTATCAGAATACTCAGATATATTCCCAGAAGAACTACCTGGATTACCACCCGATAGGGAAGTAGAATTTAGAATTCATCTAATTCCTGGAACTACACCGGTAGCTAAGGCACCTTATCGGTTAGCACCCACCGAAATGTTAGAACTGAAAAAGCAGTTAGATGAATTATTAAGCAAAGGATTTATACAACCTAGTTCATCCCCGTGGGGAGCTCCAGTGTTGTTTATGAAGAAGAAAGATGGTTCAATGAGAGTGTGTATTGATTATAGGGAATTGAATAAAGTTACAATTAAGAATCGATACCCATTACCTAGGATTGATGATCTTTTCGATCAACTTCAGGGAGCTAGATATTTTTCTAAGATAGATTTACGCTCCGGATACCATCAGTTAAAAGTACAAGAAGAAGACATACCTAAAACTGCTTTCAGAACTAGGTATCGTCATTACGAGTTTACAGTCATGCCCTTTGGATTAACAAATGCTCATGCAGCATTCATGGACATGATGAATAGAATCTGTAAACCGTATTTGGATAAATTTGTAATTGTCTTCATTGAAGATATACTCATTTATTCCAAAAGTCAGGACGATCATTGTGAACACTTGCATGCACTCTTAACTTTGTTAAGAAAAGAGAAGCTTGGCCAAATTCTCGAAGTGTGAATTTTGGCTACAAGAGGTGCAATTTTTAGGACACATGGTGAATCACGAAGGTATTCACGTAGATCCCTCTAAAATAGAAGCGATCACAAAATGGAAGGTCCCGCAATCAGCTATGGAAGTTAGAAGTTTTCTAGGGTTAGCCAGATACTATAGACGATTCATTAAGGATTTTTCTAAGATAGCTGTACCATTAACTAAGCTAACCTGTAAAGCAGTGAAGTTTGAATGGGGACCTAGACAAGAAGAGGCTTTTAAGATTTTAAAGCAAAGGTTAACAAACGCCCCACTTCTTGCCTTACCAGAAGGGACAGAAGATTTTGAAGTTTATTATGATGCTTCTAAGCTAGGATTAGGATGTGTGTTGATGCAGATTTTGTGTCCGATGCTTGTCGAATAGATTAGTTATTATTTTACGCTGAATTTGTAATAGTTAGTGAAACGGTCAAACGAACGTGTATAGACCCGCTCGTTTGAAGTGGTCAAACGAGAGGGTTATTCGGTTGACCGTGTGTGTTTGCAAGACAAGGGGTGTGACTATAAATAGAAAACCCTTGCCATTTGCAACACAAGGAGAGTTTAGGAGGTTTGAGACCTCACCGGGAGAGATCACCACTTGGTCTCTCCCCGGATGTGTACTCCTTTGGTATTAGTTCGGTTATCTTGTAATCGGGCCGATTTGTAATGTTATACTACCGGATTAATACAAAGAAGTTGTTTGTTTATATCTAATCTCTCCCGTCTTGAACCGATCTCACACGAATCACGGTTTCGGTCCCGAAACTCGGTCCTACAATTGGTATCAGAGCCATGGTGCCCGATTTAGTAAATCTAACCGTTTACTAAGTCACATGTGCTCTAGATCTGTGATTTTAGTGATTTTTGTTCAAGAAGAAAAGTTGGGTGAAAATGAGAAAAACTCAGATCTGGACCCGAATATTCAGATCTGTGCTGAAACAAGTGTTCGGTTTTATGTTTTTCACCTATATAATCAAGTTATCATCATCAAAAATCAAAAATACAATGTTTTCGTCAAAGATCTACATAAGAACAGTCGCTGTGTTCTTGATGTTCTTGGCGGCTGCTTAAAGAAACTAGGGTTTCTTCATACCCCGAAAGATGAAAAAGGTGCTCGAAAGATGATACTTTGGGTCGAAGGATCCAGATCTGGATCGAAAGATACCAGATATTTGTGGGAACCCTCAACAACTTCGAAAGATGATCCTCGAAGGATATCTTTCGACCTGATCCATCTTTCGAAAAATCTGATCAGCTCGAAGGATCCAATAGAAAAGAGATGTCGGCTGGTCTTAGAGCTGGTGGCCACTGATGTTGTTTTAGTGGAAATTAGATTTTGGTGGTGGTGTATGCAGCGAAAGAGAAGAAACAGAAAGATGAAGATAGAGGCTGCTGCTTTGTTGTTAATCGAAGAGAAGAGAGTAATTTTTGGAGGTGTATATCGCTGATTGTTCATCGATGTTGGTACTGATTGTTCTTCACGGCTGCTAATTTTTTTTTTTTGGGGGATTCTGATTTCGAGCTAAGTGTGTATCGCAGAAAGAGATTGTTGGATGTATGTTGTATGGCAAAGAATGGAGAAGACATAGATTTATGGGTTGTTTGACTATTTGGTTTTTATTAGATGCCACATGATTTATGGGCTGGTAAATAAACAACAGTTATTCTTCTTGGGCCATTAAATTGGAAAACATCCAGATCATAAGTGGGCCATTAATTTGGAATTAGGCCTCACAAAAATCAAACATCTTCGTGAGAACATCCAGATCATTCGTGGGCCTTCCATTGTTTATTTCGTTGGTTCTGTTGAAACGAAGAATCAAAAGGAGAAATAAGTCAATGAAATTTAATTGAGCTTGGGCTTATTGTTTGTGACACATTCTTCGTGGATCCATTTAACTCAAAAGTAAACAAAGAATCAAAGGATGTTTTATGGGATCACATGGATGCACATGGCTTATGGACCCCACTGTTAGTTGAAAAATGTTTCTCTGCATGTTGACGGTATGTGATGCATTATGCTAAATTGGAATATCTTTTATGAGCCCACTTATTTAGAAAACATAGAATAATGTATGGAGCATGATTGTTGGGTGAAAAATTAGGATGTCCATTGTTTCTAAGTGGGCTGGGATAGCTTTGTGATCACTCTTATTTGGGCTAAGGATATTTGGGTTTCAAGTGTTTAATCCTAAAGTGTGGTTTAGTTTTGGATCATGAGTTCAAGATTATACTATGGGCCAATTATTTTACATGGGTTGCAAAGTGGGGTCGGGTGTTCGCATAGTTTATCTGAATCGCGCTGTCAAGGTCAAAATTTGCACGGGTTCAGAAGCGCGCGAGATGATGAAGCTTGATGAAAACAAATGATGATTTTTTTGAAAAATGTGGGGTAGTCACGGTTACCGATGCAAATGTCAAAAATGGCGACGCGACTATTATGGGCCAAAAACAGAACGGTATGTTCACTTCCGCACGTCAATGTTTATGATTGTTATCGGTTATTCGTAAATGTTCGAAAGCATTTTGTTTATTGTCATATTCTCGCATTTGAAAACGAACGTATGAACCTGGAACGTCAATACCGGTCCTAACGAGTTCACAAAGTCTTTGGAGGGATACAAGTCGGATCCTACGGGGTACTAGGCGAAATTTCTTTATCAACTAGAATATGCAACGAAGAAATCTTTTTTGTTTATTGTCATATTCTCGCATTTGGTAACGAATGAATGAACCTAGAATGTCAATACCGGTCCTAACGAGCTCACAAAGTCTTTGGAGGGATACAAGTCGGATCCTACGGGGTACTAGGGGACGTTCTTATTCAACTAGAATATGCAAAGAAGAAAGTCGTTTTCGTGATTTTTCGGAACCGATAACATTCAATGAAGATTGATGACAGTTCCGCTCAGTGGAGGGAATTGGTGAACATTTGACGACAGTTTCTTTGAAGTGGAGAGAATCTGTTAAGGTTTAGAGATTTTACCAAAGAAATAGGGGGAATAAAAATTTCGTATGTTGAATTTCTTCGGTAAATTTCTAAACGCAATCACAGGTGGTAGAGTTTGTGATTTTCTGGTGATACTAACGGTTCGGCGTGGAATGTTTTGCACATACACATATTTGAGGATTTTAATTAATTCTCCAGCCAGCGTGAAGGGTTTTGCACGGAAAAATACAGGTTTCTAAAGTCTACAGTAGTTACAAAAGCGCTGTTCACTGAAGACCTGGGGAATCTTTATGAAAGCTGATAGTTCAAGACTGAAGACCTGCAGGATTCGGTTTTGGGTTTGATGTTTCTTTGGGATTTTACAAGGATCTGGGGGTAACTCAATTCGTTGAGTTTGCAAACGATGTACTTGGTCTAGCTGACTTCCTGAGTACTGATGCTGAAGATCCGTAGTGCATTACGTGGTCAACTTCACAAAGGCGAGACAATGAGATCTGGATGTAGTTCAACTAAGCATGCTGGTTGAGCTTGCAAGGGATACACTTGGTCTAGCTGACTTTCCTGAGTGTTGATGCTGAAGATTAAAGTGCATTACTTGGTCGATTCCACAAAGACGGTTTACAGAAGACAGTTCACCAGAAATCTCTATCAATGTAGTATGCTTGTATGAAATAGAGTTCTTATGACAAGATCAAGACTTGATGCAGTTTTTAAAAGAATGGAACCCTTATCAAATGCCGGTTGGAGTATTGGAAGATCAGCGGAAGATCGGTCAATTGAGGAAATTGCACAACACCCAACACGGATACGCGTACTTTGAGGGGGAACTATTATACAAGAAGCGTCAAGATACTACTTACCTGGATCATCAGTCAAGGGGGAATTTGTTAACACAGAGAAGATGAATACTTGACTGAAGATCGATTGCAGTTGCATTTTCAGCATTCGACAGCAACGGACAAGGGGGAATTTGTTGATGCAGATTTTGTGTCCGATGCTTGTCGAATAGATTAGTTATTATTTTACGCTGAATTTGTAATAGTTAGTGAAACGGTCAAACGAACGTGTATTGACCCGCTCGTTTGAAGTGGTCAAACGAGAGGGTTATTTGTTTGACCGTGTGTGTTTGCAAGACAAGGGGTGTGACTATAAATAGAAAACCCTTGCCATTTGCAATAAAAGGAGATTTTAGGAGGTTTGAGACCTCACCGGGAGAGATCACCACTTGGTCTCTCCCCGGATGTGTACTCCTTTGGTATTAGTTCGGTTATCTTGTAATCGGGCCGATTTGTAATGTTATACTACCGGATTAATACAAAGAAGTTTGTTTGTTTATATCTAATCTCTCCCGTCTTGAACCGATCTCACAAGAATCACGGTTTCGGTCACGAAACTCGGTCCTACAATGTGTGTTAATGAAACGCAAGAAGGTAATTGCATACGACTCAAGACAATTGAAGAAGCACGAAGAGAATTATACGACTCACGACTTAGAATTAGGAGCAATAATTTTTTCCCTTAAAATTTGGAGACATTATCTGTACAGAAGTAAGTTTACTGTCTATACAGATCATAAGAGTTTAAGATACATATTTGGGCAAAAAGAATTAAACATGAGGCAAAGAAGATGGATGGAAATTCTAAGTGACTACGACTGTGATATTCAATATCACAAAGGAAAGGCAAATGTAGTAGCAGATGCCCTAAGTCGTAAGTATCATGAGAAACAACAACGAGTTCGTGCTCTTAGGTTAAGTTTACAATTAGATCTAATGGAACAACTGAAGAGTGTTCAGAAAACAGCAATCGAGGATAGTACTGAAGGAATGAAAGGACGAATAAAGGAATTAGAGCAAGGAAGTGATGGAATTTGGAGATTCCACAAGAAAAGAATTTGGGTACCTAAGCAAGGAAACTTAAGAAGTAAAATTTTAGAGGAGGCCCATAAATCTAGATATACCATGCATCCTGGTAATAATAAGATGTACCAAGATTTAAGAAAAAATTTCTGGTGGATTGGTATGAAAAAGGACATAGCTAAATTCGTTTCTAAGTGCCTAACTTGTTCACAAGTTAAGGCAGAACACCAGAAACCCTCAGGTCTACTACAACAATTAGAAATGCCCATATGGAAATGGGAACTAATAACCATGGATTTCGTTACTAAGTTACCCAAAACCAGAAAAGGAAACGATGCAATTTGGGTAATTGTGGATCGATTAACCAAATCAGTTCATTTTCTACCCATGAAAGAAACATTTAGCATGGAAAGGTTAGCAAAGTTGTACGTAGATGAAGTAGTATCATTACATGGAGTCCCACTCTCCATTGTATCAGATAGGGATAGTCGCTTCACTTCACATTTTTGGACAAGTTTCCAAGAAGCCATGGGGACGCGATTAAATTTAAGTACAACCTACCATCCCCAAACAGACGGACAAAGTGAAAGGACGATCCAAACCCTGGAAGACATGCTTAGAGCATGTGTCATAGATTTTGGTGGAAATTGGGACGACCACTTACCTTTAATTGAGTTCTCCTATAATAATAGTTATCATGCAAGCATTGAAGCTGCCCCGTTCGAAGCACTATACGGACGTAAGTGTAGAACTCCAGTCTGTTGGGCAGAAATAGGAGAAAGTCAATTATCAGGTCCCGAAATCGTGCAAGAAACCACCGACAAGATTACTCAAATCCAGGAAAGACTGAAAACGGCGCGAGATCGCCAGAAGAGTTATGCAGACAATCGACGCAAGCCACTAGAATTTCAAGTTGGAGACAGGGTACTCTTGAAAGTTTCTCCTTGGAAAGGAGTAGTTCGGTTCGGTAAGAAAGGAAAGCTAAGTCCAAGATACGTAGGACCATTCCTAGTAATCCAGAGAATAGGACCGGTCGCCTATCGTTTACAACTACCAGAAGAGTTAGTGGGAGTACATGATGTATTTCATGTATCCAACCTCAAGAAATGTTTATCTGACGAATCCCTGGTAGTACCTCTTCAAGATATAGAGGTAAATGAAAAGCTAAAATTTGTTGAGAAACCACTCCAAATAGAAGACAGAAAGGTCAAGTTTCTCAAACACAAAAGATTGGTACTAGTCAAAGTCAAGTGGGATTCAAAAAGAGGACCTGAATACACCTGGGAGCTGGAATCAGAAATGAAGCGAAAGTATCCTCACTTATTTCAATAAATCTCGAGGACGAGATTTTAAATAAGGTGGGGAGGATGTAAGGACCTGCAAAAATGTCCATAAACGAACCGTAAGTGAAAACCCGGATCCCTGAAACCCTAATGTGCATGAAAAACCAAGAAAACAAGAATTGTGAGTTTCAGGCGGGCCGCGTAAAACGTAAGCCTAGGCTTACGCGGGCTGCGCCAAACTCAAGATCACCGGATAAGCATTACAGGCCATGTGGCAGCCACGTGGCGGACCTACCTGTGACACACAAGCCCTACACGTAGACTAGGGGTCCTCGCGGGCCGCGTAAAACCCATTTTTCAGCTATAAATTGATTAGTTCATGGCCTGTCCATCTGCACTCGAAAAACTTTTCAAAAGACGAAGTATACTGCTCAAATTCGTAATTTCACGTAGGGAAACGCTACTACAAGTATAGGGTATTAGCTTGATCACTGCTACGATACAATGTCCGATTGATTGAAACTAATCCGATGGATGTTTAAGTGCTGCCCGTATTTGGGCTATACTTTGTCATTCGTCATGAGGGTTTTGATTTCGTGAGCTATCGTAAATGTTGTATTAAGTTACTGACCTAGTTTCATATGCATTGTCATTTAAACTAGGTTACAAGGCTAAATCAGTAGGCTAAACTCTGCCCGTCTAAACTTGCAATGTGAGTCATTATCTTTTATCAACTATTTTACTAAATCTCAAGCTGTTTTCAAAAGTTATAATTACATGGATTAAGTCTTGGTTATCTTGAATCCCTGGCAAGTGGGGTATTGTGCACATTACTAATTTCTCACGGTTAGGTAAACAAACCTAACAGTGATAATCATCACTACTTGGGTGAAAGGACCCAATAGTGGTATGACCATCGTCACCAGGGTGTGACACGACGCCAGATAAAAATAAGATAGTAGCCATTGTAATCGCTCTTATGCTGTAATTTATAACTAATGTGTCGTTTTATATAACATGAGTGACTCGCCAGTATTTCCCCGCTGATAAAATATTTTTTAAACATGTTTCAGGTGACTTACTGTAAATCAAGGAAAAAGTGCTACGAAGCACTAACAAGCTTGAAGTGGTGGCTCAGTAAAATAAATAAACATGTTTTGAAAACCAAGGGATTTCCTCGGGAAATTACCTTTACTGTAATTTACGGGGTTTGTCCCAATTCGTGAAATAAAATAATTGGACATTTTCAAGTTTTTAAAGATCCTGTTAAACTTCCGTTGTCAAATCAAATAATAAATACCACGAGTTTCTGTCCCGCGGCTCCTAGACCGGGTAACACCGGGACGGGGGCTGTGACAGGCAACATGTGCCCTTTCTATCTAATAAAGCCTTGAAGCTAAAGTGACTGCAGCACTAAAACTTCTTAAGGAACACTAGATAAAGAGAGACATAAAACAGACAAGACAAATTACCATCAACATATGAACAACAAAGACAAGCCCATAAACATAAGGACAATTGGAAGGGCAAAACAACAACATAACAATAATAGGTTGTATGCAACTTGGAACCAAAAATACAAAGCAAAACACCAAGTCACAAACAACAAGCAACAACCGGAAGCCTCGAAGGCTTCAAGCTACAATTTTAACCAAGCTGCCTTATAAAAACATACAGACCATAACAAAGCAAGTAGTAGAAAGTTAATAACATAACATAAGAAGCCTTAAAGGCCTCCAAAAGCTACATAATGTTGCAACAGTCACAACCAAACCTTAACGGTTTGTAAACATAGAAATTGTTCAAACAACCACTAAGGCTAACAACCATCAACAGAAACCTTAGGGGTTTCCGCAAAACCTAAATTGTTTTCAAAAGACATACAAACCATCAAATTTTTTTAAGGTGCTAAGAAAGCTACGAATGTATTGTTCTGTAGGATCGTGAAACGACCTAACGAGTCGATCAGAAGAGTGCTCAGACTGAATCAGAGGCGGAATTCATTGATTCGGTCTTCGTTTAGCTTGTATTCACTAATAAATGTCTTGTATATTGATGTTGAACAGATTACAGTACAGAGACACTTCGACAGGGCTTCGCCGTCGGAATTCTAGAACGTTACAAATGAGAAAGTTTGAAGGGTATTTATAGGCTAGACCCTGACCGTTTGAAGATGGCATGATATGCTTCAAACGGTCACCCCTTCAAACTGTCATTACACTTTCAAACATGACCTCTTCAAACATGACCTCTTCAAACTAGCAGGTCCTTCAAACTAGCAGCCTTCAAACTAGCAGGTCCTTCAAACTAGCAGGTCCTTCAAACTAGCAGGCACTCTTCAAACTTTCAGTCCGAGACTCGATATAAGACGAAGTCGACAGATGTAATGCACCAACAGATTCCCCTCAGATGTTGACGAGTCTTAAGTGTCGAGTCTTCGCATCTTCAGTCTTTTGTCTTTCTTAGCATATACCAGGATCTTCTCTTTGGCTCTAACCTCGTCAGACTCCCCCTCTCATCATGATGGGATCGCCGTCTAGAATTAGCTATCACCTTGAGATCAAACACTGGCTTTAGTTCTGTTCAGCTCATCTCCTGCACAAATTTTCTCATCAAAACATAAGTTTTTACTTAACTCAATAAGAAAAACTTACTGGAAATAGTTCCATCAAGTTCAAATTAATGATCTCGATTAACTAATCTAACTTTTTCTTTTCTCAAAATCAGTTTCTTCTTTTAAACGCACACTCCCAAACCAGTTCATCATGTTCAGCACTTGAAATTTTGAACATCAGCTCTTCAACATCAGTTGTCGAAAATCTTTTTGGGTTTTGAAATCAAATGCAATGCAGTAAAGAAATATTTACAAACAATATTTTTGTGAGCTTGTGTAAGAGGATCATATCAGTTTTTGTGACAAATCACTAACACCGTTAAGCTTGATACATTTTAAGTTCTAAACGATTCACGTAAATTGACGATATTGTTGTCCACTTAAACTCAATCTAAAAACTTTCGAAATGCTTACCGATACGTTAAGGTATATTAAGATAGCACTAAATTCTTATGGACCCCACGATCTCAGCATATCCCCTCATCATGCAATACACTGACTCAAGTAATGCCTTTAAACTTTTATCAACTGTGATTTATGCGAAAACAAAGCAGAATGTTTAAACATTAACAATCAGGTCGATACTTCCGTATACGCAGAGAAAGTCCAATGTTTAAACAAAATAAGAAAAATAAAATAAGTTGAAGTTGTTTAGGCTTTAACCACCAGGTCGATGCTCCCGTATACGCAGAGGAGGTCCAAAGCTTAAACGAAACACCAAAGAAAATAAAGCAGAACGTTTAGGCAACAACATCCAGGTCGATACTCACGTATACGCAGAGGATGTCCGATGCTTAAACAAAATAAAGAAATAAAACAAGTTTAAATCTTTGCAAAATGAAATGCACAATCACAGTGACTTTTTAGAAAAGTTGTGAAAGTTCACAAACTTAACTAGTTTTATGTCTTTCGACAATGAGCGATTACTGAGTAGGCACACAGTCAAGAAGGACAAAACTAAGTACTATGCTTTCAATCATGTTTCCCACTAGAACTAGGCTTTTTCATTTTAGTTTGTATCGTTATCGCAAATCTACTAGTCTAACTGAGCCTACCGTCACATCTTTAGTGAGACCGCTTATCACATTTTATCTCTCCATTTCTTTAGCATGCTGTGACAGTCCAACTGATCTACTATCATTTCCTCTTTTTACAACAAAACTCATTTTGAATTTTTCAATGTTTTTGACATTTTCAAATTTTCTAATTTTTTAAAATTTTTACTCCCCCTAAAATCAAAATATGTCTCAATTTTGATTTTCTGGGAAAATTTGAAAAACAAGTTGTACAAGAAACGTGACAACATGATGAGAATCACTTCAATTCTCCATTCACTTGGCTTGAACAATCAGAACTCCCCCTGACAACAAACTATTTTCCCATGGTGATTTCAAAACACTTAAGTTTGTTTTAATCAAAATGGTTTTTCCGGAAAATTAGTTTTGTAAGTCATTTCTCAAACCTGGGGTTTCATCACCTTGTTCTTTCAACCACTTATATGAAAGTTAAATCAAATACAACTTAATGTCTTTGATTAAACATTTCTCAAGAAAGATGCCGATTCCTGCTCCACGCTTACCAACTTGGGAACTCCGGCAAGTCAGGTTTTTCATTTAAACAGATTCACCCAAGCCTGACGGTCCTTGGGTGCTTTGGAATTCTTGTTCAACAATGGTGGAAAATTTGCATCATCCATTGTTAAACCAGAATTCTCATTTTTTACCTCAACACACGGCTCTTCTGGGTTTACCATACCAGAATGATTGCCTGAATGTGGCTTGTCTGACTTTGATAAGACAGATTCATCGCCGACATGTGGCTCCTTTGTTTCCGAAGAAACAGATTCATTGCCAATAACTTTCTTTTTCTTCTTTCCCTCTTTCGTCCTCAGATTTGTATCTGATGAATCCGTTTTGCTTGATTTTTCATTCTTTGGAGAGCAAGACGATTTATCAGAACTTTTATCTGTTTTACCAGTTGTATCCGAGGACAAAATCTTTTCAAGATATTCTCTTGCTTTCTTCCTCTTTTTCCTCAGTCTGTCTTTTTGCCCCTGCGAAAGCTTCACTTTCGGTTTTAGAATTTTCTGTTCTTGAACTTTAGGTTCTTGAACTTTCTGTTCTTTGGGCTTTGCTTTGACATTGACTGGTTTCTTTACCATTTTCTGAGATTCAGCCCTCAATCTTCCCTTTGATCTCATTGGGCAATCTCTGGCAATGTGACCTTTGATATGACATTCAAAGCATCTCCTCGTCTCAAACCACTGATTTTGGCAGTTAACAGCAATGTGTCCTCTCACACCACAAGTGTAACACACTCTGTTATCGTACCAATCACCACTTTCAGTCCAAACATTCAGATCATAGCATTGTCTGGCTTTGTAGTGATCATCACTCCTCTTGAAAACTTGATTTGGCTTTTGAGCTCTGTGGTCCGACCTGCACCACTCATTACCAACAATTTTTGAATTTTCATTTTTTACTTTTTGTAATTTTTTATTGCAATTGGATGATTGATCTGATGAACTTTTATTTTCTTTTTGAACATTTTTCAAAATTTTCTCTTTTTGTTTTTGTTGCACTTTCTTTTTCAAAGGTTTTTGCTTAGAGCATTCTCCCTTTTCAGTTGATTGTGGAACAGTTTCTTGAAACTTTTCTTTTAACTTCAAAAATAAATTCTTTTTCTTCATTTTTTCATTTTCATCATCAGATTTCTCATCACAATCTTCAACTTTGACTTTGGCAAAGTTTGTGACATTGTCACTTATTGGAACTGAATTAATAGGTTTTGGACAAGAAATAGTTGATGTATTCACAAACACCTTCAACTTTTCTTCCCATTCCTTGATTTTCTTTTGAGCACACTCTGCTTCCTTTTCAAGTCGAATAATCTTTTCAAGATGAGAATTGATTGCAATTTGTTTTTCAAGATTGTTTTTACCAAACAAATCTCTCTCATCTTCTAAAATTTTTATTTGACTTTGAAAATCTTTTTCAATTTTTGATTTTTCATTTTCAAAACTTTTAATTTTATCTTCAAAATTTTTTCCATTTTCTTTCAACTTCTTGTTTTCAGATGTTAAACTGTTCAAGTCATTTAACAGTTTAACATTTTCAGATTTTTGCTTCTCACAAATTTCCTGCAATATAAGAATCTGTTTAACATCAGCTTGCTTCTCATCCTTCAACTTGTTGACTTCCAATGTCAAACTTTCCGCATCTTTCAAGAATTTGCCATTGTCAGCTTCAAGTTTATCACATTTAGAACACACTGATGCAGAACTTGAAGATTCATTCTTCACAAATTCTTCAGGCTTTGAGATTTCCTTTTTCTCTATCTTGTATGTTCCTGCACAAAAAATTTTAACGAAATCAAGAGGATTCATATTCTCATAAATATAACAACCCCTCTTCATATCGTAAATCAGATTACTTTTTGCAGCAAGACATACATTAATTCTTCTTTTCATTTCAAGAATCACATCTAAATCCATTTTCATCAAAATATTTTTTGTTTCATTTATCAATTCTTTCTTTTTATTGTCACTTTCATACTCAAAATATTTAAGTTTGTTGATGAACCCTTTTAGATACAGCTTTGAAAAACTAGAATCTTTCTTTAGGTTTTTCAAACATTCATCCCATTCGATAGGTAATGCATCAGCAAACTTTGATACTTTTTCAGTATCTGACAGTCTTATCTCATGTTCTTTCAAATGTTCAATTAAGACTGTATATCGGTTTGCTAGATCATCCAAATTTTCATTTTTCAAACATACAAAGTATTTAAATCTTTTCTCCCAACCAACCTTCTTCACATTGCTATAACTATCATCTATATATCCTCTATGCCAATCGTTGAATCTTTCGAAATAATAATTTTCTTGTTCATCAAACATTTTTTCAACTTTCAAAAACAACCTGTTCAAATTCAAACGACCTTTTTCCAATGACCTGGCTAAACCACACGACCTGGAACAAGTTTGAATTCAAATGAACTGAACCACCTCTTATGAACTGTTTCAAACAACTTTGAACCGTATGACTTTGATGCGATATATGACCCTAAGATTAATACAAACACAGTCTGTTGCAAACAAGATTAATAACCGACAACTATTTGAATCACGTGGATTAGTAAATGTCCGTCTGACAATTAAAGAATTCAAGAGACTTTAATATGGGCCGATATACTTAATTGTTTCACATGGGCTGATCAATATTAATACTTAAAACAAATCGATTGGACCTCAATGATAACTCCACATGCAAACCGAATTAATGGACTTCACATATATCGATAATATCAATATTCAAAGCCAATCGATTGAACCAATGTGTCGGACTTCACAATCTGGACTACAATTTACGATAATCACATGCAATTTCGAATATCAATGCAGACTGACAACACATGCTAAAGCTGGAAACAACACATGTAAACCGACCACATTCTTCAAAGTTTCACACAATTCGATGCACTATCAAACGATGTTCATGTTTCAAACGGTCAGGTCAATTTCAAACTGTCAGGTTAATTTCAAACGGTCAGACGCTGATTCAAACGGTAAGGTGGCAGTTTCAAACGTTAAGGTGGCAGTTTCAAACGGTCAGGTGCTGAACTTGTTCAAACGGTCACCGGTTTTCAAGCCATTTCAACCACTTTAACTTCGAATTTTAAGCTGAAACTTTCAAGGGTTTGTTAAATCACAATTACGCACACATTGTAAAAGTTTTAGCCGATTTTAACCGTGAAAAGTATCAATTTTGTGAAAGAAGGTGTAGAAAATCAGAATATTCCAGCGAAAACGAGCTAAACGGTAAGAACTCTTCCTCCTGAGCTCTGATACCACTTGTAGGGTCGTGAAACGACCTAACGAGTCGATCAGAAGAGTGCTCAGACTGAATCAGAGGCGGAATTCATTGATTCGGTCTTCGTTTAGCTTGTATTCACTAATAAATGTCTTGTATATTGATGTTGAACATATTACAGTACAGAGACACTTCGACAGGGCTTCGCCGTCGGAATTCTAGAACGTTACAAATGAGAAAGTTTGAAGGGTATTTATAGGCTAGACCCTGACCGTTTGAAGATGGCATGACATGCTTCAAACGGTCACCCCTTCAAACTGTCATGACACTTTCAAACATGACCTCTTCAAACATGACCTCTTCAAACTAGCAGGTCCTTCAAACTAGCAGCCTTCAAACTAGCAGGTCCTTCAAACTAGCAGGTCCTTCAAAATAGCAGGCACTCTTCAAACTTTCAGTCCGAGACTCGATATAAGACGAAGTCGACAGATGTAATGCACCAACATGTTCAAACATCAGGAAGAGGCTTAGAAGCCCCAGAACCATCACCTTTACCCTTTTTGGCCTTCTTTGCTTTCTTGGCCTTTGAACCACCATCACCTCCAACCGCTGAACCTTCGAGGCTTGTTTCCTTGGAAACATCAGCATCGTCTGAAAAGGTTTCCTCACTATCTCCTGAACGAGAACGTTTCTTCGACAAGGAATCAAGCACTTCAGCATAAACCTTCTCGTTTAGTCCAGCTGGTTTCAACCCCTGTAAGACGGAAAGAGGTTTACCAAAACAAGTTGAAACTTCACTTACATATGGGTAAGTCAACCTCTCCATCTTTTGAACAGACTCCTTAAAGACCCCAGAAGCATCAGGACGAAACATAGGAGACTGTTCTAAGGCCTGACCAGACTCGTGAAGTTTAAAACCAGCAACAAGGCCCAAATGTTTCCCATAGTTCACCAGTTTGGTATAAACCTCCCCAAGAGCAGAATTGAATTCATTAGAATGATGGAGATAAGTGACAACCTGGAGAAAACCTTGCTGAATGAGCCACTGGTTATCACCAGTAGCTTGAACGGCTGAAGCTTTCAAGCCTTCCTTCTCTTCATCAAAGGCTTTCTTTTGAACATCTAAGGCATCCCTATTAGCCTTCAACTTTAACTTATCTGCTTTAAAACTCTTCTTGAGATCATTCATCTCAATCTCATGCCTCCTGGTCAACTCACCAACCTTCTTTACCCAAGCCTCCTCCTTTTTCGAAAACCCATCAACTTCCTTCTTCATCGCAGCCATGGAGGCCTTCATTTTATCTTTCTTCTTTGTAACCTCTTCATACTCTTGCATCCCTTTTGTGAAACGGGCAACACCCTCAGCCAAAAGGCCAGAAAGGTTGCAAGAGCTCAACATCAACCTTGAGATAAAATGATAACCCTCCATCTCCGAAATGGCATCCCGGACACCAGGAGGAGCAAAATGAGCTAACACATCTGCACAAACAGCAGGATCCTTAAAGCTATCCCCAACCTTCACACCCCAGTTGGGAACATAAACCTCTTCAGTTTCAGGCTCCTCCAAGCTTTCAACACTTTTGCCAGATGAACCCTGAATGGCAGGTGTAGCACCCTTCTTGACCAACTTCTTCTTATTCCCAGAAACCACCAACTATTTTTCCTTGCCCTTCTCCACACCACCTTCAGTAACCTGCTCCGCGGACACCTCAATATCATCGCTAATGTCAATGGCCTCTTAACCAGAGGGCAGATTAGCACCTTTTAAATGACGGTTTGACCGACGAACAAAAACCTTGGAACCTGGAACTTTCGTGAAACCTTTAACATTTGGAACACTCACATAACCGGAACCTTCGAACCTATGCTCAGATCCCCTAGCAACTGCATCTTCACCAGGAGTAGCCGCAGCATCCCCAAACACAACATCAGAAGTGTCATCGCTCTTCACAAAGTCAAGTGCAGACATAACTACAAGACAAACACAAATAAAGGGTATAAACAAACAGGAAATAGAAACATAATAGTACAACAGGACAAATGCATACCCTGCCCATCTCTCATAACCACTGGATCTCAATTAGTCTTGTCCCACAACCTACTAATGCCCAACAACACTAGTAAGGGCTCAGGAAAGGGGCGAACCCTCGAAGGGCACTCCCTAAGGGTTTCAAGAAAACAAGTGTTTATCTCAAGAGTAGAGGGTTCAGGTTCGTTAAGAATGTGACAACTCGTATTTCAAACCTTTCGTTGTACTTTGATGTAACTTGTTTGAACAATATGTAATTACGTAATACGTGGTTTTAATGGAATGTTTGTTATGTTATGTGATTATGTGTGTAATGTATGTATTTAATGTAGTCGCACAACACTAGCCCAATCGTACAAGCTCATTCGGGCCACACTCTTTGTACTCGAAACCCAAGGGCAACCCATGAAGGGTTCAGCCCACTCCCTTAGTTCGAATAACACCTAGAGTGTTAGTATAAATTCTACACTTCGCCAAAACACACAAAGTTTAGCAAATCCTAAATCTCTCTTCCTCTCTCTCTCGAAGCCGACGACCCCATCCCTCTTCCTTGAAGACTTTCTTGTTCGGATCATCCCTGTTTTACCTTCTAACCGGTTAGTGTTTCATGGTTATTGTTTTGTTAAATGATGTTGTGATTTATATGTTTCTACATAATGACTTACGAATGATATGCGGTTGATTATGAAATAAATTGATGAGATTAGTATTCATGTAAATCGGCTCTTATGTGTAATATGTTAGTTCAATATAGGGTTTGATAATCATGTGATGATAATAATGATCTAGAACCGAAAGAATGTAATCGGCCATATGTGTTTGGATTCGGATGGAATATAAGATTTGTTTTGAGTTATTGGATGATGAATTTAGGATCTTGATGTCAATTATGTTAATTGATTCGATGTGATAATGATGAGTTGTTGTATGATTAACTAGGGTTCATAAAAATTAATTTGTAAATGTTTAGTTTGATCGATTATTTGCATGATTGGAAACTGTTATTTTGATTCAATGAATGCAAAATAGGAATCTGTTGAATGATTGAAACTGATTGCATGAAATTAGGGGATTGGATAACTAATCGCACAAGACCACCATTGATCGCACAAGATCTTATCGGATCGCACAAGGGACTGGTCGCACAAGCTTGGTGCAACTGTTTAAAGCTCACAGTACAACTCAGTTATGCACGATCGCACAAGGTATTGTGGATCGCACAAGATATGTCAATCACACAATACCTTGGGCCACACAGTATGTTAAATTATGTTATGATGTTGGGCCGAACAACCCAATATCCAGTCGCACAAGCTGTTCCGGATTACACAAGATAAATAGACCGCACAAGTTAATTTCCTGTTTGTTTGTTTGGGCCGTGTGAATGTTGGGTTGCTTATGATATTGAGCCAGGTTGTTTCAGTCGCACAACCCGTTGTGAGTCGCATAAGTTGTGCTGGACGCACAACAGGTTGGGCCAAATATTATTGGGCTTCAATTATTGAATCGCACAAGATGATTGGACCGTTGAACTTGTGCGAGCCCAATCATCTAAGTCGCACAAGTTTGGTTATGATGTATACTTGACTGTTAATGTGTTGAATGTGATCTTACGTGTTTGCCATGATCATTACGTGTTCGTAACCTGTTAGTTTATGTGTAAACCTATGTGCACTATTTGAACCTAGACCTGACTTGTATGGTAACCATGTTAGGATGTGGTTGACCACATATAGCTCAAGTGACCTTTTCGTGTATCTTCCGAGCTAACCTAAGGTGAGTTCACACTTTCTACAAGGCATAGGATTCCCGGTGGTTTGGGAATGGGTTAAGGAACTAAAATGGAACCTGCATATTCTTCTTGGGTAGAATATGTACCTCCATCCTCCATGGGAAGGATGACAACATTAAGCCTGCGTATTCTCCTTGGGTAGATTACGTACCTCCATGGGAAGGATGACAACGTATAACTTACTAGACAAAACTCTATCATGAAGTCCCTCATTTTTGTATCGACTTAATCGACGGGCCAATGGTGAGCGGGTCATTAGTTAAATAGCGCTATTAGTTTTGACAAGCCTCACACCGTGCCGCAGAGGACGGGAGTGGACTAATGGATCTGGGCACTTAGTCAATGATGATAGACATTGACGCAGGGCACATAAACATGACTCCAGTCAGTTGTCGATATGGTAACGGGTCTAGTGGTTAACATGGGCTAGCCCCTACTGGTTATGGTTTGGGAAACAAGGAATTGGTTAACTCATGGTTTTCAAAAGAACTTATGGTTTTTGGAACAACTTTAAAATGGACAACCAACTGTGAACTCGCTCAACTTTGTTGTTGATTCGTTGCTACATGCCTTGCAGGTCGTTAGGTGCTTAGATGGAGCTTGCACAAGAAGGAGAGGTCGTTGTGGGACATGGACTGTTGAGTTCCATGTTAAACATTTGAACTTTTAACTTATGTTTTGGTTTTACACTTTATGCTTCCGCTGATAACTTGAACTTAGTTAATTTGTTTTGGACACCAATTATATTGTGGTTGGTTTTATATTTACTTTAATATGTTGTTCAATATGATTGGTGGCTTGATCCTAGTCATGTCACGCCTCCTGCGGTGATACTTCGCTTTTGGAAATTGGGGGTGTGACAGATTGGTATCAGAGCCATTGGTTATAGTGAATTTGGTTTTAAAAAGGGAAAAGCTTTTTCACAAAACCAAACTATAACCTGTACAGTGCTCAACGATCCACAACGACACTTCGCTCCACGTGCAAGATTCAACACTATAGGTAATATGGTTTGTGTTCGTATTGCCTGCCTGTTAGTTTAAGTAGTGCATTGATCATGGTATGTTTAGTTAAGTGTAACAAATGCTGCTTGAAACCTTGTGTGCTTGCTTTTTTCTGTCATCCCATAATTACGCACTTTCGCGACACCATTCTCATTTGTGTTTCCTTCGATGTGAAGATCATGAGTGGACGCCTACACTTGACTCAAGCCCAGCTGATGGCTCTAATCAACGAACGAGTTGCTGAGGCACTCGCAGCAGCCTCTGCAGGAGGTATAACCTGCCATTTCGACCTATCCTAGGATGTTTAGATCCTACTCTCGTGAACCGACTCTCGCTCTTAAATTTGTCTTTTCTTTCTCGCGCGACAGGTCAACATGCTCAACCTCCCGTGTGTACGTTCAAGACCTTTATGGACTGTCGAACTAGTACCTTCAGTGGTACAGAAGGAGCCGTAGGTCTTCTTCACTGGTTCGAGAAGCTCGAATATGTTTTCGAGATGTGTGAATGCCCTGTTGCAATTAGGGTGAAGTTTGCTACGGGAACTCTTGAAGGTGTTGCGCTCACCTGGTGGAACGCTCAGGTTCAAATGCTAGGGTTGGTAGCTGCTAATGCCACCCCATGGAATGACTTTAAGGATCTGATCAAGGAGGAGTATTGTCATTATGATGACATCCATAAGCTAGAAGTGGAGTTTTACAATCTAAAGATGACAGGATCTGAAATCGAGGCATATACGAAGAGATCGAATGAACTAGCTGCTTTGTGTCCTACTATGGTGGATCCTCCCTGCAAACGTATCGAGCTTTATATCAAGGGATTAGTGCCAGAATTCAGAGTATGGTGACTTCGGCTAACCTTCTCATGATTCAGCAGGTCATTCGACTATCCCACCGTCTCACTGACCAGGCAGTCGAACAGAACAGACTGCTAAAACGTATTAGTGCTACCACTACTTCAGATGCTCCTAGTGACAACAAGCACAAGTGGGATGTAAGTTCAAGCAAGGGTTCAGCTTCTGTGCAGTCTCAGTCTCAGCAGCGAAGGACTGATGACTACAAGAGCCCTGGTCAACAAGGAGGGTACACGGGAAATCAGCCTAAGTGCAACCGTTGTAACTTGCACCACAGCGGGCCATGTAGCAAGGGTCACTGTCATAGATGCTACAAGCTTGGTCACACAGCAAAGGATTGAATGAGCCCATACCCTGCGAATCAGAATCGTCAGCAGTAGCAACAATCTCCACAGAACCAGCAGCAGCAACAACAACAGGGTATTAACAAAGGGTATTTTCAGTGTGGTGCTGAAGGTCACTTCAAGAGAAACTGTCCACAGCTGAACCAGAATCAGAACAACAACAACAACCAGGGAAATGGGAACAACAATGGGGGTAACAACGATGGTAATGGTGCCAGGGGACGTGCTTTCGTGATTGGTCAGGGGGATACTAGGAACGATCCCAACGTCGTGACGGGTAAGTTCCTACTGGACGACTTCTTTGTTTCTGTTTTATTCGATTCGGGTGCCAATACTAGTTATGTGTCCTTAAAAATTAGTAAGATGCTCAAGCGTACCCCAAATCCCTTAAACACCAAGCATGTTGTAGAACTAGCAAACGGTAAAAGTCTTGAGGCCACACATATAGTTAAGGGTTGTAATCTCGCTTTAGCTGGTCAGATCTTCTCTATCAACCTTATCCCCATCGTTCTTGGTAGCTTCGACGTCGTCATTGGGATGGATTGGTTATCCCAACATCAAGCAGAGATTCTTTGCAAGGAGAAAATCGTCCGCATTCCTCGTTCTGGTGAAGAACCTCTTGTTATTCGTGGCGACAAGAGTGGTGCTATTGTGAGCATCATCTCTTTCCTTAAGGCCCAGAAGTGTTTGCGAAAGGGCCACACTGCTATTCTAGCCCTCGTTACTGACACTTCAACGAAGGAAAAGAAGATAGATGATATCCCAATTGTATGCGACTTTCCTGAGGTATTTCCTGAGGAATTACCTGGTCTTAAGCCTCATCGTCAGGTCAAGTTTCAAATCGAGCTAGCTCCTGGAGCAGTGCCTATAGCTCGTGCACCATATCGTTTAGCCCCATCAGAACTAGAAGAATTGTCTACGCAACTACAAGAGCTTTTGGACAAGGGTTTCATTCGTCCTAGCTCTTCGCCCTGGGGAGCTCCAGTCTTGTTTGTGAAGAAGAAAGATGGTACCTTTCGAATGTATAGACTATCGCGAACTCAACAAGGTGACCGTGAAGAATCGTTATCCTCTTCCGCGTATTGATGACCTGTTCGACCAGTTACAAGGGTCGAGCTACTACTCGAAGATCGATCTGAGATCGGGCTATCATCAGCTGAGAGTCCGAGATGAGGACATCTCTAAGACAGCATTCAGGACTCGTTATGGACACTACGAGTTCCTGGTCATGCCTTTCGGGTTGACGAACGCACCTGCGGTCTTCATGGATCTGATGAACCGAGTGTGCAAACCTTACTTGGAAAAGTTCATTATCATGTTTATCGAGGACATCCTGATCTATTCCAAGAGTCAGGAGGAACACGAGCGTCATCTACGACTCATTTTGGAACTTCTTCGAACAGAACAGCTTTATGCTAAGTTCTCGAAATGCGACTTCTGGCTTCGTGAAGTCCATTTTCTAGGCCACGTGGTCAATCAGGATGGGATTCACATTGATCCATCCAAGGTTGACTCAATCAGGAATTGGCCTGCACCTCGAACACCAACTAAAATCCGTCAATTGTTGGGTTTGGCGGGTTACTATAGAAGGTTTATCAAAGATTTCTCAAAGATCGTGCAACCTCTTACTGTTCTTACTCAGAAGGGTGTCACCTACCGTTGGGGTGATGCTCAGGAATCCGCATTCCAGCAGCTGAAGTTGAAGCTTTGTAGCGCACCTATTCTCTCATTGCCTGAGGGCACAGACGATTTCGTGGTTTATTGTGACGCGTCTGTAGGATCGTATACGGACCCGAAATGAGTCGATCAGAGGCGTTCTACACAATATGAAAGGCGGAAACAGACATATTGTGTGTGATTCAGCAAGATATTCACTTTAACTGTTGTTTTGATTAACTTGACAAAGTTTTACAACGAAACAACACTTCGGCAGCACTACGGCTCCGGAAACACACATACACCACTTCTCCAAACGGAATCAGGACACTACGATATATAGGTAGTGTAATTTCGCTTGAACATGACTCAAGCAGAATTACTTTTCATACGGAATTACAATTCCAAGCGAGATTACCATTTCAAGCGGAATTAACAAGTTAATTTCGCTTGAAATGCACTTGTTGCTTTCAAACGAAATTACACTTTCTAATTTCGCTTGAAACTGCATGTTGACCTATTTTTGATAGTTTTCTAGTTTTTTGTGCCCTAATCAATCTAAACAAGTACAAGACTTGATACAAGACGAAGTCGACAGACGCATGCACCAACAGACTCCCCCTCGAATGTTGACGAGTCTTAAGTGACGAGTCTTCAATGTCTTCAGTCTTTAACAATCTGCTCTTTCTGAAGTATCTTACATTATAAAACTTTCTTAATCTCTATCTTCTCTTCATCTCCAATTCCGAATCGTGATCTGGCTCAAACTCTTTCCACAGGATCAGGACCAATTCCTGGCTCTACTGTTTCCTACACAAATCTCTACCCAAAAATAAATTTCACAAATTTAAAATTTGACAAATTTATATACTACTAGCAAATATTAATCAACCAATGATTTTACAATGTTAAGATCTGATGAACCACTTGTAGGAATAACATTTTTCTTTCAAAATCTTTTCATTTTTCAAACAGACTTCCCCTCACTGATTGTTATCATGTATAGCACTTGGAATTTTGAAAATCAGCTCTCCAACATCAGCTGTCTAATTTTTTTTATTTTTCAAAATTTATGCTTAAACACACTAAAAATCTTTTTGGATTTTTGAATGAAATGAAATGCAGTAAAGAAATATTTACAAACAATATTTTTGTGAGTTTGTGTAAGAGGATCATATCAGTTTTTTTTAAGACAAATCACCAACACCGTTAAGATTTTAACATTTTTAGTTCTAAATGATTCACTTAGATTGTCAGTATACTGATCCACTTAAATTCTTACACAAAGTTCAACTGTTTCGAGATACGAGATTAATGTTTTAAGTACTTATTCGCGTGTCCCACCACTTGAATATACTCCCGTATCCAGATCCCAATATTCAGTCTTACAGGTGAGTATACCACAAATGATATCTGCAAGGGGTTAAATGCGAGGGCCGTGAGAGCTCAGGTTAGAACTTCCGTTCAGCAGAGAGATGACGGCTTCGACTTTTGGTGTGTCCCCTTTAGAGGATCTTTTGTTTCAACAGCACATGATTAGCATTTTTCAATGATTCATCATTTTTTTTATGCTGAGGGTGGTGCTATTTTTCAAGCAAGCAGAAAGTATTATACGAGGACTAGGCCATTGCTTCCGCAAAATCAGAAGTCCCGGAATAATACCCCAGATATCACTGAGTATAAAGACCTAGTATCTCAGAAAGAGGGACCTTTCAAACAAGATTTCGGGGGTTACCCATATATCCGAGAGATGTTCCCCACGATATAAGTAAGTTTGAAATTTAGGTTTATATCTCGACACAATCTACTAAATGTGCAAAAACCTACTGGCACATCATCAGTGAGATCGTTTATCACATTTTGACTTTCCAATTCTTTAGCATGCTGTGATCGTCCACTGATGTACTATCATTTCCTCTTTTTTACAACAAAACTCTTTTTTTTTTGTTTTTATCATGTTTTTGGCTTTTTCAAATTTTCAAATGTTTTTGGATTTTCTGAAATTCTTACTCCCCCTAAAATACAAAATCATTTAAAGGAAATTTGAAAACAAACTGTACAAGAAAAATGACAACTGATATCTAATCACTTCAATTCGCAATCCACTTGACATAAACAATCAGAACTCCCCCTCACTAGGGCTGTAAACGAGCTGAGTCGAGCCGAGCTAGACCCAGCTCGAGCTCGGCTCGAACTCGATTCGAGCTGGCTCGGCTCGAGCTCGAATTTCAAATCAAGCTGAGATTTGAGGCTCGAGCTCGACTCGATTAGAATTCGAGCTAGCTCGGCTCGATCGAGCTCGAACTAACAAAAAACCGTAAAATTTACTAATCAAAAAGCCCTTAAAAATGAATTTTTTCATAGACTAAGGGCCATAATTGCCATTTAATTTAACCGTATGGCTAAATATGCAAGTATAAATAGTTAATTCCCTTTGTACATTGTCTTTACCTTCTTTTATAGGGGAAATACTCCCTTAGTTTTTGTTATCTAAGCGATGTGGGATAAAAAAATGAAGGATGTAAACCTTATCGAGCCGGCTCACGAGCTTACGAGCCGAGCCAGACCAAGCTCGAGCTCGGCTCGTTTACAAACCGAGCCGAGCCGAGCCGAGCCAGCTGGCTCGTTAACAACCGAGCCAATTTCGAGCCGAGCTTTCTTCGAGCTTTTTTCGAGCGAGTTTCGAGCGAGCTGCGAGCCACGAGTTTTTTGAACACCCCTACCCCTCACAACAAACTATTTTCCCATTGTGATTTCAAAACACTTAAGTTTGTTTTAATCAAATGGTTTTTCTGGAAAATTAGTTTTGTTGATTTTATCACTTGTAAAATTGGGGTTTTGTTCATCACTTTGTTCTTTCAACCACTTTAAAAATATAACAGTTTTAAATTCAAACAATCATTACCACTTGTAGAAAATCAAGTACAACTTAATGTCCCTGATTTACCACTTGTAAAACGAAATATCATCAGAGTGAATTTCTCAAGAAAGATGCCGATTCCTGCTTCACACTTACCAACCTGGAAGCTCCGACAAGTCAAGATTTTACTTGTGAAAAACTGCCATCCAAGCCTGACCAAACTTGGATGTTTCTTCCTCAACTTCACTTGGGTAAAAAGTTGCTTTCTTTGTTGCGTAAAAATCTTTTACCCCTTTGGCCTTTCCCAAAAATCTTTTTCACATTTCCATTAAACGCTTTCTCAACATCAAATTCTTTCTTCTCAGAATAGAATTGATTCGAGATCTCAACCTTTCCAACCTTTTGTTAAAAGTTTTCAGCCCTTAAAGGTGGAAAATTTACATCATCCATTGGAGGCACTGAATTTTCTTCTTTAACCTCAACATGTGGCTCGTCTGACTTTGTGGAATCAGATTCATCACCAAGTTTCTCATAAAACTTCTTAACAACCCACATTTGGTTGTCATGTTTAGCTCTCTTTTGATAAAAATTTGTCTTTGAACACTCACCAACTTCATATGTTGAATTTTCAAAAATTTTAAATTTGTCAGTTGGTGGTTTATTTTTCTCAACAAATTTTTCTTTGAGTTTTTCAGAGACTTCCTGTTTTGTTATTGTTGCTTGAGAACAGTTCCATGCAATGTGACCAACTTCATTGCATTTGTAACAGGTTCTTGTCTCCTTTCTTTGATAAGCTTCATTCTTCATTCTCTCTTGCTTTTTGGCAAGAAATTCTTTGTTTGATTCCTTCCAGAATGAGCTTTTTTATTCTTCTTCACAACTTGTCCTTGAAACAAATTTTGTATTTGTTTTAAAAATTTTCTCATTTTTATAATTTTCAGGTAGAATAAAACCTAAACCTTTTCTTTTGAAATTACTATTATGGTTTGGTTTCTTTTGAAAACCAGAACCAGAACTGTAACCTTTTTTCTTGTTTAACCGTTGTTGAATTCTTGAAGTGTACTTTTTAGGTTTTTCAGTAAGATTTAAATCTTTTATTTCAGAAATATTAATTTCTGTCATTTTGAAAACCTTTTTTATCTTTTCAATTTGAACACTTCTTATTGGAAATTCCTCATCAGAATATAATTTGTCTGAATCAATCAAAGTATATGCAACTTTGACTGTTTCGTTATTCAAATTAGATTTTGATAACAAGAATTCTTTATTGTAAACCCTTTTAACCGACGGTTTTGAACTGTTGACCGACGAACTCGAATTTTTAACAGACGAACTTGAACACCCAGACTCGGACTTTGACTCAGATTCCTCATCTTTATCCAACACCTGATCGACCATCTTTTTTATTAACTCGGACTCATGATCAGTGTCAGACGATGTAAAAACGACATCAATATTTTCTGGTAATTCATGGTTATATCTGACTTTAACTTTATATTAACTGCCTTTTCGACTTGCTCCTCATTCGGTTTTCTAGGAGAATACCCTTCCCAGATCGGAGGTGGACACTTGTTATAACTGACACTCAGTTTCTTACCAGTATCCTTCTTCTTTGGCTTCTCATCTTGAAAAACTTCTAAACCTACAATAGTTGGATAAATTCGATCAATCAAATAATCAGAACTAGAATAACTTTGCAACAATCTTCTAATTCTTTCATTTTCAATCTTCTCTGTTTCCAACTCTTGCTTCCACTTTGCACTTTCTTCAATATAGAAATTTATAGCTTTCTGCTTCGACATCATCACAGCATTCAGCATTGTCAGTGCATCTTCTCTTTCAGAATTAGTCTTTTGCAGACCAGGTACCGTTCTGTTCAACACATCGTAAGATTCTTTCACGTAATTGAGATCAAACAATAACTTCTCTTTCATCTTTTCTTGCTCACTCAGTTTCTCATCTTTTTCTGCACATTCCTTGCAAGATTCTAAACACTTTAAGCAAGGCTTGATGACTTCCACAATCTTTTCAGTCTCTATAACCTTCTCAACTTCAATCACCTTTTCAGCGACTTTAACTTCTTCACATTTTTCATTTTTCTTTGTCTCTGAAACATCTTCAACTTTCACCTTTTTCAACTCTTTTGCTGTTCGTTTCTTCTTCAACTTCTCCAAGCGATCTGCAAAATAAAATTGAAAACATTCAGGAGATAGTTGAGTTTTTGCAACATTAATATGCTTTTCTTCCTCATCATCACTATTGTCATCAGTTGGTGATTGATCAAAATCTAATGTCTTTACAGAACTATCATCTGAAGAACCAGAATCAGATGGTGTTTGATCAAAAACCATTGTTCTTTCTAAACTTTCATTTGATGAGTCAGATTCTTATTCTTGACTCAAATCATTACTAGCAAATATTTTCATCCATTCTGTAAACAAATCAGGCTTTTGAACTATTTCTGCAATCAAAGCTACAACTTTTGAATCAGGTGGAATATATTTATCCCAGCTGAAGCCTTCTGCCACTTTTTCATCATCTTGATCAATGATACAATAATAAGCTTTCTTATTTGCATCTTCAATCATTCTTGCATGTGCAGTTTGTGGTTCCTTTTGTTGATGCGGTTGATGAACAACTTGTTGATATATGGCTTTTCGATAGTAATCATCTTTTCCAAAAGAATTCTTTACTCCACTAGCTTCCTGATTTTTACATTCTCTCTTGAAATGACCTTTCTCCCTGCATCGAAAACAAGTAACTTTAGATTTATCAAAACCCAAAGTAGAAACATGTGCATCCAAAAAATCATTTCTTCCTATAATCATTTTGAACTTTTCAGCTCTTCTCAGAACACTAGCTAAGCACCATTTGATGTCCATGAGCTCCATTTCTTCAGCATCTATCTGATCGTAATCCTCTTTTGTCAGCATAGGATTTCCGATCCTCCCAGCAACCAATCCCTCATAGGATTCCAACACATTTGCAAGTAACTCCATGTGATCTTTAGCAACTTCTTCAGAAAAACTTTGACCACTCGGAAGATTCAATGCAATGTTGCACTGTATCACACAACCATTTCCACTTTTTGAACTTTGAGAATGAAAGCTTGAAGTTGAACTCTTTGGATTAACACTCGGATATAAAGAAACTCCACTAATGCTGTTTGAACTTTGATCAACATTCCCAGATGAGTTCCCAACACTAAAAGTGATGTGTTCAAATATTAACATATAAATTTCATCAAATGAGGCATAAAACTAACCCTTTTTTTGTACTAATGTTGGAAAAAGTGTGCTTTTGTCTTCCTTTTGTATTTTCAGGATTAAATGAGCTCAAATTAATAAAAGAAGCAAAAAGACATCAAAATCTAACATAAATACAAGAAAAGGGACAAGACATGGCATGCCCGACCCCACAACAGCATCTTCCCAAGCAAAACAAGAGATCAGAAGCCTGAACACGCCCCGTGCTCAGCCAGCACGGGGGCGTGCCCAAGTGTTAGCAGAAAAGACAAAGTGGTAGAAGCTTCTATTGCCCACCACGGGGCCGTGCTCAGCGGACACGGGGTCGTGGTCAACTATAAGATTCGCACAATCCAGGCAAATCTTCATAGTACAAAGATTCTTCTGCACACGGGGTCGTGCTCAGCGGACACGGGGGCGTGGTCAACTAATAAGACAAAGCTGCATTTGATGAAGAAAGAGAGGATGTGGACACGGGGACGTGCCCACTGGACACGGGGCCGTGCCCGAGCTTCTGTTCAGCCTATAAATAGAAGTGCTTGGCTCAAGCTCAAACCATCCCTTGGCACACCACCTCTCTCACACTTCACCCACCACCCACCACCACCATAACACCATCATCCACCACCATCATCCATTGTCCATTGTCCATCGTAGAGTGTGTGAGTCGTCTCGGGATCCAAGATTGATCGTAAGAGTTCTTGACAATCAAGGCCATGTTTGCCTAAGTCTCTTACATCACTTGGTGAAGACAAAGTGTCTAGTGTAATACTTTTTATTTCTAATCTTTTGCACTTTTTACTTGGTTTTGTATTAATGACTTTAATAACTAGTTGCTTATGTTGAAGGTGATCTTTCCTTATCGTTTGTCCGTGGTGTCTTGGCATTATTTTACTGTCTATATAAAATAAAAGATTTTCACCATTCATATCTCCACGGTCTATATGGAGGTATGTTGGCTACCTGGTCGGGGGTTAAGGGAACGGTTTGGTAAAGGTCTTGCCATTGTTCAGCGTTTAGAGGTCCTGCAATGGACCTGGGTCAAATTTAGTAGGACCTCCTTCAATACTTAACGGTATTGGATGGCGGGGGTCCAAACTCTTTGATCCCCTCATAAGTTAACTACTATTAATACTATAACCCGGCTATTTAGGACTGTATCCCTGCTGACTCAGACTACTTAGTCGAGGGTAACGTCACCTCCAAAAGAGGGGCCTACCATAATTTGCATTAATAACTTAATTAATTATCTTCCAATAATCCACCCTTTTAGGATTGTATCCTTGCTGACTCAAACTACTGGGGTGAGGGTAACGTCACCTTCAAAAGAGGGGCCTACTACAATAACTAGGATAATCTCTTAATTATGTGCAAAAGTGCGGAAATAATCAAAGGTTACACTAGATACGAGTCGGAACCAAGTGATTCATCTTGTCTATCTATTTTTCTTTTTATTTTATTTTTCAGCATTTAGTTAGTTTTTATTTTTCTTAGTTAAAAACATTTTTCTAAACTTTTTATTTTGATTAGACGTTGAGGATAAACCGGTACTAAAAGCTCTCGTGTCCTTGGACGACCTCGGTATCTTGCCAACACTTACTACGCTCACGATGGGTGCACTTGCCCATATGTGTGTTTAGTGTTAGTAAAATATCGTGTTTTATAAATTTAAAACTTGGCTAAAATAAGTGTTAAAGGGGCTTAAAATATACACCTAATATATATAACACTTCACACGCATCAAGTTTTTGGCGCCGTTGCCGGGGACACAAGGATTTTACGAAAGTTAGGAATCAACGGCCTAATCGTTTTTCTTATTTTTCATTTTTTTAGAATCTTTCTTAATTTTTCAGCTTCTGCAGAACTCAGCACGGGCCGTGCCCGCTGAACACGCCCCATGCCCAATCATTGGAACTGGCAATCCTGTTTTAATTCAGACAGTAAACTGAACACGGGGCCGTGCCCACTCAACACGCCCCCGTGCCCAAGTTTCAGTTACTGAAAACAGAACCGTAAGATCCCGACGGTTGGTAATTTCTGACACAAACATGAGTGATACTGATCCTTTTTACTTTCGGCACTCTTATGGTACTATGTGGTGTCAATTATGTGGTGGTAACCATAAAGAATTAAAATGCTTTTTTCTAAATTATAAACCCCACTATATAGACCCATCATTTCCTAGTATCCTTAAGAGGGGCGAAAGTAAAAATAATCCCTATCGCTCCCTCGAATGCGCCCAACCGGATATTCTAGGAAAAATGCTTCTCGATGAATTATTTCAACTAGAAGATCTAATTTTTAATTGGCTAGAAGAACTTAGGGGAGACCTCAAAAATCTTCTCCAAGACGATAACCAAGAAGAAAGGTTGGAAACGCATTCAAACAACTTCATTGTTTCCAATGATACTTCTAACTCTAGCGAGGACTTGATCGATAGTCGTCCCTGTGTCGATTGTGCCGTGAAGGACTCCCCATCGATTTCGTTTGATGCATACATAGACCCGAGCGATTCGATATACACCTTCTTTAACGAGAGCCCGGAAAAGGGTTGGACTTGTCCACCTACATATAGCATAGGAATCACCCTCACCGACAACCTCTTGCGTTCTCGTCTTAATCTAGATCAATTAAGGTATCTTAGGCACTTTGGGGTTGTTCCATCCAGTAAGGAACCACCCGATCCGGGAAAATTCCTTGAAATTTGAAGAAATCCTTAAGACAGCTTCTAGACACGGGGCCGTGTCCAGGTCAGCACGCCCCCGTGTCCACCCAAAAGATTCCCTTCTGATTTTGTCAGAATGCGGACAAAAATGTGCCAGGATTCCATCTGCACACGGGGCCGTGTCCAGCCGACACGGGGCCGTGCGCAACGTACTGTCGTTTTCTATAAATGCAGCCAAGAATCCTGCACATTTGAACCATTCCAGGGACAGAGATTTGAGGAATATTCTCACATACCATCCTATGTATTTTCTAAAAGAAGTTTATCAACTATCTTCTTGTCCTTTCCACTTTTATCCACTTTCATCTTCTTCAATTTTCTTCATACTTCCATTAAAGCTTGAACCTTCTATAGTTCAAGCCTTATTGAGATGTTTGTTAGATTTTTGTTCATGGAATCTTGATAAAAATAAGTTCTATAACAATGTTTTAAGTTGTTTAAGTTCAAAAGTACTTCAAAAATCATAAAAACAATTTGAAACCCCAAGATTCCTTGTTCATAAATCCTGCAGATATCTGAACACGGGGCCGTGTTCAGTGAACATGGGGCCATGTCCGAAGTACTGGATCCATAGAATTGAACTCTTTTCGGCATGTTTTCTCAGAATGGCAAGCAGAACAAGCGGAAACTCTTCGTCGCATTCCAGGAACAACAGGCAGGGGAGAAGATCATCTACGGTTGAGGATTCTCTTGTAAACTACGTTTACGCCTTAAGAGAAGCCCTTGATGAAGTAACAAGTGTGGAAGAGGCTTTGGTCGACCGCATTAATCATTTGACGGTGGGACTAGAAGGATGTCTCCGGGAGGTCAACCTTTTGCACCAAAGGTTGAACATTCTCGCATCTCCTCCTTTGGTACCAATTATCACCCAAAGGGCATGGAATGTGGTCCCGGAAGTCATCATTCCGGCCGAATGGTACGCCCTACATCCGGAACCTCCTCGAAATAACCCAACAGTCTTCAAACAGAATTACAGTTGAAGCGAAATCACATGTACAACAGTCTCAAGCGAAATACCAATTCAACAGTTTCAAACGGAATAACCAGTTCAAGCGGAATACCCACTCAAACGGAATACTAAGTTCAAACGGAATCACCTCTTCAAACGAAATATCAGATTTCGTTTGAAATACTTCAAGCAAAATAACTGATTGAAACGGAATTACCCTATTTGAAGCGGAATCACCAAACGAAATAACGTTTTCAAGCAGAATTAACACCAACTTTCAAACGAAATTAAGCTGATGTCATCATTTCGGTCTGAACTTTGTCAAATTGATCAGGTTTTAGATCGATTTTAGATCTGAAACTTTCAAGGGTTTGATAAAACACAATTTTGCACAATATGTGAGAAAATTAGCCGATTTTAACCGTAAAAAGTTGTTCAAATTTGAAAAGAATGTGTAGAAGTTAGAAAAACTGATGAAATCAAGCTGAAATCGATAGAACTCCTCCTCCTGAGCTCTGATACCACATGTAGGATCGTATACGGACCCGAAATGAGTCGATCAGAGGCGTTCTACACAATATGAAAGGCGGAAACAGACATATTGTGTGTGATTGAGCAAGATATTCACTTTAACTGTTGTTTTGATTAACTTGACAAAGTTTTACAACGAAACAACACTTCAGCAGCACTACGGCTCCGGAAACACACATACACCACTTCTCCAAACGGAATCAGGACACTACTATATATAGGTAGTGTAATTTCGCTTGAACATGACTCAAGTGGAATTACTTTTCATACGGAATTACAATTCCAAGCGAGATTACCATTTCAAGCGGAATTAACAAGTTAATTTCGCTTGAAATGCACTTGTTGCTTTCAAACGAAATTACACTTTCTAATTTCGCTTGAAACTGCCTGTTGATCTATTTTTGATAGTTTTCTAGTTTTCTGTGCCCTAATCAATCTAAACAAGTACAAGACTCGATACAAGACGAAGTCGACAGACGCATGCACCAACAGCGTCAATCCAAGGACTAGGTTCTGTGTTGATGCAACGTGAGAAAGTCATTGCTTAAGCATCACGCCAACTTAAGGTTCACGAAAGGAACTACACTACTCATGATTTGGAGTTGGGAGCAGTGGTATTTGCTCTTAAGATATGGAGAGATTACTTGTGCGGTACCAAGTGCACCATTTACACCTGTCACAAGAGTCTCCAGCATATCTTCGATCAAAAGGAGTTGAACATGCGACAACGTCGATGGGTCGAACTCCTTAATGACTACGAATGCGCAATCAGATATCATCCAGGCAAAGCCAATGTTGTGACTGACGCCCTTAGTCGAAAGGAAACCAAACCTAAGCGTGTACATGCGTTATAGCTTACAATTCACTCTAGTCTTCCTGCCCAAATTCGTGAAGCTCAGGTTGAAGCTTTAAAAGAAGAGAACATCAAGGCTAAGTCCCTGCAGGGATTAGAGAAACGGTTAGAACTAAAGGAAGACGATGCTTACTACTTAGCGGGGCGCATCTGGGTTCCATTTTATGGTAATCTACGTGAACTTGTGATGGATGAAGCTCACAAATCCCGTTACTCAGTACATCCTGGTTCGGATAAGATGTACCACGATCTCAAGACTACGTACTGGTGGCCCCACATGAAACCTAATGTAGCGACCTACGTTAGTAAATGTTTGACCTACGCTAGGGTCAAGGTCGAATACCAGAAGCCATCAGGCCTACTTCAACAACCAGAGATTCCCACATGGAAATGGGAGCAAATCTCCATGGACTTCATTACTGGCTTACCTAGATCTCAACGAGGAAATGATACCATATGGGTGATAGTGGATCGACTGACCAAGTCTGCACATTTTCTGGCTATTAAAGAAACGGATAAGTTCTCTACACTAGCAGACGTCTACTTGAAGGAAGTAGTTTCGAGGCACGGGGTGCCAACCTCCATCATTTCTGATCGAGATCCACGTTTTACCTCTGATTTGTGGTAAGCAATAAACAAATCCTTTGGCTCACGTCTAGACATGAGCACGGCGTATCATCTACAGACGGATGGGCAGTCTGAACGCACCATCCAAACTCTGGAAGACATGCTTCGAGCATGTGTTATCGACTTTGGTAATGGCTGGGAAAGGCTGTGACACCTCGTGTTTTGGAAGTCAAAGTCAAAGTCAAGACTGAAGTCAAAGGAAGAAAAGATTACTAATTGCGATCTGTCTCTTCTTGCTCAATTCCTGTTTTGACTTCTTTGACTTGTAATTAGTCTATTTTATTATCGCTTTAGTTGTATTATGTGGAGTATCTATTAATAATCGCATAGTAGTCGCTATTTATCGCTTGATTAATCGCTTTATCGCTACCGCAATCGCACTCGCAACTCGAATTACGCATTTTGGGTTACTGTTATACGTGTGTGTGTGCCTTATGTGTTACTTGTGCATATTTATTTATGTTATGTGTGGTGATCAATCGAAACGCAATCGAGACTCAATCGCAATCGAAACGCAAACGCTAAACGAACACGAGATAAGGATGCTTGTACGTTGATATAGTAGTTGGGATTAAAAGTAATTTGACTAGGAAACTCTATCGCATCGAAACGCTCGCAATTGAAATCCAAACGGCAAAACTCGTCGCACCGAACACTCGAACCAAGCGACTGATCGATCAGGCGACCAGCCGATCGACCAGCCGTTCGATCGGACTGCCGTCCGATCGGACAAGCTATTCGATCGGGCTGCCTAACCGATCGACCAGCCCCTTTCCACTTTGGGTAACCCTATAAATACCCCTTGTCAGTTTCAAACTTTCTACTTTTGGCAACTGAAGTCCGACCAGCGCTCCAACCTTGCTTTTTCTTCGATTTCTCGCAATTCCGGTAAGATCTCGTCCTAAATCTTGTACTTCCTTAATCTACACACACTCCTACACCTTTCTATCTTTTGAATTATAACTTTTAACCGTGAAATCATCAAGATCCAAGGTGTTCTAGGATGACGTCATTATGTGTTCCTGAAGAACTTCGTGTTTTGGCCTCAATCCACCAAGAACAACTTAGATCTAACCGATTTCCACATAAACAAACAAAGATCTTTCATAGATCTAAACATATTCACAAGAAAAAGGATTGAAAGATGGTTATCCAACTTTCTTTCAACTCTTTTACGCTCAATGCACTCAAAACCGATAGAATCGGAGCTTGTACCGACTTGCTACTCATTCTTGTGGTTGCGTTGGTTCAAGATCCGTATTCTATCCACGAGGTTATCGATTCCGGGTCATCCAAGAACAATCTTCTTGAACCAGTGGACTGACTGAATCTGGGTGGTTCCTGTTCAATCGGGTCACTAGAGCTTAGGATGGGGTTCTGTTGGTTGGCACGATATCAACACATCTTGATAAAACGACAAACAATCAAAACAACCAAGTGTAAGACGAACAGGTCGACCAGGACAGAGTGCCGTCCGATCGGACTGCTGTCCGATCGAACAGCCAATCCGGACGACTGGCCAATCCGAACGACTTACACCTTGGGTCCCACATTAACACTTGAAGTCTGAATGTTGAACGAATTATTGTCTGATCGGACTACCATCCGATCGAATTGCCATTCGAATAATGAGACATTTAAACTTCCACACTTAAACAATTTTCAACATGTTCAATGCACAAGGTTGCCATCCGATCGGACCACCATCCGATCGAGTGTCAAACTACTGTGAACATGGTTCTCACTGAAGTGTCCAACCGATCGGGTTGCTAACTGATCGAACGGTCGTTCGATCGACCGACCTGAAAGGTAGAGATACTTCAATGTTTTCAAATGCTACAACGAAAACTTCAAAGTCAAGCCATCATACACAAACACATCCATCTCAAAGGAAGAAACAATCCACTCGAAAGGTCACCCGAACGGATGACCATCCGAGCGGACTACCACTTGCACGACCGGCTGTCCGATTGGACTACCATCCGATCGAACTGCTGATCGACCCAACCTTCACTTGTTCCATTTTACGCGTCGCTTATCGTTATGCTATCAATCTGTTCAGGCTAACCCTACTCTCTAGTGCTTCCTTCAATCCATCAATCGCTGTGAGTATACTCGATCCCATTTTGCTTTACGCACTTTTGGGTGTTACATACGTTGCTTATACAAAATCACATCGAACACACTATGCAATACTTTAAACGTTAACCGTTACCGCATGTATTACGTGACTTAATGAATGCTTGTTTGTTATGTTTACACATGGAATGTTGTCTACCTGCCTTAGCAACGATAGTACTATTGGTTTGGACTCAGCACCCGGTCACACGGGGGTTGTTAAGGACAATTACCTACATGGCTCACAGTGGTGAGTGTGTATCGCGAACTGCCTTGGGCAGTCAACCCGCAATCATTAGTATCGATAGGTTTATGTCGATAACTAACATGCTTCATTTCACTCTGTGTACATGCTGGTTATGCGTAACGCTTTCGAACTCTATATGATATTATCAAACTTGTATGCTCACCTTTACACTATGTGTATTGACTTTTACTTTAACATATGTGACAGGTGCTTAGGATGCTTATTTGCTTACTTTGTTGTGAAATCGAGGCTAGGAAAGACCTAGGTCAACAATAAACAATTGTCTGTAATACGAATCTGAGTTTTCGGAACAGAACAATTTGACTAGATCTTTCTGTAATAATTGTATTATCATTTATGACATGGTATGGGACGTGTTGCTTTAAATACTTGGTAAATATAGTTGTTATGGAAACTTCTGGACAATCTGTTTCGCTCAGTGCCATGCCCCGATGTTTCCGCCATCGGTTGGGGTGTGACAGATTGGTATCAGAGCCATAACTATAGGGAATTAGGCAAGACTCGACCTAGTCCGAGTCGAAGTCTTAGAGACCTAGTCTATAGTTAGGAACCAACAGACCGACTCGTACATGTCCAGTAGGGATTATGTATGAGCTTACTGCTATTCCTCGCTATTCTCGCCTATGATGCACTATCACTGCACTTGAATTTTCAATTATGAATAAGAGATTAAGTTGAGATTAGGCGTGAAAACAGCAAACTCTCGACCAAATTGCTTGTTCGCCTCGCATTTTCATCCACAAGCACGAGAATTTGCGTTGAATCAGGAGTGAAGTCCATACTTTGACGCATAATCCTCTTTTATTTTATCAAAACAGGAATGAAGTTGTTAAGTCAGGAGTGAAACCCTAACCTTGACGACTTGATTCCGACTTTTACTTGGTTTTCCAAAACTCTCACCAAAGTCTCGACGGACTCCAACGACCTGAAGTCACGGTATGACTAACGGGATGCGTGCCAAACGCCCAAGAATCGAGGCAAACGCACAGTCCTGATAGTCAAAATGTGTACAACAATTCCTTGAGAATAGTCGAATCACTTTGGATAGTCAATGTCTAATAGCCGCAGACGATCTATTTCTTAATTTTTATGTGTTTCGATTCTGAGCCCGCAACTGCTGACTCTGATGATTCGTCGATTTTATGTGTTTATATGTGTGTTTATCTGTTTATATATTTAATTTTGGAGACTTATTCAATTCTTGCTTTCACTTCGATCGACACGCACGACTCGCACTGCATTTCTATCTCAAAGCGCTGACAAATCGCTAAATTATGGACGACCTTATGCTATGTTATACGCTTATACTATACTACTCGACAAGTTATTCGTGATCGCTATTCTCGAACGCGCACGGGCTTTGAGTGAGGTTTCTGTATTCTGACTGCATCTGGTGATTACATGATTATGTGCTTCTGTGGTCTACGTGCTTACGTGATTATGTGCTTCTGTGTTTATGTGAATCTGTGACTATGTGCCTATGTGTTTATGTGATACATGTTTCACTGTGTTCCTGAGTTTTAGTAAGTATTAGACGTGTGAGGTGAGATTCAATTATGATGTGTCTGAGACCTATGACGATGTCTATTGCAGACAATGTCAACCGGACCATCATCTGGACCCCGTTACCCACGACTCTCTCGTCAAGAACAGAGGGACAAACGCCTTGCTGCCATCCTCGCAAAACAAGTGGCCAAGGTTGTGACTCAGATCGTGAGTTAAATTTACGAGAATGTTAGCAAATCGTCTGAGGAGTCCAGAACTGAAGCTCCTAAAGTTGCTACTAAGACAGCTTTCAGTTTCAAGCAGTTCAAGGCTTGCGGTCCGAAGGAATTCACTGGAGAAGATGGCCCGACGGCTATGTTTCAATGGTTCGATTCCATCGAAGTCACTCTGCTCCAGAGTGGATGTCCGTAAAATCTCCGCACTCTAAACGCTACCGGCGTCTTCCAGTCCCGCGCATTAAACTGGTGGACGGCCGAGAGGAACAAACGCGAGAACGATGCAGCTTATGAGCTGACGTGGGAAGAGTTGAAGGCCATCATGATGGATGAGTTATGTCCTCCCCAAGAACACCAAAAGCTGGAGGACGAATTCTGGAACATTAAGCAGAAGGAAGGTGACAACGCTGCCCTGACTGCTCGCTTTAAGCAGCTCAACATCATCTGTCCCGATCAAGTGAAGACGTCCAACATGACGATCAAGAAGTACATCCAAGCTCAACCCGACTGTGTTGCGGATTTTGTGCATGCCGCAAAGACAGCAACGATCGAAGAAACTTACTTGCTTGCCGCTGAAATCAACGAAAAGCGAGTAAAAGCTGGTTTTTGGGATAAAACTTCGAAGAACCTGCATCAAGTCACCGCCGCACCAACCGCTGAAACCGCCGCCGCTCAATCGTCAAAGTCCTCACGCCGCAAGAAGAAGAACAACAACAACAACTCCAGCAACAAGAACTGTGCTGCCACCACCAATACTGCTCCACTCCAAGCCATACCGGCTCAGCAGCAATCTCACCACCTTCCAGCACCAGTTACTTATGCACCGCCTGCAAAGCGTGCATACACAGGCCCCCACCCGGCTTGCCCAACCTGCTCTTATCATCACCCGGTGGGTCTCGCCTGCCGTTTTTGCTCTCACTGCAACATGTACGGCCACTTCACCGCTAATTGCCGTACTGGTCCTCGGCAAGCACCAGCTCAAGCCACTGCTCATCAAGCTCTGCTCCCAGCCCCGCAAGGCCAACAAGCGGCTCAGGCACCAGCGGTCAACGCCCGAGTCTGCTTCTCATGTGGTGATCCCAACCATTTTGCGAACATGTGCCTGAACAGGGTTGTGAAACAAGAGCCACAGCAGCAGCAACAACACTAGCAGCAACAGCCTCAACAGCAACAACAACAATTCGCACGCGCCAGAACTTTCAACATCAATGTGCGCCAAGCCCAGGCTGACAACAACATGGTCAATGGTACGTTCCTTGTGAATGGTATTTATGCATCGTGTTTGTTTGATACTGGAGCCGATAATTACTTTGTGTCGTTTGAATTCGAGAAGCTTCTTAGTCGTAAGCGCTCCCATCTCTCCTCGACGTTCGATGTTGAAGTCGCCACCGGAAGAACTGTCGTCGTTAATTCCGTTCTTCGTGATTGTACTCTTGAGCTCAACAATCACATTTTCCCAATCGACCTTATTCCGATGCAACTCGGAAGTTTTGACGTCATAGTAGGCATGGACTTTCTTCGCGAAAACCATGCTGAAGTTGTGTGCTTCGATAAGATGATTCGATTCTCGCTCGTGAATGGTGATTTATTGTGTGTCTACGGTGAAACTGCTTCGAAAGGTCTCAAACTCATGTCGTGTGTCCAAGCTAGCAAGTATCTCCGCAAGGAATACAGAGCTTTCTTGGCTAACATTATAGTAGCAGAGAATGAAAAGAAATGGAGACCTGGTGTGAGCGATGTCCCAGTGGTTCGAGAATTTCCTAACGTTTTTCTTGAGGATTTTCCCGGCCTACCGTCAAGTCGTGATATCGACTTTCGTATCGACCTCATTCCTGGAGCCAACCCTATTGCCAAAGCTCCTTACCGACTCGCACCGTCCGAAATGCATGAACTCTCAAGTCAGCTTCAGGAATTACTTGAGAAAGGCTTCATTCGCCTGAGCACCTCTCCTTGGGGCGCGCCAGTCCTTTTCGTCAAAAAGAAGGATGGGTCGTTCCGGATGTGCATCGATTATCGGGAACTGAATAAGTTGACAATCAAGAATCGCTATCCACTGCCTCGTATCGATGATTTATTTGACCAGCTACAAGGTGCTACATGCTTCTCGAAGATCGATCTACGCTCAGGCTATCACCAGCTACGCATCCAAGAGGTGGATATACCCAAAACCGCATTTCGCACTCGTTATGGCCATTATGAATTCGTTGTTATGCCCTTTGGTTTAACCAACGCACCCGTGGTTTTCATGGATCTGATGAATCGCGTGTGTAAACCATATCTCAACCGTTTCGTCATCGTGTTCATCGACGATGTCTTGATGTATTCCAAGTTGAAGACCGAACACGCGCAGCATCTACGTTTGGTTCTCGAGCTACTCCAGGGGAATCGACTCTATGCCAAGTTCTCCAAGTGTGAATTTTGGCTGGAGGAGGTTCAGTTTCTGGGTTACATTGTTAATAGTCAAGTTATTCATGTCGATCCCTCGAAAATTGAAGCAGTCAAGAGTTGGATTACACCCAAGAACCCTTCTGAAGTCCGTTCTTTCCTCAGATTGGCGGGCTATTCTCGACGTTTTATTGAAGGATTCTCAAAGATCGCTTTTCCGCTTACCGCTCTTACGCTTTGGGGAACCGAATAACAGTCTGCTTTCAAAACCCTCAAGCACATGCTTTGCAATACTCCCGTTCTCACTCGACCCGACGAAAACGACGACTTCATTGTCTATTGTGATGCTTCAAACCTTAGTCTTGGCTGTGTCCTTATGCAGCGGGACAAGGTTATAGCTTACGCATCTCGTCAGCTCAAAATCCACGAGAAGAACTATACAACCCATGATCTCGAGCTAGGCGCAGTTGTTTTTGCGTTAAAGATTTGGCGATACTACCTGTATGGTACCAAGTGTACGATCTTCACCGATCATAGGAGCCTACAACACATCTTTGATCAGAAAGAACTTAATATGCGTCAACGCCGATGTGTAGAACTTCTCAACGATTACGACTGTGAGATTCGTTATCACCCAGGCAAAGCAAATGTCGTTGCCGACGCTCTCAGCAAACGGAGTTATTTGCTCAGCATTCGTAATGCCCAAGCCCAATACGGTCTCGAAACTCTCATCCGCGAAGCCCAGCCTGCTTGTTTTAATGAACGCACTCTGAAGAAGGAACGAATCTATCACGATGGAGCCCATCTTGTGAATAAGCCGAATGGGATATTCCACTTTCTGGACCGAATTTGGATCCCTAAACTGTAACACCTCGTAAAATCACGACCAATGATGTATTGACACGTGTTATAAACCCTAATAAAGTCCAATGTTGAATTTAAAGGACTAATTTTTCGAAAAATCAAAAACTTTGATAATAAAAGGACTGGAAGTGTTAGCATACCTAAAATAAGTTTCTAAATAACCTTTTATGGTTTTATATTCACAAATGAGCCACTTGTTAATCAAGTGTAGCCGTTTATGTGATTAATTGAAAGTTTGCGCAATAAAGGGTTAAAAGCGTCAACATGTTAATTCTTACCTCTGAGTGACCTTCTAACAAACTGGGAGCTTAATAATATTTAATTATACTCTCGGGAATGCCAAATAATGGCCACCTAAGGTTTTTATGCCTATAAGTAAAGTTACGCGCAACTTTGCAAGTTAGAGGGACTAAAAGTGTCAATATGTTTAAATATACCTCTGAATGACCTTTTAGTGAACCCGAAGCTTCGTGATGTTTAATAATACTTTCAAGAATGCCTAATATGGATTAGATAAGGTTTCAATGCTATTAAATGATGAGATGTGCAAATTTGCGCAATAGAGGGGCCTAAAGCGTCAACTTTTGGATCTACGCCCTTCGGCGACCATCTAAGCGAACGGGAGCGTAGTAACATGTATGTATATGCTTGGGAAGGATAAATATGGGCCATGGAAGGCTTGGATAACATTAAATGACATCTCGCGCTACTTTGTGCAATTAAGGGACTAATTGCGTCAAACTGCAAAAGGAGGTCGAACCGTATGGTAACGGACCTTTCGGAATATGTCCATAAGTTAAACATACCCTATTTATTCTTTCTATAGCTTAGATATAAGGTTAGAGGTGTTCGGTGCGCAAGAATAAACTTTTATGTCATTCAGGGACTAAAAGTGTCAAAAAGTGCACAAGTTTGCATTTTCGCGCATATCTCACAATCTGAACATCCCCGGACACCCAAAAATTTATGTAAGCACTAAAATATTTTATTTTAGTGATCGCCTTGATAAAATTCCATCCGTCGCGTGATTTGGGTCGTTTTTCGCGTCCGTCCGTGTTTCGTCGTAATTCGACACATAACGTGACCGTACGGCCAGACGGACCGACATCCGACATGTTTTTAAACATGTTTCATGTCTCCTATGTTTAAACTTCATGTTAGAGCCTTTATATGAGGTTAACGGGCCTTGAACGTGCTTGAAATGACATTAGGGGCTGACAGGGACCAATTCTGCCATTAAGTAAACTGATGTTGCTGTTATACACCCTCAGGCGGCCCGCGTACAGGCCTGGGAATACTCAGGCGGGCCGCATGAGGCCATCAGACGTGGAAAACAGCAATTAACAGCCTGTTCATGGCTGTCTACATGTGCAAATGGTTTTCTAACCCACCAAATCAATACTAGGGGCTTGCCCATAGTATGTTTAAACCACCCGACACCTGTTGTGATCCGATTCGTCCAAAGATCCTATAGAAAACCACATAACCTTCACTTTTATGAGTTTTTGCAACCTTCAAACATCCAAACAGGTTCTAATCCGAAATTGGAGTATTATCTTGGACCTTCCTGGTGTTCTTTGATCATCCACTCAGTGTTTGTAAGTGCTCCTTTATGCTTTGTTCTTAATATTTTAGCCTAGAACACCAATATTTGACTTTTGTTTGACTTCCAGAATTGATCACGAATTGATCAGTTCTAAGTCCAATTGAATCTTGTTAATTGATGGTATTAATGCTAGTAATGATCCATCAAAATCATGCTTATTGATTCCTACAAATTCAGGTCCATTTGTTAAGTCAAAGTTAGTAACAAGAAAAGTCAAACTGGGTAGATTCTTATCTTAATCAAATCTGATATAACAGAGGTTATAGATCATGTTTTGTCACCTAAATAACTTGGTAATTGTTACAAGAACATGTCAAACTAATCACTTTGGTGTAATCGCTTGTTTGACTCAAAAAGTCTAACAGTTTGACCACACCTTTGACTTTCAAATCTGAACCGATTTAATAACTTGGAGGGCTGAATCAAAGCCATATTATGATCCTTATATTATGTAGTATAACCCTCTGTGGTCATACTACAAGATCATGTTCAAAATCTGAGATTTAACACAAGTTTCGCTAAAATGCCTAAAATGCCCTTTTATGTTAAAATGAGAATTTTTATTAAATATGAGCATGCATGTGGTTTATAAACTGATCTAACAATACTTCAAATTTATTTTGATGTCAAGATCTGGTCGTGAATTGAGTTTTGCGTAAAGAACCATTTTTGTATTTTTAAAATGACCAAAATGCCCTTTCGGCATATAGAATGGTATAAACATGATTTTTATGGCAAAACTCCTTATTCACTGATGTTATATGATGTTTATAAATTTTTAAATATTAAATCAGATTCGAACTGAGTTTGCATACATGCGTTGCGTGTATTCGATAAATGACGAAAATACCCTTATGAGGCTTAAAATAAATTTTAGTACATTTTCATGACTAAATCTTTTACCTACTGTTATGAACTAATAAACAACTTATTTTAACCTCACAAATCTGTTCATAACATATACGTAACCTTAAACCTCATCTAGATCGTCATTTACCGACTTTTACGCCTTTTCGGCGCATAGTATGATTTAATACCATATCTATGAAATAAAACTCGATACCTACTGATTATTAAACATATTTTAAATGTAAATTCAGTAGGTACCTGACCCAAACTCAGATTTCCAAATAAGTCACCAAACTATGTGTGAAATTACCAAAATGCCCTTTCGGGGCATAGTTTGGTTTTAAACTATAAACCACACATATTTTCGACACCCTACTGATATAACATCATAAATAAAGTATTTTTACAAAAACATAATGACCATGACATCAGTTTATCCACTAGCTCTCTTTATGCATCGTAAAATGACCAAATTGCCCTTTTGAGGCTTAATCCGGTTTTAAAACTATAACGGGCATACATGTTGATATCTTACTGATATCTTAACATATTTTAAACATATCGGCATATGAAACTTGTGTATAACTCATCCGGTTACCCTGCTTCGCTTATAAGCGTACGGTTAAGCCTACGAGGCTAGTTTCATCAAATAACTGAAACGGGTTTAACCTTATCATTTTATTTCAAAAATCCAGAATGTGTACGAAATACCCATATTATACAAGTCTCCAAACTTGTCGGGTCTAAAACACATTCTATTCCGGTCTTCGCTTAATCATGCGTTTGAACCGTATATTTCCTTAAGACTAACCGGTCTAAGCTTAGACTTAATTAAAGACCCGTTAGCATTCTAATTGGTTATTTATACCATCTTTCCAGACTAGAGCCTTCCGGTAAATTGTACCTACGCTTACTTAAGTGAATACGGCTGAGTTATTATAATTCTTGCTATTTAAGACAGGAGCTAGCTCAGGTAAATACTCTTAACTTATTTTCCCCTATTACGGGCTTGGGATACGGTAATATAAATACCGCATGGTCAGGTATGGGATTCAAAGACAAATGAGTCGGGAAATCCAAATAACCTGTTTTTAATTCGTATTGCTTGACTGAAACATTGGGGATTAATGCGACCGTGTCCTGGATATCCTTGACTCATTAAATGCAATGGCCACGACTTAAGCACGGGGTGTAGGCATACACCTGACAGATGCTATATGCTAATTAATTAATTATACCCAATAAGGGATTCCCAATAAGGGAATAGTGGTGTGTCGGTTAATCATGAACCGGCAAGTTATGTAAAACTGATAACATGAGATATAGTTTGTCCCAAGTATAAAAGATTAATTTTGCCTTGTGCATTTTAATCAAAGTGTCAAAATATTTACGTGCCTTGTGCACCTAAACCAATTTTCATAAATATTTTCAAATGAGTCGGTTGAGTGTATTTACCAGTGAAAACTGACGTATTTTCCAAAGTCTAAGTGACAGGTACAAGTACGTAATAGGTTGGAAGCTGCTCAGGGCGTTAATAAGGAATCTTGCAAGTTCTAGGCGTCAAAAGTCTGTTGAACAATGTTTATGTTTTAAGATCCGCCTGTGGATCCTTTACTTTCCGTTGTAATACTTTGATATTACGTTATATTCGGATTGTAATATATTTATCTTTTGCTTCCGTTGTGCATTTATATATTGTGTTGTTTGACTATGATGTTATCAACTACGTCACGATACCCCCCACCGGGCCCACCGGTGACACGTGGAAATTCGGGGTGTGACAGGTTGGTATCAGAGCCAACATTGAGTGAATTAAACACTAGCCCTCAGTGTTTAATCTCAATGACACAGTAGCACATTCCTTGAGTCTAGACTTAACATAGGAATAATCTAAATCCTAATCTGGAAATCTTTGCTTCCAAATATTGGTTACGTCGTCAAGCGAAGAAGCTGTAATAGGAATTCTCCACATCTGGAGCCTTGAAATTCTGAGCTTCGTACCGCGGCTAGAATGAAACGTGCAACCAAGGAGAAAGCATTCAGAAATGGAACGAAGAAGAAACTCCCTTGCCGAAGATCGTTTCCTTAATAGTCCTTCTAAGGACATATTTATCTTTCAGTCCCTACGAGGACAACATCATTCCTTCCAAGTCCCGCTTAGGGCAACTTTATACTCTTATTTTTATATAGTGGAATGATTAAGTTTAAACTTTCATCCTAAACAAGAAATATTAAATAAATGGAAAATAACATTCCTTTTGACAAGATCTACCATTATAATAAAAAGGTAAAAATCTAAAAAGGACAAGACCTAGCCTCGTGTCATATTAAGACCCGGCCAAGATGACAGTTCCTCAATTTAGATTCAGATCCTTATTAACACCTCAAATTAGGATTGTTCTGCGTTAAATATTAAAAGAATCTTAAAAGTAAAACCTAGCCTAAATGTCAATGCAGACATGGCCAAGACGGTAAAACCGATCCAAAAGATTCCAATCCCTGTTAAGATCTGTAAGTATATTAACATTTTTGGCAAACTGTGAATCGTTAAAGTCACACAGGCCACAGAGGTTAACCTAAATTCCCTTAATTGAAATAATCATCCTTTAGTGATGTTTTGCCTACGGGCTATAATCTATTGTCCATTTGAGACATTGACATTGTGATCTTTATGATTCCTTGTCTAAGGTGGTGAGCTATGCTCAAGCCTAATAGTCTATATGATCAATGTGATCATGACTAATATCATATAACATTCTAGTGATGTTTTGCCTACGGGCTATATTATATTGTCCATTCGTGACAAAGACAGTTGTGATCTTTTATGATTATCTGTTAAAGGTGGTGAGCTATACTCAAGCCTCATAAATCTTTATGATCAGTGCGATCATGATTAATATCATCAATATGATGATCATACTATTAACATCCTTAGTGATGAAGTGCCTACGGGCTATACTTTATTATATTGTCAATACGACAATGACAGTTGTAACCACTATAGTTCCTGTCTAAGGTAATAGGCTATGCCCAAGCCTCATAGTCAATATGATCAATACTATCATGACTACTATCATCAGTGTGATGATTATTATTGTCTTAAGACATCGTTTTGTAATGTCAATCGATTTGCCTACGGGCCATATTGTATTGTCAATTAGGACTAAAGACAGTGGTAGCCTACAACTCCCTGTCAAGAAAAAAGGTAATGAACTTTGATTCAAACCTTAATGCCTCGGTTCTCCGAAATCGTGGCTTATAAATTAAATTTGTCTACGCGACTAGACCATTTGTGCTACTATTAACTTGTAAATTAGGATTTATGATAAAAATCCTGAGTAAAATAAATTCTTTTTCCCTGCCAGTACACATATGAATGAGAATCTTAAGAGTGAAACCTAGCCTTAGTGTCATTATAAAGACCAGGTCAAGATGGTAAGACCTGTTTAAAAGATTCGTATCCCTGTTAACATCTGAAAATATGTTAACACTCCTGGCAGACGTGATTCATTAAAATCACACACGCCAATCTTGTATAAGGATTCTTCAAGGATTCCTAACCCAACTTAATGATCTCTGCATCATGGATTTAAATCATCAACTAAGATGATCATATTTTGACCATGCATTGGTAATACAGTGCCTGCGGGCCTTGCTCATTCCTACATGAGCCAAAAGACGAGGGTAGCGATGACTCCCTGACCGAAATAGACAATGAACTATGATTCAAACCTCAATGCTTGAATTCTCTAAAATCATAGCTTATAGTTTAAAAAAATGTCCTTGTGACTAGGCCTTTCGTGCCACTAGTAAAACTGTTATTGTTTTTATAATTAGGATAAGCTATAATATAAATCCTAAATAAATATGATTAATAAATTAACCAAATATGGTCTCCGTTACCATGGTTAATGAATTGCCATAAAAGACGATTCCATAATAAACTCCCAAGTAAACTATTGTCCTGGTTTTCTGTAACAGTACAATTAAATGGCTGACTCTGACGAAATAAATAGCCACCCAAGGGAAAATGTTGACAACGCCCAAATTAATCTAACGGGTGCTGAGTTGAAGGCGTTAGTAAACGACGCCGTTACAAAAGTCTTAGAGCGGCAATATGAAGAATATAGTGGGACTCGAAGTAGGACCCTAACAACACCGCATGCAAAGCCACCTCCCAAGAAGGATGAACCCAAGAAGGAGGATGACGAGCGTCATTCTTCTAATCATCACAGTGATCCGTCTCAACAGATCATACTGAATCAAGGACCCAGTGATAAGGGTTGCTCCTACAAATACTTTGTTTCATGTAAACCCCGGGATTTCACTGGGGAAGAAGGAGCTGTAGATTGTATGACGTGGTTGGAAGAGATGGATACAGTTGTGGATATCAGCGGATGCGCTGAGAGGGATGTGGTCAAGTTTGTGTCGCAATCATTTAAGGGTGAGGCCTTAGCCTGGTGGAGATCGTTAATTCAAGCCACCGGGAAGATCCCTTTGTACAACATGACTTGGGATCAGTTCGTTGCTCTTATCAAAGAAAATTACTGTCCTCAACATGAAGTTGAGAAGATCGAGACTGAATTCTTGTCATTAGTCATGGAGAACTTAGATTGCCAAGCATACCTTACAAGTTTCAATACCAAGTCCCGATTGGTTCCCTATTTGATCACACCGGAACCAAAGCGAATAGCTCGCTTTATTGAGGGTCTAGCCCCAGAAATAAAGGCAAGTGTGAAAGCATCGAGACCTACTACATTCAGGTCAACTGCAGATCTGTCGTTGTCTCTCACACTCGATGTGGTTAGAAACAAGGCTGCCAAGTCCTCTGAAGATGGGAAGCGTAAAAGGGAGGAGGATAACTCCCAGAATCCAAAGAAGAACAAATCTGAGTTCAACAATAACCAACAGAATTCCAATAAAAAGCCTACATGCAAAACCTGCAAAAGAAGACACTGGGGACAGTGTCGATCAAATCAAAAGATAAAGCAATGTGGCATCTGCAAAAGAACTGGCCACCAGTCCCACGAATGTAGGGACATAAAGAATGCAAGCTGTTTCAGATGTGGCGAAAAGGGCCACATCAGTACTAATTGCCCGGAGGCTGCCAAGGAAGGAACAGCTAAGTATGGGATGAATAAGAAAGGAAACGCCTAAACTACTAAGTTGAATGCCAGAGACAGTGCATATCAATAATGAGGTACGTCCTTACCTTTCAGCAATCAATCGTATCTGCTTAGTATTTTACGTTAATATAAGGGATAATAAACCTTTAGTAAACCATAAGATTAACAAACATTTGGTTACATTCATAAGAACTTCCGATATTAAAAATGAGGTATAATTTACCAATGGAAGCTTTAATGACCTCTCTCCCATCCTCGGAGATAATCCTTTCATAAGAATCTGGAGTACTCTTCCCCAGAAAGAGTACGACTATATATATTATTTTATTTTATCTTATCATTCTTCTCATTGTTTTCTATCGCCTGCGAATGCCAAACTATGTTTGATAAAAGTGTCATATGAGGATTGGCATATCTTAGAATGTCCCATAGATTGCTTCCATGCCTGATCAGTATGGAGGTTTAATGCATGGAACCCCTGAGATATCCCAATGGTCATATCGTACTAAAGTCGACTAGTAGTATTAAAAGAAGATATCCAATATAAAATGTCCTTATAAGCATCTCTACTTAGGGCATCTTTGCAATTGTAAAGAGAATGTGTCATTTATCTGACACCGACATTAATAGATGAGCCAAAGCCTGAGAATACGGAAATCTCTGACATCTTTGTGTGGCATAATTACCTTCTTTATAAGAATTACCATGTTTACCTCCTATGAGGCAAGTGAATGTTAGGACAAACATCTCGCTTAGGGCTGCAGTTATTGTAAAAGCCTTATATCGGCTAGTACCAACTGAATAGGAAGAACTAAGAGCCCAATCGATAAGTTTTTAGAGAAGATTTCATAAAGCCAAGATTTGAAGTTCTAAGAACTCCGATTTATATAAATAAGAAAGACGGATCATCTTGCTTATGCAGTGATTACCGCAACCCTATTTAGGCAACAAATAAGAATCGCTATTACCTGCCCAGGATCATCGATTGGTTCGACTAGCTGTAAGGATTAGCTAATCTTTGAGATTAGTTAAGCAGTGGTTGGAATAGCCATCTCCCCATAAAATGAGTTCTTATAGCAATTATTATGTAAGCATCAAGACTGTTTCTTTGGAGACCTTGTATAGATGGAATATTAAACACTTACTGTTGACAAAAGATTTGAAAGTCTAATTACCAAGATCTAAAAGTTGCATTGGAAACAACGAATAAGATCAAACAAATTCATAATCGATTGTAAGTTGCCATTATTCGGCAGAAAATCAAGGATTAATGGAGTTAGCAACCCTCCTAAGTTCTTGTTAAGGAATAAGGTTCAACAAAGACATCACCCTGGAAGGGTGCACCAATTTGTTAATTATCAGACTAGTTAAGCTCTGAATATATAAAAATTATCCGAAGGAATCGAATGTATCAAGATCAGATAGCTTAAAGCTAAAACTTTTTAAGGAGATGGATGGAGCTCGCAATATATTGTATCCTAATGGATTGAGGATATGTTTCATCAATAAGGCAAAGAAGCATTATCACATATTGATATGCAGACTTATAATATGATGAGCAACCTATATCGATTAAAGATCGACAGGTTAAGAAGCTCCAAAAGAATACATGTACCAAATATAGAGGTCAAATTGGGAGCTTGGAGAGACTCCAAGTATGCTATATAAGTTAAGTCCGTTATGTGACAAAAATTACTTCCTTCACTTTAACAAATCTCGAGGTCGAGATTTCTTTTAAGGGGGTGAGGATGTAACACCTCGTAAAATCACGTCCAATGATGTATTGACACGTGTAATAAACCCTAATAGAGTCCAATGTGGAATTTAAGGGATTATTTTTTTCGAAAAATCAAAAATTTGATTATGAAAGGACTGGAAGTATTATCACAACTAAAATAAGTTTCTAAATAACCTTTTATGGTTTTATATTCACAAATGAGCCACTTGTTAATCAAGTATAGCCGTTTGCGTGATTAATTGAAAGTTTGCGCAATAAAGGGTTAAAAGCGTCAACATGTTAATTCTTACCTCTGAGTGACCTTCTAACAAACCGGGAGCTCAATAATATTTAATTATACTCTCGGGAATGCCAAATAATGGCCATCTAAAGTTTTTATGCCTATAAGTAAAGTTAAGCGCAACTTTGCAAGTTAGAGGGACTAAAAGTGTCAATATGTTTATTTAAACCTCTGAATGACCTTTTAGCAAACCCGAAGCATCGTGATGATTAATAATACTTCCAAGAATACCTAATAGGGATTAGATGAGGCTTCAATGCTAATAAATGATGAGATGCGCAAGTTTACGCAATAGAGGGGCCTAAAGCGTCAACTTTTGAATCTACGCCCTTCGGTGACCATCTAGGCGAACGAGAGCGTAGTAATATTTAAATTTATGCTTAATAATGATTATTTTGGGCCATGGAAGGCTTATATATCATTAAACAACATTTTACGCTACTTTGCGCAGTTAAGGGACTAATTGCGTCAAACTGCAAAAGGAGGTCAAACCGTATGGTAACGGACCTTCCGGAATATGTCCATAAGTTAAACATACCCTATTTATTCTTTCTATATCTTAGATATAGGGTTAGAGGTGTTCGGTGCGCAAGAATAAACTTTTATGTCATTCAGGGACTAAAAGTGTCAAAAAGTGCACAAGTTTGCATTTTCGCGCATATCTCACAATCTGAACATCCCCGGACACCCAAAAATTTATGTAAGCACTAAAATATTTTATTTTAGTGATCGCCTTGATAAAATTCCATCCGTCGCGTGATTTGGGTCATTTTTCGCGTCCGTCCGTGTTTCGTCGTAATTCGACACATAACGTAACCGTACGGCCAGACGGACCGACATCCGACATGTTTTTAAACATGTTTCATGTCTCCTATGTTTAAACTTCATGTTAGAGCCTTTATATGAGGTTAACGGGCCTTGAACGTGCTTGAAATGACATTGGGGGCTGACAGGGACCAATTCTGCCATTAAGTAAACTGCTGTTGCTGTTATACACCCTCAGGCGGCCCGCGTACAGGCCTGGGAATACTCAGGCGGGCCGCATGAGGCCATCAGACGTGGAAAACAGCAATTAACAGCCTGTTCATGGCTGTCTACATGTGCAAATGGTTTTCTAACCCACCAAATCAATACTAGGGGCTTGCCCATAGTATGTTTAAACCACCCGACACCTGTTGTGATCCGATTCGTCCAAAGATCCTATAGAAAACCACATAACCTTCACTTTTATGAGTTTTTGCAACCTTCAAACATCCAAACAGGTTCTAATCCGAAATTGGAGTATTATCTTGGACCTTCCTGGTGTTCTTTGATCATCCACTCAGTGTTTGTAAGTGCTCCTTTATGCTTTGTTCTTAATATTTTAGCCTAGAACACCAATATTTGACTTTTGTTTGACTTCCAGAATTGATCACGAATTGATCAGTTCTAAGTCCAATTGAATCTTGTTAATTGATGGTATTAATGCTAGTAATGATCCATCAAAATCATGCTTATTGATTCCTACAAATTCAGGTCCATTTGTTAAGTCAAAGTTAGTAACAAGAAAAGTCAAACTGGGTAGATTCTTATCTTAATCAAATCTGATATAACAGAGGTTATAGATCATGTTTTGTCACCTAAATAACTTGGTAATTGTTACAAGAACATGTCAAACTAATCACTTTGGTGTAATCGCTTGTTTGACTCAAAAAGTCTAACAGTTTGACCAAACCTTTGACTTTCAAATCTGAACCGATTTAATAACTTGGAGGGCTGAATCAAAGCCATATTATGATCCTTATATTATGTAGTATAACCCTCTGTGGTCATACTACAAGATCATGTTCAAAATCTGAGATTTAACACAAGTTTCGCTAAAATGCCTAAAATGCCCTTTTATGTTAAAATGAGAATTTTTATTAAATATGAGCATGCATGTGGTTTATAAACTGATCTAACAATACTTCAAATTTATTTTGATGTCAAGATCTGGTCGTGAATTGAGTTTTGCGTAAAGAACCATTTTTGTATTTTTAAAATGACCAAAATGCCCTTTCGGCATATAGAATGGTATAAACATGATTTTTATGGCAAAACTCCTTATTCACTGATGTTATATGATATTTATAAAATTTTTAAATATTAAATCAGATTCGAACTGAGTTTGCATACATGCGTTGCGTGTATTCGATAAATGACGAAAATACCCTTATGAGGCTTAAAATAAATTTTAGTACATTTTCATGACTAAATCTTTTACCTACTGTTATGAACTAATAAACAACTTATTTTAACCTCACAAATCTGTTCATAACATATACGTAACCTTAAACCTCATCTAGATCGTCATTTACCGACTTTTACGCCTTTTCGGCGCATAGTATGATTTAATACCATATCTATGAAATAAAACTCGATACCTACTGATTATTAAACATATTTTAAATGTAAATTCAGTAGGTACCTGACCCAAACTCAGATTTCCAAATAAGTCACCAAACTATGTGTGAAATTACCAAAATGCCCTTTCGGGGCATAGTTTGGTTTTAAACTATAAACCACACATATTTTCGACACCCTACTGATATAACATCATAAATAAAGTATTTTTACAAAAATATAATGACCATGACATCAGTTTATCCACTAGCTCTCTTTATGCATCGTAAAATGACCAAATTGCCCTTTTGAGGCTTAATCCGGTTTTAAAACTATAACGGGCATACATGTTGATATCTTACTGATATCTTAACATATTTTAAACATATCGGCATATGAAACTTGTGTATAACTCATCCGGTTACCCTGCTTCTCTTATAAGCGTACGGTTAAGCCTACGAGGCTAGTTTCATCAAATAACTGAAACGGGTTTAACCTTATCATTTTATTTCAAAAATCCAGAATGTGTATGAAATACCCATATTATACAAGTCTCCAAACTTGTCGGGTCTAAAACACATTCTATTCCAGTCTTCGCTTAATCATGCGTTTGAACCGTATATTTCCGTAAGACTAACCGGTCTAAGCTTAGACTTAATTAAAGACCCGTTAGCATTCTAATTGGTTATTTATACCATCTTTCCAGACTAGAGCCTTTCGGTAAATTGTACCTACGCTTACTTAAGTGAATAAGGCTGAGTTATTATAATTCTTGCTATTTAAGACAGGAGCTAGCTCAGGTAAATACTCTTAACTTATTTTCCCCTATTACGGGCTTGGGATACGGTAATATAAATACCGCATGGTCAGGTATGGGATTCAAAGACAAATGAGTCGGGAAATCCAAATAACCTGTTTTTAATTCGTATTGCTTGACTGAAACATTGGGGATTAATGCGACCGTGTCCTGGATATCCTTGACTCATTAAATGCAATGGCCACGACTTAAGCACGGGGTGTAGGCATACACCTGACAGATGCTATATGCTAATTAATTAATTATACCCAATAAGGGATTCCCAATAAGGGAATAGTGGTGTGTCGGTTAATCATGAACCGGCATAGAACCGGGCCCCGTATGTAGAGCAAGTTATGTAAAACTGATAACATGAGATATAGTTTGTCCCAAGTATAAAAGATTAATTTTGCCTTGTGCATTTTAATCAAAGTGTCAAAATATTTACGTGCCTTGTGCACCTAAACCAATTTTCATAAATATTTTCAAATGAGTCGGTTGAGTGTATTTACCAGTGAAAACTGACGTATTTTCCAAAGTCTAAGTGACAGGTACAAGTACGTAATAGACTGGAAGCTGCTCAGGGCGTTAATAAGGAATCTTGCAAGTTCTAGGCGTCAAAAGTCTGTTGAACAATGTTTATGTTTTAAGATCCGCCTGTGGATCCTTTACTTTCCGTTGTAATACTTTGATATTACGTTATATTCGGATTGTAATATATTTATCTTTTGCTTCCGCTGTGCATTTATATATTGTGTTGTTTGACTATGATGTTATCAACTACGTCACGATGCCCCCCACCGGGCCCACCGGTGACACGTGGAAATTCGGGGTGTGACAGGTTGGTATCAGAGCCAACATTGAGTGAATTAAACACTAGCCCTCCGTGTTTAATCTCAATGACACAGTAGCACATTCCTTGAGTCTAGACTTAACATAGGAATAATCTAAATCCTAATCTGGAAATCTTTGCTTCCAAATATTGGTTACGTCGTCAAGCGAAGAAGCTGTAATAGGAATTCTCCACATCTGGAGCCTTGAAATTCTGAGCTTCGTACCGCGGCTAGAATGAAACGTGCAACCAAGGAGAAAGCATTCAGGAATGGAATGAAGAAGAAACTCCCTTGCCGAAGATCGTTTCCTTAATAGTCCTTCTAAGGACATATTTATCTTTCAGTCCCTACGAGGACAACATCATTCCTTCCAAGTCCCGCTTAGGGCAACTTTATACTCTTATTTTTATATAGTGGAATGATTAAGTTTAAACTTTCATCCTAAAAAAGAAATATTAAATAAATGGAAAATAACATTCCTTTTGACAAGATCTACCATTATAATAAAAAGGTAAAAATCTAAAAAGGACAAGACCTAGCCTCGTGTCATATTAAGACCCGGCCAAAATGACAGTTCCTCAATTTAGATTCAGATCCTTATTAACACCTCAAATTAGGATTGTTCTGCGTTAAATATTAAAAGAATCTTAAAAGTAAAACCTAGCCTAAATGTCAATGCAGACATGGCCAAGACGGTAAAACCGATCCAAAAGATTCCAATCCCTGTTAAGATCTGTAAGTATATTAACATTTTTGGCAAACTGTGAATCGTTAAAGTCACACAGGCCACAGAGGTTAACCTAAATTCCCTTAATTGAAATAATCATCCTTTAGTGATGTTTTGCCTACGGGCTATAATCTATTGTCCATTTGAGACATTGACATTGTGATCTTTATGATTCCTTGTCTAAGGTGGTGAGCTATGCTCAAGCCTAATAGTCTATATGATCAATGTGATCATGACTAATATCATATAACATTCTAGTGATGTTTTGCCTACGGGCTATATTATATTGTCCATTCGTGACAAAGACAGTTGTGATCTTTTATGATTCTCTGTCAAAGGTGGTGAGCTATACTCAAGCCTCATAAATCTTTATGATCAGTGCGATCATGATTAAAATCATCAATATGATGATCATACTATTAACATCCTTAGTGATGAAGTGCCTACGGGCTATACTTTATTATATTGTCAATACGACAATGACAGTTGTAACCACTATAGTTCCTGTCTAAGGTAATAGGCTATGCCCAAGCCTCATAGTCAATATGATCAATACTATCATGACTACTATCATCAGTGTGATGATTATTATTGTCTTAAGACATCGTTTTGTAATGTCAATCGATTTGCCTACGGGCCATATTGTATTGTCAATTAGGACTAAAGACAGTGGTAGCCTACAACTCCCTGTCAAGAAAAAAGGTAATGAACTTTGATTCAAACCTTAATGCCTCGGTTCTCCGAAATCGTGGCTTATAAATTAAATTTGTCTACGCGACTAGACCATTTGTGCTACTATTAACTTGTAAATTAGGATTTATGATAAAAATCCTGAGTAAAATAAATTCTTTTTCCCTGCCAGTACACATATGAATGAGAATCTTAAGAGTGAAACCTAGCCTTAGTGTCATTATAAAGACCAGGTCAAGATGGTAAGACCTGTTTAAAAGATTCGTATCCCTGTTAACATCTGAAAATATGTTAACACTCCTGGCAGACGTGATTCATTAAAATCACACACGCCAATCTTGTATAAGGATTCTTCAAGGATTCCTAACCCAACTTAATGATCTCTGCATCATGGATTTAAATCATCAACTAAGATGATCATATTTTGACCATGCATTGGTAATACAGTGCCTGCGGGCCTTGCTCATTCCTACATGAGCCAAAAGACGAGGGTAGCGATGACTCCCTGACCGAAATAGACAATGAACTATGATTCAAACCTCAATGCTTGAATTCTCTAAAATCATAGCTTATAGTTTAAAAAAATGTCCTTGTGACTAGGCCTTTCGTGCCACTAGTAAAACTGTTATTGTTTTTATAATTAGGATAAGCTATAATATAAATCCTAAATAAATATGATTAATAAATTAACCAAATATGGTCTCCGTTACCATGGTTAATGAATTGCCATAAAAGACGATTCCATAATAAACTCCCAAGTAAACTATTGTCCTGGTTTTCTGTAACAGTACAATTAAATGGCTGACTCTGACGAAATAAATAGCCACCCAAGGGAAAATGTTGACAACGCCCAAATTAATCTAACGGGTGCTGAGTTGAAGGCGTTAGTAAACGACGCCGTTACAAAAGTCTTAGAGCGGCAATATGAAGAATATAGTGGGACTCGAAGTAGGACCCTAACAACACCGCATGCAAAGCCACCTCCCAAGAAGGATGAACCCAAGAAGGAGGATGACGAGCGTCATTCTTCTAATCATCACAGTGATCCGTCTCAACAGATCATACTGAATCAAGGACCCAGTGATAAGGGTTGCTCCTACAAATACTTTGTTTCATGTAAACCCCGGGATTTCACTGGGGAAGAAGGAGCTGTAGATTGTATGACGTGGTTGGAAGAGATGGATACAGTTGTGGATATCAGCGGATGCGCTGAGAGGGATGTGGTCAAGTTTGTGTCGCAATCATTTAAGGGTGAGGCCTTAGCCTGGTGGAGATCGTTAATTCAAGCCACCGGGAAGATCCCTTTGTACAACATGACTTGGGATCAGTTCGTTGCTCTTATCAAAGAAAATTACTGTCCTCAACATGAAGTTGAGAAGATCGAGACTGAATTCTTGTCATTAGTCATGGAGAACTTAGATTGCCAAGCATACCTTACAAGTTTCAATACCAAGTCCCGATTGGTTCCCTATTTGATCACACCGGAACCAAAGCGAATAGCTCGCTTTATTGAGGGTCTAGCCCCAGAAATAAAGGCAAGTGTGAAAGCATCGAGACCTACTACATTCAGGTCAACTGCAGATCTGTCGTTGTCTCTCACACTCGATGTGGTTAGAAACAAGGCTGCCAAGTCCTCTGAAGATGGGAAGCGTAAAAGGGAGGAGGATAACTCCCAGAATCCAAAGAAGAACAAATCTGAGTTCAACAATAACCAACAGAATTCCAATAAAAAGCCTACATGCAAAACCTGCAAAAGAAGACACTGGGGACAGTGTCGATCAAATCAAAAGATAAAGCAATGTGGCATCTGCAAAAGAACTGGCCACCAGTCCCACGAATGTAGGGACATAAAGAATGCAAGCTGTTTCAGATGTGGCGAAAAGGGCCACATCAGTACTAATTGCCCGGAGGCTGCCAAGGAAGGAACAGCTAAGTATGGGATGAATAAGAAAGGAAACGCCTAAACTACTAAGTTGAATGCCAGAGACAGTGCATATCAATAATGAGGTACGTCCTTACCTTTCAGCAATCAATCGTATCTGCTTAGTATTTTACGTTAATATAAGGGATAATAAACCTTTAGTAAACCATAAGATTAACAAACATTTGGTTACATTCATAAGAACTTCCGATATTAAAAATGAGGTATAATTTACCAATGGAAGCTTTAATGACCTCTCTCCCATCCTCGGAGATAATCCTTTCATAAGAATCTGGAGTACTCTTCCCCAGAAAGAGTACGACTATATATATTATTTTATTTTATCTTATCATTCTTCTCATTGTTTTCTATCGCCTGCGAATGCCAAACTATGTTTGATAAAAGTGTCATATGAGGATTAACATATCTTAGAATGTCCCATAGATTGCTTCCATGCCTGATCAGTATGGAGGTTTAATGCATGGAACCCCTGAGATATCCCAATGGTCATATCGTACTAAAGTCGACTAGTAGTATTAAAAGAAGATATCCAATATAAAATGTCCTTATAAGCATCTCTACTTAGGGCATCTTTGCAATTGTAAAGAGAATGTGTCATTTATCTGACACCGACATTAATAGATGAGCCAAAGCCTGAGAATACGGAAATCTCTGACATCTTTGTGTGGCATAATTACCTTCTTTATAAGAATTACCATGTTTACCTCCTATCAGGCAAGTGAATGTTAGGACAAACATCTCGCTTAGGGCTGCAGTTATTGTAAAAGCCTTATATCGGCTAGTACCAACTGAATAGGCAGAACTAAGAGCCCAATCGATAAGTTTTTAGAGAAGATTTCATAAAGACAAGATTTGAAGTTCTAAGAACTCCGATTTATATAAATAAGAAAGACGGGTCATCTTGCTTATGCAGTGATTACCGCAACCCTATTTAGGCAACAAATAAGAATCGCTATTACCTGCCCAGGATCATCGATTGGTTCGACTAGCTGTAAGGATTAGCTAATCTTTGAGATTAGTTAAGCAGTGGTTGGAATAGCCATCTCCCCATAAAATGAGTTCTTATAGCAATTATTATGTAAGCATCAAGACTGTTTCTTTGGAGACCTTGTATAGATGGAATATTAAACACTTACTGTTGACAAAAGATTTGAAAGTCCAATTACCAAGATCTAAAAGTTGCATTGGAAACAACGAATAAGATCAAACAAATTCATAATCATCTGTAAGTTGCCAATGTTCGGCAGAAAAGTCAAGGATTAATGAGAGTAACAGACCTCCTAAGCTCTTGTTAAGGAATAAAGTTCAACAAAGATATCACCCTAGAAGGGTGTGCCAATTTGTTAATTTTCAGGCTAGTTGAACTCTGAATATATAGAATCATTCGAAGGAATCGAATGTGACAAGATCAAGTAGCTTATAAGCTAAAACTTATCTAAGGAGCTTGGCGGAGCATACAATGCATTGTACCCTAATGGATTGAGGATATGTTTCATCAATAAGGCAAAGAAGCATTATCACATATTGATATGCAGACTTATAATATGATGAGAAACCTATATCGATTAAGGATCGACAGGTTAAAAAGCTCCAAAAGAATACATGTACCAAATATAGAGGTCAAATTGGGAGCTTGGAGAGACTCCAAATATGCTATAGAATTTAAGTCCGTCATGTGACAAAAAGTACTTCCAGCATTTTAGCAAATCTCGAGGTCGAGATTTCTTTTAAGGGGGTGAGGATGTAACACCTCGTAAAATCACGACCAATGATGTATTGACACGTGTTATAAACCCTAATAAAGTCCAATGTTGAATTTAAAGGACTAATTTTTCGAAAAATCAAAAACTTTGATAATAAAAGGACTGGAAGTGTTAGCATACCTAAAATAAGTTTCTAAATAACCTTTTATGGTTTTATATTCACAAATGAGCCACTTGTTAATCAAGTGTAGCCGTTTATGTGATTAATTGAAAGTTTGCGCAATAAAGGGTTAAAAGCGTCAACATGTTAATTCTTACCTCTGAGTGACCTTCTAACAAACCGGGAGCTTAATAATATTTAATTATACTCTCGGGAATGCCAAATAATGGCCACCTAAGGTTTTTATGCCTATAAGTAAAGTTACGCGCAACTTTGCAAGTTAGAGGGACTAAAAGTGTCAATATGTTTAAATATACCTCTGAATGACCTTTTAGTGAACCCGAAGCTTCGTGATGTTTAATAATACTTTCAAGAATGCCTAATATGGATTAGATAAGGTTTCAATGCTATTAAATGATGAGATGTGCAAATTTGCGCAATAGAGGGGCCTAAAGCGTCAACTTTTGGATCTACGCCCTTCGGCGACCATCTAAGCGAACGGGAGCGTAGTAACATGTATGTATATGCTTGGGAAGGATAAATATGGGCCATGGAAGGCTTGGATAACATTAAATGACATCTCGCGCTACTTTGCGCAATTAAGGGACTAATTGCGTCAAACTGCAAAAGGAGGTCGAACCGTATGGTAACGGACCTTTCGGAATATGTCCATAAGTTAAACATACCCTATTTATTCTTTCTATAGCTTAGATATAAGGTTAGAGGTGTTCGGTGCGCAAGAATAAACTTTTATGTCATTCAGGGACTAAAAGTGTCAAAAAGTGCACAAGTTTGCATTTTCGCGCATATCTCACAATCTGAACATCCCCGGACACCCAAAGATTTATGTAAGCACTAAAATATTTTATTTTAGTGATCGCCTTGATAAAATTCCATCCGTCGCGTGATTTGGGTCGTTTTTCGCGTCCGTCCGTGTTTCGTCGTAATTCGATACATAACGTGACCGTACGGCCAGACGGACCGACATCCGACATGTTTTTAAACATGTTTCATGTCTCCTATGTTTAAACTTCATGTTAGAGCCTTTATATGAGGTTAACGGGCCTTGAACGTGCTTGAAATGACATTAGGGGCTGACAGGGACCAATTCTGCCATTAAGTAAACTGCTGTTGCTGTTATACACCCTCAGGCGGCCTGCGTACAGGCCTGGGAATACTCAGGCGGGCCGCATGAGGCCATCAGACGTGGAAAACAGCAATTAACAGCCTGTTCATGGCTGTCTACATGTGCAAATGGTTTTCTAACCCACCAAATCAATACTAGGGGCTTGCCCATAGTATGTTTAAACCACCCGACACCTGTTGTGATCCGATTCGTCCAAAGATCCTATAGAAAACCACATAACCTTCACTTTTATGAGTTTTTGCAACCTTCAAACATCCAAACAGGTTCTAATCCGAAATTGGAGTATTATCTTGGACCTTCCTGGTGTTCTTTGATCATCCACTCAGTGTTTGTAAGTGCTCCTTTATGCTTTGTTCTTAATATTTTAGCCTAGAACACCAATATTTGACTTTTGTTTGACTTCCAGAATTGATCACGAATTGATCAGTTCTAAGTCCAATTGAATCTTGTTAATTGATGGTATTAATGCTAGTAATGATCCATCAAAATCATGCTTATTGATTCCTACAAATTCAGGTCCATTTGTTAAGTCAAAGTTAGTAACAAGAAAAGTCAAACTGGGTAGATTCTTATCTTAATCAAATCTGATATAACAGAGGTTATAGATCATGTTTTGTCACCTAAATAACTTGGTAATTGTTACAAGAACATGTCAAACTAATCACTTTGGTGTAATCGCTTGTTTGACTCAAAAAGTCTAACAGTTTGACCAAACCTTTGACTTTCAAATCTGAACCGATTTAATAACTTGGAGGGCTGAATCAAAGCCATATTATGATCCTTATATTATGTAGTATAACCCTCTGTGGTCATACTACAAGATCATGTTCAAAATCTGAGATTTAACACAAGTTTCGCTAAAATGCCTAAAATGCCCTTTTATGTTAAAATGAGAATTTTTATTAAATATGAGCATGCATGTGGTTTATAAACTGATCTAACAATACTTCAAATTTATTTTGATGTCAAGATCTGGTCGTGAATTGAGTTTTGCGTAAAGAACCATTTTTGTATTTTTAAAATGACCAAAATGCCCTTTCGGCATATAGAATGGTATAAACATGATTTTTATGGCAAAACTCCTTATTCACTGATGTTATATGATATTTATAAAATTTTTAAATATTAAATCAGATTCGAACTGAGTTTGCATACATGCGTTGCGTGTATTCGATAAATGACGAAAATACCCTTATGAGGCTTAAAATAAATTTTAGTACATTTTCATGACTAAATCTTTTACCTACTGTTATGAACTAATAAACAACTTATTTTAACCTCACAAATCTGTTCATAACATATACGTAACCTTAAACCTCATCTAGATCGTCATTTACCGACTTTTACGCCTTTTCGGCGCATAGTATGATTTAATACCATATCTATGAAATAAAACTCGATACCTACTGATTATTAAACATATTTTAAATGTAAATTCAGTAGGTACCTGACCCAAACTCAGATTTCCAAATAAGTCACCAAACTATGTGTGAAATTACCAAAATGCCCTTTCGGGGCATAGTTTGGTTTTAAACTATAAACCACACATATTTTCGACACCCTACTGATATAACATCATAAATAAAGTATTTTTACAAAAACATAATGACCATGACATCAGTTTATCCACTAGCTCTCTTTATGCATCGTAAAATGACCAAATTGCCCTTTTGAGGCTTAATCCGGTTTAAAAACTATAACGGGCATACATGTTGATATCTTACTGATATCTTAACATATTTTAAACATATCGGCATATGAAACTTGTGTATAACTCATCCGGTTACCCTGCTTCGCTTATAAGCGTACGGTTAAGCCTACGAGGCTAGTTTCATCAAATAACTGAAACGGGTTTAACCTTATCATTTTATTTCAAAAATCCAGAATGTGTACGAAATACCCATATTATACAAGTCTCCAAACTTGTCGGGTCTAAAACACATTCTATTCCGGTCTTCGCTTAATCATGCGTTTGAACCGTATATTTCCTTAAGACTAACCGGTCTAAGCTTAGACTTAATTAAAGACCCGTTAGCATTCTAATTGGTTATTTATACCATCTTTCTAGACTAGAGCCTTCCGGTAAATTGTACCTACGCTTACTTAAGTGAATACGGCTGAGTTATTATAATTCTTGCTATTTAAGACAGGAGCTAGCTCAGGTAAATACTCTTAACCTATTTTCCCTATTACGGGCTTGGGATACGGTAATATAAATACCGCATGGTCAGGTATGGGATTCAAAGACAAATGAGTCGGGAAATCCAAATAACCTGTTTTTAATTCGTATTGCTTGACTGAAACATTGGGGATTAATGCGACCGTGTCCTGGATATCCTTGACTCATTCAATTGAAATGGCCACGACTTAAGCACGGGGTGTAGGCATACACCTGACAGATGCTATATGCTAATTAATTATTTATACCCAATAAGGGATTCCCAATAAGGGAATAGTGGTGTGTCGGTTAATCATGAACCGGCATAGAACCGGGCCCCGTATGTAGAGCAAGTTATGTAAAACTGATAACATGAGATATAGTTTGTCCCAAGTATAAAAGGTTAATCTTGCCTTGTGCATTTTAATCAAAGTGTCAAAATATTTTGTGCCTAGTGCATCTAAATCAATTTTCTTAAACTCTTTTCAAATGAGTCGGTTGAGTGTATTTACCAGTGAAAACTGACGTATTTTCAAAAGTCTAAGTGACAGGTACAAGTACGTAATAGGCTGGAAGCTGCTCAGGACGTTAATAAGGAATCTTGCAAGTTCTAGGCGTCTAAAGTCTGTTGAACAAAGTTTATGATTTAAAGATCCGCCTGTGGATCCTTTACTTTCCGTTGTAATACTCTGATATTACTTTATATTCGGATTGTAATATATTTATCTTTTGCTTCCGCTGTGCATTTATATATTGTGTTGTTTGACTATGATGTTATCAACTACGTCACGATACCCCCCACCGGGCCCACCGGTGACACGTGGAAATTCGGGGTGTGACATAAACGGACCAACTTGCGATAGATATTGATGGACGAAGCCCATAAATCCCAGTATTCAATTCATCCCGGTGCCGATAAAATGTACCAGGATCTTCGCTATAAGTACCGGTGGCCGGGCATGAAAAGGGATATTGCTCTCTACGTTGGAAAGTGCCTGACTTGTGCAAAGGTCAAGGCTGAACACCAAAGACCGTCTGGCTTACTCGAACAACCGCCAATCCCTATGTGGAAGTGGGAAAGTATAGCCATGGACTTCATAACCAAGCTTCCGCACACGTCATCGGGTCACGACAGCATCTGGGTTGTTGTTGACCGTTTGACCAAATCTGCCCACTTTTTGCCTATACGAGACGACTACAAGGTAGAACGATTAGCCCGAATCTACACCAATGAGATCATTTATCGACATGGGACGCCTCACGACATCATCTCTGACCGTGATGCTCAGTTTACCTCATGACTGTGGGAAACGTTTCAAGCGGCTCTCGGTACTACGCTTAACTTAAGTACTGCATTCCACCCTCAAACCGACGGTCAGACTGAAAGAGCGATCCGTACTCTTAAAGACATGCTCCGTTCGTGTGTCATAGATTTCAGTGGTAATTGGGATGCTTACCTGCCGTTAGTCGAATTGTAGGATCGAGATTCGACCTATACGAGTCTATCAGAAGAGTTCTAATCCAAATCAAAGGCGGAATTCAGTGATTCGGACTTGATTACAGCTTGATTCACACACAGATTCACTTTAACTGTCTAGATTATTGATTTGAAAGCGTTACAGATCATATGACACTTCAGCAGCACCTCGGCTCTGGAATCACAACTCTTTAAATGAAATGAAGAGCTCAGGGGTTTATAGGTGAGCCAATTCACACGAAATGACAAGATCCATTTCGTGTGAAATGGACAATAGTCATTTCGTACGAAATGGTCTAGCCATTTCATGCGAACTAAGCTTTCACCACACAAATCCTATTTTCTCGTAAACTGAGCTCCAATCTATCCTATCTAGACATACGACTCGATACAAAACGAAGTCAACAGACATATGCACCAACAGACTCCCCCTTGGATGTTGACGAAGTCTTCGGCACGTCTTCAGTATATCTTCTGACTTGATCTGTCTTCATGCTCTTTTCAAAGTATCTGACACTGTAAGCATCCTTCAATCTCTTTCTTTCTCTTTTTCTTGAACTTTCCCAGAATCTCAATTCTGGCTCTATCCTTTTCCATCAGCTTCTATCTTTAACAAACTTTCAGGATCAGAAACTGGCTCTTGCATCTTCAGACTCCCCTTAGCTAGCAGACTCCCCCTTAAATTGTCCGGGATCGCAATCTGTCATAGCACTTTCACAAGGTCAAGAGCGAATCATGGCTTTCCGTAGCAACAGGATCAGAAACCTGGCTTTAACCTGCATAATTCTCTACCCAAAACATAAGTTTCACAATTATTAAGATTTAACAAATTTAGAATCTCTGCTTACCAATTGTATTCGAAACATTCAATATTTGGTTTCAAATTAATGAACCATTTAAACATTTTAAAATCAAATCTTATTTCAAAACAAACTTTCCCAACCCTGTTGTCGTCATGTTTAGCACTCGGAATTTTGAAAATCAGCTTTTCAACTTCAGTTGTCGAAAATAATATGAAATCAAATCTTTTTGGACTTTTCAAAATTTTATGCTAAAACACTCTGAAAATCTTTTTTGGATTTTGTTTTTAATGAAATGTAGTAAAGAAATATGTACAGACAATATTTTTGTGAGTTTGTGTAAGAGGATCAAATCAGTTTTTGAGATAAAATCACTAGCACCATTAAGCTTTAAACATTTTAAGTTCTAAACGATTCACTTAGATTGTCAGTATACTGATCCACTTAAATTTTCACACAAAGTTCAACTGTTTCGAGATACGGGATTAATGTTTTAATGGACTAAACTTATTCGCGTGTACCACCTCAGAATATACTCCCGTATCCAGACTCCTATATTCAGTCTTACAGGTGAATATACACTAATGATATCTGTAAGGGGTTAATGCGAGACCATGAGAGCTCAGGCTATTGCTTCCGCAAAATCAGAGAGATGATGGTTCGACTTTAGGTGTGTCCCCCTTGGGGATCTTCTTTTCAACAGCACATGATTAGCATTTTTCAATGTTTCATCATTTTTTATGCTGAGGGGGGGCTTTATGAATAAAACAATGCAAAGTATTATACGAGGACTAGGCTATTGCTCCCGCAAAATCAGAAGTCCTGGTATAATACCCCAGATATCATCACGCACAAAGACCTAGTATGTCAGAAATAGAAAGCCTTTCAAACAAGATTTTGGGGGTTACCCATATATCCGAGAGATGTTCCCCACGAGATAAGTAAGCATTTGATTTAGGTTTATATCTCAAACACAATATACTGAGCGTGTAAAAACCTACTGGCACATCATCAGTGAGATCGTTTATCACATTTTAACTTTCCAATTCTTTAGCGTACTGTGATTGTCTACTGATGTACTATCATTTCCTCTTTCTCACAACAAAACTCGTTTTGAATTTTCAATGTTTTTGGCTTTTTCAAATTTTCCAATGTTTTTGGATTTTTTGAAATTTCTTACTCCCCCTAAAATTCAAAACCATTTTAAAAAATTTGACAAACCGATGTGAATTGCTTCAAATCGCCATCTACTTGGCATAAACAATCAGAACTCCCCCTGACAACAAACTATTTTCCCATTATGATTTCAAAACACTTCAGTTTGTTTTAATCCAATGGTTTTTCCGGAAAATTAGTTTTGTTGGGGTTTCATCACATTGTTCTTTCAACCACTTTTTTTAAAATCTAACACTTGTAGGTTTTTCACAAAAAACATTTTTAAAGAAAGATGCCGATTCCTGCTCCACGATTACCATCTTGGGAGCTCCGGCAAGTCGGGATTTTAAGCAGAAAACGCTGTCACCCAAGCCTAACCAGCCTTGAGTGATTCCGAGTCATCTATACTCGGCCATCTTTTAGATTCATAAAACTCTTTAACACCTTTCACCTTCCCATTGACCATCTTCCCAAATATATGTTTCACTTTTCCATTAAAAGCTTTTTCAGCATCAAATTCTTCTTTACCAGGGAAGAATTGATCTAAGATCTCAATCTTTCCAACTTTTAACTTCAAGTTTTCTTTTGACAATGGTGGAAAGTTTTTATCGTTCATTTCTGGAACGGAATTCTCATCACTTGACAAAACATGTGATTCCTCTGACTTTAACGAGTCAGAGGCATCGCCAGAACTATCATCTGAATTTTTAACAACCCATTTCTGTTTGTTCAAATTTGCTCTTCTTTTGTAAAAGCGTTTCGAACTTTCACCAGCTTCGAAAGTCGAATTTTTGAACACTTTGAATTTTTCTGTTGGTTGTTCTGTTTTATCAACACATTTCTTTTTCAAATCTGAGTTAGAAGTAACTCCCTGTTTTGTATAAGTGGACTTGGGGCAATTCCAAGCAATGTGTCCAACTACTTGACATTTGAAACATGTTCTTCTATCAACTCTTGGTGCAGATTTTTTCAACATATTCTTTTTCTTTTCAGCGAGAAACTCTTGATTTGACTGTTTCCTGAACAGTTTCTCCTTCTCTTCCTCTGAACTTGTACCTGAAACAAATTTAGTTTTTGGTTTATAATTTTTCTCATTTTTATAATTTTCAGGTGGAATAAAACCCAATCCCTTCTTTTTGAAATTACCGTTATGGTTTGGTTTCTTTCGATAACCTGAACCAGAACTGTAACCCTTTTTCTTGTTTAACCTTTGTTGAACTCTTGAGATGTAAATTTTAGGTTTTTTAGCAAGATTTACACCTTTTATTTCAGAAATATTAATTTCTGTTAATTTGAAAACTTTGTTAATCATTTCAGTTTTAACACCTCTTATTGGAAATTCCTAGTCAGAATATAATTTGTCCGAATCATTCAAAGTATATGCTACTTTGAATGTTTCATCATTCAAATTATTCTTTGATAACAGAAATTCTTTATTGTAAACCCTTTTGACCAGTGAACTTGGACTTTTGTCTGACGAACTCGAACTTTCAGATTTAGACTCCGACGTTGACTCTTCATCCATATCCAACACCTGATCGACCACTTTCTTTAATAACTCAGACTCATGATCAGTGTCAGACGCTGTGAATGTGACGTCTATGTTATCTGGTAACTCATCAGTGGTTTCAGACTTTAACTTTATGTTGACAGCCTTTTTTAATTGTTCCTCATTTGGCTTTCTGGGAGAATAACTTTCCCAGATCGGAGGCGGACACTTGTTATAATTGACACTTTATTTCTTACCAGCATCCGTATCTTCCGTCTTTTTATCTTGAAAAGCTTCAAGACCTGCAACAGTAGGATAAACTCTATCAATCAAATAATCACAAGTTGTATAACTCAGCAGCAATCGTTTGATTCTCTCATTTTCAATCTTTTAGGTCTCCAAATCCTGCTTCAGCTTTGCACACTCTTCAATATAGCTATTAATGACATTCTGCTTAGTCATTAATGTTGAACTCATCATCGTCGAAGCAGCTCCCATTTCTAGGTTTGTTTTGTTCAAACTATCAACCATTCTGTTCAGCACATCATATGATTCTTTTACATACTTCACATCAAACAACAATGTTTCTTTCAACTCGTCTAGCTCACTATATTTCTTGTCTTTTTCTTCACAATGTTTGCATGGTTCCAAACATTTCAGACAAGGTTTCGTGATCTCAACGATCTTTTCAACTTCGAAAATCTTTTTTCGACTACTTTCTCAACCTCAATTATTTTTTCAACTTCGACTATTTTTTCCATCACCTTCTCAATCACCTTTTCAGATATCGGTTCTTCATCAAATTCTATTTTTACTTCACTCACTTCAACTTCGGCTTTCTCTGTTGGTTTTTTTTTTCAACCTTTGCTTTCTCAACTTCCATTTTTGCCTTTTCTTCAGCAATCCTTCTAGCTTCCAATTCTTCCAATTCTCTCTTCAGTCGAGCAGCCTTTTTCTCATTCAACATCTCGATCTTATCTGTAAAAAACAAATTAAAACTGAATGAGTCTAAATTTTTTCTAGCATTATTAATATACTCTTCCTCATCATCAGTATCCTCATCACTTTCTGATGATTTGAAAATCTTCGTTCTTTTTGGCTTAGATTTGACTGACTCTTCTTCCAAGATTCGAGCAACAAAGGCTGATTTTTCTGAATCGGCCGGAATGTATTTATCCCAGCTAAATGCCTCTGCCAATCTTTCATCGTCTTGATTAACTAGATAAGCTTTCTTCTTTCCATCTTCAATAGCACGGGATGATGATGATTGTTGAGCAATCTGATGATAAATTGCTTTTCGATGATAATCATTATTCCCGAACGGATTCTGAGCTCCGCCTGCTTCTCGATTGGTACATTCCCTCTTGAAATGTCCTTTTTCCCTACATCGAAAACAAGTAACTTTAGATTTATCAAAACCTAAAGTAGAACATTAGCATCAAGGAAGTCATCTCTTCGTGTAATCTGCTTAAATTTCTCAACTCTTCTCAAAACACTAGCTAAACACCATTTAATGTCCATCAATTCAAATTCTTCATAATCAATCTATCATAATCCTCTTTGGTGAGCATCGGATTTCCGATTCTTCCAGCAACTAAGCTTTCAAAAGACTCTAACATAGTAACAAGTGATGCCATGTGTTGCTTAGCCATTTCTGGAGAGAGATTTTGACCATTTTGAATATTCAGTGTAACATTGCATTGCAGATTTGTTGAAATCTGTCGTTGAGAACTTGGTGTTGAGAAATTCGGATCGAAAATTGAATAAGATGAAGAATATCCACCACTCTGAGTTGTAGTGCTAACATTTGTTCCGGAATTACCATCAGCACTGAAAGCAGTCTTAATCTTTGGACTCGGAGTAGTTTCAAATTTGCTTCCTCTATAATATAGACTAACATCTTGTTGAGCATTTGGATTATTCATGATAGCAGTTTTCTGAACATCCAATTCATGTTCTTCAATCTTCCGAATGAACTTACTCAAATTCATACTTTCAGATTTTCTCATATGTTTTAAAATCAACAAATATATTCCCCATTTATTCTGTGGTAGTGCATCAGCAAGCTTATCAACCCATTCATCGTCTTCTTTCTTGATCTCCAATCTTCTCATTTCTTGAACAAGATGACAATATCTATCGATAGTCTTCTTAGTCGTCTCATCTTCAAAAGCTGTAAACATATCAAATGATTTCTTTAGTAATGCACATTTATTTTTTATCATATCAGCACTTCCCTTAAACTTGTTAATCAACGCTAACCACATTGATCTAGCAGTGTCCTCATGTTGAAGCAAAACAAAGATATCTTCTTTTACCGCTTGTTGAAGAATACTAATCATCATTTTTTCACTGGTGTATTTTAATTTCTCATCTGCTGAATAATCACTTAAAGATTTTTCATTTCCACGTTCATCTTTCGGTTTAACGTAATCTTTGTCCAACGAAACCCATGCATCAAACTTATAAGCTTGCACCCCAGTTTCAAAACGGTTTTGCCATCCTTTAAAATCCTCGATGTACATAAGCTTTGGAGACTTTTGAGACGTTCCCGTTTCATTTTCGATTTCAACAGTTTCGACAACTGTAATTGGAGCAACTGGAGCTGTAGCAAACGCGTTGTAAAACTCTTCTTCCATGTTTCGGTGTTGAAAGTTCACAAAATCACAATGTTCAAGCGAATTGGAAGTTCAAACGACCTGGATTTGATGTGAAATGACCCTTTTCAAGCGAACTGGATGACTTAGTGACCAATTCGTGTGAAATGAAGTCTACTATGTCCAATTCGTGCGAAATGAGATCTAATATGTCCAATTCGTGCGAAATGAGGGTGTATTCAAACGGATTGGCACTTTCAAATGAAATGAAATCACTTGGTGTGAAATGGAGTCCAAATCGTACGAAATGGGGATGCATTCACACGAAATGGGCTATTTCATACGAAATGATGCTGATGTCATACAATCGGACATGATTTTAGCATAATTGATCACGTTTTAGGTCGATTTTAAGTCTAATTCTTTCAAGGATTGATTAAAACAGTGTTTCGCACGTTATATGTGAAAGTCAGTCCATTTTAACCGTGAAATCTCTGCTAATTTTGAAAAATGTGAAGAAGAATGAGTAGAAGTCAGAAATTTCGATGAAAAATAGCTGAATCGGTATGAACTCTTCCTCCTGAGCTCTGATACCACTTGTAGGATCGAGATTCGACCTATACGAGTCTATCAGAAGAGTTCTAATCCAAATCAAAGGCGGAATTCAGTGATTCGGACTTGATTACAGCTTGATTCACACAGATTCACTTTAACTGTCTAGATTATTGATTTGAAAGCGTTACAGATCATATGACACTTCAGCAGCACCTCGGCTCTGGAATCACAACTCTTTAAATGAAATGAAGAGCTCAGGTATTTATAGGTGAGCCAATTCGCACGAAATGACAAGATCCATTTCGTGCGAAATGGACAATAGTCATTTCATACGAAATGGTCTAGCCATTTCGTGTGAACTGAGCTTTCACCACACAAATCCTATTTTCTCGTAAACTGAGCTCCAATCTATCCTATCTAGACATACGACTCGATACAAGACGAAGTCAACAGACATATGCACCAACACGAATTCTCGTATAACAACAGTTATCATTCCAGCATTCAAATGGCACCATTCGAGGCTTTATACGGAAGAAGATGTCGATCGCCTATTGTGTGGCACGAGATCGGTCACTCGCAATTAACCGATCCTGAGCTATTGCAAGAAACGACTGACAAAGTCCTCCAAATTCGAGACAACTTGTTGAAAGCTCGAAGTCGACAGAAAAGTTACGCCGATAGACGACGCAAGCCCCTTGAATTTGGCGACTACGTACTCCTAAAGGTATCACCTTGGAAGGGTGTTGTCAGATTCGGAAAGAAAGGGAAACTAGCACCTCGATACGTTGGACCTTTTAAGATTCTGGAAGGATCGGAAAAGTCGCCTACAGACTCGAACTACCGGAGGAACTTAGTAATGTCCACCCGACTTTCCATTTGTCGAACCTCCGAAAGTGCCTGGCTGAGCATGATTTAATTGTACCTCTTGTTGACCTCCAAGTAAACGAAACACTACACTTTGTGGATAAGCCTGTCGAAATCATGGATCGCCAAACCAAGCAGCTCAGACGTTCGTGCATTCCTATTGTGAAAGTCCGATGGGAAGGCAAAGGAGGCGCAAAGTTCAGTTGGGAACTCGAAAGCGACATGAAGGCGAAGTACCCGCAGTTACTTGTTACGGCTTCGGCCTAAATTCGGGACGAAATTCCCTCAACTAGGGGTGGCTGTGACACCCCGTGTTTCGGAAGTCAAAGTCAAGATTGAAGTCAAAGGAAGAAAATATTACTAATTGCGATCTGTCTCTCCTTGCTCAATTCCTATTTTGACTTCTTTGACTTGTAATTAGTCTATTTTATTATCGCTTTAGTTGTATTATATGGAGTATCTATTAATAATCGCATAGTAGTCGCTATTTATCGCTATCGCAATCGCACTCGCAACTCGAATTACGCATTTTGGGTTACTGTTATACGTGTGTGTGTGCCTTATGTGTTACTTGTGCATGTTTATTTATGTTATGTGTGGTGATCAATCTAAACGCAATCGAGACTCAATCGCAATCGAATCGCAAACGCTAAACGAACACGAGATAAGGATGCTTGTATATTGATATAGTAGTTGGGATTAAAAGTAATTTGACTAGGAAACTCTATCGCATCGAAACGCTCGCAATCGAAATCGAAACAACAAAACTCGTCACACCAAACACTCGAACCAAGCGACTGATCGATCAGGCGACCAGCCGATCGATCAGCCGTTCGATCGGACTGCCCTCTGATCGGACAAGCTGTTCGATCGGGCTGCCTAACCAATCGACCAGCCCCTTTCCACTTTGGGTAACCCTATAAATACCCCTTGTCACTTTCAAACTTTCTACTTTTGGCAACTGACGTCCGACCAGCGCTCCAACCTTGCTTTTTCTTCGATTTCTCGCAATTCCGGTAAGATCTCGTCCTAAATCTTGTACTTCCTTAATCTACATGCACTCCTACACCTTTCTATCTTTTGAATCATAACTTTTAACCATGAAATCATCAAGATCCAAGGTGTTCTAGGATGACGTCATCATGTGTTCTTGAAGAACTTCGTGTTTTGGCCTCAATCCACCAAGAACAACTTAGATCTAACCGATTTCCACATAAACAAACAAAGATCTTTCATAGATCTAAACATATTCACAAGAAAAAGGATTGAAAGATGGTTATCCAACTTTCTTTCAACTCTTTTACACTCAATGCACTCAAAACCGATAGAATCGGAGCTTGTGCCGACTTACTACTCATTCTTGTGGTTGCGTTGGTTCAAGATCCGTATTCTATCCACGAGGTTATCGATTCCGGGTCAACCAAGAACAATCTTCTTGAACCAGTGGACTGACTGAATCTGGGTGGTTCCTGTTCAATCGGGTCACTAGAGCTTAGGATGGGGTTCTGTTGGTTGGCACGATATCAACACATCTAGATAAAACGACAAACAATCAAAACAACCAAGTGTAAGACGAACAGGTCAACCAGGATGGAGTGTCATCCGATCGGACTGCTGTCCAATCGAACAGCCAATCCGGACGACTGGCCAATCTGAACGACTTACACCTTGGGTCCCACACTAACACTTGAAGTCTGAATGTTGAACGAATTGTTGTCCGATCGGACTACCATCCGATCGAATTGCCATTTGAATCATGAGACATTTAAACTTCCACACTTAAAAAAATTTCAACATGTTCAATGCACAAGGTTGCCATCCGATCGGACCACCATCCGATCGAGTGTCAAACTACTGTGAACATGGTTCTCACTGAAGTGTCCAACCGATCGGGTTGCTAACTGATCGAACGGTCGTTCGATCGACCGACCTGAAAGGTAGAGATACTTCAATGTTTTCAAATGCTACTAAGAAAACTTCAAAGTCAAGCCATCATACACAAACACATCCTTCTCAAAGGAAGAAACAATCCACTCGAAAGGTCACCCAAACGGATGACCATCCGAGCGGACAACCACTCGCACGACCGGCTGTCCGATCGGACTACCATCTGATCGAATTACTGATCGACCCAACCTTCACTTGTTCCATTTTACGCGTCGCTTATCGTTATGCTATCAATCTGTTCAGGCTAACCCTACTCTCTAGCGCTCCCTTCAATCCATCAATCGCTGTGAGTATAATCGATCCCGTTTTGCTTTACGCACTTTTGGGTGTTACATACGTTACTTATACAAAAATCACATCGAACACACTACGCAATACTTTAAACGCTAACCGTTACCGCATGTATTACGTGACTTAATGAATGCTTGTTTGTTATGTTTACACATGGAATGTTGTCTACCTGCCTTAGCAATGATAGTACTATTAGTTTGGACTCAGCACCCGTTCACTCGGGGGTTGTTAAGGACAATTACCTACATGGCTCACAGTGGTGAGTGTGTATCGCGAACTGCCTTGGGCAGTCAACCCGCAGTCATTGGTATCGATAGGTTCATGTTGATAACTAACATGCCTCATTTCACTCTGTGTATGTGCTGGTTATGCGTAACGCTTTCGAACTCTATATGCTATTATCAAACTTGTATGCTCACCTTTACACTATGTGTATTGACTTTTACTTTAACGTATGTGACAGGTGCTTAGGATGCTTATTTGCTTACTTAGCTGTGAAATTGAGGCTAGGAAAGACCTAGGTCAACAATAAACAATTGTCTGTAATAAGAATCTGAGTTGTCGGAACAGAACAATTTAACTAGATCTTTCTGTAATAATTGTATTATCATTTATGACATGGTATGGGACGTGTTGCTTTAAATACTTGATAAATATAGTTGTTATGGAAACTTCTGGACAATCTGTTTCGCTCAGTGCCATGCCCCGATGTTTCCGCCATTGGTTGGGGTGTGACAAAGGCACCTACCTTTGGTAGAATTTTTGTATAACAACAGTTACCACACCAGCATCCAGGCTGCTCCGTTCGAGGCGTTGTATGGACGGAAATGCCGATCACCCTTATGCTGGGCATAAGTTGGTGACATTCAAATCACTGGTCCAGAACTCTTCGTCGACATGACAGAGAAGATTGCCCAAATACGACAGCGAATGGCGGCAGCTCGTGACCGTCAGAAAAGTTATGCCGATAAGCGCAGGAAACCGCTCGAGTTCCAGGTTGGGGATCGAGTGTTACTTAAAGTCTCACCTTGGAAAGGTGTGGTTCGTTTTGGCAAGAGAGGCAAGCTAAATCCACGTTATGTTGGACCTTTCGAAATCACTGAGAAAATCAACAAAGTGGCGTACAGACTAAATCTACCTGAAGAACTCAGTGGAGTTCACAACGTATTCCATGTGTCAAATCTGGAGAAGTGTCTGTCAGATGAGACTCTCATAGTTCCTCTTAAGGAACTCACTATCGACGATCAATTGCGATTTGTCGAGGAACCAGTAGAGATTACTGACCGAGACGTTAAGGTTCTCAAGCGTACCAGAATACCCATCGTTCGAGTTCATTGGAACTCCCGTCGTGGCCCAGAGTTTACCTGGGAACGAGAAGGCCAAATGAAAGACAAGTGTTTTGGTCAAAAATCAAGCAAGGATAATGCAACCAAATATTTTATTGTGAGGTGTGATGCTTGAATCTATGAACAATTGTATGAACAACTTGCAAATCAAATAAAGAGATGACACAAGGATTTATACGAGGAAAAAGCCCTTGATCAAGAGTTGATCTCCGGCATAAAAAACCTCGGGTGATGGAAACTACCGATCACCAACTAAGATTAATCAAAAGGTTGATACAAATCGGGATGATAACAAGCTTGTTACAAGGATCACTAATGTGCAATGTGCAAGAAATGTATGAAATCGCCAAGTAAACTGCCGAGAGCTGTTCGAGAGTGTGTGTTTGCCAAAATTAGCTAAGTGTTCTCACTCAATCTTGTTATCCCCTATTTAAAATTAGAAATAACTAAACTAACTGTCCGACAATTGTGCAAGCTCCCCACGACCTCCATAACGTTCACAAGGGCCAAGCACGTGCGGAATATTGAGGGAATATGCTCCACGAATATAGGCAAGACCAAGTCCATGCACATACTCCTGCAAAACAAGCTTACACATAATGAAGACAATCATTAGTATAAGGATAACAATAAGGATCCTGAATCCTGGTCCTGCAACACCTATTGAGGATCCTTAATTCGAACAGAAATCATGATCCTGACAGTACTTGAGGATCCATGATCCTTAGGATTGGTAAATCCTCCCCTAACAATTGCCCCCCAAAATATAAGGAGTAAAGTGTAAATTAGCGAGTTATATTTTCTGATCTTATCTGCAACTAACTAACGGATATATAGCCGTTAGGATCGAACTAGCCGTTACCGATCATACGTCATTGAAGCGACATCCCTGCAGAATCATCATTATAAATTCAAGTTAGAGATAAGGGTTAGGAAGCATTTAAATTTGTGCGTTACACCCTTTAAATCCTCATTCGAAGATCAAGCAAGTACTTCTCTCTCCTTTCTCTCTTCTCCTTTTTACTCTGTTCTTCTTTCTTTACCATCACCCATGACTAAGATGATGTTAAGATCTTCACCGGCTAAGGATCACCAAAAGGATAGTCCCCTAAAGAGCCAAGGAATCATCAAAGATTCTCCGAAGGAACGTTGCTGCTTTACTGATCCGGATATAGACAGGATTCGTCATTGCTTTCCGGCGAACGCTGTCTTTAAACCTTTCGACCCTACCGCCTTGAGTGACTTCGTTTCTGCAACTTGGGTTGCTTTTCCGGCCACCCCATTTCTGATAGGATACTCCTATCCTTTCCCTGCTTTTACCCAGTCTTTCTTCTCCCTTACCGGCATATCCTATATCCAGGCTATGCCAATGATGTGGAGGGTTTTATATACCTTTGAGAGAATCATTGAGCAGGAGGATATAGATTTGGGAATGTCAGAATTGGCCGACCTGTACAACCTTGTGAGCCATGGTTCACACCGCTTTCTATTTAAACACAAACCCGGTGAGTCATACCCGATCCTGAAGACCACCAAGAATGACACCAATTGGAAGAAGCGATTCTTCTTCGTTAGGAGGGATTCCATCCCGGAGGGGAAGGATCTACCAAGAGAGTGGGCCACCCATGGTAGGATAGAGGATCCTTATAGAAGGATCATAGGATAACCCTATTTCTGTTGAGGATTACTAACATCTTTTTGTTTCTTTTGTGCAGCTATCTCTGTTTCTCACATTATTCCATCACCTGCAACCAAAGAGAGGATCACCACTTTCCGGAATCTTGATCCTGCAGTAAGATCATTTCAAGCAAATACCAAGGATTCTCAAGAAGTATCCTCAGCCTCAGTCACAATGTCAAGTAAGTATCCGAGTTTGTATGTAATTAAATGTTAAAATGTAAATAAAATAAGAATACTTATCTGTTGTTTTGAATTGGTAGGCGCTGGAAAATCCTCAAGGTCAGCCTCCCGCTTTAGTGTCAGTGATCTCAACACTGTGGCTCCCAGGTCTGGGAAGAAGAAGACTGCTGCTAGCCCAAGTGCCCTAGTGCCCAAGCCTGTCACCTCCAAGGGGGGAAAGAAGAGAATGGCCACTAAAGCTGACAATCTTGAAGGCCTGCCCCTCATCCGCCACCAGTTTCAGGAATACTTTGCTGATGTAAGGATCACCCACTACGCTTCATTATCCTGCCCACTTGAGGATCACGGATCCTGAACTTTACCTTGTCTTTTTGCAGAAATTCGCTGAGATCAAAATGCTGTTTGATGCATATGTTGAAGAGGCTGAGCAGAAGCATCAGGAGTTCCAAAAGATCTTTCTGGCCAAGGATCAAACCATCTCCTCCCTCGAGAAAGACCTCAATCTGGCAAAGAAGCAGGTGGTCATGACCCAGATAAATGCTGATCATGAGAAGCATGAGCTGCTGGAGGATGCTAAAGTCTCTGCCGCCATCACCATGTACAAGAGCAAGCTGCAAATGGCCCAGGAGGCTGAGGATCCTGACTTCGACAGGACCACTTGGGACAAGGAGGGTTGGAAGGTGAAGCTGGCTGAGCTAGATGATGAGGAGGAGGCTACAGAGGTCTTGGCGATTGAGGCAAGTGGCAGCGGGAAGGATCAAGCTGGTGGTGATGATGCTGGTGGTGATGCAGCCAAGGTGTGAGCTGCAGAAATGGGCGATGATGGATATTTCTAGACGCGGCCGGAGCCCATTTTTTTTAGGATTTGAAAGTTTTTTGGTTGTGATGTTTTAAACAATGATGGTTTGTAATAACTAAACAATAGCTATTAGGTTTGAGGATCATGGATCCTTTGAACAATAGGTAGGATAATAGGTGGTGGAGGGATCCTCTGTTTGGGGGATGAAACCACTTGTTATCCTGCCATCTTTTATTTCCTGCACTTTCAAGACCTGTTAACAATGGACACCCTTTGCCAACCCAAGTGGACGGGCCACGTATTGCTGGTAGAAGCTTGGGTTAGCAATTTTGACAACCTTTAAGGGTTTAACTTTTGGTGAATAAATAAAACTATAATCTTTTGGCTATTTCTTGTGTTGTTATTCTTGTTAATTCTTCATTTTTCAACTCTTGTTATATACTTTCTTTGAATTCATAAGTAAAGAATAAAGGTTTAATAAATCATGTCAAAAAGTTTTAGCATATGATCAAGGATCAAATATCCTATAATCGATAAATTCAAAAAAGTAGTATAGTTTAAGGATCATAGATCCTGTTGTCAAAGGATAAGGGTCATTTATATAAACAATGAATAAAATTAAAGTAATTAAGGATCATACCTGAGAATCCAACTTAGGATCCCAAACCTTTAACATTTAGAATCAGGATAACCAAAAGACAAACCTTAATAAAGGATCAAGGATCCTTGGCTGTTTGACCTGAAATGGAACATAACTTGGGACTAAGCCAATATAAGAGAAGAGTTAGCAACTGGGGACAAGCCCAACAATTCTGGGGATAAGCCCAATATACTGGGGACAAGCCCAAAGGATCTTGTGCAAACTGGAGTATGGCCCTCACTGGCGACTATCCAAACTTAGTGACATGAACATGCCAAAACCTTAGCTAACGTGAAAACGTTAGAAACCATAGGAATGGATGTATGGTACGTCTACCATTATACGTAGGATCCCGGATACAGCCAGTACAATGAAATTGTCAGCCTCTAAAGCGAGTACTGGTCCCATTGCCATGAAATGTACCAGGATCATCGTGCGCTGCTGGCGATACTGGGGACAGGCCCAAAAAACTGGGGACAAGCCCAAAAAACTGGGGTCAAGCCCAAATAACTGGGGTCAAGCCCAAATAACTGGAGACTTCTGTGGATACTCAATCCTTCCTTAAGGATACATGAACCTTCTGCAAAACTCAAAATCAAGTGAAAGGAGGATAAAGGATCCAGGATCCTTTTCCTTGTATATAGGATAATTAAAGAATGAAATAGTTTGAGATTAGATCATTACCAAAATGAGGATCATCCATCCTCTAAGGATCCTTCAAGGATGTGGATCATGAATATTGCTAAGGATCACAAATCCTTATCACATGAAGTATTTCTTTAGGTGGACAGCATTCCAAGCCCTCGGTAGCAAATCACCTTCCATTTTTAGCAATCGATATGCCCCCTTTCTAGCTTCAGCTTCAATCAGGTGGGGGCCTTCCTACTTTGGTGCCAATTTTCCATCAGCAGGATTTGTGGTATTCTGAAATACTTTCCTTAATACCATATCACCAACTTGGAATTTCCTGATCATGACATTCTTATTGTAGGCTCCAGCCATCCTTTGTTGATAACTAGCCATCCTTATCCTTGCCAAATCCCTGAGTTCTTCTATAATATCCAAATCTTGAACCAAGTTTTCAGCATTCTCTTCAGGATCACGGATACTTGTTCTTGCAGTAGGAACCACCATTTCTGTAGGGATTACTGTTGGTGCATACATCTGTCGACTTCATCTTGTATCGAGTCTTAGTTTAAATATGTTAGATTAGGGCACGTTGTAATAGAAAATGTCAAAATTTAGGTTGTATAGGTGCTGATTCCGCTCCAATCAGCATGTTTCTGATTTCGCTCCAAATGGTTCTGGTGTCATTCCAGGTGAAATCAAGACCCTATATATAGGTGTCTCAGGAGCGAAATCAGTGTGTGTGTCCCTGTTTCCGGTACCGAACTGCTGCCGAAGTGCCGTTTGACTGTAATCTCTGTAATATCATCAATACAAGGCAGATTTAAGTATTACAAGCTGTTTTACAAGTTCGTTTCTTATTTTCCGCATCTAAAACGGATAAGAGCTCATCCGATTGACTCGTTTGGGTCAGCACGCGATCCTACAAGTGGTATCAGAGCTCAGGACGAGGAGTTCTTGCCAAAACAGCTTCATTTTCTTTATTCTACACCTTCTTTCATTGATTCAGATAGTTTTAACGGTCAAAACCAATTCAAATTTTCACAAACTGTGTAAAAGGACATATAGACAAACCCTTGAAAGTTTCACTGCTAAAATCGGACTAAAAATGGACAAAATTGGATCCCGAGTTGATTCCGCTCAAACTGATCTTTTCTGATTCCGCCCGATACAACCTGATTCCGCTCTAAAATACAGTATGATTCTGCTCTAGATTGCTTGATTTAGTCTGAAAAGGTTAGTTCTGCTCCAAATTGCTACTTTGGTGATTCCGCTCCAAACCATTGTGTTGATTCCACTCCAGAACAATCAATTTTCTGGTTCCGCTCCAAAACTTGTGTCTGATTTTGCTCCAGTCAAACCAAGCATCTGATTTCGCTCCAAGCTATCAAATCAGTGATTCTGCTCCAGAAACTTGTGTCTGATTTCGCTCCAGTCAAACCAAGCAACTGATTTCGCTCCAAGTCATATATGTGATTCCGCTCCAACTGTTATTTCACTCGAAAGTACCTGTTATTGAAAAACGTGCTACTAAACAATGGCTGAAGAGTTTTACAATGCATTCGCGACACCTGTTGCCCCGGTGACTATTGCTGAAACAGTATACAGTGAGAATGAGACAGGTACTCATCAGAAACCACCGAAACTGATGTACATTGAGGATTTTCAGGGTTGGAAAAACCGATTTGAGAACTGGGTTCAAGCTTACAGATTCGATGCTTGGTGTTCATTGCTGAAAGACTACGAGAGACTAAAGAATGAGCGTGGGCTGGAAAAGGGTTTTAATGATTTTACAGAAGCTGACAAGTTGAAATATACTAGTGAAAAGATGATGATCAGCATTCTTCAGCAAGCTGTTAAAGAAGATATTTTTGTGTTACTTCAACATAACGGAACAGCTAGATCCATCTGGGAGGCTTTAATTCAGAAATTTAGAGGGAGTGCTGATATGATCAAAAACAAAAAGGCCTTATTGAAGAAATCATTTGACATGTTTACTGCGTTTGATCATGAAACAACCAAGCAGACCATTGATCGATACTGTCATCTGGTTCTGGAAATGGGTAGATTGGATATTCAGAAAGAGGATGATGAGTGGGTCGATAAATTAGCTGAGGCATTACCACAGCATAAGTGGGGAACATATTTGATGGTTGTGAAACTCATGAGGAAGTCTGAAAGTATGAACTTGGCACAGTTCATTCAGAAAATTGAAGAACAAGAGTTGGATATCCAGAAGACAGCAATCATGACAAATCCAAATGCTAAACAAGATGTTAGTTTGTACTATCGAGGGAACAAGTTTGAGGCTACTCCTAGTCAGAGTCCAAAGACTAGTACTGCATTTAGTACTGATGGTTCTGCAAGTCCAAATGCTAGCACTACAACTCAAAGTGGTGGATATACTTCATCATTCTCAAGCTTTGATCCAAACAGCAACACACCTAGCACTCAGAAGCAAAATTCTACAAATCTGCAGTGCAATGTGACCTTGAACATTCAGAATGGTCAAAATCTATCTCCTGAAGTGGCTAAGCAACACATGGCATCTCTTGTCGCCATGTTAGAGTCGTATGAAAGCTTGATTGCAGGACGAATTGGTAATCCGAGGCTCACGAAAGAAGATTACGACCAAATAGATGCTGAAGAACTTGAGCTGATGGATGTGAAGTGGTGTTTGGCTAGTGCTTGTAGGAGAGCTGAAAAATTTCAACAGATTACTGGCAGAGATGAGTTTCGAGGAATGGCTACCTCTCCACTAGGTTTTGACAAGTCAAAGGTTACCTGTTTTCGATGTAAAGGAAAAGGTCATTTTAAACGGGAGTGTAAAAACCAAGAATCAACTGGGAGTCAAGATAAGAGTAATTATTATCAGAAATCAATCTTTCATCAAATCGATCAACAACCTCAACAAAAGGATCAGAAAACTGCTCATGGGAAAATGATCGAAGAAGCAAATAAGAAAGCTTATTATGATATAATAGATCAAGGTGATGAGTTTGTTGCAGAGGGTTTTAGTTAGGACAAGTATATGCCTGGTGTGACTAGATCTGATGTAGCTCTTGTTACCAGAATTTTGGATGAAAAAGAAGATTGTTCGAAAAGAATTCCGATATTTCCAGATCTTGGAAGCGATGTTGATACTGATGATGAGGAATAATATCTTAGCAAATGTAGAAAAAGCATTGATCCTGACAGTTTTAATTTTTCTATGCAGATAAAGTTGAGATGCTGAATCAGAAGAAGATTGCTCGTTTGAAGAGAGAGCTAGAAGCAGCAAAGTTACTAGCTGATGAAAAGGCAAAGACAGAAGCTGGAGAAACAAAAGTTGAAGCAGTTACTGAGAATGCAACAGAAAAGATTATTGAAGTGGAGAAAGTGATAGAGAAAATTGTTGAAGTTGAGAAACTTGTAGAAGTTGAGAAAATAGTTGAAAAGATAGTTGAAGTTGAAAAAGTTGTTGAAGTAGAAAAGATTATTGAGCTTGAGAAGATAGTTGAAAAGGTGGTTGAAGTTGAAAAACCATGTTTGAAATGTTCAGAATCTTGCACAGCTTGTGAAGAAAAAGACAGGAAGATTGCTGAATTAGAGAAGATGAAAGAAGATTTACTGTCTGATGTGAAGTATGTGAAGGAGTCGTACGATGTACTGAACAGGACAGTTGATAGTCTGAAAAAGACGAATTCATAAATTGAAAAAGCAAATGACAAAATGAGTGCAACTTTAATGACAAAGCAGAGTGTCATCAATGATTACATTGAAGATTGTGCTAAGCTGAAGAAGGAGTTGGAACTTGAGAAGATTGAGAGTGAAAGGATTAAACGATTACTGTTGAGTTATACTACTTGTGATTATTTGATTGATCGTGTATATCCTACTGTTGCAGGTCTTGAGGCTTTCAAGAAAGAAACGACTGAAGATACTGATACTGGTAAGAAACCAAGTGTCAAGTATAACAGATGTCCGCCTCCTATCTTTGAGAGTTATTCACCCAGGAAACCAAATGAGGAACGAGTAGACAAGGCTCTAAACATCAAGTTAAAGTCTGAAATCATTGATGAATTACCAGACAATATTGATGTCACATTCACAGCGTCTGACACTGATCATGAGTCTGAGTTAGTCAAGAGAGTTGTTGATCAGGTGTTGGATATGGATGAAGAGTCAAAGTCGGAGTCTAAGTCAGATAGTTCGAGTTCGTCTAAGAAGAGTCCGAGTTCACCGGTTAAGAGGGTTTACAACAAGGAATTTTTATTATAAAAATCTAATTTGAATGATGAATCAATCAATTTGGCTTATATTTTGAATGATTCAGACAAATTATATTCTGATAATGAATTTCCAATAAGAAGTGTTAAAACTGAAATGATCAAAAAGGTTTTCAAATTAACAGAAATTAATATTTCTGAAATAAAAGATTTAAATCTTTCTGCAAAACCTAAACCTTACACTTCAAGGATTAAACAAAGAGTAAACAAAAAAATGGGTTACGGTTGTGGTTATAATTTCCAAAAGAAATCAAACCATAATGGTAATCTTAAAAAGAAAGGTCTTGGTTTCAATTCTTCAGAAAATTATAAAAATCAGAAAACTTATAAACCAAAAACAAAATTTGTTTCAGGAGGAAGTTCAGAGGATGAACAGAAGAAACCGTTCTGGAAGCAGTCGAATCAAGAGTTTCTTGCTGAAGTAAAGAAGAATGTGAGAAAGTTTGCTTCAAGAGTTGACAGAAGAACCTGTTTCAAATGCCAAGAAGTTGGACACATAGCTTGGAATTGCCCCAAGACCAACTACCAAAAACAGGAAGTTTCTTCTAACTCTGTTCTGAGAAAGACTTGTGTTGATAAGAAAGAACAACCTGTGAAAAATGTTAAAAAGTTTGAAAATTCTACTTCTGAGGAAGGAGAAAGTTCAAAACGGTTTTACAAAAGAAGAGGTGATTTGAATAAACAAAAGTGGGTTGTTAAAACAGATAGTTGTTCTGACAATGAATCTGATTCCATAAAATCAGAGAAGTCTTTGGTTGAGAAAAAGGTTGTGAATTCCGTTCCAGAGGTGAACGATGAGGATTTTCCTCCATTGTCAAAGGAAAATTTGATGAAAAAAGTGGGAAAGGTAGAGATCTCAAATCAATTCTTCGCTGATAGGGGAGAATTTGATGTTGAGAAGGCTTTCAATGGAAAAGTCAAGCATATTTTTGGTAAGATGGTTGACAGAAAGGTAAAAGGTGCCAAAGAGTTTTATAAATCAAAATGTTGGTGGGACAGATGTGAACCAAAATCACCCAAGGCTGATCAGGCTTAGGTGGATATAATGTTTGAGTAAAAACCTGACTTGCCGGAGCTCCCAGGTTGGTAAGAGTGGAGCAGGTATCGGCATCTTTCTTAGCAAATGATCCTACAAGTGGTACAGTTGGTAAAGTACAGGTGATATCTTTAAATTGTTATATTTTGATTTACAAGTGATTATAGTTGGTGAGTGAACCTGTAAGTGATTGAAAGAGGTTTTCATTGACAAGTGGTTAATCAAGGTCATTAAGTTGAACTTGATTGGACCATACTTACATGTGATATTTTGGAGAACAAAATGATGAGTTTATCCCCTAACCTACGAATGGTTTATTAAAATCAACAAAACTTATTTTCCGGAAAAACCATTTGATTAAAACAAACTTAAGTGTTTTGAAATCACAATGGGAAAATAGTTTGTTGAAAGGGGGAGTTCTGATTGTTTATGCCAAGTGGATGGCGATTTGAAGTGATTTAATATCAGTTGTCACTTTATTGTATAGTTTGCTTTTAAATTTCCTAAAATGTGTTTGCAATTATAGGGGGAGTAAAAATTTTCAGAAAATCCAAAAACATTAGAAAATTTGAAAAAGACAAAAACATGATAAAATTCAAAAATGAGTTTTGTTGTATAAAAGAGGAAATGATAGTACATCAGTGGACTGTCACAGCATGCTAAAGAAGTGGAAAGATAAAATGTGATAAATGGTCTCACTAAAGATGTGACGATAGGCTCAGCTAGACTAGTAGATTTGCGATAACGATACAAACTAATTGATAAAGCCTAGTTCTAGTGGGAAACATGGTCAAAAGCATAGTACTGTTGGTGCATACATCTGTCGACTTTGTCTTGTATCGAGTCTTAGTTTAAATATGTTAGATTAGGGCACGTTGTAATAGAAAATGTCAAAATTTAGGTTGTATAGGTGCTGATTCCGCTCCAATCAGCACATGCATGTGATTCCGCCCGAAATAGTTTCGAGCGAAATCAGCATGTTTCTGATTTCGCTCCAAATGGTTCTGGTGTCATTCCAGGCGAAATCAAGACCCTATATATAGGTGTCTCAGGAGCGAAATCAGTGTGTGTGTCCTTGTTTCCGGTACCGAACTGCTGCCGAAGTGTCGTTTGACTGTAATCTCTGTAATATCATCAATACAAGGCAGATTTAAGTATTACAAGCTATTTTACAAGTTCGTTTCTTATTTTCCGCATCTGAAACGGATAAGAGCTCATCCGATTGACTCGTTTGGGTCAGCACGCGATCCTACAATTACTGATTCTGCTCCAAATACCAAAGAAAATGGAGTTTGGCCAGTAGCATTCTTGGGAGTTGTCCTATCAGCCCATAGTACATAAGGTAGTTCTTCTGCCCACTTTCCTTTCTTGGATCCAAGCTTCTTCTTCAAGTTGTTGATGATGATCTTGTTGGATGATTCTGCCTGACCATTAGCTTGTGGGTGGACTGGTGTTGATGTTATCATCTTAATCCCCCAGCTGTCACAAAAGTTAGTAGTTCTACTCCTAATAAATTGGGATCCATTATCACAAACAATTTCAGAAGGAATACCAAATCTAGTAATAATGTTTCTTTTAATAAAGGATATCACTTCCTTTTCTCTGACTTGAGCAAAGGCTTCAGCCTCTATCCACTTGGAGAAGTAATCAGTCATAGCAAGCATGAACACTTTTCCACCAGGTGCCTTAGGAAGTTTACCAACTATATCCATTCCCCATCTCATAAATGGCCAAGAAGAGGATATAGGATGTAAGAGATCTGCTGGTTGGTGAAGGATATGACTATGTCTCTGACAAGGATCACACTTTCTGGTATAATCCACAACATCCTTCTTCATAGTAGGCCAATAGTATCCTGTCCTCAGGATCCTTGAGAATAATGCCCTGCCCCCAGTGTGGTTTCCACAATCTCCTTCATGAAAATCCTTTAGGACTTCTTGGATTTCAAGATCCTCAATGCATCTTAGATATGGTCCTGCAAGAGATCGTTTATATAGCATGTTATTCAATATAATAAACTGAGATACCTTAAGTTTGAAAGCCCTGGGGTTTTCTCCTATAGGAATCTCTCCATGTTGGATATATCTTTTGATTGGAAGGATCCATAATCCTGAATGAGATTGTGTATCATCACTAGGGATGATTGCAGAATCTTCTCCTATCTCCATGGCTACATGATCCTCAATAGCGGGGGTTAAGATGTGGATAATAGGGATCCTGATATCCTCTGGAATCTTCAAGGATGATCCTAGATTGGCCAATGCATCAGCCTCTGCATTCTCTTCCCTTGGTACCTGTGTTAAACTAAAGAAAACAAAAGAGAGTGCCAATTCTTTAACTATCTCTAAATATTTGATTAGCTTTTCACCTTTAACAGCATAGGATCCATTAAAGTGATTAGTAATTAACAATGAATCTACATGTACCTCAAGATACCTGATCCTCATATGCTTAGCAATTTGCAAACCAGCTATCAAGGCTTCATACTCAGCCTCATTGTTAGTAGTTTGAAACTCACAAGCTATGGAGTGGGGTATTATGTCCCCCTGTGGCGATTTTAGTAGTATTCCAAGTCATGTTCCTTTGACATTAGAGGCTCCATCAGTGAAGAGTATCCAAGGATCCTTAGTCTCTTCCAGCTGTTGGACTTCCAATTCAGCTTCCTTTTGCAAGTCACTACTAAAATCTGCCACAAAGTCAGCTAAGGCTTGGGATTTGATGGCAGTCCTTGGTTCATATCTTATGTCATAAGCACTAAGCTTCACTGCCCACTTAGCCATCCTTCCTGACATTTCAGGTTTCCTGAGAACATTCTTAATTGGAAAATTAGTCTTAACAATAATGGCATGAGTTTCAAAATAATGTCTTAATTTAGTAGATGCCATAATTAATGCAAGGGTAAGTTTTTCTAAATGTGAATACCTGGATTCAGCATCAAGCATACTCTTACTTACATAATAGACATGATGTTGTGTACCTTCGTGATCCTTAACAAGGACCGCACTTACTGCTTTAGAGGATACCGCCAAATACAAGGATAATATATCCCTTTTTTCTGGTTTCATCAAGGCAGGGGCTGAGGATAGGTAATCCTTAAGAGCTTTGAGAGCGTTTTCATGCTTTTCAGTCCATTCAAATTTTTTGTTCTTTCTCAAAATGTCATAGAATTCCTTGCATTTTTCTAATGACTTGGATATGAACCTGTTCAAGGCTGCGATCCTGCCTGTCAATCTTTGCACATCCTTGGCATTGGCAGGAGATTTGATATTCATAATAGCCTTAATTTGCTCTGGACTTGCTTCAATGCCTCTTTTTGTCACCATATAGCCTAGGAATTTACCTGCTTTAACACCAAAGTGACACTTGGAAGGATTTAGTTTCATATTAAATTTATCAAGGATATTGAATGCTTCCTCCAAGTCTCTAAGGTGATCCTCATCTTTCTTGGACTTAACCACCATGTCGTCTATATAGACTTCCATAGTGTGTCCAATTTGTTCCTTGAACATCATATTGACTAGCCTTTGATAAGTAGCACCTGCATTCCTCAGTCCAAATGGCATAGCAATATAACAATATATACCAGTTGGGGTCATAAAGGCTGTATCCTCTTGATCAGATGGTTCCATCTGAATTTGTTGAAATCCAGATGAAGCATCCATAAAAGTCAACAACTCATGACCCGCGGTAGCATCCACCATGGAGTCAATGTGGGGTAATGGGAAAGGACCCTTGGGACATACCTTGTTTAAATCAGTAAAATCGACACACACCCTCCACTTTCCATTTTTCTTTTGAACAACAACCACATTGGCTTACCACCTTGGATACTTAACCTCTCTTATCATACCTGCCCGAAGTAGTTTATGTAGGATCGTTTTACCGATCGAAACGAGTCGTTCAGAGGAGTTTTACTCAATATGAAAGGCGGAAACAGACATATCGAGTCCGATTCAGCTAGATATTCACTTTAACTGTCTTTTTGATTGATTTGACAAAGTTTTACAGCAAAACGACACTTCGGCAGCACTTCGGCTCCGGAATCACACATACAATACTACCTCAAATGAAATCAGGACACTCCTATATATAGGCAAGTTAATTTCGCTTGAACAGGCTCAAGCGGAATTAACTTTCACACGGAATAACCATTTCAAACGGAATTAACCATGTGATTTCGTTTGAAATGACTATTGTCAATTTCAAGCGAAATTAACCTTATAACCTATTTACTCGTTTTCCGTGCCATGATCAATCTATTCACATACAAGACTCGATACAAGACGAAGTCGACAGACACATGCACCAACAGACTCCCCCTCGAATGTTGACGAGTCTTCAGTGTCGAGTCTTCAACATCTTCAGTCTTTAACTCTTTCTGAAGTATCTGACACTGTAAAGCATCCTCAATCTTCTTTCTCTTTCTTTCAGAATCGCAACCTGGCTCTATGCTCTTCTTGATCAGGTCTCTTGTTTCCTGAAGTTCATCAGCATCATCAGCTTGCGTGAATTTCAGGTCCAAGATCATAACCTGGCTCTCAATCAACTCAGGATTATAACCTGGCTTACATTCTGCTCAGAATCGAAACTAGGCTCTCTCTCAAATCTGCACAATCTCTACCTCACAATAAATTTCACAAATTTAAAATTTGACAAATTTATATACCACTTGCAGGTATCTTTCCAGAATGATTTAACACTCTAAAAGCTACTGATGACCACTTGTAGGCGAACATACAAAATCTTTTCTTATTTAAACACTGACTCCCCCTCACGAAATGCTCATCATGTTTAGCATTTAGAATTTTGAAAATCAACTCTCCAACATCAGTTGTCGAAACTCTTTTTGAAATTTTCAAAATTTATGCTAAAACACACTTAAAATCTTTTTGGAATTTTTAATTATAATGAAAAAACAATAAAGTAATATATATACAGACAATATTTTTGTGAGTTTGTGCAAGAGGATCATATCAGTTTCTGAGACAAATCACCAACACCGTTAACCTTTAAACATTTTCAGTTCTAAACGATTCACTTAGATTATCAGTATACTGATCCACTTAAATTTTCACACAAAGTTCAACTGTTTCGAGATACGAGATTAGTGTTTTAGAGACTTAAACTTATTCGCGTGTCCCACCTCAGAATATACTCCTGTATCCAGATCCCAATATTCAGTCTTACAGGTGAGTATACCACAGATAATATCTGTAAAGGGTTAAATGCGAGGGCCGTGAGAACTCAGGCTATTGCTTCCGCAAAATCAGAGAGATGACGGCTTCGACTTTTGGTGTGTTCCCTTTAGAGAATCTTTTCTTCAACAGCACATGATTAGCATTTTTCAATGTTTCATCATTTTTTATGCTGAGGGTGATGCTATATTTCAAGCAAGCAGAAAGTATTATACGGGGACTAGGCCATTGCTTCCGCAAAATCAAAAGTCCCGGGATAATACCCCAGATATCACTGAGTATAAAGACCTAGTATCTCAGAAAGAGGGACCTTTCAAACAAGATTTCGGGGGTTACCCATATATCCGAGAGATGTTCCCCACGATATAAGTAAGTTTGAAATTTAAGTTTATATCTCGTCACAATCTACTAAATGTGCAAAAACCTACTAGCACATCATTAGTGAGACCGTTTATCACATTTTAACTTTTCAATTCTTTAGCATGCCGTGATAGTCCACTGATGTACTATCATTTCCTCTTTTTCACAACAAAACTCATTTTTGCTTTTATCATGTTTTTGGCTTTTTCAAATTTTTAAATGTTTTTGAATTTTCTGAAAAATTCTTACTCCCCCTAAAATGCAAAATCATTTAAAGGAAATTTGAAAACCAAACTGTACAAGAAAAATGACAACTGATATCGAATCACGTCAATCCGCCATCCACTTGGCATAAACAATCAGAACTCCCCCTGACAACAAACTATTTTCCCATTGTGATTTCAAAACACTTAAGTTTGTTTTAATCAAATGGTTTTTCCGGAAAATTAGTTTTGTTGATTTTACCACTTGTACGATAGGGGACAATTCATCACCTTGTTCTTTCATCCACTTGAAAAATTTAACAGTTTTAAATTCAAACACCAAACATCACTTGTAGAAAATCAAGTACAACTTAATGTCCCTGATTTACCACTTGTAAGTCGAAATCATTTTCGTGAATTTCTCAAGAAATATGCCGATACCTGCTTCACACTTACCAACCTGGAAGCTTCGGCAAGTCAGAATTTTTACATATGAAAAACAGACATCCAAGTCTCACCAAACTTGGATGTTTCTTCCTCTTCTTCACCTGGGTAATAAGTTGCTTTCTTTGTTTCATAAAACTCTTTTACCCCTGTGACCTTCCCATCAACCATCTTTCCAAAAATCTTTTTCGCATTTCCATTAAAAACTTTTTCGACATCAAATTCTTTCTTTTCAGAATAGAATTGATTCGAAATCTCAACTTTACCAATTTTTGATTTAAAATTTTCAGCCCGCAATGGTGGAAAATTGACATCATCCATTGGCGGTACTGAGGTTTCAATTTTTAGCTCAACGTGTGGCTCCTCTGACTTTGTGGAATCAGATTCATCGCCAGATTTCACATCTGATTTCTTAACAACCCACTTCTGGTTGTCAAGATTCACTCTTCTCTTGTAAAATCTTTTCTTAGAACATTCACCAACTTCATATGTTGAATTTTTAAAAACTTTGAAATTTTCAGTTGGTGGTTCCGTTTTCTCAACAATCTTTTCTTTGAGTTTAGAAACAACTTCCTGTTTAATGTTGGTTGCCATAGGACAATTCCAGGCAATGTGACCAATTTCTTGACATCGATAACAGGTTCTTGTCTCTTTTCTCTGATAAGCTCTATTCTTCACAAACTTTTGTTTTTCTTCAAAGAACTCTTTGTTTGATTGCTTCCAGAATGAGCTCTTTTCTTCTTCCACTGAACTTGTTCCTGAAACAAATACAGTTTTTGGTTTATAAGTTTTCTCATTTTTATGATTTTTCGGTGGAATAAAACCAAGCCCTTTCTTTTTGAAATTACCGTTATGTTTTGGTTTCTTTTGAAAACCAGAACCAGAACTGTAACCCTTTTTCTTGTTTAAACGTTGTTGAACTCTTGAGGTGTAAGATTTGGGTTTTTCAGAAAGATTTATATCTTTTATTTCAGAAATATTAATTTCTGTTAGTTTGAAAACCTTGTTAATCATTTTAGTTTTAACACCTCTTATTGGAAATTCATCATCAGAATATAATTTGTCTGAATCAATCAAAGTATATGCCACTTTGATTGGTCCTTCATTCAAATTAGATTTTGATAACAATAATTCTTTATTGTACACCCGTTTAACTGACGACTTTGGATTGTTGACCGACGAACTCGAACTTTCTTACTCAGACTTTGACTCTGACTCCTCATCCTTATCCAACACTTGATCGACCACCTTTTTTATTAACTCAGACTCATGATCAGTGTCAGACGATGTGAATATGACGTCAATATTTTCTGGTAACTCATCAGTTGTTTCGGATTTTAACTTTATATTGATAGCCTTTTTGACTTGCTCTTCATTCGGTTTTCTGGGAGAATAACCTTCCCAGCTTGGAGGCGGACACTTGTTATAATTTGCACTCTGTTTCTTACCAGTATCCTTTTCTTCAGGCTTCTTGTCTTGAAATACTTCAAAACCTGCAACAGTTGGATAAATTCGATCAATCAAATAATCAGAACTAGAATAACTTTGCAACAATCTTCTAATTCTTTCATTTTCAATCCTTTCTGTTTCCAACTCCTGCTTCAGCTTTGCACATTCTTCAATATAATGATTAATTGCCTTCTGCTTTGTCATCATCACAGCATTCATCATATTCAACGCATCTTCTCTTTCCGAGTTAGTCTTTTGTAGACCAGTCACCGTTCTGTTCAGCACGTCATACGATTCTTTCACATAATTGAGATTGAACAATAAATTTTCTTTCATCTTATCTTGCTCACTCAACTTCTCATCTTTCTCTTCACACTGCTTGCAAGATTCCAAACACTTTAGACACGGTTTTGTAACTTCAACAATCTTTTCTACTTCGACTATCTTCTTAACTTCAACCACTTTCTCAATTTCAACCACTTTCTTAGCTTCACATACCTTTACAGCTTCAACCACTTTATCAGCAACTTTAACTTCTTCACTTTGTTCAGATTTTTCTTCTTGAACAATACTTTCACATTTCACCTTTTTATGTTCTTTTGCTGCTCTTCTCTCCTTCAGTTTCTCCACTCTATCTGCAAAATAAAATTGAAAACTTTCAGGAGATAAATGAGTTTTTGCAATATTAATATGCATTTCTTCCTCATCATCACTATCATCAGTTGATGATTGGTCAAACACTTGTGTACTTTCTGAACTATCATCTGAAGAACTAGATTCATCTTCTTGATTCTTCTCATTATTAGCAAATGTTTTCGTCCATTCTTTCATCAGATCTGACTCTTGAACTATTTGTGCAATGAGAGCGGCTACTTTTGAATCAGGTGGAATGTATTTGTCCCAACTGAACCCTTCTGCTACTTTTTCATCATCTTGATCAATTATGCCATAATAAGCTTTCTTATTTGCTTCTACAATCATTTTGGCATGAGCAGTTTGTGGTTCCTTTTGTTGATACGGTTGATGAGTAACTTGTTGATAAATGGCTTTCCGATAATAATCATCTTTTCCAAACAGATTCTGTGCTCCACTTGCTTCTCGATTTTTACATTCTCTCTTGAAATGTCCTTTCTCCCTGCATCGAAAACAAGTAACTTTAGATTTATCAAAACCCAAAGTAGAAACATTTGCATCCAAGAAATCTTCTCTTCCTGTAATCATCTTGAATTTTTCTGCTCTCCTCAGAACACTTGCTAAACACCATTTAATATCCATCAACTCCATTTCCTCAGCATCGATCTGATCGTAATCCTCTTTTGTCAACATAGGATTTCCGATCCTTCCTGCAACCAACCCTTCATATGATTCCAATACTGTAACAAGTAATGACATATGACTTTTGACAACTTCTTCAGAAAAATTTTGACCATTCTGAAGATGCAATGCGATGTTGCAATTTAAAACATGACCATTGTTGCTGTTTGAGCTTTGAAATTGATGACTTGAGCTTGAAGTTTTCGGATTAACACTCGGATATGAAGAAAATCCACTGCTGCTATTAGGACTTTGATTGACTGATTTAGATGAGTTTCCTGTACTGAAAGCAGTTTGGATTTTTGGACTTGCTTCGACATTCTGAATACTCCCTTTGAAGTACATCTTAACATCTTGTTGTGCACTCGGATTGTTCATTCTTGCAATCTTTTGTTGCTCAAGATCTTGTCCTTCAATCTTTTCAATGAACTGAGAAATTGTCAAGCCTTCATATTCTCCAGTATTCTTTAGGATCATAAAAAATGTGCCCCATTCTTTCTGAGGTAAAGCATCAGCTAATTTATCAACCCATTCCTCACGATCTTTGTTGATATTTAACAATGACATAGACCTTACCAAATGACAATATCTTTCAATCAATTTCTTTGTATCTTCTCCCGGCAAACTCGAAAACAAATCAAATTCTTTCTTTAGCAATGCTTTCTTGCTCTTGATCATCTTCTCACTTCCCTCAAACTTAATTCGAAGTGCTTCCCAAATTGAACGTGAAGTCTTATCATGTTGAAGCAATACAAATATGTCTTCTTTAATAGCTTGCTGGAGTAAACTGATCATCATCTTTTCAGCTTTGTACATGTCTCGTTCTTTATCCGTAAATTCATAAATTTTCTTTTCAATTCCCAAGTCTGTACGTGGTAGTACATACTTTTTCTCAACACATTCCCAAGATCTCAAATGATTAGCTTGAACCCAGTTTTCAAACCGATCTTTCCAACCATAATATTCCTCAATTCCCATTAGCTTCGGGGGTTTTTGCAAAGTTCCGGTTTCATTTTCCATGTTCATGTTCATGTTCTTAGCAATGTCAGTAGGAGTAGTCGGGGTAGCAAACGCATTATAAAATTCCTCTTCCATGTTTCGACAAAATTTTTCAAAATCTGACACTTTCAAACGAAATCAAACTCAAACGAAATCACCTCTTCAAACGGAATACCCTTTCAAACGAAATTACAGTTGAAGCGAAATCACCTGTACAACAATCTCAAGCGAAATTAGTGATTTCAAACGAAATCACTCAAGCGAAATAAAAATTTAGAGCGGAATAGTGATTTCAAACGGAATCACACAAGCAAAATACTGGTTTCGAGCGAAATTAACAGCAACTACAAGCGAGATTATAATTCCGTGCGGAATTAGGTGCAATTTTAAATGAAATTAACCTCAAAATGTAATTCCGTGCGAAATTATGATGCAATTTCAAACGAAATTATGCTGATGTCATCATTTCGATCAAACTTTTGTCAAATTGATCAGGTTATAGCTCGCTTTTAGGTCTAATTCTCTCAAGGCTTTGTTAAAACACAATTTCGCATATAATGTGTAAAATTCAAATCATTTTAACCGTGAAATTTTGTTCAATTTAGAAAAGAAGGTGTAGAAGTTAGAAAATCTGAAGAAATCAAGCTGAAAATGATAGAACTCCTCCTCCTGAGCTCTGATACCACATGTAGGATCGTTTTACCGACCGAAACGAGTCGTTCAGAGGAGTTTTACTCAATATGAAAGGCGGAAACAGACATATCGAGTCTGATTCAGCTAGATATTCACTTTAACTGTCTTTCTGATTGATTTGACAAAGTTTTACAGCAAAACGACACTTCGGCAGCACTTCGGCAGCACTTCGGCAGCACTTCGGCTCCGGAATCACACATACAAGACTACCTCAAACGAAATCAGGACACTCCTATATATAGGCAAGTTAATTTCGCTTGAACAGGCTCAAGCGGAATTAACTTTCACACGGAATAACCATTTCAAACGGAATTAACCATGTGATTTCGTTTGAAATGACTATTGTCAATTTCAAGCGAAATTAACCTTATAACCTATTTACTCGTTTTTCGTGCCATGATCAATCTATTCACATACAAGACTCGATACAAGATGAAGTCGACAGACGCATGCACCAACAGACTCCCCCTCGAATGTTGACGAGTCTTCAGTGTCAAGTCTTCAACATCTTCAGTCTTTATCAGTCGTTAACTCTTTCTGAAGTATCTGACAATGTAAAGCATCCTCAATCTTCTTTCTCTTTCTTTCAGAATCGCAACCTGGCTCTATGCTCTTCTTGATCAGGTCTCTTGATTCCTTAAGTTCATCAGCATCATCAGCTTGCGTGAATTTCAGGTCCAAGATCATAACCTGGCTCTCAATCAACTCAGGATTATAACCTGGCTTACATTCTGCTCAGAATCGAAACTAGGCTCTCTCTCAAATCTGCATAATCTCTACCTCACAATAAATTTCACAAATTTAAATTTTGACAAATTTATATACCACTTGCAGGTATCTTTCCAGAATGATTTAACACTCTAAAAGCTACTGATGACCACTTGTAGGCGAACATACAAAATCTGCACCAATAGTTTATCTACCTCTTCCTGGATAATAGCATTCCTCTCAGGTGCAAACTTTCTCCTTTTTTGATGAATTGGCTTGAATGACCTGTCAATGCCAAGTTTATGAGTAATTATATCTTTAGATATACCTGTCATGCCCTCATGCTTCTAGGCAAAGGTAGTTTTCCTTCTCTTAAGGAAGGATACTAGATCCTGTTCAATGTTGCTGAGGATCCCTGATCCTATGAAGACTATGGATTCAGGATCATGAGGATCCATAAGGATTTCTTTCACATCCTGTTCTCTTGCCTCCAAGACATCTCTTGAAGGGTGCTTTAATTGCTATTGCTCCCTTGGTCTTGAGGTTGGCTTCATTGATGACGTGTAGCAATTCTTAGCTTCTTGTTGATCACTCTCAATTTTCACCACTCCCCACGGGCTAGGAAGCTTTACACATTGATGATAGGTAGATGGGACTGCCTTCATGTCATGTATCCATGGCCTGCTAAGGATAACATTACAACAGGATAAGCAATCTATAACACGAAATTTTTTATAAGAATGAAGTCCTTCAATATAGATGGGGAGTTTGATGACCCCCAATGTGTTCTTGGTTTCTCCACTGAATCCCACAAGAACTGAGGATCTTGGTACAATATCCGATTCAAGGATATTCATCTTCTTGAGGACATCAAGCTGAAAGATGTTTACTGAGCTTCCTCCATCTATTAGGATCCTGCGAACAAAGTGGTTAGATATAAACAAAGTGATAACAAGACCATCATGATGAGGATCCTGCACATCAACACGATCATCCTCATTAAAAGTTATAACTGTTTTGGTCAAAAAAATCTGTTGAGAATATTGCAACCAAACTCTAGATTACGGGGTATGATGCTCCAAAAAGTGTAACAACAATGAGGATCACTTCAATGTGGAATGCACAAACAACACAAGGATTTATACGGGGAAAAAGCCCTTGATCAAGAATTGATCTCCGGCACAAAAAACCCCGGGTGATGGAAACTACCGATCACCAAGCTCAAATAAATGAATAAACGTTTACAACTTCGGATAGTAACGAGCTAGGTACAAGGATCATTACGGTGAAATGTGTAAAAAGTGTAAGTAATTGCTAAGTGTTTGAACGAGAGCTTGTATGAGCGTGTTTGCGAGTGTGTGTAACTGCCAAAAATGACTCCGTGTCACTAACTAGCTCGTTACCCCTTTAAAATAAGAAAAATATCTAGCTAACAAACTCTCCGACTTTCGGGCCAAGCCTCCACGTTCTCCATAACGTCTAGTTTTGATCTAGCACGTGCAGAATACTTCGGGAATATTCTCCAAGAATGCCGCTAAGACTTGGTCAAGCTTGTTAAACCTGCGAGATGTTACAAAACATATGTAAACAATCGTCAGTATGAGGATCCTTGAAGTGATCCATGATCCTGATCCTAAAGCCCTTCTGAGGATCACCACCTGTCACAGAAGTAAGGATCACCAGTTAGGATAACGAATAAGGATCACTAATTGTTAGAAAATCCTCCCCTAACAATTGCCCCCAAAATATAAGGAGTAAAATTGTAAAATTAGCGAGTTATGTTTTCTTGATCTTATCCGTAACAAACTAACGGATATATAGCCGTTAATTTTGAACTAGCCGTTGCGATGCTGATGTCACGGAAGTGACAACCTGCAAGATCATGATTATAAATAGAGATATAGATAGGATCAAATGCATTTAAATTTTCAGAGAAACTCCCTTTATAATCCACATTCCGAAGACGTTCAGGCATTCTCTTTCTCTATCCTTTTCCCTCTCTTGCTCTGTTTTTATCTTTCCATCAAAGATGTTGCTCCGAAGTTCTCCGGGCAAAGATCACAAGAAGGATAGCCCTTTGGAAAGTCAGAAAATCATCAAGGACTCCGCGAATGAAAAGTGTTGTTTTGACGAGGCGCAGATAGACAAAATCCGTTGCTGTTTTCCGGCGAATGCCTTTATCAGACCCTTTGATCCTACTACCCTTAGCGACTATGTTTCAGAAACATGGGTTGCATTTCCAGCCACTCCATTCACCATAGGATACACCTACCCTTTCCCAGAGTTTACACAATCCTTCTTTTCCCTTACCGGCATCTCTTATATCCAAGCCATGCCGATGATTTGGAGGGTCTTGTATACCCTGGAGAGGATCATCGAACAAGAAGGCATTGCTTTGGGCATGTCAGAATTGGCGGAGCTGTATGATCTCACTACTTTTGGTTCCCATCGTTATTTGTTCAAGCGAAAACCCGGTGCAGATCATCCTCTTCTGAAAGTCACCAAGAATGACAAAGACTGGAAACGTCGCTTTTTCTTTGTCAAGAGAGATTCTATCCAGGATGGAAAGGATCTTCCTAAAAATTGGGCTACCCATGGTAGGACGGAGGATCCTGATAAGGATCACCAGGAACTTTCTTTGATTGCAAGGATAACTTATATTTTTGCTTTCTTGTTTTGCAGCTATCACCGTTTCACGTATCCGCACATCACCTGAAACCAAGGATAGGCTCGCTGCTTTTTGGAAGCTTGATCCTGAAACAAGGACATTCAAGATAGACACCCAAGACTCACAAGAAGTATCCTCAGGTTCCATTACCATGTCGAGTAAGTATCCTGTCTTTTGCATAGTTTAAATATTAAAATAAATAGATAAATTGAAATAGGATAAGGATACTCATCTTGCTTTGAATGTGTAGGCGCTGGAAAACCTGTCAAGCCTGTTTCCCAATTCAACACAGCTGATCTTGATCTCGTACGACCCAGGAAGAAGAGGTCCACTACCAGTCCTAGCATCTCCATTCCAAGGGCACCCACTAAAGGAAAAGGTGTCAAGAAAAGGAAGACTTCTGATGCTGAAGATCTTCAAGGGCTGCCACTGATCCGCCACCAATTCCTTGAATACTTCAATGATGTAAGGATCCTTAACTTTGCCTAGGTATCCTACTCTTATGAGGATCATTTGATCTTGAACTGCCTTATCTTCTTTCTGCAGAAATTTGCTGAGATAGAGGATTACGTGGGCAATGTTGAGGAGCTGGACAAGAAAATAGCTGATCTCCAACAAGTTGCCGTGCTCAAAGATCTTGCGCTTGCTGATGCTCGGAAGGAACTCCAGGATACCAAGCAGGAAATGGCCAAGGTGCTGGTCAACTTTGATTATGAAAAGCATGACCTCATCGAAAGTACCAAGCTCTCTGCTGCCATCACAATGTATCAGACTAAGTTGAAGATGGCCCAGGAAGCTCAAGATCCTAGTTTCGACAAAAGCAGCTGGGATGTTGAAGGCTGGAAGGCAAGGTTGGCAGATCTTGAGGATGATGAGGAGGAGGCAGCTGATGTCCTGGCAATTGAGGCAAGTGGCAGTGGGAAGGATCAGGCTGGTGGTGATGATGCTGGTGGTGATGCAGCCAAGGTGTGAGCTGCACAATTGGGCGATGATGGATATATGTGCCAAGGCCGGAGCCCAATTTTTTAGTTTGATGGTCGTTTTTTTGTGGTTGTGATGTTTAAGACAATTTCATGGGTTGTACTTTGAACAATAGGTTTTAGGATTAAGGATCATGTATGATCCTTTGGACAATAGGCAGGATTGCAATTGGTGGAGGGATCCTCTGTTTGGGGGATGAAGCCATTGTGATCCTGCCGCCTTTATATTCCTGCACTATCTTTGAACTCATTATCATGGACACCCTTTACCTACCCCAGCGGACGGGCCACGTTTTGCTGGTAGAAGCTCGGGTAGGTAATTTTGACAACCTTTAAAGGGTTAGTCTTATGTTAATAAATAAAAACTTAACCTTTTGTCGCTTATATTGTATCTGTTATCCTTTTTAGTATGTTATTTTCCAACTGTTATAATGTTCAATTTGTTTATACTTATCAAGCCTTGAAAAACTAGAAAAGATATCAAAAAGTTTAGGATATGAACAAGGATCACATATCCCATAACAGATAAGTTTTTTTAAAAAATGACATGATTTAAAATTTATAATTTCAGTTGTCAAGTATAAGGGTTATTTAAAAGAATAATGAATAGAACCAAAAGAGTTAAGGATCATACCTGAGGATCCAAGTTAGAATCCTAACCATAATAAGGATAACTATAAGATAAACCTTAGAGTGAAATAAGGATCAGGGATCCCTAACTGCCTATCTTCAATGATCTGAAATAGAGCATAACTTGGGACTGAGCCAATATAAGAAAAGAGTTAGCAACTGGGGACAAGCCCAAAGATAACTGGGGACAAGCCCAAGGATAACTGGGGACAAGCCCAAGGATAACTGGGGACAAGCCCAAGGATCGTGTGTAAACTGGAGTATGGCCCTAACTGGCGACTATCCAAACTTAGCGACATGAAGATGCCAAAACCTTAGCTAACGTGAAAACGTTAGAAACCTTAGCTAACGTGAAAACGTTAGAAACCTTATGACCGGATGTATGGTACGTCTACCATTATACGTAGGATCCTAAGCATAGCCAGAACAATGGAATTATCAGCCCCTAGAACAAGTACTGGTCCCAAAGCCTTGAACTATACCAGGATCATCGTGCGCTACAGGCAGAATCTGGGGACAAGCCCAAATAACTGGGGTTAAACCCAAAGACGGATTGCTTCTGTGGATAACCAACGTTATGCTAAAGATACCTGAACTTTCAAAACTTGAACTCACGTGAGAAATGGATAAAGGATACATGATCCTTATCCTAACCTGAGAAAATAAAGAAATGAAATAGTTCAAGATTAGGATATTACCTGAATAAGGATCACCGATACTTTGAGGATCCTTTAAGGATATCCCTTTCACTAGGATCACCTCTGCCACGAGGATCCTTGTCACATGAAATATTTCTTCAAGTGAACAGCATTCCAAGCTCTTGGTAGCAAATCACCTTCCATGGTTAGCAATCTATATGCCCCCTTTCCTGCTTCAGCTTCAATCAAATAAGGGCCTTCCCATTTTGGAGCCAATTTTCCATCGGCAGGATTGGTGGTATTCTGAAATGCTTTCCTTAACACCATATCTCCAACTTGAAACCTCCTGATCCTGACATTTTTGTTGTAAGCACCAGCCATTCTTTGTTGATAACTGGCCATCCTGATCCTAGCCATATCCCTGATTTCTTCAATAGTATCTAGGTCTTGAGCCAAGTTTTCATCATTTTCCTCAGGATCACGGGTACTTGTTCTAGCAGTAGGAACCACTATTTCTGATGGGATCACTGATTCTGCCCCAAACACCAAAGAGAATGGTGTTTGACCAGTAGCATTCTTAGGGGTTGTCCTGTCAGCCCAGAGCACATAGGGTAGTTCTTCTGCCCACTTCCCTTTCTTGGATCCAAGTTTTTTCTTCAAATTGTTGATGATGATCTTGTTGGATGATTCTGCTTGGCCATTAGCTTGTGGGTGGACTGGTGTTGATGTTATCATCCTAATCCCCCAGCTGTCACAAAAGTTAGTGGTTCTGCCCCCAATAAATTGGGAACCATTATCACAAATAATCTCAGAGGGAATTCCAAATCTAGTTATAATATTTCTTTTAATGAAGGATATAACTTCCTTTTCTCTAACTTGGGCAAAAGCTTCAGCCTCTATCCACTTGGAGAAGTAATCAGTCATAGCTAGCATGAATACTTTTCCACCAGGTGCCTTAGGGAGCTTGCCAACTATGTCCATACCCCATCTCATAAATGGCCAAGAGGAGGATATAGGATGCAATAATTCAGCTGGCTGATGAAGGATATTGCTGTGTCTCTGACAAGGATCACATCTTCTGGCATACTCCACAGCATCTTTCTTCATGGTTGGCCAATAATATCCTGTCCTCAGGATCCTTGAAAATAAAGCCCTGCCCCCAGTGTGGTTTCCACAATCTCCTTCATGGAAGTCTTTTAAAACTTCCTGAACTTCAGGATCCTCAATGCATCTCAAGTATCGTCCTGCAAGAGATCGTCTATACAACATATTATTTATAATTGTGAATTGAGATACCTTAGATTTGAAAGCCCTAGGGTTTTCTCCTGTAGGAATCTCTCCATGTTGTAAGTATCTCATAATTGGTGAGATCCATGATCTGGATCCTGAGTAGGATTGAATATCCTCACTAGGGATAACTGCAGAATCATCTCCTATCTCCATAGTCTGGTGATCCTCGATAGCCGGGGTCAGGATATGGATAATAGGAATCTTGATATCCTCTGGGATCTTCAAAGATGATCCTAAGTTAGCCAATGCATCAGCTTCTGTATTTTCTTCCCTTGGTACCTGTGACAAACTAAAGGAAACAAAAGAGAGTGCCAAACTTTTGACTATCTCCAAATATTTGGTTAGTTTTTCACCTTTAACAGCATATGATCCATTAAAGTGATTTGTAATTAACAAAGAATCTACGTGTACCTCAAGATACCTGATCCCCATATGCTTTGCAATTTGTAAACCAGCAATTAAGGCTTCATATTCAGCCTCATTATTAGTGGTTTGGAACTCACAAGCTATAGAATGGGGTATTATGTCCCCCTGTGGCGATTTTAGTAGTATTCCAAGCCCTGTGCCTTTGACATTTGAGGATCCATCAGTGTGGAGTATCCAAGGATCCTTGGTCTCTTCTAGCTGCTGGACTTCTAGCTCAGCTTCTTCTTGTAGATCACTACTGAAATCAGCCACAAAGTCAGCTAATGCTTGGGATTTGATAGCTGTCCTAGGCTCATATCTTATATCATAGGCACTCAGCTTTACTGCCCACTTAGCCATCCTTCCGGACATCTCTGGTTTCCTGAGGACATTCTTAATTGGAAAATTAGTTTTAACAATGATAACATGAGTTTCAAAATAATGTCTTAACTTGGTAGATGCCATTATTAATGCAAGGATAAGTTTTTCAAGGTGTGAGTACCTGGATTCGGCATCAAGTAAACTTTTACTTACATAATAAACGGGATGTTGTGTACCTTGATGATCCTTAACAAGGACCGCACTTACTGCTTTTGAGGATACTGCGAGATACAAGGATAACACTTCACCTTTTTCTGGTTTCATTAAAGCCGGGGCCGAGGATAGGTATTCTTTGAGGGCTTTTAAAGCATTTTCATGCTTCTCCGTCCACTCAAATTTCTTGTTCTTCCTTAGGATATCATAGAATTCTTTACATTTCTCGGAGGACTTGGATATGAATCTGTTCAAGGCTGCTATCCTTCCTGTTAACCTTTGAACATCCTTAGCATTGGCCGGAGATTTGATGTTCACTATTGCTTTGATTTGTTCCGGGCTAGCTTCGATGCCTCTCTTAGTCACCATGTATCCTAAGAATTTACCTGCTTTAACACCAAAATGACATTTTGAAGGATTAAGCTTCATATTATATTTATCAAGGATATCAAATGCTTCCTCCAAGTCTCGTAGGTGATCCTCAGCTTTTAAGGATTTCACCACCATATCATCTATGTAGACCTCCATAGTTTGTCCAATCTGATCCTTGAACATCATATTCACCAGCCTTTGGTACGTTGCACCTGCATTTCTCAATCCAAACGGCATAGCAATATAGCAATATATACCAGTCGGAGTCATGAAGGCTGTATCCTCTTGGTCGGATGGTTCCATTTGGATTTGTTGAAATCCAGATGAAGCATCCATAAAAGTTAACAGTTCATGACCCGCAGTTGCATCCACCATGGAGTCAATGTGGGGTAAAGGGAAAGGATCCTTGGGACATGCCTTATTTAAATCGGTAAAATCGACACATACCCTCCACTTTCCGTTTTTCTTTTGAACAACAACCACATTGGCCAACCATCTTGGATACTTGACCTCTCTAATCATACCTGCCCGGAGCAATTTTTCTACCTCTTCCTGGATAATGGCATTCCTTTCTGGTGCAAACTTCCTTCTTCTTTGATGTATTGGTTTGAAGGATCTGTCGATGCCGAGTTTATGGGTGATAACATCTTTGGATATACCAGTCATGTCTTCATGTTTCCATGCAAAGGTAGTCTTTCTCCTTTTGAGGAAGGATATGAGGTCTTCTTTCATTTCGCCAAGGATCCCTGATCCGATATAGATTTTGGATTCAGGATCATCAGGATCCATGAGGATTTCTACCACATCCTGCTCTCTGGCCTCCAAGACATTCCTTGGAGGATATCTTGATTGCTATTGCTCTCTTGACTTCGAAGCTGGTTTCATCGATGAAGTGTAGCAATTCTTAGCTTCCTGCTGATCGCTATCAATCTTTACTATTCCCCAAGGGCTAGGGAGCTTCACACATTGATGGTAAGTAGATGGGACTGCTTTCGTATCGTGTATCCAGGGCCTGCCAAGGATAACATTACAACAAGATAAACAGTCAATAACACAAAATTTTTGATAAGAGTGTAAGCCTTCAATATATATTGGGAGTTTAATGTCCCCCAGGGTGTTCTTAGTTTCGCCACTAAATCCCACGAGCACGGAGGATCTTGGTATGATCTCTGATTCAGGGATACCCATCTTCTTTAGAACGTCAAGCTGGATAATGTTCACTGAACTTCCTCCGTCTATTAGGATCCTGCGGACAAAACAGTTAGATATAAAAAGAGTAATAACTAAACCATCGTGATGAGGATCCTGGATATCAGTACGATCCTCTTCATCAAAGGTTATGACTTTTCCTTCGGAGACACTCGATGTTCGAACTGGTCTTTCTCCATTATCCATTTTAGTTTCCTTCGCATGCCTCTTAGCTGCTGAGAAGGATGTGCCACAAATGTCGGATCCCCCAGAAATAAAGTTTATCACTTGTGCATCTGTTGGAGGGGCTGGAGCCTTCTCAGGGATCCTTTCAGGATCCTGAGTCCTTGACTTTTCCTACCCAACAACTCTTTTAGATGCCCTTTGCTCAACAAGTATCCAATCTCCTTTCTTAATGCAATGCATTCTTCTGTGAGGTGCCCAAAATCTTCATGATATGCACACCACTTTGATTTATCCTTAGTTGCAGCTGGCCTGTCATTCTTTCTTGGCCATCTAGCTTTATCACCTAGGTTCTGCATGGCGAGGATTAGTTCATTGTTATCAACACTAAAGCAATATTCAGAAATTGGAGGATAATCCTCATCATCCTCTTCTTGATCAATAGAATGCACGTTCTGATTATCAGATTTGTTGTAGGATCTGAACTTGTTGTTTCTGAATGAGGATCCTTGCTTATCCTGCTTTGAGGATCCTGTTATCCTCTCCTGAATCCTCTTGTCATCCTCTAGCCGAATGAACCTGAGGGCCCGGGTTCTTACCTCATCTAAGTTCCTGCATGGTGTCATAACAAGATCATCATAAAATAACGAATCCCTAAGCAGTCCCATTTTGAAGGCTTCAACAGTCGTGGCTATATCTAAGTTGGGAATGTCTAAGGATTCTTTACTAAATTTGGTAATGTAATCCCTTAACGATTCATTATGACCCTGGGTTATCCTATATAAATCACTAGTTAATCGTTCAAATTTTCTACTACAAGAAAACTGAGTATTAAACAAGTTAACTAGGTTTGCAAATGAGGTAATAGAATAGGGAGGAAGACTTAGCAGCCATTTGAGAGCTGATCCAGTAAGAGTGGATCCGAATCCTTTGCATAAGCATGCTTCCTTTAACTTTTCTGGGATTGGATTGATCTCCATCCTCTCCCTGTATTGTGCTATGTGTTCTTCAGGATCCGTCGAACCATCGTACAATTTCATTGTAGGCACATGGAACCTCTTGGGTATCTCAGCATCACAGATTGGTGGTGCAAAGCGAGATATCTTGTGGCTCCCATCTGCAATCTCTGGAATAGGTTTGACTACTCCCGGGACACTCGAGATCATATCCTTTATCTTTTGTAATTCTCTGGCCATGGCATGATTGATACCTGGATCCTGCATAAGACCATGGTTAGTAGTATGAGAATTATTAAAAGTGTTACCTCCCATTGGATTCAAGTTAGGAAGAACAGAGGTCAATCCATATTGTTGGGACTCTGGAATGATCGAGGGACCGGTAGAGGCATTGGTCTGCATTGGAATAAAATCTCCTTGATGGACATCTGAACTTCCTGTTTGTAAACTCCTCAAGGATCCTGGCATCTGGAAGGATCCCTGAAACTGAGACGATCCTGGAACAAAGGAGGATCCTTGAACCTGGGATGATCCTGGAACGAAGGAGGATCCTTGAACCTGGAATGATCCTGGAACGAAGGAGGATCCTTGAACCTGGGCCGATCCTGGAACAAAGGAGGATCCTTGATGCTGCTGCATTCCTGAATATCCTCCTGTACTCGTGAGGGATCCCATATGCTGGGGATAGGATCCTGCTGGCTGGAAATATGAGCCTAGTGCCTGGGTCATAGCTGTTGTTCCATAGTGCACTCCTTTTGGTCCACCCGCATATTGAATGTCTGGAACCACTGATGGCTGAGAAGTAATCACCGGAGTGTCAAAATTCAAAGATCTGGGCATCAGTGGGGAATGATCCTCTGCCGTTTTCTTCTGTTTCTTAATTTCATCAATCTCCCGGAGGATCCTTTCGTTGGTTTTATCCTGCTCTTGTGCATGATTCCTCATCTGCAAAATCAAGGCATAGAGATCATTAGTAGTAGGATTAGTTGAAACAGAAGAAGTAGGTGGTTTTGAGAAAATGGGAGTCGGTTTCTTCGCAGCATTCTCTGTATTCTTCTGGGATCCAGAAGGTGGTGGAGGCAAAGGAGGAACGCCTTGTGAAGAAGTGAACGAAGGCATCAAGTTTGAAGCATTCTTCGCTGAGGAAGCCATTTGCTTGGTTGTAATGAACCGGAATGAGCACAGAAATGCGAATTCTTCTAAGGACAAAGCACCAATTGCCCCACGGTGGGCGCCAAACTGTTTTGGTCAAAAAAATCTGTTGAGAATATTGCAACCAAACTCTAGATTACGGGGTATGATGCTCCAAAAAGTGTAACAACAATGAGGATCACTTCAATGTGGAATGCACAAACAACACAAGGATTTATACGGGGAAAAAGCCCTTGATCAAGAATTGATCTCCGGCACAAAAAACCCCGGGTGATGGAAACTACCGATCACCAAGCTCAAATAAATGAATAAACGTTTACAACTTCGGATAGTAACGAGCTAGGTACAAGGATCATTACGGTGAAATGTGTAAAAAGTGTAAGTAATTGCTAAGTGTTTGAACGAGAGCTTGTATGAGCGTGTTTGCGAGTGTGTGTAACTGCCAAAAATGACTCCGTGTCACTAACTAGCTCGTTACCCCTTTAAAATAAGAAAAATATCTAGCTAACAAACTCTCCGACTTTCGGGCCAAGCCTCCACGTTCTCCATAACGTCTAGTTTTGATCTAGCACGTGCAGAATACTTCGGGAATATTCTCCAAGAATGCCGCTAAGACTTGGTCAAGCTTGTTAAACCTGCGAGATGTTACAAAACATATGTAAACAATCGTCAGTATGAGGATCCTTGAAGTGATCCATGATCCTGATCCTAAAGCCCTTCTGAGGATCACCACCTGTCACAGAAGTAAGGATCACCAGTTAGGATAACGAATAAGGATCACTAATTGTTAGAAAATCCTCCCCTAACAATAACTTTCTCCTGTGTAACAGTAGAGGTCCGGATGGGTCTATCTCCATTATCCATCTTGGTCTCCTTGGCATGTCTTTTGGCTGCTGAAAAGGAAGTACCACAAATGTCTGATCCACCGGATATGAAGTTTATAACTTGTGCATCTGCTGGGGGAGCAGGAGCTCTTTCTGGGATCCTCTCAGGATCCTGGGTCCTTGACTTCTTTCGTCCCAAAAGCTCCTTCAAGTGCCCCTTGCTTAACAAGTAACCGATTTATTTTCTAAGTGCAATACACTCTTCAGTGAGATGTCCGAAATCCTCATGATATGCACACCATTTGGACTTGTCTTTTGTTGCGGCTGGTTTATCACTTTTCCTTGGCCATCTTGCTTTCTCACCTAGATTCTGCATTGCAAGAATTAGTTCATTGTTATCAACAGAAAAACAATATTCAGAAATTGGAGGATAATCCTCATCATCCTCTTCTTGTTCTACTGCATGCACATTCTGGTTATCAGACTTGTTGTAGGACTTGAACTTGTTATTCTTGAAGTAGGATCCTTGCTTTTCCTGTTTCGAGGATCCTGCCAATCTCTCTTGGATCCTTTTATCATCCTCTAATCGGATGAATCTAAGGGCCCTGGTTCTCACTTCATCAAGATTCCTGCATGGGGTCATAACAAGATCATCATAGAATAATGAATCCCTAAGCAAACCCATTTTAAAGGCTTCCACAGCCGTAGCTATATCCAGGTTAGGGATATCTAAGGATTCTTTACTAAACTTAGTGATGTAATCTCTAAGTGGTTCATTTTGACCTTGTGTTACCCTATATAAATCACTAGTTAAACGTTCAAATTTTCTGCTACATGAGAATTGACTATTAAACAGATTAACTAGATTGGCAAATGAAGTAATAGAGTAAGGGGTAAGACTTAGCAGCCATTTAAGAGCAGATCCTGTAAGTGTGGATCCGAAACCCTTGCATAGACATGTTTCTTTTAACCTCTCTGGGATGGGGTTGATCTCCATCCTTTCTCTATATTGAGCTACATGTTCTTCTGGATCCGTTGAACTATCATACAGCTTCATAGTTGGTATTTGGAACCTTTTGGGTATCTCAGCATCACAAATAGGTGGTGCAAAATGAGATATCCTATGGCTCCCATCTGCAATTTCAGGAATGGGCTTAACCACTCCTGGAACACTGGATATCATATCCTTCAGCTTCTGTAATTCCCTAGCCATAGCTTGATTGATGCCTGTATCCTGCATAGAGTCATGGTTAGTGTTATAAGAATTATTGAAAGTGTTACCTCCTAGAGGATTCAAGTTTGGAATCGCAGATGTGAATCCATAATGACGGGATTCTGGTATGATTGAAGGACCAGAAGAGGAAATGGTTTGCATTGTAATGAAGTCTCCTTGATGAACATCTGTGCTTGGGGGTTGTACACTTCTTAAGAATCCTTGATCCTGAAAGATGTTGGATCCTTGAACCTGGAAGGAGGATCCTTGAACCTGAGAGGATCCTTGAACCCGTGAGGATCCTTGAACCTGTGAGGATCCTTGGACCTGAGAGGATCCTTGGATCTGAGAGGATCCTTGAACCTGAGAGGATCCTTGAACTTTATGGGTCCCCAAATATCCTCCGGAGCTGACGAAGGATCCCTGATGCTGGAAAGAGGATCCCGAAGGCTGAAAACAGGATCCTGAAGGCTGGAAGTGAGACCCAAAAGCCTGACTCATAGTTGTTGTTCCATAACACCTTCCAAATGGTTCAGTTTGATATTGGATGTCCGGAGCTGCAGTTTGTAAGGCGGTTATGGCTGGAGTGTCGAAATCCAATGACCTTGGTATCAGAGGAGAGTGATCCTCCCCCGATCTCTTCTGTTTCTTGATGTCACCAATTTCCCGGAGGATCCTTTCGTTGGTTTTGTCCTGCTCTTGTATGTGATCCCTCATCTGCAAAATTAGAGTAAAAAGATCATTAGTAGTTGGATTAGAAGAAACAGAAGAAGTTGGTGGTTTTGGAAAAATGGGGCTTTGTCTCTTTGCAGCATTTTCAGCATTCTTCTGGGATCCAGAAGGTGGTGGAGGTAAAGGTGGAACGCCATGTGAAGAAGTGACTGCCGGCATTGAACTGGAAGTGTTTTTTGCTGAAGAAGCCATCTGCTTGGTTGTAACGAACCAAAATGATCACAAAAACAAAATCTTCTTAGGAATGAAGCACCAATTGCCCCACGGTGGGTGCCAAACTGTTTTGGTCAAAAATCAAGCAAGGATAATGCAACCAAATCTTTTGTTGTGAGGTGTGATGCTTGAATCTATGAACAATTGTATGAACAACTTGCAAATCAAATAAAGAGATGACACAAGGATTTATACGAGGAAAAAGCCCTTGATCAAGATTTGATCTCCGGCATAAAAAACCTCGGGTGATGGAAACTACCGATCACCAACTAAGATTAATCAAAAGGTTGGTACAAATCGGGATGATAACAAGCTTGTTACAAGGATCACTAATGTGCAATGTGCAAGAAATGTATGAAATCGCCAAGTAAACTGCCGAGAGCTGTTCGAGAGTGTGTGTTTGCCAAAATTAGCTAAGTGTTCTCACTCAAGCTTGTTATCCCCTATTTAAAATTAGAAATAACTAAACTAACTAACTGTCCGACAATTGTGCAAGCTCCCCACGACCTCCATAATGTTCACAAGGGCCAAGCACGTGCGGAATATTGAGGGAATATGCTCCACGAATATAGGCAAGACCAAGTCCATGCACATACTCCTGCAAAACAAGCTTCCACATAATGAAGACAATCATTAGTATAAGGATAACAATAAGGATCCTGAATCCTGATCCTGCAACACCTACTGAGGATCCTTAATTCGAACAGAAATCATGATCCTGACAGTACTTGAGGATCCATGATCCTTAGGATTGGTAAATCCTCCCCTAACAACAAGTATCCCCAGTTGTTCGAGAAAAGCGAAACCACTACAGAGGCTGAAGCTACTACGGAATTTCAGGACGAAATTCCAAACCAACGGGGGAAGGATGTGACACCCCAGGAAAACCATGCAACCTAACTAGCTTCCTCAGTAACTACGTGCTAAATTTCGGGACGAAATTTCTTTCAACTTGGGGATGATGTGACAACTCATATTTCAAACCTTTTGTTGTACTTTGATGTAACTTGTTTGAACAATATGTAATTACGTGATACGTGGTTTTAATGGAATGTTTGTTATGTTATGTGATTATGTGTGTAATGTATGTATTTAGTGTAGTCGCACAACACTAGCCCAATCGTACAAGCTCATTCGGGCCACACTCCTTGTACTCGAAACCCAAGGGCAACCCATGAAGGGTTCGGCCCACTCCCTTAGTTCGAATAACACCTAGAGTGTTAGTATAAATTCTACACTTCACCAAAACACACAAAGTTTAGCAAACCCTAAATCTCTCTTCTTCTCTCTCTCGAAGCCGACGGCCCCATCCCTCTTCCTCGAAGACTTTCTTGTTCGGATCATCCCTGTTTTACCTTCCAACCGGTTAGTGTTTCATGGTTATTGTTTTGTTAAATGATGTTGTGATTTAAATGTTTCTACATAATGACTTACGAATGATGTATGGTTGATTATGAAATAAATTGATGAGATTAGTGTTCATGTAAATCGGCTCTCATGTGTAATATGTTAGTTCAATATAGGGTTTGATAATCACGTGATGATAATAATGATCTAGAACCGAAAGAATGTAATCGGCCATATGTGTTTGGATTCGGATGGAATATAAGATTTGTTTTGAGTTATTGGATGATGAATTTAGGATCTTGATGTCAATTATGTTAATTGATTCGATGTGATGATGATGAGTTGTTATATGATTAACTAGGGTTCATAAAAATTAATTTGTAAATGTTTAGTTTGATCGATTATTTGCATGATTGGAAACTGTTATTTTGATTCAGTGAATGCAAAATAGGAAAGTATTGAATGATTGAAACTGATTTCATGAAATTAGGGGATTAGATAACTAATCGCACAAGACCACCCTTGATCGCACAAGATCTTATCGGATCGCACAAGGGACTGGTCGCACAAGACAGTCGCACAAGCTTGGTGCAACTGTTTAGAGCTCACAGTACAACTTAGTTATGCACGATCGCACACGGTATTGTGGATCGCACAAGATATGTCAATCGCACAATACCTTGGGCCACACAGTATGTTAAATTATGTTATGATGTTGGGCCGAACAACCCAATATCCAGTCGCACAAGCTGTTCCGGATCGCACAAGATAAATAGACCGCACAAGTTGATTTCCTGTTTGTTTGTTTGCTTGGGCCGTGTGAATTTGCTTATGATATTGAGCCGGGTTGTTTCAGTCGCACAACCCGTTGTGAGTCGCACAAGTTGTGCTGGACGCACAACAGGTTGGGCCAAACATTATTGGGCTTCAATTATTGAATTGCACAAGATGATTGGGCTGTTGAACTTGTGCGAGCCCAATCATCTGAGTCGCACAAGTTTGGTTATGATGTATACTTGACTGTTAATGTGTTGAATGTGATCTTACGTGTTTGCCATGATCATTACGTGTTCGTAACCTGTTAGTTTATGTGTAAACCTATGTGCACTATTTGAACCTAGACCTGACTTGTATGGTAACCATGTTAGGACGTGGTTGACCACATATAGCTCAAGTGACCGTTTCATGTATCTGCCGAGCTAACCTAAGGTGAGTTCACACTTTCTACAAGGCATGGGATTCCCGGTGGTTTGGGAATGGGTTAAGGAACTAAAACGGAACCTGCATATTCTCCTTGGATAGAATATGTACCTCCATCCTCCATGGGAAGGATGACAACATTAAGCCTGCGTATTCTCCTTGGGTAGATTACGTACCTCCATCCTCCATGGGAAGGATGACAACATATAACTTACTAGACAAAACTCTATCATGAAGTCCCTCATTTTTGTATCGACTTAATCGTCAGGCCAATGGCGAGCGAGTCATTAGTTAAATAGCGCTATTAGGTTTGACAAGCCTCACACCGTGCCGCAGAGGACGGGAGTGGACTAATGGATCTGGGCACTTAGTCAATGATGATAGACATTGACGCAGGGCACATAAACATGACTCCAGTCAGTTGTCGATATGGTAACGGGTCTAGTGGTTAACATGGGGTAGCCCCCACTGGTTATGGTTTGGGAAACAAGGAATTGGTTAACTCATGGTTTTCGAAAGAACTTATGGTTTTTTGAACAACTTTAAAATGGACAACCAACTGTGAACTCGCTCAACTTTGTTGTTGATTCGTTGCTACATGCCTTGCAGGTCGTTAGGTGCTTAGATGGAGCTTGCATGAGAAGGAGAGGTCGTTGTGGGACATGGACTGTTGAGTTCCATGTTAAACATTTGAACTTTTAACTTATGTTTGGGTTTTACACTTTATGCTTCCGCTGATAACTTGAACTTAGTTAATTTGTTTTGGACACCAATTATATTGTGGTTGGTTTTATATTTACTTTAATACGTTGTTCAATATGATTGGTGGCTTGATCCTGGTCATGTCACGCCTCCTGCGGTGATACTCCGCTTTTGGATATTGGGGGTGTGACAGAGAGCAGCATCCGGATGTCTCCAAACCATTTTAAAGGGGACAATCTCGTCCGAAACCCAGAAAAACCGGTCCTTCCAAACACCAAGGCTATAAACCATGGATGAAACTAAACAAGTGTCAACTTGGGATGTTTCGAATGTGAACCAGTCACCATTCTTGGCTAATCGAAAAAAGCGGCGAAAGGACAAAAGGGTTGGATCATATCCGGAAGCCCGGCACAAAACCTCAAAATGCATAACCCTAGCCAGACCCTGAGGATGAATCTGGCCAAGGGAAACACGGTAATATTCCAGAATATACAACACAAAGTTCGAAAAGGGGTGACGGAGATTCGAAAATTCAAAATGGCGACAATAGAGGGCAACAGAACCAGGAGGACATCGATCGATTGAAACATCGCAACCCGGTGCAACCGGTTTAAACCTCAACCCAATGCCCCATTCTATGCTAAAAGCTTCTACTTCTTCTTGGGTTAATCGTGAGAATGATTTTGCTAAATCCTTACGAGCACCCATACTAAAGAAAATAAGAAGAAGAAGAAGTAAAATCGAAACTAACCTGGAGAGAAAAAAGAATGAACTTGAGAGGAATTGTGCAAAAGTTGTTTTTCTTCTAAGGGATAAATGAAAAATAAAAACGGATGTTATCATTACACGGTGGGTTATTAAACCGCCGCCTGACAAAAAATTGCCACTAGTCACATCAACTGTCTCTTCAAAGTTCGAAAACCAAAAATCTCAACCGCTTTGAACCTTCTAAGATTTCAAGCCTTTAAGCCCTCAAGCAAAATAAAACAAATGTATAAAAAAGTCAGAAGTATTTGTGCTTACAGCCAAAAACCTCTGACTTGGGGGGCTGATGACGGGGGTAGCTCAAGCCTCAATAAAATGACTGAGAATACATAATAGCTTGAAGGGTTAAAAGGTTCAAATGTTTAAAGCCCGGGAACAAAGGTGAACAGCACGTGTACAGTAATCAGTCACTTATTACTTGAACAACTCTCCCACAGCCACAAAAGCAAAGCGTGTGCACAGGGTGTACTCTTTTATCCGCATGTCCAAACGCTTCAACCCCTAAAAGGGTAAGTCCTCCACTGCAAGCATGGTTCACTAGTCAATGGTTTCTCCTTTGAGAAACCTCCTCCTCTATAAATGACACTTCATTGAATGAATGGGAAACATTCCAGATCAGCCCAGATCTCCTTGGATCTCTGATCTTTCTTCTTGTCTTTTGAGAGCTTGTCTCATACAAGTCTCTCTTCTTCACTTCAACACACACGATCCATTTGCTCTTGCATCCAAGGTTGAACACCTTTCAGTCGAAGATCTTGAACAAATAAACATAACTAGTGAACCTCTCTCCACGTCTTGCAAACGTGGGGGGACCCCACGACCTGCGTTAGGCAAATCAGAATCCTCCAAGCCTTTTGCCTAACCAGACTAATCACTATCATTGGTCTTGTATTTGTTATTTGTTGTATCAACAACCCTAAACCTCTCTTGGCCCTTCGAAATATCATGAAAACACGTAGTCCATAATGAGTTGATTGGTGATATTAACAAAATGACAGAAAACTAACACATGTCAAGATATATCAATTACGATGGTGGATCAAAGGGTCCACGAGAGAGACCCCAAATGGTTGATGAAAACAATGTGGGTTAGTCACTAATCACGAATGATGGGGTGACTTGTCCAAACATGGTCCCCTTCCCTATTCAATTTCTATTTTTAAGTCTCATTATTAGTTTTAGGTATTCCTAATTCCTGCTACCATTTTCATTTCTTTTTTCCCTTCAATTATTTTCCTTGTTTTAAACGTAACCTACTAAGTTATTTAAGGTGCTGTTTGGCTAAGCTTATTTTAGTGACTTATTTACTTATTTACTTTTTGAAAAGTTAAAAGGTGTTTGGGTTAGCTTATTATGTGAGAGGAATAAGTAAATAAGTCATTCCATTATGATTTATTTGCTTTTCAAATAAGCAAATAAGTAAATAAGTCATTCCAATAAGCTTAGCCAAACAGCCCCTAAATAAATCTTTTTTTTCTTCTTGAGTAGCAACTAAACAATTTTAATCATATAAGTTTTATTTTTGTATATACTTCAAATATTATTATTATTGGGGTGCCTTATTCCCACATACCCTATATCTTATTTTCACATCCCCTATTGTATACGGGCCGTATACAATTATACGGCTCGTATAGAATGTTTTTTAATAGGAAAATGCGCAGAGAATGTTTTTTTTGGTTTTATTATATACGGCCCGTATACAGTTATACGAGTCGTATACATGTGTATACGATTTGTAAAACGTATACGGCTCAATTGATTTATTTTTGTGGGTTTTTGATGTTAGGACATGTATACGGGCCGTATAACTATATACGGGCCGTATATATTGGCTTTTTTCAAGTATCACGTTTTATTCCCGTAAAAACACAATCATTCTAGGGTTTCTAAAACTCTTCATCACCTTTAACAATGTCGATAAACGTTGATCGGAACATGCCGCTTAAATCGGAGCACAGGTAGAGTAACGTTACCGATCAGTCCGTTGATGAAAACCTTAGCGATCGCAGAGATCTTCGTGTAGGTTATTTATCGATTCCGAGTAACTAGTAGAAGAACCTGCCACAAACAAGTTCTCCACAGTTTGTTATTCAGATCTCTGTTCGGTCATCTTTCCAAACTACAACACACGATACTTTTAATAAGCTGTCATAGTTGTCAAATTCGATTTCAACAAATCTTTTCATTTTCCTTCAATTTCTAAAACATTCTCTGTTACATGAAGACGTGTCAGGTTCTTCTACTAGTGGTATTTTACTGAAGTATTGAAGATTGAGGCGGGCATTGTTTAAATCTGAATATAACTAGATGTTACGTGTATCAGCGTTGTTTATCACCCTGTGTGAGCATTGGAAACCCGACAAACAGTCTTGACAACTGTGACATTTTATCTATCTATGTGTGTCACATCCATCCTGTTATTGCAATCGATATGATTAATTTTTTCAGATTTTTTTCTAATTAGCGTTGTTAACTACCAAAAGAATGCATACACAAATAGTTCTAGTAGACGAAGCAAAGAGACCGTTGTGTATCTGAATCAGGTTCTCAAACAAACACTACCAAAGATGGGTTGGTGAAAAATACCGGAGCTGTTATCTCGGTTGTTCAGTACTCTCCTATATCAACTTGAACGGTTGATGGTTACAAAGATCGTTCTAATAGATTAAAGAGAATAAACCATTTTTTACCAATTTTCACTCCAGTAGTTGAAACTTGAGCGCAGGAATCAATTCAAAACCCTCACCCTCAAAAATCAACCAGAAACCAAAGGAAAAAAGGGCTGATAATGGCTGATGGTTCTTCGTTGAGGAAACCAAACGTAGACGGAGATGATAGGCCTGGTAACCGGAAGAGAAATCAATTGTATTTTTTTAGTTGCTTCTCTGGTTAAGTTTCTGAACCAACCGAAATCCACAAATTCCAACAGTTTCTTCATAGATTTCGTCCGGTTTCCAAACTCTTTCACACAAAGTTAATATTCACTGTGGTGGATGCAAGCATAAAGTTAGAAAAAATACTCAAGTTGAACGGACGATATGTATCAACAAATTGTGAGTGGGAATATGGCTATGAAGAATAGTATGGATAAACAATCACCGTATACGGGTTTTTCTGCTAGTTATTCGGAATGTTTCGAATCATCACAGAAGACGTGTCGGGTTCTACTGCTAGTAGTATGAGTCTGAGTCCATTGTGGTTCGTGAATGTTTCGAATCATCACGACAAGGATCGTTCTGATAGATTAAAGAGAATAACCATTTTTTTACCATTTTTTACCATTTTTTACCCATAGTATACGAGCCGTATAATAATATACGGCCCGTATACAACCATCGTATACATTGTATACGATCGGTAAAAATATTTTTTACCAATGGTATACGGCCGTATAAACCGTATACGACTCGTATACATATGGTAAAAAATGGTAAAAACCTCTTTAATCTATTAGAACGATCCAATAAACGAAGAAACCAAACGTAGACGGAGATGATAGGCCTGGTAACCGCAAGAGAAATCAATTGTCTCAAACACTACTAAACATCTGCTTTCTGAATCTGAATCTGAATGTTAACTTTTTAGTTGCTTATCTTGTTAAGTTGTGTATTTACGAAGCTGACAAACACATTGGTATTTTCTCAAAATGTGCAAACTTGAAGAATCTCACATTAAAGGAGTTTGCAACAACGGGATCAGATGGTTTGAGTATCTTTCATCCTCGTTTGGCTAATCTCACACTTGAAAATGACCACATTGGTATTTTCTCAAAATGTGCAAACTTGAAGAATCTCACATTAAAGATCTCTACACAAACTCTTCTACATCTTTTAACCAGTTGTCCATCACTTAAGACCTTGAAAGATTTGTTGAAATCGAAGCATTCACGAACCACGATGGACTCAGACTCATGTTCAAGTAAGTGTCTAAAAATCTAAAAATTCAGGTTTACCTTGTAAATTTCTCAAAACAAACTCTCGTTTCTTCATCTTCATCTTCATTTGTTGAGAAACCATTATCTTGTCTTTCAGAAGAGTTTGTATTGAACCAAGAATACTACAAACATTCTATACCTTGCAACGTATACAGGTGCAAGAGAATGGCGAGTTATTTTTCAGTTATTTCTGTTGAATCACAAATTCCATTGTTTAAACCAGAATCAGGTTCTCAATACAAGGATCGTTCTAAGAGATTAAAGAGAATACACCATTTTTTACCATTTTTTACCATAGTATACGAGCCGTATCAGAATATACGGCCCGTATACAATCATCGTATACATTGTATACGATCGGTAAATTTGTTTTTTACCGAGCGTATACGGCCGTATAAACGGTATACGGCCCGTATACATATGGTAAAAATGGTAAAATAAGGTCTTTCTTTCCTTTTTTTTAGTTGCTTCTCTTGTTAAGTTTCTGAACCAACCGAAATCCACAAATTCCAACAGTTTCTTCGTGGATTCCGTCCGTTTTCCAAACTCGGTCATTCCTTGTGATACATGAACATTGTATTCTTGTCTTTCAGAAGAGTGCTGTAATAGAGAAATCATCCTATGTCTTTTATCAACCGAAGAGGCAGCAAGGACAGATAATACTTCATTTGTCGAGAAACCATACTGTCAAGAAACTAACATCTTTTAATACTTCATTGCGTATGTGCTTGTGCTGTAGAAACCGGTGATGAATTTGTGTATCTAAATCAGGTTCTCTGCCTTAGATCGGTCATTCCTTGTGATACATGAACGTTGTATTCTTGTCTTTCAAGACAAGGATCGTTGGAAGGATTGTAGTAGCAGGACATTGGTACCACTGTGAAAATTGCATCAGGAGGGGAGAGAGTCTGATACAATAAGGATGTTGGGAATTAAACGCATGTACGTGACAAAATAAGAATGTTCGCATAAACATATATTCGTTTCATAACCTCCTCCTATAAATCAACCACAACCGACAAAGAGCCTGTATTAAAAGCCATCCTATGTCTTTTACCAACCGAAGAGGCAGCAGAAGACGTGTCGGGTTCTTCCAACATTCACAAACCACAATGGACTCAGACTCATACTACTCACCCTCCCCTGAGGAAAAGTTTTCCCGACGACTCAACAAAATCCTGATAGAGAAAAAACATCAACAACCATTTTTTCTTTTCCTTCAATTTCGAGAATATTCTCCCCTGTGTATGTGCTTGTGCTGTAGAAACCGGTGATGAAAAGTTTCAACCAAAGGGAAATCCATGAAACGAATGGGATTTCGAGCAGTTGGAGGTGAAGGTTCAGTGCACGAAAAGTTTCTTACGAAATGTACGTGACAAAACAAATATGTTGGGAATTAAACGCATGTCCGTAATCCCGCGTTGATAGCTTCCGTTTTATTCAGACTCCTTACAACTCTCATCAAATGCCTCACCCTTCCTTTTATTCTATAAATATTAAATAAAGAATAACACCATGCTCGTAATCCCGCGTTGATAGCTTCCGTTTTATTACAGTCATACGACACGTTTTCTTGTTCTTCAATCTTTATTACTTGTTGATGTTTTATTTTGAGCACCTCACCACTCTAAAATATTTTAAAAATCAAAATTTCGTTCCATACGGGCCGTATACTGTTATACGGCCCGTATACACGTTCGTATACATTGTATACGACCAGGCAAACTTATTTACACATGGTGTATACGGGCCGTATACTGTTATACGGCCCGTATAGAATAAAAACAACTGACAAAGTCTGCTGGCACAGACTTTGTCAAGTTGTTTTATTCTATACGGGCCGTATAACAGTATACGGCCCGTATACACCATGTGTAAATAAGTTTTCCCATGTGTTAATATTAGGACCCTTATTATTTCAAGTTTAGTTAAAATTTATAATCGAATTTAGTCTCCGCCGTCTATAATTGATTTTTGTAAAGACTATTTTCGGAACTAGACCAACTGGTCGAATTGGATATCACCTACATGAGCCTATAATGAAAACCAGTCAAACCGGTACCGATGAGCTAGACATTGCAGTTGGGCTGGAATTCAATTTTCTTTTTTTCTTTACCTCACAAATTATCATTTACCAGTTAATTTATTACTTTAGACCAGGGGCGACAATTCTTGACAAGACCCGCCAACCCGACACGAAAAAAACAGGGGTCGACAAAAATGACCCGTTTTAAAAAAACGGGTCGGGTTTGGGTTGACCCGTATAAAAATAGGTTGACCATTAACCCGTTTAACTATTTAGAAATAAAATCTTTTACATTTTTGGTTTTTTAGTTTCTATTTTACATGGTTAGTTATAATAATGTTAATTTTGACACATTATATTATTTATTTGTCACACTCATACTCATCATTAAAATGTTATCGACAACCCACTTAAAACCCAACAACAAACTATAGAGTGTTTAAAATTTGATACAAACACCTCTTAAAGTTTAACAAAAATAAAGGGCTTAATAAAAAATATTCAAGGGTTCAGTCCTAACGTAATCTGAAATTCAACCCACATCAAATAAACCTATAAATTTTGTGCTACATTCACGTTGTCCAAGTATACAATGGTATTCTAGTATACAAAGGGGGACCTGGAGAGGGTTCGAATGTTCGATGACCCCTGTTCGTTAGAACTTGTTGGTTATAAATAAGTTACACTCTGAGGTAACGTTTCGTATGAATAAATTGAAGGCAAAATGAAATTAGTCATTATTATAGAATGGAAAAAAATATGTTTAGTCATTTCATAAGGAATGTAACTTAATCCGGATATAAGAATTCTCATTCATTAGGGGGGAGGGGGTGGTTATCACTTGCAAAAATTCCATCACTCACAACATCCAATCAAGTTCTGTCATGTCATCAACCATTATTCCATCACTCACAACCTTTTTTTAGTGGTAATGGTCATCACTCACAACACCCAACAATACCCACAACTCACAACACTCAACAACCTATCACTCACAACCCTTCAACGCGTGAAGAAATCCACGAGTGATAGTGTATGGTGGCGGCAACCATTCCTCAAAGGAATTGAAAAATTTATTATTAGAGTTAATTGCCAAAATTGTCCCTGAGGTTTGGGCAGGTTTGTCATTTTCTTCCAAAATGACACTTTTGTACCAAATTGCCCCCAACGTTTGTAACTTTTTGACATTTTCATCCAAACCACTAACTTAGTTTATTTTTTCTGTTAAGTTGAGGATATTTGGATGAAATTGGCAAATATAAAACCACATGGACGATTTTGGCAATTTACTCAAACCCTTTTCAATTTCTTTTACTTAATTATTTTTGTTACATATATAATAAAAAAGAATATACATGGAGTTTTTAGAAAAAAAAATTAATAGTTTTGTCACATAATTTTTATAAATTTTCATCCAAATCACTAACTCAGTTTATTTTTTCTGTTAAGGTGAAGGATGTTTTAAATTTTATAAATTAAAGCATAAATTAATTTACAGCTTCTTTATATAAATCAGTTTTATAAAGAGAAAACGTCATTGGTGTGCAACACATAACAATCGATTACAAATTTTAGTATTTATCAGTTGTAGAGATAGAAAAAAATTGTAAAAATGTTACATATTTTTTAAATGTGTTGAGCACCTAGGAAGTATGTTGGTAGAAATAAAATATTTATTTAATTAAGATTATGAGTGTAACTAACTAATACTTATTCTGAGTGGCTTGAGTAAAGAAACTTTTGGTTCATAGCATTATAATTACAATTTGGTGTGTAATTTTAAGGTTTGGTAACGATACGTTGTTTGATAAGGGAGGTGGGGCACTGGCTTCTGTTTTTCCTTAGGAGCGAATTTAAAAGAGTAGAAGATAAATTACAAACTTGGTACATATGATAAGATTTTTTTATTTGACATTTTCAATAAAGTCACCAGCATTTTAGTTTTATAAAATTTAGAGATTTAAGTAGATTTTATTTTTATAAAACTGATCTATATAAAAAATTAGAAATTAATTTATGTCTTAGTTTGTAAACATCCTTCACCTTAATAGAAAAATTAACTTAGTTAGTGGTTGGATGAAAATTTATAAAAATTATGTGACAAAGCTATTATTTTTTTCATATAAAAATTGCATGTATATTATTTTTTATTATATATGTAACAAAATTAATTAAATAAAAGAAATTTAAAAGAGTTTGAGTAAATTGCCAAAATGACCCCTGTGGTTTTATATTTGCCAGTTTGATCTAAATATCCTCAACTTAACAGAAAAAATAAACTAAGTTAGTGGTTTGGATGAAAATTGTAACACCCCAACCCGGAAGGGCTGACGTGTCACAATAACAGTATCATAAACAAAAATCATAATTTCATTTATTTATTTGATAAGGATACAACGACACAACAATTTAACTTAAGGTTAATATACAAGTGGAGACATTCGACTTGATTAACTAACATCTTCAGATTTAATCCTAGGCTTTATTCTTCTCTCTTTTCCCCGCCCAAAGTGACATGCAGACCTGTAAATACAAAATTTATACAGAATGAGCCGAATGCTCAGTACGGAATTATAGGCTCAAAGAACAAATAACGCTTTATTCGGAGGAAACTCATTGCGAAAAATGATACGATGCAAGAACATGATTTCATAATTATATCTTACGGATGTACCCATGAGCAAACTGAAAACGTGACAATACACAGGTAGCTACTCCTGCATACTTATCACATGAAATGGCGAGTTGGCATACCCTCTATCCATCTCATTAACTGAAATCCTAGGATCGATCCATACGCCTCCTAGTAGCTTTGTACCACACTTGTACCTAGGGACGCCGTGAACTAATCTCTCCGTCACAGATGGAGCACATGCTGTTGATGCCGCAACAACATGCTCGTGGGACACTCCACGAGAAGCGATACTCAGGGTATCAGAGTACAAATGGTCTTATTCACATAACTTATAAAACTTATTTTCATAACAAAACGGAACATATATTGGAACATGCGATAATGAGTATAACTAACATAATACTATCGCATGATATGAAAGCTTAAATCAAATTATTAGAATAGAAATCGAACGGACTGTCAAATGAATCGATAATCAAAGACGTGAGGAGTGTTTTAAAATATATAGTAATTTAGTGGGTTATAATAATTTGAATATGAAGCAATAAAAAGTGGGGTAAGGATCCGTACCTTTAAAAATTCCAAAGTGAAGCTACCTTGTGATAATATTTCAGATTTATATGGGCAGAGTTTAGACTACTGATTAGTCTTTTAACCTAATTTAAATAACATGCACACAACTAGGTTAGTAACTTAATACAGCCTTTACGATAACTCACGAGATCAAATTCTCACAACGAACGACAAAGTGCGATACTTAAACTCATCCATCGAATTAACGACGAACGACAAAGTACGATACTTAAACTCATCCATCGAATTAACGACGAACGACAAAGTATAACCCTAATGTGGGCAGCACTTAAACATCCATTGGATATATTGATCGATCGGACAATGAATCGTAATAGCGATCGAGTTATTACCCTGTTCTGCAGCACCCCGCTATACTTAATTAGTGTTTTTGGTAGTAATCGGACGATAACTCAGCGTAATTTTGGAGTTTGATCGTCGTTTTTGTGCCCAGAATCAAGTGCCAACATCCTCTATTTATAGGTGAATTTTGACCCTTAGGCGGCCCGCGTGAGAATTAAGCTAACTTGAGGCGGCCCGCGTGAGAACTATTTTTAGGCATAGGGTTGCCACGTGTGGGACTAGCCTAGCTGAGTCGAGGGAATCATTAAATTCAACTTCGTCCACAAGTTATTAAGAAAATCGTCAAGTAGGGAATACCCCCCCCCTGAGTTTTAGGGGCCCTAATCCTGATTCTGAAAATTCTAGGGTTTGTACAGAATTACTTGGGTGTCTTAATTTGGGTTTTCTAGTGGGAAATTTATAAATTATTATTATTCTTTTTATTTCTAGAATAATGATTTTAAATTTATGGGTATTACAAAAATGGTAAAAATTACAAATGTTGGGGGTAGTTTGGTACAAAAGTGTCATTTTGGACGAAAATGACAAACCTGCCCAAACCTCAAGGACGATTTTGGCAATTAACTCTTATTATTATTATTATTTTTAACCATTATCATTATTGTTGCTGTTATTATTATTATTTTTATTATTTTTATTATTATTATTATTATTATTATTATTATTATATATCATATATAATATAAAAGAAAAGAAGATAAATAATGGTGTACTACATCTGATGCATGTTTTACAATTTCATTAATTTTTTGTCTTTTATTCTATTTCGTTATTTAGTGTAAACTTTTTCATTTACGACCCATTAGTTTAACTATTGTATTTTTTTTTCTTTAACTTTAACCAAATTACTTTTCTATCTCTAAATAGTTTTTTTAATGAACACGTTAATGTCGTTTTAGACATATCTTTTGATTTTTATTTTTCTTTACTATAACGAGTGTGGCAAAGGTTTTTTTAGTTTAATATTTTTAACGAACACGGCGATACTCTTTTGAACATGTTTTTTAACTTTTTTTTACTATAACAAGCGCGCCGAAACTGACCAAGTTTCTATCGTTTCTTTTTTGTTTACCTTATTTTTACCTTTGTTATTTACTATATCGTTTTACCTTTTGTTATTATTTTGATGTTCAGAGACGAGTTACGACGCAAATATCATAACCAATTAATATATCATTTTAATTAATTTTACAAATTTATTTATCGGTTGTAATGGTGTGCTATACGTTCTAAATTCCAATTGCGTCCATGCGTAACGCGCGGATAACTACGACCCTACTTGTTATTATTATATTATTATTATCTATATATTATATATATATTAATTTGTAAAAAACACTCCTCTCACACAAACACTATTCAATTTTGTTTGATTTTTTTACATTTTTAAGCTTTATTTACTTTTGACCTTTTTGTTTTTTTTTTTATCTTTTACACTTTTAACCCAAATAGTTTGTATCTTTTAAACAACTCTTATAGTTTACAACTTTTACACTTTTACCTTTTTGTTTTTTTATCTTTTACACTTTTAACGTAGTAGTTACAAACACGTTCTATTTTTTATCCCAACACTTTTCAACTTTCAACTTTGGTCCCTATACTTTATATCTTTTACAAATTTATTGTTTTACAATTCGTTCGAAATTTTGTGAGTTAACATGTTGCAACGCGCGTATGTGGTACAACGTTTTGTGTCAATTTTTTACACTTCAACAGCTCCGTCGAAACTCGTGGGTCCTAAGCCGACTAATTTATTTTTTCTATGCTTTACCTTTTTGTCTATTTTTTGCTAGTTAACACACTGTAACGTTTGTGCATGATTCATTATTTTTACGTTTACTTTTTGTTCGGCTTAACGATCCTGCCGCAAAACGCGAGTCCTTGATACTAGTTATTATTATTTAGGCAATCATATTTTTGTCGCTTTTAATAAATTATGTTTCGTTAATTCGTCTTTTTTTTGTATAAAACTGCACAAAGCAATGATTTATTATATTCACATGTGAGTAACCAAACATCATAATGAAATGAAATGATTCATTTCATTCCATTCCATTATCTATTCCATTACTTTGTTCATTCAATTCTCTCGTTTATTTTTTTTTTGAACGGCTACTGACTCCAACAGTCGAGAGGTCTTCGCACCCACATGTATCCGAGTGATACATCCATGGGTCCTTAGTCACCCTCGGGCGTGGCATCCGAAAGTGAGCAGGCGCTCCCCGAGAAAATTTCTAGCCGACAACCACATGACTGCCATTGCGGCCTCCGCACTCTGCACCCAGACCGCATGCTGTCACCAGAGCCGGAATAACCGCACTGTAATAGAAAACTCAGGAGTGGCTCAAGATTCGAACCGGAGACCATTCGGTCCCAAGCCCTAACCATCACTGCCATGACCACTGGGCTGAAAGCCAATAAAAAGGTCTAATAAAAAGTTACGATAACCTTTCAACTAAAAAGGTCTAGTTTCGCCAATAAAATTATAATAAATACAATTGACTTTTATACATTAACACTATCACAATCAATCTCTACGTATCATATCAGCAGAAGAGGCCAAAGTCATGCCAAAAATCATCCATCATTCAAACCAATAAAATAACAACACTCCCATACCTACCAACTCCACCATTCGCATTCATCTTCTCCACACCCAAAACTACTGACTCAATCATTTCATCAAACACCTTACCTGCAACAATGGCGAGATGGTGGGAAGGTGCTCTGGAGCTCAAACCCCTGCTCCACCTCTTGTTTCCACTCTGTTTTCACTGGATTGCCGAAGAAATGACCGTTTCTGTGCTTGTTGACGTCACCACTGAAGCTCTATGCCCTGGTGATAACACCTGTTCTGAAGCTATTTATCTCAATGGCCTTCAACAGACTGTAATTACACTTATTTTTCTCATTTTGATCATATACATATGTGATATGTTTCGTTTAATTGGAGTTTTCTGCTGATTTTGCCTCATTTTCTCCAGATTTACTCTGTTTTTTGTTGTGTTTTCGGTTTTTCTTGTGACGTACGAATAACTATAGTCACTATTATTGCTCTACAGTTTTTGAATTAGAGTACGTAATTATTACTCCAGTTACAAACTGTATAGTAATAATAATTACTCTAGTGTTATGTTATCGTAATTACTCTGGTTATTTGTATGCTTAGCACGTTAAATCTGTTTGTATTTGATCTAACACTCTTGAAATTAACAACAGATTATTTGTTTCTGTGTTAAATTAAAAGACTGGTAACATAAATCAACACTTCAACTATCAGATGAAATATGAAATAACAGTTATTTTTTAACATCAAAACTTATGTCATCTCATATATTTTTAGCCTTTTAGAAGTTAAATAATGATATTTTTTCGAGTAAAGATAATCTTTACCTCAAAAGTAAGAATTTGTATATGTTTTGAAGCTGAAAATGACCTTGTTTGATCTCAAAAGCCATCCCCTGCTATTAATATACTATATTGTCTATATGAATATGGGTCAAGAAGGGTTAAATGTCACATGGATAATGAATTCTGCTGCCATTATTGAATGCATTATTTGATCCTTTTGTTCATGTATCATTTTGTTATTTACTTTCAGTTTCCTGTACTGTAAGCGTTAAATGTTTATATAATTTTTGCTCCATCCTTTTGTATTTATGTATTAGATTGTGGGAATATTCAAGATGATCATGCTTCCAATTCTAGGCCAGCTTTCAGATGAGTACGGACGTAAACCACTTCTTCTTGTAACAGTTTCCACAACCATAATTCCCTTTAGTAAGTATTTTTTTTTCTATAATAATTTTTATCTTCTGTAAAACCGTACTCACAAGAACTTACATCGGTCGTCATGAATTATTTTACTAACATTTTAGTACGCATAAGTGTTGTTTCGCTTCTTTTTTTTTAAATCTTTTAGCCCTGCTGGCCATCAGTGAGTCAAAAGCATTTGTGTATGCTTATTATGTTCTTCGAACGGTTTCATATATTATTAGTCAAGGAAGTATTTTCTGCATTGCCGTTGCTTATGTGGTAAGACATCTCATTTAGTTCTACTTCCTCTTTTACGCGTTAAATATATCTTTGTTGTTTCATAACATAACATTGTTTTTAGAGAAATTTTGACCCGTTACTTATAAATGGGTCGATTTGGATTGTGTTTTATCTGAAATGGGTGAAATAAAAAAGAACTTAAAGAGGAACACATCAAACCGTTTGAAAGTCCCTGATAGCCTTTTGAGTACTAATAGTCCCTGTGGTTGATCAAAATTTTGGATTTGGTCCTTAGATTTCCAAAAGTACACGGATGGTCCCTGCGGTTTGCACTTTGTAACACATTTAATCCCCAACTTTAGCCAAAAGTACATGGATGGTCCCAGTGGTTTGCACTTTGTAACACATTTAGTCCCTAACTTGGACCTGCTGAAACCTTTAGATTTGTTAGCCGGGACTAAATGCTCTACAAAGTTCAAACCACAGGGACCATCCGTGTACTTTTAAAAAGCTAGGGATCAAATCCAAAATTCTGGTTAACCACAGGGACTATCCATGTACTTTACTCTAGCCTTTTAATGCTCACAACCTCCTAAACAGTTTGATCTAAAAAACTTCTTATTACTATTATTATTGCAGGCAGATATTGTTGATCATAGAAAACGTGCAGCTGTTTTTAGTTGGATAACAGGCCTATTTTCCGCATCACATGTCGTCGGAAATCTCCTAGCACGTTTTCTTCCGGAAGAGTACATTTTCGAAGTACAGTTATATTAGTACTATCTATAGCATAATTGATAATACACAGTTTTTAGTTTTCTTACAAATTTTCTGATTATAATTACTTCTGATTCAGGTTTCAATAGCTTTGTTGATCTTCTGTCCAGTTTATATGGCGTTCTTTCTCGTTGAAACGGTTAAACCAACTCCAAAGCTGGATCAACATTCATCTTATTTGAATAAAGCACTCATGGTTGTACAAGAACGTTATAAAACAATGAAATATGCTGTAATTATCGTGTTAAACACGTATGTGGATTTCAAGATTCACCATTGTGGTAATTACTCTTTTGCTGTTCTTTCGAGTTGATTCTAACATGAGCGTTTTTTGTTTTAGTCCGACTTTGAGGAGCATTTCGGTTATTTCTTTCTTTTATGAATTGGGAATGTCGGGAATCAGCACTGTGTTACTGGTATGTTCTATTTTTATATATGTGAATTTATTTTTCTTATTGTTAAGTTACTTTTATCTTATATTGAATATATAAGTGATATTAGGTGTGTGTATTTGATCTGTTTACTTTTAAATTGATCAATTTTGGATGTCAACGAAAGTCAACGCAGACCGTTTTTGGATTATGAACTTGATCAACGTATCTTTACAATTTTGGGCATATATATAGCCTATGAAACGGTACTAACAAGGTGGTTATACCCCTTCGTTTGGGGTACCAGAAAACCGTCATAACCGCTAAATAACAGCCGTTGACTTTTGTTTTCTGCCTTGTGACCATTTATCTAATAATAAATACATAATAAACGTAACCTTAGTCTAGATTACATATTAATAATTATCACTGAAATAATATCATGTTTTATAATCATACATATGACACTAACGATTTATAAACATAATTATTTGTTACGGAAGCGAGTCAGACCCAACCCGATCCATACAAAGATTACTTGTTTTGACGAGTTAAAAGATAAGAGGAAGTGCGTGCTTCACACATTAAAAAAATAATAATTAAATAAACGCACGTTTTCCAGGATTGCTAATTAATCAACTCATTCCCTGTTTTTTTTTTTACTTTCTTTTATCTTGCCAGTATTACCTGAAAGCAGCATTCGGCTTTGACAAAAATCAACTTTCAGAAATCCAAAGCATAGTTGGTATAGGTTCAATCGTTTCTCAGGTCTGTGCTTCTACCTATGTAAACAATCAATTTTTCTATATGTTTTTTTTTTTTTTAATTTCGGTTTGTTATCATTAAGTTTCTGTTCCATTATGCTCCAAAATTCCATATTAAGTAATATTATTCTCTCAATTCTTCATTTGTTTCCAGTTGGTGGTGCTTCCTCTTGCTAATCCGTTAGTTGGCGAGAAAATAATATTATGTGCAGGCTTATTAGCATCAATAGCTTATGTAAGTTCACTTCACTTTAATTAAAACGCAAATTTGACCGAACATTCCAATTTCGTGAATATAATCTCATAAGTTTGTTGTTATTTGCAGGCATTGTTTTATGGCTTTGCATGGGCTTCTTGGGTAATCAATTATCTTCATAAATCATTTCATTTTGTGTGTATGCAACTAAAGTACCTTTAAGGCCTAGTTTTGTCAAAAGTAGCTTTTTATTTGACTACTTCATATATAATGAACGGTACTACAATAGTTATAAAGATCATTAAAGGTATCTAACACACTTAAAAGGTTGAATGTTGGACTCTCTTTGTGATAGATATAGTATTAACTACTTACAATTTCTAACAAGTTAATGCATTTACAGGTACCTTATCTTAGTGCATCATTTGGGGTCATCTATATCCTAGTTAAACCGGCGGTAAGTTTTCTTCATTAAAATTAAGTAATTTCTAATGCTATTTATTAAACTCGTGGGCTACTATCCGCGCTCTGCAGCGGGTTCGAAACGTAAGCAAATCACGAGAGTTAAAGTTGTTTAATTTTTAGTTAAGGGGCTAAACATGTCATTATTAAACTTGAGGGGATAAAGTTGTTTATTATTAAAGTTGAGGGGCTAAAGATGTTTTAGTTAAGGGGCTAAACATGTCATTACCAAAGTTTAGAGGCTAGACATGTCATTATTAAAGTTGAGGGGCTAAAGTTGTTTATTATTAAAGTTGAGAGGCTAAGGTTGTTTAGTTAAGGGGTTAAACATGTCATTACCAAAGTTGAGGGGCTAAACATGTCATTATTAAAGTTCAGGGGATAAAGTTGGTTAATGCCAAAGTTGAGTGGCCAAAGTTGGTTGATGGGACAAAATAGCGTATTTATAGTATATATAATATAATTAACACTTGATCTTTTAAACAGACTTATGCAGTTATATCAAAAGGATCAAGATCAACTGATCAGGTTTGTAAAAGTTCTTTTTTTTCTTTCTTATCATTGGGGAAGGATCCACTAAAAAGTGGATTTTGCCTAAATAGCCTAAGAAGGATTGTGATGATGACATGTGGCACTCCTAATAAGTAGGAATGAAGGGCATTTTGGTCCTTATAAATAGGAGTGAAAATGACATGTGGCACCCCTTTTGTTTTTTTTAAAATACAACAAAAAAATCTATTACAAAAAAATATAGCACAAAATACAGTACAAAAAAATATAGCACAAAAATGTAGTACAAAAAATATAGCACAAAAAATATAGCACGAAAAAATTCAGCAAAAAAATGTAGTACAAAAAATATAGCACGAAAAAATTTAGCAAAAAAATGTAGTACAAAAAAATCCAGCACAAAAAATTGAGAAAAAAAAATTAAGACAAAAAAATCCAGCACAAATATATAGTACAAAAATCCAGCATAAAAAAATGTTATACAACATAGAAATACAACACATTTTAGTGAGGTTTTTTTAGTCTTCATATTTTATATAGCAATATGGTACTCAAATTAAAGATAAAAAGACGCTCGATTTTATGGTGAAATTTTTATGAAAAAATAATGTCGTATAAAAAAGTTATGAATGTTTAAAAAATGGGGGTGAAATATGCATGTGCCTTGCATGTGGAGAGAGAAAGTCCATAAATATGATTTTCCCAAGATACCCTTGCACTCCTCCTTTATCCTACACTTTTATCTTAACCATTGATTTGAAAAATGAATGGTTAAGATTACTTCTCATCCTACTTAAGCAAAATAAACTTTTTATTTGATCTTACCCCCTAAGTACTAACCTTATACAGTTTCCACAATATTTAGCCTCCATTTTGTGGGTCCCATGCTCTCATATTTTCTTATATAGTGGGACCCAACGAAAACGTATTAGCACATCTATAACCTTATATGTGAACTTTTGAACCTCAGGGAAAAGCACAGACTTTTATTGCTGGTGTGCAATCAATTGCAAGCTTGTTATCACCATTAGCAATGACTCCTTTGACAAGTGAGTTTTTATCCGTATCGTGATTTCATACTCATTTGGTAATTTTAAACCATATACATATGATTTTGTTGGGGTTTGCTTTATGTTTTATCTCTAACGGGTCAAATAGGTAAAACAGAAAAGCAGGTAATAAAGACTATTGAAAAAGAAAGCAGGTCAAATGGGTCGAAAGTTGCCCAAGATGTATTGCTAGATTTATTTTTATACTTTTTCTGTAATCGTATATACGCACAAAACAAGAAAAAAATGACGGGTTAGATGAGTCGAAAGTTGCTCTAGTATTTTTTTTATGTTCAGAATGTTATATTACTATTATAATAATGTTTTTTTTGGTAAACATATTTAGTTCACAAAAACTATTTACTAAATGATGTTAATACAGTTTTGGGTAAAAAGATAATTACTTGTTTTGACATGTTACCGAACCCGTTTGCTAATAACTTGAATTTCAACATCCTGTGTTGCAGCATGGTTCTTGTCCACGGATGCGCCTTTTGACTGCAAAGGCTTTAGTATCATTTGTGCCTCTTTATGCATGGTAACCCTTTTAACCATCACCAACCACCTTCAAACTTTTTTTTTTTCTGATGGGATCTAATCAACTTTTCTTTTTTCTGGTGGATTCTACTCAACTTTTTTTTTTTTTTTTTTCTTTTTTTTTTTTTTTTTTTTTCTGATGGGATCTACTCAACTTTTCAGGTGATTTCGTTGTGTTTTGCATGCTCATTGAAACTGGAATCGCCGCCAGATGATGAAGATAATTTGGAAGCACCGCTGGTATCTTAACCGTGTAAGAGACTATAATAAGATATTAATGTGGTTCTAAATGGTTGATTAGTGTATATTTATGGTTTCTTAACTTTAATTTCATCTTAATATTTTATTAACTTCTCACTTATCCTCTGATGTTTTGTAAGTGCAGAAGTACATCAATATTTTAATATGAATAGTTTTGTCCAATTCAAATATATCTAATAATGTCACATATATTTGCAGAAATTATGTATATTAGAGCAGGAAATATGTATTATTATAATTTAAAAATATAATCACAAAAAATATATACATTTTTGAGTGTTTATATGTACATAATAAATCATCAGCCTTCTTCTCTAAACTCTTGTAAATCATCAAGATCTGATTTGCTTACGGTAGGTTTCTGTCTTGCTAACACTTTATCGAAATTTGTTCTTGATATCGTGGCGGAAGTATCTAAAAAATAATACAATACTCACTTTCAGTTTCAAAAATCACGAAGGTGGTTGTAAATAACATTTTTTCCAGAACGGTTTCTGTTGTTGGGTAAATAATTTATTCGACAACAGAAATTGTTCTGCTTTATTTTGGTTTCTAAATTACCTTTCGTACCTTTGATGCTTCCCCTCGGGAAGCTAGATCCTGCATAGTGATCTCAATGGCGCCAAGCTGGCAGGGTCCACATGGCACCAAGTGTCATTAGACTTCTTTATGAAGAACATTGCATCTTGTGTTCTATGTACCGGTCTGATCCAAGCCTCATTTACCTAAGAATGGGTCGATTCGGGTAATGTTTTTTTAGTCTCAAACAGGTCAAATAGGTTAACTTAAAAGAACTTAGCAAAATAAAAGAAAATGGTCAAAATAAAAATGAATGGGTTAATTTTGTCAAAAGTCATCAACCTCCTAAATCGTTTTATTATTGAAGGTTTGAGTATCTTAGTACTAACAATCTAACATAGGTTTTGTAATCAACCTCCTAAATCGTTTTATTATTGAAGCTTGGATATAAACTTTACACAAACAACAATATCCGAGCCAGAGAATCCTTCGGTTCTATATGCCAACTGCTCAAAGTCATGATCGGTTAGGTTGTGCGGTGTATCTCCAAGGTGTACCTACTCAAAGAAGTCAAACGTGTTATATAAAAACTATTTTCTAAAATTAAACGCGTGTTAAACGGGCCACAAGTCACCCAAAGGTGTATTTACATGCTTACAACCTCATATATAGTATACATGATTAAAAAAAACTGATCATTTTTTCTAGCAGCATAATTTTGTAATAATATTTAATAAAATAATAACTAACTATTTATAAAATTACAAAAAAAAAACAGATAAAAAATATTTTGGTAGGTGATATGAAGCCGACACAAATTGCCCAGTATTAAAATTACCCATTTTGAGCAGTTGTCACCTTAGATAAAAGAAAACATGGCTATTCTACATTCTAATGTGTACATTAAAAGCATCTAATCAATGTTTTTGAGAAAGTTTATTTATAATCTAATGTGTACATTCTAATGGCTATTCTACATTCTAAACATGTGCTGCCTTGCCTTAACATTTGGTACTAGAGGAATATAAATCCGATTGTCAAATCTTCACCTAATGGCCTGTGATTCACTTTTGTGTTAGTTGTCAATTAAAAAAAAAAGAACTGATGTCCCAACAAGTTACCTTTTTTTTGAGCGGCAAATTTCTTTATTTTTGTCGTCTCTAGGACTTGAACCCAAGACATCTCTCTCTTAAGGTGTTTAAAAGTTTTACCTTTGTCAATGGACCACCACCCCATTGGTCCCAACATGTTACTTGATCTAATGAATATGGAGTGTTTATAGCTGCAAGAACGAGAATTCTCTTGTCATCATTCCCGACACCCTGAAACAAACACGAACAATAATTTTCGCCCAATTATTAATTTAGGCCTAACTAGATCTGCCCCTGACCCTACATTACCCATTTGACCTGTTACATAACCCACCCATTTTACCACCTCGACAATCAACATTAACTAGAACACATAACACCTGCATCCGGACAAGAGGCTTGGTTTTGATACAACGAGATGCTTCACTCTCGCTGCCTTCACCACGTTGACCAACCAACTAGTCAATTTACTCAATAAAAAATAAAAGGCACACTCTCTCGAGCCATTTGAAAAATATGAAATCGGCTTATGTAAGACGTTGACGCGTCACTTAGACTTTGACCTACTGGTTAAGAGGAATTAACTCTTCTGGGTAGATCAAGGTTCAATCCTTGGAAGTTGCAATTTAGTATAAATATAAATGATACCGGTACCATACCGTAGCAAAACTACTATGAATCTTAATTCATAACCAAGAATCTGGAGCAACATTTCTCCGTCATGTAAGTCCTCCATTGCGATTCACCGCCAACATATTTCGACACCGAACAAAACTTTCAGGGCACCAATGTCACACTGTTCACAACCACAGGAAAACACACTCCACAACACCACACAACCCGATGAATTTCGTTCATCTCATACGATCTTTCACCAACGCAACCTCATCTTCCAAAGCCAGAGCAGTCCACGCAATGCTCATAAAATCTTGGAGTACCCCAGATGTTTATACCCACAACCATTTGATCACAGTGTACTGCAAAACAGACCGCATTAAAGATGCACGCAAGGTGTTCGATAAAATGCCTCAAAGAAATGTTATATCCTGGACCACCCTGGTTTCATCATATTCCCAACTGGGTATGGCAGTTGAGGCTTTGACATGTTTTAGATCAATGGTGAATGATGGTTTTGTCCCGAATTATTACACGTATGTAAGCGCGCTATCGTCGTGTGCTACGTTAAGGGATTTAAGAACTGGGAAAGAAGTTCATGCTAGGATGTTGAAGTTTGAGGAGAAGTTGAATAGCTTTGTGGAGAATTCTTTGGTTAATTTTTATGGGAAATGTGGGATGTTGAAGAATGCCTTGTCTGTTTTCGATTCGATTTTGGACCCGAATGAGGTTACTTGGACTTCGCTTGTGTCGTGCGCGTGTCAATGTGGCGAAAATCTTGAAGGGTTAAAGATTTTCGTGAGATCACATAAAGCAGCGGTGAAAGTTAACGAATTCGCTTGTGCGAGTGTGTTGGGTGCGTGTGCTGCTTTGGAGAATATAAAGCTCGGTACACAAGTACATTCGTATGCAATAAAAAGTGGAACGCGAATGGACCAGTTTGTTGTGACTGGTTTGGTTAACCTCTATGCCAAATGTGGTATCATAAACTCGGCTCATCGGGCTTTTAACGAGGCTAAAAACCCTCACTTAACCGCCTGGACCGCGCTAATTGGGGGTTACGTTCAACAAGGAAAAAGTAAAGAAGCCGTTAATCTTTTTAGTCGATTACATGCTTCGGGTGATACTAAACCAAATGAAAGAACATTTGCTACTGTTTTCGGAGCATTCGTTGATGCGAACGAATTCGGGAAACAACTCCACTCGTTAATCATAAAATTTGGTTACGTATCGTTTACAGTTATCAGTAATTCAGTTATGGATTTCTATTTCAAATCTAGCCTTATTACCGAAGCTTTGAAAGTTTTCGAAGAAATGAATGAACACGATGTCGTCACATGGAATGCGCTAATATCGGGGCATATGAACTCGGGTTTTTACGAAAAAGCAGTCGAATATCTTCGTGAAATGTTATCAAAAGGATTCGAACTAAATCTTTACTCTTATTCAAGCATTTTAAACATTTGCGGTGATCTACCCGCTATCGAATGGGGTAAACAAACACATTGTTGCATCGTAAAACTAAAGATCGATTCAAATGTTGTGGTTGGTAGCGCTCTAATCGACATGTACGCAAAATGCGGTCGATTATCAAATGCACGTGTAGTATTCGATACCTTTAGTTTCAAGAATATCGTTTCTTGGAACACAATGCTCGTGGGATACGCGCATCATGGTCACGGTGAAAAAGCTTTAGAGATTTACAACATGATGTTAGATCATGGAGTAAAACCTAATGACATTACGTTTATCGGTGTGTTATCCGCTTGTGGTCATTCGGGTCTTTTACAAGACGGGTTATATCACTTCGGTTCCATGACTAAAGATTATGGGATAACCCCAAGAACTGATCATTTAGCGTGTATGGTTAATTTATTCTCGCGTAAAGGGTTAACAAAGTTGGCATACGATTTTATAAACAATTTTCCCGCAAAACCCGATAAGGTGGTGTGGAGGTGTCTTTTATCGGGGTGTAAAAAGAACAAAGATTTCGATTTGGGGCAATATGCGGCGGAGAAAATACTTAGTATTGATCCGGATGATGTTTCGGCGCATATTACGTTGTCGAATATTTATGCGGAATCGCGAAAGTGGGATGAGATAGTGAAAATTAGGAAACTTATGAAGGAAAAGGTGTTAAAAAAGGAAACAGGTTATAGTTGGATTGAGTTGATGAATAGAACGTATTTGTTTTCGTCGGGTCAAGATGAGGGGAATCGAGTATTTGAAGTTTTGAACGGGTTGACTGAGCAGTTGTTTGATGAAGGATACGTGCCCGATGGTGTGATCTAACGTTTTCGGTTAGCGAAAAGGTTACGAGATGGTGGATATAGAGATTTTAGCTTGTAATTCAGGCATGTGTTTTTTTTTACATTACAAAGCATATGAAGGCATTGTTTGTGGTATTGATTGTAAGTGTTTGTATCTAACCTCAAGTACACTATAAAATAGAGAAGTTGTTAAGATTGGATTTAAAAACAACCTATTCACCCATTATAAGTTGTTACAAGTTTCATCATAGAACCTTACTCAGAACTTGTTAGCAGGTTGTTACGCGGTGCTATACTGTTCCGGTCAAGATGTGGAGGAATATTGGGACTGTATCTGCAGAAATATAATGTTGATGATACGGTTTAGATGGTTAGGGAGTTAGTTAGAGGTAGTTATGTGTGGGTTAGAAGTTAGTTGAAAGGAGGATGTGTTAGTTGGAAGGATAGTTAATAAATAGTGTGGGGGGTATAAATAGAAGTATTGTAACAGAATAGGGGTATCTTTGAAATAATAACAATTTCTTCTCAAACCACTGCTCTCATCAACTGCCATTAACAGTCTTTCGGAAGCTCCTTCTTATCCGAGCATCCCTGGGTGTTAATCAGCTTGACCATTGTTAATCAATCTCAAGCTTGTTCAAATTCAAACCGTAACAGTTGACATCAAGCAAAAACTGTCCTTGGGTAGATAATCGCTCTGGTGGCAAGTTTGTGTTTGGCTGAAAGTCCCGGTTTTGTTAGCTTTATTGTTTATATTAATGAAAAAAATAAAATATTTAAAAGCCGGTTCTTTAACACCCGGTTCCATACCCTACCGTACACACGGTTCCTATCGAGTAGGCTTTTCCACTTCAAGAACCGGTTTCATACTTTTTTTTTAATGAAAACCATCTTAACTTTTATATATTCGACAAAATGCACTTTACATCAATATTGCAGGTAAGCGAGCAACAAGCTGCGCCGCTACCAGTTCAATAAAGAAAAAGAAACCGGTTTCTCTTTATCCATACCCGGGCCGGAACCAGTTCAATAAAGAAAAAGAAACCGGTTTTGTGCACCAGCAACTGTGATTCTGTTAATCGCTAACCCAATATGTAAAAATGGATCTGGGTCAATACATTGAAATAATTGAAAAAAAGTCTAATAAACAAAATGAGGCCTCAATTTTTGGGGTCCAAAGTCCAAACTTGAAAGCCCTTGTTTATTTGTTATAGGTATTGGGCTGGGCCTAGCTGAAGTTGTACTAAGAGGAAAAGGATGAGACTAGATGTGGCCTAGCTGAATTTCGTGTAGATCACAACAATAAAACTGAGATCAGTGGCACTCTGGCAGAGCTTGACCAAAAGTTCTAGAGGCGGAAAGTCATGGGACTCAATTTATATATTGTATAAATATTTAGACAACATAATTGGGGGGCGATTCTTTATAGTTTTAAATTTTTTCGGACGAAAAATCGGAAATTTTACACTTCACCCGAAACATTTGGGGGGGGGGGGGGGGGGGGGTGTGCCCCCGGGTTCCACTAAGCTCCTCCCCTGACTGAGATCGATATATATAAGCCAGATCACAATGTTAAAACAGAGATCAATCTAGTACATTTATTTTAACTTGATTTTATATTTTAAGCTATTTATGAATCTTGGATATCAATTCCCATCATTAACGATCGATGTGCTTGGTGTAATCTAAAACATAACAACTATGCAACTTAGGGTATGGCGCTAGCTAGGCCGAGTGGTTCTTAACCCATACTGAAAAAATATTTGCTTGTAATCATGCACATTTTGGATGGATGACCCGCATCCAACAATCAAACTTAAAACCTGAAACATTCGGGAAGAGTATACGGGGACAAGACCAGGTATAAGATTAGTTCTACAATTGTTTTCGGGTATGAGACAAATATAGTATTAGGTGATACATGATCAAATTATCTGAAAAATAGATAACGTTTACCTGAATAATATCCGCAAAAAATTATTTTTATATTTGTTCCACTTTGTCCTTTTTAATCGAGTAGTCAATTCAAAAAAATTTCGAACCGCTAACATCAACCCTCTAATCATACTACTGAATCTACAACTTCTTTTATCGGCACTCTTATAACACACTACTGAATCTACAACTTCTTTTATCGGCACTCTTATAACACATTTTGATGTTGTTAGGCTATACAAGTGCTTTGGTGAATTATAAAACTTAGGTTCAATTTCTATATTTGTCCCTCTTGTAGAACCTATATATGTTAATTTAAGTTGCTTGAATTCTGGTGTACTAAGGGTGTGGTCATGACCCAAATCATGACCCTCCACGTCAGTGCCATGTTACACACCTCTAATCCACCATCCAAAACCAATACCCTAAGGGTGTGGTCATGACCCAAATCACTACCCCTTTATTTATTTTAATTTATCTTTGTATAAAGAAAAAGGAAATGATTTCTTGAAAAATAGAAAGGAGGACCATGGTTGCCATGGTTTAATCCATGCAAACCATGGTGCATCATGCAAGGGGGTGGTGTAGCCTTCCATTCATGTTCCTATGTGGCCAATCATGTCCCAACCATAACCCCTTAGCCTAATCATAATAAAATTTGTTTTTTTATATATTATTGTGGTCCCTTGTTTAAGATCAAATACAAAGACTCTTAAAAATAAGAAGTCGTACAAAGGGTATTAAACGGACTCTGATTGACCTCATTCAAGCGACATTGGAACCGTCTCATCGAACTCTATGATGTGAGATTTTAGGTTTTCACTTTTGGATTTATAGGCTATAGCTTTTAGAATTTTTGTTTATTATCATTGTATCTTTTCTATATTTGTGTCATTGTGCCTTTTTGCGACTCATTGTGTTTTTTTCCTCGACATTGTGTTATATTTTCCGGCATTGTGTTATATTTTGCTCGACATTGTGTCATTTGGTGTGATCCATTGTGTCTTTGTACACCTCTTAATTTTAGGAGGCTTTGTAGAATAACTTAACCCCGTCAATAAAATACCTATGTGTCATAATGGGCCAGTATTATTTATGTCATATTTATATTTTTAAAAATATCACAACAAATGATTCGAGAACAGATATAAATTGTATTATCACATAGGTTAGGAGCCTGTGTATTACATATGTTAAATGAAAAAATATTAAATAGTTAGTAATGAAAAATTAGAAATACCATATTTTGAAATAAGCCATGGTTGAAATTATGTATAAATAGAATGCTATATAATTAACCTTTTTAAATTAAAAAAAAAGATATGAAAAGGTGAAATAAGAGAAACGAGAAAATCAACTTTGCACTTATAGAATTGAGATACGTGATGCAACCAGTTACTGTCAAAATACATGGATCTAAAGAAAGAACTTTATTAAACATTGAAAAGACTCAATACAATGAGACAACAACGGATGATAACAACTCTCAAACTATTCTCACACGCAGATCATCAACACGATGATCTGCAACACTCTTAGACAAATAATCTGATGTAAACAAGATTGTAACACAAAATCTTTAACAGACACAACTAGATCTAACACTGAGTAAACCTTAGTGAGAGAGAGAGAAACTGACAATTGATACGCTGAATGAATATCCCATCTAATAAGATGAGATATTTATATTCTCATAAGATGCGCATTGATCGGGGTGTCGCGCCCTGGTCAAAGATAATATTTATAGGTCCCATTTACCCTTAACAATGTGTTAGTGGTAGTAAGGGTTCGAACCACGAAGAGTTTGTGGTTTGTGTATGGACTAGATTGATTATGAATGATGTCACAATTTATGAAGCTTGCAATTTGGTTTAATTGTTTGTTTGGTTGAAATGAGTGTCGGAGTTAACCGACGACTTTAATGCTAAATCGATTAAAAATTGAACACTTTGATTTCACGAAAACTTGGTTATTGGATTAAAACGATAATATAGAACAAGGTTCACACTCGTTCGGTAATTGAAGATCTAGGGTTCCTACACGTTTTAGATTTAATTCAATTGCATATAATGATTAACAGATTTAGTGTCACGTGGCTTAGGTGCTAAGAGCTATCAACGTCATGGACGACGGACCGCAATGCACTTCGTTACCAAGAACATGTAAATCCAACCAATTGATAAGGCATAAGTGCACAAACTCATTTCGCAAAGTCAAATTTTATCATCGTTCGACAATTCACAAATTCAATTCAAATGCACGACAATTGTCTTCAAATGCATAATACATATTATCACAAAATCAAATCTCAAAAAAAATGTGAAACCCTAGAATCTTACAACACCTACACCGGGGTGAAACCCGAAGAGACTAGCCACTCATGATGAACGGAACGCGATAAATGATTGATGAGAGCTCGAGCATAAACATCTTGAAGCTTGATGATGAGTATGATGAAGGTTAGGGTTTGTAATGGATTGTGATGGTGAATGGATTGGTGGGATGATGATGGTGATTAAGGATTAAGGTTGGGATGATGATGATGGAAGATGATTGTGGATGGTGGTAGGGTATGGAATGGATTGAGAATGATGATGAAGGTGTTCTTGGCACCAAGGATGGTTTTCAAACTCTCAAAACTCGTAACTCCTTTCTAATGACCCAAAAAGTTGGTTATATTTTGTCCAAAATAACAAAACAAACGAAATTAGCGTCGTAGGCCAGGAAAAGGCATCGCCGACGGCCTAACCAGGCGTCGGCGATGCCCCGTGGAAATCCTGGCTTCTGTCAATGCCTTAATACGTTATCTACAGGACTTTTTACCTAACGCCAACAACCAAAGGGCGTCGCCGACGACCCACATGGGCGTCGGCGACGCTATGTCCAACTCGTGATTTTTGTTTTCTTCATTTCGTGCATCCGGTTGATCCTAGTTGCATCCCGATGCTCCGTAAAACTCCAGAATGGCTCCTTAAACTCTGTTAGACCTGCAAAACACAATTTTAATCAAAAGTAGGCCATTCGAAATCGAAAGTCATGTAAAAACATAAACTTAAATACGATTAAACACCGGTTTTCGACCACGTATCACGCATAAGACCAACTTGCAAGCCTTCATCCTTTTCTCCTGACCTAGCCCAACAATAATCCCAAAGTCTCAGCAAGCCCACAAGTCATTGCATGTGTTGTGTCCAGCCCAGTCCAGTCCAGTACGTGTATCATAACTGAGAAAATAAATATAATAAAATTATTATTATTATTATTATAACACCCCCTCACTTTTATTACTAAGCACATCAAAAAGATTTAGCCAGCTACAAATCAGATTGTGTTGTGCTATTAACAACCCCTTAGTAAAAATATCAGCTACTTGTTTATCAGTTTAACACCAAGAGGTTTTATACAACCAAATTGAATCTTTTCTCTTAAGAAAAATAAATCCAGTTCAAAATGCTTAGTTCTGTTACGGAAGACAGGATTAGCTGCAAAAGAAATTGTTGCACTATTATCACAAAACAATGATACAGGTAACTTAAGAATAACATTCAATTCACTTAATAAGTTTATAAGCCAAATAACCTCGCATGTTGCAGTACACGTGGCTCGGTACTCAGCTCTAGCTGTAGACATCAAACTGAAATCATTTTGATACAATAAAACAATGAAAAAAAACACGTAACATGAAATACGATGGTCTTTACGAAAAAAAATTCTACTTACAGTTGTTCCCTACGAGTTTTAATCTTTTTGATAACGTTGCATTGTATTTTTGACTCTTTTTCAACGTAACAAATGCAATACTCGTCCGTTCTATTTCGCGTTTATTTATGGATAGGATTTAGCCAAAGTGAATTGTATCTTATTACACACTATATATTAACATTGAACATCACTAATAATAGAAAAAGACAAGTTGCTGAGACAAAAAACTTTAACCAACAAACTAAAATCATTTAACATCACTAGACACTAATCACTAATCAAATTAAATACTATAAATTAACATCTTAAAGCATATTAAAAGACATCAAACTGAAAATTAACATGATAACATGATTCACATCAACAAATTTTAACACACTGACTGATACGATCCGTTCGGTTATGTTTATGTTTTTTCTTTGTTTTGTTATTTACGTATGTGGTAGAAGGACCATTATGGCCTTGTTTGTTATTTGTGGGGTGTCTTTTGTAACTTGAATGTTTGGTTTTGATTTAATTCGGTTTGTGGCTAGTTTCTGATCATTCAGAAATTAAGCTTCCTCATTTATCTCCTTGTTAGCTTCTTCAACCTTATCAAGGGTATCAGAGCCTCTCGATACCTCATCGGAGCTCTGCCGCCGCCGCCATGACAAACACACGTAACCACGAAATCGATAACACCCTTAAGTCTCACGATAAAGCCATCAATGATATCCAAGCTGCGTTGTCGGCCCTGATGAAACAGCAGGAATAATCATCCAAGCAGTAGGAAGAGATCCTGAAGGCTGTGCGGGACAAGTCGCAATCGTCCGGCAGTTCTTTTGGGTCCTCCGGTCCCGATGCCGATTCCAAGGGTTCCAAACCCTTTCGTATCGGAAAGATTGAATTCCCCAAGTTCTCGGGAGAGGATGTAGAGGGTTGGGTTTACCTTTGCGAGCACTTCTTCGCAATGGACGATACACCCGACGAATCTAAGCTGCGGTGCGCTGCGGTTCACTTGGAGGGAGATGCCCTACAGTGGCACCGGGCCTATATGAAGACCAGAAACGCTACGGTTGCTGAGGTTCCCTGGTCGGAGTACGTTCATTCCATTTCTGCTCGTTTCTCTGATGCTCTGTTCGAAGACCCATTGGAGGAAATGGCCTCGCTACAACAAATGGGTACGTTACAGGAACTGAACACCGCTTTCGACTCGTTGTTGAACAAGGTTTCATTGAGCGAAACCAAGCCGTTAGTTTGTATATCAAGGCCCTCAAGCCGGACATCCGGGGGCCGGTAAAAATGTTCAAACCACGTACACTGCATGAAGCGTATGGATTGGCCAAGACATAAGCCCTTAATAATGAAACCCTAGAGGAGAAGTTTGCTGGTGGGAAATGGAACGGGGGTAATGCTAAGCTGAACAACACAAAGATTACTCCGCCTACTAATGCAGCTAAACTACCAATTTTACCCACACCCACCCATCCCGCTACTGCCACGGGCTAAGCCAGGTAACAACCAACGTCGTTTAAGTAGTAAAGAACTGGAAGAAGAAAAAAAGGGCAAAAGGGGAATGTTTTTTGTGTACGGAAAAGTTCGTACCCAGTCACAAATGTGCACGGCCGAGGGGCCAAGTTTATGTCATCGAGGTTGACGATGAAGAAGAGATAGAGACTGAGGTCATCAAAGAAGATGAAAAGGAACACCAAATCTCGATCCATGCACTCACCGGAATGCCGTCTTACTCGACTACGAGGGTTCAAGGTTCAATGGGAAATCGTCAGCTGCATATTCTCATCGATTCCGGGTCCACTCACAATTTCATTGACAGTCGGGTTGCCAAGAAACTGCAGTGCGAGGTACGAGACATCACTCCTATTAACGTGGGAGTGGCAGACGGGAAGGAGCTCGAGTGTAAACAGTTTTGCCCTGAGTTTCAATGGGCCATGAAGGGTTATTGGTTCAAAACAGAAGTGTTACCCCTAACGTTGGAAAATTATGATATGATTTTAGGGGTCCAATGGCTCCTTCCGTTACAAGATATCTTGTGGAACTTCCAAAAAATGACCATGCGTTTCGAGTTAGAGGGCAAACAATACGAGTTGAAAGGTCTACAAAATAACAAGGTGTTTGTGTGTTCGCTGGAAAAAAATGGATGGGATGTTGAACAAACATGCGAAGGAAGGTAGCTTGCAACTTTTTAGCTTGCAGTTAGCTAATAGGGGAGCCGAAACCTCGTACCAGTCCAAGGTCCTTTGTGACCCTAATGTACCTGCCGAGAGCCTACCGTGGAAACAACTTATACATGAATTCCCTGAAGTGTTCCAACTACCGAAGGGCCTGCCCCCTGCTCGACAGTTTGATCACCGGATCGTACTCCAAGCGGGAACGTCACCAATAAGCCAGCGTCCTTACAGGTACCCACCGGTGTAGAAAGACGTCATCGAAAAAATGACCCGAGAACTGTTGGATGCGGGGGTTATCCAGAATAGCCAAAGCTCTTTCGCAGCCCCAGTGGTCTTGGTTAAGAAAAAAGATGGCCAATGGCGTATGTGCATGGACTATCGTCGTCTCAATGAGGTAACTGTTAAGGATAAGTTTCCTATTCCGTTGATCGAAGAATTATTAGATGAGTTGGGGGGTGCTACACTGTTTTTGAAGCTAGACTTACGTTCCGGGTATCATCAGGTGCGCATGGCACCCGAAGACGTGCACAAAACCGCGTTCCGTACCCACGAAGGGAACTACGAATTCCTAGTTATGCCGTTCGGTCTCACGAACGCCCAAGCGACGTTCCAAGCACTTATGAATCACGTGTTTCGTTCCATGTTACGGAAAGGAGTCTTGGTTTTTTTCGACGACATATTGGTCTACAGTCGGAATGAACAACAACACGTGCAACATTTGAAACAAGTTTTATCCATCATGAGGGAAAATAAGTTATTCGCAAAGGAGTCCAAGTGTGTGTTCGGGGGCCGAGCGGTAGAGTATTTGGGCCATATAATATCAGGTGAAGGTGTGAAAACGGACCCGATGAAGATTGAGGCAGTCCAACAGTGGCCCGTACCGAAAACACTTAAGCAACTAAGAGGTTTTTGGGGGCTAGCGGGGTATTACCGACGCTTTATACGATCCTTCGGTATGATTGCAAAACCTCCCACGAACTTACTTAAGAAGGACGCCTTTAAATGGAGTAGTGATGCCCAAGACGCATTCGAACGCCTTAAATCGGCCCTGTCATCAGCCCCGGTTTTGACTCTACCGGACCCTAAGAAACAATTCGTAATAGAGACAGATGCATCGGCGGGGGGTATTGGGGCGGTTCTCATGCAAGAAAATCACCCGGTTTCGTTTTTAAGTCGAGCCCTATCACCCAAACAAGATGCTTTGTTGGTCTACGAAAAAGAGCTGTTAGCAATCATGGTGGCTGTAAAACAATGGCACTATTACCTCATTACAGGGCCTTTCATTATCCGTACCGACCAACGGAGCCTAAAGCATCTTTTGACTCAAAAAGTCACTACACCACTGCAACATAAATGGTTAGTAAGGTTAATGGGTTATGATTATTGCATCGAGTATAAACAGGGTCGGGAGAACGTCGCGGCTGATGCCCTATCTTGAGTTCAAGGCGGTACTCTTTTCGAGATGGCCATCTCCCAACTTGAACCATTATTGCTACAAAGAATATTGGAAAGTCAAAGGGGAGATATTGAAGTGCAAAGTATTGTGCAGAAGCTTAAAAATGGGGGAACAGGTGCCACGGTTTAAATGGAACGGGAAGTGGTTAACAAAAGAGGACCGGATGGTGATTGGGGCTGACACGAAGTTAAGGGAGGAGGTGGTACAGCTGTGTCACGAGACGGCCATGGGAGGTCACTCGGGGGGTGCGAGCTACGACCCAACGGATCAAGGGTATGTTCTTTTGGAAGGGGATATCGAAGGTGGTTCGCCGGTTGTTACGTGCATGTGATGTGTGCATGAGAGCCAAACACAAAAAATGTTGCCTACCCGGGTTTGTTACAGCCGCTACCGATTCCTGACACGATCTTTACAGATATTTCTATGGATTTCATAGGTGGATTACCGAAGGTTAAAGGGAAAGATACAATATTCGTGGTGGTTGACCGACTCACGAAATACAACCATTTCATGACATTAGGGCATCCGTTCTCGGCTAAAGAAGTGGCCCAAGTATTTCTTGATAACGTATTTAAACTCCATGGGTGTCCTAAGTCAATCGTATCAGACCGTGACCCGATATTTTTGAGTGCTTTTTGGACATAATTTTTGAACCTACAAGGGATAGAAGCAAACTTGTCCACCGCATACCATCCACAATCGGACGGGCATACGGAGGTAGTTAATCGTTGATTGGAGGGTTATTTGAGATGCATGGTAATGGAGAGGCCACACACTTGGGTTAAATGGGTGTCCCTAGCTGAATAGTGGTACAACACTACGTTCCATTCGTCGTTGGAAAAAACTCCTTTTGAGGCTTTGTATGGGTACCGTCCTCCCTTACACATACCATATATTCCTCGTGACACGAATGATATGGATGTAGACGAGATGATGCAAGATCGAGAGACCGCGATAAGGCTGGTGAAACAGTCCTTACTTAAAGCTCAAAACCGTATGAGGCAGCAAGCGGATAAACATAGATCGGAACGGGTTTTTGAACCAGGGGCATGGGTGTACTTAAAGTTGCAGCCATACATGCAGAATTCATTAAGAGTCAACAAGCATTCGAAGCTCACTCCCAAGTATTTCGGGCCCTTTATGATTACAGAGAAGGTGGGGAATGTCGCGTATCGTTTAGACTTACCTGAAGAGGCACAAATTCACCTGGTTTTCCATGTATCATTGTTGAAAGAAGCGGCTGGACCACCAACTAAAATTGTGCCGCTCCCTACCGAAGCTCGGTTTTCCCTTCAACCTCAGGCGGTGCTGGAACGGAAGTTGGTAAAGGGAAGGAATCGGGCAGCAATGAAGGTTCTCGTTCAGTGGAAAGGGCAAGGAGAGCAAGAGGCTATGTGGGAATTCTTGGATGAGTTAAGGCTACGGTTTCCAGATTTTTCAGAACTCACTTCTTGAGGTCAAAAAGTGCTGAGGGGGGAAGTCTTGATACGATCCGTTCGGTTATGTTTATGTTTTTTCTTTGTTTTGTTATTTACGTATGTGGTAGAAGGACCATTATGGCCTTGTTTGTTATTTGTGGGGTGTCTTTTGTAACTTGAATGTTTGGTTTTGATTTAATTCGGTTTGTGGCTAGTTTCTGATCATTCAGAAATTAAGCTTCCTTATTTATCTCCTTGTTAGCTTCTTCAACCTTATCACTGACCTGGGAGAGTGAAAGAGTTAAAGAAATTTGGAGACTTGGAGTGGACAAATGGCTAGAATGGTGAATCGTGCATGGCGGGAGGTGGAGGCGGCTAGCGACGGCGAGTGGTTGCTCCCTGGAGGTGAATGGGGGCAGGGAGGATGGACTGTGGAGGCATGATTTGATGAGGGAATGTGCTGGTAGTTCTGCTTTTGTTTTAGTTTAACCCTAAAACGGGTTTACAAAAAAAAACAAAAACAAAAAAATGAGTTGTTACAAGAATTGAACTCGTGATGTTAAGATCAGAAACAACGAGCCTTACTAGTGGAATAGTAGACTTTTTATGTTATAGGTTACCCGCAATTTATTTATGGGTTCCTACTGAATTTTTTATGTTGGTTTTCATTACAAAGTATAAATCGAATGGGTTCACGGAAACCCGGTGTTTAACCGTAGATCCCCCCTGTCAATGATGGCCATTGGACACTATATTTATCTGTCAATGATGGCCAAAGGTTTGATTGTTTCGAAATTTAATTAATTCGGAAACCTTTGAAATCTTTTTTATTATCAATATTTCTCTACATTGAACACTATATTTATTGTATTTATTTGCCAATTATTGCCATCTGTTTAACACTTTCGAAATTCAATTGGTTTGATTGGCTTGGAAATCATGCATCATCTTTGAATTCTTTTACATTTATAAAACATCAATTTATATAATATCAATTTGCAACATTTTGTTGCATTAGTGTTTGTACATCAAGCTTTGTGGGTGTATTGTGTATCTCATAGTTGTACCCATAGCTTAACTAATTAGCAAGTTATATATGCATTGATGGTTGTATCATATGTTTTGTGAATATCTTTTGGTTTTTTTATTAATTTAGTTTTTTTTACTTTTAACCGTTGTACTTTTTATTAACTAATTAGCAAGTTATATGTGCATTGATGGTTGTATCATATGTTTTGTGAATATCTTTTTGTTTTTTTTATTAATTTAGTTTTTTTTTACTTTTAACCGTTGTATTTTTTATCTTTTATAATTTAACTTAATGCTTTTTACTTTCAACTTTGACCCTATACTTTTCATTTCTATAAACTTTTCGTTTTACATTTTGGTCTAAATTTTGCGAGTTAACACGCCACAACATGCGTGTGCGTTTCAACTTTTTACGTCTATTTTATCCGTTTATCGGCCCTGTTGTAACGCACGGGTCATCGATCGACTTAGTTATTTTTTTAAGTTTTACGTTTCGCATTAACACGCATCAACGGTTGTGCGCGGTTCAACGTTTTTACGTCTACTTTTCGTTATCTTTTTTGTTTTACAAGTTTTTCTGGTGTTGGTGGTTACCGACGGGGGTATGACATTGATGTTATTTGACACGGTTTTACCCTACCGCAACGCGAGGGTGCTTAATACTAGTTATTTATAAAAATTAAAATATATAAAGGTTGGTTTTTATGCTGGTTTTGTTAATTTGGTTATTTTTACACACATAATTGAATCATAAATCTCGGTTATAAAAAATATCATAACCAAATCAACTCACAAAGAAGATTACAAGTTTGAGTTTGTCTCTGTCTCATTTATTAACTACTAGTGCTAATTCCTGTGAACTTCACGGGACAAAACAAATAATATGTTGTGAAATAAAAATAACATACTTTAATAAATTAAAAAATTTAGAATACTACTTAGCATAAAACATTTAAAGTTTATTTGTAAATCTTTAATTTGACACCACACCCAGATAAGGATGCACTATACACAATTGATACCAACTTATAAGGAAACACTAATTTTATTAATACAGCTAACTGTAAGGTACAAACGTTTTAAACTTAAAAGTACAAAGATGGGTCAATTATTCTTAGTTGTTCATACAAATTTCCACTAGATAAACAAGTCTTGGATACTTTATTCTACTAGCCACACATATCCGAGATTAGCAGCACACGCATAATTAACCATCATTACCTGTGACACATGCTTAAAAGACGTCAGCTATTACTGACGAGTTTATGAATATACACAGGTTATAAATCAAATCAATTAATCATGACTTGTACTCGCCCATGTCATCATAACCCAACGTTACCACGTAACATACATAACCATACAGTTAATGCCCACTACACCACGGGTGCAGTACCGACAAATCTCGTCGTAGCGACACGTATAAGGGACCACAAATATCATGTGTATGTCATGATCAGGTTATATGCATGCGTACAACAGTCATGCCATATTATTATAGTTTAGGACAAGCATGTTCACGTTTGGAAAACATTCATAAAACTCACCTCTTGCTAGATGCGTAACAATTGATAGTAATTGCTAGTATAATCCGGTACTATCTCAGGGTCCTGACATAATTTACATAATCCTAAGTTAGGTAACGGTACACCTAACTAGTTATTATCATGGTTGGATATTGGTTAACGCTGCCTTGTTTAAGCATGGTTGATCAGTCCATGCCTAACTAAGGCTAGGCTACTCGATACCCGCCCCCGACAATAATCTCTAGTACCTAAAAGTAATACTAACACTACTACTAATAATATATTACTACTAAAAATAATATTAACATTAACTACTAAAAAATAATAAACTTAAACTTAAACAATGACATACCATAAAACTATCTACGGCACGTTGATGTAGAGTTTCCCTACTCCTGCTCCTACTCATGCTCCAAAAACGACTACTAACAACACCCAACGGGGTATGGTATGCTAGGGATTCTCTTTATACTAGAGCGTTCCCGTTAAAAACGGTCACACCCCGATATTTCCACGTTTGACCGGTGGGCCCGGTGGGGGAGTATCGTGACGTGGTTGGCAACATTACAGTCAAACAACACAATATTTAAATGCACAGCGGAAGAAAAAGATAAATATTTTACAATACGAATATAAAGTAATATCAAAGTATTACAACGAAAAGTAGAGGATCCACAGGCGGATCAAATAAAAGAAAACTGTTCAACAGACTTCAGGCATCTAGAACTTGCAAGATTCCTTATTAACGCCCTGAGCTTCCAGCCAATTACGTTCAGTACCTGTCACTTAACCTTTTTGGAAAATACGTCAGTTTACACTGGTAAATACAATTAACCGACTCATTTGAAAAGGTTTAAAAAAATTGATTTGAATGCACAAGGCACAACATATCTTTTATAACTTGGGACAATTATATAAAATAATCTTGTATACAGATTTACATGTTCGTTATACGTTCAGGGCCCGATGTAGAAACCGAGTCAAGATTAACAGACACGCCACAAGTATAATCCCACAAGAGAGTGAGATACCGTTTCCCTTTAAGCAACTTTCAGTGTATGCCTACACCTGTGCTTAAGGCGTGGCCATTTTATAATACAATGATGTCAAGGATATCCGGGACATGGTCATTAACCCCTAAAGGCTTTTATTTCAAACAATACAGATTAAAGCGGGTTACCTCAATAATTTAATCACAATACAACTAAACATTCAATACCCGACCAAGCGGTATTATTATAATACCGTATCCCAAGCCCGTATAGGGAAAATAAGTTAAGAGTATTTACCTGAGCTAGCAATGCAATTTATACTCAGCCGTATATCCTAATCAGCAAGCACAAGTACTTCTACTGGGGCTCTAAATCTGGAACGAAGGTTTTATTAACCTATTAGATTCCTAACGGGTCTTATTTAAGTCGTAACTTAGACCGGTTAGTTTTAAGGAAATGTTTACGGTTCAAACGCATGATAAGGAGAAGACCGGTTTAGAATGTGGTTTTGACCCAAAAAGCTTGTATGCTTGTTTAATATGGGTAACTTAAACACATTCTGGATTTTTGAGACCAAAAAGATATGGTTTGACCCGTTTCGGCTAATTTATGCAAACTAGTCACATAAGCCGATCCGAACGCGACAAGCGCGTAACGAGTAACCATAAGAGTCATATACAGGTTTCCTAAGTTAATATGCCTTAAATATGTTGTGATATCAGTAGGATACCTTCCATTATGCCCAAAACGAGTTTATTCTCGATATAAGCCCCGTAGGGGTATTTTGGTCATTTTAAAGATTATAAGAGAGGTTAAATATGATTTTGAGGTTTGGGTCCGAATACATTAGTAAAGTAACTTAATTTAATAGGTCATATCAGTTGGTAATAAGTCTTATGTGACAAAATGGTTTTAATCCCAAACTATGCGTTTAATATGCGTAAAAATCTATTTTAAGCGATTTCCGGGTTATACAGGAAATCTGAGTTTTCTGATCAGGTTATAAATTTCAAAATAATTTATTTATTATATAAAATCAGTAGTAATTGGATTGGTGTCTAAATATTATGTAGAACTCATTTTATGACCGAAAAGGGTATAATCGGTATTTACCGAATCAAGGCCATAACCTTAGGTTATGAGCAGGTTAAAAATAATTAAAAATCTTTAAAAATCCCAAAATATTATATTACATCAGTGGGTAAAAGGTTTGGTGTCAAAAATTTGGTTTAGATAGGCTTTATGCTAATGACGCCATTTAAATACTAAAAGGCGTTCTAATTACGCTATTGAGCATAACTCCTAATCTAGACCTCCAAATGATGTGAAAATTTAGAGACATGTTTATAATTCAGTAACAAAGATTTATGTCCTTTCATATTTCCAAAATTCTCATTTTATGGTCAAAAGGGCATATTGGTCAACATTAGGCATTTAACGGAAATTTGTAAACGAGTCGGACAATCAACGATCCAACCACAGAGGGTTATACCATCATGTAACCCGGTCCTAAGGAAGCTCTAAAGCATTTCCAAACTTATCTAAATCGGGTCAGAACTGAAGTCAAAGCAAAAGTCAAGGTTTTGCGACTTTCGGTTCCGAACCGGTCCTAAACTGAAAATTGTCGGATCAAACATGTTTAGACATGTTCTTACATTAATTACTAAGTTATAAGAGTAATAAAATAAGTTGCAAAGCTTCTACATTGTTAATTATGTTTTAAATCGCAAATTAGGATCCTGTTGACTTTTTATAAACAACTTTGACCCGACAAAAGTCCTAGTTAGAACGGGTATCAGTGGGTGCCCTTTTAAGGGTTTATTGCCCACATAATTGCCAACTTATAACTACTTTCAATTCGACTAATTACTGGACCATTAATGATTAATTGCGAAGTCAACCGTTAATTACGACGGTTTGACTTTTAAGCTAAAACTAAGTAAAAAACTTAACTAAGGAAGCTTAAGCATACTTACCAAAGTCTAATGCACTATTAGAGATGGCTTGGGTCTGCCCTTATGCTCCAGAAAGCTCCAAGAAAGCAGATGGAATGAATGCAAGAAATGTTGCAAACATGAGGGCCTTTTATAGTGTTCTTGAATGCTTAAGATCATGACAAATCATGCTATACATGATCCCTGATGGTTAACAAGTGTCCCTAAGGCCTAAGAATTAGTTTAGGCAACTCTTGGAAGTGTTAAAGGGCATATATGCCGTTTACATGGGCTGAACAGGCAACAAAAACGAGTTTCTGCATCTGGGCATGCTCACGCGGGCCGCGTAGACTCTTAAGGAGTCTTATGCGGGCCGCCTAGCCCCGGCTGACCTAAATTCCAACTTTCAATAATTGCCATTTTGGTCCCTGGTCCTTCTACACTTGACCTTAACATGATTTCTTGCACTTTGAGCCCTCTAACTTGACTTTTAAGGGCCTTAAGACATAACCAAACTTTGTTAAGTCCTTGGGTAACTTTATGGTTACCCGAAAAGTCATAAATTTCAACGTTGACGCTTTAAACCCCTCGTATACGAATATTGTCATAACTTTCTCATATGATAACGAAACTTGGTGAAATGTTTATCATGTATTCTAGTGAGCATAATTAATCGTTACAAAGCTTCGGGTTTGCTAAAAGGTCACTCAGAGGTATACTTTAAACATGCTGACACATTTAACCCCTGTAGTTTGTAATCTCTCACTTTCTTTCACAATTAGCTTCGTATGATCCATGAATCATTCGTTTAAGGGTATAAACATCATGTAGGGATATTGTAGGGTATATTTATCCATTGTTGACATTTTGAACCCTTATATTCACATATTTTCCATGTTTGTCAACTTTAGTCCTTCTAGAGTATTCTTTCACACGTTCGAGCTTATGACACGTGTCAATACATTATAGGACGTGAATTTTCGAGGTGTTACAAAAACTGATACTCTAAACAACAGTTGGGACTTCTATTTATAAGGAAGCAAGCAAGCACCTCAAACTGGGACATTGACGTGCCTGCCTGCTTGACCTACTAGCTTGCTTATATATATATTAATTCAGCTGCTTCACTTGTTTTTCTCATATAACTTTCAATGTATAACGTTTTATAAAACGACGAATATGACACTAGGACAAGCTCATTTTTATCTACATTTTAACCTAAGTTTCGTTAAAAACGGGGTAGGGTCAAAATAATAATATATTTTATTATAGTTATACGGTCTCTTATAATACTAAGTACTCGTCTAACCACTACATATTTTAGATGACCATTCTACTCATTACTTACTAGTTTGACAATATAAGAAATATAAATTTATATACTTTTATTTTGTCTAGAAAAGGGGGTGTTACAACTCTACCCCTCTTAAATTAGGTTTCATCTTTGAAACCTGTGAACCGTGAATAACCGAGGAAAGGTTCCTTCATCTCGGCTTTACTTTCCTTTATTATCATTTGATCATATTGTTACTTTCAAAGGCGATATCTCATGTATCACCTTATTACATACTTGAAATTCTAAAAGCTTGCGCCTTTGATTTTCATAACTCTTTTATCGGTCGTGAGCATTTTTCATGCTTTCTTTAATATGCTCTATATAACCAGTTGTATTGCTAGATAATCTTAGATCAAGATAACTTACTTTTTCCTAGTTCAATGTAACAAGTAGGAGTCCTACATTACCTCCCATAACGCTTCATAGAGTGCTCCTTTTATGTTGATGTGGTAACTATTATCGTATGAGGATTCGATCAATGGTAGATAGACGTGCTAACTACTATCAAAGTTGATTACGCATGTGTCACACCCCGACCCGCAGCGGATGGGTACGGAGCGGACCGATTGCCCATAGCTCATGACACTAATTAAAGTTATAATATTTAAAGCACAACCAAATTAAAATGTCACTTAACATATAAGAATCATAAATGTTCATACAAAGTTCGAAACAAAAGATAACATAGGTTTTCCCATTTATTTTTCCTAAGGCCCATGCTACGTGACCTCTCCACTCGATCATCAACCTTGATTACCTGCATCACGTTAGGAAAAAAAATATATTTTGGGTCAACAAACATGTTGGTGGGTAATTTCCTCATTTTATTTCAAAAACATTTTCATAAATTAAATTTTGAAAATAAGTAATTTTAACATGCAGTTCAAGGTTAAAATGGTGAATGTCTCATAATGTAAACTTAGGCAAATATCACATAACATCAAACAAGTACACAACCATTTATCAACAAGAAACACAATAGAATAATAGACTCATGACAATAGCGTGCATTAGTCTCAAGCCCCGAGGAGCGAGACTAATACCGTTGGCGATACTAGGCTACAACCCATGGCCGTGAGGAACCTAGTCAGCCGTGGATCCACATGACACAAAAGCATGCAATAGACTTGACAACTTGTAGCATATAGAATAATGGAAACGTATATAGGCACCCACACAATAACGCTAGAATTAGCATGTTGAGTAATTTGAAAATGTGTAACATGATGCACCCCAAAGTTTGTAAAAGTGTAAAAATGGGGAAAAGGAAGAAACTACTCACGGGTTTGCGTTCCGTTTATTTCCTTGGATTGATGGTACGGATTTGAGGAAAACTCCACGAAATAGTACTATCATAGAATATATTTTATATAAAAGAATACTAATCAATAAATATGAAAAGAAAAATAAATTTAGGGTTTTAAGGTGTTTGAGTAATTAAATTTCACCATTCTAATTTTTATATTAATATTTTTTTTTTTTGATAATTTATAAGGTAATACCCATAATTTACGCTAATTAATATTTTGTACTAAATACCCTAACGTTTATAAAATTTCACCGTCAAACATTGTTTTATAACTAATATATTAATTTTACAAATTTAAACCAAAATCGTCTCAAGATAATTTACCAAGTTCCTACTACTAAATTTAAAATTATTTATTCCAACAATTTAAGTTGAGATCTATAAACTCTAGATACTAGATGAATCATACGAATCTCCATACTCTAAACCTCGTATCTAAACTCATGAGCATGAACAAGGAAGTTGGCAAATTAAATTCTTTTTGTGTAATTTTCTAATATATAAATTCTACAAAAATTCAAGAATAAGTCCGAATGACCTCCAAAAATTCTAAAATTTCACACAAACTATTCTATCATGATCCTAAACAAAACCCCATATTCAGTTTTATCAAATTAACATCCTAAATCCGAAAGCCCCAATTTTTAGAAACGAAGAACCCTAGTTTTCTATAAATTTCAATTCGTAAAGATATTTCCCTCTATCACAAAAATTAATAGAGGGGTTTTGTAGAGCACAAAAAAGTGCATCCACGAATTCTTATTAGTCAGAGACTTTATTTTCTACTAAGTGCATCCACGACCCCATCTGTCGTACAAACTAAGTTCATAAGATCCATGAATATTACATGTTTATTGTTCTTATACTAATTGAATTACTAATAACTCATAGTGAGTGACTGTATTCAAATCTCTATAATAATCTCACATACACATCTCTTGTCTTTCTTCTTAACATGGAACCAGAGCTTGCGGGTTTGGGTTACAATGATTTTTTTCCAATCATTTCTAGATATAACTAGTTTCTTTTTGTTAAGAAATCTAAGTTGTGGTATCTTTCTGGTGCACACGATTTTTGTTTAATAGAAAGCTAACTAATCCGTTTCTGTGACTACATTAAATTCTCTAAATTTCATAGGTATCAAGTCTATAGGTACCAGGTTGTTGTTCAAGCTTATCATACAACTCTGAATGATTTCAATGTTGGAAGTTTAGCGTGAATGAAAGTCTCAATTGGTAATTCACCTTGTCCCACATTGGTGTGGGAACAAAAGGAAAGGCTACTTATAAGGAAAAACCTTGATCAAGCCTTTGAATCTTTATGACATGTTTTACCACAAGTCCGACCCGCGCGCGCGGGGGTTGCAAAAAAATGGGTTTCAGAACTGGAATTTGGTTGAACTCGTGCATGCCCGCACGTCCTGCGGACACGAATGCAGCTCCGAAAACCCGAGCTCGCGTGAGGCAGTTTTTGCACTCGAGACTCATAACGGATTTGTTTTTTTTTTTTTGAGTTTATAACTGAAATGATTATTAGTATTTGTGACAACTGTGTTCTGTAATCGAAGTATAATGTAAAACAATGTTGATTATTAATAAAACAATGTGTTTTGGTGTTATTATGTGTGTATTTGTGTTTGATGATTTTACGATTTGATTCGAGTTCGATTTCAAGCTTTAAATCGCTTTCTGGAAAGTTATACGCAAACTGGTGCGTAAATGAAGTCAGTTTAATGCGACAAACACTCCGGAATAGTGAAATAGGCTTAACATACCTTAAATAACCTTTACATAACTTAGAAATAAGTTTTGGATGGTTTGGTGTGTTGAAAACAAGTCTATTCGATCGCAGGGACTATTTGTGTCAAACTGTGAAAGTATGTCGATTTTTTCAGTAACGAACGTTCCAGAACTTGATCATAAGTTAAACATGCCCTAAATATCCTTTATATAGCTTAGAAATAGGCTTTGAGGTGTTTGGTGCACAAAAATAAACTTTATTGATCAATAGGGACTAAAAGCGTCAAAAAGTGCATAAGTTTGCATTTTCGCGCATATCTTACGTTCTGAATATATCCAGACATCCAAAAATTTGTGTAATCATTAAAATATTTTATTTTAGTGATTGGCATGATAAAATTCCATTCATCGCTTAATTTGGATCGTTTTTGCGTTCGTTACGACTTCCGTCGTAATTAACCGAATAACGCAACTGTACGACTAAACGAACCGACATCCGAGATGTTTTTGAGTATATTTTAAGTTCCCTATACTTTAAATTCATTTTAGAGCTTTTAAATGGGGTTAACGGGGCTTAAACGTGTCAAAAATGCATCAAATATCAAGTTTCTAGGCTGCAGGGACCAAAAGTGTCATTCTGCCAAAGATCTTACACGAGGCGCGTAAGCCAGGGGCTATTCTTACGCGGCCCGTGAGAGCACACCAGATCAGAAACATTTAATCTGTACTTGGGGATTGTTTTTGTTGGTTTTAACAGCTGATTTGGGATACCTTGGGCTAGATTTTGATGGTTTTAAGTGTTCCCATGGTTTTTGTCACGGCCCCCGGCCCGGTGTGACCCGGTCCAGAAGCCGCGGGACAGAAAACCCGTGGTATTTTAATTAATTTGGCAGCGGAAATTTTAACAGGATCGTTTAAACTTAAAAATGCCCAATTTATTTTATTTTCACAAGTTTGGGACAAATCCTATAATTTACAATAAAGGAAATTTCACAAGGAAATTCCCTGTTTTACAGAACATATTTATTTATTTTATTGAGCCACTTCTTCAAGCTTTTAGTGCTACACGACACTTTTTCCTGAATCACAGCATATCACCTGAAACATGTTTAAAAAGATTTTTATCAGCGGGGAAATACTGGCGAGTCATTCAATTTACACAAAAGACTCATTGTTATCAATTTACAGCATTAAGGGTTTGACTTTTTATAAACAACTTTGACCCGACAAAAGTCCTAGTTAGAACGGGAATCAGTGGGTGCCCTTTTAAGGGTTTATTGCCCACATAATTGCCAACTTATAACTACTTTCAATTCGACTAATTACTGGACCATTAATGATTAATTGCGAAGTCAACCGTTAATTACGAAGGTTTGACTTTTAAGCTAAAACTAAGTAAAAAACTTAACTAAGGAAGGTTAAGCATACTTACCAAAGTCTAATGCACTATTAGAGATGGCTTGGGTCTGCCCTTATGCTCCAGGAAGCTCCAAGAAAGCAGATGGAATGAATGCAAGAAATGTTGCAAACATGAGGGCCTTTTATAGTGTTCTTGAATGCTTAAGATCATGACAAATCATGCTATACATGATCCCTGATGGTTAACAAGTGTCCCTAAGGCCTAAGAATTAGTTTAGGCAACTCTTGGAAGTGTTAAAGGGCATATATGACGTTTACATGGGCTGAACAGGCAACAAAAACGAGTTTCTGCATCTGGGCATGCTCACGCGGGCCGCCTAGCCCCGGCTGACCTGAATTCCAACTTTCAATAATTGCCATTTTGGTCCCTGGTCCTTCTACACTTGACCTTAACATGATTTCTTGCACTTTGAGCCCTCTAACTTGACTTTTAAGGGCCTTAAGACATAACCAAACTTTGTTAAGTCCTTGGGTAACTTTATGGTTACCCGAAAAGTCACAAATTTCAACGTTGACGCTTTAAACCCCTCGTATACGAATATTGTCATAACTTTCTCATATGATAACGAAACTTGGTGAAATTTTTATCATGTATTCTAGTGAGCATAATTAATCGTTACAAAGCTTCGGGTTTGCTAAAAGGTCACTCAGAGGTATACTTTAAACATGCTGACACATTTAACCCCTGTAGTTTGTAATCTCTCACTTTCTTTCACAATTAGCTTCGTATGATCCATGAATCATTCGTTTAAGGGTATAAACATCATGTAGGGATATTGTAGGGTATATTTATCCATTGTTGACATTTTGAACCCTTATATTCACATATTTTCCATGTTTGTCAACTTTAGTCCTTCTAGAGTATTCTTTCACACGTTCGAGCTTATGACACGTGTCAATACATTATAGGACGTGAATTTTCGAGGTGTTACATCCTCACCCCCTTAAAAGAAATCTCGACCTCGAGATTTGTTAAATTAAAGGAAGTATTTTCTGTCTTATATTGGGCTTAATTTTCCCCAGTACCTTTGAGCCTCTAAGGCACTCCAATTTACCTTTATAATAGGTACACGTATCTTTTTGGAGCTTCTAATCCTGTCGATCCTTAATCGACACAGGTTGCTCATCATATCATAAATCTGTATATCATTATGTGATAGTGCTCTTTGACTTATTGGTGACACGTCCTTAAATCATTAGTGTGGGGCACATTGCGCGTTCTACCAAGCTCCTTAATTTGGTCTTAGCTCGTAAGCTATTTAATCTTCATACATTCGAATATTTCGAATGACTTTATATATTCAGAGCTTAACTAACCTGATAATTACAACTTGGCACACCCTTCCTGGGTGATATCTTTTGTTGAACCTTATTCCTTAACAAGAATTTAGGAGATTTGCTATTTTCATTAATCCTTGAATTTTCTGCCGAATACTGGCATCTTACAGATGATTAGGGATTCGAATGATCTTATTTGTTGTTTTCCAATGCAACTTTCAGATCCTGATATTTTAACTTACCAATCTATTGTCCTAGCAATAGATGTTTAGCATGCCATCTATACAAGGTCTCCAAATGAGCAGTCTTGATGTTTATATATCAACTATTATAGAAAAGCTTATCTTAAGGTGAGATGGTTATTCCAACCACTGATTAATTACTTTTTAAGGAATAGCTAATCCTTGTCGTTAGTCGAATAAATCGACGATCCTGGGCAGCTGATGGCAAATTCTTAATCGTTGCCTAAATAGGGTTGTGGTAATTAATGCATAAGCAAAATGAACCGTCTTTCCTAATTAGCTATACGCAATTCTCAGGATATTGAGTTAGGCTATATGAATCTTCTATTTTAAAACTTACTTAAATCAGGGTTTCGATTCTCCAATGATGGTACTAGCCGTTTTGGAGATTTCATATTATTACAACCTTAAATGGAATATAAATTCCTAACTCTACTTGCCTCTAGGAGGTAAACAGGGTAATCTTTGCAGAAGATAATCAAGACGCACGGAGATTACAGAGATTTTCCAAATCTCGGGCTCCAGTTCATTCATATTTGCCTAGATAAGTGGCATATTTACATTACGAGTCCACAGATTTAACCAAAGACGCTTACTTGGAAAAATTCCATTCTGGATATCATCTTTGAATACCATTAGTTGACTTTAATACCGTATGACCATTGGAATATCCTTATGGTTTCATGCATTAAACCCCCATACTGATCAGGCATGGAAGCAATCTATGGAACATATTAAGATATACCAATCCTTATATGGCGCTTTTGTCATACCATCTGGTATTCGTAATCGATGGGGATCAAAGAGATATCAATTACATATGATGATGTACTTCATCTGGAGAGAGGGTACACTAGAATTTTATGACTGAATATTTCTGACAGAGACAGAAGAAATGGTTCTTATGATATTTGCCTGTAAGTTTTACCTTACACTTAATATCTAGGGTTCTCATGGAAGACTTTAAGAGTCTACTATACTTTCAATTTATGAAGGATTGATTAGTATCTGAATCAAAGCAGAACTCTTTGCGTTCTATTCTACTTCATATTTTATGCTTAAGGTTCTAATAGGCAGATTTAATAACTTACAAAATTTATTCCGCAAATGACTTATCTGCACCTGCATCAAACAATACCCTTGCATACACATCATGGATAAGGACGTACCAGTTATAATATTGTCATTTTGTATGACCTCTTTTGCATCCATCTGAGAGCCCTTAGCGTTTGTCTTCCTATCTCCTTTAAGCTTCTTTGCATACTTTGGGCAATTGGATTTGATATGCCCTTTCTCGTTACAGTTGTAACAAGTCGCATCTCCTATCTCCTGGCATTCCAATGTTTTATGCTCACTAGATTCGCAGATCCCACAAGCCCTAGGCTGCGACTGGGATTTTGATTCGAACCTGCACTTCCCATAATGGCGCTTCTTGCATGTCTTGCATACAGGTTTCTCGTTGGACTTTTATTTGTTCTTCTTCTTAGAGCTCTGTGAGTTATCTTCCTCCCTTTTTCTTTTTTTAGCTCATCTTTTGCATTTGAGGCATGAACAAGATCCTCCTTATGAGTAAGGAAATGTGGTCCTTGATAAAATTTGGAGCGAGTAGCATGGGGCTCCTTGAAGTTTTTCACAGCCTTCTTCACAGCTTTTCCAACAGCTGCGTCTATCATAGTTTGAAGAACATCTTTGGAAATTCTAAGGTTCACAATTGCAGCATCATTGGCATGTGTCGCATTATCCATAACACGATCAACGACTGACTTATCTGAGTTTTCCATACTCGATATCCACAACAGTATCCATCTCATCGAGCCACATCATGCAGTCGATGGCTCCCTTTTCTCCTGTGAAGTCTCTGGGCTTGCAGGAGACGAAATATTTTTACGAATAGGTTTTAACATGTGGCTCTTGATTAAGCACAACCTGTCCAGACGGAACACTCCTCTGATTTGACGAGTTATGAGCATCGTCTTCCCTTGACTCATGTGATTTAGAAGGGGGCTTACTACGAGCCGCAGATAGAGTCCTAGAGTGTGTATCACTTGATTCATCATACTGTCTGTCGAGAGCTCGTGTAACGGCATTATCTATTAATGCCTGCAGCTCTGCACCAGTTATATTAATTCTGGGAGCATCATTATTTTCCCTCGGGTGGCTGTTGACCTCATCGATCCAGCCATGTAGCTTGATTGCTACATAAATATTGACGATGATTCATTCAGAGGTTATTATGGATTCATCACTTTTGACGATTCATCAACCATGGTAATATAAACCATATTGGTTAATTTGTTAGTTATATTTAATTAGCATTTTCATTATAATTTATCCTAGTTATAAAACATTAAGGATATTAAGGTGGCGCAAAGGCCTAGTCACAAGGACAGTTTTAAATTTTTATAAGCCATGACTTCAGAGAGTCGAGGCATTAAGGTTTGAACATATTTCATTACCTTTTCTTGACAGAGAGTCAAAGACATCCACTGTCTTTTGTCCCTTAGGACAATAAGTATGGCCCGTAGGCATTTCATCACTTATGGATGTTTATAATTTGATCATCTTCATTTGATGATATTAGTCAGGATCGCATTGATCATACAAACTATTATGCTTGGACGTAGTTCAACATCTTTAGACGGGGGTCAAAGACCACCACGGTCGTTGTCTTATCGGACAACAAGTTTGGCCCCGTAGGCACTTCATCACTAATGGATGTTTATTTCAAATAAGGGAATTTAGATTAACCCCCTTTTTAAAGATGGCCTGTGTGACTTTAACGATTCACAGTTTACCAAAAATGTTAACATACTTACAGATGTTAACAGGGATTGTAATCTTTTATATAAGTTTTACCGTCTTGGCCATGTCTACAATGACATTTAGGCTTGGTTTTACCTTTAAGATTCTTTTAATATTTAACGCAGAACAATCCTAATTTGAAATGTTAACAAGGATCAGAATCTAATTGGGAAACTACCATCTTGGCCCTGTCTTAAGGTGAAATATGGCTAGGTCTTGTCCTTTTTAATTTTGCCATTTTATCATAATGGTAGATCTTATAATATAGGAATGATATTTTCAATATAATAGTTGCATTAAAATTTAAACAAGTATAGGGTTGCCCTAAACGGGACTTCTAGCATAAAATGACTTGCCCATGCAAGAGCTAATCAGAAAAATAACAAAAGAACTAAATAAGGTCAAAATAGAACGAATTAGGATTTGTCCTATGTTCTTGTCTAGACTCAAGAATGTGCAACTGTGTAACTGAGATTAAACACAAAAGGCCAGTGTTTAATTCACTCAGTGTTGGCTCTGATACCAACCTGTCACACCCCGATATTTCCACGTTTGACCGATGGGGGAGTATCGTGACGTGGTTGGCAACATTACAGTCAAACAACACAATATTTAAATGCACAGCGGAAGCAAAAGATAAATATTTTACAATCCGAATATAAAGTAATATCAAAGTATTACAACAGAAAGTAAAGGATCCACAGGCGGATCAAATAAAAGAAAATTGTTCAACAGACTTCAGGCATCTAGAACTTGCAAGATTCCTTATTAACGCCCTGAGCTTCCAGCCAATTACGTTTAGTACCTGTCACTTAACCTTTTTGGAAAATACGTCAGTTTACACTGGTAAATACAATTAACCAACTCATTTGAAAAGGTTTAAAAAAATTGATTTGAATGCACAAGGCACAACATATCTTTTATAACTTGGGACAATTATATAAAATAATCTTGTATACAGATTTACATGTTCGTTATACGTTCAGGGCCCGATGTAGAAACCGAGTCAAGATTAACAGACACGCCACAAGTATAAGCCCACAAGAGAGTGAGATACCGTTTCCCTTTAAGCAACTTTCGGTGTATGCCTACACCCGTGCTTAAGGCGTGGCCATTTTATAATACAATGATGTCAAGGATATCCCGGACATGGTCATTAACCCCTAAAGGCTTTTATTTCAAACAATACAGATTAAAGCGGGTTACCTCAATAATTTAATCACAATACGACTAAACATTCAATACCCAACCAAGCGGTATTATTATAATACCGTATCCCAAGCCCGTATAGGGAAAATAAGTTAAGAGTATTTACCTGAGCTAGCAATGCAATTTATACTCAGCCGTATATCCTAATCAGCAAGCACAAGTACTTCTACTGGGGCTCTAAATCTGGAACGAAGGTTTTATTAACCTATTAGATTCCTAACGGGTCTTATTTAAGTCGTAACTTAGACCGGTTAGTTTTAAGGAAATGTTTACGGTTCAAACGCATGATAAGGCGAAGACCGGTTTAGAATGTGGTTTTGACCCGACAAGCTTGTATGCTTGTTTAATATGGGTAACTTAAACACATTCTGGATTTTTTAGACCAAAAAGATATGGTTTGACCCGTTTCGGCTAATTTATGCAAACTAGTCACATAAGCCGATCCGAACGCGACAAGCGCGTAACGAGTAACCATAAGAGTCATATATAGGTTTCCCAAGTTAATATGCCTTAAATATGTTGTGATATCAGTAGGATACCTTCCATTATGCCCAAAACGAGTTTATTCTCGATATAAGCCCCGTAGGGGTATTTTGGTCATTTTAAAGATTATAAGAGAGGTTAAATATGATTTTGAGGTTTGGGTCCGAATACATCAGTAAAGTAACTTAATTTAATAGGTCATATCAGTTGGTAATAAGTCTTATGTGACAAAATGGTTTTAATCCCAAACTATGCGTTTAATACGCTTAAAAAGCTATTTTAAGCGATTTCCGGGTTATACAGGAAATTTGAGTTTTCTGATCAGGTTATAAAGTTCAAAATACTTTATTTATTATATAAAATCAGTAGTAATTGGATTGGTGTCAAAATATTATGTAGAACTCATTTTATGACCGAAAAGGGTATAATCGGTATTTACCGAATCAAGGCCATAACCTTAGGTTATGAGCAGGTTAAAAATAATTAAAAATCTTTAAAAATCTCAAAATATTATATTACATCAGTGGGTAAAAGTTTTGGTGTCAAAAATTGGGTTTAGATAGGCTTTATGCTAATGACGCCATTTAAATACTAAAAGGCGTTTTAATTACGCTATTGAGCATAACTCCTAATCTAGACTTCCAACTGATGTGAAAATTTAGGGACATGTTTATAATTCAGTAGCAAAGATTTATGTCCTTTCAAATTTCCAAAATTCTCATTTTATGGTCAAAAGGGCATACTGGTCAACATTAGGCATTTAACGGAAATTTGTAAACGAGTCGGACAATCAACGATCCAACCACAGAGGGTTATACCATCATGTAACCTGGTCCTAAGGAAGCTCTAAAGCATTTCCAAACTTATCTAAATCGGGTCAGAACTGAAGTCAAAGCAAAAGTCAAGGTTTTGCGACTTTCGGTTCCGAACCGGTCCTAAACTGAAAATTGTCGGATCAAACATGTTTAGACATGTTCTTACATTAATTACTAAGTTATAAGAGTAATAAAATAGGTTGCAAAGCTTCTACATTGTTAATTATGTTTTAAATCGCAAATTAGGATCCTGATGACTTTTTATAAACAGCTTTGACTCGACAAAAGTCCTAGTTAGAACGGGAATCAGTGGGTGCCCTTTTAAGTGTTTATTGCCCACATAATTGCCAACTTATAACTACTTTCAATTCGACTAATTACTGGACCATTAATGATTAATTGCGAAGTCAACCGTTAATTATGACGGTTTGACTTTTAAGCTAAAACTAAGTAAAAAACTTAACTAAGGAAGGTTAAGCATACTTACCAAAGTCTAATGCACTATTAGAGATGGCTTGGGTCTGCCCTTATGCTCCAGGAAGCTCCAAGAAAGCAGATGGAATGAATGCAAGAAATGTTGCAAACATGAGGGCCTTTTATAGTGTTCTTGAATGCTTAAGATCATGACAAATCATGCTATACATGATCCCTGATGGTTAACAAGTGTCCCTAAGGCCTAAGAATTAGTTTAGGCAACTCTTGGAAGTGTTAAAGGGCATATATGACGTTTACATGGGCTGAACAGGCAACAAAAACGAGTTTCTGCATCTGGGCATGCTCACGCGGGCCGCGTAGACTCTTAAGGAGTCTTACGCGGGCCGCGTAGACTCTTAAGGAGTCTTACGCGGGCCGCCTAGCCCCGGCTAACCTGAATTCCAACTTTCAATAATTGCCATTTTGGTCCCTGGTCCTTCTACACTTGACCTTAACATGATTTCTTGCACTTTGAGCCCTCTAACTTGACTTTTAAGGGCCTTAAGACATAACCAAACTTTGTTAAGTCCTTGGGTAACTTTATGGTTACCCGAAAAGTCATAAATTTCAACGTTGACGCTTTAAACCCCTCGTATACGAATATTGTCATAACTTTCTCGTATGATAACGAAACTTGGTGGAATTTTTATCATGTATTCTAATGAGCATAATTAATCGTTACAAAGCTTCGGGTTCGCTAAAAGGTCACTCAGAGGTATACTTTAAACATGCTGACACATTTAACCCCTGTAGTTTGTAATCTCTCACTTTCTTTCACAATTAGCTTCGTATGATCCATGAATCATTCGTTTAAGGGTATAAACATCATGTAGGGATATTGTAGGGTATATTTATCCATTGTTGACATTTTGAACCCTTATATTCACATATTTTCCATGTTTGTCAACTTTAGTCCTTCTAGAGTATTCTTTCACACGTTCGAGCTTATGACACGTGTCAATACATTATAGGACGTGAATTTTCGTGGTGTTACATCCTCACCCCCTTAAAAGAAATCTCGACCTCGAGATTTGTTAAATTAAAGGAAGTATTTTCTGTCTTATATTGGGCTTAATCTTCCCCAGTACCTTTGAGCCTCTAAGGCATTCCAATTTACCTTTATAATAGGTACACGTATCTTTTTGGAGCTTCTAATCCTGTCGATCCTTAATCGACACAGGTTGCTCATCATATCATAAATCTGTATATCATTATGTGATAGTGTTCTTTGACTTATTGGTGACACGTCCTTAAATCATTAGTGTGGGGCACATTGCGCGTTCTACCAAGCTCCTTAATTTGGTCTTAGCTCGTAAGCTATTTAATCTTGATACATTCGAATCTTTCGAATGACTTTATATATTCAGAGCTTAACTAACCTGATAATTACAACTTGGCACACCCTTCCTGGGTGATATCTTTTGTTGAACCTTATTCCTTAACAAGAATTTAGGAGATTTGCTATTTTCATTAATCCTTGAATTTTCTGCCGAATACTGGCATCTTACAGATGATTAGGGATTCGAATGATCTTATTTGTTGTTTTCCAATGCAACTTTCAGATCCTGATATTTTAACTTACCAATCTATTGTCCTAGCAATAGATGTTTAGCATGCCATCTATACAAGGTCTCCAAATGAGCAGTCTTGATGTTTATATATCAACTATTATAGAAAAGCTTATCTTAAGGTGAGATGGTTATTCCAACCACTGCTTAATTACTTTTTAAGGAATAGCTAATCCTTGTCGTTAGTCGAATAAATCGACGATCCTGGGCAGCTGATGGCAAATTCTTAATCGTTGCCTAAATAGGGTTGTGGTAATTAATGCATAAGCAAAATGAACCGTCTTTCCTAATTAGCTATACACAATTCTCAGGATATTGAGTTAGGCTATATGAATCTTCTATTTTAAAACTTACTTAAATCAGGGTTTCGATTCCTCCAATGATGGTACTAGCCGTTTTGGAGATTTCATATTATTACAGCCTTAAATGGAATAAAAATTCCTAACTCTACTTGCCTCTAGGAGGTAAACAGGGTAATCTTTGAAGAAGATAATCAAGACGCACGGAGATTACAGAGATTTTCCAAATCTCGGGCTCCAGTTCATTCATATTTGCTTAGATAAGTGGCATATTTACATTACGAGTCCACAGATTTAACCAAAGACGCTTACTTGGAAAAATTCCATTCTGGATATCATCTTTGAATACCATTAGTTGACTTTAATACCGTATGACCATTGGAATATCTTTATGGTTTCATGCATTAAACCCCCATACTGATCAGGCATGGAAGCAATCTATGGAACATATTAAGATACACCAATCCTCATATGGCGCTTTTGTCATACCATCTGGTATTCGTAATCGATGGGGATCAAAGAGATATCAATTACATATGATGATGTACTTCATCTGGAGAGAGGGTACACTAGAATTTTATGACTGACTATTTCTGACAGAGACAGAAGAAATGGTTCTTATGATATTTGCCTGTAAGTTTTACCTTACACTTAATATCTAGGGTTCTCATGGAATACTTTAAGAGTCTACTATATTTTCAATTTATGAAGGATTGATTAGTATCCGAATCAAAGCAGAACTCTTTGCGTTCTATTCTACTTCATATTTTATGCTTAAGGTTCTAATAGGCAGATTTAATAACTTACAAAATTTATTCCGCAAATGACTTATCTGCACCTGCATCAAACAATACCCTTGCATACACATCATGGATAAGGACGTACCAGTTATAATATTGTCATTTTGTATGACCTCTTTTGCATCCATCTGAGAGCCCTTAGCGTTTGTCTTCCTATCTCCTTTAAGCTTCTTTGCATACTTTGGGCAATTGGATTTGATATGCCCTTTCTCGTTACAGTTGTAACAAGTCGCATCTCCTATCTCCTGGCATTCCAATGTTTTATGCTCACTAGATTCGCAGATCCCACAAGCCCTAGGCTGCGACTGGGATTTTGATTCGAACCTGCACTTCCCATAATGGCGCTTCTTGCATGTCTTGCATACAGGTTTCTCGTTGGACTTTTATTTGTTCTTCTTCTTAGAGCTCTGTGAGTTATCTTCCTCCCTTTTTCTTTTTTTAGCTCATCTTTTGCATTTGAGGCATGAACAAGATCCTCCTTATGAGTAAGGAAATGTGGTCCTTGATAAAATTTGGAGCGAGTAGCATGGGGCTCCTTGAAGTTTTTCACAGCCTTCTTCACAGCTTTTCCAACAGCTGCGTCTATCATAGTTTGAAGAACATCTTTGGAAATTCTAAGGTTCACAATTGCAGCATCATTGGCATGTGTCGCATTATCCATAACACGATCAACGACTGACTTATCTGAGTTTTCCATACTCGATATCCACAACAGTATCCATCTCATCGAGCCACATCATGCAGTCGATGGCTCCCTTTTCTCCTGTGAAGTCTCTGGGCTTGCAGGAGACGAAATATTTTTACGAATAGGTTTTAACATGTGGCTCTTGATTAAGCACAACCTGTCCAGACGGAACACTCCTCTGATTTGACGAGTTATGAGCATCGTCTTCCCTTGACTCATGTGATTTAGAAGGGGGCTTACTACGAGCCGCAGATAGAGTCCTAGAGTGTGTATCACTTGATTCATCATACTGTCTGTCGAGAGCTCGTGTAACGGCATTATCTATTAATGCCTGCAGCTCTGCACCAGTTATATTAATTCTGGGAGCATCATTATTTTCCCTCGGGTGGCTGTTGACCTCATCGATCCAGCCATGTAGCTTGATTGCTACATAAATATTGACGATGATTCATTCAGAGGTTATTATGGATTCATCACTTTTGACGATTCATCAACCATGGTAATATAAACCATATTGGTTAATTTGTTAGTTATATTTAATTAGCATTTTCATTATAATTTATCCTAGTTATAAAACATTAAGGATATTAAGGTGGCGCAAAGGCCTAGTCACAAGGACAGTTTTAAATTTTTATAAGCCATGACTTCAGAGAGTCGAGGCATTAAGGTTTGAACATATTTCATTACCTTTTCTTGACAGAGAGTCAAAGACATCCACTGTCTTTTGTCCCTTAGGACAATAAGTATGGCCCGTAGGCATTTCATCACTTATGGATGTTTATAATTTGATCATCTTCATTTGATGATATTAGTCAGGATCGCATTGATCATACAAACTATTATGCTTGGACGTAGTTCAACATCTTTAGACGGGGGTCAAAGACCACCACGGTCGTTGTCTTATCGGACAACAAGTTTGGCCCCGTAGGCACTTCATCACTAATGGATGTTTATTTCAAATAAGGGAATTTAGATTAACCCCCTTTTTAAAGATGGCCTGTGTGACTTTAACGATTCACAGTTTACCAAAAATGTTAACATACTTACAGATGTTAACAGGGATTGTAATCTTTTATATAAGTTTTACCGTCTTGGCCATGTCTACAATGACATTTAGGCTTGGTTTTACCTTTAAGATTCTTTTAATATTTAACGCAGAACAATCCTAATTTGAAATGTTAACAAGGATCAGAATCTAATTGGGAAACTACCATCTTGGCCCTGTCTTAAGGTGAAATATGGCTAGGTCTTGTCCTTTTTAATTTTGCCATTTTATCATAATGGTAGATCTTATAATATAGGAATGATATTTTCAATATAATAGTTGCATTAAAATTTAAACAAGTATAGGGTTGCCCTAAACGGGACTTCTAGCATAAAATGACTTGCCCATGCAAGAGCTAATCAGAAAAATAACAAAAGAACTAAATAAGGTCAAAATAGAACGAATTAGGATTTGTCCTATGTTCTTGTCTAGACTCAAGAATGTGCAACTGTGTAACTGAGATTAAACACAAAAGGCCAGTGTTTAATTCACTCAGTGTTGGCTCTGATACCAACCTGTCACACCCCGATATTTCCACGTTTGACCGATGGGGGAGTATCGTGACGTGGTTGGCAACATTACAGTCAAACAACACAATATTTAAATGCACAGCGGAAGCAAAAGATAAATATTTTACAATCCGAATATAAAGTAATATCAAAGTATTACAACAGAAAGTAAAGGATCCACAGGCGGATCAAATAAAAGAAAATTGTTCAACAGACTTCAGGCATCTAGAACTTGCAAGATTCCTTATTAACGCCCTGAGCTTCCAGCCAATTACGTTTAGTACCTGTCACTTAACCTTTTTGGAAAATACGTCAGTTTACACTGGTAAATACAATTAACCAACTCATTTGAAAAGGTTTAAAAAAATTGATTTGAATGCACAAGGCACAACATATCTTTTATAACTTGGGACAATTATATAAAATAATCTTGTATACAGATTTACATGTTCGTTATACGTTCAGGGCCCGATGTAGAAACCGAGTCAAGATTAACAGACACGCCACAAGTATAAGCCCACAAGAGAGTGAGATACCGTTTCCCTTTAAGCAACTTTCGGTGTATGCCTACACCCGTGCTTAAGGCGTGGCCATTTTATAATACAATGATGTCAAGGATATCCCGGACATGGTCATTAACCCCTAAAGGCTTTTATTTCAAACAATACAGATTAAAGCGGGTTACCTCAATAATTTAATCACAATACGACTAAACATTCAATACCCAACCAAGCGGTATTATTATAATACCGTATCCCAAGCCCGTATAGGGAAAATAAGTTAAGAGTATTTACCTGAGCTAGCAATGCAATTTATACTCAGCCGTATATCCTAATCAGCAAGCACAAGTACTTCTACTGGGGCTCTAAATCTGGAACGAAGGTTTTATTAACCTATTAGATTCCTAACGGGTCTAATTTAAGTCGTAACTTAGACCGGTTAGTTTTAAGGAAATGTTTACGGTTCAAACGCATGATAAGGCGAAGACCGGTTTAGAATGTGGTTTTGACCCGACAAGCTTGTATGCTTGTTTAATATGGGTAACTTAAACACATTCTGGATTTTTGAGACCAAAAAGATATGGTTTGACCCGTTTCAGCTAATTTATGCAAACTAGTCACATAAGCCGATCCGAACGCGACAAGAGCGTAACGAGTAACCATAAGAGTCATATACAGGTTTCCTAAGTTAATATGCCTTAAATATGTTGTGATATCAGTAGGATACCTTCCATTATGCCCAAAACGAGTTTATTCTCGATATAAGCCCCGTAGGGGTATTTTGGTCATTTTAAAGATTATAAGAGAGGTTAAATATGATTTTGAGGTTTGGGTCTGAATACATCAGTAAAGTAACTTAATTTAATAGGTCATATCAGTTGGTAATAAGTCTTATGTGACAAAATGGTTTTAATCCCAAACTATGCGTTTAATACGCGTAAAAAGCTATTTTAAGCGATTTCCGGGTTATACAGGAAATTTGAGTTTTCTGATCAGGTTATAAAGTTCAAAATACTTTATTTATTATATAAAATTAGTAGTAATTGGATTGGTGTCAAAATATTATGTAGAACTCATTTTATGACCGAAAAGGGTATAATCGGTATTTACCGAATCAAGGCCATAACCTTAGGTTATGAGCAGGTTAAAAATAATTAAAAATCTTTAAAAATCCCAAAATATTATATTACATCAGTGGGTAAAAGGTTTGGTGTCAAAAATTGGGTTTAGATAGGATTTATGCTAATGACGCCATTTAAATACTAAAAGGCGTTCTAATTACGCTATTGAGCATTACTCCTAATCTAGACTTCCAACTGATGTGAAAATTTAGGGACATGTTTATAATTCAGTAGCAAAGATTTATGTCCTTTCAAATTTCCAAAATTCTCATTTTATGGTCAAAAGGGCATATTGGTCAACATTAGGCATTTAACGGAAATTTGTAAACGAGTCGGACAATCAACGATCCAACCACAGAGGGTTATACCATCATGTAACCTGGTCCTAAGGAAGCTCTAAAGCATTTCCAAACTTATCTAAATCGGGTCAGAACTGAAGTCAAAGCAAAAGTCAAGGTTTTGCGACTTTCGGTTCCGAACCGGTCCTCAACTGAAAATTGTCGGATCAAACATGTTTAGACATGTTCTTACATTAATTACTAAGTTATAAGCGTAATAAAATAGGTTGCAAAGCTTCCACATTGTTAATTATGTTTTAAATCGCAAATTAGGATCCTGTTGACTTTTTATAAACAACTTTGACCCGACAAAAGTCCTAGTTAGAACGGGAATCAGTGGGTGCCCTTTTAAGGGTTTATTGCCCACATAATTGCCAACTTATAACTACTTTCAATTCGACTAATTACTGGACCATTAATGATTAATTGCGAAGTCAACCATTAATTACGACAGTTTGACTTTTAAGCTAAAACTAAGTAAAAATCTTAACTAAGGAAGGTTAAGCATACTTACCAAAGTCTAATGCACTATTAGAGATGGCTTGGGTCTGCCCTTATGCTCCAGGAAGCTCCAAGAAAGCAGATGGAATGAATGAAAGAAATGTTGCAAACATGAGGGCCTTTTATAGTGTTCTTGAACGCTTAAGATCATGACAAATCATGCTATACATGATCCCTGATGGTTAACAAGTGTCCCTAAGGCCTAAGAATTAGTTTAGGCAACTCTTGGAAGTGTTAAAGGGCATATATGACGTTTACATGGGCTGAACAGGCAACAAAAACGAGTTTCTGCATCTGGGCATGCTCACGCGGGCTGCGTAGACTCTTAAGGAGTCTTACGCGGGCCGCCTAGCCCCGGCTGACCTGAATTCCAACTTTCAATAATTGCCATTTTGGTCCCTGGTCCTTCTACACTTGACCTTAACATGATTTCTTGCACTTTGAGCCCTCTAACTTGACTTTTAAGGGCCTTAAGACATAACCAAACTTTTTTAAGTCCTTGGGTAACTTTATGGTTACCCGAAAAGTCATAAATTTCAATGTTGACGCTTTAAACCCCTCGTATACGAATATTGTCATAACTTTCTCGTATGATAACGAAACTTGGTGAAATTTTTATCATGTATTCTAGTGAGCATAATTAATCGTTACAAAGCTTCGAGTTTGCTAAAAGGTCACTCAGAGGTATACTTTAAACATGCTGACACATTTAACCCCTGTAGTTTGTAATCTCTCACTTTCTTTCACAATTAGCTTCGTATGATCCATGAATCATTCGTTTAAGGGTATAAACATCATGTAGGGATATTGTAGGGTATATTTATCCATTGTTGACATTTTGAACCCTTATATTCACATATTTTCCATGTTTGTCAACTTTAGTCCTTCTAGAGTATTCTTTCACACGTTCGAGCTTATGACACGTGTCAATACATTATAGGACGTGAATTTTCAAGGTGTTACAAAAACTGATACTCTAAACAACAACTGGGACTTCTATTTATAAGGAAGCAAGCAAGCACCTCAAACTGGGACATTGACGTGCCTGCCTGCTTGACCTACTAGCTTGCTTATATATATTAATTCAGCTGCTTCACTTGTTTTTCTCATATAACTTTCAAACTATAACATTTTATAAAACGACGAATATGACACTAGGACAAGCTCATTTTTATCTACATTTTAACCTAAGTTTCGTTAAAAACGGGGTAGGGTCAAAATAATAATATATTTTATTATAGTTATACGGTCTCTTATAATACTAAGTACTCGTCTAACCACTACATATTTTAGATGACCATTCTACTCATTACTTACTAGTTTGACAATATAAGAAATATAAATTTATATACTTTTATTTTGTCTAGAAAACGGGGTGTTACAACTCTACCCCTCTTAAATTAGGTTTTATCTTTGAAACCTGTGAACCGTGAATAACCGAGGAAAGGTTCCTTCATCTCGGCTTTACTTTCCTTTATTATCATTTGATCATATTGTTACTTTCAAAGGCGATATCTCATGTATCACCTTATTACATACTTGAAATTCTAAAAGCTTGCGCCTTTGATTTTCATAACTCTTTTATCGGTCGTGAGCATTTTTCATGCTTTCTTTAATATGCTCTATATAACCAGTTGTATTGCTAGATAATCTTAGATCAAGATAACTTACTTTTTCCTACTTCAATGTAACAAGTAGGAGTCCTACATTACCACCCATAACGCTTCATAGAGTGCTCCTTTTATGTTGATATGGTAACTATTATCGTATGAGGATTCGATCAATGGTAGATAGACGTGCTAACTACTATCAAAGTTGATTACGCATGTGTCACACCCCGACCCGCAGCGGATGGGTACGGAGCGGACCGATTGCCCATAGCTCATGACACTAATTAAAGTTATAATATTTAAAGCACAACCAAATTAAAATGTCACTTAACATATAAGAATCATAAATGTTCATACAAAGTTCGAAACAAAAGATAACATAGGTTTTCCCATTTATTTTTCCTAAGGCCCATGCTACGTGACCTCTCCACTCGATCATCAACCTTGATTACCTGCATCACGTTAGGAAAAAAATTATATTTTGGGTCAACAAACACGTTGGTGGGTAATTTCCTCATTTTATTTCAAAAACATTTTCATAAATTAAATTTTGAAAATAAGTAATTTTAACATGCAGTTCAAGGTTAAAATGGTGAATGTCTCATAATGTAAACTTAGGCAAATATCACGTAACATCAAACAAGTACACAACCATTTATCAACAAGAAACACAATAGAATAGTAGACTCATGACAATAGCGTGCATTAGTCTCAAGCCCCGAGGAGCGAGACTAATACCGTTAGCGATACTAGGCTACAACCCATGGCCGTGAGGAACCTAGTCAGTCGTGGATCCACATGACACAATAGCATGCAATAGACTTGACAACTTGTAGCATATAGAATAATGGAAACGTATATAGGCACCCACATAATAACGCTAGAATTAGCATGTTGAGTAATTTGGAAATGTGTAACATGATGCACCCCAAAGTTTGTAAAAGTGTAAAAATGGGGAAAAGGAAGAAACTACTCACGGGTTTGCGTTCCGTTTATTTCCTTGGATTGATGGTACGGATTTGAGGAAAACTCCACGAAATAGTACTATCCTAGAATATATTTTATATATAAGAATACTAATCAATAAATATGAAAAGAAAAATAAATTTAGGGTTTTAAGGTGTTTGAGTAATTAAATATCACCATTCTAATTTTTATATTAATATTTTTTTTTTTTGATAATTTATAAGGTAATACCCATAATTTACGCTAATTAATATTTTGTACTAAATACCCTAACGTTTATAAAATTTCACCGTCAAACATTGTTTTATAACTAATATATTAATTTTACAAATTTAAACCAAAATCGTCTCAAGATAATTTACCAAGTTCCTACTACTAAATTTAAAATTATTTATTCCAACAATTTAAGTTGAGATCTATAAACTCTAGATACTAGATGAATCATACGAATCTCCATACTCTAAACCTCGTATCTAAACTCATGAGCATGAACAAGGAAGTTGGCAAATTAAATTCTTTTTGTGTAATTTTCTAATATATAAATTCTACAAAAATTCAAGAATAAGTCCGAATGACCTCCAAAAATTCTAAAATTTCACACAAACTATTCTATCATGATCCTAAACAAAACCCCATATTCAGTTTTATCAAATTAACATCCTAAATCAGAAAGCCCCAATTTTTAGAAACGAAGAACCCTAGTTTTCTATAAATTTCAATTCGTAAAGATATTTCCCTCTATCACAAAAATTAATAGAGGGGTTTTGTAGAGCACAAAAAAGTGCATCCACGAATTCTTATTAGTCAGAGACTTTATTTTCTACTAAGTGCATCCACGACCCCATCTGTCGTACAAACTAAGTTCATAAGATCCATGAATATTACATGTTTATTGTTCTTATACTAATTGAATTACTAATAACTCATAGTGAGTGACTGTATTCAAATCTCTATAATAATCTCACATACACATCTCTTGTCTTTCTTCTTAACATGGAACCAGAGCTTGCGGGTTTGGGTTACAATGATTTTTTTCCAATCGTTTCTAGATATAACTAGTTTCTTTTTGTTAAGAAATCTAAGTTGTGGTATCTTTCTGGTGCACACGATTTTTGTTTAATAGAAAGCTAAGTAATCCATTTCTGTGACTACATTAGATTCTCTAAATTTCATAGGTATCAAGTCTATTGGTACCAGGTTGTTGTTCAAGCTTATCATACAACTCTGAATGATTTCAATGTTGGAAGTTTAGTGTGAATGAAAGTCTTAATTGGTAATTCACCTTGTCCCACATTGGTGTGGGAACAAAAGGAAAGGCTACTTATAAGGAAAAACCTTGATCAAGCCTTTTAATCTTTATGACATGTTTTACCACAAGTCCTACCTGCGCGCGCGAAGGGGGGTGCAAAAAAAATGGGTTTCAGAACTGAAATTTGGTTGAACTCGTGCGTGCCCGCACGTCCTGCGGACACGAATGCAGCTCCGAAAACCCGAGCTCGCGTGAGGCAGTTTTTGCACTCGAGACTCATAACGGATTCGTTTTTTTTTTTTTTTTGAGTTTATAACTGAAATGATTATTAGTATTTGTGACAACTGTGTTCTGTAATCGAAGTATAATGTAAAACAATGTTGATTATTAATAAAACAATGTGTTTTGGTGTTATTATGTGTGTATTTGTGTTTGATGATTTTACGATTTGATTCTAGTTCGATTTCAAGCTTTTAATCGCTTTCTGGAAAGTTATACGCAAACTGGTGCGTAAATGCAGTCAGTTTAATGCGACAAACACTCTGGAATAGTGACATAGGCTTAACATACCTTAAATAACCTTTACATAACTTAGAAATAAGTTTTGGATGGTTTGGTGTGTTGAAAACAAGTCTATTCGATCGCAGGGACTATTTGTGTCAAACTGCGAAAGTATGTCGATTTGTTCAGTAACGAACGTTCCGGAACTTGATCATAAGTTAAACATGCCCTAAATATCCTTTACATAGCTTAGAAATAGGCTTTGAGGTGTTTGGTGCACAAAAATAAACTTTATTGATCAATAGGGACTAAAAGCGTCAAAAAGTGCATAAGTTTGCATTTTCGCGCATATCTTACGTTCTGAATATATCCAGACATCCAAAAATCTGTGTAATCATTAAAATATTTTATTTTAGTGATTGGCATGATAAAATTCCATTCATCGCTTAATTTGGATCGTTTTTGCGTTCGTTACGACTTCCGTCGTAATTAACCGAATCACGCAACTGTACGACTAAACGAACCAACATCTGAGATGTTTTTGAGTATATTTTAAGTTCCCTATACTTTAAATTCATTTTAGAGCTTTGAAATGGGGTTAACGGGGCTTAAACGTGTAAAAAATGCATCAAATATCAAGTTTCTAGGCTGCAGGGACCAAAAGTGTCATTCTGCCAAAGATCTTACACGAGGCGCGTAAGCCAGGGGCTATTCTTACGCGGCCCGCGAGAGCACACCAGATCAGAAACATTGAATATGTACTTGGGGCTTGTTTTTGATGGTTTTAACAGCTGATTTGGGATACCTTGGGCTAGATTTTGATGGTTTTAAGTGTTCCCATGGTTTTTGTCACGGCCCCCGGCCCGGTGTGACCCGGTCCAGAAGCCGCGGGACAGAAAACCCGTGGTATTTTAATTAATTTGGTAGTGGAAATTTTAACAGGATCGTTTAAACATAAAAATGCCCAATTTATTTTATTTTCACAAGTTTGGGACAAATCCTATAATTTACAATAAAGGAAATTTCACAAGGAAATTCCCTGTTTTACAGAACATATTTATTTATTTTATTGAGCCACTTCTTCAAGCTTGTAGTGCTACACGACACTTTTTCCTGAATCACAGCAGATCACCTGAAACATGTTTAAAAAGATTTTTATCAGCGGGGAAATACTGGCGAGTCATTCAATTTACACAAAAGACTCATTGTTATCAATTTACAGCATTAAGGGTTTTTATATTTGCCCCTATCAGATAATTATCTGGCTCAGTTTTCACTCGACGGAATCTATGACTGTGGACATATCACTAATTAGGCTTGCCCACCTAAAGTGATAAATCGTTAGTAGTAATGTGCACAAAACCCCCACGCACTGCCAGTAATTAAAGATTAGCAAAGACTTAATCACTACAAAGTATAACTGGAAAACATTTAGGGTTTTCTAAACAATTTGGTAATAAGAGAATGACTCACATTGGAAATTTAATCGGACAGAACCTTGCCTACTGATTTAACCTTGTAACCTAGTTTAAATAACAATGCACACGAAACTAGGTCACTAACTTAATACAACATTTACGATAAGCTCACGAAATCAAAACCCTCATGACGAATGACAAAGTATAGCCTGTATTTGGGCAGCACTTAAACATCCATCGGATTGGTTTCAATCAATCGGACATTGTATCGTAGCAGTGATCGAGTTATTACCCTGTTGTCGTAGCAGAGTGTTGGGATTTTGATTGTTTTTGAAAGAAACGGGTATAACTAAACGTACGTAATGAAATTTTCCGTCGTAATAACACCAATATGCAAGTGCCAAACCCCTGCTATATATACTGAAAAATGGCCTCCCCCGCGTGGCGCGCCAGACCCACCTGATCCTGGCACGTGGCGCGACGGGTACTCTTTTAGGGTAGGGTAGCCTCGTTTATTTATAGCCTAGGTGAGTCAACAGTTTAACGATTTTCACGTTCTACAACAAACTGTGAGGATAATCGTTAATTAGGGGATACCCCCTTTGAGTTTTAGGGACCCTGATCCTAATTCCAACTGTTCTAAAAATTTTAGGGGTCATGCAATATTACTTGGGGGTCTCAATTAGGGTTTCCTATTGGACATAATAAAATAAGAAATAATAATTTTAGCGAGAGTTGTTACATCCTCCCCACCTTATTAAAATCTCATCCTCGAGATTTACTGGAACAAGTAAGGATATTTTTGCTTCATCTCTGATTCCAGTTCCCAAGTGTACTCAGGTCCTCTCTTTGAATCCCACTTGACTTTGACCAGTACCAGTCCTTTGTGCTTGAGAAACTTGACCTTTTTATCTTCTATCTGAAGTGGTCTCTCTACAAATTTTAACTTTTCATTTACCTCTATGTCTTGGAGAGGTATTACCAGGGATTCGTCGGATAAACACTTCTTGAGGTTAGATACATGAAACACGTCATGTACTCCAGCTAGTTCTTCTGGTAGTTGTAAGTGATAAGCAACTGGTCCTATTCGTTGGATTACTGGGAATGGTCCTACGTACCTTGGACTTAGTTTTCCCTTCTTACCGAACCGAACTACCCCTTTCCAAGGAGAAACTTTCAAGAGTACCTTGTCTCCGACTTGAAATTCTAACGACTTGCGTCGATTTTCGGCATAACTCTTTTGGCGATCTCGGGCCGTTTTCAGTCTTTCCTTGATTTGAGTGATCTTGTTAGTGGTTTCCTGTACAATTTCAGGACCTGATAATTGACTTTCTCCTATTTCTGCCCAACAAACTGGAGTTCTGCACTTTCGTCCACACAGTGCTTCGAACGGGGCAGCTTCAATGCTTGAATGGTAACTATTGTTATAGGAGAATTCAATTAAGGGTAGGTGGTCATCCCAGTTTCCGCCAAAATCTGTTATACATGCCCTGAGCATGTCTTCCAGGGTTTGAATCGTCCTTTCACTTTGTCCGTCTGTTTGGGGATGGTATGCAGTACTTAAATTCAATCGTGTCCCCATTGCTTCTTGGAAACTCGTCCAGAAATGTGAAGTGAAACGACTATCTCTATCCGATACAATAGAGAGTGGGACTCCATGCAAAGACACCACCTCGTCCACGTATAACCTTGCCAACCTTTCCATACTAAAGGTTTCTTTCATTGGCAGGAAATGAGTTGATTTGGTTAATCGATCCACAATTACCCAAATTGCGTCGTTACCTTTTCTGGTTTTGGGCAATTTAGTAACAAAATCCATGGTTATTAGTTCCCATTTCCAAACAGGCATTTCTAATTGTTGGAGTAACCCTGAAGGTTTCTTGTGTTCTGCCTTAACTTGTGAACAAGTTAGACACTTAGATACATATCTAGCTATGTTCTTTTTCATTCCTATCCACCAGAAGTTATTTCTTAAATCTTGGTACATCTTATTATTTCCAGGATGCATGGTATACCTAGATTTATGGGCTTCCTCTAAAATCTTATTTCTTAACTCTCCTTGCTTAGGTACCCAAATCCTTCTTTTGTGGAATCTCCAAATTCCAATAGCTCCTTGCTCTAATTCCTTTATTCTTCCTTTCATTCCTTCAGCATCATCCTTGATTGCCGTTTCTTGAATGTTTTTCAGTTGTTCCATTAAATCTAACTGTAGATTTAATCTAAGGGCACGAACTCACTTTTGCTTCACATGATATTTATGGCTTAGAGTATCTGCGACTACATCGCTTTTCCTTCGTGATATTGGATATCACAGTCGTAGTCACTTAGAATTTCCATCCATCTTCTTTGCCTCATGTTCAATTCTTTTTGCTCAAATATGTATCTTAAGCTCTTTTGATCTGTATAGACATTAAACTTACTTCCATACAGATAGTGTCTCCAAATCTTAAGGGCAAAAATTATCGATCCAATTTCTAAGTCATGTGTCGTATAGTTTTCTTCGTGCTTTTTCAATTGCCTTAAGACATACGCAATTACCTTTTTGCGTTGCATTAGCACACATCCTAATGCTAGCTTAGAAGCGTCACAATAAACTTCAAAATCTTTTGTCCCTTCTGGTAAGGCTAGAATTGGAGTATTTGTTAACTTTTGCTTTAAAATCTTAAAAGCCTTTTCCTGCCTAGGTCCCCATTCAAACTTAACTGATTTATAGGTTAGCTTAGTTAATGGCACAGCTATTTTGGAAAAATCCTTAATGAATCGTCTATAGTATCCAGCCAATCCTAGAAAACTTCTGACTTCCATAGCTGATTGCGGGACCTTCCATTTGGTTATCGCTTCTATTTTGGAGGGATCTACGTGAATACCTTCGTGATTCACCATGTGTCCTAAAAATTGCACTTCCTGCAGCCAAAATTCGCACTTCAAGAATTTGGCGTAAAGCTTCTCCTTTCTTAACAAAGTTAAGAGCGCATGTAGATGCTTACAATGCTCGTCCTGACTTTTAGAATAAATAAGTATATCGTCGATAAAGACAATTACGAATTTATCCAAATACGGTTTACAAATCCTATTCATCATATCCATAAATGCTGCCGGAGCATTTGTTAGTCCAAAAGGCATAACTGTAACTCGTAGTGACCATACCTAGTTCTGAAAGCGGTTTTAGGTATGTCTTCTTCTTGTACCTTCAACTGATGATATCCGGAGCGTAAATCTATCTTAGAAAAATATCTAGCTCCTTGCAATTGATCAAAAAGATCATCAATCCTAGGTAATGGGTATTGATTCTCAATTGTAACCTTATTCAATTCCCTGTAATCGATACACATTCGCATTGAACCATCTTTCTTTTTCACAAACAATACTGGTGCTCCCCACGGAGATGAACTAGGTTGTATGAATCCTTTACTAAGCAATTCATCTAACTGATTTTTCAGTTCTAACATTTCAGTGGGTGCTAACTGATAGGGTGCTTTAGCTATGGGTGTAGTTCCAGGAATCAGATGAATTCTAAATTCTACCTCCCTATCTGGTGGTAATCCTTGTAGTTCTTCTGGGAATACATCCGAGTAATCTGATATTACAGGAATTTCCTTAAGTTCCTTATCCTTAGTTCTTCTGGGAATACATCCGTTTCTACTGTATAAATCTGCCTAAGTTTGGTTAAGGGTAGCTTAAGAGCTTGGCAGAAAGAAGTATTTATTATTATACAAACACACCCACGCAATCACACCACCGTCAGCTTGCTTTTCAAAAACGACGTTCCCTCTCGTCGTATTTCCAAGAGATCTGTTCTCCTACTTCCCGGATTCGATTCTCTGTGTCCACCAGTTCCTTGTCGTAGTGACGGAGTTCAGCCAAGTTTTCTGTGCTCATAGGTGGGTTTGGTGCAGGCTCCGGGTCAAACCGGGGGAAAAAGGTGTTAGGGTTATTCAAGAGATTCTGAAATTGCCAGTCAGTTGTCCACCATTCTTCCAGCTCTCCTTGTAGAGGTCGGGGGTTGACAATAGGATCTGGGATAGCAGGCTCTAGATTAACTGGAAGTTGTGATTCAACTGGATAATTGAAGAGATTTTCATCAGCATGTCCGATGAGGTCGCTATTTGCCAGTTTGCGATCCAGCTCCTCCCACGGTGGCATTTCCTGGGCTTGCCCTGAACTTTCCCCGATCTCCTTTCCTTTACCTTTATCCTTGGGATCCTCAGTCTTTTTAACCTTCTGTGCAGCTGGCTTCTTCCTCCGTCCACGTCTCCAGCCTATGATTCTCCTTCTCTTTTTCGACTTGGGTTTCTCCTGAGGTTGGGCTTGAAATTCCATAGGTTTCTCAGTGTCGGCCCAATAACAAGAAAAGCCCCCAGAAACTTCCATGTCAGCAGAATAGATAGTGAGATTCTGAAGAGCTTCAGATAACTCATTCATGCTACCAGAATATAAGGAACACAAAATCCTAGTTAGAATGTTATTTATTGCAATTTCCACAGAATCACAAAATGGCAATCAATTAAATTAAGTATTTCTAAATACTTAATTGGCTTAAATCAGTGGCTCTGATACCACCTTTTTCTGTCACGGCCCCCGGCCCGGTGTGACCCGGTCCAGAAGCCGCGGGACAGAAAACCCGTGGTATTTTAATTAATTTGGCAGCGGAAATGTTAACAGGATCGTTTAAACTTAAAAATGCCCAATTTATTTTATTTTCACAAGTTTGGGACAAATCCCATAATTTACAATAAAGGAAATTTCACAAGGAAATTCCCTATTTTACAGAACATATTTATTTATTTTATTGAGCCACTTCTTCAAGCTTGTAGTGCTACACGTCACTTTTTCCTGAATCACAGCAGATCACCTGAAACATGTTTAAAAAGATTTTTATCAGCGGGGAAATACTTGCGAGTCATTCAATTTGCACAAAAGACTCATTGTTATCAATTTACAACATTAAGGGTTTTTATATTTGCCCCTATCATATAATTATCTGGTTCAGTTGTCACTCGACCGAATCTATGACTGTGGACATATCACTAATTAGGCTTCCCCACCTAAAGTGATAAATTGTTAGTAGTAATGTGCACAAAACCCCCCCCCACATACTGCCAATAATTAAAAATTAGCAAAGACTTAATCACTGCAAAGTATAACTGGAACACATTTAGGGTTTTGTAAACAATTTGGTAAAAAGAGAATGACTCACATTGCAAATTTAATCGGACAGAACCTTGCCTACTGATTTAACCTTGTAACCTAGTTTAAATAACAATGCACACGAAACTAGGTCACTAACTTAATACAACATTTACGATAAGCTCACGAAATCAAAACCCTCACGACGAATGACAAAGTATAGCCCGTATTCGGGCAGCACTTAAACATCCATCGGATTGGTTTCAATCGATCGGACATTGTATCGTAGCAGTGATCGAGTTATTACCCTGTTGTCGCAGCAGAGTGTCGGAATTTTGATTGTTTTTGAAAGAAACAGGTATAACTAAACGTACGTAATGAAATTTTCAGTCGTAATAACACCAACATGCAAGTGCCAAACCCCTGTTATATATACTGAAAAATGGTCTCCCCCGCGTGGCGCGCCAGACCCACCTGGTCCTGGCTCGTAGCGCGACGGGTACTCTTTTAGGGTAGGGTAGCCTCGTGTATTTATAGCCTAGGTGAGTCAACAGTTTAACGATTTTCGCGTTCTACAACAAACTGTGAGGATAATCGTTAATTAGGGGATACCCCCTTTGAGTTTTAGGGGCCCTGATCCTAATTCCAACTGTTCTGAAAATTTTAGGGGTCATGCAATATTACTTGGGGGTCTCAATTAGGGTTTCCTATTGGACATAATAAAATAAGAAATAATAATTTTAGCGAGAGTTGTTACAGTTTTGAATACCATGTGCCCACTTGTAAGGCCAAGATCGAAGCACGTTTTGCGAGGAACGATCCTAACGGTTGTGGGTTTCCTATATAAACCCAAGCTCTCATTCCATTTCTGCTCACACTTTGGTTCAACCTGCTCTAAGTTGAAGTTATTACTTCATACCTGAGTTGTTTGAATCAAAACTTCCTAGCTTGGACCCTTTGTAAGTATTCTTTCATGCTTTTATGCGTTTTTAGCACGAAAGTCAAACATTGTTTGACTTTCTGCTTTGACCAGTCTTTGGTCAACACAAAGTTCGTTTGAACTTTGCAATGTGAGCATAATCACGATGGTTATAGTCCCTTGTGACTATACACCACGTTAATTAGGTGTAGTGACGAGTCATTGTTTCGGTCAAAATGCTTATTCATGCGTATTTTGTAACCAAACTATTCTTGGGTATCAAAACCGTTTGTTTTGATATCAAACTTGTTTTCTAACTTGGTTAAACATGTTTCAACATGTTTGACTCGTCACTTTTAGTTTAGTGCTTGTATAGAGTCGTAAGTCAAGCGGCCTAAACAACCGCTTAGACTTTCGAACTCGACCCGTTTGGTCGATCTTTAGGATCCGACCAAGCATGTTTAGTGACCATAGTTGTATAGGGAATAACCTTCCGAGGTTATACCTTATGGTCACTTAGTTTAATTAGTTGTATGATAGGTAGTTTATATGCCTTAGGTAAATGACCAAAATACCCTTCTCATGCATAATTGGTAATTAAGCATATGTAACTTAACTTTTGTCACTTAAACTAATTATGTAACATATTTAGGCATATAATACTTGTCATAGGACTAGTTAGGCATCACGAACGCGCGTTTGCGTGAACGACACGTTAAAGTGGCGTAAGTCACCCGAATGGGTCGTAACGGGTTGAAAGCACTTAGATTAGGTTCCGTTTTAGAATATAGGCTTTGTTAAACCATATCATATGAGTTCCAATACTCATTTGGTTTACGAGACCTCATTCTATCTGATCTTCCGATTTAGCACCTGTGTCACTTCAACCATCATACGAATACCAAACCAATGAAATATTGTATTTCATACTTGGAATTTGTATAAATATGTGTATAGTTTGCACATATCAATTCTTGTTCGATTTCGAGCTTTAAATCGCTTCTGGAAGATTATACGCGATCTGATGCGTAAATATAATCAGTTTAATGCAACAAACACTCCGGAACAGTGACATGGGCTTAATATACCTTAAATAACCTTTACATAACTTAGAAATAAGTTTTGGATGGTTTGGTGTGTCGAAATCAACTTTATTCACTTACAGGGACTAATTTTGACAAACTGCGAAAGTATGCCGATCCGTACTGTAACAAACATTCCGGAACTTGATCATAAGTTAAAAATACCCTAAATACCCTAAATATCCTTTACATAGCTTAGAAATAGGCTTTGAGGGGTTCGGTATGCTAAAATAAACTTATTTGATCAATAGAGACTAAAAGCGTCAAAAGTGCATAAGTTTGCATTTTCGCGCATATCTTACGTTCTGAATATACCCCGACATCCAAAAATTTATGTAATCATTAAAATATTTTATTTTAGTGATTGGCATGATAAAATTCCATTCGTCGCGTAATTTGGATCGTTTTTGCGTTCGTTACGATTTCCGTCGTAATTAACTGAACAACGCAACCGTACGACCAAACGAACCGACATCCGAGATGTTTTTGAGCATATTTTCAGTTCCCTATACTTTAACTTTATTTTAGAGCCTTGAAATGGGGTTAACGGGGCTTAAAAGTGCAAAAAATCAAGTTTTACAAGTGCAGGGACCATTTTTGAAATTTCTGGCAGATACATTGAACTTGGTCCATTTTTGAGATTTTGATGGTTTTAACCCATGGTTTTTCACCCTATAGGCTGGTATTTGATGGTTTTATATGTTCCCATGGTATTCTAAAACCTTGGGCCCAAGTGTAAGGCCATGATTAAAGCACGGTTCTCGATAAACGATCTTAACGGTGGACCGAATCCTATATATACCTACCTCATTTTCATTCTTTCCTCACACATGATCTAGTTTTCTCTAAGTTGAAGTTCAAATGCTTCATACCTGATAATTTAAAAAACTTATAAGTCATGAATCCAATTATAATAAAACCTATGTATCTCACATGCATTTTTATGCTGACGTACCTATTTTTACACATGTTTCAGGTGCTGTTATGTGATGATTGTTGATGCATGCTATACATAGGATGGACTCGTGCCTTAGTGACTTTAAAACTAGAAAGATAATATTTGTATTTATCTGATTTGTAATAAAACAATGAGTTCAATAATTCAATAAAACGAAATTATTTAATCCATGGTTGTGAAACAATGATTCTGTTACGACACTCCCCGACGTTTCCACCACGATTTGTTGTTTTACGTGGTCAGGGTGTGACAAATTATGGCTCCTAATTCTAGATCATGGGTTGAATAGTTTTCTTCATGATTCTTAAGTTGTCTGGATGCATATGCTATAACCTTTTGACGTTGCATCAACACACATCCATAACCTAACTTAGAAGCGTCACAATAGACTACAAGGTCTTCAGTTCCTTCTGGTACTGCTAGTATGGGTGCGTGGGTTAATCTTTGCTTAAGAATTCTAAATGCTTCTTCTTATTTTGTTTCTCATTCAAACTTAACAGATTTACAGGTTAGCTTAGTTAAGGGAATGACTATTCTAGAAAAATCTCGAATAAATCTTCTATAATAACCGGCCAGTCCTAAGAAACTTCTAACCTCAGTTGGTGACTCAGGGGTTTTCCATTTGGTAATTGCCTCGATTTTAGTGGGATCCACATGAATTCCTTCATGATTAACTAAATGTCCAAGAAATTGTACATGTTCTAACCAAAACTCGCACTTTGAAAACTTAGCATAGAGCTTTTCCTTTCTTAATAAACTTAAAAGTGCGTGCAAATGCTTTGCATGTTCCTCTTTACTCTTAGAGTAAATGAGAATATCATCTATAAAGACAATAATGAATTTATCCAAATATGGCTTTCATATTCGGTTCATCATGTTCGTAAATGCAGCTGGAGCATTGGTTAAACCAAATGGCATGACAGTAAATTCATAATGGCCATACCTTGTTCTAAAATCGGTCTTAGGAATGTCCACTTCCTGTACCTTTAATTGATGATATCCTGATCGTAAATCGATTTTAGAGAAAAATTGAGCTCCTTGTAACTGATCGAACATATCATCGATTCTTGGTAATGGATACCGATTCTTAATCGTGACTTTGTTCAATTCATGGTAGTCAATGCACATACGCATCGATCCGTCTTTCTTTTTAACGAATAGAATCGACGCTCCCCATGGCGATGAACTTGGCTGTATAAATCCTTTCGCTAATAATTCGTCTAACTGCTTCTTCAGATCCTGCATTTCTGCGGGTGCCAAACGGTAAGGTGATTTGGCAATCGGTGCTGTCCCTGGTATCAAATGGATTCGGAATTCAACTTCTCTGTCTGGTGGTTGTGCTAGTAATTCTACTGGAATATCCTTTAATTCTTTTCTTTTGGTGTTAGTGATTTTAGAAATCAAATATACTAGTGATCCTTTTCTTACATAACTTGTTGTTTTCATCACAGAGATGAATTTTGTGGATTTAGAAGGCTTATCTCATTTAATTGTGATATTTTCACCCCTTGGTGAATTTACTTGGATTGACTTTTGATCACATAAAATACTGGCTTTATTGGCTATTAACCAATCCCATTCCTAATACAACATCAAATCCTGCTAGATTCATTGGGTAAAGATTTGCACTAAACTTTGGATTTAAAAACTTTATTCTTGCTCCCTGCAAGATTTCAGAAATCCTAACGGTTTCTCCATTTGCTGTCTCTACTAGACATTCTTGTGGGAGTTTAGTTAATAGTTGATTGAGAATTTTGCAAAATGAAGTATTAATAAAACTTTGGTTTGCACCAAAGTCAAATAATACTTTAGCAAAAACATCATTAACTAAAACCATACCGGCTATCACGTCCGGAATCATATTGGCTTCATCTACAGTCAGAACAAATGCTCTAGCATTTTTGGTATTCTTGTTGTTCGTAACTGGAGTTAGTTTCAGACAGTTTGGCTTGATATGGCCTTGTTCTCCGCAGTTGTAACATATCCTGTTGTTAAGTTTCTTTCTGCAATCTTCCTCCTTATGTCCAGATATTTTGCAGAAGTTACAGTATATGGAGCATCTTCCAGAATGCTTCCTTTTGCAATACTTGCAATAGGGTGCAGAGGTAGAACCTACATTTTTCCCACGGTTGGAATTTTCAGAACGAAATTCTTGGGTAAGCCTTTGAGCTAGGTTCTTTCTTTGATCCTATTCTCGTGTACGTACTAACTCATATGTCAAGGTATTTGCTAGTTCTATAGCTTCTTCTATGGTTTGAGGTCTAGCTGCCTTGACTACATGTCTAATCTCTCCAATTAATCCCCACATGTAATGGGAGATTAATACTGGTTCAGGTGATGCAAGGGTTGGCACTATTCTAGCATATTCAAAGAATAACGTAGTGTACCCCTTACTATCTACCCCAGTCATTCTAAGATTTAGAAATTTATTTGCTATTTGTTCTTTTTCATTGGGAGGGCATAATTTCCTTTCTACCATGTTTTTAAATTCCTCTCATTCCATATGGTAAACCCTGTCACTTCCCCTAGACTGGAGGATAGTGTTCCACCATTCTAAGGCTAAATTCTTAAACAGATTAGAAGCAAACATTATCTTATCATCTTCCGCATACTTGCTTATTTTCAAGACTGCCTCAGTCTTTTCTATCCAGCGTAAGGCTGCAACGGCCCCCTCATTGCCCGATAATTCAATTGGTTTACAAGACCAGAATTCTTTATCAGAACAACCACAGGATACGGTTCTTCTTCTTTTGGGAATGGGCACTTGAAGTATGGGTCCATTGTTTACGTTGTGTTCAGGATCAGTTGGTCGCTTACTGTTATGCTTACTTTTATTATCAGCTTCCCTAACTGTTTGAATAATAAATGGCATCGCATCTATTATTCCTTGTGCCACTATGTGTTGGATGGCACTGTTATCCACTTGGTTTCCATTGTTATCATTGTTCGGGTTATTGTCATTCTGGTTATATCATTCTGGTTTTCCGGGTTATTATCCGGGTTCTCTTGATTTACTTGGTCGGCCATCTGAATTTTAAACATTTATCACATATTAATATCACAAGATAATATCTTAATACGATCAATCACATGACATGCATTTTGATAAAAAAACGTCGAGCAGTGCGACTTACTCTTTCTTATATAGTATGCATTTAATACAAACCAGAACGGGAATTTAAAATTACAATACTACTATGCATCATTAACCACGAAGTGGTCTATACTACGATATTTTTATATACACATATTATATATATATATATATATATATATATATATATATTACTACCTCCATCATCCCTTCACGGATATGGATTCATCCAGAAATCCATATGACGCTCGTCGTACTTCCAGACGAGTCGTTCTCCTACCTGCTTCATTCTCTCACTACTTTCTAAAATTTCTTCTCCGAAAGTTCGAAGCTCTTGCACATTTTCTGCACTCATTGGGGGTGCAGGTGCTGGTACTGGATCTGGGTACTGTGGCATGGGTTCTTCCTGAGGATACAGATTCTCTAAGATTTCCCTAATGTATTGATCATTATCGTAGTAGGGATCTAGAGGGTCCAGACCTAGGTAAGCTGCTAGGTTTGGCATGGGTAGGTCTATTAGGTGGTAGCGTTGCACATAATCCCTATGATCATCAAACCACGGATCGTAGTCGGGTATAAGGGATTGGGTGCTGGTACCCTAGGTATCTCCTCTGGATTAAAATCATGCATTTCGACTTGATTTTCTGGGTTGTTTTCTATCTTCATTGGCTGTAATGGTTGGGGTGCTATCAGTTGTTCCAAGTTAGGGTCGGCAGTTGTGGTTGCTAAAATATGGAAGTTTGCTAAACTCCTATTAAGCATGTCTTGGGTGTGGGCATCGGTTTCTCTTTTAGCTGCTGCTAGCACTCGTTGTTCTTGTAACCTTTTCATTCGTTTCCTACGCTCATGTGTTCCCTTACTGAACCATCCTCTCTTTTTCTAAGGGAATGGCTCTTCAGACTGAGCCTTAAATACGAATATCCCTTCTTCATCATCAGCTGAATACCCTGAGAGGGCAGGCTGTGAAGAGGTGCCTTCGCTCCTAGGTGAGCTGGACAACTGACGATACGCGTCAGATGGTCCTTAATCACTCATACTGTAAACTAACAAATAGTCAAATAACACATAACAATAAAATACAGATATGCACGTATTTCCGTAATTTATTTCCTAACATATGATATTTTGGTGTCTGCAAAACACTTCTGTGGCTGAATCAGTGGCTTAGCTCTGATACCACTTTCTGTTGCAACCCCCGCCCCCTATCTGTCCCGGGAACGGGCGGCCGCGAACTCAGTATTGGTGGTATCGGTGATTATCATTATTTGGCAGCGGAAATTTCATCAGGACCGTAGCTAGAAAATATTTTATCAGAGTAAATACCACACTTTTATAATATTAAACATATTGGGATAAAATCCAAGTTTTCATTACAACTGATTTATAGAGATCATCCCCATTTTATTGAATAAAACATCTTCTTTTATTTAGGTAACTTTTATAGCCACTTTTTCCAAGCCTTCAGTGCTGTCCAGCTGGCTTCTATGTTGGCTTTCACATTTTGTTACCTGAAACGCGTTTGAAAACATTTTGTTAGTGGGAAATACTGGTGAGTGAATCCCAGTTTAATCGAGAAGAGTTTTATCAATTAACACAGTATTGAGAGCGATTACAATGTTTACATCTACACAATTACTCATTCAGTACTGTCAATCCTGACTGGTGGGTCATATTACCCATTGGCTAACTCTTTGTCCAATGGTAACGTGTTCCACATTTTGTATACAAAACCCCAACATACCGGCAGTAATTGAAGAATTACAAAGACTCAATCACTGCTTAATCACATTGTAAAATATTTAAGGTTTTGTAAAAACAGTTTTCAAAAAGGAGATTACTCACATTGTTGTCTTAGGTTTCCTTTAACGGTTTCCTGGTGATTATCTATAATTTACACAAATGCACACGTGTTAGTATAATAACCCATTATTTATATTAATGATACCCTCCCCGAGACGACATTCCAATGACTAGTCGGGCAGAACCACGACAGCCGTTGCGGAACCCTGGATCAATCGGGCAGCGTATCTAATACGTAACTGGGGTTATGATACTTACAACGGAGCAGAACTTCGTTAATTAGGGGGTATTTTTGCCCGCTATTATAATTGCTATGCATAAATTAGAGAGAAAGATTGAGAATTGAACTATTGTAAACTGAAGCTCGAGACCCCTATTTATAGTTCTGATAGACAAGTCTCTCGCGGCCTGCGTAACCCGAAAGGTTACCCTTCGCGGCCCGCGACATAGGGGAGGTAGGGTCTAGCTGATCCTGGTCATTACACTAGGCTTGACACGATTATGCCACGTGTCAGCACCAGGTGCGGTCTGGTGGTTGGGCTGTCGCGCCCCGCGTAGACCAGTGAGTGGTCTTACGCGGCCCGCGAGCGATATAAAAATTTGGTTTTTAATTAATTTTTAATAAAATAGAGGTATTCAGGGTCCGTTTTCGCATACGAGGTGTATTTTAGGACATATTGGGATATTTTAAAATATATTAGGGCGTTGAAAATATTTAGGAGGGTTGTTATATTATAAGTTCAAAAAAACTCTTATAGATAATATTAGTTAGTTGAAAAAAACTACATGTTATTCAATTCGTTGGTGTATAGGTTCTATATATAGTATAATTCATTAGTTTTTTTCACTTTAAGAAATTTCTTGTTCTTTAGAATTCTTGGTTTATAGGGACTTCAATTTTCTGTTGTGTATAACTTTGATTCATTCTTCTATGCTCACACTTAACATTCATCTTATTTATTATTCAGTGGTTTTAGAGTTTCAGTGTTCATCCTTTCAGATCTTTACACATGTATGTATGCATTCATCTTATTTATTATTCAGTGGTTTTAGAGTTTCAGTGTTCATCCTTTCAGATCTTTACACATGTATGTATGTTTCTAAAACATGATGTATTGTTTGTTTTTTTATATTATGTTTAACTGTGAACGTCGTTTTTATCCTATATTATATATAATGATAACATGATAAAAAATTGTAACTGAAATACTTAACATTTTTTTTCAGTTCCCCAAACTGCTCCAGCTACTACTGATGTATCAGTTAAAGATGAGAACAGAGGAGAAACTCATCCTCCAAAGGATTTAATATCAAACAGGAAGAGATACAAGAAATTCTGGAGGACGCTGATCTCGATAATGACAAATGTTGGTGTGACAATATTGATGACATCCTTGAGATGTTTAAGCCGTATGATTACTAAATTGATCTCATCATGATGCAAGTACCTAACACTTGAGCTTTTAGTTTTTAACTTTTATATTTAAGACTTATATTTCCCTATACGTGTGCTGCTTTATATAACTTTTATTTATGTTTAAGACTTATTTTTTCTCATTCGTGTGTTACTTGAACCCATCAATGGTTAACCATCACTAGTGCTCTAGTGGTGGCTACGTGTATTTAAGTTCCACCTATGGCGGGCCCGGGTGAGTTTTCCCTCTAGGTCTCAAGTTCGAGTCTGGGTGACAGGGGTTTCTCATTGAGGGGTTTAAACTGGGGATCTATTGTGCGAGAGGGCTCTCTAGCGCGGACTCGGTTAAGACAACGTATGCTAGATCTCCCGACATTCGCGAATAATTCCCACCTTTCAAAAAAAAACTTGATAATTTAAATTCTAAATTTAATAATTACTAGACATGTGTGATACTTATGACATATATTTACCACAATAATGCTACCATAAATATTATACGAATAACAAACTACCAGAAACGAATTATACGAATAACAAACTACAAGAAACGAATACCGGAATGCAAAGTGTTGTCCCTGATGCATTGCACAAACACCCTACTAGTAAAAATATATAATAAGTGAACACATCACACAAGAGTTTACTTCTCAATAAATACGTGACCATATTTACGTTTGTTCTTTTTTTCCACGTACGATCAGATCTTTATTTAAAAGTATAATATTTGATCCACTTTTATTTTTATATTTTCACCTTTTTTATGCACACACTTTATTTTATTTTCACTTTTTTTATGCATACACTTTATTTTTACAATTTTATTTAAAGTGAGCTACTTTTATAAATTTTAAAACATATATGTGGTTTGTAAAATAAAATAGACGTGTGAACTACTTTACATATATCATTATCAAAAAATAAAATTAACTAATCTTTTTTTTATTCATGAGAATATTAAACTTTTAATTATGAACGTGTGAACGTCGATTATATAGGCTTAAAATGGAAATCTTGAATCGAGTTAAGTGGCATTATTCGGTACTATGTAAGGAAACTTGTGATAGCTTTGAAGTGCGAAATGTCTTTTATGCCCCTGGTATACCTTGCTCTGTACGCTTTAGTATGATAGACTTCAAGAAATTTTGATATAAGCCCCTGAAAATTGTAACTGTTCCCATTTTCACCCTTCATTATTATAAAATAGGCAGATTTAGAGGATTGGTTTTTGGCATTAGTGTCAAATAAAAATTCCACCCTTCATTATGTGTTTTATTTTCTGCCATGTTAACATCATTTTCTTCTAAGTAACATCAAGATTGAAATGTTAGTTAGAATTCCTATATACATCACATGTATTTTATTTTTTTATTTATGGTAAGCTCAAGAAAAGTTTATAAACATTAAATCAATACAAACTACACATGTCATGTACAGTAGTTTTTTATTGTTTAAGCATGTTATTTTTTTTTTTTTTTTGAACGGCAAATTTGGATCACTGACGGACCACTGGAGTATCATTGTGCCACCAGCGGAACCACCCGATCATATCCATCTCCACTAGACATAATGCATATACACCAATTCAGGAGAAAACCCAATAAATATGGGAAAAAACCTCATTGTGGGAATCGAACCCAGTACCTATTGGTCCCAAAGTCTTATCACACACTCAAGATGCCACTAGGCTATAAAGCCATGGAATTTAAGCATGTTATTTACAACTAAAATTTTGAGTGTGAACCTTAACACTTAATAAAAGTCATAGTTATGAGCTAGTTTGTGAGTTAATCCATTTTTATTTTATATAAACAAAACATGTTTCTTTGTATCGAGGCAAAACAAGACTAGATATGTTTTGAATAATATAATTTTTAATACTTTAATTCACTACATGTTTTTTTTTGGTTGTAAAAGTGTTTAATGATCGCATTTAAATTTTAAAAAATAATCAACTGTTGTAGTTTACAAGCATTTTATACATGGTACACATCATCAAGTGATATTTAAAAAAGCTCAATATATAAAAATACAATTTTATAAAACCAAATTCTGTAACTAACAAATAGCAAAGACGGTGCTCCTCACAACCAGCGGCGAAGCTTCTTGATGGCCGGGGCCACCTGATTTTTCGCTCGTTGTGTTAGTTTTACCGAAAATTCTGAAATTTTTTTTAGTGTAAAATATTGAATTTTTAAGAGTTCAACCAACTAATATTTCGTTCAAACTCCGCCACCGGTCACAACTTTTACTGTTTATAAGAATGCCCAATATCCAAGACTTTAGTCTTATAAAATCAAACACTTAATAACTTGCTATAAAAGATTACCTGATAACAAAACACGCAAGTGCCAATGATCTCTAGATCAAGTGGTGGAAGAATTGCATTTCTCTTGATAGTTGTAAGTTCAACTCCTACTTGGTGCAGAGTGAGGCACTGGTAGGCAATGATAGGAGATCCAGTAAAACCTGGGTTGGATTCTCGAGCCAAACGAGTTTTACTAGTAATTTTATCGCCGTGCCTACGGGCGGGCGGGTGGGTTATCGGGTTTTCCCCGGAAGTAATGATGGACTCGGGTTACTCTTAGAGTACTCCTTTTATCCAATGGGTGTCTCGAGAGTGTTCGGGATTGATTCTGTTGGCCGTTAAAAAAAACAAAACACGCAAGTAGTGCACCTCAACACTTTCAAAACTTTGGTGCATAAATCATAAAGCAAACAACATTACAAGTACCCAAAGAGTAAATTCAGTTCAATTTCTTATTATAAATTCTCCCCCTTTTTAGCCTCTCACTCTTTTTTCAATTTCAAAATTTTATTTTATTATTATAACAATAATGATCTGAACACAGCAAGCAGTTAACCTAGGGTTCCAGATCCAACGGCCACCACCACTTCACCGTCATCACTCACCGTAACGGCCGCCACCACCACCACCACCGCCACCGTCTGATGTCACCAGGTACATACATATAACATACACACATGACACATGTATGTCATAACATATCGAAGACTTTCGCTTTCTAAATAACGAAAAGTGTGTTTCTAGAACAATCCGGATCTAATTCGCGTATATGACCGTACGATCTTATAATTCTGTATCGATTATTGATTATATGTGTGTACAAGTGTATGTAGATGTGTAATTTTTAGCTGTTGTTGGGGAATTAGGGTTAGGGTTTCGAATTGACGTCATCGGTGTTGAAAATTGTGAGATAGTGACGGGAGTTAGGGGGGAACGGTTGCCGGAGGTCGTGAGGACTCATCGGAAGAGAGTACGGACGGTGCCGGTGCCGATGCCGTCGGTGGAGATGAGGAGGACTACTAGAGTTTTTGGGGCTAGGGTTTTAAGGTCAGGGAGGAGGTTGTTTTGTGGTCCAGTGGTTTTTAAACATATGCGAAGAGCTCCGTTAGCTGCTGCGAATGTTGGAGATGATTGGATCGAGTTGCTGGATAACGGCGGTGGTGGCGGTGGTGGTGAGTGTAAAGAGAATGGATGGCGTAATTCTGATGATGACGCCATGATTAAGTTAGGGAGATCGAGGGAAGTCTGTTCTGTTAAGGTTGTTGATTGTGATGGTCATGGTCGGTCTTTAACGGAGAATAGGCGTTGGGGTTTGGTTTATTCTAGGAAAAGAACGAGGAGTGAATCGATCGGATGTGGTGATTTAGATAAAAAATTTGGAAAAAAGTTTTACAGGAAGCAATCTGGAAAGAACGTTGTTGCTGACGTGTCACCCTCGTCTGTTTTGATACCAGATGTCAACACCACCGAGACTCTTTTATCTTTAAAATCTAAGAAAAAGAGGGTAATACGGGTCTCGGTCTCTAAATCAACCCGCCTAATAAATCTTGTTAACGTCCACCATGGCATCCAAAAACGACGAAGTTCTTTAAGATCAAGTAAACTAAGAAACCCTTCAAATTTTGGAAATTTCAAATTTGACTTTCCGATGAAGTCAAATCCGGTGATCTCAAATCCGATTCAGAACACTAGTATTAAAGAACTCAAGGAGTTAACACAAGATATAGATTCCGCAAGTTGCAATGCAAGTATATTAGTGATAGAATCTGATAGGTGTCATCGAGAGATCGGAGCTGTTATCACAATGGAAATGATTGGTCCCAAACAATGGTTTCTTGTAGTTAAAAAAAGCGGGGTCGAGAGGTTTCGGGTCGAGGCTCTAAACGTAATGAGACCGTGTTTTTGCAATCGGGTCACTCACGCCATAATATGGGCTGGCGGTGACGAAAGTTGGCGACTTGAATTTCCGAATCGACAAGATTGGTTTGTTTTCAAGGAATTGTACCGAAGATGTTCTGAAAGAACCGTACGTGTGCAGAGTTCGTTAGCAAGCATCATACCCGTGCCCCGCGTGAACGAAGTATCAAACTACGCAGATGAAAAATACGTACCGTTCAAGATGCCCGATTTGTATATCAGTATGGGAGGTGATGAAGTTTCTAGAACGTTGGAAAAGAGTGATCCTGTTTACAACATGGATTCTGATGACGATGAGTGGTTAAATAAGTTTAACAATGGGTGTGAATCGTGTGATACAAGGGTTGATGAAGATATTTTTGAGAAAATAATTGATGCTTTTGAACGAGGGTTTTATTGCACTCCAGATGATTATTCTGATGTAACAACGGTTGTTGATCGGTGTTCGACTCTGGCATCAAAGGATGTTTTGGAAGCTGTTTTTGATTATTGGTTTGCTAAACGGAAGAAGCATTCTGCACTTATACGCGTCTTTCAGGTTAAAAAAAAACTATGAACATTATTATTTGTATAAGCTGTTAAGTATCGAAGTGTGCATATCTGACATATGTGTCTGATGGATTATCGTTGCAGCTTTACAAACCAAAAAGATTGGAGCAACTAAATTTCAAATCGGTTCTGCGCAAGAAGAGGTCGTTTAGACAACGTGGGACCCAAGCTGGAAGAGGAAAGCTACTAACTTTCTTGAAAGGTGTGTGCTCGTTCTAGAATAACGGTTTGTTCAAAACTTGTTGAAACCAACTGAACTGCGGAAACCGAAGCAAGGCAGCCAGTTTGAGATCCGTACGGTTCGGTTTTTTTGTGGTTTGGTTTGAAAATTGGATGTGGTTGTGTAAAACCAAATTGGCTGTTTAATCTTTTTTTTTTCCATATATATCTTTTCATTTTCGGAATGTGTAAAATGCTATTTTCGTTCAGTTGGTTTCAACAAAAAAGACGGAAATACCTTTGACTTAATGGAGAAAAATGGATGGAGTTAACGAACCGGATGAAAATGACAAGATTTCAAATCATTTGGATCCAGATGCGAAAAAACAAACCTTTGGACGAAAGTTGCAAAACTAGCCAAACCTCAGTTACGAAAATAGCATTTTACTCTAATAAAATTGGTTTAAGCCGCTAAAATTGAAACGTTAAATTGCCAAACCGTTAAAACCACCCAGCCCGATCGGTTTGATTTGTCGTTTTCTGAAACGTAAAGTTAATCATTCGGTTTATGTGTCGCCTTTTTGATTTTTCACTAATAACCAAAAGTGAATATATATTTTCAGCGGCCTTATACGAAAAGACATCAACTGCGGCAACAGAGGCAGGGAACACCGCTACCAAAGTTGAAGAAACCGAAGCGGCGGCAAACTGGGCAGAACAGGCGGCAGTTGTGAAGCGGCAAAGAGCCCAGCGGTTGATGAAGGTTGCAGACTTACTAACTTACAAAGCGGCGATGTCAGTTAAAATTGCAGAATCTCGAGCAACATCTGATCATACTATTCATGAACTTTTTTTAACCGGTGAATAGCTCGTTGGGTTTTAGTTGATGTTTTGATTTAGCGATAAAAAGGTGGTCGTTTTATATAAAGACGAGGTTGGAGACGTTTTCTTTTAAATTAGTTTTTGGAAGCTTTGGCATGAAAGCTTTTGCTGTACATAAGATGTATGCTTGTACATTCTGCATCACCAGTAGTACTTTACGAAAACTAAATGCTGTACAAGCAGAGGTTTGGTAGTTTTTCTAAAAGTTATAAGGAAAGATGGGTTATAAGTTATAACTTATGAGAGGCATAAAGAACTTGTGTCTGTTTCATGGCCTTTTTAAGTTCTGTTTTATCTTTGGTTCCATTTATCTCATCTTGTTCTTAGTTATTTCACATTTAAAGTTGGCTAGAGGCATAGATGATGGTTGTTAGACTGTAAAGATGGCAGCGGCGGTGCTACATGGTTCTCAGGGCAACGGTGGTTGATTGAGATGTATTTTTTGGTTTTACAATTTTAGACGCCAAAGAGGGAAAGCCGCACGTGTCAACATGTGAGGGGTGTTCAAAACCGGATATCCGAAAATTCGGATATCCGAAATTTTCGGATACTAGATTTCACTATCCGAATCCGTATCCTAAAATTCGGATATCCGAAATTTCGGATACTTGAATATCCAATTATTTATTTAATTTTTATTTTTTTATAATTTTTTGATATTCGGAACCGGATAGTTTCGGATATCCGAATACAAGTTTTCTGATATTTCGGATATTTTTCGAATACTTAGGGATATTAATTTCGGATATCCGAATATCCAATTATTTATTTAATTTTTATTATTTTTTGATATTCGGAACCGGATAGTTTCGAATATCCGAATACAAGTTTTATGATATTTTTCGGATACTTTCGGATATCCCAAAATTTTTAAAATCATTATCTGAATGTGAATCTGAAAATTCGGATATCTGAATTTTCGGATATTTAGGATTCGGATATCGGATAATTCAGATCGGATTTTTGGATACGGATAATTTTGAACACCTGATGTCAATATTTTGGCTTTGATAGGTTTTTATTATGAGTACTTAGATAGGCCAAACTTTTACAATTTATAACACCTTTAGTCTTTGAAAATAATTTGGGTTACCTTTTTTTTGTTAACAAATGGGGACTAAACGTGTTATAAATTGTGTATCAAAACTAAAATATTGACATAATATAAGGATCAATCCTGTAAATTAAATCTATTAACATATTGAAACATTCGTTGAGTTAAAACTTTTGTTGGCCATTTGTTCTATTTGAAGTTTTAAACTATTTACCGGTTTAGCATTACATTTAGTGCTCAAGATTCATAGGTCACATCTACTTATATGTTTCAACTAACTATTGATAAAGCGTTTGGTTCGTTGAAATTCAATAGTATTGGAGTCCGAATTCAAATCCTAACAAATGTGGCTTGAAGAATTCCGTGGAACTAAAATCTCAATGCTTATAATATGTTTGGTAGGAGGATGAAGGATGAGGATCAATACAGAACACTAACTATTGCGAGAACAAAAAGAACAAATCTAAAACACTAAATTTTGGGATTTAAGTTTCATGTTTTTTTTTAAATTTTATGTTTCTTACATTCATATATGTATTATATATACATAAAAAACCATATTTTTTTACCTACACGTAGCTTACATATATGTTGGTAATTTAACCTACACATAACCTACATATGTGTAGGTTATAGAAAAAGTGAAAATTTTCCATGTTTTGTTTTGAATTCTAGTGTAAGAAATAATAAATCTTATATTTGCAACATTTTCATTTACTTTTTAGGTTTCTGCCAACCCGCGAACACGACCTGTTTAGCACCCCTATTTCAATTGCTTCAGATCAAATAAATTCTGTAAACCAAACTCCCCGTAATTTTTCTTAGGTGTGGCTTTGAAAGAACTAAAAAAAATAAAACAAAAAACCTAATATTTATGCGAGATCATGTATTTACATTTTACACCACTACGAATATCATTTGATTCATCAATGTTGGTCATCCAACCTCGATCCGAAAAGAAATTTTACAGGTCATGTGGTTAGTCGGAAATAAGTGGATGGTTATTATTATTATTTTTTTTTGTCTATTTCAAATATCTCATAAACAAATTTGCATTCATTTTTGTTAACTAGGCATAACAAATACATTTAGTTTAACAATTTGATGAATAATAATCAGACTAAAAACATGCTAAAAAATACTCTTGAAATAACAATTGACATTTGCCTTATATATAAGGGTACCTGTCTTATGAAGGAAGGTGCACATGAAAATCTTTAAGAAGAGATCTTCAAAACACGGTTTACCCGAATTTAAAATAATTAAAAAAAGATTCATTTTCAAAGGAAAATCAACAATGTTTTCATGTGTATAAGTGTTCTTTTTAAATGAATCCTTCAAATGGGTTACTACTGTCGAAATTCACCACATCGGGATACACCCGCCTCCGAACCGGGGAAAACCCTCACCTAGGGCCGAAGCCCGTGAACACTCGCCTGAAGGCACGACAGTGCGGTGAGGTAAAACCCGCCCAGTTCAAGGATCGAACTACTGATCTCCACCTATTCGCCTAGTCTCCAATCATCACCAGGTGCCGCAGAAAATAATAAGGAGGACAGGAATCGAACATGAGCCCCTTAGAACGCCAAATCTTTTCCTTACCACTCCACCGTCACCACCTCATTGTGGCTTCATGTGTATAAGTGCATTTGAGGTTTTTTAAATAATTGAATTTTAAGACTCTGTCCAATAAAAAACTAACCGATTTGACTTGTGATAAGTGGTAAGTGGAGAAGAGGTGGGAGGGTCGGCCCGGCCTTTGACTTCCTGCTTCACCGGGGGTCAAAGATGTCAGAAGTCAATAAATAAAGTCAACCTAATTTAACTTAAGTTTTAGAGTGTTGAGGCTTGAATTTCAAATATAGAAATTAATAACTTTACATTGTAGATGATGTTAATCCTAGTTATTAAAGTGTTTGTGTAATATATGATATCGTATATGTTGATTTTTTCTTTAAATAATCGACCTCGAAAACGGGGTAGAAGGATAACATTTATCATATAATTATAGTAGTCTTTTTTTTACGGTGTAGATGTGTTATTGTGTGGAACGAACTGAAATTGTTATTGTTTATATCGAATTTAGGCATATAAGCTTTTACGTATTGTGTGGAACGGACTGGAATTATTATTGTTTATATCGAATTTCGGCATATAAGCATACAGTGGCGGATTCGGAATTTTTTTTCAAGGATTCCTTTTACTAGATTTGCACTAATATTTTTTTTAAATCATACAAGGTTTATACTATTTTTTTTTTCCAAACCAAGAGGGTTCCTGAGAACCCTGAAACCCTCTAATCTGCCACTGTAAGCGTATACGTATCAATTGACTATAATTAATGCGTGTATTTTTTTTGAACGGCCAACGAATCCTCCAAATGTGCTACTGGCGAAATTCACCACATCGGGATACACTCATCTCCGAACTGGGGAAAACCCTCACCTAGGGCAGAAGCCCGTGAACACTCGCCCAAAGGCACGACAGTGCGGTAAGGTAAAACTCATTCAGTTCAAGGATCGAACTAGCGATCGCCGCCTACTCGCCTAGTCTCCCATCATCACCGGGTGCCATTGAAAACTAATGGGGAGAAGCAGGAATTGAGTTTTGGTCTATTGGAAACCCAAGTCTCTCCCTTACCACTCCACCACAAGCACATAGTTGCACAAAAGCATTTTCCAAGTTAAATAATGAAATCTTTAGATTTGATACTTTAAAAGATATTGATATCTACTTGATAATACAATTATATTTATGAAGTTAGTACGATTAACTCTATCAAGTAAAAGATCATATTGATATGTAAATAATCCATAATCAAACAACTGATTTGTCAAAGACTATTTAAATGTGTGCGAACTAATTGGAATATCTTTTAACAATATAAAAAAGAACTGAATCAGAATAAATCTTCTTGCCTTGAAGTTGATATATAGTGTACAGTTGTTTCTGGATGCTTCTAAATTGATGGAACAACAATTATCCAAACTTGAAAATAATTGAATGGGTCACTTTTGTAGATTGATGGGGATACGACCTCGACAACATTATGAACCCGAAACATGTCATACACAAAACCGAACATGACATGACTTGTTATAGATTGATATAAACATGATCTGTTTAACCCAATTTTTTCTGTGCATATTAACATTTTTTAATAACAATTTTTAATATAAAGGTATAAATCTAATTAGTTATGTTTAAACATAATGCATGTCTCTAGTTTCTCTTTTTATCTTTTAAACACCACATAAGATTAAATTAAAAACTAATAAGATTAAGGTATAACAAAGCACATTTAAAAAAAAAGAATATAAAATTAATTAAACAGGTCAATCTGCATTGACCAGAACGATGCGTTTAACTAAACATGCTCACATGTTCGATCCAAAAATGACATGGGCTTATTTTTTAAGGCAAACTTAAGAACTTTATATTAGTTTCATGTTGTGTTAATCTATAACACATTGTAATGTAATTTTAGATGGTTTTTATGATGGTATATGAAAAAGACCTATACTAAATTAGTAAATTTCCTACTCCATATTTTTGTTTCATCCCTACCTGTCCATGAAAGTTAAAAATTATAATAACAAATTAAAGTTTAAATATAAAGTTATTGAGTTCCATAGAATAGAAAATCGTACTTAATACAAAACTTGATGTAAATGTTTTTATATAATTGTAATGATATTAGTACGTGGTAGTAAAAATATATACACGATTTACTATCTTTTTAGGAAAGTTTAATTTTTAACTAATAAATTAACTTATTTATTATTAGTTTATTACCACATCAAAAGAAAATTTTGCTAATTTTAAATTAACTTATTTATTATTGTTACATAAAAAAATGTTACTAAGACGTCAAGTAGGTTTCGATGCCACGTACATAAAACAAGATACATTTTGATACGTAATTATGGTTGTATTAATACATAAACATGAAGTGTCAATTGAATCGGGAGTGGAGGAGTGGATGCCAATGATCTCTAGATCAAGTGGTAGAGGGCTTGCATTTCTCTTGAGAGATGCAGGTTCGACTTCCACTTGGTGCAGAGTGAGGCACTGGTGGGCAATGATAGGAGACCCAGGGAAACCTAGGTTGGATCCTTGAGCCAAACGGGTTTTACTGGTAATTTCACCGTCGTGCCTACGGGCGGGTGGGTTACCGGGTTTTCCCCGGAATTGGTGGTGGACTCGGGTTACTCTCGGAGTACTCCGTTTGTCCAGTGGGTGCCCCGAGAGTGCTCGGGATTGAGTTTGTTGGCCGTTCAAAAAAAAAAAAAAAGAATCAGGAGTGGATATACCTTATAATAATGGGTAGCCCTCGTTACTATTTGACGCTTCGACGGTAGTGTAACATTTTTGAAAATTTAACGTTTTTTCGATTTTGTTGTCCTTATAGAAGATTTTTTTTTTAAAACATTGTCCCTATAATTATTTTCTAGATCTGTCACTGAATTGAATGATGATTATAGATTCAGATTTAGTCTCTTAATTTGGTATTGGGTACCGGTACTGGTTCCCATTTTTCAGTACCGGTACCGAACCGGTATATTCGGTACCGATACCACTTTTCCCCGTTTTTCGGTACCGGTACCGAACGGGTACCGTGCTCATCTCTAAAAGTTAAAAAGACGTTAAAGCTTTGTATAACTTTCTTTCCCTTAATTAAACTTTAAACCTTTTTACCATAATTTTACGTAAAACACATATTAAAATCTTTTAGACGTGTTATCGCTTAACTCATACTTAGCGAGGCATACTATTCCCGTTGCAACGCACAGGATATAATACTAGTATAATTTAACGTGGAGATAAAAAAAAGTTCTACATAAACACCGTGATTAGATTAGATGTACCCAAGGTATTGATGCCATAAACAAAAGTTTTTTTTTAATATTTCAGTTTGAAGACATATTTGTACGTTATTTGTTTGAATCTTTCTTTTGCCGTCCTTAATATAATAATAAACGAGGTCTTTAATACATGTACTATACTTTATATTATACTTAATTTATTATTCCTTGAAAATAAAGAAAATATTTAATAATTCATTGACTTTGCAACCTTTGTTATTATATAAAGGTTTACCCCACCCCTATCCTCATACATTCACTTCATCTTCTACAAATACACATAAAAACACCTGAAAACATGATTTGTCTAATATACGATGGCTATGGAGCTTCAACAACAACCCTTGTGTTCATCACTTGCGTTTGGGTTCCGTTCGTCCAATTAAAAAACACATTTTTCAAGATCATATCTGTTTTGATGATGATGTTGTGTCCTTTACAACGACGTCATCATGATCATGGCAATGCCCTTAATCATGACGTGTGTTGGAAAGTGTTTCCAGACGTCCACCATCTCCCTACTCTTCCATTTCATGATGTTGCCTCGAGAGGAGATGGTGGAGCCGCTAGCAAAGTGAAGGATGATATATGCTCCATTTGCTTGTCAGAGTTCGGGGATGGTGATGGAGTGAGCCAACTCGACAAGTGTCATCATGTGTTCCATAAACGTTGCATTGTCCGATGGCTAGATCATGGCCACTTCACATGCCCTCTTTGTAGATCTAGTTTGTTGGACGTCTCATGCAAACTTGTAGCATAAAACATGTTTTTTTTTTCCTAGTACTTTTAGAATGTAGTTAGCATATGGAGTAGAATTCTTATTATGTAATTAACCCGGTGGACAATCTTAGTTCTGATGTTATGTTCCAATCATATTGTTAAGAGTACATTTATATTTATGAATTCATATAATTACACCCAAATCTCTCTAACTTTAGCTTTGATCAAATATGATGGATAAGAGAGAAAGTCCTTGTTTTTAGAATAGGACTGGATGGTCGGGATGGGAACGCCTACATAACCGGTTTGGTTGAGTCTATTTGAACCGGTTGAACCGACGGACATGCAGGGGCAGACCCACCCCCAGCCCAAGGTGGGCGGACGCACCACCTGAAAAAAAAGTTAGGCTTAATATCTGTCGAAAATCCTGACCGCACCCCTTGGAGTTTTTCATCCGCAACCCTTGGAAATTTTATGAATTTATATTTTAGAAAAATATATAAATTCATAAGTCTAAAATCTAAACCCAAGCCCAATCCACATTATTTTTAAACAAACATAAAATAACCCAACCCACCACCCAGGAAGAAAAAAAACACAGCAATGTTGCAGCAGACCGAATCAGAGGTTTTTCTTGCCGGAGAAACCTGAAATCCGGTTGCCTCAACCCACGCAAACTACAACTTTCCTCTAATTCGGGTATGGATTGAGTTTTTATGTTTATATACTTGTTTTAATAGTATTTTTGTAGAAATAGAGTTGTAAAAGTTTGGAAAATTTTGTTGTTTTGATGTTATTTGAACCATTAGTAGGGTGATGATGTTGTTTTAGTTTGTTTAAATGTTTCCTTACAAGGAATCAACAACTATGGCTTGAAGTTAAAAGTGAAAATTATGAAGTTTTGGTGATGAAAATTAATGGTGTTTTTGTTTTAATTTTTATAGGAAGTTAGGAACTATGAGTAGGGAATTTATGGCGCGATTTATCAAGAGGAAAGGGGTTGAATCATCTTCTGAATTCGTTGATGTGGATACTCTTCCTTCGGATCATTATGATCGCAAGCCGATTGAATCATATAATGTGAATCAACGAGATGAGATTAGAAGGGCATATCTACTAAGAGGACCATGTCAACCAAGAGGTATCGAATTCCTACAATCAACGTTTCAAGGTAACGAGTTAAGAAAATTTAAGGAATAATGGTATGACAAACACGAGTATGAGGGATGGTTAGAGCATAGCGCAAAATCGGATCGCGTGTTTTGCTTATGTTGCTATTTGTTTAGGAGCCAATTTGGAGATCATAGAGACGCCTTTACATCCGACGGGTATAACAATTGGAAAAAAGTACATGCGACACTGAAAAAACATGTTGGCTTAGTAAATAGCCTCCACAACAAATGTTTCCAAATGAGTGCCGATTTAGTTAACCAAAATCAAGCGGTACACACACAACGGGACAATAGGACCACTAAGGAGAAATGTGAATACCAACTTAGACTAAGTGCTTCTACCTTGCTTGGAAAAAATGTTATTGAATGGCGGATTAGCGTGTCGTGGTCATGATGAATCAAAAGATTCATTAAATAAAGAAAATTTCTTAGAGCTTTTGGAACTAATGGGTGAAATGAATGAAGATCTTGGTAAGGTTATCTTAAAGAATGCTCCCGTGAATAACCAAATAACAAGTCCTAAAATTTAAGCGGACCTTAAACATTGTTATGCTCAAGATGTACTTAAACAAATTTTAGAAGAACTGGTGATGATGTTTTTTCTTTATTAGTTGATGAATCATGTGACGTATCATAAAAGAACAAATGGCGGTTGTTATTCGTTTTGTTGATAAACTTGGGATTGTTAAGGAGCGTTTTATTGGGCTTGTTCATGTCAAAGAGACAAACGCACTAACACTTAAATTGGTTGTTGATGATATATTGGCACGTTATGGGTTAAGTTTGAAAAGGATAATATGCCAAGGTTATGACGGGGCAAGTAACATGTCGGGCGAGTTTAACAGCTTAAGGACTCTAATTTTAAAGGAAAATGTTTCGGCTTTCTATATTCATTGTTTTGCACACCAACTTCAACTAGTTGTTGTGGCAGTTGCTCACAAACACACACCTATTTGGAGAGTTTTTGAAACGATAACATTTTTAACATATGTCGTTTGTGCATCTTCCAAACGACAAGATATGCTTCGTGAAAGCCGAAGAAGACAATTGGAAAAAATGGAAGACATACTTTGTACCAGAAGTGAGTTGAATTAAGAAATGACACTTTCAAGGCCCGGAGATACACATTAGAATTCCCACTACAAAACGCTTTCCCGTTTGATTACTTTATATCCAAACATTATGGAAGTTCTTAGATGGCTAGTAGAAACGGGTCAAACTCTTCCTTGTAGTAGACAAGCGGACGAACTTCTAGAGGATATGAAAAAATACGACTTTGTATTTTACATACACTTGATGGAGCATATTCTAAATATCACACACACATTGTCTCAATGTCTTCAAAGAAAAGAGCAAGATTTGATGAATGCGGTTAAATTGGTTTCTTCCACCAAAAAACCAACTTGAAAAGTTTAGGTTGGAAGGTTTTAATGAGTTATTGTGAAGGTTAACTCCTTTTGTGACATGTATGAACTTGAGGTGAAAATTTGGATGGTGAATACATTAACCCAAGGTGGCCAAGAAGAAAGAGAACATCACAAAGGCATTATTACGAGTGTGATTGTTTCATTGCGGTTCTAGATTTGCAAATTCAAGAATTTGGGAACCGTTTTAACAAGGTAACATAAGAACTACTTGTTTATATGAGTTGTTTGAGTCCATGTGATAATTTTAGTGAAATTGACATTATACTAAAGCTAGCCGAGAAGTATCCATATGATTTTGATGAAGCCGGAAAACGAAGGCTTCCGGTTCAACTCGGAAGCTACATTGATTTTGTGAAAAAAGATAAACAATTCGCCAACTTGGATGATTTGTCAAGTCTTGTAAGGTTAATGGTTTCAACAAATATTCACCTATCATATACATTAGTGTTTCGTTTATTGAAGCTTGTTCTCGTATTGTCCGTCGCAACCACAACAGTTGAAAGATATTTTTTGGTAATGAAGAACGTGTAGACTGACTTTGCGTAATCGGATTGGCGATAAGAATTTAAGTGATAGTTGTATATGTTATATAGAGAAAGGCTTGCTTAGGAAAGTAATTCTAGATGATGTTTTGGATATATTTCAAAAATGAAAACCCGTAGGGCGATGCTTTAAATATATTTGTAACAACGTCTGACGTTTTTTAATGACTATATAAATTTTAGCTTGATGTCTTTTGTTTTACATGACCCGACTCGAACCGACGCGGTATGAACCGAAATTTTTTATATACCTAAGGGCCTAAAATCTTTAAAAATATTTCGTACCCCAAAGAACAAATTCTTGAGTCCACCACCTCGGACATGGCCGGTGGCTAGACCGGATTTTAAGTTACTTATTTTTTTTAAAATTTTAACGACTACTAATGTTCCATGTTTTGTTCATCTCACGCTTCATACTTTTCTAACATTACAACCCCATATAAAAATTATGTATCAACATCAAAATTATTTATGTCGTCGTTCGGTACGAGGAATTCAAAGGAATTGACATCTCAATTCATATAATAACATCATTGGTTTGGGAATGAATAGAACTGGAACCAAAGTGAATCATATTTCATTAGTCCACCTGTAGTGGGGCGCTATGTATGCGAATTTATGGCCGATCGCGCCCCATAGCGCCCAAAACACCACGACGGGCGACGCTATGGGGGTCAAATGTGGGTATGGTGCCATTTCCATAACGGCGTGATTTTTCTTAAGAGGGAGGAGGGCTATGGTTTTGACCAATCAAAAAATAGTTAAGTGTTTTTTTAGTTAATTAATAGAAATGAAAATTAATAATTAGGTAATGATGGGTAGGGGCTTTATAACTACGGGCTCTAGTGATATAACGCCCCATAAAGCCCCTGTGTGACGTGGCACGACACGTGCCGCATAACGCCCACAAAGGGGCTTTATGACTACACATAGCCTTAAAGTAGAGAAATATTTGACTCTCTAACAATCACCACCGTTTTGACAACCCATATCATAGATGTCATGATCATTACACCTAGAGTCGCTACCACCAGCTTGTCGTCACCGTTACTATCACCGTCGACACTACCACACCACATTTCAACCCAGTGGCGGCTTTGATGGTGTGCGAGGAGGACCTCCGCACAAGGCCCGTGATTTCGAGGGTCACACGATTTAAAAAAATCCGATGTGTATATATATATATATATATATATATATATATATATAGGGTAAGGATAGTGTAAAAAGGGCCTAAAGTGTGAGAAGTGTACTATAACACTATATATAATACTATATAACACCATATAAACACCATATAACAGTATGTAACACCATATAATACCATATAACACTATGTAACACTATATAACATTATATAACAAATATAACACAATACATATATCATAGACATGCTATCAGACAACCTATAGTGTTATATTTGTTATATAATGATATATAGTGTTACATAGTGTTATATGGTATTATATGGTATTATATGGTGTTACATATTGTTATACGGTGTTTATATGGTGTTATATAGTATTATATATAGTGTTATAATACACTTCTCACACTTCTCACACATTGAGCACTTTTTACAGGATCCTCTACCTATATATATATAGAGTTAATTACATAGTTAGTCCCTGTGGTTTGCACAAAATAACATACTTAGGTACTAATAGTTTAAAATCACCTTCTATGGTATTAACTTTTCATTTTGTAACGTTTGGAGGTATTAACTTCTAAGGTAGTAACATAGGTGGTCCCTGTGGTTTGCACAAAATAACATAATTAGGTACTAACAGAATGTGATTTTAAGCCTACAAATAAGCTTAATACCCCCAAACGTTACAAAATGAAAAGTTAATACCCTAGAATGTTATTTTAAACTATTAGTACCTAAGTATGTTACTTTGTGCAAACCACAGGGACTAACTATGTAATTAACTCTCTCTCTATATATATATATATATATAGGCTAAGGCTCCATGGGAAACCCTTATGTTTTTAAAAAACCCTAGAAAACCCAACCTCCCGACATTTATTTTTGAAAAAAATAACACATGTAATATACATGTTTTTAAGAGTTTTTGGCCAAAAAAAACAAAAAAGCACCGAAGGATTATTTAAAAAAAAAAATAAACAAAATTCAGCAACTTCGGTGACTAACATGTGTTAGGCAAAAAATGCTGAAACTTGTTTATTTTTTTTAAAAAGATCCCTTCGGCGCTTTTTTGTTTTTTTTTTTGCCCAAAACTCTTAAAAACATGTATATTTCATGTGTTATTTTTTTCAAAAAAAAAATGTCGGGAGGTTGGGTTTTCTAGGGTTTTTTAAAAACATAAGGATTTCCTACCTAGCCCTACCCTATATATATATATATATATATATATATATATGTGTGTGTGTGTGTGTGTGTGTGTGTGTGTGTGTGTGTGTGTGTGTGTGTGTGCGTGTTACTTTTTCTAGATAGTAAACACATACAAATTCCAATATAGGCCCATTTACAAATATTTTTTTATGGTTTAGAATTTAGCCCACTTGACATTCGGTTTATTGAGCCCAATACTAATTTGATATTTCTTTTAATAATAATAAAACATTACCGAAGAGCACATTTTTTCAAGCTCGAATATATTACTTGAATTCTGAGAGACGCCTCTATTTCAACCTCTTTTATAATTTAAAAAAATCAAACATGATTGTTGTAACGCCCTGCGTCTAGAAACTTTTATCTTTTGGCAAGTTTGGTCCCTGAAATTTTAGTGTTGCCTAATTGAGCCTTAAACTATGTTAAACTATGTGAAGCCTTGCTCGGTGTGATACTTTGTGAAACTTGACTCTTGATAATTGACTCACGATACTTGACTCTTATGATACTTGAATCTCGTGATACTTTGAATCTAGACTCTTTTGATGCTTTGAAATTTGAAACTTAAAGCTTGACACTTGTCATGTTTGATGCTTATTAAACAAGAGACTTTGATACTCGATACTTTGATGGAACGAGAAACTTTGGTGCATGAAACTTGATACTTATTGAACGAGAAACTTGGATTCCTTATTGAGCAAGAGACTTGATATTTGATGCTTTGATACTTAATACTTTGATACTTGATGCTTATTGAACGAGAAACAAGCTTATACGCAGACTTCAAACTTGGAAACTTTTGTGTTAAGTATATAATTTTACCATGTAATGATTTTTCACAATAATACGCAACGCAACGCTTAATCTAGCTCGCAAAACGAACCAAAGTCGGAAAACTAGCAAACAGGATTTGGATGTCCGAATGGACATCCGATCGGACGACCATCCAATCGGATAGCCATTCGACCGAACAGCCATCCGACCCTTGCCCTAGCATCGCCTTATCTGTCCCTATCAGCTATAAATAGGCCCCTTGTGCTCTCATCTCACACTTTTCGCCTCTGTCATCCGACCACACGCATTCCTAAGTCCTTTTAAGCACTTTTCTCGAGATTCAAGCTCAATCAGTAAATATTTATTCTAGATTCTTGTACAACTTTAGTCATTTAACACTTCTACACAAGATTCTTCAACAAAATCACACGAACACTCAAACATTTTCATGAAAACCAGCTGATTTGGGGTTTCTTGAAGGTGTTTTCCACTCAGTTGATGAACAAACTGTTATGGAGCATCATTTAATCAAGAACGACCCTCGATCTTAAGGATTTTCACAGTTTTCATACGAAATCTAAAGGAAACTTGTACTTTTATCTCAGATCTGATGAAATGACACTTGTTTTCCGGTTCAGATCTGATAAACATCATGTTGTGCACTTAATTTTCGAACTTTTCTCCAACTATTATACAAAACAGTGGTGGAATCGGTCTCAAATGGGCTATTGACTCGTTCCTTAGTCAAAAGTCGGTCCGAGAACTGAACTTCACCGGAAAACGGACAGTTTGACGAGTCCAAACATGAAGCGCACCGGAGATACGTCGTTGGTTCGAGAAGGGGTGATTCCCAGCCGACCGAACGAGCTGAGTCTGGTACGTTTCCGTTGTTTGACGCGTCCTTACATCGTCCCCGTTAGCTCAAAACTTAGAAACTTTCACAACACTTCACTCACTGATCGTCTGTCCGGATGGCCATCCGATCGGATGACCATCCGTCCAGATGATCTGACTATGTTACACTTGTTTGTTTTTACAGGACACTATGATCACAACGTTTGAAACTTTAACAGTTCACAAACTTTACCCACTGATCGAATGACCATCCGACCGAATGGTCATCCGACCGAATGGTCATCCGACCGGATGACCATCAGCTCAGGTATTCTATCAGACACAGATTCTCGATCTTAGCACTGTTCGACACTCTGTTCCCAACTGGGTCAGCTCTTAAAGGACTTATGCTCTGTTCCCTGCACGCAGGCTGATCCAACGCTCCCTTCTATCCAATCATTAGCAGTGTTTGGTATTAGCACCCGCTGTGAGTATACTCGATCCCTTTTTGTTTTAAACACTTTTGGGATGCAACATGTATTCTATAAACTTGACACTTGAAACTTGAAACTATTTGAAACATACTATATCCTCGTTAAACATGAAACTTGAAACTTGATACTTATGACTTTTATGCTATGTGAACGTTTAATCCTTGTGTGTAGTTCCGCCTTAACAATGGTAGCGCTATAGGGGTAATGCACCTCCCCGTTAGTCCTGGGGTATTGTTAAGAGGAGACATTTTAACCTCCCGTTAGCCTTTGGGAAAGGCATTTAACGCATTGGAAACTTGGGCTATCACTTGTACTGCGTAAACTAGCATGGTGAAACCTTTATATGTTTATATGAAGGATATGAGTTTTTTTTTTGTAAACTATTATGCTACGCATTCAAACTTGTATGCTCGCCAACATTTTTGTTGATAGTATTTTAATACATGTTGCAGGTTGATAGTAGCTGATGAAATCAAGAAACATGCTCTGCTTAGAAACTCATCTGAGTTCATTCGGGAATTTTGAACAATACTTGGATGTTATGTATTTGATACTTTTGTGGTTGAATCGTGGATGCTGTTTAGACAATTTTTATGAAATTTGATTAATCCTTATTGAAACAAATAGTGCTGTGGAATCTCTTGAGTAATCTGAACGCTTAGTGTCGCGCCCCAATGTTTCCGCCATCGGTTGGGGTGTGACAGATTGGTATCAGAGCCATAATTATATGGGAATTAGGAAAAGTAGGAATGCTTTGCCTAGTCTATAGTTCTAGGAAACTTGACTCTTATTTGTTGTTTAAAACTTATGCATTCTACCGTACATGCTTCCTAGCAACACTTTCCTGTTAAACATTACAAGCCTTTCCTAAGGCTAACAGAATACACACTTGGATGCCTTGAAAACACTGTTGAGCGGTGTTTTTATTTTGCACGAGATTTAACCTCAAGACAGGAGTGACATCCAAACCTTGAAGGGGAAATCTCCATAATCTAGTAGGTCTTGTCTATTGATGAGCACCGACACTATTAGGGCACGATGTTGTCAAGTTAGAGGTGAAACTCACATCTTGATGACTAGTCCCACTCTTTGATTTTCAGTCTCGCCAAAGTCTCGAAATTCCCAATCAATTAGGGACGTGTAGTGACCGAAATGACATATATCGTAGGCCTAACATCGATGACGAATTTGTCTAAGTAAGCCAAGGCACGTTGCCTCAATTCGAGAGGGGTTTGATTCACTTTGGTTAGTCAACGTTCCTCTACCCGGAACAATCCTATGTTTTATGAGCCTATCTTTTATGTTATCTCGATTTTGCATATGGTTTTACACTTGATACTTTGTTCATTTCGAAACTTTTACACGGATCGCACGCATCTCCGCAATCTAAAACATTAATAATAATCTCTCGGGATCGAACTAAATTTATGATGCTTTGATCATTATGTTATACTACGTGGGATCTTGGTTAAGCTATGAGAAAACATGTCGAACGTTTATGCTATGTGAAACAATTTGATCAAACTATGTGAAACATGTTGAACGTATTATGATGTTAAACAATGTGAAACTTGTTGAACGTTTTGTGATATGTGAAACAACTTGAGTCTTTTACCCAATCATGTGAAACTTTATGCTATACTATGTGTTCGTGAGACTATGGTATTTAAACAAAATCTTGTGATCGAGTCTTACCCGATTTTTAATCTGACTCTTTAGATGTCGTCAAGTCGTCTCTCCAACCCACACAAGAGGTCAAAGGCCAACACTCAGAAAAAGATGATGTCTTTCATGGCCGACCAGATTGCACGTATTGTTCCCAATATTGTCACTGAAATCCAGGGATCAAACACTCCTCCCTCCTCTGTTGACTCTAAATCAAACAAACCTAAGCCTGTGAGCTTTAACTACAAACACTTTGTCTCTTGCAACCCTAAGCCCTTCACGGGCAGTGATGGGGTAACTGCAATGCTGGAATGGTTCAACAGCGTAGAAGTTACTTTCATCAACAGTGAATGCCCTGAGCACCTAAAGACTAGGAGTGCAACTGGCGTGTTTCAAGGCAGAGCTCTAGAATGGTGGAAAAACGAGAGAAACATCCGCACCAATGATGAAGCTTATGCTTTACCCTGGGCAGAGGTTAGGGAAATGATGATACTTGAATTCTGCCCTCCGCATGAGCAGCAGAAACTTGAGGATGAATTCTGGCATCTGAAACAAGTAGGTGACGACAACTTGGCTTATACTACCCGTTTTAAGCAACTCAGCATCATTGTGCCTCACTTGGTTTCCACTCCTAAGCGCATGATCACCAAGTATATTCATGGGTTACCTCCTGCTATGCGTGACGCCATTGAAGCAACTCAACTCAGCTCTATTGAAGAAGTTTACCATCTTGCAGCAAGTTTGAACAACAACTGTGTTCGCGACAAACAGTCTGGAAACTCTGCTCCATCAAAACCTGCTAACCAGATTACCCAGCAGTCGAGTGGCAGCAAGAAATGAAAGTCTCAGGGTTCTGGTTGCAATGCAATTATCCCTGCTGCCACCGCAAACCCTACTGGAAATGTTGTTGTGCCAGCTGCTGCTAATCCTCCTGCTCCAGAGAACATCAAGAAACCGTACACTAGGGTGCATCCCAAGTGTGCGACTTGCAGCTATCATCACCCGACGAACTCTGCTTGTCGTTTGTGTACCAACTGCAAACGCTACGGTCACACAACCCCTTACTGCCGTTAAGCCAATCAGGTCCAGCCAGCACCAACTCAACCAGCTCAGCCAGCTCTTCCGGCCCCTCAGAACCCGAAACCAGCAAACAATGTGAGAGCATGCTACAAGTGTGGAGACACTACTCATCTCCGTAACCAATGTCGCCAGCTGAATTAGGATCAGCAGTAAGCCGCTCATGGACGAGCATTCAACATCAATGCAAACCAGGCTCGTAACGACAATGACGTCATTAATGGTACGTTCCTCGTTAATAATCTTTACGCTTCGATACTATTTGATACTGGTGCCGACAAGAGCTTTGTGTCCGTAGAATTTGAATCTTTGTTAAACTGTACACGCTCTAAACTACCTAAGTCATTCTTTGTTGAGATTTCCGATGGTAAGTCTATTCTAGTTGATTCTATTCTCCGTGATTGTTCCCTGACTCTTAACGATCACATCTTTACTATTGACCTCATACCCATGTGATTGGGTAGTTTCGATATCATAATTGGCATGGATTGGTTGCGTAAGAACCATGCCGAAATCGCTTGTCACGAGAAGTACGTTCGTTTACCTCTCCCGTCTGGTGATACTCTGCACGTCTATGGAGACCGACCCTCTAAAGGACTAAAGTTGATGTCATGCACTCAAGCGAACAAGTGCTTACGTAAACCGTACTTTTCCTTCTTGCCCACATAGTGGAACAAAAGGGCAAGGGAAAGAGCGTAAGTGATGTTCCAGTAGTGTGTGATTTCTCTGATGTCTTTCCTGAAGATCTCCCTGGTCTTCCTCCTCCTCGATCTGTCGATTTTCATATTGATCTCTTGCCTGGTTCAACTTCTGTTGCCAAGGCTCCTTACCGACTTGCACCCTCTGAAATGCAAGAATTATCCAACCAACTACAAGAACTACTCAATAAAGGCTTTATACGTCCAAGTACCTCACCTTGGGGTGCTCCTGTGTTATTCGTCAAGAAGAAAGATGGTTCGTTTCATATGTGCATCGACTACCGTGAACTTAACAAACTCACCATCAAGAATCGTTATCCTCTCCCTCGCATCGATGATCTATTTGATCAACTCCAAGGCGCGATTTGTTTCTCGAAAATCGACCTTCGATCTGGTTATCATCAGCTCCGTGTTCTCAAAGGAGATATCCCCAAAACTGCATTTCGCACCCGTTATGGACACTACGAGTTCGTGGTTATGCCTTTTGGCTTGACTAACGCACCCGCCGTGTTCATGGACCTTATGAATCGTGTTTGTAAACCTTATCTGGACCGTTTTGTGATAGTCTTTATTGATGATATTCTTGTTTATTCGAAGAACCAAGCTGATCATGCACGGCATTTACGCCTCATGTTAGAACTATTACGTGGTGAACGTTTATACGCGAAGTTTTCTAAGTGTGAATATTGGATTAATGAAGTACAATTTCTCGGGCACGTTGTCAGTAAACAAGGAATTCATGTTGACCCTTCTAAAATCGAAACAGTGAAGAACTGGAGTACGCCTAAATCTGCATCTGAGATTCATTCCTTCTTGGGATTGGCGGGTTATTACCGTTGATTCATCTCAGACTTTTCAAAGATCGCCATTCCTCTCACTCTGTTGACTCAGAAAGAGAAACCTTTTGCTTGGGGTCCCGAGCAAGAGGAATCCTTTCAAACCCTTAAGAGGAATCCTTTCAAACCCTTAAGAATCTGCTTTGCAACGCTCCTGTACTCGCTCTCCCTGATGGGAATGATGATTTTGTGGTGTATTGTGATGCCTCGAACCGTGGCCTAGGCTGTGTGCTCATGCAACGGGACAAGGTCATCGCTTATGCCTCCCGACAGCTCAAGATACATGAGAAAAACTATACCACCCATGATTTAGAGCTTGGCGCAGTTGTCTTTGCGTTAAAGATCTGGCGACACTACCTATATGGTACTAAGTGTGTGGTTTTCACTGACCATAAGGGCCTGGAACACATCTTTAACCAGAAGGAACTGAATATGCGTCAACGACGATGGGTGGAGTTGCTTAACGACGACCGAATGCAAGATTCGTTACCATCCTGGCAAAGCGAATGTCGTGGCCGATGCTCTTAGTCGTAAGACTCATGTTAGCAACATTCTCTGTTCTCAGATCACTAGTGATCTTCATGCGTGTATCCGTGAAGCTCAGTACTCGTTAGCCAATGAAGGTAGTCTAATCGTTGAAATACGTGGTGCTACGATTGATCAACTCGAAATAAAGTCTGATGGACTTCAATACTATCTCAACCGCATCTGGGTGCCAGATCGCGACAATCTTCGTAAGCTCATTATGAATGAGGCTCACAAATCCTGATACTCTATTCATCCTGGTGCTGATAAGATGTACCATGACTTGTGTATGACTTATTGGTGGCGAGGTATGAAGAAGGAAATCGCCGCATACGTCTTGAAGTGCCTTACTTGCTCAAAGGTTAAAGCCGAACATCAACGTCCTCCAGGCCTTTTGGAACAACCCGAAATCCCTGTTTGGAAATGGGATAGCATTGCTATGGATTTATTAACTAAGCTACCTCGTACACCTGCCAGTCATGATAGCATATGGGTTATCATTGATCGTTTGACCAAGTCAGCCCACTTTCTTCCTATTCGTGAAGATTTCAAAGTGGAAAGACTTGCTAGAATCTACACTGATGAAATCATATGTCGTCATGGTATACCGATTGACATTATCTCTGACCACGATGGTCATTTTACTTCACGTCTTTGGCAAACTTTTCAGTCCGCTATGGGTTCTCACTTGAATCTTAGTACAGCCTTTCATCCCCAAACGAATGGACAGACTGAACACACTATTCAAACCCTAGAGGATATGCTCCGTTCTTGTGTCATAGACTTTGGTGGTTACTGGGATGTACATTTACCATTGATCGAATTCTCGTACAACAACAGCTATCATTCCAGTATTAAGATGGCTCATTTCGAAGCTTTATACGGTCCCAAGTGCCGATCTCCCATCAGTTGGCATGATATTGGTGACAAGAAACTTACTGGCCCCGAGATCATTCAAGAGATGACAGATAAGATTCTTCTGATCCGCGATAACTTGATCAAGGCTAGGAGCAGACAAAAGAGCTATGCTAACAAAAGGCGTACGCCTTGGGAATTCAATGTTGGAGATCACATCCTGCTTAAAGTATCCCCTTGGAAAAGGAGTTATATGCTTTGGTAAGAAGGGAAAGCTTGGCCCTCGCTATGTGGGTCCATTCAAGATTCTCGAAAGAATTGACAAGGTGGCTTACCGACTCGATTTGCCATAAGATCTTAACAATGTACACCCGACGTTCCACGTATCTAATCTTCGAAAGTGCTTAGCTGATGAGGAACTTCAGGTTCCCATCGAAGGCTTGCAAATAAACGAGACTCTTCACTTTGTGGAGAAACCGGTCGAGATCATGGACCGAGGTACCAAGCGGTTGAGGCGCAACAAAATTTCCCTAGTTAAGGTACGATGGGAAGGAAAGCGTGGCGCCGAATTCACTTGGGAACTCGAGAGCGAGATGAAGACCAAGTATCCACAGCTCTTTGAGCAGACTTCCTCTCAGATTTTGGGGACGAAATCTCCTAAAGGAGGGGAGACTGTAATGCCCTGCGTCTAGAAACTTTTTTCTTTTGGCAAGTTTGGTCCCTGAAATTTTAGTGTTGTCTAATTGAGCCTTAGACTATGTTAAACTATGTGAAGCCTTGCTCGATGTGATACTTTGTGAAACTTGACTCTTGATATTTGACTCACGATACTTGACTCTTATGATACTTGAATCTCGTGATACTTGATACTTTGATGGAAAGAGAAACTTTGGTGCATGAAACTTGATACTTATTGAATGAGAAACTTAGATTCCTTATTGAGCAAGAGACTTGATATTTGATGCTTTGATACTTAATACTTTGATACTTGATGCTTATTGAACGAGAAACTAGCTTATACGTAGACTTGAAACTTGGAAACTTTTGTGTTAAGTATATAATTTTACCATGTAATGATTTTTCACAAAAAATACGCAATGCAACGCTTAATCTAGCTCACAAAACGAACCAAAGTCAGAAAACTAGCAAAGGAGATTTGGATGTCCGAATGGACATCCGATCGGATGACCATCCGACCGAATAGCCATCCGACCCTTGCCCTAGCACCGCCTTAGCTATCCCTATCAGCTATAAATAGGCCCCTTGTGCTCTCATTTCACGCTTTTCGCCTCTATCATCCGACCACACGCATTCCCAAGTACTTTCAAGCACTTTTCTCGGGATTCAAGCTCAATCCGTAAGTATTTCTTCTAGATTCTTGTACAACTTTAGTCATTTAACACTTCTACACAAGATTCTTCAACAAAATCACACGGACACTCAAACATTTTCATGAAAACCAGCTGATTTGGGGTTTCTTAAGGTGTTTTCCACTCAGTTGATGAACAAACTGTTATGGAGCATCATTTAATCAAGAACGACCCTAGAGCTTAAGGATTATCACAGTTTTCATACGAAATCTAAAGGAAACTTGCACTTTTATCTCAGATCTGATGGAATGACACTTGTTTTCCGGTTCAGATCTGATAAACATCATGTTGTGCACTTGATTTTCGAACTTTTCTTCAACTATTATACAAAACAGTGGTGGAATCGGTCTCAAATGGGCTATTGACTCGTTCCTTAGTCAAAAGCCGGTCCGAGAACTGAAGTTCACCGGAAAACAGACAGTTTGACGAGTTCAAACATGAAGCGCATGACGGGTGGTCCGTTGGACAACCCTTAATCATGTTAAAAGACGAAATAATCCTTCACTTAATCGTGTAATTGTATTGAATTAGATAACTACTGTTGCCTATGTTTCAGGTGCGGTTCGGGAGCTTAAAGTGGATAAAACGCAGCTTTGGAGGGTATTGGAGTTGAACGGGTCGTGTGCGGAACAAAAGATGAAACAAAGAAGAAATTTCAAGTCACCACCGTAAATTACGGTCTCACCGTAATTTACGGTGGACCAGATGTTGACCTGAAGCTCACCGTAAATCAGATAGTTTGTACCGTAACAATATCAAGACCACCGTAAATTACGGTAGGACCGTAATTTACGGTGGTGGCTGCGATCAATTGCGTAACTGCCTCATTAAATCAGTTTTGATGGTGTCTTTTCAAGTGTTCTCATCATTGGACGGTTTTTGGACTCACTAGGGGCGATTTTGCTTGTTCTTGCTTGGTTGCAAACAATTTCTAACATTCGGTTTGTGTTTACGATTCCTATGAACATTAGACTTGTTGTTATGATGATTCACCAAGCTATGTCCGGCTAAACTTTTCGGTGATCATCTTAGGTGAAGGTTTCTATTGAACTTTTGTGTGTTTATTTCTGAATTTCTAGAATGATAACTTGCGTTGCTTGAATATCATGGTGTATGTTTAATTGTTTGTAGTTTGTTAATCGATATTGCAATTTCTAGTCTCAATCGTACGTTCTTGGTGCCGTTGGCAATCAAGATATCACGGGAAGGGTTAGGGTTGGTTATTGATTAATTGATCATCGGGAAACAACCTCGCATTTATAAATCCGAGTACTTTGTTCCCTTTTATCACTTCGATTATTCATGCACGAGTTATGTCTATGTAACTCTTTCTAGTTGGAATTGCACACAATTGTTTAAAGAAACTGAAACCTAAGATGGTCATTGTTCTCTCCTAATCTGTTTTACAACCAACATTTGATTTGAAATTAGTTTTCTAAAACAACAATCCAAACCATTGATCTTTATTTTTCTGCAAATTAGGTTAATTGTAGTCAATTGCAAAGCTAGAAAATCAACACACTTTCCACATACTCCCTGAGTTCGATACCCTATTACCGCTATCTATAGTTGTTTTTTGGGATTAAATTTGCGTGACCCACGACAATCACGACAAATTTTGGCGCCGTTGCCGGGGAGTAGTGCGCAACGTGTGTCAGTTTGTTAGTTTTGCTTTGTTATTTTCGGGTTTACACTTGTGTGTTTAGTGTGCAGGTTCTACAGGTGCATGCATACTAGAGGCTCTCACAAAGCGTCACCATTGTCATTTGATCCGGAAATTGAAAGAACGTTAAGGCAAAACCGAGTTTTACTACGCGAAAACAGAATCGTTGGTTCACCCACTTCACCCATTACACCAAGAAACATCATGGACGAAACACAAGTACCACCCACAATGGGTCAAACAACCTCAACTTTTATACCTACTTCCACACAACCATCACCAAACACCACTATTCCAAACATCACCACAATTCCTACTCCATTTCATGATACTACACCAACCAATACCAACACCACACAACCGAACACTACTCAAGTCGAACCCAGTCTTACCTTTAGCCCATCTGCCACCATTCCACCATTATCACACTTCTTTCCTCCAACTACGGGTCAATCATCTTCTACTCACTCACTATCACAAAGCTCAACCGTTATCCATACTACCTCTACATATCGACCATCGAACCAACCGGGTATGCAATATTCGTCTTATCCTTATTTGCAATCTTCGGGTATAGGAGGAGATGGGTATTTTGAAGGTTATGAAGAAGGGTTTGAGGGATACGAGGAAGAAGGATATGTTTATGGGGATTATGGTGATCAAGGAGAGTTGACTTATGTGCCTGGTCAAACTCAAGGAATGTCAAATGTTGGTGGGATGTCACAACAACAACTCATACCGCAACATATTCGGCCAAGACCACAAGGGCCACCAATGCAACGTCCTATCCCATTGCAACAAGTTCGGCCACAACATGTAAAACCACAATTTCAAAGGCCGATTCAATACCCACCTGTTGGTGCATTCATCTGTCGTCTTCGTCTTAATATCGAGTCTCGGGTTCGTTGCAGTTCGAAACAAGCATGATGTCATCATTCTTAATGATGACATCACACTCATGACATCATTCATTACATCATCCTAGAAAGTCTATATACAAAACAGAATTGAAGTTGCTTAAAGTCAAATGTCATGTCTGCTTGAATTGAAGTTTGTCTTATTCACTTAAAATGTAAATTTGCTATGTTCGCTTGAACATGATCGCTTGAACATGTGTATGTAATTTCAAGCGATCAAGCATCCACTATATATATGTGATGTTCATTTCAAGCGGATGAGGTTGGACAGACTAGGTAGAGATTCTTGTATTCCACACCGAGGTGCTGCCGGTGTGAGGACTAATTGTAAACAACGTCAGATTAATAAAATCAGTGTTTAAAGTGATAAGTAAGCTGTTTCGACGTCAGTTTCTTAGTTTCCGCCTCTGAAACTGATAAAGTCTCTTCTGAACGACTCGTTTGGGTCGCAAACCGATCCTACAAGTGGTATCAGAGCTCAGGAGGAAGAGATCTTGCCTAAACAGCTCGTTTTTCGTCACTTTTTCTGATTTCTACACCATTTTTTTCAGATTTGAAAATTTTTCACGGTAAAAACGGCTCAAACTTTCACATATTGTGCGTAACCATGTTTAAATGAATCCTGGAAAGTTTCAGCACTAAAATCAACGTAAAAACTGGTTATAATCATCTGGTCGCTTGAATTTTGTTCGTAGTTGCTGACATTATCAATTGTTCAAGCGAACATAACATTGTGTGTTAACTTGAAACTGCTGCTCGCTTGAAAACATCAACCTTGTTAGCTTGAAATTGGCTGGTCGCTTGAACATAACATCGTCTGATAGCTTGAAAACTTTGACAGCTTGAAACAGTCTTGAAATTTGTCTGGTCGCTTGAAAATACATTCTTTGCTCGCTTGAAAATTACATTGGTTTGTGTGAAATTTAAAAAGAAATTGTCGGTTTGCAGTGTGTCAGTTTGGATTCATTCGAGTCTTGCATGTGATATTGTTTTGGTGGTCAAACATCATCACGTGAACTTCATTTAGTTGTGTGTTTTACATCAGTTTGCACAGGTTGTCAGATAAGTGGTTTTATGTCAGGATTATGTGGTTTGTTTTTGGCTCAGTATACAATTTATTGAGACAATAAATCTTTGCAAATATCATTGAACGGTTCAATTGTTTTTACCAATACATGTGATCATCATTAAACAATTGTTGGCCACCATTTAGTTGCATGTGTTTGTTGACCCAATAAAAGTTACGGCCCTATCAGATTTTAGTAACTATTAAAATTGTCGGCAAATGAAGTGATAAGTGTTAAACTAATACAAAACATTATGGTCAAATCAAATTGAAAGATTACTTAACATTGTCGATTTTAGTGGATCAAACGGCCCATTCATAGTCTTTTGGCATTTATTGTTGTTGATCTAATTGGTTAACAGTCCATTACATTGTTATCGGCCCAATCAACATTTAAAGTGAACATTTGACACCGAAACATGGATAAAGAGTTTTACAGACTTTTTGGTATTGATTTCAGTGTCTTTATTAATGAACAAGTTGCTCCTGTTATTGTTGCCGAAACCGCCGGTATTGAAACTGAAACAGAAACTTTTCAAAAGGATGCAGAAAAAGCGCCTATCTTTGATCACTCGTCTGATGAAGAGAGTGACAACGATGAAGAGGGAATACAAAAACTTGAAGATTTTCAAAAGAAAATTTCATCTGATAAGAATAATGGGTGTTTTGCAGGTCAAGTGAAAGAGACTGATGAGATCAAATCTGAGAAAGATGTAAAAACAACAACAGCTGAAGAACAAATCAAACCTAGTGAGAAAAAACAGGTTGAACAAATTCCAGCTGTCAAGATTGAGAAAGAAGAATCTGAAAAATTTGTATCTGTGAATCCTGAACCAGAGTTAAAGAAAGAGGTTGCAGAAGACGCACCTATCTTTGATTATTCATTAGAAGAAGAGAGTAAGGATGAAAGTGTTCATGAGGAAAAGAAACAGGTTGAAAATATTTCAGCTTTAAAGGTTGAGACAAAAGCTGATGATAAACATATTCTTGTTTTGCTGAAAAATTGTGAGATGTTGACATTTGTTAATGACAAACTCTTGAAGGATGTTGAGAGTTTGTCATTAGAAAACAAAAATCTTAAAAAATCAGAAAATGTTTTGAAAAATCAGATTCACAGTTTGGAAAATGAAAAGGTAAAGATTGAAATAGATTTTCAAAGTCAAATAAAAATTTTAGAAGATGAGAGAGATTTGTTTGGTAAAAACAATCTTGAAAAACAAATTGCAATTAATTCTCATCTTGAAAAGATGATTCGACTTGAAAAGGAAGCAGAGTGTGCTCAAAAGAAAATCAAGGAATGGGAAGAAAAGTTGAAGGTGTTTGTGAATACTTCAGCTATTCCTTGCCCAAAACCAGTTAATTCTGTTCCAATAAGTGACAATGTCACAAACTTTGACAATGTCAAAGTTGAAGATTGCGATGAAAAATCTGATGATGAAAAAAATAAAATTGAAAAACAAAAATTGTTTTTGAAATTAAAAGAAAAATTTCAAGAAACTGTTCTGAAATCGACTGAAAAGGGAGAATGCTCTAAGCAAAAACCTTTGAAGAAGAAAGTGGAACAGAAACAAAAAATTAAAAATGAGAAAAATGTTCAAAAAGATAATAAAAGCTCATCAGATCGATCATCCAATCGTAATGAAAAATTACAAAAAGTAAAAATTGAAAACTCAAAAATTGTTGGTAATAAGTGGTGCAGGTCGGACCACAGTGCTTCAAAGCCAAATCCAGCTTACAAGAGGAGAGATGGATATCACCAAGCCAAACAGTGCTTTGATTTGAGCATCTGGGCTGAAAATGGTGATTGGTACGATAACAGAGTGTGTTACCGATGTGGTTATCAAGGACACATTGCTGTTAACTGCCAAAGTTGGAATTATGAGACGAGAAGATGCTTTAACTGCAATATCAAAGGTCACATTGTCAGAGATTGCCCAAGGAGATCAAATGAAAGATCGAGGGCTGAATCTCAGAAGCAGGTAAAGATTCCAGTCAACGTCAAGCCCAAAGAACAGAAGGTTCAAGAACCTAAAGTTCAAGAAAAGAAAGTGAAGCTTTCTCAGGGGCAAAAAGACAGACTGAGGAAGAAGAGAAAGAAGGTGAGAGAGTATCTCGAGAAGATTTTGTCCTCGGGTTCATCTGTTGGTAAAAATAAGAGTTCTGATGAATCAACTTCCTCGATGGCAAAGTCAAGCAAGACGAATTCATTGGATACAAATCTGAGGACGAAAGAAGATAAGAAGAAGAAGAAAATGGTCGGCGATGAATCTGACGTGTCGAAGTCAGACAAGCCACCTTCAGGCAATGAATCTGACATGTCAAAGCCAGACAAGCCATGTGCAGGCAATGATTCTGGTTCGTCAAAACCAGAGGAGCCATTGGTTGAGGTAAAAATGGAGAATTCAGGTTTAACAATGGATGATGCAAATTTTCCATCATTGTTGAACAAGAATTCAAAATCACCCAAGGACAGTCAGGCTTGGGTGAATCTGTTTAAATGAAAAACCTGACTTGCCGGAGATCCCAAGTTGGTAATCGTGGATCATGAATCGGCATCATTCTTAATCTGTGTTTGAAAAGTTTTTGCAGGATTTGCCGGAACTCCCAGGTTTGTAAGCGAGGAGTAGGAATCGGCACCTTGAGAATTCAACCAAAAGATGGTAAATTGGTTGAAAAACAGGTTTAAGTTGTATGGTTGTGATTTTTACAAGTGGTTCAGAAGTTGAATTGGATTGATCTTACAAGTGGTAAATCAGGGACATTAAGTTGTATCTGATTTCCTACATATGATTGGTAAAACAATGTGATGATTTGATCCCCAATTTTACAAGTGGTAAAATCAACAAAACTTATTTTCTGGAAAAACCATTTTGATTAAAACAAACTTAAGTGTTTTGAGATCACAATGGGAAAATAGTTTGTTGTGAGGGGGAGTTCTGATTGTTTATGCCAAGTGGATGGCGAATTGAAGTGATTCGATATCAGTTGTCATGTTACTTGTACAGTTTGTTTTCAAATTTCCTAAAATGTGTTTGCATTTTAGGGGGAGTAAAATTTTAGAAAATCCAAAAACATTTGAAAATTTGAAAAAGCCAAAAACATGATAAAATGAAAAATGAGTTTTTGTTGCATAAGAGAGGAAATGATAGTAGATCAGTTGGACAGTCACAGCATGTTAAAGAAATGGAAAGTCTAAAAGTGATAAACGGTCTCACTAAAGATGTGACGGTAGGCTCAGCTAGACTAGTAGATTTGCGAGAACGATACAAACCTAAATGAAAAAGCCTAGTTCTAGTGGGAAACATGGTCGAAAGCATAGTACTTAGTTTTGTCCTTCTTGACTGTGTACCTACTCAGTAATCGCTGATTGTCGAAAGACATAAAACTGGTTAAGTTTGTGAATTTTTCACAACTTTGCTGAAAAGTTGCTGTGATTGTGCATTTTATTTTGCAAAGATTTAAACTTGTTTTATTTCTTTATTTTGTTTAAGCATCGGACATCCTCTGCGTATACGTGAGTATCGACCTGGATGTTGTTGCCTAAACGTTCTGCTTTATTTTCTTTGGTGTTTCGTTTAAGCTTTGGATCACCTCTGCGTATACGGGAGTATCGACCTGGTGGTTAAAGCCTAAACAACTTCAACTTGTTTTATTTTCTTATTTTGTTTAAACATTGGACTTTCTCTGCGTATACGGAAGTATCGACCTGATTGTTAATGTTTAAACATTCTGCTTTATTTTCGCACAAATCACAGTCGATAAAAGTTTAAAGGCATTACTTGAGATAGTGTATTACATGATGAGGGGATATGCTGAGATCGTGGGGTCCATAAGAACTTAGTGCTATATTAATATACTTTAATGTATCGGTAAGCAGATTGAAAGTTTTTAGATTGAGTTTATGTGGACAACAATATCGTCAATCAACGTGAATCGTTTAGAGCTTAAAACGATTAAAAGCTTAACGGTGCTAGTGATTTGTCTCATAAACTGATATGATCCTCTTTCGCAAACTCACAAAAATATTGTCTGTAAATATTTCTTTACTGCATTTCATTTACATTCAAAAATCCAAAAAGATTTTGGTGTGTTTTAGCATAAATTTTGAAAAATACAAAAAGATTTTTGACAACTGATGTTGAAGAGCTGATTTTCAAAATTTCAAGTGCTGAACATGATGAACAGGTTTGGGAGTGTGTGTTTAAAAGAAAAAACTGTTTTTGAAAAAGAAATTGAGTTTTAGTTAATCAGGGTCATTAATTTGAACTTGATGGAACTATCCCATTGCAACATATTCGGCCAAGACCACAAGGGCCACCAATGCAACGTCCTATCCCATTGCAACAAGTTCGGCCACAACATGTAAAACCACAATTTCAAAGGCCGATTCAATACCCACCTGTTGGTGCATTCATCTGTCGTCTTCGTCTTAATATCGAGTCTCGGGTTCGTTGCAGTTCGAAACAAGCATGATGTCATCATTCTTAATGATGACATCACACTCATGACATCATTCATTACATCATCCTAGAAAGTCTATATACAAAACAGAATTGAAGTTGCTTAAAGTCAAATGTCATGTCTGCTTGAATTGAAGTTTGTCTTATTCACTTAAAATGTAAATTTGCTATGTTCGCTTGAACATGATCGCTTGAACATGTGTATGTAATTTCAAGCGATCAAGCAACCACTATATATATGTGATGTTCATTTCAAGCGGATGAGGTTGGACAGACTAGGTAGAGATTCTTGTATTCCACACCGAGGTGCTGCCGGTGTGAGGACTAATTGTAAACAACGTCAGATTAATAAAATCAGTGTTTAAAGTGATAAGTAAGCTGTTTCGACGTCAGTTTCTTAGTTTCCGCCTCTGAAACTGATAAAGTCTCTTCTGAACGACTCGTTTGGGTCGCAAACCGATCCTACACCACCGATGCCCCAACAACCAATTGCACCACAAGGGCCTATACCAAGACCAATGGGTCCTATTCGTCCAAGGGGTCGATTGGGTGTTCCAAGAAGGCATCTTAGGGAACAAGCAAGGGGAATAGAGGCACATTTCAGGCCGATCATTACTCAAAACCCTTCACCGGTGGTTATCCCTCACAACAACCAAGGGAGAACTTTTGAAGTAAGAACCAATTCGTTGCAAAGTTTACCGAAGTACAAAGGGCTAGCAACGGAGGAGCCGTATTTCCACTTAGAGGCCTATGACTCAATTTGCAATACTTTTGGGAGTCAAGGTTTTTCGGCCGATGATGTCAAGTTGGTCCTATTTCAGTTTTCTTTGGAGGATAAGGCAAAGAAGTGGTTCTACACTTTGCCTTCAGCATCTATTTATACTTGGGCGGAAATGCAGCAAATTTTCTTAGACGAATTCTATACTGCCCAAAAGACCAATGATGCTAGAAAGGGGTTGAGGAGCTTCCAACAACAACATGGTGAGATGTTCCATGAAGCGTTTGAACGATTCAATATGATGATAAAGAATTGCCCTCACCATGGGATTGAGCTTTGGGAGTTGATGAATGCCTTCCACGAGGGGTTGAGTGCCGATGATGCTAGAGATTTAATGTCCATTACCGGTGGGACTTTTGGCACGAACTATGAAAATGATGATTGGGAGTTCTTAGAGAACATGGCGATTACCTCGAAAAGAAAGGCTCAAGCATCGAGGAGAGCCCGACCGGCCATTGCCCGACCTCAAGTGCACGCCATAGATGATGGTAATGTTCAAACTACTAACCAAATTTATGATGTTTGTGCTTTGTGTAATGAAATAGGTCATGCGGCTGAAAATTGCCAAGGGATGGTGGAAGGGCAATATGAAGAGGTGCATGCGGTACAAGGTCAATGTCAAGGAGGGGGTGGTAGAAACTACAACAACATGAACTCTAATACTTACCACCCCGGGTTGAGGAACCACCCAAATTTTCGCTATGGGAACCCTTCTAATCAAGCTAACCCGAATTTTCAAGGTAGCCAAGGTAACTTTGGTTCACGCCAACCTTATAACAACCAAAGTGGTTATCGAGGAGGGAACAACCAAGGATATCAAAAGCAATATCAAGCGGGTCAAGAACAAGGGGGTTCTTCGGGTGGAAACGAGATGATGGAGATGCTAAAGAGCATGCAAGTGGAGATGCAAAAACGGAATCAACTTGATGAAGTCCGAATGCAAAAAGATGAAGTTCGTGACAAAATCATACAATCATTAACAACCCAAATGGGTCAATTGGCAACCGATGTGGCTGAATTGAAGAAGAAGAATAAGGGTCAACTTCCTAGTGACACCAAGGTAAATCCATCACACGGTTCGTCAAGAGGTAATGTTAATGTTCATCAGGTTAGTGTTTTGAGAAGTGGAAAAGAGTTTAAAGCCAATTTGTCACCCGAATTGGTTGAGGGGGTAGTTGAGGACATCACGGGTAATGATAGTGATGATGATGTTTCGCCGGTTAAACCAAAAGAATTAATTGTTAATAAACCGGGTTTGGGTGAAAATAAAGAAAGTGAAAAAGTTGAGGGTGAACCGAGTCAAGTCCCGTTTCCATCGGCTTTACTTGACCCGGGTAAGAAAAATTTTATTGCATCGAGAGGTCCCCAAAAAGAAGAATTGTGGGACATGTTCAAGCAAGTTAAAATTAACCTCCCACTCCTTGATGCAATAAAACAAGTACCCGCCTATGCAAAATTTTTAAAAGAATTGTGTACACAAAAGAGGCAAAACAAAAAGAAAATGCCTAAGCGGGTCGATTTAACCAGGCAAGTGAGTGCGGTTTTGAACGGGGAGCTTCCTCCTAAGCTCCAAGATCCGGGCACGCCATTGATTAACATACAAGTTGGTAATTTTCAAATGGCTAAGGCGTTGCTAGATCTTGGAGCCGGAGTTAGCATTTTACCGGGGGGCTTATATGACCAATATGATTTTGGTCCGTTAGCAAGGGTGGAGACAACGGTTGTTTTAGCCGATTTGTCTCACAAGTTACCCCGGGGTATGGTTCAAAATGTCATTGTTAAAATTGATGAATTTTATTACCCGGTTGACTTTTTAGTCTTGGACTACTCATCGGCGGATCCCAAGCAACAACAAAATGTAATTTTGGGTCGGCCATTTTTGAGCACCGCACACGCAGTCATCGATTGTAGATTTGGTACAGTCGATATGACCTTTGGAAATCGGAAAATGCGTTTGAATGTTTTTACTAACAATTCTAATGCTAATGGTGTTGATGAGTGTTTCATGGCAGATATAGTTGACGGATGCAACCCGCATGAGTATGAGGAGGATGGTTTGGATGTTTGCCTGTGTGATTTTTCTGAACAGGTACATGCTTATGCACTCCGGGTTGAAGAGGAAAAGCAAGATGCAATGGCATTGAAGGAAGGTCGGCCACCATGGACCCACCAGTTTGAAGGCTTACCGGCGGAAATAGATTCGGGTACTAAACCATCGCTAGAAGAACCGCCAAAGTTGGAGCTCAAAGACTTGACGAGCCATTTGAAGTATGTGTTTTTAGGGGATAATGACACTTTACCGGTCATTATTGCCTCTAATTTGGAGTTGGCCCAAGAGCAAGCATTGTTGGAAGTCTTGAAGGAAAACAAGGGAGCTATCGGATGGACAATTGCCGATCTCAAAGGGATTAGTCCATCAATTGTCATGCACAAAATCATTACAACTGAAGATGCCAAACCGACATGAGAAGCTCAAAGGCGATTGAATCCGAACCTACGGGAGGTAGTTAAAAAGGAGGTAATTAAATGGTTGGATGCAGGAATTATCTATCCGATTTCGGATAGTGCTTGGGTGAGTCCCACCCAAGTTGTGCCTAAGAAGGCCGGCATTCAAGTAGTCAAGGATGAAAGTGGTGAACAAATTGCCACCCGACCGGTTACCGGGTGGCGTGTGTGTATTGACTACCGTAAATTGAATGCCGCCACTTCTAAGGACCATTTCCCGCTACCTTTCATTGACCAAATTATTGAAAAATTATCGGGTCAAAAATATTACTGCTTTTTAGATGGGTACTCGGGTTACAATCAAATAGCAATACACCCGGATGACCAACACAAGACCACCTTCACTTGTCCATATGGTACCTTTGCCTTTCGGCGAATGCCATTTGGCTTGTGCAATGCTCCGGCAACTTTCCAACGATGTATGATGAGTATCTTCTCGGACATGGTTGGAGAGTCGCTCGAAGTATTTATGGATGATTTTTCCATTTTTGGCACTAGTTTTGATGCTTGTCTCAACGAATTACAAAAGGTTTTAAAAAGGTGCGTTGAGAAAAATCTAGTGCTAAGTTGGGAGAAAAGTCATTTCATGGTGCAAGAGGGCATTGTGTTGGGTCATGTAATTTCTGAAAGAGGGATGGAGGTGGATAAGGCAAAAATACGGGTAATAGCATCTTTGCCACCTCCTAAAAATGTTAAGGGTGTAAGGTCATTCTTGGGACATGCGGGTTTCTATAGACGTTTCATAAAGGGTTTTAGTGTTATCACCAAACCCTTATGCAACTTGTTATTAAAAGATGTCCCATTTGATTTTACTAATGAGTGTATGCAAGCTTTCACTGTTTTGAAGGAACATTTGGTCAAAGCTCCTATCTTGCAACCACCGGATTGGTCAAAGCCGTTCGAGATAATGTGTGATGCAAGCGACACCACTATTGGTGCAGTTTTGGGTCAACGGGTTGATAGAAAGCCGGTGGTGATTTACTATGCAAGCAAAACTTTATCCGAAGCGCAACTCAATTACACCACGACCGAAAAGGAGTTACTAGCAGTGGTGTATGCTTTGGATAAGTTTCGTGCTTATATTTGGGGGAGCAAAGTGGTGGTTTATTCGGATCATAGTGCGGTTCGATACTTGATGGAGAAGAAAGACGTGAAGCCTCGGTTGATTCGGTGGGTATTATTGTTACAAGAGTTTGATTTAGAAATCCGAGACAAAAAGGGAAGTGAGAACGTAGTGGCGGATCACTTGTCTCGGATTCCGGTGGAAGGGATCGATGATGTAAGTGAAATCAATGAGAGTTTTCCCGACGAGCAATTACTAGCCGTTTCCACCTTTGTTGCACCGTGGTATGCTCACTATGTCAACTATTTAGCCACGGGTGCCATCCCAAGTCATTGGACCAAGAAGCGTCGACAACAATTTATGGTTCAAGTGAAGCAATATATTTGGGATGAACCGGATCTCTTCAAGATTGGACCGGATCAAGTCATACGAAGGTGTGTGCCCGAGACAGAAGTGTTGGAAATTTTGACCCATGCTCATTCATCCGTATGTGGGGGTCATTTTAGTGGGCACAAAACAGGCTATCGGGTTCTTTCATGTGGGTTTTATTGGCCCACAATTTTCAAGGATGCTTGTGAGTTCGCTAGAAGTTTCATAAATTGTCAAAAGATGGGAAGCATATCGAAGAGGGATGAGATGCCTTTACAACCAATCTTGGTTGTAGAGATATTTGATGTATGGGGTATAGACTTTATGGGTCCTTTCCCGAATTCGAATGGCTTTCTATACATTTTGGTAGCGGTGGATTATGTCTCGAAGTGGATTGAAGCTATTGCAACACGCACAAACGACCATTCGGTTGTTTGTAAATTTGTTCAATCCAACATTTTCTCTCGTTTTGGCATTCCGCGGGTTATTATAAGCGATGGTGGTTCGCATTTCAAGAACTTCAACTTTGGGAAATTATTGAAGAGGTATAGCGTGAATCACCGAATTGCCACACCTTACCATCCGCAAACGAGTGGACAAGTCGAAGTGTCCAACCGTCAAATCAAAGAAATTCTCATGAAGACGGTAAGAACGGATAGGAAGGATTGGTCGAGTAAGTTAGATGATGCGTTGTGGGCATACCGAACGGCCTACAAGACTCCAATTGGCACAACGCCTTACCGGATGGTGTATGGAAAGGGTTGTCACTTGCCAATGGAGTTAGCACATCGGGCACATTGGGCAATTAAGACGGTCAACGCGGATTATGACGAGGCGGGTAAGTTGAGAAAGTTGCAACTAAGCGAGATCGAAGAGATTCGAGATGAAGCATATGAATGTGCATCGGCGTATAAAGATAAACTCAAGAAGGTGCATGATGCAAACTTGCGAAAGAAAACGTTCGAAGTGGGTCAAAAAGTTTGGTTGTATAACTCAAGGCTCAAGATGTTCGCGGGCAAGCTAAAAAGTAAATGGATGGGTCCGTATGTCATTCGGAGAGTTGGGAGATTTGGTGACGTAGACATCCAAGACGAGCAAACATTGAAACAACAAACGGTGAACGGTCACCGATTAAAGCCGTACTTGGATGGGAACGACATAAACACTTTGGAGCTTGACAAAGCGGGCTACATCTTACGCCCGGTCGATGAGGAACAACCATGAGAGGCCCAGGTTTGGTAGTGTATATAGTAGTGGTTTGTTTTGTTTTGTTTTATTTTGTATAGTTTGCACAATTACTGTATTTCTTTGAAACCCGTGTTTGAAACAAGTGTGGGGATATTCGGGTCACGAATTACTCTAACATTGTGTTGAGGACAACACGGGACTTTCGAGGGGGTAGGGTGATTTTACACGTTTTTGAAAAATTTTAAAAACCATAAAAAAATCGAAAAAAATTGAAAAAACATAAAAAATGATACCTTAAAACAGCATTTTGTACGAATCAGGATCGCCCAGAACCCACCGTAATTTACGGTTGTACCGTACTTTACGGTGGAAGTGAAATACATTTGATCTTTACGGTGTTTGGCCCCTGATTTACGGTAATTATTCTTGTCAAAAAGCCACCGTAATTTACGGCTTCACCGTAATTTACGCTGGAAGTGAAAAGTGTTTGGTTTTTACGGTAAATTTCGACTGTTTTACGGTGAGAATTGATGTTCAGGTTTTACCGTAAATTACGGTATGTATATAAAAAAAAATTAATAACAACATCTGATTACGTGACATAACCCTATCCACACAACTCTTTCTTCATCTATCAACATCATCTTCTTCACAAGAGCCCACAAGATCCCATAGCTTCCTCAACCTTCAATCCCTTATATCTCAATCAATTTTTGCTCAAATCAAGTGAAGTAGGAGTCTTTCTTGACTAATTTTTCACGTAGTTTCTGATTTTGCTAAGAGATTTACAAGAAAACACAGTTTTCGGGTCCGAATTTCAAACCCTAATTCGGAAATTTTTGGGGGTTTTTGGAGCTTTTGTTTCACAAGCACTCTTGCATCTTCAAGCAAAGGAATGGCACGAACAAAAGAAAAGACGGGAGCTGGTTCATCTTCGTCTTCAAGGGGAAAGGGTAAACAGCCGGAATAACAACCAAAGAAGAGACAATATTTGGGTCGAGTGGATGAAAGCGAAAGTGAAAGTGAAGAAGAGATGGAGTTGGATATGACGGAGAAACCGAAATGGGATTCGGGACCGTTAGATGATCAACCATTGGAATGGCAGCCGACGTTATATAATGACAGTATGAATAAGTTGAAGAATAAGGCAGCGGCCTTTATATGTGAAAGGGATGTTCGATAAGCTGAGTTTGGGCAGTTTGGGGTGTTTGACAAGTTCCGGGCTCTAGGTCGGGAGTCGGCACTTAGTTGTTTTGACAAAGATAAAAACAATTTGTTCATCACTGAAATCCAAGAGTGGATGGCAACTCTTAAGGTTAATACGTATGACAGGCCATTGAATATGAAGCTGACGGGTATTGTGAATGGAGTTCCAGTGGAAATGTCTTTTGATACTTTGAAGAAGCTTGGAAAGTATGATAGTTTGCCAGCCCGCGATTATATGATAACGACTCTTGATGATCTTCTTGTGAAGCCGGAAAAACATCAACGATGGAATGATATGTTGGCAGCATTGTTTTTACCCGGTAGATACAGTGGTATTCTGTACCGGAAGAATTTAAAAATTGAAGCTAAATTGCTGCATACAATCTGTCTTCTCAATGTTATTCCAAGAAGGGGGGACAAAGAGCAGGTTAGGTTTCCTGAAGTACCTGTTCTTTATTCGTTGATGCACGGGGGTCCGCGTTTTCCTATACGCTATCTTATCATGAACCACTTATGGATCTGTCGGAATAAGTATGGAAGAGACATCGTCCCGTATTGTCGAATAATTACGGGGTTGATGAAACAACAGAAGGCGATAACATCCGAAGATCGAGGAGCAACGAAAAGGCATCAGCCTTTTACGTTGGATAAGTTGGGGAATGTTTGGACGTATACTCAGTCGGAGCGTTACCACAAATTAAAGTCGGAAGGGCAACGGTGGAGGGCACTGAAGTTGGGTGCACGAGATTTGTTACCGGGTGAGCCGGACGAGCCAGAAAGCGATGAAGAAGTAGTTCCGAGTGGAGATGAGGACTATGCGGACGAGCCGCATGGTGTTGAAAATGTTGGTCAAAGTGGTTATGGTAGTGGTCATGGTGGGTTGTTTTATGATTATACGCAGCAATCGTATGTGCCGGGTTGGGCCTATGAAGGCACAATGCAAGAAGTGATTGCGAATCAACGCCCTCCGGCATCCGTGTTTGATACGTGGTCGGGGTCGGAGAGGAAGTTGTTTGATCAAAACACGAGAAATAGTGCAAGTATAGAACGGGCCTTGAAACATAGCTTGGATCGTCAAGAAGAATGGAATCGCACACATGCGTATTCCCGGGAAGTGGAAATAAATAACCATTATCATGACGACCAAGAGAGGAGAATGCACGCGGATTGGCATGCCGGGCGGCCGGTGGTTGTGGATCCACAACATGTGGATTATGCGTCTCTACCACCGTATGATGGTAGTGTTTCGTATCCAACCCCGCCGATCCACCACTCGCAATGGATTGACCCGAGGCAACAAGAGGGAGCGCAACAACAAGAAGGAGGAAGTAGTAGCGGCTCATTTGCATTCGGTGAATGGAACAACATGATGTCTTCCATGTTTGGACCTCCGGGACCGCGCTATTATTAGTAAGGTTGTGTTCTTCCTATGTATATTTTTTGTGCATATTTGTTGGTTTATTTGTTTAAGGTTGGGCGGTTGGGTAGTGTTATGATTGTGTTGTTTTGTTGGGTTGGTGCTTGATGGTGGTGTCATGTTAAAAAAAAAAAAAAAAAAAAAAAAACCTTATAAAATGAAAAGTACAAAAAGAAATTTGGGGTTTGAGTGAAGAAGCGTTTTTGTTGATGTTGAAAAGGATTTTAGTGATCAAAGCCTCTCAAAACCATACATTGGGGTCAATGTATCCCAAGTGTGGGGATGGGGGGAAATTTTAAAGATTTTGAAAAATTTTGAGCCAAGCGAAACGATGTGAAAATTTGAACACCCTAGATTAACCCCAAGTTGGTGCACCAGCAACCCTTGATTCATTTTTCATTCTTGGTGAGAGTTGTAGCCACACTTGTACATAAATAATGATTGTCTTTGATGAGAGTGGCTACGGGTGGGGGTGCATTAGAACTTGTGTTTGAATGCGATTTGAGTCCTTAGTTAGACATGAATGCAAAAAGGATAAGGACATTTAGGTAGCCTCGTCGTTGGTGTGAGCGAGTGTGGGATTTGGGGGGTTGGACCTCATAAGTTATATATATGAGCATGGTAGTGAGAGGGGTGGGGGTTTGGACATTTAGTTGCCCATTTTGAGCCTAAAAGCCTATCATTTGTTACCCCTAGCTACTTACTTAAAAATTTACCCAAATTTGACCCGGTCTTATAGTGTTAGTGATAGTATTAGTAGTTTTAGTAGTTTGAAGTAGATTTGTTTGATGCTTTATTGTAGGGGTGCTTGCTTTGAAAAAAAAAATCAGAAAAGAAAAAAAAAAGCAATGAAAAAAAAATGATGTTTAGTTGTCTTGTATATAGTAGTTAAGTTTGATAGTTGTTCGTTTGTTTATTTTTGTAATAAAAAGACCGGGTCAGGTTTTCGCTACTTCATATATATTCCATTTCCTACCTATACACCTAGCCACGTTACAACCTTGAAAGTCCCTTTGATTTGCATTCATGTTTGACCCATTTTAGGAGAATGATCGATTTAGGTACAAGCTTATGATTGTGCAACCACCCGTTTGCCTAGTGTGCGTCTAGCTTATCTTTGCTAGTTTTCACTTGTAGCCGAGAGGAGAGATTTAGAGAGGGGTGCATTGGTTGGGTGTTAAAAAGGGGTTAGTAAAAAGATTGCATGTTTTTGCTTGGTTTCATTTGATCACTTGTGTTGAAATTGATTTGATGAGTTGCTTGGGACAAGCAACGGTTAAGTGTGGGGATGTGACGGGTGGTCCGTTGGACAACCCTTAATCATGTTAAAAGACGAAATAATCCTTCACTTAATCGTGTAATTGTATTGAATTAGATAACTACTGTTGCCTATGTTTCAGGTGCGGTTCGGGAGCTTAAAGTGGATAAAACGCAGCTTTGGAGGGTATTGGAGTTGAACGGGTCGTGTGCGGAACAAAAGATGAAACAAAGAAGAAATTTCAAGTCACCACCGTAAATTACGGTCTCACCGTAATTTACGGTGGACCAGATGTTGACCTGAAGCTCACCGTAAATCAGATAGTTTGTACCGTAACAATATCAAGACCACCGTAAATTACGGTAGGACCGTAATTTACGGTGGTGGCTGCGATCAATTGCGTAACTGCCTCATTAAATCAGTTTTGATGGTGTCTTTTCAAGTGTTCTCATCATTGGGCGGTTTTTGGACTCACTAGGGGCGATTTTGCTTGTTCTTGCTTGGTTGCAAACAATTTCTAACATTCGGTTTGTGTTTACGATTCCTATGAACATTAGACTTGTTGTTATGATGATTCACCAAGCTATGTCCGGCTAAACTTTTCGGTGATCATCTTAGGTGAAGGTTTCTATTGAACTTTTGTGTGTTTATTTCTGAATTTCTAGAATGATAACTTGCGTTGCTTGAATATCATGGTGTATGTTTAATTGTTTGTAGTTTGTTAATCGATATTGCAATTTCTAGTCTCAATCGTACGTTCTTGGTGCCGTTGGCAATCGAGATATCACGGGAAGGGTTAGGGTTGGTTATTGATTAATTGATCATCGGGAAACAACCTCGCGTTTATAAATCCGAGTACTTTGTTCCCTTTTATCACTTCGATTATTCATGCACGAGTTATGTCTATGTAACTCTTTCTAGTTGGAATTGCACACAATTTTTTAAAGAAACTGAAACCTAAGATGGTCATTGTTCTCTCCTAATCTGTTTTACAACCAACATTTGATTTGAAATTAGTTTTTAATTTAGTTTTCTAAAACAACAATCCAAACCATTGATCTTTATTTTTCTGCAAATTAGGTTAATTGTAGTCAATTGCAAAGCTAGAAAATCAACACACTTTCCACATACTCCCTGAGTTCGATACCCTATTACCGCTATCTATAGTTGTTTTTTGGGATTAAATTTGCGTGACCCACGACAATCACGTCAGTGCACCGGAGATATGTTGTTAGTTCGAGAAGGGGTGATTCCCAGCCGACCAAACGAGCTGAGTTTGGCATGTTTTCGTTGTTTGATGCGTCCTTACATCGTCTCCGTTAGCTAGAAACTTTCACAACACTTCACTCACTGATCGTCTGTCCGGATGGCCATCCGATCGGATGACCATCCGTCCAGATGACCTGACTATGTTACACTTGTTTGTTTTTACAGGACACTATGATCACAATGTTTGAAACTTTAACGGTTCACAAACTTTACCCACTGATCGAATGACCATCCGACCGAATGGTCATCCGTCCGGATGACCATCCGATCAGTTGGAGACCATCTATCCGAATGGTCATCCGATCGGATGACCATCCGCTCAGGTATTCTATCAGACACCCATTCTCGATCTTAGCTTTGTTCGACACTCTGTTCCAAACCGGGTCAGCTCTTAGAGGACTTATGCTTTGTTCCCCGCACGCATGCTGATCCAGCGCTCCCTTCGATCCAATCTTTAGCTGTGTTTGGTATTAGCACCCGATGTGGGTATACTCGATCCCTTTTTGTTTTAAACACTTTTGGGATGCAACATGTATTCTATAAACTTGACACTTGAAACTTGAAACTATTTGAAACATACTCTATCCTCGTTAAACATGAAACTTGAAACTTGATACTTAATACTTTTATGCTATGTGAATGTTTAATCCTTGTGTGTAGTTCCGCCTTAACAATGGTAGCGCTATAGGGGTAATGCACCTCCCCATTAGTCTTTGGGGTATTATTAGGAGAAGACATTTTAACCTCCCGTTAGTCTTTGGGAAAGGCATTTAACGCATTGGAAACTTGGGCTATCACTTGGACTGCGTAAAATAGCATGGTGAAACCTTTATATGTTTATATGAAGGATATGAGGGTTTTTTTTTTTTTTTTTTTTTTTTTTTTTTGTAAACTATTATGCTACACATTCAAACTTGTATGCTCGACAACATTTTTGTTGATAATATTTTAATACATGTTGCAGATTGATAGTAGCTGAGGAAATCAAGAAACATGCTAGGATGCTGCTTAGAAATTCATCTTAGTTAATTCAGGAATTTTGAACAATACTTGGATGTTATGTATTTGATACTTTTGTGGTTGAATCGTGGATGCTGTTTAGACAATTTTTAGAAAGGCATTTAACGCATTGGAAAATAGTGTTGTGGAATCTCTTGAGTAATATGAACGCTTAGTGCCGCGCCCCGATGTTTCCGCCATCGGTTGGGGTGTGACAATTGTTTTGTAAACCGATGAATCACAAATTATAATTTATTTGACAAATTTCTATTCAAAATCTAATTTCCTCAACTTCTAATTTCCTAGATAGATTTTAATTCCTACAAAAGAATTTCGTGAATCAAACTCTCTACAATTTAGAGGGTGTTTGGGGTTGAGTTTTGAAAATAGATTATGCGTTTTGAATAATCAGAATCAGATAATTAACTGTAACAAAACGTGATGTTGAAAGATAGTGTTTGAATTTGATTATGTTGCTTGATATCACAATAATCAGATAATAAACTATTTGAGTGTTTGGCAAATATATATTAAAAAAAATAAACAAGTGGGAATCCTTTCCTAAACGCAAATAATCAATTTTTAGAAAACTGCGTTTTGTTGCAGTAGGGGGGAACTGCTTTTGGAAACCTGTGTTTTGTTACTTTCTAAACGCAAATAATCAATTTTTTTTACCCAAACACTCAAAACTGATTATTTACGATTTCAAAACTCAATAATCTAAAAATCTCCTTCGAAACTCAACCCTAAACACCCTCTTGGGGTATTGTCTTTGAAAGAATTAACAACACATATAAAAACAAAAACTTAATCTTTATGTGAGATTATACATTTATGCCACTACGAATATCATCGGACTATGGTTAGTCAATTTTTGTCACCCGTCCGCGATCTGAAAAGAAATTTTACTGGTCATTTAGTTCGTTGGAATTAAATGCAATTAAAATCTAAATTCTTTTAATTTCAAATATTTTAGAAACAAATATTCGTTCATATTTCATTAATTAGGCATAACAAATACAATTAGGGGATTTTTAACAATTTATGACTGGTTAAGTTCTTGAAGGGGTATGGTCCCAAAAATTTGTGCCGACCAATCAGGTCGTGCGCGGGACCATACTCCTATTATGCTAATCTGGCATCTTTCTCAACCCTGCGCCGACCATTCAAGTGAAGCCTAGGTCGCGCGCGAGGTCTAAGTAAAGAAATGACCAGATTTCACACTTAGCTTCCTGGATAAAAGCCCTCACTTCATGGACCTTACGCCGACTACATGGGTCTCCCCCAAGGGTCGCGCGAAGGACAGAAGCGCAGGCCATCTTAGGACAAGTACCACAGGTACGAGTGACAGAGCAGTGGACCAATGAGCGTCCGATAGGCTGTATCCGATCGTGCTCCACGATTAACAATCGTACAGGAGACAGGAAGGTACACAAGGACGCATACGGGGCACCAATTAGCGTGCGCCGACATCTGCTCCATGATCTCCACTCAGCCGCTGATTACCAATCAGGTCACGCGCGGGATCATACTCCTATTATGCTAATCTGGCATCTTTCTCAACCTCGCGACGACCAATCAGGTGAAACCTAGGTCGCGCGCGAGGTCTAAGTAAAGAAATGACCAGATTTCACACTTAGCTTCCTGGATAAAAGCCCTCACTTCCTGGACCTTACGCCGGCTACATGGGTCTCCCCCAAGATTCGCGCGAAGGACAGAAGCGCATACCATCTTAGGACAAGTACCACAGGTACGAGTGACAGAGCAGTGGACCAATGAGCGTACGATAGGCTGTATCCGATCGTGCTCCACGATTAACAATTGTACAGGAGACAGGAAGGTACACAAGGACGCATACATGGCACCAATCAGCGTGCGCCGACATCTGCTCCATGATCTCCACTCAGCCGCTGATGACAGAAAGACAACAAGGACAACGGTCAGGACACGTGGATCCATTCAACATGCGCCACTTCCATCCTCACCCGATAGCACTAATGGTTGTTGCAGAGGGGACAAGACGGATATTCCCTGTTGTCGACCCCAGGCCCAAGACCCATCAACCCATCTCCTTCCTCACTACTCCGGCTATAAATAGGAGCCTTCATCTACAATTTTATGGATTTTCTGTTCCTTGCTCTCTCACTACTAATCACACACTTATTTCCTTAAAACACATACTTATTCTCACGTCGGAGAGTGGTTAAGAGGAGAACCCCCTTATTCCCTTCCTCTTAACGAGCTTAACGGGGTGTTTAGTGTTTTGCAGGAAACTCATCACCACAGCTCAGAGAAGATTAGGAAGATTAACCTCATTTGTTGAGGCACACACCACAAACTAATCACCAGATTAGGTTGGTGTTTCTTCAGTGCTGAACTAGTAAAAGGTCTAAACCATTAAGTGCTAAACCAGTAAAAGATCTGAACCATTAAGAGCTCAACAAACAGTCTCTTAGTTAAAAGACTATAAATACTTTATTAATACACTTAAAATAACAAATCTTAGTTACCTTATAAGTGTACCTATCCTTTGAAGGAAGGTGCCACATGAAAGTCTTTTAATAACGAGTAAATTACAAAAATCGTCCTTTATGTTTACACTAGATCGCAAAGTGTGTCATTTGTCTTTAAAAAGTACAAAAAACATACTCGATGTTTGCAAACCCTTGCACATTATGTCCTTTAGTCTTAACTCAGTTATTTGTTATGGTTAAACCTGATCTAGTGGACCCTACATAAGGGTATTTTGATCATTTTACTATAATTACTAAAACAAACAAGTATAAAAAATAATAACTAAATTTTTTTATTTAAATAGTTATATATATATATATATATATACTAGTCGTTTACCCGCGCGATGCGGCGGGAAACATATCACTTAGGTTGGTGAGTTTAGGGTTATGTATGGGGCGGTTCGGTTTTGATCCATAACCAAAGCCAAATTCGCGATATAATGGAAAACACAACACTTGTTAGTAATTTTAAGGGTGAAACTTTGCAATACGATACTCGTTTTTTTTAGTTTATTGATATTCTCTTGATACAATGCAGGACTTGTGGTGGCGACAATTTACAATGCGGAACTTGTTTCTTGTTAGTTTGTTAATCCTGTCGTGATATATTGTATAGTACGTCGTCTATTAGTTTTCTTATTCGTAGAAGCGATCTAGTCTATCTATGCCATACCCCCACCCTTAATATCTACACTTAATAGATGACCACCAGTTTCATTATCATCATCAACAGCTCTCCCAACTCCCAATATCTCTCCCAACTCCCAAGATCATCATCATCATCATCTTCATCGAACAGATCAACATATCATCTTCATCATCTTCATCGAACATCGTCATCATCGAACATCTTCATCATCGAACAGATCAGGTTCATCTTCATCCTCATATTGATTTTTGGTTTGATTCGATGATTTGAATGTGTTTATATTGTGAAAAAACAGAGGGTTGATTCTAGGTTTGATTTTGGGTTCCATTCGATGATTTTGGTTTTGATTTTGAGTTCACCGACAACCCATTTGTCGAGGAAAGCTTATACACCCGGAAATCCCTTAGTCGATGATTTTGGGTTGATTTTGAAAAAAACAGAGGGATGATTTTGGGTTCCATTCGATGATTATGATTTTGGGTTCCATTCGATGATTTTGGGTTGATTTTGAAAAAAAACAGAGGTTGATTTTGGGTTCCATTCGATGATTTTGGGTTTGATTTTGGGTTCCATTCGATGAATTTTGGGTTGATTTTGAAAAAACAGAGGGTTGATTTTGTTCAAAATGCATCAAAACAGAGGTTTTGAATGTGTTTTGGTTTTGATTTTTGTGGGTTTAGGGTATCAAAACAGAGGTTTTGAATGTGTTTTGGTTTTGATTCTTGTGGGTTTAGGGTATCAAAACAGAGGTTTTAAATGTGTTCCTGTTTTGATTCTTGTGGGTTTAGGGTATCAAAACAGAGGTTTTGAATGTGTTTTGGGGTTTGATTCAATGATTTGAATGCGTGATTTGAATGTGTTCCTCATTTTGATTTTTGGTTTTGATGATAACAGTTATTTGGTTTTGGTTTGATTCGATGATAACAGTTATTTGGTTTTGGTTTGATTCGATGTACAGAATGGCTGCGGATGTAAAGATACGCAAAACACCAACTACGAAGGCGAGAACACTTGACAACCTCCTAGAATATGCGGTGCACATAAGGAAGTGATTGATATGAATGAATACAACCCCAGTGGAGCTCTTCGATTTTCCTTGAAATTCCAGAGCTCGCTAATTACATATCTACCACTTGGGTTATATTCATTCATATCTGCTACATTCCGAAGTGCACCCGTCAGTAAAGATCCACAATTGCTTGTGGATCTTTGACGTTTTGTCTCTGTATTGTATGTTACGGTCTTTTGTTATCGAGTCTGTAAGTTCCGTCAAGTCTACGAAGTTGGCTTTATCGAGCTTGTGGATCTTTGACGTTTTGTCTCTGTATTGTATGTTACGGTCTTTTGTTATCGAGTATGTATTGTATGTATTAAAAGTTTACATTTAATATACAGTTTAGGCTTTAATAATTTGTTATATATAGTATACATTTAATTATTAGATTGCATTTATTTAAAAAGAGTTAATTATTAGATTGCATTTATTTAAAAATAAAAGAGTTAATTTGAATTATTAGATTTCTTAAGGGACACAAAGAGTTAATTTGAATTTAAAAAGAGTTAATTATTAGATTGCATTGATATTTCACTCATACCATAGGGACGCAAAGTTTTATTAATATATGCCAAAAGACGGTCTTACCCCTGCCTCAAACAGTCAACCTAACGGTAGGGACTCAAAGTGTTATGAATTCATAAGGTCAGGGGCTCAAAAAACCAGGGGCTCAGGTTGATGTTTGGGACATACCACAGGGACGCAAATTGCCATTTTCTCAAGAATATAACAAAACCACTTTGTATGAATTTTGGGTTGGTCTCAGGTCGGGTCAGTTTTCGTGTATGAATGCTACAAATATAACTGAAAGTAAGATTCTTTCCATTGCGCATCAAAGAATGAAATCAAACCACGCCAAAACTATAAGAAGATGATGATTACACAATACAAAAATAACTTTCTTTTTTTTCTTAATATAATCTGTGTTCATAAATACAACAAATTGAAATACACATATCAACATGGTCAAAGCTTCTGAAATCATACATAATGACTATCAAAACAAAACTGGTACACTTTAGCGATCGGAATGTTGTTGCCATTAAATTCTTTCTCATTTCTACAACCTTTCAGAATCTCCATATCGTAGCGAAAGCCACAACTCCCACCTTCTTCCAAGCCTTGGACCCAACTTGACTTCTAAAGTACTACAGCATTCACATTGAGCTAGTCCACAACCGTATAACAAGAAAATTCCTGCCAAACCGAATCCTTGCGGCGGGCTAAATTGCCTAAGGGGAAGATTGATTTCGATACACCACCTACTCATTTGCTTATCAAAACATCTGGAAGACTCAGGCATATAATTAAGAGATGAACACAGCTACAAACCGGGTTAAGCCATGGCTGCAAACACACGGTTGCAGAGTGAGAACTATGCAACCTTGATATTGCCCCGCCGGGCTCAGCTTATGCATCATAACCTCACAGGCTCAGCTTATGCATCATAGCCTCAACACTTTCAGTTCAGACATATTATGCATCATAACCTCACAGGCTCAACTTATGCATCATAGCCTCAACATCATAGCCTCAAAACTTTCAGCTCAGCTTATGAATTTAGGGTTTAGATTGAGTGAAAGTTTATATTGGATCCATGAGCTGCTCCGCGTGTTGAAGAGATCCGGTTAGGATCCATGAGCTGCTCCGCGTGTTGAAGAAAGTTTCAACACATTCATGCTTAAATGCTTGTACAATGGGCTTCAAATCAGTAACATAAGCATGTAAATCAGCTACAAACATACTAGTGTTTTAAGCACAAGAAACACATATGTAACCTCACAGGCTCAGCTTATGCATCATAGCCTCAACACTTTCATTTCAGACATATTATGCATCATAACCTCACAGGCTCAGCTTATGCATCATAGCCTCAACACTTTCAGTTCAGACATATTATGCATCATAACCTGCTCATTTGCTTATCAAAACATCTGGAAGACTCAGACATGTAATTGAGAGATGAACACAACTACGGTTAAAGCCATGGCTGCAACACACGGTTGCAAAGGGAGAACTATGCAACCTGGATATTGCCCCGCCAAAATGCTACTCGGATCTTCTATGTACCCTCAAAATACAATCATCATCACAGTCTATTGTGTTATGTAACCTCGCTTTAAAGCATGATGTACAAGAGTAATTTGCCACTAAACTTTAACAACCTTTAAAGCATGATGTACAAGTGTTTTAAGCACAAGAAACACATATGTAACCTCACAGGCTCAGCTTATGCATCATAGCCTCAACACTTTCAGTTCAGACATATTAAGAACACAAGCTCAGCTTATGCATCATAGACTCAACACTTCCAGTTCAGACAGATTAAGAACACAAGCTCAGCTTTTGCATCACAGCCTCAAACACTTTCAGTTCAGACAGATTAAGAAAACAAAATCCGGAGTACACAACTCCTTTGTCAAATGAATCCGGAGTACACAAACATGAAGAACCCTCTGGATATATACTTTCTTTCACTCAGTTCAGACAGATTACACAAGCTTTTGCATCACAGCCTCAAACAGTGTTTTCAGTTCAGATAGATTAAGAACACAAGCTCAGCTTTTGCATCACAGCCTCAAACACTTTCAGTTCAGACAGATTAAGAACACAAGCTCAGCTTTTGCATCACAGCCTCAAAGACTTTCATTTCAGACAGATTAAGAACACAAGCTCAGCTTTTGCATCACAGCCTCAAACACTTTCAGTTCAGACAGATTAAGAACACAAGCTCAGCTTATGCATCACAGCCTCAAACACTTTTAGTTCAGACAGATTAAGAAACATAATCAGCTACAAACATAATCATCTACAAACACAATCAGCTACAAACATACCAGATCTGTAACAAACATAATCAGTAACATAAGCATGTAAATCAGCTACAAACATACCAGATCTGTAACAAACATAATCAGTAACATAAGCATGTAAATCAGCTACAAACATACCAGATCTGTAACAAACATAATCAGCTACAAACAAACCAGTTAGTTTATATGAGCATGGTCTGCGTGTTGTTGAAGGATTTTGTCAACACCTTTGTGCTTTAAAGGTTGTACAATGGGCTTCAAAAAAAACCTAAACTAAAGAACACATACCACATCTCGTTATCCAGGAGTAAACAAACAAACATTTCGCAGAATAAAAAAGCTACGACTCAAACAATACCTTGTTGAAATTGTGTAGAGATCGACTCCAGATGATACTTGCAAGATAAACACAATAATCAACTTCAAATTAAAGATACAAACTTCTTTAAAGAAAAAAAAAACTAAACTACAGAACACATACCACATCTGGTTATTCCGGTGCACCCTAACACGAACAACTCAACGGCAGATCTGAAATATTACACAGATCCGATTCAAATTCCAGATGATACTTGCAAGATAAACACAATAATCACCCTAACACGAACAACTCAACGGCAGATCTGAAATATTACACAGATCCGATTCAAATTCCAGATGATACTTGCAAGATAAACATAATAATCAACTTCAAATTAAAAATACAAACTTCTTTAAAGAGAAAAAAACTAAACTACAGAACACATACCACATCTGGTTATTCCGGTGCACCCTAACACGAACAACTCAACGACAGATCTGAAATATTACACATATCCGATTCAAATAACAAGAAAAAGATACTGTAAAAAGAAAGATACCGAGCGATCAAACTAGTCGATCTGGCGTTGGATCTAGAGAGATTCATCGCTGAGGAAGCGTATATCTTGAAGAGACTGGTAAAGAATCCCAAGAAATGGTGGTGATGATAATGAGGAAGTCGATCTGGTGTCGGATGTAAAGAGATCTGTAACAAACATAATCAGTAACATAAGCATGTAAATCAGCTACAAATTACCAGATCTGTAACAAACATAAGCAAGTAAATCAGCTACAAAATACCAGATCTGTAACAAACATAATAAGCTAAAAACATACCAGATTTGTAACAAACATAATCAGGTACAAACATACCAGATCTGTAAAGAGATTCATCACAGAGAAACCCTAGATCTTGATCAGTAACATAAGCATGTAAATCAGCTACAAACATAAGCAGTAACATAAGCATGTAAATCAGCTACAAACATAGCAGATCAGGTACAAACATAATCAGTAACATAAGCATGTAAATCAGCTACAAACATACCAGATCAGGTACAAACATAATCAGTAACATAAGCATGTAAATCAGCTACAAACATAATCAGTAACATAAGCATGTAAATCAGCTACAAACATACCAGAACAGGTACAAACATAATCAGTAACATAAGCATGTAAATCAGCTACAAACATACCAGATCTTTAACAAACAAAATCAGCTACAAACATACCAGATCTGGGCTGCCAATATTCCTCTAAGAACTCAGATCTGCAAGTCGTGTAACCTTAGATCTGTCAATATTCATAAAAAATCCTCAAAAAATGACGGTAGATCTGAGAAAATTCAGCAGAAAAAAGTACCTGGCTCGACGGTGGTAAGGTAGATCTAAGTCGATGGTATCTCCACCGCTCCATCTTCATCTATAACAGAACAAACAAAACAAACTCAAAATCAGCTACAAAAAAAACAGCTACAAACATACCAGATGATACTTGCAAGATAAACAGCTACAAAAATCACCCTAACACGAACAACTCAACGGCAGATCTGAAATATTACACAGATCCGATTCAAATTCCAGATGATACTTGCAAGATAAACACAATAATCAACTTCAAATTAAAAATACAAACTTCTTTAAAGAAAAAAAAACTAAACTACAGAACACATACCACATCTGGTTATTCCAGTGCACCCTAACACGAACAACTCAACGGCAGATCTGAAATATTACACATATCCGATTCAAATAACAAAAAAAAAGATACTGTAAAAAGAAAGATACCGAGCGGTCACACCAGTCGATCTGGTGTTGGATCTAGAGAGATTCATTGCTGAGGAAGCGTATATCTTGAAGCGACTAGTAAAGAAACCCTAGAAATGGTGGTGATGATAATGAGGAAGTCGATCTGGTGTCGGATGTAAAGAGATTCATCACAGAGAAACCCTAGATCTTGATCTTGGAGCGCCTGGTTTTGAAACCCTAGAACCGCGTCTGGTGAGAGAGAGAGAGAGAGAGAAGAAGAAGAATGATGGGGGCGGATGTGAATGAAATGAATTAGGGTTTAGATTTAGTGAAAGAAGGTATATATTGGATCCATTTGGGTAAAACGGGTCAAAGAGATCCGGTTAGTTTGTATGAGCTGCTCCGCGTGTGTTGAAGGATTTTTCAACACCTTTGTGCTTAAAAGGTTGTACAATGGGCTTCAAATGGTTGTAAAGTGGCAAATGACCATTTCTGTCCTTCCTATATGCTTATTAAAGTAGTATAGATATATATATATATACAAACACACATATACACACTCTCTCAATATCTATACTCTTTCTCACTCTAACTACCCACCACTAAAACCACCCGACAACCACCCACCTGCCGCCGCCACCACCACCTCCCACCACCATCCACCATCCACCACCACCTCTCGAAATCAAGATTACAACACACAAGAAAAGCAACAACAATATTTTTGCAGCATCAGTATAACGTTTGGGTCGGTCTAAATTCCAATAAACCCCCAAATCCAAAATCAAATCAAACCCTTCTCCCAAATCCAAATTAACCTCTAAATCCCATCTGGGTCATCACAGTTTCAACTATACCCACTGATCTACACTAGTTTCTTCATTATTGAACATTAATTGAGATAGAGGGTGGTGCGTTTTTGTCTGAAGCAGAGAAGCAAACAGTGGCATCCACTTTTCAATAAATTAATTATTTAAACAACAATAAATTAATCGACCAAACAAACAAAAACCTCACTTTCTCGACACTTTTGGGATCCAAATCCCCTTTCTTGACTGAACAAGCACTAAACTTACCGCTAATTGCTTTCGTCACGCTTTATGGTGAGTTGTTGTCACCAGATTCGCTCATTTACTATGTTCCACAATTCTCAAAACTTTCTTTACTCTGTTCCACAATCCTCAAAACTTTCTCCATCGCGTTTCTCTCCGGATTCGCTCATTTATATGGATATGGTGGTGGTGGATATGAGAGAGAGAGAGAGGGGGAGGGGGAGGGGGAGGAGATAGAGAGATCTGTAGTTAGAGAGAGAGAGAGAGAGAGAGTTAGAGAGAGAAAGAGAATGAGAGTTGAGGGAGAGAGGGGATCTGACTTTTTTTATATTTATAATTTTAAAATTCATTTTTGTTTTATTTATTAAATAAATGATGAAAAGTCTAATTTGCCCTTTAATGGGGTCCACTTGAGCAGATTTAACCAAGAAAATAAACTGGGTTTTAGGATAAAGGACATAACGTGCAAGTGTTTGCAAACATCAACTATGTTTTTTTGTACTTTTTAAAGACAAAGTACACACTTTGCAATCTAGTGTAAACATAAAGGACGATTTTTGTAATTTATTCTTTAATAGCAGATCACCGAATGCCAGAATTTAAATTTATTAAAAAAAAAAAAGATTCATTTTCAAAAGGAAATCAATAAGGTTTTCGTGTGAGGTTTTTTGAAATAATTGAATTTTAAGATTCTGTCCAATAAAAAACTAACCGCTTTGACTTGTGATAAGTGGAGAAGGTGTGGTAGGGTCGGCCCGGCCTTTGACTTCCTACTTCACCGATTTCAAAAATCAAAAACTATGAGGTCAACCTGATTTTATATATCTTAACAATTGTTGTTTGTTTGTTTCACTCTAGTTTTTTGTTAGCGTTGTTGTTTTTTTCCTGTATAATCTTTTTCATTTCATTAGTCATTACACATAAAAGTGCTAAACCAATAAAGTACAATAAAATGACAGGTAAATGGTCAACAAGAAGGGTAATGTTTATAACATAACCTATAACGCGTTTTTAAAATATTACATTTGTAATCACATGTAACAAACTAAAAGTGTTTTATCTTTTATATCAAACTTAAATATGCAATCATGCGACGTGCATTTCGACCCATATTGTCTGTAAACAAACATCAACAAAGCCAAGTTGAAGAATGATGAAATATCAAGCGATCACGTAGAAAATAAACAAATAAAAAGTGTGTATCTTTTGTATCAAACTTAGGTGTGTTTGTGTCATTGTGTGGGTGGGTGGGTTGTTAAGCTTCTCTAGCTAATGAAATCTTTAGACTTTGATACATTAAAAGATATTAACATGTTACATATATATGTGATATGATTAACTCTTTGACTTTAACAAACCAAACTGTCACGTAATTTAATAATAATAATATATAATCCATAATCAACACTTGATTTGAAAGTCAGTATTTAATCGTATGCTAAATAATTGAAATAATTGACTTAAAATAAATCTTCTTGCTTTAAATATAATATAGTTGTTTTAGGATGCTTCAAAAACGATGATATGACTTTTATCCAAACGGGTCTAAGTATGCTGAAGTTCAGATCATTTCTAACACGAACCTAAATATTTGACGCGAATTCAAACATGACATGAATATGAAAATCATGTCACATACATAGACTTGAATATAGCATGAGTTTTTATGGATTAACACGCACACGACCCTTTTAACGTGAAATTTTACTTTTAGTTCCGTATCCATTAGAAAGTTACACCCATAAATATGGACCGATTTACGTGGATATGAATATGTTCAACATAAATACTATGATTAGATTAACCAAATTGGTGCCATTAACTAATATTTTCTGCCGTCCTCAATATAATAATTAACGAGGTCTTTGATACATGTACTATAATTTATATCATATTAAGACTGAAGGGAGTGGGGCGACCTCAAAAGAGGGCGTCTTGCGACACGTGGCGTTTGGGGGGCGACTTGGGGCGTCCTCAAAAAAGGGGGCGTGGTGTTTGGGGCGACTTGGGGCGACCTCCAAGGGGGGAATCCTTGAAACTTTGTGCCAGAAAGTTGTTGTGTGAGAGGGAGGAGGCGACGTGCGACGTGCAGAGGACGGGCAGGAGGGGGACGCCGGAGGGGGACGCCATGGGGGGCGGTGTTGGGGGCGACTTGGGGTGGGAGTCGCCCCACTCCCCTCAGTCTAAGTTTATAATTCTTTGAAAATATAGAAATAATTCAATAATCCATTGACTTTACAAATTGTGATTATATAAAGAGGTACCCCACCCCTATGCTCCTAGCTTCACTTCATCTTCTACAAATACACATAAAAACACCTGAAAACATGATTTGTCTAATATACGATGGCTATGGAGCTTCAACAACAACCCTTGTATTCATCACTTGCGTTTGGGTTCCATTCGTCCAATTAAAAAACACATTTTTCAAAATTATATCTGTTTTGATGACGGTGTTATGTCTCTTACAACATCCTCATCATGATAATGGTATTGCACGTGATCATAATGCCTGTGGGAAAATGTTTCCAAACGTCTATCATCTCCCGACTCTTCCATTTCATGATGTTGACTCGAGAGGAGATGATGGAACTGCTAGCAATGTGGGGGATGATATATGCTCCATTTGCTTGTCAGGGTTCGGGGATGGTGATGGAGTGAGCCAACTCGACAAGTGTCATCACGTGTTCCATAAACGTTGCATTGTGCGATGGCTAGATCATGGTCACTTCACTTGCCCTCTTTGTAGATCTAGTTTGTTGAACGTCTCATTCAAACTTGTAGTGTAAAACATGTCTTTTCATGTTTCCTAGTACTATATTTTGGATGCACCTTTGATGAGTCAAGTGTACAACCTTAAACTAATAGAATGTATGTTAGGTTGTGGAGTAGAATGCTCATTGTGTAATTAATCTGGACGACAATCTTAGTTATGATGTTATGATTCCAATCTAATTGTTAAAAGTTATATTTATGAATTTATGTAATTACAGTTGGATAAGAGAGAAAAAAACATCGTTTTTAGAATCATGAATTGGCCGATCGGGCTGGGAATGGCTAATAACCAGTCTGGTTGAGTCTATTTTAAACCAGTTGAAACGGTGAATCAACCAGGGTAGTTGGAGCACATTTCCTTTTTTTCCCTCCAAAATCTCATTTGCTGCTTCATTTACTATCGAAACTCTTTATCTTATTAAGGGACTGTTTGTTTAGCTCTTAATAGGCCTCTTAATGGTTCAGACCTCTTACTGGTTTAGCACTTAACTATTCAGAAGTTGTGAAACAGTCCCTAACATTGCAATTTCACATAAGATATTTATATATTAATTTCTTAAATTATCTAAAACATCATCCTTTTTGAAACCGGTTTGACCAATGGACTCTTGAAACCTTTCAACTTCAACTCAAGTGAAGAATACAAAGTCGGGTTCGATACGGATCCGGACTCATGATAGGGCCTGATTAGCTAACCACTTGGTCTATCCGGACTCATGATAGGGCTTGATTAGCTGACCACTTGGTCTACCTAGTGTCTACTCCTCCCCGGCCCAATTACTATTTCAGCCCAAAGTATGTGGGTTGTGACAGAGTGACTGTGGTGCTGTAAATATAAATAAATATATAATAAGTGAGAGTTCAAATAAGGCTATGGGGTATGGGGCGGGGGTTTGGGCGTGGGTTGGGGGAAAACACCCAAGGCATCATCCCGGGTGGGCTTGGGTTGGGGCGTGGCCCTTGGGGCTTGGCTTTCAAGCCGGGCGGGGGGACATGCTAGCTGGCTTGCTCTTATTGGCTTGCTCTTTTTGTATTATTTTTTTTAACAATCTGCCACGCGGTGCACCCAACCCACGCCCCACCATACCCCGAGGACACGTCATTAAGCGGTGGAGGGGCTCCCATTCCACGTGTCAACAAATGCCCCAACCCAAGCCCCACCATACCCCACGGCCTAAGAAGAATTTTTTTAAAAAGAAAAAAAAAATTCAACCAATAAGAATGCTTCATTTTACTTCATTCAATATTTGTGTTTAATTTTAATATAATGTATATTGGTAAACTCATAAATCATTAATTTGTATTCTTCCACTTTAATAACTAACTAAATTAAATTTGTAACTCCTTTTCAAAATATATACTTTTTCCAAAATAAAAAAAAACAACTTAAGTTAAAGTGTCGAATAAACTAATAGTTGTGTAGGATATATTTCGAGATGTGTGAGATAAATTTCGACTGTGTAGGATAGCATCGGGGCGCGACACTGAGCGAAACAGATTGTCCAGAAGGAATCCATAACAACTAATTTACCAGATATTTAAATATTATGTCCCATACCATAACATATCAAAGTAAATAATTATTACATACCAAATATCTCAAGACAACTAGCATGTTCCGACAACTCAGATTCAATTGTTTGTTTCTAGACTCTCATTCCTACTTGATTCCACAAAAGCAGGTAAAGCACAGCATCCTAAGCACCTGTCACATACGTTAAAATAGAGGTCAATACACATAGTGTAAATGTGAGCATACTAGTTTAATAGTAATAGTAGAGTTCGAAATCGTTTACGCATAACCAACATGTAACATGTATAATGCGAAGCTAGTAGGTTATCCACAATGAAATATGCACAGACTAAACTGCGAGTTGTAGAATGCGCAACACATATCACCACTGTGACATATGAGAGGTAACCTTAACAACCCCTGTCCATGACAGGTACTGAGTCCAAACAAATAGTACTATCGTTGCTAAGGCGTCAGGCAACAATCACTATGTTAACATAACATACAAGCATTCATCGAATAAAAAGTAACATGCAATAACGGTCAGCGTATAAATAGTGTTTGCGTTGTGTGATCGATTGTGATGTAGAATACGTAACGTATGTAACATCCAAAAGTGCATAAAGTACAAAGGGATCAAGTATACTCACAGCGATGAAAATGGATTGAAGGGATCGCTAGAGTGATTAGCCTGAATAGTTAACGATAACATAAGCGAAGAGCGGTGCGTAAAATGGTAAAAAGTGACCAAGTGTCGAATGGTAATCCGATCGGATGGCAATCAGATCGGATGGTCACTCGATCGGATGTCATTCCGTTCGGATGGTCATCCGATCGGATGGCCATTCGGTCGGATTGACATTCGTTTGGTAAGGATGTGTTTGTGTATGATGGCTTTGAAGTTTTCGTTGTAGCATTTTGAAAACAGAGAAGTATCTCTACCCTTCAGGTCGATCGATCGAACGGTCGTTCGATCGGGTAGCGATCCGATTGGTAGGACACTTAGTGAGAACAAGTTCACAGCAGGATGGCCACTCGATCGGATAGCAATCCGATCGGATGGCAATCCGTCAGAACTGACTTAAGCATGGAACATGTTGGAAATTGTTTAAGTGTTGAACCTCAAGTGCAATCCGATCGGATTGCATTTCCATCGGATGGCAATCCGATCGGACGGCAATCCATCCCAACGCATCTGATCGTTTTGAACATGTTTATTTTGAAAGTTTGCGGTTTGTTCGAGACGGTTTGATAAATTACTAAACAACAGAACCTCGTCAAGTCCCAAGTTGTCCGATCGAATAGGAATCACCCAAGTCCGATCAGTTTACTGGTTCGTGACGGTTGTTCTTGTTTAACCTGAAATCGGTTGTCTCCTTGATAGCAACCATATCTTGAACCAACTCATCACTAAGAAAGAGTAGAAGATCAGAACGAGTTCTGGTTCTATCGGTTTTGAGTGCATTGAGGGTAAAAGAGTTGAAAGAAAGTTTGAAAACCATCTTTCAATCCTTTCCACTTTGAAAATGTTTAGATTTATGCAAAATCATTGCTTATTCATGTGGAAATCTCTCAGATCTAAGTTGTTTTTTGTGGAATGAAGCCAAATCTTGAAGTTCATAAGAACTCCATGATGACATCACCTTAGAACACCTCAAATCCGTTGATTTCACGGTTAAAAGTTAAGATTCAAAGGTGAAAAAGATGAAGAAGTGCGTGCAGATCATAGAAGTACAAGATTTGAGTTGAAAACTTACAAGAATCGCGAGAAATCGAGAGAAATAATGCTTGGAACGAGCTGGTCGAGTGAGAGGGCTGTCACATCACAAATGATGTGACAGGAGGGTATTTATAGGGTTTCTAAAAGAGGAAAGTGCATAAGTGTCGGATTGGCCACCGATCGGATGGCCACTCGATCCGTTGGCCATTTGATCCAGGTGTCTGGTGCGTTGAGTTTTGTCATTTCGATTCGCGTGTTGAGCGTTGCGATGCGATAGTATTACCCATTAGTTACACAAATAACTTAGCTACTATATCTAACATACAATCACTATAATTAACTTGCGTTTAGAGTTTGCGATTGGATTGCGATGCGATAGAATTGCGATTAAACACCTCAACATAAACATAACATGCACAGGTAACACGTAATGGCACACACATGTAAAACAATATCCAAAACACATAATTCGGGTTGCGAATGCAAATGATATAGCAATTAATGATAAGTCGATTAGCGATTAAACATGCGATTATACCTCAATTATTAATAGATACTCCACATAATACAACTAAAGCAATTAAATAAGGAGGTTCGATTACAAGTCGTTGACGTACAATCAATAGTTAAGCAAGGAGTGACAGATCGCAATTAGTAATCTTTTCTTCCTTTGACTTTGACTTTTCAAGAGCGGGTTGTTATAGCCTCCCCTACTTTAGGAAATTTCGTCCCGAAATTTAAGAAGTAGGCGTAACAAACAGTTGCGGGTACTTCGCCTTCATGTCACTTTCGAGTTCCCAGGTGAACTCAGCCGCGCGTTTGCCTTCCCAGCGACCTTTACAATGGGAATGCGTGAGCGCCTGAGCACCTTGGTTTCTCGTCCCATGATCTTGACAGGCTTTTCCACGAAGTGTAATGTTTCGTCCACTTGTAAATCCTCAAGAGGGACATGTAGTTCCTGGTAGGCCAAGCACTTTCTGAGGTTCGAAACGTGGAAAGTCGGGTGGACATTACTAAGTTCCTCCGGTAGTTCGAGTCTGTAAGCCACTTTCCCAATCCTTTCCAGGATTTTAAAGGGTCCAACATATCGTGGCGCGAGCTTCCCTTTCTTGCCGAATCTGATCACCCCCTTCCAAGGTGCAACCTTTAGGAGTACGTGATCACCAACGTCAAATTCAAGGGGCTTGCGGCGTCTATCGGTGTAACTTTTCTGACGACTCCGAGCTTTCAATAGATTGTCTCGAATTTGGAGGATTTTGTCAGTCGTTTCTTGCAACAGCTCAGGACCGGTAATTTGCGTGTCTCCGATCTTGTGCCATACAATAAGCGATCGACATTTCCTTCCGTATAATGCCTCAAATGGTGCCATTTGTATGCTAGAATGATAACTGTTATTGTACGAGAATTCGACCAAAGGTAAATGCGCGTCCCAATTACCACCGAAATCTATGACACACGAGCGAAGCATCTCTTCAAGGGTGCGAATCGTTCTTTCAGTCTGACCGTCGGTTTGGGGATGGAAAGCGGTACTTAGGTTAAGCGTAGTACCGAGAGCAGATTGAAACGTTTCCCAAAGACGCGAGGTTAACCGACCATCGCGGTCAGAGATGATGTCACGAAGCGTCCCGTGTCGACAAATGATCTCATCCGTGTAGATTCGGGCTAATTTTTCTACCTTAAAGTCTTCTCGTATCGGTAGGAAATAGGCTGATTTAGTCAAACGGTCAACAACAACCCAGATGCTGTCGTGACCTGACGTCGTGCGTGGGAGTTTCGTTATAAAGTCCATAGCTATACTCTCCCATTCCCACATCGGGATCTCGGGTTGTACGAGTAAGCCAGAGGGTCTTTGTTGCTCTGCCTTGACCTTCGAACAAGTCAGGCACTTTGAAACATAAATAGCGATCTCCTTCTTCATGTCTGGCCACCAGTACTTGTAGCGCATGTCCTGGTACATCATGTCAGCACCGGGATGGATAGAATACCGAGATATGTGGGCTTCGTCCATCAGAAGTTGTCGCAAATTCGTACGCTTAGGAATCCAAATTCAGTTCAAATAGTGAAAGATACCATTCAATTTATTCTCGAGTTGGGCGCTATCGTTTAGAATCATTTCCTTCTTCAAAGTTCGTTCGGTAAAACAAGCATGCTGAGCGTCACGTATAAGGGTTTCAAGATTAAACTGGGCTTGAACATTACGAACGCTATGCAAATAGCTTCGTCGACTGAGAGCATCGGCAACGACGTTTGCTTTGCCTGGATGGTAACGAATCTCACAGTCATAATCGTTGAGCAGTTCTACCCACCGGCGTTGACGCATACTCAGTTCCTTTTGGTCAAAGATGTGTTGTAGGCTCCTATGATCGGTGAAGATCGTACACTTGGTACCGTAAAGGTAGCGTCGCCAAAATTTTAACGCAAAAACAACTGCGCTAAGCTCGAGGTCGGGTGTGGTGTAGTTCTTCTCGTGGATTTTGTGCTGTCGAGAAACGTACGCGATAACCTTATCTCGTTGCATGAGAACACAACCAAGACCAAGGTTTGAGGCATCGCAGTAGACTATGAAGTCGCCGTTTCCGTCGGGCAGTGAAAGCACGGGAGCATTGCAAAGCATAGCTTTGAGAGTTTGAAAGGCTTCCTCTTGTTTGGTCCCCCAAAGAAAAGGTTTGTCCTTATGCGTAAGAGAGGTTAGCGGCACAGCGATCTTAGAGAAACCTTCGATAAAACGGCGATAGTAGCCTGCCAGTCCAAGAAAAGAACAGACTTCAGACGGGTTCTTGGGTGTAACCTAACTTTTAAGGGCCTCGATCTTCGCGGGATCGACATGAATTCCTTGACTATTGACAATGTGACTCAGGAATTGGACCTCCTCCAGCCAAAATTCACACTTGGAGAACTTGGCATAGAGACGGTTTCCCTGGAGTAACTCAAGAACCAAACGTAGATGTTGCGAGTGTTTGCCTTTTGACTTGGAATAGATCAGGATATCATCGATGAACACGATTATGAAGCGGTCAAGGAAGGGTTTGCACACATGATTCATTAGATCCATGAAAACGGCGGGAGCGTTGGTCAAACCAAAAGGCATGACAACAAACTCGTAATGACCATAGCGGGTTCGAAAAGCGGTTTTGGGTATATCATCCTCTTGAATGCGTAATTGGTGGTAGCCTGAGCGTAGGTCGATCTTAGAAAAACAAGTAGGACCTTGTAGCTGATCAAATAGGTCATCAATTCGAGGCAAGGGATAACCATTCTTATTGTCAGCTTATTCAACTCCCTATAGTCGATGCACATCCGGAACGAACCATCCTTCTTTTTGACGAAAAGGACAGGCGCGCCCCATGGAGAGGTGCTAGGGCGAATAAAGCCTTTATCGAGAAGTTCCTGGAGCTGACTCGAGAGTTCGCGCATTTCAGAAGGAGCGAGACGATAAGGCGCTTTAGCAACAGGGTTTGCTCCAGGAATGAGGTCGATTCGGAAATCGATATCACGAGTGGGTGGTAACCCAGGTAGATCTTCAGGAAATACGTTGGGGAATTCGCAAACAACGAGTACGTCTTTTACTCCTGGGTTTCCTTTCTTTTCCTTCTCCGCTACTACGATGTTAGCCAAGAAAGCCCTGTATTCCTTACGGAGATACTTGCTAGCCTAGACACATGACATGAGTTTGAGACCTTTTGAAGGAGTTTCGCCATACACACAAAGTTGATCACCATTAGCGAGCGAGAAACGAATCATCTTTTCGAAGCAAACAACTTCAGCACGATTTTCGAGAAGAAAATCCATGCCTACTATGATGTCAAAACTACCGAGCTGCATCGGAATCAGATCGATAGGGAAGACGTGATTGTTGAGTTCAAGCGTACAATCACATAGAACAGAATTGATGGCGACGGTTCTTCCGGTGGCAACTTCAACATCGAACGTTGAGGGGAGATGAGCGCGCTTACGATTAAGGAGCTTTTCGAATTCAAACGATACAAAACAGTTATCTGCTCCAGTATCAAACACACACGAAGCATATATACCATTCACAAGGAATGTACCATTGACCACATTGTTGTCTGCTTGAGCCTGACGGGCGTTGATGTTGAAGGCACGTCCGCGGGCTGCTGGCTGTTGCTGCTGCTGCTGCTGTTGTTGCTGCTGAGGCTGCTGCTGTTGTGGCTCTTGCTTCACCACTCGATTAGGGCACATGTCCGCGAAGTGGTTGGGATCACCACATGCGAAGCAAGCCCTAGCATGAGCCGCGGGTGTAGGAGCTGCTTGATGGCCTTGAGGAGCAGGAAGTAGGGCTTGTTGAGCAGGAGCTTGACCTTGAGCTGGAGCTGGGGTTTGATGTTGTAACGCTTCGTATTTCCGTAATTCCTTGTTTTTATAAAATTCGGGTTTGTTTCCTATTTTTAGAGACACAGATGAAATCTGATCGAAAAACGGTTTAAAAAACGGAAAACTACGCTTTTTACGAACTTTTAACGCGACCGACAAGCGCACGCGACCAATATCGAACACCGGCATTATTTCACATATTTAAACATTAAAATAATATCCTTCAACATATTATCAAACTCGGGTGCAGTTTTGGGCTCCAAAAACGCAATTGAATCGTTATTGGGCTTTAGGCCCAACACACTCAAAACCCTAGCTTATAAACCACCTTAAACTATCCTCTTTCATTTGAGACCCCAAACCAAACCCTAGCCCCTTTCCCTGCTCTCTCCCTCTCGTTTACATATTCGGCAACCGGAGCCGGAATTCCGGCTGGTATCCGGTGATGGTGCACCCCATCGAGCAAGGCACACTTCTCCGGCGACACCTAAACCCCACCCCCTCGACGTTATTTCACATGAACAAACCCACCGGCTCCTGTCTTGTTACTTCGACACGCACAACCGGAAAGAAAAGAGAGTGAGACGGCGGCTGTGGAGGTGGTTGAGCTAGAGAGAAGCGACGGAGCAGTCCAGCGACTGCCGTCGGCGGCGGCGACACGTCGGGTTACCGGCGTAAGTGGTGCAGGTTCAGTCGAGCCTTGTTTCGGCCTGGGTTTCAGCGGTGGTGACTCGCTTCGTTTCGGGGCAGGTCCAGGTTCGGTTCCGTCAGTTCAGATCGTGTCGGATTTTGGCACCGGATTGTTTCAGTTCTGGTTTCGGGTTCAAGTTTCGACCGACGTCAACCAGCTTTAGTCGACGTCGGTTAGGTTTATATTCATTCCAGGTTTTAAACTCAGTTCTTAGTTCGGTTCATTTCGATTAATTCGGTTCTCTTTCGGTTCATTTTAGTTCGGGTTTTGTTTCAGTTTTGGTTCGTTTTTTTTTGTCAGGTCACGGCTGGTCAAACAGTCAACACGGATCAGTTTTGTTGTCGGGTCAACGATTTCATTTCGGTCAACAGCAGTCAACTGCGGTCAACGTTCCAGTTCTAGTCAACACTCGAGCCTTGGTTTATTAATGTCGCGGAAATTATTTTTATTGCTTTATATTTAATTATATGTTTTAATTGTGGAACCAAACTTGGTATAACTTGTATAAAATTTTATGTGTATACATATTGATTTGGTATAATTGTTGAATTTTGAAAATTAACACGACAACTTGTATTGTCGGGATCGTCCAAAAACAGAGGAAACTCTGCCCTTTTTTTGTAAAATTCCGTAAAACGAAGCGCATTAATTTTATACAACGAAACCTTTCGAAGTTCTAATATTTTTATAAAGAAAATATATACTATTATTATTTTGTGTTAATTAATGGTCAAACCACTAATGAAAACGTATTGGATTCAATTAAATTTTTATAACAATAATAATTATAAATGTAAATTTATTTAATTAATTATTCATTTATTTTCTTTTTGACAAAACTTCTATAATATTTTTGATAAACTTAGATTAAAATCTTTGTATAAACTTTATATACGTAAAAATATATATACTTAACCATCGACTAGTTATACTCTAAGTTCTACTTCGAATCCTCCGTCTTAATTTCCGAATACTCATACACCTTCGCTTGCCCATATAGGGTGACATCGGTGTTCCATCATTCTAACCTCACACTCGTCGACACTTGGATAATCAGAAGACTTAGCAATTTTGTGAGTATACTCGATCCGTTTTTGCTTTAAACACTTTTGGGATGCAACATGTATTCTATATTCAAACACGTGACACTTGAAACTTATTTGAAACAAACTCTATCCATTTAAACATGAAACATGAAACTTGTGATACTTGAGACTATTTTGTGCTATGTGAACGTTTAATCCCTGTGTGTAGTTCCGCCTTAACAATAGTAGCGCTATAGGGGTAATGCACCTCCCCCATTTGTAGTCGAGGGGTATTGTTAGGATGAGACATGTTAACCTCCCGTGAAACTTTGGGACAGGCACTTTAACGCATTGGAACCTTGGGCTATCACTTGGACTGCGTGAACTAGCATGGCTGAATCTATTTTTGTAATGTTCATGTTGGATATGAGTTTTTAAACGCTTAAACTATTATGCTATGTATTCAAACTTGTATACTCGCCAACTTTTGTTGATTTTATTTTAATACATGTTGCAGGTTGTTAGACAAGACGATGAAGAAATCAAGTTAGGATGGACTTAGATACTCATTCAATAATAAACAATGTTGTTGAAATTTGTCTTTATTTGAAACAATGTATTCAAATTTTAGTCATTTATGAAATTGGATTTAAATTATATTGTCACATAGTGTTATGATGTCTCTTGCAATCTAGTTTTCGTCTCATCCCGATGTTTCCACCGTCGGTTGGGGTGTGACAGACGTTGACCTGTACGGCTGTTGGCGGTGAAGTGGCCGTACATATTGCAATGAACACAGAATCGGCATGCGAGACCCACCAGGTGATGATAAGTGCAAGTAGGGCAAAGCGGGTGTGGTCCAGTGTATGCACGTTTGGCAGGCGGTGCATTGACCACAGGCGGCGCTACTTAGAGGTGTTGAGGTTGCGGTTGGGCAGGTACTGTTTGGAGAGGGGCAACAGTAACTGCACAGTTCTTGTTGCTGGAACTGTTGTTGTTCTTCCTCTTGCGGCGTGAGAGCTTTAAAGATTGCGGTGCGGTGGTGGTTTCAGCGGTTGAAGCCTCGGTAACTTGATGCAGATTCTTGGCAGCTTTGTGATATCTGGGGTAGTAACCTGACCGGGACAGATAATACTCAACTGCTTGAAGCGAGCAGTTAAACCAGCGTTATCTCCACCATCCTGCTTTATGTGCCAGAATTCATCTTCAAGCTTTTGGAGTTCATGGGGAGGACAGAACTCTTGCATCATTATGTTCTTCAACTCATCCCAAGACAAACCGAAAGCTGCATCATTTCCCCGTTTGTTCCTCTCGGCCGTCCACCAATCAAGAGCGCGGGATTGGAAGACGTCGGTAGCATTGACGATGTGTAGGTTCTCTGGACAGCCACTCTGGCGCAGGGTGACTTCGATAGAATCAAACCATTGAAACATGGCCGTCGTACCATCTTCGCCGGTAAATTCTTTTGGTCCGTAGGCTTTGAACTACTTAAAGCTAAAAGCAGCCTTAGGAGTATCGGTCCTGGACTCTTCCGAGGACTTGCTTGCATTCTCGTTCAGCTCACTGACGATCTGGTGGATGACTTTCGCCATTTGTTTAGAGACGAGAGCGGCGATGCGTTTGTCATCATGGTTTCGGCGAGATGCTCGTGAGTGGAATGATCCAAACGACGACATTATCTGCAACAAACATCGCCATAGGACTCAAACACTATTTCGATTAATCCTAGTATAGTCTAGCGATTCACCATAAAGCTCAGGAACACAGTCATTAACAGAATTCACATAGACACATAATCACAGAGTCACGTAAGCACATAAACACATAAGCACGTATTCCACGTAGGCAGCAGCACTTAAGCACATAGTCTAACCTAAACACATATTTTGCACGTATTCACCTATACTTCACAGCACGTATAGAGATTAAGTATGGCGATTGCGATTAGCGAGTAGCGATTGCGAATAACACAAGCAATTTGTTGGCGTGGGTGTGTTGTGCATGATTGGACGGAGCGAGAAACGCGAAATCGAAACCATCAGTACCACCGTACTGTTTACCTCCAAACGCAAACAAATAAACACATGAAACACATAACTTCACATAAAATCGATGAATTGCAAAGTCAGCGGCGGCAATTCCAGAATCGAAACACATAACATCGAGGAGAGATTGTCTCGGGTGCGTGTAGACATTGACTACCCAAAGTGGTTCGACTATTCACAAGACTCGTAAGTGCACACTTTGGCCTTCTGGACTGTGCTCTCGCTTCAATTTGGGAGATCGGCACGCATCCTTCCAGCTATCGTGTGACCTCAAGTCGTTGGAGTCCATCTAGACTTTGGTGAGAGTTTTGCAAAATCATAATAAAGATCGGAATAAGTCATCGAGATTCGGGTTTCACCCCTAACTCAACGACTATATTCCTGTTGGTGAAGCAGAGCAGAAAATTTGCGTTGAAGTATGGATCTCACTCCTGATTCAACGCAAATTCTCGTGTTTATAGTAAACATAGTAATTTGAACGAGTAACATGGTCGAGAGTTTGCAGTTTTCACACCTAATCTTAACCATATTTTCTGTTTGTGTAATTGTGTGGCTAACCAGCCTTAGGAAAGGCTGATCTTGCGCCGAATTGTAGTATGCGATGTTCGAGCGAGTGTATAGTGTCCAGCGAGTTCGAGCGAGAAATAGCGTGTAAGCTCATGCAAAACCCATATCGGGCATGCACAAGTCGGTCTGTTGGTACCTCAACTACAGACTAGGTCGTTTCTAAGACATCGACCCGGACTAGGTCGAGTCTTGCCTAATTCCCTATAGTTATGGCTCTAATACCAATCTGTCACACCCCAACCGATGATTGAAACATCGGGGCGCGACATTGAGCGAAACAGATTGTCCAGGAGGAATCCATAACAACTAATTTACCAGATATTTAAATATTATGTACCATAACATATCAAAGTAAATAATTATTACAGACCAAATATCTCAAGACAACTAGCATGTTCCGACAACTCAGATTCAATTGTTTGTTTCTAGACTCTCATTCCTACTTGATTCCACAAAATCAGATAAAGCACAACATCCTAAGCACCTGTCACATACGTTAAAATAGAGTTAAATACACATAGTGTAAAGGTGAGAATACAAGTTTAATAGTAATAGTAGAGTTTGAAATCGTTTACGCATAACCAGCATGTAACATGTATAATGCGAAGCTAGTAGGTTATCCACAATGAAATATGCACAGACTAGACTGCGAGTTGTAGAATGCGCAACACATATCACCACTGTGACATATGAGAGGTAACCTTAACAACCCCTGTCCATGACAGGTGCTGAGTCCAAACAAATAGTACTATCGTTGCTAAGGCGTCAGGCAACAATCACTGTGTTAACATAACATACAAGCATTCATCGAATAACAAGTAACATGCAATAACGATCAGCGTATAAATAGTGTTTGCGTTGTGTGATCGATTGTGATGTAGAATACGTAGCGTATGTAACACCCAAAAGTGCATAAAGCAAAAAGGGATCGAGTATACTCACAGCGATGAAAATGGATTGAAGGGAGCGCTAGAGTGATTAGCCTGAATAGTTAACGATAACATAAGCGAAGAGTGGTGCGTAAAATGGTAAAAAGTGACCAAGTGTCGAATGGTAATCCGATCGGATGGCCATTCAGTCAGATTGACATTCGTTTGGTAAGGATGTGTTTGTGTATGATGGCTTTGAAGTTTTCATTGTAGCATTTTGAAAACAGAGAAGTATCTCTACCCTTCAGGTCGATCGATTGATCGAACGGTCGTTCGATCGGGTAGCGATCCGATTGGCAGGACACTTAGTGAGAACAAGTTCACAGAAGTATGGTCGCTCGATCAGATAGCAATCTGATCAGATGGCAATCCGTCAGAACTGACTTAAGCATTGAACATGTTGGAAATTGTTTAAGTGTTGAAGCTCAAGTGCAATCCGATCGGATTGCAGTTCGATCGGATGGAAATCCGATCGGATGGCAAGCCGATCGGACGGCAATCCGTCCCAACGCATCTGATCATTTTGAACTTGTTTATTTTGAAAGTTTGCGGTTTGTTCGAGATGGTTTGATAACGTACTAAACAACAGAACCTCGTCAAGTCCCAAGTCGTCCGATCGAACAGGAATCACCCAAGTCCGATCAGTTTACAGGTTCGTGACGATTGTTCTTGTTTAACCCGAAATTGGTTGTCTCCTTGATAGTAACCAGATCTTGAACCAACTCATCCCTAAGAAAGAGTAGAAGATCAGAACGAGCTCTGGTTCTATCGGTTTTGAGTGCATTGGGTGTAAAAGAGTTGACAGAAAGTTGGAAAACCATCTTTCAATCCTTTCCACTTTGAAAATGTTTAGATTTATGCAAAATCATTGCTTATTCATGTGGAAATCTCTCAGATCTAAGTTGTTCTTTGTGGAATGAAGCCAAATCTTGAAGTTTATAAGAACTCCATGTTGACATCACCTTAGAACACCTCAAATCCGTTGATTTCACGGTTAAAAGTTAAGATTCAAAGGTGAAAAAGATGAAGAAGTGCGCGCAGATCATAGAAGTACAAGATTTGAGTTGAAAACTTACAAGAATCGCGAGAAATCGAGAGAAAGATCGCTTGGAACGAGCTGGTCGAGTGAGAGGGCTGTCACATCACAAATGATGTGATAGGAGGGTATTTATAGGGTTTCCAAAAGAGGAAAGTGCATAAGTGTCGGATTGGGCACCCATCAGATGGCGGTTCGATCGGATGGCCACTCGATCGGTTGGCCATTATATCCAGGTGTCCGGTGCGTTGAGTTTTGTCGTTTCGATTTGCGTGTTGAGCGTTGCGATGCGATTCGAGGGAGCGATGCGATAGTATTACCCATTAGTCACACAAATAACTTAGCTACTATATCTAACATATAATCACTATAATTAACTTGCGTTTAGCGTTTGCGATTGGATTGCGATGCGATAGAATTGCGATTAAACACCTCATCATAAACATAACATGCACAGGTAACACATAATGGCACACACACGTAAAACAATATCCAGAACACACAATTCGGGTTGCGAATGCGATAGCGATTAACGATAAGTCGATTAGCGATTAAACATGCGACTATACCTCGATTATTAATAGATACTCCACATAATACAACTAAAGCAATTAAATAAGGAAGTTCGATTACAAGTCGTTGACGTACAATCAATAGTTAAGCAAGGAGTGACATATCGCAATTAGCAATCTTTTCTTCCTTTGACTTTGACTTTCACTTGTACTTTGACTTTTCAAGAGCGGGTTGTTACATATAGGGTTAAACACCACCACCCACCATCATCGTACATCACCACCACCACCGTCCACCACCCACCACCGTCCATCACCACCACCACCACCGTCCAGCACCACCACTACCTACCACCACCGTCCGTACACTATCACCAGTTTATTTCAGAAGTCTACATACGTTAAAAAACAAACAATTTTCTTCTTGCAGATTGTAGAGGTTTGATTCACCTCTTCTTTTACAAATGTCTACAGATATGATCCGCAGACTGTAGACATTTTACCTCTTAAAAAACAATGAGCAGGGCTTTTCAATAAAGATATTTTGTTATTTATGCATAATCATATCATATGGTTAGAAAGTACAAGCATGTACGCTTCTTTGTCTGTAGAGTAAACTGCCATTTTGGTCCTTGTGGTTTGGGCACTTTTGCCATTTTAGTCCAAATCTCAAACTTTTTAAATCTGGGTCCCTGTGGTTTCACTTTTATTGCCATTTTAGTCCAAAATTTAAAAACTCTCCTTTTTTACTGTTGCAACCCCATATTTTGTCTTTTTGTGCAGGGGTATTTTTGTCCAACTGATTTTCATTTAACATATTCTTAATTAAAAAACTAAATTAAATACATTATTAATTCCTATAAATACACTTATTAATATTCATTTCCTCATTTACATTTACAGAGATCATCTTCAATCATCTTCCCCTTTAAAAAACAAACATATCAACATTTGGAGTATTACATAACGTTAACTAAATGTTAAACATAATTAAAGTATAAGTTACCCATGAGTATTCAATGAAATTTGAACAAGTTCCCTCGTTTCTCGAGTAATTGCGATCAATATCCGCATTCTCTGTTCTTCATTACAAACTTCCAAAAGCTTCTGCATAAAGTAATTCCCAAATGGGTTGATCATAACCTGAGCCCAAGCCCATGCCCGACCCCGACCCCGAATCCGAACCCCCCACAAGTGATTCTTGAACTGTCAGCCGCCATGTGGAACCAATGAGAGTCATGGTTTGGGTTAACCTTAGCCTTCGAAGCGGCAGTCCCTGATTGAAATAATTCAACACACTCCTATCGAAATTCGAGTGCTCGTAATTCATGGGGATTCTTGAAAAATCAGGGTTAGCTGCAAGATAACCGGAATCCCTAAATGAAGTCGAACGGATTCGATTAACGGATTCCATTTTCTATGATTCCTTTAAATACCCTTATCATTTGGGTATTTAAAGGAATTAATAATGTAACCGCCAGCCGCCATGTGGAACCAATGAGAGTCATGGTTCGGGTTAACCTTAGCCTTCGAAGCGACAGTCCCTGATTGAAATCATTCAACACACTCCTATCGAAATTCGATTGCTCGTAATTCATGGGGATTCTTGAAAAATCAGGGTTAGCTGCAAGATAACCGGAATCCCTAAATGAAGTCGAACGGATTCGATTAACGGATTCCATTTTCTATGATTCCTTTAAATACCCTTATCATTTGGGTATTTAAAGGAATTAATAATGTATTTAATTTAGTTTTTTAATTAAATATTAAATGAAAATCAGTTGGACAAAAATACCCCTGCACAAAAAGACAAAATAGGGGGTTGCAACAGTCAAAAATGAGAATTTTTTAATTTTGGACTAAAATGACAATAAAAGTGAAACCATAGGGACACAGATTTAAAAAAGTTTAAGATTTGGACTAAATGGCAAAAGTGCCCAAATCACAGGGACCCAAATGGCAGTCTACTCTTGTTTGTATAACTTTTTTTTTCTTTTTTTACTTTGCATATAAAAACGACAATCATTCTGGATATGAAAACGACTTGTTTATTAAACGTAATCATTGGAACTCTTAAACGTTATTGCTATCTATATCACTTCCCATGTTCATATGCGTTAACCTCACATCCTATCAATAGTTTAACTATGTGTGGGATTGTACTGGATACAATTATTGTTGTATGTTCATATGCGTTAACCTCAGTTAATCCTCATATATATTAACTTTGGTGTTAACTTTAGAAATATACGGTGACCGAAAAGATTTATTTGTTTCGTTATGCTTTTCATATGTTCTTTATATGAGATTATGCATGATAACTACCAAGTTAGATTGCAAGCTTATTAGGAGTTAGGGTGCTTGAAAAGTATTCCTCTATACTTTAACTAGCTTAAGATCCCGTGTGTTACACGGGTTGGTAAAAGAAATTTTTCTTCATTAATACCGCTGACATTAAATATTATACTTTTATACACGTTAAAACACAAACGAATATATTAGACTACAACGACAAATTGAAATACATGAATATGCAACGATCACAATTCGTTGAAAATCTCTTTATAAACCACATTAGTTGTTTTATTTAAAGGTATGTCGTTGTCAAGTATTGGTATTTTGACTCCATCTCGTGTTTTTACCCTTGATAAAGCAACATATAATTGAACATGAGAGAAGACAGGTTGTTTCAAGTACAAAACAACTTTAAAGGTGGTCCAGTTTATTTTGTCATAATTTGAAAAGCTTTATAAACTACATTTGTCGTTTTATTAGTAGGTTTGCCGTCGTTGTCCAAAATCAAAAGTTTAACTCCTTGTCTGGTTTTTACTCTGGATAAAGCAACATACAGCTGACCATGGGTGAAAACTGGTTGTTTCAAGTACAAACCAACTCTAGACAGTGATTGGCCCTGGCTCTTGTTGATTGTCATTGCGAAACATACAACCAAATTAAATTGTCACATTTGAAACTCAAATGGAATCTTTTTATCTAAAATTCAAAAGCTTAAACTGAAATGCGAAATAAAATAAAACATTTAAGTTATTGTGCCCTCTAGACAGTGATTGGCCCTGGATAAGCTAAACACATACTTTGCAAAAATAAAATAAAACATTTAAGTTATTATGCCCTCTAAATTCACTATTAGGTAAACTTTAAAGCCATACCTAAACATGAAATCCTATTCGAACTGAATATCCAAAATTACTTCATTAGAACTTTCAGTTGATTACACGGTGAAATTGTTCAGTCACCGTAATTATTGAATTATTTCAATCCTTACGACACCTTGCGGCTTCGTTATAAACTTATAGCTTGGGCTAAATCATAAGCATACGAATCATTTAAATTCACGTATGTATTTCGTTTGACTCATCATTGAAAAATAGTCTTGATGCAATTATGTATTAAGACAATGATACACTAAACTCTATTGTATTCCAGTGTATCCTTGCAAATTCAATAATGTCAACACACTGATTTTTCTCTTATTATGATTCGATAGTTGACAAAATATTTTCGTGCTTCTATTTCATTTTGAGATTGTTGATTCTGAGTCTTCTTCAGTTGCCAATCAAAGTAAGTTTTCTTTTGACAAAAGAATTTTTATTGATTCTAAAAGTTCTTCATATTCATTCTAAAAATCTATTTGATCATATATCTTTTGGCTTGAAAATAGTCACATTGGAAATTATATCATTTCATCTCATTCGTTTGATATCGATTTCTTGAACTAATTCAGTTGAATCTTTGAAAATTCTACTTATAATACAACTAATATTCACAAAATTTGATATTTCAATTCTGTGTCATCTACCTTAATATTGTTTTTATTGACTGGAATATGACATAAGTCTAAAAGAAATATCATAACCCAAATACACTTGGAAGCTGGAACCTGAGATGAAGAAAAAGTATTTCTACATATTCAGTAAATCTCGAGGACGAGATTTTTATTAAGGTGGGGAGAATGTAACAACCCTCATTAAAAGTCCTAGTTATATTATTATTTTATTCAATATGAAACCCTAATTGAGACACCCAAGTAATTCTACGCGAAACCTAGAATTTTCATAATTTTTAGAATCAGGATTAGGGCCCCTAAAACTCAGGGGGGGTATTCCCTAGTTGATGATTATCTATATTTGCGTGTTCAGATAGTTGAAATTTATGATATCGTCGACTCACCTAAGCTAGTTGGACACGTACCTACCCTACCCTAAAAGTGTACCGCAGGCGACACGCGGAAGGTGACACGAATTCTTCCGCGACACTCCTGAGATGCAAAATTCCAGTATAAATAGGAGAGTCTGGGACTTGATTCTGGGAGTTGAAACGACGAAGAAACTCCAAATATACGCTGAATTATTGTCCAATTACTCTCAAAACACACACAAATCACTAATTAGTAGGGGGTGCTGCTACGATACAGGGTATTAACTCAATCGCTATTACGATTCATTGTCCGATCGATCGATGTACTCAATGGATGTTTAAGTGCCGCCCACATTAGGGTTATACTTTATCGTTCGTCATTAATTTGACGGATCATCGTTAATTCGATGGATAAAGTATTATACTTTGTCATTCGTTGTTAATTCGACGGATCATCGTTAATTCGATGGATGAAGTATTGCACTTTGTCGTTCGTTGTGAGAATTTGATCTCGTGAGTTATCGTAAATGTTGTATTAGTTATTACCTAGTTCGTGTGCACTAGGTTACCAGGCTAAAGAAATAGGCTAAGCTCTGCTCAAATTAAATCTGCAATATATATCAAGGATTATCTGTAGACTAAGCTTTGCCCGTAGAAATCTGCAATGTGAGTTCATTTCTCTTTTCTCACAGTTTGTGAGTCCATTATATTTTCTCACAGTTTTATCACCTTTTTGTGATACAATTATATTTACAAAGGCTTTTCCAGAATCCTAAATAATTACCAGTTATACTTACAGTAATTAAGTTTTTATATTAACTACTGGTATAAAAGATTTTATATATTATTTGATTCTTATTATTAATTGCCAGAAAGTTAGTTAATATTATCATAATTACAATAACAGTGGAAATTATGCATTTTACTAAGATTATATTTTAGTCTTAGCCACATTAAAATATTAAATAATGATATTACAATTATTTAATTAACATATTTGATAAGTTATAGTAATTTGACATAAATTGATATATGTCATTTTCTGGATTAAATGGTTTTATGCCAAAAGTAATATATTTGACAAAGAAATGTCACGAGACATCATTATGTCCGAAGACACTGGTTGAGAGAATGATCAACAGTGTTATGAATAGAAATTACTAGTTGAAAGAATGATCAACAGTAATATAATCTGAGTCACTAGTTGAAAGAATGATCAACAGTGTTATAGAATCACTAGTTGAAAGAATGATCAACAGTGATATGACCAGAATCATTAATTGAAAGAATAATCAATATTAATATGATTATAGTCACAGGAATCGCCTAGTGACAGATAAAGTGAATAATAGTCAAAATAGAATTATTTGATGAATTCACTAGTAGACTAAAGTGAGTAAATAAATTAATATGATTACTGTCACATTGAAACTATCATCATTTGACAAATACTGATTGAGTTGGGTAATTATAAACAAATATAAAAACCTTAATACTGTAAGGTATAACAATATATTTATAAAATGGAATGAATTCACTCAGTGTTATCGCTGACAAAACCTTTTTAAAACATTTTTCAGGTAATTGGAATAAGAGATGGATATGACACTGAAAGGCTTCAAGAAGTGGCTTATTTTATTAATTAAATCAAAATAAGAAATATTGTTTTATGTAAACAAATTTATCTTATTAAAGCTATCTTTATAAAATATGGGTTTATCCCATCTCTTTAAATAAAATCCGGTGTTCCTAAACTCTGATATTTTTCCTAACTCACGGTCCTGATGAAATTTCCGCTGCAACGTTTTTTTTAAATAATCACCGGTACCGCTGGACTGTTCACGGCTTCCGATTCCGTCCAGGGTGGGTCGGGGGTCGTGACAGAAGGTGGTATCAGAGCCAAACTCAAAAAGCCACTTGTTTAAGCTAATTAGGTGTTCTTTTTAATACCTAAACTTAAACAATAAAGTTAGGAAACTGATACAAATTAACATATGTGTTACATATGAATATATATATATGTCAATATGTACATATAATATCCTGGAAATACTGTTTTGTCTTCTGTGATGTTAATATGTGAAAATGTTTGCAATTCAGATGTCGAATGAAGTACCACATAATCCAGAAGTTCATGTTAATAATGAAAATCCTTTGGATAAAAATGCTATAGAAAATTTAATAGCTCAAGGAATAGCTAATGCTTTACCTTCAATAATTAAAGCTGTTAAAAATACCGTAGAACCTACCAAAGTTGTGAGTAGCAAGCATACTCGTGACGATGGTTTTAGTCATAGTGTCAATGGAGGTAATGATGATATTATCAAAACCCCATTTCCCAAGAAAAAGAAGGCGATGACTCTCGGGTGTACCTACAAAGAATTTCTAGCTTGTAAACCAACTGAGTTCGCCGGCAGTGAAGGAGACACAGCTGCTCTGCGATGGTTGGAAAAGACGGAAGCTGTTCTTACAATCAGCAAATGTGCCGAAGAAGATAAGGTGATGTATGCATCTAATCTCTTTAAGGAAGAAGCCTTAGAATGGTGGAATACAATTCTTCAGGCAAAAGGAAGTGGTATGGCTTATGCCATGAACTGGGAAAAATTCAAGGAAATGACAGAAAGGAAATTTTGTCCTCCTTATGAAAAGGAACGAATAGCTAACAAGTTCCTAAATCATAAAATGATAGATGTGAATTGTCGTGAATATACGACTACGTTCTTCGAATATACAAGAATGGTACCAACTCTGGCTTCGCCAGAACCTGTACTAATTTCTCGTTATATTTGGGGATTAGTTAGCGAAATACGAGACATAGTCAAGGCCACTAGACCACAGACTATTGAAGAAGCCGTCGAGCTTGCTAATATGCTGACAGATGGACTAATCCGCACAAGAGAAGAAAATAAGAAGAAAGAGTTAGCCCAGAAAATTTCCCAAGAATTCTACAAGAAAACAGGAACTGAACAGTCATTGGAGCAACCTATCTGCAGAAGCTGTAACAAAAAGCATTCGGGAAGATGTCGTTTTAGGAGAACATCCTACTGTGACTTCTGCAAGATGACCGGACATATAGAGGAAGAGTGTAGAAGGAAAACTAATGTTTGTTTCAATTGTGGAGAAACAGGACACATCAAACCATATTGCCCAAAACTAACCAAAGCACCTGACAACAAGGCCAGAACAACAGACGGAGCTAAGAAGAACGCGCGAGCATTCGTACTTACTACGCAAGAAGCAGAAATGATTCCAGACGTAGTCGCTGATATGTAATATCTAAGTTAAGTTATTATTTGACCCTAGTACAAATAAAAGTCTATAAATAAATAAATTCTGTCAAAGTACTTCATCTATTCAAAACCATAACAGAATTGTTTGGTTTTCACTTTCACTAAATCATTTATTTGGTCACGATCACCTTGTGGTGACGTTTTCACAAAATTTGAAGCTTGTGCTAATCTCATATACGGGTTTAATTATTTATTTATATTGAATCCGTTTTGTTGGTTTATTCTATAAAATCGATCTTAACACAATCATGTGCTAAGATAATGATACACAATTTCATTTCATATTTCGGTGTATCTCTTAAAGAATTTTTATATCAACAATCGAGCGTTTCGTAATCCTTATTGTTTTATCATCTTTGATCGAAAAACATTATTCAAGTATTTTGATTTCAATCCTACTAGATTTATTTGAAACATTCGGATTTACTTCATTTGATTTAAAGCATGGTGAAACTCGTTTCATTCACCGCTACTATTTTCAATTACTATGACACCTTGTGGTGGCATTTTCTTTAATTTGAATCTTGAGATAATCTCATTTTCACTCCTGATGAACGAATTTTAATTTCTGTTGGTTCATCATCTTAAACAGTCTTAATACAATTATGTGTTAAGATAAGTGTACACAAATTCATATCATATTCCGGTGTACCTCTTAACGTTTCTTTCATCATTTATCGAAATTTCTAAAAATTTCATTTGGTCTTATCATTTGAAAATCCTATTCGAACTGAATATCCAAAATTACTTCATTAGAACTTTCAGTTGATTACACGGTGAAATTGTTCAGTCACCGTAATTATTGAATTATTTCAATCCTTACGACACCTTGCGGCTTCGTTATAAACTTATAGCTTGGGCTAAATCATAAGCATACGAATCATTTAAATTCACGTATGTATTTCGTTTGACTCATCATTGAAAAATAGTCTTGATGCAATTATGTATTAAGACAATGATACACTAAACTCTATTGTATTCCAGTGTATCCTTGCAAATTCAATAATGTCAACACACTGATTTTTCTCTTATTATGATTCGATAGTTGACAAAATATTTTCGTGCTTCTATTTCATTTTGAGATTGTTGATTCTGAGTCTTCTTCAGTTGCCAATCAAAGTAAGTTTTCTTTTGACAAAAGAATTTTTATTGATTCTAAAAGTTCTTCATATTCATTCTAAAAATCTATTTGATCATATATCTTTTGGCTTGAAAATAGTCACATTGGAAATTATATCATTTCATCTCATTCGTTTGATATCGATTTCTTGAACTAATTCAGTTGAATCTTTGAAAATTCTACTTATAATACAACTAATATTCACAAAATTTGATATTTCAATTCTGTGTCATCTACCTTAATATTGTTTTTATTGACTGGAATATGACATAAGTCTAAAAGAAATATCATAACCCAAATACACTTGGAAGCTGGAACCTGAGATGAAGAAAAAGTATTTCTACATATTCAGTAAATCTCGAGGACGAGATTTTTATTAAGGTGGGGAGAATGTAACAACCCTCATTAAAAGTCCTAGTTATATTATTATTTTATTCAATATGAAACCCTAATTGAGACACCCAAGTAATTCTACGCGAAACCTAGAATTTTCATAATTTTTAGAATCAGGATTAGGGCCCCTAAAACTCAGGGGGGGTATTCCCTAGTTGATGATTATCTATATTTGCGTGTTCAGATAGTTGAAATTTATGATATCGTCGACTCACCTAAGCTAGTTGGACACGTACCTACCCTACCCTAAAAGTGTACCGCAGGCGACACGCGGAAGGTGACACGAATTCTTCCGCGACACTCCTGAGATGCAAAATTCCAGTATAAATAGGAGAGTCTGGGACTTGATTCTGGGAGTTGAAACGACGAAGAAACTCCAAATATACGCTGAATTATTGTCCAATTACTCTCAAAACACACACAAATCACTAATTAGTAGGGGGGTGCTGCTACGATACAGGGTATTAACTCAATCGCTATTACGATTCATTGTCCGATCGATCGATGTACTCAATGGATGTTTAAGTGCCGCCCACATTAGGGTTATACTTTATCGTTCGTCATTAATTTGACGGATCATCGTTAATTCGATGGATAAAGTATTATACTTTGTCATTCGTTGTTAATTCGACGGATCATCGTTAATTCGATGGATGAAGTATTGCACTTTGTCGTTCGTTGTGAGAATTTGATCTCGTGAGTTATCGTAAATGTTGTATTAGTTATTACCTAGTTCGTGTGCACTAGGTTACCAGGCTAAAGAAATAGGCTAAGCTCTGCTCAAATTAAATCTGCAATATATATCAAGGATTATCTGTAGACTAAGCTTTGCCCGTAGAAATCTGCAATGTGAGTTCATTTCTCTTTTCTCACAGTTTGTGAGTCCATTATATTTTCTCACAGTTTTATCACCTTTTTGTGATACAATTATATTTACAAAGGCTTTTCCAGAATCCTAAATAATTACCAGTTATACTTACAGTAATTAAGTTTTTATATTAACTACTGGTATAAAAGATTTTATATATTATTTGATTCTTATTATTAATTGCCAGAAAGTTAGTTAATATTATCATAATTACAATAACAGTGGAAATTATGCATTTTACTAAGATTATATTTTAGTCTTAGCCACATTAAAATATTAAATAATGATATTACAATTATTTAATTAACATATTTGATAAGTTATAGTAATTTGACATAAATTGATATATGTCATTTTCTGGATTAAATGGTTTTATGCCAAAAGTAATATATTTGACAAAGAAATGTCACGAGACATCATTATGTCCGAAGACACTGGTTGAGAGAATGATCAACAGTGTTATGAATAGAAATTACTAGTTGAAAGAATGATCAACAGTAATATAATCTGAGTCACTAGTTGAAAGAATGATCAACAGTGTTATAGAATCACTAGTTGAAAGAATGATCAACAGTGATATGACCAGAATCATTAATTGAAAGAATAATCAATATTAATATGATTATAGTCACAGGAATCGCCTAGTGACAGATAAAGTGAATAATAGTCAAAATAGAATTATTTGATGAATTCACTAGTAGACTAAAGTGAGTAAATAAATTAATATGATTACTGTCACATTGAAACTATCATCATTTGACAAATACTGATTGAGTTGGGTAATTATAAACAAATATAAAAACCTTAATACTGTAAGGTATAACAATATATTTATAAAATGGAATGAATTCACTCAGTGTTATCGCTGACAAAACCTTTTTAAAACATTTTTCAGGTAATTGGAATAAGAGATGGATATGACACTGAAAGGCTTCAAGAAGTGGCTTATTTTATTAATTAAATCAAAATAAGAAATATTGTTTTATGTAAACAAATTTATCTTATTAAAGCTATCTTTATAAAATATGGGTTTATCCCATCTCTTTAAATAAAATCCGGTGTTCCTAAACTCTGATATTTTTCCTAACTCACGGTCCTGATGAAATTTCCGCTGCAACGTTTTTTTTAAATAATCACCGGTACCGCTGGACTGTTCACGGCTTCCGATTCCGTCCAGGGTGGGTCGGGGGTCGTGACAGAAGGTGGTATCAGAGCCAAACTCAAAAAGCCACTTGTTTAAGCTAATTAGGTGTTCTTTTTAATACCTAAACTTAAACAATAAAGTTAGGAAACTGATACAAATTAACATATGTGTTACATATGAATATATATATATGTCAATATGTACATATAATATCCTGGAAATACTGTTTTGTCTTCTGTGATGTTAATATGTGAAAATGTTTGCAATTCAGATGTCGAATGAAGTACCACATAATCCAGAAGTTCATGTTAATAATGAAAATCCTTTGGATAAAAATGCTATAGAAAATTTAATAGCTCAAGGAATAGCTAATGCTTTACCTTCAATAATTAAAGCTGTTAAAAATACCGTAGAACCTACCAAAGTTGTGAGTAGCAAGCATACTCGTGACGATGGTTTTAGTCATAGTGTCAATGGAGGTAATGATGATATTATCAAAACCCCATTTCCCAAGAAAAAGAAGGCGATGACTCTCGGGTGTACCTACAAAGAATTTCTAGCTTGTAAACCAACTGAGTTCGCCGGCAGTGAAGGAGACACAGCTGCTCTGCGATGGTTGGAAAAGACGGAAGCTGTTCTTACAATCAGCAAATGTGCCGAAGAAGATAAGGTGATGTATGCATCTAATCTCTTTAAGGAAGAAGCCTTAGAATGGTGGAATACAATTCTTCAGGCAAAAGGAAGTGGTATGGCTTATGCCATGAACTGGGAAAAATTCAAGGAAATGACAGAAAGGAAATTTTGTCCTCCTTATGAAAAGGAACGAATAGCTAACAAGTTCCTAAATCATAAAATGATAGATGTGAATTGTCGTGAATATACGACTACGTTCTTCGAATATACAAGAATGGTACCAACTCTGGCTTCGCCAGAACCTGTACTAATTTCTCGTTATATTTGGGGATTAGTTAGCGAAATACGAGACATAGTCAAGGCCACTAGACCACAGACTATTGAAGAAGCCGTCGAGCTTGCTAATATGCTGACAGATGGACTAATCCGCACAAGAGAAGAAAATAAGAAGAAAGAGTTAGCCCAGAAAATTTCCCAAGAATTCTACAAGAAAACAGGAACTGAACAGTCATTGGAGCAACCTATCTGCAGAAGCTGTAACAAAAAGCATTCGGGAAGATGTCGTTTTAGGAGAACATCCTACTGTGACTTCTGCAAGATGACCGGACATATAGAGGAAGAGTGTAGAAGGAAAACTAATGTTTGTTTCAATTGTGGAGAAACAGGACACATCAAACCATATTGCCCAAAACTAACCAAAGCACCTGACAACAAGGCCAGAACAACAGACGGAGCTAAGAAGAACGCGCGAGCATTCGTACTTACTACGCAAGAAGCAGAAATGATTCCAGACGTAGTCGCTGATATGTAATATCTAAGTTAAGTTATTATTTGACCCTAGTACAAATAAAAGTCTATAAATAAATAAATTCTGTCAAAGTACTTCATCTATTCAAAACCATAACAGAATTGTTTGGTTTTCACTTTCACTAAATCATTTATTTGGTCACGATCACCTTGTGGTGACGTTTTCACAAAATTTGAAGCTTGTGCTAATCTCATATACGGGTTTAATTATTTATTTATATTGAATCCGTTTTGTTGGTTTATTCTATAAAATCGATCTTAACACAATCATGTGCTAAGATAATGATACATAATTTCATTTCATATTTCGGTGTATCTCTTAAAGAATTTTTATATCAACAATCGAGCGTTTCGTAATCCTTATTGTTTTATCATCTTTGATCGAAAAACATTATTCAAGTATTTTGATTTCAATCCTACTAGATTTATTTGAAACATTCGGATTTACTTCATTTGATTTAAAGCATGGTGAAACTCGTTTCATTCACCGCTACTATTTTCAATTACTATGACACCTTGTGGTGGCATTTTCTTTAATTTGAATCTTGAGATAATCTCATTTTCACTCCTGATGAACGAATTTTAATTTCTGTTGGTTCATCATCTTAAACAGTCTTAATACAATTATGTGTTAAGATAAGTGTACACAAATTCATATCATATTCCGGTGTACCTCTTAACGTTTCTTTCATCATTTATCGAAATTTCTAAAAATTTCATTTGGTCTTATCATTTGAAAATCCTATTCGAACTGAATATCCAAAATTACTTCATTAGAACTTTCAGTTGATTACACGGTGAAATTGTTCAGTCACCGTAATTATTGAATTATTTCAATCCTTACGACACCTTGCGGCTTCGTTATAAACTTATAGCTTGGGCTAAATCATAAGCATACGAATCATTTAAATTCACGTATGTATTTCGTTTGACTCATCATTGAAAAATAGTCTTGATGCAATTATGTATTAAGACAATGATACACTAAACTCTATTGTATTCCAGTGTATCCTTGCAAATTCAATAATGTCAACACACTGATTTTTCTCTTATTATGATTCGATAGTTGACAAAATATTTTCGTGCTTCTATTTCATTTTGAGATTGTTGATTCTGAGTCTTCTTCAGTTGCCAATCAAAGTAAGTTTTCTTTTGACAAAAGAATTTTTATTGATTCTAAAAGTTCTTCATATTCATTCTAAAAATCTATTTGATCATATATCTTTTGGCTTGAAAATAGTCACATTGGAAATTATATCATTTCATCTCATTCGTTTGATATCGATTTCTTGAACTAATTCAGTTGAATCTTTGAAAATTCTACTTATAATACAACTAATATTCACAAAATTTGATATTTCAATTCTGTGTCATCTACCTTAATATTGTTTTTATTGACTGGAATATGACATAAGTCTAAAAGAAATATCATAACCCAAATACACTTGGAAGCTGGAACCTGAGATGAAGAAAAAGTATTTCTACATATTCAGTAAATCTCGAGGACGAGATTTTTATTAAGGTGGGGAGAATGTAACAACCCTCATTAAAAGTCCTAGTTATATTATTATTTTATTCAATATGAAACCCTAATTGAGACACCCAAGTAATTCTACGCGAAACCTAGAATTTTCATAATTTTTAGAATCAGGATTAGGGCCCCTAAAACTCAGGGGGGGTATTCCCTAGTTGATGATTATCTATATTTGCGTGTTCAGAAAGTTGAAATTTATGATATCGTCGACTCACCTAAGCTAGTTGGACACGTACCTACCCTACCCTAAAAGTGTACCGCAGGCGACACGCGGAAGGTGACACGAATTCTTCCGCGACACTCCTGAGATGCAAAATTCCAGTATAAATAGGAGAGTCTGGGACTTGATTCTGGGAGTTGAAACGACGAAGAAACTCCAAATATACGCTGAATTATTGTCCAATTACTCTCAAAACACACACAAATCACTAATTAGTAGGGGGGTGCTGCTACGATACAGGGTATTAACTCAATCGCTATTACGATTCATTGTCCGATCGATCGATGTACTCAATGGATGTTTAAGTGCCGCCCACATTAGGGTTATACTTTATCGTTCGTCATTAATTTGACGGATCATCGTTAATTCGATGGATAAAGTATTATACTTTGTCATTCGTTGTTAATTCGACGGATCATCGTTAATTCGATGGATGAAGTATTGCACTTTGTCGTTCGTTGTGAGAATTTGATCTCGTGAGTTATCGTAAATGCTGTATTAGTTATTACCTAGTTCGTGTGCACTAGGTTACCAGGCTAAAGAAATAGGCTAAGCTCTGCTCAAATTAAATCTGCAATATATATCAAGGATTATCTGTAGACTAAGCTTTGCCCGTAGAAATCTGCAATGTGAGTTCATTTCTCTTTTCTCACAGTTTGTGAGTCCATTATATTTTCTCACAGTTTTATCACCTTTTTGTGATACAATTATATTTACAAAGGCTTTTCCAGAATCATAAATAATTACCAGTTATACTTACAGTAATTAAGTTTTTATATTAACTACTGGTATAAAAGATTTTATATATTATTTGATTCTTATTATTAATTGCCAGAAAGTTAGTTAATATTATCATAATTACAATAACAGTGGAAATTATGCATTTTACTAAGATTATATTTTAGTCTTAGCCACATTAAAATATTAAATAATGATATTACAATTATTTAATTAACATATTTGATAAGTTATAGTAATTTGACATAAATTGATATATGTCATTTTCTGGATTAAATGGTTTTATGCCAAAAGTAATATATTTGACAAAGAAATGTCACGAGACATCATTATGTCCGAAGACACTGGTTGAGAGAATGATCAACAGTGTTATGAATAGAAATTACTAGTTGAAAGAATGATCAACAGTAATATAATCTGAGTCACTAGTTGAAAGAATGATCAACAGTGTTATAGAATCACTAGTTGAAAGAATGATCAACAGTGATATGACCAGAATCGTTAATTGAAAGAATAATCAATATTAATATGATTATAGTCACAGGAATCGCCTAGTGACAGATAAAGTGAATAATAGTCAAAATAGAATTATTTGATGAATTCACTAGTAGACTAAAGTGAGTAAATAAATTAATATGATTACTGTCACATTGAAACTATCATCATTTGACAAATACTGATTGAGTTGGGTAATTATAAACAAATATAAAAACCTTAATACTGTAAGGTATAACAATATATTTATAAAATGGAATGAATTCACTCAGTGTTATCGCTGACAAAACCTTTTTAAAACATTTTTCAGGTAATTGGAATAAGAGATGGATATGACACTAAAAGGCTTCAAGAAGTGGCTTATTTTATTAATTAAATCAAAATAAGAAATATTGTTTTATGTAAACAAATTTATCTTATTAAAGCTATCTTTATAAAATATGGGTTTATCCCATCTCTTTAAATAAAATCCGGTGTTCCTAAACTCTGATATTTTTCCTAACTCACGGTCCTGATGAAATTTCCGCTGCAACGTTTTTTTTAAATAATCACCGGTACCGCTGGACTGTTCACGGCTTCCGATTCCGTCCAGGGTGGGTCGGGGGTCGTGACATTGATTCTATCCAGCTAATACTTGGCGATTAAACAATTTTTAAGGGCATGCCTACATCTCATTTAGTTGACTTGTTGATGAATGACATACATTGGATAAGCTCTATAAGCTGCAACATACATACTTGGGTCATTGAGTGGCGTCATCGCGTACTCATAGCCATCATAAATATGCCCTCCATAGTATAGTGTGGCCTGGCCTACCGGTTCCCAAAACCGTTTCTCATCTGCAAATTTTTATATAAATTTTGAGAGATCGGTTTAAAGAATGTGTAAACGTGACATCCTCCGTTAACATAAAAGAAATTAATAAAATGGTCAATGTTTTAACGTAGTCAAAGATAAATGATTCAAAGGGGCCGAGCAGGTTTCATTTGGTCAAAGTCGCCTATGTTCATGTAAATGCTTATCTTATCTTAAATCATTTTATTTAGAAGAAGTTAATATGATATTTAGGCTAAACTAATCAGAATCAATCGAATTCAGTAATCCATAGACATCGAACTTACACTTGAAACTACAACATCCGCGTAGAGCCAAACCAGTTTCGAATTTTGATTTTTCTTTCAAGCTTCAAGTCTGTTGATTTTTTTTAAGTATGGCCGAACTAAGAACGATATATATTAATAATCAACTAACTTCAAATATAAGGATCATGGACAACACAAAGACCAACCTATATTCTGCCACATCTATGTCTTCTCATATCGTTGAGTCTAACCTTCAACCACTTGCACTTGAGCAACGGTGGTGCCATGTCACCAGCCCACTGAGCATTTGGAATTTGAGCAGATCATTGGTCACCCATACCAAGTGCACCTGCTGCAGGAACTGCCACATAATCATCGACATGTTCAATTACCAGAGAATTGTGCAAATAATTGAGCATTTTAGTGAAAAAAAATTACTAACTTTCATGCCTCTAATGCAATAATAACATCAAATATCGTCTATTCTTCAGCCAAATCTTCGGTTTAACATCCTTCAGATCTTGTTGAACAATCACATGACTATTCGCCTACACACCATAAATGAAAGGTAAATTCTGAGTCCAATTTAAAAAAAAAACAAATGAATATTAACAAAAACAAATGCATTTTGAAAGTGATCATGTAATTGGCAGTAAGTAAAGTCAAATAATTAACTTCAGAAAATAGACTTTTATGAAAATAATTAGATAATTAGTTAAAGAGTGCTTGGTGGAAAATTATTGTACCATATTGTTTTGAAATTTAGCAAGATTTTCAATTGCAAACACCACCTGAGAATAAAAACCCCAAAACTTTTGAAATTTACACACCCCATATGACACATATGAACATAAATCATTGAAAACATCTTATTTTACACAAAACAAAACATAATCTCCAAAACAACAAATAAGAGTAAACGATAAAAATCACGAGTAATATCGATGAAAATAAGAGTAAACTTACCTAGATTTGCCTCGAATGGTTCCAATTTAGGGTTTCGATAATCACTTTGATGAGAATCGCAAAGTATAGATGTAACTACCAAAGTGTTTCAACAACTATATCTGTAATTTATTTATTTTATGTTACTAATCTATATCTTAGATTTTAAATTTAGGGGCAATTTCATATATACCCTTACAAATATTGAAAATATCATATATACCCGTGCAAAACTAAAAACATCATATATATACCCTTCTAAGATAGTTAAAATATCATATATACCCACTTCACTAAAAAAATTTATTAAATTACCATCTTACCCTTGATTCAACTAAAATATTTTCTTTCACTATCAAACAAAAAAAAACCTCTTTTAACTCTCTACTCCTCTCTCTATCCAACTTTCCGGCCACATAATCTCAAATTAATCAAAGGTGTCAATCGAGTAGAAGTAGATCACAATTTAGTCTCCATCTCATTTCTCAAAGGACTTTAATTTATTTAGAGACAAAACCAAATATAAATATATTATGATGGCATATGGAAGAAGAATGTGTGCAAAACAATTACATCATTGAACAACACTTTTAGCAATGTATACAGAATAACCCGGCTTGGAAATCGTTAAACCGAATATGTCTAACACTAATCATGATATTTGAAGTAATGTTTTGTAAATACTTGATCCCTAGAGGTTTAAATGAACACTCTGAATGAAACTTAACGTTATAAAAACGAAAAGGTTTTATATTTTGAACCCGCAACAAATATATTTCTAACGAATTGCACCAAGTTGCTATCATCAAACCACAGATATAGCCAAAGATAACCCTATGCAAAAAACTTGTGTTCAATACATATAAAGATCAAAAGAGCATTAAGTGACAATTGACTAATTAACCGTAAGGGATCGCAAACATCTTTTAAATTAAGAAAAAGTTCAATTGTAAATAAATTAAAACAGAGGCATATAAAAAGCTTAGTTGTATCAAATAAACCTTTGTTTATTATCTTGCAACCCCCTAGAACTGCAGATAAACATAAGCACATGAAGAAGCTAAATCACTAAAGTATTAGTTTTCCAACAATTCCATCAATCAACTCGATATGTACGCTTGTGTATGGCTAAATATATGAAACTGAAAGCGCCCAACTATAATATATTAACTATGAACCCTAATTTACTCTAGAACATGCTTCCACATAGAAAAAAACATAATCATATCTTCAGGATCATAAGATTTAAACAAACATAGGCATTAACATCAGGGTGGTATTTATAATTGATTATTTTAAAGTTATCAGAACCTACCACACAATTGGAGGGTCTTAAGTCTGACTTACCATTAGTTTTCACGTGTTCAACAATTAAACTATGAAATAGAGGGAAAAAATAAAATAAGAATAGCAGATAAACTGACCTTGATTACAGGCAATGAGTGGTATAAGTGAATGCCAAGTGGCCAAAGATGTTTTGTTTTAATATAATGTATAGATGATTGTACTACATACCTATGTCCCAATAGGGAAGGCATGCTTCCATAAGTACTACTGCAAGGAAAAAAAACAAATTAGAAACAACATTAAACCATGCCTTATCCATAATAAACTAATACTTTATATTATGTGTTATTTTTAAAAACAACCAGAGTTCAAGTGTGTACATCATAGGATGAGACATAGGCCTATTCAGATAGTTTAAATATTGTTTTACACTATCTGTGGAGACCAAAATTTCAATTTCCCAGTTTACACAGAATTATCTCAGCTTCACCAATTTGCAGGCGAATGCAAACTTTAATCAGTATTGATTTGAGATAAAGAAGTGCATAATCGATCAAATAACAAAGTAAATGGCAGTACAAATAACAAAATAAAAAGTTTTACCAGGTTAATGAGGTAAAATTTCAAGACTCAACTTTTGCATTTAGAGTTCTTAACGAAAAGAACAGGCGTATGATTAATATCCCAATCAACCGTTACCTAATTCCTCTAGGTTTGATAAACTGCTAATACAAAGATGAGAATAGAAATGACCTGTAGACCGCGATATCATTTTTAAGAAGGCAGATATAAACGCAAAGCTGGGCCCCAAATATTAATATTCCAACGGACATTTTTAACACCATAAGTCGGGCTCATGATAACCCAATGTAACAACTCTCATTAAAAGTCATATTTATTAAATTAATTTGTCCAATAGGAAACCTTAATTGAGACACCCAAGTGATTCTACACAAACCCTAAAATTTTCAGAATTTTCAGAATTAGGATCAGGGCCCCTAAAACTCAGGGGGGGTAAAACCCTATTAACGATTATCCTTATAAAATGCTGTCGAAATAGAATTTTCATGCAACGTCGACTCATCAGGGCTAGATAGGTGACGAAGCAGGCCTACCCTATTTTGACATCCCAGGCGATACGCGGCACGTACCGCGGATTCTTCCGCGACTAGCGGGAGGTGCAAATTTTGAGTATAAATAGAAGGGCCTGGCACTTGCATTCTGTTGTTCGTTCGATGAAGAAATTCGTTTTAGGCACTGAGTTACGTTCTGTTTACCACAATTAACACACACGGATCACTAATCGACGCCGCAATACAGGGTAATAACTCAATCGCTGCTACGATTCATTGTCCGATCGATTAAAATACCCAATGGATGTTAAGTGCTGCCCACATTAGGGTTATGCTTTGTCATTCGTCGTTAATTCGATGGATGTTTAAGTATCGCACTTTGTCATTCGTTGTGAGGGTTTAATCTCGTGAGTTATCGTAAAGGCTGTATTAAGTTACTAACCGAATTGTGTGCCTGTTATTAAATTTAGGTTAAAAGGCTAATCAGTAGGCTAGGCTCTGCCCAATTAAATCTGCAATGTGAGTCATTCTCTTTTTATCAAATTACTTTCAAAATCATGTTTATTTTCAAGGTTATAATTACAGGGATTAAGTCTATGTAATCTCCATATTACAGCCGGTATGTGGGGTTTTGTATACATTACTTGATGTTAGGCCCTAAAGTGTGAGACTGACGCATCAAATTAACACAACGGGTTATGGTTACGAACTGGGCCTTACCGGGTTAGTTTATATTAGGTTGTGGACCTTTATAGGTCACTTGGGCCAAGATTTAGGCCATGTGGGCCAAGCAGGTCCAAGGGAAGCCCATGTAGGGAAGTGGGATTGAGTTAGTATATAAACAAGTTTTTAACTTGTTTTTAGGTTGGAACCTCCTAGTTACAGAAGTTCTAAAGAAGCCAGAGAGAGGAGATTGTGGTGTAGGAACTTGTACCAGACGGTTTTGCTAGTTGATAGTAATAGAATCGTGTGCAAGTTTGAAAGTATTTCGGTATCGTGTTCTTCGTATTTTCAGTTTTTTCGTGTTTATCTTGAATCACCAATTGATTGGATTCCGCACAATCTATTGGTTGTTTGATATCATTGAAAGATCCGGTTAAACGGGACTTACAAGTGGTATCAGAGCCGTTAGAACCTGTTTCTAGGCTCGGTGTGATACCAAGGATTCAAGATTTTCGCTATTTTTGGGTTGGTGTTCTTCGTGTTCTTCGCGATATTCAAAGTGTTCATCGAGTTTCTATTGAAAAATTGTCATATTTTGGTATTTTAATCTTTTGAGGAGGTGTTAATTGATTTATCTATGTATTTGAATTTTTAAAAATTATCTTCAAAAGATTTAGAAAATCCCGAATTTTGATTTGAAAAATCCAAAAATCTCGGAATTCCAACTGTTTGAAAGTTTTGAAAAATTTGAAAGGTTCACTTTCCATATCTATATACAGCTGTCATCTCCTCCACACGGTTTCGAGTCCATCATTTTAGGAAACTGTTCTCACAATTGGTCATCACTGGTCTCGACTCGCAACCGCTCTCAAGGTCTCGACTCACATCTTCAACCAGTCTCGACTCTTCAACCGGTCTCGACTCTTCACGGTTTCAAAGTCTCGAGTCGCAACCTCGGTTCCGAGTCGCAACCGAGATCTCGAGTCATCACTTTCTGTTCTCGAGTCGCAATCAGCAAAGGATTCCGAGTTCCACTGTTCATCTTCTTCTCCGACGAGCACCTACGTCAATCTCCGATTTCCGTCGATCACCACTACCCCGTGCACCATCAACCTCCATCATTCTTCGATCATCGTTCACCACATCATCTCCAGTCACCTTTCTCCGTCCTTAATCACCACTGCCATCAACATCAATCACCATCTCCATCAACGACTTACACCATATTATCTTCTTCTTCGATAACCGTTCAACGAAACCTGCAACATCATCATTCATCTTGATCACCGCGCATCACCATTGTAATAGTGCAACCTGCAACTTCTTAAACATCATCACTGTTGAGTCGCCACCACCTCCATTGTTTCGAGTTGAGGTTCCTAGTGCCGATTTTGATTCATCGTTTCGACTCCATCGTTCCGACTCGCAATCTCCATTCATCACCGACAACTATCATTATCATCGTTCCATCTCCAGCCAACCTTATTTCTCGTTATAACTTTGAGAGGCTAAATTAGGGTTGCGGTTTGTTTCTGAACGAAGAAGACATTCAACCGTCTTTGTTTTTTTTTTAATAATATTAATCATTAGGTTATCATAAGTCAATCATTGTTATAATAATAATTATTATTGTTTAATTATAATAGTTTATATTATATCCTATTAAAAAAAGGGGGGGTTTATTAATTAAAAAAAATTTGAACTTTTTGCAACAGTGAAATGTTACCTGTTTTTATCTCTGGAACAACCGCTATCAACACTCCAGAGATTGTCAACAGCTCCTCAGTCGACTCCAATAAATTTTGTTTCTAAAGGCTCAATTGATCCTAATGCTTCGTCTACATGTGCAGATGAAGTAGTTGAAGTAATGGTGGAAAAAGTAGTTGGGGATGAACAAGCATCAGAGTTTGATTCTTCTGAAAATTTAATAAATGAACCTAATCCAGACTCTATTTCGACGTTTGATTTTTTTAAGGTTTTTCGCTCTATGATTAATTTCAGGCCTGATGATTTGGGCGAAAACCTTGATGCTTGCGTAACAGAGACTGAATCGGCAAACGAAACAAATGAGCCAGCTGAACCATCTGATTCCAAATGTGAATCATCGGAAGTAGCTAATTCTGAGAAATTGGAATCAGTTGATTCTAGTGGATTCAGCTCAAAGGCGTCATGTGCAGAACCGTCTTGTGCTGAAAATTCGTCAAATGTTTCAGCTGAAGTTTCTACTGAAGTTTCTGGTGTTTCATCTGATAAACCAGAGTCCTCCGATTCTGTCATGGCTGACGACATGAAGGAAGAAGTGAAGACTAACGTGAACAAGGCTCTAAGTTCGCAAGCTGAACAATCTGAACCTTCGGTTAGTGATGAAAAGGTTCAGATCAAGCAACAAGAGCCGAAGCGAGCAGGTAAAGGACAAAGAAATAAGAAGCCTAAACATCAAAGACAAGCAGGCTCTCCACAGTCCTCAACCGGTAGGAATAGCCCTCAAAAGACTCGTGACGTAAAAAATGCTTTTGTTAAGCCAGTCAGTAATGGCAAATGTGAGAAATATGCATTTAACTGTGCTAACAAAGCTTTCGGAAAGACTGGTGAGATTTCTGAACAAGACTTGCAGTCTAAACAAAACAAGAAGAATCAAAAGAAATCTCCACCACAGAAGGCCCCAGCAAACGACAAGTATAGACATCCAAATTCATCCTCGTTTGTCAGAAATGTGCAACAAAACCAAGCACAGAAAGGACCAGTTCATCCTTCAGGGTCTGCAAGAGCTACATAAGCTGATCAGAATGCCTTCTACATTAAGAGACAAACATGCTTCAATTGCGGCATTGCTGGTCACATTGCAAGAAACTGCACACATCGTCCCTACGTACCATATTATATGCAAAATCGGAGGGTTACACCAAAGGATAATTACCATTCTAAGCCAATGAAGGTTTCTTCACCTAAGGCAATGAAGAATGTGAATCCCACGGTTAAACCTTCTGATGGGGATTGGAACGCTGCTAAAAACAAACGCAAGGCTGTTCAAGAACAAAAACGTTTTTCTAAAACTAACAAGCCTGAATCAGCTAAAGTTGCTCAACCGAAGGCAACGAATACGTTTGTTAAACCGAAACAGATTTGGAAACCCAAATCCAAAGCAACAACGTCTCCAATCCTTGAAATTAAAGGGGACTTGTGTTTGAAAGAAGTGTCTTATTTTGATGCTTCAGGTAAACCCAGGACCACGATGGCCTGGGTACCCATGTCTTACTAATCTCCTTACTTTTCAGGAACAACCAAGGAGGAGCTGTTGACAATCTCTGGAGTGTTGATAGCGGTTGTTCCAGAGATAAAAACAGGTAACATTTCACTGTTGCAAAAAGTTCAATTTTTTTTACAGATGATATGTTTCCTTTGGAGGAGATTACAGAAGTAAGAAATGATTAGCAAAAGGTACCGTTTAAATTCAGTACTTTGATTTGATTTTGATTAGTCTTCAATCTGATGACAGAACGGTTAAACAAAAATATTCTCTTTTTCTTAGTTTATAACTTTGTCCATAATGTGTCCTTTCTCTAGTAAATGGTAAATTTGCGCAAAAATACAAGATTTATGCACAAATTTAGGGGGGGGGGAGAGGAACATATAGATAGATGTAGAGTTTAGGGGGAGAAAACTCAGAAAATACAAAAAGAGTTTGCTGTAAATATGTATTATTTAGGGGGAGAAAATAAGAAAAATACAAAAACATTTGAAAATAAAAAAAAAACCAAAAAGAAAAATTGCATGATATGGGAAGTGAAATAAATGTTCGTGTTAAAGGGTTTGACTAACACATGTAAGGTGCCATAGCTGAAAAGACTAGGATCTACTGCGATATGTCGATAGGCTTGACGCTCAACATGATAAAAGATACTAAGTGATATAAACATAACGAACTATGTACCATGTGGGTAACATACCAACGGCGTATGATTTTATGGTCTTAAATCTTGCGTTGATAGATAGCCAACATCTGAGGTTTCGGGTCTTTATATTGTTGAATCATCTGGGGATATCTTGGCTGTCCTTCTGTTCAGAACTAAAATTGTACATGAACCCAGGAAAGAAAGTCACTTGGAATTAGCTCATTTCTATTTGAATGTCTGTATGTTGTCCCGATACACACAATTTTGATCTGATTCTGAAATCTTCTCTGAAAAAGTCGTGTACCTCCTCTGCTGCATCCAGATATATGTTGACCTGGAGGTGCTAGGCAACGTCAGCTTCTGCTGCATCCAGATACATGCTGACCTAGCTGTAAGTTGTCGCTCTGTAGATCAATTAACACCCGAAAGAGGCCCTCAAGTGCCCAAAAGAAACCCTAGAAACCTATATCAAATTGAGAAAAACTCATTTGATCTGTATATTATACCATTTCTACTTAAGATCTATTCTGTTCTCTTCTCAATCAATTCCCAGTTAAGATTTCAGAAATCTGGATTGGACTTGTGAAATATGTGGTAGGGAAGATACTTGCATGATAGAGTGTGCTGTTTATATTTCCAGGATTTGATTAGTATTTATTTGGGTGTTCATTGTTAAGAAATCAAAACATGATAAAACAGATTATATGCAGGCCTAGACACAGTCAGGATATCTTAAAGGATGACATCAGTATACTCACCTGCTACGATGAATCGTTGTGCTTACCTTGATCGCGGGGGTATGCCTTGGAATGGGACACATGGGTATAATAGTATAATATTACCTAAATCATATCACGAAGTTGAAAATTGAAAGTTGAGCGTTAAAGTTTAAGTGGACAAACATATTGGCAATCGCATAGACCAGTTTGATTAGGCTCGTACTGAAAAGTGTTTCTTAGTCTGCCTGAGAACGAATTTTGATCCCATTGCAATTGTAATTGTATATTATGGTAGTTGTTTATATTTTGAGTTTTTATTTGTTTCTAGTTCTTAATATTAAAAAAAATAAAAAAATTAGAAAAATTCAAAAATAGTGTCTTGTTTTTCTATAAAACCAAAAATCCAAAAATAGAGTTTTTAATTGTTTTTCTTAAAATTAAAAATTATAACCGTTCTTGAAGATTTGACTGATCATAAAAAGTTGAAAGAATTTAAATTGTGAAATCCGAGTATAAATACTTGGATGTACCTAATGTTCATATGGTACTCTCCCTGTTGCATAAGAAATGTTTGCTTATGAGTTTGTGAGCATGTGCAGAACTTGATTTCAATCAAGAACAGGGATTGCTGAATATTGAGATGCTGTTAGTTGCTGAAGAAACTTGAAACAGCACAACAACAAGATGCACCTGAGTCAGAAGAACTGGATAGGAAACACCGTCTGACGGTGAAAGTACATTTTGAAGAAGTACATTTGAAGAAGTACCAGTGAACCTGCTTGAAAGACAAAGATTGAAGAAGAAAAGATTTGTTGAGAATCCTCCTCTCACATTCTTTTTGACAAAGATTTTCAAGCAAAGCTGATCGAGATCCTGATATGAAGCTAACCACAAGAGCTGAAGAAAAGAGACCCAGTGCTGAGAGTTCAGAAGTCAAGAACTTCCACAACATCTGCAGCATAGCGACAACCATAGACTTCGTTGAAGACGTTGCTGAATTCATATTATGAAGACAATTTGATGGCATCAGTCTAGGGGGAGATTGTTAGGCCCTAAAGTGTGAGACTGACGCATCAAATTAACACAACGGGTTATGGTTACGAACTGGGCCTTACCGGGTTAGTTTATATTAGGTTGTGGACCTTTATAGGTCACTTGGGCCAAGCTTTAGGCCATGTGGGCCAAGCAGGCCCAAGGGAAGCCCATGTAGGGAAGTGGGATTGAGTTAGTATATAAACAAGTTTTTAACTTGTTTTTAGGTTGGAACCTCCTAGTTACAGAAGTTCTAAAGAAGCCAGAGAGAGGAGATTGTGGTGTAGGAACTTGTACCAGACGGTTTTGCTAGTTGATAGTAATAGAATCGTGTGCAAGTTTGAAAGTATTTCGGTATCGTGTTCTTCGTATTTTCAGTTTTTCGTGTTTATCTTGAATCACTAATTGATTGGATTCCGCACAATCTATTGGTTGTTTGATATCATTGAAAGATCCGGTTAAACGGGACTTACACTTGATAATCTTCACCATTGGACAACGAGTTAGCCAATGGGTGATATGACCATAGTCACAGAAACGAGTCGAGTGACAAATACCGAGGGTAGTTGGTTGATATAAAAACATTGTAATAGCTCTTAATACTGTGATTATAACAAATGAGTCGTTTTAATAAAAAGAATGATTCACTTAGTATTTCCCGCTGACAAAACCTTTTTCAAACATGTTTCAGGTGATCTATTGTGATCCAGGAAAAGTGCCGAGACGCACTACAAGCTTAAGGAAGTGGCTCAGTATAAAATAAAGAAACATGTTTTGTAAAATAAAAGATTTCTTTGTGAAATCTCAAGATTGTAAATTACCGGGTTTTATCCCGAGTTATGAAATAAAATAATCGGGAAAAATTTTAGTTTTTAAAAGATCCTGATGAAAACTTCCGTTGTTAATTAAATACCACGGGATTTCTGTCCCGCGGCTCCTGAAACGGGTCAAACCGGGTCGGGGGCCGTGACACCCAATAAAACCGAAATAACCCCCCCTATAATTTTACCATGCATGAGTTAAACTATTTCTTAGACCATCAATCATCATAGTGCACGCTAGGCCATAAGCTTTCTTCTAACAATCACCAGAGAGTAGTGAACAAATAGTGTTAACACATGTAACAGTTTGCCATAAAAACAACACAGAAAATAAAAAATAACCATATATTTACAAACCTCGCCCTTTAGCTCCATTGTCCATAACAAACCTCAGAACACCATAGCAAGCTGGCGAAAACAGGTCAACATAGCATCAACTGATAAATTCTTATCAAGCTTTACCTGCTTTATTAGACCTATTAAACTCATAAACCCTTAATGACAACTTAGATCATGATGGATTAGCATTTTATTGGTTGGGAGAAAAAGCTTGTAACGCAAAGACTCAGCAAGGCGTCCAAGAATCTTGTATGTTATGATTGAAATAAAATGTCTGAATACTTCATAGTTAAGAACTATGATAATTTAGATGGTTCACCTCAAGGAGGTATTTAGCACACCAGATATGGTCTCTAGCTTCAATTTCCACAATTGGACAAACTTTTCCCACTGAAAATAATTGCTGATATGATATTTATGTTTAAATTTATTAATAAATAAGGAGAATGAGTAGGAAAAACCTGTCCGGGCATGGCTTCTCTGTTGATCAGTGCTCTCAATTTCTGTCGTGACCTAGATTTGCCTCAAATCTACCACCGTGCCACCTTTAAATCGACCCCATCGCAGCTGCAACCCACTAAAAACGATGATTGAAAGTCTGGTTTGTGACCAGCTCCATCACTCAGCCTAAACTAAACGATGAACAAATCGAACCGGCGAATTATTCAAATGTGAAACACAAATCAAGTTTCTAAAACCCTAAACAATGAATAAATCCGAAACAAAAATATTGTTTATAAACCCTAAACGATGGAAAAATGAACAAATGAAAAAAAAAACACTGGAAATAGAGAAATTAATAGATCACATAACCATATACATCATACACACTATAACCACAAAAACAGACAACACGAATCATAGCAGAAATATAATAAAAAATGCATCTACAGATAGAAATTACTAACCTTCGGAATCAACCAGGTGACCGATGATTAGGGTTTTTGAATTGAAGGTCTGTAGTTGAACACGAACATCCCCGTCGTCAATCAGACTTAGATGAAAAACCTAGGATTTGAAAAATCACCATAGATGCAATCAACAATACTGGAATGGAAGAACCCTAAAATTGGAATCAGTATTTTCTGAAAATCAAGATGAGAGAGAAAGCGGTGGAAGATGAATGTGAATAATGTGCGTGTATGGAAGATGAAATAAAAATGGAAAAAGAAGAGAGAGAGATGGCGGTTTGAAGAAACGTACGTGAGAAGGATTGATGGAGTATAGAGGAAAAGAGATTGCCGCCCATAGTGAATTATCAGCCTTTAGAGCATGTCCACATCATCAAAATGATTGGCTAAGAATAGTCCTTGTGGCCTAAGAGAATTCATTTAGTATAATAGATAGATATATACCATTGTGACGTGTTTATTTTTAGAGTAAATTACAAAAATCGTTCTTTATATATGTCACTTATTGCAAACTGTGTCCTTTTTCTTCAATAATTACAGAAAACGTACTCGATGTTTGCAAACCCTTGCAAGATATGTCCTTTAGCCCTAACTCAGTTAATTTTTGTGGTTAAATCTGACCAAATGGACCACACATGAGGGTATTTTGGTCATTTCACTCTCATGTAGGGTCCATCTGGTCAGATTTAACCACAAAAATACCCTCATGTGGGGTCTATTTGGTCAGATTTAACCATAAAAATTAACTGAGTTAGGGCTAAAGGACATAACTTGCAAGGATTTGCAAACATCGAGTACGTTTTCTGTAATTATTGAAGATAAAGGACACAGTTTGCAATAAGTGACATACATAAAGGACGAATTGAAGACAAATGACACAATTTGCAATAAGTGGCATAAATAAAGGACGATTTTTGTAATTTACTCTTGTTTTTTATTTATGTTTCAATAGAAGTTTTATTCAAAACCAAACGAGCTAAATACAATTGATTTTTTGTTGTTGATCGAACCAATATCGTTCGAACAATTTGGTAAGGGGCAGAATTTTGTATTTACCAGGGTGGGGTTTCCTATACAGAAGGGGGTAGCGGCGCAGAAAGTTGCCCGTCTCCGTGCCATTAGTATGTAATCGTCTCTGTATTATGAAAATGTGTAGTAGTGGTACCAGTATTCGTTTCTATAGTTTTCGTAAAAACGAAGTTGTAATCACATTAGAATATCTTTTTCTTAACGTAAGTTAAAAAGAGTATTGGTATTGTACCGGTACCACGACTAACCGAGTTGATATCGTCTTAACAATATCAATACCATGTCGAATCGACCTAACATTAGGGGCGGATCCAGGGGTGTTTGGGGGTTCCCAGGAACCCCCTCGGTTTGGCAAAAAAATGGAAAAAAATTAGTGGAAACCTTGTATGATTTGGAAAAAATTAGTAAGAATCTACCAAAAGGAGCCTGTTAAAAAAATTTCTGGATCCGCCACTGCCTAACAACATCGATACTAGTACCGGTATCAACCGTTACTGTTTTTTTTTTCAATCATTGTAAAACATGTGTCGATATCATTTTGAGCATGTTACAATTTTAATTTTTGAATTGTATCTTTCGAATGCTATACAGAGTGTTGGTATTGTATCGATACCTCAATGAATGGAGCGAGTACTGAATACCCGCCACAACATAGGAGAATTTCACTTGTTAATCTACATTTACACAATTTTTAGTATTCATGGAGCCTTATAAAAACAACAACTAAAATGACCGTAAAATGTCATGTCACCTTGAGGCCGGTTTTGACGCTCACTTAAGCCATTGCCACAATTGTTTTTTATAACCGGATTTAGCTATATAACTTTTGTCATAAATTTAGCGAATTACGGGCCCTATTTGCCACCATATCCTTTTTGGCCGTTATACTTACGAAGGTTTTATTTGCCGCAAATTTAGTTCATCCACATTCACAACCTAACCCGACTCAACCTTTTAATAAAAAAAAACTAATTTATCTCTTTTCCATCTACACAACACAACACAACACAACCCAGTCCAGATGTTTACACGTTCGCAACCTGGCCTAACCCAAGTTTTTATTAAATAACTATAATTTATGGTAATTAAAAATAAAAGTTAATAATATGAGAAAACTTATAGAAAAAAAACCTTTCGAGAGGTATTGTTTTAAAAAAAAATACATTTTTTTAAGAACTTCGTTTTTAATAAACTTTATAGAAAAGTTAAACAGACTAAAAAATATTATTATTTTTTATTTTTGATTATGTTTTTTTATTAAAAAAGTTCAATTTTATGACAAAAGGAATATAAATATGTATTTTTCATAGAAGGACTAATTGATTTGATTGCCTACGTCATCGGTTGCATTATCGTCTAGAAGCCAAGCAATTTTTAACGACACAAACAAACGACAATGTTGTCCCGTCGCTTTCTCATTTTTCTTATAGTTAATGAAGATAAAATAAAATAAAAACTAATATTAATCCCCTCCTCGTGGCCCAGTGGTTTGTCCCAATGTGGTTATGTCGGCCGGCTCCTCCTTTGGGAGGTCACCGGTTCGACTCCCACTAGTGGCTTTAGTGGGGGGACGTCCCAATGATGGATCGTTCATATCGAGGCATGGTGCGGTCCTGAGGGCAACCCGGTTTTACCCAGCTGTTACCCCAGCGAGTCTCTCGTGTGGGGGCAGTATGGTTTCCGGGCGGAGGTCAGCTGGCGCACCGGCCGGGGCCCGATCGAACATCGCGTCCGTAAGAGCGGGGCTGAAAGGGGAATGTCATCGACATGACCCCGGTGACCAATTCGGTCCTGTACAGAGAAAGTCACCTTCCAAAAAAAAAAAACTAATATTAAGATAGTCAATAATTTTATAATTACAATGTTGACATGAAACTCATAAATAAAACAAAAGGTAACTAAACCCGTCTTGAACAAAACAGACCACTAGTTATGGGCTTAGGCTATCACCATTTTGATGGGGTGGTAGAGGCTTTGTGTCTTTTGGGAGTGATCAGGGTTCAATTCCTGGCATATGGTAAAAGTTGGTGTAATTTAGGAGTAGTGTTATGTAACATTTGCCGTTTAAAAAAAAAAAGTTATGGGCTTACGCCCAAGGTGATGGGAAACTTTTGGGGAGTTAATAGCGTTAAACACCGCTCATTAGAGCGTGAAACCATGTTAAAAAGTGGTAGACGTTGGTAGGCTCACAACATGAGAAAGAAGATGATGGTGGATCTTTCTCTTTTTCAACCATGCAAACATTTTCTTTCATATTTATTATATTTATTAGATTTAAATATTATGATAAAGAATAGTGTTGTAAAAACTTGTGAAACTATTACACAGTAAAGGTGAAAAAGTGATTAAGAACTCATAACTACGTAACACTGAGATGGCAGTGAAAATTTGTAAGACACTAAGACATAGCCTAATAGGATGGGTTAGTTTTTAAGTAATGATTAAACCTATAGGGATCTTCTATATATTTAATTATTGTATTGTTGATCAGTTCTGTTAAACTTAATGGAAAACATGAATAACATACCTGTTACAGCAGACAGGCCAGTAGAGAATCCAGTCAGAGATGCAGCCATTGAGTTCGACATACTTGTCAGGATGATCTGGTTCCTCCTTAGAGTGTAAGGTGATGATGGTGATGAACCGAAACTAGGGAGAGTTTCGGTTGAGAGAGAGAGTCGATTATGATGTTATGAGGGTTGTGAGATTGTCTAACTTGTGTAACCCTTTAACTCTCTAATAAGCTCCTTATTTATACACCCAAGAGGAAACCTAATTAGTTAATAAGGGTAATATGGTCCATCAACAATTACCAACTAATTATTAATAGGTTATTAATATATTTTGATCTATATAATATAAATGATTTTGATGGCTACAAGATTAAATAATATAATATTAATATATTTAATCTCACATGTATTGGAAAAGATGTTAAAGTCAACACAGACTAGACTAGGAATCCACATTCTTCTATTGCTACATCTATTGTCGGAGTCGGGTCGGATCTAACCTTCCCCGAGCTGCAATACAAAGATAACCAGTTATAAGAGGTTCAAGGTCTTAACCTTGGTATCACGTCCGGCGGTTAAATCAGTATTATATATACGCAGTAGCGGACCCGGGATTTTTTTCATTGGGGTCCATTTTTTGAGACAATCCTAAGATTCCTTTGTGTCTATCTCGGTGAATTTCGATGCCAATGACGTAAGAAGCATCTCCGAGATCCTTCATGTCGAAGTTATGCGAGAGTAACCGCTTCGACTCATGCAACATGTCTAAACTATTACTTGCCAATAGAATATCATCTACGTAAAGGACAAGTATAGTAAAGTTACTCCCACTCATCTTGAGGTAGGTGCGTTGATCCACTTGATTCTTCATAAAACCTTGCCTCTTCATGACTTCATCAAACTTGAGGTACCATTGACGTGATGCTTGTTTTAACCCATAAATGGATTTCTTCAACTTACAGACTAGATGCTCCTGACCTTCAGGTTTAAAGCCTTCAGGTTGTTTCATGTAAACATCTTCGTCTAAGTCTCCGTTAAGGAAAGCAATTTTGACGTCCATCTGATGCAGCTCTAAATCATAATGAGCTACTAGGGCCATAACGATCCTTAATGAATCTTTACGAGAGACAGGTGAAAACGTCTCTTGATAGTCAATTCCCTCTTTCTGAGTGTAGCCCTTTGCAACCAATCTCGCTTTGTAGCGTTCAACGTTCCCATTCGGATCCAGTTTTGTTTTGAACACCCATTTACAACCTACAGGTTTGGCACCATTGGGTAATTCGACTAAATCCCAAACGTCATTTTTCTTCATGGACTCAAGATCATCAATCATCGCTTTGTTCCATTCAGAAGACTGATCACTGCTAATGGCTTCGTTATAAGAGATAGGATCATTGAGCTTTCCAGCATCCATTTCAGTCAGGTAGGTAACATAATCATCCCAATTAGTAGGCCTTCTTTGCCTAGATGACCTCCTGAGTTGATTATCGGGTTCAGCGTTGTCTTGGTTTTGAGCGTTTGATGTGCCTTCGTTATGAGGTATAATGGGTTCTGATTGTGGAGATGGAATTTGTGCAGTGGCTTCAGGTGCTGTTTCATGGGGTTCAAGAGGAGTAAACGGAGTAATGGTAAGCGACGAGTCTCTCCCCCCCGCGTCTTGTACTTCTTGCAATTCTTCGTAAGGGTTGGTACTGCTCCCACTGACCTTGAAATCCTCCAGGAACGCAGCACGCTTGGTTTCAACAATACGGGTGACATGGGAAGGACAATAGAAACGATAACCCTTCGAATGATCAGGATACCCGATAAAGAAGCAGGTAACTGTTTTAGGCTCAAGTTTCCTTAGGAAAGGATTATAGAGTTTTGCTTCAGCAATTCAGCCCCATACTTTCATATATTTAAGACTCGGTTTCCTTCCTGTCCAAAGTTCATAAGGAGTTTTAGGGACAGACTTAGAAGGAACTATATTGAGTATATGAACAGCTGCTTTTAACGCTTCAGTCCAGAGGAATAATGGTAAATTAGTGTTGGCTAACATACTGCGCACCATGTTCATAAGGGTACGATTTCTTCGTTCAGCGACACCATTCTGCTGAGGTGTACCAGGCATGGTGTATTGGTTCACAATCCCCTGGCCCTTACAAAACTCATAAAATGGACCAGGAGCTTGACCCACATCAGTATGTCTTCCATAATATTCACCGCCTCTATCTGATCTCACAACTTTAATCTGACGATCTAATTGCTTTTCAACTTCAGCTTTATAATCTTTAAAAGTTGTTAGAGATTCAGACTTTTCCTTTATAAGATACAAGTACATGTAACGAGAATAATCATCAATGAAAGTGATAAATGAAGTATGTCCTGTTATACCAGCGATTTGATAAGGACCACTAATATCAGTGTGAATGAGTTCTAATAAATTAGAGCTCATAGTGGCACATTTCTTATTCGCTAATGTCATTTTGCCTTTAAGACATTTGATACATGTTTCAAAATCAGTAAAATCGAGAGGAGGTAAGACTTCATCCTTTACGAGACGATTTAATCGTTCTCTTGAGATGTGGCCTAAACGTTGATGCCACAACATAGATGAAGTCTCTAAGTCTCGAACCTGTTTCATCTTTGTGAGTGATTCATTAATATTATATGACAACAAAGATTTGGAAAAATTATCATCTAGTTCTAATCTATAGAGACCACCATCCAGAATGCCAGTACCATAAACAACGGAATCATAGAGAATAGAGAGTTTGCGATGACCATGAGAAACGACGAAACCGTCCATGTCTAACTTTGGTCCTGATACAAGGTTCCGAGTTACCTCAGGAACATATAATGTATCATAAAGTTTAATACATAAACCAGTTTTCAAAAATAATTGTAATGTTCCTATGGCCTTCACTTCTAATTCCCGATCATCTCCAACTTTAAGTGTTCTTTGGTTTCTTCCCAGCTTCCGGATTGTAAGGAATCCCTGAGTAGAGTTGGTTACATGAACCATAGAACCAGAATCAAACCACCAAGAATTAGCAGGAACATTTAAATTAAAGGACTCAAGTATCATGAAAAAATCGTTACCTTTCTTAGCCAGCCACTCCTTGAAGTCAGGGCATTCCTTTTGCTTATGTCCTGTTTTCTTACAGAACTTGCAGTAGGGTTTGCCTAAGGAGTTCTTAGAGCTGGAAGGTGCACTTGTATGAGGATTTGGATTTGGCTTTTGAACCTTAGAAGCATCCTTTCTTTGATAATTGTGCTTCCTCTTCTTAGAGTTGGAGGTGGTGAAGTTAGCAACATCAGTAGTGCGATCCATCTTCATACGCTCTTCCTCCTGCATGCACATAGCGATCAGCTCACTCATCGTCCATTTGTCCTTCTGAGTGTTGTAATTGATCTTGAATGCTTCATAGGATGAGAGAAGCGAAGTGATGATGAAGTGAACAAGAAAACCATCACTGATTTCCATCTCTAGGCCCTTCAGCTTATTGGCCATGTCATGCATCATCATGATGTGGTCACAAATGCCGCTCCTCCCATCATACTTAGTTGTCACCAGCTTGAGGATAAGAGTACTAGCGTGTGCTTTTGATGTTCCCTTGAATTGATCCTCCACAGAAGCCAAATAGGTTTTAGCATCTTCAGAATCAGGAATGGCTCCTCTGATTGAGTTATGAATGGACTGCTTCATGAACATGGGAGACATGCGGTTACACCTAGTCCATTTATCATGAAGTATCTGCTCAGCAACAGTACTTTGAGTAGTAAGGTCCGCTGGCTTATTCTCTCTTAGAGCATAATCAAAGTCCAGCAGTCCAAGTGTAAGCATGAGGGCATCCTTCCATGCAGCAAAGTTATCACCAGTCAAAGGTGGAATCCCCTTATTTGGTGCTGATAGTGGAAATAAGATGAGCGAATTATGATACTAAGAAGGAAAATCTTAACGTGATCTAAGGGCATGTTATACTAAGGCAGGCATAAGTAATGACCATTTTAATTATAAAGCTGTGATATTGTCTATTACTAACATCAAAATAATAGACTTAGTTAAAAAATTATACTTAAACGAAGACAAATCAGCTTTGGCCAGAAGTGTAATCATTTAAGTATGTGTGCAAAGTAATCGTGACAAATCAGCTTTGGCCAGAAATGAGACAATCACTTTAGTTATGCACTTGTCAAGCATGCTAAACATAAATGAATTAAATCAGCTTTGGCCAGAATTAAGACATTTCACGTTTGTAATGCATACTCAACATAGCTTTTATAATACTTGAACAATAAATAGATGTATTAAATCAGCTTTGGCCAGAATTAATACATCAGAAGCTCATTCAAGTTAAGCTATTTTGGTTTTGTAAAAAATTATCTGATTCTGATTAGTTAAGTAAGTGTCAATAAAACCAAGTATTTAATAGCAAACCACCTGTTAGCGCTAAATTTTAGTTCACATCAAACAACTTAAGGTAATGAGGTCTCGAGTGAGGTCTCGAGTCAGGTCTCAAGTTAGGTCTCGACTGAGTTTTTGAGATCTCGAGTCAGTTATGAGGTCTCGAGTCGCAACCTTTGTCTCGAGTCGGAACCATGGTCTCGACTGCTGTATTTTGTGAGATCTCGAGTCGCAACCACGGTCTCGAGTTGTGAAGATTATGGTCTCGAGTCGAGACCTTTGTATCAAGTTATAAAGATTTAAGCCCTTATGATTTCGAGTCGAGACCTTGTGGTCTCGAGTCGAGATCTGTTGGTCTCGAGTGGTGAAAATTTAAGGACCTGATGATTTCGAGTCGAGACCTTATGGTCTCGAGTCGAGACTGATGGTCTCGAGTCGTAATCTGATGGTCTCGAGCCCACTGTTAATAGCTGTTTATTGTGATAATAACTGAAAACTCGAAATTTTAGGGATTGTGGGATAGTGTTTCCTGTTTTATTGTTGATCTAAACTTATCAAAATATTTCGAAAATAATAACTGATTATCCTTTAACAGTTTTCGGAAACTTTAATAGATAAAATTAAGATCAAAACAGTAAAAACACCCACTAATTCAAATTATATTCCAAAATTTAAGGAATTTTCGAGTTTTACTTAGAAGAAGTGATGAACCCTAAAAAATAAAACATAATTCTGGGTTCCGAAATCTAAATTTTAAGACTTTTGTTAACAGATTTCGGATATTAGGTTTGCCCATTATGGTCTCGAGTCAATTTATCAAATATGCTTTTCCGAAAACAGGGATTTTGGCAACAAAGGACTCGAAACAACCGTGACATTTAAAAGCTTTAAACCTATAGGGGTCTTCTATATATTTAATTATTGTATTGTTGATCAGTTCTGTTAAACTTAATGGAAAACATGAATAACATACCTGTTACAGCAGACAGGCCAGTAGAGAATCCAGTCAGAGATGCAGCCATTGAGTTCGACATACTTGTCAGGATGATCTGGTTCCTCCTTAGAGTGTAAGGTGATGATGGTGATGAACCGAAACTAGGGAGAGTTTCGGTTGAGAGAGAGAGTCGATTATGATGTTATGAGGGTTGTGAGATTGTCTAACTTGTGTAACCCTTTAACTCTCTAATAAGCTCCTTATTTATACACCCAAGAGAAAACCTAATTAGTTAATAAGGGTGATATGGTCCATCAACAATTACCAACTAATTATTAATAGGTTATTAATATATTTTGATCTATATAATATAAATGATTTTGATGGCTACAAGATTAAATAATATAATATTAATATATTTAATCTCACATGTATTGGAAAAGATGTTAAAGTCAACACATACTAGACTAGGAACCCACATTCTTCTATTGCTACATCTATTGTCGGAGTCGGGTCAGATCTAACCTTCCCCGAGCTGCAATACAAAGATAACCAGTTATAAGAGGTTCAAGGTCTTAACCTTGGTATCACGTCCGGCGGTTAAATCAGTATTATATATACGCAGTAGCGGACCCGGGATTTTTTTCATTGGGGTCCATTTTTTGTGTAAGGATTTTTCACAACCAAACATTAAAATTTTCAGGTCGATCATCATAGTCGGGTCGGGGCTAGGAAATAAGGTAGAAGCATTTAGTGGACATGAAACCACTACATTACATGTTGGAAGTTTTATTTGGTAATCAAGTGTTAAATAAAATCAACATTCAATTTATCATTTGAAGCAAGTTAGAGGGTCAATGGGTGGTTGTGCTGTTTTTAAACACTAATTTAATTTTGATGGAAAAAAAATAAACTAAAAAAACAGGACATGAAATAAGGTAGAAGCATTTAGTGGACATGAAACCACTACATTATATGTTGGAAGTTTTATTTGGTAATCAAGTGTTAAATAAAATCGACATTCAATTTATCATTTTAAAGAAGCAAATTAGAGGGTCAATGGGTGGTTGTGCTGTTTTAAAACACTAATTTAATTTTGATGGAAAAAAATAAACTAAAAAAACAAGACATGTAAAACTTGAACTTGGGATCTATTTGTTGGAACACAAAGACATTTACCACCACACCATCTTTGCTTTTAACCTTAATTCTATGGTGTCCAACTAATTTCTTTTATGAGGTTCTTGGAAAATTTAACGTACCCGTTCTACTATTATCTAAAAAAAGATTGGGGTCCGTGTACCTCAACCCGGACCATGTGGGTCAGTCCCAGTATATACGTATGTTTAACAAGACATATTAGGGAAGTTGATCTGGTTAAGTCAATATTATACCTACATATGTATAACAAGACATACTGTTAGGAATTGTCGGTGTAATATTTTAATTTTAAATAAAATCTTATTTTATTTATCATTTGTTTAATAAATTATAACTAGTTATTGTGCCCGTGCTTCTCCGCGGGTTAGACTTGGTATTGCGTCGTAATCTTGAAAACAACTACTGGCCAGCCTTTTATAGATCATGTAGTTATTACAAAAAAGAGCATTTTGTTTGCATAGTAGTTAGTTACATACATAATATTAAGGCGTAGTTACTATTTTAGCTACTAAGTTTAGAAAATATAAATTATAAGTTGTTGGTCTTGTTGATGTTGTTGTTGGCCGTCCTTTTGTGGTTAGTTGCTTGCTGACAACATTCTTAGCATGGTTTGCAAAATGGAGGCCTATATACAAAATATGATTGGTCTACAAAATGGCTAAAGTTGTTAATGCCCAGTCTTCTACGCTTTCTTATCTGCGTGTAAAAGTTTAACGATTAGTAGAATGTGATAGTATGCTATTGAAAGTGGGTGGGTACCTTTGAATTGATGATATGGACTTTTGGCTGGGTTGATCTTCGCTGCTGGTGTTGCGGGTAGAAGGTTGGGTGCTGATGTTGTTGTAGGTGGTAGGGCTGTTGTTGGTGTTGTTGCAGGTGGTGGTAGAGCGGTGATGGGTGGTTCTGCAACGCTATTCACAGCAATCGTGCGGTCAGGTTTGATTGTCACATTCATGAGTTTCTGGGTGTTGATGACAGAGTACATTTTGTCAGGTATTTCTCGCCTGTCATGGTACTTATGTACTGTGATCATTTCCTCGCATGTTATGTTGAGCAAGGCTGTCATAGCCTCATCAAAGAAAACAACACTGGCATCTTGAATGTCGTCAGTTATGATTGCATTGACACAGTACCTGTGGTGGATTAAAGTAATGAAATAAATGAAATAAAAAAAGTTCAACGGATGTGTGTAGATGAAAAACCCAAAATATAAAATCCAAAATTGATGTTTAAGAGTAGGTTATTGAAAGTAAAATAAACGCCAATTTAATAAACCTTTTCAAGTCTAGAAAAAGGAAATGGTTGGGCATGCCTCCCAATAAAAGGAAAGCATTGTTCACCATCTTTTCTTTAATGTCTTTTTCAGTAGATTGTATTATTTGTGGTGTGGGTTACTTACATGACTTTTGGGTGTTCGATGTTATCGTCATCTTCACAAACAAATTTAGTAGTGGGCTCTGTCAGTAGGTGTAGTTTCTTTGTGCATTTGGATTCGGACATGGGGCATAGAACCAAGCGCGGTTGTCGGGTATAGCTTTTATCTTTGCCAGACATGTGAATCATCCCTGTGTTTTTCTGTCCTTGTTTTTTTCGGCGTTTAGCTGTGTGATGGTTACTATGTTCTTGTCGAGTTGTGCGAGGGCCTTTGTTGGCAAGTTTTTAAGTCTGAAATTGTGGTGTAAATGAGATTAAATCAGAATGTATTATTGGATAAGATGTTTGTATGTGATCTAACCTTGTTATATAGCTGGCAGTGTCTGCAGTTGTTGGGTTGACGGTAACTGTTGTTGCAGGGGTTGATTATAGCTGATAATTTCCTGTAGTTGACAGGAAATATAAGATAAGCAAATAAAATTAACACTTTTTTTATGTTATAGATTATTTAAAAGATATATATCGCTGTTTTATAACAAAATATAAAAGTGTTTGAAATGAATTAAATTCCTAAAATAAAAGTGGACACAGCCAAAAGTTTAAAGTTGATTATTGATTACATCCTTCGAAAATAAAGGTTATAAATCAGACGTACTAAACTGACTTCATGTACACAAATCTTGAGTTCGAAATTTTGTATAAAGGAAGCAAAGCTACTACTTTATTTTTGTAAATCATTGACAGCATATGCAATAGGCATTGATCTAACCTTCGAAATTTGTGACTGCTGCAGAGGTTATTGCTAGGATGTCTCCTTTCTTGACATGATCAGGTAGCGTAGAGGATTGGGCAGGCCAAAAGGTCATTTCAATTGTGTTTTCCCTGTTTTTTATCAACTGGAACTGGTAAGGTATCTTGTAAATGTTGTTTTAGTGTATTTTTTTTGTACAGGAACGTACCTTGTATCTTGAATGACTACTTTCTTTAGCCTTGTACCTGCTCTTGTTGTCGGGTTGTCGGTGTCCTCGACGCGACCGATGTAATTAGTGAATGTTTAGGTTAGTTAAGGGTTGTATGAGGTGTGTATTTTTTTTTGTATACCTGTAAGCATTTTCGGTGGAGTCGCCCTGTGTTTTAGTTCGTCAAATGTTGCGAAGTTGTAGTAGTGGTCAGGAATTTGATCATTGAAAACAGGAACAAAGGTTTCCCGCTTTCCAAGCTTAAGACATGCCTTGTGTGGGACTGCGGGGTTGTAGCTCTTTTGGTCTAGCGAAATGTACTTGTCAACAATGTAGCATGATTGGATGCGGATGATCGAGTCTAGGCGAGCCTTTTCTCCCATAGCTGCTATTGCTTGAATAGCATCACCCTACAAGTAGGCTAAACCATTATTTTTGAGTGGTTAGGTATTTGTGATAAGTTATGCTGTTTGTTTCGCTTACGTGTGTATCCACGAATAGGTAGCAGAATTCAGCATTTTGTTGAGCAGCGTATTAAACACATAGTTTAGGTTTAAAACCATTTTGTCATATAAGACTTATCACCAACTGATATAGCTTATTAAATTAAGATGTTCTACTGATTATTTCAGACCCGAGTCTCAGAGTTAAAATTTATCTCTTTTATAATCTTTAAAATGACCAAAATACCCCTACGGGGCTTAAATTGAATTTAAAATCGTTTTGGGCATAATGGAAGGTATCCTACTGATATCACAACATATTTAAGGCATATTAACTTAGGAAACCTGTATTTGACTCTTTTGGTTACTCGTTACGCACTTGTCGCGTTCGGATCGGCTTATGTGACTAGTTTGCATATATTAGCCGAAACGGGTCAAACTATATTATCTTTATGTCAAAATCCAGAATGTGTCAAGTTACCCATATTAAACAAGCATACAAGCTTGACGGGTCAAAACCACATTCTAAACCGGTCTTCGCTTTATCATGCGTTTGAACCGTGTCTTCCTTTTGAAAACTAACCGGTCTAAGTTTAAGCTTAATTAAAGACCTTTGTATGTAAGGCTTATTCGTGGTATGTATACACGATGGCCTATCATTGTACCAATGATGATTTGTGCCTCTATGATTCGGGGTAATAGTTGTGTAACTATAAGTCTTGTACCGTTACATAGACCAGCTGCAGGGTTAAGATTTCTAAGCAATATGACTGGTGCATTAACTTTTAACTGTAAACAATGCGGTGGAAGTCCATTAAAGTCTAGCAGATTTAGGTATTCTGTTGGGTACAACATTTCGGTGTCACCGCGATCACCCATGTGGGGAAGTGCTGAATCAACACTGTTGTATGTGATGCTTGATCCATGGCACATTTGGAGTATGGCAAGATTGATTTCTTGGGCTGTTTCGTTCTTAGGGCAGATAATGGCTTTTCTAGAAAACGAACTCGCGGATGGGTTTTGTAAGGTGTCCGCATCATATATAAATTGTATTAGTTCGTTGAGTGCACCGTCTTTAAATGGTATTAAGTATTGTGTTGGTATTTCTATGTTTTTCGTATTTTCAAGGTCGTTTATTTCTAGTGTTCCTAGTTTACCATCGCCTAGAGCAAGGAGCCACGAAGAGAATTCTGCAATAGAGTTTCTTTCGGATAAACTAAGATTCGGCCATTCTAGACGCATGTTTTGGCTTAGTTGATAGATCTTGAAATGTTTCCACAGGTGTGAGTTAGGTAATGTTGAGGCCAAGATTAATGCTTTTGAAGCCTTTGGAACTATCGGTAGTGTTTGTCGAAAGTCACCACCTAGTAACACGGATTTCCCACCGAAAGGTACGTTAGGTGTCACACCCCGATATTTCCACGTATTACCGATGGGCCCGATAGGGAGTATCGTGACGTAGTTGATATCATCATAGTCAAACAATACAATATATAAATGCACAGCGGAAGCAAAAGATAAATATATTACAATCCGAATATAAAGTAATATCAAAGTATTACAACGGAAAGTAAAGGATCCACAGGCGGATCTTAAAACATAAACATTGTTCAACAGACTTTAGAAGCCTAGAACTTGCAAGATTCCTTATTAACGCCCTGAGCTTCCAGCCAATTACGTTCAGTACCTGTCACTTAACCTTTTTTGGAAAATACGTCAGTTTACACTGGTAAATACAATTAACCGACTCATTTTAAAAAGAGTTTGAATACACCAGGCACAAAAATATCTTTTATAACTTGGGACAATTATGTAAAAGTAATCTTGTATACAGATTTACATGTTCGTCGTACGTTCAGGGCCCGATGTAGAAACCGAGTCAAGATTAATAGACATGCCACAAGTATAGGCCCACATGAGAGTGAGATACCGTTTCCCTTATGCAAACTGTCAGGTGTATGCCTACACCCCGTGCTTAAGTGATGCGTGCGAAGTGTTACTTATTTTAGGTGTATATTTTAAGCCCTTTTTAACACTTATTTTAGCCAAGTTTTAAATTTATAAAACACGATATTTCACTAACACTAAACACACATATGGGCAAGTGCACCCATCGTTGAGTGTAGTATAGCGTTGGTAAGATACCGAGGTCGTCCAAGGACACAAGAGCTTTTAGTACCGGTTTATCCTCAACGTCTAACCAAAATAAAAGTTTAGAAAAATGTTTTTAAACTAAGAAAAATAAAACTAACTAAAATGCTGAAAATAAAAATAAAAGAAAAAACAGATAGACAAGATGAATCACTTGGTTCCGACTCGTATCTAGTATAACCTTTGATTATTTCCGCACTTTTGCACATAATTAAGAGATTATCTTAGTTATTGTAGTAGGCCCCTCTTTTGAAGGCGACGTTACCCTCACCCCAGTAGTTTGAATCAGCAGGGATACAATCCTAAAAGGGTGGATTATTGGAAGATAATGAATTAAGTTATTAATGCAGTATTGTGGTAGGCCCCGCTTTTGGCGGTGACGTTACCCTCGGCTAAGTAGTCTGAGTCAGCAGGGATACAGTCCTAAATAGCCGGGTTATAGTATTAATAGTAGTTAACTTATGAGGGGATCAAAGAGTTTGGACCCCCGCCATCCAATACCGTGAAGTATTGAAGGAGGTCCTACTAAATTTGACCCAGGTCCATTGCAGGACCTCTAAACGCTGAACAATGGCAAGACCTTTACCAAACCGTTCCCTTAACCCCCTACCAGGTAGCCAACATATCTCCATATAGACTGTGGAGATATGAATGGTGAAAATCCTTTATTTTATATAGACAGTAAAATAATGCCAAGACACCACGGACAAACGATAAGGAAAGAGCACCTTCAACATAAGTAACTAGTTATTAAAGTCATTAATACAAAACCAAATAAAAAGTGCAAAAGATTAGAAATAAAAAGTATTATACTAGACACTTTGTCTTCACCAAGTGATGTAAGAGACTTAGGCAAACATGGCCTTGATTGTCAAGAACTCTTACGATCAATCTTGGATCCCGAGACGACTCACACACTCTACGATGGACAATGGATGATGGTGGTGGATGATGGTGTTGTGATGGTGGTGGGTGGTGGATGAAGTGTGAGAGAGGTGGTGTGCCAAGGGATGAGATGAAATGAATCCAAGCACTCCTATTTATAGGCTGAACAGAGTGCTGGACACGGCCCCGTGTCCGCTGGGCACGGCCCCGTGTCCGTCTGACAATCTCTCTCTTCATTAATTGTAATTCGCAATTACAATAAATGCGCCTGCTGTACTTTCGACACGCCCCCGTGTCCGCTGAGCACGGCCCCGTGATGGGCAATAGAAGCTTATATAGATTTGTCTTTTCTGCTGCTTCTTGGGCACGGCCCCGTGCTGGCTGAGCACGGGGCGTGTTCAGCCTTCTGTCTTCTCCTTTTTGCTTTGGAAGGTGTCGTTGAGGGTTCGGGCATTCCACTAATATTCCTTTTCTTGTATTTATGTTGGATTTAGCTGTCTTTTTGCTTCTTTTGCGTTTTTGAGCTCATTTAATCCTGAAAATACAAAAGGAAGACAAAAACACTCTTTTTTCCAATATTAGTACTAAAAAAGGATTAGTTTTATGCCTCATTTGATGTAATTTATATGTTGCATTTTACACACATCAAATACCCCCACACTTGAACTTTTGCTTGTCCTCAAGCAAAACTCTTTAATATGTGGCTTACACTCCCAAATGGAATAGGTAGAAGAGAAGGTTTTGGGCTTGTCGTAGAGTGTCGGGATTTCCAAGATCTTTTTGGGTTTTATTTTTATTTATTTACACTCCTATTCGTAATGATTTATTTAGAACTTTTAATAAAAGAAATTACTTATTTGGGCATAGCATGCCTTTTTAAAATTCTATTTATATACAAGTTCACATACCTCACGGGGAAATCACTCACACTCGGCCGAAGGTGTATTTTTAGTGAATCACTCGAGAGCGGCATGGAACTTATTCCTAGCATAGGCTTGCCAAGAAATCAATCCTCCTCCTTTTTAACTTTTATACCTTTGTCGATATCAAGAGGACTTTGCGGGTTAAGGGTTAGGCTAGGGTTAAAGGTAGGTGGTTGGGTTAGTGGTTAGTAGAAAAAGGGCTAAAAGCGTAACAAGTGTCGGTTTTCGTATTTTTGCAACTTTTTTATTTTGATGAAGCTTTTATTCAAACTAAGTTATTTTTTATTAACTTGTTTGTTTATTTTCTTTTTGCTTCATCATTATCACACAATTTTTTTTTTTCGAAGAACCGAACTTGTTACTAAAATAAAGGGTTAAAAAATGAAAAAGGTTTTGGTGGGTAAAAGGGTTTTTGTTTGGGTGATGAAACGAAAAGGTTTAGGCTCAAAGGGGCTAACTAGGGGGATTTTTTGGGTAGGTGGTAAAGGAAAAAGAAAAATAATGGTGTAGAAATAAAAAGGGTTAGTCCTAATGCCTCCATCATTTACTTACTCGGGTTTAAGTTGATAAGGACCGGGAATGTATTGTCATGGCAAGTTCTAGAGTCGTAAGAACCAAGCGGCTATTCACACAAGAAACGAAAAATGAGCATTTAGTCAAATGATATGTAATTGTGTGCTCAATAAAGGCTCAAAACTCACTTTTATGGGAATGGGTTTTTATGTGATCAAGTATATATAATCAAATTTTAAATAAGTTTGCTATGCCTTTTCATAATTTTCTTATGTTGGTTCTTTTTATCACTACGCTATCGGTTGTAAATTCGTAAAAATATAACCTTTTTGAGAACTTAAATTTCCCGAGTTAAACCTAGACAAGTAAAAAAATGAAATTTTTGGAAAAAATTTGGGGTGATTAGCGGTTCCAATAGAGTTTTGTGTAAGGCTTGTATTTAGGACTTGCAAAATTCAAGGTTTTAGCATCCCCCCCACACTTAAATTACACATTGTCCTCAATGTGTCCCAAAAATAAATTTTTAGGTTGATTAGATGTGTAAAATAGTGTTTAAAAAGCAAAAATTTGTGTTACTGGGCACTGAACACGGCCCCATGTTATCCGGGCACGGCCCCGTGTTCAAGTGCCAGTAACAAAATTAAAATAAGAGAAACAGAAGTCTGGACACGGGGGCGTGTTGGGTGAACACGGCCCGTGTCCAGGTACCTGAACTAGGCGTTTTTCTGCAGGTGGTTCGGCACGGGGCCGTGTTGGTTGAGCACGGCCCGTGTTGAACCTTCTGAAATGGAGAGAATTGTCGGGTTGCCTTGTTCTTGTGCATGGGATCATTTTTCTTGTTCCCCTTTCCATCCTTTACCACCATGAGTGTGTTTTATTCATTACAAACCATCCAAACCTTAAAACCATCATTTCATTTCATCATAGAGAGAACTTACATAATCCTAAATTAAAATAAAACTAAAACTTATCTAGATAGGTCAGTAGGTACACGAGGTTATCATAAGGAGTTCTACTATTTTAAGAAAATTTCGAGAATGGTTTCCCGATATAGTAGGACTTTTAGCCGAACGAATTCTCCCCTAAACGTTGTTTTAAAGCCATTCTTCGATCTCCCTAGGAAGGAAGAATGCGGCTTCATTTTCCTCCGCTGGTGGTGGTTGAGGGGGAACATTCACCGGGACTCCTTGCACCACTCTTCGCGGAAGCTCTTGGTGCATGGCGTACCATTCGGCTGGAATGACAACTTCGGGCACCATGTTCCACGCCCTTTGGGTTATTATAGGTACCAAAGGCGGGGAGGCGAGAAGGTTCAACCTCTGGTGCAAGAGGTTTACTTCATGGAGACAGCCCTCCAGCCCTACTGTAAGATGGTTGATACGGTCGACCAATGCTTCTTCCACTCCCGTCATTTCATCAATAGCCTCCCTTAGAGCGTAAACATAGTTTACAAGAGAGTCTTCTGCTGTTGAAGATCTCCTCCCTTGTCGGTTATTTCTTGAAGATGATCCGCTTGTTCTGCTTGCCATTTTCTGTGAAGGAAACCGAAGAAAGCTAAATTTTTACAAAACATAGCCCCTGGACACGGCCCCGTGCTCGTTGAGCACGGCCCCGTGTCCATTTGTCTGCAGGATTTTTGGCTAAAGAATCTTGGAGTTTTAAATTATTTTTATGATTTCTATCTGGGTTTTAAGCTCAGATAATTTAAAACAAAGTTATACAACTAACTTTAAGCCAGAATCTTTAGCAAATAATCTTACAAACTTCACATAGAGGGTTGGAATCAAGGGATTTCCAAGCTTCCATGGAGGAAATTTTGAAAAAAATTTTGAAAGAGGAGGAAATGAATAAAAGTGGAAGGGACAAGAGGGTCCCTTGGAACCTTCTTTTAACACTTACCTAGGATGGTATGAGTGAAAATCCCAGGGATCTCTGTCAATTGAGGTGGTCAAAATGAGCAGGAATCAGGCTGCATTTAAAGAAAACGACAGCGCCCTGGGCACGGCCCCGTGTTGATTGGACACGGCCCCGTGTTCAGAGGAAATCCTGACACATTTTGTCCGTATTCTGACCAAATCAGCAGAGAATCTTTTAGTGAGCACGGGGGCGTGTTGACCTGGACACGGCCCCGTGTCTGGAGGCTGCTTTATGGAGTTTTGCTACTTCAAGGATCTCATCGATATCGGGCGGTTCCTTACTGGTTGGAACAACCCCAAAGTGCCTAATATACCTTAATTGTCCTAGACTAAGGCGAGAACGCAAGAGGTTGTCGGTGAGGGTAATTCCTATTTTTATTCTAGGTGGACAAGTCCAACCCTTTTCCGGGCTCTTGTTAAAGAAGGTGTATGCCGAATCGCTCAGGTCTATGTATACACCGAACGAAGTCGATGGAGAGTCCTTCACGGCACAATCGACACAGGGACGACTATCGTCCAAGTCTTTGCTAGGCATGAAGGTATTTTCGGGAGCAATGAGGTTGTCGGAATGCGGTTCCAACTTTTCTTCATGGTTATCGTCTTGGGGTGGATTAATAAAATCCTTCCTAAGCTCTTCTAACCAATTCTGAACTAGTTCTTCTAGTTGAAATAACTCGTCAAGGAGCATTTCCCCTAGAATATCTGGCTGGGCGCATTCGAGGGAGAAATAGTGCTTATTTTTACTTTCGCCCCTCTTAAGGTTGTGAGAAGTTGGTGGGTCCATGTAGTGGGGCCTATAATTTAGGAAGTAGCATTTTACTTCTTCATGTTCGCCACCACATAATGGACACCACGTACCATAAGAGTGCCGAAAGTAAAAATAATTACTATCACTCATGTTTATGTCAGAAATTACCAACCGCCGGGATCTAACGGTTCTGTTTTCAGTAACTGAAACTTGGGCACGGGGGCGTGTTGAGTGGGCACGGCCCCGTGTTCAGCTTACTGTCTGATGTAAAACAGGATTGCCAGTTCCAATGATTGAGCACGGGGGCGTGTTCAGCGGGCACGGCCCGTGCTGAGCTCTGCAGAAGCTGAAAATCTAAGAAAATCCTAAAAAAAATAAAAAGAAAAATAAAAGATGATTAGGCCGTTGATTCCTAACTTTCTTAAAATCCTTGTGTCCCCGGCAGCGGCGCCAAAAACTTGATGCGTGCGAAGTGTTACTTATTTTAGGTGTATATTTTAAGCCCTTTTTAACACTTATTTTAGCCAAGTTTTAAATTTATAAAACACGATATTTCACTAACACTAAACACACATATGGGCAAGTGCACCCATCGTTGAGTGTAGTATAGCGTTGGTAAGATACCGAGGTCGTCCAAGGACACAAGAGCTTTTAGTACCGGTTTATCCTCAACGTCTAACCAAAATAAAAGTTTAGAAAAATGTTTTTAAACTAAGAAAAATAAAACTAACTAAAATGCTGAAAATAAAAATAAAAGAAAAAACAGATAGACAAGATGAATCACTTGGTTCCGACTCGTATCTAGTATAACCTTTGATTATTTCCGCACTTTTGCACATAATTAAGAGATTATCTTAGTTATTGTAGTAGGCCCCTCTTTTGAAGGCGACGTTACCCTCACCCCAGTAGTTTGAATCAGCAGGGATACAATCCTAAAAGGGTGGATTATTGGAAGATAATGAATTAAGTTATTAATGCAGTATTGTGGTAGGCCCCGCTTTTGGCGGTGACGTTACCCTCGGCTAAGTAGTCTGAGTCAGCAGGGATACAGTCCTAAATAGCCGGGTTATAGTATTAATAGTAGTTAACTTATGAGGGGATCAAAGAGTTTGGACCCCCGCCATCCAATACCGTGAAGTATTGAAGGAGGTCCTACTAAATTTGACCCAGGTCCATTGCAGGACCTCTAAACGCTGAACAATGGCAAGACCTTTACCAAACCGTTCCCTTAACCCCCTACCAGGTAGCCAACATATCTCCATATAGACTGTGGAGATATGAATGGTGAAAATCCTTTATTTTATATAGACAGTAAAATAATGCCAAGACACCACGGACAAACGATAAGGAAAGAGCACCTTCAACATAAGTAACTAGTTATTAAAGTCATTAATACAAAACCAAATAAAAAGTGCAAAAGATTAGAAATAAAAAGTATTATACTAGACACTTTGTCTTCACCAAGTGATGTAAGAGACTTAGGCAAACATGGCCTTGATTGTCAAGAACTCTTACGATCAATCTTGGATCCCGAGACGACTCACACACTCTACGATGGACAATGGATGATGGTGGTGGATGATGGTGTTGTGATGGTGGTGGGTGGTGGATGAAGTGTGAGAGAGGTGGTGTGCCAAGGGATGAGATGAAATGAATCCAAGCACTCCTATTTATAGGCTGAACAGAGTGCTGGACACGGCCCCGTGTCCGCTGGGCACGGCCCCGTGTCCGTCTGACAATCTCTCTCTTCATTAATTGTAATTCGCAATTACAATAAATGCGCCTGCTGTACTTTCGACACGCCCCCGTGTCCGCTGAGCACGGCCCCGTGATGGGCAATAGAAGCTTATATAGATTTGTCTTTTCTGCTGCTTCTTGGGCACGGCCCCGTGCTGGCTGAGCACGGGGCGTGTTCAGCCTTCTGTCTTCTCCTTTTTGCTTTGGAAGGTGTCGTTGAGGGTTCGGGCATTCCACTAATATTCCTTTTCTTGTATTTATGTTGGATTTAGCTGTCTTTTTGCTTCTTTTGCGTTTTTGAGCTCATTTAATCCTGAAAATACAAAAGGAAGACAAAAACACTCTTTTTTCCAATATTAGTACTAAAAAAGGATTAGTTTTATGCCTCATTTGATGTAATTTATATGTTGCATTTTACACACATCAAATACCCCCACACTTGAACTTTTGCTTGTCCTCAAGCAAAACTCTTTAATATGTGGCTTACACTCCCAAATGGAATAGGTAGAAGAGAAGGTTTTGGGCTTGTCGTAGAGTGTCGGGATTTCCAAGATCTTTTTGGGTTTTATTTTTATTTATTTACACTCCTATTCGTAATGATTTATTTAGAACTTTTAATAAAAGAAATTACTTATTTGGGCATAGCATGCCTTTTTAAAATTCTATTTATATACAAGTTCACATACCTCACGGGGAAATCACTCACACTCGGCCGAAGGTGTATTTTTAGTGAATCACTCGAGAGCGGCATGGAACTTATTCCTAGCATAGGCTTGCCAAGAAATCAATCCTCCTCCTTTTTAACTTTTATACCTTTGTCGATATCAAGAGGACTTTGCGGGTTAAGGGTTAGGCTAGGGTTAAAGGTAGGTGGTTGGGTTAGTGGTTAGTAGAAAAAGGGCTAAAAGCGTAACAAGTGTCGGTTTTCGTATTTTTGCAACTTTTTTATTTTGATGAAGCTTTTATTCAAACTAAGTTATTTTTTATTAACTTGTTTGTTTATTTTCTTTTTGCTTCATCATTATCACACAATTTTTTTTTTTCGAAGAACCGAACTTGTTACTAAAATAAAGGGTTAAAAAATGAAAAAGGTTTTGGTGGGTAAAAGGGTTTTTGTTTGGGTGATGAAACGAAAAGGTTTAGGCTCAAAGGGGCTAACTAGGGGGATTTTTTGGGTAGGTGGTAAAGGAAAAAGAAAAATAATGGTGTAGAAATAAAAAGGGTTAGTCCTAATGCCTCCATCATTTACTTACTCGGGTTTAAGTTGATAAGGACCGGGAATGTATTGTCATGGCAAGTTCTAGAGTCGTAAGAACCAAGCGGCTATTCACACAAGAAACGAAAAATGAGCATTTAGTCAAATGATATGTAATTGTGTGCTCAATAAAGGCTCAAAACTCACTTTTATGGGAATGGGTTTTTATGTGATCAAGTATATATAATCAAATTTTAAATAAGTTTGCTATGCCTTTTCATAATTTTCTTATGTTGGTTCTTTTTATCACTACGCTATCGGTTGTAAATTCGTAAAAATATAACCTTTTTGAGAACTTAAATTTCCCGAGTTAAACCTAGACAAGTAAAAAAATGAAATTTTTGGAAAAAATTTGGGGTGATTAGCGGTTCCAATAGAGTTTTGTGTAAGGCTTGTATTTAGGACTTGCAAAATTCAAGGTTTTAGCATCCCCCCCACACTTAAATTACACATTGTCCTCAATGTGTCCCAAAAATAAATTTTTAGGTTGATTAGATGTGTAAAATAGTGTTTAAAAAGCAAAAATTTGTGTTACTGGGCACTGAACACGGCCCCATGTTATCCGGGCACGGCCCCGTGTTCAAGTGCCAGTAACAAAATTAAAATAAGAGAAACAGAAGTCTGGACACGGGGGCGTGTTGGGTGAACACGGCCCGTGTCCAGGTACCTGAACTAGGCGTTTTTCTGCAGGTGGTTCGGCACGGGGCCGTGTTGGTTGAGCACGGCCCGTGTTGAACCTTCTGAAATGGAGAGAATTGTCGGGTTGCCTTGTTCTTGTGCATGGGATCATTTTTCTTGTTCCCCTTTCCATCCTTTACCACCATGAGTGTGTTTTATTCATTACAAACCATCCAAACCTTAAAACCATCATTTCATTTCATCATAGAGAGAACTTACATAATCCTAAATTAAAATAAAACTAAAACTTATCTAGATAGGTCAGTAGGTACACGAGGTTATCATAAGGAGTTCTACTATTTTAAGAAAATTTCGAGAATGGTTTCCCGATATAGTAGGACTTTTAGCCGAACGAATTCTCCCCTAAACGTTGTTTTAAAGCCATTCTTCGATCTCCCTAGGAAGGAAGAATGCGGCTTCATTTTCCTCCGCTGGTGGTGGTTGAGGGGGAACATTCACCGGGACTCCTTGCACCACTCTTCGCGGAAGCTCTTGGTGCATGGCGTACCATTCGGCTGGAATGACAACTTCGGGCACCATGTTCCACGCCCTTTGGGTTATTATAGGTACCAAAGGCGGGGAGGCGAGAAGGTTCAACCTCTGGTGCAAGAGGTTTACTTCATGGAGACAGCCCTCCAGCCCTACTGTAAGATGGTTGATACGGTCGACCAATGCTTCTTCCACTCCCGTCATTTCATCAATAGCCTCCCTTAGAGCGTAAACATAGTTTACAAGAGAGTCTTCTGCTGTTGAAGATCTCCTCCCTTGTCGGTTATTTCTTGAAGATGATCCGCTTGTTCTGCTTGCCATTTTCTGTGAAGGAAACCGAAGAAAGCTAAATTTTTACAAAACATAGCCCCTGGACACGGCCCCGTGCTCGTTGAGCACGGCCCCGTGTCCATTTGTCTGCAGGATTTTTGGCTAAAGAATCTTGGAGTTTTAAATTATTTTTATGATTTCTATCTGGGTTTTAAGCTCAGATAATTTAAAACAAAGTTATACAACTAACTTTAAGCCAGAATCTTTAGCAAATAATCTTACAAACTTCACATAGAGGGTTGGAATCAAGGGATTTCCAAGCTTCCATGGAGGAAATTTTGAAAAAAATTTTGAAAGAGGAGGAAATGAATAAAAGTGGAAGGGACAAGAGGGTCCCTTGGAACCTTCTTTTAACACTTACCTAGGATGGTATGAGTGAAAATCCCAGGGATCTCTGTCAATTGAGGTGGTCAAAATGAGCAGGAATCAGGCTGCATTTAAAGAAAACGACAGCGCCCTGGGCACGGCCCCGTGTTGATTGGACACGGCCCCGTGTTCAGAGGAAATCCTGACACATTTTGTCCGTATTCTGACCAAATCAGCAGAGAATCTTTTAGTGAGCACGGGGGCGTGTTGACCTGGACACGGCCCCGTGTCTGGAGGCTGCTTTATGGAGTTTTGCTACTTCAAGGATCTCATCGATATCGGGCGGTTCCTTACTGGTTGGAACAACCCCAAAGTGCCTAATATACCTTAATTGTCCTAGACTAAGGCGAGAACGCAAGAGGTTGTCGGTGAGGGTAATTCCTATTTTTATTCTAGGTGGACAAGTCCAACCCTTTTCCGGGCTCTTGTTAAAGAAGGTGTATGCCGAATCGCTCAGGTCTATGTATACACCGAACGAAGTCGATGGAGAGTCCTTCACGGCACAATCGACACAGGGACGACTATCGTCCAAGTCTTTGCTAGGCATGAAGGTATTTTCGGGAGCAATGAGGTTGTCGGAATGCGGTTCCAACTTTTCTTCATGGTTATCGTCTTGGGGTGGATTAATAAAATCCTTCCTAAGCTCTTCTAACCAATTCTGAACTAGTTCTTCTAGTTGAAATAACTCGTCAAGGAGCATTTCCCCTAGAATATCTGGCTGGGCGCATTCGAGGGAGAAATAGTGCTTATTTTTACTTTCGCCCCTCTTAAGGTTGTGAGAAGTTGGTGGGTCCATGTAGTGGGGCCTATAATTTAGGAAGTAGCATTTTACTTCTTCATGTTCGCCACCACATAATGGACACCACGTACCATAAGAGTGCCGAAAGTAAAAATAATTACTATCACTCATGTTTATGTCAGAAATTACCAACCGCCGGGATCTAACGGTTCTGTTTTCAGTAACTGAAACTTGGGCACGGGGGCGTGTTGAGTGGGCACGGCCCCGTGTTCAGCTTACTGTCTGATGTAAAACAGGATTGCCAGTTCCAATGATTGAGCACGGGGGCGTGTTCAGCGGGCACGGCCCGTGCTGAGCTCTGCAGAAGCTGAAAATCTAAGAAAATCCTAAAAAAAATAAAAAGAAAAATAAAAGATGATTAGGCCGTTGATTCCTAACTTTCTTAAAATCCTTGTGTCCCCGGCAGCGGCGCCAAAAACTTGATGCGTGCGAAGTGTTACTTATTTTAGGTGTATATTTTAAGCCCTTTTTAACACTTATTTTAGCCAAGTTTTAAATTTATAAAACACGATATTTCACTAACACTAAACACACATATGGGCAAGTGCACCCATCGTTGAGTGTAGTATAGCGTTGGTAAGATACCGAGGTCGTCCAAGGACACAAGAGCTTTTAGTACCGGTTTATCCTCAACGTCTAACCAAAATAAAAGTTTAGAAAAATGTTTTTAAACTAAGAAAAATAAAACTAACTAAAATGCTGAAAATAAAAATAAAAGAAAAAACAGATAGACAAGATGAATCACTTGGTTCCGACTCGTATCTAGTATAACCTTTGATTATTTCCGCACTTTTGCACATAATTAAGAGATTATCTTAGTTATTGTAGTAGGCCCCTCTTTTGAAGGCGACGTTACCCTCACCCCAGTAGTTTGAGTCAGCAGGGATACAATCCTAAAAGGGTGGATTATTGGAAGATAATGAATTAAGTTATTAATGCAGTATTGTGGTAGGCCCCGCTTTTGGCGGTGACGTTACCCTCGGCTAAGTAGTCTGAGTCAGCAGGGATACAGTCCTAAATAGCCGGGTTATAGTATTAATAGTAGTTAACTTATGAGGGGATCAAAGAGTTTGGACCCCCGCCATCCAATACCGTGAAGTATTGAAGGAGGTCCTACTAAATTTGACCCAGGTCCATTGCAGGACCTCTAAACGCTGAATAATGGCAAGACCTTTACCAAACCGTTCCCTTAACCCCCTACCAGGTAGCCAACATATCTCCATATAGACCGTGGAGATATGAATGGTGAAAATCCTTTATTTTATATAGACAGTAAAATAATGCCAAGACACCACGGACAAACGATAAGGAAAGAGCACCTTCAACATAAGTAACTAGTTATTAAAGTCATTAATACAAAACCAAATAAAAAGTGCAAAAGATTAGAAATAAAAAGTATTATACTAGACACTTTGTCTTCACCAAGTGATGTAAGAGACTTAGGCAAACATGGCCTTGATTGTCAAGAACTCTTACGATCAATCTTGGATCCCGAGACGACTCACACACTCTACGATGGACAATGGATGATGGTGGTGGATGATGGTGTTGTGATGGTGGTGGGTGGTGGATGAAGTGTGAGAGAGGTGGTGTGCCAAGGGATGAGATGAAATGAATCCAAGCACTCCTATTTATAGGCTGAACAGAGTGCTGGACACGGCCCCGTGTCCGTCTGACAATCTCTCTCCTCATTAATTGTAATTCGCAATTACAATAAATGCGCCTGCCGTACTTTCGACACGCCCCCGTGTCCGCTGAGCACGGCCCCGTGATGGGCAATAGAAGCTTCTATAGATTTGTCTTTTATGCTGCTTCTTGGGCACGGCCCCGTGCTGGCTGAGCACGGGGCGTGTTTAGCCTTCTGTCTTCTCCTTTTTGCTTTGGAAGGTGCCGTTGAGGGTTCGGGCATTCCACTAATATTCCTTTTCTTGTATTTATGTTGGATTTAGCTGTCTTTTTGCTTCTTTTGCGTTTTTGAGCTCATTTAATCCTGAAAATACAAAAGGAAGGCAAAAACACTCTTTTTCCAATATTAGCACTAAAAAAGGATTAGTTTTATGCCTCATTTGATGTAATTTATATGTTGCATTTTACACACATCAAATACCCCCACACTTGAACTTTTGCTTGTCCTCAAGCAAAACTCTTTAATATGTGGCTTACACTCCCAAATGGAATAGGTAGAAGAGAAGGTTTTGGGCTTGTCGTAGAGTGACGGGATTTCCAAGATCTTTTTGGGTTTTATTTTTATTTATTTACACTCCTATTCGTAATGATTTATTTAGAACTTTTCTAATCAGGTTATAAAGTTCAAAATACTCCATTTATTATATAAAATCAGTAGCAATTGGTTTGGTGTCAAAATACTATGTAAAACTCATTTTATACACAAAAAGGGTATATTCGGTATTTACCGAATCAAGGCCATAACCTTAGGTTATGATCAGGTTAAAAATAATTAAAAATCTTCAAAAATCTCAAAATATTATATTACATCAGTGGGTAAAAGGCTTGGTGTCAAAAATTGGGTTTAGATAGGCTTTATGCTAATTGCGTCGTTTAATTACTAAAAGGCGTTATAAGTACGCTAATGAGCATAACTCCTAATCTAGACTTCCAACTGATGTGAAATTTTAGGAACATGTTTATAAATCAGTAATAAAGATTATTGTCTTTTCACATTTCCAAAATTCTCGTTTTATGGTCAAAAGGGCATTATGGTCAATATTAAGCAATTAACGGAAACGTGTAAATGAATCGGACAATCAACGATCCAACCACAGAGGGTTATACTATCATGTAACCTGGTCCTAAGGAAGCTCTAAGGCATTTCCAAACCATACTAAATCGGGTCAGAACTGAAGTCAAAGCAAAAGTCAAAGTTTTGCGACTTTCGGTTCCGAACCGGGTCTAAACAGAAAATTGTCGGATCAAACAAGCTTAGACCAGTTCTTATACTTATTACCAAGTTATATGAGTGATAAAATAGGTTACATGCCTTCTACATTGCTAATTACATGTTAATTCGCAAATTATAGTTCTGTTGACTTTTTCTAAACAACTTTGACCCGACATTTGATCTAGTTAGAGCGGGAATCAGAGAGTGCCCTTTTAAGGGTTTAATGCCCACATAATTACCAACTTATAACTACCTTCAATTCGACTAATCACTGGACCATTAATGATTAATCGCTAAGTCAAACGGAAATTATGACGGTTTGACTTTTAAGCTAAAACTAAGTAAAAACTCAATTAGGGAAGGTCAAGGGTACTTACCAAAGTCTAATGCACTATTAGGGATGGCTTGGTTATGCTCTTATGCTCCAGGAAGCTCCCCAATTGCAGATGGAATGAATGATCACAAGGTTGCAACATGAGAGCCTTTTTATAGTGCTTTTGATCTCATTAGATCATGCCAAGCAACCCTACTATTGTTCCCTGATCATCAACAAGTGTCTCTAGGGCCTAAGAGCATGTAGGGGTCGCCCATGGAGTGGAAAAATATCTTCTAAGTCGGTTACAACGTTTAAATAGGCTGTTGTCCGAGTTTCTGCGTCTGGGCATGCCTTACGGACCGTAAGGCTTGACCCTTACGGTCCGTAAGCTCTTTATCATGGCAAAAAAATTTTTCCCTTTCAAGCTCCGAACAGGCAACTCATGTATTACGATTTTGGGCCATTATTTTCAGTATGGGGCCTCTTTGTTTGGGTCATGAACAGTTTACACCACCTTTATATGATATAAGGTTTTCTTGGATTCCTTTTGAAAGTGCCGTAATTGAAGGTTGTCGTGCACATCCTCGTAGGATCCCATTCTTGTGTAATTCGAATCAATCATTGTTAGCATTTACCGGATTTGAGTATACCAGATGTTTATAATATATATTAGGGTCTTGGGATTTATAATTAGGTCGTTCAGAGGTGTTTAGTTAACATGTCGAGGCTTTAAATCCTACCATACATCTTTGACTTGATCCGGGTTTCTAACACTTTTGTCTTGTATGACACGTGTCGTTATTTTATTGAACACGAATTTTTCGAGGTGTTACATCCTCACCCCCTTAAAAGAAATCTCGACCTCGAGATTTGCTAAAGTAAGGGAAGTACCTTCTGTCTTATATTGGGCTTAATCTCTATAGTATATCCGGAGCTTTTCCAAGCTCCCCAGTTAACCTTTATAATGGGTACATGTATCCTTTTAGAGCTTCTAATCCTGTCGATCCTTAATCGACAAAGGTTGCTCATCATATCATAAATCTGCATATCATTATGTGATAGTGCTTCTTGACTTATTGGCGAAACACATCATTCAGTCACTAGTGTGCAATGTATTGCGAGCTCCGCCAAGCTCCTTAAATAGGTTTTAGCTTATAAGCTACTTGATCTTGATACATTCGATTTCCCTCGAATGATTCTATATATTCAGAGCTTAACTAGCCTGATAATTTAACAAATTTTTGGCACACCCTTCCAGGGTGATATCTTTTGTTGAACCTTATTCCTTAACAAGAATTTAGGAGGTTTGCTACTTTCATTAATCCTTGATTTTCTGCCGAATACTGGCATCTTACAGATGACTATGAATTTGCGTGATCTTATTTGTTGTTTCCAATACAACTTTCAGATACTGACAATTGGACTTACCAATCTATTGTCCTAACAATAGATGTTTAACATGCCATTTATACAAGGTCTCCAAAGGGGCAGTCTCGATGCTTATATATCAACTATTATAGAAAAGCTTATCTTAAGGTGAGATGGTTATTCCAACCACTGCTTAACTAATTTTAAGGAATAGCAAATCCTTGTCGTTAGTCGAACAAATCGACGATCCTGGGCAGCTGATGGAAATTCTTAATCGTTGCCTAATTAGGGTTGCGGTAACAATGCATAAGCAAAATGAATCGTCTTACTTAATTAATTATACCGAACTCTCAGAATATTGAGTTAGGTTATATGAATCCTCTATTTTAAAACTTACTTAATCAGGGTTTCGATTTCTCCATTGACGGTACCAGCCGTTTAGGAAATTTCATAATGATTCAGCCCTAAATGGGATATAAATCTTAACTCTACTTGCTTCTCAGAAGGTAAACAAGGTAATTTCAGGAGAAAATCAAGGTACAAGGAGGTTACAGAGATTTTCCATATCTCAGGCTCCAATTCATCCACCATTGCTTGTGTCAAATAAGTGACACATTTATGTTACAATTCCACGAATTCCTTAGTCGGGAACATTTACTTGGACAATTCTATTTTCAGATATCTTCTTTGAATACCATTAGCTGACTTTAGTACCATATGATCACTGGGATATCTTTGTGGTTCCATGCATTAAACCTCCATACTGATCAGGCATGGAAGTAATCTATGGAACATATTAAGATACACCAATACTCAAATGGCGCTTTTGTCATACCATTTGGTATTCGTAATCAATAGAGATCAAAGAGATATCAATTTCATATGATGATGTACTTTATCTGGAGAGAGGGTACATTGGAATTTTATGACTGAAGATTTCTGACAGAAACAGAAGAAATGGTTCCAATGATTTTTGTCTGTAAGTTTTACCTTACACTTAATATCTAGGGTTCTTATGATAGATTTTTAAAAGTCTAATATACTTACAATTTATGAAGGATTTATTGGTATCCGAATTAAAACAGGATTCTTGATGGAGAGTGTGAAACATGAGCTTTAAGTGTGTTATCTTGTGTGATTTAATGCGTTTTATACAGTTATATGTTTTGAATGTGATAACTACGCATATTTGTGGTTTTACAGGTTAATTGGCTTAAGTCGGTAAAGTTGGAGTGTTTGGCGATGAAGTAGAACTACCAAGGATAATAGTCGAGACACACTATATTACTCGGGAGCTGTTACGAGTTAAAATGTAGCTTGAATGTGCAAAGAACGCAAAATAATGAAGTCGAGGGGCCATGCGGTAAATATGTGAAAGCTGAATTGTGAAGATATGCGAGTTGGTAAAAACCGCCCGTTGCTTACGCATGGGTAATGTAGATTATGGTTGGACTGAAACAAAAACAAACAGAGAACTTGAACCGTAAGCTACAGTTTTGTTCCGTAAGCTACGGCAATTACAATAAAGCGGCTCATATGTTTGATGTTGGAAAGATATTAATTGTTTTTCTTTAAACCCTAAAGTAAAAGGGCATCACGTGACCAGAGGGTAAAATAAGATGATAATCACAAACTATATGATCATCATCTTTTGCGACAAGTTTGAAAAAAAAAAAAGAAATCAAATCATCATCACTTGGGCTTTTAGCGGCACACATCAAGGTCACCATCACAATATTGTTCGTAATTTGGGGGCCCACGATTAGATTCACACACGTGAAGATTGATTGAGGAGAGATATAACATCAACATCTTCGACGGCAGACAAGGGGGGCACAACATGTATCGAGCTTGTGAAGATCAATCCACCGATATGAGCGGCTAGTCTTTCTATGGTTTCCTCCGGATGAAGGGTTTTTGTAAGTTGGATAATTTTATGTGTTAGTGACAATCGTTTTAACCTGGTGATCTAAGCATTCGATGCTTTTCACCATGGATTTGATTTATTGGTTGTAAACAATTGCATTTATTTAAACCTTAATTTCTAAGCATTCAGTTCCCGAGAGTTCTAGTAATTGGGATATATTTGACATGGGGTTAGGGTTTGTAATTGTAATTGATAATCATTCGATAACCTCCCGTTATGTATTGACCGGAGTACTTAGTCGTTGGTTATCACAACTGGTTAATTAGATGCAACACTTATGTCTATGTAAGTGTTTCGATTAAACACATAACTGAATCTAGCTGCAAAACCTGAAATCTGGAGGAACCATTGTTTCTCTATTGATTTAAACTTCACTTTTTAGTCCGTAATTTTTAGATAATCAATCAACTCACAACAAAGCTTTATTTTTTTCGTCTTAGTTAATCAACGCTTAACCTTATAACACTTTCCACAATCCTCCTCTGGTTCGATATCCGACTTATCCTATCTACATAGTTTAGTTGGTTTTTGCATGTCCTTAACGACAGACATCAAAATGGCGCCGTTGCCGGGGAGGCGTGCGCAAAGTGTTTAGTGTTAAGTTTTAGTAAAAATAAAAAAATAAAAAAATAATTAAATAAATAAAAAGAAAAAATAAATTTAAAAATCCCAAAAAGATTTTTCTTTGATGTTCGTGATTTACACTTGGTAGTTGAGTTGTGTTGTGCAGGATGACAGAGCATTACACAGATTTCAGCTTTCCTACGTGTATATTGTGCAGGGGTCCACGTCATCCGTGTATCGGTTGCCACGAGGCCCACTACAGGAGGGCACATGGAAAACCGGTGTCTTATGTTTCACAGCTTCCACCTCCATCATACGCTGATGATTATGACCTAGAGATGGAGGATGATTATTACTCTGACGGATGGGATCGGGACGAGGATGCTTATTATGAACCAAGGACGGATGGACAATGTTTTTGTTGCGGTCATTATCATACTTCTGTTTATGATGATGTGTGTGCGGTGTATTTGGAAAATCCAGAGTATTGGAATAAAAAAATGATGGATGCGTACATCTCAACACCGTATCAGGGATACCGACAGTATCATCCCGAGGAATATTCTGAGCCCGAGGGTGTTTATATTTATCAGACTGAGGAGGAGAAAGAGCTTGCTATGTTGGAAGTGACTTTGTCCAAACTCGAGCAGTATTTATTAGCACCCAACCTTTCCGATGAAGATCGAATCAACTGCTTAGTTTCCAAGTGTCAGAAGTTAAAAATGAAGATAGATATAGAAGAGCGTCTCTCACCATTACCTGTTGATATTAGAGATTATTCTCACATGGAGGAGGAGGTTGTGGAGGATAATACCACACCAATGAATCCTTTATCTGATGAAGAGTCACTGGTGGATCAGATGGTGTGTGAGGATGATGAGGAAGAGCAGTCTGATGAGATGAATGTGTGTACCGAACCTCTCCCCATATCAATCATTGCAATTAACAAGTGTGGGGAAGAGGGTTCGAGGAAGAAGATGAAAAGGGTGAAGCTACAAGACATCGGTGTATATCTCGTGAAGTGGATCAGCAAAACCCGCATATGCTTTCTAAACATGCCAATTATACTGACGAGCTTATGGAGATGGCATGTAAATTTCCGGGCATTTGTTGGAAATGTTTTGGGTAACTGTGCACTAAGACCACCGTAGCGGAAATCAGGTACGGTCTGGCTGAAGACCTTTAAACTTAGCGCTCTCGGGAGGCAGCCCGAGGATGTAGAGTATTGTATTTGTTCTTTTTTTTGTGTTGGTTCTGTTTTGGCAGGTTACTACGTTTAATTCCCGCGGATACAATGATTCAAGTGTGGGGATGTTTGGCAACATCCTCGATGAGATGTCAGAGAATCCAAGAGGAATTTGCGCCCCTGTCTGATCACAGCAGCTGCACCGCTACAGACACTTGCTGATTTACTGATCAAGTCAATGTGTCTCTCTATCCTTTATTTTATTTGTTTTCGTGTATTTGGTGGTGTGAATTTTTGTGTTGGGAGTGGTTTCTTTGTGTTGAGTCATCTAGTTATTAGCCGTTCATGGTTTGCGGGTGGTATTTCTCGAGTTTAGATTATAAATTGCACCATACATTGGGGACAATGTATCCCAAGTGTGGGGATGCGGTAACTCGAGAAAAGGGTTGGTAATATGGTGATCTTAATTGGTTGAATTGGTTGAAATTGGAAAAAATTGAAAAAATTTGAAATTTTTTGTCTCAAGTATGCTTGAACTACATGAAAACCAACATTTTCAATCGCTAAAGGATTCCTACTGATATTAAACTAACTTAGATCCCTAGTTATGGTTGTCCCCTTAAGTTTCATGAGAGTATTTCTGACATGTAAAAAAAAAATAGTTGAGAAGAGATGCCTAACTAGGGATAACATGCTTTAGGAATTACACATGCTACATGTCGGTAACCTATATTCCTTCTATTCGGTGAGATATTTGAGCCTACTTAGTTGTTAGTTAAATTGCTATAAATGTTCAATTGTTGAGTGTAGGCCATATGTTGCTTTGTGTTAGAACTTGTGTTGTTTGATACGTACCGAGACTGTGCTTTAGCGTATACACATAGATGATAAAGGCATTAGGATCCTTTCGTTGTGTTATTTGTTGATTGTTTATCCACCCCACCTTAGTTAACCATGTTGAGCCTTTATACCTTTCGTTTGTTACACCGCGTTTGACCCATTTTATTTCCAACCATGAATGACAAGTACGTGTTAGATGTTTGATTGAAAAAAAAAAAAAGAAAAAAAAGAGAAAAGAAAGAAAAGAAAAAAAAATCATTGTTATGTTTGTTTTCAATAAATGGGTCGAAAATTAACCCAAAGTGTTAGTACTATTGTGAATAAGTTGTCATGGTTTGGTATATTCATTTGTGTTCGCCATATAAATATAAAAACCCAAAAATATATCCCTACCTTTACCCTTAAACCAAAACCCGAAAATTCCTTTTGATATGTGTTACGTTAGTTGATACAGTGGAGGTGTGATTGCTATACAAGCTTATGATTGCAAGGTAACATATTTGGTTTTGAGTGAAATATATACTAGCACATTACATGCTAGTCTTGATTGAGCCAAGAGGAGTGATTATTGTGAGGGGCGTGTGGCATGTGTGTAGTATCATAAGCATGTTAGTTTTAATTAGGCAAGTCTTAAGCTTTTTAAATGCGTATCATTTAATTGTCAGATTGTCAATCTCGATTGTGTCAGTCTATGGGACGAGTATGACTTGGGACCTTAACTTGCTAAGTCGGTAAGGGATTTAATGGTGATTTGTTAATAAGGTGAGTAATGTTTGTGATGGTTGATTGAGGACAATCAATGCTAAGTGTGGGGATGTGATGGAGAGTGTGAAACATGAGCTTTAAGTGTGTTATCTTGTGTGATTTAATGCGTTTTATACAGTTATATGTTTTGAATGTGATAACTACGCATATTTGTGGTTTTACAGGTTAATTGGCTTAAGTCGGTAAAGTTGGAGTGTTTGGCGATGAAGCGGAACTACCAAGGATAATAGTCGAGACACACTATATTACTCGGGAGCTGTTACGAGTTAAAATGTAGCTTGAATGTGCAAAGAACGCAAAATAATGAAGTCGAGGGGCCATGTGGTAAATATGTGAAAGCTGAATTGTGAAGATATGCGAGTTGGTAAAAACTGCCCGTTGCTTACGCATGGGTAATGTAGATTACGGTTGGACTGAAACAAAAACAAACAGAGAACTTGAACCGTAAGCTACAGTTTTGTTCCGTAAGCTACGGCAATTACAATAAAGCGGCTCATATGTTTGATGTTGGAAAGATATTAATTGTTTTTCTTTAAACCCTAAAGTAAAAGGGCATCACGTGACCAGAGGGTAAAATAAGATGATAATCACAAACTATATGATCATCATCTTTTGCGACAAGTGGGCTGACAAAATCAATCATCATCATGTGGACTAGAGGTAATGGGCCAATATATTAACATCACAAATTGGGAGGTGAGCCAACACACGTGCAAGGCCATAGGGACCAACATCTTATATATTGAGAAGGAAGATCACGTGGACTTCCTGCACAACTTATATTGGGCCGACTTTTGTTTGAAAAAAAAAAAAGAAATCAAATCATCATCACTTGGGCTTTTAGCGGCACACATCAAGGTCACCATCACAATATTGTTCGTAATTTGGGGGCCCACGATTAGATTCACACACGTGAAGATTGATTGAGGAGAGATATAACATCAACATCTTCGACGGCAGACAAGGGGGGCACAACATGTATCGAGCTTGTGAAGATCAATCCACCGATATGAGCGGCTAGTCTTTCTATGGTTTCCTCCGGATGAAGGGTTTTTGTAAGTTGGATAATTTTATGTGTTAGTGACAATCGTTTTAACCTGGTGATCTAAGCATTCGATGCTTTTCACCATGGATTTGATTTATTGGTTGTAAACAATTGCATTTATTTAAACCTTAATTTCTAAGCATTCAGTTCCCGAGAGTTCTAGTAATTGGGATATATTTGACATGGGGTTAGGGTTTGTAATTGTAATTGATAATCATTCGATAACCTCCCGTTATGTATTGACCGGAGTACTTAGTCGTTGGTTATCACAACTGGTTAATTAGATGCAACACTTATGTCTATGTAAGTGTTTCGATTAAACACATAACTGAATCTAGCTGCAAAACCTGAAATCTGGAGGAACCATTGTTTCTCTATTGATTTAAACTTCACTTTTTAGTCCGTAATTTTTAGATAATCAATCAACTCACAACAAAGCTTTATTTTTTTCGTCTTAGTTAATCAACGCTTAACCTTATAACACTTTCCACAATCCTCCTCTGGTTAGATATCCGACTTATCATATCTACATAGTTTAGTTGGTTTTTGCATGTCCTTAACGACAGACATCAATTCTTAGCATTTATACTTAAAGAACGTACCCAACGTTATCATTGATATGGACTACTCCTGACACTCTTTAGGAGAGTTTAAGCGCTATCATTCTTAGGCTTCCTATCCTTAGCCGTATTTCCTTTGACAGATTTGGGGCACGTAGTCTTGATGTGGCCTTTCTCATCACAGCCGAAGAAGACTGCATTCTTCATGTCCTTGCAGTCCAACGTTTTATGTCTCTTAGACTTGCAGATCCCATAATGTAGAGACTGAGGCTCAAATCTACATTTCCCGTAATGGCGCTTCTTGCAAGTCTTGCATACCGGTTTCTAGTTGGACTTTTGTTTGTTCTTTTTCTTAGAATCCTGGGAGTTATCTTCCTCCCTTTTCCTTCTTAGTTCATCATTTGCATTAGAGGCATGAACGAGATCCTTTTTGTGAGTAAGGAAGTGTGGTCCTGGATGAGATTTGGAGCAAGTAGCATTTGGCTCCTTGAACTTTTTTTTTCACGGCCTTCTTCACAGCTTATCCAACAGCTGCGTCTATCATATTTTGAAGAACATCTTTGGAAATTCTAAGGTTTACAATTGTAGCATCATTAGCATGCGTCGCATCATCAATGGCACGATTGACTGTTGTCTTATCCGAGTTTTTCATACTCAAGATCTGGTTCCTTGATGCGTGTGAAGTGTCGTATATATTAGGTGTATATTTTAAGCCCTTTTTGACACTTATTTTAGCCAAGTTTTAAATTTATAAAACACGATATTTCACTAACACTAAACACACATATGGGCAAGTGCACCCATCGTTGAGTGTAGTATAGCGTTGGTAAGATACCGAGGTCGTCCAAGGACACAAGAGCTTTTAGTACCGGTTTATCCTCAACTTCTAACCAAAATAAAAGTTTAGAAAAATGTTTTAAACTAAGAAAAATAAAACTAACTAAAATGCTGAAAATAAAAATAAAAATAAAAACAGATAGACAAGATGAATCACTTGGTTCCGACTCGTATCTAGTATAACCTTTGGTTATTTTCGCACTTTTGCACATAATTAAGAGATTATCTTAGTTATTGTAGTAGGCCCCTCTTTTGAAGGCGACGTTACCCTCACCCCAGTAGTTTGAGTCAGCAGGGATACAATCCTAAAAGGGTGGATTATTGGAAGATAATGAATTAAGTTATTAATGCAGTATTGTGGTAGGCCCCGCTTTTGGCGGTGACGTTACCCTCGGCTAAGTAGTCTGGGTCAGCAGGGATACAGTCCTAAATAGCCGGGTTATAGTATTAATAGTAGTTAACTTATGAGGGGATCAAAGAGTTTGGACCCCCGCCATCCAATACCATGAAGTATTGAAGGAGGTCCTACTAAATTTGACCCAGGTCCATTGCAGGACCTCTAAACGCTGAACAATGGCAAGACCTTTACCAAACCGTTCCCTTAACCCCCTACCAGGTAGCCAACATATCTCCATATAGACCGTGGAGATATGAATGGTGAAAATCCTTTATTTTATATAGACAGTAAAATAATGCCAAGACACCACGGACAAACGATAAGGAAAGATCACCTTCAACATAAGTAACTAGTTATTAAAGTCATTAATACAAAACCAAATAAAAAGTGCAAAAGATTAGAAATAAAAAGTATTATACTAGACACTTTGTCTTCACCAAGTGATGTAAGAGACTTAGGCAAACATGGCCTTGATTGTCAAGAACTCTTACGATCAATCTTTGATCCCGAGACGACTCACACACTCTACGATGGACAATGGATGATGGTGGTGGATGATGGTGTTGTGATGGTGGTGGGTGGTGGATGAAGTGTGAGAGAGGTGGTGTGCCAAGGGATGAGATGAAATGAATCCAAGCACTCCTATTTATAGGCTGAACAGAGTGCTGGACACGGCCCCGTGTCCGCTGGGCACGGCCCCGTGTCCGTCTGACACTCTCTCTCCTCATTAAATGTAATTCGCAATTACAATAAATGCGCCTGCTGTACTTTCGACACGCCCCCGTGTCCGCTGAGCACGGCCCCGTGATGGGCAATAGAAGCTTCTACAGGTTTGTCTTTTCTGCTGCTTCTTGGGCACGGCCCCGTGCTGGCTGAGCACGGGGCGTGTTCAGTCTTCTGTTTTCTCTATTTTGCTTTGGAAGGTGCCGTTGAGGGTTCGGGCAGTCCACTAATGTTCCTTTTCTTGTATTTATGTTGGATTTAGCTGTCTTTTTGCTTCTTTTGCGTTTTTGAGCTCATTTAATCCTGAAAATACAAAAGGAAGACAAAAACACTCTTTTTCCAATATTAGCACTAAAAAAGGGTTAGTTTTATGCCTCATTTGATGTAATTTATATGTTGCATTTTACACACATCAAATACCCCCACACTTGAACTTTTGCTTGTCCTCAAGCAAAACTCCTTAATATGTGGCTTATACTCCCAAATGGAATAGGTAGAAGAGAAGGTTTTGGGCTTGTCGTAGAGTGTCGGGATTTCCAAGTTCTTTTTGGGTTTTATTTTTATTTATTTACACTCCTGTTCGTAATGATTTATTTAGAACTGTTCATAAAAGAAATTACTTATTTGAGCATAACATGCCTTTTTAAAATTCTATTTATATACAAGTTCACATACCTCGCGGGGAAATCACTCACACTTGGTCGAAGGTGTATTTTTAGTGAATCACTCGAGAGCGGCACGGAACTTATTCCTACCATAGGCTTGCCAAGAAATCAATCCTCCTCCTTTTTAACTTTTATACCTTTGTAGATATCAAGAGGACTTTGTGGGTTAAGGGTTGGCTAGGGTTAAAGGTAGGTGGTTGGGTTAGTGGTTAGTAGAAAAAAGGGCTAAAAGCGTAACAAGTGTCGGTTTTCGTATTTTTTTGCAACCTTTTATTTTGATGAAGCTTTTATTCAAACTAAGTTATTTTTGATTAACTTGTTTGTTTATTTTCTTTTTGCTTCATCAATATCAAAAATATATATATTTTTTTTTCACGAAGAACCGAACTTGTTACTAAAATAAAGGGTTAAAAATGAAAAAGGTTTTGGTGGATGAAAGGGTTTTTTGTTTGGGTGATGAAACGAAAAGGTTTAGGCTCAAAGGGGCTAACTAGGGGGATTTTTGGGTAGGTGGTAAAAAAGAAAAATAATGGTGTAGAAATGAAAAGGGTTAGTCCTAATGCCTCCATCATTTACTTACTCGGGTTTAAGTTGATAAGGACCGGGAATGTATTGTCATGGCAAGTTCTAGAGTCGTAAGAACCAAGCAGCTATTCACACAAGAAACGAAAAATGAGCATTTAGTCAAATGATATGTAATTGTGTGCTCAATAAAGGCTCAAAACTCACTTTTGTGGGAATGGGTTTTTATGTGATCAAGTATATAATCAAATTTTAAATAAGTTTGCTATGCCTTTTCATAATTTTCTTATGTTGGTTCTTTTTATCACTACGCTATCGGTTGTAAATTTGTAAAAATATAACCTTTTTGAGAACTTGAATTTCCCGAGTTAAACCTAGACAAGTAAAAAAAATGAAATTTTTGAAAAAATTTGGGGTGATTAGCGGTTCCAATAGAGTTTTGTGTAAGGCTTGTATTTAGGACTTGCAAAATTCAAGGTTTTAGCATCCCCCCCACACTTAAATTACACATTGTCCTCAATGTGTCCCAAAAATAAATTTTTAGGTTGATTAGATGTGTAAAATAGTGTTTAAAAAGCAAAAAATTTGTGTTACTGGGCGCTGAACACGGCCCCGTGTTATCCGGGCACGGCCCCGTGTTCAAGTGCCAGTAACAAAATTGAAATAAGAGAAACAGAAGTCTGGACACGGGGGCGTGTTGGGTGAACACGGCCCGTGTCCAGGTACCTGAACTGGGCGTTTGTCTGCAGGTGGTTCGACACGGGGCCGTGTTGGTTGGGCACGGCCCGTGTTGAACCTTCTGAAATGGAGAAAATTGTCGGGTTGCCTCGTTCTTGTGCATGAGATCATTTTTCTCGTTCCCCTTTTCATCCTTTACCACCATGAGTGTGTTTTACTCATTACAAACCATCCAAACCTTAAAACCATCATTTCATTTCATCATAGAGAGAACTTACATAATCCTAAAAAAAAAAACTTATCTAGATTGGTCAGCAGGTACATGAGGTTATCATAAGGAGTTCTACTATTTTAAGAAAATTTCGAGAACGATTTCCCGATATAGTAGGACTTTTAGCCGAACGAATTCTTCCCTAAACGTTGTTTAAAGCCATTCTTCGATCTCCCTAGGGAGGAAGAATGCGGCTTCGTTTTCCTCTGCTGCTGGTGGTTGAGGGGGAACATTCACCGGGACTCCTTGCACCACTCTTCGCGGAAGCTCTTGGTGCATGGCGTACCATTCGGCTGGAATGACAACTTCGGGCACCATGTTCCACGCCCTTTGGGTTATTATGGGTACCAAAGGAGGGGAGGCGAGAAGGTTCAACCTCTGGTGCAAGAGGTTTACTTCATGGAGACAGCCCTCCAGCCCCACAGTAAGATGGTTGATACGGTCGACCAATGCTTCTTCCACTCCCGTCATTTCATCAATAGCCTCCCTTAGAGCGTAAACATAGTTTACAAGAGAGTCTTCTGCTGTTGAAGATCTCCTCCCTTGTCGGTTATTCCTTGAAGATGATCCGCTTGTTCTGCTTGCCATTTTCTGTGAAGAAAACCGAAGAAAGCTAAATTTTTACAAAACAGAGCCCCTGGACACGGCCCCGTGCTCGTTGAGCACGGCCCCGTGTTCATTTGTCTGCAGGATTTTTGGCCAAAGAATCTTGGATTTTTAAATTATTTTTATGATTTCTGTCTGGGTTTTAAGCTCAGATAATTTAAAACAAAGTTATACAACTAACTTTAAGCCAGAATCTTTAGCAAATAACCTTACAAACTTCACATAGAGGGTTGGAATCAAGGGATTTCCAAGCTTCCATGGAGAAATTTTTGAAAAAATTTTGAAAGAGGAGGAAATGAATAAAAGTGGAAGGGACAAGAGGGTCCCTTGGAACCTTTTTTTAACACTTACCTAGGATGGTATGAGTGAAAATCCCAGGGATCTCTGTCAATTGAAGTGGTCAAAATGAGCAGGAATCAGGCTGCATTTAAAGAAAACGACAGCGCCCTGGGCACGGCCCCGTGTTGACTGGACACGGCCCCGTGTTCAGAGGAAATCCTGACACATTTTGTCCGTATTCTTATCAAATCAGCATAGAATCTTTTTAGTGAGCACGGGGGCGTGTTGACCTGGACACGGCCCCGTGTTTGGAGGCTGCTTTATGGAGTTTTGCTACTTCAAGGATTTCATCGATATCGGGTGGTTCCTGACTGGTTGGAACAACCCCAAAGTGCCTAAGATACCTTAATTGTCCTAGACTAAGGCGAGAACGCAAGAGGTTGTCGGTGAGGGTAATTCCTATTTTCATTCTAGGTGGACAAGTACAACCCTTTCCCGGGCTCTTGTTAAAGAAGGTATATGCCGAATTGCTCAGGTTTATGTATGCACCGAACGAAGTCGATGGAGAGTCCTTCACGGCACAATCGACACAGGGACGACTATCGTCCAAGTCTTTGCTAGGTACGAAGGTATTTTTGGGAGCAACAAGGTTGTCGGAATGCGGTTCCAACATTTCTTCATGGGTATCGTCTTGGGGTGGATCAATAAAATCCTTCCCAAGCTCTTCTATCCATTTCAGAATTAGCTCTTCTAGTTGAAATAACTCGCTAAGGAGCATTTCCCCTAGAATATCTGGCTGGGCGCATTCGAGGGAGAAATAGTGCTTATTTTTACTTTCGCCCCTCTTAAGGTTGTGAGAAGATGGTGGGTCCATGTAGTGGGGCCTATAATTTAGGAAGTAGCATTTTACTTCTTCATGTTCGCCACCACATAATTGACACCACGTACCATAAGAGTGCCGAAAGTAAAAATAATTACTATCACTCATGTTTATGTCAGAAATTACCAACCGTCGGGATCTAACGGTTCTGTTTTTAGTAACTGAAACTTGGGCACGGGGGTGTGTTGAGTGGGCACGGCCCCGTGTTCAGCTTACTGTCTGATGTAAAACAGGATTGCCAGTTCCAATGATTGAGCACGGGGGCGTGTTCAGCGGGCACGACCCGTGCTGAGCTCTGCAGAAGCTGAAAAACTAAGAAAATCCTAAAAAATAAAAAGAAAAAATAAAAGATGATTAGGCCGTTGATTCCTAACTTTCTTAAAATCCTTGTGTCCCCGGCAACGGCGCCAAAAACTTGATGCGTGTGAAGTGTCGTATATATTAGGTGTATATTTTAAGCCCTTTTTGACACTTATTTTAGCCAAGTTTTAAATTTATAAAACACGATATTTCACTAACACTAAACACACATATGGGCAAGTGCACCCATCGTTGAGTGTAGTATAGCGTTGGTAAGATACCGAGGTCGTCCAAGGACACAAGAGCTTTTAGTACCGGTTTATCCTCAACGTCTAACCGAAATAAAAGTTTAGAAAAATGTTTTAAACTAAGAGAAATAAAACTAACTAAAATGCTGAAAATAAAAATAAAAATAAAAACAGATAGACAAGATGAATCACTTGGTTCCGACTCGTATCTAGTATAACCTTTGATTATTTCCGCACTTTTGCACATAATTAAGAGATTATCTTAGTTATTGTAGTAGGCCCCTCTTTTGAAGGCAACGTTACCCTCACCCCAGTAGTTTGAGTCAGCAGGGATACAATCCTAAAAGGGTGGATTATTGGAAGATAATGAATTAAGTTATTAATGCAGTATTGTGGTAGGCCCCGCTTTTGGCGGTGACGTTACCCTCGGCTAAGTAGTCTGAGTCAGCAGGGATACAGTCCTAAATAGCCGGGTTATAGTATTAATAGTAGTTAACTTATGAGGGGATCAAAGAGTTTGGACCCCCGCCATCCAATACCGTGAAGTATTGAAGGAGGTCCTACTAAATTTGACCCAGGTCCATTGCAGGACCTCTAAACGCTGAACAATGGCAAGACCTTTACCAAACCGTTCCCTTAACCCCCTACCAGGTAGCCAACATATCTCCATATAGACCGTGGAGATATGAATGGTGAAAATCCTTTATTTTATATAGACAGTAAAATAATGCCAAGACACCACGGACAAACGATAAGGAAAGATCACCTTCAACATAAGTAACTAGTTATTAAAGTCATTAATACAAAACCAAATAAAAAGTGCAAAAGATTAGAAATAAAAAGTATTATACTAGACACTTTGTCTTCACCAAGTGATGTAAGAGACTTAGGCAAACATGGCCTTGATTGTCAAGAACTCTTACGATCAATCTTGGATCCCGAGACGACTCACACACTCTACGATGGACAATGGATGATGGTGGTGGATGATGGTGTTGTGATGGTGGTGGGTGGTGGATGAAGTGTGAGAGAGGTGGTGTGCCAAGGGATGAGATGAAATGAATCCAAGCACTCCTATTTATAGGCTGAACAGAGAGCTGGACACGGCCCCGTGTCCGTCTGACACTCTCTCTCCTCATTAAATGTAATTCGCAATTACAATAAATGCGCCTGCTGTACTTTCGACATGCCCCCGTGTCCGCTGAGCACGGCCCCGTGATGGGCAATAGAAGCTTCTACAGGTTTGTCTTTTCTGCTGCTTCTTGGGCACGGCCCCGTGCTGGCTGAGCACGGGGCGTGTTCAGTCTTCTGTTTTCTCTATTTTGCTTTGGAAGGTGCCGTTGAGGGTTCGGGCAGTCCACTAATGTTCCTTTTCTTGTATTTATGTTGGATTTAGCTGTCTTTTTGCTTCTTTTGCGTTTTTGAGCTCATTTAATCCTGAAAATACAAAAGGAAGACAAAAACACTCTTTTTCCAATATTAGCACTAAAAAAGGGTTAGTTTTATGCCTCATTTGATGTAATTTATATGTTGCATTTTACACACATCATTCCTATTACCAAATGAATCATTTACTTAGTTGCAATTCAACAACTGCTATTCATCACCCTGATGGCCTTAACATGTACTAACCATGGTTTCATTAAACTATACAGGCCAATATGGCACTAACATTCTTAATGAACGTTGTTTTAAAAATATATCAATATCACTTAGCCTAGGTCACAAGAGACCATCAATGGCATTTAAGGGTTAGACCTAGTCCATCACCTTTTTGACAGGGGATCAAAATGTCACATCTGTCTTTATTATATTGATGAATTTGGATAGCTTGAAAGCTTGCCATAAGGGTATCAGAAAAGAGTGATTCTAATAGATATAAAATATCAATCTAATATTTGTTGGAGCATTCTCTAAAGTATCATCGGCAAATTTCTACCTCGCATTAAATGACCGGAGTCCTAATCAGGCGGAGGCAACAGTTCTCAATATTTATCGTTCATTATAGAATCATATGTGCCAGTATCAAATAAATTTCTGCATAAGCTGCTTGATAAGGAAAGGTGCCTGCTATATAGTTATCATTCTGCACCATCTCCTGGGCGTTCATCTGGAAGACTCATGCGTTTATTTTCTTGGCCTCTTCGGGCTTCTTCTGATTCCTAGGGCAGTTGGTCTTGATATGCCCCTTCTCGTTGCAACCATAACAGGTTGTGTCTTCCAACTTCTTGCAATCCAAGGTTTTATGTTCCTTAGACTTGCAAATCCCACAAGGTAGAGGTTGAGATTCAAATCTGCATTTCCCGAGGTGGTATTTCCTACAGTTTTGCACCTGGTCTTCTCACCCGACTGCTGGCTGTCTTTCTCAAACCCGGAACTCTTCTTATCCTCAGAGTTCCTCTTTTTCTTCCTATCAGAGCGATGAGAATTCTCATCCTCCCTTTTACGCTTTCCATCTTCAGAGGCTTTGGCAGCTTTGTTTCTGACCACATCGAGTGTGAGAGATAACGACAGATCTGCCGCTGACCTGAATGTAGTAGGTCGCGATGCTTTCACACTGGCCTTTATTTCTGGGGATTGACCCCCAATAAAGCGAGCTATTCGCTTTGGTTCCGGTGTGATCAAGTAAAGAACCAATCGAGACATGGTATTGAAACTTGTAAGGTATGCTTGACAATCTAAGTTCTCCATGACTAATGTCAAGAATTCAGTCTCAATTTTCTCAACTTCATGTTGAGGACATTAATTTTCTTTGATAAGAGCAACGAACTGATCCCAAGTCATGTTGTACAAAGGGATCTTCCCCGTAGCTTGGATCAGTGACCTCCACCAAGCTAGAGCTTCTCCTTTAAAAGATTGTGAAACAAACTTCTCAATGTCTTGCTCTGCACATCCACTGATGTCAACAACGGTGTCCATCTCATCGAGCCACGTCATGCAATCGATGGCTCCTTCTTCTCCTGTAAAGTCTCTGGGCTTGCACGAGACAAAATATTTATATGAGCAGGTCTTAACTGGTGCCTCTTGATGAAGCACCACCTGTCTAGACGGAACACTTCTTTGATTTGACGAGTTACGAACATCGTCTTCCTTTGACTCATGTGATTTAGAAAGAGGCTTACTACGAGCCACAGATAGAGTCTTAGAGTGTGTATCACTTGATTCATCATACTGTCTGTCGAGGGCTCGTGTAACGGCATTATCTATTAATGCCTGCAGTTCCGCACTCGTTATATTAACTCTGGTAGCATCATTATTCTCCCTCGGGTGACTGTTAACCTCATCTGATCCAGCCATGTAGCTTGATTGCTACATACATATTGACAACGATTCATTCAGAGGTTATTATGGATTCATCATTTTGACGATTCATCAACCATGGTAATATAAACCATATTGGTTAATTTGTTAGTTATATTTAATTAGTATTTTCATTATAATTTATCCTAGTTATAAAACATTAAGGATATTAAGGTGGCGCAAAAGGGCCTAGTCACAAGGACAGTTTTAAATTTACAAGCCATGATTTCAGAGAATCGAGGCATTAAGGTTTGAACATATTTCATTACCTTTTCTTGACAGAGAGTCAAAGACTACTACTGTCTTTAGTCTCAGAGGACGTTAATTATAGCCCGTAGGCACTTCATCCTTAAGGGATGATTATTTCAAATAAGGGAATTTAGATTAACCCCCCCCCCCCTTTTTTTTAAAGATGGCATGTGTGACTTTAACGATTCACAGTTTGCCAAAAATGTTAACATACTTACAGATGTTAACAGGGATTGGAATCTTTTGGGATAGGTTTTACCGTCTTGGCCATGTCTACAATGACATTTAGGCTAGGTTTTACCTTTAAGATTCTTTTAATATTTAACGAAGAACAATCCTAAATTGAGATGTAAACAAGGATCTGAATCTAATTGTGGAACTACCGTCTTGGCCCTGTCTTAAAACGACACATGAGCTAGGTCTTGTCCTTTTTAGATTTTGCCATTTTATTATAATGGTAGACCTTATAATATAGGAATGATATTTTAAATATAATCATTCCATTAAAATTTAAATAAGTATATGGTTGCCCTAAACGGGACTTCTAATAACAAATGATTTGCCCAAGCAAGGGCGAATCAGGAAAATAACAAAGGAACCAAATAAGGGCAAAATAAAACGAATTAGGATTAGTCCTATGTTCTTGTCTAGACTCAAGAATGTGCAACTGTGTAACTAAGATTAAACACAAAAGGCTAGCGTTTAATTCACTCGGTGTTGGCTCTGATACCAACCTGTCACACCCCGATATTTCCACGTATTACCGGTGGGCCCGGTGAGGAGTATTGTGACGTAGTTGATATCATCATAGTCAAACAACACAATATATAAATGCACAGCGGAAGCAAAAGATAAATATATTACAATCCGAATATAAAGTAATATCAAAGTATTACAACGGAAAGTAAAGGATCCACAGGCGGATCTTAAAACATAAACATTGTTCAACAGACTTTAGACGCCTAGAACTTGCAAGATTCCTTATTAACGCCCTGAGCTTCCAGCAAATTACGTTCAGTACCTGTCACTTAACCTTTTTGGAAAATACGTCAGTTTACACTGGTAAATACAATTAACCGACTCATTTTAAAAAGAGTTTGAAAATTGATTTGAATGCACCAGGCACAAAAATATCTTTTATAACTTGGGACAATTATGTAAAAGTAATCTTGTATACAGATTTACATGTTCGTTGTATGTTCAGGGCCCGATGTAGAAACCGAGTCAAGATTAACAGACACGCCACAAGTATAGGCCCACATGAGAGTGAGATACCGTTTCCCTTATGCAAACTGTCAGGTGTATGCCTACACCCCGTGCTTAAGACGTGGCCATTTTATAATACAATGATGTCAAGGATATCCGGGACATGGTCATTAACCCCTAAAGGCTTTTATTTCAAACAATACAGATTAAAGCGGGTTACCTCAATAATTTAATCAAAATACGACTAAACATTCAATACCCGACCAAGCGGTATTATTATAATACCGTATCCCAAGCCCGTATAGGGAAAATAAGTTAAGAGTATTTACCTGAGCTAGCAAATGCAATTTATACTCAGCCGTATATTCTAATCAGCAAGCACAAGTACTTCTACTGGGGCTCTTAATCTGGAACGAAGGTTTTATTAACCTATTAGAATCCTAACGGGTCTTTAATTAAGCTTAAACTTAGACCGGTTAGTTTTCAAAAGGAAGACACGGTTCAAACGCATGATAAAGCGAAGACCGGTTTAGAATGTGGTTTTGACCCGTCAAGCTTGTATGCTTGTTTAATATGGGTAACTTGAACACATTCTGGATTTTGAGATAAAGATAATATAGTTTGACCCGTTTCGGCTAATATATGCAAACTAGTCACAAAAGCCGATCCGAACGCGACAAGTGCGTAACGAGTAACCAAAAGAGTCAAATACAGGTTTCCTAAGTTAATATGCCTTAAATATGTTGTGATATCAGTAGGATACCTTCCATTATGCCCAAAACGAGCTTAAATTCAATTTAAGCCCCGTAGGGGTATTTTGGTCATTTTAAAGATTATAAAAGAGATAAATTTTAACTCTGAGACTCGGGTCTGAAATAATCAGTAGAACATCTTAATTTAATAAGCTATATCAGTTGGTGATAAGTCTTATATGACAAAATGGTTTTTAAACCTAAACTATGTGTTTAATTTAAAAAAACCATTTTAAGCGATTTCCGGGTTATACAGGAAATCTGAGTTTTCTAATCAGGTTATAAAGTTCAAAATACTCCATTTATTATATAAAATCAGTAGCAATTGGTTTGGTGTCAAAATACTATGTAAAACTCATTTTATACACAAAAAGGGTATAATAGGTATTTACCGAATCAAGACCATAACCTTAGGTTATGATCAGTTTAAAAATAATTAAAAATCTTAAAAAAATCTCAAAATATTATATTACATCAGTGGGTAAAAGGTTTGGTGTCAAAAATTGGGTTTAGATAGGCTTTATGCTAATTGCGCCGTTTAATTACTAAAAGGCGTTATAATTACGCTAATGAGCATAACTCCTAATCTAGACTTCCAACTGATGTGAAATTTTAGGGACATGTTTATAAATCAGTAATAAAGATTATTGTCTTTTCACATTTCCAAAATTCTCGTTTTATGGTCAAAAGGGCATTATGGTCAACATTAAGCAATTAACAGAAACGTATAAATGAATCGGACAATCAATGATCCAACCACAGAGGGTTATACTATCATGTAACCTGGTCCTAAGGAAGCTCTAAGGCATTTCCAAACCATACTAAATCGGGTCAGAACTGAAGTCAAAGCAAAAGTCAAAGTTTTGCGACTTTCGGTTCCGAACCGGGTCTAAACAGAAAATTGTCGGATCAAACAAGCTTAGACCAGTTCTTATACTTATTACCAAGTTATATGAGTGATAAAATAGGTTACATGCCTTCTACATTGCTAATTACATGTTAATTCGCAAATTATAGTTCTGTTGACTTTTTCTAAACAACTTTGACCCGACATTTGATCTAGTTAGAGCGGGAATCAGAGAGTGCCCTTTTAAGGGTTTAATGCCCACATAATTACCAACTTATAACTACCTTCAATTCGACTAATCACTGGACCATTAATGATTAATCGCTAAGTCAAACAGTAATTACGACGGTTTGACTTTTAAGCTAAAACTAAGTAAAAACTCAATTAGGGAAGGTCAAGGGTACTTACCAAAGTCTAATGCACTATTAGGGATGGCTTGGGTCTGCTCTTATGCTCCAGAAAGCTCCCCAATTGCAGATGGAATGAATGATCACAAGGTTGCAACATGAGGGCCTTTTTATAGTGTTTTTGATCTCATTAGATCATGCCAAGCAACCCTACTATTGTTCCCTGATCATCAACAAGTGTCTCTAGGGCCTAAGAGCATATAGGGGTCGCCCATGGAGTGGAAAAATATCTTCTAAGTCGGTTACAACGTTTAAACAGGCTGTTGTCCGAGAGTGTAAAACAAATTCTAAAATTAGGGCCCTTTCGTAAAAAAAATGGCTTAAAGATCTATCACGTAGGAATATGAAGACTTTCTTTTTGTACCATTTCAAAAGGGCACACAATCACATGTTAAAACATGATTTAGTTTCATTGATTAGAAACCTTTCCAAGTACCCATGGATCCTAGATCAATTGGTTTGAGAGAAGGTATCTGTAATCTTTCAATGTAGAGGTCATGGGTTGGAGTCTTAGTTGGTGCAATTTGTTTTAGGTGGGCCATTAGTTTATCACAGTGGACCTTTGAGCGGTGGGTTTCCCTTGAAATGGTGGGCAGGCCTGGTCACAACCGCTGTCTGCGTACGTAGGACATGGGTGGCCTTTCGCCAATGGGTTTGCCTAGATGGCCGGGCTTATATAGTATTCGTTGGCCGTTCCAAAAAAAAAAAGAAAGAAAAGAAACCCTTTTAAGTATACGAAGTTCTTGTTATCAAAACCTGAAAATTATACAAAGTTAAACACTAAAAATTAAGGGCATCTTAAATATAAGGGCCCAAGCTTCAAATTGTTTTAGTGTGTAGCCGAATTGCCCTTGTAAACATATTATCATATTATCTATATGTTTTTAAGTTTACATGACTAATATACAACTACAAATAAATAAATGTGTGCGTTAAATTTGTTCGTATCATATATAGCAACACACACGGCACACATATACACACTTAGACCCCCGTAGTGGGGCGTTTTTTTTTTAAATTCAAAAAAAACGCCAAAACACGCCCCTTGCCCATTACATACGGGCGTTTTTGAGCGGTTTTTTTTGAAAAAAAAAATACCTTCGCGTTTTTTAAACAACGCTGAATTTTGTATTGGGGCGAGAGATGACCGTTGCCAAACGGTCATTTGTTTAATATTTTTTTTAATTCCAATATTAACCTACTATATATATTTACCCACTTTTCCATATTTTTTATAAAAAAAACTCAAACATTCTCAAACTTTCTCTCCTACTTCTTCTATATTTTATACAAACATGCATCTATTCCGACCCCCATTTGGTGTCCCCTCAAGACCCATGAACCCGAACACAACCCAACCGCAACACCCGTTTAACCTTAAAGACATGGACCCGAGCATGTTAACGTACGCGGCTTACTTGAGTGGCGCTACTCCATTCGTGCAACCCACTTTTTGCTTTGGTCAAGCCGGCGTGTAGCAACCTTCACAACAACAAGCCGAACCCGATGTCGATGTCGTGCCGGAGACGCAACCCGAACCGGTGCCAGAGAAATCGAAACGCGGCAGAAGGTCGCATAAGAAGAAGGAAGCGAACGAACCTCGACGTAAAAATATTTACCTTAATTGGACGAAGGAGAAGGAATACACGTTGGCTCGGTCGTGGCTCGAGGTTTCGGAGGACCCCGAAATTGGTAACTTTTATATTTTTTTTTACTTATTTTTTACTTTTATTTTTTAACATACCACTTATATTTTACTTTTATTTTTTCAATTTTGTAACACCCCAAAAATGTTTATTAGACATAAGTTAAAATGTAATAATAAAAGGGTAGTATTTAAAGTAAATAAGTGATTGAAATGGAGGGACTAAAGATGAAAATGCCCAAAATTAAGTTCAATAAAATGTTAAATGGTAAAAACCCTCACACAGTTCGTGTGTGGGGTTCTGGTCGATCGACAGGAGAGGAGCAAGGGGGTGAAACCCTAGCTTTACTAAATCCACAAAAATTAATAGAAATCTAAAGGAAATCGAAAGTATAATCAGCAATTTCTAAGCTCCTACGCCTGTTCTTCGAAGTGGTAAGTTCAATTTTGTGATTTGTTGAATTGTAAAAAGTGGGTCTTAACCCAAGCATGAGTGCATGACATAGAATTCGTGAAATTTAGTTAGGATTAAGGAATAGGATAAGAATTATGGCAGAATTTATGCTTGATTTTGAATGGGTTGTTGTGATTGTAGCAAAAACCCGCTTGCTAAGAAGCTAGTAAGTGTAGGATGATGGAATGAGATCATATAACTAGAATTTTGATTATGAGCTTGATGTGATACATGAATGATGAATAAAATTGATGTAGGATGAAGTAGTTATGTAAATTCGAATAAATGTGAATGTTGTATGATGATGAACTAGTAAGAAATGTGCTTTATAGTCTTGTACCGTATACCTTAATTATGCTGTCTACCAAGTGTTTGATGAAATGCTTAGGAGAAAATGATAAGTGAGATTGTGTGCTAATGATGAATAAATGTATGTAAATGTGATGATGATGTATTAGATAATATATTTGTATAAGGAATGTGTTTTGAATGGATTACAAGTGGGAAATTAGTTTGATAAGATGATATGGCAAGAAACCTTCATTAAAAGGTATGTATGCTCATGTATGCTAATTATGTTATGATGAATGTGATGACATGTACGGATAGGAGTCATATCAACATGGACACAAGCATGGAAGGGCAACGGGCCAAGGATAAACACGGAAGCTATGCTTGAACTCGGACGCACAAGGTAAGTGAATCCCGGACTTACACTTTAGATGTAAAATGTATTGTAATATAATGATTATTGTGAATCATGTGAGAAAGTATGAAACAATGGAAGTAATAAGGTAAGTTTACTGTAAATGAGTAGAAAGTGGTTAAGAAATAGTTTCTATTAAGTATAGCTAAGAAAGAAACTTACATGATGGTATTATGCATAAAGATGAAATAAGTAGTTATACGCGTAGGTATGGGTTAGTTTGTAAGTAAGTAATTGGGACTCATAGGAGAGTATGACTATAAACTCGTAAGTATGGAGAATTATGTGTATACGATTTACATGTATAGACGTGTGTGTTTAGGACTTGTAAGTAATATTGTGTAGAATGTAAGTTGTAAGTACATGTACAAATAGAAAGGGTATGTATGCATGAATTGGAATTTAGTTTATGTACAATAATGAGACTTGTTATGCGTATACATGGATATGTTCGTATGAATGAAATCTAATGATGCTAACCGTTTTCCTATTGAGAATAAAATGGGAATGCAGGTATACTAGTGATGGAAGTTGAAGGTAGACACCGAAATCCAATGCGGGTGGTTAGAATGGATGGATGAATGGACTAACATAAGCGAAAGCATGATATGTTGACGGATAATTATGCATGTTTAAATTTTATGTATGATGACACCGGTTGCAAATGATGTGATTGTACGTGGTGTCTGCAGGTTGTACAGAACTGTGGATTCTCATCATGGAGTGTAAAAGGTTGAAGATCGAGTCAAGACATGGATTGTACGTGTGGGTGCGTGGTCACGTAATTTAGTATAAGTATGTCAGATTTTATAAATTTATAGAAAGCATTAATGTATTTAATGTAAAAGAGTGATTTAATATATTTCTAAATATGTTAGAATGAAGATAATGAAAAGAAATTTTTAAGTTCGTATTTCCGCTGCGACTTTGGTTAAAACGTGTTAGGGCGTTACAAATTTGTAGCAAACTTTCAAGCGGGCCCCGTTTTTTGGGATAGAGTTCGTGCACTCTTTTGGGATACGTGGGGTAAAGGCAAGCATCGGGAAAAAGATTCCATTTCTAGCAAATGGACCGACTTCAACAACAAGTGTCACTCCCTTCCAAGAAGTGTACTGTAACGCCCCATAAATCGATTAATATTAAAATAAATGAAAGTGAACAAAAAACTACTTAGTTGACGGGTTATGATAAGATATAAGTTAAATGTTGGAAAAATGTTTGAATTAGATAACTTATTAAACTTGGAGGGGTGTAATGTGTAAAGTTTTATTAGTTAAGGAATTATAATGTAGAAACCCAAAAACACACCCTTTGGTGCGTGTCTGGATCGATCGAACAGGAGAAAGCAAGGTGAAAACCCTTGCTCTTGCTAATTCACTCAATTGATCAAGAAATTCAAGTCTAATCTGTTGCATGTCTCAAGTTTATCGATTATCTATGCATACATAGTGAAGTGGTAAGTTTAATTTTATGAAAATATGGTTTGTAGAATGAGGGGTTAAACCTAATCGCGATTTCTTGTATCTATTGTGGGAAATCTGAGTTAGAATTGCTTTCTAGAACAAGAATCATGTTTGATTTTAGGTTGCATGAGAGGTGTAGTGAAAACCCACTTTGTGAAATTGTGTTATGATTAGGAAGATCATAATGATTATGAATGTATGTTATCTTGATATATGATCTTGTTTGTAATACTTGACTGCTAGATAAATTAATGTAGGAGGAAATGGTTATGCAACTAGAATAGATGTGAATGTTGGATGATGAATGACCTAGTAAAATTGTGCTTTAAAGACTTGTACCTTATACTTAATTATGATGCCTACCAAGTGTTTGATGAAATGCTTAAGAGGATGAATGTATGTGTAACATGTAAAATGGTAGAATGAAGTAAATAGACTAAATGAATGAATGAATGTTGTAATGTAGGCGTGAAGGAAGAAGGTACGAGCACTAGGAAAACGGAAGGCACGCAAGACCGAGGTATGTTCCGTTGCATACAAAACCTTACTTAAATTTTGTTAATAATTATGATGAACAATCCTAGTTATAATGAATATGGTGTTTAGTAAGTGGATAGCAAATCCCTTGTGGATTTGATTATGCTAACTAAGGTTATGATAAGCTATGCAAGTCGACCGGTTCGAATTGAACAAGTCGAGTAAGAATAAGGTACCATCCGTTTAGAACGGGTGGTCATGAATGCAATAATGAATGTATGAAGTTCAATCTGTTTAACGGATAGAACGAAGGATTTATGTTGAAAGCAATCAACCCGATGTTACCGGGTCGTAAGTGTATGTTTGAATCTCATTATGAGAGTATATGCCATACCCATTTAATTGGGTAGTCGTATGCGTAAGAGGAAATGAAAGTACATAAACGAATGGAACTAAAACGATGCTATTGTAAGCGTAATAAGTATAATGACTAACTTTTTAAAGCTTTGTTGTGGAATGTAGGTAAATCCTCAATTTAGGCGACTTGGAGAATTGGAGCGAGCACATGTTCATGATATGTCATATTAAGCGCTTCCGCTAGTTGCACTAATGTTTTGGGTCAAAATTTCTATTTTGTACAACTTGTTAGTAGACATACATTTTAACACTTGATGTCTAGGTTTTTAGTAGTGTCTTGTCGAACGAATTGTAGAATGGTATTTGTCATACTTTTGTTTAAAACATGGGTATATCCGTTTTACGGACGGGTCATGCCCATTTTTTTTCAAAAGCATGTATTAATGTTGTTATTTTGAAGTCTTTTAATTACCTTTGTAAGTTAAATTATAAAGAAGAAAAACGGTTCTTACAAGTTGGTATCAGAGCCTAGGTTTGAGGGATTCAAGCAAGAGTAATAATGCTTGAACTCAAACCGATGGCTCGCTCGAAAGTGTGCTCGCTCCAAGATCGCCAATGAGGTAAAAAAAAATTTAAGTTTCGGTAAACGCAAGTATACATAGTGAGCTTATAATGTAAATATTGAAGATAAGTATGTTTGTAAATAATAAGGGAAGGTGAAACGGGAAGTTCCAGGGACCGTATAGCTGGAACCGACCCGAAAAACGATTAAAAGTACCTAAACAAATCTGCAGCGAAATCATCATACGGAAGGCCGTCGCCGACGGGCATCAGGCCGTCGCCGACGCCCCCTTCATTTGGGCTGACGCCCTATGTGACTGTCTACAGTCTTTGTGGCCGACGCCACTTTACAAGGCCGGTCGCCTACGGGTGAAGAGCCATCGCCGACGGCCAGTGGAAACGAACTCCGCTGAATAATGTTTGTTTTGCTTATTTTTCACGTCTAGAGTTCCCGTATGAACTGAATAACTATCGATAATGACATGAGATCCTTGTAAACACACTAATAAGATACTTACGATCATAAATTGAGATCAAAACGAAAAAGAGTTCGTAAGTGTGGTAAGCAATGGAATGAATAATCCAAAAAGAATGATGAAAATTTGACGGTTAACAACCATGAAATGCATGATTACGACTGTAATAATCAAAGGTCGAAGTATGTGTATAATTGAGAGCTTGTGTTTAATGATGAATGTAAATGCTATTTTTATAGATGGCTGATGCAAGAAACGCTAATGAAGATGATGACACGACTCGTCAAGAAGCACTTAACAGTAGGGTCATGGAGGTGGCGGAAGGAGTTATGCAAGCTAATCTTCCACGATTAGCTCAAGAAGTAGAAAGTCGGGTGCTGGGAGTCGTGGATGCCATGATGACTAGCAAAATCGAAGAGTTGAAAGAATTAATTGAAGGATCTAAAGGTAAAAGCAAAGAACGACGGTGCACGTATAAAGACTTCATGGCATGCAATCCCGCAACATATGATGGCAAAATCGACCCGATCGCATGTCAAAGATGGATTTCAAACATAGAAGCGGTATTTATACGAAGTCGGTGTGATAAGGAAGACCAAGTGATGTTTGCTACTGGTCAACTTACTCTTCAAGAGAAAGATTGGTGGGATGCACATAGTAAGGAAGTTGGGGAAGACGAGTTGTAAGAGATGACTTGGCAGGAATTCAAGGAACCTTTTATGAAATACCACTGTCCTCAGTCAGCCATTGATAAGATTCAGGAGGATTTCTTACGCCTCCGACAGAAAAACGAAACGATTAACGAAATTGTAACACCTGTGCCTTCAGGGCTATCAAACAAATACCGAACCAATGAAATATTATATTTCATACTTGGGATTTGTAAAAATATGTGTATCGTTTACACATATCAACTCTTGTTCGATTTCAAACTCTGAATCGCTTTCTGGAAGGTTATATGCGCACCGATGCGTAAATATAACCAGTTTAATGGAACGAACACTCCGTAAAAGTGAAATAGGCTTAACATACCTTAAATAACCTTTACATAACTTAGAAATAAGTTTCGAAGGCTTTGGTATGGCAAAATCAAGTTAAATCGCTTACAGGGACTAAAGTTAACAAACTGCGAAAGTATGCCAATTTGAACTGTAACAGACATTCCGGAACATGACCATAAGTTAAACATACCATAAATATCCTTTACATAGCTTAGAAATAGGCTTTGAGAGGTTCGGTATGCTAAAATAAACTTTTGGGTCATTCAGGGACTAAAAGTGTCAAAAAGTGCACAAGTTTGCATTTTCGAGCATAACTTACGTTCTGAATACATCCGGACATCCAAAAATTTATGTAAGCGTGACTATATTATATTTTATTGTTCGCCATAAGAAAAATCCATTCGTCGCGTCATTTGGATCGTTTTTCGCGCTTGTGCGCATTCCGTCGTAATTAAGCGAACATCGCGTTCGTACGACCAAACGAACCAACATCCGGCATATTTTTGAGCATGTTTTGAGTTCCCTATACTTTAACTTCATTTTAGAGCCTTAAAATGAGGTTAACGGGGTTCAAACGCATCGAAAAAGGCCTTAAACACGTGCAGGGACCATTTCTGCCAATTTTGAAACATTGCTGAAACATGGGGGCAGTGGCGTAGCGCGAGCCCTAAGGGCATATGCAGTCGCGCTACGCGAGTGCCTTAACTGGACAGAAACTTCAGTTTTGCATTTTCGGGACCAGATTCGATGTATTAACAGCTGATTAATTCACAACCACACATTCTAACATGCTTAGTCAGCTGATAAGGATGGATTTTAGGCACCATAACTTTCCGACACTTGTACGGATACGATTAAGGCACGATATTCGACAAGCGATCTTAACGGTTCGGGTATTCCTATAAATACCCATTCACCCCCATTGCTAAAATCACTAGAATCTTGATCTTAGGAACTCTAAGTTGAAACCATTGTTTCATACCTGAGATTCTTGGATTGAGATTAGCATTCGGGGACCCTTCGTAAGTATTCTTTCGTTCTTTTCCTTATTTTATTGCTTTTCGAGTCAGAAAGTCAAACTTTGTTTGACTTTCAGCGTTGACCAGTAATGGTCAATGCGAAGTTCGTTTGAACTTCGCAACGTGAGTGTAATCACGTTGGTTATAGTCCCTTGGGACTATGCCTACTGATTACCACGTTGTCTAGGGTCGTAGGGTAAGCGATCTGATAAATCGCTTATACCTCGAACCCGACCCATTTGGTCGATCATTAGGATCCGACCAAATACATTAGGTGACCATAGTAGGTAGGGAATAACCTTCCGAGGTTATACCCTATGGTCGCTTCGTTTAAGTAGTTGTATGATAGGTAGTTTATATGCCTTAGGTAAATTACCAGAATACCCTTTTCATGTATAATTGGTAATTAAGCATATGTAACCTAAACTTTTGTCACATAACTGATTATGTAACATGATTAGGCATATAACACTTGTCATAGGACTAGTTAGACGGTCCGAACGCGTTTCACGCGCACGACGCGTTAAAGTAGCATAAGTTACCTTAATGGGTCGCGATGGGTCGAAAGCACTTAGGTTTGGTTTCATTGTAGTATGTAGGCCTTGTTAAACCATATCATATGAGTTCCAATACTCATTTGCTTTACCAAGCCTCATCCTATCCGATCTCCCGATTTAAGTCCGGTTTATTTATATAGTATTAGATTGCCGACTGATTCCGTGCTCCCTCAAGCTTTGTTTGGTTGTTGTTCAAGACTTCTAAGCATCCTCAGGCGAGTACATTATTCCCCTCTTTTACTGTTTTCAACTGTTTTGGGGTGACTCTTATGTGCTAAATGTCTTTACAATGATTTCAAGAACGATTACAATAACAATTACAATGTGGTTTCAAGAACGATAACAATGGTTTCAAGAACGATTACAATGGTTTCAAAAACAATTACAATGGTTTCAAGAACGATTTCAATAAAGTGAACAAACTTGTTGGTTGTAGTTACATAACCAATGACATTCATTAGCAATGATCAAGCCGACCAGTATTAGGTTATGGTACCATAGGATCTGACAAATCCCGTTATTCTCTATACTCATGGTTATGTGTGGGTATTTTGGGTAACGACTGAATCTGTAATTATTAATTTACCCTTTGGTAAGGGTTTGTTAAGAACGAGAACGAGAGCGAGTTGGAACGATGAACGCGTCAAGAAGGTTTGAATGTTATTAGAGAATCAACCATTAAGTAGTTTCACAATTAAAACAAGAACGATTTGAACGATTAAAACAAGATGGTTTAACGATTGGGTAAACATTTGGACATGATTTACATTTGATCATGCATTTCCACGAAACATAGTATTGATTTAAACCAAGTTTTACTTCAATACTTTGTTTTGTGCGTTTCATCTATGGTTTAGTTGATGCATTTCACTAGCCATACATATCATTTTGGTTACACATTACATGGTTTACATTTGACACAAATACTTTTGACATTGATTATACATGACATGATTTACATCTTAACATAAACATTTTGTTATGTTATTCAATACATTTGACAATTTGTTTAAACATGGACATCTTACATTGGTGGTTTGTTTGGGTAAGTGATTTGAGTAACGGTGCGTGTGTAATATGATACAAGCATGGTGGATACGCCGCTGGTACTTCCTATATATAAGTGTTTGTATGGTATTACATATTGTAGCGTTATTTGAATCATTTCAGTTTGAGACATAGAACATTTTATACAAGTAACATACTTTTCACAAGACATTGATTTGCAAATAACTTATCTTATACAAACTCATTTTACATGGTTATTCATATAATCATGCATTATTCTCTTATTTATACATATCATCTAAACTTATTATTTTTCAAATGATTTACAAAGACAAAGCAAATTACAAGGTTCATGACTAAACATTTTCTTAAACAGAATTCATGAATCTTATTTTCACAAAACCTATGTACTCGCCAGCATTTCTTTGCTGACCTCGTTTTCACATATGTTTCAGGTATTGTTGAATGATATCGATTGATAAGATGCATGCTCACATAGGACTGGACAAGGCCTTAGTGACTCAATAACAATGATAGATTAGGTTTAAATTGTGTAATTTAGATTTCCAGACGATGTAATTATTCAATGTTTAATAAAACGAAACACTTTTGGTATCCATGGTTATGAGACATTAATTCTGTTGCAACACGCCCCGATGTTTCCGCCGCGATTTGTTGTTTTACGCGGTCGGGGTGTGACAGAAATATCAAACACGTTCATGGATAAGATGAAGTTTTGCGGAGACTTTGTGAAGACAGAAAGAATGAAGATCAATCTCTTTTATGGTATACAAAAGGCGGAATTTAGGGAGTTTATCACTCCCTCAAAGTGTGAAACCCTTGACGAGCTTATCAATCTGGCACGTGATAGAGAAATTGAAATTAAGAGGCAAGAAGAACGTGGTGAAAAGAGGTCGTTAGAAAAGGGGACAAATGCAAGTCCATCTAAAAAGGCGAGGTTCCAAGATCAGGGAAGGAAAGATAAGTCGAAGGGTAATATTACTCCGTGCAAGACATGTGGGAAGCTACATACAGGGGAATGCCTTCTGGGTAAGAAGGGGTGCTACAAATGCGGTGAAGAAGGGCACACCTCCTACAAGTGCCCCAGCAACCCGAAGACTTGTTTCAACTGCTTCCAAAAAGGGCATGTTAAGTCAGAATGTCCTAAACTTCAGCAAGGGTCGAAGAAAGAAGGAAAGAATGAGGATAGCTCTAGGGCGAAAGGAAGAATGTTCCAAATTACATCCGAAGAAGCTAAGTCTCACCCGAATGTGGTCTCAGGTATCTTCTTGTTAAATTCCTTGCCAGTATACGTATTGTTTGATACCGGAGCCACCATGTCGTTCATTTCGAGTGAAATAGTGCAACACCCTTCCTTTAAAATTGAAAGAATGATGGCACCCTTAGAAGTAGAAATAGCCGATAGCAAAAATTATTTGTTGCACGAAATCTGTAGAAGTTGTAAGTTAACTATAGAAGATGAGGAATTTGACATCGACCTTATACCTATGGTTTTAGGGGAATTTAAAGTAATAGTGGGGATGGATTGGATGTCCCAAAACCACGCGAAGATAAATTGTGAAAATAAAACCATAACTGTCCAAACTCTGGGTGGAAACCAATTAAAAATCCAAGGAGAAAGAAACGTAGAAGCGAAACTATGTACTATTGCCCAAGCAGTCAAGTATGTAATTAACGGAAGTAGGGCCTATTTAGCTTATGTAGTAGACGCTCGACAGAGCCTCCCGAAGTTTGAAGATGTTGAGGTCGTGAACGAATTTTCGGATGTATTTCCGGATGAATTGCCGGGACTCCCTCCCGAACGAGAAATAGAGTTTTCCATCGAATTGAACCCGGGTGCGAAACCGGTAGCGAAGGCTCCCTATAGATTGGCTCCCACCGAGATGCGGGAGTTAATGACACAACTACAAGATCTACTAGATAAGGGCTTTATATGCCCGAGTGTGTCGCCTTGGGGAGCGCCTGTCTTATTTGTTAAAAAGAAAGATGGGTCGATGCGCATGTGCATCGATTACAGTGAATTAAATAAGCTAACCGTGAAGAACCGCTACCCTTTACCTCGAATTGACGATCTTTTTGATCAATTACAAGGGGCGAGCTGGTTCTCAAAGATAGACTTACGTTCGGGGTATCATCAAGTCAAGGTACGAGAAGAAGATATTGCAAAGACCGCATTTAGAACCCGATATGGACATTACGAGTTCCTAATTATGTCCTTTGGGTTAACGAACGCTCCAGCAGCGTTTATGGATCTTATGAACCGGGTATGCCGACCCATGTTAGATAAATCTGTGATCGTGTTCATAGATGATATTCTAGTCTACTCGAGAAGCAAGACTGAACATGCGAAACACTTGCGTGAAGTACTTGAAGTTCTCCGTAAGGAGAAACTTTACGCAAAATTCTCAAAATGCGCCTTTTGGCTCAGAGAGGTGCAGTTTCTTGGCCACGTGATAAACTCGAAAGGTGTCTTGGTTGATCCGTCGAAGATTGAGGCAGTAATGAAGTGGGTTTCCCCAAAAACTCCAACTGAAGTAAGGAGCTTTCTAGGCCTTGCTGGCTATTACAGGAGGTTTATACAAGACTTTTCAAAAATAGCGTTACCCTTAACGAAGTTGACGAGGAAGAAGGACAGGTTTGTGTGGGGCAAAGATCAAGAAGATGCCTTTCACGTATTAAAAGAAAAGTTGTCTAGTTCTCCGGTATTAACACTCCCAGATGGAACGGAAGATTTGGTTGTTTATTCAGATGCTTCACATCAAGGTTTAGGATGTGTTTTAATGCAAAGGGGAAAGGTTATCGCGTATGCATCAAGATAACTTAAACCGCATGAAGGAAACTACCCGACTCACGACTTAGAGTTGGCGGCAGTAGTTTTCGCCTTAAAGATATGGAGGCATTATCTCAATGGTGCAAAATGTACAATCTACTCGGATCACAAAAGCCTCAAATATTTCTTCGAGCAGAAAGACTTAAACATGAGGCAACGGAGATGGTTAGAACTTATCTAAGACTACGATTGCGATATCCTTTACCACCCGGGGAAGGCGAATGTGGTGGCCGATGCGTTAAGCCGAAAAGAGTATCCACCTCCCATCCAAGTAAAGTCCATGAAGATGATTGTTACACCACGTTTGTTTGATATGATAAGAGATTCCCAAATAAAGGCTCTAGGAGCGGAAGATTTAAAGAAAGAAAGATTAAAAGGTGTGGTCGATAAGCTAGAAGAAAATTCGACCGGACTCAAGACAAGATTCGGCCGAATTTGGATACCTCGTTTCTGTGAAGTCAAGACTACGTTACTTGAAGAAGCTCATAAGTCACGGTATTCGGTTCACCCCGGGGCTACAAAGATGTATCGGGACTTGAAGACCAACTATTGGTGGCCGGGTATGAAACGTGATATTGTTAAGTATGTTGCGAAGTGCTTAACATGTTCCCAAGTAAAGGCGGGACATCTAAAACCATACGGGGAGTTACAACCATTGGAAATTCCGGTATGGAAATGGGAAGAAATAACGATGGATCTGGTGACCAAGCTTCCTAAAACGAAAAAGGGGCATGATACGATATGGGTAATTGTAGACCGACTCACTAAGGGTGCCCATTTCCTACCTATTCGAGAGGCTTACTCTTCCGAGAGAATGGCAGAAATATACATGAATGAGATCATATCCCGACACGGAGTGCCAGTGTCAATTATCTCAGATCGGGATACTAGATTTACCTCTCGTTACTGGAAAAGGTTTCACGAAAGTGTGGGCACGAAGTTACACATTAGCACCGCCTACCATCCTCAGACTGACGGACAGTCAGAAAGAACCATTCAAACGCTTGTCGATATGCTGTGAGCATGTGCTTTAGACTTTGGGGGAAGTTGGGATGACCATTTACCACTAGTAGAATTCTCTTACAATAATAGTTACCATAGTGGTATTCAAATGGCTCCCTATGAACTATTATACGGGAGGAAATGTAGAACTCCAGTGTGTTGGGGCGAAGTTGGACAGAGAGAACTTGCGCCAAGTGATTTAATAGCGGTGACGAAAAGATTGAATTGATTAGAGCTCGACTGAAAGCAGCCCAGGATCGGCAAAAAGCTTATGCGGATAAGAAAAGGCGTCCTATCGAGTTTCAAGTCGGAGATTATGTCCTGCTGAAAGTATCTCCATGGAAGGGTATAATCCGTTTCCGAAAAAGGGGTAAGTTAGGCCCTCGTTATATAGGACCGTTTAAAATCTTGGCTCGAGTTGGAAGGGTTGCATATCGATTAGAATTACCATCTACATTAGACGGGATTCACAATACATTCCACGTATCACAATTGAGGAAGTGTCTTGCGGATGAAACAGCAATAGTGCCTCTCGATGACATCGAGTTGGACGAGGGGTTAAACTATGTCGAAAGGCCAATAGCCATTAAAGATGTCAAGGTGAAGAATCTTCGCAACAAATCCGTTAAACAAGTGTTGGTTCAATGGCAACACCGAAAGGGATCGGAACTCACGTGGGAGGCGGAAGATGACTATCCTTTTCTTTTTGGTATGTGCACGTTTAAATTTGTTATGTGCCCAGGTTTCGGGGACGAAACCTCTTTTAAGGGGGTAGACTTGTAACGCCCCATAAATCGATTAATATTAAAATAAATGAAAGTGAACAAAAAACTAACTTAGTTGACGGGTTATGATAAGATATAAGTTAAATGTTGGAAAAATGCTTGAATTAGATACTTATTAAACTTGGAGGGTGTAATGTGTAAAGTTTTATTAGTTAAGGAATTATAATGTAGAAACCCAAAAACACACCCTTTGGTGCGTGTCTGGGATCGATCGAACAGGAGAAAGCAAGGTGAAAACCCTTGCTCTTGCTAATTCACTCAATTGATCAAGAAATTCAAGTCTAATCTGTTGCATGTCTCAAGTTTATCGATTATCTATGCATACATAGTGAAGTGGTAAGTTTAATTTTCTGAAAATATGGTTTGTAGAATGAGGGGTTAAACCCAATCGCGATTTCTTGTATCTATTGTGGGAAATCTGAGTTAGAATTGCTTTCTAGAACAAGAATCATGTTTGATTTTAGGTTGCATGAGAGGTTGTAGTGAAAACCCACTTTGTGAAATTGTGTTATGATTAGGAAGATCATAATGAGTATGAATATATGTTATCTTGATATATGATCTTGTTTGTAATACTTGAATGCTAGGTAAATTAATGTAGGAGGAAATGGTTATGCAACTAGAATAGATGTGAATGTTGGATGATGATGAACTAGTAAAATTGTGCTTTAAAGACTTGTACCTTATACTTAATTATGATGCCTACCAAGTGTTTGATGAAATGCTTAAGAGGATGAATGTATGTGTAACATGTAAAATGGTAGAACGAAGTAAATAGACTAAATGAATGAATGAATGTTGTAATGTAGGCGTGAAGGAAGAAGGTACGAGCACTAGGAAAACGGAAGGCACGCAAGACCGAGGTATGTTCCGTTGCATACAAAACCTTACTTAAATTTTGTTAATAATTATGATGAACAATCCTAGTTATAATGAATATGGTGTTTAGTAAGTGGATAGCAAATCCCTTGTGGATTTGATTATGCTAACGAAGGTTATGATAAGCTATGCAAGTCGACCGGTTCAAATTGAACAAGTCGAGTAAGAATAAGGTACCATTCGTTTAGAACGGGTGGTCATGAATGCAATAACGAATGTATGAAGTTCAATCTGTTTAACGGATAGAACGAAGGATTTATGTTGAAAGCAATCAACCCGATGTTACCGGGTCGTAAGTGTATGTTTGAATCTCATTATGAGAGTATATGCCATACCCATTTAATTGGGTAGTCGTATGCGTAAGAGGAAATGAAAGTACATAAACGAATGGAACTAAAACGATGCTATTGTAAGCGTAATAAGTATAATGACTAACTTTTTAAAGCTTTGTTGTTGAATGTAGGTAAATCCTCAATTTAGGCGACTTGGAGAATTGGAGCGAGCACATGTTCATAATATGTCATATTAAGCACTTCCGCTAGTTGCACTAATGTTTTGGGTCAAAATTTCTATTTTGTACAACTTGTTAGTAGACATACATTTTAACACTTGATGTCTAGGTTTTTAGTAGTGTCTTGTCGAACGAATTGTAGAATGATATTTGTCCTACTTTTGTTTAAAACAGGGGTATATCCGTTTTACGGACGGGTCATGCCCAGTTTTTGTCAAAAGCATGTATTAATGTTGTTATTTTGAAGTCTTTTAATTACCTTTGTAAGTTAAATTATAAAGAAGAAAAACGGTTCTTACAAGTACCAACGTAACTACGATAATCGCCCGAGTGGAGAAGGTGACGTCGGGGTTTTAACGAAGTCTTTGGAAGAGTACGAGAGAACGAAATGCCCTTTCCCGTACTATAAGTGTTGGGATCTACTACGAAAAAGTCCAAAGTGGGCGGTAGTAGGTACCATGACGTCTAGTAGTAGACGTCAAGCTTAACGGTCAAAAACATCAATCTCCGTTGACCCTGAAACACCGACATCGGATGCCCGCAATGTCGATCTAAATGAGGTGGTGGACGTTGACGAGGAACTTGAAGAAGAGTTGACCCGACCGCCCGGTAGAAGAAAGGATAAGCGAACCGGGAAAAAAACGGTGGAGTCGTCTTCCGATCTCGAGTTGAAGGAAGATTTCGAGGAGATGAACCGTCGTCTCCAAGACATTCGCGACCTCGGCCACTAACGTTGTGAGATTATGAAAGAACGAGTGGCCGAAACCAAAAAGTTTAACGAGATGCAAGAGGCCAGGCAAATGGAAAAGGACGTTGAGTTTTTGTCCAAACCGATCGACCATCTCCAAGGCAACGCGTTGATCCTTGCGCAAATGCATCGCCAAAAAATTCGGGAAAAATATGGACTCTAGATCATCATCCTTTTTTTTAACTTTATTTTTTTTCGGTTTTTTTATATTCTGTTTTTTTATTTTATTTCAAGTAGTGTATTTTTTTTTAAATTAATGAAGAATTTTATGTTTTAAATTTAAAAAAATAATAATTGTGAAATGATTGCATGGGCGTTATTGGACATTATTCCCACTACGGCACTTTTGCAATAACCCCCAATAATGCCCCCATGCTGACTGGACTGCCACATGTCAGAAAACGCCCAATGGTGAAGGCATTATTGATAAAACCACTACAGTGTTAGTTATTACACATTTACACACACTACACACGTTGCCCAATTTCAAATTTAATTGAATTTATTGCCCCTAAAACTGGGCCTTACAGCTGGAATGCTAGACTGAAGATGCTCGTGTGATGCAGCGAGGACCACAGACACTCGTAATTACGTAACATGTATTATTTTCTATATTAAAATACCTAAAGCAATACCATACTCAATTTAAAGAGTATGTAATACTTGTTTTTTTTTTGGCAAAATCTTAACTGGTATTCAAATAGTTTAATAGGGAAAATATATGTTAGGGGTGTTCACGATTTGGTTTAAAGTGAGAAACCTCCTAAACCAATCATTCGTTTGGTTTCGTGGTGGGTTCTTTTAAGAAGTTTCGGTTGGTCGGTTTAGAAAATTTTAAACTGTACCTATTGGTTTGGTTTACGATTTCAACCAAAAACGGCTTTAAAAAAAAACAATATGAACTCCACAATTTTCTATTATGCTTTCTAATCTTAGGCTCTACAAGATGAGTTATGGATTAGCTTTATGCCTTTTTCATATCATAGTCTTATAATATAGTCTACAAAGGTTAAGAAAATAATATAAATGTCTTGTAGGTGGACAGTGAAATTAAGGGCTTAAATCCATAAACGTGAAAGCATAAATGAACTTCGTAGGTGAGGAGGTGGTTTTAGCAATGTTTTAAAAACCGGTTTTTAAATTGTACCGGGTTAGGTTCAGAAATGATTCAACCGGTTAAAACAGGTTATACCAGGCGGTTCAACCGGGTTGACTAATTAACCCTATAAATTCATAAAATACAATTTTACTCAAAAAATAATCCAAAACTATATCATTTCATAATAAAAAAAATTCTAAAAGTTAATGCATAACAAAAAATAATCTAAAAATTCACTATTGTTACCATTTTAGGGGCTAGGTTTTTCTAAGAACATAAATCGTCACGTTTTTGTGCCCATAAAAGATTAAAACTCCAAATTTTAACCTTTGACCCGGTACTAGTATACCGGTTGAAACCGGTATAACCCAATTTACTGGCGGTACAACTTCCTTATTGTTCTCTCAGTTTACCGGTATGATTCGTGCCGGCTAAGCTTCCGACATCGGGTTTAACCGGTTCAATTGGCCGGTATAAACCGGTTTTTAAAACATTGGGTTTTAGAGACAAGAATTTGTTTAGATTAAAATGATTATTATATGCCAGTCACAAGTTCACCTTCACGGTAAACTTGTAACACAAGCAGAAGCATTAGGCACTCATAATATTGACAATTTAACCCAAAAAGATAATCAAAAGGTAATGTTCTCATACATAGCTTTACTTAACTTTGAAGTCAAACGAATCAGGGAAATAGGAGAGTACAGACCGTGGAACCAAACCAGAGCCAAATGTTAGTAATAGTTTGGTTTTGATTTACAATTATTAAAAGCAGTGGCGGAACTAGCCCAAAAAGTTAGGGGTATCCTAATTTTTTTTTTTAGGATCAAGGGTATCCTTTATATAACAGAAACGGAGTTGAGGGGTATTTTTACACTACAGAAATGGAGTTAAGGGGTATTTTTACACTACGGAGACGGGGTTGAGGGGTAGCCCGTGCCACCCCTATTAACACTATAAGTCTGCCACTGATTAAAAGCAGTGGCGAAGCTTGAGATTTCCGACCGGGGGGTCGAAAACGTATATACCAAAAGTTTCTATAAAACCGGGGGAGGGGGGGGGGGGGTCGAAAAAGTATATACCAAAAAATTTCTATACAAAAACTACATTCTCTCCACTACTACTGATCACTTGGTCCCTAGCTTTTCAAAAGTACACGGATAGTCTATGTGGTTTGCATTTTGTAACTTATTTAGTCCTAAGCTAACAAATCTAAATGTTTTAACATGTCCAAGTTAGGGGCTAAATGCATTACGAAGTGCAACTATCCATACATTTTTAGCAAAAGTTAGAAACTAAACGCGTTACAAAGTGCAAACGACAGAGACCATTCGTGTACTTTTAGAAAACTTCCTAATAGCTCGAAAAGATTGATTCAGTAATTGGCACGGTTTAAAAAACATATTGTCACGTCTCATTCATAAGCAGACACGTCACAAGATAACCAGCCCATTATAAAATCCCACCCAATATTTCACTTACCACCATACAACCAAAACAAAACACAAAACCATCAATCTCGATAACAAAAATCAAACATGATCATGCACATCGTCTTCTACATCTGTCTACTCTTCCCTATCCTTCGAATCAAATCCGATTTGCTAAATCTTCTAACATATTCCATCTCATATTTGTTCGGATACGGTGGTGTTTACCACCAAGAGGATGTTTGCTTGGTGGATCTTCCAATTGTTCGATTCCAAGATATGGAGAACCACCGCCATAGATCCATCGATCGGATGTGCTTTATTTGCAACGCTGATTACGTCTACGACGACGTGCTTTGCCAGCTCAGCCGGTGCGGCCACGTCTTCCATTCCAAATGTGTTGGAGAACAGCTTCACTGGAAACAAACTTCTTGTCCTTACTGCCGGTCCCCGATCTTCTCCGGCATTTCGTCGGTTCCGTGTGGTAGTTTCTGAAAGCGTCGGTGTGATTTTGTTAGGATGTTGCTAAACGTAACCCTCTCTCAAAATAAAACTAAGGTCCATGGTTAATAAATAATATCCCTCTCACGTGACATTGTAGTAAATTTAGTCTAAGGCTTTTGTTAGGGTTTTTCTTTCGCTGTAAATATACTAATTATGGTCTAAATTAACTCCATTTTAGAGAGTTGATTTTTATCTTGAATATTAGAATGTTTCGACACATTTGCTAATTTAAATTCCTGTTTTAGTGTTTCAACTTTCTTTCTGATGGCTGGCTGATTGTTTAGTTTTTAATGAGGCTCTTAATGGTTCAGATCTCTTACTGGTTCAGCACTTAATGGTTCAGACTGTTTGTTTCGTAAACTGATGTCTGAATGATTCAGACATTTGCCTCTGAATGAGTAAGCATTATACCGAGTTTGAATGGTTAAGACCACTTATTTGAATTGGTCAGACATTTGCCTCTAAACGGTTAAGCATTATACTGGCTCTTAATGGTTCATAACTGTTACTGGTTCAGTACTTAATAGTTCAGACCTCTTACTGGTTTACCACTTACTCATTCAGAAGTTGTCCAACAGCCCCTTAATCAATCAGAGTACGTGTATCAAAAACGTGAATTTCTAACGAGATTCAATATTTTACGAGTTGGATTTGGTACAAACATATTCAATTCACTTTAGGTAAACATGTGGACATGTTTATCTAAAGAGTTAATGCCATTTTCGTCCCTATAGTTTGTTCAATTATGTTAGTTTAAGCCAAATTCAAATTTGCATCATTTTTGTCCCTAACAATTTTGAAATATAGATGGGTAATCAGGCTCCCATTTTATCATTAAAACTTAAATAATTTTATCTACATCCTTTTTGTTATAAATTTCTAATCAACCTGATTAAAATAAGCACAAATTTCGGGTTAAACGAACTCGACTCGTGCCAGCCCACAAAAATTGTGTCGAGTTCTAGTTTGTCTACCATGATTCTTGGATGTGTGTTTTGTCGGGTTCATGCTGAGTTTCATCTATCAAATGCCTACATGACTAGTTAATACCCCCGTATCTAATGGTCTTATAATAAATAATTTAATTTAATTTGTTTATAGAGGCATATTCGTCCAAACAAACAATTAGACAACATAATTTTTATATAAATCTTTGAGTAAAATGTGTGGATAGTATATGTGGTTTTTCATCTTTACTCTCTAACTTTATAAAATTATATGCTATTAAAAAAAATAAAGTTAAGTCTATTTAATATAACCAAACTATCCATGCTATTAAAAAAAATAAAATCCATATATAACTAATTAATCATTTAACTCAAGTGTACCCCACCTATTTTTTTTGAACGGCAAATTTGGATCACTGACGGACCACTGGAGTATTATCGTGTCACCAGCGGAACCATCCGATCATATCCATCTCCACTAGACATAATGTCTATACACCAATTCAGGAGGAAACCCAATAAATATGGAAAAAACCCCCCTTGTGAGAATCGAACCCAGGACCAATTGGCCCCAAAGTCTTATCTCACCCCCAAGATACCCCACCTATTTTAATTAGACAACATACTTTTTATATAAATCTTTGAATAAAATGTGTGGATAGTCCATGTGGTTCGCCAATATTTCATCTTTAGTCCCTAACTTTCTAAAATTATATGTATGTTTCTTTGGTTTGCTAAGTTGTTACATGGATAGTCCCTGACTAAATGAGGGCTAGTTTTTCAGTTAAGTCTATTTAATATAACCAAACTATCCATGCTATTAAAAAAAAAATTAAAATCCATATATAACTAATTAATCTTTTAACTCAAGTGTACCCCACCTATTTTATTTAAATATAAAAACTTATCCTCTACCCCACCCCTACCACCCATATTGAAATTTAAAAAATATTAGAAGATCTCTTATTATTTCATTTTTTTGAACGGCTAACAAAATTTTATTTCATCTATTAGGGCCAACAACGTGTTAACCCACACCAAATACATTCGCCAATTACAAACACCAAATACTACAATCAACTAACATTTTCTAGAAAGCTCAAAATTACACCATTCCTCCCACGTTATATCCTTTAATTTCGATCGGCTTCCAATCCACGTGAAACCCAAATGCTTAATTTCGCTTATTAGCCGGGCCAGATGTATGTCTTTCTCATTAAAGATCAGATTATTCCTGCTCCGCCATATAACCCATATTGCCACTTGCATAACCGCATACACTAGTTTCTTCCACTTCATGTTTCCACGGACGTTTTTGAGCCATTCCAGCAGGTCATTTACAGAAAGGCAAAAATATTCGACATTCTGCACCAAGCCGAGATAAAATTCCATACATTTTGTGCCAATTCACAGCCAATAAAAAGATGATCCACATCCTCCTCTTCTCGGTTACAGATTCTGCAAACAGTTGGGCCGCTCCATACGTTCCTTCGTGCTAAAGCCACCAACGTTGGCAGCCTTTCAATTGATAACCTCCATGCCAAGAAATTTGCTTTTAAAGGAATCCAATTATTCCATAAGAAATTGTTCCCCAAATTAGCGAATCTTGCCATTTGTAAGCAATTTTTCATACTCTTAACTGAAAACTGACCTGAAGGATCCAAATCCCACCTCCATTTATCCTTGCCGTGACCTACAACAGCCGAACTAAGAAGCTGAGTCAAAGTCTGAATTGCCTCCACTTCTTCAACCGATTCTGGTTGCCGATCCCAGCAGAATTCGAGTATCATCATTCCATTTTCCATCTTCATTCGGTCTGCCACCATTACGTTCTTCTGCCTTTCTAGAGTATACAGAGCAGGGAACCTGCATTGCAACGTTCCGCCATCAAGCCACTGTTCTTTCCAGAATAAGACAGAATCACCAGCCCCTGGAACTGCCCGAAAGTATTCTATTAAGTTTATCCCTTGTTCCTCCATTTCCTTAGACACACTGAAAACTTGTTTCCATGGTCCAGGAATCGCTAACTTCCTCGGTATCGGGTTCCATGTTCTCTCACTGTTATGAATGCTCCAAATAACCTTCCGCCATAATCTATCAGGGTCCACTTTGAACCTCCACCACCACTTTGAACCTCCACCACACAATTTCTTTTTTTCTGGTGTTGCACCCCAAAGAAACTCCCTCCTCAGTCGTTCCAATTGATCAATTACACCGGAAGGTGCCTTGTAGAGTGAAAAATAATACGTCGGGAGAGCATTAAGTACAGATTTTATCAAGGTCAACCTGCCACCGAAAGAAAGTATTTTTGCTTTCCATAACGCAAGTCTCTTCTTAAAAACTTTCACCACCGGCTGCCAATTCTTTATCAAATTCATATTTGCGCCCACTTGAAGGCCCAAATGTTTGAATTTCATGTTATTTAATATTTATCCCTTTCCTAAATTACAGGATCCTTAATTGTATTATTTAGTAATTTGTTAACCCTAGTTAACTAGCCTATAAAAAAAAATACAAAACCCTAGTTATCCCTGTGTACAAAAACCTAATACAAAGTTATAGGTTTGGATTTAGTAATGTTAATTTTGAGTAAAACCCCTAGGACATTTTTTTTAGACTGAGTGTAGTGGGGCGACTCCCCCTCCCACGTCGCCCCTAAGTCGCCCCAAACACCGCCCCCATCGGCGTCCCCCATCGGCGTCCCCCCTTGCCCGTCCTCTGCTCGTCGCCACCTTCCTCACAAATCAACTTTTGGCACAAAAATTCAAAGATTCCCCCCCAAGTTGCCCCAAGTCGCCCCCAAACACCGCCCCCCCCCCCCCCCCCCCCTTTTTTTCTTTGTGCAAGACGCCCAGAATGGGTCGCTCCACTCCCTTCAGCCTTATTGGAATCGGCCTACATATAGGGTGGTTGGTTGCTCCTCATCAGAATAGACTTCTCAAGACTTCTCACGTCGTTTTCTCTGTTTTTATTATTGTCAGCTTCTAGATTCCCTTTTCATAACATATTATTTACTACTTTTACACTATAGGTGTGGTTTGCGTAGTCTCCAAATAGACTACCCGTTATATAGGCGCCACATCACCAAAGGTGGATGACCATCTCCTTGAAAACTATCCAAGGGTATGAAGGATAGTCCTCCCTCTTTTTTATTATTATTTTTATTTAGTTAAATAATTAAAACAAAGTATATAAAAATAAGAAAGTTACATTTAAATAAAAACTAAACATTAAAAAAATACAACACACTTAAAAAAACCTAAAGTTACATTTAAAAAAAAAAACTACATTTCCTCACTCCATTTTTTTTTATTTTTTCCTTCATTTTTTGTAAGATGTGACGGTCTTCCTCAGGATATGCGCTAAGGTCGGTGGTCATTATTCTCCATTCCTCCAACTGTTGCGCTTCTTCTTGCCACCTTTGCTTCTCCTCGGCTTGTCCTTTCTTCACTTTTACCTTCTCATTTTGCGTCTCGGTAAAGTTTTGGTTGAATGCTTTCAACTCGGCCATAATTCCTTCCAACTTCGAACCACCACCGCTTCCTGATGCGGCTTGTTTCCTTTTTTCAGCCGCTATCTTTTTTCTTTTGTCCCTTCATGGGGGACATTCTTCCTCCCGAATCGGCTCCTCGTCAAACTCGGGCTCGTTAATATTTATTTGGTAACGACCGGTTGAGGCTCCAACGCTACAACTTCCTAACTCGGAAGTTTTAAACCGTTTGGTTGCTCGTTTCGCGCTTGCAACCTCATTAAGAACCACCACCCACTTTGGAGAATCCTTTACAACTTGCCACACACGGACATGTGGGAAAGAACTCTTATGTTCATTTTCGTATAAACGCATCGCCTCATGGTTTGTTGAAGAGCGTTTGGTTATAAAACCCACAAAAGCGTTGGATCACCGTATTCATCTTGCCACTTGGAGCCGATAGAATCAATGTTTCTGTACTCGCCTTGTTCTATAAAAGTGTGGAATAGATCAAGGATTTCTTGCCAAAACCCATCGTTTGATTGATTGTTACCTACAAGTTAGTAACAATAATAATATTTTGTAAGAAAAAATATAATGTACAAATAAATGTTAGTAACAATAATAATATTTTATAAGAAAAATATAATGTACAAATAAAAGTTAGTAACAATAATAATATAATGAAAAAAATAATTTTTACCGAGTATTGGATTCCTTGACGACGCAACCCACGCCTTCGCCAACGCCTCTTCCTCAATTTTTGATCATTTTAGTTGTTTGCCGGCTGCGTCTTATTTTTTACCTTTTCCCTTTGTATTTTTCCTTTTTGAAGTTTGAGGTTGCGTTTCTGGCACAACCTCTACGTCATCATCTTCTTCCTCGATTTGTGTTGGACGTGCTTGTGGCGGTGGTTGATATGGCATATTAATCGGGTTTTGCATTAGTTGCTTCATTTGCATTTGTTGATATGGCATGTTGAATATTTGTAGGTTTGGTTGCATTTGCATTTGGTTGAAGGGAATGTTGGGTTGTTGCATATGGTATTGGTTTCGTTGGTTGAAAGCGTTGGGCATTTGTTGGTAACCCGAAAAAGAGTTTTCGAATGGGAGTGAACTTGAGTTCGGATTATTTGGGTTGTAGGGATCCATATTTTTTTTTAAGGTTGAGGGAGGTTGTTTTATAAAAATGGAGAGAATGTTGAGGTTGTGTGAAAAAAATTATGGTTAAAAGGTTAAATATATAGTGGTATTGGGTAAATTTTTTTATTATTTTTTTTAAAAGGCAAGTTACCGGGGGGGGGGGGGGGGGGACTTTTTCAAAATTTTCACCTCGTCGCCAACGTCTTCCTGCCGACGTTTGGGACGCGCCGAGCCCCAAAGGGGCAGTGTACGACGGAGGGGACGAGTCGAGACGGGGGGAGCCGACCCCACACCCCTTGGTCTTATTATAGTAAACTTATTAAATAAAGAGTAAATTACAAGTTTTGTCCTTTATGTTTGCATCAAATTTCAGGCGCTGTCCTTTACCTTTAAAATTGTCAGGCGGTGTCCTTTATGTTTTAAAATCTTGGACGTTATGTCCTTTAAGGCAAACCCAGTTAATTTTTTCAGTTAAATGAAGGCATGTGCAGGGCACATGAGGGTAGAAATGTCATTTCATCTCATCAGGGACCATTGTGTTAAAGAATTTGTCTTCAAGGACTATTGTGAAACTACAAAAAAGATATTTACTCTAAATATAAAGGACTAATGTGCAAATCACTTAATATAAAGGACTAATGTTCAAAAATCATTTATATAAACTGATGTTTACCAAATATTCAGAAACAATATGTGCCACCATGTTCAGAAACAATATGTACCAAATATAAAGGACTAATGTTCACCGGTCACCACCATGTGCCACCACCACCACCATACGCCGCCACCACCACCACCGCCTTCATGTACATGTTGATGATCTGCATGTGAGGATGGGAGCAGGTTCATCGATTCGTTTTAGATCTGTTATAATCCACCACCAATCATCACCTTCCTCCACCAACAACCACCGCCAGCCACCACCCTCCACCACTGTTATCAAACCTCCATCGCCATCACCACCTTCGCCTTCACATATGTGGCCGGAGAACCAACCACCACCTTCGCCTTCACATTTGCGGCCGGAGAACCAACAACCACCTCATCTCTCTAAACACCCCACCACCGCTCGGTTGAAGGCAGCGGCGTTTTAAATTTGGTTGATATGTGGGGAAAAATTGGTTGGATATGTGGGGAAAATTTGGTTGGATCGGTATGAAGAAATTAGGGGTTTTAAAGATGTGAGGGATGTGGATCGGCTAGGGTTCGAAGCGAAAACCGATTCAGAGGTGACCGGTGGGGTAGGCTAGATGTCGAATGAAATTTCCTGAAAATCGCGTTTCGTTTTGTCTAATTTCAACAATTTCTGCACTATATATTCACAACAGCTTAAAGAAAACTGGCAATCCAAACGCAGATCTGTGAAATTCGAAGCGAAAACCGATTCAGAGGTTTCAAGGGTTTCTCTGGCTGGTGAAGTTCGTGTATATGATGGCGATAGTGTTACGAACTGAAGAATCTATGCAGATTGTTCAAGATCTTTTGCAGTTTGAATTAGGGGTTCATAATGTGGGGTTTTTAGTAGATCTGGTGAGATTAGATTCATCGTTGAAGATCTGTTGCTTCCGGGTTAGTGTGTGGTAGATCTAGTGAACCTGCTTGAATCTGTGGTGCAATAAAGCTTGGTTAAAGACGAGGGTGTTCTGTGTCTGAGTTCAACCCTTGAAGGTTATAAAACTCAGATCAGTTCATTGGAAGTTGTTGCTCCTGTCTCTGAGTTCAGTCTATATATATATATTTTGATTTGCAGATTTTTTTTTAAATAATAGAGATAAAAAGACTATTATACCCTCATGTGCCTTGCACATGATCAGTTTTAACCAAAAAATCTAACTGGGTTTGGCCTAAAGGACATAACGTGCAAGATTTGCAAACATTAAGGACAAAACTCATCAATTTTAAAGACAAAGGACAGCGCCTGAAATTTGATGTAAACATAAAGGACAAAACTTGTAATTTACTCTTAAATAAATTATACATCTTTAATATGATAAATGTAAACCAAATAGATAAACTATAATTATCATTTTTCACATTGACAACAAAAAACGTATCTTTAAACCGGCATGAACATTCACAATAGGCCGGTTTTGGGCTTTTTTTAGGAGAGATGGAGAATAGATATTCATGTGATAGGAAAAGGAGAGAAGGTTGAGGGGGGGGGGGGGGGGGGGGGGGGGGGGGGGGGAGCATATGTTTGAAATGTTTTTAAAGTAAGTTTTAACGATAAGACTGGAAGGTATGGTGTGGGGAGGATGGACCGCCACATAAGCGGGTGTGAGGATGGGCCTAAAAGGGATGGACCTAAGGGGTGGGGGATGAACCCCTTTATATATATGTATGTGTGTATGTATAGGTGTGTGTGAGTGGGTGAGGCCCGGCTTGGGCGGCGAGCAGCGGACGAAGAAGACGGAGCAGGACCGGCGACGGAGCTTGGGGGTGGAAGGTTTGGGGCGGCGCCGAGAGGACGGGCATGGGGACGAGCCCCATACCTTCCAGTCTAATAGTAACAAAACCTAGAAATGGTTGATCTACTTACTTGCGGCATTTATTATAATTAATAACTAGCATTGATGCTCTAACTAACGTGTGCCTAAAAACCTAAATGCTAGTATGGTGAGTTGTAATATTACGTGTTGGTTGCAATAGGATCTAGCCTTTCTAAACAAAAAATATGATTATGTTGATTTTAAGGGTTGTATAAAAAATATGATTATGTTGAGTTTAAGTGGGGTAGGGTGGTCGTCACTTGTATAAATTCTATCACTCACAGCATTCAATCAAGTTGCGTCATGTTATCAACCATTATTCCATTACTCACAACCTTTTTTAGTAAAAACGGTCACCACTCACCACCACACCCAACAATTTCCACCAAACCAACAATTTCCCTCACATCAATCAAAACAAAACGCATCAAAAATATAACGGGATTTAAGGTTGAAAAGTGATGGCAAGGGGGGTGGCGGTGGTGTTTTGCAATTGTTCACGCATTAACAAGTTTCATCACGTATAAAAAGGTCTCTACCCCAGGTGGCCTAAGGGTTATGTATCTTGATTATAAAAAAAAAAAATATATGACCTTTAAATTCTATGTGTGATGGGGGTGGGGGATTCAGTATACATATATGTAATCTACAAAGTTACTTTGTAGTATGGTATTGCTTTGATACTAGCAGTGAAAATACCCAAACTGATACATATTGAAACTAACAGCCATAAAAATTAATACTGGTACCCATGTTATCCGTTCGGTTGCAAGTAAGTTTGGATGTGTTACAAAATAAGAATGTTTATTTATAGTGGTTTAATAACACAAAAACTGTCCCATGTAATCTAAAATGTAAAGTCATGATGTGCCTTAAATTATACAAACACATATTTTACACTAACCGAATAGCATAAAATGAATAGCGATAGCGATATTCGATCGGTATCAGTTTGGTTTGTTCGGTACCTACTTTTGGGGATTTTCGGTACCCGTACTTTCGGTTCGGTACCGGTCGGTACCGAGCTCATCCCTAGTCAGTACGGCACCGTTACTTTCTGTAGTGTATGATAATAAAATTGAATACAACTCTGTTTTCTAAAATTTATACTGGATTGTTAAGGAAAAAATTAAACACAACTGCGTATTTAGTTTTTTAATTTTTCTATTTTTTAAAGTTAACGAACAAAAGTTATTAGAGAAAAAGGGAAAAGATCAAATAGGAAGTTTATTTTGGCTAGGAAGTGTAGGAAGCAATAGGATTATGACATGTGGCAACATTTAAAATAAAGAAAAAGGGTATTTTAGTCAATCCAACCATTTCTTCTTCCTTTTCAAAACCCAGTAACTTCAAAACCCGCCATTTTCAAAACCCACTATCTTCAACCATTTCTTCACTTTCTATCTCAATCATCATTACATTATAGTGCGATTTTCATCACCAATCAATGATTCAAACACCCGATCAACGTGTTCTTCAGCTTTTTTGAAGAAAACCCAGTTTAATTTCATAAAAAATCTCGTTTTTTCCGGTGATTTTGGAGATAATCACTCGATTCGTTCGATTCGAGCGCTGATAAATGTTTCAATCATTCAAACTTCGTCAATTGTTGAAGAAATCATTTCGATCCATGTAAGAAATTCTTTAATTTCATTTTTACGATCTGGGTTTTTGATTTAGTCATTGCGTTTTACGATCTTGACGGGGGTCCGGGGGCAGGGCCCCTGGTAGCGGGGTCCCAGGGGCGGCAGCCCCTGGCGGGGTCCAAGGGGCAGAGCCCCAAGGTCAGCTCGGAATTTTTTTCCGATTAAATTGCTGTAATAAAAATGCATCAGAAAAATTAATTTTCTGTAAATTGCCTCTGTAAAACTGCATTCATAGACAGTTTTTTATCTCCTGCTTCCTGGTTCAGACAATTCACATACAAAACTGCATTCGTAGACAGTGTTTTTTGTTCTGTAAACAACAGGTTCTGGTCATTGCGTTTTAGTTAGATTCTGGTTCTGTGAACAACAGTTTCTGGTTCTATGAACAACAGTTTATGGTCATTGCGTTTTAGACAGTTTCTGGTTCTGTGAACAACCGTTTCTGGTCATTGCGTTTTAGAAATAAAACATTTTTGAAGTGTTTTTACTTATTGCGTTTTAGGTAAACACCATTTTATGTGTATTCAGTTCATTGCGTTTTAGAGAGAACAATTTTTTTTTTTGTTTTTAGGCCATTGCGTTTTAGAAATAAGACATTTTTAAGTGTTTTCTAGGCATTGCGTTTTAGAAATAAGACATTTTTAAGTGTTTTCTGGCCATTGCGTTTTAGAAATAAGACATTTTTAAGTGTTTTTGGTGCGTTGCGTTTTAGAAAAAGTCATTTTTTTACGTTTTTTTTCATTGCGTTTTACGCAACTGGGTTTTCTCCATTGCATTTTACACAACTGGGTTTTCAAATTTTTTTTCGAAAATATAGCAATAGTATACTCGTTTTAAAGATAAAAAAACGCTCGTTTTTTGGTGCAATTTTCATAAAAAAATAATGTCGTATGAAAAAGTTATTAACGTTTAAAAAATGGGGGGGGAGGGGGGATTGGAGGAGAGAGAAACTATTGTGCTGGATTGACTAGAATGCCCTAACAAACCCACGCGCCTCTTTTTTTTGCTTCAATTTCATTCATTTAATCTTAGCCATTGATTAACTAAATGGATGATCAAGATCACTTCCTAGCCAAATAAATTTCCTATTGTATCTTCACCCTAGAGAAAAATTAATTAAATGATAAATAAAATGTTATTAAAAAACTAAATGAGTTAAAGATGTATAATATTATAGCATAAAGGGTGAATGAAAATTAAAAACAATCACAATGCTTTAAGAATTTATGTTACCATACTTGTGTATGACAAGTATAGTCGTAATATACCCCAAAGTTGTAATATACCCGAAATCTGTTTGGTTCATTAGTGTTTTTTTTATTGGATTTTAGTTAGATGCAAAAAGAAAAATAATAAAAACACTGTAAAAGTTTATTTAGTTATATTTAAGTTAACCTAAAAAGAAAAAATAAAAATAATATTAAAGAGAAATTAAAATTAAAGTGTAATTTGATACCATATTTTTATAATAGTATTGTAAAACGAAAATATAACTTTGTCGATACATATGGGATAAACACGTGTTAATTCTCTAAACAAGCTTTCTCTGTTTAGCGACCTTGTTTGATTCCGCCTTCAACGTTGCCTGACCAACAACAAACCCATTATCTCTGAGCCCAACAAGAGGGGACACCCCTGTAAGGTCCACACAAACGTGTTTTCCCCTTGCCCACCCAAACACAAGAATATTAGCTGGCCGAAGAGTAGAGCTTCCATCGAGCGGATCCGTCAGAAAGTTCACCGGAGCCTCCTTTTTAGCCAAATCTACGCCCGCTTTAGAACATCACAAAGAATATTTCTAACCAAATCATGCTTGTATTTAAACCCAGGTAACTCCTTGCAATGGACCGCATTCTCACCAAAAGTATCTAAACAAACCTTGCGACAAATTGGACAGGGCTCACCAACCGAGAACAAAGGGATCATTAGCTGGTACTTACGAATCGCCCAGTATTCCATAGCCGACATGTGTTGGCCCAATCCTTCAATGGGGATGACCATTAGGAAATCTTGAGCATGAGGAGCCCGGAGACAATCATACATAACTTTCTGACGAGGGGATAGTCAAACTTCTCTCCCAAACTTTGGGCAGTTTTACTAAATAGGGCACTCGCCAGAGCATTCTGCGCTTTAGGGGGGGCAACGTCCTTATTAGAGAATCCGCCAATATCAAAATCAGGAAGGGACATGTGCATGCAATCTAACGCACACACATAATCAGAATCTAACTCGGCAATACCACGCTCCTGGAGAATGTGGACCTACAAACTCCAAGATTGCGCCTTCGAGGCCTCAAAAGCGTATGTAACTACATCCTCAACCGAACATAAACCCAACCCTAAAGCGTATGTAAATATGATTATCTCCGACATATAATCTAGCTGGTTGTCCATATAAAAAATCCGCCCATAGGGAAATGGACGGGCATCGGGTTCGAACCTTTAACAGGAGGACAATCCTGTAACAACCCGCGTTTTGAAAGTCAAAGTACAAGTCAAAGTCAAAGTCAAAGGAAGAAAAGATTGCTAATTGCGATCTGCCACTCCTTGCTTAATTACTGATTGTACTTCTCGACTTGTAATCGATACTCTATTTTTAATTTGCTTTAGTTGTATTATATGGAGTACTTGTTAATAAATCGCTATTTAATCGCAGTTTAATCGCTAATCGCCTTATCGCTAATCGCATCGCAACTCAAATTATAGGTTATGGATATTGTTTTACGTGTGTGTGCTATTATGTGTTACTTGTGCTTGTTATGTTTATGTTGAGGTGATTAATTGCAAACGCAATCGCAACGCAATCTCATCGCAAACTCGAGATTTAAAGATTTTATTTATGGTATTTAGTAGTTAGGTTATTTGTGTAACTAATGAGTAATACTAACGCATCGCTTACTCGAAACTCATCGCAACGCTCAACGCATAAAACGAAACGTCAAAACCAACTCACACCGCCATCCGATCGAATGACCATTCGATCGAATGGTCATCCGCCCGGATGGCCATCCGATCGAACCACACTTCGTCCCATCACTTGTGCACCGCCTTTCCCCTTTTGGAATCCTATAAATAGCACTTGTCACATCACAAACAGTGATGTGACAGCTCTGGTGCGACTATTCAACTTCTCAGGCCTTTCTCCTTCGATTTCTTGCGATTCTTGTAAGTTTCCTCCCCAAATCTTGTACATCTTTGATCTACACACACTTCTTCATCTTTTTCACCATCAAATCTTCACTTTTAACCATGAAATCGGCTGATTTGAGGTGTTCTAGGATGATGTCATCATGGGGTTCTTATGAACTTCAAGATTCGACCTCATTCCACCAAGAACAACTTAGATCTAAAAGATTTCAACATGTTTAAGCACTGATTTCATCTTAAATCTAAACATTTTCAAGAGTAGAAGGATTGAAAGATGTTTTCATAACTTTCTTTCAACTCTTTTACACTCTTTAGCTCAAAACCGATAGAATCAGAACTCGTCCGGGCCTTCTACTCGCTCTATAGTGAAGGATTGGACTGAGAATGGATTTTCATCGGAAGAGACGACCGATTCATGGCTTGAACATGAACAACCGACAAGGACGGTTGACTGGTCAGAATAGGGTGATTCCCGTCCGATCGGATAACTTGGACTTGAGGGAGTTCCCGTTGTTTAACACGTTGTCATACCATCTCAATCAAACTGCAAACTTTCAAACTTAACAAATTTCAAAACGAACAAGTCACCAAACGGACTGCCGTCCAATCGGATTGCCATCCGATCGAATGACAACCCGATCAGATGACATGTGGTCCCTAACACTTAAACTTTTACAAACTATCAACACATGGAAGTTTCCAGCGAATGGCCATCCGATCGGATTACCATCCGATCGAATGACCATCTGCTGTGAACTTGTTCTCTAAGGAATGTCTCACTTGGACGGATCGCCATCCGACCGAACGGTCATCCGACCGGACGACCGTTCGATCGAACGACCTGAAGGGTAGAGATACTTCTCTGTTTTCAAAATGCTACAACGAAAACTTCAAAGCCATCATACACAAACACATCCTTCCCCAAGCGAATGGAAAACCGACCGAATGGCCCTTCGACCGGATGACCATCCATCCGGATTGCCATCCGATCGGATGACCTCTCGTCACTCCGTCACTAGCACCATTTAACGCGCCGCTCATCGCTTATGCTATCGTTCTGTAATCAGGCTAACACTCCAGCGCTCCCTTCATCCAAGACGGTGTTTATTTATTAAGCACTATCTATGAGTATACTCGATCCCTTTTTGCTTTAAGCAATTTTGGGTGTTACATACGTTACTTATATCAAATCACATCAATCACACAATGCAAACACATTTTATACGCTAACCGTTACTGCATGTTATACGTGTTACTTGATGAATGCTTGTATGTTATGTTTACACAGTGATTGTTGCCTGACACCTTAGCAACGATAGTACTAGAGTTTGGACTCAGCACCTGTCGTGGACAGGGGTTGTTAAGGGCTTTTCTCACAAGTCACAGTGGTGATATGTGTTGCGCATTCTACAACTCGCAATCACGTCTGTGCATATTTCATTGTCGATAACCTACTAGCTTCACAATATACATGTTACATGCTGGTTATGCGTAAACTCGCTCTCGCTATCTACTATACTATTAAACTTGTATGCTCACCTTTACGCTATGTGTATTGACCTCTATTTTAACATATGTGACAGGTGTTTAGGATGCTTTGCTTGTTACTTGTTGGAATCAAGCTAGGATGGAGTCTAGAAACAAACCTAATAAAATCTGAGTTGTCGGAACAGTTTGCTTGTTTTTGAGACAATTTTCTATAATAACTATTGTTACTTTATCTGTTAGTAGTATGGGATATTAACATTAAAGATTCGGTAATTTAATAGTTGTTGTGGATTCTCTTGAACAATCTGTTTCGCTCAGTGCCGCGCCCCGATGATTCCGCCATCGGTTGGGGTGTGACAGATTGGTATTAGAGCCATAACTATATGGAATTAGGCAAGACTCAAACTAGTCCGGGTCGATGTCTTAGAATCGACCTAGTCTATAGTCTAAGTACCAACAGACCGACTTGTGCATACCCGGTAGGGGTTTTGCACGAGCTTACTTGATATCCTCGCTCGAACTCGCTGTACACTACACTCTTGCGCGAACATCGCATACTGCAGTTCCGCGCAAGATCATCCTTTCCTAAGGCTGGCCACACACACAAACGGATGATCTGGTTGAGATTAGGTGTGAAAGCCATAAACTCTCGACCAAGTTGTGACAACTGTGTTCTGTAATCGATGTTCGATGTAAAAAAATGATGATTATTAATAAAACAATGTGCTTTGGTGTTATTATATGTGTTTTGGTATTTCTATGTGTGTATTTGTGTTTGGTGACTTTTCAATTCGATGCGATTCCGATTTCAAGCTTTAAATCGCGTTCTGGAAGGTTATGCGCAAACTGGTGCGTAAACGCATTTAGTATAACGCGACAAACACTCCGGAATAGTGACATAGGATTAACATACCTTAAATAACCTCCACATAACTTAGAAATAAGTTTTGAATGGTTTGGTGTGTTGAAATCAACTTTGTTCGATCGCAGGGACTATTTGTGTCAAACTGCGAAACTATGCCGATTTGTATAGTAACGAACAATCCGGATCTTGATCATAAGTTAAAAATACCCTAAATAACCTTTACATAGCTTAGAAATAGGCTTTGAGGGGTTCGGTATGCTAAAATAAACTTTATTGATCAATAGGGACTAAAAGCGTCAAAAAGTGCATAAGTTTGCATTTTCGCGCATATCTTACGTTCTGAATATATCCGGACCTCCAAAAATTTATGCAGGCATTAAAATATTTTATTTTAGTGTTTGGCATAAGAAAATTCCATTCGTCGCTTAATTTGGATCGTTTTTGCGTCCGTTACGACTTCCGTCGTAATTAACTGAACAACGCAACCGTACGGCCAAACGAACCGACATCCGAGATAATTTTGAGCATGTTTCATGTCCCCTATGCTTTAACATCCTTGTGAAGCTTAAAAATGGGCTTGACGGGTGTTAGAGGTGCCAAAAACACGACCATACGCGCACAGGGACCAAAACTGCCAAAACTGAAACTTGCTGGTCTGCAGGGTCCTTACGGACCGTAAGGGTGAGGACCATACGGTCCGTAAGCATGTCCCAGTTCATCAGAAACTTCTTTCCAGCCTGTTTCCAGTTGTTACACTCACAAAACCCACTTCCACATGTTATTTCCTGATGCTAGGGGGCCATTTTGATGTATCCTTAGTATTGTAACACATGTATGGATGAGATTGAATCACGGTTTACGATAAACGATCTTAACGGTTTAAGGAAATCTATAAATACCCACCCTCACTTCACTTGCAAACCCACAATTTGAAATCTGATTTATGCTCTCTAAGTGGAAGTATATGCTTCCTACCTGAGAGAAAATCGGATCAAATCTTGCGGGGACCTTCTGTAAGTGTTCTTTCGTTCTTTTCATTCGTTTTAGCGTTAAAGTCATACTGCGTTTGACTTTCCGCATTGACCAGTTTATGGTCAATGTGAAGTTCGTTTGAACATCATAACGTGAGTGTAATCACGATGGTTATAGTCCATAGTGACTATACCTACTGATTACCACGTTATCTAGGCTCAGTGACGAGTCGTAGTTTCGGCCAAAATACGTATTCTTGCGTATTTTGTAACCAAACTACTCTTAGGTATCAAAACCGTATGTTTTGATACCAAACTTGTTTTCTAACTTAGTTAAGCATGTTTTAACATGCTTAGCTCATCACTTTTAGTTTTGTGCTTGTCTAGGGTCGTAAAGGTAAGCGATCTAAACAATCGCTTATTCTTTCGAACCCTGCCAGTTTGGTCAATCATTAGGATCCGACCAAACACATTAGGTGACCATAGTTGTATAGGGAATAACCTTCCGAGGTTATATCTTATGGTCACGACGTTTAGTTAGTTGTATAATAGGTAGTTTATATGCCTTAGGTAAATTACCAAAATACCCTCTTTGTGCCAAAATTCATTTTAAGCATATGTAACATAACTTTTGACATATAAACTGATTTGGCAACAATATTAAACATGTTAAGGCATATTTTACTTGTCAAAGGACTAGTTAGGCAATCCGAACGCGTTTTACACGAACGGCGCGTTAAAGTAGCATAAGCTACCTAAACGGGTCGTAACGGGTCAGAAGCACTTAGGTTAGGTTTCATTTAGGATGTAGGCCTTGTTAAACCATATCACATGAGTTCCAACACTCATTTGGTTTACAAGACCTCATTCTGTTCGATCTTCCGATTTAGGCGTCTATTGTTTGACTAGTGATTCAAATACTAGGTGCTGCTTGATTTCTCTGGGTTTCTCGAGTTTGTTGAAGTACTATTGATTGAGGATACCTTGCACTACATGTGAGTACATAGTTCCCCTATTTTACTGTTTTCTATTGGTGCATGCGTCTGTCGACTTCGTCTTGTATCGAGTCTAGGATTAAAAATGTTAGATATGTTATACGTTTTAGAATGTGTTTAAGGTAATTTAGCTTGAACGTGGTGATTTCCCTTAAAAGTGTCACATGACAGTTTCAAGCTAAATCAACATGTTGATTTCCCTTGAAAGTGGCATGTGTCATTTCAAGCTAAATCAACACCACTATAAATAGCCTTCAAGCTAAATCATTTGTAACTTTTAGAGAAGTCTTCCGATTTGCAACGAAGTGCTGCCGAAGTGTTGTCAGGTTGTAAACGTCATACAAATCAATAGTACAATAGTTTTAAGCGTGAATCTTGCTGAATTGACCTCGGTTTGTTCGTTTCCGCCGCTCAAACTGAGATAAACTCTTCTGATAGACTCGTTCGGGTCCGCAAACGATCCTACAAGTGGTATCAGAGCTCAGGAGGAAGAGATTTCGCAAAAACAGCTCGTTTTCATCATTTTTTTCTGTTTCTACACCATTCTTTCTCAAAAATTAAAATTTTTTACGTATAAAATCGGCTCAAATTCTCACATAATGTGCGTAAACATGTTTTAACAAACCCTTGAGAGTTTCAGATCTAAAATCGGCACCTTGAGAATTCAACCAAAAGATGGTAAATTGGTTGAAAAGCAGGTTTAAGTTTTCCAAATGTGACTTCTGGCTTCGTGAAGTCCACTTCTTAGGCCACGTGGTAAACAAGGATGGGATTCATGTAGATCCATCCAAGGTGGATTCGATCAAGAACTGGCCTGCACCTCGCACACCAACAGAAATACGCCAATTCTTGGGTTTGGCGGGTTATTACAGGAGGTTCATCAAAGACTTCTCAAAGATTGCTCAGCCACTTACACTACTGACGCAGAAGGGTGTTGTTTATCGTTGGGGTAATGCACAGGAAACAGCGTTTCAGCACTTAAAGGATAGACTTTGTAGCGCGCCTATCCTCTCACTGCCTGAAGGCACGGACGATTTTGTAGTCTACTGCGACGCATCTATCCAAGGTCTTGGATGTGTATTGATGCAAAGGGATAGAGTTATTGCTTATGCTTCGCGCCAACTTAAGATTCACGAACGGAATTACACGACACACGACCTAGAGCTGGGAGCGGTTGTTTTTGCACTTAAAATATGGCGACACTACTTGTACGGTACCAAATGTGCCATCTACACTGACCACAGAAGCCTCGAACACATATTCAAACAGAAGGAACTGAATATGCGACAACGACGATGGGTTGAACTGTTAAATGACTACGAATGCTCAATCAGGTACCACCCAGGCAAAGCCAATGTTGTGGCTGACGCCCTCAGTCGAAAGGACACCGCGCCTAAGCGCGTACGAGCCTTACAACTCACTATACAGTCTAGTCTTCCTTCCCAGATACGAAATGCTCAGGTGGAAGCATTGAAACCAGAAAACGTCAGGGCAGAAGCCCTACGCGGCTCAAGGCAACGCTTAGAACAGAAGGAAGATGGTGCTTATTACGTAACAGGACGCATTTGGGTCCCACTGTACGGCAACTTACGCGAGCTGGTAATGGATGAAGCTCACAAGACTCGCTACTCGGTACACCCTGGTTCGGATAAAATGTACCACGATATTAAGACTACATACTGGTGGCCCAGCATGAAGGCCCACATAGCCACATACGTTAGCAAATGCTTGACTTGTGCGAGAGTCAAGGCAGAATATCAGAAACCGTCAGGACCACTCCAACAACCTGAGATACCACAATGGAAATGGGAGCAAATTTCCATGGATTTTGTTACTGGCTTACCTAGATCTCAGCGCGGAAATGATACTATTTGGGTGATCGTGGATCGGCTCACAAAGTCTGCTCACTTCTTGGCTATCAAAGAAACAGACAAGTTCTCTACCTTAGCAGACGTTTACTTAAAAGAAGTGGTCTCAAGGCACGGGGTGCCCACCTCCATCATCTCTGATCGTGATGCACGTTTTACTTCAGAATTGTGGCAAGCAATGCATAAATCTTTTGGCTCTCGTTTAGACATGAGCACGGCGTATCATCCTCAGACTGATGGGCAGTCTGAGCGCACTATTCAAACTCTAGAAGACATGCTTCGGGCGTGCGTAATTGACTTTGGCAATGGTTGGGAAAAACATCTGCCACTTGTAGAATTTTCGTATAACAACAGCTACCACACCAGCATTAAAGCTGCTCCATTCGAGGCATTGTACGGGCGCAAATGCCGATCACCTCTTTGTTGGGCAGAGGTGGGTGAGAGTCAGATCACGGGTCCAGAAATGGTAGTCGATACTACAGAAAAGATTGCACAAATACGACAACGCATGGCGGCAGCACGCGACCGTCAGAAAGTATACGCTGATAAAGACAGGAAACTACTCGAATTCCAGGTTGGGGATCGAGCGCTACTTAAAGTTTCACCCTGGAAGGGTGTGGTTCGTTTTGGCAAACGAGGCAAGCTCAATCCGCGTTATGTCGGACCTTTCGAAGTTACAGAGAAAATAGGCAAAGTGGCCTACAGACTGAACTTACCACCTGAACTCAGTGCAGTTCACAACGTCTTTCACGTGTCGAATCTGAAGAAGTGTACGTCAGATGAGACCCACATAGTTCCCTTGAAGGAACTCACTATCGACGAACGGTTGCACTTCGTCGAGGAACCTGTTGAAATCACGGACCAGGATGTTAAGGTCCTCAAGAACACGAGAATCCCTCTTGTACGAGTTCGTTGGAACTCCCGTCGTGGCCCAGAGTATACCTGGGAACGAGAAGATCAAATGGAACTCAAGTATCCCCAATTATTCGGAAAACGTGCAACCACTACTGAGGCTGAAGCTACAACTTCAGAATTTCGGGACGAAATTCCAAATCAACGGGGGGATGATGTGACACCCCAGGAAAACCAGTAAACGATACAACTCACCTAGCTTCCTCAGTAACCGCATGCTAAATTTCGGGACGAAATTTCTTTCAAGTTGGGGATAATGTGACAACTCGAGTTTCCGACATTCTTTATTCGCATTTATTGCACGTTGACTTTGACTGTCTAGTTGTTTGACTCGTCTGATTTGTAACGATACACTTTGTGTGATAATAAAAGTATTATGTTTGCTTGGTTATGTGTTGATATTATAGCATGAGACTTAGTGTATTTGAAATAACATAAACTACTGAACATATGAAACAACTCGACGAAACAGAGTTGTGATTCGCCATGAACATACTCGACGAAACAAGCATGTTTCGCCAAACCGAACTCGACGAAACAGACTGTTTCGCCGGCCCAGTTTCGCCGAAAGCCCAGTACGGCCCAGAACGTTATTTCGTGAATATTTACGTGAAACGGGTTTAGTTTCACAAGTTAGGCAATCAGGAAACCCTAGAACACTCTCCCTTTTGTGCGACGGCAACAACCATCGTTTACCATCATTCCTAGCTCTTGAATCCGTGTTTGTTCATCTCTAATCGGTTAGTATGTGTTGTTAATCGATTTCATGATTCTGTATTATCTCGATTCATGTTTGGATATGTGATGGATGTGTTATTGCGGTGATAAGAGTATGTTGATGTTGATATAGATTTCAATATGTAAGATGTAGTAGAATATATATACAATGCTATGCGAAACCTAATACAAACGAATGCTCGGTTCTGAATATTGTTATTATGGCCTAATTCTGATTACATTAGTATCTTGATAGGGATTGATGATATGATGTTGTATGTTGATATGTAAAACACATAAACTAGGGTTTATGCTAGACGATAATTCTTGGATGATTGAGTTATGATGATTTTTACATGCACATTGACCTTCATATGATTTCTGCTATTGATGACGGCTGCTAGAGTGATTAGGGTTATGTGTTATTCGTTTCTGATGTAACTGATGTCTGCGAAACAGACCTTCGACGAAACAGAACTCTCGGCGAAACAGAATGTGTTTCGCCAAGAGTCATCGACGAATTAGAAGTTCTGTTCCGCCGAAGGAGACCTCGACGAAACAGACGTGTTTCGCCAAAGCATGTGTTTCGCCAACTATTGTGTTTCGCCGATATGTGTTTCGTCAATATATGTGTTTCGCCGAGCTGTGCTGTAACTTGCGTTAATCCTGTTAAGTGTTAACTGGAATATCTGACTGCTGTTAAATGATATACATGACTTGTGTGTTTGCGAATACGTACTACATGCTTATACGTGTACCTTGTGACTACAAACTGATTATGTATACGTGCATACTCTAGGACGTGATTGATTTACTTTGAGCACATACTTAGCATACCGAGCAAACCAAGGTGAGTTCACACTCTTACCAAGGCATGGGATTCCCCAGTTGGGTTGGGAATGGGATTGAATGATTACCTGTACTTACATTACCACTAGACTACTTACCACGGTCCTCGGATTGGGAAGGACACCAGCACTAAACCTACGTAAAACCTACGTACTACCGTCCTCGGATTGGGAAGGACGCCAGTGCTAAACCTACGTACTACCGTCCTCGGATTGGGAAGGACGCCAGCGCTAAACCTACGTACTCGCTACGTACTATCCTCGGTTGGGAAGGGCACTTACATAAAACCTGCGTAAACCTATACTTACTACTATCCTCGGATTGGGAAGGATACTTATGATTACGAATAGTCTAGGGGATATATAACATGGGAAGCCCCCACCAATAGAACGTACTATCGGCCCTGTAGAGCCACGTGTTACATCCGAACTTACTATTACGCATTTACTTTCTGTGAACTCGCTCAACTAGTTGTTGATCCTCTGTTACATGCCTTGCAGGACCTTAGGTACTTATGGAGCTTGCACGGGAGGCGCAGTCGTTGTGGACATGGATCATGAATGTTTGATTAGACGTTATGCCATTACATACTTTTACTTATGATTGGGTTTACTTTTATGCTTCCGCTAAACATTGAATAATACTTATGGTTTGAACACCTTTCATATTGGTTTGGTTGAAATACATTACTATTTACTTTTGTTCGATATGATTGGTGGCTTGATCCTGGTCAGTCACGCTCCCCAAGCGGTGATACTCCGCAGGTGGATTTTGGGGGTGTGACAGATTGGTATCAGAGCCATTGGTTATAGAGAACTTGGTTTTAATATGGGGAAAACGTTTTTATTAAAACCAGACTATAACCAGTACAGTGCTCAACAATCCACAACGACGCTTCGCTCCACGTGCAAGACTCAACATCCTAGGTAATAAGGTTTATGTTTATTGCCTACATGCTAGAACTATATAGAACTTTGCTCGTGGTATGCTTAGATTACAATGCTCACTAATTGTTGTTGCATGAGAACACTTGTGTGCTCACTCTCTTCTGTCATCGCACTATTCGCGAACCTATCTCACTTACGTTATCTTTACTATGAAGATCATGTCTGGACGTATCAACATGACTCAGGACCAGTTGACGGCCCTCATTAACGAACGAGTTACTGCGGCAGTTGCAGCCGCACAAGCAGGAGGTATACCCTGCAGTTACAACTCACACTAGGATCCTTAGATCCTACATTCCTAAATCAACTCTCGTGTTTAAAGTTGTCCTAATTCCTTTACACAACAGGTCAAGCACCTGTTTTCACTTTCAAGACTTTCATGGACTGTCGTCCAACCACTTTCAGTGGCACTGAAGGAGCCGTAGGTCTCCTGCACTGGTTTGAAAAGCTTGAGTCTGTGTTTGAGATGTGTGAATGCCCTGAGGCACGCAGGGTGAAGTATGCTACCGGTACCCTCGAGGGTTTAGCCCTCACATGGTGGAAAGCTCAGGTCCAAATACTGGGGTTGGTTGCTGCTAACGCCACCCCATGGAACAATTTCAAAGAGATGATCAAGGAGGAATACTGCAGTCGAGATGACATTCATAAGCTGGAAGTTGAGTTTTTCAACCTCAAGATGACGGGGTCTGAGATTGAAGCGTATACCCAGAGATCGAATGAGCTTGCATTACTGTGTCCTACTCTGGTGGACAAGCGTATTGAACTTTATCTTAAGGGTCTGGTGCCAGAGATCCAGAGTCATGTGACTTCAGCAAATCATGCCACTTACCAGCAGGTTGTTCAGTTGGCTCACCGTCTCACTGATCAAGCGGTGGAGCAGAACCGGTTGCCCAAACGCATCAACGCTACCACCACAGCTACTACTTCGGTTACTCCTGCTACTCCCAGTAATAGCAAGCGAAAATGGGAGGGGGATTCCAGCAAGGGATCAGCTTCAGTTCAGCCCCAAGTTCAGCAACGAAAGACTGACAACTACCAGAGCCCTAGTCAGCACTCTTCGGGCAGTCACAAGCAGGGTGGTTATCGAGGGAACCTCCCAAAGTGCAACATCTGCAACAAGCACCACAATGGCCAGTGTAACAGGGGTCGTTGTCAAAGGTGTTTCAGGACGGGCCATGAGGCCAAGGATTGTAGGAGCCCACAGCCTGTAAATCAGAATCAGCCGCAGCAGCAAGCACAGCAGAATCGACAACAGGGCAACAAAGGATGTTTTCAGTGTGGCGCTGAAGGTCACTACAAAAGACACTGCCCTCAGCTAAACCAGAACCAGAACAATAACAACAACAACAATCAGGGCAACGGGAACAACAACAACAACGGTGGGAACAATAACAACAATGGCGCTAGAGGCCGCATGTTTGTGATCGGTCAGGGTGAGGCCAGGAATGATCCCAACGTGGTTATGGGTAAGTTTCTTCTTGACGACTTTTATGTTACTGTACTATTTGATTCTGGTGCGGATACAAGTTACATGTCTCTAAAAGCTAGTGAAATGTTAAAACGTGCAAAAACTCTCTTAAACACCAAACATGTCGTAGAGTTAGCTAACGGTAAAAGTCTTGAGGCCACACACATAGTTAAGGGGTGTAATCTTATCCTCGCCGGTCAAACTTTCTCCATCGACCTTATTCCTATAACCCTGAGTAGTTTCGACATTGTCATCGGTATGGATTGGTTATCCCAACAACAAGTGGAGATTCTATGCAAGGAGAAGATCATTCGTATTCCCCGTTCTGGTAAAGAACCTCTCGAAGTTCAGGGCGACAAGAGTGGTGTCGTGAGTGGCATCATTTCCTTCCTGAAGGCTCAGAAGTGTTTACGAAAGGGCCACACAGCTGTTTTAGCTCTCGTTACGGATACATCGAAGAAAGAGAAAAAGATTGAGGATATTCCGGTGGTACGCGACTTTCCTCAAGTATTTCCAGAAGAGTTACCCGGGTTACCGCCTCATCGTCAGGTTGAATTTCAGATCGAGCTCGCTCCAGGAGCAGCACCCATAGCTCGAGCGCCTTATCGTTTGGCTCCAACTGAATTGGAAGAACTGTCAAAGCAGCTACAAGAACTCTTGGAAAAGGGCTTTATACGTCCTAGCTCTTCGCCTTGGGGAGCTCCAGTGTTATTCGTAAAGAAGAAAGACGGTACGTTCAGGATGTGTATAGACTACCGTGAACTCAACAAGGTGACGATCAAGAATCGTTATCCTCTTCCGTGCATAGATGATTTATTCGACCAGCTGCAAGGGTCGAGCTACTACTCCAAGATAGACTTAAGGTCAGGGTACCATCAGCTGAGAGTCCGGGATGAGGACGTCTCTAAAACAGCATTTAGAACTCGCTACGGCCACTACGAGTTTATGGTCATGCCATTCGGGCTGACGAACGCGCCTGCCGTATTTATGGATCTTATGAACAGGGTGTGCAAACCCTATCTCGACAAGTTCGTCATTGTTTTCATCGACGACATCCTGATTTATTCGAAGAGTCAGGAGGAGCACGAGCATCATTTACGACTTATACTGGAACTTCTGCGAACGGAACAGTTATACGCTAAGTTTTCCAAATGTGACTTCTGGCTTCGTGAAGTCCACTTCTTAGGCCACGTGGTAAACAAGGATGGGATTCATGTAGATCCATCCAAGGTGGATTCGATCAAGAACTGGCCTGCACCTCGCACACCAACAGAAATACGCCAATTCTTGGGTTTGGCGGGTTATTACAGGAGGTTCATCAAAGACTTCTCAAAGATTGCTCAGCCACTTACACTACTGACGCAGAAGGGTGTTGTTTATCGTTGGGGTAATGCACAGGAAACAGCGTTTCAGCACTTAAAGGATAGACTTTGTAGCGCGCCTATCCTCTCACTGCCTGAAGGCACGGACGATTTTGTAGTCTACTGCGACGCATCTATCCAAGGTCTTGGATGTGTATTGATGCAAAGGGATAGAGTTATTGCTTATGCTTCGCGCCAACTTAAGATTCACGAACGGAATTACACGACACACGACCTAGAGCTGGGAGCGGTTGTTTTTGCACTTAAGATATGGCGACACTACTTGTACGGTACCAAATGTGCCATCTACACTGACCACAGAAGCCTCGAACACATATTCAAACAGAAGGAACTGAATATGCGACAACGACGATGGGTTGAACTGTTAAATGACTACGAATGCTCAATCAGGTACCACCCAGGCAAAGCCAATGTTGTGGCTGACGCCCTCAGTCGAAAGGACACCGCGCCTAAGCGCGTACGAGCCTTACAACTCACTATACAGTCTAGTCTTCCTTCCCAGATACGAAATGCTCAGGTGGAAGCATTGAAACCAGAAAACGTCAGGGCAGAAGCCCTACGCGGCTCAAGGCAACGCTTAGAACAGAAGGAAGGTGGTGCTTATTACGTAACAGGACGCATTTGGGTCCCACTGTACGGCAACTTACGCGAGCTGGTAATGGATGAAGCTCACAAGACTCGCTACTCGGTACACCCTGGTTCGGATAAAATGTACCACGATATTAAGACTACATACTGGTGGCCCAGCATGAAGGCCCACATAGCCATATACGTTAGCAAATGCTTGACTTGTGCGAGAGTCAAGGCAGAATATCAGAAACCGTCAGGACCACTCCAACAACCTGAGATACCACAATGGAAATGGGAGCAAATTTCCATGGATTTTGTTACTGGCTTACCTAGATCTCAGCGCGGAAATGATACTATTTGGGTGATCGTGGATCGGCTCACAAAGTCTGCTCACTTCTTGGCTATCAAAGAAACAGACAAGTTCTCTACCTTAGCAGACGTTTACTTAAAAGAAGTGGTCTCAAGGCACGGGGTGCCCACCTCCATCATCTCTGATCGTGATGCACGTTTTACTTCAGAATTGTGGCAAGCAATGCATAAATCTTTTGGCTCTCGTTTAGACATGAGCACGGCGTATCATCCTCAGACTGATGGGCAGTCTGAGCGCACTATTCAAACTCTAGAAGACATGCTTCGGGCGTGCGTAATTGACTTTGGCAATGGTTGGGAAAAACATCTGCCACTTGTAGAATTTTCGTATAACAACAGCTACCACACCAGCATTAAAGCTGCTCCATTCGAGGCATTGTACGGGCGCAAATGCCGATCACCTCTTTGTTGGGCAGAGGTGGGTGAGAGTCAGATCACGGGTCCAGAAATGGTAGTCGATACTACAGAAAAGATTGCACAAATACGACAACGCATGGCGGCAGCACGCGACCGTCAGAAAGTATACGCTGATAAAGACAGGAAACTACTCGAATTCCAGGTTGGGGATCGAGCGCTACTTAAAGTTTCACCCTGGAAGGGTGTGGTTCGTTTTGGCAAACGAGGCAAGCTCAATCCGCGTTATGTCGGACCTTTCGAAGTTACAGAGAAAATAGGCAAAGTGGCCTACAGACTGAACTTACCACCTGAACTCAGTGCAGTTCACAACGTCTTTCACGTGTCGAATCTGAAGAAGTGTACGTCAGATGAGACCCACATAGTTCCCTTGAAGGAACTCACTATCGACGAACGGTTGCACTTCGTCGAGGAACCTGTTGAAATCACGGACCAGGATGTTAAGGTCCTCAAGAACACGAGAATCCCTCTTGTACGAGTTCGTTGGAACTCCCGTCGTGGCCCAGAGTATACCTGGGAACGAGAAGATCAAATGGAACTCAAGTATCCCCAATTATTCGGAAAACGTGCAACCACTACTGAGGCTGAAGCTACAACTTCAGAATTTCGGGACGAAATTCCAAATCAACGGGGGGATGATGTGACACCCCAGGAAAACCAGTAAACGATACAACTCACCTAGCTTCCTCAGTAACCGCATGCTAAATTTCGGGACGAAATTTCTTTCAAGTTGGGGATAATGTGACAACTCGAGTTTCCGACATTCTTTATTCGCATTTATTGCACGTTGACTTTGACTGTCTAGTTGTTTGACTCGTCTGATTTGTAACGATACACTTTGTGTGATAATAAAAGTATTATGTTTGCTTGGTTATGTGTTGATATTATAGCATGAGACTTAGTGTATTTGAAATAACATAAACTACTGAACATATGAAACAACTCGACGAAACAGAGTTGTGATTCGCCATGAACATACTCGACGAAACAAGCATGTTTCGCCAAACCGAACTCGACGAAACAGACTGTTTCGCCGGCCCAGTTTCGCCGAAAGCCCAGTACGGCCCAGAACGTTATTTCGTGAATATTTACGTGAAACGGGTTTAGTTTCACAAGTTAGGCAATCAGGAAACCCTAGAACACTCTCCCTTTTGTGCGACGGCAACAACCATCGTTTACCATCATTCCTAGCTCTTGAATCCGTGTTTGTTCATCTCTAATCGGTTAGTATGTGTTGTTAATCGATTTCATGATTCTGTATTATCTCGATTCATGTTTGGATATGTGATGGATGTGTTATTGCGGTGATAAGAGTATGTTGATGTTGATATAGATTTCAATATGTAAGATGTAGTAGAATATATATACAATGCTATGCGAAACCTAATACAAACGAATGCTCGGTTCTGAATATTGTTATTATGGCCTAATTCTGATTACATTAGTATCTTGATAGGGATTGATGATATGATGTTGTATGTTGATATGTAAAACACATAAACTAGGGTTTATGCTAGACGATAATTCTTGGATGATTGAGTTATGATGATTTTTACATGCACATTGACCTTCATATGATTTCTGCTATTGATGACGGCTGCTAGAGTGATTAGGGTTATGTGTTATTCGTTTCTGATGTAACTGATGTCTGCGAAACAGACCTTCGACGAAACAGAACTCTCGGCGAAACAGAATGTGTTTCGCCAAGAGTCATCGACGAATTAGAAGTTCTGTTCCGCCGAAGGAGACCTCGACGAAACAGACGTGTTTCGCCAAAGCATGTGTTTCGCCAACTATTGTGTTTCGCCGATATGTGTTTCGTCAATATATGTGTTTCGCCGAGCTGTGCTGTAACTTGCGTTAATCCTGTTAAGTGTTAACTGGAATATCTGACTGCTGTTAAATGATATACATGACTTGTGTGTTTGCGAATACGTACTACATGCTTATACGTGTACCTTGTGACTACAAACTGATTATGTATACGTGCATACTCTAGGACGTGATTGATTTACTTTGAGCACATACTTAGCATACCGAGCAAACCAAGGTGAGTTCACACTCTTACCAAGGCATGGGATTCCCCAGTTGGGTTGGGAATGGGATTGAATGATTACCTGTACTTACATTACCACTAGACTACTTACCACGGTCCTCGGATTGGGAAGGACACCAGCACTAAACCTACGTAAAACCTACGTACTACCGTCCTCGGATTGGGAAGGACACCAGCACTAAACCTACGTAAAACCTACGTACTACCGTCCTCGGATTGGGAAGGACGCCAGTGCTAAACCTACGTACTACCGTCCTCGGATTGGGAAGGACGCCAGCGCTAAACCTACGTACTCGCTACGTACTATCCTCGGTTGGGAAGGGCACTTACATAAAACCTGCGTAAACCTATACTTACTACTATCCTCGGATTGGGAAGGATACTTATGATTACGAATAGTCTAGGGGATATATAACATGGGAAGCCCCCACCAATAGAACGTACTATCGGCCCTGTAGAGCCACGTGTTACATCCGAACTTACTATTACGCATTTACTTTCTGTGAACTCGCTCAACTAGTTGTTGATCCTCTGTTACATGCCTTGCAGGACCTTAGGTACTTATGGAGCTTGCACGGGAGGCGCAGTCGTTGTGGACATGGATCATGAATGTTTGATTAGACGTTATGCCATTACATACTTTTACTTATGATTGGGTTTACTTTTATGCTTCCGCTAAACATTGAATAATACTTATGGTTTGAACACCTTTCATATTGGTTTGGTTGAAATACATTACTATTTACTTTTGTTCGATATGATTGGTGGCTTGATCCTGGTCAGTCACGCTCCCCAAGCGGTGATACTCCGCAGGTGGATTTTGGGGGTGTGACATACTTAGTTTTGTCCTTCTTGACTGTGTGCCTACTCAGTAATCGCTGATTGTCGAAAGACATAAAACTGGTTAAGTTCGTGAACTTTCACAACTTTGCTGAAAAGTCGCTGTGATTGTGCATTTCATTTTGCAAAGATTTAAACTTGTTTTATTTCTTTATTTTGTTTAAGCATTGGACATCCTCTGCGTATACGTGAGTATCGACCTGGATGTTGTTTCCTAAACGTTCTGCTTTATTTTCTTTGGTGTTTCGTTTAAGCTTTGGATCACCTCTGCGTATACGGGAGTATCGACCTGGTGGTTAAAGCCTAAACAACTTCAACTTGTTTTATTTTTCTTATTTTGTTTAAACATTGGACTTTTTCTGCGTATACGGAAGTATCGACCTGATTGTTAATGTTTAAACATTCTGCTTTGTTTTCGCACAATTCACAGTCGATAAAAGTTTAAAGGCATTGCTTGAGTTAGTGTATTGCATGATGAGGGGATATGCTGAGATCGTGGGGTCCATAAGAACTTAGTGCAAAATTAATATACTTTAAACGTATCGGTAAGCATGTCGAAAGTTTTTAGATTGAGTTTAAGTGGACAACAATATCGTCAATCCATGTGAATCGTTTAGAACTTAAAATGAAATCAAGCTTAACGGTGTTAGTGATTTGTCTCATAAACTGATATGATCCTCTTGCACGAACTTACAAAAATATGTTTGTACATATTTCATTTCTGCATTTAATTTCTGTTATTGCATTTATGTTTCATTTTTTAAAAAATTCAAAAAGATTTTCAGTGTGTTTTAGCATAAATTTTGAAAAATCCAAAAAGATTTTCGACAACTGATGTTGAAGAACTGATATTCAAAATTCCGAGTGCTGAACATGATGAACTGGTTTGGGAGTATGTGTATTGAATTGAGAAATTTATTTTGAGAAAGAAGTTGAGATTAGTTAATCAGGGTCATTAATTTGAACTTGATGAAACTATTTCCAGTAAGTTTTTCTTATTTGTTTTAAGTAAAAACTTATGTGGTGGTGAGAAAATTTATGCAGGAGATGAATTGAACAGAGATAAAGCCAGGGATTGATCTCAAGGTGATAGCTAATTCCAGACGGCGATCCCATCATGATGAGAGGGGGAGTCTGACGAGGTTAGAGCCAAAGAGAAGATCCTGGTATATGCTAAGAAAGAAAAAAGACTGATAAAGACTGAAGATTGAGAATACTCGACATTTAAGACTCGTCAACATCTGAGGGGGAGTCTGTTGGTGCATTCATCTGTCGTCTTCGTCTTATGTCGAGTCTTGGTTTTCGTTGCAGATCTAATCAAGCATGACATCATCTTATAGAATGATGACATCACATGTGTGACATCAAGGATGACATCACAACAATGACATCATCATTTACATAAATCAGATTTGAAGATTTCGCTTGAAGACAAAAGTCTAGAATTGAAGTTTTCGCTTGAAGACAAAATACAAGTCATGTATTTCGCTTGAAATGTTTATATAGGTTTCGCTTGAAGTGTTTCCAAGCGAAATATGAATAGTATATATAGGCTTGTGTAGATTTCATTTGTAACAGTTTTGAAATTCCACACCGAGGTGCTGCCGGTGTGAGGACTGATTGTAAACGATAGTATATCAATATAATCAGTGTTAAAGTGATACGCAAGCTGTTTCGACTTCAGTTTCTTAGTTTCCGCCTCTGAAACTGATAAAATCTCTTCTGAACGACTCGTTCGGGTCGTAAACGATCCTACAAGTGGTATCAGAGCTCAGGAGGAAGAGTTCATACCAATTCAGCCACAAATTCTGAATTTCTACACCTTCTTTCAAAATCGAACAACTTTTCACGGTTAAAAACGTCTGATTTTCACATATCACGTGCGAAAACATGTTTTAACAAACCCTTGAGAGTTTCAGATCTAAAATCGGCTTAAATCTTGTTCAATTGGACTAAAATCAGATCGTTTTTGCTGACATCATCAAATTTCGCTTGAAACTTACTTGTTGATTTCGCTTGTATTCACAAATATCATGATTTCGCTTGAGTGTTATGTATAGTCTCAAGCGAAATCATGTATAGTATAAATAGGTTAGTTGGCTTGTCATTTGTAACATTTTCCAGAGAGTGATACCGAGGTGCTGCCGGTTTTTCCTTTCGATTGTAAACATTGTTATATCAATATACAAGAGGATTAAAGTGATAAACAAGCTGTTTCATCGTCAGTTTCTTAGTTTTCGCCTCTGAAACTGATAAAATCTCTTCTGAACGACTCGTTCGGGTCGCAAACCGATCCTACAAGTGGTATCAGAGCAGTAAAAGAAGATATATTTGTGTTAAATTATAAGAGGTGTTAAAACTGATTTGATAAAAAAAGTTTTCAAACTGACAGAAATTAATATTTCTGAAATAAAAGATGAAAATTTTAATGTAAAACCTAAACCTTACACTTCAAGAGTACAACAACGGTTGAACAAGAAAAAGGGTTACAATTTTGGTTCTGGTTTTCAAAAGAAACCAAACCACAATCGTAGCTACAAAAAGAAAATAGTAACCCTTTTTCTTGTTCAACTGTTGTTGTACTCGGTTTTGTGATAAAGGCCAGATGAGATTTTTTTACGATAAAAATAGTTTTCGGTTAATATGTTTTGATATAGTCAATCCATTATAATTTGTCAGTATATCAAGTGACTGTATAGTTTGTGTTTCCATTAAGTATTGTCGGTTTGTAACACTCTTGATTGGTCCAATTATATCGAAGCTTGATACAAGTGTGTAGCCCATGTGAATTTTTGGCCCAATACATGTGATTCTTTTGTCCCATCTTGTTATGTGATATCTTTCAGTTGTGTGTATCGAGTGTACTATGGTGAATATTGTTTTAAAGTGCATGTGTTAGTTTATCGAGTCGTGTGCAATTTTAGTTCAAATTGTTTGAATAGAATCTACAGGTTGCGTGGTTTGTATCTTGGTGTTTTTTTCAGGTTTGGAGTTTGTGTCGATTAGCACAGTTCGATCAGTACGTTTGATTAGTCAAGTCGTTTTTGTGTGATCAAGTCACGTATTAAAGTCATCGACTCGCTTGAAAGTTTCGTACAGTTTGGAGTTCAAAGGTTTCAAAGGGTCAGGTCAATCGAATTCGATCTAGGTCATTCAGTCTGCACAGTTGGTCAACGTTTCGCACAGTGTGTCAATCTTTAATCCGCTCAAAATTGTCACCAGTCCGAGTACCAATTTGTTTCGATTAATTGATAAATCTTTAAATGATGTCATGCTTGATTAGATCTGCAACGAAAAGCAAGACTCGACATAAGACGAAGACGACAGATGAATGCACCAACAGACTCCCCCTCAGATGTTGACGAGTCTTAAGTGTCGAGTCTTCGCATCTTCAGTCTTTATCAGTCTTTTCGAACTCTTTGAAATGTCTGACGCTGTAGGCATCCTCAAACTTTATCTCCTTTTCATCTTCAGCATCAACAGACTCCCCACGAACACTCTTTACTCGGATGTCTTCAGACTTTAGATTAACTGCCTTTTGGACTTGTTCCTCATTCGGTTTTCTAGGCAAATACCCTTCCCAAATTGGAGGCGGACACTTATTATAACAGACACCCTGTTTCTTACTAGTATCCGTTTTCTTCTTTGATTTCTTGTCTTCACCTTTAAACGCTTCAAATCCTTCAACTGTTGGATAAATTCTATCAATTATGTAGTCACAACCTTTGTAACTTTGCAGCAATCTTCTGATTCTTTCATTCTTAGTTGCTTCACTATCCAACTCTTTCTTCCACTTTGCACATTCTTCTATGTACAAGTTGATCTCTTTCTGCTTTGTCATCATGGTAGCATTCAACATCTTCAAAGCTTTCTCTCTTTCAGAGTTAGTCTTTTCCAGACTATTCACAGTTCTGTTCAATACATCATATGACTGTTTCAAATTTTTTACATCAAACAATAACTTTTCTTTCAACTTTTCTAACTCACTAAACCTCTCATCTTTTTCTATACATTGTTTACATGACTCTAAACAAGTAAGACAAGGTTTTGTGACTTCTACAATCTTCTCGACTTCAACTATCTTTTCAACTTCCACAATTTTCTCAATCACTTTGACTTCTTTCAATTCTTTTGCAGCTTTCCTCTCTTTTAATTTCTTCAATTTTTCTGCAAAATAAATTTCAAAACTGTCAGAAGATAGATGAGTTTTTCCAACATTTATCTGTTCAAGCTCTTCATCATCACTGTTATTATAGAAAAATTTATAGTAACCCTTTTTACTGAACAGAAATGTATAGTAACCCTTTTTCTTGTTCAACCGTTGTTGTACTCGGTTTTGTGATAAAGGCCAAATGAGATTTTTTTACGATAAAAATAGTTTTCGGTTAATAGGTTTTGATATAGTCAATCCATTATAATTTCTCAGTATATCAAGTGACTGTATAGTTTGTGTTTCCATTAAGTATACAGAAATGTATACTGTTTCAAATTTTTTACATCAAACAATAACTTTTCTTTCAACTTTTCTAACTCACTAAACCTCTCATCTTTTTCTATACATTGTTTACATGACTCTAAACAAGTAAGCCAAGGTTTTGTGACTTCTACAATCTTCTCGACTTCAACTATCTTTTCAACTTCCACAATTTTCTCAATCACTTTGACTTCTTTCAATTCTTTTGCAAGAGGTGTTAAAACTGATTTGATAAAAAAGGTTTTTAAACTGACAGAAATTAATATTTCTGAAATAAAAGATGAAAATTTTAATGTAAAACCTAAACCTTACACTTCAAGAGTACAACAACGGTTGAACAAGAAAAAGGGTTACAATTTTGGTTCTGGTTTTCAAAAGAAACCAAACCACAATCGTAGCTACAAAAATAAAGGACTTGGTTTTATTCCACCTGGAAATTATAAAAATGAAAAATATTTTCGAGATTTTAAATCAAAAATGACATATGTTGCAGGAACTAGCCATGAAGAAGAAGCAAAGAGCTCATTCTGGAAACAGTCAAACAAGGAGTTTCTTGCTGAAAAGATGAAGAATGGAGCTTATCAAAGGAAAGAAACAAGAACCTGTTACAGATGTAATGAAGTTGGTCACATTGCATGGAACTGTCCTAAGGCAACCAACACAAAACAGGGAGTTTCAGAAAAAACTCAAAGAAGTAGTTGTTGATAAAACGGAACCACCAACTGAACGATTTAAAGTGTTTAAAAACTCTACATATGAAGTTGGTGAGTGTTAGAAAAGATTTTACAAGAAACGGGGAAATCTTGACAACCAAACTTGGGTTGTTAAGAAATCAGAGGTAAAATCTGGCGATGAATTTGATTCCACAAAATCGGAGGAGCCACAGGTTGAGGTAAAAAGTGAAAACTCAGTGCCTCTAATGGATGATGTTCATTTTCCACCATTGAGTACTGAGAATTTTAAATCAAAAGTCGGGAAAGTTGAGATCTCTAATCAATTTTATTCTGATAAGAATGAATTTGATGTTGAGAAAGCGTTTAATGGGAATGTAAAGAAAATTTTCGGAAAGATGGTCGATGGGAAGGTTAAAGGGGTAAAAGAGTTTTATGCTACGAAGAAAGCAACTTACACCCCAACTGCTTCTGAATTGAAAACACCCAAGGCTGGTTAGGCTTGGGTGGATATTTTCTTTCATTGAAAAACCTGACTTGCCGGAGATCCCAAGTTTGTAATTGCGGACCAGGAATCGGCATCTTTCTTAGTAATTGATTGTGATTGAATCTTAAAGTTTGTTAAAATTTACAGATTGAGGAATTGCCGGAGCTTCCAGGTTGGTAAGTGAGAAGCAGGAATCGGCATCGTGATTGATAAAATGGTTTGTGTAGATGTTTTATTCCTATATGTGTTTTAAATGTTGGATATTCTTACAAGTGGTAAGAGGCTGATTCTGACAAAGTGATTACTCAAGGTCATTAGGTTGAACTTGATGTAATCCTGATACTAGAGATTGAATGAAAAAATGATGAACCATACCCCTAACTTTACAAGTGGTAAAATCAACAAAACTTATTTTCCGGAAAAATCATTTCGGTTAAAACAAACTTAAGTGTTTTGAAATCATAATGAGAAAATAGTTTTGTGTAAGGGGGAGTTCTGATTGTTTATGCCAAGTGGATGGTGAATTGAGATGATTTGATATCAGTTGTCACTTTCTGTATAGTTTGTTTTCAAATTTCCTAAAATGTGTTTGCATTTTAGGGGGAGTAGAAAATTTTCAGAAAATCCAAAAACATTTGAAAATTTGAAAAAGTAAAAAACATGATAAAATCAAAAATGAGTTTTTGTGTCAAAGAAGAGGAAATGATAGTACATCAGTAGACTGTCACAACACGCTAAAGAAATGGAAAGTAAAAATGTGATAAACGATCTCACTGATGATGTGCCAGTAGGTTTTTGCACATTTAGTAGATTGTGACGAGATATAAACCTAAATTTCAAACTTGCTTATATCGTGGGGAAACATCTCTCGGATATATGGGTAACCCCCGAAATCTTGTTTGAAAGATTCCTTTTTCTGATATACTAGGTCTTTATACTCAGTGATATCTGGGGTATTATTCTGGGACTTCTGCTGAATGGAATTTTTGACCTAGTCCTCGAATAATACTTTCCGCAATGCTTGAAACATAGCATCACCCTCAGCATATATGATAAGACAATAAAATTGCTTAGCAATGCTGTTGTAAAAAAGATCCTCTAAAGGGGACACACCCAAAAGTTGAGTCATGATCTCTCTGCTGAACGGTAGTTCTGACCTGAGCTCTCATGATTCTTCATAATTTATTAACCCCTTACAGATATCATTTGTGTTATAATTACCTGTAAGACTGAATATTGGGATCTGGATACGGGAGTATATTCAAGAAGTGGAACACACGGATAAGTTCAAGTCTTTAAAACATTAACATCGTATCTCGGATCAATTGAACTTTGTGTGAAAATTTAAGTGGACAGGTATACTGACAATCTAGGTGAATTGTTTAAAACTTAAAATGCAATGAAGCTTAACGGTGTTGGTGATTTGTCTCAAAAACTGATATGATCCTCTTACACAATCTCACAAAAATAGTCTGTAAATATTTCTTTACTGCATTTCTTTATATTCAAAAATCCAAAAAGATTTTCAGTGTGTTTTAGCATAAATTTTGAAAAATTCAAAAAGATTTTCGGCAACTGATGTTGGAAAGCTGATTTTCAAAGTTCCAAGTGCTAAACATGATGACATTGATGTGAGGGGGAGTGTGTCTTAATTGTCAAAATATGTTTTTAAAATCAACAAGTGGTTCATCATGTATTTGTGATCTGAGGGAGAGTGAGTGTTGGTGAATTCAAATTGTTAAATTTAGAAATTCATTTCTGGGTTAAGAATGTGCAGGAATAGTAAAGTTTCAATTCCGAATCTGAAGACAGAGTGCCAGGTTCTGATACCTGAAGAATGTGTGATTTCAACATGCCAGACTGCGATCCCTGCTTATCGAAAGGGGGAGTCTGAAGATACTCAAGGGAAGGAGCATGTTGGTGATGAAAAGAGAAGAGAAGATAGAGATTGAGGATACTTACAACGTCAGATACTTTAAAGAGTTCAAAAGGACTGATGAAGACTGAAGATGCAAAGACTCGACACTTAAGACTCGTCAACATTCGAGGGGGAGTCTGTTGGTGCATGCGTCTGTCGACTTCGTCTTGTATCGAGTCTAGGATTAAAAATGTTAGATATGTTATACGTTTTAGAATGTGTTTAAGGTAATTTAGCTTGAACGTGGTGATTTCCCTTGAAAGTGTCACATGACAGTTTCAAGCTAAATCAACATGTTGATTTCCCTTGAAAGTGGCATGTGTTATTTCAAGCTAAATCAACACCACTATAAATAGCCTTCAAGCTAAATCATTTGTAACTTTTAGAGAAGTCTTCCGGTTTGCAACGAAGTGCTGCCGAAGTGTTGTCAGGTTGTAAACGTCATACAAATCAATAGTACAACAGTTTTAAGAGTGAATCTTGCTGAATTGACCTCAGTTTGTTCGTTTTCGCCGCTCAAACTGAGATAAACTCTTCTGATAGACTCGTTCGGGTCCGCAAACGATCCTACATTTTCAAATGTTTTGGGGTGATTCATATGTACAAAATGTTTTCAAGGTTTAAACGATGATTTAAAAAACGAATAGAACGATTTATACTAAACTAATAACGATTTCGATAATGTGAACGAACTTGTTGGTTGTAGTTACATAACGAATGACATTCATTAATTTTGGCCGAACCGACCAGTATTAGGTTATGGTACCATAGGATCCGACAAATCACGTTATTGCACTATACCCATGGTTATGTGTGGGTGTTGTGGGTAACGACTGAATCTGTAATTATTAACTTACCCTTTGGGGGTTTGTTAATACGAGAAGCGAGGAACGAGGTAGTCGAGTCACGAAGGTTTGAATGTTATTAGCGAGACGACCATATATAAGTTTTCACAATTAAAACGAGGATAATTTAAACGAGTAAACGATTTGGAAACAATTTGGAAACGATTTGGAAACGATTTGGAAACGATGTTAAACGATTTGGGTAAACGATTGGTTTTTGGCTAGTGTTTAGATAACGGTACGGGTGTAATGTGGTGAAAACATGGTAGATACGCCGCTGGTACTTCTTATATATAAGTGTTTTCAACATATTACATACCGTGGTGTTATTTAGTTCACTTGGGTAAACGATATTGAAACGATGTCACACAACGATGTTTTCAAAATAATATACGAGTTTTATTAACGAGTTTATACGAGATGTTTTACAAGATGGTTTTTCTAAAACAAAAAGCTTTCGGGGTTAAGAATCATGGCTACGAAATTTTATAAATTATAACCATCTTGAATTGAGTTGGTTAATCATGTTGCAATATTATACTCTTTTCAAAACAAGGTTTTAGAGGTATTGCAATATATGTAAACAAGCCATGATTCCGATACTCTTATAAAACCTATGTACTCGCCAGCATTTCTTTGCTGACTTTGTTTTTTTACATATGTTTCAGGTGTTGTTGCTTGATTGACGTTCTAGGATGCATGCGTCACATAGGATCTGGACGAGGCCTTAGTGACATAAAACGATGATAGTTGATATAAAACTTGTTTGTTATGAGTTAAAACAATGTTAATGCTTAATATTATCAATAAAACGAAACACTTTTTGTATCCATGGTTATGAAACGATAATTCTGTTACAACACTCCCTGACGTTTCCGCCACGCTTTGTTGTTTTACGTGGTCGGGGTGTGACAGAAGAGTTGGTATCAGAGCCAATGGTTATAGGGAATTAGGTTATTAGTAATGCTTTGACCTAGACTATAACTTCTAGGACCCCAATGCAAGTTTATTTGCGTTTAGATTTTTAAAACAAAATCGTCACCTATCCTTAGGTGATAACCACGACGAGAAACACAATTTTCGAATCCGCTTTGAAAATTAATCATCCATTCTAGGATGATTGATTAGTAGGTTTTGAACCCTCTGTTGTAAGGTTTTGAACCCTTCCAGTCTAACTCATTTTTGGCTTAGTGCCTTCTGAGTTTTCAAAATCTCGTCAAAGTTTGGGTCTAAATAATGTGAACACGTGCAAACTGGAAGAGTGAGTGCCTGTACTCTGAGTTTTCTGTCTAAGGCTAGAGTGTTCGTACAAATCCACATAATCAGACCAGTCACTCTTACCTGGGAACTCTTGGGGTGAGTGTTCACTTATAGGCGAGCATGTCTTCGGCGATACACTATATTGACCCATTTGCTTTGATTTGTCGCTGTGTGTCAAGCGATTGATTTGGCTGCAACCCTGACTGAGTCTCAAGTCAGGAAGGGTAAACTTACCCGCAAGGGTGAGAAGAAGCAGTCAGCCGATTCCGTTCAAGACAAGGGTAAAGGTAAGGGAAAGAAGAAAGGCGAGTCTTCAAGGAAGTCGAGGAAGCGCAAGGCTTCCTAAAATTTTGCTGTCAGTGCGTAGAGTCCAGCACAAGTTTAGGGGAATGCTGCTAGATTCCCACCTGGTTCATGTTACAACTGCGGTAAAATGGGTCATTTCCGCAACAACTGCCCAAGGTTGGTAAACGCGAATGCAAATCCGAATGCAAACGCGAATGTGAATTCCGCTCATGGACGAGCATTCAATCTGAATGCAAACGAGGCTCGAGCTGACAACCTCGTTGTCAATAGTACGTTCCTTGTCAATGGTACGTTTCTTGTTAACAATCAACCTGCATCTATTCTTTTTGATTCTGGTGCCGATAGAAGTTTTGTTTCATCGTCATTTGAGCCTTTGCTTGCAATACCTAGAACTAAACTGAGGAAACCCTTATCTGTTGAAGTTGCCACTGGTAAACCTCTTGTTCTCGATTCTATTATTCGTAATTGTCAGTTGAACCTTGATAACCATCTTTTTCCTATTGACCTCACACCGATGCAACTTGGGAGTTTCGATATTATCGTTGGAATGGATTGGTTAACCAAACACCACGCTGAGGTGGTTTGTTTCGATAAGATTGTTCGTATTCCTTTGTCTTCTGGCGATGTTCTGGAGATTCGTGCCGAGAAGCCATCTGGTGGTTTGAAGCTTATGTCGTGTATGGAAGCCCAAAGTTATTTGCGAAAAGGATATGTTGCTTTTCTGGCACATGTCACCGAGGAGAAAGACAAGAGAAAGAGTATTCAGGATATCCCGATTGTGCGAGATTATCCAGAGGTGTTTCCTGATGAACTGCCTGGTTTGCCTCCAGTTCGTCAAGTCGAGTTTCATATTGACCTTATACCCAATGCCAACCCGATTGCAAAAGCACCTTATCGGCTTGCACCGTCAGAGATGCAAGAGTTATTGAAACAGCTTCAAGAGTTATCTGATAAAGGATTCATTCGACCGATCTTTTCACCTTGGGGAGCTCCTGTCCTCTTTGTGAAAAAGAAAGACAGATCTTTTCGAATGTGTATCGATTATCATGAGCTTAATAAGCTCACCATCAAGAATCGATATCCTCTACCTCGAATTGATGATTTCTTCGACCAGCTGCAGGATGCTTCATGCTTTTCCAAGATCGATCTGCGTTCTGGGTATCATCAACTTCGTGTTCTCGAAGAAGATATTCCCAAAACTGCTTTCCGCACAAGATATGGGCATTACGAGTTCACTGTCATGCCTTTTGGTTTGACGAATGCTCCAGCTATCTTTATGGACTTAATGAATAGGGTCTGCAAACCTTATTTGCACAAGTTCATTATTGTGTTCATCGACGATATTCTCATTTATTCAAAATCTCGAGCCGAGCACGAGCAACACCTTCGCTTAACATTGGAACTCCTGAAGAAGGAACAACTTTTTGCTAAATTCTCCAAGTGTGAATTCTGGCTTAAAGAAGTTCAATTATTGGGTCATATAGTCAATGAGCAGGGTATTCATGTGGATCCATCCAAGATTGCTGCTATTAAGGACTGGAATATACCGACGACACCTACAGAGATTCGATCTTTTCTTGGTCTTGCTGGTTATTATCGTCGATTCATTTCAAATTTCTCGAAGCGGTTCCACTCACTCCTTTGACTCAGAAGAAGAAGTTATGTAATGCTCCTGTTCTATCTCTGCCCGAGGGAAGCGATGATTTCGTTGTCTATTGTGATGTGTCCAACTTAGGCCTTGGTTGCGTCCTTATGCAATGAGGTAAAGTTATAGCATATGCATCTAGGCAGCTGAAAGTTCACGAGAAGAACTACGCGACTCATGATCTTGAGTTAGGAGCTGTAGTTTTCGCGCTTAAAATCTGGAGACACTACCTCTATGGAATGAAGTGTGTGGTTTTCACAGACCACAAAAGTCTCCAGTATATTCTTAATCAGAAAGAGCTGAACATGAGGCAACGATATTGGGTTGAACTCTTAAACGATTATGACTGCGAGATTCGCTACCACCCTGGTAAGGCGAATGTTGTAGCCGATGCGCTTAGTCGAAAGGAGCGAGTCAAGCTTCATTCTATTCGAACACTATCTGATCTTCAATCTCATGTCCTTCAAACTCAGCAATTTTGTGTTTCACAAAATTTGATAGGTAATGAATTACCACATCAGCTTGAGCTTAAGCTCGAAGCGAAAGACGATGGTTCGCTCTATTTTAAGGATCGATTATGGATTCCGAAACAAGAAGATCTTCGCACTTTAGCGATGGACGAATCACATAAGTCTCGATATTCTGTCCATCCTGGTGTTGATAAAATTGTGACAACCCGCACTAAACCAGGTATCCGTACGACTTAATTAGTAATTAATTACTGCTTAATTACTGTGCTTGTTTGAACTAGCTGATGAACTGCTACTTGATATCTGATACATGTACTTACTTGCATCATACTTTACTTATCGTCACTACATTATTTACATGCTGAACCCTAGTGACAACCATGATGCACAAAAAGCACAGTAGCACAATAACGGATAACCTATTGAACATGCTGATAAAGCCAGCATCAGGCAAACACTGCCTCTAAGGCCTGTAAGAGCCTGAAATATTTTGCTACACTAAGTGGTGAGTGTAGGGATACAAGGGTTGTAGAACTGCGTCTCTAGGGATAAGTCACTATGACTGGATGTGCCTAAAACGTACCCTAAGTACAAAACTCAGCACTTTACACAATAATTCAGCTTTTAGCTAACTAATAAAGTGCCAAAACATGAGAAAAATAACACTAGACACTTTCCAAAGTGTCAGGAATGAGAAGTGTCACTAAAAAGAGTAATAACGACACTTTAAAGCTTTAGTAACGCTTTAACGGATTACTATCCAACCGAACAACCGGACTATACCCGGAACATGAAAATATTGTTATTTTCATTATTTATCTTTTTCTGAGCCAGTTAGGGTCCCTGATTACCCTAACACCCTTTGTAACGCGTGACACACAACTAACCAAGTTAACTACTTAACTAACTTGGTTTAACCTAACTAATAAGTAACTAACTAGTTGATTTCGAACCAAGGACCCCCCCCCCATTACAAACCGTCCCCATCTAGGGGGCATACATGGTACAATTGTGATTATAATAATCATCCATGCATGATATCTAGAGGACACATGATCCAAAGGGTAATTAACTTGTGATTTGTCTATAAGTTAGAAGCTTAACACACCATTCATTTCATCACCACACTTCACCATCCAAAGCTCTCTCTCCCTCTTGCTCTACTCACGGCCGAACACCCCTTGGGACACCCCATCCATTTTTGATCTTGATCAGCCGATTCCAAGTCCATACAAGTGTCGAGGGTCGTATACAAGGAGTCTTGGAGCAAACGGAACGCGAAGGACCTCTTTCCCTAGCTTTTATCCACCTCTTTTGCGCATAGATTCTTCCCTAGCCCCGAGCTAGAGGTATAATGCTTAAAACTCGTTCTTGAACTAATCTAAGATGGTTAATAAGATGTAAGATGATTAAAACTCGGAATCTTACAAGTTGATGCTTTAAAGTCTACTTAAAACACTAAAAATGGTGGTTAATAGCTTATATGTTGTGTAAAAGATGTAGTATTCGAAATGTATGATTATTTAGGCCCGATCTATGATGTGGTAGCTCGGATCATCGTTTAACCCGGTTTGGTAAGATCATGGATCTTAACATAAGCTTGTTTTGAATAATACAAGGGTTAAAAGGTGAAACTCTACCACACGCGAATCATGAACTTGTGTAAAAGAGTTTTACTTGTGAAATTGTGTTTAAAACTAGCAGATCTACGCATCTGCAGGTGGTATTTTCAAAGAACCACGTATCAAAGAAATCATGTATTTTAAAAGATGGATCTTACACTAACAAGCATGATTTTTATAAACCACAAGTGTGTAAACACTTGTGAAATGAAAAGATCCGACAAAATAACAGCTTTTGTAAAAAGATGACGGGAAGTTGTAAAGATGGATTTTCTCTAAAAACGAGGTTTTTACAAGATCAAATTACCTTATATGAGGATCTACTAAATTTAAGGAGATTTACACCACAGTTTTGGGAAAACTACAAGTTCATGTAATTTTTGGCAAGTTACACATATGTTGATTAATTGTTGTGAGAAAAGTTGTTCTGATCAAATAAAGAAAATTGTTGAGTTGATTTGATAAAGAAAATGATACGCATGAAAGCGTGGCCACCTCCAGTTACAGAGGAAACTCTGGCGAAATTTTTCTAAAAACCTAACACTTAGAACTATTTACACTACAAGTGTTAGAAATATTTTTGACATGTTTTCGAAATATAAATTTCGCCATGACTTTATTTACTAAATATTCGGAGGTGGGATTTTCACAAAATTTAACGTGATAAATATATATATTTTTCACACACTGTTTATGATTATTTTGTGAGAACACATAGATATTATTTTTAGAGTAAAAATAATATTTACGAACGATAACGAATCCAAAATAATACGAACGCATTCACCATAAATATATAAGTTACACCGGTAAGTATACTACCACTCGATTGTTAAAACGTAACTTACGCACTTACGGAAATATTTATGAACGCGTATTTTTAACAACGTATTATTGGAGAAAAATTATGTGAAATTGGAAATATATACATATATTAAGTGAGACTTCATGATATAATTTGAACGCACTTGTATTGAATCCCCCATCCTTGGGAAGGAGATTAACTACCAAGTATATACAGAATGTAAACACGAAATAGTTGTCTATCTATTTCCCAAAGACTTAAACTATAAAGCTAAGGCACGGCCGTCCGTCTAATAGAAATTAGCACCTGTAGGTCGTCGCACAGCTGCGTGAGCAGGAGATACTTGGTAGAGACGCTTCACAGTGAGTTCATGTCCCCCTTTTCTCAAACTGTTTTCAGTTTTCTTAACTGCGGGGGTGAAATACATGTTACTATGATTACGAATGTTTCTTACATGGTATGGTCAGCTAAGGAAGGAACTGCTAGGTTATGTGATTGGGTAGGTGAAACCTTAAGAACATTAGTCCTCGTAGTACGATCGAGGGATACAAGTGATAGGCCTATTTGAGCATAACAAACAGCACCCATGCGCCCGCAGGTTGGACCATGTGGTGACCTTGTCTTAACACCACCCATGCGCCCGCAGGTTGGACCATGTGGTGACCCCGTCTTAACACCACCCATGCGCCCGCAGGTTGGACCATGTGGTGACCTTTTCGTAACACCACCCATGCGCCCGCAGGTTGGACCATGTGGTGACCTTGTCCTATCCCCTCCCATGCGCCCGCAGGTTGGACCATGTGGATACACAATAACTGATATGTTTCCTTATTTGCTTTCATACCAGAGTTTACAAAACATTCATACTTGTAATGATTACAAAGGTTTATTTGCGCGCACATACTAAACACATGAACTCGCTCAACATTATTGTTGATTTTTCAACTTACATGTATTTCAGGGAATTAAAGGATCTGGCGCGGTATGACACGTTTTTCCCGCTGCACTAGTTACGAGGTCATCCGGGTTTTGGGAATGTGACTCTTTCCTGGACAAGTCACAATCCTTAAACTGTGTTTATGTCATGTTGATGTTTGTGATTGTTAAGGCACTGTTGTTGTATTTGGTTTTCAAAACTTAATTAAATGGATGATCTTGCATGGTTTTTATTTCATATAGCTTGTTATGGTTAAGCTATGGTATTAAGAAGTCACACCAAAATAACCACGCTTCCGCAAAGCCAGGGTGTGACAGCTTGGTATCAGAGCTCTGATCATAGCGAAATAGGATTCTTTCTCGAGTCTAGACTATGATCACTAGGGCTCTCACGAAAACATTTTTCTGCATACCACTTAAGTCCAGATCCAAACTTTTTACAAACAAATGTTGAGCACATTTTATTATTTATAGGCTCAGCCTGGAGGGCTGAGGCTCGGTCTGGAGGATCGAGGCTCGGTCTAGGTGACCGAGGTAGTTGGCTAGTGAGGCTAGGAAGAGTAGGCTCAGTCATGAAGGCTGAGGCTCGGTCAAGGGGACCGAGGCTCGATCTAAGAGGTCGAGGTGGAGGATAGAGCTGTCTTAAAGACTGGGAGAAATTGGCTAGTGAGACTAGGAGAATTATGTGATATCTTACTTGGTGAATTATGTGATTGATTATTATACGTATATGCGTTTGTGTTACAAACATCATGCTTTCATCATATACTAGAAAGATGGACACTACGAATCCCATGGCCATAGTGTCAGACGACATAGTTTCATCGAAGCATGAGGTGTACATTTCCGATACTACCGGCACAGACAATGACGACTTTTAGCCCTTTTGCACTGCCTGAAGTCGTAGCAGAGCCTACTGATGGCCATCTTGTTGGGAATTTGCCCCCTTGCCGCTTATCCTGTTGTTGATATGCCCCCCTCCCGACGTGGTCTCTGACGACGATAACGATCTACTGGAGGAGGACCCATTCGAGGGCAGGGCCCTATTGCTGCTGGTATTAGACTACTGCATGCGGACGCTCCTGTAGGGGAAACTCATGTCCATTCCCCTATCCCAGACTCATTTGAGTTTCTGACATCCGCATCTTCGCACATACAGGGAATGCAACACCACTCACATGATGCCGAACCTGATATGGCATCATCAGCTGCACCGGATCCCGCCTACAGCTTTGAGTTTGATCACAATATTGAGGTTGATCCTGCTTTTCCACCTGGTTTTGATCCAGACCACGACCTTGAGTTCATACACTTAGACCAGCCCTTGGCGGATCCTGTAACCCCCTGTGTTTGTTGATCCAGCTGATCTTGAGATGGAGTTTTTGATCCGGAGCCGGCCGTGGCCCCTGAGCCAGGCACTGCTCCTGACCCCCATTGGAGCATGACCCTGTTCATGCCAATGCACCTACTGTTGCTCCTTGATTGATCATCTGCTTAGACGAGAGAAAATTTGGGGTAACTGTGCAAGACAATTTATTATTACGGGGGCCCACGTAATAACAATTTGTAGTGCACAGGAATCCTGGTGGACTCTGCGGGTCAAGCTAATGATAACCAATGCAGCAGGAAATAACTTAAACACGAATGACCAAGGCGATGTAGCCTTGAGTTCATTCTATTATGAGCAACAAGCCAAATTGGCAAGCCTATGTGAAGGCTCAGAAATTTACTTCCCCACTCATACAGTGAGTATATTTGCGTGTGAAATTGGGTGGTTACATGATGGCTTATGTTGCTATATACACCTCATAGACAATTGAAACGTTGTCTAACCCGCTTCACACCACTTCGACAAAAGGGAATGTCACCCAGACGTGACACAAACACCAGTACGTTGCCAAGGACAGAAGCCGAGCTGCAAGAACGCATCTCACAGATAAATGCATGACATGAAGCCCTCCGCTCTAAGTACAACGATGGCATTACTGGAAATAACCCTCCAACTGGCTGCACCTATAAACAGTTCCTGAACTGCAAGCCTTTGAACTTTGACGGAACAGGAGGCGTCGTCGCATTTGTTCGTTGGTCCGAAAAGACCGACTCCATTCTAAGAATGAGTAACTGTTCGCCCCAACAGAGTGTTACCTATATCTCGGGGATATTTCTAGATGGCACACTCTCATAATGGAACCTCCAGGTTCAGACCCTTGGTACAAGATACTGCTAATGCACTGAGCTGGGACGAGCTCAAAGGAATGATGGAGAAGAAATACAATTCTAGGGCTGGAAACCAGAAGCGTGAGGTAGAGTTCCAGAGATTCCTGAATACATCCAGCAATCTCACGACTTGTCTAGGGTCGTCCCCTACTTATTCAAACCGGAGTTCAAAAGGATGGAACGATTCATTTGGGGACTTGCACCCCAGATCAGGGGCATGGTTACTACCTCGAAGCCCTCAACCATTGCAGAGGCTATCAATATGGGTGATTTATTTATAACATGAGATGTTATGTGATTGATAACATGAGATGTTATGTGTTAATATTGTTGTATACTTACGTACACTCTACTTACTATGACCTGACCGACGTAAACCATCTTTTAGAAGATGCCGCCGAGACGTGAGACACACATGCCTACTAATGAGGCAGAACTCCAACAAATTATCGCTGCTGCCATTGCACAATACGCCGCCTCTCAAGGAGGGACTAGTGGAAGCAACTCTGGCAACACTGGCAACAACAATAATCCACCTCATGGATGCACCTACAAGCAGTTTCTAGACTGCAAACCGGTCAACTTTGATGGCACAGGAGGTGCTGTCGCCTTTGTTCGTTGGGCCGAGAAAACTGAATCTGTTCTTCGCATGAGCAAATGCGCGCTAGATCAGCAAGTCACCTATATCTCAGGGCTATTCTTGGATGGAGCCCTCTCTTGGTGGAATTTGCAAGTACAGACACTTGGTGAAGCTGCTGCCTACGCGCTGACCTGGACCGAACTAAAGGAACTTATGCGCAAAAAGTACTGTTCCCGCGCAGAAATCCAGAGATTGGAGACCGAGTTTTGGCATTTGAAAATGGACGGTCCAAAGATCGCAGAATACGTTCAAAGGTTCCATGACTTATCGCATGTGGTACCCTACATGGTCACTCCTGAGTTCAAGAGAATTGAACGCTTCATTTGGGGACTAGCTCCTCAAATCATAAGCATGGTAACCTCATCCAAGCCTGCGACCATTACTGAGGCGATTGATTTGAGTGTGGCTCTCACAGAGGAGGCCATTCGCCTGAACAAGTTTGATGATGCTGAGCATAAGAAGAAAGAGACTCATGTCGAGTCGTTAGGAGGTAACAAGCGGAAGTTCTCAAACTTCAAGCAGGGCGCCAGTGTGGCGGTTAAGAAAGGAGGATCAGCTGGCAGTGGAAAGAAAGGAAAAGGATACCAGGGCACCAAGCCCAAGTGTAATACCTGTCAACGCCATCATACTGGCCATTGTAGTGTGAAAGTATGCGAAGCATGTGGAAAGCCGGGCCACTTGAAGGATTCTTGTTGGGCTAGTGCTGGCCGGGGAGGCCAGGGAGGATTTGGGAATAGAATAACAATCGTGGTGGTAATCGCTCACAAGGAAACTATGGAGGAAACGGGAATCGAGGCAACTTTGCGAACCAAGCTGGCAATGCAAACCAAAACAACAACCAAGCTGGAAATGGAGGTGGAAACGGGCAAAGACTGGGATGCTATAACTGCGGTGATATCGGGCATTTTAAGAAGAACTGCCCAGAGTTAAACCAAGCCCGTGGAAGAGTGTTCCAAATCGAAGCAAGGGAAGCGCGCCAGGACCCCAATGTCGTTACTGGTACGTTCCCTGTAAATCAACGCTATGCATCCGTTTTATTTGATACTGGTGCCGATTATAGCTTCGTGTCGTTAGAATTTAAGAATATGCTTGGTTTAGCCGCTAATAAGTTAAATATTCCATATGTTAGTGCATTAAGTGTCTATCGCCTCTGTCAATCAAAATCGTAGTAGAAACCGAAGAATGCAAGACTTGATGATGTTATTAGTTAGTAAAAGCAAGGTGGCAATTTTGTAAATAATGAGATTTCTCATTATAACCTTGTGCCTATAAATAGGAAGTCATAGTGTTAGATTTAGGACTTTTGCCATTTAGAGCATTTGGAGAGCTAGAGATCTAGAGAGAGATTCTAGAGAGAGAAAGCTTGTCCACGTGATTCAGGTTCTTGTACACTATCAAATCTATCAAAGAATCACAGTTTATTTTACTGTTCGTGTGTTCGGTCTCACTCGTGCACGGATTCCGCACGTCGTACGAGTCGGTTAGCAATCGAAACGGAGTCAAACCGGTCCTACAAGTGGTATCAGAGCAGGAGCTCGATTGCACTGATCTTTCACACGATTTCGCACAGGATTTCATCAGAATCAGATCCGATTTCATCTTCTTCTTCATCTTTTTCATATTTCTTACAGTTTTTACTGTTTTTCATCGAATTGAACAGGTTTTCATCGTCCGTTTCAGCTGATTTTTGGATATGTTGTGCGACTATACCTGATCTAAAACCCTACCAAGTTTCAGATCGAAACTCCAAACCGTTTAGGAGAAATCGAGATTTTTTCATTCGAATTCACGTCAAAGTTGCAGGTCTGTTCGTATGAACATGTCTGGTCCGCTTTTGTGAACAACAAAAGGTTCGCGTTTCTGGTCCGCTCCAACGTACAAGTTTTGCTGGTTCGCTCGTCTGGTCCGCTTGAACAACACATCTTTCTGGTCCGCTCCAAAGATCATTTGTGGTTCGCTCGAAAGTGAACTGCCTGGTTCGCTCTTAGTGCAACATTACTTGGTTCGCTCAAATGAACAAGTCTGATCCGCTTATCTGGACATAGTCTGGTTCGCTTATTTGTCATCATCATCATTGTGTCTGAAGTGTTGTCGGCCCATGTGCGTTTAAGTGTTAAGACATAAAAAAGGATCAACATCAATTGTCAGTTTAGTGTTTAATCGGCTCAATGAGAATTTAGAAACTATTAATTGTGTCGGCCATTACTTGACATTACATATTAACAATTAATGTGTTTCATGTGCATAGATAAGTGATCATGTGGTGTGTGTCAGGTTAGTGAAGTTATCGTTCCAATCAGAGCATTATATGTGAAACATATTTGAACGATCCAATCATATTACATTGGGTGTTTTAGTTGTCGGCTGCACATTTGTTAAAGTAGTTTGAAACATAAATAACATAAATCACAGGCTCATCCATGTGATTATATTTGAAGTTGTCGGGATAGTGATGTTTGCGGTCAAATAGAATCATTTACTTGTTGTTTGTCAGTTCGCAAGTTGTCAGGTTCTGGTTGCTCAGTTTAAATATCTCAATTTACACGGATTGAAAGTGTTCAGTATTGTTCGCACAAAGTCAACAAAATTATTCAGGTCGTTTTGTGTGGTCAACTTGTGTGATATTGTCCAGTTCGTACAGTTCGGAGTTTAAAGGTTTCAAAAAGTCAAGTTATTTGAATTTGATTCGGGTTCTAGAAGTTCGTACTGTTGGTCAACGTTCAGTCCGCAAAGAAAATCATCAGTTCGAGTACCGGTTTTATTTTGTTAATCGATAAATTTTTAAACTAGTTGTTGTTTGTTTGATCTCCAGGTAATTGAAGATGTCGAGCAACGGTGAAGAATTTTTCAACACAATTCTACAACGCGTTCAATTCCGAATCATCCGATAGAAGATCTGAGATGAAAGAATATTCGAAGGAGATTTCGGAGAATTTGAAGTTTGAAAACATGTACGGAAGCCAACAGAAGCCACCAAAGCTAATGAAAGTTGAAGATTATAATTTGTGGAAAAACAGATTTGAGGGTTGGATAAAAGCTTTTGCTACTGAAAGCTGGTTAAAATTGACACATGAATACGTTGCACCAGTAAAAGAGGGAGGAGAGTTAATAGATGTAAAAGATTTTACAGAAAAAGATATAAAAAATGTTGTGGCTGAACATAGAATGATAACATTGATCAAACAGTCAGTAAGAGAGGATATTATTTCATTACTCGAACAAGAAAAGACTTCAAAGAGTCTTTGGGAAGCGTTAGAGAGAAAATGTGTAGGAAGTAATGAAATTGTTAAAAACAAAAAGAAATTGTTGCGCAAAGAGTTTGATTTATTCAATTGAATGAAAAATGAGTCTATTTGTAAAATGATTGAGAGATTCGGACATCTGAAAATGGAGCTGATCAGACACAACATCTTACCTTCTGAAGAGGAGCTGGTGGATAAATTGTTTGATTCATTGCCAAATGATCAAGAGTGGCAATATTTCGCTCTAATGTTGAAAAACACAATCAAGCCTGAAGATTTAAAAGTGGATTTGCTGATTGAAAGACTTGAAAGTAATGAGTTGGAGATAAAGAGATCTAAAGTCAACAATCCAGCTTATCAGCAGAATGTAGAGCTTTACTACAGAGGAAATGTACCACAGGCTGGGTCTCCAAGAACAGCGTTTTCTGCAGAAAGTTCAAGTTCAGTGAACAATGAAAGTCTTCACAGTGGATCTTCTTCAAACACTTCAAGTCAATCTGTTTCAAAGAATTTGTTCCAGTGTAATATCGCAGTGGATTTGAAGAATGGGCAGAATTTCAGCGAAGAATCGGCAAAACAACAGATGGTTTTCTTAGCATCTGTACTTGAATCGTATGAAAGCCTCGTTGCAGGGAAGATTGGTAACACCAACTTGACGAAAGAAGATTATGATCAATTAGACCCCGAGGAGATGGAACTAATGGATATCAGACGGTGCATGGCCAGTGCGGTTCGTCGGGCACAGCGGTTCATGGAGATAACGGGGAGAAAGTCAATTGGTGGACCGTCTACCAAATTGGGATTTGATAAATCCAAGGTGACATGTTTCAAATGTAAACAAAGAGGTCACTTTAAGCGCGAGTGTAGAAATGCGTATGCTGCTGATGATTCTGAAAATCCATTCAATGAAGATTACTACAGAAAGGCGATTTACCATCAGAACAAGTCTGAGCCACCAAGATTAAAGCAACCAGAAGAAAAATCAAGGGCTCTTGCAGTTATATATGACGATGAAGGATATGACTGGAGTCAAGAGGTTCTACCTGAAGAAGATGCAGTTGGATATGCATTTGTTGCAAATGATGAGCATGATAATTGGTGGAGAAGAGACAGTGCAAGATGGGAGATTGGCAAATTGTATGAACCATTTAAGGAAGCACAAAGAGCCAAGAGATGGAATGAAGAATTAGAGTGTTACATGGATCCACAGGGTAATCCAGTAGTTGATCCATCAAAAGTGGATTTTGATGCTGTAACAAATGTGTTTCCAAGTGAGGGCACTTTCAACACAAGAAGGCTTTCTGATAAAAGCTATTTGCCAAATTTGATGAATAAGTTAAAAGAAGTTTTTGAAGCAAGTTTACCGAAGGTGGTAGAACTGAAGAAAAGAAAAGAAGAAGAATTGAAGAAGACGATTGAAGTAGTGAAGACTGTTGCAAAGCTTGCTGGAGAGGAACAGAGAGCTGAAGAAGTGCAGAAGAATGAAGAAGCTCATAAAGAGGAGAACAAAGAGCAAGATCAGAAAGATGAGTCAGAAGAATCGGTGCTGAATGAGACTGAGGTTAGAAAATCTTCTGATCTATCGAATGTTGAATTGGTTGATGAAAAAGAAAACAAATGCAGGAATTGCATAGAAATGTGCAAAGCCTGTATTGAAAAAGATGAATTGATAAAAACAAAAGATAATGAATTAAGCAAACTTGAAAATGGTTTCACAATAAAATGTAAAGATATGATTGAAAAAGAAGAAATTTTGAAACTAAAAGTTGAAAATTTGACACAGAAATGTCAAGGTCTTGAAAAGGATAATGATGTTTATAGACAACTGTGTTCTATAAAATGTGTTGATTGTGTTGAAAAAGAATCTAAATTTCAAGATTTACAAAAACCGTATGATTCTTTAAAGTGGTCGAGTCAGAGAGTACAAGAAGCTTATGATACTTTGAAGAGCCAAGTCAAAAGTTTTGATCAAAGATTGTCTGAAACTTTAACAACCAAAGAAATGTATGAGAGACAGTTTAAAGAAAAGCAAATTGAATTAAACAAATGTTTTGATGAAATTGCAAATCTTAAACAAGTCTTGGCTGAAAAAGAAAAGGTTGTTACAAAACTTCAAAGTTATCATAACTCTTCGTACATTCTCGAACGCATTTTCAACATCACACCAGATGACAAAGATACTGAAAATTGCAAAAAGGGTATTGGTTCAGAATTTCATCAGGTACCACCACCATTGAGAAACAACTATACTTTTTATGATGAGGAAAAGGTGGCAAAGGGTTTGAATATAGCTGACCAGTTACCTGAAAGTATCGATGTGACTTACTCCAAATCTGATGATGCTAATGATTCAGAGGTGGTAAGTAAGGTTGTTGAAAGCGTTTTGAAAGATGAGTCTACAAAAGGTAAGTCTGAATCACAGGATGAAGATGAAGGAAATTTTCATGATGGTTATTTGAAAAACACAAAATCCGAGAAAAATTTGGATGATGATTCAAAGGGATTGGTCTATACCATGATTGGATCAGACAAATTATTCTTAGATGTTGTATTCCCGATTCAGAATGTGATTTCAGAGAAGGTCGATCAAGTTTTTAAAATGGTTGAGATTGAGAAATCTGAGATTTCAAAATTTGCTGGTAAAGGTCATAAATCTTTTTATAACAAACCTGATTTTAAGAAGAAAAACATGAAGGCTGGTTTGGGTTATAAAAAGAAACGGAATTGGAATCAAAGTAAAAAACCAAATTTGCAACAAAAGATGAATTTTGTTCAAGGGAAAAGTTTGAAAGAAGAGGAAAAACTCAAATTTGGACAACAGTCTAATGAGGAGTTTGATGCTATGAAAAAGAAACAACAACAGGCCAAGGACGTTTCAAAGAAAGTGTGTTTTAAATGTGATCAAATTGGACATGTTGCACGAAAGTGTCCAAATCCAAAGCCTGTTGATGTTGAAAAACAGAAATCTGAGGATGTGAAATCAAGGTCAACCAGATTTGATTCGAAACAAACTTGGAGGTACAATACAAACAAGTTTGCTTCAAATCAAAATTGGAAATCAAACCCGAACAGGTTCGATTCAAGACAGACCTGGAATTCTCACACACCCAGATTAAGAACAACACAAAGTTGGAGAACATCTGTTGATATGACAAAACCTCAAGAGTTTTGGAAACCTAAAAATGTTGTTCAAAATCAAAAGGTTCAAAAAGAGACAAATTTTTACAAAAGAGGTACTCCGGAAGGTCAAATGTGGAGTGCTAAGAAACAAGTAACGTTGGAAAAAGATGAGAAAGTTGAAGTCAATGCTGAAAAAGTTTTAAATGATAAAGAGTTTCCGAAATTACATGAACATTATTGTGTTGAAATGCCTAAGGTCCAACAGACCTGGGCTAAATTGTTCAAATGATTGATAAAGTTTGAATGTGCAGGTGCTCAACGAGGCTGAAGATTGTGAGAATGATAGTTGGAGCAGCCTGGCACAGGAAGAGGTTGCAGGACCCTGGTTTGGTTGAACAGGGAGTTTAGTTTGAGTGATTGTTTGTACATAAATAAACAATATTTTCAAAATCCTAAAAATTGGAAAAATTAAAAACCAAAAATATGTTTTTAGTTTGTTAAAATTTGAAAAACCAAAAATATGTTGTTTTTAATTTTGTTTGAATGTATGTTGATTGAATACGCCGAAACCCTCACGGCTGAACAAACATGATTACTTTCATCAGATTGAAAAACGGTTTTCAAACCGTTAAGATCAATGGGTTGTATATCATGGGGGTATGTTATATTTTCTGCTTAAAGTGTTATATTTTCTGCAAAACAGAGCATGAGATGCAGAAAATGGATGGCGAGACAAAGCTATCAGTGTTGGTTGTCAAATTTTCTTTATATGATTTTGCATTTTAGGGGGAGTAATATTGTTAGAAAATACAAAAACATTTGAAAATTTGAAAAAGTAAAAAACATGATAAAATTCAAAAATTGAGTTTTTGCGTAAAAAGAGGAAATGATAGTACATCAGTAGACAGTTATAGTACGCTAAAGAAATGGAAAGTTTAAATGTGTTAAACGATCTCACTGTGGATGTGTCGGTAGGTTTTTATACATTTAGTAAACTTTTTCGGGATATAAACCTAAATTCAAACACTTGCTTATTTTGTGGGGAACACTAAAATTCAAACACTTGCTTATTTTGTGGGGAACACTACTTGGATTTATAGGTAACCCCTGAAATCTCGTTTGAAAGGTCTCTTAATCTGATATACTAGGTCTTTATACTCTATGATGTCTGGGGTATTATTCCGGGACTTCTGCTGAACGGTGGTTCTGACCTAGTCCTTGGCTAATACTTGCTGCAATGCTTGAAACACAACATTAAACCCTCAGCATGCTGAAACAATAAAATTGATAAATGCTGCTGTTGTAAGCAACAAGATCCTCTAAAGGGGACACACCGAAAAGTCGAAGCTGATATCTCTCTGCGTATACGGAAGTATCGACCTGAGATCCCTCGGCCCTCGCATACCTAATTTATATACAGATATCATTGTAGTATTCTCACCTGTAAGACTGATTATTGGGATTCTGGATACGGGAGTATATACAAGAGGTGGGACACATGAATGAGTTTAAGTTCTTAATACACCTAATTCGTATCCTGAATCAGTTGAAATTTGTATGAAAATTTAAGTGGACAAGTATATCGACAATCTAAGTGAATTGTTTAATTCTTACTGTGTAACTAAGCTCAACGGTACTTGTGACTTGTCAAAAACTGATATGATCCTCTGACGCATACTCAAACAAAAATATTGTCTGTAAATATGTTTGTACATATTTCTTTACTGCTTTATGTTTTCAGAAAATACAAAAATATTTTGATTTCTGCTTTATTTTCGACAAACCGATGTCTGAGTGCTGAGTTTCAAAATTTAAGTAAGCTGATTGTGTTTCTGAAAATAAAACAAGTTCATTAATTTGAAACTTGACGTTTTAAAATCAAAAATCAAAAACAGTTTGTGATATCTCCAAGGTCATTAATTTGGACTTGGATGATTAACTGTGGGGGATTTGGATGCTTATATTGTTATAGAGTTAGTTTCCGATACTATTCGATGAAACTACCAAATTCATGAATAGTGATTTCTAGAAAGATTGAATTGTCAGATTACGATATCTGGAAGATTAAAATGTTGTTACTTATAGTTGTATGAGTGATTGCAGGTAATCCAGACTACGATCCCGAGAGCTGAGTCTAAGGGGGAGTCTAAAGACAAGCTGAAAGTTAGGAGGAGCTTGTAGATGGAAAGCTAGGTGTCGATCCCTAAAAGCACGGAAGCTTAACGAAAGGGGGAGCCTGAAGAAAAAGACTACTGAGAGGGAGAGCAACTGAGTTGAAGACAGATCCACGGGGATTCTGTTCAAGATAGAGAAAGACAAGATGCTACGAGATTGACTACGGCAATATCCAAGGGGGAGTCTGTTAGTGCATTAAGTGTCTATCGCCTCTGTCAATCAAAATCGTAGTAGAAACCGAAGAATGCAAGACTTGATGATGTTATTAGTTAGTAAAGGCAAGGTGGCAATTTTGTAAATAATGAGATTTCTCATTATAACCTTGTGCCTATAAATAGGAAGTCATAGTGTTAGATTTAGGACTTTTGCCATTTAGAGCATTTGGAGAGCTAGAGATCTAGAGAGAGATTCTAGAGAGAGAAAGCTTGTCCACGTGATTCAGGTTCTTGTACACTATCAAATCTATCAAAGAATCACAGTTTATTTTACTGTTCGTGTGTTCGGTCTCACTCGTGCACGGATTCCGCACGTCGTACGAGTCGGTTAGCAATCGAAACGGAGTCAAACCGGTCCTACACCGTACTCAATCGAATTGGCCAATGGGAAGTTAGTAGAAGCCAATGAAGTTATCAGAGGTTGTGTGATCGAATTAGGAGAGCGTGAGTTTGCTTTAGATCTACTACCAGTCCAGTTGGGAAGCTTCGACGTGGTGGTAGGAATGGATTGGTTATCAGGCAACAAGGCAGAGATAGTTTGTCATGAAAAGATTGTTCGTATCCCAACCAAAGATGGCGAGACAATTGTGGTTCACGGAGAGAAGCGTGATACGCCGTTAAGAATTATCAGCTGCCTGAAAGCGCAAAAGTGTTTGCAGAAAGGATGTGTTGCCTTCCTGGCACACATTGTGGATAAGAAGGCTGCTGAGCCAAGAATCGAAGACATCCCTGCCGTGAGGGAGTATCCAGAAGTCTTTCCAGAGGACTTCCCTGGATTGCCACCTCAGAGGCAAGTAGAGTTTCACATCGATTTAGTTCCAGGCGCCGCGCCTGTGGCCAAGGCAGCATACAGACTTGCTCCATCTGAGATGCAGGAACTGTCGACACAACTTCAAGAGTTGTTAGACAAGGGTTTTATCCGACCAAGCTTCTCACCTTGGGGAGCTCCGGTCCTGTTTGTCAAGAAAAAGGACGGTAGTTTTCGTATGTGCATCGACTACCGGGAGCTGAACAAGCTGACGATCAAGAATAGGTACCCTCTGCCAAGAATCGATGATCTGTTTGATCAACTGCAAGGCTCAAGCTTTTATTCAAAGATCGATCTTCGATCTGGATACCATCAGTTAAGGATACAAGAGGAGAGTATCCCAAAGACAGCCTTCAGAACTCGTTATGGACACTACGAGTTCCTTGTTATGCCGTTTGGTTTGACAAACGCACCTGCAGTCTTTATGGACTTGATGAATAGAGTTTGCAAGCCGTACTTGGACAAGTTCGTGATTGTGTTTATCGACGACATCTTGATCTATTCAAGAACAAAGGCCGAGCAAGAACAGCATCTTAGAGCCATTCTAGAGCTGCTAAAGAAGGAACAGCTGTATGCCAAATTCTCTAAGTGCGAGTTTTGGCTACGAGAGGTGCAATTTCTTGGGCACGTGGTAAATGGTGATGGAATGCACGTGGATCCAACCAAGATCGAGGCGATCAAGGATTGGGAAACGCCAAAGACGCCAACCGAGATTCGGCAATTCTTGGGTTTGGCTGGCTATTATCGAAGATTCATTGAGAATTTTTCGAAGATCGCTCAACCATGGACGCTCCTCACGCAGAAGGATAAGAAGTTTGATTGGGAAATCAAACAGGATGAAGCGTTTCAGATATTGAAGGATAAGCTTTGTAACGCACCAATTTTAGCTCTACCAGAAGGTACTGATGATTTTGTGGTATACTGCGACGCATCGCGTCAAGGATTGGGTTGTGTGTTGATGCAACGCCAAAAGGTTATTGCTTACGCATCGCGTCAACTAAAAGTGCACGAAAAGAACTATACCACACACGATTTGGAGCTCGGCGCAGTGGTATTTGCACTAAAGATCTGGAGACACTACCTTTATGGTACGAAGTGTACAATCTTTACAGATCACAAGAGCCTACAGCATATATTCAACCAGAAGGAGTTGAATATGAGGCAAAGACGATGGGTTGAATTGTTGAACGACTACGACTGCGAGATAAAGTATCACCCAGGGAAGGCGAATGTAGTCGCCGATGCCCTAAGTCGTAAAGAGAGAATCAAGCCCATAAGGGTTAGAGCTTTAGAAATGATTATCCGAACCGATCTTTCCTTACGCATTCGTGTCGCGCAAAAGGAAGCTCTCAAGAAGGAAACCTTGAAGAAGAATATCTCCGTGGGATGGAGAAGCTACTGGTACCAAACGAGGAAGGAACGTTATGCTTCAAGAAAAGGATTTGGGTTCCTCTGTTTGGTGGGTTAAGGAAAGTTATTTTTGATGAAGCTCACAAATCACGGTACTCTATCCATCCTGGAGCGGATAAGATGTACCAGGATCTCAAGGATTATTATTGGTGGCCTAGGATGAAAGGCGATGTTGCTGTTTATGTGAGCAAATGTTTAACGTGCGCTAAGGTTAAAGCCGAATACCAGAAGCCTTCAGGACTTCTGCAACAACCTGAGATTCCCAAGTGGAAATGGGAACAAATCTCAATGGATTTTATTACGAAATTGCCAAGAACGCCAAGAGGCCATGACACTATCTGGGTGATAGTGGATCGATTAACGAAGTCAGCACACTTCTTACCTATCAGAGAGAAGGATAATACGAGCAAATTGGCTGAAATTTACATGAGAGAGATCGTCGCGCGCCATGGAGTACCTCTCTCAATCATCTCTGATAGAGACGGAAGGTTTGTGTCAAGGATATGGCAATCCTTCCAAGAATCCTTTGGCTCACAATTGAATCTGAGCACTGCGTTTCATCCGCAAACTGACGGCCAGAGCGAGCGAACGATACAGACTTTGGAAGACATGCTGAGGGCGTGTATTATGGATTTGGGCGGTAGCTGGGATAAACATTTGCCTTTGGTCGAATTTTCATACAACAACAGCTACCACACCAGTATTGGTGTCGCGCCATTTGAAGCCCTTTACGGACGTAAGTGCCGATCACCTCTATGTTGGGCTGACGCAGGTGATAGGCAGCTTGCTGGTCCCGAAATCGTCCAAGAGACGACAGACAAGATTGCGCAGATTCTTAAACGCATCGAAGCAGCTCGCCACAGACAAAAGGCCTATGCGGATCCAAACCGAAAACATGTTAATTTCCAAGTTGGAGAGATGGTGTTATTGAAAGTCTCACCCTGGAAGGGTGTGGCACGCTTCGGGAAGCATGGGAAGTTAAATCCGCGCTACATTGGTCCTTTCAGAATTCTGGAAAGAATAGGACTAGTAGCATACAAGTTGGACCTACCTGCTGAACTGAATGGTGTTCACGATACATTTCATGTATCCAACCTAAAGAAAAGTCCAACTCAAGTTACCGTTGCCATTCCCACCGACGAGATTCATGTTGACGACACGCTCCACTTCATTGAAGAACCTGTTGAGGTCACGGATTGGAAAGTGAACAAGACCCGCCGGAGCAGTGTCAAACTCGTCAAAGTTCGTTGGAATGCCAGACATGGTCCTGAATACACCTGGGAACGTGAGGACCGGATGAAAGAGAAATACCCCCACCTTTTTCCTAAGAACCCTGCATCTTGTAGCAGAACTTAAATTTCGGGACGAAATTTATTTAACGGGGGGAGAATGTGACAACCCGCACTAAACCAGGTATCCGTACGACTTAATTAGTAATTAATTACTGCTTAATTACTGTGCTTGTTTGAACTAGCTGATGAACTGCTACTTGATATCTGATACATGTACTTACTTGCATCATACTTTACTTATCGTCACTACATTATTTACATGCTGAACCCTAGTGACAACCATGATGCACAAAAAGCACTGTAGCACAATAACGGATAACCTATTGAACATGCTGATAAAGCCAGCATCAGGCAAACACTGCCTCTAAGGCCTGTAAGAGCCTGAAATATTTTGCTACACTAAGTGGTGAGTGTAGGGATACAAGGGTTGTAGAACTGCGTCTCTAGGGATAAGTCACTATGACTGGATGTGCCTAAAACGTACCCTAAGTACAAAACTCAGCACTTTACACAATAATTCAGCTTTTAGCTAACTAATAAAGTGCCAAAACATGAGAAAAATAACACTAGACACTTTCCAAAGTGTCAGGAATGAGCAGTGTCACTAAAAAGAGTAATAACGACACTTTAAAGCTTTAGTAACGCTTTAACGGATTACTATCCAACCGAACAACCGGACTATACCCGGAACATGAAAATATTGTTATTTTCATTATTTATCTTTTTCTGAGCCAGTTAGGGTCCCTGATTACTGATGTAGAGTGTGAAACATGGGTGTTTAGGTGTTGATTTTACGTGGTTTAGCTTGTTTTATATGATCATATGCGTGGAATAGGCTTACTACGAGTGTTCGTGGTTTTACAGGTAAATCACTTAATTCAGTGAGTTTGGAACACATGGTGAAGGAAACGGATTGCAAGCATATGCATGAGTTGTTGAGGGTATTAATGATTAAATGTATTTTTTCTAATAAAGACCCTAAAAAGGGAATCATCACAATACAAAGATACCATCATAGTTGGCGGCTGGTGAGACTTCCTAGGGACTTGGGAGCGAGAATTGAAGTACAACACATCATCTCATCAATTAACATCAGCATATTTACAAGTGAATATTGAGGGGTGATGGTTATTGTTTTTCTTTACAACACAACATCATCACAACAATAAAGAACATGCAGATTGTATGGGGGCGCCAACTTCAACACAAACAAACAAAAGTGGTTTTGATTTCTTGGAGAGCAGCCATATTCATGTGACTTTGGAGCATTAAAGACCTTTTTGGGGGCTCTTGGATACTCACGTGAATATACAAGGAAGTGGTGGCCAATATAGGAGAACGTTTATAAGTAGCCATTACATCACCAACATAATCAATCATCTTTGGTGGCTGACTTATTATGGATGCACGTGAGGACAAAAATTAATTTGGACATATGAGCCAAGAGCACATGCAAAGGAAATAAAACAAAAAGAAACAGAGGCATGCGATTGTGGTTTACGGTTTTAACATGTGACCTACGGTAAAAATACGGAAAAGCACGTTTGGCTTCTTGTGGAACAATTTTAAGAGGGTTTTAAAACCCAAATTCAATATACTTCGTTGACTTCTAGTGGGCCACGAAAGGCAGCAGATAACATTGTTTTGGTGGGCTTTTGAATGACATAACATCATCAATATCATCGAATTAGGGGGCGGCCAATTTTTACAACACTTTTGGCTGGAAGAACATCACACGACATCATCACTATTCCACGCATACCGACTCGATCATGCAATCCACTTTCTACCGAGCTTCGGAAGATCGCACGAACATCATGAGCGGCTAGACTCTTTGTGGCTTCCTCCAGACAGATGGTTCAGTTAGGTTTTATTTATTTTCAGTTTTATTCATGTTTGGAATTACTTTTGGATTGACAAACCTTTATAAGTAATTTGATGTGTTGATTTTGTTTGAACTATTTGCTTGTGTTTTTGAGTCCTTACTTTACAATTTGTTCGGTTGATGACAAAACCTTGTAGCGGATTGGGTGACATAGAGTAGGTTGATTCACGCTAGTGAATGGGGTTAATTGACTTATAAGAGATCTGATGACAAAGACCCGTTTTCAGTAACCAATCAAACTAATCAACTTTCTCACACTATGTCTATGTGGTGTCAATTATTGAATTAAACTGAGATTTTGTAAACCTAGAACCTGAAGTTTGGAGGAGGTTACCTTTACCACTATTGTTTTCTAAATCACGTTAGTTTAGACTTTATTTTCTAAAAAACAACCAAACCAATCAATTAATTATTTTATTTAGTTAATTTAGATAGAAAACCAATTCTGACCACATACTCCTCGTGGACCGACACCCTACTTACCCTAACTAGTTAAGGTATTTAGGAACTTTTTAATTATATTTTTGACCGACCAAACGACATCGATCAAAATCCTAACACCCTTTGTAACGCGTGACACACAACTAACCAAGTTAACTACTTAACTAACTTGGTTTAACCTAACTAATAAGTAACTAACTAGTTGATTTCGAACCAAGGACCCCCCCCCCACTACAAACCGTCCCCATCTAGGGGACATACATGGTACAATTGTGATTATAATAATCATCCATGCATGATATCTTGAGGACACATGATCCAAAGGGTAATTAACTTGTGATTTGTCTATAAGTTAGAAGCTTAACACACCATTCATTTCATCACCACACTTCACCATCCAAAGCTCTCTCTCCCTCTTGCTCTACTCACGGCCGAACACCCCTTGGGACACCCCATCCATTTTTGATCTTGATCAGCCGATTCCAAGTCCATACAAGTGTCGAGGGTCGTATACAAGGAGTCTTGGAGCAAACGGAACGCGAAGGACCTCTTTCCCTAGCTTTTATCCACCTCTTTTGCGCATAGATTCTTCCCTAGCCCCGAGCTAGAGGTATAATGCTTAAAACTCGTTCTTGAACTAATCTAAGATGGTTAATAAGATGTAAGATGATTAAAACTCGGAATCTTACAAGTTGATGCTTTAAAGTCTACTTAAAACACTAAAAATGGTGGTTAATAGCTTATATGTTGTGTAAAAGATGTAGTATTCGAAATGTATGATTATTTAGGCCCGATCTATGATGTGGTAGCTCGGATCATCGTTTAACCCGGTTTGGTAAGATCATGGATCTTAACATAAGCTTGTTTTGAATAATACAAGGGTTAAAAGGTGAAACTCTACCACACGCGAATCATGAACTTGTGTAAAAGAGTTTTACTTGTGAAATTGTGTTTAAAACTAGCAGATCTACGCATCTGCAGGTGGTATTTTCAAAGAACCACGTATCAAAGAAATCATGTATTTTAAAAGATGGATCTTACACTAACAAGCATGATTTTTATAAACCACAAGTGTGTAAACACTTGTGAAATGAAAAGATCCGACAAAATAACAGCTTTTGTAAAAAGATGACGGGAAGTTGTAAAGATGGATTTTCTCTAAAAACGAGGTTTTTACAAGATCAAATTACCTTATATGAGGATCTACTAAATTTAAGGAGATTTACACCACAGTTTTGGGAAAACTACAAGTTCATGTAATTTTTGGCAAGTTACACATATGTTGATTAATTGTTGTGAGAAAAGTTGTTCTGATCAAATAAAGAAAATTGTTGAGTTGATTTGATAAAGAAAATGATACGCTTGAAAGCGTGGCCACCTCCAGTTACAAAGGAAACTCTGGCGAAATTTTTCTAAAAACCTAACACTTAGAACTATTTACACTACAAGTGTTAGAAATATTTTTGACATGTTTTCGAAATATAAATTTCGCCATGACTTTATTTACTAAATATTTGGAGGTGGGATTTTCACAAAATTTAACGTGATAAATATATATTTTTTTCACACACTGTTTATGATTATTTTGTGAGAACACATAGATATTATTTTTAGAGTAAAAATAATATTTACGAACGATAACGAATCCAAAATAATACGAACGCATTCACCATAAATATATAAGTTACACCGGTAAGTATACTACCACTCGATTGTTAAAACGTAACTTACGCACTTACGGAAATATTTATGAACGCGTATTTTTAACAACGTATTATTGGAGAAAAATTATGTGAAATTGGAAATATATACATATATTAAGTGAGACTTCATGATATAATTTGAACGCACTTGTATTGAATCCCCCATCCTTGGGAAGGAGATTAACTACCAAGTATATACAGAATGTAAACACGAAATAGTTGTCTAACTATTTCCCAAAGACTTAAACTATAAAGCTAAGGCACGGCCGTCCGTCTAATAGAAATTAGAACCTGTAGGTCGTCGCACAGCTGCGTGAGCAGGAGATACTTGGTAGAGACGCTTCACAGTGAGTTCATGTCCCCCTTTTCTCTAACTGTTTTCAGTTTTCTTAACTGCGGGGGTGAAATACATGTTACTATGATTACGAATGTTTCTTACATGGTATGGTCAGCTAAGGTAGGAACTGCTAGGTTATGTGATTGGGTAGGTGAAACCTTAAGAACATTAGTCCTCGTAGTACGATCGAGGGATACAAGTGATAGGCCTATTTGAGCATAACAAACACCACCCATGCGCCCGCAGGTTGGACCATGTGGTGACCTTGTCTTAACACCACCCATGCGCCCGCAGGTTGGACCATGTGGTGACCCCGTCTTAACACCACCCATGCGCCCGCAGGTTGGACCATGTGGTGACCTTGTCGTAACACCACCCATGCGCCCGCAGGTTGGACCATGTGGTGACCTTGTCCTATCCCCTCCCATGCGCCCGCAGGTTGGACCATGTGGATACACAATAACTGATATGTTTCCTTATTTGCTTTCATACCAGAGTTTACAAAACATTCATACTTGCAATGATTACAAAGGTTTATTCGCGCGCACATACTAAACACATGAACTCGCTCAACATTATTGTTGATTTTTCAACTTACATGTATTTCAGGGAATTAAAGGATCTGGCGCGGTATGACACGTTTTTCCCGCTGCACTAGTTACGAGGTCATCCGGGTTTTGGGAATGTGACTCTTTCCTGGACAAGTCACAATCCTTAAACTGTGTTTATGTCATGTTGATGTTTGTGATTGTTAAGGCACTGTTGTTGTATTTGGTTTTCAAAACTTAATTAAATGGATGATCTTGCATGGTTTTTATTTCATATAGCTTGTTATGGTTAAGCTATGGTATTAAGAAGTCACACCAAAATAACCACGCTTCCGCAAAGCCAGGGTGTGACAAAAATGTACAAGGATCTTCGTACTAAGATCTGGTGGCCTAGTATGAAGAAAGATGTTGCCTTGTATGTGTCAAAATGCCTAACTTGTCTCAAAGTCAAGGCAGAACATCAACGACCTTCTGGTTTGCTTGTACAACCAGAGATACCGGTTTGGAAGTGGGAGAACATTGCCATGGATCTCATTACTAAGTTACCGCGTACGTCTAAAGGTCACGATGCTATTTGGGTTGTAGTTGATCGTTTGAAAAAATCTGCTCATTCCTTACCAATCCGTGAGGATTCCTCTGCTGAGAAGCTTGCCAAGATCTATGTAGACGAGATTGTATCACGACATGGTGTTCCTTTAGATATCATTTCTGATCGTGATGCTCGATTTTCATCTCATTTTTGGAAGGCCATGCAATCTGCTTTGGGAACCCAACTGAATCTAAGCACTGCTTATCATCCCCAAACAGATGGCCAATCTGAGAGAACGATTCAAACTTTGTAGGATATGCTTAGAGCATGCGTGATAGACTTTGGTGGTAATTGGGATTCTCATCTGCCACTGATCGAGTTCTCTTACAACAATAGTTATCATGCTAGCATTAATATGGCGCCATTCGAAGCTCTCTACGGTCGAAAATGTCGTTCACCTGTCTGTTGGAACGAGACCGGTGAAGCTCAGCTTACTGGACCTGAGCTCGTTCTGGAAACAACAGACAAAATCAAGAAAATCCGCAATAATCTTGTGACAACTCGAAACCGTCAAAAGAGATATGCGGATATGCGACGCAAGCCCTTAGAATTCCAAATCGGAGACCATGTCCTACTCAAGGTGTCACCTTGGAAGGGAGTGGTGAGATTTGGAAAGAAAGGAAAACTTGCACCTCGATATGTGGGACCATTTAAGATTGTGGAAAGAGTTGGAAAGGTTGCCTATCGATTGGAGCTACCTCCAGAGCTTGGAAATATTCACCCGACTTTTCACGTGTCCAATCTGCGAAAGTGTTTAGCTGACGCTGATCTACACGTTCCTCTCGACGAGATCCAAATCGATGAAACAATGCACTTTGTCAAGAAACCCGTGGAGATCGTGGACCGTGCTTTCAAATAGTTGAAGAACAAACGGATTCGATTGGTCAAAGTTCGCTGGGGATCCAAACGTGGCCCAGAGTTTACCTGGGAACGTGAGGACCAGATGAAGATGAAATATCCGCATTTGTTTTCACAAGCTTCCTCTAGTTAAAATTTTGGGACGAAATTTCCTGAAGTAGGGGAGACTGTGACAACTGTGTTCTGTAATCGATGTTCGATGTAAAACAATGATGATTATTAATAAAACAATGTGCTTTGGTGTTATTATAAGTGTTTTGGTATTTCTATGTGTGTATTTGTGTTTGGTGACTTTTCAATTCGATGCGATTCCGATTGCAAGCTTTAAATCGCGTTCTGGAAGGTTATACGCAAACTGGTGCGTAAACGCATTCAGTATAACGCGAAAAACACTCCGGAATAGTGACATAGGCTTAACATACCATAAATAACCTCCACATAACTTAGAAATAAGTTTTGAATGGTTTGGTGTGTTGATATCAACTTTGTTCGATCGCAGGGACTATTTGTGTCAAACTGCGAAACTATGCCGATTTGTATAGTAACGAACAATCCAGAACTTGATCATAAGTTAAACATACCCTAAATAACCTTTACATAGCTTAGAAATAGGCTTTGAGGGGTTCGGTATGCTAAAATAAACTTTATTGATCAATAAGGGACTAAAAGCGTCAAAAAGTGCATAAGTTTGCATTTTCGCGCATATCTTACGTTCTGAATATATCCGGACCTCCAAAAATTTATGCAGGCATTAAAATATTTTATTTTAGTGTTTGGCATAAGAAAATTCCATTCGTCGCTTAATTTGGATCGTTTTTGCGTCCGTTACGACTTCCGTCGTAATTAACCGAACAACGCAACCGTACGACCAAACGAACCGACATCCGAGATAATTTTGAGCATGTTTCATGTTCCCTATGCTTTAACATACTTGTGAAGCTTAAAAATGGGCTTGACGGGTGTTAGAGGTGCCAAAACACGACCATACGCGCACAGGGACCAAAACTGCCAAAACTGAAACTTGCTGGTCTACAGGGTCCTTACGGACCATAAGGGTGAAGACCATATGGTCCGTAAGCATTTCCTAGTTCATCAGAAACTTCTTTCCAGTCTGTTTCCAGCTGTTACACTCACAAAACCCACTTCCACATGTTATTTCCTGATGCTAGGGGGCCATTTTGATGTATCCTTAGTATTGTAACACATGTATGGATGAGATTGAAACACGGTTTACGATAAACGAACTTAACGGTTCAAGGAAATCTATAAATACCCACCCTCACTTCACTTGCAAACCCACAATTTGAAATTTGATTTATGCTCTCTAAGTGGAAGTATATACTTCCTACCTGAGAGAAAATCGGATCAAATCTTGCGGGGACCTCCTGTAAGTGTTCTTTTGTTCTTTTCATTCGTATTAGCGTTAAAGTCAAACTGCGTTTGACTTTCCGCATTGACCAGTTTATGGTCAATGTGAAGTTCGTTTGAACTTCATAACGTGAGTGTAATCACGATGGTTATAGTCCCTAGTGACTATACCTACTGATTACCACGTTATCTAGGCTCAGTGACGAGTCGTAGTTTCGGCCAAAATACGTATTCTTGCGTATTTTGTAACCAAACTACTCTTAGGTATCAAAACCGTTTGTTTTGATACCAAACTTGTTTTCTAACTTAGTTAAGCATGTTTTAACATGCTTAGCTCGTCACTTTTAGTTTTGTGCTTGTCTAGGGTCGTAAAGGTAAGCGATCTAAACAATCGCTTATACTTTCGAACCCGACCCGTTTGGTCGATCATTAGGATCCGACCAAACACATTAGGTGACCATAGTTGTACAGTGAATAACCTTCCGAGGTTATATCTTATGGTCACGACGTTTAGTTAGTTGTATGATAGGTAGTTTATATGCCTTAGGTAAATTACCAAAATACCCTCTTTGTGCCAAAATTCATTTTAAGCATATGTAACATAAATTTTGACATATAAACTGATTTGGAAACAATATTAAACATGTTAAGGCATATTTTACTTGTCATAGGACTAGTTAGGCAATCCGAACGCATTTTACGCGAACGGCGCGTTAAAGTAGCATAAGCTACCTAAACGGGTCGTAACAGGTCAGAAGCACTTAGGTTAGGTTTCATTTAGGATGTAGGCCTTGTTAAACCATATCACATGAGTTCCAACACTCATTTGGTTTACAAGACCTCATTCTGTTCGATCTTCCGATTTAGGCGTCTATTGTTTGACTAGTGATTCAAATACTAGGTGCTGCTTGATTTCTCTGGGTTTCTCGAGTTTGTTGAAGTACTATTGATTGAGGATACCTTGCACTACATGTGAGTACATAGTTCCCCTATTTTACTATTTTCAAATGTTTTGGGGTGATTCATATGTACAAAATGTTTTCAAGGTTTAAACGATGATTTAAAAAACGAATAGAACGATTTATACTAAACTAATAACGATTTCGATAATGTGAACGAACTTGTTGGTTGTAGTTACATAACGAATGACATTCATTAATTTTGGCCGAACCGACCAGTATTAGGTTATGGTACCATAGGATCCGACAAATCCCGTTATTGCACTATACCCATGGTTATGTGTGGGTGTTGTGGGTAACGACTGAATCTGTAATTATTAACTTACCCTTTGGGGGTTTGTTAATACGAGAAGCGAGGAACGAGGTAGTCGAGTCACGAAGGTTTGAATGTTATTAGCGAGACGACCATATATAAGTTTTCACAATTAAAACGAGGATGATTTAAACGAGTAAACTATTTGGAAACGATGTTAAACAATTTGGGTAAACCATTGATTTTTGGCTAGTGTTTAGATAACGGGACGGGTGTAATGTGGTGAAAACATGGTAGATATGCCGCTGGTACTTCTTATATATAAGTGTTTTCAACATATTACATACCGTGGCGTTATTTAGTTCACTTGGGTAAACGATATTGAAACGATGTCACACAACGATGTTTTCGAAATAATATACGAGTTTTATTAACGAGTTTATACGAGATGTTTTACAAGATGGTTTTTCTAAAACAAAAAGCTTTTGGGGTTAAGAATCATGGCTACGAAATTTTATAAATTATAACCATCTTGAATTGAGTTGGTTAATCATGTTGCAATATTATACTCTTTTCAAAACAAGGTTTTAGAGGTATTGCAATATATGTAAACAAGCCATGATTCCGATACTCTTATAAAACCTATATACTCGCCATCATTTCTTTGCTGACTTTGTTTTTTTACATATGTTTCAGGTGTTGTTGCTCGATTGACGTTCTAGGATGCATGCGTCACATAGGATCTGGATGAGGACTTAGTGACATAAAACGATGATAGTTGATATAAAACTTGTTTGTTATGAGTTAAAACAATGTTAATGCTTAATATTATCAATAAAACGAAACACTTTTTGTATCCATGGTTATGAAACGATAATTTTGTTACAACACTCCCTGACGTTTCCGCCACGCTTTGTTGTTTTACGTGGTCGGGGTGTGACACAAGTCACTCGTTCGACTCGCACATTTCACTATAAACACGAGAATTTGCGTTGGACCAGGAGTGAAATCCATACTTCGATGCGATTCTCTCTATCTATCTCGTGGTTCCATCACACAAACAGGAATGGAGTCGCTAAGTTAGGGGTGAAACCCGAATCTTGCTGACCTATTCCGCTCTATATTGTGGTTTTTACAAAAACTCGCACCAAAGTCTCGATGGATTCCAACGACTCGAGTTGCGTGAATAACCGAAGGGATGCGTGCCATTCACTGCATGCCGGTGATAGAGCATAGTCTATTAGGCCAAAACGTGTGCTCGAAGTCCTCGAGAGTAGTCGAATCTCTTTGGGTAGTCAACGTCTATCAAGCCAAGACAATCTCTTTTCAGTTTTATGTGTTTCGATTCTGGATTTCGCCGTCGCAGACTCTGAGATTTATCGATTTTATGTGTTTTTATGTGATTTTATGTGTTTATGTGTTTTGATTTTTGGTGATTTATACGCTTTTCACAATTCGCTTTGATCAACACACACAACTCGCACTGTACATCTATCTCAATACGCTAACAAATCGCTTGTGTTATTCGCAATCATTACTCGCTACTCGTACTCGCAATACTCGATCGCTTTACGACGCTGTGAAAGATGGGTGAATACGTGCAATATATGTAGGTCAATAGGTGCAAAATATAGTGTGTCCTCATGTGTTTCGGTGCTCAACGTGCTTATGTGTTTCTGTGCTTATGTGATTCTGTGGTTTATGTGCCTACGTGACTATGTGTTTATGTGATGATACGTGTTCCTGTGCTTTATATAAAGTAGCTTTTGGTAAGATCGCTAGACTATACTAGGATTAATCAAAATTATGTCTGAGTCCTATGACGATGTCTGTTTGCAGACAATGTCGTCATTTGGATCACACACTATTCGCTCCGCCCGTCATAACCACGAGGACAAACGCATCGCTGCACTATTCGTAAAGCAGATGGCGAAAGTCATTCCGCAAATTGTTAGCAAGCTAAACGAAAGTGCTAGCAAATCCTCTGAAGAATCCAGGACTGATTCTCCTAAAGCTACTTTTAGCTTCAAGCACTTCAAAGTGTGCGGTCCCAAAGAATTTATCGGAGAAGACGGGCCTACGGCCATGTTTCAATGGTTTGATTCAATCGAAGTCACCCTGCGCCAAAGTGGCTGTCCGGATTGTTAACGCCACCGTCGTCTTCCAATCCAGGGCTCTGGATTGGTGGACTGCCGAGAGAAACAAACGAGGGAATGATGCAGCTTATGGGCTGACGTGGGATGAGTTGAAGGACATCATGATGTAGGAGTTCTGCCCTCCCCACGAGCTCCAGAAGCTGGAGGACGAATTCTGGCATATCAGACAGGATGGTGGCGACAACGCTGGTTTAACTGCTCGCTTTAAGCAGCTGAGTATCATCTGTCCGGGTCAAGTTACTACTCCCGAGATTACCATCAAGAAGTATATCCATGCTCTGCCGGATTGTGTTGCTGACTTCGTTCAAGCTGCGAAGACGACAGCTATCGAGGAAACCTACCTGCTCGCTGCTGAGATCAACGATAAGCGAGTCAGGGTTGGTTACTTTGATAAAGCCTCCAAGAATCTGCATTAAGTTACCGCTGCTCCCACCACTGAAACCGCCACATCGCAATCTTCAAGGTCCTCCCGCCGCAAGAGAAAGAACAACAGCTCCAGCAACAAGAACTGTGCAGTAACTGCCACTCCACTCCAAGCCGTACCTGCCCAACCGCAACCGCTAAACCGCCAAGTAGCGGTGCCTGTGGCCAATGCACCGCCAGCCAAGCGTGCATATACTGGCCCACACCCGCTCTGCCCTACTTGTACTTATCATCACCCGGTTGGAATCGCATGCCGGTTTTGTGTGCACTGCAACCTGTACGACCACTTCACCGCTAACTGCCGTACCGGTCCTCGCCAAGCCCCAGCTCAAGCTCCTGCTCTACCAGCTCCGCAAGCACAACAAGCAGCTCCTGCTCCCGCTGCTTATGCAAGAGCCTGCTTTGCGTGTGGTGATCCCAACCATTTTGCAAACGTCTACCCAAAAAGAGTGGTGAAGCAAGAGCCACAGCAGCAACAGCAGCCCGCACCGCAACAACACCAGCAGCAGCAGCCAACTCAGCAAGCAGCCTGCGGGCGAGTCTTCAACATCAACGCCCGTCAGGCTCAGGCAGACAACAACGTTGTTAATTGTACGTTTCTCGTAAATGGTATATATGCTTCGTGTTTATCTGATACTGGAGCCGATATCTGTTTTGTATCGTTCGAATTCGAAAGGCTCCTTAACGGTCACGTTTTCCCGATCAATCTTATCCTGATGCAACTTGGTAGCTTTGATGTCATAGTAGGTATGGATTTCCTTCGGGAGAATTATGCTGAAATTGTTTTTTTCGATAAAATGATTCGTTTCTCTCTCGAAAATGGTGATCAATTGTGTGTTTATGGCGAAGTCACTTAGAAGAAGTTGCAGCTCATGTCGTGCGTCCAAGCTAGCAAGTATCTCCGCAAGGAATACCAAGCTTTCTTGGCGCACATCGTAGTAGCGGAGGGAAAGGAAGTCAAGGCAGTAGACAAGGTGCCCGTGGTTCGTGATTTTCCTCGAGTATTTCCCGACAATATACATGTTACATGCTGGTTATGCGTAAACTTGTTCTCGCTATCTACTATACTATTAAACTTGTATGCTCACTTTTACACTATGTGTATTGACCTCTATTTTAACGTATGTGACAGGTGTTTAGGATGCTTTGCTTGTTACTTGCTGGAATCAAGCTAGGATGCAGTCTAGAAACAAACCTAATAAAATCTGAGTTGTCGGAACAGTTTGCTTGTTTTTGAGACAATTTTCTATAATAACTATTGTTACTTTATCTGTTAGTAGTATGGGATATTAACATTAAAGAATCGGTAATTTAATAGTTGTTGTGGATTCTCTTGAACAATCTGTTTCGCTCAGTGCCACGCCCCGATGATTCCGCCATCGGTTGGGGTGTGACAAATCCTATCCACCGGATTGAAAGTATTAGAGAAATCATCTGTAATCATAGCCAAAGACCCATCCAAGTGGAACATGTTTAAGAACCTGTTCGCGTTATGGAGCTGATGCGTGTGAAGTGTATATATAAGTTTAAATATATTTTAAGCCCTTTTTACACTTTTTAGTCAAGTTTTAAATTTATAAAACACGATATTTACTAACACTAAACACACATATGGGCAAGTGCACCCATCGTGAGCGTAGTATAGTGTTGGTAAGATACCGAGGTCGTCCAAGGACACAAGAGCTTTTAGTACCGGTTTATCCTCAACGTCTAATCAAATCAAAAGTTTAGAAAAATGTTTTAAACTAAAAAAAATAAAAATTAACTAAAATGCTGAAAAATAAAAATAAAAGAAAAACAGATAGACAAGATGAATCACTTGGTTCCAACTCGTGTTTAGTGTAACCTTTGATTATTTCCGCACTTTTGCACTTATTTAAGAGATTATCTTAGTTATTGTAGTAGGCCCCTCTTTTGGAGGTGACGTTACCCTCAACCCAGTAGTTTGAGTCAGCAAGGATACAATCCTAAAGGGTCGGATTATTGAAAGATAATTAATTAAGTTATTAATTCAAATTATGGTAGGCCCCTCTTTTGAAGGTGACGTTACCCTCGACTAAGTAGTCTGAGTCAGCAAGGATACAGTCCTAAGTAGCCGGGTTATAGTATTAATAGTAGTTAACTTATGAGGGGATCAAAGAGTTTGGACCCCCTCCATCCAATACCGTTAAGTATTGAAGGAGGTCCTACTAAATTTGACCCAGGTCCCTTGCAGGATCTCTAAACGCTGAACAACGGGAAGACTCTTACCAAACCGTTCCCTTAACCCCCGACCAGGTAGCCAACATACCTCCATATAGACCATGGAGATATGAATGGTGAAAATCTTTTATTTTATATAGACAGTAAAATAATGGCAAGACACCACGGACAAACGATAAGGAAGAATCACCTTCAACATAAGAAACTAGTTATTAAAGTCATTAATACATAACCAATTAAAAAGTGCGAAAAGATTAAAAGTAAAAAGTATTACACTAGACACTTTGTCTTCACCAAGTGATGTAAGAGACTTAGGCAAACATGGCCTTGATTGTCAAGAACTCTTACGATCAATCTTGGATCCCGAGACGACTCACACACTCTATGATGGACAATGGATGATGGTGGTGGATGATGGTGTTATGGTGGTGGTGGGTGGTGGGTGAAGTGTGAGAGAGGTGGTGTGCCAAGGGATGGTTTGAGCTTGAGCCAAGCACTCCTATTTATAGGCTGAACAGAAGCTTCGGCACGGCCCTGTGTCCAGTGGGCACGGCCCCGTGTCCACATCCTTCTCTTTCTTCATTAATTGCTCTTGTCTTTATTAGTTGACCACGCCCCCGTGTCCACTGAGCACGACCTCGTGTGCAGAAGCATATCTGTACTATGAAGATTTGCCTAGATTCTGTGAATCTTATAGTTGACCACGGCCCCGTGCCCACTGAGCACGGCCCCGTGGTGGGCAATAGAAGCTTCTACCACTTTGTCTTTTCTGCTGACACTTGGGCACGCCCCCGTGCTGGCTGAGCACGGGGCGTGTTCAGTCTTCTGTCTTCTTGTTTTGCTTGGGAAGATGCCGTCGTGGGGTCGGGCATGTCACGTTTGTTCCTTTTCTTGTATTTATGTTAGATTTTGCTGTCTTTTTGCTTCTTTTGTTAATTTGAGCTCATTTAATCCTGAAAATACAAAAGGAAGACAAAAGCACACTTTTTCCAACATTAGTACTAAAAAAGGGTTAGTTTTATGCCACAATTGATATAATTTATATGTTGCATTTTGCACACATCAAATACCCCCACACTTGAATCTTTGCTTGTCCTCAAGCAAAACTCTTTATAATGTGGCTTTACACTCCCAAATGGAATGTGTAGAAGAGAAAGTTTTTGGGCTTGTCATAGAGTGTCGGGATTTCCAAGATTCTTTGTTAAGTTTTATTTTTATTTATTTACAATCCTATTCGTCATGATTTATTTAAAACTTTTCATAAGGTAAACTACTTATTAGGTCATAACATGCCTCTTTAAAATTCTCTTTATATACAAGTTCACATACCTCACGGGGGATCACTCAACACTCGGCCGAAAATGTATTTTAGTGGATCACTCGATAGCGGCATGGAACTTACTCCTACCATAGGCTTGCCAAGCAATCAATCCTCCTCCTTTTTAACTATATACCTTTGTAAATATCAAGAGGAGTTTTTGGGTGAAGGGTTAGGCTTGGGTTAAAGGTAGGTGGTTGGGTTAGTGGTTAGTAGAAAGGGCGAAAAAGCATAAAAAGCATCGGTTTTCGTAAGGCTTTCTATTTTTCAACTTTTTATTTTGATGAAGCTATTATTCAAACAAAGTTGTTTTTGATGAACTTGTTTGTTTATTTTTTTCTTTTGCTTCATCAACAACACTATATATATATATATATATATATATATATTGAAAAGTCATACGAAAAACCGAGCTAGTTACTAAAATAAAGGGTTAAAAATGAAAAAGGTTTTGGTGGGTGAAAGGGTGTGTGGTTTGGGTTATGAAATGAAAAGGTTTAGGCTCAAAGGGGCTAACTAGGGGGATTTTGGGTAGGTGGTAAAAAAAATAATGGTGTAGAAATAAAAAGGGTTAGTCCTAATGCCTCTATCATTTACTTACTTGGGTTTAAGTTGGTAAGGACCGGGAATGTATCGTCATGGCAAGTTCTAGAGTCGTAAGAACCAAGCGGCTATTCACATAAGAAACGAAAAATGAGCATTTAATTTAAAGATATATATTTGTTTGCTCAATAAAGGCTCAAAACTCACTTTTGTGGGAATGGGTTTTTATGTGATCAAGTATATATGATTAAATTTTAACTAAGCTTGTTATGCCTTCTCATAATTTTCTTGTAACACCCCGTCCCGACTAGGGCTGACGTGTCACCATAACAGTAATCAGAATCAAACGTCATTCCATTAAATAACTTAAAACGTTACAATAGTTTACAATAATTACACAAAAATATTTTTAATTTTTTTATAAAAATTCTGTGAGTCTTTCATCCCCGAGCTCTCTTCCCCAGTCTTCTCAGATATGCCTGTAACCTAACGTACATAAAACACATATGCACGCCTGAGTAAAACTTACTCAGTGGGACTACAACTATAAAGCGTATAAATCCTTAACTATATCTATATAACAACCAATATACGTAACACATTGAGTTAGCCACATTCGGTGAGTCACATTCGGTAGTTCGGTGCGTCACATAATCATATTCGGTGCGTCACATAATCACATTCGGTAATTCGGTGCATCATATTTTATAACTCGGTGCGTCATATACGGTAATTCGGGGCGTCGAATTCACATTTGCTATAAACAATATAACTATATCTATATACATGTAGCATATAACATAATCTTAAAGACCACAAAAGCATATAAAAACGACTTTAAATTCCTGACAACGAGGTTGCAAAAATCTAAATCCGTACACATAAGTTGTTTAGAGTCCGTACCTTATTTTCAAAAAGCGAAACCGTAAAGAATTCCGTTGTGGTTAATAATTAACCGGTTGAGACACCGAGGTACAATGAACGAATTGCTAGAACACGAACTAAAACGGGGTGCGTCAGGTAACCGGTGGTGTTCAACTGAACATCAGCGATTGAACAATACTTGACATCCCTTTTCTTTCAAAACCTATTTACTCGAAAGGAATATGTATTTTCGTTTAAAAACTCAAGCCAAGAATCTCTCTCATAGGCCCTTTTGAAGTTCAATAATATATATACTGACATGAGAACTATTGAGACATTAATGCTCCCTTTCTCTTTCAAAGAGCAATTATGGAACTTTAAAAGAAAATTCATGCATCTGTCTTTAACCATCGAAGACTCATTAATGCCCCTTTTTGTATATTAAATCTGGTAGTATAAATCAATGCATCTATATTAAATACATTCATAATTATTAAATCAAATATAATGATTTAATAATAACCCGGGTATCAAATCTAATATATGTAGTACAGTATCAAACAGTTTAGTTTCAAAAGAAATATATATAAAACTAGTTTTCCTCATTCTTAGAAAAATAAGTATATATATATATATATATATATATGCATAGTTTGTTTTTTAAAAAAAATCGGGTTGTTACATTTCTTATGTTGGTTCTTTTTATCACGACGCTATCGGTTGTAAATTTGTAAAAATATAACCTTTTTAGAACTTTGAAATTCCCAAGTTAAACCTAGACAAGTAAAAAAAATGAATTTTTTTGAAAAAATTTGGGGTGATTAGCGGTTCCAATAGAGTTTTGTGTAAGGCTTGTATTTAGGACTTGCAAGATTCAAGGTTTTAGCATCCCCCCATACTTAAATTACACATTGTCCTCAATGTGTCACAAAAATAAGTTTTTAGGTTGATTGAATGTGTAAAAGGTGTGATTTAAGCAAAAATTTTGTGTTACTGGGCGCTGAACACGGCCCCGTGTTGTCCGGGCACGACCCCGTGTTCAAGTGCCAGTAACAATATTAAATCAAGAGAAACAGAAGCCTGGACACGGGGGCGTGTTGGGTGAACACGGCCCGTGTCCAGTTACCTGAACTGGGTCTTTTCTGCAGACTGTGCAGCACGGGGTCGTGTTGGGCGGACACGGCCCGTGCCGAGCTTACTGTAAACGAAGAAAATCGTCGGATGGCCCTGTTTTCCTGCATGGGGTGCTGGTTCAAGCTTCCCTCGTTTCCTTTGCCATCTCAAGTGTGTTTTATTCATTTTAGCACCATCCAAACACCAAATTAACTAAAACCATCATTCATTAAGTCATAGAGAGAATTACATCATAGTCCTAAAAATGAAAAATAAAGCAGAAGTTAAAAATTCTAAATTAGATAGGTCAAGTGATACGAAAAATTATTCCTAGGAGCTCTACTTCTACAATAAGAACCAAAATTCTGGAAATAGTTTTCCGGTTTCTAAAAGTCTTGTAGAACTCCAGGCTGAGCGGTGTCCCTTAGATGTTGCTAGAGCCATTCTTCTATCTCCCTCGGGAGAAGGGAGGCGGCTTCATGTTCCTCAATATCTTGTGGAGGGGGAGCGACACCAATTGGAACCCCTTGTAGTATGTCTCGAGAGGGCTCCGGATGTAAGGCGTACCATTCAGCCGGAATGATGACTTCCGGTACCACATTCCATGCCCTTTGTGTGATAATCGGCACCAAAGGAGGAGAGGTGAGAATGTTCAACCTTTGGTGCAAAAGGTTGACTTCCCGGAGACATCCTTCTAGTCCCACCGTCAGATGATTAATACAGTCGACCAATGCTTCTTCCACCCCCGTTATCTCATCAATGGCTTCTCTTAGGGCGTAAACATAGTTTACAAGAGAATCCTCAACCGTTGATGATCTTCTCCCCTGCCGGCTGTTTCTGGAATGTGACGAAGAGTTTTCGCTTGTTCTGCTTACCATTCTGAGAAAACAAACCGAAAAGAGTTCAATTTTATGGGACCGGTACCTCGGACACGGCCCCATGTTCAATGAACACGGCCCCGTGTTCAGACATCTGCATGATTTAAGAACAAGGAATCTTGGAGTTTTAATTTGTTTTTCTGATTTTTAAAGCATTTTTGAACGGAAACAACTTAAAACATTGTTGTAGAACTTATTCTTAACAAGATTCCATGAACAAAAATCTAACAAACATCTCAATAAAGCTTGAAATTATGGAAGTCTCAAGCTTTAATGGAGGTGTAAAGGAGGGAAAATTGAAGAAGATGATAGTGGATAAAAGAGGAAAGGACAAGAAGATAGTTGAGAAACTTCTTTTAGAAAATACTTAGGATGGTATGTGAGAATATTCCCCAAATCTCTGTCCCTGGAATGGTTCAAATGTGCAGGATTCTTGGCTGCATTTATAGAAAACGACAGTACGTTGCGCACGGCCCCGTGTCGGCTGGACATGGCCCCGTGTGCAGATGGAATCCTGACACATTTTTGTCCGTATTCTAACAAAATCAGAAGGGAATCTTTGGGTGGACACGGGGGCGTGCTGACCTGGACACGGCCCCGTGTCTAGAAGCTGTCTATGAAGTTTGTCTATTTTTAAGGAACTTTTCCGGATCGGGCGGTTCCTTACTGGATGGAACAACCCCAAAGTGCCTAAGATACCTTAATTGTTCTAGATTAAGACGAGAACGCAAGAGGTTGTCGGTGAGGGTGATTCCTATGCTATATGTAGGTGGACAAGTCCAACCCTTTCCCGGGCTCTCGTTAAAGAAGGTGTATGTCGAATCGTTCAGGTCTATGTATGCATCGAACGAAGTCGATGGGGAGTCCTTCACGGCACAATCGACACAGGGACGACTATCGCTCAAGTCCTCACTAGAGTTAGAAGTATCGTTGGAAACAACGAAGTTGTTTGAATGCGAGCCCAACCCTTCTTCTTGGTTATCGTCTTGAGATAGATTATTGAAATTTTTCCTAAGTTCTTTTAACCAATTAAGAATTAGATCTTCTAATTGAAATAATTCATCGAGAAGCATTTCTCCTAGAAAATCCGGTTGGGAGCATTCGAGGGAGAGATAGGGATTATTTTTACTTTCGCCCCTCTTAAGGATAATCCACAAGGGAACGATGGGTCTATATAGTGGGGATTATAATTTAGAAAATAACATTCTAATTCCTTATGGGTGCCACCACATAATTGACACCACGTACCATAAGAGTGCCGAAAGTAAAAAGTATCAGTATCACTCATGTTTGTGTTAGAATTTACCAACTGTCGGGATCTTACGGTTCTGTTTTCAGTAACTGAATCTTGGGCACGGGGGCGTGTTGAGTGGGCACAGCCCCGTGTTCAGCTTACTGTCTGACTTAAAACAGGATTGCCAGTTCCAATGATTGGGCACGGGGCGTGTTCAGTGGGCAAGACCCGTGCTGAGTTCTGCAGAAGCTGAAAAAACTAAGAAAAAATCCTAAAAAAATGAAAAATAAGAAAAACGATTTGCCCGTGCTGAGTTCTGCAGAGCTTTTAGTACCGGTTTATCCTCAACGTCTAATCAAATCAAAAGTTTAGAAAAATGTTTTAAACTAAAAAAAATAAAAATTAACTAAAATGCTGAAAAATAAAAATAAAAGAAAAACAGATAGACAAGATGAATCACTTGGTTCCAACTCGTGTTTAGTGTAACCTTTGATTATTTCCGCACTTTTGCACTTATTTAAGAGATTATCTTAGTTATTGTTGTAGGCCCCTCTTTTGGAGGTGACGTTACCCTCAACCCAGTAGTTTGAGTCAGCAAGGATACAATTCTAAAGGGTCGGATTATTGAAAGATAATTAATTAAGTTATTAATGCAAATTATGGTAGGCCCCTCTTTTGAAGGTGACGTTACCCTCGACTAAGTAGTCTGAGTCAGCAAGGATACAGTCCTAAGTAGTCGAGTTATAGTATTAATTGTAGTTAACTTATGAGGGGATCAAAGAGTTTGGACCCCCACCATCCAATACCGTTAAGTATTGAAGGAGGTCCTACTAAATTTGACCCAGGTCCCTTGCAGGATCTCTAAACGCTGAACAACGGCAAGACTCTTACCAAACCGTTCCCTTAACCCCCGACCAGGTAGCCAACATACCTCCATATAGACCGTGGAGATATGAATGGTGAAAATCTTTTATTTTATATAGACAGTAAAATAATGGCAAGACACCACGGACAAACGATAAGGAAGAATCACCTTCAACATAAGAAACTAGTTATTAAAGTCATTAATAAATAACCAATTAAAGAGTGCGAAAATATTAAAAATAAAAAGTATTACACTAGACACTTTGTCTTCACCAAGTGATGTAAGAGACTTAGGCAAACATGGCCTTGATTGTCAAGAACTCTTACGATCAATCTTGGATCCCGAGACGACTCACACACTCTATGATGGACAATGGATGATGGTGGTGGATGATGGTGTTATGGTGGTGGTGGGTGGTGGGTGAAGTGTGAGAGAGGTGGTGTGCCAAGGAATGGTTTGAGCTTGAGCCAAGCACTCCTATTTATAGGCTGAACAGAAGCTTCGACACGGCCCCGTGTCCAGTGGGCACGGCCCCGTGTCCACATCCTTCTCTTTCTTCATTAATTGCTCTTGTCTTTATTAGTTGACCACGCCCCCATGTCCGCTGAGCATGACCCCGTGTGCAGAAGCATATCTGTACTATGAAGATTTGCCTAGATTCTGCGAATCTTATAGTTGACCACGGCCCCGTGCCCGCTGAGCACGGCTACGTGGTGGGCAATAGAAGCTTTTACCACTTTGTCTTTTCTGCTGACACTTGGGCACGCCCCAGTGCTGGCTGAGCACGGGGCGTGTTCAGTCTTCTGTCTTCTTGTTTTGCTTGGGAAGATGTTGTCGTGGGGTCGGGCATGTCACGTTTGTTCCTTTTCTTGTATTTATGTTAGATTTTGTTGTCTTTTTGCTTCTTTTGTTAATTTGAGCTCATTTAATCCTGGAAATACAAAAGGAAGACAAAAGCACACTTTTTCCAACATTAGTACTAAAAAAGGGTTAGTTTTATGCCACAATTGATGTAATTTATATGTTGCATTTTGCACACATCAGGAGCACAACCTCAGCCCCACTAGGAATCCCCACCCCAAATTGAAAATCATCGAGATATTTAGCCATCTCTTTCCCGACACCCCTCATAGCCACCTTAGAGACTAACCTCCTCCAGATTGCACCCACATCAGTAGGCCTAATCTCGTTGTCCGGTTTGAGTAATGGTGTGAGGGGGTAGAAGGATTTACAGCGCCCGAGCACGCTATCAACATCCACAACAAGGGAGGCTCCGAGAGTACCCCAGGCATAGCCGGAGGGGGTAGGATAGGATGCTTAGCAACCAACGCTTTCATATTATCCTCACCAAGAGGTGCAACCCCCAAAGAACATACAACTTTAACCGCCACAGTGAAATGGCCATCCGCAACCTCTGTAAACATTGCTTAACCTTAGTGTCTACCCTAGAATTATCGAACCCATAGGGAGGCTAATCAGAGCGCGAGACCACCTTTGAGGGTTGGGAAAAAAAGTGATAAGATGAGTTTAGTAAAAGAATCCCCATTGCCCCACGCTGCCTAAGCTCGTTGAATACTAAGATTGCAAGGAGTTCGTATTCCTCGACCAGGGCTCCTGACGGTTAGAAGGCCTAAAAACCCGCAACGTACAACGTGGAAGCAACAAAAGTCTTACCTATTCTTCAACAGACTCTAGCATAGCCACCACCTTGCACAAAGAGGACATTAAGGCCTGGGAAAGGCCATACGACAGTTATGAGGGATGCTCTTAACAGTATTAAATATGTTATGTTTGAGGCCATATACAATCCTAATTTAGAACCTACACATCCTTTTGAAAATGGGTAAGACGGTTATTACTAAACGATCGACCCCTTCCCAAAATAGTTCTAACGTTAATCTAATTAAATAATGAGTTAATTGCATGGATGGTCCCTATGGTTTGCCATTTTTTTCATGTTTTGTCCCCACCTTTTAAAATAGCATATTTGTTCCATGTGATTTGCTCACTTGTTATTCAGGTAGTCGCTAGTCATTTAACATTATTTTAACTTGACAACTAACGTCTATCCATTTTAGGAACTACCGGAGTAACAAATGAGCAAACCACAGGGAACAAACATGCTATTTTGAAAAGATGGGGACTAACGTGAAAAATGACAAACCATAGGGACCATTCGGGCAATTAACTCTTATATAATAATAATAATAATAATAATAATAATAATAATAATAATAATAATAACAATATGATAAGCAAGATGATAAGTCTAGATTATATTCTAATATGCCCCCCTAAGTTAGACTTGTATGGTATTAGTTTAGGATTGGATTTTGAGCATTCATGTTGATAGTTCTTCCCTTCTCATAAGCTGAGATAGATTTTGATTTCTGACTCTTCATGGTAATCTCTCATTCTTGGTAGCTAAAGAGAAAACCTTGCTTGATAATCTTGCTTTTTGGATTAGCTCATAGATGGCACATGAATAACTTCAGGTTCCAACTGGCACAACCTGCTAAAAGAAGGTTCACAATTTCTCATATGATGCTAAATCAACCATCAAATCTTCTTAACCCGATTTTGGCCCTTGTGCTGAAGATAGTTTTGTTATTCTACAACTATGACTTGTTTTCAAATGCATGTACCTCTCATTTATGATAATATTTACATTTCAATCCCCCTCATTGGTGAGAATTCTTGTTCATTATGTGTAGTGAACCAAACAAAACATGAGTTTTGGTTGTTTGATTGTTCTAAACAATCGGCCTAGTAATTATTTGAAGAGTTATTATGATCTGAGAAATGATCGAATTTGTTCCGGTATTTGTTCCAACAATTAATCTTTGATCCCTTTATATAACAAATTGTTACTTCTTTAGTTCTTCTTCTACACACGTGATGTCGATCTTCTTGCAACACTAAGGTAGTGTTTGGTATGCATAAATGAGAGGTGGAATAGAATGAACTATTGCGAGGAAATGAAAAAAAGTGTGTTTGGTTGGTCAACGTAATGGAATTACCCATTACAGAAGTCATTTCATTCCCTCAAATTTATTCTATCCACTCCCCCTGTTTTTTTTCCCATTCCATTTCCTTTCTCAGCCTACGTTACAAACACTACCCATCACCTCCACCATTTGCCACCACCACCACCTGCCGTCGTCACCACCCGCCACCAACATCCGCCGACCACCACCATCGTCCTCCACCGCCCGCCTCCACCGCCACCGCCGCCACCGCCATCGACTACCATCACAGCCACCCGCCATCGTCGACCATCACCACCCACTGTCGTCGTCGCCACCACCACCATCAACCACTATCGCCGCCACCCGCCACCACCGACCACCGCCACCCCGACCGCTACCACCATCCTCCGCGACCACCTCCCGCTACCGTCGACCACCACCACCCACCGTCGTCGTCGCCACCACCATCGACCACCATCGCCGCTACCTGTCACCACCGACCACCACCACCCCGACTGCTACCGCCATCCTCCGCAGCCACCTCCTGCTACCGTCGACCACCACCACCCACCGTCGTTGTCGCCACCACCATCGCCGCCACCCGCTATCACCGACCACCGCCACCCCGACCACTACCGCCACTATCCGCCGACCACGACCACCACCACCATCCTCCGCAGCCACCACCCGCTATCGTCGACCACCACCAACCACCGTCGTTGCTGCCACCATCGACCACCATCGCCGCCATCTGCCATCGCAGACCACCGCCAACTCCGACCATCGCCGCCACCACCGCTAATGTAACGACTCGCACAAAAATGTCCTAAAACGCTCCGTAAGTGATAACCCGGACACCTGAAACCCTAATGTTCATGAAAAATCAAGAAATCAAGAAAATTGGATTTCACGCGGGCCGCGTAAGCCATAAGGTAAGGCTACGCGGGCCACGACAACTTGAAAGTCTCCGGATAAGCTTAAGGGACACGTGTCGTCCACGTGTCAAGACCACCGATGACTCAGCAAACCCTACTGCCGCCTTTATGGCCCTCGCGGGCCGCGTAAGATTCATGTTAAGGTTTACGCGGGCCGCGTAAAACCTAAAATGTTGCTATAAGTAGCCTGTGCATGGGACTTGCTTCTGTGTTCGAAATCTCAGTCTCAAAACGGTCATATTCTGCTGAAAACGAGTTTTTGGTGTCAAGACGCTGCTACGAATCCAGGGTATTAACTCGATCACTGCTACGTTTCAAACTGCTCAATTCTTTTCTTTCTTTCAGCTTTTATTATAGTAAATAGTATCTTGGGATTATACCTTCTAAATCCCGAAACTCTGCCCATATTAGGGTAATAACTCTAATCACTGGTATGATACTTTATCCGATTGATTGAAACTGATCCAACGGATGTTTATTTGCTGCCTGTATACGGCTATACTTTGTCATTCGTTGTGAGTTTGATCTCGTGATTATTGTTAAAGTTGAATTGAGTAATACACTAATAAGAGTTCCATTGTAGCTAGAAATTAGAACTTGTAACCAGGGAACTTCTAAGCTAGAATACTTAGCGGTTAAGAAACCTTAATAGATAAGTTAAACTTAATAAGCTAAGTAAAATTAATTAATCAGTTAAGTATCATTAATTAAGTTAAGTATGATTAATTAAACAGTTAAGCAAGATTAGTTAAGCTAAGCGAGATTAATTAAGCTAAGCAAGATTAATTAAGCTAAGCAAGATTAATTAAGCTAAGCGAGATTAATTAAGCTAAGTAAGATTAATTAAGTAAGTAAATTAAGCACCTAAATAGATATACATGAAAATAAATATATATGAGATAGATAATATCAAAGGAAGGTGCAAGGAAGGTATAAGAAGATATATATATGGGTAGGAAGCTTCCTAGAAAATGTAAAGGTAACTTCCTAGAAAAGCTATAGGAAACTTCCTAGAAATTTCATACTTCTTACCTATAAATAGGAGCCTAGGATTTCATTCTTCCTTGCTCATTTCTTTCTTCTTCTCTCTATACGTTGGTGTTCTAACCAATAATCACCGATGCGATGTTCTGTCCGATCGATTCAGGAACCAACTAACGAATGCCAAAGTGCTGTACTTTGTGAATTTCGTTAAACGGATGCCAAAGTGCTGTACTTTGTGAATTTCGTTAAACGAATGCCAAAGTGTTGTCTGAATAAGACTATACTTTGTGAATTTTGTTAAGGTTCTGATCTCGTGACCATCGTTAGGTTTGATGTGGTTTTACACTAATACGTATTCCACTCTGTTAAACTAAATGTTTAACTACCCGAAACTCTACACCATACTCTTACAATCAAAATGGATGCTTAATCATCAGAAGGTTCAAAACAATAAAGTATATGCTTAATTATCAGAAGGAGTAGAATCAAGAAGCTTGTTAAATCAATACTGCATGCTTATAATGTGAGTCATTCTTCTTTTTAAATTATTTCCAAAACCCTATTTATTTTCAAAGTTATAATTACATGGATTAAGTCTTTGTAATCTTGAATTACTGCCGGTATGTGGGGTTTTGTATACATTACTTGATACCCGTCACCATTGGACAACGGGTTAGCCAATGGGTGATCTGACCATACTTACAGACACTGTCTAGTGACAAATACCGATTTGGGGTAATTGGTTGATAAAAACATTGTAATCACCCTTAATACTGCAGATTATAACAATGTGTCATTTTGTATAAAAATGAATGAACTCACCAGTATTTCCTGCTGACCAAATGTTTTTAAAACGCGTTTCAGGTAATTACAGTAGATCGGAATAAGAGTTGGATACGACACCAAAAGGCTTACAGAAGTGGCTTAATTTATCAATTAAATTAAATTAAGAAAAGTTGTTTTATGTATTCGGGTTTATCCCATATTAAAGCTACCTTTCAAAACATGGTTTTATCACATCTATTTACTAAATAAAATCCGGTGTTTTCTAAACTCTGATATTTTTCCTAACTCACGGTCCTGATGAAATTTCCGCTGCACTACTTTTCTAAATAACCACCGGTACCACTGAACTGGTTCGCGGATCCCGATTCCGTCCAGGGCAGGGTCGGGGGTCGTGACAGAAGTGGTATCAAAGCCACTTGTTTAAGCAATTAGGTGTTGTAATAATACCTAAGTTTAAACGAAGAGTTAGGAACTTGATATTTTCTGGTAGCACCCAGGATAGTATTTAGACTTGAACTTAAGAAAGATGCCTTAATATGAGCTCCATGATGAGCTAATTACTTATATAAGTATAATGTGATAGATATTGGTATGCCGTAAGAATGATGATTAGAACATTGCAAGGTACGATAAATAAGCAATAACACTTAATTGCTGTTAATTCTTGCTTATTGATACTAATTGGTCTAGAATAAGATATGTTATGGGAATACAAATTTCCTTGATTCTAGAGGAAAACCTTAATAAAAAAGGCACTTTTAAAATCTTGAAAAAAATACTGTTTATAGGAAATACAAATTTCTTCTCCGGCAAGACTGGGTATGGTGTAGCAGACTCTCCAGCTTGTTCGGATATAATGGGGTTACCTCTCCGGCGAGAACCGGATAAGACGTGGTATATAATATGTCAAATAAGTGACAAGATTTCCCTAAATAATATCATGACCTGATATCTGACTTGTTTTTGGAAATATGAATCTGTTAAATACATTGACCTTATGAATGGTATGTATGATTATATAGATATGTATATCTATAAGGAATTCCAAAAGCCATAACGATTGACAATTTAAAATAAATCACGAATATAAGTGTCAATAATAATTCTAGATTTTTTTATCAGGAATCTCTTGCATATATCTATAATTACGATATCAAACATTATTTCGTTTGATCGTCTACCTCGTAACTCGTGCGACAATATAAACAATGGAAACCCTTTAAGTTGGGACGCCATTAAAAGTATAAGAATTTCCAATGCGTTACTATAAACTATTATCGCAAGTAAGAAGCATGTAAAGTTGTGCTAGTGCACAAGAAAACACATGAAACATAAATTATATGTCCACAGACGTCGAAGTATATCACACACGAGTTTCAAGGCAAGACCTTTGGAAAATATAATTGGGCATGACGACACCATTGCGAATCCCGTCAGTGGAAGAACTACTAATCAAAAAGCAGCACTTGGCCACGTGATCCTACAAACAACATGAATCTTGCTGAGGTACGATAGAACAACATTTCACAACAATCGGTGCATAGTCTAATCCAATTCTTGACGCTGCAAAAGAAGTCACATACCTTTATAATCCCCCTATTTCATTTCATTTCATTCGACATTCCCTGGTAATTTCACTTCACAACGGTTATCACACAAAATTTCCAGATAAAATTCTTAAATTCCTTTTGTTAAAATTCAGACCTCTGCACATAGTAAATAGACTTTTGCATTTCTACTCTCCTAATGGTCATCATGAGGATTTCTTTCATAATCGCGAATATTTAATTGGTTGTTTCATTTCTTGGTAAATCCACACATGCACTGTTTGTTGCGCATGTGGTTAGTTTGAATTATGAAGACCATGGGAGGGCTTCATTCTAATTTGTTGTTTTATTAAAACTCAAATAGCATTCCGCTATACTTGATCTTTGCATTGTAAACCGTGTTTTTGCAAAACGATGACTCTTTGATATCGAATCGACGAATTTCTTGAAAAACTCAATTTTCTTTTGAATGGCATACATGGTTTTTGTTGTGACCATGTCAGAACTTTCTTATTGATACATGAACTCGTTTTGTTTAAACCAAGTTCAATTGTTTGAACTTGCTCGCATTACGTATTCAATTCAAAGTCCCATATGATGAATTGAAGCCAATCCCAACAAGCACTTCAATTCTCTTGAACCATAACATGCTTGTTTGGTCTTCGACTTCATTGAATCGTTTCTTTGATCACGGTCACCTTGTGGTGACGTTTTCACAAAATTGAAGCTTGCGCTAATCTCGTTTGCACACATCATATACGGATTTAATTATTTATTTATTTATATTGAATCCGCTTTGTTGGTTTATCCTATAAAAGCAATCTTAACACAATCGTGTGCTAATATAATGATACACAAATTCATGTCATATTTCAGTGTATCTCTTAATGGTTCTTGCAGCATTAATCGAGCCTTTCGTGATATTTATTGCTTTATCATCTTCAATCAAAAAACATTATTCAATTGTTTCAATTTCAATCGAAAATCCTACTAGATTTGTTTAAAACAAACATTCAGACTTACTTCATTTAATTTAAAACACGGTGAACTCGTCCAGTCACTGCTATTATTATTTCGATCACTACGACACCTTGTGGCGTCGGTATAGACTTGTAGCTTGAGCTAATCTATATATATACCTTTCGCTTAACTCATCCTTGAAAGTGGTCTTAATACAACTATGTGTTAAGACAATGATACACTAAACTCTGTTGTATATCCTTGTAATTTGATAAATGTCAACCCATTGATTTTTCTCATATCATAATTCAATAGTTGACGAATCATTTTCGTACTTCTATTTCATTCGAGCTTGTTGATTCTGAGACTTCCTCACTTGACAATCAAAGTAAGTTTACTATTGACGGTGAATTCTATTGTTTCTAAAAATCATTCACAACTTGTAAACATTCACATCTATTGATCATATATCTTTTTGACTTAAACCTAATCACTTTGGAAACTATATCATTTCATCTCATTAATTTGACATCAACTTCTTGAACTAATTCAGTTGAACCATTAAGCCCTATTTATTGTAAAACACGTATTCATTTGAACATATCTTAAAAACTGTTCTTATTGACTAAAACGTGACATAACTCTAAAAGAGATATCGTAGCCCAAATCTCGTGGACGAGATTTAAAACAAGGTGGGGAGGATGTAACGACTCGCACAAAAATGTCCTAAAACGCTCCATAAGTGAAAACCCGGACACCTGAAACCCTAATGTTCATGAAAAATCAAGAAATCAAGAAAATTGGATTTCACGCGGGCCGCGTAAGCATTAAGGTAAGGCTACGCGGGCCGCGACAACTTGAAAGTCTCCGGATAAGCTTAAGGGACATGTGTCGTCCACGTGTCAAGACCACCGATGACTCAGCAAACCCTACTGCCGCCTTTATGGCCCCCGCGGGCCGCGTAAGATTCATGTTAAGGTTTACGCGGGCCGCGTAAAACCTAAAATGTTGCTATAAGTAGCCTGTGCATGGGACTTGCTTCTGTGTTCGAAATCTAAGTCTCAAAATGGTCATATTCTGCTGAAAACGAGTTTTTGGTGTCAAGACACTGCTACGAATCCAGGGTATTAACTCGATCACCGCTACGTTTCAAACTACTCAATTCTTTTCTTTCTTTCAGCTTTTATTATAGTAAATATTAGCTCGAGATTATACCTTCTAAATCCCGAAACTCTGCCCATATTAGGATAATAACTCTAATCATTGGTATGATACTTTATCCGATTGATTGAAACTGATCCAACGGATGTTTAAGTGTTGCCTGTATACGGCTATACTTTGTCATTCGTTGTGAGTTTGATCTCGTGATTATCGTTAAAGTTGAATTGAGTAATACACTAATAAGAGTTCCATTGTAGCTAGAAACTAGAACTTGTAACCAGGGAACTTCTAAGCTAGAATACTTAGCGGTTAAGAAACCTTAATAGATAAGTTAAACTTAATAAGCTAAGTAAAATTAATTAATCAGTTAAGTATGATTAATTAAGTTAAGTATGGTTAATTAATCAGTTAAGCAAGATTAATTAATCTAAGCGAGATTAATTAAGCTAAGCAAGATTAATTAAGCTAAGCAAGATTAATTAAGCTAAGTAAGATTAATTAAGTAAGTAAATTAAACACCTAAATAGATATACATGAAAATAAATATATATGAGATAGATAATATCAAAGGAAGGTATAAGAATATATATATATATATATATATATATGGGAGGGTTATATATATATATATATATATATATATATATAGGTAGGAAGCTTCCAAGAAAATGTAAAGGTAACTTCCTAGAAAAGCTATAGGAAACTTCTTAAAAATTTCATACTTCTTACCTATAAATTGGAGCCTAGGATTTCATTCTTCCTTGCTCATTTCTTTTCTTCTTCTCTCTATACGTTGGTGTTCTAACCAATAATCACCGATGCGATGTTCTGTCCGATCGATTCAGGAACCAACTAACGAATGCCAAAGTGCTGTACTTTGTGAATTTCGTTAAACGGATGCCAAAGTGCTGTACTTTGTAAATTTTGTTAAACTAATGCCAAAGTGCTGTCTGAATAAGACTATACTTTGTGAATTTTGTTAAGGTTCTGATCTCGTGACCATCGTTAGGTTTGATGTGGTTTTACACTAATACGTATTCCACTCTGTTAAACTAAATGTTTAACTACCCGAAACTCTACACCATACTCTTACAATCAAAATGGATGCTTAATCATCAGAAGGTTCAAAACAATAAAGTATATGCTTAATTATCAGAAGGAGTAGAATCAAGAAGCTTGTTAAATCAATACTGCGTGCTTCTAATGTGAGTCATTCTTCTTTTTAAATTATTTCCAAAACCCTATTTATTTTCAAAGTTATAATTACAGGGATTAAGTCTTTGTAATCTTCAATTACTGCCGGTATGTGGGGTTTTGTATACATTACTTGATACCCGTCTCCATTGGACAACGGGTTAGCCAATGGGTGATCTGACCATAGTCACAGACACTGTCTAGTGACAAATACCGATTTGGGGTAATTGGTTGATAAAAACATTGTAATCACCCTTAATACTGTAGATTATAACAATGTGTCGTTTTGTATAAAAATGAATGAACTCACCAGTATTTCCTGCTGACCAAATGTTTTTAAAACGCGTTTAAGGTAATTACAGTAGATTGGAATAAGAGTTGGATACGGCACCAAAAGGCTTAAAGAAGTGGCTTAATTTATCAATTAAATTAAATTAAGAAAAGTTGTTTTATGTATTCGGGTTTATCCCATATTAATGCTACCTTTCAAAACATGGTTTTATCCCATCTATTTAATAAATAAAATATGGTGTTTTCGAAACTCTAATATTTTTCCTAATTCACGGTCCTGATGAAATTTCCGCTGCACTACTTTTCTAAATAACCACCGGTACCACTGAACTGGTTCGTGGCTCCCGATTCCGTCCAGGGCAGGGTTGGGGGTCGTGACAGCTAACAACCGTCACCCACCGTCCACCGCCACCCACCACCACTACTACCAACCACCGCTACCCATCGCTGCCACCGCCACTAGCCGCCACCGATCACCGCCACCACCCATCTCCGATTTAATTCATTCCTCATTTCTTACCTACCAAACAACACAAGGTAGTGATTTATTCCTTTCCTGCATGGTAACCAAACAAGACTATGGAATGTAATGATCCATTTCAATCCTTTGTGCATTCCATTACCTCGTCCATTCCATTCTATCATCTATTCCATTACGCCATGCCAAATAGACCCTAAATATATTATCTCTAAATCAAAATCATCCTTTGATTTAACAACAACCCCAACCGTGTGGTAGTTGTATATCATTCCTTTAAATCAACCGCATGGTGGTTGTAAATCTGCCTCCGAAATCAGATTCATATATGCGAATATCACATGCAGGAATCAAGAACTGACAGAGAAATGTTTGTATTAAACCAAATATGAGACAACTAAAAGTATCGAACATGTTACATTTTAGGACATGTATAACCCCAATTTAGAACCAACACATCCATTATAAATGTGTAGGAGGGTTATTACTAAACGGTTTACGCATTTTCTAAATAATCATATTGTTAATTTAATTACAAAATAATGATATTATAAGGTAAGTATAAATTATACTCGAATAGTAACCACTCCTTCCACAATCGACTACCAGGAGTTGATTTCGGACCCCAGCATCCCATTCTTCCGAAACAACTGCCAAGTCTAGAAGCCGAGAAGCATGAAACTCAATTGTTGAATGCCACGTGACGAGTACGAATGCGCCAAACTAGGGTTAGTGAAATAAAGTGAGTCTAGTGATGGGACTGAGTAAACGGCTTAAGGCCTAAGTAGGATGAGAAGCAAACCGAATCGGATGCACAAACCCAAAACCTAAACATTTTGCATTGTTAATCTGAAATATTAACACGGTTCATAAAATTCAAATTGTTAAACCCGGTAAAAGATTTAGATGATTTCATGATTTTTATATCGAAATATTAACACCTTTAATTTCAAATTGTTCTTGAATTTAGATAGAAGAATGAGTTGCAAATTTTGTCCTTTATCTATATAGCAAATTTCAGGTGGTGTCATTTGTCTTTAAAATTGATGAGTTTTGTACTTAACACATTATATCCTTTAGCTCTAACCCAGTCAATTTTAAACGTTAATTTGAGTCATGTGCAAGGCACATGAGAGAAATTTAGTTGGTTCTGCAGACTTGGTCCAAATGGTTTACTAATTACACACTTTGTTACACTCCGCTTTTTCGTAACTATCCTTAATTAGAAAGTTGTCTTGTAATTCTATTTTTGGAAACTTGTATTCCTTGTATAGTATTTCCAACTTGTAATCCAAGACACCGATCTTAATAAAAGTCATAAGTATATCAATTATGTTCCATTTATACTTGTTATGTTCAATTAATATTTGTAATTGCATGCAACAAACCCTAATTCAAAACTATGCGACGATACGTGCAAATAACCGACTTTCAATGTGTTTATGTGATTAACCAACAATTAATGATTCCAATACTTGTTATACATCATATTATACTTGTAAACACCTTCGACATATTAATTATACTTGCAATTATGTGTTATAGATCGTAAATCGCCTATACTTGCATTTTGTGCAATAATCGACAACTTTGTGTTACAACTGGCATTACCAATACTTATTTTACATAATTTCACATACATGGACATACTTGACATCACTATTAAGTTTACGATACTTGCATGCTTGTTACACGCTTGAAACTACACGAAAAGCGCTCGAAAACACCCTAAAACCTAACTTTGGGGCTCTAATTGCATACTTATCAAACTTGAGGGACCATTTGTGACAAATGCCAACCCCCCCTAAAACCCACGTTTTGAATCTGCATTTTTGGCTCCAACCTCCACCCTAAAATATAAATTTTGAATCTTGTATTTCTGGCTCCAACCTCTACCTCCATTCTCCACCAATGGGCTTCTAAACCTCATTAAACACTCACCTAACCTCACCCACCATAAATACAAGACATATTTCTCCTTTGCAAGCTCACTAACCCTTATTTCTCCTTTGCAAACTCACTAATCCTCACTCTAAACACTCCAAATCAGTAGCTAAATCTCAGTTTAAGATCAAATTCAAGGTGGGAACTTTCAAGTGCAAAAGTGAGTCAAAACTCACCTTTCTTTCCTCCTTTTTCATTTCTTCTTCCTCTACAAAGTGTGAACACCTCTAGGAGTGTTCTCACAAGGTTTTCCATGGAAATCCAAGGTGAAACATCCCATTTTTGAGGTCCAACTTTCAGCTTTGGAAGAAAACTTTGTTAAACATTCTTTAATCTTATGTTTTACTCATACATTCCTATGTCCTTATGCCACTAATCAAGACTATGATTATGTGTGCTTAAAAACAAGGTTGAAACATACAAATTCAGAGGTTTTAATCCTCTAAAATTTCTACTTTTAAAAGGGTTTTAACCCACAAGTGATGAACAAGACTTGAACTTGTATATGTGTGATTATTTGGATAGCTTGGGCTATCCTACTTACAATCCACACTTCACTTAATGATTTCTCTTAGTTAGTATGTATATTTCATTTCCTTATTTTCCATTCATGACCATTCTTGTTGTCTTATGACAACTTGTGCATTGGTGAATTCAAAAGAGGTCTTAAAATGGAAGATTATCCTCCTACCTCTATGCATGACTTCTATGATAATCCTTGTTGAACTTGTTGGACTAATCATATAATACTATATATGTCACAACCCCCGCCCCCTATCTGTCCCGGGAACGGGCGGCCGCGAACTCAGTGTCGGTGGTATCGGTGTTTATTAATTTGGCAGCGGAAATTACATCAGGGCCGTAGTTAGGAAATATTTTATTAGAGTAAAGCACCACATTTTATAGAAATAAACACATTGGGATAAAACCCAAGTTTTCATTACAAACTGATTTATAGGGATAAATCTCATTTTATTGAATTAAAACGCCTTCTTTATTTAGATAACTTTTATAGCCACTTTTCCAAGCCTTCAGTGCTATCCAGCTAGCTTCTAATTGGCTTTCACACTGTGTTACCTGAAACGCGTTTTAAAAAACATTTGTCAGTGGGAAATACTGGTGAGTGAATCCCAGTTTAATTAAGAAACATTAATTTAATTTAAACAGTATTGAGAGCAATCACAATGTTTATATCTACCCAATTACTCATTCAGTACTGTCAATCCTGACTGGTGGGTCATATTACACATTGGCTAACTCTTCGTCCAATGGTAACATGTCTCACATTTTGTATACAAAACCCCAACATACTGGCAGTAATCATAGAATTACAAAGACTCAATCAATGCTAAATTGCATTGTAAAATAGTTAAGGTTTTGTAAAAACAGTTTGCAAAAAGGAGATTACTCACATTGCTGTCTTATGTTTTCAGTAAGGGTTCCCTGGGAATTATCTATAAATTACACAAATGCACACGTGTTAGTATAATAACCCATTTTAACATTAGTAATACCCTCCCCGAGACGGCATTCTAACGACTACGTCGGGCAGAACCATGACAGCCGTTACGGAACCCTAGATCAATCGGGCAGCGTATCTAATACGTATCCAGGGGTTATAATACTTACAACGGAGCAGAACTTCGCTAATTAGGGGGTATTAGACCCGACTATAGCTTATACTATCAGAAATTCGTTGAGAGAGAATTGAATTTGAGCGACATAAACTGAAGGCCCAAGCTCCAGCTTTATAGGGGCTGAGTTTGGGTTTCTCGCAGCCCGCGTAAGAGTAGCCAAGGGGCTACGCGGCCCGCGTCAAAGGGGGTCAACGGCGTAGCTGATCCAGGTCAGCTAGTAGGTTCAACACGCGTCATCCACGTGTCAGCACCGGAGCTTGCCTGGTTTTTAAGTTGTCGCGGCGCGCGTAAGGGTTGAGGTGTGGCTCACGCGGCCCGCCTCAAACCCAAAAATTCCATTTTTAATTTATTTTAATAATAATTATGGTATTCAGGGCCCGTTTTCACGTATGGGGTGTATTTTAGGACATATTGGAATATTTTAAAATATATTAGGGTGTCGGAAAATAATTCGAGGGTGTCGGTTTCCTTTAGGGTTGTTATGTCCTCCCCACCTTGTTTTAGAGCTCGTCCTCGAGATCTACTGGAACAAGTGTGGATATTTCCTTAGCATTTTTGATTCAAGCTCCCATGTGTACTCAGGTCCTCTTTTGGAGTCCCATTTCACTTTGACCAGAACTAGTCTCTTGTGCTTGAGGTTCTTCACTTTCCTGTCTTCAATCTGTAGAGGCCTTTCTACAAACTTGAGTTGTTCATTTACCTCTATATCCTTAAGAGGCACTACAAGTGATTCATCGGCTAAGCATTTCTTGAGATTATATATATGAAATACATCATGTATTCCTGCCATTTCCTCTGGCAGTTGTAGCTGATAGGCTACAGGTCCTATTCTTCTAATAATCTCAAAAGGTCCAACATACATGGGACTTAGCTTTCCTCTTTTGATGAATCTTACCACTCCTTTCCAAGGAGAGACTTTTAACAACACTTTATCTCCTACTTGAAATTCCAATGGTTTGCGTCGGTTATCGGCATAGCTTTTCTGTCGATCACATGCTGCTTTTAGTCGTTCCTTGACTTGAATAATCTTGTCGGTTGTCTCTTGCACTATCTCAGGTCCAGATAGTTGCTTTTCCCCAACTTCTGCCCAACAGGCTGGAGTTCGGCACTTTCGTCCATAAAGTGCTTCGAATGGTGCAGCGTTGATACTTGTGTGATAACTATTATTATAAGAAAATTCTATTAAAGATAGGTGATCTTCCCAATTACCTCCGAAATCAATTACGCAAGCTCTAAGCATGTCTTCCATTGTCTGAATCGTCCTTTCACTTTGTCTGCCTGTTTGAGGATGATAAGTTGTGTTTAGATTTAACTTGGTTCCCATTGCTTTTTGGAAACTTGACCAAAAATGAGAGGTAAAATGGCTATCACTATCAGAAACAATTGATAAAGGAATTCCATGTAAAGAAACGATTTCATTTACATATAATTTAGCTAGTTGTTCCATACTGAAAGTTTCTTTCATTGGTAGGAAATGAGCTGACTTGGTTAGCCTATCTATAATCACCCAGATTGTATCATTACCTTTCCTTGTTTTGGGTAATTTGGTAACAAAATCCATTGTAATCAATTCCCATTTCCATACGGGCATTTCTAACTGTTGTAACAAACCTGAGGGTTTCTGATGTTCAGCTTTAACTTGTGAACAAGTTAAACATTTAGAAACATAGGTTGCTATGCCCTTTTTCATTCCTATCCACCAGAAATTCTTTTTAAATCCTGGTACATCTTATCATTTCCTGGATGCATAGTATATTTGGACTTATGGGCTTCTTCTAACATACGATAACGCAGGTTCCCTAATTTAGGTACCACATTCTCTTTTTATGGAATCTCCAAATTCCATCTGTTCCTTGTTCTAATTCCTTAATCATTCCTTTTAATTTTTCAGTATCATCCTTGATTACTGATTCTTGTGCTTTTCTAATTTGATCATTTAAATCTACTTGCAGATTTAATTTAAGAGAACGTACCCTTTTTGGCTTTTCGTGATACTTTCGGCTTAAAGCATCTGCCACTACATTTGCTTTTCCTTCATGATACTGGATATCACAATCATAATCACTGAGCATTTCCATCCAGCGTCTTTGTCTCATATTCAATTCTTTTTGCCCGAAAACATACCTTAAACTTTTATGATCGGTGAATATGGTAAACTTACTACCATAAAGATAATGTCTCAAAATCTTAAGGGCAAAAATTATGGCTCCTAATTCTAGATCATGGGTTGAATAATTTTCTTCATGATTCTTAAGTTGTCTAGATGCGTAAGCTATAACCTTTTGGCATTGCATCAACACACATCCATAACCTAGTTTGGAAGCGTCACAATAGACTACAAAATCTTCAGTTCCCTCTGGTAATGCTAGTATGGGTGCGTGGGTTAATCTTTGCTTAAGAATTCTAAATGCTTCTTCTTGTTTTGGTCCCCATTCAAACTTAATGGATTTATATATTAACTTAGTTAAAGGAATGGCTATTCTAGAAAAGTCTCGAATAAATCTTCTATAATAACCGGTCAATCCTAAGAAACTTCTAACCTCAGTTGGTGACTCAGGGGTTTTCAATTTAGTAATCGCCTCGATCTTTGTGGGATCCACATGAATTCCTTCATGATTAACTAAGTGTCCAAGAAACTGTACTCCTTCACCTAGATACTTAAGTTTCTCGTTATGATTCTAATGGGTACATTAACCCATGAAAACATTCAAACACCTATGGGTTCATAGTGTCAAAAACGAGTATTAAGTGCTAGATGATTATTTTCTCGTATACATACTTTTGGTGTATTTTACTTACCTAAATTTCGACTCTAAATATTCCTTGATAACTAGGTTTGCCAAGTGGATTGTCCATTATCTTTTCCATAATTATATGCTACTGCACAAAACTTGTATACTCGCCAATACTTTTGTATTAAACTACGCTTTTAAAACATGTTGCAGGTTTAACGATGATGTTGATGATGCATGGAATCTAGTAGGATGCCTAAATACCCACTTTAAATTTTGTATTCTTATTGTATTGTAATTCTTGTATTTCAAGTTGTTGTATTTGATTCCAACCTTTGTAATTGACTTTTAGAAATGAAATCTATTATTTAAATACTTGTCGCAAATCTTAGTGTTATGATGTCTCGAGCAATCTATTTCGTCTCACTCTGATGTTTCCGCCATCTGTTGGGGTGTGACACACTTGGTCCCAGTGGTTGCAATTTTTAAACTCGGGTGGTCCTTAATACTAACCTTTCTTAATTTTCCAGTTAAGTCTTTGTGAAATGACTAAATTATCCCTGAGCAATTAAAAAACAAAAAAGAGATGGGCTCACCCCTCATCTTCTTCTCCCCCATCTCTCTCTCTCTCTCTCTAACCCACCACCACCTTCAACCCACCATCACCAGCACCTCCACCTCCACCTTCACCACCACCTCTGGCCGGCCCCGCCGTCTCCACCGATCTCTGGTCAACAATTCACACAAAATAATCACTCTAGCCAACAAGCCCTATTAACCCAACCCTAATTACAAAAACAAAACTAACACACACTTTAAACCTCAATTAATTTCCACAAATAAATGTTAGGTTCAAATGTCTCCTTTACAAGTTACATCTGGACATTACTGTTATAAAATTTCACATGAAGAAACCTTACTCGACAAGAAATCAAATCCTATTGCTATAAGAATTGAATATGTATGTATACCTAATCTTCTCAAAAAGCAGTTACAGGATATACATACACATACTAAATGATGTATGTAAATGTATACAGATTTACAAAAGAGTAAATTACAAAAATCGTCCTTTATGTTGACACTAGATTGCAAAGTGTGTCCTTTGTGTTCAAAAATTACAAAAAACGTACTCGATGTTTGCAAAATATTGCATGTTATGTCCTTTATCCCTAATTCAGATAGTTTTTAGGGTTAAATTTGACCAAATGAATCTCACATAAGGGTGTTTTAGTCATTTTACTTTAAATACTACAGTAATAAAGATGAAACCCCTCTTTCTCAGTCTTAATCTCTCTCTCTCTACAGTATGAATTCAAGGGTTCTGATTTCTTCAGCAATTCTTGCATACCAAAATCATGACATCCAATTCAATCAATAATTTCATCAAATCTTAAAACCCCATAAGACGCCGCCGCCATCGGAGATCCATAAGTCGCCGCCGTCGTCGTCGTTCTGCCATATCAATAAGCCGGAAAAGAGTGGGGGTTTTAGTACACGCTGCCAGATCCGTCGTCGGAGATACATAAATCGTCATCGTTCTGCAAGATCCATAAGTTTTCGCCATTGTGCCAGATCCATAATTCGTCGCCGCCGCCGTCGAATGATTGATTCCTGATGTATGGTGTGTAAATGTGTTTTTAGTACACAATCTTCTTTGTATTTTTAATATTTGATTATGGTTTTTAGATTGAATCGATGAGGTGGTGTTTGTGGAAGATGAAATTTGGGTTATTATTTGAAGTGGTGGGTTATGGCTGTAGGGGCCAAATGTTAGTCGTGGGTTTGATTGGCGGTAAGATGTAGTGTGGGGTGTACTGTCATCAAATCATATTATCAACATTTTCTATAATTGTCTGAAATTTTGTTTTAATTTATTATTGCTTGTTCTGATGTCTAATATCCAATATAGTTTTACACTATATATCAGGAATCGACATGCAGTGGTTCCTTCGGTGGGGTGTATGGAGGTGGTGGTAGGTGGGTGGTGGTGGTGGTGGTGATGGGAACAGGCGGTGGTCCAGTGGTTAGAGAGAGAGGTGTTGTGTGAGAGAGAGAGAGGGGGGGGGGGGTTTATGTGTGTGTATATATAGATAATAATTATAAATATATATATATATATATAATTTTATTTATTATGTTAATGATTATTTATTTTATTATTTAGAGCAAAATGACCAAAATACCCTCATGTGGGGTTTATTTGTTCAGATTTAACTATGAAAACTAACTAAGTTAGGGCTAAAGGACATAACTTGCAAGAGTTTGGAAACATCGAGTACGTTTTTTGTACTTTTTAAAGACAAATGACACACTTTGAAATCTAGTGTCAACATAAAGGACGATTTTTGTAATTTACTCTTTACAAAATCTTTCATATAAACTTGAATCCAGTAGTGCGAAATCGTGAATCAGAGAACTAGTTTACGAAATTCACCGGAGGAGGATTGAATCGTTGCTTTATGGAGAGCAGAGGAGCAGCGTTTATGGTCATAGCAAATTATGGGTTGTTTTGATAATTCCTAAATTCATGCTACCCAGTTATTTCTTGATTTGCACGTTCCTTTTGTATCATTAAAACAATTATTTGAAGAAGAAAACACACATAAAAGATGATGCGATGAGATCTGCATCAGACTCAAGAGAATGCTGTGAGACCTGAAGAAGCCATCGACACCATCTATTTCTGGATTAGAAGAAGCCACCGATGCTTCCAACGTCTTCGCAAGAAGCATCGACCCAAAGAAGCCATTGACATCTCTGATTCATGAAGAAATTGTATGGTTACAGTCATGAGAAGTAAGGCGTTGTTTTGGGGTTGTTTATCAACGAAAAACAGAAACAACTATATGGGAATTTTGTTGTTTTTTTTATCACAAGAAGCCTAGCCATGTACGAAGGTTCGAGTTTCAGACCAAATGACGTAGATGGAATCTCAAAAACAAGAAGACGTAGAGCGTTTAATTTTCTTTTGTTTTTGGAATTGAAAAATAGCAATGTGTTCTTTAGGTTTATGTGCTTTTATTCAAAATAACACTTAACACTTTTTGTATGTGCTAATGTGCTGATAACATTGTTTTGAGGGTCATGATCAAAATACCATCTTTTTTTTATCTTCTATTATTCAAAACACTATTGTTTTTGTGTATGTGCTAATATAGTATTGTGCTATTTTTATTTTTTTAAACATTTTTTGTATGTGCTGACAGCCTAGTTTTGAGGTGTCACAACCCAACTGATGGCGGAAACATCGGGGCGCGACACTAGGCCAACCAGATTGCTCAAGAGAATCCATAACAACTATTAAGTGGAAATATTTAAAAGGTTAATTGTCCCATACCAATCAACAAACATTCAACAAACAATTATTACAGTCAAATGAGTTTCTCTCAAACAAAGCAAGTCCGACAACCTAGATTTCTATTAGTGTAGTTTCTAGACTGCCTATCTTGATTTCCAGCAAACAATTCCATCAACCTGTCACATACATTAAAAAAAATTCAATACATAAAATGTAAAGGTGAGTACACAAGTTTGCATAGAATATAGTAGAGAAAGCGTTTACGTATAACCAGCATGTATCATGTAACGGGCGAAGCAAGTAACTATCAAACAATAATTACAACTTAACCATGAGACTGTGTTTTAGAGTATGCGCGACACATGTCACCATTGCGAACACGTGAAGTAAAGTAATGTGATCCCTAGCAACCCCCGTCCACAACAAGTGCTGAGTCCAAACTATGGCAGTATCGTTGCAAGAGGCGGTATAGTGTAAAACTGTATAACCATAGTACAAGCATTCATAGATCACGTATAGCATGCGGGAGCGGTTAGCGTTATAAAGTGTTTGTGTTGTGTGTTGTGTTTTGTTATAGAACGTATGTAACACCCAAAAGTGTGTTAAATGAAAATGGGTTCGAGTATACTCACCGTATGTGTTTAACAAGTAAACACAGCCTTGATTGGATTGAAGGGAGCGCATTGAGTTAGCCTAAGAATGGGAACAGTAGCGTAAGTCGTTGAAAAGAGCGTAAACAGAATGTCGAATGGTTGAGTGTTCGAATGGTGATTCGAACGGATGGGTCTCCATTCGAGCGGATGGTCATTCGGACGGATGGTCATCCGAGCGGATGACCATTCGAATGGATAGCCATTCGAATGAGTGTGTGTTTGTAAAATTGTTAAAGTTCGAAGTTTAATCAAATCGTTTTTGAACAAGGATTAGTATGAGGGACATGTCACCTTGTCGAATGATCACTCGATCAGATGGACATCCGATTGGATGGCCACTCGAGTGGGCGATCTTTTATTTTAAAATTTTACAAATTTTTCTAAGTAAAAGTTTGAAGTTTAACAGAGACGGCGTGATGACGTGTCAAACAACTGAAACACCCCAAGTCCAGTTCATTCGGTCGAATGATCTCAGCCCATTTGATCAGACTCACTGTTCTTGATGAAATTTCATATTCAACCCGTTAATCGGTTATCTCTCCGGTGGGAATCCGTTTTCAAGCCGGCTCTCGGCTAAGGAACGAGCCGAGAGTCTGATTGAGTCCAGATCCCACCAAAGTTGGTGTGAAATTCGAAGAAAAGTTGAAAATGAATGAAAATTGAAATCTTTCATAGTTTAGTGGAAAGTTGTGGAAATATCAGTTGGTGTTCCACAACAGGTTTCATAAGCAAGATGAGTGAAGAACACCTTCAAGAGGTCCAAACTAGTGATTTCAGAGAAAAAGTTGAAGTGTTTGTGTAATTTTGATGGAGAAGATGATGTAGAAGTGATTAAAGATGAAGGTTGTACAAGATTTGAGGAGAAAAGCTTACCAAAAAGCTTTGAATCGCGATTAAAAGTGACTGAGAGCGACTTGAGTGTGTGTGAGCGGATGAGAGTGTCAAATCAGGGAAAAGGAGGTGTACGGCGGTATTTATAAAGGTAGGGTGGAGTGTTAAGTCGGTGCGCGATGTGGCGTTTGGTCGGATGGCCATCCGGACGGATGGTCATCCGGTCGGATTCCCATTCGATTGGGTGTCCATTCGATCGGATGTGTGTGCGTGAGTTAGTTTTCCAACTTCGTTTCGTTTGTTAAGCGTTGCGTTTAATCGAGTTGCTAGTGAGCATTGAGCGTAAAAGTGTTGCGTTGGTAATCAACATATCATTCAATCAAATAATCACACAAATAACACACATAAAATAAATAAATCCGCGTTTCGAGTTTGTGTTGAGTTTGCGTTACGATAACGTCGTGATAGCGTTTAGTCTAAACAAGCGATGTAACATGCGATAAAATGCTTCTAAATAGTAAGCGTTATAAACTGCGTTTAAATGTGATAACTGCGTTTCGAATAAGTGTTGTAATATGCGTTGTAATAAGCGTTTTAAATGCGTCAAAAATATAGTTCAAACCCATTGTGGCAATCGAAATCTCGGGAGTACAAGCGGTTACAAAAGAAGTAACAGCGATGCGTAATGACCCAAAGAGTCGGGTTGTTACAGCCTCCCTACTTTAAGGAATTTCGTCCCGAAATTAAGGATCCGGCGTAACAAAGAGTTGTGGATATTTAGCTTTCATATAACTTTTGATTTCCCAAGTGAACTCGGCGCCACGTTTGCCTTCCCAGCGAACCTTCACTATAGGAATAGGAGAGCGTCGAAGTTTCTTAGTCTCTCGATCCATGATTTCTACTGGCTTTTCCACAAAGTGCAGAGTTTGGTTTACTTGCAAATCTTCAAGAGGAACATGAAGATTTTCTTCAACTAGACACTTCTTGAGGTTCGAGACATGGAAAGTCGGATGTACGTTGCTGAGTTCCTCTGGTAATTCGAGTCGGTAGGCCACTTTGCCAATTCTTTCCAGAATCTTAAAGGGCCCACGTATCGTGGCGCTAGCTTTCCTTTCTTGCCGAATCAGACCACCCCCTTCCAAGGTGAAACCTTTAGGAGTACGTGATCACCAACTTCAAACTCAAGGGGTTTGCGGTGTTTATCGGTGTAACTCTTCTGACGACTCCGAGCTTTCAAGAGATTGTCTCATATTTGGAGGATCTTTTCAGTCATTTCTTGTAGTAATTCAGGACCGGTGATTTGCGCATCTCTGATCTCGTGCCATACAATAGGCGATCGACATTTTCTTCCATGTAATGCCTCAAAGGGTGCCATTTGAATACTAGCGTGATAACTGTTGTTGTATGAGAACTCGACTAAAGGTAATTGCGAATCCCAATTCCCACCAACATCTATAACGCACGAGCGAAGCATGTCTTCAAGGATGCGAATCGTGCGCTCAGTCTGACCGTCGACCTGGGGATGGAATGCGGTACTGAGATTAAGAGTAGTACCTAGAGCGGACTGGAATGTTTCCCAGAGACGCGAGGTAAATCGACCATCGTGGTCAGAGATGATGTCACAAGGTGTCCCATGTCGATAAATGACTTCGTCGGTATAGATTCGTGCTAATCGTTCAACCTTGTAGTCTTCTCGTACCGGTAAGAAGTGCGCGGATTTTGTAAGACGATCAACGATAATCCAAATGCTATCGTGACCTGATGGCGTGCGAGGGAGTTTCGTAATGAGTCCATAGCTATACTCTCCCATTTCCACATCGGGATCTCGGGTTGCTCGAGTAAGCCAGAGGGTCGTTGATGTTCAGCCTTAACTTTCGAACAACTTAGGCACTTCGAGACGTAGAGAGCGATATCCTTCTTCATTCTTGGCCACCAATACCTAGCACGGAGGTCCTGGTACATCTTGTCGGCACCTGGATGAATTGAATATTGAGATTTGTGGGCTTCAGTCATCAATATCTCACGGAGATTATGACGAATAGGAATCCTAATACAGTCGAGATAGTGAAAGATATCATTCGGTTGATTCACTAGTTGATTTTCGGTTCCAAGAATCCTTTCTTCCTTCAATGTGTTCTCGAGAAAACAAGCGTGTTGAGCGTCGCGAATGAGAGCTTCGAGGTCGTGTTGGGCTTGAACATTACGAACACTATGTAAATAGCTTCGTCGGCTAAGAGCGTCGGCAACGATGTTTGCTTTGCCTGGGTGGTAACGTATCTCACAGTCGTCGTCGTTGAGAAGTTTAACCCATCTGCGTTAGAGCATGTTTAGTTCTTTCTGGTTCAAGATGTGTTGTAGGCTCTTGTGATCGGTGAAGACCGTACACTTAGTACCATAAAGGTAGTGTCGCCAGATCTTTAACGCAAAAACAACTGCACCGAGTTCGAGATCGTGGGTTGTGTAGTTCTTCTCATGGACCTTGAGTTGGCGAGATGCGTACGCGATAACCTTATCTCGTTGCATAAGAACACAACCAAGACCTAGGTTAGAGGCATCGCAATAAACAACAAAGTCGTCGTTTCCATCGGGTAGCGCGTGTACGGGAGCTTTGCAAAGCATACGCTTAAGGGTTTGAAAGGCATCCTCTTGTTCGGTTCCCTAAACGAAAGGCTTGTCTTTATGCGTTAGAGAAGTGAGAGGAACGACGATTTTAGAGAAACCAGCGATAAATCGACTGTAGTAACCCGCCAATCTGAGAAAAGAACATACCTCGGACGGGGTTTCGGTGTAATCCAACTCTTAACAGCTTCAATCTTTGCGGGGTCGATGTGAAGTCCTTGACTGTTGACAATGTGACCGAGAAATTGAACCTCCTCGAGCCAAAATTCACACCTGGAGAACTGTGCGTAGAGGCGATTCCCTTGGAGAAGCTCGAGAACTAAACGAAGATGCTGTGCGTGTTCGACTTTCGATTTCGAATAGATAAGGATATCATCGATAAACACAATAACGAAACGATCAAGGAAAGGTTTACACACACAGTTCATCAAATCCATGAAGACCGCGGGTGTGTTTGTAAGACCAAAAGGCATGACCACGAATTCATAATGGCCATAATGGGTACGAAAAGCGGTTTTTGGGATATCTTCCTCCTGAATTCGTAATTGATGATAGGCAAAACATAGATTGATCTTTGAGAAATACGTAGTGCCTTGTAATTGATCAAATAAGTCGTTGATTCGGGGTAGAGGGTAGCGATTCTTGATAGTAAGCTTGTTGAGTTCCCTATAATCGATGCACATTCGGAACGATCCATCCTTCTTTTTCACGAAAAGGATAGGTGAGCCCCATGGCGATGTGCTAGGGCGTATGAAGCCTTTATCAAATAATTCATGGAGTTGGCTAGAAAGTTCACGCATTTCGGACGGTGCGAGGCGATAAGGGGCTTTAGCAATAGGGTTAGCTCTAGGGACAAGGTCGATACGAAAATCGATATCACGACTAGGGGGTAGACCGGGTAAATCGTCTGGAAAGACATTAGGAAAATCACGAACCACAAGTACCTTTTCCATCGGCTTCTTTTCCTTCTCCTCTACTACAATGTGAGATAAGAAGGCCAAGTATTCCTTGCGGAGGTACTTGCTAGCTTGGATACACGACATCAGTTTCAATTCCTTCGAGGATACTTCGCCATAAACACAGAGTTGATCACCGTTCAAGAGAGAGAAACAGATCATCTTTTCAAAACAAATAACTTCAGCACGATTTCATGAAGAAAATACATGCCTACTATGATATCAAAACTACCAAGTTGCATTGGAATGAGATCGATCGGAAAAACATGATTGTTGAATTCGAGAGTGCAATCACGGAGAACGGAACTGATGCTGACGGTTCTTCCAGTGGCAATTTCTACGTCGAACCTTGTTGAGAGGTTAGCGCGTTTACGGTTTAGGAGCTTTTCAAATTCAAACGACACAAAACAGTTATCGGCTCCAGTATCAAATAAACACGAAGCATAAATACCGTTAACAAGGAACGTACCATTGAAAACGTTGTTGTCAGTCTGAGCCTGGCGGACGTTGATATTGAAGGTTCTTCCGCGGGCTGCTTGTTGTGGATGCTGCTGCTGCTGCTAAGGTTGCGGCTGTTGTGGTTGCTGTTGTTGCTGCTGCTGCGGTTCTTGTTTCACCACACGGTTCGGGCAGACGTTAGCAGATTGATTCGGGTCACCACAAGAGTAGCAAGCTCGCGCATGAACAGCGGGCGCAGGAGCTGCTTGGTTGACCTGAGGAGCAGGGAGTGGAGCGGGTGGTGCTGGAGGAGCTGGAGCTGCTTGCTGACGTGGGCTTGAACGACAGTGAGCAGTAAAGTGCCCATAGATGTTGCAGTTTGCACAGAAGCGATAGTTCACCCCTGCAGGGTGATGATAGGTGCAAGTAGGGCACAGAGGGTGGATACCAGTGTACGCACGCTTAGTAGGCGGTGCGTTGGTAGCAGTAGCTTGGTGGTTCTGGTTGCTGGGTTGTACGGGGACGGCGTTGGGAGGAGCGGAGATAGTAGCGTAGTTCTTGTTGCTGTTACCCTTTCGTTTATGATTCTAACGTGAGGACCTTGAACCTTGAGATGCCGCATTGTTGGTAGCGGGAGTAGCAGTGACCTGATTGAGGCTCTTGGTTGAGGTTTTGAAAAACCCAGCTAAAACTCGCTTGTCGTTGATCTCAGCTGCGAATTGGTAGGTTTCCTCAATGGTAGCAGGTTTAGCTGCCTGAACAAAGTTAGCTACACAGTCGGGAAGAGCTCGAATATACTTCTTGATTGTCATATCAGGCGTTGCCACCTAACAAGGACAGATAATACTGAGCTGCTTGAAGCGAGCAGTAAGACCAGCGTTGTCACCTCCTTCCTGCTTGATATGCCAGAATTCGTTCTCCAGCTTTTGCACTTCATGAGGACATAAATCCTTCATCATAAGATCCCTGAGTTCCTCCCATGAAAGGCCATAAGCTGCATCATTACTGCGCTTGTTACGCTCAGCAGTCCACCAATCCAGAGCCCTGGACTGAAAGTCCGGTAGCATTCATAGTAGCAGATTCTCTGGGCATCTGCTTTGCCTGAAGGTGACATCGATAGAGTCAAACCACTGGATCATAGGACTGGGTCCATCTTCACCAGTGAAATTTGAAGGAACGCACTCCTTGAATTGCTTAAAGCTGAAAGGCGATTTCGGAGCTTCAGCCTTTGAGTCGACGGATGATTTGCTGCTGACCTCGTTGATTTCACTGACAATCTAAGGTATGACTTTAGCCATTTCCTTGGCTACCAGTGAAGCTATATGCTTGTCAGCATGGTTTCGTCGAGCGGCGCGTTGAGTATGCGAACCAAATGACGACATTGTCTGCAGCAGACATCATCATATGATTTAGACGAGATTCGATTATATCGGGTTATGTTATGAAAAGTTTAGCATTTGACCAACATACTTATTATTATTATTATTATTATTATTATTATTATTATTATTATTACTTCATAAGGTATATGAACACGAATCCACATTGGCACATAAGCACGTAGGAGCACATAATCCATGTAAGCGCATATTTTGCACGTATTCACCTACATATTTTGCACGTATTCACCTATCTTTCAAAGCTGCGTAGAGCGTTCGAGAGTTGCGAGCGATAGCGAGTAGCGTTGCGAGTAGTATAGCGTGCGAGAGTTCTCAGTTTGTTCACGATTAGTTAACGTTTGAGATTACGAGGGTTGTGCGACTTGTGCGCGTTTCATTAAGCGAGGAGCGAAAAGCGATGAAAGCGAGAAGCGTAAAATCTCCAAAATTGAAACATATAAACAAATAAACACATAAAATCGATAGCGCGTAAAATCGGCGATTCCTGGCTAGATTTTGAAAACAGCGTGTCCTAGGTGTTAGACGTCGACTACCCAAAGTGATTCGACTATCCTCAACGAGATCGAGTACACGCTTTGGCCTAATAGATTGTGCTCTCGCCGAGTATGGCGAACGACACTCATCTTTTCGGTTACTACGTGACTTAAGTCGTTGGAATCCATCGAGACTTTGGTGAGAGTGTTGTAAAAATTCAATTAGGGAATGGGACATGTCGTTAAGGTGCGGGTTTCACCCCTAACTTAACAACCTTGTTCCTGTAAGTGTGGAAAACCATGAAATAGAGATGGAGATTCTCTGTCGAGGTATGGATGTCACTCCTAACTCAACAGGGGTTCTCGTGCTGAGAGTAAAAATACGCGTAAAGTGGGTGATCTTATCGATAGGTCCCGGTTTCCACACCTAATCTCGATCTAATCACTTGGTTGTGTTATGCGAACGTTTTTGAAAACACGTGTATTGTGTCAGCCTTAGGAAAGGATTGTAAACTATTTGGCCTTAGGAAAGGCTTGTTTGTATTAAAGTCAAATTTTCTTCCGCACGAAGACAACCATTGAGTTGAAACGAGAGTGAGCATGTAGGTTCGCATGAAACCCCTACTGGGTTTGCATGAAGCGGTCTGTTGGTACTTAGACTATAGACTATGCCAAATCCTACGACTCGACCTAATTCCCTATAGTTATGGCTCTGATACCAATCTGTCACACCCCAACTGATGGCGGAATCATCGGGGCGCAGCACTAGGCGGACCAGATTGCTCAAGAGAATCCATAACAACTATTAAGTGGCAATATTTAAAAGGTTAATTTTCCCATACCAATCAACAAACATTCCACAAACAATTATTATAGTCAAATGAGTTTCTCTTAAACAAAGCAAGTCCGACAACCTAGATTTCTATTCGTGTAGTTTCTAAACTGCCTATCTTGATTTCCAACAAACAATTCCATCAACCTGTCACATACGTTAAAATAAAGTCAATACATAAAATGTAAAGGTGAGTACACAAGTTTGCATAACATATAGTAGAGAAAGTGTTTACGCATAACCAGCATGTATCACGTAACGGGCGAAACAAGTAACTATTAGACAATGATTACAACTTAACCACAAGACTGTGTTTTAGAGTATGCGCGACACATGTTCACCACTGTGAACACATGAAGTAAAGTAATGTGATCCCTAGCAACCCCCGTCCATGACAGGTGCTGAGTCCAAACTATAGTACTATCATTACTAGAGGCAGTATAGTATAACACTGCATAAGCATAGTACAAGCATTCATAGATCACGTATAGCATGCGGGAGCGGTTAGCGTTATAAAGTGTTTGCGTTGTGTGTTGTGTTTTTTATAGAACGTATGTAACACCCAAAAGTGCATTAAATGAAAATGGGTTCGAGTATACTCACCGTATGTGTTTAACAAGTAAACACAGCCTTGATTGGATTGAAGGGAGCGCATTGAGTTAGCCTAAGCATGGGAACAGTAGCGTAAGTCATTGAACAGAGCATAAACAGAATGTCGAATGGTTGAGTGTTCGAATGGTGATTCGAACGGATGGGTTTCCATTCGAACGAATGGCCATTCGAATGAGTGTGTGTTTGTTTGTAAAATTGTTAAAGTTTAATCAAATCATTTTTAAACAAGGATTAGTATGAGGGACAGGTCACCTGGGCGAACGGTCATTCGATCGGATGGCCACTCGAGTGAGCGATCTGTTATTTTAGAATTTTACAAAATTTTCTAAGTAAAAGTTTGAAGTTTAACGGAGACGGCGTGACGACGTGTCAAACAACGGAAACACCCCAAGTCCAGTTCATTCGGTAGAATGGTCTCAGCCCATTCGATCAGACTCACTCTTCTTGATGAAATTTCATGTTCAACCCGTTAATCGGTTATCTCTCCGGTGGGAATCCGTTTTCAAGCCGGCTCTCGGCTAAGGAACGAGCCGAGAGTCTGATTGAGTCCAGATCCCACCAAAGTTGGTGTGAAATTCGAAGAAAAGTTGAAAATGAATGAAAATGTGTTGAAATCTTTCTTAGTTTAGTGGAAAGTTGTGGAAATCTCTTAGATCTGGGCCAATCTTGAGGAGTTGGTGTTCCACAACAGGTTGCATAAGCAAGATGAGTGAAGAACACCTTCAAGAGGTCCAAACCAGCGATTTCAGAGAAAAACTTGAAGTGTTTGTGTAATTTTGATGGAGAAGATAATGTAGAAGTGATTAAAGATGAAGGTTGTACAAGATTTGAGGAGAAAAGCTTACCAAAAAGCCTTGAATCGCGATTAAAAGTGACTGAGAGAGACTTAAGTGCGTGTGAGCGAATGAGAGTGTCAAATAAGGGAAAAGGAGGTGTGCTGCGGTATTTATAGAGGTAGGGTGGAGTGTTAAGTCGGTGCGCGATGTGGCGTTCGGTCGGATGGCCATCCAGACGAATGGTCATCCGGTCGGATGCCCATTCGATCGGGTGTCCATTGGATCGGCTGTGTGTGCGCGAGTTAGTTTTCCAACTTTGTTTCGTATGTTAAGTGTTGCGTTGCGTTTAATCTAGTTGCGAGTGAGCGTTGAGCGTATAAGCGTTGCGTTAGTAATCCACATATCATTCAAACAAATAATCACACAAATAACACACATAAAATAAATAAATCCGCGTTTCGAGTTTGTGTTGAGTTTGCGTTGCGATAGCGTCATGATAGCGTTTAGTCTAAACAAGTGATGTAACATGCGATAAAATGCGTTTAAATAGTAAGCGTTATAAACTGCGTTTAAATGCGATAACTGTGTTTCGAATAAGTGTTGTAATATGCGTTGTAATAAGCGTTTTAAATGCGTCAAAATATAGTTCAAACTCATTGTGGTAATCGAAATCTCGGGAGTACAAGCGGTTACAAAAGAAATGACAGCGATGCGTAATGACTCGAAGAGTTGGGTTGTTACATGAGGGCATATCAGAATACCGTTATTTTTTTTATTATTTTTTTGTACATGCTTTACTATGTGCTAAACCTTTTAAACATTTTTTATGGGATAGCACTATTTTGCATGTGCACCTATTCAAAATAACACAATATTTTATGTGCTAGTAATGGTAAATTTAAAATCCGACGTTATAGTAAACTTAAAATCTGTTTTATAATTTTTATGAAAGTGTTAATTGGAATAATTGATTTTGAGATATTTCAAGGGATCTGAAAAGTGATTTCATTTAATAAAAACACACAAATACCGAAAATACCCTTAAATCTAATTAGTTGAATACACTAATTGCAATTGAAGAGGTGTCATCAACATTAGCCATATATATAATTATTTAATGGTTAGGATCTTCTCACAGTTAGGATAAATTTAGTTTGTATGGGATCACACCTCTATAGTTTTTTTTAAAGTAGACATGTTTTAACCTCTTATGAACCCATTTTTTAAGTAATTGACTGGATTTTATAAGGTTTGATAGAAATTTGGCTGGAATCTGACCAAAATTTAATCAGTCATTACTCGGAGAACCACCGATTAGTGATTAATCAGAGACTACACATAGACTAGTTGGGATTTTTACAATACTGTTAATTAGATAATTGGATTGTGCTAAAATTGATTTCGGAGGTGATATTTAGAAGTTGAAGTCTTTAAGGGTTCTGTTTATTTGGTCAAGAAGTTTGCGGCTGAGGTTTATAAAAAGACATTAGGTTTTCGTGTATTGAAGTTCAATGTTCAAATTGTTGTGTTGATCGGAATTCGGAAGCTTTAACGATGACAAGAAATTATGTATTTACATTGAATGAAGAAGAAAATGATTTAAAAAAATAGAAGGAGAAAGAATTGTTGTATACGGTTGTGATACAAACGATGGTTAAGGTGATGAGAATTGCCAGCCCCTTTGGTGGAGTGGTGGAAAGAACTTTGTGCCATGTGAGTGGCGCCGGTTCGATCCTCACCTCCATCAAAAGGTGAGGCATTGGGGTTATCCCCAACCCAATGATGGTTTGGACTCCGGTTCGAGCCTGAGGGAACCCGAGTTTTCTACTAGGGTGCATTTACTCCAGCGAGTCGGTTAGTCTCGACAGGTGACGGCTCGTGTGGAGGGTAAAACTTCTGTCTAGTGGCAGGGGGCCTGAAATTTTCTCGGGGAAAGCCAAATGTCCCATTCTACCGAGACGTGGGCCCGGTTTAGACATCATAGTCCTCGGGACAGAATGGGGCGGGGCCAGGACTTCTGGCGTGAATCATCCGTCTGTTGAGAAATTCACCTTTCAAAAAAAGGTGATGAGAATTGATAAATCAAAGATGCTTGAAGATATCAAAGAAAGTTCCTTTCTATGGCTGAAACACAGAGGCAAAATGAATCATATTTCTGTAGAAAATTGGAACAACTGGGGCTTAATAGCAGTTTAGGCAACGTGGCGATATTTGGATTAGCTTATTTTACCTCCTTATGGCTTATTGACTTTTTGGAAAAAAAAAAAAAATTGTGAAATGATGTTTGGGTAATAATGTGAATGAACTTTTTAGTCATTGAAAAAGAGAAATGAAAAAGTCAATAAGTTGTGACTTTTGCAAAAAAGAAGATAAGAAAGTTAAAAAGTCAATAAGAAGAAACGGAAAAGTTTATCTAAACATGCCCGTAATATGGCTAGCAGGTCATGTTTACCATGAAAGTAATAAAATTTCCCCTTTTCTATTAGAAAAAAATTAAACGAGTTGATAGTGATAAGCATTTAAGGTTGGGATGTAGATGGTGGGTAATGGTGGTTGTTGGGGGTAGGATGAGAGAGAGAAAGAAGACGTGAGGTAAGTTTTATATATTTTTTATTTTTTACAAAATTTTCCTTACATATAACTTATTTACATAATATTCTTTGAAAGATAAAATGACAAAAATATCTTTATGTGTAGTGCACATGATCATACTTAATCGAAAAAATTGACTAGATTAAGGCTAAATGACATAATATGCTGCACATTCAAACACTATGTATAAAACTTATCAATTTTAAATGCAAAATACATTATCAGAAACTTGAGATAAATATAAAAGAAAAAAATTAATTCACTCTAGATACAAAACAAAAGAATGAGAAGAGAAAAAAAAGCGAGTTTCAATAAAAAAAAAATAACAGAAGAGAGAGAAACAAAAGAAAACCATAGAAAATGACAACAACTTTTTTTCTTCAGAAAAAGAAAAAAAACTGAAAACCAAATAAGGTCTTAATAATTCTACATAGTATCATCTTATTCTAACATGGTTGATACGGGTCGTATAACCTTATACGGCCCGTATCAACCATGTTAGAATAAGATTATAGTATGGTCGTATATATATTATACGACGATGTTATACGGGTCGTATATAGTTATACGGCCCGTATACAATGAATTTCGTTTATTTTATTGTTTTATTACTATTTGACGCGATGTATTATTCCTCGATTCACGTGTGAGTAGACGTAAGATTCTCTGATTCGGTGTTATATTCCTCGATTCTCGTGCGAGTTATGTGATTAGACGTTAGATTCCTCGATATTCGTGCGAGTTATTTGATTCGACGTTAGATTCCGCGATTCGCGTGTTAATCATTTGAAACGATGTAATATTCCGTAAAATTCTCTATATAAACGACACTAATTTCATTCATTTTTATTCAACTTCTATTCGTTTCTTCTATTTTTCTTTGTATTCAAATTATTTACGCTATAATGTCGGGTTGGCGTGACTTTTTTAATGTGTTTGATAACAAGACGAATCAGAGGAGTTATGATAACAATCAAGATAACAAAGCGGGCGTGTTTGATCTGAATGCTCCGTTCGATCTCAGTCTTGCGTCTGATGTAGGTCAGGATACTTGGGGTTTGGATGCCTTGCATCCTAATTATGCTGGTTATTATCCATCGCAACACCCGGTTAATTTTGAAGCCCCTCCTGCTAGTGTTGGACCGCCGACTGATAGTTCTCATTTCCTCCCATAAGTGGTGGACCGCCCGAGGGTCCAAATGCTGACTAGGAACCTAGTGAGTTTCAAAACAAGCAGGTATAACATTTAATTATACGTTTATTTGTTGTACGTTAACTATTTTAGTGTTTTTACGTTTGATGTTGTTTTTATTAAAATCTTAGATTAGGGGTGCTAAACGGGTCGTGTTCGCGGGTTGGTGGGTTCAACCCGACCTGAACCTGAAAATTTTACACAAACCAGAACCCGACCCGAACCCGAAAATCGTATCATACATAAGAACCCGAACACGACCCGAAGTTTCATGGGTTAACCCAAACACGACCCGTTCAACCCGAATTTTTCTATTTTTTTTTTCTGAAATTAATATATTAAGATTAAAATTTACTTAAAAAAACACAAATATATATATATATATATATATTTATATTTATATATATCATAATATCATATTTAAATTATAAAATCTATCTTAATTTCTCTTTTTAAGTTATAATCATGGCATAAAAATACACACCCCATTTAATTTATGACATAAAATGTATTGTAAAAAAATATAATATAGTATAAATGTGTAACGGGTCAACCCGCCAACCCGACCATGTTGACCCGAACCCGACCCGTTAACCTAAACGGGTTCGCGAGTTCAACCTGAAACTGACCCGAACCCGTTTATACTAAATCTAAATCTATTCATTTGAGTTAATCATTAATTGACACATATACGTGTTTTCGTTAGAAATTCGCTAGCATAGATGAATTGGTAGAGTGGTGTAGAGACGTCGGAAACGAAAATGGCTACGCCATCGTCACCAAACGCACCATCTACGATAAACCCCCAAGCGGTCAGCCGTTAAAAATTTGGCTTACGTGCGACTGTGCCGGCGAGCACAAATCAACAGCCAAGGTCAGACGCAGCGGGACATGGAAAACCGGTTGCAAGTTCCAACTGATAGGGACATACAGAAAGAGGTTAGGTTATTGGGATCTAAGGGTTGAGGAAGCTAAACATAACCACGAACCATTTCTGTATCCAGAGGGTCATCCGTCCCTAATGAGGCTGACTCCATCGGAAGAGAGGACAATGGAGCAACTGACGCATCAGAACATAAAACAACGAGACATTCTTGCTGCCATTAAAGAACAGAACCCCCATAATGTCTCAACAAGAAACACCATATTGAAACGCCCAACTTTTTAAGTTCGAATATTAACATGACTTCATACCAGTTTTTTAGAAAATTTTTTGACATGACCTGTTCGTAAAGAAGACGATTTCCTGCTTTTTAATATAATCATTCAAAATACATTCTACGACACTTTCAAAATATGCTAAAATTAGAACCTTACACATTTCATCAAAACATTAAATCCGAACTATTCAAAATAAAGTTTAAACTTCAAACTACTACGATCATCCTAGTTATTAGTTAAACATTTACTACACAAAAATGGTATTTTGACCCATTCAAAATAAGTAACTTGAACCGGAAGCGCATATAAGTCGACATTGTGTGTGTTCGGTCCGAGCGCGCCGCAATTAAGCGTGGGATTTACCTATCATTTATACAACAAAACATTTGTAGTTCGTAATACATAACCAATTCGAATCCTTTAATTACCTATCATTAATCGACCCGTTAACATGACACATTACCTCATTAACATTCTTACTTATATTCGAAAACATCCAACATACAACTTTCCGACCCATTTGTAATGAATCATTACATACCATACACTTCGACATACTTACATCAATTGACCCATTATGAAGAAGTCCATTCCTAAACATTCCAATAACCATTCTACTCATCATTCCAACAACCCATTTAAAATGGGTCATCTCTTATTCACTACAACATCATCTTTCGAACCTTTCGCAAATAAATTCTTTGCATCTAATCAATCATGATCCATAAGGAAAATTTACACTAAATACATAGTATCAAATATTACCATTCATAAATCTACGTATAGAGTGTATAAAGTTCATATGAACTTACCGTGATCTTGTGACGCTTGCGACTTTACGTGACTCGCGCCTTCTTCTTTCTTCGTACCTATATGCCATAACTTTACACTTTTAGCTTTTGTATACTTTACATCACTTATGCATTTCATTCATTGATCATGGCGTTATATGACTACGCATACATTCATTTTCATTCAAATTTTATCAAAATTCTATATCATAGCACAACTAAATCATTCTATGGCATTTCTTCGAACAACTGGCGTGCATACTAACTAATGAGCATAGAGTACAAGTACTTAAAGCATGTTTTTCTCCATAGTTCACTCATTGATTAACATAGCATTTCCTAACTTCACAATTTGCCATTATAAGCATATACGCATTCTTCTAAATCACCTATTCATCATAATATCATCAACATTAGTCTAATAAACATATAGAATTTCACAACATTCAAGTCATTCATGGCATATAAGTGGGTTTTCCCCCAATTCATCATCATATTCAAAATTTAACATATCTTGATGTGTACACAACCATAGCAACCATTATTCATACTAGATTTTTCATTGCATTACGAATTACACTAAACCCACTAAATCAAACATCACCAAATCATGAAATTAAACTTACTTGAGGTCAAGAACACTTAGATAATCGAAGTTCCTGGCTCATGCATTCGATTACTCACTGATTTCACTTTCAATTTGATAGTAATTTAAGATGTTAGGGTTTTGAGAGGGAAGGCTTTCCCCTAGTATTCTCACGATCGCACCCCCAGACCAAATTCTGGTCTTTTCTTTTTTTTATCAAGTTTCATTACATATTTACACATCTAGTCCCTCATCTTTTAGATCATATTCACTTTATTAATTCACATTCTAACTTGGTCATCTTTCTTTTACTAACTTTTATTATGACATAATTCTATACATTTCCATTTTAATTATTAGAACATCACTACACATTATACTTTAATGACATACGTAAATTTGGGGTGTTACAAGTATACCCTCCTTAAAGAAGGTTTCGTCCCCGAAACCAAAATACGTTCCGAATAATTCTGGGTAGTGCTTCCGCATGTCATCCTCCGCTTCCCACGTAAGGTCTGATCCCTTTCGGTGTTGCCATTGAACCAACACTTGTCGAATGGACTTGTTGCGGAGTTGCTTCACTTTAGAATCCTTTATTGCCACGGGCTTTTCTACATAACATAACTTCTCGTCTATTTCAATATCATCCAAGGGCACATGCGCCTTTTCATCCGCAAGGCACTTCCGCAGTTGCGACACATGAAAAGTGTTATGAATCCCATCCAATGTGGGTGGTAATTCTAACCGGTACGCCACTGCCCCGACCCGAGCAAGTATCTTGAATGATCTGATGTATCGGGGACCTAACTTTCCACGTTTACGAAAACGAATTATCCCTTTTCATGGAGAGACTTTAGCAACACATAATCTCCCACTTGAAACTCTATTGGTCTCCTTCGCCGATCCGCATAAGACTTTTGTCTATCTTGCGCTGCCTTTATCCTTGATCTAACAATAGCGATCTTTTCATTCGTTTGGGCTACTACATCCTTTGGCGCAAGTTCGCGCTGTCCCTCTTCCCCCTAACAAACCGGGGTTCTACATTTCCTTCCATAGAGCATTTCGTAGGGGGCCATTTTTATGCTGTTATGATAACTATTGTTATATGAAAACTCTCACAAAGGTAGATGATCATCCCAGCTTCCCCTAAAATCCATAACCACACGCCCTTAGCATATCCACTAATGTTTGGATAGTTCGTTCCCACTGACCATCAGTTTGTGGATGGTAGGCGGTGCTTATATGTAACTGGGTCCCCAATTCTTCATGAAACTTCCTCCAGTAACGAGATGTGAACCGGGGTATCCCGGTCGGAAACTATAGACACCGGAACCCCATGTCGAGATATAACCTCATTTGTATAAACTTCCGCATTCTTTTCCGAATTATATGTCTCCCGAATGGGTAAGAAATGTGCACTTTTGGATAGTCGGTCAACGACTACCCAAATAGCATCATGCCATTTCCTTGTCTTAGGAAGTTTAGTCACCAAATCCATCATTACATGTTCCCACTTCCACATCGGTATCTCCAACGGCTGCAACTTTCCATACGGTTTTTGGTGCTCGGCCTTTACTTGAGAACACGTCAAATACTTAGCAACATACTTGGCTATGTCTCTTTTCATTCCCGGCCACCAGTAATTCATTCTCAAGTCTCGATACATCTTTGTAGCTCCCGGATGTATCGAGTATCGAGACTTGTGGGCTTCATTTAAAAGTAATTCCTTCAAATTACATTCCCGAGGTATCCAGATTAAGTCATACCTCGTTTTCATACCATTCACATTTTCTTTCAAGTCTTGAATAAATCCTTTCGTTCTTTCCTTCTTTGAGTCATCGGCATTCAAGGATTTTATTTGAGCTTCTCGTATTTCTTCAAGGAGTTTAGAAGTAACTACCATCCTCATCGATTTTACCCGAATCGGAGGAGGATACTCTTTTCGGCTTAGAGCATCCGCCACTACAATAGCCTTCCCGGGGTGATAATGAATATCACAATCGTAATCCTTGATGAGCTCCAACCATGTTCGTTGCCTCATATTAAGATCTTTCTGTTCGAAAAAGTACTTGAGGCTTTTGTGATCCGAGTAGATTGTACATTTCACCCCATATAGGTAGTGTCTCCATATCTTTAAAGCGAATACGACTGCCGCCAACTCTAAATCATGAGTTGGGTAATTGTTTTCATGCTGCTTGAGTTGTCTTGAAGCATAAGCAATGACTTTACCCCTTTGCATTAGCACACAACCTAAACCTTGGTGGGAGGCGTCAGTATACACTACCAAATCATCCGTTCCATCCGGTAATGTTAACACCGGAGAATTTGAGAGCTTTTCCTTCAAAGTCTGAAACGCTTTTTCTTGTTCTTCGCCCCATATAAACTTTTCACTCTTCTTTGTTAACTTCGTCATGGGCGAGGCTATCTTGGAGAAATCCTGGATAAATCTTCTGTAATACCCAGCCAAGCCTAGAAAACTTTTTATTTCGCTTGGATTCTTCGGGGGTACCCAATTCATTACTGTATCTACCTTGGACGGGTCCACATGGATACAATCCGCATCGATTACGTGACCCAAAAATTGTACCTCTCTAAGCCAAAAGGCACACTTTGAGAACTTCGCATATAACTTTTCCTTGCGAAGCGTTTCCAATACATCACGTAAGTGTGAAGCATGCTATGCTTCACTTCGGGAGTATATTAGTATATCATCAATAAAAACGATTACATACTTATCAAGCATAGGTCGGCACACCCGATTCATTAAATCCACAAATGCAACTGGTGCGTTCGTTAGCCCAAAGGACATTACTAAAAACTCGTAATGTCCGTACCGCGTTCAAAACGCAGTCTTTGGCACATCTTCTTCTCGTACACGCAATTGGTGATAACCCGACCTCAGATCGATCTTCGAAAACCAACATGCTCCTTGAAGCTGGTCAAATAGGTCATCAATTCTGGGCAACGGGTTCAACTCTCGATAGTCGATACACATTCGCATCAAACAATCTTTCTTCTTCACGAATAATCCGGGCGCTCCCAATGGTGAAACACTTGGTTTAATAAAACCTTTATCGAGCAGCTCTTGGTGTTGCGTCATCAATTTTCATTTCGGTTGGGGCCAACCGATAAGGAGCTTTGGCTACCGGCTTTGCACCCGGGTTAAGCTCTATCATAAATTCTACTTCCCGCTCGGGCGGAAGCCCCGGTAAATCTTCCGGAAACACATCTGGATATTCGTTCACTACATTCACATTTTCAAGCTTTGGAACACCTCGATTGGTGTCAATCACGTAAGATAGATACGCCCTACCCCCGTTCCTCACATGTTTGACGGCTTTGTTTATAGAACACAATTTCGGCTTGATGACCATATCTCCTTGAACACTTATCCGTTTCCCCCCGAGGTTACTACATGAATGACTTTCTTTTGGCATTGAATTTCGGCGTGGTTTTGGGCTAGCCAATCCATTCCTACAACTACTTTAAATTCCCCCATACACATCGGGACAAGATCTATACTAAATTCCTCATCTTCGATTAAGATCTTACAGTTTCTACAAATAACATGCAATAAATAGCTTTTACTATCAGCAACTTCCACTTCTAAGGGTACTAACATCTTTTCAAGCTTAAAAGATGGATGAACTAATAATTCATTCGAAATAAACGATCTACTTGCCCCGGAATCGAATAAAACATTCATAGGCATAGAGTTAACTAAGAATATACCTGAAACCACATCCGGGCTAGTCTTAGCTTCATCCGAGGTTAACTGGAACATCCTTCCACGAGCCTTGGAAGGCTCATCCTTCTTTCCATCCATCTTTTCCCCTTGTTGGAGTTTTGGGCATTCTTCTTTAATGTGCCCTGTTTGATGACAATTATAGCACGTTTTTGAATTCTCGGGGCACTTATAATACGGATGTCCCTCTTGCCCACATTTGTAGCACCCTTTCTTTCCCAGCAAACATTCACCCGAATGATGTTTCCCGCACGTCTTACAAGTCGGGGTTCCACTATTTGTCTTCCCTTTCCTATTTTGATCTTGATATCTTGCCTTCTTTGATGGGTTTGGGTTTGTAGTCTTCTCCGCCACCCCCCCCCCTCCGTTCAATCTGCCTTCTTATCTCAATCTCCCTATCTCTTGCCCAGTCAATTAACTCATTCAACGTTTCACACTTGGGGGGATTTAAGAACTCACGATATTCAGCCTTTAACATAGCATGATAACGTAAAATTCTCAACCTCTCAGTCCCCGCTATCTCCCCACAAAACTTCACCTTGTCAAGGAACTTATTCGTTATCTCGTCAATCGTTTCATCCTTTTGTCGAAGACGTAAGAAGTTTCCTTGAATCTTATCAATTGCGGATTGTGGGCTATGATATTTCAGAAATGGTTCCTTGAACTCTTGCCACATTAATGTTTGTACTTTATCATCCCCCAATTCCTTCGAATATGCGTCCCACCAATCCTTTGCTTGGAGTTGTAGGAGACCCGTAGCAAACATCACTTGATCCTCCACTTCACATCTACTTCTCACAAACACGGCCTCGATGCTTGATATCCATCTTTGACAGGTTATCGGATCAATTTCCTCTTTATATGGCAAGGTGTTACATGCCATAAATTCCTTATACGTGCACCTTCGAGTGTTTTTCTTCGTTTGCAGTTCATTGATCATTTCCTTTAGGTCTTCAACTTTGGACATCACTAATTTGTTGACTATTCCCAACACTTGACCTTCAACTTCTTGAGCTAGCCGAGGAATACTAGCCTCTATTACCTTCCCTACTTCTTCCACAATTCTTTCGTTTATTGCTTCATGTTGTGCCGCTATATCATCATTCACGTTTACATTAACCGCCATCTACATAAAACATTTATCTCATTCATTAGATTTTTCTTTTCATACACCTCTTCACCGTATTTGAACTCATGTTAGCATATTACATTCAATTTGCAATTCATACTTCATGCCTTATCGTCATTGTCGATTATATCATATCATGTAGATCAAATTCTTTGATCACAACGATTTAATTTTTCATCCTTTTACACACATATATACTTTCCCTCATCTTTCTTAACATCAAAATTTTCCTTAAACGTTGATTACGAGGCTTTAAAAACAGTTTAAAACGAGTCCCGTACTCAAAACAAACAAAATAAAAAAAAATTGCCAGCACTAGGGGTCACCGCGGCCCGCGATAGCTTGAGAGCTATATGTCGCGGCCCGCGACCGCTGTCGCGTCACGCGACGCTGATTCACGTTGGGTGTCGCGCAGCGCGACGCCCCCTTTTTCACAGACTGTTCGTTCTTTTACAGCTGCAGATACCCAACTCCAAATTTTCCAACATTCAATCTTTAAAACTTCATATCATTAGGTCTACTAGTCCGTTTTACTTAATTCTTTTTCCTACAGATCCGTAATTCAAAAACGGACCCATTTAACATCGTTATTTACCTTAAATCTCAGTTTTATGACAAATGACATATAAATTTCTTTTCATTTCTAACTATAAACGTATCAACCTTACTATTTACTTACTTGCATAGCGCCGCGGAACGAACACACCTTCATACGAGCTTTTGGTTTGAGTTCAAGCATTTTCTCTAATACTTGAATCTCTCAAACCTCGGCTCTGATACCAACTTGAAACGCCCAACTTTTTAAGTTCGAATATTAACATGACTTCATACCAGTTTTTTAGAAAAATTTTGACATGACCCGTTCGTAAAGAAGACGATTTCCTGCTTTTTAACATAATCATTCAAAATACATTCTATGACACTTTCAAAATATGCTAAAATTAGAACCTTACACATTTCATCAAAACATTAAATCCGAACTATTCAAAATAAAGTTTAAACTTCAAACTACTACGATCATCCTAGTTATTAGTTAAACATTTACTACACAAAAATGGTATTTTGACCCATTCAAAATAAGCAACTTGAACCGGAAGCGCATATAAGTCGACATTGTGTGAGTTCGGTCCGAGCGCGCCGCAATTAAGCGTGAAATTTACCTATCATTCATACAACAAAACATTTGTTAGTTCGTAATACATAACCAATTCGAATCCTTTAATTACCTATCATTATTCGACCCGTTAACATGACATATTACCTCATTAACATTCTTACTTCTATTCGAAAACATCCAACATACCACTTTCTGACCCATTTGTAATGAATCATTACATACCATACACTTCGACATACTTACATCAATTGACCCATTATGAACAAGTCCATTCCTAAACATTACAATAACCATTCTACTCATCATTCAAACAACCCATTTAAAATGGGTCATCTCATATTCACTACAACATCATCTTTCGAACCTTTCGCAAATGAATTCTTTGCATCTAATCAATCATGATCCATAAGAAAAATTTACACTAAATACATCGTATCAAATATTACCATTCATAAATCTACATATAGAGTATATAAAGTTCATATGAACTTACCGTGATCTTGTGACGCTTGCGACTTTACGTGACTCGCGTCTTCTTCTTTCTTCGTACCTATATGCCATAACTTTACACTTTTAGCCTTTGCATACTTTACATCACTTATGCATTTCATTCATTGATCATGGCGTTACATGACTACGCATACATTCATTTTCATTCAATAACATCATTTTATCAAAATTCCATATCATAGCACAACTAAATCATTCTATGGCATTTCTTCGAACAACTGGCGTGCATACTAACTAAAGAGCATAGAGTACAAGTACTTAAAGCATGTTTTTCTCCATAGTTCACTCATTGATTAACATAGCATTTCCTAACTTCACAATTTGCCATTATAAGCATATACGCATTGTTCTAAATCACCTATTCATCATAATATCATCAACATTAGTCTAATAAACATATAGAATTTCACAACATTCAAGTCATTCATGGCATATAAGTGGGTTTTCCCCCAATTCATCATCATATTCAAAATTTAACATATCTTGATATCTACACAACCATAGCAACCATTATTCATACTAGATTTTGCATTGCATTACGAATTACACTAAACCCACTAAATCAACCATCACCAAATCATGAAATTAAACTTACTTGAGGTCAAGAACACTTAGATAATCGAAGTTCCTGGCTCATGCATTCGATTACTCACTGATTTACTTTCAATTTGATAGAAATTTAAGATGTTAGGGTTTTGAGAGGGAAGGCTTTCCCCTGGTCTTCTCACGATCGCACCCCCAGACCAAATTCTGGTCTTTTTTTTTATCAAGTTTCATTACATATTTACACATCTAGTCCCTCAACTTTTAGATCATATTCACCTTATTAATTCACATTATAACTTGGTCATCTTTCTTTTACTAACTTTTATTATGACATAATTCTATACATTTCCATTTTAATTATTAGAACATCACTACACATTATACTTTTATGACATACGAAAATTTGGGGTGTTACACATATACAACGCTCGGGCCAAATTGGGTCGAATGGAACAAGTCGGCGAGACTCCAATTGTTGGTGCACTACATCTGTCGACTTCGTCTTGTATCGAGTCTTACTTTAGATAGATTAGATCAGGGCACGTAGAACGAGAAAATATGAGAGAATTAGAAGATTTCGCTTGAAAGTGTGTAATGTATTTGAGTTTTCGCTTGAATCCTCAAGCGAAATCATCATATCAGATTTCGCTTGAGTGATGTTGAAGCGAAATCTCAAAGTCTATATATAGGGGTTCAGTGTCAAGCGAAATCATTAGAGAATGAGAGAAAAAGAGAAAGTTGTTTTTGTGATTTCCATACCGAGGTGCTGCCGGTGTGAGAACTGATTGTAATTGCTTTCATATCAATACAAATCAGTGTTAAAGTGAAGATTCAGCTGTTTATAGATCAAATACTTGTTTTCCGCACCTGTATTTGATGGAATTCCTCTGAACCGACTCGTTTAGGTCGCGAACACGATCCTTACAATTGGTATCAGAGCTCAGGAGGAGGAGTTCTGCAAAATTCAGCCGAAATCGATCAAAATTTCTTACTTCTACACCTTCTTTTCTTAGTTCAGAAATATTTCACGATCTATATTGATTCAATTTCTCACGGATTGTTTAAAAGTACTAGATAACAAACCCTTGAAAGTTTCACAGCAAAATTCGACCTAAAAGTGATAAAAATCGACATTTGAATGGAGTTCGCTTGAACAGTTCAGTATTATTGGACGATTTCGCTTGAAACTTCAAGCGACACTTAACATTTCACTTCAAACAGAGTTCGTTTTCGCTTCAAGATTTTCGCTTCAAGGTGTTCGCTTCATTCAGGATCGCTTCAAAGTATTTCGCTTCAAGAACTTCGCTTGAGAGTTGTTCAGTTTAAATTGTTCCGCTTGAAGGGTACCGCTTGAAAGATAGTATTTCGCTTGAAAGTGTCTGAAACATGGACAACGATTTCCACAACGCTTTTGCAACATCGTCTAGTTCATCTTCCATTGCTCAGAACATGAATTCTGAAAATGAAATGGGGACTACTCAGAAACCCCCGAAGCTAATGGGAATTGAAGAATACTACGGATGGAAAGATAGATTCGAAAACTGGGTGCAGGCAAATCATTTGAGATCATGGGAATGTATTTTAACAAAGTATGCTCTACCACTAACCGAAATGCAGACTGAAAAACAGCTTTCAGATTTTAGTAAGGAGGAACGGGAAATATACCGAGCTGAAAAGATGATGATCAGTTTACTTCAACAGGCCATCAAAGAAGACATCTTCATACTACTTCAACATGACAAAACATCACAATCAATATGGGATGCTCTAAAAATCAAGGTTGAAGGCAGTACGAGTATGATTAAAAGCAAGAAGGCATTGCTTAAAAAGGAATTTGATTTGTTCACAAGTTTGCCCGGAGAAGATACGAAGAAACTCATTGAACGATATTGTCACTTAGTGAGAACAATGTCAATGATGAACATTAAAAAGGAAAATGATGAATGGGTGGATAAACTTGCTGATGCATTACCTCAGAAAGAGTGGGGAACTTATTTGATGATACTGAAGAATACTGGAGTTTATGATAGATTGTCGATCTCTCAGTTCATTGAAAAGATTGAAAGTCAGGATTTGGAACAGCAGAAGATTGCAAGGATGAATAATCCAAGTGGTCAACAAGATGAGAAGGTTGAAAATGTTGTTCAAAATGAAGAAGTTAGAAGTGTGGATGAAGAAAAGGTGATTGAAACTGAGAAAGTAACTGGAGTAGAAAAAGTAATTGAAGTGGTAAAAACAATTGAGATTGAGAAGATTGTTGAAGTTGAAAAGCCTTGCAAGAAATGTTTGGAAATTTGTAAGAGTTGTGAAGAAAAAGATGTGATTATGTTTGATAGGGAAAGATTGATAGAAAAGCTACTATCTGACATCAGCTATGTGAAAGAATCGTATAGCGTGTTGAACAGAACTGTGACAGGTCTTCAAACAACAAACTCTGAAAGAGAAAAAGCTTTAACAATGACGAATTCTACGTTAATGGCAAAGCAAAAGGCAATTAATCATTACATCGAAGAAAATGCTAATCTAAAGCAAGAGTTGGAGAAAGAAAAGATTGAGAATGAAAGAATCAGAAGGTTATTACTGAGTTATTCTTGTTCTGATTATGTTATTGATCGAGTTTATCCTACTGTTGCAGGTTTTGAAGCATTTCAGGATGAAAAGACAAAGAATGAGACTGGTAAGAAATCGACTGTTAAATACAACAAGTGTCCGCCTCCTATCTGGGAAGGGTATTCTCCTAGAAAACCAAATGAGGAGCAAGTCGAAAAAGCAGTCAATATAAAGTTAAAATCCGAGACAACTGACGTTTTACCAGATAACATTGATATCACGTTTACCTCGTCTGATACTGATCATGAGTCTGAGTTAATCAAAAAGGTGGTCGATCAGGTGTTGGATACTGAGGAGGTGTCTGAGTCAAAGTTTGAGTCTGGGGGTTCAAGTTCGTCAGTCAACAGTTCAAAATCATCGGAGAAACGGTCTTACAGTAAAGAATTTTTGTTATCAAAGGCAAATTTGGATGATGAAACATTTGAAGTTGCATATACTTTAAATGATTCGGACAAATTATACTCTGACAAAGAGTTTCCGATTAGAAGTGTTCGTTTTGACATGATCAAAAAGGTTTTCAAAATCACGGAAATTAATTTTTCTGAAATTAAGGATCTAAAATCTATTGAAAAACCTAAAAAATACACTTCTAGAGTTCAACAAAGGATAAACAAGAAAAAAGGAAAAAAGAATTACAATTCTGATTCTAGTTTTCAAAAGAAAACAAATCAAAATTGTAGTTACAAAAAGAAATGTCTTGGTTTTACTCCACCTGAAAATCGTAAAAATGAAAAATATGTTAGAGATTTTAAATCAAAAATGACATATGTTGCAGGAAAAAGCTATGAAGAGGAGTCAAATAGCTTATCTTTTAAAAAATCAAATCAAGAGTTCCTTGCTGAAAGGAAAAGGACAGGAACTGGAGTTTTTCATCCAACTGGAGTTTTTCAACCAAAAGACACAAGAACTTGTTTTCAATGTCAAGTTGTTGGACACATCGCTCACAATTGTCCAAACAAAGTCAACAAAAAACAGGGAGTATCCGAAAAACTTAAAGAAAAAGTGGTTGAAAAGAATGATTTACCAACTACAAACTTCAAAATTTTTGAAAATTCAAAGAATGAAGTTGGTGAAAATTCTAAAAGTTTATACAAAAAGAAGGCAAAAGACAACCAAAAATGGATTGTTAAAAAATCAGATGAAAAATCTGGCAATGAATCTGATTCCACAAAATCAGAGGAGTCACAAGATGAGATCAAAGATTTGATGAATGATGTTGACATTAAATCACTAAGTGTGGAAGAGATTAAACAAATGGTTGATAAAATAGAAATCTCAGATTTTGATATTGAAAAAACATTCAATGGAAATGTTAAGAAAATTTTCAAGAAAATGCTTGATGGGAAAGTAAAGGGGGTTAAAGATTTTTATGCAACTAAAAAGGCAACCTACAACCCTACTGCTCAAGAATTGGAAGCCACCAAGTCTAAGAAGACTTGGGTGGAAGTTTGCTTTCCTTAAAGTCTTAGGCCTTGCCGGAGATCCCAAGTTTATATCGTGGATCAGGAATCGGCATCTTTCTAATGTTTGAAGTTTTTGATTGAAAGTTTTTGATAGTGTTTGGATGTTTACAGGTTGTATGACTACGCCGGAGCTTCCAGGTTGGTAAGTGCGAAGCAGGAATCGGCATTTTGATTGGTAAAATGGTGATGTAGACGTAACATTCCTACAAGTGATATTGTGTTCTACATGTGGTAATTTTTACAATTGATATAGATGGTGCATACTTGCAAGTGGTAAATCAAGGACATTAATTTGTACTTGATCTGCTACAAGTGATTAAGAATAGACAATGTGATGAACCACACCCCGAATCTACAAATGATTATATCATAAAAACTTATTTTCCGGAAAAATCATTTTGATTAAAACAAACTTAAGTGTTTTGAAATCTAAATGAGAAAATAGTTTTGTGATAGGGGGAGTTCTGATTGTTTATGCCAAGTGAATGGCGATTTGATGCGATTCGATATCAGTTGTCAAGTTTATTGTACAGTTTATTTTCAAATTTCCTAAAATGTGTTTGCATTTTAGGGGGAGTAAAATTTTAAAAAAAATCCAAAAACATTTGAAAATTTGAAAAAGATAAAAACATGATAAAATTCAAAAATGAGTTTTTGTTGCATATAGAGGAAATGATAGTACATCAGTGGACTATCACAACATGCTAAAGAAATGTAAAGAAAAAATGTGATAAACAATCTTACTGCGGATATGTCAGTAGGTTTTTGCACATTTAGTAGATTGTGACGAGATATAAACCTAAATTTCAAACTTGCTTGTTCTGTGGGTTAACACAAACTTGGATATATAGGTAACCCCTGAAATCTTGTTTGAAAGGTCCCTTATTCTGAGATACTAGGTCTTTATGCTCAGTGATATCTGGGGTATTATCCCGGGACTTCTGCTGAAAGAAATTTCTGACCTAGTCCCCGGATAATGCTTTCTGCAAATGCTTGAAACATAGCATCGCCCTCAGCAAGCTGATGAAACAATAAAATTGATAGTCGCTGCTGTTGTAATGCAAAAGATCCTCTAAAGGGGACACACCAAAAGTCGAAGCCGTCATCTCTCTGCGTATACGGGAGTATCGACCTGAGCTCTCACGGCCCTCGTACTATAATTTATTCCCCTGACAGATATCATCTGTGGTATACTCACCTGTAAGACTGAATATTGGGATCTGGATACGGGAGTATATTCAAGTAGTGGGACACACGGATAAGTTTAAGTTGCTTAAAACATTAACAACGTATCTCTGATCAGTTGAACTTTGTGTGAAAATTTAAGTGGACAAACATATTGACAATCTAGGTAAATTGTTTAGAACTTAAAATGTATGAAGCTTAACAGTGTTAGTGATATGTCTCAGAAACTGATATGATCCTCTTGCACGAACTCACAAAAATATTGTTTGTAAATATTTCTTTATTGCATTCCTTTACAATCAAAAATTACAAAAAGATTTTTAGTGTGTTTTAGCATAAATTTTGAAAAATAAAAAAAAAAGATTTTCGACAACTGATATTGGAAAGCTGATTGTCAAAATTTCAAGTGCTAAACATGATGACTTGGTTGTGAGGGGGAGTGAATTTTAAAATGTCAAAAAGGTTTGTTAAAATCCTACAATTGGTATTTTTTAAAAACCTACATTTGGTTCATCATTGATTTGTGATATGAGAGAGAATTATCTGATTATATCAGATTGTTGGTACATTTAAATTGTTAAATTTAGAAAATTTATTTCTGGGTTAAGATTGTTACAGGTGAGCCAGGTTAATTCATTCAAAGCTTACAAAAGTCAGACTCTAATCATGAATCTAAAAGTTTGCTAGCTGCTGATGCTGATGAACTTAAGGAATCAAGAGATCTGATCAAGAGAATTAGATAAAAGCCAGGCAATGATCTTGTAAACAACATTTGAGTCAGACATCGATCCTAAAGCAGATGTTGCTGAAGAACAAATGAATACCAGCAAATCGTGAGGGGGAGTCTGATAGAGCAAGGTGATTTTGGAGAAGAAGATAGAGAGAGAAAAGCCCAGAGACTGATCAAGAATGAAGATGTGAAGACACAGTATTGGTGTGACTCGATAGTCGACTCGTCAACATCTGAGGGGGAGTCTGTTGGTGCACTACATCTGTCGACTTCGTCTTGTATCGAGTCTTACTTTAGATAGATTAGATCAGGGCACGTAGAACGAGAAAATATGAGAGAATTAGAAGATTTCGCTTGAAAGTGTGTAATGTATTTGAGTTTTCGCTTGAATCCTCAAGCGAAATCATCATATCAGATTTCGCTTGAGTGATGTTGAAGCGAAATCTCAAAGTCTATATATAGGGGTTCAGTGTCAAGCGAAATCATTAGAGAATGAGAGAAAAAGAGAAAGTTGTTTTTGTGATTTCCATACCGAGGTGCTGCCGGTGTGAGAACTGATTGTAATTGCTTTCATATCAATACAAATCAGTGTTAAAGTGAAGATTCAGCTGTTTATAGATCAAATACTTGTTTTCCGCACCTGTATTTGATGGAATTCCTCTGAACCGACTCGTTTAGGTCGCGAACACGATCCTTACACCAATGCATATACTTTTAGACCGGTTGGAGAAGGTTGGGTTTGTTTTTTTACCATAGAACATCTGAAAACGGCGAACGGGTCGAGGATGTTTTTTTCATCCACCCGGAGTCAAACATGTTGTGGCGCACCTTCCCGCATGTGTTGCTTATAGACTCCACCTACAAGACGAATCGGTACAAAATGCCGCTAGTCCAGATTATCGGTGTTACATCCACGTTGATGTCGTTTGGCATTGCTCATGCGTTCGTAAGCAACGAGAAACAGGAAAACTTCACATGGGTTCTACAGAGGTTGAAACACTCATTGGACAGTGTTATGGAACCCCGTGTAATAGTAACGGATAGAGATCGCGCCCTAATGAATGCATGTGCAACCGTGTTTCCCAGGCTAGACATTCATTGTGTAGGTGGCACATACAGCAAAACATCCTCAAACATTGCAGGCCAAGCTTTAAAACCGAAGAAAGCTGGGAAAGGTTTCTTTACAAGTGGCGCAAGCTAATTAACTCAACGACCGATCTTGACTACAACTACTGGTACGAGCGAATACGATCAAAACTGCCAAGCAAAAAATCGACGGTAAGTTTTTATATTATTTTTGTTTAATAATCGTACTTATTTGACTTGTCTTAACTACACTTGATTTTGATTACAAAGATTATGGACTATTTGTATTCAAACTGGTTACAACCATATAGAGACCGGTTTGTTTCGTTCTAGACCGACCAACATCTGAACTTCGGTCAACGTACAACGAACAGGGCAGAGGGTCAACATGCCCTTTTGAAGCATTACCTAGGCGACTCTAATTACACCCTGGATAAAGTGGTACCACTTATTGATAAGCTCATAAGAAACCAGGTGACAGAAATCAAAAGCAGCATTGAAACAAGCAGGAGCCGAACATTGGGTCCACATAACAAACCAATATTTGATCTCCTACGAAAGAAGGTTTCACATGCCTGCCTAGACTTGATATCCGTTGAAGTAATTGAAACAGAAAACTTAAAGTTATCTAACGGTACATACGCGTGCCGTTTGGATACAAGCTGTGGGTTGCCGTGCGCGTGTCGGTTGGAACCGTATACAACAAATGGTAATATATTATTCGACCAACCACTTTTGATAATCATAGCATTTCATCATGCAAAATCTTATTCACGTTTTATATGGAGAATACGACTGAATTAAAAAATAATAAATGATCGTATACGGGCCGTATACACAAACAAATGTCGTATAACATTTCATACGACCTCATTTCCACCATACGACCTCAACATTCTCTAAAAATTCTCTCGGTTTTCTCTCGGATCGTTCTTGGATAGCGTTCTTCGGCGTTTGTGACGTTTTCTTCTCGTACTTCCTATACGGTACGTTTTCGTATAGTATACTTTCAAATTCCGAAACATGTTAGATTATGGTCTTGTATATTAAAGGATCGAATAGCGTACATAGGCGTAACAATTAACATTGTATGATTGAATTTGAAAAAAAAAATTGAAACTGAGAATTGTAACTGAATATTCAAGTGTATACGGTCGTATACAATTTATACGATCGTATAAAGATAGAATATTCAAAGCGTATACGGTCGTATACAATGTATACGATCGTACACAATGTATATGATCGTATAACGATTGAATATTCAAACTGTATACGATCGTATACACTATATACGCTCGTATAATGTTTGAATGTTCAAACTATATACGACCGTATATGATATATACGGTCGTATACAGATTGAATATTCAAACTGTATACGATCGTAAACATTGTATACGACCGTATAAACTTATATTTTATTCCCAATTTGTTATGTTTTTAGCGTACCCGGGACGTATAATACGTGTGTATACGAAACGTATATCTGAGGTGTACGTAGCGTATACATGCGTATCATACTTGCGCGTACGATACGTATACTTCTTGTTTACGGATCGTGTACGAGATGTATAACACGTGAGTATACGAAACCTATACTTGATGTGTAACACCCCGAAAACGGGCTTGGTAATTAAACTCTGTTAATACTAAAAGAGGGGTAACGTACCGTTATTAGTAAAAATAACCCGGCAAATATTAGGAATAATTAAATAATCCTAATATTTATTTAAAGTGAATAAGAGCTTTCAAGAGAAATAAAAAGGATAAAAGGCCCGGGTTAACGGGACCTAAAATAAACTTAGTCATAAATATTCCCGAACCCGCTAAGTTAACTAGGAATATTAAACCTAGTTAATAAGTGGGAATATTGTTAAAAATAAGTAGGTTGTGGCCTACTTAATAACGAACCAAACACGAGGGGTTAAAGTGGGATAACTAGAAAAGTTATTTAATTAAACAAAACACAAACACACACACACACATGTGTGTTCTGGATCGATCTCAGGAGAGCTCCCAAGGAGCCAAACCCTAACATCTAACATAATCATCAAATTGAAGGTCAAAATGAAGCTCAAATTCACAACCAAACATGAATAAACGATCACCAAGTCAAGGGGATCGTAAGGTATGTCGAATTTCTAACATTCTTGAAGTTGTGAAAATCGATTCATCTTGCATGATAGGATCTATGTATGAATCATAGAAGTTATGGCTGAATTTGGGATGTAGGATTGCTTAGGAACAAACCCTAAGTGAAGATTTAGAATAAATTGCTATGATTTAGGTGTTTGGTTAACTCACCACACCTAGCTAAGTGGGTTTTAGTGTTATGATGAAATTGATGATAAGACTATGTTTAGAATCATCATGTATGTTAATGAATGAAAGGTGTTTGATTAAACCATGAAATTGGGTACATGATCATATTTTCATGAAAGGGGTTTTAATTAAATATGATGAAACTAGTGATTTTGGTTCATACGAATGGGTGTTAGGAATCATGATGTCTACTAATTAATATGTAGAACTTGAATATATTTGACGATTGGATGAATGTCTAATGCTATAATGAAACGGGTTTTACATGTAGATGGAAAACTTTAGTTAATTGCTTAACAAACGAATGATTAGCTTCAATAGTCGAGAGCTAAGTTAAATTGGTGTGTAAAAACTAGAATGGTTAAAGAGTTTGGATGAAAGTGCCTAGGTGGGTTCAATGTGCCAAATGGGTGTTTGAATATGTGATAGACAAATCGACTTTTAAGAAGTCAAACCGACCAAAATGAAATCAAATGGTAAATTTTGATGTAAAACCCGTAAGATGGAATAGTCATAATTAAGGATGACTAATCTAACCGTCTTACGAATTATGATGATAGTTTGATGCTTGACAAGCTAGGTGGAGGCTTGGAAAGGAAGCGGGTCAAGCGAAGCAAATAAGAGTGAAAAGCGTATTTCGGATGCGAGGTAAGTAAAACTTACACCCACTTGTAGTATTTGTGTTTATTTTTAAAAGCGATGAATACAATAAAGGATTATGTTCGAATCATGGGTTCCGACACGACACGAAACGAAATGAGTTGGAACCAATAAAAATGTTTTACACCATGATTTATGGAGAAAAAGGCAAAATGATACACTAGTCATGAATTGGTTAAGAGTTAAAGAGTTTTTCTTAAGGTTACCTTATAGCGTAACTAGTAATGGAAAATTGGGTAAAAATGGAAATTTAGTCAAGTATCGACTAAAGTAAATTAAAGTTCAAAGGACACCCATAGCGTAAGTCGAATGGGTTAAAAATATAAGAAGTGACTTTAGAGATCTAGTGAGAAAATCCGAAATGGGTCGGATGTGTGATTGGTAATTAAAAACCATGTTTCGTTACATATAAAAATGTTGGGTTATATAGGCCGAACGGGTCAAATGGTGGGGATAACACCATTTGACGAAATCAACTAATGTGGTGGTCAAGTCATGTGTTACAGGAGCGAATAGTAATTTGGATAATTGCGTCGCCATAGAATAGCGGTAATAAAAGCAAGGTGTTGAAACGGGTCAGTAGGTTGACTCGAGCCAGGTACGTATAAATACAATTGTGGTTAAACATACATTTTTGGGTCAAATAAGTAGCAAATGCCCTTCGTCGTAAATGAGGGGCTAAAGTTGACTAAAATGCCCTTGTTGGGTAAACCGGGCAAACGACCTTTAAAGGTTGTTGGAAATAAGTGTTTTGATAGATTAAATCCTTAAGATAAGTATAAAAGGGATGTTATGGGACCTTAGTGCATAAATACCCTTAACGGGTCAAAATAGAAGTTTTAGCGAAACGGGTTAAGAATGTGTAATAACCCGTGATTTGAACCTTGTACGATAGGAAATAATCATAATTATAGGTTTACAAAAAGAAACAAGGGTCACAAACAAGTTTGTTAGGTGAAATCACGAACGGGTCAAAAGTTGGTAAAAAGGGTAATAAGCCGAAGAGTTAAAAGTCTGAAATTTTATTATGTCGGACGTTGGATTTTAACTCCACTAGATGGAGAATTAAATTACGGACGCGTAGGAAAAAGAATCGCGTAAAACGGACAACCGAGTAAAAAGTTCTGCTAGTTTAAAGTTGGATTTTTAGAAAATTCGGAGCTGGCTGGTATGCAGGTACAGAATCTGGACCTGCTGGAAATGGTGTTCCCTCGCGACACGCGACGGAAGGCCTGAATTACGTCGCAACACGCGACGATACGTCGCGGCCCACGTAAGATGTCTTTAAGTCTGTCGCGGCCCGCGTCAGACTGTAAAACTGGAAATTTTTCGTTTATCTCATGGGTTGTTGTTTAGAACTTGTTTAACCTATTGTTTAAGCATCAAAACTAACTTTTAGGTTGGTTTTGATCACAGGAAAATACCAAGTGTTCCCGGATGAAGATCGAGCGTCGAGCAAGAACCGAACACACTAGAATAAAGCTTCCGCACGTTGTTTCGTCGTTATTTTAAACGGCAATTCGTTAGATATTAAATTGTAATATTTTCAAATTGTAAAAGTTTTAATTCACCCGTATTATTCGACAGTATTTACACATAATTTTTTATTTATTTTCGTATCTTAAACGAAAAACGTTAAATAATTAGACGGGTGTTACAAGTTGGTATCAGAGCCTTGGTTTAAGAGATTCAAGTATGGCGGGGAAAACTATGCTTGGACTTATACCTTATGCTCTTAATAAATATTGGTGTTCGGTTCGAGGCTTGATGACAAATCCGGTAAGTACAAGCATGTTAATAGTTTAGCATGCTAAAGTGTTGTAAACAACACATAGGGCTATCGTGTGATACACGTTACCCAATTAAAACGATTGATATAGTTGACGAAAATACGCGCGTTGACACGTATAGTAGAAAAAGCCTTGTATTATAATACGGGCGATTATTGAAGTTGACGTTACTAACTTTTGTGAATGTTTTAATTGAAGGACACTCGCGTTTGAAGACGACGAGAGTCAAACGAATTGTGGTTATGATGATGGAACGGTCCGAAGTATAACAAGAGGAGCATGCTCACCGAGGACTAAATCGCTTAACGACCGCGAACAAGGTTAATGGCAAGGAACGCCCGTCGAGGCAAACATTACCAGGTGCACATTTTAAATAATCGCACAAATAGTAATATGCAACAAATAAGTAGAAATTTAAAGTTGTATGTGTAGATTAAAAACTTGGAAAAACCCGAATAGAAAATGTATTCGGGATATTGTTTCCAAGAGAAACAAATAGAGGCGTTACTTACATAGGGCGTGATGTGAAAACTATAAAAAGGTCATGTGTGTCATGTGTTAATCGCTTACTCTGGCCAAGTAAGTAGTGGCATATGATACCATGAACTTCTTATGGCGGACACGTTTACATCCGATGTAGTAAGGGTGGGGTGAATGGGACTAACTTAAAAGTACCCAAATGAATCAAATGAGCAAAATATTTGATAATAATGTAAACGCACAGCCGGGTGACGGAAGCGTATTACATTAGGATGATGAGCCCGAGTGAAGGGACAAAGATTAATCTAAAAGGATTAAGGTATGCAATTGGGAGGGGTGTGCTTACACTCGAACCCGGAGAATACAAATATGACTCTTAACGGGCCGATTTTGTAAAAAACCAAAATTGACAACAAAGTAGGAATATAAAAGCGAAACGAAGTCATAATGCATACCGTAAGGGTTGCAATAATAACGACTTCGGTAAAACACCCGGTTGGTGGGTAAGGATTTAAACGCATGCGTAGACTGAGAAACAGGAACGCGAAATAGAAAGTCAAAAGACTCGGAATATGAGTCATGACTAAAAGATGACAAGAATTTTCGCAAACATAAATTTTGATAAAAATTACGTTCGACTAGTTAAAAGTCGAACGGGCCGAACAAAGAATGAAAATTGACGTTCACCAGTGATAAAATTTCACACGAACAAGTCAAACGAATTAAATATATGATGACGCTTGCTAATGTAAGTAGGCGCTGATAGAATAAGTAAAAGTGTGAGATGTTAACTAACCTATGTAAAGGGTTATGGGCGTTAAGAACGTTAAGATAAAAGAACCCGGGTAATGGGTTGTATAGAAGTATAAGTATGAACCGGGAGACGGTAAGCGTAGAACAAACTGACGCGTAAATAACGTCAGAAGTCATAAAGTCGGAGGATTAGTCCGGAAGTAAACAAATGAAGCCTTAGACTATGGCCAAGGTCAATTGAAGTTCAAGAGCAAAAATAAACAATTCCAAACATAATAAGAGATGCCTCGAAGCTATATATGTATATATACAATTGAATATAGACAAGAATAAAAGATGATCTATGGGATCATCATAACCTACGGGATTAAACACAGTGTTAAGGTCTACGGGACCAAAAAGACCCTCGAGTCATAAAGAGAAGAAACGAGTTGTTAATGTCTCACCTTAAAAAGGTGAAAAATTTAAAGAAATAGTCTATAAGGCTAAGTGAAAGAACCTACGGGTCAATAGTGTAAAGTAAGGGAACTAGTTATGATTCCCCGCGTAAAATGAGAACGGAAAAGAATAAATTATGGGTTGTCAATTTCCTTAATATGAGTAATTGACATAGTTAAAAAGGAAAAACGTTAAACTAAAATACAGTTTTAGTAAGAAACAACGTTTTAACAAATATGAATACTATAAGACGAATATGGAAATAACAAATATCAAAGAGTATGGGTCTTAACATTGATAGGTGCAAGAAGATATATTCGAAAAAGTGGTATTTTCGAAAATAATAGGTAGATATAAATTAAACATGACGTGACACGATCACGGTCAAGAAATGCAATGTGAAGTGGAATCACATTATCACTAAGCGAGTGGTAAAAAGTAACTGGACTAACAAGTCTAGTTAGTGAGGCCGGTTAAAGTCAGTAAAGTAAATTTGGTTGTTTGTAAGCGGTGGATTCGGTATAACTAAACCGAATAAATGAATTTGAAAACAAAAGAAATTGTTGCTAAAAGTGAAAGATTTCACTAAAGACCTTTAAACGGGTCAAAGTAACGGATCCATAAAGAATTCGATAGTATATGAAAGTGATGAATAGCGCTAAGTAACTAAACTAATGGAAATAACGAAATTATGTTATTTCGAGTTGCACTATGTCGTATGAGATACGTAGACAATTAATAGCCAAAAAGATGTTACCATACTTTTCTGGTAATACTAACAATTGGTTAAAAGTATAAGTAATGTTTAAGGGATTTCTCGGCTCAAATACATTGAGTTTAAACTCAATGAATTATATCATAAAAGGTTTCGAGGACGAAACCTCTTTAAGGGGGGTAGACTTGTAACACCCCGAAAATGGGCTTGGTAATTAAACTCTGTTAATACTAAAAGACGGGTAACGTACCGTTATTAGTAAAAATAACCCGGCAAATATTAGGAATAAATTAAATAATCCTAATATTTATTTAAAGTGAATAAGAGCTTTCAAGAGAAATAAAAAGGATAAAAGGCCCGGGTTAACGGGACCTAAACTAAACTTAGTCATAAATATTCCCGAACCCGCTAAGTTAACTAGGAATATTAAACCTAGTTAATAAGTAGGAATATTGTTAAAAATAAGTAGGTTGTGGCCTACTTAATAACGAACCAAACACGAGGGGTTAAAGTGGGATAACTAGAAAAGTTATTTAATTAAACAAAACACAAACACACACACACACATGTGTGTTCTGGATCGATCTCAGGAGAGCTCCCAAGGAGCCAAACCCTAACATCTAACATAATCATCAAATTGAAGGTCAAAATGAAGCTCAAATTCACAACCAAACATGAATAAACGATCACCAAGTCAAGGAGATCATAAGGTATGTCGAATTTCTAACATTCTTGAAGTTGTGAAAATCGATTCATCTTGCATGATACGATCTATGTATGAATCAAAGAAGTTATGGCTGAATTTGGGATGTAGGATTGCTTAGGAACAAACCCTAAGTGAAGATTTAGAATAAATTGCTATGATTTAGGTGTTTAGTTAACTCACCACACCTAGCTAAGTGGGTTTTAGTGTTATGATGAAATTGATGATAAGACTATGTTTAGAATCATCATGTATGTTAATGAATGAAAGGTGTTTGATTAAACCATGAAATTGGGTACATGATCATACTTTCATGAAAGGGGTTTTAATTAAATATGATGAAACTAGTGATTTTGGTTCATATGAATGGGTGTTAGGAATCATGATGTCTACTAATTAATATGTAGAACTTGATTATATTTGACGATTGGATGAATGTCTAATGCTATAATGAAACGGGTTTTACATGTAGATGGAAAACTTTAGTTAATTGCTTAACAAACGAATGATTAGCTTCAATAGTCGAGAGCTAAGTTAAATTGGTGCGTAAAAACTAGAATGGTTAAAGAGTTTGGATGAAAGTGCCTAGGTGGGTTCAATGTGCCAAATGGGTGTTTGAATATGTTATAGACAAATTGACTTTTAAGAAGTCAAACCGACCAAAATGAAATCAAATGGTAAATTTTGATGTAAAACCCGTAAGATGGAATAGTCATAATTAAGGATGACTAATCTAACCGTCTTATGAATTATGATGATAGTTTGACGCTTGACAAGCTAGGTGGAGGCTTGGAAAGGAAGCGGGTCAAGCGAAGCAAATAAGAGTGAAAAGCGTACTTCGGATGCGAGGTAAGTAAAACTTACACCCACTTGTAGTATTTGTGTTTATTTTTATAAGCGATGAATACAATAAAGGATTATGTTCGAATCATGGGTTCCGACACGACACGACACGAAACGAAATGAGTTGGAACCAATAAAAATGTTTTAAACCATGATTTATGGAGAAAAAGGCAAAATGATAAACTAGTCATGAATTGGTTAAGAGTTAAAGAGTTTTTCTTAAGGTTACCTTATAGCGTAACTAGTAATGGGAAATTGGGTAAAAATGGAAATTTAGTCAAGTATCGACTAAAGTAAATTAAAGTTCAAAGGACACCCATAGCGTAAGTCGAATGGGTTAAAAATATAAGAAGTGACGTTAGAGATCTAGTGAGAAAATCCGAAATGGGTCGGATGTGTGATTGGTAATTAAAAACCATGTTTCGTTACATATAAAAATGTTGGGTTATATAGGCCGAAAGGGTCAAATGGTGGGGATAACACCATTTGACGAAATCAACTAATGTGGTGGTCAGGTCATGTGTTACAGGAGCGAATAGTAATTTGGATAATTGCGTCGCCATAGAATAGCGGTAATAAAAGCAAGGTGTTGAAACGGGTCAGTAGGTTGACTCGAGCCAGGTACGTATAAATACAATTGTGGTTAAACATACATTTTTGGGTCAAATAAGTAGCAAATGCCCTTCGTCGTAAATGAGGGGCTAAAGTTGACTAAAATGCCCTTGTTGGGTAAACCGGGCAAACGACCTTTAAAGGTTGTTGGAAATAAGTGTTTTGATAGATTAAATCCTTAAGATAAGTATAAAAGGGATGTTATGGGACCTTAGTGCATAAATACCCTTAACGGGTCAAAATAGAAGTATTAGTGAAACGGGTTAAGAATGAGTAATAACCCGTGATTTGAACCTTGTACGATAGGAAATAATCATAATTATAGGTTTACAAAAAGAAACAAGGGTCACAAACAAGTTTGTTAGGTGAAATCACGAACGGGTCAAAAGTTGGTAAAAAGGGTAATAAGCCGAAGAGTTAAAAGTCTGAAATTTTATTATGTCGGATGTTGGATTTTAACTCCATTAGATGGAGAATTAAATTACGGATGCGTAGGAAAAAGAATCGTGTAAAACGGACAACCGAGTAAAAAGTTATGCTAGTTTAAAGTTGGATTTTTAGAAAATTTGGAGCTGGCTGATATGCAGGTACAGAATCTGGACCTGCTGGAAATGGTGTTCCCTCGCGACACGCGACGGAAGGCCTGAATTACGTCGCGACACGCGACGATACGTCGCGGCCCGCGTAAGATATCTTTAAGTCTGTCGCGGCCCGCGTCAGACTGTAAAACTGGAAATTTTTCGTTTATCTCATGGGGTCTTGTTTAGAACTTGTTTAACCTATTGTTTAAGCATCAAAACTAACTTTTAGGTTGGTTTTGATCACAGGAAAATACCAAGTGTTCCCGGATGAAGATCGAGCGTCGAGCAAGAACCGAACACACTAGAATAAAGCTTCCGCACGTTGTTTCGTCGTTATTTTAAACGGCAATTCGTTAGATATTAAATTGTAATATTTTCAAATTGTAAAAGTTTTAATTCACCCGTATTATTCGACAGTATTTACACATAATTTTTTATTTATTTTCGTAACTTAAACGAAAAACGTTAAATAATTAGACGGGTGTTACAGATGTATTCAGAGCGTATATGAGATGTACAATACGTTCGTATACAAGAACAGCAGTCTAATAATACGTTAACGCTAATCGTATAGTGATTGCTAAGTTGTAGTTGTTATTTTTACAGACGATATGGCTGAGTCATCAGCAGCTGCTGCGGCCCGTAGAGGTCGAGGTCAGGGTCGGGGATGTGGACGTGGACGCGGATGGGGACGTGGACATGAGGAGGAGATTGTGCCCGATTTTACTGAGACGGGGCAGTTTATTAAAGTGATCCCCTGAGGTACGGCTGCCTATAGGGTTTTGGGCAGGTTACGAGAGATGGAGCAGGATGCTCCTCGGACCATTGATATTCAGTTTTTGACCAATATTGGATCGATCGGTCGGGTGCCAGTTAACTCTGCGTGGGACCGCTTATTTGATGGCACCGCAGAGCGGGCCAACAGGGAGATTACTATAGAGTTTTTATGTACTTTTTCATTTGTGGACACCCGGGGTGGGGGCTGTACTCACAGGAGTACTCAGTGTCCCAGGCATTTTTTGATGCGCACATCAGCACGTCCAGTGACGTGTTGTGGCCTTGGTGGGGCACTATTGGGTCCGAGGAGTTCGCGACACCGACTTCGCGATCCCCGAAGGCACGGGCGACTTGCCTTTACGACCCGTTACACTGATACCTACATCGGTGTATCGCCGTGAAGATCGTCGGTCGTCATGATAGTAGGGAATGGGTCACCCAAAGTGACCTATTCTACTTGCACGACTTACTTACCGGCGGGGGAGCCAACTTGGCGTACAGGTTGGCCGCATATTTCGCCGAGTACGCTTTTAAGCGTACCGCTTCCCACATCAGCTGTGGGGGCTTCGTCACCCGTCTGGCGAAGCATTTCCCTCGTCTCTTGTCCCCGCAGGTGGTAAAGGATATGACCCTAAGACTCCAGCTTGACAAGGTTGGGAGGGACACAACCCAATCGATGGGTTTGGCTCACAAGGTCGAGGGACAGGGGCTGGTTTGGGCGTATGGTGGGGCTGAGGGAGAGGGAGGCGAGGGAGAGGGAGCGGGAGGCGACGGAGAGAGAGGCGGGGTACATGAGGGGGTCGATCATACCGTCGATCGATCACAAGTAGCTGCGGAGGATGTAGGGTGATCGCCTGTATGTTCGACGGAGCGTGAGACAGCGTGTGATGCCTCCACCGGGGGTGTAGGAGAGACTCGTTCAGGTCGAGTCGAGACTCGCTCAGGTCGAGTCGGATGTAGCTGTAGTCATGGGGATGTAGCTGCAGTCAGGGGGATGTACAGTGGATGGTCGAGGCGATTGTGGCTATACATTCTGGCGCGCCCCTACCTCCACGAGCTGGCGCTGCACCACCACCACCCCGCCGCCGTCGCTGCTTATTGTATTTTTTTTTTTTTGTTATTTTACGTTTGAAACATTGTAAAACTTTATCTTTTTGTTTGTTTTAGATGTAAAACATTGTAAATATTAATCTTATGTTTAGATGTTAAGTTGTTTGTTTAATAATTGTTGTCGTAGTTTATCATAATCATATCACATATTTATCGTTTTACAAAGTGGAAACTTATTAAACATTATAAATATGTTTAACTACAAACTCGTAACATAATCCGATATATACAACATTATTTAAAAATTTACTAAACTTATTAAACGGTTTCCCGATTACACCAAAAAATTAACTTTTCTATATGGGTCGTATAACATTATACGGCCCGTAAACTTATTAAATATTATAAATTCGTTTAACTACAAATTCGTAACATAATCCGATATATACAACACTATTTAAAAATTTATTAAATTTATTAAACGGTTTCCCGATTGCACCAGAAAATTAATTTTTGTATACGGGCTATACGGGTCGTATAGCATTATACGGCCCGTATATAGATTTCAAAACTAAAAAACCTCATCAAACATGTGAAAGAAAATTATGTATATTACTGTATACGGGCCGTATATATAACTATAAGCCACGTATACATATAAAACAAAAAAAAAACATTCCATCACATTAAATTCCGTGCATAAATATTCTATACGGCTCGTATTAGTCTATACGACTCGTATACTAATAGGGATGTGAAAATAAGATTATAGAGGTGTGTAAATAGAGGACCCCAACCAAATATTCTTATTTTACTTTCTAAAAAGTTATTAATTCTATAATGATAAATCCATATATATATATATATATATATATATATATATATATATATATATACACACATCTTTAATATTGTTAACTTATTATAGATATATGGGGGAGGTTCATTTGAGAAGAAAAAGAACAAAGGGTACAATTGTAAAACATTAAATAGTTTTTCTTTCATCTCATTTATTATTATTTTTGACTAATTAATTAGTCATAAAGACTATCATCCTCCACACTAAAATTTTTGCCTAGATACATCAAAATGTATCCTACACGTTTTTGAAATTTATCCTACACATACTGAAATTTATCCTACACAACTCGTAATTCGTCCTACACACCTCATAATTTATCATACACTTTAAATTAAATTTTTTCTTCTTTCAAAAAATATATTTTTTTGAAAATAAGTTACAAATTTAATTTAGTTAGCTATTAAAAAGGAAGACCCACAATTAATGATCTATCTAATTTTACCAATACACCCTTACACCCATATTAAATACAAAAATTAAATGAAGTAAAATGAAGCATTCAATTCTTATTGGTTGAAGTTTGTTCTTTTTTATTCTTACAAAAAATTTCTTCTCATTTGAACCCCCCACATAGATATATAACCTATAAAACAATATTTTATTTAACGTACAATATTTTTACTATATTATAATATAGAGTTAAATGCTTGGTTGGTCCCTGTGGTTTGCAAAAATTGCAGACTTGGTCCCAGTGGTTTAATAATTACATGCGTGGTCCCAAAACTTGTCAAAAATGCACTCGCTTGGTCCTTATCACTAACATCTGTTAAGTTTTTCAGTTAAGTCCATGTTAAATGACCCAAATACCCTTGCTTATTAACAAAACCCACTCACCTTCTTCTGCAATTTGGATCACCTCACAGGTCTCTTCTGAAAACACCAATTGCAGACCTTCTTCTGCAATTTGGATCACCTCCGCCACCATACAAACTCCACTTACCTCTGCCACCATCTCACCCACCACCACCATCTCACCTCCGCCACTTCTCACCTCCACCGGGCACCCCCAAACACCAAAACCCCGAAACCCACATCCACCACCGGGCAGGCCACCACACCAGCCCCACCGGAGGACGTCACCGGACAAACGAATCTGATCTCCGACTCCGACGATTCACGATTCAACTCCCACATTGATTCAACCCACCACACCAACCTTGATTCAACCCACCAGAGGACCTTGATTCAACCCAACATGTCGGAGCTGTTAATTGAATCCGGATTCGATCGATTACTCGAACAGTTATTGCAGATTGATGGTGGTAGTGGTGGGTTTACGGTGGAGGTGGAGGAGGTGGGGTATACGGTGGAGGTAGAGGCGGTGGGTCGAAGGTGACGGCGGTGGGGGTGCTTGTGACAGTGGTTGTGGTGGGTTGGTTTTACGGTGAAGGTGGAGGCGGTGGGTTGAAGGTGACGGCGGAGGTGGTGGGTTGAAGTTGATGGCGGTGGTGGTGGGTTTATGGTGGAGATGGAGGCGGTGGGTTGAAGGTGTCGATGGAGGTGGAGATGGCGGTGGTGCAGGGTTGAAGGCGGGTATGTGCAGGATGTGTGGATGAAGATGAGAGGTGGGTCCCATTAGTTTTAGTTTTTTTTTTCTTTTTTAATCATTTAGGGGTAATCTAGTAATTTTACATACACTTAATTGAGAAATCTAACAGATGTTAGGGCAAGGGACCAAGCGAGTGCATTTTTGACAAGTTTTGGGACCACGGATGTAATTATTAAACCACTGGGACCAAGTCTGCAATTTTTTCAAACCACAGGGACCAACCAAGCATTTAACTCTATAATATATTTAAGAAGGACAAGAAGATACTTTTACTAAATTGTAAGGACTTTAAGGTAATGTTTGATATGCATAAATAAGAGGTGGAATGGAATGTACTATTGTGATGGAATGAAAAAAAAGTGCGTTTGGTTGGTCGTTGGAATGGAATCGTCCATCATTCTCCCCTGTTTTTTTCCATTCCATTCCCTCTTCACCCTTCATTAAAAACACCACAACCCACCACCACCTACCGCCGCCACCCACCTCCGTCCCCGCCACCTACTGCCGTCACTGCCACCTCCGATCATCGCCACCACCCACCTTCGATCATCGCCGCCACTCACTGCCGCCACTGTTATCTACCGCCCCCACCCACCACCACCGCTACCACCTTCGACCACCGTTGTTGCTGCTACCACCTATAACCACCCCCTCCACCACCATCGCCACTGCCGCCACCTATCTCCACCGCCATCCACCACCACAACCACCACCACTTTTGTCACCATTCGTTGTCGTCTCCACCCACCACCACCGCCAACCACCGCCGCCGCTACAACTGACACCTAGCACCACATACCATCATCGCTCATCACTGACCACCGCTATCTAATTTTATTCCTTCATCTTTTGTCGCATACCAAACAACAAAAAGTAATTGTCCATTCCATTCACACATGGTAACCAAACAAGACATGGAATCGTAATGTTCAATTCCATTACCTTATCCATTCCATTACCTCGTCAATTCTATTCCCTCGTCTATACCATTACCCTATACCAAACAAACCCTAAGACTATGTGTTATTGATTAACTAAAAAAATGCATAACATCATGTCACGTAGGCAATGAGCTTTAACTAACCAATCTTTAATAAGGGCTTTGTGATTTAACTAAAAGCTTAACAAAAGAAAAAATAAACAAAAAAATGTGTGATTAATTGACTGGTCGGACTTGGACCTATCTCCTTACCCTCATGTTATGGGGTTGATACTCCCCTCTTTGGCGCCCCTCTTTCACGGCTGTGTTTTGGTGTTTAGCCCCAATTTTGGGTGAGGTGGTTGTAGGCCACCACCCCACAACGTACAATCTAACTAATTATAACTTTTGAAACATATGATACACTGCTTAAAAACTTATTGTTGACTCTTAAATCAACTTTCGTCGACAATTTTTTAAACGTACATAACTTTTTCATACATTAAAATCGTTTTTAATAAATTACACCATAAAAACGAGCATTTTACTATCTTTAGTTTGAGTAAGGTATTGCTATAGCTTTTTTATATTTAAAAAAATTCAACATGTTACGTGATAACCAATGTATATGTACCCTTTCGCATCTAACACATTACGTAATTACCAGTGTCTGTGTTCCTCATCGCATTGAGCGAACACCCATCTAGTCATGTGCTATGTATAGTATATGTCTATATGTCAGACTTAACTAAAGGAGTTAAGAGTGGGAGGTCAAGGATAGGAACATCGGTGACATCACATTTAAAAAAAAGGAGTTAAATGGCATTTTAGTTTTTGTGGTTTGGATCATTTTTCCAGTTTAGTCTAAAGGTTTAAAACATTGCCATTTTAGTCCAAATAGTTTCAAGTGTTGTCATTTTAGTCAATTGGATTAACTTCATCCCTTTATTTTGTTAAATAGAAGGGCATTTCGGTCATTGAATATGTGATTCTGTTAGCTAGAAGGGTAATTCGACCATATAAAATGATCAAATTACCCTTCTAGCTAACATAAAAAATAGATAAAGTTAACCCAGTAAACTAAAATGGCAACATTTTAAACCTTTTGGACTAAACTAACATTTAACTAAAAAAAGGCTATCTAAACTTTAGATTTAGACAAATCAATAAGTAAGATGATGCAGTGACAATTTATAATTTTATAAATAACTAGTGAATAACATCCGCGCTATGCGGCGGTTTTAAAGTCGTGTTCCTTTCGTCATCTGTACAATAACGATTGAAAGTTAAAAAAAAAACACGTTACACCATTGTCACACATCGACGATACCATTTTGTGACCTGTACAATACCAGTTGAAACTTAAATAAAAACACATTACCCGTGCGCTACACTACGGCGGTATTGACGTTCGGTCGGTGTGGGTTCAGTTTGTTTCGTGTACAACACTTGATGAACTTAAAAAAAACACCATAGAAACAACAAAAACACAAATAGTTACATACTATGTTACGTGGTGACGATACCCTTTCGTTACATGCACAATACCGGTTGAAGCTTAAAAAAACACGTACACCGGCGTTACGTGGCCGCGGTACTAACATTTGATCGACGTCGGTCCTGTTTGTCACGTTTACGAAACCAGTTGAAATTTAAGAAAAACACAAAAAACCCACAAAAAGACAAAAAAACAACACTAAAAAAAGACCCAAAAAAACAACACTATTCATTGGGATGTTTGAAATTAATATATATGAATTAGTTTTAGTTATGATTGAAATCATGACAAAAAAAAACGACAAATCATAGCTGTTAACTTTTATCTAAATTCATAATTTTAAATTTTAAATGCAAATAACATTTATATATTTTATGATTTTGCTTTTATACTAATTTGTCGATATTTTTTTTTCTTTTTAATTTGTGAATATTGTTGTTTTTCTTAAATGATATAAAAAAAACATTCATGTAATGTGCAGATTATATATAATCGTGCATAATTATATATACACATATACAAACTTGTGTGTTATTACGTATATAAATGTGCGACAACCTTTTTTTAAGAACTATGAACATCATTAACCAAGTAACAGAGCCGTCCTCGAGAAGTCTTAAAAAAATTTAGACCTTGGACGACAAAAAAATTTGGACCAAAATTTGTGGTTAAGGAGAAATGAATTAAAAAAATAAAACCTTGGTGGTGGAGGCAAAACTTGAACTTGAGTCCTCTATATATATTGGGATGATTTTTTCCAATCCACCACCTACGCTTCTTAGGATAATAAATTAATGCATATACTAAATATATAATTTAATATATATATATATATATATAGGGGAATGCTAAAATGAGAACCAGCTCGAGTTGTAAAAACCGTGAGAACTACACCGTAGGGGGCGCGGTGGACCAATTTTTTTTTCATAAACGTAGATGCATGTATAAAAACAACATTTGTAAAAAAAAATTCAAAAAAAAAAAATGTCGTGTGTGTAGTTTTGAGCGCCACAAGTTTGTGTTTACGGGACCCGTAAATCTGGCCGGAAAATTTACGGGTCCCGTAAACACAAACTTGTGGTGCTCAAAACTACACCCACGACATTTTTTTTTTGAATTTTTTTTACAAATGTTGTTTTTATACATGCATCTACGTTTCTGAAAAAAAATTTGGTCCACCTCGCCACGGATCAAAAAGTTCTCGCGGTTCTTACAACTCGAGGTGGTTCTCATTTTAGCGGATACTTATATATATATATATATATATATATATGTATATATATATATATAGAGAGAGAGAAACGGGATCAGGAGAAAACGCTCAAAAGTGTGAGAACGCTTCCTGGCCCAACACGTGTCACGCCGCTTAGAGAAGGGCGGAGGGGCTTTTTTGTCCTTTCATATTTCTTTTTTTTAACGCGTCACTTCATCTTTTCATTTTTTTGGCGTTTAATAAATACGTGGCGTTTTTATTGTTTTTAGATCAGAATCATAGTAAACATTTTGGCGTTTTAAGTATTGTTTTGGCGTTTTTATTGTTTTTTAGATTAGGATGCAGGCGTTTAATGTAAAAAACATCAGTAATTTTCTTGTTTTTATTATATCAGGTGTTTTGCCATTTAGGATACTGGCCTATAACGTGACAGACAATTATGACGTTTTGAAAAGATAAATAAATTTCAATTTTCCATGTAGTGGTATTAATATAACTATATGTTTGGCAATAATGATACCGTCTCTTTATTTTACTATTTCTTTCAATTTTCATCTGTCAATTAGTGTTGATTTTTCCAGTAATACTTTGTTTGCATTTTTGGCGTTTTATATAGCAACCTCGTGCTTTGCTAGCATTCGTTTTCAAAGTTTTTCAAACTATCAGACGTTTTCGTGTTTGTAGTTGTTGGCATTTTATACTCAATTTTTTTTTAAATAGTAGAGAATTAGATGATAAACAACAGAGAATTACATAACAAACAATAGAAAAATTAAAAAAAATTAAAAATTATAATCTAATTTGTCATCCAAATCTTCCCTGTCATCAGCCTCTTCTACTTTAACATTTTTGGCGTTTTGAACCTGTTTTTGAATACCTTATGTAGATCCTTATTTTCCTACATAACGGCCGTCTTTAGAAGATGCTTATTTTTTGTGCCATCCTTTATGGTGGGTGGATATATACTTGTTTGATGACATGTTGAAGACCAACGCCTGCTCTAATGTATTGATCCATTCATGCCATCAATATATCCATCAAGAACAAAGTGACATGATGTCATATCAGTCTCATCAGTCTCTTTATCTTGAATATTTGTCCATCTCATTCAGCAAAAGATTATAGAGATACCCAACTCAGAGAAGAATCCATTCAGTGAAACTTCATTCAGATCAATACTCAATATAGCAGAATCGAGGTTCTGCATCTGTGGCTTTTTAACTATTATTTTTGGCGTTTTTAAAGTGAATTGTTTCTAGGAAATATGACGTTTGTTTCTGGTTTTGTGATCAGTTGATTGTGCAGAGACGTCTCTCTTATAGGATGTTTTTGGCGCGTAGTTTAGGCGGGATTTTATTTATAATAAATGATATTAATAAAGTAGCCGTCTTTTCAGTTACTGTGTATTTTTACTGTTTTTGTTCAGCTTTTTATGAGTTTTTAGGGTCATAGACTTTCCATCTCCCAAGTTTGGCGTTTTTGAAAGGGTTTAAGTAGTTTTTGGCGTTTTTTTTTTCATTTTTAGCTTTTATTAATTAATACTTCTGCAAACTACTTTCATTATAATTTGGGAGTTTTTGGCGTTTTTACTCCATTTATGGCGTTTCATATGCATTATGACTGTTTGGCGTTTTATTAACATAATGTATTTTTTTTATTCTAAGTTGAAAAATACATAACAAACAATAGAAAAAGAAAATTAAAAAAATAAAAATAAAAACAATTCATCTTCCAAATCTTCACTGTCATCAGTCTCTTTCTTCTTTGTATCATGTTCGCTGGTGGTTTGGCTTAGCCATGCTTGTGTTTTTGTGGCCATTTGGAAAGACAAAATGACATAAGTTTTTCGTTTGAATATTTATCTTCAAACAACTCATCCGTGTGATTCGTCTTTTCATGTCATTATAATATTCATCAAGAACAAACACACAGAAAATGACATAAGTCTGACCCCAACATGTTTTTGTTTATGATTTGTCCATCTCATGCAGCAAAATGTTATTTGAGTCACAACACCTCAAGGAAGAATGCATTATCCGAAACTTTGGCGTAGAACAATATTTGAATATACAAGAAACGATATTTGGCATTTTAGCGTTTTACTGAGGAAATAGTGTATTTGAAAGAACCGTCGATTTTTTTGGAATCTTTGATGTTTGAGTGTTTTGGCGTTTTCTAAGATGAATGGTATATAGTAGAAAATATGGCGTTTTTTGAGTAGTTGTATTTGATGTTTTGGGGAATTTGGCGTTTGTAAGATGAATGGTATATAGTAGAAAATACGGCGTTTCAGGTTCTGGGGGGTGTGTTTTTATGTCTGGGATGTTTTTGTTTATATAGCGATGTGTTTTGGTCTGTAATGGCGATTTATTCATCAGTATGGCGTTTTGGTATAGAGGTGTAAAGACCTTTTTACCCTTAATGAGGCGCGTCCACGTAATAAAATTGATGTTATTTACGAAAACGCCACCGCGCCAATCTAGTCCATAGATTGTTTTAATCGGACGATCCATAAGCGCTTTCACCGTTCTCACACTTTCTACCGTTTTCTCTAAATCCCGACCCTATATATATATATATATAGTGGAAGGTTCAACTGAAAATCACTAGTTATCGCGAAAACTCGAAAACTAACTAAAAAATCCTAAAAAACATACCAAATTTTTTTGCATACCAATTTTCGCTATTTAAATTATATAAAAAAATTCAAAAAAAAATGTGTAGTGCACATGTGTAATATACACATGTGCACTACAATTTTTTTAAAAGTTTTTTTATTTAAAAAAACTAGCGATTTTTATAAAAAATTGAAAAAAAATTTTGTGTATTTTTAGGCTTTTTTAGTTAGTTTTCGAGTTTTCGCAATAAAAGTGGAGAGTTATCTTTAGAACGCTAAATATTGGAAGAACCGTGAGAACGAATGAAAAAACCAATCAATAAAATCTGTTATATTTATATATATATAGGGGAGAGTTATCTTTAGAACGCTAAATATTGCGAGAACCGTGAGAACGAATGAAAAACCAATCAAAACCAATTTTTTTAATACAAACCTCATTGTAATTAAGATACAACATCAAAAAAAGAATTTACAACATCAAATAATTCATTTCTTCTTTCAAAATCACTCTATTTGGATTTTTTACACATATGTAAATATAACATATTTACACATGTGTAAATGGCAAACTTACACATGTGTAAATTTTATTTATTTACGAATTCACGTAAATTTAAACGTGTAAATTAAATTTATAACATTGTATTCGAATAATAATGATAAGTGTAGAAACAAAATTTGAATTTGAATTGTTTTTGACCGAGTTTTCGCGGTTTTTTTATTTGTTTTCACGATTCTCACAATATTTAGCATTCTCATTTAAACCTTCCTTATATATATATATACATATATATGTATATATATAAGCTATGTATATATATAAGCTTATAAAAACCTTTCGGGCCCTTTGAAAATTTGGGCGTCGAGCGCCGGCCCGGTTTCGCTGGCCCAAGAGCTGGCTCTGCCGAGCAAAACAACACCTCAAGAATAAAAGAGGGCAACTACACAGAACAAAGCACAACTACATGAGATCAAAAATTAACAATCTAATCTATAGATTTGAATTTACACCAATCTTTAAACCCAAAAAAACCGAACGGCTTCACCTCGCCAATAATATCGTCAATCCTTCAATCCTGATCTCCTTGTCCGAGAAGAAGTCATTCATAGCTTTCCAAATTCTTCTAATGTTGGATCTGAGAGTATGTGTTTGTGTGTCTTTTTTTTTTGTAAAAACTGTTTAATAATTCAATGAAAATCAATACAAGAAAATATTAAACACATCAATCAATACACAACTGGATTTGGGAAGATGATTGTCAAACGATTCATATTCATTCTGATTTCAGTACAATTACACTCTCCCTCACCAGGTGCAATCTCTCTTCACTTCTTATGCCTTTTTCTATCAAGATCCTGTAATCAGAGGGTATTCAGCTGTAAGAGTTCTAAATTTTACATTGTACATTGAGTATTGTTCTATTTATAAGAGGAGAGAACTGCTGATGACATCACCATGAAAGCGACCCTAAACAACCTATTAAATGATGTAACTATCAGCAGTTTTACAGTTAGGAAAAACAATTGTTACATTGAAACTACTAGAAATACATGAAAAATGTGGGATACCAAAAACTGCTAGAAGAATTCCAGCACATTTATAATCCAGTGCTTCTGTCTTTTCTGTTAACTTTGTTGACTAGTCTTTAGTTTTCAACATTGACTTATTGATTCTACTATTGACTTATTGACCAGCACAATGTCTTTTCAGAACTTGTACTTTGACCCAATAGTTATGTACGAGCTGTTTGAGTGGTTGTTAGAGAAGCTTTTAAGGGGGAACTTATGGTACTTAGATTATACTTCAACCTTATTCCATCAGGCAGGGAAGGTGGTTCCCTTGGGTTTTAACTTTCATCGTCAGCAGATCTTACATAACCCAACAATCTCCCCTAAGATCTGTTGATGCCTAAACCACACATATTAATGCTTGTCTTTTATTCTCTTATTTGATGATGCCAAGAAGCCTTTTCCTGATCATGCCTTTAATGCTAAGTTCCAGATTCATTGCCTGGACATCATCTTCATCTTTTTCAAGTTCTAGATTAGCAATGACTTTTATGTTATTCAAATATAGGCTTTGAACATCATACCTATCCACCTAGGTTCTAGAGTCACCTTCTCTGAAGATTTCAACACTATTTGAGTCTTTCACTGCTTTCCATCTCACAATCCTTGGGTTAGGGAGGATTGGAGCAAGTCTAGGACTTCAGTGGGTGGAAGTGAATTCAGCCTTGAATGCACTGTAAACCTCTTGATATGCCACCGATTGATGTGGTAAATCTTGTGGATCTTCTTTGGGTAATTCTTCCAGAGCAACAATATAGGTGTCAGCAGCTATATCTTCAGCTTTTCTGAACACATGTGTAACATCAGGCATGTTGTTGACTAGAATCATCTTCTCTTCATCTTCCAATCTAGTAATCCATCTGGCATAGCCATGCTTTTCTTTTAGATTGTTTCTGTAGTTTTCCATAAGCTTTGGATTGTAAGAAAATATTTATTAGGGTTTAAAAGGAACATCATCAGTCTCCTTTTTCTTTTCAGCAAGGCTGATCTCTATGTTCTCCTAAGACAGTGGTGGTAGAAACTTCTTAGGATTCTTTTTTCTTGCATCTCTGCATTTTATGTATTCTTTGATGAGAGTGGACTTTTTCTATCTTATGATTGAACTCTTATGAGCCCAATTGATATGGATGAGCTCTTATTTCATCTTGAAGGTATTTGCAGCCACTTCTAGACTTGGTTTTCTTTTTACTACCAAGCTTCCAATTTGGAAGAGTCACCTTTATGCTTGGATTAACAATCATCTTATTTACCCTTGCTACCTCTACCAACAGATTTTGGGCATCCTAGTTTTGAAATACATGGAAATTCTTGACTGTATAAGGTACATTCTTTTTTAACCAACCAATACTCTCTTGTTTTGATAATTTAGCAACTAAAGGGTTTTTTAAAGTTGGGACTTAGGAGAGTCTTTGGGATTTGATACATGTGTTGCTTATAAGTTTTTAACTCCCTTATCCTTTTGTCCATGATGTACTAAGCTTTTCTATAGGTCATTTTGTTTTGGTTCTCAGTGAATTCCTTGATTGTCTCTTCTTCCATCCTTTTTGTGTTCTCTAGATGATTTAACTTGTTATCAATTTTCAGTAGCGCCAGCTATTTTAGGACAAGATGATCCTTGGAGATGGAGGAGGATCTTCAGCTGATAGTGCTATTGATACTTAATGCTTTGTGATTATGGCAATTAATTTTCAGTAGCGCCAGCTATTTTTAGGACAAGATGATCCTTGGAGAAACTACTGAATTTTCTTTGAAGCTTTCAGTGATAGTGCTATTGATACTTAATGCTTTGTGATTATGGCAATTAATATTGGAGCATGTGTTGGGGAATCTTCGGGATCATTCTACAGCGCCAACTTTCTCTTTCTTAAAATTTGAACCATTGGTTTCTCTGGAACTGCTGCTTTTTCAGTAACTTTTGGTTTTACACCAGATTTTGTTCCAATAGTTTTAGCAACAACTGGTTTTATACCAGTCTATGCTATAGTGACTGATTACCCTGCTCATATTGGTTTTTCAACTACAAGAGGTTTTGAGCCAGCCTGAGTTCCAGTAGTTCGCAAAGGTCCAGCTATTTGAGCTTTGACTCTAGTTGTTTGACCTCGTTCAATTATTTGAGTCTTTACTCTAGCTGTTTAACCTTAGGCTTGTTTCTGAGATTTTTTGGGTTTGTTGTTGAGTTTATTGAGTTTGAGCTGTTGGTTGAGCTTGAGGAGCTTGTCTCTTTTTAGCTTCAAACTTTGGTAAGACTTTAGTCTTGTTGATAACTGTTGAAGGCCTCATATCTACTTTAACTATTTTTTTTATCTTTATGTCTTGCCTTGCAGCTCTTTCTTTAGCTTTTTGCCTCTCAATCTAGGCTTTAATAAAAGCAACATTTTCACCTAGTTGATCTCTTTTGAATTTGGCTATATTTTCCTCATGATTAATATCACCACTAACTATATTCTCCTATTTTTGAACCAAGGCAATAGCCCTTGCATCATCAACTCTTTTCTTGGCTGCTACAACTCCATCATGTACTCCCCCTCTTTGGCAGCAACAATTTCTTGTCTGATTAGGTAACTGTGTAACCAAAGTCAGGAGGCAGAGGAACCAAATATTTTGGCATCAAAGTTTCTAAGATAGGATTGGAACATGGGTTTAAGGATATCTTTGAAAGTGTTTTAGCGTTCCCATACTGGCAATGATGAGGTGGTTATAACCTCACCAGTAGTTTGGCTTTCTGTGGTGGTGGCTTGTGAGGAGTGAGAAGTAGTTTTATGGATTCAAGCTCCTTTTATGAGGAGACCAGCTGTTGGGTGTATTTTGGGTGCAGCTTGACTTTAGCATGGGGAATTTTGGTGATCATCTCCTTAAGATTCGAGACCGTAACTCATAGTTGTTCCATCAATTCCTATAGTTTCAGATTCTAGGCATTATCTAAATTAATGGACTCATCTGCTCCCCCACCAAAGGTGGTTGTATCAACATGTGCTTGTAGCTTTTCAGCTGCATTGACACTTCCTGATGCCCATTGTTCTTGGTTCTGGGGACCTCCAACACTTCCTTCTTCCAATACCTTAGAGACATGGAGAATTTCAGTGGTTGTTGCCTGCAAAAAGTGTTCTTAAGTATGTTTTCATTGTATTCTTGTGAACTAGTTAGTTCATCAAGAATAGTGGAAACCACCTCTACAATCACCACAATAGGATCTACCTATGAATGATATGCCTCTTCCTCATGTGGGTTAGGACCAAGACTATTTTGTACCATAGCATCTTTTTGTGGCTGCATTTTTGTAATGTGCTCATTTTGCGGTACAAAGGAACTCCTGCTTTCATGAGTGCTGTGACACCCCAGGAAAACTAGTAAACTACACAACACAACTAGCTTCCTCAGTAACCGCATGCTAAATTTCGGGACGAAATTTCTTTCAAGTTAGGGATAATGTGACAACCCGAGTTTTCAAGGTCTCTATTTGGCTTAACCTTGTACTTTTGCAAAATGTGTTTTATATATGTGGTGTCCATAATATTTATTTGAGTGCAAATGATGATATGTGTTGCATGTTGTTAGTATATGATGGTAGGCTTATTTAAAATAAAAACCTTTGGCCGAAAACACCCTCCCCTGTGAAAACACCCCTGTGCGAAAACACTTGTGTTTTTGTCAAGAGAGTGACCGACGAAATCAAAGATGGGCCTTGGCCCAGCAGCAAATGTTTTAGTTCGGTTTATAACTCTTACGCGGAAATCGTATTCGAAAAAACATTGAGCAAACCCTAATCACATCTCGCACTCTCTCTCGATATCCTTTGAAACCCGACGGCTGCCTCTCTTTCGAAGTCAGATCTCTTGGTTGATCATTCGTAGTTCGGTTAGTGTCTTTCACATTTAGAATAACTGATCTGATATTTTGTGTCAGATGTTCATGATGTTCTGAGTTGATTATCCATGAGTTTATCATTATATATTTGTATACGAAACCTGCTGATGATGTAGAGTGTTAGGGTTGATGTGATTGAACGATAATAGTGAAACATAGGAATGTGATCTACTGACAAGTTGTGGAATTATGTGAAAAGTATAAGTGATAAATATTAACTGTTAGTGATAATGAATATGAGCGCATGTTGGGAATTGATTTGTATGATAAGGATCCCTCATATTGTCGGCCATTGTTCTCCTATTTACATATGATTGTCGGTAATCATGTGCTGGTTACATGTGTTTCTTTATTTTAAATGTAGATTTATCTCAATCTGTTAATATGTATAGTGAGTGAATGATGATATTAGTGATATATAAGCCATACGATTACGTGAGCCGGTTTGATGGGATGATTGGGTGTTAAAGATGTTGTAACTGTTGATGAAGATAATGTCCAGCCAACGAAATCACAGCATTGGACGAAAACACTCATGTGTTTTCGTCACACTTGAAGTCAACGAAAACAAGTGTTTTCATAGCATAAGGGTTTTCGCCCAAAATGTTTTCATTCCAAGTGATTTCGCCAAAGTCTGTGTTTGTCACATGTGATTTCGTGGAGAGTCTTTTGTTAAGCATGTAACCTGTTAACTTTGTTAATTCAGTAACCTCAGTTAGCTTATTAATTCTGTTACATGTTAACCCTGTTAAGTATATAACTATGTTTAGCCTATTAACTGAGTTAAGTTTATTAACTCAGTTAACTTTATTCACAATGTTAGATTCATGTAACTCTCGTTAATTCTGTTGGTTAATTTTGTTAGTTAATTAACAGTGTTGGTTGTCATTCCTGTTATGCATCAAACTCTGCTAAGTTGCTAACTTTGTTAAATTTGTTAACCCTGTTCCGTATATTAATGAATAACTGTGTTAGTATAAACGGAGAAAAAGCCCTTATATGAGGCATGAATGGTATGAATGTGATTAACTGTTTACGTGACACATGATGTTAACTGCCAAACACTTTGTGACCTAGATTGCATGTGAATCTTTACGAACTTGAACTGATGGAATATACGTGCGTACTATAGGTCGTGATTGATTAATTGTGAGCGTGTATATACTTTAGCATACCGAGCAAACCAAGGTGAGTTCACACTCTTACCAAGGCATGGGATTCCCGGGGTTGGGAATGGGTTTGGATGATTACTTATGCTTAAATTGTTATCGGAATTACATACCATAGGCCTCGGGAGAGGAAGGTTACTGGTAGATACTGCTAGACTAGTCATACATATACTTCTCTTCGCACACACGCCGGGAATGGCTGCGATAATAGAACTAATCTTCGCACACATGCCTGGAATGGCTGCGAACCATACTCTAAACTTCGCACACATGTCGGGTGGGCTGCGATACAAATATACCTAGTCTAGAAAACATGGGAAACCCCCACTAATCTTCGGCAACATGCCTAGAGAGCCGCGATGCAAATACATACGAAACATGGTTCACTAAATGAACAAACGATTTACAATACGATTACTATAACTGAACAACCAACTGTGGACTCGCTCAACTTTGTTGTTGACTTTCTGTTACATGCCTTGCAGGACCTTAGGTACACATGGAGCTTGTACGGGAGGCGCAGTCGTTGTGGGGGCATGGATCATGGATGCCACGTTAAACTTTATAACACTTTGAACTTGATACTTATGTTGGGATTTCATATTATGCTTCCGCTACTTATTCTATGTTTTTGAGTGAACACCAATTGTATTGTGATGAATTACATTTACTTTTACTTATTACTTATATGTTCAATATGATTGGTGGCTTGATCCTGGTCAGTCACGCCTCCAAGCGGTGATACCCCGCGTGTGGATTTTGGGGGTGTGACAGATTGGTATCAGAGCCATTGGTTATAGTGAACTTGGTTTTAATAAGGGGAAAACGTTTTTATTAAAACCAGACTATAACCTGTACAGTGCTCAACGATCCACAACGACGCCTCGCTTCACGTGCAAGACTCAACATTCTAGGTAATATGGTATATGTTTTATTGCCTACTTGCTAGAATTACATAGAACTTTGCTCATGGTATGCTTAGATACACATAACCCCTATTGCTTGAGAATACTTGTGTGCTCACCCTCTTCTGTCATCGCACTATTCGCGAACCTCTCTTACTCATGTTCTCCTTGATGTCAAGATCATGAGTGGACGCGTTAACCTAACTCAAGCCCAGTTGGCGGCTTCGATCACTGAACAAGTTACTGCAGCACTCGCAGCTGCCCAGGCAAGAGGTGTAGCCTGCCATCACAACTTACTCTAGGATCTTTAGATCCTACTCTCATAACCCAACACTTGTGCTCAAATTTTATTAACTATTACACACACGACAGGTCAACACGCTCAGCCACCTGTGTGCACGTTCCAAACTTTCATGGACTATCGTTCTAGTACTTTCAGTGGCACTGAATGGGGGCCGTTGGACTCCTCCACTGGTTCGAGAAGCTCGAATCGGTCTTCGAAATGTGTGAATTCCCTGAGGCTCGTAGGGTGAAGTACGCCACTGGTACTCTCGAAGGCACTGCGCTAACTTGGTGGAACGCGCAAGTTCAGATGCTGGGGCTGGCGGCTGTTAATGCCACCCCATGGAATGATTTTAAGGAACTGATCAAACGTGAATACTGTAGTCGTGATGACACCCACAAGCCGAAAGTGGAGTTCTTTAACCCGAAGATGACGGGGTCAGAGATAGAAGCGTACACGAAACGATCCAACGAACTGGCAGTGTTATGTCCAACTATGGTGGATCCTCCCATCAAGCGCATTGAGTTGTACCTCAAAGGCTTAGTACCAGAGATTCAAAGTCATATGACATCGGCCAACCTTGCTACTATTCAAGATGTTACTCGTCTTGCTCATCGTCTCACAGACCAGGCAGTGGAACAGAACCAGCTGCCTAAACGTATTGGTGCTACTGCTATTACTACATCTGCTACTCCCAGTGACAACAAACGAAAGTGGGATGGAACCTCCAGCAAGGGTTCGACTCCGTTTCACTCCCAGGCACACCAGCGAAAGATCGATGACTACCAGAGTCCTGGTCAGCAATCTTCTGGTAGTCAAGGGCAAGGTGGATATCGAGAAAATCACCCAAAATGCAATAGATGCAACAGGCACCACAGTGGTTAGTGCAACAGGGGTCGTTGCCAGTGGTGTCTCAAGATGGGTCATGAAGCTAAGGATTGCAGGAGCTCGCGACCTACGAATCAGAACCAACAACGACAACAATAATCAGGGCAATGGGAACAACAACGGGGGTAATAACGACGACAATGGTGCCAGGGGTCGAGTTTCCGTGATTGGTCAGGGCGACGCAAGGAATGATCCTAACGTGGTGATGGACTTTCCTTATCGATTTCATTCCTATAGTTCTGGGAAGTTTTGACAACGTCATTGGGATGGATTGGTTATCCCAACAGCAAGCAGAGATCCTATGCAAAGAGAAGATCATTCGCATTCCCCGTTCTGGCAAAGAATCTCTCGAAGTTCAAGGCGACAAGAGTGGTGTCGTGAGTGGCATCATCTCCTTCTTGAAGGCACAGAAGTGTTTGCGAAAAGGCCACACTGCTATTTTAGCACTCGTTACAGATACATCGACGAAAGAGAAGAAGTTAGAGGATATTCCAGTTGTACGCGACTTTCCTCAAGTGTTTCCTGAAGAGTTACCTGGGTTACCGCCTCATCGCCAGGTCAAATTTCAGATCGAGCTAGCTCCAGGAGCAGCACCCATAGCTCGAGCACCTTATCGCTTAGCTCCAACTGAACTGGAAGAACTGTCTAAGCAATTGCAAGAACTCTTGGAAAAGGGTTTCATACGTCCTAGCTCTTCGCCCTGGGGAGCTCCAGTATTATTTGTGAAGAAGAAAGATGGTACCTTCCGCATGTGTATTGATTACCGCGAACTGAACAAGGTGACCGTGAAGAATCGCTATCCTCTTCCACGCATCGACGACTTATTCGACCAGTTGCAAGGGTCGAGCTATTACTCGAAGATTGATCTGAGGTCAGGTTACCATCAACTAAGAGTCCGGGACGAGGACGTCTCCAAAACAGCATTCAGAACTCGCTACGGTCACTATGAGTTTCTGGTCATGCCATTCGGATTAACAAACGCGCATGCGGTTTTCATGGATCTTATGAATAGGGTGTGCAAACCTTATCTTGACAAGTTCGTCATTGTTTTCATCGACGGCATCCTGATCTATTCGAAGAGTTAGGAGGAACACGAGCAGCATTTACGACTTATTTGGCTTCGTGAAGTCCACTTCCTAGGGCACGTGGTAAACAAGGATGGGATTCATGTTGATCCATCCAAGGTAGATTCGATCAAGAACTGGCCTGCACCTCGCACACCAACCGAAATACGCTAATTCTTGGGTTTGGCGGGTTATTACAGACGATTCATCAAAGACTTCTCAAAGATCGCACAGCCGCTTACACTACTGACACAGAAAGGTGTTGCTTACCGTTGGGGTAATACACAGGAAACAGCGTTTGAGCACTTAAAGGATAGACTTTGTAGCGCACCTATCCTCTCATTGCCTGAAGGCACGGACGACTTTGTAGTCTACTGCGACGCATCTATCCAAGGTCTTGGATGTGTGTTGATGCAACGGGATAAAGTCATTGCTTATGCTTCGCGCCAACTTAAGATTCACGAACGGAATTACACTACACATGATTTATAGTTGGGAGCTTTTGTTTTTGCGCTCAAGATATGGCGACATTACCTGTACGGTACCAAGTGCACCATCTATACCGATCACAGGAGTCTCGAGCATATCTTCAAACAGAAAGAGTTGAACATGCGATAACGTCGATGGGTCAAATTACTGAACGATTACGAATGTGCTATAAAGTACCATCCGGGTAAAGCCAATGTGGTGGCCGACGCCCTCAGTCGAAAGGATACTATGCCTAAGCGCGTACGAGCTTTACAACTCACTATTCAATCTAGTCTTCCTGCACAGATACGAGACGCTCAGGTAGAAGCATTAAAACCAGAAAACATCAGGGCTAAAGCCCTACGCGGCTCAAGGCAACGATTAGAACAAAAGGAAGACGGTGCCTACAACGTAACAGGACGCATTTGGGTCCCACTCTATGGCAACTTACGCGAGCTTGTAATGGATGAAGCTCATAAGTCTCGCTACTCAGTACATCCTGGTTCGGATAAGATGTACCACGACTTGAAAACTACATATTGGTGGCCTAGTATGAAAGCTCATATAGCAGCTTACGTCAGCAAGTGCTTGACTTGTGCGAGAGTCAAGACTGAATATCAGAAACCATTAAGCCCACTCCAACAACCTGAGATACCACAATGGAAATGGGAACAAATTTCCATGGATTTTGTTACTGGCCTACCTCTATTATCTCTGATCGTGACGCACGTTTTACCTCAGAACTGTGGCAAGCAATGCACAAATCTTTTGGCTCTCGTTTAGACATGAGCACAGCTTATCACCCTCAGACGGATGGGCAGTCTGAGCGCACTATTCAAACTTTAGAAGACATGCTTCGTGCATGTGTAATCGATTTCGGCAACGGCTGGGAAAACATCTCCCGTTAGTGGAGTTCTCGTACAACAACAGTTACCACACCAGCATTCAAGCCGCTCCATTTGAGGCATTGTACGGACGTAAATGCCGGTCACCTCTTTGTTGGGCAGAGGTGGGTGATAGTCAAATCACAGGTCCAGAACTCGTAGTTGATACTACAGAAAAGATTGCTCAGATACGACAACGCATGGCGGCAGCTCGTGACCGTCAGAAAGCATACGCCGATAAAGACAGGAAACCACTCGAGTTCCAGGTTAGGGATCGAGTGCTACTCAAAGTTTCACCCTGGAAGGGTGTGGTTCGTTTTGGCAAACGAGGCAAGCTCAATCCGCGATATATCGAACCGTTCGAAATTATTGAGAAGATAGGCAGGGTGGTCTACAGACTAAACCTACCAGCTGAACTCAGTGCAGTTCACAACGTTTTCCACGTGTCGAATCTGAAGAAGTGTCTGTCAGATGAGACCCTCATAGTTCCTTTGAAGGAGCTCACTATCGACGAGCAGTTGCGATTCGTCGAGGAACCTGTTGAAATCACGGACCGGGATGTTAAGGTCCTCAAAGCACACTAGAATACCTCTTGTTCGAGTTCGTTGGAACTCCCGCCGTGGCCCAGAGTTCACCTGGGAACGGGAAGATCAAATGAAACTCAAATATCCCTAGTTATTCGAAAACAGTGCAATCACTACTGAGGCCGAAGCTACTACAGAATTTCGGGATGAAATTCCAAATCAACGGGGGGATGATGTGACACCCCAGGAAAACCAGTAAACTACACAACACAACTAGCTTCCTCAGTAACCGCATGCTAAATTTCGGGATGAAATTTCATTCAAGTTGGGGATAATGTGACAACCCGAGTTTTCAAGGTCTCTATTTGCATTAACCTTGTACTTTTGCAAAATGTGTTTTATATATGTGGTGTCCATAATATTTATTTGAGTGCAAATGTTGATATGTGTTGCATGTTGTTAGTATATGATGGTAGGCTTATTTAAAATAAAAACCTTTGGCCGAAAACACCCTCCCCTGTGAAAACACCCCTTGGCGAAAACACTTGTGTTTTTGTCAAGAGAGTGACCGACGAAATCAAAGATGGGCCTTGGCCCAGCAGTAAATGTATTAGTTCGGTTTATAACTCTTACGCGGAAATCGTATTCAGAAAAACATTGAGCAAACCCTAATCACCTCTCGCACTCTCTCTCGATATCCTTTGAAACCCGACGACTACCTCTCTTTCGAAGTCAGATCTCTTGGTTGATCATTCGTAGTTCGGTTAGTGTCTTTCACATTTAGAATAACTGATCTGATATTTTGTGTTAGATGTTCATGATGTTCTGAGTTGATTATCCATGAGTTGATCATTATATATTTGTATACGAAACCTGCTGATGATGTAGAGTGTTAGGGTTGATGTGATTGAACGATAATATTGAAACATAGGAATGTGATCTACTGACAAGTTGTGGAATTATGTGAAAAGTATAAGTGATAAATATTAACTGTTAGTGATAATGATTATAAGCGCATGTTGGGAATTGATTTGTATGATAAGGATCCCTCATATTGTCGGCCATTGTTCTCCTATTTACATATGATTGTCGGTAATCATGTGCTGGTTACATGTGTTTCTTTATTTTAAATGTAGATTTATCTCAATCTGTTAATATGTATAGTGAGTGAATGATGATATTAGTGATATATAAGCCATACGATTACGTGAGTCGGTTTGATGGGATGATTGGGTGTTAAAGATGTTGTAACTGTTGATGAAGATAATGTCCAGCCAACGAAATCACAGCATTGGACGAAAACACTCATGTGTTTTCGTCACACTTGAAGTCAACGAAAACAGGTGTTTTCATAGCATAAGGGTTTTCGCCCAAAATGTTTTCATTCCAAGTGATTTCGCCAAAGTCTGTGTTTGTCACATGTGATTTCGTGGAGAGTCTTTTGTTAAGCATGTAACCTGTTAACTTTGTTAATTCAGTAACCTCAGTTAGCTTATTAATTCTGTTACATGTTAACCCTGTTAAGTATATAACTATGTTTAGCCTATTAACTGAGTTAAGTTTATTAACTCAGTTAACTTTATTCACAATGTTAGATTCATGTAACTCTCGTTAATTCTGTTGGTTAATTTTGTTAGTTAATTAACAGTGTTGGTTGTCATTCCTGTTATGCATCAAACTCTGCTAAGTTGCTAACTTTGTTAAATTTGTTAACCATGTTCCGTATATTAATGAATAACTGTGTTAGTATAAACGGAGAAAAAGCCCTTATGTGAGGCATGAATGGTATGAATGTGATTAACTGTTTACGTGACACATGATGTTAACTGCCAAACACTTTGTGACCTAGATTGCATGTGAATCTTTACGAACTTGAACTGATGGAATATACGTACGTACTATAGGTCGTGATTGATTAATTGTGAGCGTGTATATACTTTAGCATACCGAGCAAACCAAGGTGAGTTCACACTCTTACCAAGGCATGGGATTCCCGGGGTTGGGAATGGGTTTGGATGATTATTTATGCTTAAATTGTTATCGGAATTACATACCATAGGCCTCGGGAGAGGAAGGTTATTGGTAGATACTGCTAGACTAGTGATACATATACTTCTCTTCGCACACACGCCGGGAATGGCTGCGATAATAGAACTAATCTTCGCACACATGCCTGGAATGGCTGCGAACCATACTCTAAACTTCGCACACATGCCGGGTGGGCTGCGATACAAATATACCTAGTCTAGAAAACATGGGAAACCCCCACTAATCTTCGCCAACATGCCTAGAGGGCCGCGATGCAAATACATACGAAACATGGTTCACTAAATGAACATACGATTTACAATACGATTACTATAACTGAACAACCAACTGTGGACTCGCTCAACTTTGTTGTTGACTTTCTGTTACATGCCTTGCAGGACCTTAGGTACACATGGAGCTTGTACGGGAGGCGCAGTCGTTGTGGGGCATGGATCATGGATGCCACGTTAAACTTTATAACACTTTGAACTTGATACTTATGTTGGGATTTCATATTATGCTTCCACTACTTATTCTATGTTTTTGAGTGAACACCAATTGTATTGTGATGAATTACATTTACTTTTACTTATTACTTATATGTTCAATATGATTGGTGGCTTGATCCTGGTCAGTCACGCCTCCAAGCGGTGATACTCCGCGTTTGGATTTTGGGGGTGTGACAAGTGCTCTATCAAAACAATTGGTTGGTGAAGTTTGGCTCGGTGGAGGTTCTAGACGCTGATGTGAAGAAGTAACATCAGTCTCTAATGACTGATTTTGTGGTTTAGTCAGGCTCTTAGGGACCCCATCTTCCTGAGTAGCCTTTGATTTCTTGGCTCTTTTGGAGGGGGTGGGTTTGGATTTAGAGGGGCTTCTTTGTAGAAGCATTCTTCCTCTTTTTGGTGATTTTAGTTGTAGGTCCTCAGGGATGGAATTTCCCTATGGTCAGCTAAAGCAGTGGGCTCAAAAGAGTGTGGTGCATCAACTGCTAGCTGTGTAGGATCATTGCTCTGCACTGGTGCAGCTTCTACCTCGGTTATTTTTGGCTCATTTTTAGTTTTTCCCATTCTTGTAAAAGTTTGAGCAAAAGTGAATTAATGGGAAGAACTTGTACCCTTTTAAAAACCTCATCAGGTAGTTCTTGTTCCAATATGGCCATGATGAGCCTGGGGGACATCAAAAACTTTGTTGAAGATGTGAATTTAAGCAAAGTTCTTTAAAAAATTTGTTTGATAGTTTAAAAACAGTCAGTATTGAATATGAAATATACTTTGTTTTTCGAGGAGCTTCATTCCATGAGCCTAATTTACCTGATAAGCATTGCATGATGGTGAGAAAGCGGAATTTAACATCATCAGAGCATTCATTCTTTTGATAAGTAGTATATTTTGTTGGACCATAATACCCCTGCTCAATGAGTTCCAAATCCATTTCAGTTTTTAAGAATTTGCCCACACCCTTACCATCTCCAAGTTGGAGTTTGATTGTTAAAACCTCACGGTGATGGCTATTTCTTTATTTCCCACTTTGCAGTGATGGCCAACACTTTCCCTTTATTATTATGTGTTAATCGAGTAGTGGTCCAAAACTCAACAAGAGGGGGTTTTGTAAATTGGTGGGTTAATAGTTAATGCATGGTGGAATGGAGATTTCTCAATAAGATCAATGATGATGTTATATTGTGGGTGATCATTTTATTTGGTCAAACATGGAAGTAGGTTGTGAACAGGTCATAGTGCAAGGTTGGCCATGATCAAAGAAGATAAATAATGAAGAATCAGAGAGAAAAATTGAGAGTTAGGGTTTGCAACTGATGATTGTGAGTGGAAAGAGAAACCCAAACTAGTGATGGAGTATTTATAGGGTTTTATGTCATAAGAAGTACTGGTTTTTAAGAACCAGCTGGAATGTACTAGTAGTTTAGGTCTATTTGAAGAAAATCAGTAGTTTCCCTTTTTTTAATATTATATACACATTTTTATTGTTAAATGGTTCATATATTCAGTCTGATTTCAATACAATCAAAAGTACAATTACACCCCACTCACCAGGTGTACTCTCTCTCTCTCTCTCTCTCTCTCTCTTACTTCTTATGCTTTTCTCTCTAGATACTGTAATAAGAGGATATTCAATGTAAGAATTCTAAATTTTACATTGAGTATTGTTCTATTTGTAAGAGAAAATAACTGCTTGAGACATCACCATGAAAGCGATCCTAAACAACCTATTAAATGATGTAACTACCAGTAGTTTTGCAAACTACTCCACAATTGGGAAAACCATTGTTACATTGAAAGTACTGGAAATACAAGGAAAAGCTGGGATACCAAAACTGATGGAAGAATTCCAACACTTTTGGAATCCAGTACTTTGGTCTTCTGTATTGACTAGTCTTTGGTCTTCAGCTTTGACTTTTTGATTCAGTTGTTGACTTGTTGGCCAGTACTTTGTCTTTTTAGCACTTGTACTGTCGCAACCCCCGCCCCCTTATCTGTCCCGAAAACAGGTTGTCGCGAACATCAGTTGTGGTGGTATCGTTTTGTTTATTAATTTGGCAGCGGAAATTCATCAGGACCGTAGTTAGGAAATGTTTATCAGAGTAAAACCACCATATTTTATATTAATAACCACATGGGTAAAACCCAAGTTTCTTATTACAACATAGGGATAGACCCTATTTTATTGAATTTAAAACATCGTCTTTTAGGTAACTTTTATAGCCACATTTTTCCAAGCCGTTAGTGCTCTCAAGCTGGCTTTCTTCTAATTTGGCGGTCACATTTTGTTACCTGAAACGCGTTTTAAAAACATTTGTCAGTGGGAAATGCTGGTGAGTGAATCCCAGTTTAATCAAGAAGAATTTTATCAATTAACACAGTATTGAGAGCTATCACATTGTTTATTTATACACAATTACTCATTCAGTACTGTCAATCCTGACTGGTGGGTCATATTACACATTGGCTAACTCGTTTTCCAATGGTAACGTGTTCCACATTTTGTATACAAAACCCCAATATACCGGCAGTAATTGAAGAACTACAAAGATTCAATCACTGCTTAATCACATTGTAAAACATTTAAGGTTTTGTAAAACAGTTCACAAAAAGGTTTACAAAAAGAGGATAAACTCACATTGTTGTCTTAGACTTCTTTTAGGGTTTCCTGGTGATTTATCTATAATTTACACAAATGTACATATGTTAGTATAATAACCCTTTATTTATATTAACGATACCCTCCCCGAGACGGCATTCCAACAACTACGTCGGGCAGAACCACGACAGTCGTTACGGAACCCTGGATCAATCGGGCAAGGTATCTAATATGTAACCGGGGTTATAATACTTACAATGGGGCAGAACTTCGTTAATTAGGGGGTATTATACTCGTAGATTATGCCTATTACTTCAGAAATTCGTAAGAAAGAAAAGATTTTGAACGAGCAGACTGAAGACCCGATGCCCTCTATTTATAGGGCTGGTTTTCAAGTCTCTCGCGGCCCGCGTAAGGTTAGAGTAAGGTCTACGCGGCCCGCGTAGTAGGGGGTCTAGGCGTAGGTGATCCGGGTCATACGTATAGGTTCAACACGCGTTTGACACGTGTCAACACCGGGTGCGATCTGATCCTATACCTGTCGCGGCCCGCGTAAGCTCAAGAGGTGGCTTACGCGCCCCGCGTAAGCCTCATTTTTCTTATTTTTTAATTATTTTTAATGATATTTCATATTTTGGGCTCGGTTTTCACATATGGGGTGTATTTAAGACATATAGGGTAATTTAAATTATATTAGGGCGTCAGAAAAATTTCAGGAGGGTTGTTATATCCTCCCCACCTTGTTTTAGAGCTCGTCCTCGAGGTCTATTGGAACAAGTGTGGATATTTCCTTTGCATTTCTGATTCAAGCTCCCATGTGTATTCTGGTCCTCTTTTGGAGTCCCACTTTACTTTGACGAGAACTAATCTCTTTTGTTTGAGATTCTTGACTTTCCTGTCTTCAATTTGTAGAGGTCTTTCTACAATTTTTAACTGTTCATTTACCTCTATATCCTTAAGAGGTAATATCAGTGATTCCTCTGGTAAGCATTTCTTGAGATTAGATACATGAAATACATCATGTATTCCTACCATTTCCTCTGGCAGTTGTAGCTGATAGGCTACAGGTCCTACTCTTCTAATAATCTCAAAAGGTCCAACATACCTGGGGCATAGCTTTCCCCTCTTGATGAATCTTACCACTCCTTTGCAAGGAGAGACTTTTAATAATACTTTATCTCCTACTTGAAATTCCAACGGTTTTCGTCTGTTATCAGCATAACACTTTTGTCGATCACGTGCTGCTTTTAGTCGTTCCTTGACTTGAATGATTTTGTCTGTTGTTTCTTGTACTATCTCAGGTCTAGATAGTTGCTTTTCTCCAATTTCTGCCCAACAGACTGGCGTTCGGCACTTTCGTCCATAAAGTGCTTCAAATGGTGCAACATTGATACTTGTATGATAACTATTATTATAAGAAAATTCTATCAATGGTAAGTGATCGTCCCAATTACCTCCGAAATCAATTACACAAGCTCTAAGCATGTCTTCCATTGTCTGAATTGTCCTTTCGCTTTGTCCATCAGTTTGAGGATGATAAGTTGTGCTTAGATTTGGTTCCCATTGCTTTTTGGAGACTTGTCCAAAAATGAGAGGTAAAACGACTATCTCTGTCAAAAACAATTGATAGAGGAATTCCATGTAAAGAAACTACTTCATTTACATATAATTTAGCTAATTGTTCCATACTGAAAGTTTCCTTCATTGGTAGGAAATGAGCTGACTTAGTTAGCCTGTCTACAATCACCCAGATTGTATCATTACCTTTCCTAGTTTTGGGTAATTTAGTAACAAAATTCATTGTTATTAATTCTCATTTCCAAACAGGCATTTCTAACTGTTGCAATAAACCTGAAGGTTTTTGCTGTTCAGCTTTAACTTGTGAGCAGGTTAAACACTTGGCAACATATGCCGCTATATCCTTTTTCATTCCTATCCACCAGAAATTCTTTCTTAAGTCCTGATACATCTTATCACTTCCAGGATGCATCGTATACTTAGACTTATGGGCTTCTTCTAATATACGGTGACGTAGGTTTCCTAATTTAGGTATCCACATCCTTTTCTTATGGAATCTCCAAATTCCATCTGTTCCTTGTTCTAATTCCTTAATCATTCCTTTTAACTTGTCAGTATCATCCTTGATTACTGATTCTTGTGCCTTTCTAATATGTTCATTTAAATCTACTTGCAGATTTAATTTAAGAGAACGTACTCTTTTTGGCTTTTCATGATACTTTCGGCTTAAAGCATCAACAACTACATTTGTCCTTCCTGCATGATACTGGATATCACAATCATAATCACTAAGTAATTCCATCAAGCGTCTTTGTCTCATATTCAACTCCTTTTTCCCAAAGACATACCTTAAACTCTTATGGTCTGTGAAAATGGTAAACTTACTACCATATAGGTAATGTCTCCAAATTTTAAGGGCAAAAGTTATAGCTCCTAATTCTAGATCATGGGTTGAATAATTATCTTCATGATTCTTAAGCTGTCTAGAAGCGTAAGCTATAACCTTTTGATGTTGCATCAACACACATCCATAACCTAATTTAGAAGCGTCACAATAGATTACAAAATCTTCAGTTCCTTCTGGTAACGCTAGTATGGGTGCATGGGTTAATCTTTGCTTAAGGATTCTAAAGGCTTCTTCTTGTTTTGGTTCCCATTCAAACTTAACGGATTTACAAGTTAACTTAGTTAAGGGAATGACTATTCTAGAAAAATCTCGAATAAATCTTCTATAATAATCGGCTAATCCTAAGAAACTTCTAACCTCGGTTAGTGATTCAGGGGGGTTTTCCAATTGGTTATCACTTCGATCTTGGTGGGATCTACATGAATTCCTTCATGATCAACTAGGTGTCCATGAAATTGTACCTGTTCTAACCAAAACTCACACTTCGAAAATTTAGCATAAAGCTTCTCTTTTCTCAATAAACTTAGAAGTGCTTGCAAATGCTTTGCATGTTCATCTTTACTCTTAGAGTAAATGAGAATATCATCTATAAAGACAATTATGAATTTATCCAAATATGGTTTACATATTCGGTTCATCATGTCCATAAATGCAGCTGGAGCATTGGTTAAACCAAATGGCATGACAGTAAATTCATAATGGCCATACCTTGTTCTGAAAGCGGTCTTAGGAATGTCCTCTTCCTGTACCTTTAATTGATGATATCCTGACCTTAAATCGATTTTAGATAAAAATCGTGCTCCCTGCAATTGATCAAACAGATCATCTATTCTTGGTAATGGATACCAATTCTTAATCGTGACTTTATTCAATTCACGGTAGTCAATGCACATACGCATTGATCCGTCCTTCTTTTTAACGAATAAGATTGGCGCTCCCTAGGGTGATGAACTTGGCTGTATGAATCCTTTCTCTAACAATTCATCTAATTGTTTCTTTAGTTATTGCATTTATGCGGGTGCCAAACGGTAAGGTGCTTTGGCAATTGGTGCTGTCCCTGGTATTAGGTGGATTCTGAATTCAACTTCTCTGTCTGGAGGTTGTCCTGGTAGCTCTTCTGGGAATATATCTGAAAACTGGGATACTACTGGAATATCCTTTAATTCTTTTCCTTTAGTGTTAGTGATTATAGAAATCAAATACACTAATGATCCTTTCCTTATATAACCTGCAGTTTTCATCACAGAGATGAATTTTGTGGATTTAGAGAACTTATTTCCTTTAATTGTGATCTTTTCACCCCTTGGTGAATTTACTTGAATTGACTTTTGATCACATAAAATACTGGCTTTATTGGCTATTAGCCAATCCATTCCTAACACAACATCAAATCCTGCCAGATTCATGGGGTAAAGGTTTGCAATAAATTTCTGATTTAGAATTTCTATTCTTGCTCCCTGCAAGATTTCAGAAATCTTAATGGTTTCTCCATTTGCTGTCTTTACTAGACATTCTTGTGAAAGTTTAGTTAATGATTGATTAAGAATTTTGCAAAATGAAGTATTAATAAAACTTTGGTTTGCACCAGAGTCAAATAATACTTTAGCAAAAATATCATTAACTAAAAACGTACCGGTGATCACATCCGGTATCATCTTTGCTTCTTTTGCAGTTAGAACAAAGGCTCTAGCATTTTTAGTATTCTTGGTGTTTGTAGCTGGAGCTAGCTTTGGACAATTAGGCTTGATGTGGCCTTGTTCTCCACAATTGTAGCATATCCTGTTGCTAATCTTTTTCCTGCAATCTTCCTCCTTGTGTCCCGATGTTTTGCAGAAGTTACAGTATATGGAGCATCTTCCAGAATGCTTCCTTTTGCAATACTTACAGTAGGGTGCAGAGGTAGAACCTATATTTCTCCCACGGTTAGAATTTCCAGAACAGAATTCTTGTGTAAGCTTTTGGGTTAGGTTCCTCCTTTAATCCTCTTCTCGTGTACGGACTAATTCATCTGTCAAGGTGTTAGCTAATTCTACAGCTTCTTCTACGGTTTAAGGTCTAGATGCCTTGACTACATGCCTTATCTCTCCAATTAATCCCCAGATGTAACGGGAGATTAATACTGGTTCAGGTGAAGCAAGGGTTGGCACTATTCTAGCATATTCAAAGAATAACTTAGTGTACCCCTTACTATCCACACCAGTCATTCTTAGGTTTAAGAACTTGTTTGTTATCTGTTCTTTTTCATTAGGAGGGCAGAATTTCCTTTCTACCATGTTTTTAAACTCTACCCATTCCATATTGTAAGTTCTATCACTTCCTCTAGTCTGGAGGATAGTGTTCCACCATTCTAGTGCTGATTTCTTAAACAAATTGGAAGCAAATATTAACTTATCCTCTTCAGCACATTTACTTATTCTTAAGACTGCCTCAGTCTTTTCTATCCATCGTAGAACTGCAACGACCCCTTCATTGCCCGAGAATTCCATTGGTTTACAAGACCAGAATTCTTTATAAGAACAACCATAAGACACGGTTCTCCTTCTTTTGGGAATGGGCACTTGAAGTACGGGTCCATTGTTTACGCTATTTGTAGGTTCAAAGGGTCGCTTACTATCATGTTTACTTTTATTTTCGGCTTCCCTAACTGTTTTGATAATATATGGCATCGCATCTATTATTCCTTGGGCCACTACGTGTTGGATGGCACTGTTATCCACTTGGTTTCCATTATTGTTGTTGTTTGGATTCTCATTATCCAGGTTAATGTTACTCTGGTTATCGTTATTCTGGTTTTCCTGGTTTACCTCGTCGTTCATCTGGATTTTAAACATTTACCAATTATTAATATCACAAAATAATTAACAATTTAGGTAACAACCACACAACACACATATTAACCAAAAGCGTCGAGCATTGCGACTTTACTCTTTTCTATTATAGTATGCATCTACTACACAATGATACTGGAAATTAAAATTAAAACATTACTATGCATCGCTAACCACAAAGTGGTCTATACTACAACATATATTATTAAACATATTATAATTTTTTTTTCATAAAAACATATTATATATTATTATATTATTATTATTATTATTACCAACTCCACCATCCTCTTTACTGGTCTGGATTCATCCAGTAATCCATATTGTGCTCGTCGTATTTCCAGACGAGTCGCTCTCCTACCTGCCTCATTCTCTCACTACTCTCTAAGATCTCTTCTCCGAAAGTTCGGAGCTCATGCACATTTTCTGCACTCATTGGGGGTGCAGGTGCTGGTACTGGGTCTGGGTACAGGGGCATGGGATTCTCCTGAGGGTTTGGATTCTCTAAGATCTCCCTAATGTATTCATCGTTATCGTAGTAGGGATCTAGAGGGTCCAGACCTGGATAGGCTGCTAAATTAGGCATGGGTTTATCGTTTAGGTGATAGCATGGCACATAATCCCTATGATCATCGAACCATGGATCATAATTTGGATCTAAGGGATTAGGGGCTGGTATCCTAGGTATCTCCTCAGGGTTGAAATCATGCATTTCTATCTCCATCGGCTGAGTGGGGAACAAAGGTAAGGGTTGTGGGGCTACTAGTTGTTCCAGATTTGGGTCGGTAGCAGTTGTTGCTAGGATATGAAAATTGGCTAAGCTCCTATTAAGCATATCCTGTGTATGGGCATCTGACTCTCGCTTAGTGGCTGTTAGGACTCTTTGCTGTTGCAACTTTCGCATTCTTTTCCTACGCTCAAATGCTCCCTTACTGAACCATCCTCTCTTTTTCTGAGGGAATGGGTCTTCAGACTGAGCCTTAAAGACAAACATCCCTTCTTCCTGATCAGCAGAATACCCAGAGAGGGTAGGCTGGGAAGAAGTTCCTTCACTCCTAGGTGAATCAGACAACTGACGATACACGTCCGAGGGTCCTTGATCACTCATACTGTAAACTAACAAATAGTCAAATAACACATAACAATAAAATACAGATATGTATGAATTTCCATAATTTATTTCCTAATAATTTGAATAATATATTGATGTCAGCAGAACACTTCTGTGGCTGAATCAGTGGCTTAGCTCTGATACCACCTTCTGTCGCAACCGCCGCCCCCTTATCTGTCCCGGGAACGGGCTGCCGCGAACATCAGTTATGGTGGTATCATTTTGTTTATTAATTTGGCAGCGGAAATTCATCAGGGCCGTAGTTAGGAAATGTTTATCAGAGTAAAACCACCATATTTTATATTAATAACCACATGGGTAAAACCCAAGTTTCTTATTACAACATAGGGATAAACCCTATTTTATTGAGTTTAAAACATCGTCTTTTAGGTAACTTTTATAGCCACATTTTTCCAAGCCGTCAGTGCTCTCAAGCTGGCTTTCTTCTAATTTGGCTGTCACATTTTGTTACCTGAAACGCGTTTTAAAAACATTTGTCAGTGGGAAATACTGGTGAGTGAATCCCAGTTTAATCAAGAAAATTTTTATCAATTAACACAGTATTGAGAGCTATCACATTGTTTATTTATACACACTTACTCATTCAGTACTGTCAATCCTGACTGGTGGGTCATATTACACATTGGCTAACTCGTTGTCCAATGGTAACGTGTTCCACATTTTGTATACAAAACGCCAACATACCGGCAGTAATTGAAGAACTACAAAGACTCAATCACTGCTTAATCACATTGTAAAACATTTAAGGTTTTGTAAAACAGTTCACAAAAAGGTTTACAAAAAGAGGATAACCTCACATTGCTGTCTTAGACTTCTTTTAGGGTTTCCTGGTGATTTATCTATTATTTACACAAATGTACATATGTTAGTATAATAACCCTTTATTTATATTAACGATACCCTCCCCGAGATGGCATTCCAACAACTACGTCGGGCAGAACCACGACAGTCGTTACGGAACCCTGGATCAATCGGGCAGCGTATCTAATATGTAACCGGGGTTATAATACTTACAATGGGGCAGAACTTCGTTAATTAGGGGGTATTATACTCGGAAATTATGCCTATTACTTCATAAATTCGTAAGAAAGAAAAGATTTTGAACGAGCAGACTGAAGGCCCGATGCCCTCTATTTATAGGGCTGATTTTCAAGTCTCTCGCGGCCCGCGTAAGGTTAGAGTAAGGTCTACGCAGCCCGCGTAGTAGGGGGTCTAGGCGTAAGTGATCCGGGTCATACGTATAGGTTCAACACGCGTTTGAAACATGTCAACACCGGGTGCGATCTGATCCTATAGCTTTCGCGGCCCACGTAAGCTCAAGAGGTGGCTTACGCGCCCCGCGTAAGCCTCGTTTTTCTTGTTTTTCAATTATTTTTAATGATATTTCATATTTTGGGCTCGGTTTTCTCATACGGGGTGTATTTTAAGACATATAGGGTAATTTAAAATATATTAGGGCGTCAGAAAAATTTCAGGAGGGTTGTTATATGTACTTTGTCTTCCAGTACTTTGACCTAGTAGTTCTGTTCTAGCTGTTTGATTGGTTGTTAGAGAACCTTTCAAGGGGGAACTTCTAGTACTTTGATTATACCTCAACCTTATTCTATCAGACAGGGAAGATGATTGTAATAGGTTTTGACTTTCATCATCAGCAACATCTAACAAACTAAAATCACAATCACATGGATAATGCCTTTAACCCCATCATTTAACCCAACATGCTGAGGAAGGATTAACAAATCCCTAACTGAAAAGATGAAATTGGGGGACCTTGCACCAAACGCTAACAGTTTGCCACACCACCAACGCAACCCAGCAACCGTGCAACAACTAATATGAAACAATTACTTATTTGTGTTTTTAATCTAAGATAATTAACATAACTATTAAAATACAGCAATATTAAATGAATATTCTGTAATTGATATATGCATACGTGAAGATAATTTTATGTATGCAAAATCTATCTACTATAATAAAAGAAACCAACTTTTGGACACGTGTCATTCATTGAAGGTATAATCAAATCTATACTTATTTTATATTAATTAAATAAATAATAAATTAATATTAAATTTTATAATACTTTAATAAAATATTATCCTCGAATCTAAATTGTTAATTTAATATATTTTTAAAACAAATATCTATCTTTCCTACTTATCTTATATTAAATATATAAATAATAACTTAATATTAAATGTTATCCTAATTTATTAAAAAATAACTGTTTTATTATTTGGTATACAAAATTATATTTATTCAACTCGTATAAAACGCGGGGTTTTTAAAAATATAATTTTTTTATTATTTACTATATAAAGTTACATTTATATAACCCATGTAATACACGAAGTTTTTAAAGTTATAATTTTTTTATCATTTGCTATGTAAAATTAGATTTATTCAACTCGTGTAATACACGGGGTTTTTTAAGGATATAATATTTTTATAATTTGGTAGATTTTTAAACCTGGCTATACATGGGTTTTTTAAAGATATGACGTTTTTAGTATTTAATATACAAAATTAGATTTATTTAATCTTTGTAATACACATGGTTTTTAAAGATATAACTCTTTTTTAGATCTATTCAACACGTGTAATATAAAGGTTTTTAAGGATGCAATTATTTATTATTTGGTAGATTTATTCAACCCGTTTATACACGGGTTTTTTAAAGATACGACGTTTTTAGTATTTAGTATACAAAATTACATTTATTTAATCTGTGTAATACACATGGTTTTCAAAGAAATAACTTTTTTTTATCTCTACTATATAATAGAAGAAACCATTTTGTGGACAATTGTTATCATATTAGACCATGTCTTATGGATGATTATTATTTTAGTTTAATCTCTTCTAATTAGTTATAGATAATCCTCCTACTAAATATTATTTAGTTTAATCTCTTCTAATAATTATAGATAACTCTCATACCTAATATTATTTTGTTTAATCTCCTCTACTTAATTATAGATAATTATTATTTAGTTTAAATTTAGTGTATACTTCTCATTTATAATATTATTTGTTTGAATTAATTATTACTTTTGTATTTATCTATTTACTTCAAATTCAAAGTTAGTTATCTAATTTTGTATTAACTATATATTTGAACGTTTTGTTTAGTTTGGTATCAAATAGATTTTACAAAAATATATTTGAACGTTTTGCGTAGTTTTGTCGGAATTGGTACCAACATTTTATTACTCAAATGACTACTGATTTCCTTCTTGAATAACGTATCTTCTTTTCTAGAAACATCTTCACAATCACCCTATCAATCGTGTATCGAGTATTATCCATTAGCATTGAAAGATATGACTTTTTTTTTTATTTTTTGGTATATAAAATTAGATTTATTAAATCCGTGTAATACACGTGGTTTTTTAAAGATATACTATTTTTATTGTTTACAGTAAATTGCCAAAATCGTCCCTGAGGTTTGGACATGTTTGCCAGTTTCATCGAAAATAACTTTTATGTACCATATTGCTCTTCACTTTTGGGACTTTTTGCCATTTTCATCCAAACTTCTAATTTTGGTTATTTTTTCTGGCAGATATCCGGATGAAAATGGCAAAAAATTCCCAACATCGGGGATGATTTTGGCAAAAAAAAGTTAGACGTTTGGATAAAAATGACAAATTAGCCCAAAAGTGAATGGCAATATGATACAAAAAAGTTGTTTTGGATGAAATTGACAAACGTGCCAAAAACTCAGGAACGATTTTGGCACTTTACTCTATTATTTATTATACAAAATTACATGTATTCGACCCGTGTAATACATGAGGTTTTTAAGATATAACTTTTTATTTTTTGATATATAAAATTAGATTTATTCAATTCGTACAATACACGGGGTTTTTTAAGTATATATATTTTTTATTATTTAGTATAGAAAATTACATTTATTCAACCCGTTTAATACATATTTATAAAGATGTAACTCTTTTTATTATTTGGTATATAAAATTAGATTTATTCAACTCCTGTAATAAATGTGGTTTTTTAAAGATGTATTATTTTATTATTTGGTAAACAATATTACATTTATTCAACTCATATAATACACGTGATTTTAAAGATATAATTTTTTTATTTGTTATATAAAATTACATTTATTCAACCCGTACAATATGGTTCTTATAGCTATAACTTTTTATTATTTAATATATAAAATTATATTTATTCAACTCGTGCAATAAAAGAGGTTTTTAAACATATATTGTTTTATTATTTATAATATATAATTCATTTATTCAACCCGTGTAATACTACACAGGGTTATAACCTAGTCTAAATATATATGAAATTAATATTATAATATTATAATAAAATTAGAAAACGTTTTGTTCATTTAAAATTTAGTATAAAAGTTTGAACTTCAAAACGAATACATAAGTCCATGGTTGTAAAAGTCTCGTCTAAGCTCCGAGTACTTCCCGAGAAGTCGCTACAAGGTAGCCTGCCGATGCCCGAATACTGTTCGCCTAGATTGATTACTCCTCGAGTAATCTCCGCCTTGGCCGAGTACTTCCCGAGTACTCTCAAATCCGACTATGAAGTGGCTAATGATTTTGCAACCATACATATGTCTGCTTAGATCACTTCTAATGGGTTCCTAAAGGAGATTGTGTGGTATTAAAGGTGTCTTTCGTCTATCCTAAAGGGATACGGTTCAAATCCTTCAAGATATAGGTTTAGATGGATAATACAACTTCCACACTCGAAAGTTACCCCTTTAAAAAATCACTTCTAATGGGCGTTTAGCTTGCTTGGATGAGTGCGGAAGAAGATGATGACTACAATAGCTCACAGTGGATATACAGGAGAGAGTGCGCCACGATGACTTCATCTCTGAAAAGTCTTGTGAGAGAAAATTTGAATGAATTACATTAACAATCAAAAAAATTAAAAAAATAAATAAATAAAAAAATATCTTAGACGTCAAGATCAAACTGGGGCCATAATAAATTAATATAATTTACACTCTCCATTTTCATAATTCATACCAAACCCATATATAATATATATCTATTATATATAATAAATGAAAGTTATTTGGGCCACGTATCACTTGATTAGGGCATCCTCAGTTCTCTTTTCCCGCCCAACAGTGTCATCCCCTTTTCCTTATATAATCTCTCTTCTCACTTCTGATCTTTCTTTACAAACGCCTAGGGTTCTTTCTCTCTCTATATTCAGGCGATTCAAATTCAAATTTCACAAACCCTGCAAATTATTGAGATAATTCTTTCCATCCAAACCTTAATCTTCTTCAGACGCCACCATAAAATCTTCTTTTGTTCATCGATTACTTCATCAAAAGGTTTGTTCTTTTTAGTTGAAATACTTTCATGATTTCCTCTTATTTACACTAATCCTAATTTCTACTCGTAATCTAATCATATGGTTCCAGGGTTGTTGTCATCAAAGTTGAAATCCGCTTAGCTGCGGATAGATTTCTGCCATAAGCTGGTATGTTTGAATATGTTTTGAAATTAGCGTTTTTTTCTAGATGGTGATGATATGAGTATAACATCTGTTGATTATTGATGTTTGAGTATGTTCAGCCATTATTGTTTCTGAAATTAGAGTTTCATTGGTATTATCTGTTTGTAACAGCAGTGGTTCAGCATCTACAGTGGATTCAACATCAGGTGTTTGCTATTATTGTTTGATGTTGTTTGCTATTATTGTTTGATGTTGTTTGCTATTGTTGTTTGATGTTGTTTGCTATTGTTGTTTGCAGCTGAAGATATCCTAATTAAGGTAATAATTGTATTACATCCTGTTGAAAATTAGAATTGATAAATTTAGGGAAAGTGAGGTTGAAAGTTAATAACCCAACAGTGGAGCATTTCATTCTACAGGTTCCATAAATTAAGGGTATTCTCATATAATGATGATGATTTCTCCACGGTTGTTTCAAGTATTATTGTTTCAACATCGTTTAAAGTATGTGTTTTTTGCTACTCTGATTTTCAATTTTGAGTTTTTTATTTTGAAGTGATATACTCTAATTCTCGGTTTATATTTCAGCCTAATCACAGTTGTTTGAAATTCATACAATCTGCTGCGGATTATTATAGGTTTGTATTCAAAGAAGCATAAAGTTTAATTAAACACAAAGAAAGATTATTAAATTTATAGTTAAAATAATTTTTGCTTATGTCTAAATGATGATGATGATTATAATTGACTTGTGCAGAAGATGATGATGGAGAACCCACAGTAGTTCCTACTAAACGCAAGAAAGGATCTGCTATTGTTGGAAGATAAGATTTTATGTTACTAGAGAGTCTAGAGTATTGGTGTTTCCCACCTTTTTTGTATTAAAAGAAGCATAAAGTTTGTTTTAAAGGAGCTCTTTATGAACAAAGACTGATGAGGCCTATCCACTGTTGAAGACAAGGTCCTGTTAAAGACAAGCACTTTATGTACCTAGAGTTTGATTAATCAAAGGAAAACGACTGTTTAGTATCAGCAGTGGTTCAGCATCTACAACGGATTCAAATTTAGTATTTAATTATCAGTGGTTCTTATGTAACTTTAGTATTTCATTATGAGTTTGTTTCATGTTGTAAGAATCAGTGAATTCTCAGATAATAGATTGCTTTGCCGGATTAGATTATGTGTTAAATTATAGTTCTTTAAGTGATTGTTTCGTTTTCTTGAATTCTATGTAATTTTGTAAAGAAGTACAATAACAAACAGTGGTTTTAACATCTGTTTGCAATTTGGTCAATAGTTAATGGAAACCCCTGTTAGGTTAAACAGTAGATGTTATTAACTTAAACATCTGTTCAGGAAAACGACTGTTTGCACTTTATGTACCTAGAATTTGATTAATCAAAGGAAAACGACTGTTTAGTATCAGCAGTGGTTCAGCATCTACAACGGATTCAAATTTAGTATTTAATTATCAGTGGTTCTTATGTAACTTTAGTATTTCATTATGAGTTTGTTTCATGTTGTAAGAATCAGTGAATTCTTAGATAATAGATTGCTTTGCCCAATTAGATTATATGTTAAATTATCGTTCTTTAAGTGTTTGTTTCGTTTTCTTGAATTCTATGTAATTTTGTAAAGAAGTACAATAACAAACAGTGGTTTTAACATATGTTTGCAATTTGGTCAATAGTTAATGGAAACCCCTGTTAGGTTGAACAGTAGATGTTATTAACTTAAACATTTGTTCAGGGTTAAACAGATGTTTGGGGTTTAACAGATGTTTGGCTCTAAACCAAACATCTGTTTAAGGTCAACATCTATTTGAGTATTGGTCCTGTTGTGAAATTTGTTTGAACCAACAGTGGTTTTAAACCACCAGATAAACATCTCTTTATGTGCAAACACCTGTTTATGGTCAAACTTCTGTTTATGGGCAAACTTCTGTTTAAGGCGAAACATATGTTTCTTCAAAATATGTTGACCATTGACTGACCAAACATAAGTGTTTAAAAAACTGTTGGGTATCCACTGATAGGAAAAATAGCCACTGCTCACTTTTTTTATTGTTGGCATCTATTGATATTGACCATCAGTTGTTTTCCTAAAAAACAGCCACTGCTCACTTTTTTTGTTATTGATGGTGTTAATTAGTGATAGATTGAAATTATCAAATAAAAACTAGAATTACAATGAAATTACCATTTTACCTCATCTTTACATACCAATGAGGTAAGATTTCCTCCAACATTGTTTTGATCATACAATTTAAAAAATTCTTTATAACTATTTGTTGAAAATCAAATCAGTAATTAATGCTAATTTCTTGAGCTTTGGACATTTAAAACATGCAAAATGTGAATTTCAAACTCACGGTTTAAAAATTAGAAAAGTCATCATGACAATGACAGTTGCTTTCAAATCATCATCAGTAATTACTGATAATATCAGTAATTACAGAAAAGTCATAATGACAATTGACGTTCGGTATCTACTGATAGGAAAAAATAGCCACTGGTCACTTTTTTATTCTTGACATCCATTGATATTTACCATCCATGGTGTTAATTAGTGATATATTGAAATTATCAAATAAAAACTAGAATTAAAATGAAATTACCATTTTACCTAATCGTTACATTGCAATGAGATAAGAGTTCCTCCAATATTGTTTTCCTGATGAAATTTAATGTTAAATTAAAAAATAAAAAAAAATACTTGATGGGTATTTGTTGCAAATCAAATCACTAATTAATGGTAATTTCTTCAGCTTTGGACTTTTAAAATATGCAAAATATGAATTTCAAACTGACGGTTATTATCTCTTAATTAAAGTTAAAATAAATATTAGAAAAGTCAAAATCACAATTGCTTTCAAATCAGATCACTGATAATATCAGTAATTTTGAAATTTTGAAATTAAATTTATGCAAGATGGTAATTTAGAATTGACGTTCTCTCTTTTTTTTCCCCTACTTTGCATATGATTACTAATATTTATTTACTTTAATAAGGAGGGATATAAAGATATACACTACTTACCTTTCAGTTCCCAATAAACATCAGTTCCCAATAAACATCATCACAATTGCGGTCAAATCAAATCAGTAATTACTAATAATATCAGTAATTTTGAAATTCAAAATTCAAACCATATATATTTTTATCCTTAATGTTAAATTAAAAAATAAAAAAATACTTTTTGACTATTTGTTGCAAATCTAATCAATAATAATTAATTGTAATTTCTTGAGCTTTGGACTTTTAAAATATGCAAAACTAGAATTTCAAACTGACGGTTATTATCTCTCAGTAATTTTGAAATTTTGAAATAAAAAATATGTAAAAGGTAATTTAAAATTGACGTTCTCTTTTTTTTCTACTTTGCATATTTCAGTTCCCAAAAAACATCATAACAATTGCTTTCAAATCAAATCAGTAATTACTAATTAATATTAGTAATTTTGAAATTCAAATTTCAAACCATATATAATTTTATTATTCTATAAATAAGATACAATTATCTGGTTTCACATTCAAATCTCGCTCGCTCATATATGTGACCGTATCTTTCTCTCTCAAATGCATCTTTCTTGTGATTTAGCAGCTAATTTCCCATTACACTTCTTTGTTCGAATGTTTGTTGATAATGTTTACATGTTATCGTTCCTGTATCATTGTTCCAACATCGTTGTTTCAATGTAAATTCGCATCCCACATCAACCTTTCAACATCGATGCTGCAGTATAATTGTTGCAACATCGTGAAAGGTTGCATGTGTTACCTTTTTTGATGGCAGAGATGCAACTTTAAAGTTACATGTGCCATTTTTTTTTTCCGTTAAATCCAAAGTCACGTTTTCTTGCTCCAGGAAGATTTTCTTCTTTTAAAGAAAGTATACACTCGTCCAAAGCTCGTGAAAACTCAGATGTGCAATAAAAATGAAAAAGACACGTTTGAATTTTAGATTAGTTTCTTATTCTTATTTGTGTTATCAGTAATATGGAGTGTGGTGATAGAGACGTGCAGTTTATGGCGATGCTGAAGGACATACATCAAGAGGTTCAGCAATAGATGTAGTGGAAACTAAAGTTTATTAGTTCTTGCTGTTATTCTTAGATTTGAACTTGAATATTGTTCAGTATGTCATGTAATTATTGGACTTTTAGTTTTAAGGTCCTGAATAAATGATTAAATATAATTTTAAGAATCTTGGTTGTGTTTTATTTTTACTTATTATTTATTGTTTCAGTAATATTTAGATTATGTTGATGTTGAATTGTGTCTGAAGATCTGTTTGGTAAGTCAACAGAGGATTAATAGTGTCAAGGATTTGTTTAATGGTCCAACTCTGAAAGGGTGGTGTGGTTATAACAGCTGATCATGCTAAGGACTGTTATAATTAATTCCTGCTCCATATAAAGACGGATGGGCTTATTGTCTCATGAGGGCTATGCACTGTTGAAGGCAAAGTCCTGTTAAAGACTAGCACTTATGGTGTAGTTATAACAGCTTCTACAGTGGATTCAACTTTAGTATTTATGTATCAGTTTTTCTTATGTAACAGTGTTTAGGACAAACATTGGTTCTCTATACTTTATCTCTCGAGACAAACCTATACAAACTCAAAGATTAACCATTGCCCAACAACAAAAGTGGTTCATCATCAACAGTAGATATTCTATCTTTGTTTTTGTTAACAGTATTTATATGTCCAAACTGTTAATATTATATCTCTGTTTATGTTAACAGTATTTATTTAATTTCAAACATCTGTTTATGTTCAAACAGATGTTTCAGGTCGAATATTTATTTAATTTCAAAATTTTGTTTATGTCCAGATTAGATGTTTAACAGTATTTAATTTAAAACATTGTTTTAATGATAAAATGGCAAGTTAAATTACAAAATAAAAAATATTCTTGATGACTATTTGTTGCAAATTAAATCAATATCTATCCACTGTTAGATAAAAAACAACTACTGCTCACATTTTGGAGGTTGACATCCACTGAATAAAAGTGAAGTACACTTGGATGATTATTAAGCTCCTCATTTTGATTGTTTGGGTATAGTATTCTTCAAATTGGTCTTTTCTTGCAAACAGTTTTTAATGTCAAACATTTGTTTAAGCGCAAACATGTGATTGTTAAATGTTATCCACTGCTGAAGGCCATCCTCTGTTTCTTCATAAACAACTGTTGACCACTGACTGAACAAACATCTGTGTTACATTTTGTTGGGTATCCACTGATAGTTAAAAAATAGTCACTGCTCCCCTTTTATTGTTGACATGCACTAAAATTTACAATCATTGGTTTTTTTAAAAATCATCCACTGGTCACATTTTTATTGTTGATGTGGTTAATTAATTATAGAATGATATTATTAACTGAATACTAGAATTACAATGATAGGTTAACTATATTATCTAATCGTTACATTCCAAAGAGATAAGAGTTCCTCGAATATTGTTTTGGTGATATAAATTAAAGTTAAAATAAAAAATAAAAAAACTGTTGTATAAAATCAGTGTTTTAACACACTGATGGCTATCCACTGCTAGCAAAAACTTACTCACTGTTCTCATTTGTGACTGTTGCAAACCACTGTTATTGTTCCATCAGTGGTTTCCTACCAACTGTCCTCTATTATCATCAGAGGTTGGCACGTGGACAGTACATAGCGGTAAGATCTATTAGTAACCGATGCCACGTCAGCATTCACTATTTCACCAAAAAAACAACCCTGATCAAAACCCCCCAAACAGTGTTTTGACTGTCGAATCGAATTCTAAATTCTTTTCTCAAAGCAGTTATCATCCATTTCTCTCAAAATCACTCATCCTCTTCATCGTTTTCTTCCTCTCGCAATCATAATCAAATCACGATGTCTCTCCCACGCAAATCCACACATAACTACTTAGATCTACTTGAAAAACCCAGTCACACCAAAACCTTCAATTCCATCATTGATGTTCTGTCTTCTTCAAAGTACAAAACTTTGTTGACTTGTGATGCTCCGATCTACATGGATACCCAGCAAGAATTCTGGAAAAATGCTAAATTGGAAACTAAGGATAAAAAGCCCTTAGCCATCAATTCTTCTATAAAGGACGTTCCAGTCACAATAACACCTCAAACCATTTCGGAAGTTTTTGAACTCGATGATCTTAAAGGTAAAACATCTTTCCCTAAAGAAGAGTATCAAACGTTTTTCATTCAAATGGGTTATGAAGAGGAAATAAAAAAAGACACTTTAGAAAAAGGCAGTTTTCCTCCTGCCACAAGGTTTTTGTTTCATACCCTACTGATGTGTGTCTTAAACAAGACCACTGCTTTCAATGAAATCCCATTGAAGATTCAATATCTAGGTTATGCTATATTACATGGTGAAAATTTTAACTATTCCCAGGTAATCTTCAATTATCTTGTTAGAAATGTTAATAAAAAGGCGTTTTTGCTCTTTCCAAGGTTTTTAAGTTACTATTTTAAAAATAAATTTTCAGAAGATAATGCCCATGTGCTTATCCAGGGTAATCCTTTTTCAATTAAGAGCCTCACTACTGAAACCTTTACAAGGATGTCAAAACTTTCCAAAACACAAGCAGAGGTTCCTGAGCAGACTTCAGCAGCTACCACTGCTCCTCAGGCACCTGCTGTTGAGCCCACTGCTCAAGGTGATGATAGCAATAAAACAACTGCTGTTAAACCCCCACCTAAAACCACCAAAAGACCAAAATAGAAAAAATCACAAAAGCCCCCCAAAACAAAGGTAACTCTGGAAGATGAGATCCCAGAGCAACTACCAGTGACAACACAAAAGTCACCAATAACCACTGCTGCTACTACCTCACAGCAGTTGGAAGAAAGATCTCAACCTGAGCCTCAAACTCCTCCTGCTTCTTCTAAAAAAGAGCAGGTTGTAATAATAGGGACACCAAGTTATGATGCTCTGGAATCACTTGATTCCATCATCCACAGCCCACTGCCCGGGGCAAATTCGCTTTCTACACCTATCCTCACTTCTCAAATCCCCCCAGAAACAAAACTTTTGTTGGATGCAGTTGATTTAGCCCGGACACAAACCAGTTCTTCTCAAACACCTGTTAATGAGAATATACCTCAACAAGTGATTGGGTCTGGTGTCTCAATCATTGCTAACCCACCAACAACTGAGGAGGTTACACTGCAGGAAATACAAGTACTTCCTGTCAGTAGTTCAATTGGAGCAGCAACTACAGGTGTTGGATCCACTGATCTACACCTGGCCAGTTGTTTCATCAATAAGACTCCTCTGAAGGAAATTTCCTCTCCAGCAACTGTGATATCCGCTGCTGTCTTTGTTCCAACCCCTGGTTCTATTAAAAGGATCCCAATTGCTGAGGAAAGAAGTACCCAGTACCAAGAAAAAGGGGCATCTGTGGATGACTTTTGGGAAACTTTCCCTAAGTCAACTGCTGATACAACCACTGCCAGTGGGAAATCAGATGATCCCATTAACTTGGGTGATGGTTTAATGTACAAGGAATTGAGGGAGAGGGTTAAGAAATTGGAAACTTCTGTTGCAGATATTAAGTCAATGCTCCAACAGTTGTTACAAGCCCAAAAGGCAACACCCACTGCAGCACCAGATACAACATCTGCTCCATCATCTGCTGCTACTCCCATTGAACTTTGGGATTTATTTCAACCTGTGCTTCACCAACAAAGGGCATATTCTGATCATCAACATGAAATACAGATTCAAAAGATCAGAAATATGATGGAAGCTAGGTTTATGGATACACAAGCAGACATAAAGGCATTGAAGGCCCACTCGCTGAAAACCACTGGTTCTGCTCCTCCTACTATCATCTTTGTGGACAACCCACCACTAGCTGATGCCAAAAAGTGGGAGAAAATGAAGCAGCTAAAGAAAAAGGGATATGAAGATGGTTTGTACATTGCACCAGACAAATCCACTATGCTTGCAGAGATACCTAAGCCAGATGGTACTAAAAAGGTTGATGTAACCACAAATGCCATTTCTGATGCAAAAGGAACGGTAAAAAGGGATATGGAGGCAAAGGATAAAGCAAGGTGGGAACAGGAGAAAAGAGTTTGTATGGAGAAGGATGAGCAGGGTGTTTCTGAGGCCAAGAATGAAGAAAATCCTGAGCCTAAAAGAAAACAGCCCACTAGAAAAGTGAAGGAACCCAAATCCACACCTCCCAAAACCTTCAAAGCAGTAAAAGGAAATGTTTGGTTAGTAGTTTTATCCGATCTTAGTTTAACACTTAATTTTAATTTTTTGGTATGATAATTAGTAGTAAAAGTGTTTCTTTTATTTATGCTTAGATTTTGCCAAAACAGTATCAAAATTGGATTCAACAGTTTAATTATCCAATTGGAAATACAAATATCCGAACCACAGCTGGAAATGTTTTTAAAGTCAAGATCTATCCCCTAAGCAATGGCAGATATTATTTTTATAATGGTTGGTGTCAATTGGTAGACAGTTTGAAAATACCTTCAGATTCATGGTTGATATTTCATTATGAAGAAGCTTTACAAAGTTTCAGAATATTGTATTTTTATCAAGACATTGCTCTTTCTCCTTGTGAAGAGTTTTACTACAAACCATCTGGTAACGAAGATTATGTGGTATGTAACTTCGAATATTATTCATCATGTAATTTTATTGGAGATACAATTGTTTATTTGTTGTGTTTTATTTTTTTACTTAATTTTCTGATATATTTTTACTAATGTACTATATAATGTGTTTTATTCTGATTGTAGAGTATTAATCGTTCTTTTGTTCATCACAAGATGTTAAACACTATTCCTTTATATCCGGTCGTTATTAAAGGATCTGAAAACCAGAACTGGTCTGTAGGGGTGGAAGATATCAACAATGAACTTTACATAATTACCGGATGGAAGGAGATAAAGAATGACTTGTCATTAACTGCTGATCATCTCATTGTCTTTGAGATGATAGATCTTCAGACTTTTCATATCACGGTTTTCAATTGTGCTACCTGTGATTTAGTGCTTCCACCTGAGGTTTGTGCTGTTGTTAAACAAAAGTGATAGAAGAGATTGTGTTGAGTTCAGATAGTGAAGCTGTACAGGACGTCGTTGATGTCAATAATAGTGGTATGGTTGTTGGGAATGAAGATGATCAGATCGTACCTCTTTCTTTCCGTGTGGACGGTCATTTTGTAAGTTTGTGATGATGAGTTTACTAATATATAATACTTTAGTCAGATTTTAAAGATGTGTTAATTCTTTGTTTATTGAATTGTTCGTTGTTTGTTATAGCACCTTTTTAAAAAAACAGGCTGAAGATCTTGGACTGAATCGTAAGATGGGTTTGAAGATTGTGGACGTGGCAGGTGATGTTTGGAATATTCAAGCTGCTATAGGTTCATCTCGAGGTCAACCAAGATATTATCTGCAAGGAATGAGAAAGTTTGTGAGAGATAAAGGCATGGTTTCAGGTCAAGCATTTACACTTAACTTTGTGAAAGGTAAAAAGTTTTTTTATGTTCGGATGAATGTTTGTGGTTTGAAGAAGGCAAATGCAGAAGCATACATTGAACTAAATTTTCGGGTTGTAGTTGTTTGCTTTTCGAAACTGATACTAGACTTGTTTGTTTAGTTTTGAAGTTGTGATTCTAAAACTATATATGTACATGTAAATTATTAGCTCCATGTCTAACGGAAACAATGTGGAGTTGTGAACTAAAAACAATATACTTCGTTTTACTTTTGGTCAACATCTGATTGACTTTTGGTCGTATTAATAACAGTATAAGATGGTTGATGTAATGCGGTCGTATTAATAACCAATGGTAATTAATTAATCTAAATAACTTTCCCGAGCCCGGGAAGCAATCCCGGGTAAAAACCTAGTATATTATATATGTTATATACCTCAAAACCCTAAAGCTCCAAAATGATGATTAACATTATCTTCTACATCTGTCTTCTTGTTCCAATCCTACGAATCAAGTCAGAACTCCTCATCCTTCTAAAAGAATTCATCTCATATTTGTTCGGATACCGGGTGAATCACCAACAAGATGTTTGCCTGGTGGATCTTCCGATTATTCAATTCGATGATTTGCAAAACCATCGCCATAGATCCGTCGATCGGATGTGCTTCATATGCTCCCAAGATTACAATAACAATGACGTGCTTTGCCAGCTCAGCCGGTATGGTCACGTCTTCCATTCCGACTGTGTAGGAAAACAGCTTCACTCGAAACAGACTTATTGTCCATTCTGCCGGACTCCAGTCTTCGCAGGCCTTTCGCACGTGTAAGCGTGTCGGAAGGCCGAATTGTATGTTAGATTTTTCTACGGGCCGAAAGGACTTTCATATGTCGGTATCATGGTGTTGAATAAGGCTTTATGTTTTTAAGTGATGAGCGTTTAATCCCGTGGTAGTTTAGTAATAAAATCTATATATCTAATAAAGCAAACCATTGGGGGACACATGTCACCCAATGGTGCAAGCCAACTAAGCAGACATGTCATCATCCATGTGGCACACCTCATAGTTGAGGATTGAACAAGGCTTCTCATGTACGCTTCAATTATACTCTCTCTCTCATTAATCGTTCCTCATTAATCGTTCCTCATCTACACGAAAACCCTAATCTCTCTCTGGCGAATAAGAATCCTCTTCGTCTCTCTCTCTCAGTACCACTGGCGACAACATTCAATCGGATATTTCAATCCATCATTCTGTCAAAATTGACGGATAATTCTTTGAGTTTAAGGGTGTTCAAGGTGATTTTTAGGGTTTCAATTAGGATCTTCGTATAATTTAGGGTTCGATTTCGTATGATTTCATATTTTACCATGTGTTTAGGGTTCGATTTCATATAATGCAGGTTCAATTTCATACGATTTCTTGAATAAACATTCGTTTAGGATCCAACTGGTAAGATTTTCATCTTTTATTTTTTGATTTGTAAATCTGTTTTTGCATATTGTTAGTGGAATACCTAATTTTGTTGTGGCAGAGAAGAAAGATGAGAAGCATCTGGTGCCTGATCTGGGTTATTTAACCAGTATCTACGATAGCTTTGCTCTTAACTTGCATCCAAATTGTTGTTTTCTTGGTGTAATCGTGTTGTGTTATGGTCATGAATAATTCTTGGGTTTTGATGATAGATTATTGAGTTTCTTATAGGGATAGAGAAATGTTTTATTACTTGAAAGGGCGATAGATTGATTATGGTGAAGAACACAAGGCTTGTGGGCATTCTCACTTTGAAAGGATACATGAACAAGGTCAGCTAAAAAGTAATCTTTCACTTATTTTTTCTGAATAATTCAATAAACGATTGATACCCTTCAGTGAATTGAAAATCATTAGTTAAGCAATTTATAAGATTAAAAGAACCCAAAAAATAAAGCTTCACTAGACAATTTATTTCTTTCAGGGTGTGATTAATTGATTTTGTTTGTTTTGATTTAGTGATTCTGGAAGAAAGAAGACTGCATTTCTGACTTTTAAAGATCCAGAAGCTCTTGAATTTGCACTATTGCTATCGGTAACTTACTTTTTAATCCTTTTTAAAGATCTAGAAGCTCTTGAATTTGCACTATTGCTATTGGTAACTTACTTAATTATTGCAGGCCCGAGTTGGTTGGACACCCTCTTTATTAACATCTTAAAAGAAATTGGAAATAAAGAGTTTTTTTTTTTTTTGGTAGATCTGACCTGACTCATATGTAAATGACACTTGCCAACTCATTCATTGAAATATTTGATCTATGCAAACATGAATTTTAATGGATTTGTGCATTGCAGGCTGTTCTAAGAGATTGATATGCCTATTTTGCTGATAGGCCAATGAAAGAAATTCCACACATAGAGGTAACCAAAATATCATTAGATCATTTTTTGTAGTAATTTGTGAGTGTATCATTTTTTGTAGGTTTTATTATTTTTCTTCGGCTATTGAGCAATTGGAGCAAGAGTATCATTCACAACCAGTTACACGTGAATGTGAACAACTAGGATTTAGTCTCCGACCGTGATGCACCTTTAATTACTAAACAAAATTGAAATTGATTATATAGATATTATCATTGATCATTCATCCATATAAAAACCTAAACAAAATTGAAATTGAAATTGAAGTTGCTTAGTGATCATATAGGTATTATAAGGATGTTGATTGTATTTTTGCTGGTTTGATTGCTATTTTGATGGTTTGGTATCCATATTGTTCTTGATTTGATAATGTGATAGCATCTTTAATTTTTGCTAAAATGGCACATTTTGAGTTCTTTTTTTTTTCTTTTTTTTTTCAAGCCAGGTATTATAATATGTTCCAAATTAGGTCACTTTTAATTATGTAATTTGTTAGACAATTTGTATCAAGTTTATGGATTATCTAATTAGCAAAATTTGTTTGTTAACAACCTAAAGTTGCAAGCTATGAATCCTAATCTGTCACTAAGCATAATTCTTGATTTTTTTTCTTTCCAGTTTCTTAAACTTACCAACACGGTATACGATCGTCATCCTTTCCTCCATCACCGAATCTTTCACTCCGATTTGTTCATGAACTTTGAGGTACGGTTCTAACTCTTAAGTAATATTTATTGCTAATTTTGTTAATATTTATTTCAATTCTAACTGTTTCGTTAGGGTTTTCTTTGATCCCTTGCTCAATATGTTATGTTTTCGTTGTTTTCTACTAGAATGTATTTGATTTTTCAAAGTTGCTAATAATTTTGATTCAAAAGTATCTTTTTCTGAATTTTATGTTTTCATGTATGGTATACATTTTCAATTGTTATTGTACTTTTAATATTTTTTTGTTGAAATAACGGTTTTGACTAAAATTATAATCATTTATTTCCAAATTTAATAGATCTTCGGCTTAATTTATTCCTATTTCTGTTAACATATGTTAAGACTTTACTAAATAATTTATTTCATTACGTATGTTTAGGATGATTTAATATTTTCCATATATATGGTATGTAATTTCAATTATTGTACTTTTGATATTTTAGTTAATTATTTATATTTATATCAAAATAACCTTTTGACTAAAATTATAATCATGTAATTCCAATTACTATCTTTTAATTCCAAATTCAATGCAAATCAAACTCTATTTTTGTCAACAAAAATTTGACATGTAACTTATTTCATTTCATATAATATTTAGGAAAGTTTTTATTTTGTAAAGTCAACAACAATTAACAATTTATGATATTTTAACTCACCTAATTTCCTTGAATCATACCACATATTATAATGGTAATTATTATTTATTTTTTGTAAAATTTGTAATAATATAACACATAGATCGGAAGCTTACATTAGTTGTATAGACTTAATAGATAAAATAAAAATTATCGTAACACAAAATATATGGAAAAAATACAAATAGAAAATAAGGATCATGAAGTTTCATAATGAAAGAGGTGTATACTTTAAGATGCCAATTCAACGGTCAACATATTACACCTAACAAATATATAATTAAATAACCAAGTCCATATAGGTATTATAAGGATATGGGGAAGGTTATTTTGGTACAATTCTACGTTAGCCTTTTAATTTGTGAGCATAGACAATGTAGCATATTATATCTACTTTACCGTTTATGTTATTGAACATGAATTTGTTTATAGAACTTTAATGCTTATATCATTATTGTCATAAACACATAATAACCACTTTGTACTACAGCGTATCGTATGCATCTAGATATTTAGTTTAGTTACATGCTGGTGTAATGGCTTAAATAGTCAAATACGAATAGGTAATGACTGCTTGACTAAATAAGAACGGGCAATGCTATATACACACATAAGCAATATGTATGCAATATGTATGGTGTGTAGAAGAATATATAGAAGAATTGAATAGTAACGCTATCTGTAACATAATCACCACATATTTGCAGATTACAAACATTTGCCATTAATACTATTTTACCAAGTTAAAATGGGTTGGTTGGATTGGTCCAACCGACCAAGGAAATATATATTATAAAATTTAAACTCAAAATTAAAAATAAAGTTTAGAAAATCAAATAAAAACCATGAGTATCATGAAAATGTTATTAAGGAGCATCACGAAAATGTTATTAAGGAGTATTTTTTGTTGCAAGGCCTCAGGTGTAGGTGTTAATGAAGATTAATCACAATTTCATTATTTTTTTAAACTGACATGTAAGGCGAAGATTTGAGGGGTATTATATGGAATGTAAACAAATGAGAGAATGAAAATAGTAGTATAAAAATGGAAATGGTTTTTACATGGGTCTTATTTATTAAAAAAAAGTTTCAGTTTGAGTTTGTTTTTAACTTTGCTGATTGCATTTACAGATGGCAAACGTCTTATCGAAAGAAGATTTTTGACGCTTCTGTCAAAGTTTTGGTTTTGGTCATTCCCACATGTTTTGATCAAGATTTTTGTTTTGTGTTTGTGTGTTCAAGAAACAGCCACCAACATGTATTTTGATTATCTATCATTCTCTCAGGTACCTTCAACTGCATTTTGATCTAGATATTTTTTGTGAGTTGTTCTTATTTTGTAAGTTTTTTTGTCATTTAAAATGCGATATCCTTTTCAGTGTGATTTGATACATCATACAGGTCAAATGGGTAATTTTGGGAGGTCAAAATGGGTTGGGTTGCTTGACTGCACCAGGGGCACCCCTATACTTGACCAATGGCCACGCACTTTGTTTTATACCTTGACTAATTCACATGATTTGCTAAATTTTGAAGCCTTACAAAAAGATTAAAGAAGGTATATTCTTTTTGGCATCTTTTTTATATGTTTTTATGTTTGGATTATTCTGTTAAAAATTGTTTGTACTAAACGGGCCAAGATTAACTGTTTGATGCTTAATGGATACAACTGGTCATCCTGGTCGGGTTGGTTATATATCACGCTGGATCTTTCGGGTTGATGCTTGATGAGGACAACTGGTCATTTGGGTCGGCTCGGGTATATGATTGGATCATTCAAGTTGATGCTTGATATGTATAAGTGGTCATCTGGGTCGGGTCGGGTATATTACGCTGCAACTTTCGGGTTTGATTTATTGTTCTTCTGAATTGATTACTTGCTCTTGAATATCAAATTTTTTTCGTTTTATTATTTCTTTTAACTTTCAGGATTAATTCAGTTGTGTAGCCATCTTAATCGACATTTATGTTTCAGCTGCGATTTTTGGGAAATGATATGTATGTCCTTGGAACATTTAATTTTTTTTATTCATTTACCTTTCATTTCATAGATTTATTAGAATTATAAATTCAATTCTTTTATATGACTAGATTCATTATGTGTGACATTTATTTTGTTCATATTAGGTACAAAGAAGAAGCCAAATGATCTCAAATTGTCAAGATGTTCAAGCAACTAGCAAATGTTTGGATGATATTCATGCTCTTAAGCACTTTCTATAACAATTATTACTTAATATGATTTGTGTATTAATTCTCTAAAATTACTTGATTCAAATTTGTGATGAATGATTAGTCCCTTTTACTACTTGATTCGAAAATATATTTAAGATAAAATTTCTATAATTAGTTGTTATACATGAATAAATGACTTTATCTTTTTTATATAATGTTCTTTATTTTCAACCATATAATACATTCACATTTTATTACATTTGGTTCATATTTTGATATTTTCTTTTTTACTCGACCGGTGTATATTGATCAACAGAATTTTTTATGCAACAGTACAAGACTACGTATTACTAAACTTTACAGACGTGTTATAGAATATGAGATTATATATGGATTTTAATAGGTTTTTATGCGTTTGTACAAAATATTATATTTGTGCGACCGTCTCGGTTAGAGATGAAAGAGGTTTTTAAACATATATTGTTTTATTATTTATAATATATAATTCATTTATTCAACCCGTGTAATACTACACAGGGTTATAACCTAGTCTAAATATATATGAAATTAATATTATAATATTATAATAAAATTAGAAAATGTTTTGTTCATATAAAATTTAGTATAAAAGTTTGAACTTCAAAACGAATACATAAGTCCATGGTTGTAAAAGTCTCGTCTAAGCTCCGAGTACTTCCCGAGAAGTCGCTACAAGGTAGCCTGCCGAGGCCCGAATACTGTTCGCCTAGATTGATTACTCCTCGAGTAATCTCCGCCTTGGCCGAGTACTTCCCGAGCTCAAATCCGACTATGAAGTGCCTAATGATTTTGCAACCATACATATGTCTGCTTAGATCACTTCTAATGGGTTCCTAAAGGAGATTGTGTGATATTAAAGGTGTCTTTCGTCTATCCTAGAGGGATACGGTTCAAATCCTTCAAGATATAGATTTAGATGGATAATACAACTTCCACACTCGAAAGTTACCCCTTTTAAAAAATCACTTCTAATGGGCGTTTAGCTTGCTTGGATGAGTGCGGAAGAAGATGATGACTACAATAGCTCACAGTGGATATACAGGAGAGAGTGCGCCACGATGACTTCATCTCTGAAAAGTCTTGTGAGGAAAATTTGAATGAATTACATTAACAATCAAAAAAATTAAAAAAAAAATATCTTAGACGTCAAGATCAAACTGGGGCCATAATAAATTAATATAATTTACACTCTCCCTATATAAACATAACACTCCATTTTCATAATTCACACCAAACCCATATATAATATATATTATATATGTTATATACCTCAAAACCCTAAAGCTCCAAAATGATGATTAACATTATCTTCTACATCTGTCTTCTTGTCCCAATCCTCCGAATCAAGTCAGAACTCCTCATCCTTCTAAAAGAATTCATTTCATATTTGTTCGGATACCGGGTGAATCACCAACAAGATGTTTTTCTGGTGGATCTTCCGATTGTTCGATTTGAAGATCTGCAAAACCATCGCCATAGATCCGTCGATCGGATGTGCTTCATATGCTCCCAAGATTACAATAACAACGACGTGCTTTGCCAGCTCAGCCGGTGTGGTCACGTCTTCCATTCAGACTGTGTAGGAAAACAGCTTCACTCGAAACAGACTTCTTGTCCGTTCTGCCGGACTCCAGTCTTCGCAGGCCTTTCGCACGTGTAAGAGTGTCGGAAGGCCGAATTGTATGTTAGATTTTTCTACGGGCCCAAAGGACTTTCGTATGTCGGTATCATGGTGTTGAATAAGGCTTTATGTTTTTAAGTGATGAGCGTTTAATCCCGTGGTAGTTTAGTAATAAAATTAGAGACTGTGTAAGTTGCGGTTCAAAAGGACTTTTTTAGTTTTTTTTTTTTTTTTTTAATGTTTTCCTTGAGTTTAGTTTTAGAGGTTGTTGTTCTAAAGCTCTATTCAAAAAGGTATTTTATGATAATTATCTATCTCGAATATTAAAGAGCTTTCGATAACTTTTGTTCGGTTGATACTATTGCACATATCTCTTTATTTTGGTGGTTGTTTCTTAGTTTATTATTCAAAAATAACAACTATAAGTTAGGAACTGGTAGATTTAGTTCAAGTTCGGGCTCCAAGTTAAATGAGTGAGTATGACTTAAATAGAAAAAAACTCTTAAACAGCTAGAATTTTAGCTAGAACCTGGCCTAATGCTCAACCTATTGACACACATTTACTGCCTATTTGCACACTTTTGGTGCTCTAGACGTCTTGTATAGGTCTAGATAGGGCGTCTAGACACTGAAATTAAAGGGCTCGAGTGGGGTGTCGGGAACAAAATTTAAGGGGTCTACACGCCTCGTATAGGCCTAGACGAGGCCGTCTTGCGGTGATGTTTTTTTTGAGTGAAAAATGAGTGTTTTGGTGGGATAATTTGATGTGTTTTTGAAGAGTGATGTTTTTTTGAGTGAAAAATGGGTATTTTGGTAGGATAATTTGAGTTGTTTTTGAAGAAAAGTTTTATTTTTTGTATAAAAATATTTTACCATTTTTAAGATCGGCCTATTCGCTCGTTTAAATATTACATTGTTTTTATGTAAGGCCCTAACACGCTTTAACTGAAAAGACGCAGCGGAAATACGCACCATAAAATTTCTTCCATTATAAACGTTTTGACTTACTTGAAAATTCATTTTTAAAATAATTATTTTACAATATATGCATCCTCCGTACTTATTTAATAAAATAAAAGCATAACTTATGTTTATCAATTAAGGGCTTTGAGTCACACATTAACTCCGTTAAGCTCCCGGATAGTTTTGGGATCACCCGAAATGTCTTGTTTTCATCGAAACTCCATGAAATTACTATCCAATATTCTTGAGAGTAAAATATACAAATATTTCAATGTTTTTGGGATCGTTAAAAGGTCACTCAGAGGTAACTTTTAACATGTTGACACTTTTAACCCCTATGCTTCGTAAAATCTTTATTTTAAGCACAAACGACTTTCTATGTCCGACAAATTATTCATTAAAGAATACTAACGTCGTGTGAGGTCAATCAGAGGCACAAGATTGGCATGTTGACACTTTGGATCCTTTTACTTACATATTTACATTATTTGACAATTTTAGTCCCTTGGAATCAATTCATTACACGTTTTAAAGTCCATGACACGTGTCTTTATTATATTGGACATGATTTTGTGAGGTGTTACACTCTTCGAGCCCCATAACCAATCAAGTAAATAATGAATTGTTGGTCTTTGTTTCGGATCGTGGGTATAAATTCTGACCACTTCAATTAGCCAATTATATATATATTAAAAAAACAAACCTTGTGAATAATACTTGTCAAATCATAGCAATAGTAAACTTCCCGTATTGGTTCATTACATCCACTCACATATAACATATACATATAACATATAGACACGTGACAAAGTTAATGAATAATTTTGCAATACCCACCCGAAACAGTTCGAGGCCGAACCGTTTCAAGCCGAACCGTTTCGACCCGTACCGTTTCGAACCGAACCGTGCCGTATCGAACCGAACCGTTTCGAGCTTAACCGTTTCGAACCGAACCGTTTCGAGCTGAACCGATTCGACGCGAACCGTTTCGACCTGTACCGTTTCGACCCGAACCGTTTCGACCCGTACCGTTTCGAACCGTACCGTTAAGATGCGAACCGTTTCGAACCGAACCGTTTCGACCCGTACCGTTTCGAACCGGACCGTTTCGACCCGGACCGTATTGACCCGTACCGTTTCGAAGCCGAACCGTTTCGACCCGAACCGTTCCGACCCGTGCCGTTCCGACCCGTGCCGTTCCGACCCGTGCCGTTCCGACCCGTGCCGTTCCGACCCGTGCCGTTCCGACCCGTGCCGTTCCGACCCGTGCCGTTCCGACCCGTGCCGTTTCGACCCCGTGCGTCGAAACGGTTCAGCTACGGGTCGAGACGGTACGGGTCGAGACGGTACGGGTCGAGACGGTACGGGTCGAGACGGTTCGCGTCGAAACGGTTCAGCTCGAAACGGTTCGGTTCGAAACGGTTCGGCTCGAAACGGTTCGGTTCGATACGGCACGGTTCGGTTTAACGCGCTCGTAGTGATTTCAAAACACATGTAAACACAGACTAAATGACAAAAGAAGTTCGCCGCAACGCGGCCATAGTAATAAACCTAGTTTTTTAAATAAAACAATACTTAAAATACTAAACATATGCAGTACTATGTATCCTAACTATGGGAAATGTTTTATTATATTCTTTGCACCAATGACCGTGTGATCCGATTTCTAATTTATTCAATGTAGATTTTTCCTATATCTGTATAATTTATAACGCATTCAAATATACTAATTATAGATCTTATTATTTAGCACTGGTGAGTGTCAATCTTAGGTTTAGGAAGCTCATATCATCTTTTCCAACGAAATTCATTTAAACTATAAACACAACTGGGGTCTTTCAGCCCGTCATTAGAGATAAAACAGAATTACTTACACTGTTGCCTTTCATCATATCTTCTCGTATACATTAACATATCACACCTTTTTATTAAAACACATACTTTCTCAAGCCTCTTACCCAACTGTACTATAATTTGTTGAAATTTCTTATAAAATTAAAGTTAGACCCAAATCAATCGCATGCAAAAGAAATAACTTTAAGTCGATGATGGTTAATAAACATCTCAAGTCGTTAGCTAAATGAGTAAAATATGAGAAATCTAGATTAATAGCAAAGAAATACAATATATGAGAATGTTGTTTATTTGGTGTTGATTCTTTGACATGGAAAACTTAAACAAACTACTTGATTTGAGTAAACAGAAAACTCTATACACCCTGCACCAAGAAAGCCAAAAAAAAAATTCATCAAATTCTGTAAAATCATAAACGTTTACTTATAAATCATAAATTAATCTTCAACAGCAAAGTGATTAGTATCTATACCACTTAAACTATTCACACACACAAATAACATAACACAATGAGCTTTAAAGAATCATTACTTAGCATCTTCTTTCTTTCTTTTATTTTTGTATTTAACATATAGAGCATCTCAACCTGCAACCATCTATTATTACCACCAAGAGGTCTGCTTGGGACCATAAGAACTATTACATAGGTTCACACATAGATAAAATACATCGGCATCCATAAACTAACTAAGACAATGGCTATAGACTTACAATATAAACATAGATGATTTGGTTCTTTCTGAGTTCTCTGTATTACCTTGTTTATGTCAATCCGTAATCCCAAATAGATTGTAGATCCGCCATTAGCATATTACACAGAATGATGACACCTGATTCCTTGTTCCAAGCTGTTAAAACCGATCTTTGCAAACAGTGAACAAATCACTGAACACTTACAGATACAACATCAACTTCAAATGTAGAAAACAAGATATAAAATTAACAGATTTGAAGGGGTATGTTACCTAATCCGCGCCGACCAACCAGGTCGTGCGCGAGACCATACCCTTAACACATCAATTTGGCAGCTTTCCCAACCTTGCGCCGACCAAACAGGTCGCGCCGACCAAACAGGTCTAACCTAGGTCACGCGCAGGGTTAAGGGAAACATAAGACCAAATTTCACACTTGGCTTCTTGGATGAAAACTCTCACTTTCTAGAACTTGCGTCAGCTACTTGGAACTTTCCTGAGGGCCGTGCGAAGGGCAGAAGCACAGTTAATCTAAGGACAAGTACAAAGGGTACAAGTGGCAAAACAATGGACCAATAAGCGTCCAACAGGTGTATCCGGTCATGCTCCACGATCGACAATCATACAGGAGACAGAGAGGTACACGAGGACGCCTACGTGGTACCAATCAGCGTGTGCCGACAACTGCACCACGATCTCCACTTAGCCGCTGATGATAGAGCAGACAATAAGGATACGGTTAGGCCACATGGATCCAATCAACGTGTGCCAACTCTCCTCTCGCTCAGAAGCACCAAAGGTCGTGGTAGAGGGACAAAACATATATTCTTTGTTGTCGACCTCAAGGCCCAAGGCCCATCAGCTCACCTTCTTCCACACCACACCGGCTATAAATAGAGACCTTCTTCCACATGTTTAATGTCATGGCCCCCGTCCCGGTGTGACCCGGTCCAGGAGCCGCGGGACAGAAACCCGTGGTATTTAATATTTGAGTTGACAGCGAAAGTTTTAACAGGATCTTTTAAACTTGAAACTGCCCACTTATTTCATTTCGTAATTTGGGACAAACCCCGTAATTTACAATAGAGGAATTTCACGTGTAAATTCCCTGTTTTACAAAACATGTTTATTTATTTAATTGAGCCACCACTTCAAGCTTGTTAGTGCTCCGTAGCACGTTTCCTTGATTCACAGTAGGTCGCCTGAAACATGTTTTAAAAATATTTTATCAGCGGTGAAATACTGGCGAGTCATTCAGGTTAAACCAAACGACACATTAGTTATGAATTATAGCATAAGAGCGATTACAATGCCTACTATCTTATTTTTATCTGGCGTCGTGTCACAGCCTTGTGACGATGGTCATACCACTATTGGGCCCTTTCACCCAAGAAGTGATGATTATCACTGTTAGGTTGATGAACCTAACCATCAGAAATTAGTAATGTGCACAATACCCCACTAGCCAGTGATTCAAGATAACCACGACTTAATCCCTGTAATTATAACTTTTGAAAATAATTTGAGGTATTGTAAAACAGTTGATAAAAAGAGAATGACTTACTTTGCAAGTTTAGACGGGCAGAGTTTAGTCTACTGATTAGCCTGATAACCTAATTTAAACAGCAATGCATACGAAACTAGGTCAGTAACTTAATACAACATTTACGATAACTCACGAGATTAAAACCCTCACGACGAATGACAAAGTGCAATACTTAAACATCAATCGAATTCACGACGAATGACAAAGTATAGCCCGAGTTTGAGAGGCACTTAAACATCCATCGGATAGTTTCAATCGATCGGACATTGAATCGTAGCAGTGATCGAGTTAATACCCTGTATCGTAGCAGCGTTCCTCTACGTGAAAGTGTGATTTTGAGCAGTAGAACTTCGTTTTTGATCAAAGTTTTCGACACAGATGAACAGGCCATGATTGGATCAATTTATAGCTGAAAAATGGGTTTTACGCGGCCCGCGTAAACCCCTTCTTAACATTTACGCGGCCCGCGAGGGCCACCTAGTCTACGACTAGGGCATCCGTGTCACAGGTAGGTCCACCACGTGGCCTCTATCGCTTAGTTGGTCAACATTGAGTTGACGCGGCCCGCGTAGGCCTATGCTTACATTTACGCGGCCCGCGAGAAGACCAAATTTCTTGTTTTCTTGGTTTTTCATGCACATTAGGGTTTCAGGGGTCCGGGTTTTCACTTACGGGTCGTTTATGGAAAAATTTTGCAGGTCCTTACATTTAAGCATCCACTTCCTTGCTCTCATACTCCTAATTACATACTTAGTTCTCAATACACATGCTTATTCTCACGCCGAAGAGTGGTTAAGAGGAGAATCCCCCTATTCCCCTCCTCTTAACGAGCTTAACGAGGTGCTTAGTGTTTTGCAGGAAGATCATCTCCACGGATCAGGCGAGACAAAGAAGATTAACCTTATTTATCGAGACACAATCCCAAACCAATCACCATAGTAGTTTCGTCTTTCTTCATTGGCGCTCACTGGTTTTTTACAATCACCTTTTTCGTCTTCTTTTCTGAGCTGTTTTTGTTTTTCTCTCGATCAATGGCTGATCACAGAATTCCTTTTTCACCCCTCGGTGCACGCCCTCAGGCAGGTATGGCGGAAGACATCGTGCATGTCCAAAGTCTACCTAACGACGAGTCCACCGAAGGAGAAGATACAAATGTTGGGGGCATCCGCGCGAGCGGTGTCTGCACTGCTCACACAGTTACCCCAACAAGTCACGATGCAGGTCTGTCAGTACCATCACCGTCAAACATCTATGCGCTATTAGGGTTACCTGAAGGAGAAACTCTGGCCTCCTTGTATGCAAAGTCCCAATCGATGCCCAATCTTATCTATGCACAGCTGAGCGCACAACAAGCGATGTTCCAAGCGTAGACATTGCCGTCAACGTGCGTAACTCCCGCTCCATGATCAATGGAAAATCCGACTCCACAACAAGCACATGCGCGGAGTCAACAACATGAAAGATCATCTTCTCCAAGAAGACAAAGCGTACGCGACACAAGGGACACGCACGGGGAAACAGAGAGCAACTATCACACCAATCAACGGAAGCCTCCGTTAAGCAGCCGGTTAAGACCGCGCATTATGAACAACGAGTGGGGTTACAACACCGAAGAGGAGGACTCAAGATACAAGCAAGAGGAATCCTCGATTTTCAGCAGACTTCCAAAGAATCATTAGGCTTACAAGCCACGGGCGCGCATAGCATACAACCCGTCGGCTGAACATGATTACACCTTGGTCTATAGACTTGTAGCAGCTGCTGAAAAGTCGAAGTTTATCCGCGAGATCGCACTCGCGCCATTGGAAAAGTCCAAACTTCCACAAGCTATTGGTAAATTTAACGGCCTTACTGACCCAAATAACCATATTCAACTTTTTACAAGTGTTGGCATCGTAGGAGCCTGGACCATGCCAGTTTGGTGCCATCTTTTCGTGCAAACCCTCACAGGGGCTGCACGCGCATGGTTCAACAGCCTCCCGTCGGGGAGAATCAAGTCATGGACAGATCTGCAAGAGAAATTCCTGGCTCACTTTAGCCAGCAACAAAGATACAGGCGTGACACCTCCGAGGTGATGGACATTTGGAAGCATGTAGGCAAAGGATTGGAGGACTTCATCACTCGCTTCAACAAGGAGTGTTTGGAGATAGGTGGGGTCAGTGAAGACCTCATGCGCCCCCACTTTAAGAAGGCCATACGTTGTGATAGTCTAATCAGGACTATCAACGGAAGAGACGATATGCCTAAAGAATGGAACAAGCTCATGGAAGTAGCGAAGATAGTCGCGCAGACGGAAGAAACCCTAACCGGGTTCAGGTCTGGCCATTCCTTAATAGACCATTATTCAACGGATCACTACTCCAAGGACTACTCACGTGATACAAGCATGCGCGATAAGAGGAAGAGACACTCCGACTAGAGTTCAAGCCAGACGCGCGATGAAGACAGACACCTACACGGTGAAGATGTTCGTGCCATGATCCACAAGGAAAGATACACAAAGGCAGACAAGGGTGAGCATCAGGAGAAAAAATGGACTCCGTTAACCAAGACACCTCTTGAATTTCTTAATACGGAGAAGTTAGACCTCAAGGATCCACCCCCAATGCGCAGCAAGAAAGGCCAAGACCTTAGCTTGTTTTGTGAATTTCACAAAGACATCGGACACCTGACCGATGACTACATCCACCTGCGCATGGAAAGCAAGATGGAGCTCGTTCTCACGTTCGTTTCGCCTTGTCGCACGCCCAAAACGGACCCTCGTAGCCCAAGTTAGAGCCATTTTAGTGAAGCCCCTTTTGTTACGCGGTCTTGGGCCTCCAAATACAAAATAGCCCTTTCCTCCACACTTGGGCCTGCATCAACCCTAGGGATTTCTTCTGGATTAAAGTCATGCATCTCCACTTGGTTTTCCTGATTTTCTATCTCCATTGGTTGTTCTGGGTTTTGTGGTTGTGGGGCTACAAGTTGTTCCAGACTCGGGTCAGTAGCAGTTGTAGCTAGGATATGGAAATTAGCTAGGCTTCTATTAAGCATATCCTGAGTATGGGCATCTGTTTCTCGCTTAATGGCTGCTAAAGCCCTTTGCTGTTGCAATTTTCGCATTCTCTTCCTACGAGCAAAAGCTTCTTTACTGAACCATCCTCGTTTCTTATGAGGAAATGGCTCTTCAGATTGAGCTCTAAAGGCAAATATTCCCTCCTCCTGATCAGCAGAATACCCTGAAAGGGCAGGCTGTGATGATGTACCTTCACTCCTAGGTGAATCAGCTAACTGACGATTCACGTCTGATGGTCCTTGATCACTCATACTGAAAACTAACAAATAGTCAAATAACACATAACAAATAATTACAGTTATACACGTATTTCCGTAATTTATTTCCTAACACAAATTTAAAACTTAAATGTCAGCAGAACACTCCGGTCACCACTTTCACCATCTTCGTCACAACTACGACTTCACAACCTCCATCTCGATCTTCTCCGACATCTTTTATTAAGCGCCGATCTCGGACAACTTTGACAACAGTCTTCATCATCATCCTCTGATAATCACCGCCCACTTTCATCATAACATCTTGGTAGGGGTTGTCGAGAAAGAAACAAAAAAAGAGAGAGAGTTTTTTGTGACAACCATTTCTGTCGGGAAAAGAAACGGAATTTCGGTGATATTGACGGTTCTGGATATTGTTTTGGTTTAAGAATTTGATTTTTAATTTATTATTATAATTAGTTGATCATCACCTAAAGCCAGGGCAATTTTGTTTTCTCTGGGCCAAAGAAGGATATGGATTTTTTTGGTGGATCTCCTCTATTCCGGGTTTTATGGGCTGATTAAGTTTCTTTGTTGGACCGGAAAGTTTATAAGAGAGTGGGTCTGTTTACTATCATACCACTGAAAGAAAAGACCCAAGATTGAAGATCATAATTGCTGAAGATATTATTTCTCTAAGCCGTAATAAAGATAGCATAAAACTAGGGGGATATTGTAAGGCCCAGAAATTGTATAGTTTTACACTTATCTTTATTGTACAAGTTTATGTTTATTGGGCTTAGATTAGGACTTGGGTTTGGGCTAGGCCATGTGGGCCAATTGGTTAGAGGCTCCTATATATTGTCTTATCTAGTTTATTATTAGGGAGCTCTCTCATTTTTTCAAACATGTAATCCCCCATGGAGAACCTTGTACCAGACAATCCTAGAGATTGTGTGCAAGGTTCTTAGAGATTGTGCCAGACGTTCCTAGAGAGCGTGTGCAATCTTCTTAGAGATCGTACCAGACGGTTCATTGAAACCGTGTGCGATCGAAGCAGTGGCACAAAGTTTGGTAAGAATATTTTTTTTTCTTTTTGTTCTTGTGGTTTGATCTTATATTCCGCGTTCAATTAAACCTTTGAGTGATATCTTGGGATGTTTGGCACTTACACAAGAAGATCCAAAGGACCAACGGATGATCAATGGTCTCAAAACATCACCCCAAAAATAAACATCGGCGAGATCGTCGCGCTCGATGGCAGTCAGCGTTTTCAGATGGTTATCCCATATAAAATCAAAAACCCATCGCACTTGACAGCAGTCAGCGTTTTCAGATGGTATAACCAAGAAGTATCATCTGTGACAGTGAAACCTCTGACGCCTGCAAGGCGCGTATTACATACGTTCATCAGTCGGTTATATTTATCTACTTAGGAAACTAGGCAACGGAGGAAAGTGTTACATGTAATGCATCACCATTGTAAGCGTGGGTCGCGCCTAACAAGTTTACTAATACGAGTGTTCTTTACATACTTTTTTCCTTGTTATTTCCTACAGTACTTACAAATTACAAATGCATGTTCAACTCCTATTAAGCGCAAAAACACTTCAGTCGGTTACGAGCTGATGAACTAAGCCCCCCAAGGTTCCCGTAAACACGGCGCGGAACCAGATGATAATGTTCAAACATGAGCCACCTGCATTCATCCGCGCTCATTTTATGAAGTTGTTAACGCATGCAATAATTATAGTTTGACAACAACAGAAAGGAAAAAGTTTACTTCATTAATAGGCGCCACGACGCAAAGGTTATACATGAAAAAAGGAAAAATTTACAAGGCATCAAACGCCCAAAAAACAAAGTCATGCATGCTACATCTAAACCTTATTCAGCGCCTTCGTCATTCCCAGCATCATCTTCTTCATCAGATAATTCCACTATCTCTAGTGGCTCAAAAAAGGATCTCAAGCGCGCGACGTAGTCGTCATGCTTCAAAGCATCAGTGACTACGTCCAACACGGGTATAATTTTCCTCAGCCTTGCACAGTTCATTTTCAGCCCTCTCACCAGCATAGCAGCGGCGCGAATCAAAGTGCTAATGAAGTGCTTCTTCGACATGTTTGGCACATTCAAGGTATCCAGCACGATGGCCTGCGGATCTCGCAGTCATTGTCAAGGCAACCACCGCTCTATTAAGCTCCGTGGCATTCAAAATCAAATTGGCAATCTATGCAAAGGAAAAGAACAAGGTGGTTCAAGAGTTAAAACATATAAAGATGCAAGAAGAAAGAGGTTCTTACATGCGCAACGCCAAAATTCTGCATCCATTCGCGATCAGTAAGAAGAGGCTCCCCTGTCGATTGCACCTCCACATAGTTTTCCTAAGCCATGTTCAAAGCTGCAAGGCTAACCTTGCGCGCCTCTTCGGCAGACTCAGCTTTGACCTTTTCGGTGGCTAGGTCAATCTCCAAAGAATCGGTTTTCTGCTTCTCATCCTCTGAGTTCTTCTTCTCTGCTTCTAGATTTTCTTGCGCCTCGCGCAACCGAAGCTTCAGTTCGGCTATTTCGGCATCCTTGCCAGCCAGATCCTGATCCTTGCTGATGATCTGCGCTGACAAGTCAACCTACAATTTCATCAAAAAAGACAAGCATGTGAGAAGATATTCAACTTAGTTACATACAAAAACAGAAAGGGTGCTAGCCTGTAAGACCTCGACACGCTCTCGGTGTGACTTGGCTTCCTCATATTTAGCCTTGAAATCTACCTCAGACTTCTTCAAGCCTTCTACTTGCGCCTCAAGATTTGTAATCTTGGTTCGCGCGACAAACATTTTAATGTTCTCATTATCACAGGCCACACGCCAATTATGACGCTCTTCAGCAAGAAGATCTTCGCTAGCCTGGAGTTTCTTTTTCAACCCTTGGAGGCCCCATTCCTCCGACTTCTTCTCCTTTTCAAAGGCAATTTTTTCCTCTTGCAGTTTCACATGCGCCTGATGTCTTTCCCAAGCAGCACACTCAAGATGCATTGTGTGCCATTCTCGAGAAATCTGATGACCGGCAGAAGCAGCGTTGGTCTGGGCGTAAACATACGAGCGATACAAACTATCGTGCCCACGATCTTTCTAGTGCCACACTTCACCTGGGGTAAAGCCACCATCATCCACTCTCTGCACGTCTCGAACTCAGAGAAAGTGTCACTCTGTTTTCAGTTTCAAACGGGGGCATGGAGTTCGTTAGTGCGCCTATCATCATATGTCTTATAATAAATATCGCTCAACGCATCTTCGGGGCGAATCGACGACGGTTGCCTTGGTTTCTTCCCTGAAGTACCCTTACTGGTGTCCACGCCCAATCCACCCACGCTCTTACCAGCAACATGCTGAGCTCCAACATGCTTTTCTTCATGAGTATCGCCAGTAGCACCCCCAGCAGTTGATGCAATATCTTCTGTCTGAATGGGGGTGGCTGCTGCGTGATCGGGTTCTCAACCCGCGCATCAAGCCCAGTAATCTTGACAACCTCCCGAGCCTTCTCGGTCTCTGGAGTGATAACAATAGGCATTTTTTCAGCCTTAGAAGACTCAGCTTTTTTCCTCTCAGCAGCGTGGGGAGGAAGAACAGTAGATTTTGGCCACGCAGCCGGCTTCTTCAAGACCTCTGCAATGGAAGACACAAAAGAAAGAAATATGTTAACATCAAATGGCAAAAAAAAAAAAAAAAACAGAGAACACAAATCAAAGGTGACAACACTTACCAGGCGAGACCTCAGTATACAAGTCCCTTAAATCCCCCTCCTACCCAATAGCAGGCTTGCCACCGGTAACCTTCTTTGCGGCAGGAGGAGTTTCAATCTGCGTCTCTTCACGAGACCTATTTGCAGCATTCTTTCGGATCAGCTCTTCGGGATTTGGATCCTCCCTGGTCTCTTCAATAATTGGAGCTGCGCTGGAAGCAGGGCCTTTCGAACCAGCGCTACCTGCACTCCGCGAGCTTTGTGGTTTTCCACCTATAACATGCAAGTCCTCTAAGGAATCAGCCACCAAAACAAAGTCTTCAAGATTACTTTGTCGAAAGCGAGAAGTACCTTTCTGTGATCCGGCATCAGAGGTAGTGCCAAATACCACTGTCTTCTTAACAGTCGCGCCCCCAGCAATAGCGGTTTTCTTCTTCGAAACTCTCTTTTTCTTCTTCTCGTCAGGGTCAACACCCAAGTTACGCAACACACCAGCAAACAGGTCAGGTGAAGGATTTAGCTCATGTTCAGAAGAGGCTATTGACTCTTCGCTGGAAAGATAGATAATCTCTTTCCTAGCAGAAGTTATAGCCCTACATGGCCTAGGTTTGGGGATGTACGCCCCTTCAGCCGCGACCGGAGGAGCGGCAAAAGCTTCCATCCGCACAAACATGAAATTGGACCGAATCTGCTCCAGCTAGAATTCCTCCACATCGCGCAAGGGCCTTGTGCCCATAACTCCAGCAAATGTAGGGAAGGCACTGTGATAAAGCCTAGCCTCTACATTAGAGAAAGATAAGTTAGTTAAAGTCAAAGGATTTCCAAACATTACCTTACAAAATGATAGAGGGAAGTTTATCTTGGCCATCAAATAGCAAGACATACACGCTTTCGCTGTCCTCAGGCCACCTATCGCTCATTCCAGTAGCAACCAACACTTGCTCACCAAAAAGCAGATTTGGCAACGCCATCAAATTTTCATACCATGTCATGCCACGCGGAATCGCCATATCTTCCTTAGCAATCGGGCCCATCGCTTTGATCTGCATCGTCATAGGAATAACTTCCACTCAAATATAAAAGAATTTCATCTTCCAATCATGAAAGCTTTTAGGAGGGCTGATCAAAATTTTCTTCGTATTACGCAATGTAAAAGAGAAAAACCCCATATTACCCTGAAGTTGATAAAAGACTCTAAAGTTTTCTATAGTTGGCTCATCTCCTTGAGAACGACAGGCAAACTCGAAGTGCCTCACGCGCACCATGCCCATCGGGCTCAAATGTGAGATGTGAAATCCATAATATTGAAGAATATTGCCCATAAAATGAGTCGTCGAAAGCCAGAAATTCCCCTTAGAAAAGAAATCGGTGAATAACGTGATGTAACCAGCCAGTGCATCTACAGCAGTTTGCCCTTGGCTGAGGTATCTTGCATCCCATTCAGGTAGAAGCTGGTAGCCCCTAACAACTTGTTCGAACAAGCCTTCATCCCACTTCAACGGTGGTAAACCACCACTGGCTTCTTGTGAGTGCATTTTGTGTGTCCATAGTTAGAAATCTGTCTGTATTTGTAACGTTTAAAGTCTTGAGTCTGTATTATACCGGACAGAGGTTTCGCTAGGTGTTAATAGGAAATGAGTGATCAGGTTAGGATATGGTACAGTACGGCACGGTGTGTAAACATCAGGTATGATCGGGAATGATGTCATCACATTTATGTGATGCCATCATATTTTCTACATCATAATTACATCATTACAGAAGAATAACAAGCATGGGAATTATGAAAAAGAAGTGTGCATGGTATTTGATATTCATGGATGTGAAATTACATCTCGCTCAAATCGGAAAGTCAATTCGCCCATTCGCCCGGATGGAGACAAAACCTATTTCAGTCAAATAAGGAAAGCTCATTCGGCCGGATGTGGAATACATGCATTTCACGGATGGAGGTCAACTATAAATATAAAATGCTCATCCGGACGAAATAGAGATCAGAGAACACATATCAGAACTCCATCCGTTCCAAACTACAACTTCAGTTCTTCATCAGATCTTCATCTTCTACATCAAGAAGACTCCCATTTTAGTCACGATTCTTAGATTTCGAGTGTCTTGTGTGTAGATCGAGTCGAAACTCTGTCCGGTTGTCGTTTGTTACGGAATAAAACGACTATTATTTACACTTTCGCGCACAATTACAGTTCGATTTAACGGATTCCGTACTTTAAATCGAATTCATCGCAGAACTAGTAATCGTTTACGATTCGTTCCTGAACTCACACTTCTTCTATGATGACAACGTCGTCACCAGCAGACATCTTGAATATATGAAAATCTATTGAAGGAACCTTAAGATCCGATGAAGAAAGGACGAAAATTTGAAGATTTGAAGAACTTCAATGGAGAAGATTGAAGATAAAAAGAGAGAAGAAAGAGAGATCTGAAGAAACAGTAATCTTCAATCTCATCCTCGTCGCCTATTTATACCCATCGCATTTAATGTGATGGGTAAACGTGCCAAAACAACCGCGCGCGTATCCAACCAGGAAGCGACACGTCAGGCGGGATTTATGGAGTGACAGTTACCACGCGGCGTGGGACTCACTCGCCTGACAGCAGACGAAACGGCGCGACTGACAAAGTGACAGCTCAATCGTCACTGTGTTAGCGGTCAACTCAGACGTCTCTGTCATCACCAACTTAAACCAACCTGTCAGTGCTTTTTCAAATTTGAAGAAACGTGCAAATGAACAGATTGCTTCAACAATAAGTCTGGAAGTTGCGTCGTATGAATAACTCAAATTCCCGCGCACGACCAACTTTCCTATCAAAGACAATTTACAACTTTCAATGCCATTTCAAACATCAAACAACATAGCTGCGCTGCTTATATAATAATACACTACACGCGCCTTGGCTGGCAGCCGCGCCATGCGCTACATGTCACATTATAGGCGCGCCTACCATTACAGATGCTACATGAAGAGCTAAACAAAAGCAAGCACAACTTTTTCCTTTTCTGAGTCCAGAGTTCCACCCACTTGCAACTTGCGCATGGAAGCAGCACTGGACTGGGGGGGACTTAAAGGGGTATGGTCCCTAATCCGCGCCGACAAACCAGGTCGCGCGCGAGACCATACTCTTAACACATCAATTTGGTAGCTTTCCCAACCTTGCGCCGACCAAACAGATCTAACCTAGGTCGCGCTCAGGGTCAAGGGAAACATAAGACCAGATTTCACACTTGGCTTCTTGGATGAAAACTCTCACTTTCTAGACCTTGCGCCGGCTACTTGGGACTTTCCTGAGGGCCGCGCGAAGGGTAAAAGCACAGTTAATCTAAGGACAAGTACAAAGGGTACAAGTGGCAGAACAACGGACCAATAAGCGTCCAACAGGTATATCTGGTCATGCTCCATGATCAACAATCGTACAAGAGATAGAGAGGTACACGAGGACGCCTACGTGGCACCAATCAGCCTGCGTCGACAACTGCACCACGATCTCCACTTAGCCACTTGTGACAGAGCAGACAATAAGGACAACGATCAGGCCACGTGGATTCAATCAACGTGCATCAACTCTCCTCTCGCTCAGAAGCACCAACGGTCGTAGCAGAGGGGACAAAACGGATATTCCTTGTTGTCGACCTCAAGGCCCAAGGCCCATCAGCCCACCTCCTTCCACACCACTCCGGCTATAAATATAGACCTTCCACAAGTTTAAGCATCCACTTCCTTGCTCTCGTACTCCTAATTACATACTTAATCCTCAATACACATACTTTCTCACGCCGGAGAGTGGTTAAGAGGAGAATCCCCCTATTCCCCTCCTCTTAACGAGCTTAACAAGGTGCTTAGTGTTTTGCAGGAAGCTCATCTCCACGGCTCAGGCGAGACAAAGAAGATTAACCTTATTTGTCGAGACACAATCCTAAACCAATCACCATATTAGTTTCATGTTTCTTCAAGATTCTATAAAAATATTTTAAAAACAAGAACTGAAACAAGATCGGGAACAAGAATAGGAACAAACCTACAAATCGGTTAGGGTTTCTTCAAATCGGTATTCTACATCTCCAGTTATTCGTCATCCAAATGGAGAGGGATAGGGTTCTGGTCGAGAGAAAAAGTGAGATTGGAGAGAGCGTGAATTGAACTTTGCTAGGGTTCCAGGTTGTAATGGGGATTTGTATGGTCCAGACCTGAGTAAAGAGGGGATGGGAGTGGAAACGAAGGGACGTCTTCAATTCGCTCAAACCATTCAATCATTGGTTTTATTTATGAAACAGGTCAATCACCTGAAATTTATCAGGGGAGTCTGCGTGTTATGGATATAAGGGCATAGATGGAAGAAATAGGAGGAGAGAAGGAAAGTTACACTGCCATTGTTGAACTCCCATCTTAAAATTTTGTGGAAATTACCAAAGGGGTAAAAAACTCCGTTTTCTTAATAAGGTGCTATACATATAGATATAAATATAGTATTATAGATTATAGATTATTAGTAAATTAAAGAAGAGAGTGTCACGTGCCATTAACTAGAATTCTTTATTAAAAATTAGATTAGATTAGATACATATTAAACAATTTTGTTTCATTGTGTCACCTTGGCACCTTGCCCACTAGAGGCTTCTTGTTCCCCTCTTGAAACTCTCCTGCTTTTAATATTATACAATTACAGACACATATAAACATGTGTTAATGATACTAGACAAATGACTAAGGGGTTGTTTGGCAACGTCTGAACCAATAAGTGCTGAATGAATAAGAGGTCTGAATGGTTAAGTGGCTCTGAACCAATAAGTGCTGAATAAGTAAAGTGCTGTTTGGTTGCACGTTTGAATGACCGTGTAAAATGACATTTTTACCCCTCTAAACTATTTCTAATCATAAGCACCAATATAATATAAAGACCATAAAACCTCATACAAAATTTCAAATTCTAAACTATAATACTGAAATTGTAATCCTAAAGACCATATAATCCTACCCCTTTCTATATAATCAACAAACAAACACCTTCTAAACTATAATACTGGAATTATTATACTGAAACTGTTGAACAGAGCATGAAAAATGAAAGATTAGGGCTAAAACCTATAAACATAAGCCACAAACAATCAACAAACAAACACCTCAAATAATTAACATACCTGCAAATGTGAAGGACGGTGGCAGTGTGAAAGTCGGCCGTGTGGAGGAGCAGAGGAGGAGGCGGTGCTGTGGAGGAGCAGATGAGGAGGAGGAGGAGACGGCTGTGATGTGGCGGAGCAATGGAGGAGATGGCTGTGATGTGGAGGAGCAGAGGAGGAGGAGGCGGTTGTGATGTGGCGGAGCAGTGGAGGAGACAGCGGCTGTGGAGGAGGAGTGGATGGGAGACGACGGCCGCGGAGGAGAAAGATGGGAACGTGATGTTGAGGGAGGCTCTGTATCGGGCAAGAGGGCGGCTGTGTGGAGGAGGTCGACGGTGGAAGAAGAGGAGGGGAAGAAGATGCACATGTGGAAGAAGAGATTGGTAGGGCATAAGGGTATACATGTAACAAGTTCCATTCAGATCTCAAAACTATCTGAACCATTCAGATCTGAATGGGTTTCATTAAGAGGTGCTTTTTGGTGAACCAAACACCTTGCCTCTGACCGGTTCAGAGGCTTGCCTCTTAATGGGGCCATTCAGACCCAAACAAACAGCCCCTAACTTGAACATGAAAGTGCTAAGAGAGCTCTGGTCCTATAGACCTTGTAACGGGTTTCTTACTTTCTTACAATTACAGACACATATAAACATGTGTTAATCGAAGAAGTCTCTTACACTACGTTGGTTATTCCAAATCTCGGCAATAGGTCCACAAGTTTTTTTTAGAATATTGGATTTAAAGAATCTCAACTTTCACCAATTGGCCTATAGCACTCCTAACTTTCGATTTATACCACATCACTCCCAACTTTCAACTTATTTTCCTCTGACACTCCTAAACTAACTGAACCATGACTTAATTAGCTGACATCAGATGCCACATCATCAAAAAACCACGTTACTAAATAAGTGCCACATCAGATGACACGTCACTAAACAAAGTGCCACATCAGTAAAAAAAAACTAACTAGAATAGAGCTAAGTTAATTTGGGAGTGACATAGAAAAATAAGTTAGAAGTTGAGTGTAATATGGTACAAATCAAAGTTAGAAGTTTATTGACTAATTAGTGAAAGTTTGAGTTATTTAAATCTAATATCCAACGTCATCATAAACTCCTCTATTTTTGTCATTTTGTTGAGAGTAAGTTTTACTTTAGAGTAAATTGTCATTTTACTCCCTGAGGTTTGGTCCAAATTGTCATTTTAGTTCAAATAGATTTTTTTTTCTTCTGGGTCCCTGACTTTTTCATTTTCTTGTCATTTTGATCACATTACCTAACTCAGTCTAAAAATCTAGTTATAACCAGGGGTATTTTTGGCATAACTGTTGTGTAGTGATAATCAGGGGTAATTTACAACATAATTTATAAACCTCATAATAATTTAATGCCAAAAATACCCCTGATTATAATCTGGTTTTTAGACTAAATTAGGCAATGTGATCAAAATAGCTAGAAAAAGAAAAAGTCAGGAACCCAGAAAAAAAAAAAACTATTTAAACTAAAATGACAATTTTAACAAAAACTTAGAGAATAAAATGGCAATTTACTCTTTATTTTAGGTGAATATCTCGATGTCACTTCTATAAACTCCACTATTTTTGTCATTTTGTTGAGAGTAGGTTTTACTTTAGATAAATATCTCGATGTCACTTTCTAAGGGTACTCGGGGCACTCCCCTAAGAGGGGAGTCCCCTCTCTTACGTCAAACCAATCCTCGTGTGCCACGTCAACTCCCCTCTTAAACTCCCCTAACACCCCAATTTGATGGCGGCACTCCCCTATTAGGTGACATGGTTTTTTATTAAAAAAAAAAAACAAAACAAAAACAAAAAGTTTTCATTGGTTGAAAAGGTGGCTGGCCCCACCTTCTCCCTCCTTCTTCTTCGGTGTCTTCCCACCGTTCCAGGTCCCCGAACATGGTCCCCGAATTGATGGCATCACCCTTACCGCTCGGCAACTTGGTCCCCGAAGGGAGTCACCGAGGGTGCCCCGAGTGCCCTAAATGTCTCTTTTTTTCCAAAAATTCAAGCCGGGTATTTATTAAAAACTTAAATGTTAAAAAGCCTTCATCTATCAACGTTGACAAGTGTCCGAGTGAGACCCAAAGCCAACTAGCTTTTATATATAAATCAATGGAAAAATTACACTTTTCGTCCTTTATGTTTGTATCGTATTACAATGGATAGCCTTTAACTTCAATAATTACAGTCGCAGTCCTTTTTTTGTTAAAAGCATTACATCATAGGTCCTTTAGCACTAACCTTGTTAAAATTATCAGTTAAGGCTAGTCATGTGCAAAGCACATGAGGGTATTTCTGTCATTTTACCCTACCATTTTATTTAAAAGTATATTTATATTTATTTATAAATAAAACAAAAACCTAAAAAAAAAACAAAAAAAAAACATGAATATAAACACAAACTCACTTCATCTTCTTTATCTGTTGAACCACTGCCCTAGCATCACCATTCACCACCGCCACCACCACCGTCGTAAGCACCGCCACCGCCCTAGCACCTCCACCGTCTAACATTCTTCATCTCTTCGTCTTTATCCCTCTTTTCTTGCTCGATTGCAGCAGTGGAGAGATATTCAAATATTTAAATATATTAGTAAAATTACTAATTTATCCTCTGAACAAATAGATGTGTTTTGTTTAATTTAAATATATTAGTAAAATTACTAATTTATCCTCATGTGCAAGGCACATGTTATATTTAACTAAAAAATTTAACCAGGTTAGGGTTAAAGGACCTAAGGTGTAACGAGTTTTACAAATAAAGGACTGTGGTTGTAATTATTGAAGTTAAAGACTATCCATTGTAATCCGATACAAACATAAAGGACGAAAAGTTTAATTTTTCCTAAATCAATGCAGTATTAGATCACCAATAACTAAAACATTAAATAAAATGGTGATCAATATCTTCTTTTTCCTATGTTTCATCATCCTCATCTTTCGAACCAAGTTTGGTTCGCTAAAATCTTTCAAAGATTACGTCTTCAACAATTTCCAAGATGGCGGGGTTAACACGCGCCGTCACAAAGAGGGTGTATGCATGTTGGATCTTCCGACTATTCGATTCGAAGATCTACATAATCACCGCCCCAGATCATCTATCGGGCCGATGTGCTTAATCTGCTTCGAAGTTTATAACAAGGATGACGTGATTTGCCAGCTTAGTCGGTGCGGTGACATCTTCCACTCTGACTGTGTTGGCAAATTACTTAACCAGAAACAGACTTCTTGTCCTTTTTGCCACGCCCCGTTCTTCTCTGGCCTTTGAACATTGCCGTGCAAGTGACGGTTTTAGAAAGGGATATTGTATGTTAGTTTCTTGGGATTTCTCACCAAAACGTGTGTAGCCTAGTGGTACCAACGAGTATAGTTGGACTTGGATGTTACATGCGAGTTGTAGTGCCATGGTACACATTGGTATAAATTTTTGGAGTAGATTTAGTGGGTGTATAAAAGAAATGTAAATGCACGTTTTAAGACCTAAATTAAAAGTAAACGTAATAGAATGGAGACCTTTGACTCTTTAATTGTACATTTTTTTGAGTCATGGATAGCTTTGTTTGTTAATTATACGTTTTCGAATATGTATGGTAAGTCATTTATCGACGTTCGTATACTACACATAACAATCAAATGTCACACACTAAATAACACAAAAAAGTTATTCGAGGTCATTTGAATTTGGTACCAAACACGGGTCCTCCCTAGCTATGATCACATTCAGAGGCGGACCTATTAACAAACATCGGGTTCCCAGGAACCCATTCGGTTTTTAATTTTTAGTGTAAATATATATAACAACTGAAAAGGAACCCATAAGTAAAGTATATTGGGAACCCATAAATTAAAAGTTTTGGTTGTCCACTGGTTAGTCCGCGTTATTATTCCGTTGTCACCCGGGTTCGAATCCTGTTTGAGGCAATTATTAAACTTTTTTTCCCGTTTTTTTATTTCTATTTTTTTTTTTCTTTAATGTAAAACCCATTTAGGGTTCACAAAACAAACCCATAACAAAAAACAACAGCAGAACAGACAGACGAACAAGTGAACACTGAACAACAGTAGACGGCGGCGCCTCCACCCTCAGCGATCATCTCCGCTCGCTCCGGCCGTCCCCCTCCAGCCGCTTCGGCCGTCCCCCTCCAGCCGCTCCGGCCGTCCTCCTCCCCTCCAGCCGACAGCCGGCCTCCTCCGGCCGTTCTTCATAGGTGTGTTAAGTTAACATGTGGCACTGATTTTTTGAGTTGAAGAGATTGTTAAATAATGTCTTTTACTTTGGCATTATTTATTTGTTTATGTCATTTTTGAGTTCAACATATAGTTATGGAAATTTCTAGTCTACACTGAATGCTTGTGTTACTCATTTTAATGATGCTATACATATTGCTTAATGGTCCCAATGGTGTAAATTGAAATTGATGATGCTTTACATCATTTTTGAAACAAACAGTGGAAATAATAATGCTTTGAGCTTGAATATATAAATCCTTGTGAACAAATATTGGTTAAGGTTGTTAGATCCTGTAAAATGTGTATGTATTGCTGTGAATCTCATATTCTTGTTGAGTACCCATTGGCAAAGCAAATAGGAAGATACTTCTTGCTTCTTTTCGTTCTATTGTGATTTTAGTTAAATTATAGGTATGAGGATAGAGAACGTACTATGAATGCTCTTAGAAGATGTAAATAGTGAAGATGTAAATACTGGGGACATTACATTAGGAAGGTTGGATAGATGGTGGGCTGATGGATATTTAGGGGAATCCCTTATCATAAAGGGAAAAAGTGCCTACAAATGATGTAGATTTTTCTAGTGTTCTTGGATAATTTAATTTGTGTAATAAGTTGAATGAAAATAAACTATCCCACCTTGTTTGAGCAAAACAAAGATGCAAACTTGAAGGAAGCAAGTACAAACAGAACATAACAATCATATAGATTTGTCTATTATGTATTGAACTTTACCCGATCGGAACCGTCGAACCGACCCGAAAATTTTAAGGTCCAGTCTATGAAATAGAAGCATCTAAAAATAGTGAACCCATTAGAAAAAATTCCTGGATCCGCCATTGATCACATTGATCAAATTACCGTTAATCTATTACCCAATACTATAATTTGCAATATTTTTAGGCATAGAGGTGTTGTACCTTATGCTTTGGGAGTTTTTTAAAAAGATCTATGAACGTAGTTTTTAAAAGACTTAGTTTTCTATTCAAAAATGGGTAGCGGCGCAGCTTGTTGCCCATTTACCATCTATCTCGATGTAAACTCATATCCAATAAATCAAGTATAATTGATTCAAAAAAAAACTTTTAATCTTTACTTTTAACCCAAAACTATTTGATTTTTTTACTTTTAACCTCCAAACTTTTCATCTTTTGCAATTTAACCTCACAGTTTTTTTACTTTCAACTTTGGTTCTCTATACTTTTCATTTTTCGCAAAATTTTTGTTTTACGTTCTATTCTAAATTTTGTGAGTTAACACGGCGCAACATGCGTGTGTGGTTAAACGTCTTTACGTCGTCTATTTTTTCTTGTTTGATAGGTTCATCTTAACACGTCGGTCCTAGATCGACTTAGTTATTTTTTATATGTTTTACGTTTCGATTTAATTTTTCCCGTTAACACGACGTAACTTCAGTGTTGGTGGCCGTTGGCAGTAGTAGCATTGGTGGTCGCCCCCTCCGCAATGCGGGGGTGCTTAATACTAGTTCACATAAAAAAAATGGTGCCTAATACAATAATTGGGCGTTGTTAATCCGCCCTCCTTAAGTGGTGCAGGTTCTAGTCGTGTGATGTATATTGATGTAAATATTTGGAATAGATTTAGTGGGCGTGTGAGTTTTCTATTGTAAAAAAGGTTAAAAGTGTAAGAAGTGTGAGAAATATTGTGAAGATACATGTGTCCTCAATCTAAATTAATTCAAAAGGGTAAACAAGTAATTTTATCATTGATTCAATTAATTCAAAACCTTTCATAACTGCCACCTTATTTATAGGAACATTATTTTTTTAAAAGATCTCTATAAAAACACTACGAATAACACTGCAACCACCATTCAGCACGTATATAACATCATTCAATAATTATATAACACCATTCAATAAGTATATAACACCATTTTAAAGATCTCTATAAAAACACTACGAATAACACTGCAAAATAACCATTCAGCACATATATAACACCATTCAATAAGTATATAGCATCATTCAATAATTATATAACATCATTCAATAAGTATATAACACTATTAAAGACACTACCTCCATTTCCAGAATGTGTTCTTATGATAATGTTCATAGTATGGTTATTGTACATGATATTTTAAACCTGCATGCATGATGTTTTACATCTGCATGCTAATAGATGTTCCAGATTCCATATGTTAAAACACCATGGTATTTTAAACCTACATTCCAATAGATGTTATTCGCATGTTCATCGTGTAGTGTTTTACACCTGCATTCCAGTATGTGTTTAAAAGATCATGCTTTGAATTACAATACAACTAAAACACCACTGTATGAACATAGACAAAACATCATGGACTAAACATTTGATCGAAACATATTTTTTTCTCTATATAAGTATAGCAATATGGTACTCATATTAAAGATAAAAAAACGTTCGTTATTATGGTGTAATTTAAAAAAAAATAAGTATAAAAAAGTTATTGACGTTTAAAAAAAACAGGGGGAAGTTGCATGTGCATTAATGTTAGTTTCTTAATTTAAAAATGTTAAATTTACCTGTATACCCCTTAATTTAGAAAATTAATATTTTAATAGTAAACATTATTTAAAATTTTGTCATTATGATCTCAACCATTAGATCAAAGATCTAATGGTGTAGATTCTTTCTTACCTTTCTCAAAAAAAAAAAAAATTACAGGAACCTCTATATATATATATATAGGGAGGGGCTCATGCGAGAACCACCCTTATTGTGAGAACCGCGAGAACCAATGTGAACACAACCTAAAATAGCTAAAAAAACCTAACCCCCCCCCCCCCCCAAGCTAAAAAAAACCTAAAAAAACCTAAAAAAAACCTAACCCCCCCCCCACCCCCCAAAAAAACCTAAACCCCCCTCCCCCAAAAACCTAACCCCCCCCCCCCCCCCCCAAGCTAAAATGCTAAAAACTAAACCCCAAAAAAACCTAAAAAAATCAAAAAAAAATCCAAATTTTTTTTTTTTTGATTTTTTTTAATATTTTTTAGGTTAAAATCGCTACTTTTCGAAGCAAAAAAAAAAAAAAAATTTAAAAAAAATTTAAATTTTTTTTTTTTTTTTGGTTCGAAAAGTAGCGATTTTAACCTAAAAATATTAAAAAAATCAAAAAAAAATTTTTTTTGTGATTTTTAGCTATTTTTAGGCATTTTTGGTGTGTTCACATTGGTTCTCGCGGTTCTCACAATAAGAGGTGGTTCTCGCATGATCTTCTCCCTATATATATATATATATAGAGAGAGAGAGAGAGAGAGAGAGAAAGTATAATGTACAAAACGCCTTAACGTACATTAACGTACGCGACCAAATAGAACGTGCGTAATTATGATCCCATGCGTGATTATCTCCAATTTTTTATCAACTGAACGTGCGTAATTATGATCCATGCGTGATTATCTTCAAAAAATTGATCCCATGCGTGATTAACTGCTCCCATGCGTGATTAACTGATCCATGATGGTTGGGGCTGTCGCGTACGTGAAGTACGATAAGGCGTTTTGTATGTTAACCCCCCCTCTATATATATATATATAGGGTGAGCTTCATCAGGGAACGCTAAAAAAGTGGGGAACCGGGGAACATTTTTAAAAATTTAACTTAACATGTTAAAAATTATTTTTTTTCAAAAAAATTTCGACGCTTCTCCTTATAAATACTTGTAGAAGCATTTTTATTAAAAAAAAATCAAAAACTAAAAAAATAAAAAAAAGCCTAAATTTTTTTACGAAAATTTTGCTTTATTTCAAATAGTTTCTACCCATTTTTAGAAGGAAAATCGCTGAAAAAAAAATTAAAAAGGTGATTTTTAACATGTTAAGTTAATTTCATAAGATATATATTTTTTAAACATTTTTTATATTTTTAGTTTTTGATTTTTTTATTAAAAATGTTTCCACATGTATTTATAAAAAAAACCGTCGAAAAAAATTTAGAAAAAAATAATTTTTTAACATGTTAAATATAATTTTTAAGAGTGTTCCGCGGTTCCCCACTTTTTTAGTGTTCCCCAATAAACTCTTCCCTATATATATAATCGTTTAAGCGCATCCTCAAAGGTTAAATCCTAATAACTCTAATCGGTCCATATAATACCGTCACATGATAACCCTAATTGGTCCTTATAAAACCGTCTCAAAAGCTTTTCATTTAATCAATAACTAAAGCATGTATATAAAATATGTATCAAATAAAAATCTATATTTATATGAGATAGATGAGTTATAGTATCAAGCAAAATACATACATTTTTTAGAGAAGTAGAAGCATAATGGATAGAATGAAGTGCAAGTGAACAAACTTGCTCATGCTTTAAGGAATTGTTTAGTTTGGTGATTGCATATAAAAAGAGTTACCAAATCTTATTGGGCCAACACAGAGGTCCATTAGGTGGATGGATTCTTAGTTTCCTACGCACTTAAAATTCTAAGTAAAACTAATAAATTATAACAAATGTTTGATTATTGATTAGGTGATTGCAACCAAATCTTAGTTCATTTTCTTTATTGGGCCGTTGAAAATTATTTTAACAGATGGATTGTTACAGTGTTACTCTAGTGAGTATTGACATTATACATTTACAGGTAAAGTTGTTTATAGTGTAATATTTTAGTCGATATAGACCGAAGAACCATGACGCACTTAGATGTTCATACTCGACTAAGAAGAGAAACAAGCATTTGAGAACCTCAAAAAAAATTATTTACTGATTCAAAACCTAAGTATATCCATCGTCTTCATGAGTTGTTGGTTCAATACTCGTTAATAATAGTGGCCGTTTTGACTCATTTACTTCTCATAAATTAGTTGATACCATTTTTTATATCTCACGACGTACTAGTAGACTTTAAAAACTTGTTTAAAAGTAAAATAAGTCAATTGGATAGAAAGAACTACAAGTAACCCAAAATGTATTTAAATGGATATATAAACTCTTAAATTTCTATATCAAAGGAGCAATGCTAAAATCTAATCTCTCTTTATCAATATATCTGAATAATCATGTAAAAAATATCACTTATTGCAATTGGAAGGATCAAGGAACAAAGGAATGTTGCATGGTCACACAAACCGTCAAAACTTTGGACCTTAACCCGAAACTATTGTCGCCAGTCCAATATTGCCACATACATTTTTATGCTATCTGACACGGTTATTTTGCGTTACCCAACCCGTCTGATCCGTCCAATATTACCACACACGCCATTCATGCTATCTAACACATCCATATTTTATGCTACCTGAGAGCATTCACATATCTTCCCCTATTTTTTATGTGAGTTTTGCATGTTATGAAAAGTGGTTGCGAGTTTAGGAGAGAAATGTTACTGTTAATCTGTAAATTTATGGGACATTGTTCACCTATATTAATTTTTTAATATTTTTATGAAAGTGATGAAAAGAAAGAGGGAAAAAAGATAATGATAAATGTAGAAAAAAAAGTATTATTTAATTGAAAGGAGAGAAAAAATGTAGTAATTTTTAATGTAATTATAGGAATGAAGATAGGGAAGGGATGTGAATGCTCTGACACATCTATTTTGCCACCTATACCACTAATGCTATCTGACCCGTCCATTTTGCCACATACACACCTATGCTATTTGACTTGTCCAATTTAACATATATACCATTAATGCTTATAGATTTTTTATGGCTTGCTTCTCCTTTGATGGTTTATGTTAAAAGCAAGATGAGGGAGTTTTAAAGTAAAAGCAAACCAAAAAGGGATACATACAAAAGGGAACCAAAGTTTAAGAATGCAACAAATATAGAAACTCATAAGAGTGGTATTAAACAAGAAAGTTTAGGTGCAAAAGGCAATATGAAGAACTTAGCAACAACGGGAAGTGGGGTAGCGGTTGATGAACACGATGAGGAAGAGATTACCAAAAAGGCGTTCGCAGCATTTCAGGCCCGAGAAGAAGAGATCGAGAAGAAAAAGATGATGGTCAAGGAGAAAGTTGAGTTGAAACTAGGCCGAGCAGAAGAAGAAACCCGACGTTTGGCCCAAGTTTGGGAAGTAAGCCGCCAAAACTAAACACCAAACATACTTCGCTTTTTGAAACACTACACTAACACGTAGATTGTGTTTATTCTTAAACGGGTTAGGTAAACTTAAAAACTACTTTAATGGATACAAACACCTAAATCCTTTTTATTAAAAGATTCGTATTATGATTGCAATAATAATGTTATTATGATCATATAACTATTTTTTAACCCGGTACAGTTTGGCCCACACTTACAAAAGAACCCGTCCATCCTGCCACCTCTACATCAAATTATAACGTATTTTGAAATTAGTATATAAACGATGGTCAACAAGCAATGCAAAATGAAGTAAAGACGGTTTCAAAAAGTTGATCGTTCCTGTTAATTACAAATATGAAACAGAATGCATGTAAGGTTGTTAAAAGATTTCTCGTTCTATTTGTGTAAAAACATATTACAGGAGCTTGAAGTTTTGACAGACCCACTGAGGAAAGAGATAGCAGCGGTTAGAAAAAAGATAGATGTGGCTAACCGTGAGGCGAGATCGCTGGGACAAAGCTGTCAGAAGAAGGTACAATCCTCTGCCCGCACGCCTACCATAGTATTATCTGTAATGAAATATATAAAGAAAAAACATAAAAACAGGAGAAAGAGTATAAAGAAACATTGGAGGCGTTCCAACAAAAGAACAACGAGAAGAGTCAACTAACCGCAACTTTGATGGAGGTAAATCCAATTCAACTTAGTTCTAACTATGGCAAGATGGATCGGTTGGATAACAGGTCATTTTAGCATGGGTCAAATAGTCCAGGCCATTTTTCTTTCCTCTTATATATATATATATATATATATATATATATATGTGTGTATATATAATATTTTAGTTATTTTTAAGATGTTTTTTTAAACAATAGGGTCAAAAGGCAATTATACCCTCATGTGCCTTGCACATGATCTGATTTAACAAAAAAAATAACTGAGGACATACCGTGCAATATTTTGAAACAATAAGTACAAAACTCGTCACTTTTAAAGATAAAGGACACCGCCTGAAATTTGGTATAGAGATAAAAGGACAAAACTTGCAATTCACTCAATAATATATGATTAGAAAAATTAGCTATTTAACGTATTCACCATTTAGATATATCTATATATATTGATACGACCCTTTTTCTCACTGGAGATGTAACACAACTCCAACCAACCCATTCATAAGCAAACGCGCAGAAGTTGCCAGCACCTAGAAACTTATTCTAAGCTTCTTGTTTATGTCTCAAAACGCGTTTCACAATCACTGTCATTTTTGACATTTTTTTCCAGTTGGTGAAAGAAAGTGAGGATGCAAGGATGAAGAAATTAGAAGAACTCAGCAAGAATATAGATCCTTCAAGCTGATTCGTGATTATACAATAATTACACATGATATGGATTGACTTACCTCATTTATATTGTTTAATAAGTGAAATATGTGAAGCCTTTTGTGTTGACGTATTTCTTGTTCTTCTCATAAATGATTCACTTACAATTTCAATTTGAAATTTCTTTCATACATTAATTGCATACCTTGTGTAGTCCATTTTTGTATGCAAGATTCTTTTATAAATGCCGTTAATCCAATGGAAGTTGTTTGTACTCTGTCAAGAGACTGGGGATATCACTCATGCGTAGCTGAAAGAATTAAGAAACCAAGTCGAAAACCAATATTATTAATTATTCATAGTAATTACAAAAAGAATTAACATCAATTAGTTTCACTCATAGCAGGGCGGATGATGTCAGCAAAAAGGGCAATTTCATATATATCCCTACAAACGTGCAAAATATCATATATACCCTTACAAAGTAGTTGAAATATCACCAATTCATTAAAAGCAATTTAATAAATGACAATTTTATTGGACTATATTATTATTAGAGATATTTTTGGGTGTTTTTAAGGAGAGAGAAAGTGATGTGGAGGAAAGAGGGTGTGAGGTGGAGGAGAGAGCAGCCCCAATCAGGGGCGGTTCTTAGAAGAGCCGTGGCAGGGCCACGGCCCGAGCAAGTTTTTCGGGCGTAGTGCTAATTTTCCGCATTTCGATTGAAATTTTTTATATATACTATGTTTGGCCCGGGCTTGTCCGGGCTTTTTTTAGTGCCCGTGTCTTTCGGCCCTGGCATGTTCAACGGGCAAGATCCGCCACTGGCCCCAAAAGGGCATTTTTACCCATTTTTTGAGGCTGATGTGGCAATGAATGTGTTTTTAGCTATTGGGGGGCTCATATTTAGCTTCCATTTTTTAGATTCATTTTTGTAGACAAACTACAAAAAAAGAATAAAAGGTGGGGGATGGTGTCAATTGGTGGTCCGGGTGGAGGGTTGGGTATAATATTAAAAAAAAATCTTTTTATTTTAAATAGGTGATTATGTGGCATTATGTTTAGGTGTTTTTAAGGTTTTGTTATTGGGTGAGTTTTGAGTTTTTTTTAAGAATGGATGTTTTTATGATGTGGCGCTGACTAACACGTTTTTAGGTATTTTTTATGTTTCTTATTGTGGATGGTCTGAGGAAAAATGAGAAAAAATTGATGAAAGGAAGTTAAGCGAGTGTGATGTAGGAGAGAGGAGAGAGAAGATAAGTTTTTGGTAGGTGTTATGTTTGTGAGAGGGCAAGAGAGAAAGTTTTGGGCAAGTGCCATGTGGTGTGGCACCCCAAAACACTCTCTAAATATGCCTTATTGTGGGTGCTCTTAGACCGCGGGGAGTGGTGGCGTTGCTTGGGCGGGGGAAGCCAGCCAACGCTGGCTAAGCCACGTCGGGCCAGCGTTGGTGTTGCCCTTTTGGCGTCGCTATGGGGCGGGGTGATGTGGCTAGCCATGATTGGCCCTTCATTTTTTACCGTTTTACATAGCCGTTTGGCTTGGCAGTTTAATGGTAAAAATTACTTTTTTTCAAAAAACCTTACACAATTTTACCTATAAATACCCCCCCCCCCCCCACCTTCATTCTTTTACAAAATTCTTCAACCCACTCTCACACAAAACTCTCGTTTTTTTTTCAACCAAACAACAAAACCAAAAATGGTGAACTGGACGGAGGAGGAGGAGATCGCGCTCGTCACTTCGATCGTCGATGCATACGTTGCAACGCGGTCAAACCGCGTACTGGGGACAAGCCTTCCAACAATACCAACAACACGTTGGTAACAATCGCCACAATCTAAACGCGTGCCAACACAAGTGGCGCAAACTAAGACCGAAGCTGGATCGGTTTAAAATTATTTTCGATCGTGCCTCTGCGGGGGACCTAAGCCACGACGATCGAATGGAGATCGCAAAGATCGAGTGGAGGCACGACAGGAATCCAGAATTTAAGTGGGTTCCCCACTTAATATTTATAGAACTTTGTATTTTTTTAGGAATTATTAACTACTTTTTTTATTTTTTAGGATTTAATAAGTAGTCTTTTTTTATTTTTTAGGATTTATTAAGTACTGTTTTTTTAGGATGTTATGTAATTTTTTTTAAATAATATAAGTTTGATTTTATTTTATAAATCACAACTATTTAAAAAAATAAACTCAGCCAATATGGCTGCCCAACACCGCTAATCCACAGCGCTTCCACACCCCACTTTTTTGGGGGTGGTCCGGTGGACCCCACTATCGCCACGTGTCGAGCAAAGCCCCCAACCGAAGCCCCCCACTCCCCGCAGTCTTAACTAATTAAGGTTTATTAGTGTGACCCCACGGGCCCACTTTAGGTATCTAAGGTTTCATACCATCTCTATATACAGTAGAAACTCGATAAATTAATACTCGATCATTTAATAAACTCTCTAAGATAATATTTTTTGCCGGTCCCGACTCGGGGATAGGGTGCTAAATTAATAATTCGCTAAAATTATAAGATAATACATATTTGATAATTTCTTTAGACCCCATATAAAATATAAATTAATAATTCCTTATATATAGCATATTACATGAATGATTTATGAAGGTTTCTTGAAAAATGACTCAATTGTCTTTTGTTTTTTGTTGAAATCAATTTCCCCTTGAATCTCGTCTCTAATTTTCCTTAGCATGGTAAGAACTTCTGGTGTTGTTTTCTCATAGCTCAACAAGAAATTGTTCAATGTGATTGCCGCTTTAATAGCTTCGTTTCGCGAAGGGGGCTCCATTGTAGAACTTTCATCATCTTCTTCATCGATATCATCTTTATTAATTCCAATAACGCTTTCAATAATTTCTTCATCAGTCAACAACTGTTTTTTTCACACCTTTAAGATGTGAAGCCATGTTGTGTGTATGATTTGTTTGTGTTAACCTATTTTGATCTTGTATTTATATAGAAAATATTTTTAATGTCCATAAAGTGATACATTGAACACAAGAAGCATAATAAGGTGGGAGATTGAATGTTTCTTTCAAATTGGGCCGTTCATTTGATATGCATGCATTGTATACAATAATTAAGTGGAAGCTTGAAAGGTGTTTGTAAACTAAGTATTCTACTATAAATTAATAAAATATTAATTAATATATAAATTAATAATTATTAATTTATCGATTAATTAATAACTCTTTTAATTAATAAATCTTGGTGGTCCCAAGTGTATTATTTTATAGAGTTTCTACTGTAATGTAATCACCTATTGATTCAACGACATCAATTCAGTATTTCACTATCTTACAAATTCTACCCTTATTTTTTCTAAAACTTTGAAATCTCATATATGACCTTTAACTTCAAATATTATATTTACTCATTTCTAGCTTAATTTATTTAGCTTAAATATTATATATGAAGACTACTACTGTTTATCAAAAAAGGTAAAAAATAAAAATAAAAATGGGTAAAAATAAATTTAAGCTTAGAATGTGTTATATAAAAATATGAAGTTAAAAGATGAGCATATATGAAAACTTGAAGTTATAAAAATAAGGGTAAAATGATTATTTATTAAATTGTTTTTAATAAATTAGGTATATTTGATATTTTAACTATTTTGTAAGGGCATATATGATATTTTTAGTTTTGGATGGGTATATATGAAACTAATCCCTAAAAAAAATCCTACGTACATGCACTAAAGGAGATTAGGTAAAGTTTAATCCCTATATTATGATTAAAGTACACAGATGGTTCTTGTGGTTAACCAAAATTTGGATTTAGTCCCTAACTTTTCAAAAGTGCACAGATGATCCCTGTGTTTTACACTTTGTAACGCATTTAGTCCCCAACTAACAAATTTAAAGGTTTCAGCAGGTCCAAGTTAGGGACTAAATGTGTTACAAAGCGCAAACCACAGGAACCATAATTTTGGCAAAAGTTGGGGACTAAATGTGTTACAAAGTGCAAAACACAGGGACCATTCGTGTACTTTTGGAAAGCTAGGGACCAAATTCAAAATTTGGTCAACCACATAACCATCTGTGTACTTTACTCCTATATTATTTTTCATGATACAAATTTAACAATACAAATAAACTTTAGGGACTTATCCGTAAATCAAAACCAATGTTTTGAAAAGCGGACCAGAAATGACACCCTACCGGTTCGGTGGTCCATACTTTCAGTGAACTTGGAGGTCGTATGAAAAAAGTTTAAGGACTAAAGTGAAAGTACGTAGGGTTTTTCAGAGATAACCCTTTTATAAAACAAATAGCTAGCTAGACCATATACAGTCTTTTACCTGAGAAGCATTTGTAATGTGATAAAGCCGAAATGTATCTTTCTCTATGAAGCCAGATTCTGTAGACTGTAAATGAGATCCAACATTTGCCCTGCCATTATTATAAATTTTGTTTAATAATTAAACTTTATATATATACAACTAACTATATAGGGAAAGAATCATTTGAGAAGAAACTTGACGTGAGAAGAAAAAGAAGAAAGGGTATAATGGTAAAAGAATAAATAGTTTATAACTCCTCCCATTAATCATTCTCTCATTAATTAGGCAATTTATCCTACACATCGAAATTCATCGTACATATATCCTACACATATCAAAATGTATCCTACACATATCGAAAATTGTCTTTCACCATAAATTAGGTTGTTTTGAAAGAGAATATTTTAAAAATGAGTTGCAAGTTTAATAAGTTAGCTAATTTAAGGGAATAAAATAAATTAGTTAAAATTGTAAATTTACCTATATGCCCTTACAATAACATTAAATGCACTCATTAAATATTCAATGAAGCATTTCTATTGGTTTAAAACTTATTATTTCTACTTTTTACAAAAAATTTCTTCTCATTTGAATTCTCAACTATGTATATATATAGAAAGAGAGAGAGAGAGAGAGAGAGAGAGAACAAACCAACAAACGGCACAAAGTGTTTTTATTGAACTAAATCATTTATTAAAAATCATAGTCTATCAAATAATATATTTTTTGTAACCTAAGGCGCGCTTTTTTAAACCAAGACTAAGACGCTAAATGTTTATAGAAAAAAAAAACAAATGACATTTGACAAAATGTGTTCCGATAAACAACCTGACCCGTCAGACCAGTCCATTTTACTTACAAGTGATGGCGAGAAATCAGGCGTTGGTAGTCACGCAGTAACACACTTAGCTCCTTCAAACGTAACGATTTTGGCGTAGAGTTTCGCCAATGCTCACGAAGTGCTTGAGCTGCCTGCATTAATAACAACATATTTTAGTCGCATAAAATAGTTTTAACATGTGTGTATTACATACAGATTACAGACATGGGTCAAAGAACAAAAGAAGTCAAACTTGTCAGCATATTTGACCTGATTGTTAGTAAATGTCGTGTTTCCAGTAATCCTTGAAGCTAGTTCAAGAAATTCTTTATCTTCGTGCTCGTGAATAATTTGAAGACCACCAGAAAATGAAACGGAAATATTTAATCTTTTTTGTAGCTCTGAGATGGCTGACCCGTCCATGTGGTTTTCCTGGAAGCATAATGAAAAGAGAAATTTAACGCAAGATGGAAAACTTTTACCCGTCACTTTTGAATGGGTCTGTTCAGGTGATCTTTTATCTCTACGGGTCAAGCTGGTTAAAAAAAAAACCTTGAAAAGGGAAAAGTTTTCATTAAAGCGTAAAACGCCCTAAAACTTTTTATCCAGAAAACTATATAATCACTGATACGATATAAACTTCGTAATTATATTTAAAGGGTAAGGTTATTGTACAAATGGGTCTTAACATACCAAAAGTGAGAAGTAAAGAAAGATTTTTTTTTTTTTTTGAAATTTGTTATTTCCCATCTAGTCAAGCATGTATTTTAGTCCTAAAATCTAAAAATAAAAATTATATAAATACACCAAAAATTTAAAAATTATATAATTACACTAGTAGAGTAATTATATAATCACTCTAGAGTAATTGCATATAATTACTCTACTAGAGTAATTATACGTATTTTTTTATTTGCAACAAAAGAAAATGCTTTAGTAGATGGAAAAAAAATCTTCCTTCACTTCTCACGTTTAGTATGTTAAGACTCATTTAGATTTGATCTTTACCCTATATTTAAAACACCTACAGTTTATAAAAAAGTTTTTTGTACATTGTTAGACAAGTGAATTGTAACTTTTTAAGGCCAAAAACATCCTAAATTATTTTTATCAAAAAAGTTAGAGATTATCTCTGAAATAATATAGCATTATAGCTTTTATAATCATATTTAGCACTAACAATTTATAAAAACCAACATTTTGGAAAAAAAAAAAAAAAAAAAAAAGGTTTTGCGGTTAAAGCCAACCCAATCGTTACCAGAAATTCCCCGTTTTGATATGTTATCGAAATTGCCTAACCCACCAATGTTGCCACCTCTTAACTTTCTAATCCTAAATGATAACACGATTTTGTTTACCAGTAAAGCATAAATCAATTAAGCATGAATTGAAAGGGAGGTATACAACAGATTTAATAAAATAATAATACCTTTGTTTTCGATCTGAAGCCACTAGACATAGATGAATCATGACTTTCATGAATTGCTTCTGACGGAGATGCAGACAATCTCTTTGTAATTGGATCATCTAAAAGTTAGGATGAAACGCATCTTAGTTAGCTCTTTAAGAGAGGGTAAAGGGTTCGGGTCAAAATGGGTGATTTTGGTACAGGTCAGTTGTATTGACCCGAAAAAACTTTGCCATATCATATCTTTTTAGCTTATTATTAGAGTAAAATGCCGTTTTCGTCCCTGAGGTTTGGCTAGTTTTGCGACTTTCGTTCAAAGATTTGTTTTTCCGCATCTAGATCCAAAAGGTTTGAAATCTTACCATTTTCATCCAACTCGTTAACTTCATCCATTTTTCTCCGTTAAGTCAGGGGTATTTTCGTCTTTTTACCTACTTGTTTTTGTTTAGTAAGGGTATTTTGAATACTTGTACATATGTTAAATTCTTGTACATATGGTGAAAAAGACCGAGTTGCCCTTTAAGCTTGGTTTTAAAAAGCGTGAAGCGCACAAAAGCGACGAGGTCTAAAACCGAGGTGCGAAGAGCAAAGCGCAAAAGCGGCGGGATTTCGTACGCGAAGCGCAGAGTATTAATATAACATTTTTAAATTAGTTTGATATAATATTTACTATTATCTTAATCTTTTTACAATAAAAAATTAGATAGTTAAAAGATATATCATTTAATCTATAAGTAACCTTTGTTTACAACATAAAAAAAAACTATATGAACAACTTGAAGAAGCACAACTCTTTTAATGAAATAAGAAAAAAAAAAACAAATAAACATAACAAAATAAGTTTTATGTTAAAGTTAAAAAAAACATTGAGGATGAAATGTGTAACTTAATTAAAAAGCTTTAGGTTAAAATTGATAAAACCAAAAACATGAAAGTTGAAATGTGTAACTTAATAAAAGTGTTTTAGGTTCAAATAGATGAAACAAACACAGCCGTCATTGTCTCTCAGCCTCCATCTCCATGGTCGTTTGTTCCATTTTCACCATGTTTCTTCATCATCATCACAAGTAAGCTTATATTTCTTCATCTTCATCTCCATTCTTGAGCATAAAACTTTGATTGCATGTCTGTGTACATGAATCGCATGCTTTGCTCCTTTGATTTCCTCAGAAAAAGCGACATAGGCGCGCGCTTTTCGTACACATCTCGCCTTGTGTAACACAAAGCGATCCTGTATGCGCCTGAGGGCGCCTCAGACACGCTTTTTAAAACCAAGTCTTTAAGTTAACAAAAAAGATGGAAATACCCCTGCCTTAACGGAGAAAATGAATGGAGTTAACGAGCTGCATGAACATGGCAAGATTTCAAACCTTTTGGATCCAAATTCGAAAAAACAAACCTTTGGACGGAAGTTGCAAAACTGACCAAACCTCAGGACGAAAATGGCATTTTACTCCTTAGTATTAGTTTATTACTAACTAGTGCACAAGCGTGTCAAATATGATTACAAAAACTATCGTATGTCCATAATAATCTACTTTTTTTGAACATAATGCTTATAGAGGTTCTAACTTTTATGCATTATAAAATTATTGAGGCCAACATTCGGCCCAGCCCATCTTCATACAGCATAATAGCATATTATAAATGAGCCATGGAAACTTGGACTTCTGTGATTAAATTCAAATAAACAAATCAATACCTTCTGGAACTAGCCACCATAAATCGCCATGCGTCACTTTCCCGTCAAAGCCACCAAATAACAGATAACGAGAGCCGATAGATGTCATGGTATGGTAAGCACGGGGAGAAGGAGCTTCAGCGTTAGTTGCCAGGCGTTTCCACTGCACAGATACTGATGATAAAAATAAAAAATAAAAAATAATGTTTAAAGGAAAAGAAATCCAGACGGATTTATAACGGGATCCAACACGAGTCAAAGTTAAAAAATAAGATACTATAAAATTTAAATAATAGAGTTGGCAAGTTTGACTTGCTTAGTTATAAATGGGTCGATTCGTGTTGCATATCATCACTAACAGGCAGGTAGGGCTGCAAATGAACAGTTTGTGTACCATTCCGCGGGAAGTTCGTTTGTGTTCGTTCGTTTAATAAATGAACGAACATGAACAAGAAACTCCGTTCGTTTAGTTAAATGAACGAACATGAGCAGGGGGCGCGTTCGTTCGTTTATGTAAATGAATGTTCGTGTTCAATAGTTTATTATGGTTTTTAATTATTAGAGATTTTTAAAATACTTCAAATTTTCCACTAATAAAATAATAAATAAATGTTCATGATGAAAGATCTTGAGTGTATTCGAATTTAATATATGTTCGTTTGTTTTCATTTCTATTCATGAAAACTTTTTTGTGTTTATATGTGTTCAAGATCGTTCGTTTGTGTTATTTGTGTTCATGAGCGTTCGTTTGTGTTCGTTACCTAAAGTTAACGGATGAACACAAACGAACACAAACATGCTCATTTCCTTAATAAACGAACACGAACAAAGATTCTTGTTCGGAAGTGTTCATGAGCAATTCGAGAACACATTTCTTTCCTCAACAAACGAACACGAACAAGGCCTTGTTCGTGTTCGTTCGGCTCGTATGCAGCCCTACTAACAGGTCAAATGGATGAAATATAAAAATTTAGCTTAAAGGATTCAGGTCAAAAGTCTCTAAAAGTCAGATCTATTCTTAATACATAAAAACCAGTGAAATCATTTTATTCAAAAATCAGATTTCATTGTAATAAACCCCATTCTGAATTAATTCCATATACGTCCTTCTAAATTTCATGATTTCATATTTACCCTTTCAAATCACTAGAATATCATACATACCCATTCCATAGTAAATAAAATAAAATCAGTGACCAACTTTATTTGATTTTATTATCTTTAGTGACGCAAAATAGGAAAACAATATCACCGTGAATTATTTCCGAGCATAATGTTCCTCTTGCTTATGCATTTAAACAGATCGGTATAACTGATTTTTATTTCATTTAACAATAAGTATATATCATATGTTCAGCGTTTTAGAAGGGCAAATGTGATATTTTGAATTTTGCGAAGGTCAAATGTGTTTTAGGTCAACTCAGCTGCCCGTCTCGACCTATACCAACCATTACCTGTACGACCCGTTACCCAACAGACACGTTTTTGCCACCTCTAGTAAAGGAAATATGCTCAAAGCCTAAAAAATATGAAGTGGGCACTCACCCCTGTCTAGAACAACACAATCGTTAAAATAAACGTCATAGCGACTCAACCAACCACCAGTTCCATGGCCACCAAACATGAGAAGCTGAAAAGTATGAAATTTATTCAAACCATGGTAATAAAGTTTGCAAACGAATATACATACATATATGATATATATATGTGTGTGTGTGTGTGTGTGTGTGTGTGTGGTAGGGATCCTAAGAGAAACACATGCTAATTGAGAACCGTGAGAAGCATTCTGGACCACACATTTTCTCTAAGACAAAAAAAATGGATATATACATATGTGTATATTGTCAATTTATAATTATACACATGTGTATATTGTCAGTTTTTAAATTATACATATGTGTATATTATGAAACATATATGTACATGAACGATACCTGTTTTTCAACTTTAAACACGTATTTGCACATATGTACACTAGAAAAAACATGTTTAGAACCATAATCTCCATTTATATACATATATGAACAATCATTTACAAACATTTGTACATAGAAGTACATTATCAAACATAGATGTACAATACTTATGTTTCAATTTTAAACAAAGTATAGTTAAAGATTGGCAATATACACATGCGTATCTAACTATCTATCAACTATACATATTTGTATATATCCAAAAGAAATAGAACTGGCAGAAAAAGCTCCAAGTTTTCCAAAAAAAAATATATATTTGCATTTTTTTGCATTTTTGCTTAGGAAAAATGTGTGGTCCATAATTCTTCTCGCGTTTCTCAATTAGCCTAGTGCTTCTCACACGATCTTAACCCTATATATATATATATATATATATAGTTTTCTCGAGTTTGTGCGCACACACACATATATAGAGAGTTTTCTCACAAAGATGTGTGTATGTGTGTGTGGGCACGCACATGCTAACATGCAGCCAAAATATGGAGTAGGAGACGGAAAAAGGACTAACATAGTGGCCTCCAGAAGTAACAGTATGCCCACAACGGGCAGCTGGAGCTTGACCAGGAAGCTTCAATAGGGTCCATCCAGGAACTTCAGTATCTTCCTTACACAAGTAATTCAAACAGAAACTATTTTAGATAGATAAAACAGAAGTTGAAGAAAAAAAAACACAAGGTTAATATTTAATAATCAACTTTCATTTTTATTCTTTCCGTTTCCACGAGGATTACAGATCGCACCAAGGACTATTACTTTGGTTTTAGATAAATTTCCTTGAGCTCATAAGCCATAACTTTAACTTGTGATAGTGAATTGGGTATAGGTGTAATCGACGATTGAGTTTTGAACTAGCGGGATTTCTCTGCACGCTGCGGCGGGAATTTGGTCGGTATATGTTCGGTTTGTGATGGTGTCAGTATGGTACCAACACTTGGTTTAAAGTCATGATATGCACAAAAGAACGTGTTTTTCATTGAAAACCATAAAAACGAATACTGGTACCTGTTCTGGTAATAATAATAATAATAATAATAATACCGCTACCGATCATAAAAGCGAATGTTGGTACCGGTTCCGATTATAACAAACCGGTAGTAATGCCGATATTGTTTTGTGACAGTTTCGTCACGGTACTGTTTTGAGTAAAACTTTTTTTTCAACAAAGTTTATACTTGAACACCAAAAAAAAATTATTAAATAGAGTCGCTTATTCAACTTAACAAAAAAAGATAATGAACCCCGAGTTATCAGATGATAATCAAATTCAAAAAAACTAAATGGATTAAAAACGTAAACTAAAACTTAAAAATCTTTTAATATAATAACATTAAAAAAAGTTACTATTCATCAAAGGTTACAAATTATATATACAATAATATACTTAATGTTAGCTTAAGCATCCACACTTACAAGTTGATACACGCATATATGTGTGTGTATAAGTAATTCTTACAGCAGACCTAACCAATCAATTTATTATATTACACTTTAAAGCGTTTTAAAATGATAATAGCATACCTTCATCGATGAGACCCTTCAACGCCCATAAATCACCCATGATTGGCCCTCCACCTCCTGTGAACATTGACAGTATCATCTAACGAATATTACATTAAAAAGAAGAAAAACGGGCATTACGGTTGAGGTCGTATAAAAGCTACTGACTTATCTCACCTCTTCCACCATATACAAGCAACCGCTTCTCAACCATAGTGGCCGTATGGCCACACCTTGGTGGCGGCAATGTTCCCGAAACTGCCAGCTCAGTCCACTCCAACGACACTTTTTAAAAAAACATAAAGAATATCTTAATGTGGGATATAAATATATACGAATCACAATAATAACACGTAACTATAAGAAAAAGGATATGATTTCAAAGGAAAATATTTACTTGTATCCAAGACAAATACATCAGATAACCACTTTTTACCATCCCATCCGCCATACCTATAGTTAAACATTTACGTTTCACTAATACTATCGTGTAACATAAACCAAAGAAGAGATTAGAAAAAAGTAATGTGAAGTAGTTCTGACATTACTATTTTTTGATTCCCGATAGCTGAAGCAGCTGCAAAGTCTCTTGGTGAAGGCAAATCACCGAAACTCGTAAGCTCAGACCATTGCCATATATCTAAACATATAATTATACGTCAATGAAATACTGTTCAAATAATTTAAAAATGTTTAAAAGTGTTAAGTACTTTACCGGTATCCAGGACCCAAAAGTCTCCCAACCTGCAGGTTGAGTATTATTATTATTATTATTAAGTAATATTTGCTTTTTGTGATTACCCAAAAAAATAATCTTAACTAAAGGTTGATAGTTGAACAACCTTTTTGGTACCGAGTCTCCCGCCGAAAACAAACATATGGCAGTCGATTGCAATGGCGATATGAAATGCTCGAGGACTAGGTGCCGTTTGCCCTTCTGAACCACTACCGGTGCATTCAGGCTGAAACCATAGCTTATTATCTACAAAGTTTTTATAAAGAAAAAAATTACTATGATTTGATGAATTTCATTACTCGATGATTCCACACAAAACCATAACTTTTATAATATGTTCCAACACTACATCACTTATTATATACAAATGTTAGCACCATTGTAATTCCTTGAGCACCAAAACAAAAATAGTACTAGTTGCAGCCCGGCCACACCGACCGAACCACATAAACTTTACTATGTTGCATCAGTTCCAGACCTAACAACAAACCCTAGCATTATCCACATCGAAACTTCTATCTATCGATTATTCGATTTCTCATTAGTTACACAAAGCAACACACTAACTGATGCCCTAGCCTATATTTTGGCAAGAATTAACAGTATAAAAACTATTTATAATAGGTGAATCATCTACCTACCAGTAAGAAATGAATCATAACTGATAATAAAATATGAGGAGGGAATTAAGAATAGCTACCGATGTCATATACAGAGATGTCATTGAGGAATTTCTTATCAACGAGACCACCAAACACTACGATCTTTGACTTTCCGATGTTGACTGCAGTGTGGCCACTGCAATCGCAAATTCAATCAAAAACGGTTAGGTTAGGTTAGATGAATTAGGGATGAAATTGGTGGTTTTACCTCCGAGGTTGAGGAAGTGGTCCGGTGAAATCGGCTGATGAAGCTCGAACCCAGTAATGCATAGCTGTCTTCTGTCTGTGTTGGAGGAGATATGTTCTATACAAAAGAACACAAATCTGAATAGTAGCAGTTGTATTTTACTTCCTGCTTTATTTATGAGAAAATTGCAATTTACGTCCTTTATTACGTTTCACTGATTAAGTTTAGAAAGTACACAGGTTGTTCTTTACGTTTGCACATGATTATAGCCGGTATCCTTTGTTTCGTACCCAATTAGTTTTCGGTGTTAACTAAGATCATGTGTCACTCACATAACTGTATTTTTATCCTTCTTTTAGTAAAGTTAAAATATATATTTAGATTTTTTATATATTTTCTCTCTCATAAAATTACGCCTCCACCACAAGTCCACAACACCATTAACCCCATCTCCACTACACGTCTGCACCTCCACCACCATCCCCACCGATAAAAAAATACCATGTTAAAAAAGTGCAATTTTCTCGGAAAAAAAATAAACAAACCCTTTTCACCTGCTTCATCTCCCCGAATCGGCAAATCCCCATCTGCAACACTCACAAATCATGTCAAATTCCGAAGAATCAAGCCCTTTGTTGTCAAACCAACCTCAACCCACCACTGATCCAACCACCGCCGATGAAAACACCAACAAATCCACCACCAAAACCCTACCACACCTGATATGAAGACAAAGCAATCTCCACTTCCGATTGCACCAGTATACGGCTCGACCGCTGACGGATTGTCGTGGACTCACGCCAGAGCTAATTTGATTGGGGAGCCGTTAGGATTCAGGATTATTCGCTTGTCTCGATCATAATGATGAGTTCTGTAGTAGTGGTGAGTTTTTTTTATTTTGTTATCTCACTTGTTTGATATTATTAGCTTAATTGTCTAGATCTAGGTGTAACAACTCTCAAAGTACCCTAAGAGGAACCCTGATCAAAACCCCGAACTTGTACGGCGCGACCCAGCACGAAAAACGAAGAAATCTATAACAGGACTCTCCGGAGCGTCGCGGGGGATATCCCTAATTCTTCCGCGACACGCGGGGGAGTACCAAGACACGTAGCACCTGAGCGCGACAAGTGGCAAGCCGGAGATGGTCATTTGCCGGCGACAAATACAAGTGGGGGTGAGGGTGGATGTGGGTCGGGAGAGATGAAGAAGAGAGAAAGTGTGCATATGAGAAAGAGAGAAGAGAGAGTTTGGGTTTTTAATTAAAATGTTTTTTGGATTTTAATACTAATATCAATAAAAATAAGTTAAATGGTTACAAGACGAATTTGCCCTCATATGCAACGCACATGATCGAACTTAACTAGGTTAGGTCAAAAGGACACCGGTTGTAATCATGTGCAAACGTATAGGACATTCAGTGTACTTTTTAAACTTAAAGGGCATCGCCTGCAGAATCAATGAAACGTAAAGTGCAATTTTCTCTTTATTTATTTATTCATTTATTTTAAAGTGCAAACTCGCAAAAATATTTATCCTTTGTACATTATGTTATGAGACTTGAACTCTCAACTTAATAGTAATTAATATGCACGTTTTTTATACCTTTGAAAGGTGTATATAGTTTCGGTATGGTTATTAGCCTTAACTGAACCTGAAAGGCATCAGTTAATTGATTTTCGGTTTATTCGAGGTTTGATTCAGTTAATTTCATTTAATAACCAAAATCAAATTTGGGCTAAAGTTTTTGCTTAAAAAAACATGAAATTGAGGTATAAATACATGAAATGGATGTGTAAATACATAAAATTGAGTAATAAAAGCTAGAATTATATGAAAATATAGTTGGTTCGTTTCGGTTAACTAAGAGTACAAAAACGATAACTGATTTTTGGTTAATTTGGTTTTCGATTCAGTTTTTGCTTCGATTTTAGTTAACAGGTCAGTATTGCTCACCCCTACACCTCAGTACCACTAAACTACAAGTCTTTTGGCTTGTTAACGTTCCGGACTTCAAGGTAAATTGGTTGAATTGTTTAACATGAAATGACTTGTATGTTTTTTTTTGTGTGTAAAAATATCAACTATAATTCATACACATGTAATACTGTGTAACCCAGACACCGTCTGGTTATCTCGCTTATTTAAATGTGTCAAACGGGCTAGCTTGTTGGTCTGTTTAATTAAACAGATTGGCAAATTGACATGTTCAGTTAAATCATGTTAATCGGAGTACAACCTATTTGTTAAACAGATTGAATAGGACAACCAAAACTTGAAAATTATAGTGTCGTGTTCAGATCGCGTTGGAATGGTATCTAACAAAAATAGTTTCAAGTAAATCTCGTTGACTCAAACATGACATATTTAATAAATTTGTTTCTCACCCCATAAAAGATTTTGAGTAAATTGCAGTTTTACTCTGTGTGGTTTGAGGGCGTTGACACCCTACCCCCTATTTTAAAAAAAATGTTGTCTTACACCCTGACATTTCCTGATTGCATCAATGTGCCTTATGAGGGGTAAAATTGTAACATTACCAAAAGGGATTTTTCGTAATCTTACCCATGTTTGTATAGTAAACTTCAGTTGTGCAGCATGTACTTTACTTACGCTAACACGTGTATACCTTGTTTTATTAAAGACGTCTTCTCCGGCGATGTTCCGACCACTCCGGCGATATTCAAACCACTGGAGCAAAACTTGATGCCACCGGGACCGAGTCGGAAGCATGTTGGAGCAAAACCTATTTTATTAAAATAGTATTCCTCATCAAAACACTTTCATACCCAAAACATCACACGATTTCTTCCCTGGTGCCACCGGGACTGAGTCGGACGCAGATCGGAGTTCTGTTACTATGGTCGAACATCGTCCGACGTCTAAACTACTCTATCTACACTTTCAGTTTGTTCCTGCTTCGTTGTCTATGACCTTCAGAGACTCGCCGGAGGGTTTGAACGCCAGCCGAAACCGAACCCGACCATCCGACCTCCATCGTCGGTATTTCTCTTATGCGTTCATGAGATTTCGAGTAGGGCTGATGCAACTTGGTTGCAAATGGGTCATGGGTTCAAGATGAGACGGTTCGACAGATCAATGTACAGGTTTTTATATGTTCGATTGGTGATCATGAACCCGGTTAGTTTAGAGACGAGTTGCAGGTTTTGCTCCGGTGGTCGGAATATCGCAGGAGTGGTCTGAACAACGCTGGAGAAGACGACTTTAATAAACAGGGTGTAAACGTGTCAACGGAGGTAAAGTATAAGGTGTGAATGTGTTGTTTACTCTAATTCTTTTTTTATTATAAGGGGCAAAAATGTCTTTTCACATGCTGAGGGGGTACATTAATGCAATCAGGCAAATGCGGGGGATAAGACATCAATTTTTTTAAATAGAGGGTAAGAGTGTAAGCACTCCTAAACCACATGGGGTAAAATTGCAGTTTATATATGGGTTGATATACCAACACATTTAAAGGTTTATTTAAACGTTTTTATATGCATCTTTAAGATGATTATAAAAAATGTTAGATCTAAAGTCGGATACCAATTTTTAGTTTTGATATAACTGTTCATTTCCGTTAATGAAATTATTTGTCTTTTGAACTTTTTATTGACTCTTCATTTAAGTGTTAGGATCATATACAAACTAAACTAAATCTAAAAACTATAAGACCATGTGTAGTGGTTTACCCCAATAATGCTCATACCATGGGGCGTTTTGCGACACGTGGCAGCTCAGTCAGCATGGTATTGCAAAAGTGCCGTAGTGGGAATAATGCTCAATAACGCACCATGCAATCATTTCACAATTATTATTTAAACCTATATAAATTAGCAACATGTATATGCATAATGAGTTGTAACCTATGCATTGGACGTTTTCCAAAAAAAAAAGTTGATTTTCTACTTTTCACCCAAATGTTTATATCTTTTACAATTTTAACCCTACATAGTTTGGTTTTATAACTTTAACCCAAAACTTTTCATTATTTGCAATTTAACTTCACAACTTTTTTCACTTATAGTTTTCATCTTTCGCAAATTTTCGTTTTACGTATAGTTCTAAATTTTTCGTGTTAATACGACGCAACGTGCATGTGTGGTTCAACGTTTTTACCTCTATTTTTCCACGTTTGAAAGGTTCGTCGCAACACGCATATCCTAGGTTGAGTCAGTGTTGGTGGTCGATGACGGTTGTGTGACATTGGTACTATTTGACACCGTTTTACGCATCGCCGCAACACGGGGTGTGCTTTGAGGGTTTTCTAAAGAAAAAATTGTTATGCATATGGTTGTCGTAACGTTGGCTTTGGGGGTTTTCCAAAAAAAAAAAGATTTTTTTACTTTTCACCAAAAAGCATGTCATAAATTACTTTTAACCCAAAACTATTTATTTTTTTACTTTTAACCCAAAATTTTTTATGTTTTGCAATCTATCCTCAAAACTTTTTTTACTTTCAACTTTGGCCTTTTATAGTTTTCATTTTCCGCAAATTTTTCGCTTTATGCTTGGTTCTAAATTTTGTGACTTAACACATTGCAACGTGCGTCTTTGGTTTAATGTTTTTACGTTTCGTTCTAAATTTTGCGAGTTAACACGACGCAACGTGCGTGTGTGGGTGAACGGTTTTACATCGTCTATTTTTCCCCGTTTGACAGGTTTAACATAACGTGCGGGTCCTAGATCCACTTTGTTATAACTAAAGAATCCCCGCCGCATTGCGGCGGGTCGCAATCCTAGTTTTTTTTTTTAATTTAAAACATAAAAATCTTCATTAATTTAAAAAAATGACACTAGAAAAAAACAGAATATAAAAAAACCGAAAAAAAATAAAGTAAAAAAAAAAAAGATGATCTAGAGTCCATATTTTTCCCGAATTTTTTGGCGATGCATTTGCGCAAGGATCAACGCGTCGCCTTGGAGATGGTCGATTGGTTTGGACAAAAACTCAATGTCCTTTTCCATTTACCTCGCCTCTTGCATCTCGTTAAACTTTTTGGTTTCGGCCACTCGTTCTTTCATAATCTTATAACGTTGGTGGCCGAGGTCGTGAATGTCTTGGAGACGACGGTTCATCTCCTCGAAATCTTCCTTCAACTCGAGATCGGAAGACGACTCCACCGTTTTTTCCCGCTTCGCTTATCCTTTCTTCTACCTTGCGGTCGGGTCAACTCTTCTTCAAGTTGCTCTTCGTCAAGCTCCACAACATCATTTAGATCGACATTGCGGGCATCCGATGTCGGGTTCGGCTTGTTGTTGTGAAGGTTGCGACCCGCCGGCTTGACCAAAGCCGAAGGTGGGAGGCACGAACGGAGTGGCGCCACTCAAGTAAGCCGCGTACGTTAACATGCTCGGGTCCATTTCTTGAAGGTTAAACGTGTGTTGCGGTTGGGTTTTGTTCGGGTTCATGGGTCTTGCGGGGACACCAAAGGGGGGTCGGAATGGATGCATGGTTGTATAAAATATAGAAGTAGGAGAGAAAGTGTGTGTTTTTTTATAAAAAATAGGAAGAAGTGGGTATTATTTATATAATGGGTAAATTTTGGAATTAAAAAAAATAAAAATATTAAAGAATTGACTCGCCCCTATGCACAATTCAGCGTTTTATTTAAAACGCTAATTTGATTTTTTTTTTCAAAAAAAACGCCAAACAACGCCTAGTGTAATTGGGGGGGGGGGGGCGTTTTTGAGCGTTTTTTTTTTAATTTAAAAAAAAAACGCCTCACTACGGGTGGTCTAAGAACCAATGGAATAGTAACACATGGCATAACTCGTAAAGATTCAGAGAGGGTATTTTTGTCTTTCACAATATGCATAGATAATGAAATTCCCTATTTTCATGCCATTAAAACTTCTAACTGGTATAATTGAAGATTCACTCGCACCAGACTTTTTCAAAGTTTCCACTCAGATTTCTCTTCATCCATTACAAAATCGCAAGTAGATCCGTTCTTCACAGTCTTATAATGCCCCCACCATGGGGCATTATCCGACATGTGTCATCCCAGTCAGCATGGGGCATTATAGCATAAAGTGGTGTAGTGGGAATAATGCCTGATAATGCCCCTTCCAATCATTAAACAAAAAAAAAAAAACAAACTACTTTCTCATTGGTGGGTCAAATCCAGTCAAACCTTCCTTCTTCCAATTTAGGCGTTTTAATTATAATGCCCAAGCAATTTTTTTTCAAAAATAATGCCCCATAATGCCCTATGTAATGGGAGAGTGGACGTTTTTTTTGAAAATAATGCCCCCATAATGCCCCACTACACATGGTCTAACAATTTACCGCTACACATGGTCTAATAAAAGATTACTATCTTTTAATGCTTTCAAGCATTCTTTTACAGATTTGCTTTGTAAGACCCGAGGATAAAATAGTCTGGGATCCATTTTCACATTTAAATATTTGTCGTATCTTCCGTTTTGCCACCTATGTATAATAAATATTTAAAAACTCATTAGACAATGTGTAGTGGTTTAGCCAAATAATGCCTCTACCATGGGGCATTATTCGACACGTGGCAGTCCAATCAGCATGGAGCGTTATTGTAAAAGTGGCGTAGTGAGAATAATGCCCAAATAATGCCTCTTCCAATCATTAAACAAAAAAAACATACTAGTTTCTCATTGGTGGGTCAAACCCAGTCAACCATTACACAATACAATTGTAGGCGTTTTATATATAACGCTTGGGCAATTTTTTTTCAAAAATAATGCCCCAAAACGCCTAGTGTAATGGGGGGGGGCGTTTTTTTTCAATTTTTTTCAAAAATACCGCCCCACTACGGGTGGTCTTATGCCATTCAGTAACATGTAGTTGCGATAGTTTACATTTGTAACCTCTGTATATATTTTTTTGAGTTAATTGCCATTTTCGCCCCTGAGGTTTGGGCACATTTGCCATTTTAGTCCAAAATGACACTTTGGTACCATTTTGCCCCCCACGTTTGTAACTTTTTGCCATTTTCGTCCAAACAATGACACTTTGGTACCATTTTGCCCCCCACGTTTGTAACTTTTTGCCATTTTCGTCCAAAAATAAAGTAACTTTTTGAGCCATTTGGACGAAAATGGCAAAAAGTTGCAAACGTGGGGGGCAAAATGGTACCAAAGTGTCATTTTGGACTAAAATGGCAAATGTGCCCAAACCTCAGGGGCGAAAATGGCAATTTACTCTATTTTTTTTCTTGTCTACTTCATCTAAAGTTTAATACTCCCTCCGTCCCATTAAATGTGTCGTATTTTGAATTTTCAAAGTCTTTATTTATAAACTTTGACTTTAATTATATATTTTTTGTGTTATTTAAAACTTGATGAAAATTAATCCGATAAAAACACTTGTAAAACACACTCAAATCATATAACTTTCATCAAGTATTATCTAACACAAACAAAATTATTTAAGGTCAAAGTTTATAAATAAAGACTTTGAAAATTCAAAATATGACATTTTTAGTGAGACAGAGGTAGTAACAAAAAACGTAGTAATCTTTGTTTTTTTAGTAGGTCCCTGTGGTTTGGCCAGTTTTGCCATTTTAGTCCAAATCTCAAACTTTTTACATCTGGGTCCCTGTGGTTTGCATTTTGTTGCCATTTTAGTCCAAAATTTAAAAACCCTATTTTTTTATTGTTGCAACCTCCTATTTTGTCTTTTAGTTCAGGGGCATTTTGGTCATTTTGCTTTTCATTTAACATTTTCTTAATTCAAAAATTAATATATATATATATATACACACATACATATACACTCTGCTCTCTCTCTCTCTTCTCTGAACTACCACCACACCACCACCACCCCCACCACCGTATCATCCCCACCACCACCATCCCACTGCCGCCAACACCACCATCCCCGTGAACTCTCTCTCTAAAACCTGCACATCTTTCAGATTGATGAACACAACAATCTTGCAATTCAACAATACACTCTATGATATCAAGATCTGAAAATTCAGCAATACACTCAATATCATATCTGAATAATTAAGCAACACAACAACGTTCAGCAATTCTACGTCTTTTTCAGTACATCAGCCGCAAACAAAACCTGCAACTTGTGTTCTTCTTCGTTGCAACAGCAAACAACAATACTGACCTGTAACTTCGATAAATTTATGCAATAATCAAACCTGTAAACTATACGATTCTCACAAAACAACAACCAAATCTATTTGACTTCCTGTTCCTTCTTAATCAGAAACAACAATCTGCAAAACCAGTCGATCAACAACACAAAAACCTGCAAATCTTTCAGATTGATGAACACAACAATCTTGCAATTTATCAACACAAATTCAGATCTAAAACTTCCATGTCTCAACAAATACAACTCAAACTCAGATTTGATATAAACATATCAGAACTAACAGACAACTTCAGCGATTCATCATCACAACCAAAAACCTCAGTCATCGATCATCATCAATTTCACTGCCTGAAACATTACCGGAAGAGCAGAATCAGTCGCCGGAAGAGCAGAATCAGTCTGCTGCTGAGTTTCTTTCTAGTTAAGGTCTTATTTGGGGATGATGATGATTTATTTGGGGAAACTTCGAACCTCCTTCATCAGCGAGAGAGAGAAAAAGAGAGAGAGAGAGAGAGAGAGAGCTGATTATGTAGTGTCGGTGGTGAGAAGGGGGACGACGCCGAAGTGGGTGTGACTGTTGGATGGGACGACGCCGGAGTGGCGGTGGTGAGAAGGGGGAGGAGGTGGCGGTGGTGGTGGTGTTATAGAGAGAGAAGAGAGAGAGAGAGGGAGGAGGTGGCGGTAGTGGTGGTGCTATAGAGAGAGAGAGAGAGAGAAGAGAGAGAGATGTGATTATGCTGGGGATGATGATGATTTATGCCCCCAATATCAGATCTAAAAAAAACTAAACATAAATGACCAAAATGCCCCTGTACTAAAGGACAAAATAATCAGTTTTCAACAGTCAAAGTAGAGGGTTTTTGGATTTTGGACTAAAATGGCAACAAAATGCAAACCATAGGGACCCAAATGTAAAAAGTTTGAGATTTGGACTAAAATGGCAAAAGTGCCCAAACCACATGGACCAAAATGGCAGTTTACTCTTGTTTTTTAACTATAACTTTTTCAGGTTGTGATTGATTGATACATATATATTGATGTGCTGATGTCATAGACCGATGTGCTGATTTAGATAAATATATATGCTGATTTCATAAATCGATGTGCTTATTTCTTAAAATGACATAGTAATTTCATAAATTGATGTGTTGATTCCTTGATATGTATAACGCTAATTAGATAAATATGTGCTAGTTGCATAAATTGATGTGCTGATCACACACAGTTACGTACTGGTAATGAATTAAGGAATCATAAATAACTGATAAAAAACAAAATCAAATTACCAGAACATCTTTACGATCATAACATGCAACTAATTTCAACAAAATATCTCAGCTTGTTGATGAATTTGAAGCCAACGATCACGCATGAACGATACGAGATGAAAGGGGCTAAAACAGTTTTCAGCGAGATTAAATGGGTTGTTCAGGGAGGAATCCTTAATAAAAATATCACAATTACTATATTGCCCTTAATATTACTAATTTACATAACTAATTAAGAACTTGTGTTAACTTAAAAAATATATTATATTATTATTGCACAAAAAACAAAACATGATATCAAAGTGAAATTCATTAATGAAATATGTGCTCTATCTAATATTAGGATTTAGGCGTGCTAGCAGATTTACCATGTCTATAGCTTTCCATTTCAAATTATTCATAATTCAAGTTTTCTAAATTGTAAGTTTTAACTTTGGTATATATTGATAAATGACAATAATTATCTATGATATGCTAGCATCTTAAATTGTGTTAATTCATTTTAATTTTATTCAAAGTTCAAAGAAATTGACATTTTTCTGATTATGGGTGGTCTTAAGCATTTTTATGGTATTTATCATCTTTATTTACATGAGATATTTTTTTATTCAATCCGCATAACAACCTAGTTTCTTATAAAAGAGGGTAAATTACAAAAATCGTCCTTTATGTTGACACTAAATTGCAAAGTGTATCCTTTATTTTAAAAAAGTACAAAAAACGTACTCGATTTTTGCGATCCCCTACACATTATGTCTTTTATCCCTAACTTAGTTACTTTTCATTGTTAAGTGGGTGTGAAATGACCTAAATACCCTTACTGTTAAATAAATAACTAAAAAGTTAAAATAAATATAATTAATATATAAAAATTCATGTGGGACCCACCACCCACCCCACCCTATTCATCTTCCCCAATCTTCACCACCTCCACCTTTCACGACCACCACCACTTCACCCCGACGTCGGAAAACGCCACCACCTCACCCTCTCAACATCATCTTCAACAGGCTGTCAACAACTCCAAACAAGCAATCAACTGTCACACCCCAATCGATGGCGGAATCATCGGGGCATGGCACTGAGCGAAACAAATTGTCCAGAAGTTTCCATAACAATTATCAATACTATTTAATTTAAAATAATACGTCTCATACCGTATCTTAAACAGTACAACAAATTATTACAGATAAAATCTAGGCAAATATTCTGTTCCGACAACTCAGATTTAAACATAGATAATTTATTTGTTGGTTTCTAGGACCTCTTTTCCTAGCTTCGATTTCATCACAGCACAGAGAGCATCCTAGATCTTTCCTAGCCTCAAGTTCACAGCATGCTAAGCATGTAAACTTCCTAAGCACCTGTCACATACGTTAAAATAAAGTCAATACATAAAATGTAAAGGTGAGCATACAAGTTTGATAATAGCATATAGAGTTCGAATTCGTTTACGCATAACCAGCACGTACACATAGTGAAATGAAGCACGTTAGTTATCGACATAGATCCATCGATACCAATGACTGCGGGTTGACTGCCCGAGGCAGTTCGCAATACATGATTACCACCATAATCCATGCAAGTAAAAGATCCTTAACAACCCCCGTGTGAACGGGTGCTGAGTCCAAACTATAGTACTATCGTTGCTAAGGCAGGCAGACAACATTCCATGTGTAAACATAACAAACAAGCATTCATAAGCCACGTATAACATGCATTAACGGTTAGTGTTCAATTTGTTTGAGTAGTGTGATAGTTGTAGTTTGAATATTCGTAACGTATGTAACACCCAAAAGTGTTTAAGGCAAAAAGGGATCGAGTATACTCACAGCGATTAATGGATTGAAGGGAGCGCTTAGCGAGTACGGTTAGCCTGAATAGATTTGATAGCATGACGATAAGTGAGACGTAAAATGGAAAACAAGTGTTGGAGAGTCGGACAGCTGATCGATCGACGGTAGTCCGATCGGACGGCTGACCGTTCGGTTGATAGTCTGCTCGGACGGCTGTCCGGTCGGTCGGTAGGCCGATCGGATGGCTGTTCAAGTGGATTGTTTCTTCCTTTGAGAAGATGTGGTTGTGTATGATGGTTTGACTTTTGAAGTTTTCGTTGTAGCATTTGAAAACATGAAAGTACCTTTGCCTTTCAGGTCGGTCGATCGGATGGCTGTTCGATCGGCCGGCAACCCGATTGGTTAGGCATTCAAATAAATTGCAATGTTTAGTCTTTGGATCGGACAGGTGTTCGATCGGACGGTCAACTAGTCATAGACTTTAATGAAGTATGGTGCAGTGGATCGGATAGTTGATCGATCGAATAACACAACTGCTGTTCGATCGGACAACAGGGTGTCACCTGATCGGACGACTGTTCGATCGGGTGGCACTTCTAGTGCATTGAACATGTTGAAAAAAAAATCGATTAAGTATTGATGCATAGTATCTCATGATCCGAAGAGTAATCCGATCGGACAGTAGTTCGATCGAACAACAGTTCGTTCAATACTAGTCTTTAAAATAATTCAATTGTGTGGGACCATGTGTTAGCCGATCGGCTGGCTAGTCGATCGGCTGATTATCCGATCGGCTGGCTGTCCGTTCGGACAGCAGTCCGATCGGTCAGCGTCCTGGCCTGATCAGCCTATTCGTCTAACACTTGGCTGTTCTGGTTTGTTTGTCGTTATATCGAGGTATTTTGACAACAAGTAGAACCATAGACCCGTCGTCCTTGCTTGGTTCCCCTGGTCGGACCAGAATCACCCAAATCCGGTCGGTGGATTGTTCGGAACGGAATTTAACGTTCAACCTGAAATCGGTTAACCTTGTGGATAGAATCCGGATCTTGAGCCATCTAACCACGTAAGTGATTTGTAAACCGGCTCAGGGTCCGTTTCTACAGGTTTTGAAGTTATTGAGTGAAAAGGGTTGAAAGAAGATTGGAAAATCCATCTTCCAATCCTTTTCACCGTGTATATCTTTAGATCTACGAAAGTTCCTTGTTTGTTTATGTGGAAATCGGCTGGATCCAAGTTATTCTTGGTGGATTGAAGCCAAATCATGAATTTCTTCAAGAACCCATGATGACATCATCCTAGAACACTTGATTCTTTATGATTTCACGGTTAAAAGTTAAGATTTGAAAGATAGAAAGGTGTAGGAGTGTGTATAGATCAAGAAAGTACAAGATTTAGGATGAAATCTTACCGGAATCGAGAGAAATCTGCGAAAAGATGAGCTGAGCGTGCTGGTCGGTCAGAGGTTTCCAAAAGTGGAAAGAATGACAATGACAGGGGTATTTATAGGATGCCAAAAGGGGTAAGTGCTGGCCGATCGGCCAGGCAGCTCGATCGGACAGCCTGTCCGATCGGACAGCAGTCCGTTCGGCTGGCTGTTCGATCGGTTGGGAGCCTGATTGATCAGTCGCACCCCTCGAGTGTTTTGCGCGACGATTTTTGATATTTCGATTGCGAGCGGTACGATACGATAGGGTTTCCTAATCAAATTACTTTCAGTCCCAAACACTCATATCTCGCATAATCTATTTTTCCACCATTTATCATAGTTCGTTCACGATTCGGGTTCGATTGTAATTCTAGTTAGATTTCGAGTTTCGATTGAGCTTGCTTGATTATCACAACTCAACATAAATAAACATGCACAGGTAACACGTAAGGCACACACACACGTATAATAACAAGTAAAATTCGTAGCTCGAGTTGCGATTTGAAGTTGATTCGATTAGCATAGCTTGATTATTGATTAGTTAACTTTATCGCATTGTTACTTCCTATAATTCACAGTCGTAAGTCGATTGATTAACGATTAACACACATCGATTATTGTCATTAACAACACTTACGCCACATAATACGAATTAACTAAAGTAATTTCTACAAGTCAAGTTGCGCGAAATTGGTCGTTGACTTTGACCTTGGTTTGACTTCGACTTGTGAAAACACGGGGTGTTACAGCCTCCCCTTGTTTAGGGAATTTCATCCCGAAATTAAGCTGGAAGTTGTACATCACCGTGAATCACGTTTGAGAACTTTCTCTTTCTAGACTTTCTCTTTAAACAGCTGCGGGTACTTAGCCTTCATGTCGCTTTCGAGTTCCCAAGTGAACTCTGCGCCTCGTTTGCCTTCCCATCGGACTTTCACAATCGGAATGCGAGAGCGTCGGAGTTGCTTGGTTTGGCGATCCATGATTTCGACAGGCTTTTCCACGAAGTGTAATGTTTCGTTCACTTGTAGATCGTCTAGAGGAACATATAAATCGTGGTTGGCTAGGCACTTTCGGAGGTTTGACACGTGGAAAGTCGGGTGGACATTACTAAGTTCCTCCAGTAGTTCGAGTCTGTAGGCGACTTTTCCAATCCTTTCCAGAATCTTAAAAGGTCCAACATATCGAGGCGCGAGCTTTCCCTTCTTGCCGAATCGGACCACACCCTTCCAAGGTGATACCTTTAGGAGTACGTGGTCACCAACGTCAAATTCCCGGGGCTTGCGTTTCTTATCGGCATAAGTTTTCTGTCGATCCCGAGCTTTCACTAGGTTGTCCCGAATTTGGAAAATTGTGTCTGTCGTTTCTTGTAGTAGCTCCGGACCGGTTAGTTGCGAGTGACCGATCTCGTACCACACAATTGGCGACCGACATCTTCTTCCATATAATGCCTCGAATGGTGCCATTTGGATGCTAGAATGATAGTTGTTGTTATACGAGAATTCGACCAATGGCAGGTATTTATCCCAATTACTACCGAAGTCTAAGACACACGAACGGAGCATGTCTTCAAGAGTACGGATCGTTCTTTCAGTCTGACCGTCGGTTTGAGGGTGGAAAGCGGTACTTAGATTAAGCGTTGTACCGAGTGCCGTTTGAAACGTTTCCCACAGTCGTGAGGTAAACCGAGCATCACGATCAGAGATGATGCCACGAGGCGTCCCATGATTACAAATGATCTCGTCGGTGTAGATTCGGGCTAATCGTTCTACCTTGTAGTCTTCTCGTATCGGCAGAAAGTGAGCTGATTTAGTCAAACGGTCGACAACAACCCATATCATGTCGTGACCTGATGACATGTGCGGTAGCTTGGTTATGAAGTCCATGGCTATACTTTCCCACTTCCACATGGGAATTGGTGGTTGTTCGAGTAAGCCAGAGGGTCTTTGATGTTCGGCCTTGATTCTAGCACAAGTTAAGCATTTTCCGACGTAGAGAGCGATATCCCTTTTCATACCCAGCCACCAGTACTTATAGCGAAGATCCTGGTACATTTTGTCGGCACCTGGGTGAATAGAATACCGGGATTTGTGGGCTTCGTCCATCAGAATTTGCCGCAAATTGGTTCGCTTGGGAATCCAAACTCGGTCTAAAAAGTGAAATATCCCGTTCGATTTGCTCACAAGTTGGGCTCCATCGTGGTAGATTCTTTCTCTCTTCAGGGTGCGTTCGTTAAAACATGCATGTTGAGCGTCGCGGATGAGGGTTTCGAGATCGTGTTGGGCTTGAACATTACGGGTGCTAAGCAGATAGCTCTGTCTGCTAAGTGCGTCGGCGACAACATTTGCCTTGCCTGGGTGATAACGAATCTCACAGTCGTAATCGTTGAGAAGTTCTACCCATCGGCGTTGACGCATATTAAGTTCCTTCTGATTAAAGATGTGTTGCAGGCTCCTATGATCGGTGAAGATCGTACACTTGGTACCATACAGGTAGTGTCGCCAAATCTTTAATGCAAAAACAACCGCGCCTAGCTCGAGATCATGGGTTGTATAGTTCTTCTCGTGGATTTTGAGCTGACGAGATGCGTAAGCTATAACCTTGTCCCGTTGCATGAGAACACAACCAAGACCAAGGTTGGAAGCATCACAATAGACAATGAAATCATTGTTTCCGTCGGGCAATGTGAGAACAGGAGCGTTGCAAAGCATGTGCTTGAGGGTTCGAAAGGCAGACTCTTGTTTGGATCCCCAAACAAAAGGCCTGTCTTTATGCGTGAGAGAGGTAAGTGGTACAGCGATCTTTGAGAATCCCTCGATAAATCGTCGATAATAGCCCGCTAGTCCGAGAAAAGAGCGGACTTCAGACGGGTTCTTAGGCGTAACCCAACCCTTGACAGCTTCAATCTTCGCAGGGTCAACGTGAATGCCTTGACTATTAACAATGTGAACCAGAAACTGAACTTCCTCCAACCAGAATTCACACTTGGAGAACTTATCATAGAGTTGGTTCCCCTGGAGTAACTCGAGAACCAAACGTAGATGTTGCGCATGTTCGGTCTTCGATTTGGAATAAATTAAGACATCGTCGATGAATACGATGAAGAAACGGTCGAGATATGGTTTACACACGCGATTCATCAGATCCATGAAAAACCATTGGTGCGTTGGTTAAACCAAAAGGCATAATAACGAATTCATAATGACCGTATCGGGTGCGAAACGCGGTTTTGGGTATATCCTCCTCTTGAATACGTAGCTGATGATATCCTGAATGTAGGTCGATCTTTGAGAAACACGTAGCGCCTTGTAGTTGATCAAACAAATCGTCGATGCGAGGCAGGGGATAGCGGTTCTTGATAGTCAACTTATTCAATTCCCGATAGTCGATGCACATCCGGAACGACCCGTCCTTCTTTTTGACGAAAAGGACCGGCGTGCCCCAAGGAGAGGTGCTCGGGCGAATAAAACCCTTCTCAAGTAATTCCTGGAGTTGGGTTGAGAGTTCGCGCATTTCGGACGACGCAAGTCGATAAGGAGCTTTGGCAATAGGATTGGCTCCATGAATGAGGTCGATACGGAAGTCGATATCGCGACTTGGCGGTAGTCCGGGAAGATCCTCTGGAAAAAACATTAGGAAATTCTCGAACCACAGGAACGTCTTTCACTTCCTTCTTCTCTTTCTTTCCCTTCTCCGCTACTACAATGTTAGCCAACAAAGCTCTGTATTCCTTGCGGAGATACTTGCTAGCTTGCACACATGACATAAGCTTGAGACTCTTCGAAGTAGTATCACCGTATACACATAATAAGTCACCATTTGCGAGCGAAAATCTAATCATCTTGTCGAAGCACACAACTTCAGCATGGTTTTCTCGAAGAAAGTCCCTGCCTACTATGACGTCAAAACTTCCGAGTTGCATCGGAATAAGGTCAATTGGGAAGATGTGATTGTTGAGCTCAAGAGTACAATCACGGAGGACAGAATTAACGGCGACGGTTCTTCCGGTAGCGACTTCAACATCGAATGTCGAGGAGAGTGTGGAGCGTTTACGACTAAGGAGTTTCTCGAATTCGAATGACACAAAGCAATTATCCGCTCCAGTATCAAACAAACATGAAGCATAAACACCATTCACAAGTGACGGGTGGTCCGTAGGACAACCCTTAAGTGGTTTAAAAAGATTAAAATTCCATGCTTTACTTGGTTATTTGCTTGAACTTAGTAACTACGAGTTGTTTGGTTTTGCAGGTACTTAAGCGCATAAAATATGCCTTTATGATAATTAAATGAAAGTAATATTCAGCAAAATATAGTCCAGCATATTTGACCATAAGTTGTTGTGCATTCCCGAAGTCACATGAATTGGGAATTGACTTTTTAGAGGCACACTCACATGGGTTTTATGAAGGCAGCCATCAAGACAAAAAGTCTATCACGTGACTTCACATCATTATCATCCACATATCGAGATACATCATCATCAAAAGCAGACTTGAGGACAACAATTGAAATAATCATCATCATTTTGGGTGGCACATTTAGGAATAAAAGAAATATGACACGTGAACATGGGCTGGATCTCTTTGAGTGGGCCGCACAAGACCTTGGAGACAACAATCGAAACTATCAATTCACGTGGACTTCTAAGAATCATGTGGGCTTGATTTGGGCGGCATATATTGGATCAGGTGGACGGTAGCTTTGGTTTTTTATTGGGCCGCCAACATCTCAACTAACTCACGGCACATGGGCGACAAACATCAGTGGGCGGCACATCATACACACACGCATACTTCGAGATTGAAAGGCACGTGGATTTCTTTTGGCATACATTGAGATTTGGGTGGACTTGTAGGCCACCATTATTTTGTTAAAGAATCCATCATCATCGACATATATTGAAGACAGTTAACAAAAGAGGGTTTTCACTTGGAAGTTGGAATAATAATGATCATTATCATGTGGACTGCTGGGCACAAGAAAGAGACTGGGCGGCACACGTGACAAATGAGACAAAGAACAAAACTCAGGTCATCACCGTAAATTACGGTCTAACCGTAATTTACGGTGGACATGAAACAGGCTTAAAGCTCACCGTAAATCAGTCTTATCTCACCGTAAACATTTCATGTTCACCGTAATTTACGGTGGAGCCGTAAATTACGGTGGTGTCTGCGGAAAAACATGTAACTGCCTCATTAAAGTCAGTTTTATTGTGTCTTTTGAAGTGTTCTCATCATTGGACGGTTTTGGAACTCACTAGGGGCGATTTTGGGCTATCTTGCTTGGTTCTAAACAATTCCTAACATTCGGTTTGTGTATTCGATTTGTATGAACATTAATCGTTGTGTGAAGATGATGCACCAAGTCATGTGTGGCTAAACTTTTGGTGATCATCCTAGATGTAAGGTTTGCTTTTGAAACACTATGTTTGTGCTTGAATTTCTAGAATAATAACTTTGAATGTTTGTTTGAGTTATTATGGTGTTTGGATATTTGTTTGTAAATTGTTGATTATTGTTTTATGTTAATCTAAGCCATACGTTCTTGGTGCCGCTGGCAATCGAGATATCATGGGAGGGATTAGGGTTGGATAATTGTCAATTGATCATCGAGTAACAACCTCGCGTTTTATAATCCGAGTACTTAGTTCTCTTTCATCACAAACAGATAATCAAACACGAGCCTTGTCTATGTGGTTCTTTCTAGTTAAGCATAAACATTAGTGTGGATTAAAACCTGAAATCTAGGATGGTCGCTTGTTCCTAATCTGTTTACAAAAACACTCTTTGATTTGCAATTTACTTAGTTAATATTAGTTCTTAAAATCAAAACAATCAACTCTTGAATTTTAATTTCTGCAAATTAGGTTAATTGTAGTTTAATCGCAAAGCTTCATAATAGACATACTTTCCACATACTCCCTGAGTTCGATACCCTTTTACCACTATCTATAGTTGTTTTTGGGATTAAATTTGCGTGACCCACGACAATCACGTAAACAAGGAAAGTACCATTTACCACATTGTTGTCGGCCTGGGCTTGACTGAGGTTGAAAGTTCTGGCGCGTGCGGCCTGTTGTTGCTGCTGCTGTTGTTGTTGCTGCTGCTGTGGCTGTTGCGGCTGCTGTTGCTGAGGCTCTTGCTTCACAACCCTGTTTGGGCACATGTTGGCGAAATGGTTCGGGTCGCCACATGTGAAGCAGGCTCTGGCTTTGACTGCGGGTGCATGAGGTGCTTGTTGACCCTGTGGGGCAGTGAGTAGAGCTTGATTGGCAGGAGCTTGATGAATACGGCAGTTGGCAGTAAAATGGCCGTATACATTGCAATGAGCACAAAAGCGGTAAGGAATTGCAGTCGGGTGGTGGTAGGTGCAAGTAGGGCAGAGCGGGTGTGGTCCAGTGTATGCACGCTTTGCAGGCGGTGCATTGGCCACAGGCGCCGCTACTTGACGCTGTTGGGCAGGTACAGCTTGAATCGGTGCAGCAGTGATCGCACAGTTCTTGTTGCTGGAGCTGTTCTTTCTTTTGTTCTTCCTCTTGTTGCTTGATGAGGTGGGTTCAGCAGTTGGTGCGGTAGCGGTAGCTTGATGCAGATGCTTCGAAGTCTTGTCCCAGACACCAGCCTTAACCCGCTTGTCATTGATTTCAGCGGCCAGTAGATAGGTTTCCTCGATTGTCGTAGTCTTAGCCGCTTGCACAAAATCAGCAACACAGTCGGGCAGGGCCCGGATGTACTTCTTGATTGCCCTGTCAGGAGTCTTGACTTGATCGGGACAGATAATGCTGAGCTGTTTGAAACGAGCAGTGAGACCAGCATTGTCACCATCCTTCTGCTGTATGTGCCAAAATTCATCTTCTAGCTTTTGACGTTCGTGAGGAGGGCAGAATTCCTCTAGCATAACTTCCTTGAGCTCGTCCCACGACAGACCGTAGGCTGCATCGTTCCCTCGCTTATTCCTCTCGGCCGTCCACCAGTCTAGCGCACGGGACTGGAAAACGCCGGTAGCATTCAGAGTACAGAGGTCATCAGGGCAACCACTCTGTCGCAGAGTAACCTCAACGGAATTAAACCAGTGAAATAATGCAGTAGGACCTCCTTCGCCAGTGAATTCTTTTGGCCCACAAGACTTGAATAACTTGAAGCTGAAAGGCCTTGCGACAGCTTTGGGAACGTCGGTTCTTGATTCCTCAGACGATTTGCTGGCATTCTCATAGACATCACTCACAGCCTTTGCTACGCTTTTAGCGATGATGGAAGCAAGACGTCTGTCTCTCTTTTCTTGACGAGAAAGTGCATGACGGGATCCAGACGACATTGTCTGCAATAGACATCGCCAAGGAACTCAACACATTGTATTCGAATCTCACCTCACACGTTTACTACTTACTAAAGCTCAGTAACACGTACACTTACGTATCCACATAACACATAGAGCACGAATCACATAAGCACGTAGAGCACATAATCACGTAATACCTAAGCACGTAGAGCAAAGAAGCATTCTCACACAAGAGGCGGTCAGAATACAGAAACCTATCATTCAAAGCTTGCGATCGTTCGACCATAGCGATCGCGTTTTAGTATACCGAATAACGTATCGTAGCCTAAGGTTGTCCACAATCCAATGATTTGTTAGCGGTTTGAGATAGAAAAGCAATGTGAGTCGTATGTGTCGATCGAAGTGAAAGCAAAATCGAGTAAGTCCCCAAAAATTTAAACACATAGACAGGTAAAACACATATAAACTCATAAAATCGACGAATTATCAAAGTCAGCAGTTGCGGGCTCAAAATCGAAACACATAAAATTCGAGAAATATATTTTCTGCGGCTAGTAGACTTCGACTAACCAAAGTGATTCAACTACTCACACGGACCCGTTGCGCACATTTAACCTTCAGGACTGTGCCTTTTGCCTCGATTCTTGGGCATTTGGCACGCATCTCGTTAGTCATATCGTGACTTCGGTCGTTGGAGTTCGTCGAGACTTTGGTGGGAGTTTCGTAAAAGGTGCGGAACAAGTCATCAAGGTTAGGGTTTCACCCTTGGCTTAACAACTTCGTCCCTATTTTTAATAAAATTGAGGAGATTATTCATCAAAATATGGATTTCACTCCTAATTTGGCATAATTCCCCTCGTTTGTAGTTAAAATGCGGGTGGATGAAGCAACTTTAGTCGAGAGTTCGCGGTTTTCACACCTATTCTCGACTTTTATTGCCCATTCATAATGGAAAATTCAAGCGTGGTGATAGTGTAGAATAAGCGAGAATAGCGAGTGTTAGTAGTGAGCTCATGTATATTCCCTAACGGATACGCACAAGTCGGTCTGTTGGTTCTTAACTATAGTCTAGGTTTCTAAGACTTCGACCCGGACTAGGTCGAGTCTTGCCTAATTCCCTATAGTTATGGCTCTGATAATAATCTGTCATACCCCAACCGATGGCGGAATCATCGGGGCATGGCACTGAGCGAAACAAATTGTCCAGAAGTTTCCATAACAATTATCAATACTATTTAATTTAAAATAATACGTCCCATACCGTATCTTAAACAATACAACAAATTATTACAGATAAAATCTAGGCAAATATTCGGTTCCGACAACTCAGATTTAAACATAGATAATTTATTTGTTGGTTTCTAGGACCTCTTTTCCTAGCTTCGATTTCATCACAGCACAGAGAGCATCCTAGATCTTTCCTAGCCTCAAGTTCACAGCATGCTAAGCATGTAAACTTCCTAAGCACCTGTCACATACGTTAAAATAAAGTCAATACATAAAATGTAAAGGTGAGCATACAAGTTTGATAATAGCATATAGAGTTCGAATTCGTTTACGCATAACCAGCACGTACACATAGTGAAATGAAGCACATTAGTTATCAACATAGATCCATCGATACCAATGACTGCGGGTTGACTGCCCGAGGCAATTCGCAATACATGATTACCACCGTAATCCATGCAAGTAAAAGATCCTTAACAACCCCCGTGTGAACGGGTGCTGAGTCCAAACTATAGTACTATCGTTGCTAAGGCAGGCAGACATCATTCCATGTGTAAACATAACAAACAAGCATTCATAAGCCACGTATAACATGCATTAACGGTTAGCGTTCAAATTGTTTGAGTAGTGTGATAGTTGTAGTTTGAATATTCGTAACGTATGTAACACCCAAAAGTGTTTAAGTAAAAAAGGGATCAAGTATACTCACAACGATTGATGGATTGAAGGGAACGCTTAGCGAGTACGATTAGCCTGAATAGATTTGATAGCATGACGATAAGTGAGACGTAAAACGGAAAACAAGTGTTGGAGAGTCGGACAGCTGGTCGATCGGACGGTAATCCGATCGGACGGCTGACCGTTCGGTTGACAGTCTGCTCGGACGGCTGTCCGGTCGGTCGGTAGGCCGATCAGATGGCTGTTCGAGTGGATTGTTTCTTCCTTTGAGAAGATGTGTTTGTGTATGATGGTTTGACTTTTGAAGTTTTCGTTGTAGCATTTGAAAACATGAAAGTACCTTTGCCTTTCAGGTCGGTCGATCGGACGACTGTTCGATCGGCCGGCAACCCGAATGGTTAGGCATTCAAATAAATTGCAATGTTTAGTCTTTGGATCGGACAGGTGTTCGATCGGACGGTCAACTAGTCAAAGACTTTAATGAAGTATGATGCAGTGGATCGGATAGTTGATCGATCGAATAACACAACTGCTGTTCGATCAGACAACAGGGTGTCACCTGATCGGACGGCTGTTCGATCGGGTGGCACTTCTAGTGCATTGAACATGTTGAAAAAAAATCGATTAAGTATTGAAGCATAGTATCTCATGATCCGAAGAGTAATCCGATCGGACAGTAGTTCGATCAAACAACAGTTCGTTCAATACTAGTCTTTAAAATAATTCAATTGTGTGGGACCATGTGTTAGCCGATCGACTGGCTAGTCGATCGGCTGACTATCCGATCGGCTGGCTGTCCGTTCGGACAGCAGTCCGATCGGTCAGCGTCCTGACCTGATCAGCCTATTCGTCTAACACTTGGCTATTCTGGTTTGTTTGTCGTTATATCGAGGTATTTTAACAACGAGTAGAACTATAGACCCGTCGTCCTTACTTGGTTCCCCTGGTCGGACCGGAATCACCCAAATCTGGTCGGTGGACTGTTCGGAACGGAGTTTAACGTTCAACCCGAAATCGGTTAACCTTGTGGATAGAATCCGTATCTTGAGCCATCTAATCACCGAAGTGATTTGTAAACCGGCTCAGGGTCCGTTTCTACAGGTTTTGAAGTTATTGAGTGAAAAGGGTTGAAAGAAGGTTGGAAAATCCATCTTCCAATCCTTTTCACCGTGTATATGTTTAAATCTACGAAATATCCTTGTTTGTTTATGTGGAAGTCGGCTGGATCCAAGTTATTCTTGGTGGATTGAGGCCAAATCATGAAGTTCTTCAAGAACCCATGATGACATCATCCTAGAACACTTGATTCTTGATGATTTCACGGTTAAAAGTTAAGATTTGAAAGATAGAAAGGTGTAGGAGTGTGTATAGATCAAGAAAGTACAAGATTTAGGATGAAATCTTACCGGAATCGAGAGAAATCTGCGAAAAGATGAGCTGAGCGTGCTGGTCGGTCAGAAGTTTCCAAAAGTGGAAAGAATGACAATGACATGGGTATTTATAGGATGCCAAATGGGGTAAGTGCTGGCCGATCGGCCAGGCAGCTCGATCGGACAGCAGTCCGTTCGGCTGGCTGTTCGATCGGCTGGGAGCCTGATCGATCAGTCGCACCCCTCGAGTGTTTTGCGCGACGATTTTTGATATTTTGATTTCGATTGCGAGTGGTACGATACGATAGGGTTTCCTAATCAAATTACTTTCAGTCCCAAACACTCATATCTCGCATAATCTATTTTTCCACCATTTATCATAGTTCGTTCACGATTCGGGTTCGATTGTAATTCGAGTTAGATTTCGAGTTTCGATTGAGCTTGCTTGATTATCACAACACAACAAAAATAAACATGCACAGGTAACACGTAAGGCATACACACACACATATAATAACAAGTAAAATTCGTAGCTCGAGTTGCGATTTGAAGTTGATTCGATTAGCATAGCTTGATTATTGATTAGTTAACTTTATCGCATTGTTACTTCCTATAATTCACAGTCGTAAGTCGATTGATTAACGATTAACACACATCGATTATTGTCATTAACAACACTTACTCCACATAATACGAATTAACTAAAGTAATTTCTACAAGTCAAGTTGCGTGAAATCGGTCGTTGACTTTGACCTTGGTTTGACTTCGACTTGTGAAAACACGGGGTGTTACATGAACAACCAACAGCACTCAATTATGAAGAATCTCCCGCTCAAAAGCACATTTAATCGGTAAGTTTCATTTCGATTTCTGATTCTTTGCTTGCGATTTCATATTATGTATTCACTATTCAGATCGAATCATATTCTGTTAGTTCATAGTTCATGACGATGTTAGATAGGCAACCGATATACCTAGGGTTAGGGTTTGGTTTGATTTGTGTTTAGCTATCTCGAATCTAGTCAAATCGGTTTGTTGATTTTGGTTTCCATGGGGTTTTGTGACGATTTTAGAACTTTTAGTGGCTTTTTGCTTCGTATGTTGCCTAAGAAAAAACCTGTTGGAGTGGTTAAGTTTGATGATGATGACAGTAGTGATGATTGTACTGATAGTTTGCGTAAAAAGCGATGGATCGGTTGGTTTACCTATTTTTGTGAATTGATAATCTGTAGAACGACCACCGTCGGGACGATATGGAAGAAGAGCAGCGGTGGTGAGGAATTTAACATTAGTACGATTGGTATAAGGCTAGAGGATACGAATATGTAGGATATTGATGAGGATCTGCATAGCAGACAATTTGCTGTGTATGGTCGTGAGACTATGAGGCGACTCTTTGCGTCTAATGTTCTGATTTCTGGGATGCAAGGACTTGGTGTTGAGATAGCTAAACATGTCACTTTTTTGATCTTGTGGTTATAAAGTAATAATTTTCATTTCCTGTTAGGAGTCTGCGGTTGTGGCAGTAATTGGTTTTGTGTATGTCGAATATGAATATATTTTTGATTATTTGACTGTGATTACGCTGATTTTTCGACTGCAGTTAGTTCAAGTGTTCTTGTTTATGAGGTTGAAGATGATTGTGAGAGGGTGAGGTGGTGGCGTTTTTCCGGCAGGGTGAGGTGGTGGTCGAAGGTGGATGTGATGAAGATTGGGAAAAATGAAGAGGGTGGGGTGGGTGGTGGGTCTCACATGAATTTTTAAATGTTAATTATATTTCTTTTAACTTTTTGGTTAGGGTAAATTACTTTTTGAGTCCCTGTGTTTTGAGGGTTTTAACCACTTGAGTCCAAAAGCAAAAAGTTTAACGACCTGAGTCCCTATAAGCATTTTCTTTAACCATTTGAGTCCAAATTTCATTCAGTTAGATTTTCTCAGTTAACTTTTTTAAAATGACCAAAACACCCTTTTATATTAAAAAAAACTTATTTACTCTTATTATTATAATTACATTACATATACATATTACAAACACAGAACAATCTGTATCTCTCTTCCTCATCCCCTCTCTTTTCCTTATCTCTCTCACAACCACCACCGCCACCAACACCGTGATTTCACCCTCGGCCCTATCGCTCAAACACCACAACCCACCCTCTTTTCACGTGCCACAACCACCCTCGGCATTGTTCGCTCAAACACCACAACCCACCTGTGACGCCCTGCTTCTTTGTACTTTCCATAATTAGAAGGTCTTGTTTGTATTTCTATTTTTGGAAGTCCGGTGTCCTTGTAATCGTATTTCATTTCGAGCCATTGTAAATCCGAGACTTTGATCGTAATGAAATGAATCTTTTATACATCGTTTATACATGTTTATACATTGATACGTGCATTCGTCGATACATGATTCGTAATTCACATAAACGTAAATTTAAATCATAAACAACTAGCGAATATTCGTAATTCTTAAACGTTCCATGCAATCAAAACATTTGGTTATTCAATTTTAAGACTTATACACATTCAACACTTCATTGCTTGCTACATATACTTGTTACATCATTTCAGCACTTCATTCGTTCTTACAACACCGAATCCATGTTCAATTACTTGATTAAACTCTCACTTCAGGTTTTATTATGTATGTTAGGACATGATACTTGACACATATACAATTGATACACCTTAAATACATAAATACACAATGATTAATCATCTAATATGTTACATATACTTGTCACTTACAATCATGTTACATACTTATACATCACACTATTTGTCTAGTTAAATCGCGTTTTATTTCATGTTATACCTTGTTACAAGTTAGGGGAACATTGTTACATATTAATTACATAACTTAATCAACAAAAATTACACATTTTAATGTTTAAAAAAATGAATAAAAAGGAAATACAGGGCTGAATTCAGCACCCAAAACAGCCCCCTTGGGCTGAGTTTTGTGGGCTTGTTTCAATGATTAACCCTTCTAAACACTTCCAAAGCCCAACCCAATGTAACCCTAATCCATCCTCTATATAACCCAAGCCTCCTCCAAGCATTTTTCACTTTCTAAACACTCTCTATTCACCCTCAAAGACACAAAACCGTAGCTGATTCCAGGAGTTCGGACAGATTCAACACATCTTACAAAAGTGAGCATAACTCACTCATTTCTTAACCGTTTCACTTGATTCTTTTTCCTACTTACTTGGATTAACCTTAGGAACATTTCCACAGGTTTTTCATAGAAAACCAAGGTCTGGAATGTCACCAAAAAGGCTCCAAAGTTGACTGATTTTTCTGTTCTTGATTCATACTTTGTTAAAATTGATTAAACTTGAGTTATCTCATCTCAAACCTATGTCCTTATGCTTATAACCACATATATGGTTAGTTAGGCTTAAAAACAAGGTTGAGACATGTAAAATTAGTGGTGTATACCTCACAAACTTTCTGTTTTGTTCAAGGGTTTAACGCATAAGTGATGTTCAAGCCTAAAGCTTGATGATTGTGTGATTTAGGACTAGCTTGGGCTATCCTACTTGAAAATCCACACATTGCTTGATGTTTTCTCTTAGATTAGTTGTTCTTATTCCATTATTACTTGTAAGTTCATGACCCTCCTTGAATGTTCATAACATCAAGTGCAATGGTGAACATCTAGAGGTACCTAAATGGAAGACTTGTTCTTCCTATCTCTTACATGACTTCCATGATAAACAAAGAGGTTCCTAAATGGGGGATTTATCCCTCTACCTCATGCTTGATCTATATGACTATATGAACACTAAATAATACTATTATATTATCCAAATAATTGAATCCTTGATGATGAATTTATACTCAGATGTCAAGGTACTAGATTATATCATCTTAGACTTTGATAACTTGTCACTATTCTAATGGAACCTTGTTCCATGAAAACATTTAAACTCCTTAGAGTTTCATAGTGTCAAGAACAAGTGTCATATGTACTAGATGATTATTTTCATATGTTATTTTCATGTTATTTAAATTTCCGAATATATAATCTTCCGTTAACTCCCAAAACTCACACACCTACGTTTCTTCGTGTAGAAGGACAAGGTGCTCCAACTAATCAACCAAACAACTCTCGCGGGATTAACAAGTAGGAAAGCTTGCAAAACTGTGAGTATACTCGAATCCCCTCTTTACGTTTACCACTTTTGGGGTGTAACATGTTTACTTACAAAACTTACACATGAACTTTATACATAGATGCACAAACATTCCTATAACATGCTTGTATACGTGATTACTTGATACATTGAACTTGGGTTTATTTCATCTTGTGTTAGACTTATCATTAGCTTCGATCGAGCCTATCCTTGACATGTATAGCGCTATAGGATTAACGCACCGCCTGTAGACTTTGGGTTATGTCATGAGCTTATTGCGTTTCATCATTGGTTTGATATGTTAAACACATGCCAATTTTAATGTTTATCTTGTATCATTAGCTTGCCATAAGGAATTGTTTAAACTTATCTTTTTATGCTACATATGTATCAAACTTGTATACTCGCCTTTGCTTTTGCATTGAACTTTATTTTAAACATGTTACCAGGTTGAGGATGACGATTGCTATGAATTGAAGTAGCGTTGATGCTTAGATACACACATAGACGCTTTAGGTCTAATATGTTGTATTAATTTTTGTTCATGTTGTTATGTATTTTCGTTAAACTTGTTGTGTTGAAACACGGAATCACCGCTGGGATGACTGGACCGCTTTCTCCATGAGGGTGAAGAATCTCATCTTGTTCTTCCTCTTGAACCTAGATCTGCCATAGAGAAGACAAGAAAGTGGAGCTTGTAGAGATGACCGGTAGGGGTAAGAATCCCCTGTTTCCAGTAACAAAAGTGTGGCGGCTCCATCTTGTCCAACCCTAATAATGAGGTGAACACCTCCTTATATAGGGGACATGGGCCTCCCCTAACCTCAATGGGCCAGGCCCAATTAGGGGTTATCTCTACAAGTCCTCAGCCCAATGTAGTATATACTACAACGCGTTGGGCCTCGCGGTTGGGTTAGTCAGCACAATAATAAATAACTAATATAAAGGCAATAAGTAACAGGAAAGTCTGACCGCTCGGGTCGGGTCCAATACTATACCTCTACAAGTCCCCCAGTCTAGTGTTGCTCACGAGTGCAAGTGCTGGGAGGAGCACTAGACTTATTAGGAGTGCTGGGAAGTGAGGATTATTAATTCTATGTTTACCTGTCGCCGAGGCGCGAGAGCTTTGCTGGCCATGTTTATTGCGTCTGTCTTTCGTTGTGAGTAGAGATAATGGAGCGGTGAAATGTGCACGATAGTTCATTGTGGTAATTGGTTAGGCAAAGGCTGGTTGCTGCCTTTTGTACTGGCTTACTCTCATGAGCTGCCAAGGTTGCACATGTGCGTATATGTCCCGCACATGGACTTTGGAACTGGGTGAGTGTTTTTTGGCTATTGAGCGTGGGAGTATAAGGAACAAGGTAATTCAACCTGGATGATGAAGGGTCCTATTTATAGCCGGAGGGTGAAAAAGGGAGGAGCAGCTGTGCCAGCTGTGGTTGCGCGCCAGCTGTCCGACCAAAGGGACTATCTTCTTGGTCTCCTCTACTGTGGTCAGGGTAGTGTTACACGTGGCGCGCTTACGTTTGCCCATTCTGGGTACGCCGTACTGGTGTTGTCGGACTGCTCCTTAATTCGTCGCAGGTTTACATGGCTCTTGATGAATGGTGACACATGGTGTCCTTTATGTCGGAGGGAGCATCTTTGGTGCCACCTTGACTTCTTTCAGAAACTTCTAGAAGCTTCTGGATTCTCTTGCTGATGTAGGTGCCATGTAGGATGAAAAGGTGGTGTGGTCCTTGCCATGTGAGCAGGGAATTGGGACCATACCTCTTCAAGTCCCCCCAGTCCAGTGTGCCTTCTAGTTGAGTTGATCGTCTAGGAGGGATTCTGGACTTATGAGGGTCGTGGTTGTCGGGACACATCTTTGATTTTGTAAAGTTGAGCCTACTGGGCGCGCCGCGTGTGACACATTGGCAACTTGTAGAGTTGAGCCAACCGGGCGCATGGCGCATGGCGCATTGGCAACTTGTAAAGTTGAGCCAACTGGACGCATGGCGCATGGCGTATTGGCAACTTGCCAAGTTGAGCCAAGTGGACGCATGGCGCATGGTGTATTGGCAACTTGTAAAGTTGAGCCAACTGGACGCATGGCGCATGGTGTATTGGCAACTTGTAAAGTTGAGCCAACTGGGCGCTTGGCGCATGGCGTATTAGCAACTTGTCAAGTTGAGCCAATTGGACGCATGGCGCATGGCGTATTGGCAACTTGTCAAGTTGAGCCAATTGGACGCATGGCGCATGGAACTATAAAATATTCAACCTTTTGTATGACTATGTTGGTTGGCGCATGATGCGCGTGTGTTTATCCTTATGGAATACGTATACCTGGTGTTTAAATCTTTGTAAACTGTTGTCTACAATATTTGCACGTGTTAATCCACTTTGAGTCAGGTTATCGCGAATGAGAATTGGCATAAAGTTGCGTCAGGATAATGAAGAGGAAACCCTACCATGCACTAATCCTCCGCTGTGCCGTAACAACAATGTGTCGTGAGGCAAGGAGATGTGGCTTGTCTTGAAGAATGTAGGTGTAAACGAAACTTTATTTTAGCCAATGTGTTTTTGCGTATACCCAAAGTGGTGCGTGCATTTGTAGCTCAGTGTACGTTTTGTAAGCGTTTTCGTCTATGGCTAAACATGCGCGCGTGCGTGAAGGCAGCAGGGCCGCATGGAGCTTAGCATGCTTGCATGTGTAGTAGCAAGCTCGCCTGGAGATTGGTGTGCTCATCTCTAAAGGACCATGTGCGTATGACGACTTGCGTGTTCATGTGTGGAGCGTCGGGCTCGCATGGAGACAGAGATGATAGTGTGTATAACACCAGACTCGTATGGAGACCGACGTGCTGGCATGTAACAGAGCTTGCGTGCATGGCGACTTACGTGCTCATAAGTAATGGAGCATGCGCGCGTGGCGACTTACGGGCTCGTATGTAGAGGAGCATGCGACTGGCGACTCACGTGCTCGTATGTAGAGGAGCATGCGACTGGCGACTTACGTGCTCGTATGTAGAGGAGCATGCGACTGGCGACTTACGTGCTCGTATGTAGAGGAGCATGCGACTGGCGACTTACGTGCTCGTATGTGGAGGAGCATGCGACTGGCGACTTACGTGCTCGTATGTGGAGGAGCATGCGACTGGCGACTTACGTGCTCGTATGTGGAGGAGCATGCGACTGGCGACTCACGTGCTCGTATGTAGAGGAGCATACGTGCTCGTATGTAGAGGAGCATGCGACTGGCGACTTACGTGCTCGTATGTGGAGGAGCATGCGTGCATAACGCATGTGGGCTCGCTCGTAAGTAAAGGAGCATGCGCGCATGGCGACTTACGTGCTCGTATGTGGAGGAGCATGCGTGCATAACGCATGTGTGCTCGCTCGTATGTAGAAGGAGCAGGCGCGTATGGCGACTTACGTACTCGTATGTAGAGGAGCATGCGTGCAAAACGCATGTGTGCTCGCTCGTATATAGAAGGAGCAGGCGCGTGTGGCAACTTACGTGCTCGTATGTAGAGGAGCATGCGTGCAAAACACATGTGTGCTCGCTCATATGTAGAAGGAGCAGGCGCGTGTGGCGACTTACGTGCTCGTATATTGTTTGCCCTGCAAACAAGTCAACAAGGTAAATTATAACAAAGGATTTGATATATGAAAGCATTGTACCGAAGCCTTGTTCTTAGGAGGAGTTCGTTCTATGCATCCAAACTCCGTAATATGTGAAAGCAACTTCGAACTTCGGAATGGTGTTGGACTATGCTAGCCCGTTTGCTTATTGCAGCTGCTAAAAAATGTCAGTAGCGTTGAAGTTGAATAATAATAAGCAATGATACTAGTCTGCGCCGGAAATATCGTAAGGTTAATACTCGTTAAAACGATGAACTACTAGCCATGTCGTTGAATAATTTCGTTTGCTAGACGCTAGCCGGTTTACGTTATCGGGGAAAGCGTGAAAACAATGCGTTACTAAATAATTCAAGTGTTCACAGCCGGGTACATGTGAACATTGTACATATATTAACTAAAATGATATGTACCCAAATGCATATTTAAAAGTCGTACACCGACTCTTGTAGCGCGTAATAATGTGTTTGAGCCATAAATTGAAAGTTATGGTGCAAACTTAAGATTAAAAAGCAGAAATGTGAACTAAATAAAAACAAGTTCAAATTAGCCTTTTTAGAACTCCACAAACTAATGGTAGAGCTGATTCGCGCGGCGGAGACACGGCCACGCAGAAGTGGTTATTTGTTGGTCGTGCGCCACGGTTTTCTTAATCACAACCCTCTTAGGGTGGAAGTATGGCGTGCTAAATAATGCTTAGTCGTAATACACTAGGAGGTATATGCAATTTAGCTACGAGTATGACAATTATATAAAGTATATCGTACATGATACGTATATCTCATGGTCGCTTGAGCATGACGATCGTACGTATGTGCGATGTACGACGAAGTCTTGTGTGCATGCTTTTTCAGTATTCATCGGTGCGCGTGAGGGTCACTCGTCTCGTTTTAGCAATTGAATATATTGTCATTCCCCGCCAAATGTGAGAGCAACTTTGGCCCTCGGGATGGTGTCGCATCATGCTAGTATCCCAATTTATTGCTACTAATAAAATGTTAGTAACGTTAAATTAAAATATTGATATTAGATAAATAACAAGTGTATATTCGTATGTGTATATACAACATGTAACGAGCGTGTATATCCTCATAGTAAAAAATCATTTTTATGCTTTTTACTTTGTGGCAAATCGGACCATCAATTTTTAATTGTAAGGGCCAATACTGTGAAAGGTTATAAGTAGTGGAGTAAAAGGAAAAGCTGAGATGTGAACCTCAAAGCTTGACACGTACCCTTATAAACCCTATCAAACATTAAACACTATGACACCTTTTAGGTTTCTTTCTCAGGCAAAGTTTAGAAGCAGTTCTTTTAATGGTGCTATCTTGTGAAGAAACACATGTGAACTTTAGGATAAGACATATTCATTTTTCATTTGCCACAAATATTCAAGAACACTTTATCAGTTATATATCATGAATTTTAAATTCATATTTAAAGGCTGAATATACTTTTTTTTAGCTAATTAACAACATGACGATCGATGCACCCTAGTTACTCCGGGGGTCATAACGTCCGGTAGGGTGTTAAAAACAACAAAGTTTGTTTGTAGGTGAGAATGCTCGCGTGAGAGGCGGAGCACCTACGACAGCAGAACTGTTGAATTGCCGACGTGCGCGGGGTGATGGAGCTTGTGCACGCCATGCGCCGCCACGCGTATGTGCTTATCGGACGGAGCTCGCGCGGCGTATCGGAGCGTGTGCACGCCATGCGCCGCCGCGCGTTTGTGCTTATCGGACGGAGCTCGCGCGGCGTATCAGAGCGTGTGCACGCCATGCGCCGCCGCGCGTTTGTGCTTATCGGACGGAGCTCGCACGGCGTATCGGAGCGCAGGAGGAGTTTGTTCGAGCATCGAGCCCGTCCTACGGCTTTATCGAGCATGAATAATATATATACATATGCATGTTTTTTTTTTAATAATTGTTAAATTATTTTTGAACATATGTGTATTGGTAATAACATCATGATGAGCATCACACGAATAACAAACTGTCGTATAGAAGACGAAGTGTCCGTATATTCGTTATGTATATATATTAAATGACTGGACTTTTTGGGCTGCTGGACTTCGGTGTTGACTGGACCAGATCCATACTTATTTTTGGTGTACTAAAGACCCAATTATGGGTCTGCTTAACAACCGGATATAAAAGAATATCCACCTCACTTTGTTAATCAGTCAGTTGCGGTGTTTTTCGAGAAGTTTCTTTCATTTGCTGACTTTCGAAGGTCACTTAGGGTTTTTACCCTTTTGACCAGATTCGGAGCATATATTAAAGATCTTGCGTTAACGATCTTGTTTAGCTTCTATAGATCTGTTCGTGAGTTTTTTAACCGGAAAGTATACGCCACAGAACATCCCTACAGGTCCTCGGGGAAACATTTATACTGCTGAATTCTCAATCAAAGTGAGGCTGACGGTAAAAGTTGATGTATTTTCCGCAGCTGCAACCTCTTTTAAACAGGACCAAGTAGATTGGCCAAAAAGGTGATATGTATTTGATGTGGTTCAGGTGGCTCTCAACTGGTTGATAGCACAAGATAATGTGATCCCTATTCTAGGAGCCAAAAATGCAGAACAAGCGAAAGCCTTTGGCATGGCCTTGTGTTGGAACCTGAAGGTTTATTCATGTAGGTTAGCATAGTTTGAGGGTTGATTATGTTTATGTTTAATTTACATGTTTGGGTCGGTTTTGTTAGTATTTGGGTTAGTAGACTTGTGTCGCATGGGCTTAGGTTAGTGGCCCAGTTGGTTTTGTATTTAAGCACACCATTACCTCATTGTTTGAGGTTGTTGGTTTGGTGAACATTGGGGGCGACACAAAGGAGAAGGAACCGAGTTCCAATTCGAGTCTTGTATCAGTCTTTGCTAAGTCATTGAATGCAAGATATCGGTTTGTGTTTTGTTTATTATTTTCATCTTAGATCTTATATATATTCTTGAATCACCTATTGATTGGATTCCGCACAATCAATAGGTTGTTTGATATCATTGAGAGATCCTCACGGGTTTTACAATTGGTATCAGAGCCATTGAAGCCATTCAAGGGCTCGGTTTTGATATCATTCGGATTCAAGAATCGTTTGTGCTACTGATCCTTTTTGTTGCATGTTTTGCAGTGAAATACTTAATCTGTTCCTGACCGATTCATCAAAATTATACTGATTTTGGTTTGTTGATTTCTGAAAAAGGTGTTTGCTGATTTTACGGGAAGTTGGTGGTCAACAGATTCAAAGATTACGATATCTTTGAATTTTGGAAGTGCTGAAAAATCGGGATTGCGAGTAAACAGATCTTATCGTTTATTCTTTTGCAGGTTTCGACTCGCAACCATCTCTGTTGCGGTTCATCACGTTCTGGTTACGACTCGCAATCATCATTGTTGCGGTTCATCACGTTTTGGTTTCGACTCGCATTCACCACGGTTTCGGTTCATCCTGTTTCAGTTGCGACTCGCAACCAGTAGTCATTTTCCACTCGCAACCAAAGCTGTTACGACTCGCAACCTTGGTTTCGGCTCATTCTGTTTTAGTTACGACTCGCAACCACAGCAGTTTCGACCCAGCTGTTACGACTCGCAACGACACTGATTTACGGACATTTGAACTGTTGACTTTTGGACTTAAAACAAAAATCAATTAATTAATTAACTAATTAATTAAACATGTCGTCAAACAACAGTGAATTGACTGCCCTTAATCAACAACAAGAATTGGATTCAAAGCTGGGTACCACAACACGCATTCCTAGGTTAACTGATGCTAATGATTTTCCCGAGTGGAAGTGGCGCTTTGAACAGCATCTGAAGGTTAAGGATTATAAGCTGTGGCGAAGCATTTTGCGAGGTCCTAGGGAAATCATGATGGAAAGCTCAACTGAACCAGGTCTTAAGGTAAAGAAACCTAGGGAACATAGGTTAGCATAGTTTGAGGGTTGATTATGTTTATGTTTAATTTACATGTTTGGGTCGGTTTTGTTAGTATTTGGGTTAGTAGACTTGTGTCGCATGGGCTTAGGTTAGTGGCCCAGTTGGTTTTGTATTTAAGCACACCATTACCTCATTGTTTGAGGTTGTTGGTTTGGTGAACATTGGGGGCGACACAAAGGAGAAGGAACCGAGTTCCAATTCGAGTCTTGTATCAGTCTTTGCTAAGTCATTGAATGCAAGATATCGGTTTGTGTTTTGTTTAAAAAAAAATACAAAAACATTAAAAATTGAAAAATACAAAAAGAGGTGTGGAAGGACTGGGAAATGACATGAATTTTCACATTATGGTCGAGGGCTGACTCATGTAAGACCAGTATCGAAATAGTTTGACTCTAGTATGATGTGTTGGTAGGCTCTATCCTTAAGACTGGAAACATTGGCTGTTTCTGTTTAGAACTAAAATTGTACATGACCTCAGGAAAGAAAGTCACTTGGAATTAGCTCATTTCTATTTGAATGTCTGTATGTTGTCCCGATACACACAATTTTGGTCTGACTCTGAAATCTTCTCTGAAAAAGTCGTGTATCTCCTCTGCTGCATCCAGATATATGCTGACCTGGAGGTGCTAGGCAACATCAGCTTCTGCTGCATCCAGATATATGCTGACCTAGCTGTATGTTGTCGTTCTGTAGATCAATTAAACACCCGAAAGAGGCCCTCTAGTGCCCAAAAGAAACCCAAGAAACCTATATCAAACTGAGAAAAACTCATTTGATCTGTATATTATACCATCTCTGCTTAAGATCTATTCTGTTCTTTTCTCAATCTATTCCCAGTTAAGATTTCAGAGATCTGGATTGGACTTGTGAAACATGTGGTAGGGAAGCTACTTGCATGATAGAGTGTGCTGTTATAATTCCGGGATTTGATTAGTATTTGTTTTGAGTGTTCATTGTTAAGATATCAAAACATGATAAATTGAGTTACAGGCAGTTATATGGAAAAGGTCTAGGGAGATGAGTTTAAGGGGACAAATATACTGGCAATTGTCTAGATCATTCAGTAGTAGATCAGTGTTGATAAGTGAAGTCAAGCCCAAAACCTTGTGATTTGATCCCTGAGTATCTATGCAAATTTCCTTATTTTATTTTGTAAATAATTTTGTTATTTATTTTTTTTTTGTTTTTGTTTTTAGGTTTTTGTTTTGCAAACATTGCTCAAAAGGTTTAGTGGAAAATTTTAAAAAAAATTAAATCTGAAATTAAAATTCAGATTCATGGGTTTATGTTGAGATATTTTTGATAAATCTGTCAAAGCCCAATTTGTTAATGTTGAGACCCAAGAGTTAAAAGCCCATGATGGCCCACGATCAGATTTGTGGTATAAAAAGGGTGGTTGCGAGTCGAGACCTCATTTCTCACTCGCAACCAAGCCTTATTCTCTCTTTTTCTCTCAAGATTCCGGTGATCATCAACAGTTCCGACTGGTTTCCGGTTGCGACTCGCAATCTGCTTCGTTAATCATCAAGGTATAATGACGTCATCATTCAAGTTTTGCAGGAATTATGAATGGTTGTTGAATATTCCGATGAAGTTTTGAAGATTCTGATGAGGTTTTGAAGATTCCGATGAGGATTTGAAGATTCCGATGATGTTTCCGATGAAGTTTTGAAGATGTTGACTCGCAATCAAGAACACTGAGGACTAGAAACCAGTGGTTACGAGTCGCAACATAAAGATTGCGACTCATGGTTGCGACTCAATGTTTGTCAGTTGCGACTCATGATTGCGACTCGAAATCTGTTGGTTGCGACTCATGGTTGCGACTCGCAAACAACTGGTTTCGACTCGAGACCTTTTGGTTGCGACTCATGGTCTCGAGTGAACAGTAACAGTGTTTGTTTTGGTTTTTATTTTTATCACTGTTATATTCGAAAGTTGGAAACTTATTTGATTTGTGTTGTGTGCAGAAAATGGATTTAAAGTTTATATCTTCTCATAATCAAGTCGGATATTTGGCTCCTCCACCAGAGAAACACAAGCAGCTGTACACGTCATTGATGAAAGGCTTGAATAGTTGCCGGATTGTTCATGCTCTTCGTGAGAATCCTGTTGTTTATGAAGAGCTTATTCAAGATTTTTGGAAGAGTGCCAAAGTAGAAGTTGTTGAAGGAAAGGGAGCTATAGTTGCTGAAATTCAAGAAAAGAAAGTTATAGTGACTGAGCAGATGATTAGAGAAGTGTTAAGGTTTAATGATCAGGAAACGGATCCTATAGAACTTCCAGCTGGAACAGTGGAAGCAATTCTGCCTCGTTTAAGCTACGAAGGAAAGTTTCCTCCCTTGGTAAAGAAGTTTGTGCATCCATACTGGCGTCTGTTGCTGCATATGTTTCTTTTGTGCATGACAGAAAATAGAGGGGGAATTGATCAGTTGAATACTACTCAGTCTGCTGCTGTGATTTGTGTAATTACAAATGAGTCGTTCAATTATTCAAGATATATTTTGGAAGCGATGAAAAGGAATGCAATTGGACTTCGAAAGGATAAATTTCTGATGTATCCGAGATTCTTGCAGATGATTCTGAATGATAAATATCCAGAATTGAAGAGATCTGGTAATACGTTGGAATTGAAACCAATGGGTCCATCATGTTTTGGTGCACTTACTACAAAGAAGGGTACTGAGAAGAAGTTTGAAGGTTTGATTAAATTGGAGAAGTTTGGTCAGTTTGCAGAGACGGAAGATGTTAGTGAAAATCTAGAAATAGCACAATCTGTTTCAGTGCATAGTGTACCTGCAAGTGCTATTGTTGCTGAAGAACATGATATTCGTATGGATGCTGAAGATCAGCCTGAGACAGAGATTTTAACAATAGACTCTGACGATGAAGGTGTTGAGATTATGTGTGATTCAGGTGAAGATGAAGAGCTTCCTCCTGAAGCTGAAGTTGATACTGCTGTTTCTGCTGTTCCACCCGTGATTACTGCTGAAAGTTTGGCTTTGTTATTGAAATCTGTAACTGATAAGATGAGAAATCCTCCTTCTGATCTTTCAGTGTCAAGTGAAAAGCCTAGTGAAGACCCAAAGGATTCTGATTCCATGCCATTGAAACGGAAAAGGAGGGATCCTCGGCTCGGAATGTATATTGAGCATAGCAAAGATCAACCCGTAATTACTGATGAAGATGATGAAGGTCTTTATGACTTCGAGTTTGAGAAGAATGTCACCGATACCACCACCGCTACTGAAGACATCTTTGATTTTGATGTTGATACTGGAAGAACTGATATGGTTATCACTACTGATGATGTTCCGGTTACTAGTATTGATGTGGATACCACTGTTGAGACAACGTTACCTAGTGCTACTGAAGCTGCAGGTTCTTCTAGAGTTGATCTTGATATGCCTAGCAGTTCAAGTGGTAAAAGACCTGAAGAGCCATTTAGAATGCCGTTTGATGATGATTCGAGTGATGAAGATGAGTTTGTCAGCATGAGAGATATGAAGAAAAGAATGGTTGTCCTTGAGCAAGATTCCATTCATAAAGATGCGAAGATTATTCAACTAGAAGATATGGTTGTGAAGAAAGATCAACAGATTGAGCAGCTTCAAGGAGATGTTAGTTTGTTGTTTAACATGGTGTATGACTTGCGTGGAAAGTTGGAGAAGAAATTTGGACAGGAGTTCTCAGATCCAACTGATGTTGAAAACAGGAAAAAGGCTTTTGAAAAGGATGATGCTGAAAGAAGTGCTGCTATGGAACATTACTTTAAGAGAATCATTGATCCTGTTGCAGACAAAGAGAATGCTGAAAGAATCAAGAAGAAAAGAGAGTTTGTGATTATGAAGAATCGGAATCTAAATCCAGATGATGATGATGCTCATGCAACTCATCATTTGATGGATGTTGGTGAAACTCTCTATGATAAGGTTGGAAATCGTTCTGGTGTAGTTAGCTGGGGTTATGATCATGATCGCAAGAGATGGTGGATAAAAAGGAAGATTGGACCTGTTGAGTGGTACAAACATCCAGGCCAGTTTCAGTCGTTTACTAAAGTGGATTTGACGAATTTGTCTAATGCACCTTATGTAGATGATAAGCCTGGAGGAGTTGGATATTTATTTTTCGAAAGGTTGAAAAGGGAGGTTCTTAAGGGTTTTCCTTCAATGCGTACTGCAGAGTCCATTGTTAAACCCGCTAAAGGCATCAGAGATCCATATACAAACAAGCGAATGAAGATTGTGCGTTGGCCTGTAACTGATAAAGAGAAGATGATTCCATTGGTGAAAAAGATACCACAAGGTGCTCTGAAGTCCTTACATTTTTGGTCTTATGATGAGCGCTTAGGGCAGGCAGTGATTGTTTGTGATGATGATGTGTGTTTTCGCTTGGTGGATCAGATTGATTTACTGAATGTTGCTCATGAAGATTTGGAAGTGTTAGCTCGTCATCAAATTAGAGCTACTGAGAAATATGAAGAAATTGCAAAAGCTTGGACTAAAGCTGTTGCAGCATCTATTCATATTCATACAAAGGGTTTCGGTGGTATTAAGGATCGGTTGCAAGGTGATCGTGAAGGTTAAAGTTTCAAGAACCTGCATGCATAAACCTAGGGGGAGATTGTTGGAACCTGAAGGTTTATTCATGTAGGTTAGCATAGTTTGAGGGTTGATTATGTTTATGTTTAATTTACATGTTTGGGTCGGTTTTGTTAGTATTTGGGTTAGTAGACTTGTGTCGCATGGGCTTAGGTTAGTGGCCCAGTTGGTTTTGTATTTAAGCACACCATTACCTCATTGTTTGAGGTTGTTGGTTTGGTGAACATTGGGGGCGACACAAAGGAGAAGGAACCGAGTTCCAATTCGAGTCTTGTATCAGTCTTTGCTAAGTCATTGAATGCAAGATATCGGTTTGTGTTTTGTTTATTATTTTCATCTTAGATCTTATATATATTCTTGAATCACCTATTGATTGGATTCCGCACAATCAATAGGTTGTTTGATATCATTGAGAGATCCTCACGGGTTTTACACCTTGGGTTGGAGTCTAACTAGCGATGAGGTTAACAAGCTTCGTGGTTTGGCTTCAAAATCAAAACCCGTAATAGGTTTTCTTGTTGAGAAGTTGTAAACGAGAGAAGAAAAGAAAAGAAAAAAAAAGAGAGTTCGTTGTGTCTTGTAACATATCACGCCATGCGCCGCCGCATATTGTGCTTATCGGACGCACGGCGCACGGCGCGTCGGAGCTTGTGCACTTATGCGCGGCGCGCGTTTGTGCTTATCGGACGCACGGTGCGTCGGAGCTTGTGTACTCATGCGCGGTGCGCGTTTGTGCTTATCGGACGCACGGCGCACGGCGCGTCGGAGCTTGTGTACTCATGCGCGGTGCGCGTTTGTGCTTATCGGACGCACGGTGCATGGCGCGTCGGAGTAGGGGCTCGCCATGCACAGTGGTTTTTTCGCTGAAAACCTTGTTTTAAGGTGAAGTAAGAACGATGATGCAGGCTTTGTAAGGAGACCACCATTTTCTCTTGAAAACGAAAAGGAGGGAAACTTTCTTAAGACCACTTTAGCTGTTGACAACAGCTGTAAAAGGACTGAACTGATTTGATGTTGTTACCTTGAAAGCGAGGTGCTCTGATATCCGGGTGAGGACAAAAGAGGTGCAGGCTCATGTGACATGTCAGAGAACTTTATATGGTTGTGTACAGCTGTTTTTTTTTCTTTTTTTTATTACAGCTGTAAATGCTCTGTATTTTTTATCATTTAATAATAAAAAATATCTTGAAAGTTGAAAAGACTCTTATCTATTGAGATAAAAATCGAAATTTCTTGAGTATTTTGAAAGAACGGAGGTGATGTTCTCATTTCATGTTCTCGAATATCATCAAATAATAAATTAACAGCCCTTTTAAAAGTTTATGGCTTTTGACGGTGACGTAAGAAAGAAATTAACAATTTCTTTTCTTTTTGCCATACCTTGTTTTTGATAGAAGATTGCGTCAAAGAAAAGCGAAACGTACCTGGTTTTTTTTTTCTTTTTCATAAATCATGGCTAATCTTCGTCAACGGAGGCATAAAACCCACAAAGCTTGGATCTCGAAATTATGACTTGAGAAAGTCTTGTACGGCAACAGATCTGAGCTCTCTTGTACATGAGGTTGTGAACCCCCTTTGAAACAAATGTAGATCTGAAGATTTTTAAGCACTAAAATAAGTGGAAAACCACAGATCTAGAAGTTTTTGGAAACATAACACAGATCTGTGGGGTTTGTCCATTCAAAGATCAAGAGTGTCGCTCTAAGAACACAGATCTAGAGATCTAAGGATAAAACAAGATGTGATCAACAGATGGTTAACATAAACTCGGATGGCGCCAATGTTGAAACACGGAATCACCACTGGGATGACTGGACCGCTTTCTCCATGAGGGTGAAGAATCTCATCTTGTTCTTCCTCTTGAACCTAGATCTGCCATAGAGAAGACAAGAAAGTGGAGCTTGTAGAGATAACCCCTAACTGGGCCTGGCCCATTGAGGTTAGGGGAGGCCCATGTCCCCTATATAAGGAGGTGTTCACCTCATTATTAGGGTTGGACAAGATGGAGCCACCACACTTTTGTTACTGGAAACAGGGGATTCTTTCCCCTACCGGTCATCTCTACAAGCTCCACTTTCTTGTCTTCTCTATGGCAGATCTAGGTTCAAGAGGAAGAACAAGATGAGATTCTTCACCCTCATGGAGAAAGCGGTCCAATCATCCCAGCGGTGATTCCGTGTTTCAACATGTTGTTATTTGAAATTCCTTGTAATATTTGACAAGTTAATCTATGCAATGAAAAATGGTTTATTTAAATATTGTCACAAATAGTGTTATGAAGTCTCTTGCAATCTTTTTCGTCCCGCTCCGATGATTCCGTCATTGGTTGGGGTGTGACACCACCCTCTGGTCAGATTTCACCTCAAAACTCATTCTGAAACCTTCTGTTCGCGTTTCAACCTAGCATATCAGAACCAAATGTCACAAAGCTTTACTCTCAACAAATGGTTATTAATTTCTATGAATAAAATGTTGTTGAGCCAACACCAACATTACTTGTTCTCCGAAACCAAAAGAGGTTCAACTACTACTATATGCATCAAAAATTAAATTACCAATTAACCATACCTGTACAACAATCCGACCCGGTTGCGCCACAATCTTCAGCAAATAATCCGTGGACCACCGTATCGCCACCAGCGCATTCCTCAACTCCACCGGCGACATCGACTCTCCGAACTCAATCAAACAAAATCATCATAAATATTGATAGAGAGAAACAAACCTTAGGTTCTTCATCAACATATCGCGGAAAGAAGACCGAATATGAATCAATTGGTTCCTGTTTCACCAGATTGAAGTTATTAGGGCTCGAATTTTGTAGAATTGAGTTCGTCGTCTACACCGGTGTGATTTCCTCCGGCGAATGTTTAGATCTGACGAAATCGATTGTTTAGATCCAGAGAGTTCTTCGATTCAATTCAGTTCTTCAAATCGATTCTTGTTTCTTTGTGTATTCCTGTGGTGGCATCTGGCGGAGATGAATATGAGGTGTATGTGTGAGTGTGATGGAGGTTTGTGGTTGAGGTGGTGGTTGGAGATGGAGGTGGTTGTGGCTGTGGTGGTGACTGTGGTGGTGTTGATGTAACACCCAGCGTCCCTGAACTTTAGACACTTGGCAAGAACAGTCCCTGAACTTCTTAGAAGTTGTCAATTTTAGTCCCTATGGTTTTATGGAGTTGATGTTTTAATACTTCTAGTGTGAATCTTGTTGATACTATGGTGCTTGACTCTTTATTCTAGATGCTTAATCTTGACACTTAAACTATGAGACTTGATACTTAATCTAGATACTTGACCCTTGATGCTTAATCTAGACACTTGATTTCTCATACTATGGAAACTAGATCCTTATTGTTGATTCTTGATACTTGATACTTGGACTCTTGATTCTTGATGTTTGAGAAGCTATGACTCTTAACCCTTAAATCTAATTGGTGCTTGACTCCTTAGACTCGTGAAACTTGATTCTTGGTTAAACGAGAGATTGGAGCCTTGTCACTGGCGGAATCCATTTAATCTTGCAAACTTTTGATGTATAAGCTATAATCTAGTTAATTCTATTGCCTATAGATAACGCAACGCCAAACCTAACTCGTAAAACAAATCAGAATCGGGAAACGCGAAAGGATGGAATGGCAAGAGTGGCCATCCGATCGGACGACCATCCGATCGGACGACCAGCTGATCGGATGACACCCCAGCCGAACCACCTTTCCTCCTTTCTCCTCCTTCACTTATAAATAGGCTGTCACATCACCACTATGAGTGATGTGACAGCTATGCCTGAACCAGACGCACGCGCACACTAATCTCTCGTTTTCTCATCGATTTCGGTACGTTTCAAGCTAGATTCTCATACTTTCTTACTCTACGCATCATTCTCTACGTGATTCTCACTTGAAATCACACTTTTCACCGTGAAATCTCTCAGATCTGAGTTATTGAGGGTGATGCCATCACGATGGTTTGTACAAACTGCCATGTGATGTCATTCTAAGCAAGATATAGCTCGGATCTAAGGTATTTCATATGTTTTTACACTAAATCTAAGTTAAATCTATACTTTTCATATAAGACTTGGGTTGTTCTTCACCTTTTCTTCAAATTACTGATTTACTTCGGTGATAAACGTGACTGAATGAACTGTAGACTTGATCAGTGGTCTAGAGTTGGTTAGAAACGGGTTGTTCACTGATTAAGACGATCACGGGATGGATTCCGGCATAAACCGTTACCAACGGACAAACAGGTCAGACTGAGGTAATTCCCGGCCGATCAGAATGTCTGTAAAATGATGTGTAACTGTTGCCTCAGTCTGTACCGAGACGTCACCATTAATCTTCAAACTTAGAAACTTTTGCTAAAAGATAAACAAAAACAAGGGTCGCCCGATCGAGCGGCAATCCGATCGGACAACAATTCGATCGGATAGCCACCCTATCAGGAGACACTTATCTTGACATTCTCAAGCTCTTGCTAAACAAACAAAAAACTTGGAAGTTTGGCCGAATGGCCATCCGATCGGACAGCCATCCGATCGGACAGCCAGTCGATTGAAACGACCACTTCACACGCACTCGGACCGAGTGGCAATCCGATCGGAGAGCCATCCGATCGGACATCCATCCGATCGGACAGCCACCTTGGTCTCCTCTTTTGGGTTATGAACACTTCACTCGAGTGACGACCCAACCGGATGGCCATCCGATCGGGCATTCACTAGCCGTACGCATATAAGGTCATCCAACTGGCTGACCATCCAATCGGACAGCCATCCGATCGGACAGTCTTTCTTCACACTAGGCCAGCCGATCGGATTACCATCTGATCTGTAACAATCCTAATTAAACCGACACCCTTGATTATTTTCCCGATACTCTAATATATTTTAAAATACCCAATATGTCCTAAAATATACCTGTATGTGAAAACCGAGCTCGAAATACAATATAGTATTAAAAATAAATTAAAAACAAGTTTATTTAAGTTGAAGCGGGCCGCGTAGACCCACCCCAACCACTTACGCGGGCGGTATCAAGGCTGGAACCAGACTCCGCTGATTTCTTTAGTTCAAGCGGGTCGCGTAAGCTTAAGCTTACATTGACGCGGGCCGCGAGAGATCATTAAACGCGGAGACATCCTGAGCTGACACGTGTCGATATCGTGGCGGGTCTACTTGGTGACCGGGACAAGCTATAGAGTTGACCAGGGTTGACGCGGGCCGCGTAACCCTTGTTTGTTCTTTACGCGGGCCGCGTAAGGACCATAATCAAGCCCTATATAAGAAGGCTTCGGGATTTCGTTTTCCGTCGCTCATTCTCAATTCTCAAATCACAATTTCTGATATTAGGCTTATTATACGCGGGTATTATATCCCCCTAAATAGCGAAGTTCTGCTCAGCTGTAAGTATTATAACCCCTGGAGACGTATTAGATACTCTGCCCGATTGATCTAGGGTTTCGTAACGGTTGTCGTGGTTCTGCCCGACGTAGTCGTTCGAATGCCGTCTCGGGGAGGGTATTGCTAATGTTAAATTGGGTTATTATACTAACACATGTGCTTTTGTGTAATTTATAGATTATTCCCACGAAATCCTTACTGAAAACCCTAAAGCAGCAATGTGAGTTGATCCACTTTTTGTAAACCTTTTTGTGAACTGTTTTACAAAACCTTAAATATCCTTCCATGCGAATAACCGTATTGAGTATTTGTAAGAATACAATTATAGTGGGTATGTTGGGGTTTTGTATACAAAATTTGTTACCACCTGGTCAAGGAGTAACATTTCCACAAGTTGAGTATGACAGTACCACTGATGTTAATTGTTATATCTTGGAAACAAATGTAATTGCGGATGTGCCCTCAATACTGTACACTGTGAATTTTTATTTAAACTTGATTAAATTGGGATTCACTCACCAGTATTTCCCACTGACAAATGTTTTTAAAACGCGTTTCAGGTAACAAAATGTGAAAGCCAAATAGAAGCCAGCTGGACAGCACTGAAGGCTTGGAAAAGTGGCAATAAAGTTACCTAAAATAAAATAGATGTTTTTATTAAATAAAATAGGATTTATTCCTATAAAAACGTGTGTACTATGAACTTGGGTTTTATCCCATTTGTTTAATATTATAAAATATGGTGGTTTTACTCTGATAAACATTTCCTAACTACGGTCCTGATGAAAAAAATTCCGCTGCCAAATTAGACTAATACCACGATACCACCAAACTGGCTCGCGGCCGCCCGTTCCCGGGAATCAGGGATCGGGGGTTGCGACAGAAGGTGGTATCAGAGCCAAGCCACTGATTCAGCCACAGAGGTGTTCTGCCGACATCAAAATGCAAAATGTTAGGAAATAAATTATGGAAGTACGTGTATAACTGTAATTATTTGTTATGTGTTATTTGACTATCTGTTAGTTTATAGTATGAGTGACCAAGGACTATCCGACGCTTATCGTCAATTGTCTGGTTTGTCTAGAAGCGAAGGCACCTCCTCTTCTCAGCCTGCCCTCTCTGGGTACTCTGCTGACACGGAAGAAGGAATCTTTGTGTTTAAGGCTCAATCCGAGGAACCATTTCCTCAAAAGAAAAAGGGATGGTTTAGTCGAGGGGCGTATGAGCGTAGAAAACGTATGAAAAAGTTACAGGAACAGAGGGTATTAGCAGCAGCCAAGAGAGAGACAGATGCCTATGCCCAAGATATGATCAATAGGGGTATAGCCAACATCCACATATTAGCAACCACTGCAGCTGACCCTAACCTAGAACAAATAATAACACCTCAACCCCAATTGCCTGACCAACCCATGGAGCTAGAAATCCCTGAAAACCAAGTAGAGATGCATAATTTCAACCCGGAGGAAATACCAAGGGTAGCAGCACCAAACCCCCTAGACCCAAATTATGACCCCTGGTGGGATAATATTAGGGATTATGTGCCACGTTACCAAATGCACGAAGACATGCCTATGCCAACCCTAGGAGACTACCCAGGTATGGATCCTTTAGACCCTTATTACCACGATGAATACATTAGGGAGATTCTATAAGATCCTTACCATCTCCGAACTCATACACCTCCATATCAGGAACCCGCACCCCACATTCCAAACCCAGTCCTAGAACCTGCACCCCCAATGCAGAAAACGTCCAAGAACTTAGGACTTTCGGTGAGGAAATTTTAGAAAGCAGTGAGAGAATGCGACAGGTGGGAGAGCGTCTCGTCTGGAAGTATGACGAACGCAATATGGATTTCTGGATGAATCCATATCAGGGAATATGAAGGAAAGAAACGATAGTAGTAATAATATAATATAATATAATATAATAATACCATAAAAATAAAATATGTGTATACGGATGCCTACTATTATTAGTGTAATTTTCTTTTAGTTGGTATTGTAATTTTTATTTCAGTACTAGTGTGTAATAGACGCATAGTATATGAATAGAGTAAGTCGCAATGATCGACGCTTTTGGTTAAATTGCGTGTCATATGATTGACTATGTTAAACATTATTTTGTAATATTAATACGAGGAAAATGTTTAAAATTCAGATGGCCGACGAAGGACATCAAGATAATCTGAATAACGATAACCAGAGTAACATTAACGTGGTTAATGAGAATCCAAGCGACAATAACCATGGAAACCAAATAGATAATAGTGTCGTTCAACACATTGTAGCACAAGGAATTATAGATGCAATGCCATTTATTATTCAAACGGTTCAAGAAGCAAATAATAAAAGTAAACATAGCAGCAAGCGACCAAGTGAACCAGAACACAGTGTGAACAATGGCCCTGTACTTCAAATGCCCATTCCCAAAAGAAGAAGAACTGTGCCTAAAGTTTGTTCTTACAAGGAATTCTGGTCTTGTAAACCAATAGAATTCTCGGGCAATGAAGAACCCATTGCAGCTCTACGCTGGATAGAAAAGACTGAGGCTGTTCTAAAAATAAGTAAATGTGTGGAAGAGGATAAGATAATGTTTGCTTCCAATCTATTCAAGAATTCAGCCTTAGAATGGTGGAATACTATCCTCCAATCTAGAGGAAGTGATAAGGTTTATAATATGGAATGTGAAGAATTTAGGAATACAGTGGAAAGGAAATTCTGCCCTCCTAATGAAAAAGAGCAAATAGCAAACAAATTCCTAAATCTTAGGATGAATGGAGTGGATAGTAAGGGATACACTACTACATTCTTTGAATATGCTAGGATAGTACCAACCCTTGCATCACCTGAACCGGTTTTAATCTCCCGTTACATCTGGGGATTAATTAGAGAAATTAGACATGTAGTCAAGGCAGCTAGACCCCAAACCATAGAAGAAGCCGTAGAACTAGCCAATACCTTGACTGATGAACTAGTTCGTACTAGAGAAGAAGATCAGAGGAGAAACTTTTCTCAAAGGCTTACCCAAGAATTCCGTTCTGGGAATTTCCACCGTAGAAACGTAGGTTCTACCTCTGCACCGTACTGCAGGATCTGCAAAAAGAAGCATTCTGGAAAATGCTCCATTTACTGCAATTTCTGTAAAGCACCAGGACATAAGGAAGAGACCTGCAGGAGGAAATCCAGTAATGGATTGTGCTTCAACTGTGGAGAAAAAGGTCATATCAAGCCAAACTGTCCAAAACCGGCTCCAGTTGTGAACAACAAGAACATTAAAAATGCTAGAGCATTTGTTCTAACTGCAGAAGAAGCCAAGATGATACCAGACGTTATAGCTGGTATGTTTTTAGTTAATGATGTATTTGCTAAAGTATTATTTGACTCTGTTGCAAACCAAAGTTTTATTAATACTTCGTTTTGCAAAATTCTAAATCAGCCATTCACTAAACTACCACAAGAATGTCTAGTAGAGACAGCTAACGGAGAAACTATTAGGATTTCTGAAATCTTGCAGGAAGCAAGAATAGAAATTTTAAACCAAACATTTAGGGCAAACCTTTATCCAATGAATCTGGCAGGATTTGATGTTGTTTTAGGAATGGATTGGTTAATAGCCAATAAAGCCAGTATTTTATGTAATCAAAAGTCAATTCAAGTAAATTCATCTAAAGGTAAAACGATCACAATTAAAGGAAATAAGCCATCTAGATCCACAAAATTCATCTCTGTGATGAAAACTACAAGTTCTATAAGAAAAGGTTCTATAGTGTATTTGATTTCTATAATCACTAACACTAAAGGAAAAGAACTAAAAGACATTCTGTCACACCCCAACCGATGGCGGAAACATCGGGATGAGACGAACAAATTGCTCAAAACAACATAACACTAAATGTGACAATATGAATTAAATCATTTTATTAAAACTAAAGAATAATACATTGTTTCAAATAGTAAACATAAATTCAAACACTGTTTATTTGCTAAAATGGGTATCTAAAGCCATCCTAGCTTGTTTCTTGAGTCTTGTACTAATCAACCTGCAACATGTATTAAAATAAAATCAACAAAAAATGTTGGCGAGTATACAAGTTTGATACATAACATAAAGTAGAATAAAAAGTTTAAATACTCATATCCAACATGCACAACATAATACAAGTTACTAATATGCTAAAACGGTGTCACTATATGTCAAACCCAAGTTTCCAACGCAAACACCCCAAGACTCACTCAAGGGCGGTGCGTACTCCTATAGCATAGGAGTTTAATGAGTATAAAAAGTCTAACAAGTCTCACAAGTCTCACAAGTTTCACAAGTTTAGCCAGGTTAATGAGCATATAGACACGAAAAATTTACATAACATACGAGATTAACAAGCATCAAATTGTGTCATGTGTAAAAATGGATAGAGTGTGCATATAACAAGTTTCAAGCGTTGCGTGTTTTTGTATAGAATACATGTTGCACCCAAAAGTGATAAAATAAAAATGGGATCGAGTATACTCACATTGGTTGTGTTGCATTTTCTTGTAATAACGCACGAGTAAAGATTTGAGAATCCAAGGGAACGTACGAGAGCGATTACCCTAAACGTTAAAAATATCATATAACGTTCTAGTTAAAATTCATATGTTAAAAAAATTCCTAATATTTATGGTTTACGAATCAATTAATTATCTATCTATAATATATTAAAAAGGAAAAGTGACGTACAAAAAAGTAATTTTACCATTTTTACAAGTTGTGAAGCATTATGTACAAGGATGTGTAAGCTATTATTCTCCAAAGTTTTAAGACACTGCAGGGTTAATCTATAATATATTAAAAAGGAAAAGTGACGTACAAAAAAGTAATTTTACCATTTTTACAAGTTGTGAAGCATTATGTACAAGGATGTGTAAGCTATTATTCTCCAAAGTTTTAAGACACTGCAGGGTTAATCTAGGGATTTCACATGGAATTCTAGAACCCTAATAAAAGCGTGTAATAATTTGACGATCAAACTTGCGTCTCTTGATTTCCCCTTAATTGAATTGAATTGATGTACAAGATGCTTCCATTAGATCTATGTTTCAATGTTTGAAGCCGAGAAGAAACAAGAAACGGGGACGACGATGACGATGTGCACTCAGGTAACGTTTTATTGCAGATAATTATCACTCCAGATCACGGATTTTGTAGTTAGGGTTTTAACTTTACCTTTCTTTTTTCGTTTTTGTAGATAACCTAAATGAAATTTAGGTTTATCAAGTTCCAACAATATACTTCTCAGGTTTCATAATTCAAACTCAGATGCTCTCAAATCAAACAAGTGACTATTAGGTTTATCATCTATCAAACGAGTGGCTTTTAGGTTGTCCAATGCTCATCCGAAGACTATTATTCTGTTCAAAAAAGGTGGAGAAAGATACCAATCATGTTTTTCTTCGACATGTATGGATGTCGATTTCTGTTTGTTCTTGGTTGTTATTTCTTAAAGTTATTAATCCAAATATTTTAGATTAACGCTCGATCTGTCTTGTAATACCTCATCGTCTAATTCAAATGTACGAAACTCAGGATTTAGTTAGTAATAATATGATGAATATAACATACAATTGTTTGACAATCCTGATGGCTACAAAAATTACTATTTCTAGGGTTCTTAGTTTGAATTTGGGGATATCTGAATATTTGCTGAAATTACAAAATTATTATCATCATCATGAGTTTAAGACGCCTTAATTAGGGCATTTGTGGGATTTGAGAAATGTTCATCCTTCGTTGCCAAATCCCGAAACCCAACAGCCATGAACGATCTAAAGAACAGGTGGCAGGTGGTGGACAAGGGAGCGTAGGTGGTTGTGAGATCTGACCATAAGTTTCAAAACTCCCAATTAGTTGGTGGTGGCGGTCACGGTTGTTGGAACCACATTTTTTAATTGCGCTTAAATATGCAGGTTTAGGCTATTGTGTTCTATTAAAAAATGTTGCTGGTTTAGGCTACAATATGATTACTGTGGAGGGACTTTTCCAACTTCAAAAGGTTTAGAAAGTTATCGGTTCTTGATTGTTTTAAAATTAATGTGGGACTGTATGTATATTTTGGAACTTTAGGGACTACTGACAAAATCGTTATTTCTTAAGTTTAGTGACAAAACTTTAACTTTCTTGAAGCTCAAATACTTCTTATTATTTATCACACAAAGGGATTGATTTGAAGTTTTGGCTATATCAGAATGAAAACGTACGAAAAGACGATTCATTTTTGGCAGGTGGATAGAGGTACCATAGGTGATGATGGCGCTAACACGAGACGGCCAACTCTACCCAAACTCTGCTAAAGGTATAGCTATGTTAATTCTAATCATAGGGGTGTTTGCTATTCGGTTTTAATCTAATTTAGTTAAAAACCAAATTTAAAACCGAACCAAGTTACATATTCGGTTTTTCAATTTAAACCAAACCGAATTACATATGTGCTTTTCAATCTAAACTTAAATCGTTTAAACCAAACCGAATAACATATGGGTTCGATTGGGTTTTAGTTTGTTAGCTGTTATTCGGATGGATCAACAAAAATCAATGGCAAAGTTTGCATAAACAATTAATATGCATATTAGTTATTTAGGATCTATTTGTGTGTATTGATGTTTGTTAAATGATCTATGTTTCAATGTTGATTTTGCAGGTTTTAATTTTGTGGTGATTAGCAGGCTATGTCTTTTTAATGTGTCTAGATGGTGTATTAATGTAAGCACCATATCCATTATTAATTTTTTTCTTTCACCTATTCATATATGGTTTTGTTTGTGTAATTGGCCTTGACTCAGGTTGGTTTTCAGGTTTCAATGTCACGACGATTTAGCAGACTATGTCTTCTGACCCGTTACCAACCTACCCAACCGATTTGTTCATCTTACCGGCTCAGGTCTAAACGCTTGAGTTACTCACTTGCAGTTTGTGTGTTTTGCCTTAAGGGCGACTCTTTCATGTTGTTTCATTTGTTTTGTGGGTGTTATTCAGCGGCAATACAATGTTTAAAGAGTAAAAGGCTCTATGAATAGGTTAGTTTTTAGAAATTTCTTTTTAAATTTCACATCAAGATTAAGCTTTTTAAGTTCTTTCATATAATATTATAGATATTTTGTAGAATACAAATTTTAGCTAAATTTATAATGCCACCAGAAAGGTATGCACAAAAGGTCAGGAGACCAATTGAATCAAATTAATGTTTTTTTCAGCGGGAGATCGGTTTCAACATGTAAAGACAATTGGGTGTGGGTTCCGGGTCTGGATGGTGCCTTCTCAGACGCTTCTTGCCGCTCGTTATTTTCAAGATTTTCGGTTCCTTTTCGACCTTTTCACTTGGTTAAATGGGTACCGAAAAAACTGAACTATTTTGGTTGGCAGGGAGCCCAAGATAGGCTGCCCACTCTCAAAGGTTTACACAGACGCAATATTCATCATGGGCCGACTCTATGCAGAATTTCGGAGAATGTGACGAAGACGCGGATCATCTATTCATCTCTTGCTACGTCGTAGCAGTAATATGGCTCAAGGTCAGCGTGTGGTGTAGCATTTCGCAAATCTATGCTTTTACAATGAATGACCTGTTTGATGTACATAAAAACTTTGCGATATCGAACCATAAGAAAAACTTGGCGATATCGAACCATAAGAAAAAGGATGATACGAATGATTATCTTGGTGGCATGTTGGGTGATTTGGAAGGCACGGCACGATCTAATATTTTCGGGCAGTCGACCAAACATAACAAGATATTCGGAGAGTTACAAGCAATGTCCTTCCTGTGGTTCAATCATCGGGCAAAATGAAACAGTACAGAATGGAGGAATTTGGGTGAATTTCACTGTTGTGTAATAAATATTGTTGAACTGGGTGGTAAAGGTAAACCATAATGGGGAGATGTATACTTTGTTTTAGCAGCTTGTTAATCATTGTAAAAAAAGTTTGGTGAGATGAATGAAAAAATGTTTACTTTTCAAAAAATAAAAAGAACTTGAAGGAGTTTTATCTTAAAAGTCAATTACAACTTTCTTTATTGTTGAACTCGGTGGTAATGGTAAACTATAATGGGGAGATGTATACTTTGTTTTAGCAGCTTGTTAATCATTGTATAAAAAGTTGGGTGAGATGAATGAGAAAATGTTTACTGTTCAAAAAAAAAAAAAAAAAAAAACTTGAAGGAGTTTTATCTTAAAAGTCAATTACAACTTTCTTTGTTTTATAAAAATATATGGAATAGGCATTCTTTCCTTTTAGTTTGCAAATCTGTTACTTTTTTTCCTTCTTAGATGCGACTACTGGTATGCTTGAATACTCTCCAGTTCCTAAACAAAAAGAAGGAAATGCTTATGGTATCTTGCTTTGAGCCAAACAACATAACCGAACAACATAAACACCCGCGGGTTGGCGTGGACATTCCCAATAGTTATATTTTGAGAAGACTGGTAAAACTAAAAAAAACAAAATTAATATTGCATGGATTCGATCATTGTCATGTTAAGAGCACAAATGGAATTCACTTATTATATCTTCAAAGTTGCTAGATGTGAATTTAATATTTAAGTTGGTGATAGAACAATACGGTAATCTACGTTACGGATATAGTAAATGGTAAGTTGGTGATATGTTCACGCCCACTAGTACTATATACTATTATAAAAAGGAGAAGTGACGTACAAAAATGTAATTTTACATTGCGTCCAACTCTTAAAGAAATATGTACAACTAATGTAAGCTTGTTTTATAGGGGCAAAGTTGTAAAGAAACCAACATTTTAAGACACCCCACCTCTTGGGTTAATTGTCCAAAGCTTTTCGGTTCCCATTGTACGTCTCTTCCTTCTTCGACTATTCCTCACAGGTATTACAACTTAGAGAGTCCTGAATAATGAAACCATCTGAGTGTAATCGAAACCATGGCAGTGTGTTCAACCATCTATAGAACAAACCCTACGCGTCATCCTCCGACAACGGTGGCTTTAGGGTTCTGTCGCAAGTCAGGGTTATTAGGATTCGGGCAGATGAATCTTGTGGTTCACATGTTTGATTCAGGTCGAGTTGGAGTGACTTTACGGCGACAGAAACTAACATGGCGTTGTGAAGATTTCTGGCGAGACGATTAGGGTTCCAACGAGCCCTTTCAGTGCAAGACTGCCATCTCTGTCAAAAAGGTATTCTCTTTAATTCGATTTCCCGAAAGATGATAAGCCTTAAATCGATAATTTGTAGCCCTAAATCTATCTTTGTATGTTGTTAATAGTTTTATTGGTTACAATGGCATCAAAGTCATTCTTTGTGTTTAATCAGAGGTATGTTGTTCTTTGATCTTATGATTGTAATGTTTATACTTAATTAGTTGGTTAGTATATTCACATTTGAATAGTTAGTTCTTTTGAACTAATTCATCAAAGTTTTATGATTACCTGAGCGGCTTAAGCTTGAAACTGCGAGATTAATAGTTCATATTCAGTATATCATTCATCATACATTAGTAAGCAACAAATCCCTTGATTTCTAATTTTCTATGGTGAGATTATATAAAGTACATATTTGTGAAATTATTCAGATCTGCATTTTAAGAAATCAGGGTGGGTGGTTTTGAAATTATAAGTGCTTGCTGTCTGGTTGTGAGAATGTGATATCTTTTTCAAGTGCCTACCAAGTGTTTGTGAAAATGCTTGAATGACATTTCTTGGGAAATTGAGATTTATGTATTTTGATTGTTTTTGTAGACAAGCAGAGATAGACGTCAGAGATAGATGTTAGAAGGATCAATGTTGGTGTTACTGACCGGAGTCAATTTGGGTCCATAGAAGCTTGTGGAAGCATATACAGAACGTGCATGTATCAACCGTTGGCGTCGGTGTAATGGGCTACATAGGTAACAAGGTTCGTTTCTTCTTTCTTTTTTAACTTTTATCATAAATTTCTCGAAATAAAAGTTATCGGTGATTTTTTTTCAGGGGTCCATATCAGTGAGTATGTCTATATATCAGACGAATTTTTGTTTCATATGCACTCATTTAACATCTGGTGAGAGGGACATTGATATTGTTAAAAGGAATGCCGATGTGGATGAAATATATAAAAGAACGCGTTTTAATTCAATGTCAAATGCTGAGTAAGTACAGGATTTAGATGTGTGGTTTGTTTTCTCTGTTATTGCTTATTTCATGTTTAAAGCTTACAAATTGATTTTGTAATTTTTAGGCGAATTATATGGCTGGGTGATCTTAATTACCGCTTTAATTTGTCGTACGAGGAAACACGCGATTTGATTTCCAAAAGTGCATGGTCCAAGTTGCTAGAGAGTGATCAAGTAAGTTATGATATTACTATATTCGTAACTTTGATTTTCTTGTATAAATCGATTATGAGGTTGTATGCGTTAAAAATACACGTTGAAAAACTTTTGACCCCTTTGGCCCGTTTCATTTTAATCCAAAATTCTTAGATTTTATCCATTTGACCCGTTAGCTAACAAAATACAAACCGACCTGACCCTTTCATAAGTAAGTGGGAAGAAATTGCGAACCGTAGCTAACGAGCGCATCGAAGTTTTTCCTTATAAATTTAGAGATTATTTAATAACGTTACCATAAATTTGAAGCTAAGACCAGGAGTTGCGTTTGACGGGTCGACAGAAGGCGCATTAAATTTTCCACCGACTTACAAATACGAGTCGAATTCAGATAAATATTATGGCGAGGATCCTAGAGTTGAAAGGCGTACGCCCGCATGGTATGAGTTTTCTTTAGAATATGTTATATTTTTTATTGTTAATTATTCTTATGAATTAATCTTTTGTTTAATTGGATACTTATATTCAGATGTGACCTATACTTTCATATGGGAAGGGGATGCGGCAACTGAGCTACAAACGGGCTGAGATTAAACAGGCTTCTGGTGGGTGTGATAACACAGTTAAAGTATGGAAACTGTGTAACGGGATCTGGAAAATGGACTGTATTCCTGCCTTACAAATGCACACTGATTGGGTCTGTGTTGTTGCATGGGCCCTGAACCTTGGAAGCGCTTCTGTGGATGATATTGTTATGATATGGACTATTAGAAAAGAAGGTGACAATTGGAATGGTAAGGTGTTGTATGACTTCAAGGTTCCTGTTTGGAGGGTATATTGGTCTTTAACAGGAAACCTTTTGGCGGTTGCTGCTGGCGATAATAATGTTACATTTGCATCCTAAGGTGAGCATGTTGAATCTGATAATAAGTTTATCCAAACAATAAAAACTTATAAAATGCAACTACAAGTCACAAAAAAAGTGTTTCAAAACGCGAACACTAAACAATAACATGATATTTACAAGTTTTTGTTGCTAGGTTTGCATCTGGGTGCTTCTAGAGGTTCCGAGACTACTTTTTTTTGTCAACGTATACTCTCCTTGTCCGATACTGGGCTGAGATATATCATCAGGCATGTGAAAATGTGAAATTTATCTTATCTTCTTCAGTCTTATATGTAATTTGTTGATATAATCTTGTTTTGTTTTTATAATAAGCAGTCTAGAAGTTGGCCTATAGATAAACTAAGGACGACTTATGTGTGTGTTAATGTGGGAGTTTATGTCATTCAGGTTAGCTACATGTACACATTCATGTTTATTTGAGTTGGAGATTTTGACCCATATACTTTTAAACTGCATGATTTCGCTAAGTTTTGACCCATATACTCATTTTTAGTGTTGTATGCTTTTGCATGTGTCGCTTTTATGTTTGAAGCCTGGCAATTACTCTGTGAATTGTGCGATTTCAGTGACGGAACGTTTGTTTGAGGGCGTTATCAAAACAGAGTGAAATTAGGGGAAGATAGCCGCAAAGGCGTCTTCTCAGCAACCATGGTTCATGACTAATACACCGTTAATTGAGACTTCTGATACTAATCAGATTGTTGTGCCTGAAGTAAGTATTTTTATTATGATTTTATTGTAATTTTGAATTAGTTCTTTTGATGACACTTTTTTCTGATCATGGAACTCATTAATATGAAAGTGACAACGAGGTTATGTCGGATTTACGTCGGGACGATGCACCAATGCGCACATTAGGTGGATCAGGTGACTTGTATTCCTTCAGGTACATTAAAAAACAAAAACTAGAGAATATACAGTGTCTGTTTGTTTCAGATGATTTCTTTGGAGCACTTGATGGATTTACATTTTGGTTTGTTAAAAATGAAACAGAGGGCTGGCAAGTAGAACATGGTGTCGGAGACTCACAACCAAGTTGTATGATGGACTTTCCTTATCACTAGGCCTAGCCATCATTTTCAGGTATATATTCTAGACAAACCCCGACTATAAACAAACAAAGAAAATACATATATATGTGTCTGGACAGTACTGACCAATTGGTTTAGTTGTCACTATTGAGCAGAGTCCGAGGAGCTTAACATCTTGGTGCAGTCAGGCTCTATGTGTTTGGAAATTCAATAATTAAGATGATGTTAGCTAAGCACCCCCACCAGTAGATCTTACAGCTAACATGAGGGAGATAAATCACTGTGTCACAGGCACGTGAGTGGTGCTTAGTTTTGATCTTGGAATTCAATGAGATTGACTCGCTATGTATGGTTAATTATGATCAAACCTTAACAAATAATAGTTAGATCAAAGGTTGTCATTTTTTATTATGTTTATGCTAAAGAAAGTATGATAAGAATGGAGTTTAATTATTAAAAAAAAATTAATTTGAAAGAAAAGAGTGATATTTTCTTTAGTCGGCTGGTACTGGTGGCCAACTTTTGGTTCACATCTTCAATGGAGTACCTCATTTAACCCTTTCTTAATTAAATGTTTGGTCATTGGTTTTCTATTAACTAAGAAGTCATTACTCATTGTTGATTGGATCTCACGAAGTTTCGTGGGTTGACCCGAACACGACCCGTTCAACCCGATTTTTTTTTCTGAAATTAATATATTAAAATTAAAATTTACTTAAAAAACACAAATGTAAATATCATATTTAAATTATAAAATCTATTTTAATTTCTCTTTTTAAGTTATAGAACATTATGGTATGGGTTTCTACTGTGACAGTTGTTACTTTTGCCTATTTCGATTTGTTACTCCACTCTTACATTTTGAATTGGTTATTGATTTATTGCAACTTCTAACGGAGTAGTAATTGCAACCGAAAAGAAGCTCCCATCCATTTTAGTCGATGAGACATCGGTAAGTACGAATTGTATGTTTAAAACTATAGCTAGACATGCAATACAAATACTTGCTTCTGAAATTTGTTTTTTTGGTCTGAGGTGCAAAAGATCCGGATTTTGACTCCTAATATTGGAGTTGTTTACAGGTAAGATTTCAAACACTTGTCGGGTTACGCATTTTAGTTTCAGACGTCGATATAGTTCTTATTTACATTCTCGCGTGCAGTGGGATGGGGCCGGATTCGCGTGTTCTGGTCAGCAAGAGCAGAAAGCAGGCAGAGCAGTACAATCTACTATACAAAGTACCCCTCACCCTTATTGTTTTCAACAAGTCTTTTCAGTATTCTTTTCTTTGATTTCGTCAGTTACTTCTATTCGACTCATTATGCTATTTGTTTCAGATATATTACTATACCCAGCTTTCGACTTCAGCATTACGACCCTGAAGTCAACGAACAACTCATGAGGGAAGCACTACATCAACAGCTAGAGATGAGGCTCTAAGCAGCTCTTAAGCTAGAGGATCGCGCAGAAAGTTTCCACCTTTCTGTCCAGCTGAAAAATGGAATGCAATAGTCTAAAGATTCTTAATAGCTCCAACAAGCGCCCATGTTCGTATGGTGGCACGATGTTCTATGTGAATACATGTTGGAAGCACATCAAACCAAAGTCATACAATTAGGACCTCGATATGGGTTTATTCTGTTTATCGTTTCGAAGTGGAGATGGTCACCAAGGTCCGTGGGCAAACTTGCCTTCAGAATTGATGTTGGATATAATTGATAGGATCCGACTTTGTGTCCTGTGAGAACTGTTGTTCATTGTGCATCTGTTTGTAAGTCAAACCGAGCACTTGTTTTTATTATTTTTGTTGAGTCAAATCGAACACTTGTTCATTCCGTATTAGTCATATTACGACTCTATTTTTTGTTGTTTTCTATTTTGTTTTCCTAACGATACCGTATTTAATCGAAATTGGTGTTGTTCTTTACGGTACAAACATAAGTATTTATGGTTATCAAACGATATAAAACACGGATTGGTATTCTTTTACACCTAGGCTATCGGATCGGTAATATAGATATACAACTTATATATGATTTATTTATCGTTTTAAGGTTTGAATTATGTTTCCGCCCCGTATTGCCGATTAGAATTATAAAAAGAATCTGTTTATCGCGCCGCAACGCGCGCGGGCTTACCACTAGTATAGATAAAATTAAAATAATTTGGTAACTAATTAATTTTAGGGTTTGTTATAAAAGAGGAAAAGAATATTTGTTTTTATGAAATTGTGGATTTTGAAGATTTTAAAAGAATAAAAAGCTTGTTTAATTATTAATGTATTTAAAGATTTGTAAAAGGTTTTAAGAAGATAATGTGAATAAAACTTGTTTAGTTAATAAAGGAAAAAAAAAAATAATAGGATTTATAAAGGTTTAAAAACAAAAGGAAAAGAATTTTAGAATTAAAATCCCACAAGAAACGATGGCCAAAACCTATTCAGATATATACTGATTTTATGAGTAATCAAGATACTTGGCTTTTGTGATGGTTTTAGTCTTTAGATTATTATTTCATTTGAATAAATACTATGTGTCATCTTCATCTTCAATTAAAAGAAATATACATAACAGTTAGTTTATGAAATGCATGAATTTAGTCTTTTGAACATTAGAAATAGATGGGTGTATCAACTGGTGACTTGAACGAAACACAAAGGTCAAGAATTCTATACCGAAACTTGTGAGTTCCGTCGGACTCCGGTCGTCTTCTCCGGTTAGTTATGGTTTTCTCCAGCGATGTCGAACAGGAACATGAACCATAAAACGAAACAACACATCCACTGTTAGCGATACATGTGTTAACCCACTTCTGAAATAACTCGAAAAAAAAAAAGAATAAATGGACACAAGGTATACCGAAACAAGTCGCGTCGAGTCCCGTCGAACTTGTATTCTCCGGCGAGTTGCTGGTTCTCCGGCGAAGTCCCCGGGTGTCTCCGGTGAAAGTTTGGGTGTCGGAGCAGAGAGGGTGAAAGGGAGAGGTTGGTTGTGTCGAGATGTGTGTGGAATGTCAAGATGGATGATGCTATATATACACATTTCAAGGGATCGAATTTTGTTAACTTTCCGAATCGAAATGGTAAGAATGATAATTATCGATGAACGGGGACATGATTTGTTCGAAGATGGTAACTATAATGGTGATTAGATCCCGAAAAATTGACGTGATTGTCGTAGGTCACGCAAATTTATCCCAAAAACAACTATAGATAGCGGTAATAGGGTATCGAACTCAGAGAGTATGTGGAAAATATGTCAATTATATAGCCTTGCAATTATACTACAATTATCCTAATTTGCAGAAATTAAAAATCAATACTTTAGATTGTTGTTTTAGAAAACTAAATTAAACCAATTGCAAATCAAATGTTGGTTGTGAAACAGATTAGGAGAGAACAATGACCATCTTAGGATTCAGTTTCTTTAAACAATTGTGTGAAATTCCAACTAGAAAGAGTTACATAGACATAACTCGTGCATGAATAATCGAAGTGATAAAAGGGAACAAAGTACTCGGATTTATAAACGCGAGGTTGTTTCCCGATGATCAATTAATCAATAACCAACCCTAACCCTTCCCGTGATATCTCGATTGCCAACGGCACCAAGAACGTACGATTGAGACTAGAAATTGCAATATCGATTAACAAGCTACAAACAATTAAACATACACCATGATATTCAAGCAACGCAAGTTATCATTCTAGAAATTCAGAAATAAACACACAAAAGTTCAAGAGAAACCTTCACCGAAGATGATCACCGAAAGTTTTAGCCACACATAGCTTGGTGAATCATCATAACAATCAATTCAATGTTCATACAAATCAAAATCACAAACCGAATGTTAGGAATTGTTTAGAACCAAGCAAGATAGCCAAAATTCGCCCCTAGTGAGTTCCAAAACCGTCCAATCATGATAACACTTGAAAAGACCTCATAAAACTGACTTTAATGAGGCAGTTACAAGTTTTTTCCGCAGACACCACCGTAATTTACGGCTCCACCGTAAATTACGGTGGACATGAAATGTTTACGGCGGTTGAAGACTGATTTACGGTGGAAAATAGCCAAAAATCAGGTCCACCGTAAATTACGGTGGAACCGTAATTTACGACGACAACCTAATTGTTTTCCTAGCACGTGATATGGCTGCCAAAGTCATCCACAAGTTTCGAAGCCCTCCTCACATGAAACAGCAGCAGTCATATGATGATGATTTGAGTTGTTGACTCAACAAAACCAAAGTCACGTGAATGTTTGATGATGATGTTGCCGCCCACTTCTTGTCTGCGTGAATATATGGCTCAAGATGTTTGTATGTCATGTGATGTTGAAGAGAATTAATTATCCACTCACACTTAACAATGTTCTCCAAATCTGCGGCCCAATGAAGTCCAACTCGCAGCCCCGAAGTCACGAGATGATGAATCTTGTTGACGATTATTAAAATAAAAATCTCTTTTAAAAACCCAAGCTAACCCACTTGAATTGTTCTTCTGCTGCCTTTTATGTTGCTCCCAATGATGATGTTTGTTGACCAATTTAATGTTTTGATATTCATGGGCAGCCTTCCTCACGTGATGACTCAAAATCTAGTCACGGTTGCTAATGATGTTTGATGATATTGTTTGGGCTTCCTCACATGTGCCGCCCCCAAAGACCAATCATGAGCGGCCCAAGTCTCCACAAATATGCTTATATCTTTGCTCCAAGTCAAATCCACGTGATGATGTATGTTGATATCAAGTCAAAACCTCATGTGCACCTCTTCACGTGATATATGGTTTTAGAGAGGGCCCCCTTAGTTGCCATCAATGTCATTAGAATGACTTTTATTTCATGTGCATGTGAAGTCTGACACATGAGACTTCATGTGTCGTCCAAAACATAGAATGGTGATATCCCTTTTCTTTTATTTGATCTCTCAAAGTCCAACTTGTTTCCATTTAATCATCATAAAAGCATATTTTATGTACTTAACTACCTGCAAAACCAAACAACTCGTAGTTACTAAGTTCAAGCAAATAACCAAGTAAAGCAAGGAATTTTAATCTTTTTAAACCATTTAAGGGTTGTCCTACGGACCACCCGTCAAAAATCAGTAAGGAATCAAGAGAAAAAAAGGAAACAAAGTTGTCAATGGTAAGCAATCAAGAGAAAAAGGAAACACAGCTAATACTTACGCTGTTCTCAGTTTTGGGCGGCAAAACCGTTCAAAAGGATGTTGTCTATAAGTGTTATTGGTTCATGAATTGTAAAAATGCAAGGCTGTTCATGTTGACATTTGGCGGCAATTGTTTCAAAAAGGAGTTTAACTTGGCCCTAATTTATGAAATAAGGTCATAGTCTTTAATTTAAGAGTTTCAACAAATCACAATTAGCCCCCTCCAATTATACTAACTTAACTAACATGGTTGTTAACTTTAGTAAACTTAGAAAACTCTTTCTTTTTTTTTGTCCATAAATCTACTAGTTTATATATAGGTAACTATATTGATATTTAACAAAAATAACTAAAAAAAATCTCGCGTTGTTTAAATTTGCGAAAAAAATATCCGAGCTTCAAGGGTTAGGATCCAAAATTCAAAACGAGTCAGATTTTTGGACATCTATTTTGACGGATGTTACACATTCTAGTAGTGTCTCAGTTTTCAGATGTCTTTCCAGAAGAATTACCAGGACTACCTCCAGACAGAGAAGTTAAATTCAGAATTCACCTGCTACCAGGAACAGCACCAATTGCCCAAGCACCTTACCGTTTGGCACCCGCTGAAATGCAGGAACTGAAGAAACAATTAGATGAATTGCTAGAAAAAGGATTCATACAACCAAGCTCATCGCCATGGGGAGCGCCTATCTTATTTGTTAAAAAGAAGGACGGATCAATGCGTATGTGCATTGACTACCGTGAATTAAACAAGGTTACGATTAAGAATCGGTACCCATTACCGAGAATTGATGATATGTTTGATCAACTGCAAGGAGCTCGATTTTTCTCAAAAATCGATTTAAGGTCGGGATATCATCAATTAAAGGTACAGGAAGAGGATATTCCTAAAACCGCATTCAGAACAAGGTATGGTCATTATGAATTTACTGTCATGCCATTTGGTTTAACCAATGCCCCAGCTGCATTTATGGACATGAAGAACCGAATATGTAAGCCATATTTGGATAAATTCATAATTGTATTTATAGATGATATTCTAATTTACTCTAAGAGTAAAGAAGATCATGCAAGACATTTGCACGCACTTTTAAGTTTACTACGAAAGCAAAAGCTTTATGCTAAGTTTTCAAAGTGCGAATTTTGGTTAGAACAAGTACAATTTCTCGGACACTTAGTCAATCATGAAGGAATTCATGTAGATCCAACAAAAATCGAAGCGATTACCAAATAGAAAACCCCTGAGTCACCAACCGAAGTTAGAAGTTTCTTAGGATTAGCCGGTTATTATAGAAGATTTATTAAAGATTTCTCTAGAATAGCCATTCCTTTGACTAAGTTAACCTGTAAATCCATTAAGTTTGAATAGGGACCAAAACAAGAAGAAACATTTAGAATTCTTAAGAAAAGATTAACTAATACACCCATACTAGCGTTACCAGAAGGAACTGAAGACTTTGTAGTCTATTGTGACGCATCTAGGTTAGGTTATGGATGTGTGTTAATGCAACGTAAAAAAGTTATAGCTTATGCATCTAGACAACTTAAGAGCCATGAAGAGAATTATTCTACCCATGATTTAGAACTAGGAGCTATAATTTTTGCCCTTAAGATTTGGAGACATTACCTTTATGGTAGTAAGTTTACCATATTTACTGATCACAAAAGTTTAAGGTATGTTTTTGGGCAAAAAGAATTGAATATGAGACAAAGACGTTGGATGGAATTGCTTAGTGATTATGATTGTGATATCCAGTATCATGAAGGAAAAGCAAATGTAGTGGCAGATGCTTTAAGCCGAAAGTATCATGAAAAGCCAAAAAGGGTACGTTCTCTTAAGTTAAATCTACAACTAGATTTAAATGATCAGATAAAAGAAGCACAAGAATCAGTAATCAAGGATGATACTGAAAAATTAAAAGGTATGCTAAAAGAATTAGAACAAGGAACAGATGGAATTTGGAGATTCCATAAAAAGAGAATGTGGATACCTAAATTAGGAAACCTACGCTATCGTATATTAGAAGAAGCACATAAATCTAAGTATACGATGCATCCAGGTAATGATAAAATGTACCAAGATTTAAGGAAGAATTTTTTGTGGATAGGAATGAAACAGGACATAGCAGCTTATGTTTCTAAATGTTTAACTTGCTCACAAGTTAAAGCTGAACATCAGAAACCCTCAGGTTTGTTACATCAATTAGAAATGCCAGTGTGGAAGTGGGAATTAATAACAATGGATTTTGTTACTAAATTACCCAAAACCAAGAAAGGTAATGATACAATATGGGTGATTGTAGATAGGCTAACCAAGTCAGCTCATTTCCTACCAATGAAGGAAACTTTTAGTATGGAACAATTAGCTAAATTGTATGTAAATGAAATTGTTTCTTTACATGGAATTCCTTTATCAATTGTTTCTGATAGGGATAGCCGATTTACTTCTCATTTTTTGTCAAGTTTCCAAAAGGCAATGGGAACTAAATTAAAATTGAGTACAACTTATCATCCTCAAACGGACGGACAAAGCGAAAGGACCATCCAGACGATGGAAGACATGCTTAGAGCTTGTGTAATTGATTTTGGAGGCAATTGGAACGAACACTTACCTTTAATATAATTTGCTTATAATAATAGTTATCACACAAGTATCAATGTTGCGCCATTCGAAGCACTTTACGGATGAAAGTGCCGAACCCCAGTCTGTTGGGCAGAAATTGGGGAAAAGTAATTATCTAGACCTGAAATAGTACAAGAAACAACCGACAAAATCATTCAAGTCAAGGAACGACTGAAAGCCGCACGTGATCGACAGAAGAGCTATGCCGATAATCGACGCAAGCCATTGGAATTTCAAGTAGGAGATAAAGTATTATTAAGAGTCTCTCCTTGGAAAGGAGTAGTAAGATTCATCAAACGAGGAAAGCTAAGTCCCAGGTATATTGGACCTTTTAAGATTATTAGAAAAATAGAACCTGTAGCCTATCAGCTACAACTGCCAGAGGAAATGGCAGGAATACATGATGTATTTCATGTATCTAATCTCAAAAAGTGTTTAGCTGATGAATCATTGATAGTACCTCTTAAGGATATAGAGGTAAATGAACAACTCTAGTTTGTAGAAAGACCTCTACAAATCGAAGACAGAAAAGTCAAGAACCTCAAGCATAAAAGACTAGTTCTAGTTAAAGTAAAGTGGGACTCCAAAAGAGGACCGGAATACACATGGGAGCTTGAATCTGAAATGAAAAAGAAATATCCACACCTATTCCAGTAGATCTCGAGGACGAGCTCTAAAGTAAGGTGAGGAGGATGTAACAATCCTAATTAAACTGACACCCTTGATTATTTTCCCGATACTCTAATATATTTTAAAATACCCAATATGTCCTAAAATATACCTGTATGTGAAAACCGAGCTCGAAATACAATATAGTATTAAAAATAAATTAAAAACAAGTTTATTTAAGTTGAGGCGGGCCGCGTAGACCCACCCCAACCACTTACGCGGGCGGTATCAAGGCTGGAACCAGACTCCGCTGATTTCTTTAGTTCAAGCGGGCCGCGTAAGCTTAAGCTTACATTGACGCGGGCCGCGAGAGATCATTAAACGCGGAGACATCCTGAGCTGACACGTGTCGATATCGTGGCGGGTCTACTTGGTGACCGGGACAAGCTATAGAGTTGACCAGGGTTGACGCGGGCCGCGTAACCCTTGTCTGTTCTTTACGCGGGCCGCGTAAGGACCAAAATCAGGCCCTATATAAGAAGGCTTCGGGATTTCGTTTTCCGTCGCTCATTCTCAATTCTCAAATCACAATTTCTGATATTAGGCTTATTATACGCGGGTATTATATCCCCCTAAATAGCGAAGTTCTGCTCAACTGTAAGTATTATAACCCCTGGAGACGTATTAGATACTCTGCCCGATTGATCTAGGGTTCCGTAACGGCTGTCGTGGTTCTGCCCGACGTAGTCGTTGGAATGCCATCTCGGGGAGGGTATTGCTAATGTTAAATTGGGTTATTATACTAACACATCTGCTTTTGTGTAATTTATAGATTATTCCCACGAAATCCTTACTAAAAACCCTAAAGTAGCAATGTGAGTTGATCCACTTTTTGTAAACCTTTTTTGTGAACTGTTTTACAAAACCTTAAATATCCTTCCATGCGAATAACCTTATTGAGTATTTGTAAGAATACAATTATAGTGGGTATGTTGGGGTTTTGTATACAAAATTTGTTACCACCTGGTCAAGGAGTAACATTTCCACAAGTTGAGTATGACAGTACCACTGATGTTAATTGTTATATCTTGGAAACAAAGTAATTGCGGATGTGCCCTCAATACTGTTCACTGTGACTTTTTATTTAAACTTGATTAAATTGGGATTCACTCACCAGTATTTCCCACTGACAAATGTTTTTAAAACGCGTTTCAGGTAACAAAATGTGAAAGCCAAATAGAAGCCAGATGGACAGCACTGAAGGCTTGGAAAAGTGGCAATAAAGTTACCTCAAATAAAATAGATGTTTTTATTAAATAAAATAGGATTTATTCCTATGAAAACGTGTGTACTATGAACTTGGGTTTTATCCCATTTGTTTAATATTATAAAATATGGTGGTTTTACTCTGATAAACATTTCCTAACTACGGTCCTGATGAAACAAATTCCGCTGCCAAATTAGACTAATACCACGATACCACCAAACTGGCTCGCGGCCGCCCGTTCCCGGGAATCAGGGATCGGGGGTTGCGACACGATCGGATAGCCAGATTGGTCTTACTTCGTTGTTGTTTTCAACCGGACGGATGGCAACCCGATCAGATAGCCATCCGATCGGGCAGCCAATGTCACTGTACACACACAAGGCCACCCGGTCGACTGGCCATCCGATCGGACAGCCGTCTAATCGGACAACCATCCAACCCAGTGACCTGTTAACCGCTTTATTCAACCTCTTTACTATGCCCGACTCTTACCCCATTGCAATCTAATTAGGTTAAATCCTAAAAGAGCTCCCTTTGATCCAATAACAGTTGCGACTGTTAAGCAATCACTGTGAGTATACTCGATCCCCTTTTACTTTAAACTTTTGGGGTGTAACATGTATTCTATGAAACTTAAACCTGAATCTTTGAAAACTTATGCTCTATCCTATGTGAAACTGGTGATTCTTGATTCTTGACTCTTTGTGCTATGTGACGTTTAATCCAGAGTGTGTAGTTCCGCCTTAACAATAGTAGCGCTATAGGAAGATGCACCTCTCCCATTATTGTCGGGGGGTATTATTAAGAGGATTCTAGTTTACCTTGAGTCTTGGGTAAACACTAAAGCATTGGGATACTTGGGCTATCATTGCGTGGACTACGACACTAGCACGGCTGTAAACTATTTTTATTACTTACACTATGGATATGAGTTGTTTTAATCTACTATACTAGTTTTAAACTTGTATACTCGCCAATACATTCGTATTGATATTTTAATACATGTTGCAGGTTGATAGGATGAGATGGAACATGGAAAACAAGCTAGGGGAATGCCTAGAAACGTCACGCTAGCTAATCTTATCTTGGAAAAAAAAATTGAACAATTATGATTTGATGTTTTGTAATGTGATATTCTGAGATTTTGGATTTTAGAAAATTGCTATGAAATCTACTTAATTCTACCGAAATATCTAGTGTTGTGGAATTCTCTTGAGCAATCTGTACGCTTAGTGCTCGCACCCCGATGTTTCCGCCATCGGTTGGGGTGTGACAGATTGGTATAAGAGCCATAACTATAGGGAATTAGGATAAGTAGGAATACTTTCCCTAGTCTATAGTTCTAGGAATCTTGCCTCTTATTTGTTGTTTAAGACTTATGCATTCTACCGTATCTGCTTCCTAGCAGCACATGCTCCTATTGAACTTACATACCTTCCCTAAGGCTGATACAATGTACACTTTATACCATGAAAACACTGTTATACAGTGTTTATATTTTGCACGATATTTGTCCACAGGATAGGAGTGACATCCTAACCTTGATGGGAAATCTCCATATTAGTCTGGTAGGTTTTGTCTACGGACAAGAGCCGACAACCTTTGGGGTACAATGATGTCAAAATAGAGGTGAAACTCAGACCTTGACAAATAGTCCCACTCCTTAATAATTTTATGTCTCGCCAAAGTCTCGTAACCGCCAGTCAATTGAGTACGTGAAATGGCTAAAAGGACAAATATCGTAGGCCTGACATCGATGACGTATTTGTCTAAGTAAGTCAGGAAGCGATACCTCAATCCGAAAGGGGTTTGAACCACTTTGGTTAGTCGTCATTCCTCTACCCGGAACAATCCTACGTTTTATAAGCCTATCTTGCTTTTATGTTATCTCTATTTTTGTGGTTTTATCTATGAGGTTTTAAACTTGATTCTTCGTTCGTTTTGGTATATTTTTACACGAATCACACGTTGTCCGCAATCTCAAACATTAATCCTAATCTCATAACTAAATTTATGAAGCTTTATTCTATGAGTAATCTATGTGGTAATCTTGATTGAGACCGACCTTCAAAAGGACTAAGGTTAATGTCCTGCACACAAGCGAGCAGAAGCTTACGTAAACATAACTGTCACACCCCAACCGATGGCGGAAACATCGGGATGAGACGAAGTGTGTATAAATTGCAAGAGACTTCATAACACTATGTGACAATATTTAATTAAATTCAAATTTCATAGCAAGTACTAAATTGTCATACAACATTTAAAATGGAAATAACAACATTGTTCAAATTTCAACATAACATCAAAAGATAAATAGATTAAAGGTGTGTATCTAGTCCACCCTAAACTTGTTTCATCATTCATCCATACTTCAACAATCAACCTGCAACATGTATTAAAATAGAGTTTCAATGCAAAAGCAATGGCGAGTATACAAGTTTGTTTACATAGCATAATAGAATAAAAACTCAAATCCAACATGATTCATAATATGTGATTACTAGTATGCAATTTTGGCGTACAATATGATCAAACCCTATAATACAACGCATAAAATAGCCTAATCCCAATAGTTTAGCGGGGTGGTAATGTTTAACTTAACAATACCCAATAGAATAGCGGGCGGGGCGTTAATCCTATAGCGCTATAATTGTTAAGGTGGGCGAGCAAAGTTAATGAGCATATAACGTTCCAAATCGTTCACATAGCATACGAGAATAACAAGTAAGTCACATTAGTTTCATGCTTGATCAAGGATTGAGTATGTTTAGTTTAAAAGTTGTTTGCATAATTATACATGTTGCATCCCAAAGTATAAAGGGGAAAAAGGGATCGAGTATACTCACGGTGGTTGTAAGCTTTCCTACTTGAAATCCCGCGAGCGAGTTTGGTGGATGGATTAAGTTGGAGCACCTAGTCCTTCTACATGAGGAAACATAGGTGTGTGAGTTTGGCGTTCAACGGAAGATTATAAATTTGGAGTGTTACACCACATAAAGTATAGAGTAAACTGCCATTTTGGTCCCTGTGGTTTGGCCAGTTTTGCCACTTTAGTCCAAATCTCAAACTTATTACATCCAGGGCCCTGTGGTTTGCATTTTGTTGCCATTTTAGTCCAAATTTCAAATTTGACCAGATTCTCCTACTTAAACCCTTCTATTTTGTCTTTATTCTCAGGGGCATTTTGGGTATTTTGTAATTATTATAACTCAATTATGTATATAAAATACCCTAAATCATCATCCTCTTCTTTCTCTCTCTCATACAGAACTCTCTCTCTCTCTCATCTTTCTTACTCAGATCTTTCTGCAAAAACGAGCACTCTTCATCTTTCTGCAAAAACAATTCAATCGAGCACTCAGATCCTCAAACAATTCAATTGAGCACCCATTCAATCGAGCACTCAGATCCTCTTCATATACAATCTGCAGTTGGGTTTCGGTTCTAGGGTTTCTAATATGACGAAATCGACTTGTACAATGGCAGATCTACATGAAAGAGGAGAGAGAGAAGAGAGAGAGTCAGTTAGGGTTTTGAGTTTCATATCTGAATCGAAATCAGGGGTTTGAGCTTTGAGTTTCAGCTTTGAGTTTTGAGTTTGAGTTTCAGATCTTAATCGAAATATTTTGATCGAAAGAGGAGAGAGAGAAGAGAGAGAGTCAGTTAGGGTTTTGAGCTTTGAGTTTCAGATCTGAATCGAAATCAGGGGTTTGAGCTTTGAGTTTCAGCTTTGAGTTTTGAGTTTGAGTTAGGGTTTTGATTTCAAATTAGGAGAGAGAAGCAGTTTGATTGATTCGGTATTCTGATGTTGTTTGATTGTTTCTGATGTTTTCATTTCAAATTAGGAGAAGAGGGGATTGAGGGACCGTTGTGTGGGATCATCACCGACAAAACGAGGCGCCGGAGTGCCGGCTCTGGTTGTCGGCTGAAAGGGGAGAAGGAAGTGACGGTGGGGGTCATGGCGGTGGAGGTGGAGGTTGTTGATCTGGGGTTGATTCCTTGTGTTAGTTCTTGATCAGGGTTTTTACTTTGAGTTCTTAATTTGGGTTTTTTTTTGTTGTTAAAAGCACTACAATTAATTTGTTTAAATCTCATTTAATTTAATGCTGTTTTGATTGGATTTGTTTAGGTGATGATGATTGAAGTAAACAAACTGAAAATCTAAAAATTACCTTTGGATGCACGAAAATTAATTCGTTTAATATTAAAATCTCGCTGAATTAATTAAATGCTGTTTTGATCTGTTCTTGATTTTCTGGGTTTTGATGATGATGTTCTTGAAGATACAGATGTTCTAGATGATGGGTTTTCTGGATTTTCTGGGTTTTGATTTTCTGGATTTTCTGGGTTGATGATGATGATGTTCTTGATTTTCTGGGTTGATGATGATGATGTTCTTGATTTTCTGGATTTTCTGGATTTTCTGGGTTTTGATGATGATGATGTTCTTGATGATGATGTTCTACATATTCTGCTGCTGATGATGATTATTTGGGAGAAGAGAGAGAGTTAGGGTTTTATTTTGGGATGATGATTATTTATTTGGGGAAGATGACCAAAATTTTAATTAATAAAATGTTAAATGAAAAACAAAATGACCAAAATGCCCCTGCACTACAGGACAAAATAGGAGGTAGCAAAAGTAAAAAAACTAGGGTTTTTGGATTTTGGACTAAAATGGCAACAAAATGCAAACCACAGGGCCCTGGATGTAATAAATTTGAGATTTGGACTAAAGTGGCAAAACTGGCCAAACCACAGGGACCAAAATGGCAGTTTACTCTAAAGTATAATATTAAAATAATCATCTTTAACTTATAACTCTTATATGACACTATGTAACCACTAGGGTTATATTGTATTTCATGGGTAGTACACCCATTAGAATCATATCAAGGTTTTAAAGTCTTAGATGATATTCTACTACTTTAACATATAAACACAAGTTCAACATTAAAGGTTCAAATGAGTGTATATATATATATATATATATATATATATATATATATATATATATATATATATATATATCTAGGTTATATATTATTTAGTCCAATAATTCATGTAGGAGGTAGAAGATTAGGATCTTCATTTAGGCACCTCGAGTTATCATGGAAATCATGTATGGGGTAGGAAGGACAAGCTTCCGTTTAGGAACCCCTTGAACATTCACCACTTCACTTGATGTAAAAACAACCAAGGAGGGTCAAGAACTATGATTAATACAAGTATGTAAATGAACTAAGCTAAGAGAAATCATCAAATCATGTGAGGATTATATGTTGGACAACCCAAGTTGTTCCATAATCACTCTACATCAAGAACTAAGCTTGGACACGACTTGTGGGTGAAATACCCTAAACAAAACAGAAAGTTATGAGGTTTAATCCTCTGATTTCAAGTGTCTCAACCTTGTTTTTAAGCCTAACCAACCATAAGAGAGGTTGTAAGCATTGGGACATAGGTATGCGATGTGTTAGACACAAGTTGGATATGTTTAAACAAGCTCTTGAAGAACTTAAAACAAAACAGAAAGTTTTTGGACCATTTCAGGGCAATTCCAGGTCTGATTTCTCCAAGGAAGTCAAGGAATCGAACCCCATGATTATCCAAGCAAGTAGGAAGAAGAATCAAGTAATTTCGTTGAGAAATGAGCAAGTTATACTCACTTTAGTGCAAGAGTATGAATCTGTCCGAAAATGCAGATTTGCAACTGATTTGAGAGTGAATTTGTGAGTTGTAGAGAGTTGTGAAAGTGTAAAAATGCTTGGAAGAGGTGTGTATTTATGGTGGAAAATATTAGGGTTAAGTTGGTTGAGTATTAATGTAATTAGGTGGGAGTTTGAATAATAAAAATGGAGCCAAAAAGAAAGGGAGCAAAGTTGGCCATGTTTGGGTGTTCATTTAGACCTGGCCGAAAGTTTTAGGCCAAAATCAACTGTATATTATTTGTTTTTTTTATTGAACAATAAAGTCCCTAATGTATATTATAAGTTACTATAATCATTCAATGTTCAATTGACATGTATTTACTGTGACAATGGCCAAATAGCATGAAAAGGTGGTTGGGAGGTGTGTAATCGGCCGCACATGTTCTTCACGGTTCCTTTCTTTTTTTTTTTTTTTTTGTCATCCTAGTTGATATATTAATCTATGCTATGTTATATTAATAGCTAATCAAATAATTTATTAAGCATATGCCTATTAATATTTCAAATATGAAAGAACCCATAAAAGACTAAGGACCAGCCATGTTTTTAGCTAGGTATCACGGCCTCAAGGCCACCTTAAAGTTTCTTTTAGGCATAAGATGTTTGATTATTATTAAGGTATACTAAGTATTATTAATATTAAGTAATTAAATCATATATATATATATATATATATATATATATATATATCAATGTTTAATTTATACAAATCATGAAACTAATATAAAATAGAGTATAGGTTGTGTATTGTGAACGTATAATCAAGTGTTTGCACGCATAGGATATCTAGATTCACGTATTGATCACAAGTTACGCATGGGTTTACAAGTGTACGGGTATGTATCAAATGTATACAAAGATTAAATATTTAAACATGAAAAAAAATCAAACGAAGGGTAATTAGTTTTATTACGATCGAAGTCTTGGATTACAATGATACGAAAAGACGATTACAGGACTTCCAAAAATAGAAATACAAACAACGCTTTCTAATTATGAAAAGTACAAAAAAAGCAGGGCGTTACAGTCTCCCCTCCTTTAGGAAATTTCGTCCCGAAATTTATGAAGACGTAGGGAAAAGATATGGGTACTTCGTCGATCGAGAAAACATGGATGTTGAGCGCGAGGAAACAATAACGGAAAATAAAATCAATGGTGATGGACTTGCCATCCGAAATTTCGACTGGAAATGACATAGATTCAAGTTTAACAAATACAAAGCTTTTACGAGTGTATATAGGTAATAAGGTTGTTAACGAAAAGCGTACCCTCAATGTTTTTATTGTCGTCTTGGGCTTGCTGTCGTTCTTGATTCCATAGAGGACATTGTGGGCGAAGATGAGTAGTGTCTCCACACTTGTAGCAAGCGCGTACTTTGTTGACTGACTCTGTGTGTTGAAACTTTCGTTTCCTGCCTTCGCCCCCACTTGCTTGGGCTTCATGGTCAGTGGTAATCTGGTTGGCTATCTTGGTGGAGGTTGCAACCTGTTTATCGCGAATGCGATTGTTGTTTAGGGAAGCAGCGAGGCGGTAAACAGCTTCAATATTATCGAGTTTGGCTGCCTCGATGGTATCACGCATAGCAGGGGGTAATCAATTGATGTACTTCCTTATCTTACGGTCGGTGGTCATAACGAGGTGAGGAACAATGAAGCTAAGTTGTTTGAAACGGGTGGTATAAGCTAGGTTCTCATCTCCCACTTGCTTTAGCGCCCAAAATTCTTCCTCTAGCCTTTGTTGCTCATGTGGAGGGCAAAACTCGTCCATCATTAGGGCCTTAACTTCTTCCCAACTCAACGCATAGGCCAGTTCGTTCGAGCGGATGTTCCTTTCGTTCGTCCACCATTCGAGAGCCCGGGCTTGGAATACCCCAGTCGCACTACGCGTTCTGAGCTCATCGGGGCAATCACTGTTGATGAATGTGACCTCCATGCTATCAAACCACTCGAGCATGGCGGTCACCCCATCATTGCCGGTGAATGGCTTGGGATTGCACGATGAAAAGTGCTTGAAGTTGAACGAAGCGGGCTTGCGTAATTCAACCTTAGAGTCGACGGAAGAGGGAGGTGTTTCAGAGGCTCGAATCTCGGTGATGACCTTTGGAACGACGCGCGCAAATTGATCGGCCATGAAAGCCATCATCTTCTTCGTAGCACGGGACTTTGACTTCTTAGACGAGTTGGAAAGACGGTTAGACATCTAAGATTCAAAAGAACGAATAGGTGAGACTTGATCATAATGTTTGCTTAAAAAAATGATTCACATAGCATAAAGTGTCACATAGCATAAAAGGTCCAAATTGATTCACATAACATAAAGAGTTTAGACGTCTCATATAGCATAGTCATGAGTTCCACACAGCATAGCATGAATAAATGAAAGCATTGTAAATTTAGTTTGTTCACGAGGGATTATTATTGTTTGTGATTGCGATCAGCGTGCGAAATGAGTAAAACGAAATTTGAAAAGAACGAACGTTCAAGTATAAAATCACATATAAATTGAGATACATAAAAGAGAGGCTCAATAAAACATAGGATTGTTTCGGGTAGAGAAACGTCGACTATTCCAAAGTGGGTCGAAAGTCCTTTCGAATTAGAGAAAATGTGCTTTGGCATATAGGTAAGATACTCTCGTCGAGAAGCGATTAACGGTATCTTACCCTTCCGGTTACTACACATCTCTAATCGATTGAAACAATCGGGACTTTGGTGAGATTGAAAATCGAGGAATGGGACTTAATCGACGAGATGCGGGTTTCACCCCTAACTTGACGATTTCGTACCCTAAATGTGGTTGGTACTCGTCGGGTCAAAATAAAATTTCGACACTTTGACGAGGGTCCACTAGAGTTGAAATGGAAATTACCATTAAGTTGTGGATTTCACTCCTAGCTTAATGGTGAAATTTCGTGCAAAAATAGTTTAAGGTAGAATGGGAGTCGTTTACCAAATTGTGGGTTTCATGCCTATTTTGGTAAGGTCGTCTCGTTAATGTTACAAGAGCATTCAAATAAACAAAAGTGTATTCATGTTAGCCTTAGGAAAGGCATATAAATTTAATCAAACAAGAAGTATAGCTAGGAAGCATGCAAGGTAGGGTACATAAGTTTTAAACAACAAATAAGAGACAAAGTTCCTAAAACTATAGACTAGGGCAAAGCATTCCTACTTTTTCCTAATTCCCTATAGTTATGGCTCTGATACCAATCTATCACACCCCAACCGATGGCGGAAACATCGGGATGAGACGAAGTGTGTATAAATTGCAAGAGACTTCATAACACTATGTGACAATATTTAATTAAATTCAAATTTCATAGCAAGTACTAAATTGTCATACAACATTTAAAATGGAAATAACAACATTGTTCAAATTTCAACATAACATCAAAAGATAAATAGATTAAAGGTGTGTATCTAGTCCACCCTAAACTTGTTTCATCATTCATCCATACTTCAACAATCAACCTGCAACATGTATTAAAATAGAGTTTCAATGCAAAAGCAATGGCGAGTATACAAGTTTGTTTACATAGCATAATAGAATAAAAACTCAAATCCAACATGATTCATAATATGTGATTACTAGTATGCAATTTTGGCGTACAATATGATCAAACCCTATAATACAACGCATAAAATAGCCTAATCCCAATAGTTTAGCGGGGTGGTAATGTTTAACTTAACAATACCCAATAGAATAGCGGGCGGGGCGTTAATCCTATAGCGCTATAATTGTTAAGGTGGGCGAGCAAAGTTAATGAGCATATAACGTTCCAAATCGTTCACATAGCATACGAGAATAACAAGTAAGTCACATTAGTTTCATGCTTGATCAAGGATTGAGTATGTTTAGTTTAAAAGTTGTTTGCATAATTATACATGTTGCATCCCAAAGTATAAAGGGGAAAAAGGGATCGAGTATACTCACGGTGGTTGCAAGCTTTCCTACTTGAAATCTCGTGAGCGAGTTTGGTGGATGGATTAAGTTGGAGCACCTAGTCCTTCTACATGAGGAAACATAGGTGTGTGAGTTTGGCGTTCAACGAAAGATTATAAATTTGGAGTGTTACACCACATAAAGTATAATATTAAAATAATCATCTTTAACTTATAACTCTTATATGACACTATGTAACCACTAGGGTTATATTGTATTTCATGGGTAGTACACCCATTAGAATCATATCAAGGTTTTAAAGTCTTAGATGATATTCTACTACTTTAACATATAAACACAAGTTCAACATTAAAGGTTCAAATGAGTGTGTATATATATATATATATATATATATATATATATATATAGGGTGGGGTTCTAGAGTGATCGCTAATGTATTTGCGAACTGAGTGAACAAATCCTGGCCATTGATCTACACACGTGTATGGTCAGGATCTCATCATCAAATCGTAAAATACACCAGTGTATTTCAACATCAAATCTTGGTCATTGATCTACACACGTGTATGGCCAGGATTAGTTCACTCAGTTCGCAAGCTACACTAGTGTTCACTCTTGAACCTAATCCTATATATATATATATATCTAGGTTATATATTATTTAGTCCAATAATTCATGTAGGAGGTAGAAGATTAGGATCTTCATTTAGGCACCTCGAGTTATCATGGAAATCATGTATGGGGTAGGAAGGACAAGCTTCCGTTTAGGAACCCCTTGAACGTTCACCACTTCACTTAATGTAAAAACAACCAAGGAGGGTCAAGAACTATGATTAATACAAGTATGTAAATGAACTAAGCTAATAGAAATCATCAAATCATGTGAGGATTATATGTTGGACAACCCAAGTTGTTCCATAATCACTCTACATCAAGAACTAAGCTTGGACACGACTTGTGGGTGAAATACCCTAAACAAAACAGAAAGTTATGAGGTTTAATCCTCTGATTTCAAGTGTCTCAACCTTGTTTTTAAGCCTAACCAACCATAAGAGAGGTTGTAAGCATTGGGGCATAGGTATGAGATGTGTTAGACACAAGTTGGATATGTTTAAACAAGCTCTTGAAGAACTTAAAACAAAACAGAAAGTTTTTGGACCATTTCAGGGCAATTCCAGGTCTGATTTCTCCAAGGAGAAGTCATGGAATCGAACCCCATGATTATCCAAGCAAGTAGGAAGAAGAATCAAGTAATTTCGTTGAGAAATGAGCAAGTTATACTCACTTTAGTGCAAGAGTATGAATCTGTCCGAAAATGCAGATTTGCAACTGATTTGAGAGTGAATTTGTGAAAGTGTAAAAATGCTTGGAAGAGGTTGTAGGACCCGAAATCTGAGGATCGATAACGAACCGAATCACTTGTTTATAGTAAACACGGTTACGTGTGCGGAATCCACGTAACTATGCCAAATCAAACATATAAAGCAATAATAACAACGGATTAATCAATGAAACACACTCGATTGATTAACGGGATGAGAACCGATTACAAACTGATACAAACACAGTTCAGACAGAATTTCGGCAGAGTTTTGTTACTATGGTTATTATCTCATCTCTGTTTCACACAGAAACAGAGAAGGGTATTTATACTAAAACACAGACCAGACATGACGAAATAGAAAGGACTCGGCGAAACATAATCAAAGTCGACGAAACACACCTGTTTCGTCGACATACATATACTGCTAATATGCTGTTTCGTCGAATATGTTGAAGCCCACTCCAAGTCAAAGTCCAACACCACATATTCGGCCCATGTGAGTGAAAACGGCCCAAGACATGTTTCTGTTGTAATTCTTCACTAATATCACATATGAGACAAAAACTATGACATCACCATGACATCACAGAGATGATGTCATGGTGATGTGTCTTGCGGGACTTGTTCGCGGCGCTCCGTGCTTCGCATGTCGAACTCTGGGGCGCACGACGGAGGAATGTCGTGTCGTCGGGCTTGAGCCGGACCTAACCGAGTTGACCAAGTCGAACTGAGCCGAGTCGAACCGAGTCGAGTCGTGTCCACATAAAGTGTACCAACAATCTCCCCCTTGGACGCTACTCGTGAGGTTCGTCTTCTGTGATGGTTCGTCTTCTGTGTCTTTCATGTCGGAGGATCTTCAAAGTCTTCACGCTTCGTAAGTAGAAAGTGTATCAACAAACTCCCTTTTCATTTAGGTAGTGTGTTAACAAACTCCCCCTTAGATTGAACTCTCCATTGAGTCATGCTCGTGAATCTTTTGATTTGTCAAATCTTCAGATCCTTGTGGTGTTGATGAAGGGTCAGCGGCAACTCGATCATTTTATCCTTTGAGTGCCTCCACTTCGTGTCTTCATTCCAAAGCTTGTCATCGAACATGTTCTCCTCGCTTTTAGCATCTGCACATGCAAGAAAGCTAAACACATAATGAGAACAACCACTTGGAATATAGGTAACATTTAAACAAATGACACATATGAGATCAAATCTCAATCAAACACCGACCGACAACAGTTTGAAAGTTTAGAAAATCATCAATTTTAATTCTTTAACTTTCAAAACTTGTTAACTTCGACTGTTTATGAAGATGCAATTGTTTTCCGGCTTACAATCAGGATTTTGGGTAGAATAGACTTGAGTTCCAACATCGGTCAATAAAAAATAAACTAGAAGCAAAATCTTTTTGGATTTTATAAAGTTTATATTAAAACACACCTAAAATCTTTTTGGAATTTTTCATTTTTCAAATGTAAAGACGGAAAGCAATAAATAAATATATACAAAGATGCAGAAACGAAAGCAGTAAACAAAAATTTACAGACAATCTTTTTGCGAGTTTCGAGGGTAAGAGAATCATATCAGTGTACGGTCACGCCAAAACGCTCTTTTTGTTCAATTAGTTAACATTTAGATAAGCATCCTATAACAATTATCGGTATTGTTGTCCACATAAGCTCAACTTATCAGATGTAATCATGTTTAGGGGATACGTTAAGGTATGATTTATACTTACCGACCGGTGTTCATCCACACACGACACATTCCCGTATTAAGGTATGCACGAGAGTTCATCTTACCGGTGAGTATACCGTTTATCATCTGTTTGACCGTATAAAAATGTGAGAAACTCACTTATTTTGATTGAAAACAAGCCCTATGTGATAAAATCACTTATTGATGAGGAACTTGATTTTCATATGCATGAAGGGCACAAGAGCAAGTCCGTGAACAGGTCAATACTTTCGTACAGCAGAGAGACGAACTTGACTCGCGCAAAGAATCTGTGATATATTATCACTTATTTTGTTTGGACATGTGATTGTTGATCACTTATTGAGGTCGAATGCAGTATGTACACGTATGTATAGTATCATGGAAGATCTTAGACTTCGTCTCCGTTATTTTTACGGTTTGATACAACCATGATACCCAGATGATAAACAGCATAAAGACCGAATATTTCAGATCTCGGCAATCTCTCAAACGAGATTTCGGTACTAAGACCATATGCCAATGAATGGTTCCCACCTGACTTGAAGTCTGTTAGGTTTGTATCATCCTGCACATTTTAGTCTGATTGTAAGCCTACCGATACATCGTTAGTAGAGATACTTATCATTTTTCTTTTTATTTTGCATTTTGAGCACATTGACCGACCACACCAGTGAACTTCATCATTTTCCTTTATCCAAGAAACTCATTTTTGGTTTTTCTATTGTTTTTGAATTTTTTAATTTTTCAAACGAAAACGACAGAACATAAAGACATCTTTTTGGATTTTGAACTTTTGCAATGTTTTTGTATTTTCTTGAAATATCTCCCCCTAAAATTCGCAAAGTTTACGAAAACTAAAATCTTTTTGAATTTTCAAAGTTTATAAAGAAAATATTTACAAAAACGATCAGCCAACGAAGTTTACTCGGGTATCACCTTAATGCCATTGACCAAAAGTAGATAATCAAAACGTGATTTATCAAAAGCTTTTGTAAACAGGTCGGCACGTTGGTGATCAGTGGGGACATGAACGACATCGATTAACCTCTTGTCAAAACAATCACGTATGAAGTGATATTTAATGTCGATGTGTTTAGTTTTAGAATGTTGCACAGGATTTCTAGTGATCTGTAAAGCAGCATTATTATCAACAAAAATACAGGTAGATAGGAATTCTAAACCGTAGTCGCGCATTTGTTGTTGTATCCAAAGAACTTGGGAGCAACAACTCGAGGCAGCAATGTATTCTGCTTCACATGTTGATGTAGCAACACACGTTTGCTTCTTGCACTGCCACGTGACCAGGCGATTTCCTAGGAACTGACATCCTGCTGTTGTCGATTTGCCATCGATTTTGCAACCACCGAAATCAGAATCACTGTATGCAATTAATTCAAAACTATCATCCATAGGGTACCAAAGACCGAGGTCTGGGCATCCCTTCAAATAGCGTAAAATCCTTTTGATAGCTGACAGATGAGAGGCCTTCGGGTTTGCTTGATATCTTGCTAGCAAGCATGTTGGGTACATGATATCAGGCCTCGAAGCGGTAAGGTACATGAGAGATCCGATTATGGCACGATAGTACGAGGAGTTAATGCTTTCACCCTTCAAATCCGGAGTAATCCCGTGATTCTGCGGAAGTGGGGTACCAATGGGCGTTGCATCTGACATTTGGAATCGGCTCAAAATGTCACCAACATATTTAGTCTGATGGATGAATATCCCAGACTCTGTTTGTTGAACTTGAAGGCCCAAAAAGAAATTCATCTCTCCCATAGCGCTCATTTCGAACTTTTCTTGCATAACACTTTCGAATTGCCTGCACAAAGAATCATTAGTAGATCCAAATATTATATCATCAACATATACCTGCACCAGCAGAAGATCTTCATCTTGTTCTTTGATAAAGAGTGTGCAATCAATAAGACCTCGTCTAAATCCATTCTCCAGAAGATAGTTTGATAAGGTTGCGTACCAAGCCCTAGGTGCTTGATGTAGACCATAAAGAGCTTTGTTGAGCAACCAAACCCGATCGGGGTGAATAGGATCTTCAAAACCTGGAGGTTGTTCGACATGCACCTCTTCTTGAACAATACCATGAAGAAACGCACTTTTGACGTCCATCTGGTAAACTTTGAATCCTTTGAAAGAAGCATAAGCTAAGAAGATTCGAATAGCTTCCAGACGTGCAACAGGTGCATAAACTTCATTGTAGTCAATGCCTTCAATCTGACGAAAACCCTGAACAACCAGTCTTGCTTTGTTGCGAATAACAACTCCACGGTCGTCTTTCTTGCATTTATAAACCCATCGTGTTCCAATTTTCTTGTAATTCTCCGGTTTTTCAACAAGCTTCCAAACACCAAGCTTTTGAAATTGCTGCAGTTCGTCCTGCATGGCTTCAACCCACGAATTATCTTTTAAAGCTTCCTTCCAAGATTTTGGTTCTTCTTGTGAAACGTAACACGCGAAAGACCAATCATTTTGTAGACCAGATTCTCTAATAGCTGAATACAAACCAGCACTCTGGTTGTTTCTCAGCTGATTACGTGTCTGCACACCTTGTTGGACATCTCCTATGATATTCTGCTGTGGATGGGTATCGTGTATCCTCATTTCAGGATTTTCAGGAACACGAGCATTAACACCCAAATTGTTAATATTAAGATCAACAACCAACTCCACACCTGGAATATGAGTAGAAGTGGATGCATTTCCTTCAGCAGTATCATCGATTTGCACATGAGGAGTATCAACAGAAGTACCCTGAACTGGAACAACTGGAGATTTAGAGCCTTCAGTCGCATCCAGATTTTCTTCATCTTCTTCTGATGACTCATTGTATTCAGTAGCATTTTCAACTTCCTCATTTTGAACTGTGTTGTTAGACGAATTAGAACTTTGTGAGTTAACAACAACAGGTCTAACTAATGACGACTCAGCAGCATTGTCACTATCAAATATCATTCTAGCAGCTGCGGAATCTTCATCAAAGGTTGGCAGATTAAAGGAGTTGAATAGCCCATCATAATCGAACATCCAAGGATCACCTGGAGCTTTAACAGGATTTGTATATCTCTGAACCCTTACTTCACTCCATAGCTCAATCTTTTTGGTAGCCAAATTCCAAACACGAAAATTTGGTGTAGCATATCCAAGGAAGAAACCCTCGATAGCTTTCGCTCCAAACTTTCCATCCGGATCAATCATAGTGCATGGACCACCAAAAGGTTCTAGAATTGAAAGATCAGGTTTCCTTTTCTGTAGAAGTTCGAAACAAGTCTTGCCATGTCTCTTAACCGTAAGAACTCGGTTTAATGTGTAGCAAGCAGTCGACACAGCCTCTGCCCAGAACTGAACAGGAAACACCGACTCTACCAACATTGTTCTTGCAGTTTCAATTATTGTCCGATTCTTCCTCTCCGCGACACCATTTTGTTGTGGAGTGTAAGGAGAACTGTATTCATGAAGAATGCCTTTAGAAGTACAGAACTCATCCATAACACGGTTTTTGTATTCAGTTCCATTGTCGTTTCTGATCCTCTTAACTTTCAACGAGTAGAGATTTTCCAACATTGTAAGAAGATCCTTGAGGATGCCAGGAGTATCACTCTTGTGTGCCATAAAAGCTACCCAAGAAAATCTAGAGTAGTCATCAGTAACTACTAAACAATACACATCTCCGAACGTTGTCTTGTGTCTCATAGGTCCAAAGAGGTCCATATGAAGACGTTCGAGAGGCATGCCAACAGTGTTGATTTTCTTCAAAGGGTGAGACTTCTTTGTTTGTTTCCCTTTCTGACACGAAACACAGATATCTTGTAGATGAAAACTTCTCACGGGCACGCCATTCACAAGATTGTTTTTCACCAAATGGTTCATTTTTCTCAAGTGAATGTGTCCCATTCTTCTGTGCCAAGATATAGACTCCTTCTCCGTGGCTTTCGAGACAAAACATGTGACTTGTGCAGAAGTCGTAATCGCTTGACTCATATCAAGAACATAAAGATCATTGATTCTTGGAGCCGATAAGAGAATCCATTCATCAGGAATTTTGAAACCAGGTTTAAGCACATAACAACCGGCATCATCGAAATGCACGGTGAACTTTTTATCGCAGATTTGCGAAACACTGAGAAGATTATGATCAATTTGACGAACATAATTGATCTTATCGAAACATACAACACCATTGGAGATCATTCCCTCTCCAGTGATGTAACCGCCTTTGTCTCCAGCGAAAGCGACATAGCCTCCTTTAATGTTTCTCACATCATATAGAAGCCGTAAGTCGCCCGTCATGTGCCTGGATGCCCCACTATCAACAATCCAATGACTATTAATAGTTCCTCCTGGAACATCCTGCACATATCATCCAATGATTAGTTAAGGATGGGGACCCAAGCTAAAGTGGTCTTGGGTCGTCCCTGAGCATCACAAATAGTGATCTCGATTTGTTGATGGTTTTCCAAACGAACAGCTCCCCCTGAACTTTCACCCTTCCTAGGTTTCCAAGTTTGTTTTTGTTTACCAGATTGAGTTTTGTAAACAAATTTTGAAATTTCTGGTTTTACAGGTGAACTTGGTTCCCTTGGAACAGAATTGACCTTAGATTTTAAAGCCTTTTCTATTTTCTTCACATTTTGATGTCGTTGTTTCGATTCCTGTTCTTTAATAATTCTTTTATCATGTTTAGGTGAAACAGGACGACATTTAGGGTGAATCGATTCAGGTGATGCTCTTTCAACAAATTTCGCTTTCGGAGTGTTAGCACAATCTTTAATGATGTGCCCAAACTCCCCACATTTAAAACACGTTCTCCTTTCAACAAACTTAGGAGAACTGGATCGACGATCAGATGTCGAACTTGTATAACCCGAGGTACTAGCTTTTTCATCACACCCATTTGAATGTTGAGTGTAATTGTTTTGACTATCACGTTTTAAAATTTTTACTTGTACAAAATCAGTGTTTGACTTGTTTGCAAAAGTCTCAATTTTATCTGTACCCCTCGATTCCACAAATTTGACATTGTTGTTTTTCTTCTGATAACGAGCCTCTTTTGTTTCAAATTTTGAGTTAGAAACATTTGGCAATTTAGCTCGTTGATCTGATTGTTTACCCTTAGAAGCAATAGGTTGTTGCTTTGAAGGTGATTTCTGATTTCCAAATTTCTTTTTGATTTCAGCCTTAGGAATTGGATTACATTGAGTCACAATAACTCCCGGAATCGACTTTCCCAAAAACTTACTTGTATTATTTTCAAAAACATTACCAATCGATGATGGATTGACATTTTTAATTGGAAAATCATTATCTGAATAGATTTTAGAATCACCAACCAAAGTGTACAACACAATCTTACTTTTAACGGTAGACACAGGATCGATCACTTGTTGAACAACAGGTTGAACATCAGGGGTAGGAGGATCACACAGAATATGATTCTCAATTGGAACTTCTACTCCTTTAAGTTTGTTAAGTGATTTATCCTGATTACTCATATCTGATTCAGGTTCATCATCCGACGACTCATAGTCCTCAATGGTGGGAGGACCTTGTTTCGTAGATGTTGAATCTTTTTGCTCAGAATTTGTACTTGGAGAATTGTCCGATTTGAACCCTAGGCCAGTAGTAACTTCCTCATAATTAAGAGGCACACTGGATTTAAACCGTGGCATTTCTTCTTCATCAGGCATATAAGCATAATTATGTCTCAAAGGGGGCGGACACTTCTCATACCCAACACCTTTCTTGTTTCCCTTTAGTTGTTGAACATCAATAATGTGATCGAGCACAAATCGGGAGTTAGAGTAACTCTCCAATTTTTGCTTGATTGCATCATGCTCGCATTTAGCAATGGCTAGTTCCTTTTTGGTTTCCTCAACAATGTTAATGTAATCATTTATACTAACTTGTTTATGATAAACAGTTTTTGTCACTTCGGAAACATTTTTCTTTAGAGTTTCAATCATAGATTTAAATTCTTTTTCGTTTCGAACTAAAGCCATATTCGCTTCTTTGCATTTAGCCATTTCAACAACTAAACTCTGATTGTGAATATGAATCGAATCACATTCAAGCTTTATTCTATCAAATTCATTTTTCATATACTCACAATCTCTACAGTTGATAAGAATTTCAGATTTTACCTGACTTGTAGAAGCTGAGACATTTTCCATAAAGGCAGTCTGATAAGAGAAAGATCCGTCTTCAGAAAAAAACTTCTCCATTTCTTTAGATACTACCTCAGCCTTCTTAATCAGAACTGATTTCTGACATTTCAACTCTTCTGCTTCATTCAATAAGTCATCAAGATTAGAACTTGCTTCTTTGCTCACATCAGATTCAGAACCCGAAGTAGAACTTTCTTCATCAGAACTCCCGGTATTACCAGAACTGTCGTCACTTTCAGAAAATTCTTCCTTATGAACGTGCTTGATGTGATTGATTATCTTTGCATAACACGCTGTTCCTCCTTTATCTTGATCACTTTCCCCAAGTTGTAAAGACCAATTAAACCCTTCATCAGCTTGTACGGTTAATGCACGATTTTCGTTTGATGGTCCAGACTGATTTTGGTTAGTGGTGTTGTTTACAGCCACTATCCCTTTTCCACGATTGTCTTGATTAGCATTTGAAGTACTCGTCTGATTACGGAATGGGTTCTGATTGCCTTGTCTGCTTGGTCGGGTGCACTCACGTTTGAAGTGACCCTTTTCGCCACAATTGAAGCATGTAACTGCTTCTTTATCAAAACCGTACTTTGTATCTTGTTTGCTTTCCAAAGAACTTCTTCCTGTTTGAACCATAAAGTCCTTCGCCCTTCTAACAGCACTTGCGAATGCCCACTTTATATCCATCAACTCCATTTCATCACGGTTGATTTGTAGATAGTCTTCGTTGGTCAAATTGATGTTTCCAATTTGACATGCGACCAAACCGCAGTAAGCACTGACCATGGTATTAATAAGTTCCATATGTTCCTTTGCTACTTCAATGCTAACATTTGAGAGGTTTGATGTATCAACTTTGACTGTGTTAGGGTTTGGGGTTGGAGGATTGTTGGTATAATGAGCTTGTTGTTGTTGTTGTTGTTGTGGTTGGACTTGTGGTTGTGGTAGGGATGGAATAAAACCTCCTCCAGAATATGCCTGAGGTTGAGTAGTAGAAACTGGAGGTATATAAGGAATAAAACCTCCTCCAGAATAAGCCTGAGTTTGTTGAGGAAACGGAGAAGAGTTTGTATTTGATACAAACGCCGTTTGTAACTTTGGTTGCCGCAGACTAGCTGACGGGTCAAAACCTCCTCCAGAATACATTTCGATATTTTGAGGAGCAGCAATGCGTTTTGCTTTCCGGATTTCTTCATCATTCTTATGTTCCAGCTTCTGTACGAATTCATAGATAGTTATAGTGTCAGCATCTAGAATACCTGTATGCTTTAGAAGCTCAATGTATGGACTCCACTTTGGTGGTAGAGAATCAGCAAACCGTGCACAAACTTCCTTTTCACTTGCAACAACACTATAAGCAAACATTTCACTAATCAAATGATAAAAACGTGTAGTCATATCATTTAGAGTTTCATTTTCCAAGAACTGAAATGATTCAAACTCTTTCTTCAATAGATCATGCCGTGTCTTTCTGGAAGCTGCATTTCCTTCTCCTCTTGTTACCAAACAATCCCATAATGATTTCGTGTCCTTACAATAAGAAAATTGATGATAAATATCTTTGTGAAGTGCTTGAGTAAGAACAGCAAACGACTTTTTCTCAAATTCATAGGCTTTCTTGTCATTTTCCTGCATGTTAGAAAAACCTTCGGCCGTTGAAGCTGCTACTTCGAGAGCATTATTGATTGGAGTAATGAAACACCTCCAAAGATCAGTGCTTTGACCTTGAACATATGTATGAAAACGACCTTTCCATGATGGAAACTCGTTCATATGATTCAACTTTGGCGGGCGATTGTTGCTGCCCGTTTCGCTCTCGCTAAGCAAAAGATTTTGAATGTTTTGATTCTGATTGGATGCCAAAGCCCATTGTCCGGCACTTATAGTTGGTTGACCAAAAACATTCTTTACCCACGCTGCTGCGGAGGTCGGATCTTCACGTGGTCTCGAGTCCATACTCCAATCCCATGGACTAGTACAACTCATATTTGATGTATGTATGATAGTACCTGCACAAATTCTTGAAAACAAACAGTAAACAAGCTTTTACAAGTCCTCTGTGTAAATCAGATCTGTTCTCGACGAAACAGATTTCACGAAACAGGTTTGTTTCGTCTAAATGAATGATGACGAAACAGACTTGTGATAATTGTGATTTGTGGCGAAACAAAACTTTGTTTCGTCAAAGATGTTGTGGCGAAACAGAAATTTGTTTCGTCAAAGATGTTGTGGCGAAACAGATGTGATTCGTCGACTACTTGTTTCGTCGAAACTGAGTATGAGACAGCTGATTTAGATATTTAAAATATCTTACTGATCAGTCAAATGATAAGTCTCAGACACAAAGATATTTAGAACTGACACAAGGTATGTTTGAAACATCTATTTTCAACGAAACAGTCTTTTACTGAAACCAATTATCACCTTTTACACAAAAGTCAAATAATTAGTTTTATAAGTTAAAACACTTGGTTTTTAACAATTCAAACAGATCAAATTCTCAGTTTGTTACAAGAACAATTACGAGGATATGAAGAACACACTCAAGAACATGATTTTTCCGATGAGTTTTCCGATCACCGATAATTTTCCGAAACACGAAAATACACTAGATTTTCACTAAAAACCCGGTTTAAAGCATGAACAAACAATCTAACTTAGGTTTTTGATAAAAATCTTTAGCAAACAACAATAAAACAACAGATTTATGAATATTTTTCCAGAATATATAATTTTTCAAGAACAAATTTGCAGAAAAACACACACAAAATACTTGATAAAAAACCGAACAAGTTTGATTTTAAACAAGGATAAGAGCCAATGCTCTGATACCACTTGTAGGACCCGAAATCTGAGGATCGATAACGAACCGAATCACTTGTTTATAGTAAACACGGTTACGTGTGCGGAATCCACGTAACTATGCCAAATCAAACATATAAAGCAATAATAACAACGGATTAATCAATGAAACACACTCGATTGATTAACGGGATGAGAACCGATTACAAACTGATACAAACACAGTTCAGACAGAATTTCGGCAGAGTTTTGTTACTATGGTTATTATCTCATCTCTGTTTCACACAGAAACAGAGAAGGGTATTTATACTAAAACACAGACCAGACATGACGAAATAGAAAGGACTCGGCAAAACATAATCAAAGTCGACGAAACACACCTGTTTCGTCGACATACATATACTGCTAATATGCTGTTTCGTCGAATATGTTGAAGCCCACTCCAAGTCAAAGTCCAACACCACATATTCGGCCAATGTGAGTGAAAACGGCCCAAGACATGTTTCTGTTGTAATTCTTCACTAATATCACATATGAGACAAAAACTATGACATCATCATGACATCACAGAGATGATGTCATGGTGATGTGTCTTGCGGGACTTGTTCGCGGCGCTCCGTGCTTCGCATGTCGAACTCTGGGGCGCACGACGGAGGAATGTCGTGTCGTCGGGCTTGAGCCGGACCTAACCGAGTCGACCAAGTCGAACTGAGCCGAGTCGAACCGAGTCGAGTCGTGTCCACATAAAGTGTACCAACAGAGGTGTGTATTTATAGTGGAAAATATTAGGGTTAAGTTGGTTGAGTATTAATGTAATTAGGTGGGAGTTTGAATAATAAAAATGGAGCCAAAAAGAAAGGGAGCAAAGCTGGCCATGTTTGGCTGTTCATTTAGACCTGGCCGAAAGTTTTAGGCCAAAATCAACTGTATATTATTTGTTTTTTTATTGAACAATAAAGTCCCTAATGTATATTATAAGTTACTATAATCATTCAATGTTCAATTGACATGTATTTACTGTGACAATGGCCAAATAGCATGAAAAGGTGGTTGGGAGGTGTGTAATCGGCCGCACATGTTCTTCACGGTTCCTTTCTTTTCTTTTTTTTTGTCATCCTAGTTGATATATTAATCTATGCTATGTTATATTAATAGCTAATCAAATAATTTATTAAGCATATGCCTATTAATATTTCAAATATGAAAGAACCCATAAAAGACTAAGGACCAGCCATGTTTTTGGCTAGGTATCACGGCCTCAAGGCCACCTTAAAGTTTCTTTTAGGCATAAGATGTTTGATTATTATTAAGGTATACTAAGTATTATTAATATTAAGTAATTAAATCATATATATATATATATATATATATATATATAAATCAATGTTTAATTTATACAAATCATGAAACTAAATAAGTTTGTATAAAATAGAGTATAGGTTGTGTATTGTGAACGTATAATCAAGTGTTTGCACGCATAGGATATCTAGATTCACGTATTGATCACAAGTTACGCATGGGTTTACAAGGGTACGGGTATGTATCAAATGTATACAAAGATTAAATATTTAAACATGAAAAAAAATCAAACGAAGGGTAATTAGTTTTATTACGATCGAAGTCTTGGATTACAATGATACGAAAAGACGATTACAGGACTTCCAAAAATAGAAATACAAACAACGCTTTCTAATTATGAAAAGTACAAAAAAATCAGGGCGTTACAAGAACCCTGCCTTCTTGGCCCACGTGGTGGAACAAAAAGGCAATGGGAAGAACATAAGCGACGTTCCGGTGGTGTGTGACTTCACCGATGTCTTTCCTGAAGATCTTCCTGGTCTTCCCCCTCCCAGATCTGTTGATTTTTGTAACACCTGTGCCTCCACGGCCATCAAACAAATACCAAACCAATGAAATATTATATTTCATACTTGGGATTTGTAAAAATATGTGTATCATTTGCACATATCAATTCTTGTTCAATTTCAAACTCTAAATCGCTTTCTGGAAGGTTATACGCGCACCAATGCGTAAATATAACCAGTTTAATGCAACGAACACTCCGGAATAGTGAAATAGGCTTAACATACCTTAAATAACCTTTACATAACTTAGAAATAAGTTTTGAAGGCTTTGGTATGACAAAAACAAGCTAATTCGCTTACAGGGACTAAAGTTGACAAACTGCGAAAGTATGCCAATTTGAACTATAACAGACATTCCGGAACATGACCATAAGTTAAACATACCATAAATATCCTTTACATAGCTTAGAAATAGGCTTTGAGGGGTTCGGTGTGCTAAAATAAACTTTTGTGTCATTCAGGGACTAAAAGTGTCAAAAAGTGCACAAGTTTGCATTTTCGCGCATAACTTACGTTCTGAATACATCCGGACATCCAAAAATTTATGTAAGCATGACTATATTATATTTTAGTGTTCGCCATAAGAAAAATCCATTCGTCGCGTCATTTGGATCGTTTTTCGCGCTTATGCGCATTCCGTCGTAATTAAGCGAACATCGCGTTCGTACGACCAAACGAACCGACATCCGAGATATTTTTGAGCATGTTTTGAGTTCCCTATACTTTAACTTCATTTTAGAGCCTTAAAATGAGGTTAACGGGGTTCAAACGCATCGAAAAAGGCCTTAAAACACAACAGGGACCATTTCTGTCAATTTGGAAACAATTCTGAATCTGGGAGGCAGTAGCGTAGCGCGAGCCCTAAGGGCCTATCCCTCGCGCTACGCGAGTGCATGACCAGACCAGATTCAATGTTTTAACAACAAGTTGCAGCTGATTGATCCTCCACCACACATTCTCACATGTCTAGTCAGCGGATAAGAACCATTTTTAGCTACCATGAGTTTCCGACAAGTGTACGCCTCGGATCATGGCACGTTTTCCATGAAACGATCCTAACGGTTACCCGAAAACTATATATACCCCATGCCTTTCATTGTTTTAAAGCACAAGAATTCTGATTTGAGAGCTCTAAGTTGAAACCATTGTTTCATACCTGAGTTCTTGGATCGGGATTAGCATTCGGGGACCCTTCGTAAGTATTCTTTCGTTCTTTTCCTTATTTTATTGCTTTTTGAGTCAGAAAGTCAAACTTTGTTTGACTTTCAGCGTTGACCAGTAATGGTCAATGCGAAGTTCGTTTGAACTTCGCAACGTGAGTGTAATCACGTTGGTCATAGTCCATTGGGACTATGCCCACTGATTACCACGTTGTCTAGGGTCGTAGGGTAGGCGATCTGATAAATCGCCTATACCTTCGAACCCGACCCAGTTTGGTCGATCATTAGGATCCGACCAAATACATTAGGTGACCCTAGAATAGGGCATAACCTTCCGAGGTTATACCCTATGGTCACATCGTTTAAGTAGTTGTATGATAGGTAGTTTATATGCCTTAGGTAAATTACCAGAATACCCTTTTCATGTATAATTGGTAATTAAGCATATGTAACCTAAACCTTTGTCACATAACTGATTATGTAACATGTTCAGGCATATAACACTTGTCATAGGGCTAGTTAGACGGTCCGAACGCGTTTCACGCGCACGACGCGTTAAAGTAGCATAAGTTACCTTAATGGGTCGCGATGGGTCGAAAGCACTTAGGTTTGGTTTCATTGTAGTATGTAGGCCTTGTTAAACCATATCATATGAGTTCCAATACTCATTTGGTTTGCCGAGCCTCATCCTATCCGATCTCCCGATTTATGTCCGGTTTATTTATATAGTTTTAGATTGCCGACTGATTCCGTGCTCTCTCTAGCTTTGTTTGGTTGTTGTTCAAGACCTCCAAGCATTCTCAGGCGAGTACATTATTCCCCTCTTTTACTGTTTTCAACTGTTTTGGGGTGACTCATATGTGCTAAATGTTTTATCAATGGTCTCAAGAACAATTACAATGTGGTTTCAAGAACAATAACAATTATTTCAAGAACGCTAACAATGATTTCAAGAACGAATACAATGATTTCAAAAACTAATAACAATTTCAAAAAGTGAACAAACTTGTTGGTTGTAGTTTACATGACTGATGACATTCATTAGCAATGATCAAGCCGACCAGTATTAGGTTATGGTACCATAGGATCTGACAAATCCCGTTATTTACTGCACCCATTGTTATGTGTGGGGGTTGTGGGTAGCGACTGAATCTGTAATGATTAACTTATCCTTTGGTAAGGGTTTGTTAAGAACGAGAGCGAGAACGAGATGGAGCGAGGAACGCGTCAAGAAGGTTTGAATGTTATTAGAGAATCGACCATAAAGTAGTTTCACAATTAAAACAAGAACGACTAGAACGATTTTACAAAATGGGTTAACGATTGGGTAAACAATGGAACATGATTGACATTTGATCATGTATTTCCCACAAAACATAACTTTGATTTAAACCAAGTTTTACTTCAATACTTTGTTTTTGTGCATATGGTTTAGTTGAGACATTTCACTTGCCATACATGGATATTTGACATAGACATTTGACATGGATATTTGACATAGACATTTTGACATGATTTACATCTTGACATGAATACTTTGACATATTATTCAATACATTTGACAATTGATTTAAACATAGACATTTTACATTGTTTGGTTTGGTTTGATTAAGTGATTAAGTAACGATGTGTGTGTAATATGATACAAGCATGGTGGATACGCCGCTGGTACTTCCTATATATAAGTGTTTGTATGGTATTATATGTCGTAGCGTTATTTGAATCATTTCAGTTTGAGACATAGAACATTTTATACAAGTAACATACTTTTCACAAGACATTTATTTACAAACAACTTATCTTATACAAACTCATTTTACATGGTTATTCATTTAATCATGCATTATTCTCTTATTATACATATCACCTAAACTTATTATTTTTCAAATGATTTACAAAGACAAAGCAAATCACAAGGTTCATGACTAAACATTTTCTTAAACAGAAGTCATGAATCTTATTTTCACAAAACCTATGTACTCGCCAGCATTTCTTTGCTGACCTCGTTTTCACATATGTTTCAGGTATTGTTGGATGATATCGATTGATAAGATGCATGCTCACATAGGACTGGACAAGGCCTTAGTGACTCAATAACAATGATAGACTATGTTTAAATAGTGTATTTAGATTTCCAGACGATGTAATTACTCAATGTTTAATAAAACGAAACACTTTTGATATCCATGGTTATGAAACATTAATTCTGTTGCAACACGCCCCGATGTTTCCGCCGCGATTTGTTGTTTTACGCGGTCGGGGTGTGACAGAAAAGATGGTATCAGAGCCAATGGTTATAGGGAATTAGGTTATTAGTAATTAGTAATGCTTTGACCTAGTCTATAACCTTCTTAGGACCCTAACGCGAGTTTACTTGCGTTTAGTCATAAAACAATACCGTCACCTATCCTTAGGCGACGACCACAACAAGAACATAAATTTCAAAACCGCTTTGAAAACTAATCATCTGTTCTAGGATGATTGATTTTAAGGTTTTGAACCCCTTTGAATTTTCAAAATCTCGACAAGGTTTTGGGTTTTAAATAATGTGAACACGTGCAAACTGGAAGGGTGAATGCCTGTATTCTGGGTTTTCTGTCTAGGCAAGCACTTCGTATACATCTCATCAGACGCGAGACCAGTTGTGCTTACCTGGGAATTCTTGGGATGAGTGTTCACTTATAGGCGAGCATGTCTTCGCGATACATTATTTTTAACCTATTTACTTCGACTAATCACCAAGGTCGTTTGTTGCTTTGTAGTAACAAACAAATGACCACTATCCTTGCTTTCATCAGATTTGTTTCATCTCATTCTTTTCGTCTAAATTCTCTCACTCGTTTCCTTTCATGTTTCCTCTTTTAGACAATGCCTCCTCGACGCGAAAGCCAGATAGAGACTGCCGAGCTGGCAGAAATCATTGCGCAGCAAATGGCTGCTCAATTCCCAAACCTCTTTGCTCAATGGAACCAAGCCAACAACAACAACAATGTGCTATGCAAATACAAGGATTTCAACCAGGCTAAACCACTCAAGTTTAGTGGTTCTGAAGGAGCAACTGGGCTTCTTCAGTGGTTCGAAAGCATTGAGAATACTTTTCGCCACGTGCAGTGCCCGGATAATCGCAAGGTCGAGTTCTCCTCGAGCGTGTTTCAGAAGAGGGCTTTGACATGGTGGAACGGGGTTATGAGGGACCAAGGTGCAGAAGTTGCTCTCGCACAGACATGGGCTGAACTTAGAGCCCTTATGATGAGGGAATTATGTCCTCGTCATGAGCAGCGAGCCTTAGAGAAGGAGTTTGATATTTTGAAGCAAGATAGTGGTGAGCACAGGGCATATACTGACAGGTTTGAGGAGTTGAGTCTGCTTTGCCCGACAATGGTTACCCCACTTGACATAGCTATCGAAAGGTACATCGATGGCCTACCAGACTCGGTACAAGACATCCTTACTGGTAGTAACCCTGCCACACTCCGTCAGGCGATCGAGTTATCTGCGACATTGACCGAGTCGCAGATTCGGAAGAACAAGTTACACAGGAAGGGTGACAAGGGCAAGAAACAGTCAGCTGACAAGGAGGATAGCAAGAAAGGTCAAAACAAGAAGAGTAAGGAAGGTGAGACGTCAAAGAAATCAAAGAAGCGAAAGGGTGCCCAAAATTTTGCTGTTACAGCACAGACTGCTCAGAACCCGCGGAACCAACCAGCTCAGCCACCTGCAAAGAAAGCATATGCCGGTACCGCACCTTATTGTGCACGCTGCAACGGTCATCACGCAGTACAACAAGCTTGCTGGCAATGCACGACGTGTGGTAAACTTGGGCATTTGGCCAAGATTTGTCGTTTGGGACAAAATCAGGCTGCTCAGGTTCAAGCTCCGGTTCAAGGGAATGCTGTGAGATTTCCACTGGGTTCATGTTTCAACTGCGGAGAGATTGGTCACTTCCGCCACAACTGCCCAAGACTGGTAAATGCAAATGCTAACGCAAACCCAAATGCGAACGTCAACGTCAATGTGAATCCAGCACGCGGTCGAGTGTTTAACATCAATGAGGCACTCAATGATGAAGGAGTGAACAATTAGCAGTTTGTTTTTCCCTCTGGTTGTTATCTTGTAACATTTAAAGACAATGCGGATGTTATATAAATAAAATTTGTGGTTTTATTTTTAACTAATGCAATTGTATGAATGTTTGATTCAACCTTATGATGTTAACACAAAGACAAAACTACTCGTGTGGTTCTGTCATTTTTATGATCACTTGTAATCTCCCTAAGAACCTCAAACACTTGTTCCTTTTAAATCTAAAGTATCTTATAGTCTTGCACCGTTCGAGATGCAAGAATTATCATAACAGTTTCAAGGGTTGTCTGATAAAGGATTCATCAGTCCGAACTTTTCACCTTGGAGAAACTCCTATACTCTTTGTGAAAAGAAGGATGGATCTTTTCGAATATATACCGATTAACGTAAGCCCGGTGAGCTTACCATCAAGAATCGATATCCCCTACCTTAAAATCGATAATCTCTCCGATCATCTGCAGAGCGCTTCATGTTTTTCCAAGATCGATTTGCGTTCTGGGTATCATCAACTTCGTATGCTCGAAGAAGATATTCCCAAAACGGCTTTCTGCACGAAGTATGGCCATTACGAGTTTACAGTCAGGCCTTTTTGGATTGACAAATGCTCCAGCCATCTGCATGGACTTAATAAATAGAGTCTACAAGTCTTATTTGGATCAGATCGTCATTGTTATTATTAATGACATCTTGATCTATTCATGTCCTGAGCCAATCACGATCAACACCTTCGTTGACATCGGAGCCCTGATTGAATTCCTTGTACACTTTAAAATGTACAATACAACTCAATTAGGACAAACCGAATTCCTTTTAAGATCTTCCTATCTTCATAGTTAGATTCTTGAAAATATTTAAGGTGCCAAAGGAAATCCACGGATTGGGTTCCTGGTATGCTTTAAATACCTGTGTCCAAAGATAACAAATTAAAGGTCAAATTGAACGATTATGCGATTGAACGAGTATGCAATTATGCAATTATGTGTTTATGAGTTATGTGTTCTCCTCTATGTTTTTGTGTTTTTATACTCTGGATAATTCGTTATCCAAATCCTCGCAGGATCTTTCATATCTTCATATGAGGGATTCGTAGCAGGATAGTCAAAAGGTGCTACCTTAAATCCTTAATGGGCTTCTATGTAATAGATAAGACCCTTGGATTTTATAGTATCACTCCATGATTCATAAGAGACCCTCTTAGTGGTCTAGTCAAAAAGATTGATTCACAATTTGGTTAAAGAACGACATCTAGTGATGTAGCTGAACAGACTCCTTGATAGTCTATTTAGATCATTTATTGATTTAGTCAAAAGGACTCTATGGCGGTCTAGTCACACTCATCACATGATTGTTCATTTGGTTTCACACTACACATTATAAAATATACTGTGTGAACTGGGCAATGAATTGTCTAATTATGGACGCGTACATAATTATGAAATTTAGTGCATAGAAAACCAGTAAGATTTATTATGTGTAAGAACCGATAGTGACAAAAATAACAAAATGAGAACGATGTAATGGAGGTACGGTGGACGCACCAATGACGCTTCATATACTTGTATATAAGTATCCCTCTTACATTGCAATCATGATGTTATTAAAGGTTACTAGAAGTTCAGAACCCTAACCAATGTTGTTCGATCTTTTCAACTTCATATTTCCAAGCTCTCACAAGTTTCCTCTAAATAAATTTCGGGACGAAATTTCCTAAAGTAGGGGAGACTGTAACACCTGTGCCTCCACGGCCATCAAACAAATACCAAACCAATGAAATATTATATTTCATACTTGGGATTTGTAAAAATATGTGTATCATTTGCACATATCAATTCTTGTTCAATTTCAAACTCTAAATCGCTTTCTGGAAGGTTATACGCGCACCAATGCGTAAATATAACCAGTTTAATGCAACGAACACTCCGGAATAGTGAAATAGGCTTAACGTACCTTAAATAACCTTTACATAACTTAGAAATAAGTTTTGAAGGCTTTGGTATGACAAAAACAAGCTAATTCGCTTACAGGGACTAAAGTTGACAAACTGCGAAAGTATGCCAATTTGAACTGTAACAGACATTCCGGAACATGACCATAAGTTAAAAATACCATAAATATCCTTTACATAGCTTAGAAATAGGCTTTGAGGGGTTCGGTGTGCTAAAATAAACTTTTGTGTCATTCAGGGACTAAAAGTGTCAAAAAGTGCACAAGTTTGCATTTTCGCGCATAACTTACGTTCTGAATACATCCGGACATCCAAAAATTTATGTAAGCATGACTATATTATATTTTAGTGTTCTCCATAAGAAAAATCCATTCGTCGCGTCATTTGGATCGTTTTTCGCGCTTATGCGCATTCCGTCGTAATTAAGCGAACATCGCGTTCGTACGACCAAACGAACCGACATCCGAGATATTTTTGAGCATGTTTTGAGTTCCCTATACTTTAACTTCATTTTAGAGCCTTAAAATGAGGTTAACGGGGTTCAAACGCATCGAAAAAGGCCTTAAAACACAACAGGGACCATTTCTGTCAATTTGGAAACAATTCTGAATCTGGGAGGCAGTAGCGTAGCGCGAGCCCTAAGGGCCTATCCCTCGCGCTACGCGAGTGCATGACCAGACCAGATTCAATGTTTTAACAACAAGTTGCAGCTGATTGATCCTCCACCACACATTCTCACATGTCTAGTCAGCGGATAAGAACCATTTTTAGCTACCATGAGTTTCCGACAAGTGTACGCCTCGGATCATGGCACGTTTTCCATGAAACGATCCTAACGGTTACCCGAAAACTATATATACCCCATGCCTTTCATTGTTTTAAAGCACAAGAATTATGATTTGAGAGCTCTAAGTTGAAACCATTGTTTCATACCTGAGTTCTTGGATCGGGATTAGCATTCGGGGACCCTTCGTAAGTATTCTTTCGTTCTTTTCCTTATTTTATTGCTTTTCGAGTCAGAAAGTCAAACTTTGTTTGACTTTCAGCGTTGACCAGTAATGGTCAATGCGAAGTTCGTTTGAACTTCGCAACGTGAGTGTAATCACGTTGGTCATAGTCCCTTGGGACTATGCCCACTGATTACCACGTTGTCTAGGGTCGTAGGGTAGGCGATCTGATAAATCGCCTATACCTTCGAACCCGACCCAGTTTGGTCGATCATTAGGATCCGACCAAATACATTAGGTGACCCTAGAATAGGGCATAACCTTCCGAGGTTATACCCTATGGTCACATCGTTTAAGTAGTTGTATGATAGGTAGTTTATATGCCTTAGGTAAATTACCAGAATACCCTTTTCATGTATAATTGGTAATTAAGCATATGTAACCTAAACCTTTGTCACATAACTGATTATGTAACATGTTCAGGCATATAACACTTGTCATAGGGCTAGTTAGACGGTCCGAACGCGTTTCACGCGCACGACGCGTTAAAGTAGCATAAGTTACCTTAATGGGTCGCGATGGGTCGAAAGCACTTAGGTTTGGTTTCATTGTAGTATGTAGGCCTTGTTAAACCATATCATATGAGTTCCAATACTCATTTGGTTTGCCGAGCCTCATCCTATCCGATCTCCCGATTTATGTCCGGTTTATTTATATAGTTTTAGATTGCCGACTGATTCCGTGCTCTCTCTAGCTTTGTTTGGTTGTTGTTCAAGACCTCCAAGCATTCTCAGGCGAGTACATTATTCCCCTCTTTTACTGTTTTCAACTGTTTTGGGGTGACTCATATGTGCTAAATGTTTTATCAATGGTCTCAAGAACAATTACAATGTGGTTTCAAGAACAATAACAATTATTTCAAGAACGCTAACAATGATTTCAAGAACGAATACAATGATTTCAAAAACTAATAACAATTTCAAAAAGTGAACAAACTTGTTGGTTGTAGTTTACATGACTGATGACATTCATTAGCAATGATCAAGCCGACCAGTATTAGGTTATGGTACCATAGGATCTGACAAATCCCGTTATTTACTGCACCCATTGTTATGTGTGGGGGTTGTGGGTAGCGACTGAATCTGTAATTATTAACTTATCCTTTGGTAAGGGTTTGTTAAGAACGAGAGCGAGAACGAGATGGAGCGAGGAACGCGTCAAGAAGGTTTGAATGTTATTAGAGAATCGACCATAAAGTAGTTTCACAATTAAAACAAGAACGACTAGAACGATTTTACAAAATGGGTTAACGATTGGGTAAACAATGGAACATGATTGACATTTGATCATGTATTTCCCACAAAACATAACTTTGATTTAAACCAAGTTTTACTTCAATACTTTGTTTTTGTGCATATGGTTTAGTTGAGACATTTCACTTGCCATACATGGATATTTGACATAGACATTTGACATGGATATTTGACATAGACATTTGACATGGATATTTGACATAGACATTTTGACATGATTTACATCTTGACATGAATACTTTGACATATTATTCAATACATTTGACAATTGATTTAAACATAGACATTTTACATTGTTTGGTTTGGTTTGATTAAGTGATTAAGTAACGATGTGTGTGTAATATGATACAAGCATGGTGGATACGCCGCTGGTACTTCCTATATATAAGTGTTTGTATGGTATTATATGTCGTAGCGTTATTTGAATCATTTCAGTTTGAGACATAGAACATTTTATACAAGTAACATACTTTTCACAAGACATTTATTTACAAACAACTTATCTTATACAAACTCATTTTACATGGTTATTCATTTAATCATGCATTATTCTCTTATTATACATATCACCTAAACTTATTATTTTTCAAATGATTTACAAAGACAAAGCAAATCACAAGGTTCATGACTAAACATTTTCTTAAACAGAAGTCATGAATCTTATTTTCACAAAACCTATGTACTCGCCAGCATTTCTTTGCTGACCTCGTTTTCACATATGTTTCAGGTATTGTTGGATGATATCGATTGATAAGATGCATGCTCACATAGGACTGGACAAGGCCTTAGTGACTTAATAACAATGATAGACTATGTTTAAATAGTGTATTTAGATTTCCAGACGATGTAATTACTCAATGTTTAATAAAACGAAACACTTTTGATATCCATGGTTATGAAACATTAATTCTGTTGCAACACGCCCCGATGTTTCCGCCGCGATTTGTTGTTTTACGCGGTCGGGGTGTGACAGAAAAGATGGTATCAGAGCCAATGGTTATAGGGAATTAGGTTATTAGTAATTAGTAATGCTTTGACCTAGTCTATAACCTTCTTAGGACCCTAACGCGAGTTTACTTGCGTTTAGTCATAAAACAATACCGTCACCTATCCTTAGGCGACGACCACAACAAGAACATAAATTTCAAAACCGCTTTGAAAACTAATCATCTGTTCTAGGATGATTGATTTTAAGGTTTTGAACCCCTTTGAATTTTCAAAATCTCAACAAGGTTTTGGGTTTTAAATAATGTGAACACGTGCAAACTGGAAGGGTGAATGCCTGTATTCTGGGTTTTCTGTCTAGGCAAGCACTTCGTATACATCTCATCAGACGCGAGACCAGTTGTGCTTACCTGGGAATTCTTGGTAAAAGGTTATTGCTTATGCCTCTCGACAACTCAAAGTGCATGAGAAAAGCTACACTACTCACGATCTGGAGCTTGGTGCGGTGATTTTTGCGTTAAAGATTTGGTGACACTACCTATATGGTACTAAGTGTGTGGTCTTCACCGACCATAGGAGCCTTCAACACATCTTTGACTAGAAGGAGTTGAACATGCGACAAAGGCGTTGGGTGGAATTGCTAAACAACTACGACTGCGAAATTCGCTACCATCCTGGTAAGGCGAACGTAGTGGCCGATGCTCTTAGTCGTAAAACTCATGTCAAGGCTATTCGTATCTCTAGTGATTTGCATGTTTGTATTCGTGAAGCTCAGTATTCAGCAGCAAATGAAGGAAGTCTAGAAGAAGAAGTTCACGACGCTAGAATGGATCAGCTCGAAACTAAATCTGATGGCCTGCAGTATTATCTAAATCGTATCTGGGTGCCGGATCGCGATAATCTCTGTGAGCTCCTTATGACCGAGGCTCGCAAATCCCATTACTCTAGAATGGACAAGCTCGAAACTAAATCTGATGGCCTGCAGTATTATCTAAATCGTATCTGGGTGCCACCGTTGGCACACGATTGGATCAACCTCCCCATTATACATTGGTGGTTTACATGCCATGAATTCCTTGTATGAACAAGGCTTTCGTCCACCATGCTTTTCCTTTGTTGAATTGGAATCATCTTCCAATTTCTTGAATCTCCCTTCCACTATTGATAAAACCGTGTTTTGAATTTTATCAATAAAGCCCGACAAACTGTTTTCGATTGCCTTTCCAACCTCTTCCGCAATCACTTCTCTCATTTGTTCGGTGACTCTTGGCACCGCGTTATCATTGCCTCCTTCAGCCATCTCTATTTCTGAAATGTTTACATAGATTGTTAAACATTTCATTTATAACACTTGCTTTACTTGTTTTGATTTAATCAAGTTCATAACTTGATTCAATCATTCTTGTTTCCATTCAATCAAGTTCGTAACTTGATTTTATCATTCTTGTTTCAATTAAATCAAGTCCGTAACTTGATTTAATAATTCTTGTTTCATGCATTTCTTGTTTTTTTTTAGCGAGCTTACACACTCTTTTCATGCATATTTGTTCATCATATATATATATATTTTTATACATAGCACATAATTTATTAACAAAATAAGTTAATTCTTACCGGACGATCGATCAAGCTTGAACCGAACACTTATTGACAACCATGAGCTCTGATTACCAACTTGTAACACCCTAAAATTTGTACCCTTGATTTTTTTGACAAAATATAGTTTAAGTACATGACTTTCATTAATCAAAATTTAATAATAACCATGACCTTAGTCGACTAATGACTAAGGTACATAATTTCAAAACTGTTTAAAATGTGTTAACGACCCATACACAAAGACTACAAAAGATCTAAGACGTTGCGGAAGCTTCAAAATAGAGTGTTCGGTTCTTCATTTTATCACTTGATCGCCACCCGTAAGACTTGTCGATTTACCTATGATCAAAACCATTAGAAACATTAGTTTTGATGTTATAGTATAATATAATCACAAGGTTGTACATCACATTTGAAATATTAAAAACAAACAACTATTCTGAATCCACCGTAAATTACGGTATCACCGTAATTTACGGTGAGCCCTGAAGTTTTGTAGTCACCGTAAACCAGGAGGTTTACACCGTAACAGGTCTGACCTCTACCGTAAATTACGGTATTACCGTAATTTACGGTAAGACCTGGAGATCAATGTCTTGTTATGTTTAGTTCATCTCATTTAAACAAATCTGGAAATTTGCTTTCCTATCATCATAACATCCAGTTTCTAGTGTTCTAATAATGTGATAAATATTTACCAATAACATAACACTATCCATCATATTCCGGAGTATATATATATATATATATATCATATTTCACTTGATTTATTGACCTGTTTGGCTCGTCTAAGGAAATCCTCCTATATGACGACTACCAACGCGTACCAACCGAATTTAATAAATCAATCAATATAACGACTTCGAGGCATAATTCACAACGACTCTCATTCAAAATTCAATTACATATTTAAATCATCCGATATAATAAATGTAACGGAACAAGTTACATACCTTAGCGCACGCCCTTCAACCGTGAATCACCACCGGCTTGTCCACTCGACGTTCCGGTATCTTGTCCTATAGAGTTCAATTCAAGACATGTTTAGAACTCTCTTCATATCATAATTCGCATAATACACCGAACATCATGATTATGCGTTTAAACTCAAAATTTCAGTTTTTAAGCCTTCATAGAGGCATTTCAACAAACACTTTATAAGCAGATTTTTAAATGATTAAACATCACATCTTTAGTTTATCATTTAACCCTATTTTCATATAAATCAACCAATTTACATGAATGTTAACTTCTAATTGCTGAAATCACTCCCAAATTGCTAAATTATACTAGATTGACAATTTACTTTCTAGTGTTCATCCGAATACACATGACCCACTAACCACCTACCATGGTGATTATGGATTCACCCAAAATTTCTTATGATATCAACTTCTATTGATCTAGGGTTTGTCCTTAGACACTATAATAGTTCCACAATCATCATAACATACACATGCAACCCTAATTCCAGATTTTTCCCAAATCATCAAAATTTCAAGTTGAGAGAAATCCTTAAATTTTACATACCTTGCAATCCTCTTGTGATGAGGATCACGATTCTATGCTCGGATTTTCGTTTGGACCAGATTTGCTCCTTCAATTTGTGAATTTTAGTAGAATTCTAGGTTTGATAGGAGGTGGGTGTCGCCCCTGATGGTTCTGGTCGACCAGGGATTTCAAGTGGGGGTAAATTTTGTGTTTTATTTGTTTATTAGTACTAAAGTTTCAATTTTAACAACTTAAACTGTCACACCCCGATTTTCCACGTGTCACCGGTGGGCCCGGTGGGGGAGTATCGTGACGTGGTTGGCAACATCATGGTCAAACAACACAATATAATAATGCACAGCGGAAGCAAAAGATAAATATATTACATTCCAAATATAAGTAATGTCAAAGTATTACAACGGAAGGTAAAGGATCCACAGGCGGATCAATAAAAGAAAACTGTTCAACAGACTTTAGGCATCTAGAACTTGCAAGATTCCCTAGTGACGCCCTGAGCTCCCAGCCAATTACGCATAATACCTGTCACTTAACCTTTTTGGAAAATACGTCAGTTTACACTGGTAAATACAATTAACTGACTCATTTTGGAAAAAGAGTTTGAAAAGTGATTCGAGTGCAAACGGCACAAAATATCTTGACACATTGATTAAAATGCACAGAGGCAAAATTAATCTTTTATACTTGGGACAATTCTATTAATAAAAATCTTGTATCCGATTTACATGGTTGTCCAACATTTAGGGCCGGTGATTATACAATACAAGCCGGACAAGATTAATCGACACACCACAAATATAATCTCACAAGAAGATACCCTTACGAGTGAGTATACGTTATACATATGCAACAGGAGGTGTTTTGCCTACACCTTGTGCTTACGTCGTGGCCATTCACTTTTTAAAATGAGCCAAGGATATCCAGGACACGGTCATTAACCCCCAATGTTATTTGTTATCAATCAATACAGATTAAAACGGGATTATGCAATTTAATCATCTCCGACTAAAAGGTTTCTACACCCGACCAAGCGGTATTTTTATAATACCGTATCCCAAGCCCGTATAAGGGAAAATAAGTTAAAAGTATTTACCTGAGCTAGCAATGCAATTTATACTCAGTCGTATATTCTAATCAGCAAGCACGAGTACTTCTACTGGGGCTCTCAATCTGGAACGAAGGTTTTATTAACCTATTAGATTACTAACGGGTCTTATTTAAGTCGTAACTTAGACCGGTTAGTTTTAAGAGAGGTTTACGGTTCAAACGCATGATTAAGCGAAGACCGGAATAGAATGTGATTTAGACCCGACAAGTTCTAAGACTTGTATAATATGGGTAAACTAAACACATTCTGGATTTTGAGATAAAAAGGATAAGGTTTGACCCGTTTCGGCTAATTTATGCAAACTAGTTACATAAACCGAACCGAACGCGCCAGAGGCGTAACGGGTAACCATAAGGGTCGCGAACAGGTTTCCTAAGTTAATATGCTTTAAATATGTTGTGATATCATTATGATATCTTCCATAATGCCCAAAACGAGATTAATCATTAATTATGCCCCGTAGGGGTATTTTGGTCATTTTAGAGATTATAAAAGGGATTTAACGTAACCCCGATGTTCGGGACTGAAGAAATCAGTATACAACTTATTTTTAACAGATTATATTAGTTGGTAATAATCCTTATGTGTCAAAATGGTTTTAAGCCTAAACTACGCGTATAATACGCGTATAAACCCGTTTTAAGCGACGTACGATTAAAATACGATTCTGGGTTTTCTGATTAGTTAAACAGGCTCAAAACATTACATTTATTATTTAATATCAGTAGCAATTGGATTCGCGTCAAAATTCCTTGTAGAAATCATTTTATGACCGAAAAGGGTAAATTCGGTATTAACCGAATTAAGGCGATAAGCCTAGCTTAAGACCAGTTTAAAAATAATTAAAAATCTTCAAAAATCCCAAAATATTATTTAACATTAGTGGGTAAAAGTTTTGGTACCGAAAATCGGGTTTAGATAGGCTATGCGCTAATCGCGCCGTTTAATTAATAAAAAGTTTATTATTTACGCTAATGCGCATATCTCCTAATCTAGACCTCCGATTGATGTGAAAATTTACGTACATGTTTAATAATCAATAACTAAGATTATTGTACTTCCACATTTTCAAAATTCTCGTTGTATGGTCATAAGGGCATTACGGTCCATTTTAAGCATTTAACGGAAACGTGCGAACGAATCGGATAATCAACGAAACAAGTACAGAGGCTTATACCATCATGTAACCCAACCCTAATGAAGCACTAAGGTATTTCCAAATCAAGCTAAAACGGGTCAGAACCGAAGTCAAAGCAAAAGTCAAGGTTTTGCGCCTTTCGGTTCCGAACCGGGTTTAAACAGAAATTTGTCGAGTCGGGCAAGCGTAGACAAGTTTTCATACTTATTACCATGTTACATTAAGATTAGAACAGGTTACACGCCTCACGGATTGCTAATCACGCGTTAAATCACGAATTGCATTTCTGTTGACTTTTTCGGTCAACGTTTGACCCGACAAACGACCTAGCTAGGTCTGGAATTGGTACTTGCCCTTATAAGGGTTTAATACCCATGTAATTACCTATCTAACGGTACTTTTAATTTGACATACGACTGAGCTATCGATAACTAATCCCGAAGTCAGCCGTAAATTACGATATATTGACTTTTAAGCTAATTACTAAGCTAGAATTAATTTAGAAGGGTTAGGCAACTTACTAGATGATTAATGATGATTAAGAATGCCTTGTAATCAGCTTGAAAGCTCCACAATGATCAGATTGCTTGAACTTTGGTGTGAGGAATTGTTGTGACTTTGGAGTGCCTTATATAGTGGTTTCACCCACCATAAGTGATTGACAACCAAGTCTACCATCAACCACAATCATCCAACACTTGTTACTAGTGTGTAGGGGTGATTTTAGGGGCCAAATGAATGTGAAAAATCGATCAAAGTTGCATCCAAGTTCAATGTGCAGACAAAGAATCAAAGAAATCAAGTTTCTGTCCAGATATGGCAGTCGCGTAGCGCGACTGCCTGAGATTATAAGCTCGCGCTACGCGAGCCCCTATGATCATCCAACATACTTTTGTTTATTGCAGTTTAGGTCCCTGGCTCTTCAAACTTCGTACAGACACTTGTTTATTGCGATATGGACCCTCAATATTGATCTATAAGGGCCTCAAGATATATACCCACTTCGTTAAGTCCCCGGGTAACTTTATTGTTACCCGAAAAGGCCTAATTTTCAACGTTGACGCTTTAACCCCTCGCACACGAATTCGATCATAACTTTCTCATACGTTAACGAAACTTTATGAAATTTGAACCGTGCATTCTAGTGAGCATAATTAACATTTACAAAGCTTCGGGTTTGTCAAAAGGTCACTCAGAGGTATATCTTTAAACATGTTGACACATTTAACCCCTGTAGTTTGTAATCTCTCACCTTTAGCTTCGTATGATCCATGATTTATTCGTTTGAAGGTATGAGCATCGTGTAGGGTTAATGTACATTATTTTTTATTCACGGTTGACACTTAGAATACGTAATCTCACATACTTTCCATGTTTGTCAACTTTAGTCCTTCTATAATATTTCTTTCACACGTTTAACATTTGACACGTGTCTACACATTATAGGACGTGAATTTTCGAGGTGTTACATCCTCACCCCCTTAAAATAAATCTCGACCCGAGATTTACTGAAATAAGTAAGGGTACTTTTCTTTCATCGTGGATTCCAAACTCTCACGTGAATTCGGGACCTCTATGGGCATCCCATTTGACCTTTACAATAGGTACATGCTTCTTACGAAGCTTCTTTACCTATTGATCTTCAATCGACAAGGTTCTTCCTCAAATTTTAAGCTCTCATCTTTATGCACATCCGTATGCGGTATAACCAGTGATTCATCAGCGAAAACACTTCTTCAGATTGTAGATGTGGAACACATTGTAAATTCCACTGAGCTTTTCAGGTAGGTTTAGCTTATAGGCAACTGAACCGACGCGTTCGATAACCTCGAAAGGCCCTATGTATCTCGGGTTTAGCTTGCCTTTCTTACCAAACCGCATCACTCCTTTCTAGGGTGATATCTATTGTTGAATCTTATTCTTTAATAAGAATTTAGGAGGTTTGCTATTTTCATAATCCTTAATTTTCTGCCGAATACTGGCATCTTACTGATGATTATGAATTTGCGTGATCTTATTGATTGTCTATAATGAAATTTTCAGATCTTAATGTTTGGACTTACCAAACTATTGTCCTATCAATGAACGTTTATCATTCCATCTATACAAGGTTTTCAAGGGAGTAGCCTTGATACTTATATATCAAATATTATCGAGAAGCTTATCTTAAGGTGAGATGGTTATTCCAACCTGTACTTAACTAATATTAAGGAATAGCTAATCCTTGTCGTTAGTCGAACAATTCGACGATCCTGGTTAGCTGATGGCAAATTCTTAATCGTTGCCTAATTAGGATTGCGGTAATGTATGCATAAGCAAAATGAACCGTCTTTCTTATCTAACAATATCAAACTCTCGGAATATCGAGTTAGGATATATGAACCTATGTCTTAACACCTACTTACTCAAGGTTTCGTTTATTCCATAAACAATATGGAGTTTTCACAATACTCCAGCCCACGGCGGGCTACAATTCGTAATTCTACCTGCCTTCCAGGAGGTAAGCAGGGACAACCTTTGAAAAGATAATTAAGATACAAGGAGGCTACAGAGATTTTCCATATCTCAGGCTCCAGTTCATTCATCATTGTCCGTGCCAAATGAGTGACACCTTTATGTTATAAGTCCTCGAATTCATTAATCGGGAACATTTACTTGGAATTTTTTTTTTTTCCATTTTTGGATATCTCCCTTGAATACTACTAGTCGACTTTAGTACAATATGATCTTTGGGATATCTTAGGGGTTCCATGTATTAAACCTCCATGCTGATCAGACATGGAAAAAATCTATGGGACACACTAGGATACGCCAATCCTCATATGACACTTTTATCAAACATAGTTTGGCATTCGCAGGCGATAGAAAACAATGAGAAAAGAAAACTAATTAAAATAACATATGTTGTCGTACTCTATGCGAAGAAAGAGTGCTCTTAGATTTTCAGAAGGATTCCTTGCCGATACGAGAAGAATCGGTTACTAAGGTTTCCTTGGTAATTATACTTTGTGGGTATAATAAACAATTTTGCTAAGTTTATGGTTCATGAAGATTTATTATTGCCTGTATTAAAAACAGGGCACTTAGCAGGAATTATCATTGATACATGATAAGGAAGTTTATTGTACAAGTGCTTATATTAAATCAATAATGGAAGTTTCACAAACTAGGCACCTAGCTCAGTTGGCTAGGCGCGCGAAAGGGTGCGGCCTAGACCCGGGTTCGATTCCGGGGACGGCTATTTCCACCATTTTTTTGTTTAATATTTATTAATCGTACGGACACGTGTAATTACGAGGGTTGTCTCATAAGGAGTCTTGATAATTAATTGCTTCTTATCACTCACAATATGGACTTGATTTGTAAGGCAACCAATCGATTTTTATCACTATATTGAGTCCTTAAGTATGCAACCAAAAGTTTGCTATAAGGATATTAGAAAAATGATTTCTAATAGATATTAATATCAATATAGGATTTATTGGAGCATTCTCGACGTAACATCGTCACTTTCTACCGGGCATTAAAGGACCGGAGTCTTAATCAGGTGGAGACAATAGTTCTCAACCTTTATCATTCATAGTATATTTATACGTGCCAGTATTAAATAAGTTTCTACATAAACTGCTTGATAACGAAAGGTACATATTATACTATTATTATTCTGCCCCATCTCTTGGGCGTTCATCCTGACAACTCGTGCGTTTGTTATCTTGGCCTACTCGGGCTTCTTCTGTTTCCTAGGGCAGTTGGTCTTGATATGCCCCTTCTCGTTGCAACCATAACAGGTTGCATCTTTCAACTTCTTGCAATCCATGGTTTTATGTTCCCTAGATTTGCAAATTCCACAAGCTCTGGGCTGCGATTTGGATTTTGGTTCGAACATGCATTTCCCATAATGGCGCTTCTTGCAGGTCTCACATACTGGTTTCTGGTCGGACTTTTGTTTGTTCTTTTTCTTAGAACTCTGGGAGTTATCTACCTCCCTTTTCCTTTTTAGTTCATCCTTTGCATCAGAGGCATGAACGAGATCCTTCTTATGAGTAAGGAAGTGTGGTCCTAGATAAAATTTGGACCGAGCAGCATGGGGCTCCTTGAACTTTTTCACAACCTTCTTCACAGCTTTTCCAACAGCTGCGTCTATCATAGTTTGAAGAATATCTTTGGAAATTCTAAGGTTTACAATTTCAGCATCATTAGCATGCGTTGCGTCATCAATGGCGCGATCGACTGTTGTCTTATCCGAGTTTGCCATTTCTTTCTATTGGTTCCTAACACCAATAAAACAATTTCTTAGTTGAAATCCAACAACTGCTATTTTTCATTCTGATGGCCTTAATATATACTAGCCATGGTGTCAATAACCTATACAGGCTATTAAAGTACCAACATTCTTAATGAACATTATTTAAAATAATTTAATATTACTTAGCCTAGGTCGCAAAAGACCATTAATGGCATTAAAGATTTTGGACCTAGTCCATCACTTTTCTGACAGTGGATCAAAACGTCACATCTGTCTTTATTACATTAAAGAATTTAGGTAGCTTGAAAGCTTGCCTTAGGAATATTAGAAAAGAGTGATTTCTATTAGATATAAAATATCCATCTAAGGTTTGTTGGAGCATTTTTCTAAAGTATCATCGGTCAATTTATATCTCGTATTAAATGACCGAAGTCCTACTAAGACGGAGACAACGGTTCTCAACAGTGATCGTTCATTATTGAATCACATGTGTCAGCATCAAATGAATTTCTGCATAAACTGCTTGATAAGGAAAAGTACCTGCTATATAGTTATCCTTCTGCACCATCTCCTGGCATTCCTCCAGAAGACTCATGCGTTTGTCTTCCTGGTCTCTCCAGGCTTCTTTATAAGCTTTGGACAGTTGGTTTTGACGTGCCCTTCCCCGTTACAATTGTAACATGTGGCGTTCTTCATCCCCTTGCAATCTAAGGTTTTGTGACCCTTGGTCTTGCAAATTCCACACAATTTAGCACATGGGTCTATTGTACATTTTCCATAATGTTGCTTTTTGCAGTTACTGCATTTGGGTCTGTTATCAGACTGACTCGAGTTCTTCCTAAACTCGGAATCCTTCCCGCGCTCCGAGCTTCCCTTCTTCTTCTTGTTAGCTTGATGAGAGTTTTCCTCCTCTCTTTCACTTCTTCTCTCGCCAGAAGCCTTAACAGACTTAATTCTGATTGCGTCTAAGGTGAGAGATAAGGATAAGTCCACCACGGACCTATATGTGGTTGGCCTAGATGCTTTAACATTCCCTTTTATCTCTGGTGCTAGGCCTCCAATGAAACGCGCTATGCGTTTAGGTTCAGGGGTGACTAGATAAGGAACCAGGCGGGACATAGTGTTGAAACTTGTCACATATGCCTGACAATCCAAATTCTCCATGACCAGAGTCAAGAAGTCTGATTCTATCTTTTCTACTTCATGCTGGGGGCAATAGTTTTCCTTGACTAATGCAACAAATTGCTCCCAAGATAAGTTGTAGAGTAGAACTTTCCCCGTGGCTTGGAGCAATGATCTCCACCATGCCAACGCTTCTCCTTTAAATGATTGTGAAACAAATTTCACAACATCTTGTTCCGCACAACCGTTGATGTCAACAACAGCGTCCATTTCATCGAGCCATGTCATGCAATCGATGGCTCCTTCTTCTCCTGTAAAGTCTCTGGGCTTGCAGGAGACAAAATATTTATATGAACAGGTCTTAACTGGTGCCTCTTGATGAAACACAACTTGTCTAGACAGAATACTCCTTTGATTTGACAAGTCATGAACATCGTCCTCCTTTGACTCATGTGTTTTAAGAGGGGGCTTACAACTAGCCGCAGATAGAGTCTTAGAGTGGGTATCATTTGACTCATCATACTGTCGATCAAGTGCTCGAGCAACTGCATAATCTATTATTTCCTGTAGTTCTGCTCCAGTTACATTAATTCTGGTAGTATCATTGCTCTCCTTCAAGTGACTGTTAACTTCATCTAATCCAGCCATGTAGCTTGATTGCTACATAAATATTAACAATGATTTATTCAGATATTATTATGGAATCATCATCTTTGACGATTTATCAACCATGGTAATATAAACCATATTGGTTAACTTGTTATTTATATTAAATTAGTATTTTCCATTATAATTTATCCTAGTTATAAAACATTAAGGATATTAAAGTGGCGCATAAGGCCTAGTCACAAGGACAGTTCTAAATTTTATAAGCCATGATTTCAGAAAATCGAGGCATTAAGGTTTGAATCACGTTCATTACCTTGACAGGGAGTTGTAGACTTCAACTGTCTTTTGTCTTTTAGGATATTAGATATAGCCCGTGGGCATTTCCCTTCTGAGGGATGGTTATAATATGATCATCTTCTCAGATGCTATTAGTCGAGATCGTATGGATCCTACCGACTATTATGTTTGGACCTAGTCCAACATTTTTGGACAGGAGGTCAAAGACCACCACTGTCGTTGCCTTATCGGACAACAAGTTTAGCCCGTAGGCACTTCATCCCTACTGGATGTTTATAATGTGATCATCTTATAGGATGACACAAGCCATGATTTCTAAATCACTAGGCTAGATAAGAAAATTGGAAGAATCTAATAATATGATGACTGTTGTGATTTTCTCGAGTCACATTTGTCGAGAGTGCTAACACGTTCTTAGGTGTTAACAAAGATTTGAATCTCTTGAGTAGGTTTCTCCATCTTGGCCGCGTAGGCTAGGTTTCACCTTTAAGATTCTCTTTAAAATGCATACTGGCAGGAAAGTAAGGATATTTATTTTATTCAGGATTTTTATCATAAATCCTAATTTATAATTTAATGATAGCACAAATGGCCTAGTCGCGTAGACAAGTTTAATTTATAAGCCAAGATTTCAGAGAATCAGGGCAATTTATGAATTTGTAATGGCACAAAAGGCCTAGTCACGTGGACAAGTTTAATTTATAAGCCATGATCGTCTGGGATCGAGGCATTTAGTAATAGCACAAAAGGCTTAGTCACTTGGACAAGTTTAATTTATAAGCCATGATCGTCTGGGATCGAGGCATTTAGGTGTGAATCAAAGTTCATTACCTTTTCTTGACAGGGAGCTGTAGGCTACCACCGTCTTTAGTCTCAGAGGACGTTAATTATAGCCCGTAGGCACTTCCCTTCTAAGGGAAGTTATTTTCCATTCATTTCATATTTTATGTTTAGAATGAAAACTTAATTTAATCAATTCATTATATGAAAATAGAAGTACAGAGTTGCCCTAAGCGGGTCTTTGAAAGAATAATGTGTCCTTAAAGGGACTGAAAGATAAATATGTCCTTATAAGGACTAATAAGGAAACGATCTTCAGTAAAAGGAGTTTCTTCTTCATTTTATTTCTGAATGCATTCTCCTTGGATGCTCGTTTCATTCTAGTCGCGGTACGAAGCTCAGCATCTCATGGCTCCGGGTGTGGAGAACTCCTATTACGGCTTCTTCGCTTGGCGACGTATCCAATAAAAATTTGGAAGTAAAATTTTCCAGATTAGGATTGAGAATATTCCTATGTTAAGTCTAGACTCAGAAGATTTAGGAATGTGTAATTGTGTCATTGAGATTAAACACAAAAAGCTAGTGTTTAATTCACTCAATGTTGGCTCTGATACCAACCTGTCACACCCCGATTTTCCACGTGTCACCGGTGGGCCCGGTGGGGGAGTATCGTGACGTGGTTGGCAACATCATGGTCAAACAACACAATATAATAATGCACAGCGGAAGCAAAAGATAAATATATTACATTCCGAATATAAGTAATGTCAAAGTATTACAACGGAAGGTAAAGGATCCACAGGCGGATCAATAAAAGAAAACTGTTCAACATACTTTAGGCATCTAGAACTTGCAAGATTCCCTAGTGACGCCCTGAGCTCCCAGCCAATTACGCATAATACATGTCACTTAACCTTTTTGGAAAATACGTCAGTTTACACTGGTAAATACAATTAACTGACTCATTTTGGAAAAAGAGTTTGAAAAGTGATTCGAGTGCAAATGGCACAAAATATCTTGACACATTGATTAAAATGCACAGAGGCAAAATTAATCTTTTATACTTGGGACAATTCTATTAATAAAAATCTTGTATCCGATTTACATGGTTGTCCAACATTTAGGGCCGGTGATTATACAATACAAGCCGGACAAGATTAATCGACACACCACAAATATAATCTCACAAGAAGATACCCTTACGAGTGAGTATACGTTATACATATGCAACAGGAGGTGTTTTGCCTACACCTTGTGCTTACGTCGTGGCCATTCACTTTTTAAAATGAGCCAAGGATATCCAGGACACGGTCATTAACCCCCAATGTTATTTGTTATCAATTAATACAGATTAAAACGAGATTATGCAATTTAATCATCTCCGACTAAAAGGTTTCTACACCCGACCAAGCGGTATTTTTATAATACCGTATCCCAAGCCCGTATAAGGGAAAATAAGTTAAAAGTATTTACCTGAGCTAGCAATGCAATTTATACTCAGTCGTATATTCTAATCAGCAAGCACGAGTACTTCTACTGGGGCTCTCAATCTGGAACGAAGGTTTTATTAACCTATTAGATTACTAACGGGTCTTATTTAAGTCGTAACGTAGACCGGTTAGTTTTAAGAGAGGTTTACGGTTCAAACGCATGATTAAGCGAAGACCGGAATAGAATGTGATTTAGACCCGACAAGTTCGAAGACTTGTATAATATGGGTAAACTAAACACATTCTGGATTTTGAGATAAAAAGGATAAGGTTTGACCCGTTTCGGCTAATTTATGCAAACTAGTTACATAAACCGAACCGAACGCGCCAGAGGCGTAACGGGTAACCATAAGGGTCGCGAACAGGTTTCCTAAGTTAATATGCTTTAAATATATTGTGATATCATTATGATATCTTCCATAATGCCCAAAACGAGATTAATCATTAATTATGCCCCGTAGGGGTATTTTGGTCATTTTAGAGATTATAAAAGGGATTTAACGTAACCCCGATGTTCGGGACTGAAGTAATCAGTATACAACTTATTTTTAACAGATTATATTAGTTGGTAATAATCCTTATGTGTCAAAATGGTTTTAAGCCTAAACTACGCGTATAATACGCGTATAAACCCGTTTTAAGCGACATACGATTAAAATACGATTCTGGGTTTTCTGATTAGTTAAACAGGCTCAAAACATTACATTTATTATTTAATATCAGTAGCAATTGGATTCGCGTCAAAATTCCTTGTAGAAATCATTTTATGACCGAAAAGGGTAAATTCGGTATTAACCGAATTAAGGCGATAAGCCTAGCTTAAGACCAGTTTAAAAATAATTAAAAATCTTCAAAAATCCCAAAATATTATTTAACATTAGTGGGTAAAAGTTTTGGTACCGAAAATCGGGTTTAGATAGGCTATGCGCTAATCGCGCCGTTTAATTAATAAAAAGTTTATTATTTACGCTAATGCGCATATCTCCTAATCTAGACCTCCGATTGATGTGAAAATTTATGTACATGTTTAATAATCAATAACTAAGATTATTGTACTTCCACATTTTCAAAATTCTCGTTGTATGGTCATAAGGGCATTACGGTCCATTTTAAGCATTTAACGGAAACGTGCGAACGAATCGGATAATCAACGAAACAAGTACAGAGGCTTATACCATCATGTAACCCAACCCTAATGAAGCACTAAGGCATTTCCAAATCAAGCTAAAACGGGTCAGAACCAAAGTCAAAGCAAAAGTCAAGGTTTTGCGCCTTTCGGTTCCGAACCGGGTTTAAACAGAAATTTGTCGAGTCGGGCAAGCGTAGACAAGTTTTCATACTTATTACCATGTTACATTAAGATTAGAACAGGTTACACGCCTCACGGATTGCTAATCACGCGTTAAATCACCAATTGCATTTCTGTTGACTTTTTCGGTCAACGTTTGACCCGACAAACGACCTAGCTAGGTCTGGAATTGGTACTTGCCCTTATAAGGGTTTAATACCCATGTAATTACCTATCTAACGGTACTTTTAATTTGACATACGACTGAGCTATCGATAACTAATCCCGAAGTCAGCCGTAAATTACGATATATTGACTTTTAAGCTAATTACTAAGCTAGAATTAATTTAGAAGGGTTAGGCAACTTACTAGATGATTAATGATGATTAAGAATGCCTTGTAATCAGCTTGAAAGCTCCACAATGATCAGATTGCTTGAACTTTGGTGTGAGGAATTGTTGTGACTTTGGAGTGCCTTATATAGTGGTTTCACCCACCATAAGTGATTGACAACCAAGTCTACCATCAACCACAATCATCCAACACTTGTTACTAGTGTGTAGGGGTGATTTTAGGGGCCAAATGAATGTGAAAAATCGATCAAAGTTGCATCCAAGTTCAATGTGCAGACAAAGAATCAAAGAAATCAAGTTTCTGTCCAGATATGGCAGTCGCGTAGCGCGACTGCCTGAGATTATAAGCTCGCGCTACGCGAGCCCCTATGATCATCCAACATACTTTTGTTTATTGCAGTTTAGGTCCCTGGCTCTTCAAACTTCGTACAGACACTTGTTTATTGCGATATGGACCCTCAATATTGATCTATAAGGGCCTCAAGATATATACCCACTTCGTTAAGTCCCCGGGTAACTTTATTGTTACCCGAAAAGGCCTAATTTTCAACGTTGACGCTTTAACCCCTCGCACACGAATTCGATCATAACTTTCTCATACGTTAACGAAACTTTATGAAATTTGAACCGTGCATTCTAGTGAGCATAATTAACATTTACAAAGCTTCGGGTTTGTCAAAAGGTCACTCAGAGGTATATCTTTAAACATGTTGACACATTTAACCCCTGTAGTTTGTAATCTCTCACCTTTAGCTTCGTATGATCCATGATTTATTCGTTTGAAGGTATGAGCATCGTGTAGGGTTAATGTACATTATTTTTTATTCACGGTTGACACTTAGAATACGTAATCTCACATACTTTCCATGTTTGTCAACTTTAGTCCTTCTATAATATTTCTTTCACACGTTTAACATTTGACACGTGTCTACACATTATAGGACGTGAATTTTCGAGGTGTTACATCCTCACCCCCTTAAAATAAATCTCGACCCGAGATTTACTGAAATAAGTAAGGGTACTTTTCTTTCATCGTGGATTCCAAACTCTCACGTGAATTCGGGACCTCTATGGGCATCCCATTTGACCTTTACAATAGGTACATGCTTCTTACGAAGCTTCTTTACCTATTGATCTTCAATCGACAAGGTTCTTCCTCAAATTTTAAGCTCTCATCTTTATGCACATCCGTATGCGGTATAACCAGTGATTCATCAGCGAAAACACTTCTTCAGATTGTAGATGTGGAACACATTGTAAATTCCACTGAGCTTTTCAGGTAGGTTTAGCTTATAGGCAACTGAACCGACGCGTTCGATAACCTCGAAAGGCCCTATGTATCTCGGGTTTAGCTTGCCTTTCTTACCAAACCGCATCACTCCTTTCTAGGGTGATATCTATTGTTGAATCTTATTCTTTAATAAGAATTTAGGAGGTTTGCTATTTTCATAATCCTTAATTTTCTGCCGAATACTGGCATCTTACTGATGATTATGAATTTGCGTGATCTTATTGATTGTCTATAATGAAATTTTCAGATCTTAATGTTTGGACTTACCAAACTATTGTCCTATCAATGAACGTTTATCATTCCATCTATACAAGGTTTTCAAGGGAGTAGCCTTGATACTTATATATCAAATATTATCGAGAAGCTTATCTTAAGGTGAGATGGTTATTCCAACCTGTACTTAACTAATATTAAGGAATAGCTAATCCTTGTCGTTAGTCGAACAATTCGACGATCCTGGTTAGCTGATGGCAAATTCTTAATCGTTGCCTAATTAGGATTGCGGTAATGTATGCATAAGCAAAATGAACCGTCTTTCTTATCTAACAATATCAAACTCTCGGAATATCGAGTTAGGATATATGAACCTATGTCTTAACACCTACTTACTCAAGGTTTCGTTTATTCCATAAACAATATGGAGTTTTCACAATACTCCAGCCCACGGCGGGCTACAATTCGTAATTCTACCTGCCTTCCAGGAGGTAAGCAGGGACAACCTTTGAAAAGATAATTAAGATACAAGGAGGCTACAGAGATTTTCCATATCTCAGGCTCCAGTTCATTCATCATTGTCCGTGCCAAATGAGTGACACCTTTATGTTATAAGTCCTCGAATTCATTAATCGGGAACATTTACTTGGAAATTTTTTTTTTTCCATTTTTGGATATCTCCCTTGAATACTACTAGTCGACTTTAGTACAATATGATCTTTGGGATATCTTAGGGGTTCCATGTATTAAACCTCCATGCTGATCAGACATGGAAAAAATCTATGGGACACACTAGGATACGCCAATCCTCATATGACACTTTTATCAAACATAGTTTGGCATTCGCAGGCGATAGAAAACAATGAGAAAAGAAAAATAATTAAAATAACATATGTTGTCGTACTCTATGCGAAGAAAGAGTGCTCTTAGATTTTCAGAAGGATTCCTTGCCGATACGAGAAGAATCGGTTACTAAGGTTTCCTTGGTAATTATACTTTGTGGGTATAATAAACAATTTTGCTAAGTTTATGGTTCATGAAGATTTATTATTGCCTGTATTAAAAACAGGGCACTTAGCAGGAATTATCATTGATACATGATAAGGAAGTTTATTGTACAAGTGCTTATATTAAATCAATAATGGAAGTTTCACAAACTAGGCACCTAGCTCAGTTGGCTAGGCGCGCGAAAGGGTGCGGCCTAGACCCGGGTTCGATTCCGGGGACGGCCATTTCCACCATTTTTTTGTTTAATATTTATTAATCGTACGGACACGTGTAATTACGAGGGTTGTCTCATAAGGAGTCTTGATAATTAATTGCTTCTTATCACTCACAATATGGACTTGATTTGTAAGGCAACCAATCGATTTTTATCACTATATTGAGTCCTTAAGTATGCAACCAAAAGTTTGCTATAAGGATATTAGAAAAATGATTTCTAATAGATATTAATATCAATATAGGATTTATTGGAGCATTCTCGACGTAACATCGTCACTTTCTACCGGGCATTAAAGGACCGGAGTCTTAATCAGGTGGAGACAATAGTTCTCAACCTTTATCATTCATAGTATATTTATACGTGCCAGTATTAAATAAGTTTCTACATAATCTGCTTGATAACGAAAGGTACATATTATACTATTATTATTCTGCCCCATCTCTTGGGCGTTCATCCTGACAACTCGTGCGTTTGTTATCTTGGCCTACTCGGGCTTCTTCTGTTTCCTAGGGCAGTTGGTCTTGATATGCCCCTTCTCGTTGCAACCATAACAGGTTGCATCTTTCAACTTCTTGCAATCCATGGTTTTATGTTCCCTAGATTTGCAAATTCCACAAGCTCTGGGCTGCGATTTGGATTTTGGTTCGAACATGCATTTCCCATAATGGCGCTTCTTGCAGGTCTCACATACTGGTTTCTGGTCGGACTTTTGTTTGTTCTTTTTCTTAGAACTCTGGGAGTTATCTACCTCCCTTTTCCTTTTTAGTTCATCCTTTGCATCAGAGGCATGAACGAGATCCTTCTTATGAGTAAGGAAGTGTGGTCCTAGATAAAATTTGGACCGAGCAGCATGGGGCTCCTTGAACTTTTTCACAACCTTCTTCACAGCTTTTCCAACAGCTGCGTCTATCATAGTTTGAAGAATATCTTTGGAAATTCTAAGGTTTACAATTTCAGCATCATTAGCATGCGTTGCGTCATCAATGGCGCGATCGACTGTTGTCTTATCCGAGTTTGCCATTTCTTTCTATTGGTTCCTAACACCAATAAAACAATTTCTTAGTTGAAATCCAACAACTGCTATTTTTCATTCTGATGGCCTTAATATATACTAGCCATGGTGTCAATAACCTATACAGGCTATTAAAGTACCAACATTCTTAATGAACATTATTTAAAATAATTTAATATTACTTAGCCTAGGTCGCAAAAGACCATTAATGGCATTAAAGATTTTGGACCTAGTCCATCACTTTTCTGACAGTGGATCAAAACGTCACATCTGTCTTTATTACATTAAAGAATTTAGGTAGCTTGAAAGCTTGCCTTAGGAATATTAGAAAAGAGTGATTTCTATTAGATATAAAATATCCATCTAAGGTTTGTTGGAGCATTTTTCTAAAGTATCATCGGTCAATTTATATCTCGTATTAAATGACCGAAGTCCTACTAAGACGGAGACAACGGTTCTCAACAGTGATCGTTCATTATTGAATCACATGTGTCAGCATCAAATGAATTTCTGCATAAACTGCTTGATAAGGAAAAGTACCTGCTATATAGTTATCCTTCTGCACCATCTCCTGGCATTCCTCCAGAAGACTCATGCGTTTGTCTTCCTGGTCTCTCCAGGCTTCTTTATAAGCTTTGGACAGTTGGTTTTGACGTGCCCTTCCCCGTTACAATTGTAACATGTGGCGTTCTTCATCCCCTTGCAATCTAAGGTTTTGTGACCCTTGGTCTTGCAAATTCCACACAATTTAGCACATGGGTCTATTGTACATTTTCCATAATGTTGCTTTTTGCAGTTACTGCATTTGGGTCTGTTATCAGACTGACTCGAGTTCTTCCTAAACTCGGAATCCTTCCCGCGCTCCGAGCTTCCCTTCTTCTTCTTGTTAGCTTGATGAGAGTTTTCCTCCTCTCTTTCACTTCTTCTCTCGCCAGAAGCCTTAACAGACTTAATTCTGATTGCGTCTAAGGTGAGAGATAAGGATAAGTCCACCACGGACCTATATGTGGTTGGCCTAGATGCTTTAACATTCCCTTTTATCTCTGGTGCTAGGCCTCCAATGAAACGCGCTATGCGTTTAGGTTCAGGGGTGACTAGATAAGGAACCAGGCGGGACATAGTGTTGAAACTTGTCACATATGCCTGACAATCCAAATTCTCCATGACCAGAGTCAAGAAGTCTGATTCTATCTTTTCTACTTCATGCTGGGGGCAATAGTTTTCCTTGACTAATGCAACAAATTGCTCCCAAGATAAGTTGTAGAGTAGAACTTTCCCCGTGGCTTGGAGCAATGATCTCCACCATGCCAACGCTTCTCCTTTAAATGATTGTGAAACAAATTTCACAACATCTTGTTCCGCACAACCGTTGATGTCAACAACAGCGTCCATTTCATCGAGCCATGTCATGCAATCGATGGCTCCTTCTTCTCCTGTAAAGTCTCTGGGCTTGCAGGAGACAAAATATTTATATGAACAGGTCTTAACTGGTGCCTCTTGATGAAACACAACTTGTCTAGACAGAATACTCCTTTGATTTGACAAGTCATGAACATCGTCCTCCTTTGACTCATGTGTTTTAAGAGGGGGCTTACAACTAGCCGCAGATAGAGTCTTAGAGTGGGTATCATTTGACTCATCATACTGTCGATCAAGTGCTCGAGCAACTGCATAATCTATTATTTCCTGTAGTTCTGCTCCAGTTACATTAATTCTGGTAGTATCATTGCTCTCCTTCAAGTGACTGTTAACTTCATCTAATCCAGCCATGTAGCTTGATTGCTACATAAATATTAACAATGATTTATTCAGATATTATTATGGAATCATCATCTTTGACGATTTATCAACCATGGTAATATAAACCATATTGGTTAACTTGTTATTTATATTAAATTAGTATTTTCCATTATAATTTATCCTAGTTATAAAACATTAAGGATATTAAAGTGGCGCATAAGGCCTAGTCACAAGGACAGTTCTAAATTTTATAAGCCATGATTTCAGAAAATCGAGGCATTAAGGTTTGAATCACGTTCATTACCTTGACAGGGAGTTGTAGACTTCAACTGTCTTTTGTCTTTTAGGATATTAGATATAGCCCGTGGGCATTTCCCTTCTGAGGGATGGTTATAATATGATCATCTTCTCAGATGCTATTAGTCGAGATCGTATGGATCCTACCGACTATTATGTTTGGACCTAGTCCAACATTTTTGGACAGGAGGTCAAAGACCACCACTGTCGTTGCCTTATCGGACAACAAGTTTAGCCCGTAGGCACTTCATCCCTACTGGATGTTTATAATGTGATCATCTTATAGGATGACACAAGCCATGATTTCTAAATCACTAGGCTAGATAAGAAAATTGGAAGAATCTAATAATATGATGACTGTTGTGATTTTCTCGAGTCACATTTGTCGAGAGTGCTAACACGTTCTTAGGTGTTAACAAAGATTTGAATCTCTTGAGTAGGTTTCTCCATCTTGGCCGCGTAGGCTAGGTTTCACCTTTAAGATTCTCTTTAAAATGCATACTGGCAGGAAAGTAAGGATATTTATTTTATTCAGGATTTTTATCATAAATCCTAATTTATAATTTAATGATAGCACAAATGGCCTAGTCGCGTAGACAAGTTTAATTTATAAGCCAAGATTTCAGAGAATCAGGGCAATTTATGAATTTGTAATGGCACAAAAGGCCTAGTCACGTGGACAAGTTTAATTTATAAGCCATGATCGTCTGGGATCGAGGCATTTAGTAATAGCACAAAAGGCTTAGTCACTTGGACAAGTTTAATTTATAAGCCATGATCGTCTGGGATCGAGGCATTTAGGTGTGAATCAAAGTTCATTACCTTTTCTTGACAGGGAGCTGTAGGCTACCACCGTCTTTAGTCTCAGAGGACGTTAATTATAGCCCGTAGGCACTTCCCTTCTAAGGGAAGTTATTTTCCATTCATTTCATATTTTATGTTTAGAATGAAAACTTAATTTAATCAATTCATTATATGAAAATAGAAGTACAGAGTTGCCCTAAGCGGGTCTTTGAAAGAATAATGTGTCCTTAAAGGGACTGAAAGATAAATATGTCCTTATAAGGACTAATAAGGAAACGATCTTCAGTAAAAGGAGTTTCTTCTTCATTTTATTTCTGAATGCATTCTCCTTGGATGCTCGTTTCATTCTAGTCGCGGTACGAAGCTCAGCATCTCATGGCTCCGGGTGTGGAGAACTCCTATTACGGCTTCTTCGCTTGGCGACGTATCCAATAAAAATTTGGAAGTAAAATTTTCCAGATTAGGATTGAGAATATTCCTATGTTAAGTCTAGACTCAGAAGATTTAGGAATGTGTAATTGTGTCATTGAGATTAAACACAAAAAGCTAGTGTTTAATTCACTCAATGTTGGCTCTGATACCAACCTGTCACACCCCGATTTTCCACGTGTCACCGGTGGGCCCGGTGGGGGAGTATCGTGACGTGGTTGGCAACATCATGGTCAAACAACACAATATAATAATGCACAGCGGAAGCAAAAGATAAATATATTACATTCCGAATATAAGTAATGTCAAAGTATTACAACGGAAGGTAAAGGATCCACAGGCGGATCAATAAAAGAAAACTGTTCAACATACTTTAGGCATCTAGAACTTGCAAGATTCCCTAGTGACGCCCTGAGCTCCCAGCCAATTACGCATAATACATGTCACTTAACCTTTTTGGAAAATACGTCAGTTTACACTGGTAAATACAATTAACTGACTCATTTTGGAAAAAGAGTTTGAAAAGTGATTCGAGTGCAAATGGCACAAAATATCTTGACACATTGATTAAAATGCACAGAGGCAAAATTAATCTTTTATACTTGGGACAATTCTATTAATAAAAATCTTGTATCCGATTTACATGGTTGTCCAACATTTAGGGCCGGTGATTATACAATACAAGCCGGACAAGATTAATCGACACACCACAAATATAATCTCACAAGAAGATACCCTTACGAGTGAGTATACGTTATACATATGCAACAGGAGGTGTTTTGCCTACACCTTGTGCTTACGTCGTGGCCATTCACTTTTTAAAATGAGCCAAGGATATCCAGGACACGGTCATTAACCCCCAATGTTATTTGTTATCAATTAATACAGATTAAAACGAGATTATGCAATTTAATCATCTCCGACTAAAAGGTTTCTACACCCGACCAAGCGGTATTTTTATAATACCGTATCCCAAGCCCGTATAAGGGAAAATAAGTTAAAAGTATTTACCTGAGCTAGCAATGCAATTTATACTCAGTCGTATATTCTAATCAGCAAGCACGAGTACTTCTACTGGGGCTCTCAATCTGGAACGAAGGTTTTATTAACCTATTAGATTACTAACGGGTCTTATTTAAGTCGTAACGTAGACCGGTTAGTTTTAAGAGAGGTTTACGGTTCAAACGCATGATTAAGCGAAGACCGGAATAGAATGTGATTTAGACCCGACAAGTTCGAAGACTTGTATAATATGGGTAAACTAAACACATTCTGGATTTTGAGATAAAAAGGATAAGGTTTGACCCGTTTCGGCTAATTTATGCAAACTAGTTACATAAACCGAACCGAACGCGCCAGAGGCGTAACGGGTAACCATAAGGGTCGCGAACAGGTTTCCTAAGTTAATATGCTTTAAATATATTGTGATATCATTATGATATCTTCCATAATGCCCAAAACGAGATTAATCATTAATTATGCCCCGTAGGGGTATTTTGGTCATTTTAGAGATTATAAAAGGGATTTAACGTAACCCCGATGTTCGGGACTGAAGTAATCAGTATACAACTTATTTTTAACAGATTATATTAGTTGGTAATAATCCTTATGTGTCAAAATGGTTTTAAGCCTAAACTACGCGTATAATACGCGTATAAACCCGTTTTAAGCGACATACGATTAAAATACGATTCTGGGTTTTCTGATTAGTTAAACAGGCTCAAAACATTACATTTATTATTTAATATCAGTAGCAATTGGATTCGCGTCAAAATTCCTTGTAGAAATCATTTTATGACCGAAAAGGGTAAATTCGGTATTAACCGAATTAAGGCGATAAGCCTAGCTTAAGACCAGTTTAAAAATAATTAAAAATCTTCAAAAATCCCAAAATATTATTTAACATTAGTGGGTAAAAGTTTTGGTACCGAAAATCGGGTTTAGATAGGCTATGCGCTAATCGCGCCGTTTAATTAATAAAAAGTTTATTATTTACGCTAATGCGCATATCTCCTAATCTAGACCTCCGATTGATGTGAAAATTTACGTACATGTTTAATAATCAATAACTAAGATTATTGTACTTCCACATTTTCAAAATTCTCGTTGTATGGTCATAAGGGCATTACGGTCCATTTTAAGCATTTAACGGAAACGTGCGAACGAATCGGATAATCAACGAAACAAGTACAGAGGCTTATACCATCATGTAACCCAACCCTAATGAAGCACTAAGGCATTTCCAAATCAAGCTAAAACGGGTCAGAACCAAAGTCAAAGCAAAAGTCAAGGTTTTGCGCCTTTCGGTTCCGAACCGGGTTTAAACAGAAATTTGTCGAGTCGGGCAAGCGTAGACAAGTTTTCATACTTATTACCATGTTACATTAAGATTAGAACAGGTTACACGCCTCACGGATTGCTAATCACGCGTTAAATCACCAATTGCATTTCTGTTGGCTTTTTCGGTCAACGTTTGACCCGACAAACGACCTAGCTAGGTCTGGAATTGGTACTTGCCCTTATAAGGGTTTAATACCCATGTAATTACCTATCTAACGGTACTTTTAATTTGACATACGACTGAGCTATCGATAACTAATCCCGAAGTCAACCGTAAATTACGATATATTGACTTTTAAGCTAATTACTAAGCTAGAATTAATTTAGAAGGGTTTGGCAACTTACTAGATGATTAATGATGATTAAGAATGCCTTGTAATCAGCTTGAAAGCTCCACAATGATCAGATTGCTTGAACTTTGGTGTGAGGAATTGTTGTGACTTTGGAGTGCCTTATATAGTGGTTTCACCCACCATAAGTGATTGACAACCAAGTCTACCATCAACCACAATCATCCAACACTTGTTACTAGTGTGTAGGGGTGATTTTAGGGGCCAAATGAATGTGAAAAATCGATCAAAGTTGCATCCAAGTTCAATGTGCAGACAAAGAATCAAAGAAATCAAGTTTCTGTCCAGATATGGCAGTCGCGTAGCGCGACTGCCTGAGATTATAAGCTCGCGCTACGCGAGCCCCTATGATCATCCAACATACTTTTGTTTATTGCAGTTTAGGTCCCTGGCTCTTCAAACTTCGTACAGACACTTGTTTATTGCGATATGGACCCTCAATATTGATCTATAAGGGCCTCAAGATATATACCCACTTCGTTAAGTCCCCGGGTAACTTTATTGTTACCCGAAAAGGCCTAATTTTCAACGTTGACGCTTTAACCCCTCGCACACGAATTCGATCATAACTTTCTCATACGTTAACGAAACTTTATGAAATTTGAACCGTGCATTCTAGTGAGCATAATTAACATTTACAAAGCTTCGGGTTTGTCAAAAGGTCACTCAGAGGTATATCTTTAAACATGTTGACACATTTAACCCCTGTAGTTTGTAATCTCTCACCTTTAGCTTCGTATGATCCATGATTTATTCGTTTGAAGGTATGAGCATCGTGTAGGGTTAATGTACATTATTTTTTATTCACGGTTGACACTTAGAATACGTAATCTCACATACTTTCCATGTTTGTCAACTTTAGTCCTTCTATAATATTTCTTTCACACGTTTAACATTTGACACGTGTCTACACATTATAGGACGTGAATTTTCGAGGTGTTACATAAACCCCTTCACTTTGATCAATATTGTTTTTAGTGAACTTTAACTCTACTTTATGGTTATTTCTAGACTTTTCAACTAATTAGGTTAAAATTCCTAGTTAGTAAATTCTCGTTTATTTAAACCTTACTAATTCCAGTTTAAGGTTTTACATTTTTCGGGGTGTTACAAGTCCACCCCCCTTAAAAGGGTTTCGTCCTCGAAACCGTAATACGTACCAAATAAAGTAGGGTGAAGACGTCGCATCTCCTCTTCGGACTCCCATGTAGTGTCCGAACCCTTCCTATGCTCCCATTTGACCTTGACTTGGTCGATTTGTTTATTTCGTAAACGTTTGGCCTTTCTGTCTAAAATTTCAACCGGTCTTACCGCATAGTTTAGACTATTATCCACTTCGATATCATCGTAATGGATATAGGTCGTTTCGTCTGCTAGGCACTTTCTTAATTGAGATACGTGAAACGTGCCATGGATCCCACTTAGCTCCTCCGGTAGTTCAAGACGGTAAGCTACATTGCCAACTCTCCCGATAATTTTAAATGGCCCGATAAACCTTGGGCTTAACTTCCCCCTCTTTCTAAATCTAATAACGCCTTTCCATGGGGACACTTTTAGCATGACCATGTCACCGACTTGAAATTCAATTGGCCTTTTCCTTTTATCAACATACGCCTTTTGCCTGTCTTGAGCCGCTTTCAAGTGTGCCTGAACTTTATCGATCTTTTCGTTCGTGGCTCGTACTATGTCTTGGTGGGCGAGTTCACGTGGACCCACTTCACCCCAACAAACCGGGGTTCGACACTTTCTACCGTAAAGCAGTTCGTATGGTGCCATTTTAATACTAGATTGGTAACTGTTGTTATACGAAAACTCAACTAACGGTAGGTGAACATCCCAACTGCCTCCAAAGTCAATTATACACGCCCGTAGCATGTCTCCCAATATTTGTATCGTTCTTTCACTTTGTCCATCCGTTTGAGGATGGTACGCAGTGCTAATGAACAATTTGGTCCCCATTTGTTCTTGGAAATCACGCCAGAAATTCGAAGTAAACCGGGTATCCCTATCAGACACGATGGACACCGGCACTCCATGACGTGCTATGATTTCGTTGGTATAGACTTCTGACATCTTTTCTGACGTATAAGTCTCACGAATCAGAATGAAGTGAGCACTTTTCGTCAATCTGTCCACCACTACCCATATGGCATCAAAACCACGATTCGTCTTAGGCAACTTGGTTAACAGGTCCATTGTAATATGTTCCCATTTCCAAACCGGAATTTCTAATGGTTGGAGTTTGCCGTATGGTTTCTGGTGCTCCGCCTTGACTTGTAAACATGTCAAGCATTTTTCCACATATTTCGCCACGTCCCTCTTCCTTCCGGGCCACCAATAATTTTGTTTCAAATCATTATACATCTTGGTTGCACCCGGATGAATCGAATAACAGGATTTATGAGCTTCGTTAAGTAGAAGCGCCTTTATTCCACAAGTATGTGGGACCCAAATCCTTCCGGATCGAGTCTTCAACCCATGATTCCCTTCCGACAAATCTTTCAATTGACCAATTATTCTTTCTTTCTTCCAATTCTCTTCTTTTACTGCTTCTAACTGCGCCTCTCGAATACGTTCAAGTATACCCGAGGTCACCACGAGTTGCATCGACCTCACTCGTATTGGGACATAGTCCGCTTTTCTGCTTAGAGCGTCCGCTACCACGTTTGCTTTTCCGGGGTGATAATGTATCTCACAATCGTAATCCTTCACCGTTTCCAGCCATCGCCTTTGTCGCATATTTAACTCCTTCTGATCAAAGAAGTATTTCAAGCTCTTGTGATCGGTGAATATGGTGCACTTTACCCCATACAAGTAATGCCTCCATATTTTTAATGCAAACACTACCGCTGCCAATTCGAGATCGTGCGTGGGGTATTTCTTCTCGTGTATCTTCAATTGTCTCGAGGCATAGGCTATTACCTTTCCCCGTTGCATCAACACACAACCAAGCCCCAATAATGAAGCATCCGAATAAATCACCATGTCTTCGACTCCGTCTGGCAATGTCAGTACTGGAGCTTGGGTTAGCTTTTCTTTTAACGTTTGAAACGCTTTTTCTTGATCAATTCCCCAAATAAACTTTGCTTTCTTTTGAGTTAGCTTGGTTAGCGGTGACGCAATTTTAGAGAAATCTTGAAAGAATCTCCTATAGTACCCCGCAAGCCCCAAAAAGCTTCTAATTTCTGAAGGGTTCTTCGGGGAATTCCATTTTGACACTGCTTCTATCTTTGACGGATCCACCAATACTCCGTCGGCATTTATGACATAACCTAAAAATTGAACCTCTCGTAACCAAAAGGCACATTTAGAGAATTTTGCATATTACTTCTCTCGCCTAAGTGTCTCTAACACTTCTTGTAAATGGTGTGCGTGTTCAGCTTCATTTTTAGAGTACACCAAGATATCATCGATAAACACGATAACCGACTTATCCAACATTGGCTTGCAAACCCGGTTCATGAGGTCCATGAAAGCAGCGGGTGCATTTGTTAGCCCGAACGACATCACGAGGAATTCGTAATGTCCGTACCTCGTGCGGAAAGCCGTCTTCGGCACATCTTCTTCTTTGACCTTTAGTTGGTGATACCCCGATCTAAGGTCAATTTTGGAAAACCAATTCGCGCCTTGTAATTGGTCGAATAAATCATCTATCCTCGGGAGCGGGTACCGATTCTTTACCGTGAGTTTGTTTAACTCCCGGTAATCAATACACATACGCATGCTCCCGTCTTTCTTCCTCACGAACAATACCGGTGCGCCCCAAGGAGACACACTCGGCCTTATGAATCCCTTGTCAAGCAAGTCTTGGATTTGGGACATCAACTCTTGTAGTTCCGACGGTGCAAGTCGGTACGGGGCTTTTGCTACAGGTTTCGCGCCCGGAATCAATTCGATCCCGAACTCTACTTCCCGTTCAGGCGGTATCCCCGGTAAATCTTCCGGAAAAACATCTTCATAATCTCGTACTACCGGTACATCTCCAATCTTTCGTGATTCTTTCTCGATCTCATTTCAATAAATTATGAATGCCTTGCATCCTCGCTTCATGAGCTTGTGAGCTTTCAACATCGAACATACTATGGGGTTGCCTCGTTTTTCTCCATAAATGGTGACGTGTTTTCCGCTCGGAGATGTTAGTTTTATCTCTTTGCGAAAACACACGACCTTTGCATGGTATTGAGATAGCCAATCCATCCCCACGACCACTTGGAATTCTCCCATCGACATCGGGATTAGATTTATCAAATATTCTTCATCATCGATGCTCAGTTTACAATTTTCACATACATCACAAACAATAAAGCTTTTGTTATTACCTATCTCTACTTCTAAAGGCACGGGTAATTTGGTTAGAACAAATGAAGGATGTCGAATAAACCCATATGAAACAAAGGATTTATTCGCACCCGTATCAAATAACACGTGTGCGGGAATTGAATTTACAGCAAATATACCTGAGACCACGTCAGGTTCAATCTTCGCTTCTGCGGCGGTTAATTGAAAAGATCTTGCCTTTGCTTTTGGGGCTTCACCTTTCGGTTCCTGCCCATCTTTCTTTCCAACCAGCTCCGGGCATTCCGACTTTTTGTGACCCGTTCGATAATAATTGTAACAAACCGTCACTTTCTCCGGGCACGACATAGCCATATGTCCCGTTTTCTTGCATATGGGACAAGGCTTATCCTTGTAACGACATTCGCCTTTATGATTTTTCCCACAAATTTTGCAACCTGATGTACTACCTTTAGCATCTGATTTCTTTGCTGATTCATTCGTTCTTGCTTTCTTGGCAGGGCTTGGATTCACATCTTGTGCCCTTCGTTTACCTCGTTCTATACTCTTCTTCAATTCAATCTCCCTTTTGCCGAGCAGTATTGACAATCTCGGTAAGGGTCTCGTACTTTGAAGGGGTTATGAACTCTCTATATTCCGCGCTTAGCATGTTATGATAATAATAGACCTTTTGCTCTTCATTCGTTATCAAATCATCACAGAACTTCATCTTGTCCATAAACATCCCCGTGATCTTGTCTATGGATTCGCCTTTGTGTCTGAGTTGCATAAACTCTTCCTTGATTTTATTTATGACCGCCTTGGGACTATGGTGTTTAAGAAACGGCGTCTTAAACTCCTCCCATGTCATGGCCTTAGCTACTTCACTTCCAATCTCCTTCTTTTTGTTATCCCACCAGTCTTTCGCTTGGCCTCTTAATTGGCCGGTACCATAAGCTACGTAGTCATTTTCATCACAATGAGTTCTCTCGAATACTCCTTCGATATCACTTAGCCATCGTTGGCACACGATTGGATCAACCTCCCCATTATATATTGGTGGTTTACATGCCATGAATTCCTTGTATGAACAAGGCTTTCGTCCACCATGCTTTTCCTTTGTTGAATTGGAATCATCTTCCAATTTCTTGATTCTCCCTTCCACTATTGATAAAACCGTGTTTTGAATTTTATCAATAAAGCCCGACAAACTGTTTTCGATCGCCTTTCCAACCTCTTCGGCAATCACTTCTCTCATTTGTTCGGTGACTCTTGGCACCGCGTTATCATTGCCTCCTTCAGCCATCTCTATTTCTGAAATGTTTACATAGATTGTTAAACATTTCATTTATAACACTTGCTTTACTTGTTTTGATTTAATCAAGTTCATAACTTGATTCAATCATTCTTGTTTCCATTCAATCAAGTTCGTAACTTGATTTTATCATTCTTGTTTCAATTAAATCAAGTCCGTAACTTGATTTAATAATTCTTGTTTCATGCATTTCTTGTTTTTTTTTAGTGAGCTTACACACTCTTTTCATGCATATTTGTTCATCATATATATATATATATTTTTTATACATAGCAAATAATTTATTAACAAAATAAGTTAATTCTTACCGGACGATCGATCAAGCTTGAACCGAACACTTATTGACAACCATGAGCTCTGATTACCAACTTGTAACACCCTAAAATTTGTACCCTTGATTTTTTTGACAAAATATAGTTTAAGTACATGACTTTCATTAATCAAAATTTAATAATAACCATGACCTTAGTCGACTAATGACTAAGGTACATAATTTCAAAACTGTTTAAAATGTGTTAACGACCCATACACAAAGACTACAAAAGATCTAAGACGTTGCGGAAGCTTCAAAATAGAGTGTTCGGTTCTTCATTTTATCACTTGATCGCCACCCGTAAGACTTGTCGATTTACCTATGATCAAAACCATTAGAAACATTAGTTTTGATGTTATAGTATAATATAATCACAAGGTTGTACATCACATTTGAAATATTAAAAACAAACAACTATTCTGAATCCACCGTAAATTACGGTATCACCGTAATTTACGGTGAGCCCTGAAGTTTTGTAGTCACCGTAAACCAGGAGGTTTACACCGTAACAGGTCTGACCTCTACCGTAAATTACGGTATTACCGTAATTTACGGTAAGACCTGGAGATCAATGTCTTGTTATGTTTAGTTCATCTCATTCAAACAAATCTGGAAATTTGCTTTCCTATCATCATAACATCCAGTTTCTAGTGTTCTAATAATGTGATAAATATTTACCAATAACATAACACTATCCATCATATTCCGGAGTATATATATATATATATATATATCATATTTCACTTGATTTATTGACCTGTTTGGCTCGTCTAAGGAAATCCTCCTATATGACGACTACCAACGCGTACCAACCGAATTTAATAAATCAATCAATATAACGACTTCGAGGCATAATTCACAACGACTCTCATTCAAAATTCAATTACATATTTAAATCATCCGATATAATAAATGTAACGGAACAAGTTACATACCTTAGCGCACGCCCTTCAACCGTGAATCACCACCGGCTTGTCCACTCGACGTTCCGGTATCTTGTCCTATAGAGTTCAATTCAAGACATGTTTAGAACTCTCTTCATATCATAATTCGCATAATACACCGAACATCATGATTATGCGTTTAAACTCAAAATTTCAGTTTTTAAGCCTTCATAGAGGCATTTCAACAAACACTTTATAAGCAGATTTTTAAATGATTAAACATCACATCTTTAGTTTATCATTTAACCCTATTTTCATATAAATCAACCAATTTACATGAATGTTAACTTCTAATTGCTGAAATCACTCCCAAATTGCTAAATTATACTAGATTGACAATTTACTTTCTAGTGTTCATCCGAATACACATGACCCACTAACCACCTACCATGGTGATTATGGATTCACCCAAAATTTCTTATGATATCAACTTCTATTGATCTAGGGTTTGTCCTTAGACACTATAATAGTTCCACAATCATCATAACATACACATGCAACCCTAATTCCAGATTTTTCCCAAATCATCAAAATTTCAAGTTGAGAGAAATCCTTAAATTTTACATACCTTGCAATCCTCTTGTGATGAGGATCATGATTCTATGCTCGGATTTTCGTTTGGACCAGATTTGCTCCTTCAATTTGTGAATTTTAGTAGAATTCTAGGTTTGATAGGAGGTGGGTGTCGCCCCTGATGGTTCTGGTCGACCAGGGATTTCAAGTGGGGGTAAATTTTGTGTTTTATTTGTTTATTAGTACTAAAGTTTCAATTTTAACAACTTAAACCCCTTCACTTTGATCAATATTGTTTTTAGTGAACTTTAACTCTACTTTATGGTTATTTCTAGACTTTTCAACTAATTAGGTTAAAATTCCTAGTTAGTAAATTCTCGTTTATTTAAACCTTACTAATTCCAGTTTAAGGTTTTACATTTTTCGGGGTGTTACACTCTCCCATTATTCTCGGGGGGTATTAGGAGGATTCTAGTTTACCTTGAGTCTTGGGTAAACACTAAAGCATTGGGATACTTGGGCTATCACTGTGTGGACTACGACACTAGCACGACTGTAAACTATTTTTATTACTTACACTATGGATATGAGTTGTTTTAATCTACTATACTAGTATCAAACTTGTATACTCGCCAATACATTCGTATTGATATTTTAATACATGTTGCAGGTTGATAGGATGAGATGGAACATGGAAAACAAGCTAGGGGAATGCCTAGAAACGTCACGCTAGCTAATCTAGTCTTCGAATTTTTTTTTGAACAATTATGATTTGATGTTTTGTAATGTGATATTCTGAGATGTTTGGATTTTAGACAATTGCTATGAAATCTACTTAATTCTACCAAAATATATAGTGTTGTGGAATTCTCTTGTGCAATTTGTACGCTTAGTGCTCGCACCCCGATGTTCCCGCCATCGGTTGGGGTGTGACAATTGATGGTCTAGAAAGAAAGATGAAGGTGAGAATTTAGAGAGAGAAGGAGATAAGGGGATATAAGAGAGACAGAGAAATTTTTATTTTTTAATTATAAGGGTATTTTGGTCATTTAACAACACTTAACCAAAATATTTTAACAATGTTAGAAATTTGGACTCAAATGGTTAAAGAAAATGCTTATAGGGACTCAGGTCGTTAAACTTTTTGCTTTTGGACTCAGGTGGTTAAAACCCTCAAGACACATGGACTCAAAAAGTAATTTACCCTTTTAGTTATATATTTAACAGTAAGGGTATTTAGATCATTTCACACACACTTAACAATGAAAAATACTAAGTTAGGGATAAATGACATAATGTGTAGGGGTTTGCAAACATCGAGTACGTTTTTTGTACCTTTTAAAGATAAAAGACACACTTTACAATCTAGTGTCAACATAAATGATGATACAATCTAGTGTCAACATAAATGATGATTTTTGTAATTTACTCTATAAAAAGAGTAAATTATAAAAATCGTTCTTTATGTATGTCACTTATTGCAAACTGTGTCCTTTGTCTTCAATAATTATAGAAAACGTACTTGATGTTTGCAAACCCTTACAAGTTATGTCCTTTAGCCCTAACTCAGTTAATTTCTGTGGTTAAATCTAACCAAATGGACCCCACATGAGAGTATTTTTGTGGTTAAATCTGACCAAATGGACCTCACATGAGAGTAAAATGACCAAAATACCCTCATGTGGGATCCATTTGGTTAGATTTAACCAAAAAAATTAACAGAGTTAGGGCTAAAGGACATAACTTGCAAGGGTTTGCAAACATCGAGTACGTTTTCTTTAATTATTGAAGATAAATGACATAATTTACAATAAGTGACATACATAAAGGACGATTTTTGTAAGTTACTCTATAAAAAAAATACAATTTAATTTCAGATAATTTATATTTAGGGTAAATTACATTTTTCGTCCTTTATGTTTGTGGCGGGTTGCAATAGATGACCTTGAACTTCAATAATTACAGTCACAATCCTTTATTTGAAAAACTCATTACATCTTTCGTCCTTTAATACTAACCATGTTAAAAATTTAAGTTAAATCTTTTCAATTAAGGGTATTATGGTCATTTCATGCTTTCATTTAAAATGTCTCCCAATAAAACAACCACCACCACTGCCCTGGCTTCACAACAGCAAATTCAACAGCAACAGGAAAGTGACTACTGTCACAACAGCAACAAATACAAGTGAGTTCAAGAGTGCTCCTTTGAACTTGTCCCATTCTGAATCAGATGTGGTTTCAATGTAAGCTATGGTGGAGACTGAAGAAGAGAGTGATGAATTTTTGTCCAATATGGAGACTAAAATAACCACTGAAAGCATGCAGATTGAAACAGGGGTTTTGATTCTGATGATTCTTCTCCTAGGATGTGGAGAATGCCTGTGTTTCTGTGGGTTTGGTCCTTGATCTGATCTGGGTTGGTGTAAAAATTGGAACTTTTGAGGGTTTTGAATAGGGAATTGGATGATGAGTGGATAACAAGCATAAACCGTCATGAAATCATACATTGCAGCCCTTCCCACCAACACACAGTAGAAAATAAAGTCCCCCAAACCGAGCTTTATTGCACCCGTTGAAGCCAACCCAATCCCCTCAAGACCCAAGCTTTCAGGCTAAACGCCACGCTCCCTAAGCCGCTCAATCAGTGGAACCGATAGCTCATGATCGCGACCCTCTTCAACATTTCGAGAACTTCCAACGGTTTGTGTGCCAGTTAGGGTCCCAGGTTGTGCTTCGACATTAACTGGTTTATCTCTCCATACCCTTCTTTGAACTGTTGCATTATTTCTAGTATCAATTACGGGTCGGGCTTCATAAACAAGGGCAGGGATATAGTTGTGAGATATAGTTGAAATGTGGGATGCGGTGGTGGTGGCCGAACTTATTAGTGGTGGTGGAGGTTGGTGATTAGGGTCAGGAATTGGGGGAGAAGAAGGATGGTGAGTGATTAGGGTTAGGAATTGGGGATATATGTTATATATGTAATTTTTTGTTTTATTTATTAAGAAAAATTTAAATAAAAGCATGAAATGACCATGATACCCTTAAGTGAATGGATTTAACTTAAATTTTAACCTAGTTAGTGTTAAAGGATGAAAGGTGTAGTGAGTTTTCTAAATAAAGAATTGTGATTATAATTATTGAAGTTAAATGTCATCCCTATTGCAACCCGCTATAAAAAGAAAAGACGAAAAGTGTAATTTACCCTTATATTTAAGTCCGTCCATAGTTATCATCATCACTCTTCGCTGTCGAAAGTCTAAACCAATGATATTTTTAATCCTTTTTGACTTTTAGCCACCACACAGAACCTTCATCAAAGCTCACTGTCACTACACTTTCCACACAGACACAAAACCCCCAAATTCTCGTAATTAGGGTTCCTAATCTCCATGGAAATCCACTCGTAAGGTACAAATCCTCCACTCTCTCTTCATTTCCGTACTTGATTCAACTGTATTCTCAACTCAAATCACTTCGATTTCACCGATTTGAAGCTTTTAGTTGATCTGTTCTTTTTAGTGTAGTACCTAGGGTTTATACAACTGTTTTGTCAACTAAAATCACTTCGATTTTGCCGATTTCTAGTTTTTAGTTGATCTGTTGTTTTGATTGTAGTACCTAGTGTTTTTTCGCTTCATTTTGCACTTATTTGATTTATAATTCAACTGTTTTGTTGACTAAAATCACTTCAATTTTGCCGATTTTGAGTTTATAGTTGAACTGTTGTTTTGATTGTAGTACCTAGGGTTTCTGATAACGATACCTAGTGTTTTCTGCTTAGATCGATGCCTCTGTGTGATAGATTTGCTGATGTTGTTGTTGAATCTGTTCTGGTTGTGTTTTGTGTGATTTCGCGAGTAGATGAGTTTGGATTTTGTGAGATTAGTATGTTCGATTTGATTTTGGCTGAATGAATTGTGGAGTTGAACTGGATTTGTTATGATCTATAGGCGTTTGATTCGGGTTGAGATTTGATGGATATTGTATCTAGATGTGGGTTTAAGTTTTGGATTTGATAGTTGTGTTGTGACTGTTTGTAGTGGAGACAGAAGATTAATAGGGTTACCATACTTCTTCAAAGTGTTTTGTAAGGTTTGAGTGATTACGTGATCATTGATACATACTTAGTGGTAATGTTGTAGAAAAAATTAAGTTATGAATGGTGATTTAACATCTGCTCTAATAACTATCCCCTCAAACATAATTAGTGGTAATGTGACCATTAACCCTTTTTGAGACTTATATTTGAAACCTAGCTAAGATTTAAAATTGAATATTGTATCCAGATATAGGTTTAAAGTTGGATTTAATAGTTGTGTTGTTATTGTTTGTTTGCAATGGACACATAAGATTATGATGAGATCTGAGATGTGAAGACTGTGATAAATTGAATATAGAGAAGATAATAGGAACAGAAGAACAAACTGATAGTATTGTGAAAAACGTAAAGAAGTTACAGGGACGAACCAGGGCTATGCCCTCTCTCGCTACGTATGCAGGAGCCCTAATGGACTAACAAACTCAATCCTATCTCTAACACGCCTTATTCTCTATTACTTATACTACCCCTCATATTACACTTTAGCCCCTTAAGAATACCTATAATTCACTTCCCTCTCATAGCAGATTCCCATCAGATTAATAGCATTACAACACGTCTTCATAGTGTTTTGTAAGGTTCGAATGATTGCTGATCACTGATACATAATTAGTGGTAATGTTATAGGAAAAAGTAAGTTATGAATGATGGTTTAACATCTGGTCTAATAAATATGCCCTCAAACCTTGATGGTTAAGGAAGTTGTGACCATTAACCTTTTTTTGAGATTTATATTTGAAACCTAGGTAGTTCTAAATTCAAAATTAACATGACTTCTGTTTTACATTCAGAAACGTTTTGGTACTTGTGTCAGATCTTTTCAATGACTAGATGTATTTATAATAATCTCTGTTGAAAAGTAGTTTGTTTGCCTTCAAAAGTTGGAAGGTGAAAAGTGGGGGTAGGGGTATTTGGGTCCTCCTAGCATATATTTCCGGCTTCCAATTGGGGAGAATTTTGAGTCCTTCCTGGAAGGAAGACTGACTTTCAAGATTTGTACAAATATGAATTGCTCATGTAAACATTCAAAAATCGATGAAGTTTGTAATATTCCCTACAATCCAAATTATATTTATAAATTACTAGAGATGGAAAAATGTGTAGGATCGTTTGCACGACCAAAACGAGTGGTTCAGAAGAATTCTTGTCAATACGAGAGGCGGAAACTAACGTATCGACTTTGAAACAGCTTGAAATACACTCTAATTGTCTTTTTGATTGATAAAACATCGTTTTACAGTGAGTAGACACTTCAGCAACACTTCGGCTCTATCGGAAAAATTACAAATGAGAAGACCAAGCACACTATATATAGGCAATCCATTTCGTGCGAAATGGATATCTGCCTATTTCGTACGAAATGGCCAGAGTTCATTTCGTACGAAATGGACTTTCTCCATTTCGTGCGAAATGATCACAACCCATATGTTTCACATATTTCTCGAATATCGTGCCCTGATCTATCTAACTAATACAAGACTCGATACAAGACGAAGTCGACAGACATATGCACTAACAAAATGGGTGGGTTGGGTGACGGGTTAAAAACTTAAAATTGTTAATTTAATACCAGTTAAAATGGGGGTTGGATTGGTTGACCCACCAACACTTCTTTTTTCATTTATTATTCTATAAATTAGTAAAATATAGAACACAAATATGAATTATACTATTAACAGTAACCTATTTTTTTTTTGGGAAAGCGAAGGTTATAAGCATTTGAATACCACTTTGGGTACCTTTGACCTGTTTGACACATTTTACTTTTAGCTAAATTTAATTTTTTACCATTTTATATGTTGGAGATAAAGTAATTAGTAACCCAAATCGACTGTGTGATGGAAATTCTCCTATATAATTACAAGGAGTCAAGGAGTATCTGCATAATTTGTGTGATGGAAATTCTCCTAGCAAATACGTATTTAAGACCTGTTATCTAGTTCTATAGCACATTTGAATTGTAAAGCATGTACTAACGTTATTTCATCCTCCTATTGTTGCATTTGCATAGATATCATGTAACTGTGTAACCTGCTTGAGTAATTCTGAAAGTAGTATATACTTTGTTAAGTATGTACATTGTACAATATACAAGCAGTAAAGCACCACGTATGAAAATTAGGTTCTGAGTTGTGGCTGTTTTTATGCATTTTAATTAGCAATTGTTAACCAAAAAACCTTATTATACCTTTTAACCTCCCTTCTACTTTGTTGTAACATGAATATTCTCCACCCCCACCCCTCTCTAAATACCTATAAAGTGTTACATACGTGTAGGGGCTGGTTCAAATGAGAACCATTAAAGGGTTGAGATTTGAGAACTATGAGGACTTCAAAATTACGAGTTAACTCACATGTGATTAAGTCGATTCATATATGACTATTGATGGAGGTTTAAATGAGTGAATTGACTTCAATCACACCTCCTTTCATGGAATGAAAGTCATATTATAACAACTTATGAAATTGGCATGCTATTGTGTTATTTATGATCATCAAGTAACTTCTGTTTTTTTTAATTATGCTAAACGAATCTCAACTGTAACATCAGGGGGCATTCTGTAAATTTTTTCACTCATGAAAAAATAAACAGTTAGGTTTATGTAATTATGTTCTTTGCACTTTTTGTATTTTTCTATAGGAACCAACAAAAAAAAAAAAACATGGAAGACACAACTGCCAAGAGAATCGAGTTTCTTCGGGCACGATTGCTGGCTGAAAGAACTGTCTCAAGTACAGCAAGGAAACGAGCGTATGAGCTGGAAAAACGGGTTCGCTTTTTATTTTATTTAATGGTGGAAAACATACATGCACTCAAATACATTAATACTTAGAATAATACCATTTATTTCTTTTGCCTTTTCTTCCTCTCAACTCCTCATATGCCGCGTAAAGGTGGCCATTTCGACCCATTTACTTATGGACGGGTTGATTTGGGTTCTGTTTTAATCTCAAAAGGGTAAAATAAAATAACTTAGCCAACGGGTCAAACTATTTGAATGTTTCTCAAAGTCTATATGGAATGTATTCAACCTCAATCATTACATTCAAAAATTAAGATTGATTTTGTAATAAAATCATAATTAACACATTGATGATTTATAAAAAGTAAAAAAAAGGAAGGGTAAAAGGCCATTTCGTCCCTAAGGTTTGGCCAGTTTTGCGGCTTTCATCCAAAGGTTTGTTTTTCGCATCTGGATCCAAAAGGTTTGAAATCTTGCCAGTTTCATCCGCCTCGTTAACTCCATCCATTTTTCTTCTTTAAGTCAGGGGTATTTTCGTACATAAAGTGAAAATGACCGAATTTCCCTTTTAAGTGGATACTTGTACATTATGCTAAATGCTTGTACATAAAGTGAAAAAAGACCGAATTCCCCTTTAAGTTAACAAAAAAGACAGAAATGCCCCTGACTTAACGGAGAAAAACGGATGGAGTTAACGACCCGGATGAAAATGACAAGATTTTAAACTTTTTGGATCAAGATGCGAAACAACAAACCTTTGGACGAAAGCCTCAAAACTGGCCAAACCTAAGGGATGAAAATGGCATTTTACTCAAAAAAGAATTAGAAGTGTTTATGGGTCAACCTAGCAGTGTTGACATGTCCCTAACCCGTTTTGATTTGTTACCCTACGTGCCTGACCCACCCATTCTGCCACCTCAACTCCTATGTCAATAAGAATCTTAAATTTTTTTAATTTATGATTATTATTATTTTTCGCATTTTGTAACTTACAAAGGTAACTGAGTTGGAAAGGCAACTGCAACTTGTGTCCCTGCAAAGAAAGAAGGCAGAGAAAGCAGCAGCAGGCGTTCTTGCTATTTTAGAAAATCATGGCAAAAACGATATTACAGAACCGATTGATTCAAGCTCTGATGAAGAACTATCGAGTGATTTCATGGACGATAAACATGTGGAAAATACAGAAGGATATTCAGGTTCTGAGGTTGAATCTTCTTCGGTAAATGGTAAAAGTTTATCTTGGAAAAACAGTAAAAATATATCTTCTTGTTTTCCTGATAAGAAGAAGTACATGGATGCTTCTAGAAGAAGGCGTAATAGTTTCACATCAACCGGTTCTTCACCGAGACGTGTTGGTAAATCTTGTCGCCAGATAAGACACAAAGAACACAGGTCAGTTTTTGTTCTTTTGTCTATGCCTGATTTGGTGTTTGTGTTCTCTTTTATTTTCGAGTAAAATGCCATTTTCATCCCTGAGGTTTGGCCAGTTTTGCAACTTTCGTCCAAAGGTTTGCTTTTCCGCATCTGGATCCAAAAGGTTTGAAATCTTGCTATTTTCATCCGGCTCATTAACCCCATCCATTATTCTTTGTGAAGTTAGGGGTATTTTCGTCTTTTTTATTTAGTAAGGGTATTTTGAATACTTGTACATTATGCTAAATGCCTGTACATAAAGTGAAAAAGACCGAATTGCTCTTTAAGTTAACAAAAAAGTAAGGGTATTTTGAATCCTAGTACATTATGCTAAATGCTTGTACATAAAGTAAAAAAGACCGAATTGCTCTTTAAGTTAAAAAAAGACGAAAATACCCCTGGCTTAATGAAGAAAAATGGATGGAGTTAACGAGCCGAATGTAAATGGCAAGATTTCAAACCTTTTGGGTCCAGATGCGGAAAACAAACCTTTGGACGAAAGTCGCAAAACTGACCAAACCTTAGGGACGAAAATGGCATTTTACTTGTATGAAGTTTGATATTATTTTTCTTAGTTACTACTTACTAGAGGTTTTGTTTTATTTTTTTATGACTGTTAACTTTCTAACTAATGGAATTACATTGTGTTATCAGGTTAGGAGCTGATGTATCACAAAACGATGATGCTACTAATGGCCATCATGAAAACGGAGGTCAAACAAGTTCAGAAGGTATTCAAAATTCTGCTGATCTGGCAACCGAGACTTCACTAGAAGAAACCAATATGTGTAACGGGCATGCTGTACAAGATAACGGAACTGAAACGGATATGGAAAGAGCACTCGAACATCAAGCTCAATTCATAGCTCAATATGAAGAAGAGGAAAAGGCGCAGCGAGAATGGGAAGATAAATACAGAGAGAATAACGGGTCAACACAGGTATGTTCTCTCGTTTCTTACTCAATTCATAGCTCAATATGGAAAAGGACCTTTCGTGAATTATTGAGAAGTACAGGGATTTAAACATGTAAAACAAAATGACTTTTATGTTAATAATAAAGTGCGGGACTTTATTAGAGGGTATTATTGACATTTGACAAATGCCCAAAAGTAAACATGGCAAAAAAAGAGAGATTATATTGCAAGTGAAATATATAATTTTAGTAAGGGTAAATTACACTTTTCATCCTTTATGTTTATATCAAACTTCAGTTGTCCTTTTAACATTAAATGTATCAAGAATCGTACTTTATGCTTTCAAAAGTTTGCACGTTATGTCCTTTTCATTAACATGTTGCGTTATGTCCTTTTCACTAACACGTTGCGTTATGTCCTTTTCACTAACAGGTGTTAGATTTTCCAGTTAAATTTGGTCATGTGCAAGGCACATGGGGGCACATTCGTAATTTTACTCATATATATAAAGGCAAAAGATCAAATACAAATAAAGTTAACGTACAAAACGTACGAACTGAAGGAAAAGACAAAAACACGCGGTGGCATTTTCGTAATTATCAGTAACTATCAAAATTACTATACAATGATCCTGTAGAGTAGTTTTGATCTTTTGTAGAGTAATTTTGTAAAATGTTCTTGTAGAGTAATTTTGATCTTGTAGGGTAATTATCAAAATTACTCTACAAGTGTATCAAAATTACCCTGCATCAAAATTACTTTACAAGTGAATCAAAATTACCCTGCAAGTTTATCAAACAACATACAATTCAAAATTACTCTATAAATGATCCTGTAGAGTAATTTTGATCTTGTAGAGTAATTTTGTAAACTGATCCTGTAGAGTAATTTTGATCTTGTATAGTAATTTTGTACAAAAGATCAAAATTACTCTACAAGAACATTTTACAAAATTACTCTACAAAAGATCAAAATTACTCTACAGTATCATTTGTAGAGTAATTTTAATCCCTACAAGCAGATAATTACAAAAATGCCACCGCGTGTTTTTGTCTTTTTCTTCAGTTTGTACGTTTAGTACGTTAACTTTATTTGTACAATAACTTTCCCCTATATATAAAAACCAAAAACTCACTCTTTTTCTCTAACACTCTTCTCACACACTCTCGTTTCCAGAATGTAGAGAGAGAGAGAGATGTTAATGATTATTTTATCTTTTATTTTTAATATACTTTAAATACATGGATAAAATGACTAAATTGCCCAACCTTAATTGAAAATTTTAATTGGAGTAAATTACAAGTTTTGTCCTTTATATTTGCATCAAATTGCAGGCGGTATCCTTTGTCTTTAAAATTGATGGGTTTTGTACTTAATGTTTCAAAATATTGCACGGTATGTCCTTTGAGCTTAACCCAGTTTATTTTTTTTGTTAAATCTGGTCACCAAAGGGTATTTTAGTCTTTTTACCCCATTTATTTAATATGATTTTAAAAAATAAAACAAAATACCCCCAATTATGAACCTACCAGTTCTCACCTTCTTCTCCGTTAACTCCCCTCTCTGTTCTAACCTTTTCTCCGTCTCCGTTTTACCGGCGGTTGATCAAATCAATGGCTACAAACACCTGCGGCAGAGACACCCCCCTCAAATCCAACCTGAACCTACCTCCGCACCATAAAATCAAAACCCCCAACCTTTCGATTCGTCCCCAAACCCCATTCCGGCCACCGATTCCAAGTTTCCGACTCCTGCCACCGTTAATTCACGGCCAAAGGAAGTTAATTCGGTGTCTGAATCTGATGTTGCTCCGTTCCGATGTTCTTCGTCAATTCAACGACCTCGATTTGGCCACCGGATGGCTCTCAAACCAGCTTAACGACCTCGATTTGTTGCTCCGTTTCGGTGCTCTTCGTCAATCCAACGCTATTGTTCTCTCACATCGTGCTCCTGGATCTGCTAAAGAGGATTTGAGTTTGTTTATTTCGAGATGTGTTTACACGGTTGCAGATCGGAGGTGTGGAGCTTAAACAAAAGGCTGCGATGTTAGTTGCCAAGGAAGGTAATATTGGATATTTGATTAATATGTTTGATGTGAATGCTCTTCGGGAACATTTGGTAAAGATTGGATGGATAGGGTTGCAGGGAGGAGGGTGGTGGTTAGAGTAAGAGAGAGGTGCAGAAGAAAGAGGTCAATTTTTTATTTTTACAGAATAGTCCCTATCTATATATTATTTACATAATAACCCCTAGAATGGTCAAATGACAAGAATGCCCTCATGTGCATGGCACATGACCAGATTTAACAAAAAAAAAAAAAAAAACTGGGTTAGGCTCAAAGGATGTAGAGTGCAAGATTTTGAAACATTAAGTACAAAACCCATCAATTTTAAAGACAAATGACACCGCCTGCAATTTGGTGTAAACATAAAGGACAAAACTTGTAATTTACTCTTTTAATTGGGTTAGGGGCAAAGGACATACGGTACAAGGTTTTTAAAACATTAATAATTTTCCTGACCCATGACCCCACCCATTTTACCACATTTTAAATTACAGAACGATCTTGGATCTATAGTTATGAATTATTAACGTCCACTGCCACTAACGTTGCAATCGGTTTGACTTAATGTTAACATGAATAATTTCAGGAAAATTCATGCGACCATGGGACCCACTCAGACGTAACAGAAGAAACAGCAGAAACCAAAGCTCCACCGCCACCTAGCGCGACTGAACAACTTACATCCGGAGGTCAATCAGTTAACCATGGTGTAGTAGATCCCAACTTAAGTGAAAACCCCAAAACCGACCCTGAACCCTTACCGGATCACAACACAAAAAACGAGCCGTTAGATAGTCAAAGTCAACCTCCACCTTTGCAAGTCACCCCCACAAATCTCAGCCAATCACAGGCATCATACGAACAACCCGACGTTGAAACTGAAAAAAATCCAGATAAATTAGGTTCTGTTCTCGAGGCACTTCAACAGGCAAAACTATCACTAAAACAGAACCTTGATAAATTTCCGTTAATAGAAATCGGGCCTTCTGTTCCTACTTATAGAGGCGGGGAAAAGTTCCCGGTTCCGTTTAGCTCGGCTGGGCTTTTCAGAGTTCCATCTGATTATGAATATGAAGTTTCACCGATCCGAGCTAACTCCTTGACGTATGATCCTAGATTAAGTTTGACTAGTTACCCTACCAACGACATTTCTAGCCCGTATAGAGAATCTTTTTCTAGATCAACTTCTTCTTTGGAAGACCGGTTTCGCATGGTCCCCACCTTCCCCTACCAAGAAACCATGACTGAAATTTCTAGACTACCCCCGTCTGTGTTTAATCCAAGATCAGATATCCATCCGTCTGCTCGTGACCCAAGATTGGATACGGGTATGGGCTCACCCGCCCTTGACCCACGATTGGGTATGGGTCCGAGTGCCCTTGATCCACGATTGGGTATGGGCCCGGGTGCCCTTGATCCACGATTGGGTATGGGCCTGGGTGCCCTTGACCCACGATTGGGTATGGGCCCGGGTGCCCTTGACCCACGATTGGGTATGGGCCCAAGTGCCCTTGACTCACGATTGAGTGTGGGCCCGTCTACATTTGAACCAAGATTGGGTGTGGGGCATGCTACCATCGATCCACGAATGGGTGTGGGCCAGTCTGCTTTTGACCCGAGATTGGACACAGGTCCACCGTTTACGGGTGATGGACGGCTCAACTCGAGTGCAAGACTCCCGTTGTCTAGTAGATATGGAACTCTTCCGGGTGGTGACATACCACTTCAAACCCGCTCGTACGATGATTATACGAGACCAAATACGTACAAGTAAAAATGCATAAATTAGAGGTTGTATAGTTCTTTTTTATACATATGGTAAGCTAAAAAATGGCGGTGGCTGGTTTTTTTGTAAGGGTGTTAGCAAACCAATTTACTGTATACTTATATCATCGTAAAGAGACGCAGGGTTGGTGATGTGTCGGTGTCCTGTGGTAGTTTTCTTGGGTTTTGTGTTTGTTGATTTGACGGTTCAGTTATCGTATGATAGTTTGACTTCAACGAATTGAAATTAGTGTGTGAATTATGCGGATAACTTTTATTGTCTCATGTAGCATGAAATATTCTTGTTCATTGCGAGCGGCTCTTGAGGAACCTGGCGTTTAGGCTCATTGTTATAGCGTGCGTTTTTTTATAGACACTGTTAGAATCATGAGGCATTGAACAAGTCGATGCCAGCGTAAATGAATGATATTCTGCGGACTGAATCCTTTTATTTGTAGCATCATCTTCTTGATATTATCATAGCTAATTGTAAGATTATTCTTTAAACTGAAATAGTGGTAACATTACAAAGGATATAGGAAATACTCGACGAATCAACTTAGTTCTACTTATAGCACGCATTAAGTGAATAAGACTAGTGTAGGGATAGCGATTGTATTAATTTGACGACGTTGCTCTTTTTTGCTTAGAGTACATTGGATATGTTAAAATGTCTTAAAGTAGCTCCCGTCTAGTACATGATTTATGTAAATGTGTTATGAAATGTTGATAGAACATAACTTATCGCAATAATGTTACTGAGCTTCAATGGTGTTATGATAGCTACCCGAACGCAAAGTAAATATAAAGGTAGGCAAATTCGATCTAAATGTTAAGAGCACAGTAAATCCGAGGTCTTAGTTGGCATGTAACATATAGTTCTAAATGTTATGGTTGGTTTATTACAGTGATATGGTAACACTCAATTGACATTATGCTTTATATGAATGGCTTATGTACAGTCAAATCTTTAAAATCAACTTTAAGTTGTCTGGTGCAAACTGCCACGCTGAGACCGAGCTCGACTTGGTTCGAGCTCGAGCTCATTTAACTCATGGAAGCTCGAGCTCGGCTCGTAGGTAGTTTTTTAAGCTTGACCTCGGTTTGGGCTCGGCTCGTTTATTATTATATATTAAATATCTTATATTAGTTATAACTATTATTATATACCTATGTATGTATATAATTTAGTTATTTTTTCATAACTTTGTAAATACTAATTATTATTATTTAAATATATATGTAATATATTTATTAAATTTTTTTAAGTAATGGGATCGTTTAGGCTCGCGAGCGAGCTCGAATTCGATATGTAAAATTTGGGCTCAGGCTTGTTTACTAAATAAGTTTAGTTTTAGGCTTGGAACTTGAACTCGAGTAGCTCGGCTCGTTTACACCTCTTAGTGTTTTTTGCAAGTACTTCTCTCTTTTAAAACATCAAAGTAGAAAGTTTGAAGCTTTTAAAACATCAAGTAGAAAGTTTGAACAAAAGTAAAGATTTGTGTTTGATATAATATTAAGTCATATCTTGTAAAAAAAAATATATATATTTATTTCAAGTAACGTAATATAATAAATTTAACATAAACTGATCTAGTAAACACAAATAGTCATTTTACAAAAACTTAACGGAGCTTTTAATGCTCAGAGGAATGAAAGTGTTACGAGTTGCAACTTAGTGAATAATAAAAATCGTATTAGAAATTTCTAGGACTATACGGTGTTATCATAATGTTATGCTAAATTTTCTATTTGGGTAGTTCTATTCTATAAATCAGTGTTTTGGTAAAATGGCGTGTGATACACCACATGACTTTTGCCATTCAATACTTCTTACTTGAGTTGTACCAAAAAAATAAAAATAAATAAAATTGATTGCTGAAAAATCAGTCTAATCCGTTGAATCATGACATTACTTGTACATGTTAAATATATTTTTGTTGAATTTAAAGAACTTCATTTGCACAAGAATCCATTAAAGTAATCATATTAGGTGAAGTTTAATTGTCTTGGTGATTGAATGTTGGGTCAATATTTAAGAATATAATTTTGATATATTACTTATGAGTAATGTTAATCAACTTATTGATAAAACTTTGGTTTTAAAGAAAACGATAATATGGTTTTGTGAAAAACTCAGTTTTTTAAATAAACTATTTTTGAAGAAACACGTAACAATTTTAAGTATTTAGTTTGGTTTATGTTTCGACCATAAAGGTTAATTTTCTTAATCCTTGCTGAGCTGATGCCTTGATCTCCTTGCAAAACACTAAACACTCCGTTAAGCTCGTTAAGAGGAGGGGAATAGGGGGGGTTCTCCTCTTAACCACTCTCCGGCGTGAGAATAAGTATATGTTTTGAGGGAATAAGTGTGATTAGTAGTGAGAGAGCAGAGAACAGAATAGAATTAACATGTACATGAAGGTCCCTATTTATAGCCGGAGTAGTGTAGAAGGAGATGGGCTGATGGGCCTGGAGTCGACAACAAGGAATATCCTTTTTGTCCCTTCTGCCATGGCCGTTAGCGTTTCTAGAAGGTTAATGGAGCTGGCGCAACCTGAGTGGAGTCATGTGTTCTGGTTGTCGTCCTTGTTGTCTCCCTGACATCAGCAGGTGAGTGGAGATCATGGGACAGATGTCGTCGCCTTCTGATTGGTGCCACATAGGCGTCCTTGCATACCTTCTTGTCTCCTGCACGATTGCTAATCATGGAGCACGATAGGATACAGCCTTTTGGACGCTGATTGGCCCCTTTCTCTGCCACTCGTACCTTTCGTATTGTCCAGGATGGACCCGCGCTTCTGTCCTCGCGCGGCCTCTGGAGCACATCCACATAGCCGGCGCAAGGTCCAGGAAGTGAGGGTTTTCATCCGGGATGCTAAGTGTAGAATATGAGCTTTTAACTTTGCTTGGGCCTCGCGTGCGACCTATGTTTTATCTATTTAGTTGGCGCGGGGTCTAGTAAGTTTATCATATTGATGTAGTAGGAGTATGGTCTCACGCACGACCTGATTGATCAGCGCAGCTTTTTAGGACCATACCCCTTCAATTATATATTACATGTAGAAGTGTACTCATCAACAATATTGCTCCCCATTGATTTTGATAGTTCACATCCTTGTACTATTGTTTTGCCAAAAATAAAACTAGTTAAAGAGACATTTACCATTTTGAAACATGCATTCGCCAAGAAAGGAAAAAACCTCAACTTTTAGGAGTGATAAAAAAAACGTAATCTTGTTAATAACATGCTACATTTGTGTAATTTTATTATTAGATTTATTTTATTAATAAAATTATTTTATTGCCTAAATTTAACCCTAACGATAAAAATTTCTAGACACATAATCGCATTTGTAAAAAATGTGTCCTAAAAATGATTACGATGTTCAAGTAACCCGCTTGGAATAATTTGAATGTCAACTCTAGTAAAATTTGCACGAGGTAGTTTGGTTTGAGCCAATTGACTTATACAAATTTTTGCCGATGTAAGCTCCTCGTTGGTTCACTATAGTAAAAATAACTCGTGAAGAAGCCCAACAACACAACTTAACAACTAAGTTTTCTTTGTCAATATCAGAGTCTTAAAAAACAAAGACAACTCATCGAAACACAAACTGACTCGAAACGGAAGCGAGTATAACACTATTTAGTTTCCGGCTTGATTAAATATATCGAGTCGACTCGGCTCAACTCATATTAATGCTAAATCAAGCCTAGTTATTGTTTTTTTAGTCAATATATATCATCAATAATTTCCTACTTTGTAAATAATTTCCTACACCATAGTACTATAAAGTAGAATTATTGGTCGCCTTATTAACACTCGAAATTTATTTCTCGTCAGTCTACAAACCGTAGTAGATCAAAGAAAAAAATATATTAAACTCATTCTGTATATAATAAATAACTAGTACTAATTTCTTATAAAATATCATTGTTGTTTTAGGTTGTCAAAAAAAAATGTTGGTCTAAGAATATTTTAATCTAAAAACAAAAGTTTTTTCACTAAACAATTAGCTAAAAAACTAAATATGTTTATTAATTAGCTAAAAAAACTAAATATGTTTATCTATATATACTTAAAAATTTAGTTATATCAACTATTTTACAACCTTCATTATAAGCCTCTTAAATACATTTGTGTACAATATTGTAATTTTATCATATTTACAAGTTACGAAGCACAATGTACAAGAATGTGTAAGCTATTTAATCCAAAATTTTAAGACACCAAAGGGTAATTTGCCATCTTCTTCTAGAACCCTAATAGTAAAGACACGCCGCTTCACTTCATCTTCCCCCTAACCCCTCCAATCCCATAAATTCCACCACACCCTACATAGCTTCTCTGAAACACCCTAATTCCCAATAAACTCATTTCCATTTCATCTCCATCTTCAATTAACGAATCAAAATCCAGTGCGATGTCATCGGAGATCGAGGTGGTGACGATTAGCGTCCAGTTTTACCAGATCAACCAACGGGTACAGAGCCATCAAGAACAGGCTATTCACAAAAATCCATGGAGAAACAAACGAATGTGAGGAATGAAGTTCGATTTTTATCCGTCAAGGTAGGTTTTGCTGAAGCCGGATCATCACATGCTTTTCCCAGAGTTGAACTACAGGTTTAGGTATTTTACTTTGAGCCGGGACCCATGTGACAATAAATTAAAATTGATATGCGATATATGTAAAAGTGTTGTCTTTTTTGTATCAGTTCTGATTCCTGAATGTGTAACTTGAAATGATTGCTTCACCATCGTCTTCAATCGTTGGTTTCCACAGAAAACGACTGATGGATTCTAGGCGACAACGATGAACACCTGGCGGCGATGGTGGATCGATTTAGTGACGAACTTGGTTGTGGTGGTGAATGGAAACAACGGTGGATTGAACACCGACGGTGACGGCGAAATAGGATTCCCACGGGTATTTTGGTGACCGAAGTAAGATCACTTCATCTCTCATATGTTCCTATTTCTGATTTTAAGTTCTTTAGAATTGATCTTAAGGTTTTATATGTAGGATTATGTTTCTTGATTGAATGATGAAAATAGTTTGTTGAAGGAAAAACTTGATGCAACAAATAACTAATTTGGATCTAAGGTAGGCTTAACGTTATGTAGTTCTTTGATTTCTTTTATTTTGTTACTTTTCTATGGGTTTTGAGTGTGTACAAAATACTAGGTAGTCTGGGGGTTATAAACGTATTGCAGGTATTATCATAGTTGTGTGTAAAGAACACTTTTTCATTTTTGTTAATCTGGGTGATTAGATAATTCGGATTGTGTTGCCTGGTTTTTGTTATAAAAAATGAATTTGAAGATGATGATGGTAGTATAAGTATGGAACTTATATACTTTTCGGTTATTTGGAACCATTCTAAGATACTTTTTACATTAAAAGTTGCAAATTACGTTCCTCATGACCAGCTTTTATCTATGTTGGGTTGTTTAATGACTGGTCGATCCAGAGTTTTCTGCATTTAAATGGATCACACTTAGACTGTGGGGTATGGGGGGCTTGGGTTGGGGCATTTGTTGACACGTGGAATGTGAGCCCCCCCACCACCAAAACCCACGCCCATGGGGTATGGTGGGGCTTGGGTTGGGAGCTTGGGTTGGGGGCATGAATTTGGTTTGGCCATTGAGAGCATGCCATGTCACTTACTAGCCCGCCCCACGCCCGGCTTCAAACCCACGCCAATGGGGCCACGCCCAAACCCACGCCCCCGGGGTGGTGGCTTGGGCGTTTTCCCCCAACCCACGCCCAAACCCCCGCCCCATACCCCATGGTCTTATATTGACCCAAGAATTTATTTTTGCGGACATTCTTCACATCTGTGACACACTGTTAAGTTACTTAGGAGGTCCTCATGTATCTTAGTGCACTGTTTTTACATTGAAAGGGTGAAAAAAATGATATGGGTTTTAAAAACCCCCCATCGCTTCAAAAGGCGCAGTGCTTACATACAGCGCAGCTGAGGTCTACTTTTTGGCAAACAATTTACTAGACGGGGCAATCTTGACCCAAAGCCTTCCAAGTGGGTCACTTTGGGTTGCTTTTAAATTATATGGGTTGGTTTGGGTAAGATATTATCACTCAATGGGTCAATTAAAATTCCATCTCATATACTCTCGGGTCAAAACGGGTCGACAACTTCAAAGAAATGGATCAATGTGGGTTGGTGTCTTAAAGAAACGGGACAAGTTTCGGATCGAAACGGGTTCGGTTTAGATTTAGTTTCGGGCGGCCAGGACGGGTTTTAGATCAGAACGTAGTTGGTTCAGATCGGATTTACATCTTATGTGTGATATTTTTGCTCGTATAGGTCGAGAAAGCTGGTGGAGAGAAGTGGAAATATTTGAGTGCAGTTGTAAGTAAAATATGGTTTCGATCTTTCTTAGTTTCATACATATGCCATACTTTTTAACTTCTGTGATTCAATCAAGTAGTTGTGTAGTAATCCTATCAATCATTAAATATGTTTTTATCACCCAGTTTGTTTTAACGTATTGGCTTATGATCACAAGGACATGCTCGAACAGTTCTCATGTCTATGCTGCAAACCCAATGGTTGGTGCAGCCGAATTAAGCATTATAAACGGGCCGGCCTGGTATACGGAACCATTTCGGGTTGTGTGATTCTGGTTTCGCATAGCGCTAATAATATAAATTTACTTTTTTAACATTTAAAAAGCTATGGAAGCTTAGTATTAATCATTCTAAAGTTGGACGTCTCTCCATTTGTCGTCTGACCCGGTTGGGCAAGGTAACGAGTCAAAACATCTTACTTCTTTTATGGGGTGGTTTTGGTTGTGCTTATCTAAAAAACATTTACCCTCCAAATAGTGCTGGAGCGATCTCGCTCATCAACTTATGTATGATGTTATAATTTTTTTTTCAAGATGTATGATATATAACATGAAATACCGGGAATATGTATCAGGTTCTTTGTGGTACTCAAAAGACGCAAAAACCTCAACTTAAAATCTAGATTTCTTTTCCATCTTTAACCTTTTGACCCTTTCTTTAGTGGTAAATTAATGGTAAATTAATCCTGACCTCAACTTAAAATCTAGATTTCTTTTCCATCTTTAACCTTTTGACCTTTTTTTTAGTGTTTGGGATATAATGGTAAATTAATCCTGGCCCTATAGTTAAAATCTAGATTTCTTTTCCATCTTTAACCTTTTGACCCTTTCTCTACCCACTATTACTTACAGCTCTTTATTTCTTTAATACTAGCCTTTATTTCTTTCAGTAATTGTGTTTTAATACTGGCACTTATCGACTACCTTATAAGAATGGGTAAAGCTCTTCTTTTTGATATTTTTGATGATGTTTCAATACAGGTAAAGCTTTTCTTGAAATCATACGAGTGGGGGGATAACGGCAACACAGATCATCAATCAACCAATAAAAAAACCCCTATTTTCTTATTCAAATCACCCACAACACTACAAATTTAACAACTTTTTCAAATCTTCTCGATTGATTCACACTATGAGCAATTCAAGACTCTAAAGATCACCACTTTAACAAAAATCTCAAGACACAGAGATATTCAGGTGCTGTCAATTTAAATTTTTAGAGTTTAATTACTTTAAGATCTTATTAGTGACTGCCCCATATGCTTTTATCTTCTTTTTATGTAATTATTATTATTGTTGTTGTTGTTCTAGATCCCTATCGATTTGTTTGATTAATTCTTCATATGGGTGTTTGTAAATTGCATTGTTTTATTGTGCCTCTTTGAATATCTCTGTCATTTAATATCATTCATTAGGATATGATTAATTTGTAGACAGTTGAACGGTCTTTGGTTATGCTATAAGATTGCCAACTTTGTTATGTTTGTAGGTTCATAGTTTCCTTTCCTCCTCTATTGCCATGGCCAACCCCCTTAGTTTGCAAACGTCCGACGGTGGTACAAGCAGTCATATGTTCCTTAGTGAACTCCGTGAAGGGAGCACCAGACTTATCATGATAATGGTTTGTAGAAAATGGGACGTGACAAGTGTTAACGGCAGGTACATGAGCACCGACTATATTGTCACTGACATAAAGGTAGTTTTTTACCCTCTGCTATCCCACATTCTTACGCTTTTCTACTTTTGATTCTGAAACAAAAATCTACGCCTTTATTTGCGCAGGGAGGTGTGATGCATTGCACCGCAAGGAATAACATTTCCCACTATTTCTTTGACAAACTCAAAGAGGGCGGTGTATATTTGGTCAACGGTTTCGCCGTGCAACCTACAAATGAGTATCGGGTTCTTAAAGACAGCCCCTTTGTGATTGGGTTGCATGGTTCGACAACTGTGAAACGGGTTGATGATGATGGTGGTCGTTTTGAACGCTACCCTTTCCTGCTTACGGCGTTTAATATTAATAGTAAAACGGTAATATTAATAGTAATAAATAAATAAATAATAATATTTTTTATATTTTTTAATAATAATAGTGTTAATACCTCCGATCGAGCTACGAACACGAGTAGGTAGGCGGCTAGGGGGCGGCAGGGCTGCGCCTTTTTTATTAAAGACGCTAATGATTATTGTTATTATTAATAATAGTAATTAATAGTAATAATAATAATATACAAATAGAATAATAATTAGTAATGTTAATAAATGAGTGTGAAAAGAATATTCTAAATTATACATGTTAATTTTTTAAGACCAACTTAAAGCAGATTATAGACACGACACAGTTATTACAGTTAGATGTTACTGGTTCATATCATCAGTATGCTACGTGTTTTAAAATAATTAATGATGTGATTCATTTAACATAGGTAAAACAGCAAAGTAAAAGTTCCCAAAAAAATGTATTCTGATTATAAATTTATGTCGTTTTGGTAAGTTGATCATAACAATAACAATACCACAGGGTTTGTAGTATGGGTGCAATGTGGCCATTAAATCATAAATGCAATACTTGGCGTTTTTTATTTGGTGAGGGTAGAGCAGGCGATATGTTTTGTTTGCTAAAATGGGTCGTGTTAACATCGGGTAGACTATCATATTTAGGTAAACATGTAATATACGACATAAAGGAAAAGTTGCACAACATTGACATGTTTAGCATGATATTTGGCAAGTGGGGTTACATGCCGTTGACATACTTTTAACATGATTCAAAACAACAAGTTCAATAGCATAAAGGAATGTATATATTTAACTTGAAATAGTAACCAGTTTTCATATAAAAGGTTTTGGGCCCATTATATTTACAATGATTAAGATCCATACCTATTTTATAAAAAATAAATTTAAATATATAGAGAAAAATATTTGCCTCGAAAATTACCGGGCTTGGCTGATCGTCCGGCTCACACTACCCTGGAGCCGACGATGCTAACACCACATATGAGTCTTTGTGTTGAACATATATGTCACATGTTCATATTAATATTGTCATTGAACTAAAGAGTGCATTTCATAATGTGAGACCATGTATACCTGGAGCCGAGAATTGCTAAAACAGAAAAGGAAAAGAAAAAAAAAAAGCAAACGGCGAGCCGCCGAGTTCATTAAAAAGAAAAATAGCTACCGAATACCGCGAATTAGTAAATCAGAATTGCAAATAATTTAAAATAATTGAATATATATTTGTGTAAAAATAATCAGTTCATATATACCCGCATTGGTTATTGCTAAAGGATTTTATGTATCCAAAATGGGCAGTGGCGTGTGCACGTTTATTTATAACGGTAGAGGTAATAAATGGAGACGTTACTGTATAACCATATCCCCGCTAATTTCTTAAAATACCTAGGTTGATTATTTAATGACTCTTTGTCTCATTACATTTCAGATGTCATCGGATATGTTACTGAGGTAGGTGCGCCATCTGTGAACGCTTCGGGTTCACGCACAGTCGAATTCAGTCTAACGAATGAACGGTTAGTAACACGTTCCTATTGCTTACGCAACCTTCTCTCCCTACGGGACAACTGAGACTTTTATTCTAATCGGTGTTTTGCAGCAAGCGCCAAGTCAGAGTGACATTGTGGGGCCACCTTGGTGATGTTATGATTCAGGGGAAGGGTGAGAACCCACCCGTTTACTCTCTTATCTTGACTTCCATGAGCGCGAAGTTCTACCTCGGTACATTTGTTTCCCGTTACATGTCTGCTTACCATTGAAGTTGTTATATTGTTTTAACTTTTTTCTTGCCTGGCGCAGGCACCCTGTGTTTGTCCAGCTCAACATCGACTATGCTCATCGATTCGGACGAGATACCTGCGCTGCAGTCTTTCAGGGCGTCCAACAAGTATTATTACACCCTGAACTAATTACCCTTTGCTTACCTGTGTTGCACTGTTCTGTGCTTTGCCTGACTATTTGTATGTGTTTCCCAGCTGTGTTGCCGTCGACGGTACTAGCGAGCCAATTACCGAGGATGTAGCCTGTGTTGGCACCCTAAGTGAGCTTTTGGACAAGGTGCGTGGCGACAAGACTAAAAAGAAGGTACGCTACTAACTTACTTTACAACTTAGACCCCACTTAGGCCTACGTAAGCCACATGAATGAATGAATGTGATTGGAGAATGAATGAATGCGATTGGAGAATACTAACGGCCACATGATACCTTTTCCTTTTGTGGGACCCATTTTCAAAAATGGTCCAATAATCTGCCTTGTGGAAGTTTCACCTATAATTGATTGTGGAAGTTTCACCTATAATTGGTTGATTTCCATAAACATGTAATTGTGCATATATTTTTTTAGATAACCGTCTACATAAATTTTTGGTGCGTTTCCTTCGCAGGCCTGCTTATGCAGATTCGGATTCAGAAGAAACAGTTGACAGTGACCCACATGAAAGGTATACCGTCTGCACTTAGTGTTAGTAATGAAAACCCGTACTACTTTTCGATGCATATATACGTAAACATAGTATACCATTTTTAATAGTTTTCTTTTCGTTATTTTACTGTAGTCAGTTAGCTGGTGATAGGATTGGGGATGACGGTGGCATGCGTTAGCTAAAGTTTGGTCTATGTGTTATCCAATAAGATAGGAAGGCGTGCGAGAGTTTATGCGTTTTTCCTTTTTCTGTTTCATGTTTTTTTTCTTGGAAGACATCTTTTTCCACTTCTTTTTGGCCGGCAAGTTTTGCCAAGGAAACAACTTATGCTCCATGGTTTAATAAAGTTTAAGCACGCCCTTTGTAGGGGTATTGTCCTACATGTTATGCACCGGCCGTGTCAGACGTCTTACCACGAACAAACAATAGCTATTACACATGCCGTGCATCGCACGGGCTTTCTCCCTAGTTAATTAGAAAAGAAAAGCAAAAGAATTAATGGATATAGACAATCTATCGATATCGTATTATTTTTTAGCATTATTTTAGAGCGTAGAACGGGTTTGCAACCAGCAAAAACAAAAAGTTACAACTAGATTTGACCATGAAGAGGTATTTTTTTAGGGTAAAGATCAAATAGAAAATTTAATCTTGCTAGGAAGAATAGGAAGTCATCTTAGCCATCCACGTGACAAAGTAAAAATACAAGTGGGAGGGTATTTTAGTCCAACCTCTATCAAAACCACCTAACACCTGCACATCAATATTTCACTATTTGTAACTCCAAATTAATAAACTTTCTCTCTCTAGAACCCCATCTCTCCGTCTTCTCTCTCTACATTCTGGTAGCACCACCGTCATTGCACCACCGCTGACCACCACCTATCACTGCCCATTTCCGATTTGCCCACCCCAACCTCCGGCAACAACCACCTGCACCATCTCACGCAACACCACGACGCCTGAGCCCTGAAAGTGCCATTCAATGTTCTCCTTTTCTCTGTCAGATCTCTCGACAACACACGACGAACATTCCTTTTCGTAGCGATGTTCAATGCGCTCTCCTCGACAGTCGTCATATGTGTACGGCGGAGAATGTCGGAGGTCCGATAACAACACTGATTTTGAAGGAAACGTGTGAGCTGCTACTTAAGAGGTAACTAGGGTGCATATCATTGTGGAGTGAGGAAAAAAAGTGAGGTGTATTTCAATGGTTTTTCATTGCGTTTTGTTAATTTTTGGAGATGAATTTCATTGCGTTTTATTAATTTTGGAGATGAACGAAGGAGTGACGGTTCTCTTTGTCATTTGGTGCAATTATGATGCTCATTCTTTTGTTTTAAGTATATCTTATTTATTAGTGCCCATTAAAGTGAGGTGTATTTAAATGGCCTGCAATTGCGTTTTATTAATTTTGGAGATAAATGAGGTGGATGATGGTTCTGTTTTAGCTCATTCTTTTCTTTTCTTTTCTTTTATGCATATCTTTATAATTTGTGCTCATTCTTCTTTTTGTTTGTAACAAGGCATATTACAAACATATTTATATCTGACTGGATTGTCTTCATTGCGTTTTATGAAAGTTGATTTGATAAATTTGGGCTATGATTGTGTTTTTTTAACTGTCAATTTAACCGGTGTTTGTGATCAAATAACTTTAATAAAACACAATTATAAAACAAAGCTTATACTATTTTAGTCTTTTGCGTTTTAAGAAAAACACATAAAAGAGGTAATGAACTGGGCATTCCTAGGTCATTGTGTTTTACGTCAACTGATGAGATTTGTTGGTGGTTCATTGTGTTCAATCCATTGCGTTTTAGAAAGAAAAAAACACATTTTTTTGTGTTTTTAGTCCATTATGTTTTAGAAAAAACACATTTTTTTACGTTTTTAGCTCATTGCGTTTTAGAAAAAAAACACATTTTTTTTATGTTTTTAGTCCATTGCGTTTTAGGTAAAACACATTTTTATGTGTTTTAGTCCATTGCGTTTTAGAAAAAAACACTTTTTTGTGTATTTTTATCTATTGCGTTTTAGGAAAAACACATTCTTATGTGTTTTTTGGTCAATTGCGTTTTAAAAAAACACATTTTGAAGAGTTTTTAGTCCATTGCGTTTTAGGTATAACACATTTTTATGTGTTTTTAGTTTATTGCGTTTTAGAAAAAAACAATTTTTTTTGAGTTTTTAGGCTATTGCGTTTTAGAAATAAGACATTTCTTTGTGTTTTCTGGCCATTGTGTTTTACAAATAAGACATTTCTTTGTGTTTTTTGTGCATTGTGTTTTAGAAAAATGTCATTTTTAGGTTTTTTTTTTCATTGCGTTTTACGTAACTGTGGGTTTTTCTATTGCGTTTTACGCAACTGGGTTTTTAATTTTTTTTTTTTTGAAAATATAACAATAGTATACCTTGTTTTAAAGATAACAAACGCTCGTTTTTTTGGTGCAATTTTTATAAAAAAATAATGTCGTATGAAAGAGTTATTAACGTTTAAAAAATGAGGGGAATTGGAGGAGAGAGAAACTATTGCCTTGCATTGACTAGAATACCCCTAAACAAACTCACGTTCCTCTTTTCTTCCCTTCAATTTCCATCATTTAATCTTAGCCCTTGATTAACTAAATGGATGGTCAAGATCACTTCCTAGCCTTCTTAGCCAAATAAACTTACTATTGTATCTCCACCCATTTTTTTCATTCAATAACCATTTATAAAGGATAACTTAAATACTTTATTGAATTTGATACTTATTTTTTTAGCTTTCACTTTGCAGATCAAATCTAACATGTTTAATTAACCTTTTCTATGTAATCGGGGGATTCGTGTTCAAAATTCCGCCGGTCCAAAAACACTAGTACGCATTACATCAATATCTCTATCTCTCTATCTCTCTATCTATCTATCTCACGTACCTTATCCGAGCTTGAAAAAATGTGTCATTCTGTAATGTTTTATTATTATTTAAAAAAAAATAAATTAGTATTGGACTCAATAAAACCTAGTGCCAAGTGGGCTAAATTCTAAATCATGAAAAGGATTTGTAATGGATCTATATTAGAATCGGTATGTGTTTACTATTTAAAAACAAATAAATAACATATATATATATATATATGGTAACGTTCATTTGAGAACCACCTTTATTGTGAGAAACAATGTGAACACACCAAAAAAACCTAACCCCTCCCCCCCCCCCCCAAAAAAAAAAAAAAAAAAAACCTAACCCCCCCCCCCCCCCCCCCAAGCTAAAATGTTAAAAACTAAACCCCCAAAAAACCTAAAAAAAATCTAAAAAACATACAATTTTTTTTTTTATATTTTTACATTAAAATCGCTATTTTTAGTAGCAAAAAAAAATTTATGAGTTTCTTTAGCTATTTTTAGTTGTGTTCACTTTGGTTCTCGCGGTTCTCGCAATAAAGAGTGGTTCCTAACGGATCATTCTCCTATATATATATATATATATATATATATAATGTAGGATAAGGATCATTACAGAACATTAATTATTACGAGAACAAAAAGAACAACTCTAAATCACTAAATTTTGGGATTCAAGGTTCATATTTCTTAAATTTTATGCTTCTTACATTCATATGTGTATTATATATACATAAAAAAATCATATATTTTCCCTTACACATAGTCTACATACATGTAGGTAATTTAGCCTACACATAACCTACATGTGTGTACGTTATTTAAAAACCAAAGATTTTTCATATTTTGTTTTAAATTCTAACGTGAGAAACAATAAATCTTACATTTATAACATTTTCATTTACCTTTTAGGTTTTTAAGATTTAAAAAAATGAGTGATTCATTTTGTTCTGCGTGTTCTCGCAATATTTAGTGTTCTGCATAGAACCTTCCCCATATAATGTAAGTATCTATAGAAAACCCACTTTTATTTAGAAAACTTGGGAAACTCTAACCTCCCGAATTTAAAAAAATATATATACACATGTTATATACATGTTTTTAAGGGTTTTGGGAAAAAAAAAATAAAAAAAGAGCCGAGTAGATATTTAAAAAAAAATAAACAAGTTTTGGTGCAACACGTGTTACAAATATGTCAGATGAATGTAACACGTGTTACACCAAAACTTGTTTATTTTTTTAAAAAATATCTACTCGGCGTTTTTTTGATTTTTTTTTGCCCCAAACCCTTAAAAACATGTATATAACATGTATAAATTTTTTCAAAAAAAAAAACATCGGGAGCTTTGAGTTTCCTGGGTTTTCTAAATTAAAGTGGGTTTTCTATATATCCTTCCCATATATATATATATATATATGATTAGGTTCAAGAGTGAACACTTGTGTATCTTGCGAACTGAGTGAACTAATCCTGGCCATACACGTATGTAAATCAATGGCCATGATTTGATGATGAAATACACTAGTGTATTTTACGATTTGATGATAAAATCCTAGCCATACGTGCGTGTAAATCAATGGCCAAGATTTGTTCACTCAGTTCGCAAATACATTGGTGTTCACTCTAGAAACCCACCATATATATATATATATATATATTGGATTTTTATAAAAAATCGCGTGCCCCTCGAAATCACGGGCCTTGTGCGGAGGTGCTCCCCGCACACCATCATAGCCGCCACTGGTGCAGTGTAATTTTTTTTTCCGTTTTTATACAAGGGATATGCAAAAAATAGTATATGCACGTCTTATGGTTGAAACGAGAACACAGTGATATTGCGCGTCTAATGGTTGAAACAAAGGATAGATTTGCAAACTAGCTTCAGTTTTATACAAAGGTTATTTTTGCAAACTTGAATGGAATAAGTGACGGGTGGTCCGTAGGACAACCCTTAAGTGCCTTAAAAAGATAAAAATCCCATGCTATACACGGTTAATTGCTCGAACTTGGTAACCACTAGATGTTTGGATTTACAGGTGTTAAAGTGCTCAAGATGCGGGTCTTAGGAAGCTTAGATGGATGTTAGAAGTTGGAGGAAACCAGATTGGAGAAATTAACATGCAAAAAAGGAAATAAGGGAAAGCACTTCATACAGCGCCGTAACCTACGGCTCTGACCGTAGGTTACGGTCTCCATTTTTGCCAAACAGTCCCGCCGTAGCCCAGTCTCCGTGCACCGTAAAGAAATGATGGGTGCCGTAAGCTACGGTACCTGGCGTAGCTTACGGCGCCATGTTGACCCGATTGATGTTGTCTTTGGACCCTTGATTGTTTCCACCTCGATATCCACCTTGATTATTGTAAGGTTGACACGAACCAAAGTTACCTTAACTTCCTTGAAAATTCGGGTTGGCTTGATTTGAGGGATTCCCGTATCGAAAATTTGGGTGGTTTCTTAGACCGGGGTGGTAAGTGTTAGAATTCATGTTATCGTTTCTACCACCCCCTCCTTGACCTTGCAAAGCATTCACCTCTTCATATTGCCCTTCCACTCCTTGGCAATTTTCAGCCGCATGCCCTATCTCATTACAAATTGCACAAACATCATAAATTTGATTAGAAGTTTGAACATTACCATCGTCTACCGCGTGCACTTGAGTTCGGGTAATGGCCGGTCGTGCTCTCCTAGATGCTTGAGCTTTTCTTTTTGATGTGATTGCCATTTGCTCCAAAAATTCCCAATCGTCAAGCTCGTAGTTTGTACCAAAAGTACCATTTGTAATAGACATTAAATCACGAGCATCTTCGACACTTAACCCCTCATGGAAAGCATTCATCAATTCCCATAACTCTATCCCATGATGAGGGCAATTCTTTATCATCATGTTAAAACGTTCAAAGGCCTCATGGAACATTTCACCTTGTTGTTGTTGAAAACTTCTCAACCCTTTCCTAGCGTCATTTGTCTTTTGAGCGGTGTAAAATTCATCTAAGAAAGTTTGTTGCATCTCCGCCCATGTATAGATAGATGCCGAAGGTAATGTGTAGAACCATTTTTTCGCCTTGTCTTCCAAAGAAAATTGGAATAGTACCAATTTGACATCATCGGCCGAAAATCCTTGACTCCCAAGAGTGTTGCAAATCGAACCATAAGCCTCCAAATGAAAATAAGGCTCCTCCGTTGCTAGACCCTTATACTTTGGCAAGCTTTGTAATGAATTGGTTCTCACTTCAAATGTCCTCCCTTGATCATTGTGAGGAATAACTACCGGTGAAGGATTATGAGTGATGACCGGCCTGAAATGTGATTCTATGCCTCTTGCATGTTCTCGAAGATGTCTTCGTGGTACACCCAACCGTACCCTTGGACGAATAGGACCCATTGGTCTTTGGATAGGCCCTTGAGGTGCAAATGGTGGTTGAAATTAATGTTGTATCGGTTGTTGTTGAATTGGCCTTTGAAATTGATGTTGTGCATTTTGCGGACGAATTTGTTGTAATGGTGTAGGACGTTGCAATTGTGGCCCTTATGGCCTTGGCCGAATATGTTGTGGTATAATTTGTTGTTGTGGAATCCCACCTACACTTGGCTTTCTTTGAGTTTGACCTTGCACATAAGTAAGCTCCCCTTGATCTCCATCTCCCCCATATGCATATCCTTCTTCCTCATAACCCTCAAAATCTTCATACCCATCTCCTCCTATACCCGAAGATTGCCCAAATGGAAAAGATGAATATTGAAAACCCGATTGGTTCGGTGGTCTAAATGTAGAAGTAGCATGAACGATAGTTGAACTTTGTGGTAATGTATAGGTTGAAGATGATTGACCTGAAGCTGGGAAGAAATAGGAAAATGGTGGAATTGTAGTAGAAGGGCTAAAAGTATGTGTAGGTTCAACTTGGGTAGTGATAGGTAATGTGGTGTTGGTTGGTGTAACATCATGTGGTGGAGTAAAGTCGGTAGTGGTGTTAGGCATGGTGGTATTCAGTGAAGGTTGTGTTGATGATAGTATGAATGGTTGTATAGGCTCACCTGTAGTGGGTGGTGGTGGTGGATCCATGTATCTAAGTGGTGTAATTGGTGTAGTTGGTGTTGTTGGTGAACCGCTAATTTTGTTTTCTCTTAACAAGATTCTGTTTCCTCTCAAAGTTAGTTCAATTTCTGGATCAAATGCCAATGGTGATAGCTTGTGAGAGCTCCTAGTACGCATGCACCTGTAAATACCTGCACACCAACACACCCAGCGTAAACCAGAAAAATAACAAACTTAAAAAGATCAAAAATAACACACGTTGCGCACTACTCCCCGGCAATGGCGCCAAAATTTGACGTGGTGTCGTGGTCACAATCAAATTTAATCCAATTACTACTAAATAGATAGTGGCAAGTGGGTATCGAACACAGGGAGTTTGTGGAATATGTGTTATTTGAAGGTTTATCTAAGTTAACTAAAATTAAACTAAATGCAATAAAAGTAAATTTCAAGAGTTGGTTTGATTGATTTGATTTTTAAAACTAAGATTACTATTCTAATTGCAAAATGAAAGTGTTGGTTGTAAACAAATTAGAGACAAATGACCATCTTTAGTTTCCGGTTTGCTTTGACATTTATGTTATCATTCCACTAGAAAGAACTACATAGACATAGTTCATGTGTGATTACTTGTAGTGATGAAAGGGAACTAAGTACTCAGATTCCTAGAACGTGAAGTTGTTACCCGATGATCAATTAACCCTTACCCAAGCCTAATTATACCCATGATATCTCGATTGCCAACGGCACCAAGAACGTATGGTTTAAAACTAATTTAACATAAGAATCAACAATTTACAACAAAGCAATCACACACCATAACAAACAAATCATAAAGATAAAGATTTTTATTCTAGAAATAAGAAATCAAACATAAAGTCGTATGCAAACCTTTAACCAAAGATAGTCATAACAAGTTTAGCCACTCATGGCTTGAATAAACATCATCAACAAGGTCTTAATCTTCAAACAAGTTAAAAACATGAAACCAAATGATTAACAATAGTCTTCAAGCTCAAAGTGCAGCCAAATTCGTCCCCAGAATGTTGATAACCGAATTACCAATCATAAGTCTCCATAAAAACATCATCAAAAGTGAAATAAATGCATAAGTTACGTTTTGGACCCATACGGCGCCATAAGCTACGGTGCTCACCGTAGCTTATGGCGCCGTATGGGTCCAAAACGTAACTTATGCATTTATTTCACTTTTGATGATGTTTTTATGGAGACTTATGATTGGTAATTCGGTTATCAACATTCTGGGGACGAATTTGGCTGCACTTTGAGCTTGAAGACTATTGTTAATCATTTGGTTTCATGTTTTTAACTTGTTTGAAGATTAAGACCTTGTTGATGATGTTTATTCAAGCCATGAGTGGCTAAACTTGTTATGACTATCTTTGGTTAAAGGTTTGCATACGACTTTATGTTTGATTTCTTATTTCTAGAATAAAAATCTTTATCTTTATGATTTGTTTGTTATGGTGTGTGATTGCTTTGTTGTAAATTGTTGATTCTTATGTTAAATTAGTTTTAAACCATACGTTCTTGGTGCCGTTGGCAATCGAGATATCATGGGTATAATTAGGCTTGGGTAAGGGTTAATTGATCATCGGGTAACAACTTCACGTTCTAGGAATCTGAGTACTTAGTTCCCTTTCATCACTACAAGTAATCACACATGAACTATGTCTATGTAGTTCTTTCTAGTGGAATGATAACATAAATGTCAAAGCAAACCGGAAACTAAAGATGGTCATTTGTCTCTAATTTGTTTACAACCAACACTTTCATTTTGCAATTAGAATAGTAATCTTAGTTTTAAAAATCAAATCAATCAAACCAACTCTTGAAATTTACTTTTATTGCATTTAGTTTAATTTTAGTTAACTTAGATAAACCTTCAAATAACACATATTCCACAAACTCCCTGTGTTCGATACCCACTTGCCACTATCTATTTAGTAGTAATTGGATTAAATTTGATTGTGACCACGACACCACGTCAAATTTTGGCGCCATTGCCGGGGAGTAGTGCGCAACGTGTGTTATTTTTGATCTTTTTAAGTTTGTTATTTTTCTGGTTTACGCTGGGTGTGTTGGTGTGCAGGTATTTACAGGTGCATGCGTACTAGGAGCTCTCACAAGCTATCACCATTGGCATTTGATCCAGAAATTGAACTAACTTTGAGAGGAAACAGAATCTTGTTAAGAGAAAACAAAATTAGCGGTTCACCAACAACACCAACTACACCAATTACACCACTTAGATACATGGATCCACCACCACCACCCACTACAGGTGAGCCTATACAACCATTCATACTATCATCAACACAACCTTCACTGAATACCACCATGCCTAACACCACTACCGACTTTACTCCACCACATGATGTTACACCAACCAACACCACATTACCTATCACTACCCAAGTTGAACCTACACATACTTTTAGCCCTTCTACTACAATTCCACCATTTTCCTATTTCTTCCCAGCTTCAGGTCAATCATCTTCAACCTATACATTACCACAAAGTTCAACTATCGTTCATGCTACTTCTACATTTAGACCACCGAACCAATCGGGTTTTCAATATTCATCTTTTCCATTTGGGCAATCTTCGGGTATAGGAGGAGATGGGTATGAAGATTTTGAGGGTTATGAGGAAGAAGGATATGCATATGGGGGAGATGGAGATCAAGGGGAGCTTACTTATGTGCAAGGTCAAACTCAAAGAAAGCCAAGTGTAGGTGGGATTCCACAACAACAAATTATACCACAACATATTCGGCCAAGGCCATAAGGGCCACAATTGCAACGTCCTACACCATTACAACAAATTCGTCCGCAAAATGCACAACATCAATTTCAAAGGCCAATTCAACAACAACCGATACAACATTAATTTCAACCACCATTTGCACCTCAAGGGCCTATCCAAAGACCAATGGGTCCTATTCGTCCAAGGGTACGGTTGGGTGTACCACGAAGACATCTTCGAGAACATGCAAGAGGCATAGAATCACATTTCAGGCCGGTCATCACTCATAATCCTTCACCGGTAGTTATTCCTCACAATGATCAAGGGAGGACATTTGAAGTGAGAACCAATTCATTACAAAGCTTGCCAAAGTATAAGGGTCTAGCAACGGAGGAGCCTTATTTTCATTTGGAGGCTTATGGTTCGATTTGCAACACTCTTGGGAGTCAAGGATTTTCGGCCGATGATGTCAAATTGGTACTATTCCAATTTTCTTTGGAAGACAAGGCGAAAAAATGGTTCTACACATTACCTTCGGCATCTATCTATACATGGGCGGAGATGCAACAAACTTTCTTAGATGAATTTTACACCGCTCAAAAGACAAATGACGCTAGGAAAGGGTTGAGAAGTTTTCAACAACAACAAGGTGAAATGTTCCATGAGGCCTTTGAACGTTTTAACATGATGATAAAGAATTGCCCTCATCATGGGATAGAGTTATGGGAATTGATGAATGCTTTCCATGAGGGGTTAAGTGTCGAAGATGCTCGTGATTTAATGTCTATTACAAATGGTACTTTTGGTACAAACTACGAGCTTGACGATTGGGAATTTTTGGAGCAAATGGCAATCACATCAAAAAGAAAAGCTCAAGCATCTAGGAGAGCACGACCGGCCATTACCCGAACTCAAGTGCACGCGGTAGACGATGGTAATGTTCAAACTTCTAATCAAATTTATGATGTTTGTGCAATTTGTAATGAGATAGGGCATGCGGCTGAAAATTGCCAAGGAGTGGAAGGGCAATATGAAGAGGTGAATGCTTTGCAAGGTCAAGGAGGGGGTGGTAGAAACGATAACATGAATTCTAACACTTACCACCCCGGTCTAAGAAACCACCCAAATTTTCGATACGGGAATCCCTCAAATCAAGCCAACCCGAATTTTCAAGGAAGTTAAGGTAACTTTGGTTCGTGTCAACCTTACAATAATCAAGGTGGATATCGAGGTGGAAACAATCAAGGGTCCAAAGACAACATCAATCGGGTCAAGAGCAAGGGGGTCTTCGGGTGGAAATGAGATGATGGAAATATTAAAGACCATGCAACCGGAGATGCAAAAGAGATACCAAATGGATGACGTGCGCATGCAAAAGGATGAGGCCCGTGACAAAGCAATTCAAACTTTGACCACCCAAATGGGTCAACTCGCAACCGAAGTGGCAGACTTGAAAAAAGGTAAAGGTCAATTACCTAGCGACACTAAGGTAAACCCGTCTCATAATTCTTCTAGAGGTAACAATGTTAATATTCATCATGTAAGATTTTTGAGAAGTGGGAAAGAGTACAAAACCAATCCTTCACCGGATTTGGTTGATGGGGTGGTTGAGGATATAATGGGTCAAGAGAGTGAGGAAGAAAATGAAACACCTAACATTTCTTCTAAAAAGCCCAATTTGAAAAAACCCGAAAATAATAAAGAAGTAGAGAATAAAAATGAGGATGGGGGATCTAGTCAAGTACCATTTCCCTCGGCTTTGTTAGATCCAGGTAAGAAAAACTTTATTTCAAAACAGGGTCCTCAAAAGGAAGAAATGTGGGAGGTTTTCAAACAGGTAAAAATTAATCTTTCTTTACTTGAAGCAATAAAACAGGTACCAGCTTACGCCAAGTTTTTAAAAGAATTGTGTACTCAAAAGAGGCAACAAAAAGTGCCTAAATTGGTTGATTTGACGGAGCGGGTAAGCTCGGTATGGAAAGGAGATCTTCCTCCTAAGCTACAAGATCCGGGAACGCCTCTCATTAATATTCAAGTTGGGAATTTTCAAACTGCAAGGACGTTACTAGATCTTGGGGCCGGAGTAAGTATCTTACCGGGGGGGGGGGGGGTTATATGACCAATACGACTTTGGTCCATTGAAACGGTTCGAGAAAACAATGGTATTAGCCGATTTGTCTCATAAACTTCCTCAGGGTATAGTGCGGGATGTGATAGTAAAAGTTGAAGAATTTTATTATCCCGTTGATTTTCTTGTGTTAGATTACTCATCCGCGGACCCAATTCAACAAAAAATTGTTATTTTGGGTCGGCCATTTTTGAACACCGCACACGCCGTAATTGATTGTCGATATGGTACGGTCGACATGACATTCGGTAATAGAAAAATGAGATTAAATGTTTTTACTAACGGTGCTAATGTTTTTGGTGATGAGTGTTTTCTAGCAGACTTCATTGATGGATACACTCCGAAGGAATATGAAGAAGAGATTTTGGAGTCGTGTTTGTGTGATGTTTCTTTGCAGGTTCATGCATGTGCATTGGAAGTGGAAGAGAATGAGCAAGAGGCTCTCGCGGTGAAGGAAGGAAGACCGCCATGGACCCACCAAACGGAGAATTTACCGGTGGGAATTGATTCGGGTACAAAACCTTCCTTGGAATGTCCACCAAATGTGGAATTGAAAGAGTTACCAAAGCACTTGAAATATGCATTCTTGGGGGAGAATGACACCTTACCGGTGATTATTGCTTCCAATTTGGCGGTAGCTCAAAAGGAGGAATTGTTGCAGGTTTTGAAGGCTAATAAGGCGGCAATTGGATGGACGATAGCCGACTTTAAAGGTAGTAGTCCATCCATTGTCATGCACAAAATCATTACAAGTGAAGATGCGAAGCCAACCCGTGAAACACAAAGAAGGTTGAATCCGAATTTGAGAGAAGTGGTCAAGAAAGAAGTGATAAAGTGGTTGGATGCGGGGATCATCTATCCCATTTTGGACAGTGCATGGGTAAGTCCGACTCAGGTAGTGCCTAAAAAGGCCGGCATCCAGGTAGTAAAAGATGAACAAGGCGAGCAAATTGCCACCCGACCGGTCACCGGGTGGCGAGTTTGCATTGATTATAGAAAATTAAACGCCGCTACCTCCAAGAACCGTTTCCCGTTACCCTTCATTGACCAAATAATTGAAAAACTTTCAGGTAAAAAATATTATTGGTTTTTGGATGGGTATTCGGGTTATAACCAAATTGCTATTCACCCTGTCGACTAGCACAAAATCACGTTTACATGTCCATATGGTACATTTGCTTTTCGTCGAATGCCATTTGGACTATGTAACACCCCGGCCACCTTCCAAAGATGTATGATGAGTATATTTTCGGACATGGTCGGGGAGTCTCTTGAAGTGTTTATGGATGATTTTTCCATCTTTGGCCCAAGTTTCGACTCTTGTCTTGATGAACTATAAAAAGTGTTAAAAAGGTGTGTTGAGACAAACTTGGTGCTAAGTTGGGAAAAAAGTCACTTAATGGTTCAAGAGGGTATTGTGTTGGGTCATGTGATATCGGACCGGGGAATGGAGGTAGACAAAGCAAAAATTCGGGTAATTTCATCTCTACCCCCACCAAAGAATGTTAAGGGGGTTAGATCATTTTTGGGACACGCGGGGTTCTATAGAAGATTCACTAAGGGTTTTAGTGTAATTACAAAACCTTTATGTAACTTATTATTAAAAGATGTTCCATTTGATTTTACTGACGAATGTTTGCAAGCGTTTCATGTGTTGAAGGAACAGTTGGTGAAAGCTCCTATCTTGCAACCACCGGATTGGTCGAAGCCGTTTGAAATTATGTGTGATGCTAGCGACACGACCATTGGAGCGGTTTTGGGTCAAAGAGTTGATAAGAAGCTGGCGGTGATCTATTATGCAAGTAAAACTTTGTCCGAGGCGCAACTAAGAACTATTAGCGGTGGTGTATGCCTTGGACAAGTTTAGATCCTACATTTGGGGGAGCAAGGTGATTGTGTATTCGGATCATAGCGCAGTCCAATATTTGATGGAAAAGAAGGATGCTAAGCCTCGGTTGATTCGTTGGGTGCTTTTGTTGCAAGAGTTCGATCTAGAGATTCGGGACAAAAAGGGTTGTGAAAATGTTGTTGCGGATCACTTGTCCCGGATCCCATTGGAAGGTGTTGACGACCCGAGCGAGATTAATGAACGGTTTCCCGATGAGCAATTGTTGGCCGTCTCCACTTTTGTTGCACCTTGGTATGCCCACTACGTGAACTATTTGGCCAAAGGTGCAATTCCAAATCATTGGACGAAGAAGAGAAGACAACAATTTCTAAGCCAAGTCAGACAATACATTTGGGATGAACCGGATCTTTTTAAAATTGGACCCGGTCAAGTGATAAGAAGATGTGTTCCCGAAACCGAGGTACTAGAAATTTTGACCCATGCTCATTCATCGGCATGTGGAGGGCACTTTAGCGGGAACAAAACGGGTTATCGGGTATTGTCATGTGGGTTTTATTGGCCCACAATTTTCAAAGATTCTTGCGAGTTTGCTCAGAATTGCATAAATTGTCAAAAAGTGGGAAGTATTTCAAAGCGGGATGAAATGCCTTTACAACCAATCTTGCTGGTGGAGGTATTTGATGTTTGGGGAATAGACTTCATGGGTCCTTTTCCCAATTCGAATGGGTTTTTGTACATGTTGGTTGCGGTTGACTACGTCTCGAAGTGGATTGAAGCTATCGCTACAAGAATCAATGACCATTCTGTTGTGTGCAAGTTTGTGCAATCTAACATCTTCGCTCGATTCGGTGTGCCAAGGGTGATAATAAGTGATGGTGGTTCACACTTTAAGAATTTTAATTTTGGGAAATTGCTAAAAAGATACAATGGGAACCACCGAGTTGCTACACCGTACCATCCGCAAACAAGTGGACAAGTTGAAGTGTCCAACCGTCAAATTAAAGAGATCCTCATGAAGATGGTGCGAACGGATATGAAGGATTGGTCAAGGAAACTTGACGATGTGTTGTGGGCATATCAGACGGCCTACAAAATTCCAATTGGTACCACCCCTTATCCGATGGTGTATGGGAAGGGGTGCCATCTACCAATGGAGTTAGCACATCGAGTGCATTGGGCCATCAAAACTGTTAATGCGGATTATGATGAAGCTGGTCGAGTAAGGAAGTTGCAATTGAGTGAAATTGAGGAGATTAGAGACGAGGCATATGAATGTGCATCCACATACAAAGACAAACTGAAGAAAGTTCATGATGCAAAGTTAAGAAAGAAGAACTTCGAAGTGGGACAAAAGGTGTGGTTGTATAATTCAAGGTTAAAAATGTTTGCAGGCAAACTCAAGAGTAAATGGATGGGTCCTTATGTCATCCGAAGAGTGGGGAGATTTGGAGATGTCGATATTCAAGATGAGCAAACCAATAAGCAACAAACGGTGAACGGGCATCGGCTCAAACCGTATTTGGAAGGCAACGACATCAACAATCTTGAGCTTGACAAAGTGGGTTACCTTCTACGCCCATTGGATGACGAGGAAGCATGAGAGGCCCAAGTTTGATGTTTGTACATATTTAGTTTAGTTTGTTTCGTTTTGAATAAATACCGTTCCGTTTAAAACTTGTGTTCAAAACAAGTGTGGGGAAATTCTTACGAATTGCCCGAACATAGTGTTGAGGACAACACGGGTTTTTAACGGGGGGTAGGGTTAATAATTTTCATGTTTTCAAAAATTCTAAAAGCCATAAAAATTATAAATTTAGAAAAAAAAATAAAAAAAAATAAAATTTGCAAGTTTAAGATTTTTGGCCAAGCCCCTTTGCCCAGTTACCGCCGTAAGCTACGGTGGCCTACAAACAAAAAAGAACCTTACGGCATTGATCTACTGTCCTACGGCAGTCTTTTTGGTCCAGATGTAACCGTAACCTACGGCAAGTGCCGTAGGCTACTGCACCGAGCGGATCAAGTGGGGCCCATACGTCACTTGTCGGCAGTTAAAAAAAAACGAAAAACAAAGAAACAATAATAATAATAATAATAATACAATTAATAAAAACTTATAACATTCCCCAACCACACAATCATATGATCGACCCCTATCCACACATCTATCTTTCTTTCTTCTTCATCTTCTTCACATAAACCCTAGTCCACCATAACCATAAACTCTCCATAACTTCTTCATCTCTCAACCAAATCAACTGATTTTTGAGTCGATTCTGACTAAAATTTCACGAACATTCTGATTGTGGGTAAGGATTTGGAAGAATACCACATTTGCTTGGCCGAATTTCGAAACCAGGGCCGAAAATTTGGGGATTTTTTTTGTAATTTTTGCTTAAAAGTGAAGTGTTTGTTATTCTCATCCTCTACAAGGCCAAGGTATGCAATTTCCTTTCATTCTTTAAAGTACATTGCGGTTTGTAAGTTTCCATTCTTGTTTTTGCTTACACACTTGCTTGTAAAGATAGATGATAGGATTTTGTTGAGTTGTTGAACATGTGGATATGAATTTAAGTGTTGTCTCATTGAAGAATTTTTGGAAAAACTCTATGTTGTGGGGACACCATGCCCAAATTTTATTTGAAAAGATGAAATTTTTGGGGTTCTTATGTTCATATCCATAGTGCCAAGCAAGTATGGGGAAATTTTTTTGAGTTGAACTTATATGATTTTTGTTGTGTTTTGTGAATGTGTGTAGTATGGTGAGAACAAAGGAGAAAGCGGGTGCAAGTTCTTCAAGTCAACCTCCACCGGAGTCACAACAAGAGAAAAGAAGAAGATTGGTTCGGGTTGGTGACCCGGACTAGGAAGAGGATGCGCCTCCAAGGGGTCCAAAACCGGATTGGACATCCGGTTCACTACTAGATCAACCCGAGGAATGTAGAGAAGAATTGTTCCACGAGCAAATGAATAAGTTGCAACAAAGGAAAGAAGCATTTATTTGTGAGAAGGAAATTCGGGAAGTTGATTTCGGTCCTTTTGGGATAACGGATAAGTTTAAGGCATTGGGTTGGGAGGCGGCTTTAAAGTGCTATGATAATGAAGTGAAGAAAATGTATGATGATCGAATTCAAGAGTGGATGGCTACACTTGAATGTCCCTCGTTTAAGGCCCCAAGTAAGATGAAGCTTATCGGATGGAGTAACGGGGTGAAGGTTGAGATGTCATACGACTCATTACGTCACATTCCAAGGTTTGATAGTAAATCTTCGAATGAGTACATTTATCCAAGCATTAAAGATCTTTACCATGAGCCCGACAAACATCCTCAATGGCAACACATGCTTGATTACCTCTTTCTTCCTGGTACTACCCACGGGAAATTATTGAGAAAGAACTTGCGAATGGAGGCGAAGTTATTGTTGGTTTTGTGTACATACAATGTCATCCCGCGGCGGGGTGATAAGATGGAGGTTAGATTTCAGGAGGTACCGATTTTATACATGTTAATGCACGGTTCACCCATGGTTCCCTTCTGGTTCTTAGTGTTGAACAACATTTGGCTCAGTCGAAATAGTGGCGAGAGGAAAATTGTACCCCATTGCCGATTGATTACGGCATTGTTGAAGAAATATGGGGCGATTGGAGCCGAGGAAAAAGGCTCGTACAAGAGGTTTAAACCATTCGACATAAAGAATTTGGGACCAGGACGGGAGTACAAGGAGTCAGAAAGGTAACATAAGTTAAAGACGGATGGGATACGGTGGAGAGTTTGAAAGTGGATACGAGGCCACTAAGACCGGGCGAGGCCGATGAGCCCAAAACAAGTGACGAGGAGGTTAGTGGAGATGATGACTACCGTGAGGACACATTCACGGTTGATTTTCCGATGGGGGGTGTAACAACTCTCATCAAAAGTCATATTAATTAAATTAATTTATCCAAAAGGAAACCCTAATTGAGAAACCCAAGTGATTATACACAAACCCTAAAATTTTCAGAATCAGGATTAGGGACCCTAAAACTCAGGGGAGGGGGGGTAAAACCCTAGTTACGATTATCTAAATAACTCTCTGTCAAATTCAAAATTTGTAACACCCCAAAACCCGAAGGTTTATAATTGTTAAATGTTCTAATATTGTACATCAAGAAATAAATAACTAGGTTATTTTTCCTAGTTAAAAGTATGGTAGAAACAAATAAGGAATGAAAGTTGTGTCAATTTTAATTAGTGACAAAACTTGAGGGAACAAAAAGGTTAGGATGGAAAGATGGGTTTTATTTATGAAAATCAACACACACAAACACACACATTCGTGTGTTTTAGAAAAGAGCAGGAGCTCTCATAAGAGCTCAAGAAACCCTAAATGTGAAGAATCATCAAATTGAAGGGCAAATCAAGGTCGAAATTCATGAATGAACATGAATTAATGATCACCTTCTCATGGGGATCGTAAGGTATGTCTTAAAAGTTAGATTGGTGATCTTTCACGAAGTGGGTTATGATGTGAATCACGAATATGTATGAAATTGAGTATGAGTATGTGTTAGAATCATCATTTGGAACATGGATTATGCATGAATTAGGTTAATTTGATGTTTAAGGGTGAAACCCATTTGTTATGGTGAAGAAGATGACATGGGTAAATCATCTATGCTTAAGTTCTTGCTTAATATTGATGTATTTTGAGTTGTATGATGTATTCTTGTTAGAAGAATTGAAAGAAATGTGATACTAGTATGTTTGATGTTATGCATGTATGAATCATGTTGATTAGGAGGAAGAAATTGATGAATTGTGCATGAGATTAGAATGATATGCATGAACTAGTTGTACACTATGCTTACAAGGTAGTACATATATCGAAAATATGATGAATTATGAAGAACTTAAGATTAGATCACTTGTAAGTGATTAACAAGTAGTTATGAAGTGGGTTTTAGATGATGTAGTGTAAATTGAGGATTTCATGTATGATGTTTAATCTAAATACCCCATGTTGGATTGTAGAAGCATTTGATGAACTATGTATGAATTTAGAAGATTGTGTATGAATAAGTTGTACGTTATGCTTAAAAGGTAGTACGTACATCAAGTGAATGATAAAATGTATATAGTGTCGTCCGTATAGTCGATTATGATGTTACGGGAATATGTTGATAAGTCGATAGATATGTATGGTTAATAGTTGACTTTGGAAAGTCAACTGAGTATAAGAGACATGAGTTGACTCGTTGTCGTAAATGTAGGTTGATGAGAAGTCGTATGGTACATGTAATAACAATCCGTGTTAAATGTAATGACATAATGAGTTACATGAGTTAAACGTATGCAGACATGATTATATGAGTTATGTTTGTTAGAAATGATTGATGAAAGTTAAGTGTGAAATATGGGATTGATATGATTGTTATCATGTACAAATGAGTATGCTAATGGTAGCGTGATTTCGATGACATGAAAGTATAGGAATCATGCGGAGATGGACTCAAGCGCGAAAGGCTAACGGGTCAAGAAGAGGCGTGGAAACGGATGTGAACACGGATGCATGAGGTAAGTGATTTCGTAATCACTTCCAAGTTGTTTATGTAGATTTATATGCATTTGAATGAAATATGATAATTTGAGATTAAATAGGAACGAATGGTGCGATGTCAACGAAGCATTAAACGGATCTTAGATTGATCCGAGTAAGGAATGTGAGTTTAAGAATTTAAGCTAAGTAGAAGGATGGGTTAATTATGTAGGGATTTCCTTTGTTGTTAAGGATAGAGAGATGTTGACCAAAATGCCCTTGATGGGTATTTTGGGCAAACGATCTTAACAAGTAGTTTAGGAACAAGTTATTTGATGAGTATAATGTTTTGAGCAAGTATGGAAGCGAAGAGTATGGTCTTGGTATGTCATAAACCAATTAATGCGCAAATACCCATAATGGGTCAAATAATTGGAATGTGATAATAAGTCGATAAGGCGTAAGATAAGAATTTCGTTAATCCGGATGTGGGATTTTAAGTTCATATGATAGAATGTGAATTTACAAGCATGTAGGAAGAAACGGGAGGTTAAACGGGTAAACGGTTCGAAAGTTATGCGCGTTTTAGTGCGTTCGGACGACGAAACGATTCTGCAGAAAAAATGGGTTTTAGGATGGGCGTCGCCGACGGGTATACACCCCGTCGCCGACGGGCACTCGTTGGGCCATTTTCTTCCGACGCGTTAACTTACTGGCGACGGGTAAAAGGGCGCGACGGGCTTATTCACAACCCGTCGCCGACGGCTTGGGGGCCCGTCGGCGACGGGCTCCTGTTTGTGAACTTTTATTTTTCATGTTTTATGTTTCCGGTTGACTCGTAACGCGTCTTGATGCTTCGGTTTACGACCCGGTAGTATGTAAAGCTCCCGAAAAGCTCCCTAACCTTGTCTTATGTATATATGAAGATACGCGTGACAGTATGCATGTATGGGAATGCGTAGTAATGTAGGTATGTATGTGGATGTGTATGCACGAATGTATAAGGGTATGTATGAGTGAATGCACGTATGTAAAGTTGTAGGAAAGGTATGTTTGTACGTAGATGTGTATGTATGTATGTATAAGCGTATATACGAGTGTATGCATGTATGTGATGATGTAGGAAAGGTATGTACGTATGTAGTTGCGTATGTAAGTACGTATGAAGGCATGTAGGGGTGTATGCACGTATGTAAAGCTGTAGGAAAGGTATGTTTGTACATAGAGGTGTATGTATGTATGTATAAGTGTATATACGAGTGTATGCATGTATGTGATGATGTCAGAAGAGTATGCATGTATGTGATGACGTAGGAAGGGTATGTATGAATATGGAAGTGTATGTATGTACGTATAAAGATGTGTATGAGTGTATGCATGAATGTAAAGATGTGAGCTTAATGTACGTACGTATGTAAGCATGATTTAGACACGTTGAGGGTTTACGTTAATAATGGTGTACGTTGAGAATGAAAGGTATGCAGGTACATTATTGAAGCCTCATCAGAAAATGGATACGCGGATGAGATGCTTAAAGCTTGTTAAAGAATGAAATGGGAAGTGTATATGAATGAGCTGGTTTATATAACTTGTGCTAATGTTTCGGATGTATGTGGTGAATGCAGGTTGTACGGATGATGAGCGATTATCACAAGGATTAGGGATCGAAGACCGAGTCACGAGAGAGATTGTACGGGGACGTTGAATGTAAAATGTAATAAGTGAAAGCTATGTTTTTAGTTAACATATAAGAGGATGACAGATTTTGATTAAGAACCAAGTTAAAGTTAAAAGTTTTAATAAGTTGAGATATTTTTAATGCAAGAAATTTTATGGTTAGTGTTTCCGCTGCAACTTTTTGTCAAATACGTTTTAGGGTCTAACAAGTTGGTATCAGAGCCCTGGTTTGAGAGAATCAAGTGTAAGAAGGTAAGTGCTTGAACTCAAACCTGTGTGCTCTTGTGATAAGAAACCCGTACAATCCAAGACTCGGTCAAGATCCAAAGATAAAAGAGAATGTAAGTATGTACTTATGTATACGCATAAAGAAACTGACGGTTTTGTATATGCAAGGTAAGTATAAGCGTTTGAAGAGGATGATCCGCGAGTGCGGTCAAGTACCGACACCAAGGCATGAAATAAGATAAAGTTGAAACCAGGTACGTAAATTAATATGTCGGTATATGAAATGGTAAAATGCATTAAGGGGATAGAAATGCTAAATGAAGGACCATGATGGTATAGTAGACAAGTTTTGAAAAACGATACACGTGCCGAAACCAAATTCTTCGGACATAAGGTGACAATTACACGAAGACACGAAACTAGTATGTGGATTGTGTACCTGGCCAGTACACGTGAAGCATATGACGTTCGCGGGACCGTGATAATTGATACAGGTATGTCCGCTAGAAGTAGGTAGTAGGTGGACGTGAGGATGAAGAGAAATGTAAGACTCTCAAGAATGAGAAATATGATATGCTATGCTAGAATCCGCGAGACGGATTCGAAGTATGATATGCTATGCTAGAATCCGCGAGACGGATTCGAAACATGAAATGCTATGCTAGAATCCGCGAGACGGATTCGAAGTATGATATGCTATGCTAGAATCCGCGAGACGGATTCGAAACATGATATGCTATGCTAGAATCCGCGAGACGGATTCGAAACATGAAATGCTATGCTAGAATCCGGGAGACGGATTCGAAGTATGATATGCTATGCTAGAATCCGCGAGACGGATTCGAAACATGATATGCTATGCTAGAATCCGCGAGACGGATTCGAAGTATGATATGCTATGCTAGAATCCGCGAGACGGATTCGAAACATGAAATGCTATGCTAGAATCCGCGAGACGAATTCAAAGAATGGAAGGCATAAATGCAATGTTTGAATCCGCGAGACGGATTCAAAACATAGAAAGTAAGAAAGGTATGAATAATGTGTTCGAATCCGCGAAACGGATTTAAAATATAGAAGACGTAACATAGTCTACATAAGAAGAAGTCAGTAGCTTGACCATGTATGCGTCAAGCAAGTCATAAAAGTAATGTAAAGCAAAAGAACAAAAGAATGATAGGATGAAAATATCCGAATGTGCAAGTAACGTGAGGATATGTATGGTACAAAAGATTATAGAAACGTAGAATGATGTTAGCTACGGAGTTAAGCACGTAGGTGTGACTATGAAATGGTAGTTTTGTTGTGATAACAAAAACAAGGGTTAAATGTTATGCAATGCGTCTAGAGAATGAAATCTTAAAGGATGAGATGAAGGTATTTAATCTGTTATAAAATGATCATATGAAGGCAAGCATTATTATAAGTTTAAATAAGCATGTATATTGACCTGTTATTAACGGGTCAAAGGAAATGAGAATGTTATGTGAAAGTATGCCATAGAAAGTATAGACTAGTTAAGAGGAAGAAGTCAAGTGTATTAATAATTATGAAATGAGATAGGATGATTACTATGATTATGATGTGACTATGAAGTCAAACATGAATGCGTGTGTGTGTAAGAGGAAATGAGAAAGGTTTCGGGGACGAAACCTTATTTAAGGGGGGTAGACTTGTAACACCCCAAAACCCGAAGGTTTATAATTGTTAAATGTTCTAATATTGTACATCAAGAAATAAATAACTAGGTTATTTTTCCTAGTTAAAAGTATGGTAGAAACAAATAAGGAATGAAAGTTGTGTCAATTTTAATTAGTGACAAAACTTGAGGGACCAAAAAGGTTAGGATGGAAAGATGGGTTTTATTTATGAAAATCAACACACACAAACACACACATTCGTGTGTTTTAGAAAAGAGCAGGAGCTCTCATAAGAGCTCAAGAAACCCTAAATGTGAAGAATCATCAAATTGAAGGGCAAATCAAGGTCGAAATTCATGAATGAACATGAATTAATGATCACCTTCTCATGGGGATCGTAAGGTATGTCTTAAAAGTTAGATTGGTGATCTTTCACGAAGTGGGTTATGATGTGAATCACGAATATGTATGAAATTGAGTATGAGTATGTGTTAGAATCATCATTTGGAACATGGATTATGCATGAATTAGGTTAATTTGATGTTTAAGGGTGAAACCCATTTGTTATGGTGAAGAAGATGACATGGGTAAATCATCTATGCTTAAGTTCTTGCTTAATATTGATGTATTTTGAGTTGTATGATGTATTCTTGTTAGAAGAATTGAAAGAAATGTGATACTAGTATGTTTGATGTTATGCATGTATGAATCATGTTGATTAGGAGGAAGAAATTGATGAATTGTGCATGAGATTATAATGATATGCATGAACTAGTTGTACACTATGCTTACAAGGTAGTACATATATCGAAAATATGATGAATTATGAAGAACTTAAGATTAGATCACTTGTAAGTGATTAACAAGTAGTTATGAAGTGGGTTTTAGATGATGTAGTGTAAATTGAGGATTTCATGTATGATGTTTAATCTAAATACCCCATGTTGGATTGTAGAAGCATTTGATGAACTATGTATGAATTTAGAAGATTGTGTATGAATAAGTTGTACGTTATGCTTAAAAGGTAGTACGTACATCAAGTGAATGATAAAATGTATATAGTGTCGTCCGTATAGTCGATTATGATGTTACGGGAATATGTTGATAAGTCGATAGATATGTATGGTTAATAGTTGACTTTGGAAAGTCAACTGAGTATAAGAGACATGAGTTGACTCGTTGTCGTAAATGTAGGTTGATGAGAAGTCGTATGGTACATGTAATAACAATCCGTGTTAAATGTAATGACATAATGAGTTACATGAGTTAAACGTATGCGGACATGATTATATGAGTTATGTTTGTTAGAAATGATTGATGAAAGTTAAGTGTGAAATATGGGATTGATATGATTGTTATCATGTACAAATGAGTATGCTAATGGTAGCGTGATTTCGATGACATGAAAGTATAGGAATCATGCGGAGATGGACTCAAGCGCGAAAGGCTAACGGGTCAAGAAGAGGCGTGGAAACGGATGTGAACACGGATGCATGAGGTAAGTGATTTCGTAATCACTTCCAAGTTGTTTATGTAGATTTATATGCATTTGAATGAAATATGATAATTTGAGATTAAATAGGAACGAATGGTGCGATGTCAACGAAGCATTAAACGGATCTTAGATTGATCCGAGTAAGGAATGTGAGTTTAAGAATTTAAGCTAAGTAGAAGGATGGGTTAATTATGTAGGGATTTCCTTTGTTGTTAAGGATAGAGAGATGTTGACCAAAATGCCCTTGATGGGTATTTTGGGCAAACGATCTTAACAAGTAGTTTAGGAACAAGTTATTTGATGAGTATAATGTTTTGAGCAAGTATGGAAGCGAAGAGTATGGTCTTGGTATGTCATAAACCAATTAATGCGCAAATACCCATAATGGGTCAAATAATTGGAATGTGATAATAAGTCGATAAGGCGTAAGATAAGAATTTCGTTAATCCGGATGTGGGATTTTAAGTTCATATGATAGAATGTGAATTTACAAGCATGTAGGAAGAAACGGGAGGTTAAACGGGTAAACGGTTCGAAAGTTATGCGCGTTTTAGTGCGTTCGGACGACGAAACGATTCTGCAGAAAAAATGGGTTTTAGGATGGGCGTCGCCGACGGGTATACACCCCGTCGCCGACGGGCACTCGTTGGGTCATTTTCTTCCGACGCGTTAACTTACTGGCGACGGGTAAAAGGGCGCGACGGGCTTATTCACAACCCGTCGCCGACGGCTTGGGGGCCCGTCGGCGACGGGCTCCTGTTTGTGAACTTTTATTTTTCATGTTTTATGTTTCCGGTTGACTCGTAACGCGTCTTGATGCTTCGGTTTACGACCCGGTAGTATGTAAAGCTCCCGAAAAGCTCCCTAACCTTGTCTTATGTATATATGAAGATACGCGTGACAGTATGCATGTATGGGAATGCGTAGTAATGTAGGTATGTATGTGGATGTGTATGCACGAATGTATAAGGGTATGTATGAGTGAATGCACGTATGTAAAGTTGTAGGAAAGGTATGTTTGTACGTAGATGTGTATGTATGTATGTATAAGCGTATATACGAGTGTATGCATGTATGTGATGATGTAGGAAAGGTATGTACGTATGTAGTTGCGTATGTAAGTACGTATGAAGGCATGTAGGGGTGTATGCACGTATGTAAAGCTGTAGGAAAGGTATGTTTGTACATAGAGGTGTATGTATGTATGTATAAGTGTATATACGAGTGTATGCATGTATGTGATGATGTCAGAAGAGTATGCATGTATGTGATGACGTAGGAAGGGTATGTATGAATATGGAAGTGTATGTATGTACGTATAAAGATGTGTATGAGTGTATGCATGAATGTAAAGATGTGAGCTTAATGTACGTACGTATGTAAGCATGATTTAGACACGTTGAGGGTTTACGTTAATAATGGTGTACGTTGAGAATGAAAGGTATGCAGGTACATTATTGAAGCCTCATCAGAAAATGGATACGCGGATGAGATGCTTAAAGCTTGTTAAAGAATGAAATGGGAAGTGTATATGAATGAGCTGGTTTATATAACTTGTGCTAATGTTTCGGATGTATGTGGTGAATGCAGGTTGTACGGATGATGAGCGATTATCACAAGGATTAGGGATCGAAGACCGAGTCACGAGAGAGATTGTACGGGGACGTTGAATGTAAAATGTAATAAGTGAAAGCTATGTTTTTAGTTAACATATAAGAGGATGACAGATTTTGATTAAGAACCAAGTTAAAGTTAAAAGTTTTAATAAGTTGAGATATTTTTAATGCAAGAAATTTTATGGTTAGTGTTTCCGCTGCAACTTTTTGTCAAATACGTTTTAGGGTCTAACAAAATTTGAGAAACTGTCGACTCAGCAAGCCTACCCATGCACGTAGCTACCCTATGAAATTAGGTTAGCAGTCGCGTAGCGCGACGACTATAGGGGTACCCAGTCGCGCTACGCCACTGGGTCAAATTTTCAGTATAAATACTAGAGTTTGGGACTTGATTCTGTGCACTGAAACGACGTAAAAATTCGAAGTATACACTGAGTTATAGCAGAAACACTATCAAAACACACACTATCACTAATTGCTGCCGCAATACAGGGTAATAACTCGATCGCTGATACGATTCAATGTCCGATTGATTAAACTATCCAATGGATGTTTAAGTGCTGCCCACATTAGGGTTTATGCTTTGTCATTCGTCGTTAAATCGATGGATGTTTAAGTATCGCACTTTGTCATTCGTTGTGAAGGTTTTAATCTCGTGAGTTATCGTAAATGCTGTATTAAGTTACTAACCGAATTGTGTGCTTGTTATTAATTTAGGTTAAAAGGCTAATCAGTAGGCTAGGCTCTGCTCAAATTAAATCTGCAAAGTGAGTCATTCTCTTTTTATCAAATTACTTTACAAAACCCTATTTATTTCAAAGTTATAATTACAGGGATTAAGTCTATGTAATCTGAAATTACTGCCAGTATGTGGGGGGATGTGCACATAGCTACTAATTATTTATCATTTGTGGGTGAACGGACCCAACAAGTGATATGTCCACAGTCACAAGTCCGGTCAAGTGACAACTGGGTCAGTTAATTCAAAAGATAGAAACATTGTAATCGCTCTTAATACTGTAAATTATAACAAACAGGTCGTTTTATTTAAATAAGAATGATTCACTCAGTATTTCCCGCTGACAAAACCTTTTTCAAACATGTTTCAGGTGAACTGTTGTGATCCAGGAAAAGTGCCGTGAAGCACTACAAGCTTAAGGAAGTGGCTCAGTATAAAATAAGGAAACATGTTTTGTAAAATAAAGGATTTTTTTCATGAAATCTCAAGAATGTAAATTACCGGGTTTTATCCCAAGTTGTGAAATAAAATAATTGGGAAATATTTTAGTTTTAAAAGATCCTGAAGAAACTTCCGCTGTTAAATAAATACCACGGGATTTTCTGTCCCGCGGCTCCTAAAACGGATTAAACCGGGTCGGGGGCCGTGACAGAAAAAGGTGGTATCAGAGCCACTGATCTAAGCCTATTAAGTATTTAGAAATACTTAATTTTACTGTTTGCCAATTATGTGATTATGTGTTTTATTAACTGATTATTTGTTAATTACAGTATGGGTAAACAAAAGCTGTCAAATATCTATCTTAAACTAGATAGGTCATCCAACGAGAAGGGAAGTTCATCCCAAACAAAACCTTATGTAATTCCTGAAGAAGGAATATTTGTGAGAAAGGCACATTACGAGAAACCACTTTCTCCTAATAAAAGAAGTTTGATTATTAGGAAAAGTCAGGAGGAAATAAGGAAAAACCGAGAGAAGAAGATTAAACAGGAAACCCAGGAATTAACCAGTAAAACACCTTGGGAGGACAATTTAGATGAGAAATGGGCAGATCTTTATATGCTAGCCACAGTAGCAGAAAATGCAAATCTCTAAATACTTTAACTCAAGTTTTTGCACCTTTATTTATCTACAATCCAGAAACCTTATTCCATAAATAAATAAGTTCACAGTAAATTGTAGTATATTTTACTTGTCAGTTGTTTTATGTATGGTATGTAATAATATTTAAGGGTTATCTATGAAATTTTGTTATTTTATTTAACATTTGGTATGTATTTTGCATATATGCTAAACAGCATGAATGAGATATCTGAAGCTTTAGAAAATCTTATCCTCTATCCCGTTAAGATAGAAGTTTCCAAGGAATTCACTGGTTACTTCGCTGATCCAGAAGAACCCATGGAATTTCAATCCAAACCACTGGCAAAACCTAAACCCAAGAAAAGAAGCAGATTTGTGGGCTGGAGGCGTGTACGTAGGAAAAAGCCAGCAACAAGAAAGGTTACTAAAACTGAAGCACCAAAAGACAAAGGAAAAGGGGTAGAAATTGAGGAAAATGTTGATCAAGTAGAGATAGAAGCTGAGAAGAGTTTTAGGCAAACAGAAAGAGAAATCGGAGAAAGTTCTAGACAGAAACAGAAAATGACTCCCTGGGAAGTTTTAGATCATAAACTAGTAATGAGTGACCTCATCGGACCTGCCGATGGAAACCATGAACCAGCTAATCCAAACCTAATATTTACTGAAGAAGATCTTTTCAGCTACCCACTAGAAGCTCCAATTCCAATCAATCTGGAACCTGCTATTCCAGATCCTATTGTCCAACCTCAACCACTACCAGTAGAATTAGATGAATGGTGGACAACTGATTGGCAATACCAAAATCTTTTAAACAACCCTGATACACAAGTTGACCCAGAACCTCCATTATACCCAACTATGAGCCCGGAGAATCTGGCTGAACTTCGTCTCTGGGGCGAAGAGTTAATTAATGCAGGAAATAGGATTAGGGATATTGGAGAAAGAGTTACTTGGAAGTATGACGAAAGGGAGCGTCGTTTTTAAGAAGTTAGCTGACCAGATAATGGGAGTTTGCAGGAATATTTGTTTAATAAATAATCATAAGAACCAGTATGTGTAATAACTTAACAATAAAACGTTGTATGATAAACGTGTGTACGAGGCATAATATAATATATAAAAATGAAACTCAGGAAACTGATAGTTTTTGGTTATACATGTTAATGTAATTATGTGCAAACTGTTGTATTATATTTGTATCTATACTAATTATTTATATAAAATTTATTTATCAGATGGCAAACATTGGTAACGAACCAGTAAATGAGGTTAATCAGTCTGAGCAACATCCAGGAGATCAATATATGACTAGGCAAGATATCGAAAATATTGTTGCTCAAGGGATAGCCAATGCTATTCCCGCAATCGTTGCTGCTGTAAAGAATCCAATCGAACCGCAACAAATCGTTCCTAGTAAACGCATTTCTGAAGATAACTTCAGTAATAGTGTAAACAAAGGCAATGATCATGTTAATCATAATGATGAACCACATCAAGCTCCATTTCCTAAGAAAATGAAAACTGCAACGCCTGGTTGCACTTTCAAAGAATTCCTTGCTTGTAAACCCACTGAATTTGCAGGCAATGAAGGAGCAACTGCATCACTGCGTTGGTTAGAGAAAACTGAAGCAGTAATTGCAATAAGTAAATGTGCTAAATATGATCAGGTCATGTACGCGTCAAATCTTTTCAAAGAAGGGGCGCTCGAATGGTGGAACACTGTGTTACAAGCTAAAGGAAGAAATAGGGCTTATGCTATGATTTGGGAAGAATTTAAGAATCTTGTAGAAAGAAAATTCTGTCCCGAGTATGAAAAGGAACAAATGACAAATAAGTTCCTAAATCATCGGATGATGGGTGTAGATTGTCGCGGTTATACTTCGACATTCTTTGAATATGCTAGAGTGGTACCAACGCTGGCTTCGCCAGAACCAGTACTCATTTCTCGCTACATTTGGGGACTGATTAGTGAAATCCGCAACATCGTTAAAGCTGCGAGACCTCGCAGTATTGACGATGCGGTGGAATTAGCTAATACCCTAACTGACGAACTAGTACGCACCCAAGATGAAAACAGGAAGAAGGAATTAGCTCAGAAAATTACCCAAGGATTTCGGACGGGTAATAATAACAACTTCAAGAGAAGAGGAACAGGGCAATCTTCAACTTTGCCGTTCTGTCAAAATTGCAAAAAGAAACATTTTGGAAAATGCAAGGTATATTGCAATTTTTGCAAAACTATAGGACATCGTGAAGAAAATTGCAGGAAGAAATCCATAATTTGTTACAATTGTGGAGAGGCAGGACATTTCAAAACAGAATGTCCTAAAGTGGTCAAACCAGCAGATAACAAAACCAAGGCGACCGACGGAACTATTAAGAAGAATGCCAGGGCATTTCAGCTGACCACTCAAGAAGCAGAACTCATCCCAGATGTGATAGCGGGTACGTTCTTAGTTCACAACGTATACGCAAAAGTATTATTTGACTCTGGTGCAAACCAAAGTTTTATAAATACTTCATTCTGTCAAGCTCTTAATTTACCTTTAACCAATATTAGGCAGATTTTTACAGTTGAAACGGCAGACGGAAATTCAGTTAAAATAGATAAAGTTATGCAGGAAGAAAATATAGAACTTTTAGGACATAAATTCTCTGCAAACCTATTGCCAATGAATTTAGCTGAATTTGATGTTGTATTAGGAATGGATTGGCTAGTAGCCAACCATGCTAGAATCCTTTGTGATCAGAATTCCATAGAAATTCAATCACCCACCGGAGAAGTAATTAGGATTACAGGAGATAAACCACGTAAGCCCATGCAGTTCATATCAGTAATGAAAGTTGCTAATTATGAACGAAAACAAGGAATAGTATATATGATTTCAGTAATCATTAGTACTAAGGGTAAAGAAATTAAAGAAATTCCTGTAGTCTCAGAATATCCGGATGTATTTCCAGAAGAGTTATCGGGATTACCCCCAGATAGGGAAGTAGAATTTAGGATTCATCTAATTCCAGGAACTACACCGATAGCCAAGGCACCTTATCGGTTAGCACCCACAGAAATGTTAGAACTGAAAAAGCAATTAGATGAATTACTAAGTAAAGGATTCATACAACCTAGTTCATCTCCTTGGGGAGCACCAGTGCTATTTGTTAAGAAAAAGGATGGTTCAATGAGAATGTGTATCAATTATAGAGAATTGAATAAGGTTACAATTAAGAATCGATACCCATTACCTAGGATTGATGATCTGTTTGATCAACTTCAAGGAGCTAGATATTTTTCTAAGATAGACTTATGCTCCGGATATCATCAATTGAAGGTACAAGAAGAAGACATACCTAAAACTGCTTTCAGAACTAGGTATGGTCATTACGAGTTTACAGTCATGCCCTTTGGGTTAACAAATGCACCTGCTGCATTCATGGACATGATGAATAGGATCTGTAAACCATATTTGGATAAATTTGTAATTGTTTTTATAGACGATATACTTATTTATTCCAAAAGTCAGACAGAGCATTGTGAACACCTTCATGCACTCTTAACTTTGTTAAGAAAAGAAAAGCTTTATGCCAAATTCTCGAAGTGTGAATTTTGGTTAAAGGAAGTGCAATTCTTAGGACACATGGTGAATCACGAAGGTATTCACGTAGATCCTGCTAAGATAGAGGCAATTACCAATTGGAAGGTTCCACAAACAGCAATGGAAATTAGAAGTTTTATAGGTTTAGCTGGATACTATAGACGGTTTATTAAGGATTTTTCCAAGATAGCCGTACCATTAACTAAGTTAACCTGTAAAGCAGTTAAGTTTGAATGGGGATCAAAGCAAGAAGAAGCCTTTAGAATATTAAAACAAAAATTAACAAATGCACCAATCTTAGCCTTACCAGAAGGAACTGAAGATTTTGAAGTATATTGTGATGCTTCAAAACTAGGATTTGGATGTGTGCTTATGCAACGCAAAAAGGTGATTGCATATGCTTCAAGGCAATTGAAAAAGCACGAAGAAAACTATACGACTCATGATTTAGAATTAGGAGCCATAATTTTTGCCCTTAAGATGTGGAGACATTATCTTTACGGAAGTAAATTTACTGTCTATACGGACCACAAAAGTTTAAAATATATTTTTGGGCAAAAAGAGTTAAACATGAGACAAAGGAGATGGATGGAAATCTTAAGTGATTACGATTGTGATATTCAATATCACGAAGGAAAGGCAAATGTAGTTGCCGATGCCTTAAGTCGTAAGTATTATGAAAAACAACGACGGGTTCGTGCTCTCAGATTAAATCTACAAATAGATTTAATGGAACAATTGAAGAATGTTCAAACTACAACAATAGAAGATGTTGCTGAAGGAATGAAAGGACGAATAAAAGAATTAGAACAAGGAGAAGATGGAATTTGGAGATTCCACAAAAGTAGAATTTGGGTACCTAAGCAGGGAGACTTAAGACCTAAGATTTTAGAAGAAGCCCATAAATCTAGGTATACTATGCACCCAGGAAACAATAAGATGTACCAAGATTTAAGAAAGAACTTCTGGTGGATAGGAATGAAAAAGGATATAGCTCAATAAGTTTCTAAATGTCTCACTTGTTCACAAGTTAAGGCAGAACATCAGAAACCTTCAGGGTTACTACAACAATTAGAAATGCCAATATGGAAATGGGAACTTATAACAATGGATTTTGTTACTAAGTTACCCAAAACCAGAAAAGGTAATGATGCGATTTGGGTAATTGTGGATCGATTAACCAAATCAGCTCACTTTCTACCAATGAAAGAAACCTTTAGTATGGAAAGATTGGCAAAATTTTATGTAGATGAAGTTGTATCCTTACATGGAGTTCCACTCTCCATTGTTTCGGATAGGGATAGTCGTTTTACTTCTCATTTCTGGAAAAGCTTCCAGCAAGCTATGGGAACTCGATTAAATCTGAGTACTGCATATCATCCACAAACAGATGGACAAAGTGAAAGGACGATCCAAACTTTAGAAGACATGCTCAGAGCATGTGTAATAGATTTTGGTGGAAATTGGGATGATCACTTACCATTAATTGAATTCTCCTATAACAATAGCTATCATTCAAGTATTGAAACCGCCCCATTTGAAGCACTATATGGAAGAAAGTGCAGAACTCCAGTTTGTTGGACAGAAATAGGAGAAAGTCAATTATCAGGTCCCGAAATAGTGCAAGAAACTACTGATAAGATTATTCAAATCAAGGAAAGGCTGAAAATGGCTCTAGATCGCCAGAAGAGTTATGCAGACAATAGATGCAAACCATTAGAATTCCAAGTTGGAGACAGAGTACTGTTAAAAGTTTCTCCTTGGAAAGGAGTTGTTAGATTCGGTAAGAAAGGAAAGCTAAGTCCAAAATATGTAGGACCATTTCCAGTGATCCAACGTATAGGACCAGTTGCTTATCGTTTACAACTACCAGAAGAATTATCTGGAGTACATGATGTATTTCATGTATCCAATCTCAAGAAATGCTTATCAGATGAATCACTAGTAGTACCTCTTCGAGATATAGAGGTAAACGAAAAGCTAAAATTTGTTGAAACACCTCTTCAAATTGAGGATCGAAAGATCAAGTTTCTCAAACACAAACGACTAGTTTTGGTCAAAGTCAGATGGGATTCAAAGAGATGAGCTGAATATACTTGGGAGCTGGAATCCGAAATGAAGCGAAAGTATCCTCATTTATTCCAGTAAATCTCGAGGACGAGATTTTTATTAAGGTGGGGAGAATGTAACAACTCTCATCAAAAGTCATATTAATTAAATTAATTTATCCAAAAGGAAACCCTAATTGAGAAACCCAAGTGATTCTACACAAACCCAAAAATTTTTAGAATTTTCAGAATCAGGATTAGGGCCCCTAAAACTCAGGGGGGGGGGGGGGGGGGGTAAAACCCTAGTTACCGTAACCAACCTATCTCTAACTTCCGTCAATAAAGATTAAAGACTACCACATCTCTAAAAATGTAATAACCTTTGTTTTGATTAATTAAATAAGAAAATCCTTAAATATTGAGTTGGTCCGACATTAATTTCCTGTACTGCGCAGGTTGACTTCATCATGTTTGGCCTTACTCGGTTTCTCGGACATGACATTAATTTTCTTACAACAATAAGACTAGAAGGAGTGGGGGCCGGCTGAGGCCCCGGCTAGGACCAACAGAAAATCATAATATATTTAGGGCAAAATGCCGATAGCCCCTAAGTTTATTTTACTTTTATCATTTGAGTCCGTAACTAAAACTTTTTGTATCTAGCTCATTAAATTTTTATTTTTGTTGTCAGATCAAAATCATTCCGTAAGACTAAAGGGTATGGGGGCCGGCTAGGACCGGCGCCGATCCCTCACACCGCCCCCTTAGCCCCGGCTCGGCCCAAACGACTCACCCACGCCGAATGAGACGAAGCACCTTTTCACAATTTTCAAAATATTACCGTTGATCAACGGTTAATTTAAAAAAAAAATCTATTTTTCTATAATAACTCTCCAATTTTCACCATTTTTCCCCACTTTCAACCTACAACCCTCTCATTTTTATACCATTTTCTCTCCACTTTTATAAAAAAAAAAAAAAAATTACCTTTTCATCCACAATGCCATCTAATTCTTGGTGGTCCTCGTCTTTGGATGAGGAAGAGGAGATGTTTATCGCGAATGTTGTGCTACGGGCGGCGGAGATTCTTATCGAGGAGGAAGAGGAAGACGTCTCGTCTGAAAGCGTTATTACCACACGAATACGGGTTAACAGAGACCGCCAAGGTTTATCATTAATAAATTTTATTATCCTTATTTCCTCGTATTTATATATTTTTTACGACAGGAGCGCACGATAAATTGGTGAACGATTATTTTTCGGATGCACCCCTTTATAATGCCGAGATATTCAGACGCAGATTCCGAATGAGTCGTCGGTTATTCACACGGATTGCTGATGATTTGGCATGCAAACTCGTTCTCGCTAACCAACGACTTCACGCATGCAAACCTTCAACAGGATTTGGTAGAACATATTTGGAACAACTTTAACGTAGCGGACGGTGACGAGGACGAAGACGAGTAGTTTTTTTTAGGAAATGTAATTTTTTATTTTTGGGTAATTTTTTTTTAGGAAATGTAATTTTTTTTATGTTATGAAATGAAATTATTTATGTTGTTTTATGTTGTATTTTTTAATTTTTATAAAGTTTTTATTAAGTTAATAAATTAAAACTTAGAAAATTATAAAATAATGAGGTGGGACCCCATCTCCCACGAGCCTCCATCCCCCTCAAATATGATGGAGGCTCATCCCCCACGAGCCGCCTACGTGGCGCCTACGTGGAGGCCCATCCCCTCCAAGCCCATCTTCTCCATACCCTTTAGTCTAACTAAAACTTTTTGTATCTCGGTCATTAAATTTTTATTTTTGTTGTCAGATCAAAATCATTAACTCGGTTAAAATGTATCGTTAAGTCAAAGATGATTTTGGCAATTTACTCATTTATTCTTTTATTTTTTAATTTTCTTTTTTACTTTTAAAATAAAAAATAACAAATTAATCATAATATAAATACACATACACACAAATTTATAATCTTATATATATACACACATTGACGAAGTTTTATTGAGGTCAGGGGTAGCCCGAACCCTATCGATTTTTCGCTTGTAATGATAATATTACCAAAAAATTATGAATTCTTATGTAGTGTAAAATATTGGATTTTTTTAAGAGTCTGACCCCCACCAATTTGGATTTGAAAATCCGGCCCCCACTAAGTTTTCATTCAAACTCTGCCACTGTATACACACACCATACACAATTTTTCTCTTATACAATTTTACACGTTATAACAAAACTTTTCTATCACAATGTTTAATGAAAACATAAATGTTGGGTTTATTTGACTAATTCGCTTATTTATGCACATACAATATAACTTAACCATGCCTTCATTCAACTGTGTTTCGTAAAAACCACAAAATTCAAACTAATAATATGATAATCATCCAACATAACTAACACTAAAATTCTAAAAACACAATCATCAAACAAATTCAAACCCTAGATGTGATCATAGCTCTAAGAGTGTTCTTCATCACCACGGTGAACTCCGTTTTCTCGCTAAAATCCACCTTGCTGTTCTGCGGCCACGACGTCCATTCGAACTCCTGAACCATCCGACCGATCATCAAACTCACATGCAACGTCGCCATCCCCAAACCCGGGCAGATCCTTCGCCCCACCCCGAATGGAATCATCTTTAACTCCGTCACCCCGGTTATATCCGCGCTCTCACCCCCCGTAAGAAACCTATCCGGGTCGAATCTATCCGGATTGGTCCAAAGTTTCGGATCCTCGCTGATCCCGGGTATATATATCTCCACATTAGCCCCCTTTGGTATATCGTAGCCTGCAAGTTTTGCAGGCTCCGTAACCGAATGTGTCAGAGAAAAATAAGTTGGAGGGTGTTTTCGTAATAATTCCTTTACCACCGCATTCAGATAGGGCATGTTTTCGATGTCCTTTTCATCAATTTTTCTCTCTCCTACCACGGATTTTATCTCCTCATAAATCCGCGACTGAATGGACGGTGACTCGATAAACCGAGCCACCGCCCATTCAACTGCGGTAGCAGTGGTATCCGTACCACCATTAAGAAACTCCGAACACAACGTCACAATCTCCGGATTTGACGGTGGATCGTTCCGTCCTTCCACCGTCAAATCAAACAGCGTATCAAGATACGCAAACTCCGCCGCCGTGGGGTCGGATCCCAGACTTCCAATCGCCGCCCGCCTCCGCTCGATAAACGGGACCAACATCGCAATCTGAGTCTCCCTCACCTCCATCGCTCGCTTTCGCTTCTTCGAACAAAGCGGCCTTAACAAAGGCAAATAATCATCCAACCGCGGATCAAGCGTCAACAACACCAATTTCATCATTTCATCTATTTGTTCAATTGTTTTCTCATCCATCTCCACACCAAAACACATCGAAACAAGGATACAAAACACCGCAAACCGCGCGTTTTTCAGCACCCAAACCGCACCACCATTCGCCTCCGCCTCAGCCTTCAACCGGTCCACAAGCTTATCCATAGCTACACCTCTAACCTCTCTAAACGTACGTAACTTGCTCGCACTCAACGCATTCTGCACCATATTCCTTCTCAACGACCTCCAAACCGGCCCGTACAAAGCCGCGTTGACAGTAAACTTATTACAACTGAACACGGCCCGTGTCGGGTTCTCAGCGGGCCGTGTAGCGAAAACCTGACCGTTTTCAATCAAGGCTTCATGGACAACATCAGCCCGAGATATAAAAATCATTGTTCGGGTACCCATCTTGAGAGTGATGATTGGGCCGTATTTGGGAAGCAATTCTCGGACATATTGGAAGAATGGTTTGCCCGAACCGGCGACTTGGAGTAGGTTGCCGACGATGGGCCAGCCGGGGGGTCCGGGGGGGAGGTTGAGGCGGCGTTTGGGGCGGATGAGGGTGAGGATGATGGTGAAGATGATGGTTGAGACGATGAGTGTGTGAGAAAACTCCATTGGTGAGTGTGTGTTGAATGGGTTGGGTGATGAGGGCGGTTGTATAAGAAGGGGTGGATGGGTGGAGAGTGCATGAATTTACAGGTGAGTGGTGTAATTTAAGACAAGGTGTTGGAAAACCTAACAACTACATATAAATCTAGTGGCGCTTGTGATTAATGTTTGACTTACATTAGTGGTTTTTTTTCTTTTTCTTTTTTTTATAAGTTTAAAATTGTTTTGTTATTAGTTGGGGAAATAATGATATGGTGTTATAAGTTTGACTTGTAGTAATGTTTTTTTTATAGGTTTTAGATTATTTTGTTATATAGTACTTTTAGATTTAGATTTTTGAATTATAAGTTTTTGTATAGTAATTTGAATAAATTTTAGTTTTCAAAATTAATATTTAAGGCGACTTTTAATTTGTAGTAGTTTAAAAAAAACGTGATAAAGAGAAATCTCTTAGGTCCTATTAGAGGTTTAACCAAAAAATAAATTGCAAAAATGAATTACATTTTTTTTTTTGCTATCTTTCAACGGTTGTATTTATGTTATGGTGCGTAATAGAGCTAGTGGAGGTGGTAATGGCGGTGGCGGCCCTGATGGAGGTGGTAGTGAAAGCGGTGGTGGATTGTTAGGGAAGGAGGCGAACGAGTGGTGGTGATGGTGACGACCGATTGATGGTAGCATGAAGTTGATGGTGTTGACGAAAGCGGTTAGTGGCGTACCCAGAAATTATTTGCTGAGGGTGCGGATGATTCGTTCAACTATATTTTCAAGGGGTGCGGTCGGGTTTTTTTTGCCTAAAATATACACTAACTTTTTTTCAAAGGGTCCGGCCGCCCACTCACGACTGTGGGTGGTCTGCCACTGGCGGTTATGGTGGTGTCGATGATGGGTTTTGGTAAAGCATGTATACGTTTCCTTCAGTTTTAGCGCATGGATTATTTTTGACAAACAAATGTGTAGTTTTTCTATAAATCAAGTATGGATGAAGTGTTTTAGTGTACTTATCGTAATATTCTTTAAAACACTCATGTTGTATTTTTTTTAAAGTGGTGACACTCATGTTGTATTTTTTTTTAAGTGGTGATAGCTATCAAGATTGGGAGAACCTATAATGGTAGTCTCTATCTTTACTAGGAGAATAAGTTGGCGATACATACCAAACAAGGGAGATGTTGTAAAGGTGATATTTACTTCAATTGAAGAGCAAACAAGGGAGATGTTGTAAAGATGCTTACTAAAAAAGAAGCTATTGGTGATCACTAACAAACTTAGTAAAAATACTAATGAATGGATGTAAGTTGAGTTATAAATTATTATGGTCTTACGTTGATATCTCTTATACTTTAAACTATTTATACAAGTTTTTTTTTCCTAAGAAATATATACTTAGCAAGCAAACAATTTAAATAAGTGGGTAGCGGCATTTCGTCTCCTAGAGATCGGGGTTTCGTTTTTACTAGGTTAGGTTTCGCTATTCAAAAGGGGGTAGCGGCGTAGCTTGTTGCCCGCTTACCGGCTATCTTGGTGTAATTTGATTGGCTAAACTTTTTGGAAAAAAAAAATTCAAAAAGTTCTAATGTTAAAAAAAAAATAAAAAAAATAATAAGTGGTTATTCTATAAAAAAAATTGCATATCCATCTGTATCCATACTCCAAGAGGTATTATCTCTAGTATAGATAAAGACCACCATTATAAGTTTTTCCTAAGAAACACTTTCAAGAGTGAGTGTTGTATAAGGCCCGTGATGTGTTGCAAAACACATATTTTTATCATATATAGTTTGTATAAATTTGTATTAAGTTGAGTCATTTTTATTAGGTTTTAGTGTATATTTTATTATTTTATATAATTACATTTTCCGGTTTGAAAAGGAATAAAATTCGAGTTAAAACGATAACTAAACGAGCACACGGGAGCTAAAATGAAGTAGAGGGACTGAAGTTGTAATTTGTTGAAACGTGTTAAAATATACACGCTGCACAACGACAAAAGCAGGTGGTCATGTTTCGCTATAGTTTAATTAATGCTGAAAATTACCTAAATGCCCCTATATAAATTAATGAGTAAAATGCAATTTGCGTCCCTGTGGTATGTCCCAAACATCAACTTGAGCCCCTAAAAACAATTTTTTGCATTCTGAGCCCCTGTGGTATTCATTTCATAACAGTATGAGTCCCAGCCGTCAGTCTTCCGTCAGTTTGACCGTTTGCCAGTTGTGAAAAGTCCATAATACCCCCAACTCCCAATATCATCATCATCAACAGCTCCCAACTCCCAATATCATCATCATCATCATCAACAGTCGCAAATAGCTGTTATAACATGGCGATTTTTTGGTTTGATTATACAGGTTGTGGATAATATACAGGTACAAAAATGGCGACTGCTTCTTTTCTAATAATCACCTCAAGAATTCCACTTTCTTCTTCCTTAAAATGGGTGTCAATTCCCATCCTTCGTTACCCAAATAACTGTTATAACAAACAATCCAGCCTCCATAAAACCCCTTCTACATATTCCATAAACCCCACTAGAAGAAACCCTAAAACCCTAATTGTTAGAGCTGCTGAATACAAATTCCCAGACCCAATTCCTGAATTTGCTGAAGCTGTAAGCACACCCAGACCCAGTTTTGGTTTTATGCTTTATTTTATTGTTTTTCTAGAATTTGAAGGAATGCATACCAAGTGTTTGTTAAAATGTCTCTGTGTGTTTGGTGGTTTAGGAGACTGAGAAATTCAGAGATCATCTTATTGAAAAGCTGTCAAAGAAAGATGTATTTGAAGATTCTGTTGATGAAATGGTTGAAATCTGTACTGAGGTATTATATACATCCACATATATGCAAACATTTAGGCCAGAAAGTTATGATTTTTAAGTGCAATTTGCTTGTAAAATGATTTATTTGAAAACGGAATTAAGAAACAATGACTTATATTTGAGTTGGGTTTGTGAATAGATATTTGCCAAATTCATGAATGAGGAATATGGTGGCCCGGGAACGCTGTTGGTTGATCCTTTTTGGGAGATGGCTGATACTATAAACGAGAGTGATTTACCTGGAGGGCCAAAAGCTGCGCGCGCCGCGGTTAAATGGGCTCAAGATCACGTTGACAATGACTGGATATCGAGTTACGGTCTTTTGTTATCGAGTCTGTAAGTTCCGGTCAACTCTACGAAGTTGGTATGACGTTTTGTCTCTGTATTGTATGTATAAAAAGTTTAGATTTAATATACAATTTAGGCTTTAATAATTTGTTAAATATAGTATAAATTTAATTATTAGATTTCTTAACAAAAAACCAAGAAAAGAATTTAGGGGCTCAGGTTGATATTTCACACATACCATAGGGACGCAAAGTGTTATTAATATATGCAAAAAGACGGTCTTACCCCTGCCTCTAACAGTCAACCTGACGGCAGGGACTCAAAGTGTTATGAAATGAATACCACAGGGGCTCAGAATGCAAAAAATTGTTTTTAGGGGCTCAAGTTGATGTTTGGGACATACCACAGGGACGCAAATTGCATTTTACTCTAAATTAATATAATTACCACATGCCATAGCTATAGCTGTGGTTAAAAAAAAAATTACCACATGCCATAGCTGCCTTTATTTTTTGTTTTGGGCCGATGGAAGTTATGAAGGCAGCCCAGCCCATAAGCCATAACTTGTGGAAGTTAGTAGTAGTGGTGCACAAATCGGGTTTTTTTTAAAAACCGGTTCCGGGTATGAAATCGGGTTCGGGTAAGATCGGGTTTTACAAAATCGGGGTTTTTTAAAAACCGGGTCGGGTCCGGTTTTCTACAAAAAAATGTATACCCTATATACCCGGGTCCGGGTAGGGTCCGGGTCGGGTTTTAATGTTTTATAAAACCCAGGTATTATAATACCCTATTTCCGGGTTCGGGTATGCATCGGGTTGGCAAAAAAACCACACCGGGTATTAAAAAAAACCCGAACGGGTATTAAATGCTTCTTTATATGTTTTAGTGGATGGTTTAACTTATTCAAATTTAATGACATTTTTAAACAAGATTACATCAAAGTGCATACATAATTCTTAGAAACCCAATAATTAAACAAGATTACAATATGTTGTATACATAATTTTGTTGAATCATAAGAACTAGAAGTCTTAATTCTTTAAAACATAGATAAAATGACACAGATAAAAAAACATAGATAGGACTTGAATCGTCTTCGCCAAGATCTTCTTCTTTTTTGGTCGTCTTCGTTTTTTGATTGTCTTCGTTTAGTCTTCTTCTAGTGGGCTTGACATTCCCATTTCCACATCTTCCTCGCGTATATCCGTTTCAACGCCATTTTCATCTTCAAGTGACTCCACATGTTGAATCCGCTCCGCTGCATCCAAATAGTCCTTCAAGCAAATACACATTTCAACCGACTCGGGACTAAGCTTTGTCCTCCTTAATGAAATGACCCGACCACTAAAAGAAAAGGCGGACTCCGAAACTACCGTGGAAGCTTGGACACTTAGTAGATCATGGGCCATTGCGGCTAGAACCAGAAATTGGGGTTCCTTTTCTTTCCACCAATCCATATAGCCGGGTATTTATAAAACCCATAACCGGGTATTTATAAAACCCAGTTTCAGGTATTTATAAAAACTGGTTCAGGGTATTTATAAAACCGGATACTACGAAAAACCGGGTATAAACCAGGTATAAAAAACCCGGTTCCGGGTTCCGGTTTTAGATCAGATATGAATACCCGGTCCCTACCCTATGGGTAGGGTCGGGTTCGGGTATAAAAAACCTGGGTTTTATAATACCCGGTTCCGGGTTTTTTTTTTCCGGGTCCAGGTTCGGGTTTTTTGTGCACCACTAAGTTGTAGTGGAATTATATGATATTATTATATTATACTACTAGGTTAGAAAGTATTAGACGGTTTGAATAAATGTGAGTTTATATAATAAATAATAAAAATATATCTTTAAAAAAACTCGTATATTGCACGTATTAAATCAAATATAATCCCATATGTTAACACATAAAGTCGTCAAGTTTATCTTTTAAAAATAAACTTTGATGTACTATTTACTTATGATAACATTTTACTTTGTTTTTTATTTTGCATAAATGTAATTTTATATAATAAATAATAAAAAATATATCTTTAACAAAAACTCGTATATTGCACATGTTGAATAAAACATAATGTCACATGTTTTCACAAATAGTTAATAGTTGTCAAGATTTATCTTTTAAAAATGAACTTTGAATCTACTAATAATAAAAATAAATGTTTATCCTTATCAAAAAGTTTCTTTAAAATTATTTATAGAAAAACATATATTTATTCATATCTTATTTTTTTTGTTTAAAATTATTATTATTATTATTATTATTTCTATTATTATTATTATTATTATTATTATTTGATCATAATAAAAACAAACGTTTATCCTTATCTAATTTTTTTGTTTAAAATTAACTAGTAATTTGACTTGCCGCGCGTTCAAAACCGTATTGACATATACATACTTAAAGTAGTAAATCAATAATGTTGAATACAAATTTGACCAACACTCGACCTAATAACATGGCTTTATAGGTAATTAACTTTTAGATATTTGTGACTTCCATGTGTGACCTTTATATAAGGGTGAGGGGGACACTCCCCTAAGAGGGGAGTCCCCTCTCTTACGCATAACCAATCCTCGTGTGCCACGTCAACTCCCCTCTTAAACTCCCCTAACACCCCAATTTGATGGCGGCACTCCCCTATTAGGTGACTTGTTTTTTATTCAAAAAAAAAAAAAAACTTTTCATTGGTTGAAAATGAGGCTGGCCCCACCTTCTCTCTCCTTCTTCTTCGGTGTGTTCCCTCCGATATTGGTCCCCGATTTGGCTTCCCGCATGGAGAGGGGCACCCTCCCGCTCGGCAAAATTGGTTCCCGCATGGGGTCACCGAGGGTGCCCCGGACACCCTAATGCACCATTCTGCCTTCTTTTCTTGAGGTATCAACGTGCTCTTTGCCTTTCAAAAATATGCAGGCAAAGTACACATACATATTTACCTTTCGTGTTACTTTATGCACAACCGATAATTAGGGTTCAACAGTATATTAAACTTGATATAGAGAACTAAATTTAAAGAACTCAAATATTACATTGATAGTTACTTGTTTAATCTAAGCCGAAGCTGAATTGTAACAGTTGAAGGTTACCTAACTACACAAAACCAATCTGTTGGATTACTTATTGTAGATCATTTATATATTATATTCAATACTAAATTGACCACTATTTTCACTTTTAATTAGTTTGTACTACACTAAGTTAATTTTATATAATCACATTTTAAGACAATACGAAAAATGATTGATGATAAAATGTAGTTTGATTTATAACTACTATAAAGCAAAAAAACAATTTTAAGTAACAATTACTTGAATCAACCAATTCTTTGGACTTTTCGCTAATCAATTAAAAAAACAATAAAGTAAAAGAGAAAAGTAGATGGCAAGTTGCAGAAAAAGAAAGCTAGATCACACCGTTTATTGTGTCTCTTTTCTCTCTACATGACATCAGCTTTTCTCTTAAAACCCTAAATCATAAGATACCAGCACCTCCATTTTCATCTTCAGCCGGTCCACTATCACCATCTCACCGCACCACCGGAATATTCTTTCACTACCGTCGCCAAATGAAACCAGAAACAGCACCGTCACCATCATCGGATACGCCGACACAGACGTCGGGCATGAGCAAACCACCACCATTTCTGCAATAATATGGCAAAACCCAAAGTTGATTGATCATCACCGTCAATATACAGATTAAGAAACCCTAGCCGTCGCAGCTGTTTGCTCCATTAAAACCACCGACGTGACTCGCTAAACTGTAAGAACACCGTTTGATTGACCAATCTCCCTTTTGTAGCGTGGGTTGTGTAAGCACCGAATTAGGCCATCGCCGGTCGTAGGAGGGGACACCAGAATTCCTATCTCGCTTTCTCCTTCAAATGTTTTGAATACGTATTCAAAGAAAACAACAAAAAGGAACATGGGGAAAGTTGTAGTTCATAAGCTTTAAGGGATGAAAGTGTAAAATAGAAAGTAAAAGGGGCAGACCAGGACAAATGATTGTGCACCGACTTTGTGCATTAAGAGTTACTAGTAATAAGGCCCGCACACGTTGCGGCGCGGGTACAATGCAAAAATCGAATGAATTAGTCCAAGCTTTATGTGATGCGTTAACCATACGAACATGCATTTCAACGTATCCGATTGAACTCAATGTAACCTATATAAGCATTCAGATTGAATCAAAACGTAAAGAAAATCGAATTTATATTGTACAATCATAACGTATTATATGGTATTAATTAGGGTTTTTTAAAAAGGAGAAAAACCACAATTTGACTACGCTCAGTTCGGAACAAAATTTACGAAAGGTACATAAAATAAGCACGAAAATGTATTATATTTGACCTGGCTCGTTTCCCAAAAAAAATTACGTCGAAACGTAGAACAACTCGAATTAATAAAAACACATATATAAAAATATGCACGTAAAAATGGTTTTTCTAAATGAACATGTATTATATTTGATCTCACTCGTTTTCCAGAAACAATTTACGTCAAAACATAGACACACTAAAATTTATACCGACACGTACATAAAAATATGAATGTAAAAAAGTAATTAACAAAAGAGATTAATGAAAGAAAGTTATTTAGAGAAAATTAATTTAGTAAAAAGCTTGGGTGTCACACCCCCAAATTCCACAAGCGGAGTATCACCGCAGGGAGCGTGACTGACCAGGATCCAGCCACCAACCATATTGAACAATATATAATTACATACATAAAAGTCCAAACCAAACAATATAATTGGTGTCAAAACAATTCAACAAAGTTTAAGTTATCAGCGGAAGCATTAAGTTCGAAACCCAAAACACAAGTTTAAAGTTCATAAGTTTATCATGAACACTCAATGTCCATGCTCCACAACGACTCTTCCCCATGCAAGCCCCTGGTAAGAACCTAATGAGCTGCAAAGCATGTAGTAACGAATCAACAACAATGTTGAGGGAGTTCACAGTTGGTTGTCCATTTTAGAGTTATTCCAAAAATCATAAGTTTCTTTTTAACTGGCTCACCTGCCATGGGGAATACCCCATTGTTTAAAACGTAAGTCATTTAATCCCTTTTCTCTGGCTCTCCAGCCGTGGGGGCTACCCCATGTTTAAACTACTAGACTCGTTACCACATCGACCACTAACGTTAGTCATGTTTATGTGCTCTGCGTCAATGTCTATCATCATTGACGTGCCCTAGTCCATTAGTCCACACCCGTCCTCTGCGGCACAGTGTGAGGTTTGTCAAACCTAATAGCGCTATTTAACTAATGACCCGTTTGCCATTGGCCCGGCGATTAAGTCGATATAAAAGGAGGGACTTCGTGATAGAGTTTTGTCTAGTATATTTGAGATTTCCCTACCCAAGAAGGACGAGGAATTCATATTCCTTAACCCATTCAGTCCTACCCAAGGAGGAAGAGGAATTCATATTCCTTAACCCATTCCTAACCCACCGGGAATACCATGCTTTATAGAAAGTGTGAACTCACCTTAGATTAGCTCGGCAGGTAAACAAAAAGTCAATTGAGCTATTTGTGGTCAACCACGTCCTAACATGGTTACCATACAAGTCAGGTCTAGGTTCAGATAAGGCACGTATGTTTACTCATATACTAGCGAGTTACGTACACATAACGATCATGGCATACACATAGAAACATGTTAACAATATCGATCAAGTATACACATAAGCCCAAATTGTGCGATTTAAGTGATTGTGCCGTTGTGGTTGTGCGAGCCCAATCATCTTGTGCGATTTAGAAGAATAAGACCAATAATTGTCCGACCCAACGTGTTGTGCGATCCACAACAGGTTGTGCGATCCAATATACCCCTGCCCAATAAAACATGCAGTCCAGTAATATGTACGACCCAAAAAGTATTAAACAAAGAAACTTTTTGTGCGGCCCAATAAATTGTGTGATTAGCACAGTCTTGTGCGATCCATAGTATATTGTGCGGTCATGCATAAGCAGACAGTACTATGTGCTTACACAGTTGTACTTCATGCATTCCTATCTTGTGCGACTAACTTGTGCAGTCCAAGAGCTTGGGCGTTCAGCTCTTGTGCGATCAGATCATATACGATCTGTTCTTGTGTGACTGAGGACATGTGCGATCAGATCATATACGATCTGTTCTTATGCGACTGAGGACATGTGCGATCAGTTACATACTTCTTAAAATCAGGCGATCAGTTACCTTATTTCCATTTATTTTGCAAGACTAATTCTAACAGTTTCCAACTTTTACATTGATCGATCAAATTAAGGGTTTTTAATTAATTCTTTTGAACACTAATTATCACTTAATCATAAACATATCAGATCAAACGGTTTAACTTTCTTAGATTCATACGAACATCAACAATGATTAAATCATGTATAACCACTAATCATACATCAACCGGATCATTCATTCATATTCCAACTATCATCCGATTTGGTTTTGCGAACAATCAAAACAGCCCTATTATGTAGTTCTAGTTAGTCATCACAACACAAAGATTATATCAAACATTATATTAATCATACACATATTCCGGATTCCTATGATTAAATCTTCTAGCATGAACCCTAGTTTTTCATATAATTCTTAACATCAAGATCATAACAATCCAAAATCATGGCACCTAACAAAGGTATAATACTAACCGAAGTGTGTGCAATATGACAAGCTTGATCAAGATGGGAGGCTTCGGTTGAGGGAGATGTTGCCGTCGAACAAGAGAGAGGAGAAGAGGACTTTAGGGTTTGCTAAACTTTGTGTGCTTTGATAAAGTGTAGGATTTATACTAACACCCTTGGTGTTATGCGAAAACAATAAGGGTCGGCCCATCCCGGGCTGCCCTTTGGGTCATGCATACGAACAAGAGTTGGGCCGAGAGAAAGGAGTGTGTGATCGAGGTGTGCGGCCCAAAAGGGTTTATGCGATCGGGTTCCCATTGTGCGACTAAGCATACATACACTCATTACATACACATAACACATAACATAATAAAACATAATAATTCATTAAAATCAACATATCACATGAAGTTCATACTGGTTACGTCACAGTACAACGAAAGGTTCTGAAATACGAGTTGTCACATCATCCCCAAGTTGAAAGAAATTTCGTCTCGAAATTTAGCACGTAGTCACTGAGGAAGCTAGTTAGGTTTCGTGGTTTCCTAGTTTTCCCGGGGTATCACATCATTCCCCCGTTGGTTTGGAATTTCATCCTGAAATTCCGCAGTAGCTTCAGCCTCAGTAGTGGACTCACTTTTCTTAAACAACTGGGGATACTTGCGTTTCATTTGGTCTTCTCGTTCCCAGGTGAACTCTGGGCCACGACGAGAGTTCCAACAAACTCGAACAATGGGTATCTCGGTACGCTTGAGAGTCTTAACTTCCTGGTCCGTAATCTCCACCGGTTCCTCGACGAATTACAACCGATCGTCGATAGTGAGTTCCTTGAAAGGAACTATGAGGGTCTCATCTGACAGATACTTCTTCAGATTTGACACATGGAATACATTGTGAACACCACTGAGCTCTTCGGGCAGATTCAGTCTGTACGCCACATTGCCAATTTTCTCAGTGATTTCAAAAGGTCCGACATAACGCGGATTTAGCTTGTCCCGCTTACCAAGGCGAACCACAACTTTCCAAGGTGAGACTTTAAGTAGCACTCGATCCCCAACCTGGAACTCGAGTGGTTTCTTGCGCTTATCAGCGTAACTTTTCTGACGGTCACGAGTTGCCGCCATTCGTTGTCGTATCTGGGCAATCTTTTCCGTTGTGTCGACGACGAGTTCTGGGCCAGTGATTTGGCTGTCACCAACTTCTGCCCAGCATAAGGGTGATCGACATTTCCATCCGTACAAAGCCTCGAATGGAGTAGCCTGGATGCTGGTGTGGTAACTATTGTTATACAAAAACTCCACCAAAGGTAGGTGCCTTTCCCAGCCGTTACCAAAGTCGATTACACATGCTCGAAGCATGTCTTCAAGTGTTTGGATGGTGTGTTCTGTCTGCCCATCCGTCTATGGGTGATATGTTGTACTCATGTCTAGACGTGAGCCAAAGGATTTGTGCATCGCCTGCCAAAAATCAGATGCAAAACAGGGGTCACGATCAGAAATAATGGAAGTTGGCACCCGTGCCTCGCGACCACTTCCTTCAGGTGGATGTCTGCTAGAGTCGAGAACTTATCCGTTTCATTGATAGCCAAGAAGTGTGCAAACTTTTTCAGTCGATCCACTATCACCCAAATGGTATCGTTTCCTTGTTGAGATCTAGGTAAGCCAGTAACAAAGTCCATGGAAATCTGCTCCCATTTCCATGTCGGGATCTCTGGTTGTTGAAGTAGGCCTGATGGCTTCTGGTATTCAACCTTGACCCTAGCATAGGCCAAGCATTTACTAACATAGGTCGCTATGTTAGCTTTCATGTGGGGCCACCAGTACAGAGTTTTGAGGTCTTGGTACATCTTGTCCAAACAAGGATGCACCAAGTAGCGAGATTTGTGTGCTTCATCCATCACAAGTTCTCGTAAGTTTCCATGGAGCGGAACCCAGACACGTTCCATGAAGTAATAAGTACCATCTTCCTTACATTCGAGTTTCCTTTCCATGCCCTGCAGGGACTCTGCCTTGATGTTTTCTGCCTTCAACGCTTCGACCTGAGCATCACGAATTTAAGCGGGAATACTGGAGTGAATGGTAAGCTGTAACGCACGTACACGCTTAGGTTTGGTTTCCTTACAACTGAGGGCGTCAGCCACAACATTGGCTTTGCCTGGATGGTACTTGAATGTGCATCCGTAGTCGTTAAGAAGTTCGACCCATTGACGCTGTCGCATGTTTAACTCCTTCTGATCGAAGATATGCTGGAGACTCGATCGGTGTAAATGGTGCACTTGGTACCGTACAAGTAATGTCTCCATATTGTGAGCGCAAACACCACTGCTCCCAACTCCAAGTCGTGAGTGGTGTAGTTCTTTTCGGGAACCTTGAGTTGGCGTGAGGTATAAGCAATGACTTTCTCACGTTACATCAACACACAGCCAGGTCCTTGGATTGACGCGTCATAATAAACCACGAAATCGTTGGTGCCTTCAGGTAACGAGAGATTACGTGTGCTACAAAGTTTCAACTTCAGCTGCTGAAACACGGATTCCTGAGTATCACCCCAACGGTAGGTGACACCCTTCTGAGTTAGAATAGTAAGAGGTTGTGCAATCTTCGAGAAATCCTTAATAAACCTTCTGTAGTAACCCACCAAACCCAAGAATTGACAGATTTCAATTGGTATTTGAGGTGCAGGCCAATCCTTGATCGAGTCAACCTTGGATGGATCAACATGAATCCCATCCTCATTAACCACATAGCCTAAGAAATGGACTTCACGAAGCCAGAAGTCACATTTTGAAAACTTAGCACAAAGTTGTTCTGCTCACAGAAGTTCCAGAATGAGTCGTAAATGACGCTCGTGTTCCTCCTGACTCTTGGAATAGATCAGAATGTCGTCGATGAAAACAATAACAAACTTATCCAGGTAAGGTTTGCACACTCGATTCATGAGTTCCATGAAAACCGCAGGTGCGTTTGTTAACCCAAAAGGCATCACTAGGAACTCGTAGTGTCCGTAACGAGTCCTGAATGCTGTCTTGGAGGTGTCCTCGTCCCGGAATCTTAACTGATGATAACCCAATCTCAGATCAATCTTAGAGTAGAAGCTCGACCCTTGCAACTGGTCGAACAGATCATCGATACGCGGAAGAGGATAACGATTCTTCACGGTCACCTTGTTGAGTTCATGATAGTCAATGCACATTCGAAAGGTACCGTCTTTATTTTTCACAAACAAAACTGGAGCTCCCTAGGGCGAAGAGCTTGGATGAATGAAACCCTTGTACAAAAGCTCTTGTAGTTACGCCGACAATTCTTCTAGTTCAGATGGAGCTAAGCGACACACTGCACGAGCTATTGGTGCTGCTCTAGGAACTAGCTCGATTTGAAACTCGACTTGACGATAAGGCGGAAGACCAGGTAATTTCTCAGGGAATACCTCAGGAAAGTCACGCACGATAGGAATGTCTTTAATCTTCTTCTCTTTCGTAGAGGTGTCAGTAACGAGGGCTAGAATAGCAGCATGGCCCTTTCGCAAACACTTCTGGGCCTTAAGGAAAGAGATGATGCCCACGACAGCACCACTCTTGTCGCCAAGGATAACGAGAGGTTCACCGCCTGCACGAGGGATGCAGACAATCTTCTCCTTGCAGAGTATTTCCGCTCGATGTTGGGATAACCAATCCATCCCAATAACAACGTCGAAGCTACCAAGAATGATGGGAATAAGATCGATGGAGAAGGTCTGACCAGCTAGAGTGAGATTGCAACCCTTAACTATGTGTGTGGCCTCAAGATTTTTACCGTTTGCTAGTTCTACAAGATGCTTGGTGTTCAAGGGAATTGGGTACTCTTAAGCATCTGACTAACTCTTAAGGACATGTAACTAGTATCGGCTCCCGAATCTAATAAAACAGAAACAAAGAAGTCATCCAGAAGAAACTTACCCGTCACAACGTTGGGGTCGTTCCTTGCATCACCCTGACCAATCACAAATGCACGTCCCCTAGCACCATTACCTTCATTGTTATCCCTGTTGTTCCCATTTCCCTGATTGTTATTGTTGTTCTAATTCTGGTTCAGCTGGGGGCAGTCTCTTTTAAAGTGGCCCTAAGAACCACATTGAAAACATCCTTTGTTGTTACCTTGCTGTTGCTGCTGCTGGCGCTGGTTCTGTGGGGCTTGTTGTTGCTGTCGATTCTGATTCGTGGGACGTAAACTCCTGCAATCCTTTGCTGCGTGACCTGGCTTATTGCACCGATGACAGTTGCCCCTGCTACATGGCCCGCTGTGGTACAAGTTACATTGATTGCACTTAGGGTGATTTCCCTTATATCCACCTTGACTTTGATTACCAGATGATTGCTGACTGGGGCTCTTGTAGTCGTCAGTCCTTCGCTACTGAGACTGAACAGAGCTTGAACCCTTGCTAGAGTTTCCATCCCATTTGCGCTTATTGTCACTTAGAGCCTCAAAAGTAGTAGTAGAGCCAATTCGTTTGGGCAGCCTTTTCTGCTCGACTGCCTGATCAGTGAGACGATGTGATAGTCGTATAATCTGTTGGATAGTGGGGAGGTTCGCCTCAGTTACCATGCTCTGGATTTATGGTACTAAACCCTTGATATAAAGCTCAATTCGCTTGTAGGGAGGATTTGACAAGTTGGGACACATTGCAGCTAACTCGTTTGAATGCTTCGTATAGGCTTCGATTTCTGACCCTACCATCTTGAGGTCGTAGTACTCCACCTCCAACTTATGTATGTCATCTTGATGGAAATACTCCTCTTTGATCAGCTCCTTAAAGTCATTCCAGGGGGTGGCATTAGCAGTTGCCAACCCTAACATTTGCACATGTGCATTCCACTAAGACAACGCACCGCCTTCAAGTATTCCAGTAGCAAACTTTACCCGACTAGCAACAGGGCATTCACACATCTCAAAAACGGACTCGATCTTCTCGAACTAGTGGAGAAGACCTACGGCTCTTTCTGTGCCGCTAAAGGTACTACGTCGACAGTCCATGAAGGTCTTGAACGTACATACGAGAGGCTGAGCATGTTGACCTGTCGCACGAGAAGGAAAGGACATGTTAAGTACAAGAGTAGGTTCACGAAAGTAGGATCTAAACATCCTAGGATAGGTCGAATAGCAGGCTGTACCTCCTGCTTGAGTCAAGTTGAGACGTCCACTCATGATCTTCACATCGAGAAAAGCATAAGTAAGAACGGTAACGTGGAGGTGTGAAAAGTATGAGAGGACAGAAAAGAGCAAGCATACAGGGTTTCAGGCAAACTGTTGTTACATTAAGCATACCATGAACAATGCACTATGTAAACTAACAGGCAGGCAATACAAACATAAACCATATCACCTATAGTGTTGAGTCTTGCACGTGGAGCGAAGCGTCGTTGTAGATCGTTGAGCACTAAACAGGTTATATTCTGGTTTTTATCAAAAAGTTTTTTTCCCTTTTTAAAACCGAGTTCACTATAACCAATGGCTCTTATACCAATCTGTCACACCCCCAAATTCCATAAGCGGAGTATCACCGCAGGAAGCGTGACTGACCAGGATCCAGCCACCAATCATATTGAACAATATAAAATTAAATACATAAAAGTCCAAACCAAACAATATAATTGGTGTCAAAACAATTCAACAAAGTTTAAGTTATCAACGGAAGCATTAAGTTCGAAACCCAAAACACAAGTTTAAAGTTCATAAGTTTATCATGAACACTCAATGTCCATGCTCCACAATGACTCTTCCCCATGCAAGCTCCTGGTAAGTACCTAATGACCCGCAAAGCATGTAGTAACGAATTAACAACAATGTTGAGCGAGTTCACAGTTGGTTGTCCATTTTAGAGTTTTTCCAAAAATCATAAGTTTCTTATTAACTGGCCCACCTACCGTGGGGAATACCCCATTGTTTAAAACGTAAGTCATTTAATCCCTTTTTCTCTGGCTCTCCAGCCGTGGCTACCCCATGTTTAAACTACTAGACTCATTACCACATCGACCACTGACGTTAGTCATGTTTATGTGCCCTGTGTCAATGTCTATCATCATTGACGTGCCCTAGTCCATTAGTCCATGCCCATCCTCTGCGGCACGGTGTTCGGTTTGTCAAACCTAATAGCGCTATTTAACTAATGACCCGTTCGCCATTGGCCCGGCGATTAAGTCGATATAAAAGGAGGGACTTCGTGATAGAGTTTTGTCTAGTATATTTGAGACTGTCCTACCCAAGAAGGACGAGGAATTCATATTCCTTAACCCATTCTGTCCTACCTAAGGAGGACGAGGAATTCATATTCCTTAACCCATTCCCAACCCACCGGGAATACCATGCTTTGTAGAAAGTGTGAACTCACCTTAGATTAGCTCGGCTGGTAAACAAAAGGTCACTTGAGCTATTTGTGGTCAACCACATCCTAACATGGTTACCAACAAGTCAGGTCTAGGTTCAGATAAGGCACGTATGTTTACTCATATACTAGCGAGTTACGTACACATAACGATCATGGCATACACGTAGAAACATGTTAACAATATCGATCAAGTATACACATAAGCCCAAATTGTGCGATTCAAGTGATTGGGCCGTTGTGGTTGTGCGAGCCCAATCATCTTGTGCGATTTAGAAGAATAAGCCCAATAATTGTCCGACCCAACGTGTTGTGTGATCAGCCCAAAATTGTGCGATCCACAACAGGTTGTGTGATCCAATATATCCCGGCCCAATAAAACATGCAGTCCAGTAATAAGTGCGGCCCAAAAGTATTAAACAAAGAAACTTCTTGTGCGGCCCAATATATTGTGCGATCAGCACAGCCTTGTGCGATCCACAATATATTGTGCGGTCATGCATAAGCAGACAATACTATGTGCTTACACAGTTGTACTTCATGCATTCCTATCTTGTGCGACTAACTTGTGCGGTCCAAGAGCTTGTGTGTTCAGCACTTGTGCGATCAGATCATATACGATCTGTTCTTATGCGACTGAGGACATGTGCGATCAGTTACATACTTCTTAAAATCAGGCGATCAGTTACCTTATTTCCATTTATTTTGCAAGACTAATTCTAACAGTTTCCAACTTTTACATTGATCGATCAAATTAAGGGTTTTTAATTAATTCTTTTGAACACTAATTATCACTTAATCATAAACATATCAGATCAAACGGTTTAACTTTCTTAGATTCATACGAACATCAACAATGATTAAATCATGTATAACCACTAATCATACATCAACCAGATCATTCATTCATATTCCAACTATCATCCGATTTGGTTTTGCGAACAATCAAAACAGCCCTATTATGTAGTTCTAGTTAGTCATCACAACACAAAGATTATATCAAACATTATATTAATCATACACATATTCCGGATTCCTATGATTAAATCTTCTAGCATGAACCCTAGTTTTTCATATAATTCTTAACATCAAGATCATAACAATCCAAAATCATGGCACCTAACAAAGGTATAATACTAACCGAAGTGTGTGCAATATGACAAGCTTGATCAAGATGGGAGGCTTCGGTTGAGGGAGATATTGCCGTCAAACAAGAGAGAGGAGAAGAGGGCTTTAGGGTTTGCTAAACTTTGTGTGCTTTGATAAAGTGTAGAATTTATACTAACACCCTTGGTGTTATGCGAAAACAATAGGGGACGACCCATCCCGGGCTGCCCTTTGGGTCATGCATACGGACAAGAGTTGGGCCGAGAGAAAGGAGTGTGTGATCGAGGTGTGCGGCCCAAATGTGACAACTGTCAAAAATCCAGGTATCCGCACAATTTAATTAACCATGATTAGTGCTTAATGACTGTGCTGAATTACAATTAATTGCTTTCTGATTACTGTATAATACTTACATGTGCATCACATTTCATACTGTCACATCATTTTTACATACAAACTTTAGTGACGTAGACAATGCACAAAGCACGGTTAGCACAGTTAGTGGATAACTCAGAAAATGCTTACGATGTTCAGTACATAGACAAACAATGTTTTGAGACCCAGTATGGGCCAGAGATAAGGTACAAGTCTAGTATGGTGTGTAGGGAAGTAAGGACCATAAAACTGCTTCACTGGGCGATAGTTTAAGTGCCGGAAAGTGTCTAAAACCCACATAAAGTGCAGAATTCTGCATATCTCAGCAAAATTCAGCTTTTTAACAAGCTAGCAATGTGCAAAAATATGACTAAATGGTCCTGGATGCTTTCCTAAGTGTCGGGAATTAAAAGTGTCACAAAGGGGTACATAAAGAACACTAAACGGAATAGTTTGACACTTTAACGAACCGGTATCTAACCGAACAACCGGACATTACCCGAAACGCCAAAATTATACTAGAAGCATTGCTTTAATATTTCTGAGCTAGTTATGAGCCCCGAACACCCCAACACACTATATAACACATGGTATGCATAAACACTAAATATCACACATGAAATCTAACTAGATCTCTTAACCTACCATTACAACTCAACTAGTACCCCCCCCCCCCTTTGGAGACGGTTTGGATGGGTGGCCCCACCCCATGATCTTAATTGATCTCCTAAAGATTTATGAAGATATTGTATTGTACTTAGTGGACATGATACCCAAAGGTTAAAAGAGTTAGGAGGGTTATAAGTATTAGATGAAGGATCAAACTCTCATTATCTCACACACATTACACACACTTAACTCTCCCTCTCCTCCTCCCTTCATCTCGGCCGTGAGCCACCTCCACACCACCACCATTCTCATACATCTTCAATCTATTCCAAGGTGTACACAAGGTGTTAGAAGCTAAGTTAAGTAGTGTGGAGCTTATGGATCTTGAAGGACCTCTACCATTTGCTATTATCCTCCACTTTTATCAACTTCTTCATCAAGTTTTCTTCCCTAGCCTTGTGCTAGTAGTAAGGCCCTTATAACCCTTAGTTACTTCTAATTTTGATGGTTAATAGATGATATGTGATGAAAAATATGAAGAACACTAAAGAACATAATCTTGAAACATGAACATAAGCTTGTCATATGATGAACTCTTGATGAAACTATGTTGTTTAGTGTATGTATGATACTTGATTGTTATTTTCTTGAGATTATGATGTTGATCATCATAAGGAGGTTGCTAGATTGTGATTAAACACATGATCTAGCAGGTGAGAGGATGATTATGTGATGAAACAAGATGATCATCCTCATGTGTAATCATGAACTTGAAAATAAAATGATTTCTTGAAAAATAATAATCAAGTGAGTTGATAAACTTATAGATCTAAGATTTATGAATGGTTTTCCTAAAAGAACCAAGTTCAAAATATGATTTTTAGGAATTCTTGGTTCATACTTAAGCATACACTATTTTTGGTGATAAAACAAGTGTAGAAACACTAGAGAAACAAGAAGATTTCATAAAAAAAAGTTTTTGTAAAATATGTTTACAAGTTGTAAACATCCAAATATCTCAAGAATGAGATTTTTAAAGAAGTAAACACACTTTAAAGGGGTAACTAAACCTACTAAAAACACTACCAAATTACTACAAGCTTTTGTGAAAGATCAAGTTCATGTTGTTATGTAAATAGCATTGTTTTGACACTTGGTAAGTGTTGGTTAAGTTGTGGATTGTTTGTGATGATTTTAAAAAAAGAAAATGATATGCTTTGATAGCATGGACACCTCCATTTTAGGGGAAACTATGGCAAAATTTTCTAAAAATATAAACACTTAGAAAAATATTTTCTAAACAAATATTTACAAGTATGTTTAAACTATGGTTTTCAATATAAACTTTGCCATAGACTTTGTTACAAAAATACAAATATTGGAGGTTGGTTTTTATAAATAAAAATGGGTAAATATATATTTAGAATATATATATATACATTAAAGACATGACGTGTGTGAATATTTGTATACTCTGTGTAATAATTATATTATTTTAGGGTTTAAAGTAATATAACTTAACATGTACCAAGAATTTACAATCCAAAATAATACCAAAAATCACAAGGAATACATATATAAGTTACACACATAATATTATGGAACCGAACGATAGAATGTAACTTACAAATATTCCGGAAAATACAATTATGAGTATATTTTTGGTAAATATTATTTTGGAAACAAAAGAAATGAAAATATGATTTTTATTATTATTACAAAGTATATCATATTTTCGACAAGGAGAAAATATATTATTTTTGAGAAGTAAAAATATATTTTCCTAGAGTTTTTAGAAGATGTATGATTTTTGGAAAAAATATACGTTTTCTTGGATAAACTTGAAATACATTTGGGATAAAATAAGTTTATATATATTTTCTAAGTGAGACTTGAAAATATATTGTTTTGGAAATATATATGGGATATTTATTAAGAAAATACGTACACACCGGAATACGACGCCAATACATGGCAAGATGTACAAATACAAGAATACGGATAAACATGTATGAGATACCCCATCCTTGGGAAGGAAATACGAATATGAATACTTGAGAAGTATTGTTACAAAATATTGTTTAACGATTATTCCAAAATTAAAATATAATTTAAAGTTAAAATAATTATTATTTTAACAAGTGATTATAACTTGGAATAATATTGAAGACAAAAAAAGAGACGTAACTCAGAAACATTAACATTTTTACATAGCGAACTAGGATTCTTTCTCGAGTCTAGACTACGATCATTAGGGCTCTCAAGAAAATGTTTTTACAACATGTTTTCATTGCATACACGAAATGCCCAGATCCAGGAAAAACAAACATTTTTACAAATAAAAGACACGAAACACATTTCAAAGTTAATGTTTAAAATTCAGTCTGAGAGACTGGGTAGTTCAGTCTGAGAGACTGGGTAGTTAGTTGGGATAGTTTGAGAAACTGGGGAGTTCAGTCTGAGAGACTGGGTGTTTTAGTCTGAGAGACTGGGTGTTTTAGTCTGAGAGACTAGGTGTTTCAGTCTGAGAGACTGGTGTTTAGTCTGGGAGGCTAGGTAGTTTAGTCTGGGAGACTGGGTGTTTAGTCTGGGAGACTGGTTGGTTTAGTCTGGGAGACTAGGTGGGTTAGTCTGGGAGACTAGGAAGGATAGAAAGTTTCATGAAGAATAATGTGAATACATGATTACATGATAAATTACCTTTGTTTGCATACACTAAGTGTTAGTGATTACTATGGATATACATGCTATGACTATTATGTATCACACACATGTCGCCTTCCTCAGAGAGCAAGTTGTCAGATGTTGATGACCCTATGGCCACCGCCACATATAATGAGACTGCACCTGCGCCGGGGATAATTGCGTCAGACACTGAGAGTGATCCTGTAATGATGACCGAGGACGAGGACGACTTCCAACCATCCGCGCTGCCATATTTTGGTGATAATTTACCTTTGCTGACAGTCTTTTCATATCAACAGCCTTTTCACAGATCCTTTAGGCTGTACCGTTCATTTCTTCACCGCTGGACGAGCCATTCCGATGATTCCTATCATGCCCTATGCTGATTTCAGACCCCTACCATCCCTCACATTATGGAAGCTACACACGGGATGAGTTGCTCCTGTTACTTCAGCTACAGTTTGAGGTTTTGAGTTATAGAGTTTTGGAGCTTGAGCTGACATTACGTCTTCCACCCTGTCAATGCCAGTATACTTTGATCATCCCCGTTCATCACTGTCTCCTTCTGCACTCTCACCTGCTGCTCTTACACCTTTCTTAGGTGTTGACGCTTGTTTCCTTACTATCAAGTAGCAGACCAGTTAATTACTTCGACGTGTATACAAGCTCGAGGAGGAGCTCGCACATGTTAGTAGTTTGCTTTTCTTCCATTCTCCACCTCAGTCACCAGTATAGTTGATTTCTGGATTTATGTGGATTACATTACTCTTGGGTAAAGACACTATGGAAGAGCTGAGATTGTGGAGACCTTTTAAAGACTACTTTTGACCACGTGATCTTGACACACTGACAGACTTATTGGGCAATGGTAGGGTGACCCTGTGTCCCATTTGATGTGATACACTTTGAAAACAATGTGATTATGGACGGAAAGTAATGGAAGCCTAATCGTCATATTCCCTATTAAAACATGTAACAATACCTTGTGGCCAATAATCTATGAAAGATCAGTCGTCATATTCTTATTAAACATGTAAAACAACAACGTGATTGCCTGTTATGTTCTTATTGAACATAATCCTATCTACAAGTTGTGCTATAATTGTGACGATATGTGATTGATTGTTATAACGACTGCGTATATACATATATGTAATACACCTCCTGGGTCTCATTCGTTAAGTAGGTGCTTTTGTGCTTATGTCTTTAATGAGACCTGACCTATCTGATCTTCCTCTTAGAAGATGTCGATTCAAGGGAACACCAATACCAACAACCCTCTGCCGACTACAGAGGCAGAATTACAAGAGCGCATCTTACAGGCCATCGCACAGTACGAGGCCCTTCGCTCCGAGCGCAGCGGAGGTACCTCAGGAAATAACCCACCCAGCGACTGCACCTACAAACAGTTCTTGGGCTGCAAGCCCCTAAATTTCGATGGCACTAGGGGTGCCTTAGCCTTCGTGCGCTGGGTTGAGAAGACGGATTCTGTTTTGCGGGTGAGCAGATGCGCCCCAGAGCATCAGGTCGCGTACATTTCCGGACTGCTTCAAGATGGGGCTCTGTCATGGTGGAACCTCCAGCTTCAGACATTGGGCGAGACTGCTGCGTATGCTTTGACATGGGACGAACTGAAAGAACTAATGCGTAAGAAGTTCTGCTCGAGAGCAGAAATCCAGAAATTGGAGACTGAATTCTGGAATCTCAAGATGGATGGTCCAAAGATTGCTGAATACGTGCAGAGATTTCACGACCTATCTCGCGTCGTTCCTTACATGGTTGATCCAGAATTCAAGCGCATTGAGCGTTTTATTTGGGGATTGGCACCCCAAATCATGAGCATGGTGACGACATCAAAGCCTGCAACGATCACTGAGGCCATTGATCTAAGTGTGGCCTTGACTGAAGAGGCAATCAGGTTGAACAAATTTTCAATCTCTGAAGAGAAAAAGGAGACTCATGTGGAGTCATCTGGAGATAACAAGAGAAAGTTCGGAAACTTCAAGCAGGGTACCCAGACGAATAACAACAACAAGGCCAAAAAGGGAAAAGAGTACATGGGTAAACTACCTAAATGCGACAAGTGTCGACGTCATCATACCGGGCGATGTAAAAATGGAAAGTGTGACAACTGTGGCAAAGTGGGGCACTGCAAGGAGACGTGTTGGCATGAGACGAAACGTGGAAAGAGAGGTCAAGGGTGTTATAACTACGGTGACATGGGGCACTTTAGGAAAGATTGCCCAAGGGAGATTAAACAAGATCGTGGGAAAAATGTCTAGCACCGGAGCTAGGGAAGCACGCCAGGATCCAAACATGGTCATCGGTACGTCTCATAGTAGTCAATGTTATGCATCTGTGCTATTTGACATTGTTGTCAAATTTTAGCTTCAGAATATACTTGTTTTAGTAGTAAGTAAGATAGATATCCAGTACTCGATAGAACTAGCTTAAGGGAAGCTTCGATGTGGTAATTTGGATGGATTGGTTGTCGAGTAATCGAGCGGAGATTATTACCCGCACCCCGATGGCAAATGAAGAAACAATCATGATTCATGGAGGTAAGCAGACTACGCCCCTACAGCTTCCAAGTTGCTTGAAGGCACGAAAGTTGTTGCGTAATGGATGTGTTGTTTTATGGGCTCATGTCGTGGACAAGGGAACCGAAGGACCTAAAAACTCGAAGATATCCCTGTGATAAGGGAATATCCTGAAGTCTTCCCCGAAGACTTGCCAGAATTATCTCCTCGTCGACAAGTCGAATTTCGCATCAATTTGATTCCGGGCGCCGCGCCTGCTGTTAATGCACCTTAGCGACTTACACCTTCGGAGATGCAAGGATTGACAGTGTAGCTTCAGTAGTTGATAGAGAAGGAAGATAACAGACCAAGTTTCCCACTTTGGGTAACCCCAGTTTTGCTCGTCAAGAAGAAGGACGATAGCTTTCGTACGAACATCAAACTACCAGGAGCCGAACGAGCTAACAAGAGTCGGTGACACTTGCTAAGGATTAACGAATTACTTATTTAACTAACTGTGAGGATCCAACTACTATTTCACGACTGACTGATGATGGAGTTTCATTAGCTGCGAATTCAGGAAGAAAGTATACCGGGAAATTGTGGGACAATAATTTGTTTTAAACATACACAAAAATGGTGTTTCCTACACGATGCACAAAATAGTTTTACAATGAATACGAAACTTTGAGAATCTAGAAAACATGTACTTAGGACCTTTGGAAACCCAGGTCCAAATTCGTAAAGGTTGCTTAGGAACCACACCTGTTAACTCAAGCAAACCCCATTATCCTGACATATATGCTATTTCGGTTAACCAAAATAGAAAGTACTCAAATTTCTTTTGTTAAAATCTTCACTTTCGCTTCCAGCGAGTAGATGTTTGCATCTCTACTCCCCTTAATGGTAGTTGCATTGCGTTGATTTTCTTCGCTGAGAGCGAACACACATTTGCTTCGAATACTTGGTCATTTCTCCATTTTAGCAAATACTCATTGTTTCATTACTTGAAAACTCATATGTTACGCATGCACCATTTGCTACGCGTGCGGTTTCATTTCAAACGCTTCATTGAAGTTCAAATATTATGTTGCTAAATCTAATTAATGATTTGTGATTCGAATGACCTACATTATTTTAATTGTTGGCTCTTTTGCTATCAAGTCAACCCACTTTCCTGAAACTCCTTTTCTTTCAAATTATATTCATGGTTTATTTTTGTAACCATGCTGAGATTTCCCTTGTTGGTACATACGTTATTGTCAGGTTACGCTGAAACCAAGTTTAATTGCTTGAACTTATCCATTTCGCCTATTCAATTTAAAACGTCATATGATGTATTGGGAGCATCATATTCAAATTTTTTTGCGAAAGTTCTTTTGTTTCGAGTCGTAGTACACTTGGTTGGTCTACGACTCCACTAAATCGTTTGCTGATTTCGATACCTTGCGGTGACACTTTCACAGAATTGAAGCTTGCGCTAATTTGGTTACACGGATTTAATTGTCTATTTATTTGTTCTAAATCCGTTTTGTTTATCACGATTAAAGTAGTCTCAACACAGTAGTGTGTTAAGACAATGGTACCCAGATTCATTTCATATCACGATGTACCTCCTAACGATTCTTTCATTATACATTGGTTACCTTGCAGTATTTATTGCTTTCCATCTTCAATTAGAAACAGTAGTTCTTTGATGTTCTGCATTCGATTGAAAACCCCATGACACTGTTTAAATCAAATTTTCAGAGTTGTTTCAGTATACTTTCCTTTGATTTCAAGCACGATGAACTTGTTCGGTCACCACTATTGTTGAAATATGTCAATTGCGACACCTTGTGGTGTCATTACAAATTTTTAGCTTGTGCTAATCATGGTCAACCGTTTCGCATACTTTTGTTTGACTTGTCATTTAAAAATTTCTAATGCAACTACGAATTAAGACATTGATACACCAGATTCGCTTGTATTTCATTCGGTGAACTTTCGCAATTCAAGAATGTCAACACACCAATCCTTACCATTTATTTATTCGAAAGATGACAAATCATTCCCATATTCAAGTTGTTGACTTTGAGTTCATATAGCGGATGCTATGGATTGTGAAAACTCATTTGCATATTGCGACCGGTTGTTTGAGGAATCCATTGGTCAAAACTCTTTTTGTGTGGAACCCTGTTAACTGAGTTACGTCAGTCTATACATCTCGTGTCCTTTGACATTAAATGCTAGAACACATACCTTTTAACCATTGGGCTCCTGTTGTTGAAATATATCCCTGGAATTCACCTGATGTGAATAAGATTAGATTCGGTTTTGTAGTTATCTACCCCCGTATTATTCATATACATGCACGCATAATGAAACCCTAAGGAGTTAAGGTAGTACAAATTTTGAGGATGAAATTTTCTTAACAGGGGGAGAATGTGACAGCTGTCAAAAATCCAGGTATCCGTACAATTTAATTAACCATGATCAGTGCTTAATGACTATGCTGAATTACAATTAATTGCTTTCTGATCACTGTATCATACTTACATATGCATCACGTTTCATACTGTCACATCATTTTTACATACAAACTTTAGTGACATAGACGATGCACAAAGCACAGTTAGCACAGTTAGCGGATAACTCGGAAAATGCTGACGATGTTCAGTACATAGACAAACAATGTTTTGAGACCCAGTATGGGCCAGAGGTAAGGTACTACACTAGTATGGTGTGTAGGGAAGTAAGGACCATAAAACTGCTTCACTAGGCGATAGTTTAAGTGCCCGAAAGTGCCTAAAACCCACATAAAGTGCAGAATTCTGCATATCTCAGCAAAATTCAGCTTTTTAACAAGCTAGTAATGTGCAAAAATATGACTAAATGGTCCTGGATGCTTTCCTAAGTGTCGGGAATTAAAAGTGTCACAAAGGGGTACATAAAGAACACTAAACGGAATAGTTTGACACTTTAACGAACCGGTATCTAACCGAACAACCGGACATTACCCGAAACACCAAAATTATACTAGAAGCATTGCTTTAATATTTCTGAGCTAGTTATGAGCCCCGAACACCCCAACACACTATATAACACATGGTATGCATAAACACTAAATATCACACATGAAATCTAACTAGATCTCTTAACCTACCATTACAACTCAACTAGTACCCCCCCCCCCCCCCTTTGGAGAAGGGTTTGGATGGGTGGCCCCCACCCCACGATCTTAATTGATCTCCTAAAGATTTATGAAGATATTGTATTGTACTTAGTGGACATGATACCCAAAGGTTAAAAGAGTTAGGAGGGTTATAAGTATTAGATGAAGGATCAAACTCTCATTATCTCACACACATTACACACACTTAACTCTCCCTCTCCTCCTCCCTTCATCTCGGCCGTGAGCCACCTCCACACCACCACCATTCTCATCCAACTTCAATCTATTCCAAGGTGTACACAAGGTGTTAGAAGCTAAGTTAAGTAGTGTGGAGCTTGTAGATCTTGAGGGACCTCTCCCATTTGCTATTATCCTCCACTTTTATAAACTTCTTCATCAAGTGTTCTTCCCTAGCCTTGTGCTAGTAGTAAGGCCCTAATAACCCTTAGTTATTTCTAATTTTGATGGTTAATAGATGATATGTGATGAAAAATATGAAGAACGCTAAAAAACATAATCTTGAAACATGAACATAAGCTTGTCATATGATGAACTCTTGATGAAACTATGTTGTTTAGTGTATGTATGATACTTGATTGTTATTTTCTTGAGATTATGATGTTGATCATCATAAGGAGGTTGCTAGATTGTGATTAAACACATGATCTAGCAGGTGAGAGGATGATTATGTGATGAAACAAGATGATCATCCTCATATGTAAGCATGAACTTGAAAATAAAATGATTTCTTGAAAAATAATAATCAAGTGAGTTGATAAACTTATAGATCTAAGATTTATGAATGGTTTTCCTAAAAGAACCAAGTTCAAAATATGATTTTTAGGAAATCTTGGTTCATACTTAAGCATACACTATTTTTGGTGATAAAACAAGTGTAGAAACACTAGAGAAACAAGAAGATTGTTTGTTATGTAAATAGCATTGTTTTGACACTTGGTAAGTGTTGGTTAAGTTGTGGATTGTTTGTGGTGATTTTAAAAAAAGAAAATGATATGCTTTGATAGCATGGACACCTCCATTTTAGGGGAAACTATGGCAAAATTTTCTAAAAATATAAACACTTAGAAAAATATTTTCTAAACAAATATTTACAAGTATGTTTAAACTATGGTTTTCAATATAAAATTTGCCATAGACTTTGTTACAAAAATACAAATATTGGAGGTTGGTTTTTATAAATAAAAATGGGTAAATATATATTTAGAATATATATATACATTAAAGACATGACGTGTGTTAATATTTGTATACTCTGTGTAATAGTTATATTATTTTAGAGATTAAAGTAATATAACTTAACATGTACCAAGAATTTACAATCCAAAATAATACCAAAAATCACAAGGAATACATATATAAGTTACACACATAATATTATGGAACCGAACGATAGAATGTAACTTACAAATATTCCAGAAAATACAATTATGAGTATATTTTTGGTAAATATTATTTTGGATACAAAAGAAATGAAAATATGATTTTTATTATTATTACAAAGTATATCATATTTTCGACAAGGAGAAAATATAATATTTTTGAGAAGTAAAAATATATTTTCCTAGAGTTTTTAGAAGATGTATGATTTTTGGGAAAAATATACGTTTTCTTGGATAAACTTGAAATACATTTGGGATAAAATAAGTTTATATATATTTTCTAAGTGAGACTTGAAAATATATTGTTTTGGAAATATATATGGGATATTTATTAAGAAAATACGTACACACCGGAATACGACGCCAATACATGGCCAGATGTACAAATACAAGAATACGGATAAACATGTATGAGAAACCCCATCCTTGGGAAGGAAATACGAATATGAATACTTGAGAAGTATTGTTACAAAATATTGTTTAACGATTATTCCAAAATTAAAATATAATTTAAAGTAAAAATAATTATTATTTTAACAAGTGATTATAACTTGGAATAATATTGAAGACAAAAAAAGAGACGTAACTCAGAAACATTAACACTAAGACAAGGCACGACCCGCTTGTCTAACGGACCATAGTACGCATGTAGGTAGTCGTGCGATCTAGAGGAAGCTTTGAGTTACATCAGATACAAGGAACGCAAAACTGTGAGTTCATGTCCCCCTTTTCTCTTAACTGTTTTTGGTTTTATAACTTTCGGGGGTGAAATACATGTTACATACTGATTACAAACAATTACAAATGGTATGATTAGCTAAGGAAACGTACTGCTAGATCACGTGAATGGGTAGGCCATTAGCTTAAGACCATTAATCCTTGTATAAGGACCAAGGGACAGGAGTGATAGATCTATTGGGTGTTGCGAGCCCCACCCATGGGCCTGCGAGTTGGCCGCATGTGGTGACTATGTCATTCCGCCGGAGGGGCCGGTACGAAATACGCATACAGGTTTGAGTGCTTCCTATGCCATGTCACATATATTAATGTATTAGCTACACATTAATTGATCTGTTTTTCCTTGTTGCTGCATACCAGTTTACAAGTACATACATACATACATACATACAAAGGTTTTCAAGGATGATTCGTACACACTTACTAAACACATGAACTTGCTCAACTTTTGTTGATGTTTTCAAACTACATGTATTTCAGGGAACTAGTAAGTGGATCTGGCGGGCGTTGGAAGTTTTTATGCTGCGTTTGAAATAAAGATGTCATCCGTGGTCTTTGGGTTTGGTCGGTGTGTCTTATTCCTGGACGAGACACGTCTCCCAACCCTTGGTGCTATTTAATATCATTCGATGAGTCCTTAGTGAACTCATAAACATTTTGGTATGATTGTAAAACTTGAATTTGAAGTCTACGTTTTTTTTAAACAATGTTGTTATGTTTTAAACTTATTCAATGGATGACAAACCTATGGTTTTATCATATAGCTGTTGTTATGATTGAATGCAATGATATTAAGAAAGTCACACCATAATCACGCTTCCGCAAAAGTCAGGGTGTGTCACCAAAAGGGTTTATGCGGTCGGGTTCCCATTGTGCGACTAAGCATACATACACTCATTACATACACATAACATAATAAAACATAACATTTCATTAAAATCAACATATCACATAATCACATGAAGTTCATACTGGTTACATCACAGTACAACTAAAGGTTCTGAAATACGAGTTGTCACATAGGGGCTAAAAATGCCAATTTCTAAAGTAGAGGATATTAAAAATGAGAAAAGGACTAAAAATGCCAAATCCAAAAGTTGAAGGGCCAACCAAAGCCGGTGGGAAATTCCACCGACTTTGGTTTTTAAGATAGTATACAATATGGGAGATATATAGGAAAAAAGGTAAGAATGCACTAGTAAGTGACACGTGTCCAAAAAAGATTTTCATTTATTAGTATAGGAAGATATATACAAACACAAACACAAGATGGGGGAATAGTGGCAGACATACTATATATACAAACACAAGATGGGGGACTTCCCCATTGGTCCAACCAAATTACGATTTTGCCCCGTTTAAATTTAAAGTTTTGCCATTAGTTTTGTTTTTCCCCTTTCCCAGCCAAATTACGATTTTGCTCTCAGCTAAAAAAACATAGTTTTGCCATTGTTTTTGTTTGTTTCCTAACAAATTACGATTTTGCCCCCATTGTAAAATTACAGACATGCCATCGTTTTAGTTTTTTTTTTTTGCCAAAACTATGGTAGTGTTTTGTTTTAATCGGTTGGCCTAGTGTAATTTTTATTCGTATCAAGCGGTAGTTTTTCCATCGTTTTAATTTTTTTTAGTAAAAGTGTGGTAGTGTTTTGTTTTAATAGGTTGACTTAATGTAATTTTTTTAGATCGTGTTATGAGTAGTATGTACAAGTAACCACAATACAGACGTACATGTTATAAGAGAGAAATATTCGGCTTAGTGCCCCGCAACGTGGGCGAGGCAAAAACTAGTTATAATACAACACAAATAATATTCGATAACCTATTGGTATAAAAAGAAGGTATACGAAACACATAAGAGAAGAACCTACTGGATACGAGATAAACCTGTTGTACGACATCTTGTTAACGAAGGTTGGGCTTGAGTTTGAAGACGATGCGAGTGAAGAATTTAATCGCAACTGGTTAGATAATAATGTTTCATTTGTTTATTCAATTATTGAACATGATGTATTCAATTTTAATGAACATTGTTTCTGCATTTTATCTCACCATGAGCGGCTAATTTTCTTGAAGTAACTGGGCTCATGGTGAAAAATAGTTAGATTGTGCGGTCCAAGAGCTTGTGCGTTCAGCTCTTGTGCGATCAGATCATATACGATATGTTCTTGTGCGACTGAGGACATGTGCGATCAGTTACATACTTCCTAAAATCATGCGATCAGTTACCTTGTTTCCATTTATTTTGCAAGACTAATTCTAACAGTTTCCAACTTTTACATTGATCGATCAAATCAAGGGTTTTTAATTAATTCTTTTGAACACTAATTATCACTTAATCATAAACATATCAGATCAAACGGTTTAACTTTCTTAGATTTATACGAACATCAACAATGATTAAATCATGTATAACCACTAATCATACATCAACCGGATCATTCATTCATATCCCAACTATCATCCGATTCGGTTTTGCGAACAATAAAAACAACCCTATTATGTAGTTCTAGTTAGTCATCACAATACCAAGATTATATCAAACATTATATTAATCATACACATATTCCGGATTCCTATGATTAAATCTTCTAGCATGAACCCTAGTTTTTCATATAATTCTTAACATCAAGATCATAACAATCCAAAATCATGGCACCTAACAAAGGTATAATACAAACCGAAGTGTGTGCAATATGACAAGCTTGATCAAGATGGGAGGCTTCGGTTGAGGGAGATGTTGCCGTCGAACAAGAGAGAGGAGAAGAGGACTTTAGGGTTTGCTAAACTTTGTGTGCTTTGATAAAGTGTAGGATTTATACTAACACCCTTGGTGTTATGCGAAAACAATAGGGGCCGACCCATCCCGGGCTGCCCTTTGGGTCATGCATACGAACAAGAGTTGGGCCGAGAGAAAGGAGTGTGTGATTGAGGTGTGCGGCCCAAAAGGATTTATGCGGTCGGGTTCCCATTGTGCGACTAAGCATACATACACTCATTACATACACATAACACATAACATAATAGAATGAGAAATATCACATGAAGTTCATATTGGTTACATCACAGTACAACTAAAGGTTCTGAAATACGAGTTGTCACATAGGGGCTAAAAATGCCAATTTCTAAAGTAGAGGATATTAAAAATGAGAAAAGGACTAAAATTGCTAAATCCAAAAGTTGAAGGGCCAACCAAAGCCGGTGGGAAATTCCACCGACTTTGGTTTTTAAGATAGTGTTGGTGCATGCGTCTGTCGACTTCGTCTTATATCGAGTCTTACATTAGAATTGATAGATCAGGGCACATTATACGAGAAATAGGGTAGGTTTTAGATGTGATTGAGCCCAGTCCGTTTGAAGAGTGCCAATCCGTTTGAAGAGTGCCAGTCCGTTTGAAGAGTGACATTCTGTTTGAAGACAAAAGTTTGAAGGGTGTCATGACACTTTCAAACGAAAGGGTCCTCCCTATAAATACCTCACTTGTCTAGTTCATTTGCAACTTTCCGGTTTGTGCAACGAAGTGCTGCCGAAGTGTTGTCAGGTTGTAAAACGTCATCAAATCAATCATACAACAGTTTATAGTGTAAATCTAGCTGAATTGAATTCTACACGTTTGTTTCCGCCTTTCGTGTTGAGATAAACTCTTCTGATCGACTCGTTCGGGTCTGAAAACGATCCTACAAGTGGTATCAGAGCTCAGGAGGAAGAGTTCATACCAATTCTGCCGCTAATTCTGATTTTCTACACCTTCTTTCAAAATTAAACAAGTTTTTACGGTTAAAAACGGCTGATTTTCTCACATCATGTTCGAAATGTTGTTTTAACAAATCCTTGAGAGTTTTGGAACTTAAATTGAACTAAAACTTGATAAAAAAACATACTTCCGTTTGAAATTGTTCGAAAATTTGATGATGTCAGCAGCCTATTCCGTTTGAATCTGACGTATTCCGTTTGAAATTGGATGTCTCGTTTGAAAAATCATGGGTTATCCCGTTTGAATTCGGCATTCCGTTTGAAATTTCATGGGATTACGTTTGAAACATGTGGTTCGTTTGAAACATTGGGTTGTGTCCGTTTGAAGAATGTATTCCGTTTGAGGATTACATTTGAAGCTAGTTGTCTCGTTTGAACTTGATGTTTCCGTTTGAAAAGTGTATCAGTCACGTGAATTGTTTTTGCTGAATCTCGAGATATAGAGTCAGCCATTATAGTTGCGGTCCAATAGTATTGTTTCAGTATTATAGTGTCGGCTTTAACAGAATCTCGAGAATGAACTTGTCAGTTTAGTGGTGTCGATATTTGTGGTCCAATCAAAATCATTTAGTGGTTCATGTGAATAATTAAAAGGCTGCATATGAACAAATCATGTCGCCCATGTGACTATATCAGTTTGCATGAGATTCAAAGTGAGGTCCAATTAAAACTTTGTATGAATTGTTGTTGTCGGCCAGTATATGTTGTTGCATGTGATTTGGGATTGACTTTATATTGTGGCCCAATCAATTTGAGAATAGTTATTGGTATTGTCGGCCCAATCAATTTGAGATTACATGTAATTTGATTAAAAATCATTACACTTTGTGGTATCTATTTATCAAACAGTCACGTGGTTTGGATCCTGTTTGCTTGAAGTCATATTCTAAGTTCATCTGAATCCCAGTTCACTCGAGTCGTGTTTTGATATTACCTGTTCGCACGAAATCAAATTCACTTCATACGAAGTCCGATTTTCTATTCGCACAGTTTGGAGTTCAAAGTTTTCAAAGGTTCATAAGGTAGTTTGAATTTGATCCGGGTCATAGCAGTCCGCACAGTGTGTCAACTTTCAGTCCGCACAGAATATTCACCAGTTCGAGTAACCAGTTTTATTCTGTTAATTGATAATTCTTTAAACTGATTGTTGTTTGTTTGTTGTCAGGTAATACAGGTGTTTTACGAAGTGAACCAGTTCGTTTGAAAGCTTATTTGAGAAATTTTTCGTTTTTGAATCATGAGTGAAGACTTTTATAACGCGTTTGCAACATCCGAGACTACTCTGACTGTCATTGCTCAGAACATGAATTTGGAAAACGAAACGGGAACTACTCAGAAACCCCCGAAGCTAATGAGCATTGAGGAGTATTACGGGTGGAAAGATAGGTTCGAAAACTGGGTACAAGCTAACCATCTAAGATCATGGGAATGTATTCTGAAGAAGTATGTTTTACCACGGACAGATTTACAAGTTATCAAAGAACTCTCAGAATTTAGTGAGTAAGAACGGGAAATGTACCGAGCTGAAAAGATGATGATAAGTTTGCTTCAGCAAGCCATTAAAGAAATATATTTATCTTACCTCAACATGATAAAACTTCAAAGTCAATCTGGAATGCTCTTAAAGTCAAGTTTGAGGGTAGTGAGAATATGATCAAGAGCAAGAAGGCGCTGCTCAAGAAAGAATTTGATCTGTTTACGAGTTTGCCCGGGGAAGATACCAAGAAGCTGATTGAAAGATACTGCCACTTGGTGCGATCCATGTCGATGCTTAGTATAACAAAAGATCGTGAAGAGTGGGTAGACAAGTTAGCTGACGCTTTACCACAAAAGGAATGGGGCACATACTTGATGATTTTGAAGAACAATGGGGTTTATGATTGGTTAACGATTTCTCAGTTTATTGAGAAGATTGAGGGTCAAGATTTGGAACAGCAGAAGATCGCGAGGATGAACAGTCCAAGTGGTCAACAGGATGTAAAAATGTACTACAAAGGCAGTGTTCCAGAAGTTGAAAGAAGCCCAAAAATCCAAACTGCGTTTAGTGATGGAGATTCATCTGAAAAAGTTAATCAAAGTTCTAAAAGTAGCAGTGGTTTCTCTTCATACCCGAGCGTCAATCCAAAAGATACTACATCAAGCTTTCATTCTCAAAGCACAAAGACTGGAAATGGTTATGTGATACAATGCAATATTGCTTTGAATCTTCCTGATGGTCAATGTTTTTCAGAAAAGGTTGCTAAAGATCACATGGCGTTACTTGGTTCCATGCTACTATCTTATGAAGGTTTGGTTGCAGGGCGGATCGGGAATCCTATGCTCACAAAGGAGGATTACGATCAGATAGACGCCGAAGAAATGGAACTAATGGACATCAAATGGTGTCTAGCTAGTGTCTTGAGGAGAGCAGAAAAGTTCAAACTGATTACTGGAAGAAATGACTTTCTTGATGCACACGTTTCTACTTTGGGTTTTGATAAATCTAAAGTTACTTGTTTTCGATGCAGAGAGAAAGGTCATTTCAAGAGAGAATGCAAGAACCGAGAGGCAAATGATGAAAAGAATCCGTTCGGAAAAGATGACTATTACCGGAAAGCCATGTATCAGCAAGTTGGTCAGCAACAACAACAAGAACCACAGGTGGCTCATGGTAGAAAAGTGATCGAGGATTCAAAGAGAGCATGTCTGGGGGATTTTAACTAGAACAAATACATATCACCCGAAAACAAAGCATGCCTAATCAATCAAGATGATGAAAAGTTACCTGAAGGGTTCAGCTGGGATATGTTTGCAGATGAGAATGGAAATTTCAAAGCTTTTATTGCCAAGATTGTGAAGGAACCTGATATGTTTACCACATGGATGAAGTCCATTGGTGAAACTGTAAAGAATGAAGTTGAAACATCTGGTTCATCAGAAGAAGGATCACAAAGTTCAGATGAAAGTTCACAGAGTGATGAAAGTTCAGAAAAGGCAGTTGTTCTTGATCAAACACCAGTTGATTCTGGTTCTTCGGATGATAATTATGACAAATCAGTAGAGTTTGATCAAACACCAACTGATGACAGTAGTGATGATGAAGAAGAACGACATATTAATGTTGCTAAAACTCATCTCTCTCCTGAAAGTTTTCATTTTTATTTTGCAGATCGCTTGGAGAAACTGAAGGAAAAACGGGCTGCAAAAGAACAAAAAGTAATGAAGTCTGAAAGTGTTGTTGAGAAGAATGTTGAGACTGAGCAGGTAGTTGAAGCAGAAAAAGTGATTGAAGCTGAGAAAGTTGTTGAATTTGAGAAGATAATAGAAGTTGAAAAGATTGTGGAAGTCATTAAGCCTTGCACAAAGTGTTTGGAACCTTGCAAGGAATTTGCAGCAAAAGATGAAAAGTTGGTTGAGCTTGAAAAGATGAAAGAGCAATTACTATTCAATCTCAATTATGTGAAGGAATCATATGATGTTTTGAACAGAACAGTAACTGGTCTTCAAAAGACTAATTCTGAGAGAGAAAATGCTTTAACAATGATGAATGCAACATTGATGACGAAGCAGAAAGCTATTAACTTTTACATCGAAGAAAGTGCAAAGTGGAAGCAAGAGTTGGAGACCGAGAAAATTGAAAATGAGAGAATCAGACGATTATTACAGGGTTATTCTAGTTCTGATTATCTTATTGATCGAATTTATCCAACTGTTGCAGGTTTTGAAGCTTTTAAAGATGATGAGAAGCCTAAGAAGAAGGATACTGGTAAGAAACCGAGTGTTAGCTATAACAAGTGTCCGCCTCCGATCTGGGAAGGTTATTCTCCCAGAAAACCAAATGAAGAGCAAGTTTAAAAGGCAGTCAATATAAAACTAAAGTCCAATGTAACTGATGAATTACCAGAAAACATTGACTTGGTTTTTACATCGTCTGACACTGATCATGAGTCCGAGTTAATAAAAAAGGTGGTCGATCAGGTGTTGGATACAGATGAGGAGTCGGAGTCAAAGTTCGGGTCTGGAGGTTCAAGTTCGTCGGTCAACAGTTCAAAGTCGTCGGTTAAAAGGGATTACAGTAAAGAGTTTTTGTTATCAAAATCTAATTTGAATGATGAAACATTTGAAGTAGCATACACTTTAAATGATTCTGACAAATTATATTCTGACAAAGAGTTTCCAATAAGAAGTGTTAGATTTGAAATGATCAAAAAGGTTTTCAAAATGACAGAAATTAAGATTTCTGAAATAAAAGATTTAAATCTTACTGGAAAACCAAAAAAATACACTTCAAGAGTACAACAACGATTAAACAAGAAAAAGGGTTACAATTCTGGTTCTGGTTTTCAAAAGAAACCAAACCATAATTAGGGGTGTTCAAAAAACTCGTGGCTCGCAGCTCGCTCGAAACTCGCTCGAAAAAAGCTCAAAGAAAGCTCGGCTCGAAATTGGCTCGGTTGTAAACGAGCCAGCTCGGCTCGGCTCGGTTTGTAAACGAGCCGAGCTCGAGCTTGGCCTGGCTCGGCTCGTGAGCTCGTGAGCTGGCTCGATAAGGTTTACATCCTTAATTTTTTTGTCCCACATCGCTTAGAAAACAAAAAATAAGGGAGTATCTCCCGTATAAAAGAAGGTAAAGACAATGGAGAAAGAGAATTAACTTTTTTACTTGCATATTTAGCCATATGGTTAAATTAAATAGCAATTATGGCCCTTAGGCTATGAAGAAATTCATTTTTAATGACTTTTAAAGTAATAAATTTTGCGGTTCTTTGTTAGTTCGAGCTAAATCGAGCCGAGTCGAGCTAGCTCGAATTCTAATCGAGCCGAGCTCGAGCCTCAAATCTCAGCTCGATTTGAAATTCGAGCTCGAGCCGAGCCAGCTCGAATCGAGTTCGAGCCGAGCTCGAGCTGGGTCTAGCTCGGCTCGACTCGACTCGTTTACAGCCCTAACCATAATGGTAGCTACAAAAAGAAAGGATTAGGTTTTATTCCACCAGAAAATTATAAAAATGAGAAAAATTCTAAAACAAAAACAGAATTTGTTTCAGGAGGAAGTGCAGAAGAAGAACAGAAGAAACCTTTCTGGAAACAATCAAACTAGGAGTTTCTTGCTGAGAAGAAAATGAATGGAACTGGAGTGTTTCATCCAAAAGAGACTCGAACCTAGTTCAAATGCAATGAAGCTGGTCACATTGCATGGAATTGTTCGAAAAATGCTAAGACTAAACAGAGAGTTTCTGAAAAACTGAAAGAAATAGTTGTTGATGTTGAACCACCAACCGAAAATTTCAAAATGTTTGAAAATTCAATTTATGAGGTTGGTGAATGTTCTAAAAAGAATTTTTACAAAAAGAAAGCAAAAGATAATCAAATGTGGGTTGTCAAGAAGGGTGATGTAAAAGTCGGCAATGATTCTGGTTCCACAAAGTCAGAAGAGCCACAAGGTGAGATAAAAGAGGTAAAGTCTGTATCTTCAGTGAATGTTGATGAATTTCCATCACTGAATTTTGAAAAAATCAAGCAAAAAGTTGGTAAGGTTGAAATCTCAAATCAATTCTTTACTGATCAAAAGGAATTTGATGTTGAGAAAACATTCAATGGGAATGTTAAGAAAATTTTTGGAAAAATGATTGATGGGAAAGTGAAAGGGGTTAAAGACTTTTATGCAACTAAAAAGGCAACCTACAACCCTATTGAGCAAGAATTGAAAACTCTCAAGTCTGAAAAGACTTGGGTGGAAATTCTTTTCCCTTGAACATGTGACTTGCCGGAGATCCCAAGTTTGTAATAGTGGATCAGGAATCGGCATCTTTCTTAGTAATTGATTGTGTGATTGAATCTTAAAAATGATTAAATTTTTACAGGTTAAGTGTGACTTGCCGGAGCTTCCAGGTTGGTAAGTGTGAAGCAGGAATCGGCATCTTTATTGGTAAAATGATTTTGTGTAGATATGGTATTCATACAAGTTGGTTGATGAAGGTTTACACCTACAAATGGTTAATCAAGGTCATTAGGTTGAACTTGATTGGACCATACTTACAATTGGTATATTGAAAAACAATGTGATGAATCAAATCCCGAAACCTACAAGTGATAAAATCAACAAAACTTATTTTCCGGAAAAATCATTTTGGTTAAAACAAACTTAAGTGTTTTGAAATCATAATGAGAAAATAGTTTTGTGAAAGGGGGAGTTCTGATTGTTTATGCCAAGTGAATGGCGATTTGAAGCAATTCGATATCAGTTGTCAAGTTTCTTGTACAATTTATTTTCAAATTTCCTGAAATGTGTTTGCATTTTAGGGGGAGTAGAAATTTTCAGAAAATCCAAAAACATTAGAAAATTTGAAAAAGACAAAAACATGATAAAATTAAAAATGAGTTTTAGTGTCAAAGAAGAGGAAATGATAGTACATCAGTAGACAGTCACAATATGCTAAAGAAATGTAATGTTTAAATAGCGTTAAACAGTCTCACTTATGATATGCCGATAGGTTTTTACACATTTAGTAAGCTTTTTCGGGATATAAACTTAAATTCAAACTTGCTTATTTTGTGGGGAACACTACTTGGATATATAGGTAACCCCTGAAATCTCGTTTGAAAGGTCCCTCTTTCTGAGATACTAGGTCTTTATGCTCAGTGATATCTGGGGTATTATCCCGGGACTTCTGATTTTGTGGAAGCAATGGCCTAGTCCCTGGAGAATACTTTCTGCTTGCTTGAAATATAGCGTCGCCCTCAGCAAATTTGATGAAACAATAAAATTGATAGTCATTGTTGTTGTAAACAAAAGATCCTCTAAAGGGGACACACCAAAAGTCGAGCCGTCATCTCTCTGCTGAACGGAAGTTCTGACCTGAGCTCTCACGGTTTCGTACTATAATTTATTCCCTTACAGATATCATCTGTGGTATACTCACCTATAAGACTGAATATTGGGATCTGGATACGGGAGTATATTCAAGAGGTGGGACACATGAATGAGTTTAAGTTCTTAAAACACCTAACTCATATCCTGAATCAGTTGAAATTTGTGTGAAAATTTAAGTGGATCAGTATATCGGAAATCTAAGTGAATTGTTTAATTCTTAATGTGTAACTAAGCTCAACGGTACTTGTGACTTGTCAAGAACTGATATGATCCTCTTACACAAACTCACAAAAATATTGTATGTAAATATTTCTTTACTGCATTTCATTTCTTTCAAAAATCCAAAAAGTTTTTAGTGTGTTTTAGCATAAATTTTTGAAAAATCCAAAAAGATTTTCGACAACTGATATTGGAGAGCTGATTGTCAAATCTCCAAGTGCTAAACATGATGAGCATGAGGTGAGGGGAGCTTGTGTTTAATTGAAAAATTTTTGAATATTTTTTGATACAAGTGTTCATCAGATATTATCATTGATAAATCATTCTGGTTTAATTCGAGAGGGAGTATGTACATATAAATTTGTCAAATGTTAAATTTGTGAAATTTATTTCTGGGTTAAGAATGAGCAGGTGTAGCCAGGTTTTGATCGTGAACCTGAAGATAGAGTGCCAGGTTCCGATACCTAAGGACTATGTGATTTCAACAAGCCAGACTGCGATCCCAGCATAACGAAAGGGGGAGTCTGAAGACACATGTGGAAAGAGCTAAGAGTTAGGTTGTGATTCTGGAAGAAAGAGAAGAGAGGAGATTTCAGGATACTTACAGCGTCAGATACTTCAAAGAGTTCGAGAGGACTGATAAAGACTGAAGATGCGAAGACTCGACACTGAAGACTCGTCAACATTCGAGGGGGAGTCTGTTGGTGCATGCGTCTGTCGACTTCGTCTTATATCGAGTCTTACATTAGAATTGATAGATCAGGGCACATTATACGAGAAATAGGGTAGGTTTTAGATGTGATTGAGCCCAGTCCGTTTGAAGAGTGCCAGTCCGTTTGAAGAGTGCCAGTCCGTTTGAAGAGTGACATTCCGTTTGAAGACAAAAGTTTGAAGGGTGTCATGACACTTTCAAACGAAAGGGTCCTCCCTATAAATACCTCACTTGTCTAGTTCATTTGCAACTTTCCGGTTTGTGCAACGAAGTGCTGCCGAAGTGTTGTCAGGTTATAAAACGTCATCAAATCAATCATACAACAGTTTATAGTGTAAATCTAGCTGAATTGAATTCTACACGTTTGTTTCCGCCTTTCGTGTTGAGATAAACTCTTCTGATCGACTCGTTCGGGTCTGAAAACGATCCTACAGATAGTATACAATATGGGAGATATATAGGAAAAACAGTAAGAATGCACCAAGAAGTGACACGTGTCCAAAAAAAGATTTTCATTTATTAGTATAGGAAGATATATACAAACACAAACACAAGATGGGGGAATAGTGGCAGACATACTATATATACAAACACAAGATGGGGGACTTCCCCATTGGTCCAACCAAATTACGATTTTGCCGCGTTTAAATTTAAAGTTTTGCCATTAGTTTTGTTTTTCCCCTCTCCCAGCCAAATTACGATTTTGCTCTCAGCTAAAAAAACATATTTTTGCCATTGTTTTTGTTTGTTTCCTGACAAATTACGATTTTGCCCCAGTGTAAAATTACAGGCATGCCATCGTTTTAGTTTTTTTTGCCAAAACTATGGTAGTGTTTTGTTTTAATCGGTTGGCCTAGTGTAATTTTTAGAGTTAAATGCCATTTTAGTCCCTGTGGTTTGGGCCATTTTGCCAGTTTAGTCCAAAGGTTTCATTTTTAACCTGTGGGTCCAAAAAGGTTTCACAGTTGCCATTTTAGTCCACTTGGTTAACTTCATCCATTTTTTTCTGTTAACGAGAAGGCCAATTCGGTCATTTTGTATGTAATTCTGTTAACTAAAAGGGCAATTCAGCCATATAAAATGACCGAATTGGCCTTCTCGTTAACAGAAAAAATGGATGAAGTTAACCCAGTTGACTAAAATGGCAACTGTTAAACCTTTTTGGACCCACAGGTTAAAAATGAAACATTTGGACTAAATTGGCAAAATGGCCCAAACCACAAGGACTAAAATGGCATTTAACTCTAATTTTTATTCGTATCAAGCGGTAGTTTTTCCATCGTTTTAATTTTTTTAGTAAAAGTGTGGTAGTGTTTTGTTTTAATTGGTTGACTTAATGTATTTTTTTAGATCGTGTTATGAGTAGTATGTACAAGTAACCGAAATACAGACGTACATGTTATGAGAGATAAATATTCGGCTTAGTGCCCCGCAACGCGGGTGATGCAAAAACTAGTTATAATACAACACAAATAATATTTGATAACCTACTGGTATAAAAAGAAGATATACGAAACACATCAGAGAATAACCTACTGGATACGAGATAAACCTGTTGTACGACATCTTATTGACGAAGGTTGGGCTCGAGTTTGAAGACGATGCGAGTGAAGAATTTAATCGCAACTGGCTAGATAATAATGTTTCATTTGTTTATTCAATTATTGAACATGATGTATTCAATTTTAATGAACATTATTTCTGCGTTTTATCTCACCATGAGCGGCTAGTTTTCTTGAACTAACTAGGCTCATGGTGAAAACTAGTTAGATTCTTATTATACTCTTGGTTCGGATGAGTTGGTTTTGATATATTTAATGTTTTGGTAAAAAGTCTTTTTATTATTTGGTTTTAATACGTATGCATGCTCGTTTGACTCGGATTTTATACTTGTTTTGCATGAATTTTTATTATTTTAATTTCGTATTATTTAATATAAGTTTCATGTGTTGCTCGCTTACTTTGTGTTTGTGAACTTGCTTGTGGTTTCTTGTCTATGAAAAACCCTAGGAACAAGTATTATCCTTGTTAAAACGAGTGTTCTGATACCCCTGAGACCGAGAGGAGATCCATAGCCAATTGCCTTTAGATCCTTTCAATCCTAGTTAAAACAATAAATAGATAGATTACCCCTTTTTCATCTTATGGTGAATTGTGATTAGCGAGACCGGAAGGGGATGTTTTCTTGGGTACCTTAACATATTAGCTGGTAAGACCGGGAGGTGAACCGAAACCGTTAAATCGTTTTATTTTAAGTGCCTAGTTTGGATTGTTGGGTAGCATTAGCGAGGCCGGGAGAAGATCTAGTGTGTCTTAGCAAACCCTTATTAGACGTATCCTTAGAAAAACGGTTAAAACCGAATATTCAATTCTGAGAGTGTGCGAGTTTATTAGTAGGATCCTATGCCTTGGTAGTTGCTTTTCCTCATATGATTTTGACCATGTTTAGTTCGTCTTAATATTCGTGCTAGGTTATTAGTTAAAATTAATTAAATAAAAAACCCCAAAAATATATTTTAAAATGGACTTATATTCGACGATGGTTATTTGTTGAGAGTGCTTGCATAGAGTCCTTAGGTTCGATATCCGGTCTTATCGGGTATACTACACTGCGACGGGTACACTTGCCGTACATGTGTGGTTTATAAATTTTAAATCTTGTTGATATAATTAACTATACACTTTTCACACATCAGCTGGCAGTTTCAGACACGGACACGAAAACATGACACAACCTTCATAGGTTCGTGTTTGACTTTTAACAGGTTTCGTGTCTTAAACAGGTCGACACGATGAGACCTGTTACTTTCCGTGTTGTGTTCGTGTTAACTTATTCCGTGTTAGTGTCTTATCGTGTTCATATCTTAACATGTCATATTTGACACAATATGCCAGTCCTAGACTCAACACACGAGCCCTCCAGGGTTTGTTTATGTCTTAACATATTGTGTTCATGTCTTAACAGGTCGTATGATATGCTTGTAAGTTTATTCGTGTCTTAACATGTCGTGTTCGTGTAACCTGTTTATATCAGGTTCGTGTTTGAAAAAATGATATGATAAGATTTAGTGTGGTGTTCGTGTTTCGTGTTTCGTGTTCGTGTCTTGTTGTGTTTGTGTGTTAAGAGGTCATGTCTAAAACGATATGCTTGCCCTTGTGTTTTAGTTCCACACAAAGAGGTGTGAGGAATCTAAGTTAGCCATTAGGTGGCACCACATTAATATAGTTTTTTTTCGATACCAATTTGTGAGTAGTAATGTATAAGTAATTGAAGCACAAACTTACATGTTATTAAAACTACCCCACATTTAGTTTTTTTTTTGTATATAAATAGACGCCGTTTATTCTTTTCGTAATTTTTATCTATAAAATTCCAAGTATACCGTTGCGACGTGTCTATATGTAACCACCCATCGATATAAGTTACTCAGAACCGAGTTGTGAATAGTAATGGTGTAACACACAAGTTATAGAAACTCAAGCGCACATGTAATCAAAGTTGCCTAGCAGTTTAGGTTTTTCTTTATATAAAATGACGTTACATTTTTCACATTTTTGTAATATAATATAGCATAGTATAGAATTTGGAATAAATCGTTGAAATGTGTTAATTTATCTATGATTCGATAAAGTTTTATTCGAACAAGTCATATATAGCTGATTTTTTTGGTCTTTACCATGATGAACCGAACCCATACCGTCCAAATAACATCGGTACCGGTGTCGTATTCTTTTTTATGCTTTGCTTGACATGACGGTATAAAACTCGTTGAAAACAGAGTTGTATTTGCAATAGAGTATTTTTTGGTACTATAGGCTCTAATGAGTGTCGGCACGGGAACGGTGTCGTGACTTACAAAATTCGTTTTTAGAGTTTTTGATCGATGTAAAACATGTGTCGATATTCTCTTAAACGTATCTTTTTCGGTTGCTATATGGAGCGTCAATATCATAGCGGTGTTGCAAAGAGCCGAATCATTATAGAGCATGAAGAATCTCACTAGTTTCTAAAGAATATTTGGCTGCCCTTTGTGGATTTGAACATGGTTGCGCCATTGCAACCATGACGCAGAGGCCACCACACATGAGCATAGAGAAGGGTGTCAGGGCCGGCCCAAGCTCAAGTATTTTGAGGTTTGGGCTTTGGGCCACTAAATCTATAAGGCCTCCATATTTTAGAAAAAATATATATATATACAGATATATGATATGGACAAAACGCTAGCTGGTGGAGTGGTTTGATAAGCGCTGATAATTCCTTGGAGACTCAGGTTTGAGGCTCACTCTGTGCGACTCTTTTTTGTTCAAAAAAAAAAGAGTTAATTACACAAATGGGTCATGTGGTTTATAGCTAATTTCGCCTTTGGGTACTAACTTTTTTTTTAACATGTTTAGGTCTTATGGTTTCAATTTTGTAACACCTTTGGGTACTAACACCAAAATTAGTTAATTAATGACCAAAATGCCCTTGCATTTTTTTAAGTTTATCAATGTAACACATTTGGGTACTAACACCTAGTTTTATTTAAGTTTAAATCAATTTTATAAAATCTATTTATTTTTTTATTTTCATCTTTTTATTATATTTCTTTATTAACATAAAGTCTATTTATTTTTTTATTTTCATATTTTTATTAAATTTCTTATTTAACATAAAATCTACTAGTTACACCAGTAAAATCTACTAGCTATATAGTTTTATGTAAATTAAATATCTTACTCGTTTTAAAAAATCTAAACATTACTCGTTTTCAATTTTGGATAGATAATAATAAATATAGAAACTGTATAAGTTCTAAAATAGTAAAATGTAAATGAACAAAAAAACGAGTTAAAAAAAGGTTTAATTATATGAAAGATATTTATTATTATCAATTATATCTATCCAAAATTTATTATTATCAAATATATTTATTATTTATTACTATCCAAAATAATTGATAATAAATATCTTTGATAATAATAAATTTTGGATAGATATAATTTATAATAATAAATATCTTTCATGAAAAAAATTAAACCTTTTTTTAACTCGTTTTTTTTTGTAACGTGTTGTTACATAAAGGCTTAATTTTGTAAAGGCTTAATTACATAAAGGCTTAATTTTTTTTCATGAAAGATATTTATTATTATCAATCATATCTATCCTAAATTTATTATTATCAAAGATATTTATTATTTATTACTATCCAAAGTAATTGATAATAAATATCTTTGATAATAATAAATTTTGGATAGATATAATTGATAATAATAAATATCTTTGATAATAATAAATTTTGGATAGATATAATTGATAATAATAAATATCTTTCATGAAAATAATTGATAATAAATATCTTTGATAATAATAAATTTTGGATAGATATAATTGATAATAATAAATATCTTTCATAAATATCTTTGATAATAATAAATTTTGGATAGATTTTATGTTAAATAAGAAATTTAATAAAAATATGAAAATAAAAAAATAAATAGACTTTATGTTAATAAAGAAATATAATAAAAAGATAAAAATAAAAAAAATAAATAGATTTTATAAAATTGATTTAAACTTAAATAAAATTAGGTGTTAGTACCCAAATGTGTTACATTGATAAACTTAAAAAAATGCAAGGGCATTTTGGTCATTAATTAACTAATTTTGGTGTTAGTACCCAAATGTGTTACAAAACTGAAACCATAAGACCTAAACATGTTAAAAAAAAAGTTAGTACCCAAATGCGAAATTAGCTATAAACCACAGGACCCATTTTTGTAATTAACTCAAAAAAAAAAAAAAAACAGATATATGATATGAGCCTACAAAATGGATTTAATATGGAACTAAGCCCTAACTAAAATATGTGTTTAGCCTAAAATGACCTAAAATTCTGCCTAAAATCTATGTTCATTCAGTGATATAATTGCCTAAAATTGGTTTCTTTTTTTCTTTTTTCTTTTTTGAAAAAAGACCACAAATTTTTTAGTTTACCTTAGACCACCAAAATGGTTGAACCGGTCCTGAGGGAAGTTGAGGGCGTGAAGGGCACCTTTTGTATTTCTTTTATATACAACCAAGTATATCTAGCCCGTACAACCTAATATCACATTTCACATTTCACATTAAAGCCACTCAAGTCCACAACACCCCGGAGCCCTTTTGCTTGTGCCCTTTTGCTAAACCTATGTGCTACAACGTGGTTGCATTTTCCCCCTTTAGCCCCTTTGGAACATCTCCACAATACACTCGTTATATGTTTTTATTTTTTTAATTTCAATTATATTTTTACTTTGTTATTTTATTATAATAAAATTATATAATTACATCACCTGTTTCTACTTATTATAATAACCATATTTTTTTAACGGCAAACAACATATCATAGCTTCAAAAAATATAAAATAGAGTGAATTTCAAGGATTGTCATTTATCTTTATACTCATTTTCAGGCGCTGTCCTTTATGTTTAAAATTAACGAGTTTTGGCCTTTATGTTTTCATATCATACACGTTTTGTTCTTTTGGCCTAACCCAGTTAGTTTTTTTCAGTTAAATTTGGTCTTATGCTTTGCACATGAGAGCATTTTTGTCAATTCAAAGGTAAGTTCAACGGCAGATTTACAGCTCAAAGCTTCTGCAACCTTTGAATTGACAAAAATGCCCTCATGTGCAAAGCACATGGCCAAATTTAACTGAAAAAACTAACTGGGTTAGGCCTAAAGGACAAAACGTGTATGATATGAAAACATAAAGGACAAAACTCGTCAATGTTGAACATAAAGGACAACGCCTGAAAATGGGTATAAAGATAAAGGACAATTCTTGAAATTCACTCTATAAAATATATCTTAAATAGTAGCGGGACAAATTTTGATGAAATAAATTTGATAAATTATATTCACTCTATAAAATATATCTTAAATAGTAGCGGGACAAATTTTGATGAAATAAATTTGATAAATTATTGAATAAAGTTAAAGCAATAAATAAAAGATGTATCGCCATTACCTTATACTATACTAGGTTAGAACCCCGTGTATTACACGGGTTTAATAAATATAATTTTATATAGTAAATAAAAAAATAATATATTTTTAAAAACCTCTTTTATTACGGGTGTTGAGTAAATAGAATATTATATATTAAATAATAAAAAAGTTATAGTTTTAAGAACTTCGTGTATTGTGCGGTTTGAATAAATGTAATTTTATATACAAAATAATAAAAAAGTTATATTTTTAAAAAACCTTGTGTATTCACTGGTGAAAGAAATGTAATTTTATATACAAAACAATAAAAAAAGTTATATTTAAAAAAAACTTAATGTATTGTACGGGTTAAATAAATCTAATTTTATATAGCAAATAATAAAAAAAGTTATATCTAAAAAAAACCCTCATGTATTACACAGCTTGAATAAATATAATTTTATATATCAAATAATAATAAAATTATATTTAAAAAAACTAATGGATAAAAATAAATAAAAATACATTTTGATTTAGAAAGATTTTTTTTAACAATAGAAAAACCCGTGTATTACACAGGGTTTTTAAAGATATGTAACAACCCATGTAATACACGTGGTTTTAAAGATATAATTTTTTTTTATTATTTGGTATATAAAATTACATATATTCAACCCGTACAATATGGTTCTTATAGATATAATTTTTTATTATTTAATATATAAAATTACATCTATTCAACCCGTGCAATAAAGTATGTTTTTAAAGATATATTATTTTATTATTTAGTATATAAAATTTATTTATTTAACTCGTGTAACACTGGGTTATAACCTAGTTGTTATTTATATTAAATATAAATTTGAAAATCTAACATCTAATTTCTTTTTTTCTTTGGGGTTTATATTTACTCAACATGTGTAATAAATGAGGTTTATAAAAATATATTGTTTTTTTATTTAGAATATATAAAACTACATTTATTAAATACGTGTAATACACGGGGTTCTAACCTAGTAATTAAATATTATTAACTTCCATTTTAGTTACAAAAAGTTTTAATGATCAAATATAATATAGATCGGGCACAAGTGATCTGATAAATGATGAATTGATGATGCATTGTGTGTTCTTGCCCAATTTTACTCATCTTAACAAAAAAACGTGAAATGGATAAATCTTATTGGAAAAAAAACATATACAAATTAGTATATACAAATCTAAATATTGATTTCTTAACTACTCACCTTGATAATTGATTTCGGAATACCGAATATATGTGGCAATAGGTTATACGATATTATTTTTGTATAAAAGATTTATATTAATTTAATTAATATTTTATAATTTAAATTAAATAATTATTATCTACAATTAAGGATGCTCTAGAATAATGACAAGTGTCCTTAAATTGGTTTCTTTTATTATATGTATAGATAGATAGGTTAGCTTCTGATCATAATTAATTAAATCATTTTTTTAATTTTTTTTTCAAAATCCTCATTATAATCGTTTACTTTGATTACTTCCTCTTACTTTAGTTTTTTTTTTTTTTTTCAAAATCCTCATTATAATCGTTTACTTTGATTACTTCCTCTTACTTTAGGTTAGGTTCTGATCATAATTAATTAATTCATTTTTTTTTATTTTTTTTTTCAAAATCCTCATTATAATCATTTACTCTGATTACTTCCGTGATATTTTTATTTAAATAAAATTCTATGTAATTAATAAAAAAGTAAAAAAAAAAACGCTTAAATTCAAAGAACGAACAAACTTTAAATCTTGATTTTTTCTAATTATATTTAATCTCTGATTTTTTTTCTAATTATATTTAGTGAACTTTAGAACAAATATAACTTTTGTATACTATACATATACACCATATTCTTTCAAAAAATCATTTCATAAAATGATAATTTTATCATCTTAAATTTGATTATAGAATTGTTATAACCTTTTTAAGATAACGGTTTTTTATACGTTTTTTTTGTTTTTTACAACGGGTGTCAAAACTAGGTATAATGGTGCACATAAATGATCAAATTACAACGGTGCATAAAAACCACTTTATACATGAATCGTATTCGAATATGTGTGTTCGAGAGAGAGGAGTTATATTTTTCAAACACTTTAGAAACCACTCAATATACTAATTTTGGATATCGTTTAAATTGTGAATTCCTAAAATCATCATTGTATGTTTATTAACCCATTAATAAATTATATAAACTAAAATCACGTAAAAATGGATTCAAAAACTATAGTTATTAAAATTAAAGCATGAGCAGTTAACATAAAAGACCGCATAGCGCAGTGGATTAGCGCGTTTGACTTCGGATCAAAAGGTCGTGGGTTCGACTCCCACTGTGGTCGATTTCATTTTTTAGTAGCTTTTATTTGTAGTGGATTATTTGATTAACAAAGTATGAGTGTTGTAGCTTTTATTTGTGGTGGGTTATTTGATTAACAAAGTATGAGTGTAGGATCTTTTATTTATGAATTCCAGCAAAAACTTGTATATTTCGGCCAAAATATCTAAATTTCGGCTAGTTTCCAACCCATTCATGTGAAGTTTCCAACCAAACCATTGAATTTCTAGCAATTAATCTTGTATACTTAAAAAACTGAGTTGAGTAAGAGTTAAAATCTAGCTACTTAAAATATTTACCTATAAAAATGTGTATATGACTAGCGACTAGCAAGTTCTCCAACCTTGTTGTTTTGTTGTCATTATAAAGTTTTATATTTTAGCTACTATTGTCTAATGAAAAATGAGGCATTATTAAAATCAACGTTTATATTTTGTCTTTTATAAATGATGTGTTGTTTCTACTTCTCCTTTATACAATTATATATTCATTACTTTGTTAAAATCAAAATTTGATTGAATTTATTAATCGGAATGGACGTGAACCGGTCAAGATCAGTGGTTAACAAAATTAACCGACTCGTGTTTCCAATAACCAAATAATTGATCTTACCGGTTGTGAAAATATAAACACCACATACATTTCTTTTTGGTAAGAGGACCAAACCCTAGCATTACTAAAAAAGAATCAAAGAATAACCGGTTATTTTCATAAAAAAAAAAGATTTTCATTTTTTCGGTTTTTCCCTAGTTAACCGGTACATCGGTTAAAAACCGGTTAAAAATAACCGATTATTTCTTAAAAAATCCCAAACCGACTATTAACTTACGGTTAAAAATAACCACTGATCTGGAACTCCTCAATCGGTTATTAACCGATTACGCTTTCGGTTAATAACTGGTTCTTTTGTGAACCTCTAACCCTATGTGTTCCTGAGTTTCATTAAATGAAAGAAAAGAAAAGATTAGGAAGGAAATAATTTTTAGTTGTGTTCCAGAGTTTCATTAAAGGAGAGAAGAGGAGAAAATGAGAGGTTTTTTTGCCTAAATTTAATCTTTCCAATTTGGAAAGAAACGGAGAGAAGAGAAAAGAAAATGAGAGAATCATTTCTTTTCTCCCCTTAATTTAACTCGGGAACACAGCGTAAGTTCCAAACTAGCCCAAAAATGAAAAAAGAAACTATTAACTTGGGCCTATATTTATTTTGATATCTAATACTACCCATATCTAAGGCCTAATGGCCGACATTCTACCAAATAAAAGCCTTATTTCTTTGGGCCCAATATGAAGCCCAATTATATAAGCCCAAACAATATACACTCTCAACACAGAAGAGATATCTAGAAATATAACTACACAGGTACTTGTGTTTATCCGTAGACCCTTCATTCATCCATGACAAAGTTAGTCTTGATGTATGATGATATAGATGCCGGTAAATGCATATAGACAAATAATATAATCATGACAGCATTCACAATAGATCCTCTAAGGCTATGGGTGTGGGATAAAGTCCCTAGGGGCTTTATCAGGACACATCAGCGCCACCTAGGATCCACATCAGTCAAGGGGTTTTATCATGCCTTTTCTTAACTTGCAGGGTGTGTGATAACGCCCCTTATTAAAGAAAACTAAGAAAAAAATTATTGGCTGCAAAGATGCGGGCCCACCTGATAAAGCCCTTCTTCCTCATTACCATGATAAAGCCCCATCAATGGCGCCCCGGTTTAATTTGCTTGGTGTGGATGATGGCGCCGAGGGGGGCGCTATAGGCGGTGATGTGGCACGATGGAGCCCTCCATACCCTCCGGCCTAATGTATGTGTGTAACCTCTATATTTGTGAGAGTATAAATTATTGTAAGTGGGGGAGGAGAAAAAGGAGACCAAGGAGAAAAATTTACTCTTCATCAGTAAATTTGAAGGAGATACTGTTCATCTATATAATTTTTTAATATTTTTTTAAAAGTGGCTGTGACTGGAGAAGAGAGAAAGGATAATGATAAAATTTAAAAAAATATTATTTAATTGAAAATGAGAGAGAAAAAATAGTATTTTTTAGTATAATTATAAAGATGGAGTAAAGTATTTGATTGTAATGCTCTAAGGCCATCCGTAGTCATAAAGCCCCTTGTGGGGCGTTATGCGACACGTGTCATGCCACGTCACACGGGGGGCTTTATGGGGCGTTATATCACTAGAGCCCGTAGTCATAAAGCCCCTACCCATCATTACCTAATTATTAATTTTCAATTTTATTAATTAATTATAAAAAACCTTACTTGTTTGTGATTGGTCAAAAGTTTGAAAGGAACCTCCATGACGCCGCTATTATGATCGCGCCTTTGAAAATTTTTTGGACATGGCGCCCTTCGTGGTGGTGTGCAGCGGCGCCATACGGCGCTATGGGGCTGCATACCGCCCCACTACACACAGTCTAAGAGCATTCACAATGGAACCTCCATATTATTGTCAGTGTAACCTCTATACTTTTTGAGTGGTTGTAAATAGTTGTGAGTGGAGGAGAGAAAAAATGAGAAAAATTTGTTGTTCACCAGTAAATTTGGAGGAAAAAGTTATTGTGCATCTCTATCATTTTTTAATATTTTTTTTAAAGTGATTGTGAGTGGAGAAGAGAGAAAATATATTGATAAAAGTATAAAAAATATTAATGCCCTAACGTAAATTAGAATGATTAGCTACATTGAATAAAGGTCTAAAATTATACATTATATTATTATACATATTATTTATAACTCATCATGAATAGTAAAATTCAAAATTTTATTTATTATCTTACTATTGTTATGATATTGTATTATATAAATATTTTTATTATATTTTGTTTTATGATGTCGTTACGATGTGGTTATTTTAATCAGCGTCTAGATTTAAATTTTGCTTAATACTAATGAACTACTTTTTCGATATCGTAAGTTGTAGCAAGTGTTGGTGTTGTACGGCTATTGTAACGAACCAAACTGATTGCAACCGAACAATATGGCACCGGCATCGAATATCGAAGCTTGTACCGGTATTTGTTTTTATGGTCTTTACCGATGTTAAAAGTGTGTCAATATCTTTTAAGGTCGTACCAGTATTGTGACTAACGGAACCAATTCCAACCAAACAACATCGGTACCAACATCGAATATCGAAGCTTGTACCGATATTTGTTTTTATGGTTTTTGTCGATGTAAAAACATGTTAATATCTTTTAGGGTATATAAAAACTTTTTTTTTGTTTTCTCTTTTGGTCGCTATAGCGAGTATTCGTACGATATGGTAGCGATACGATATTAGTTTATCGAAAGCAAAATCAATAAAAACAACATACCGGTACCGATACAAATGGTGTTTAGTCGGTTTCGGTTCGGTACGATAGTGGCACAATAGCTGTATTGATAGTTGTTTTTATTGTTTTCGATCAATGTAAGGTTTTCTCTTTTGATTACTATAACGAGTGCCGGTACCATAATGCACCGAACATATATCAAACAAATTTCCGCCGCGAAGCACGGAAAAAATCACTAGTTATGTTTGAATCAAACCTATAATTGTCTAAAATGACATGATAATGTCTAAGTGAACTTTTTTAATATCACTATAAATTGGTTATCATGATAATCGAGCGAGAAAGGATGATTGCCCAATTGTAGAATTCGTATAAACCATAACATAAGACGTAATAGTTTAGATTTATCAAGTAACTATTGTAACCATTTACAAACAATTATAATGAACATGTAATAAAAACTACCGTTACATTTTTGCCCCCTGTATATCCTAACAAACCGAAAACTAACCGACTATCATGACACAATATGTGACAATTGATATTTGAAACCTTTTTTATATGCATTGTTGTTTGGCCCTCGGCATCTGATACATCCTTGAAAATTACTCATTTTATATATTCCATTTATTAATCTGTTTTTCCACTACATGATCGTTTGATATTATTGCATGTTATTCAAGTAATGTGTTAGAAAATATACTATGAAAGTTTACAAGTATGAAATATGTTATTTACATGTTTACGAGTTTACATGTTGAGGGGATGAATCATGAGAAAACTAGTTTAAATGATAAAACCAAAAAGCAAACTAAAAAGCCTAAAAACATACCAATTTTTTTTTTATAAAAAATCGCTACTTTTTATGTATGGAAAAAATCTTCAAAAAAAAAAAAAAAAAAAAAACCGTTGTACTACACATGTGCACTAATACGAAAAGCCTAAACCACTTAACCCACCCCCACCAACACCCCCAAAAACCTAAACCCCCCTTCCCGAAAACCTAAAACTAAACCCTAAACATAAACCCGAAAAAAACCTAACCCCCCCCCCCCCCCCCCCACACACACACACACCAAAAAACCTCGTCCTAATCCTAAACCTCAAAAAAAAAAAAAAAAAAAAAAAAAAAAAAAAAAAAAAACCCTAAAAGCTAAACTCTACTCAAAAAACTAATTTTAAGCATGTAATGCACATTGTAGTACACATATAATGCACATGTGCAGTACAAGTTTTTTTTTTGTTTTTGAATTTTTTTATATATAAAAACTAGCGATTTTTTATAAAAAAATTGTAAAAAGAAAATTGGGTATGTTTTTTTAGCTTTTTTAGTTAGTTTTCTAGTTTTCTCATTTATATATATTTTTCTCATTATCTCTCCATACATGTTGATGGATTGGTTAATGTTACATATTTAAAGCAGTTAGTTGTATATTTTGGTTATTGTTTCACATGAAATTTTGTTACCTTTGACGGTCTTTATTTATTCTCAGGTGAATTGTGAAATGGTAGCAAAAATATGGAATCAAATTGGATGAAAAAGCTAGTGAGAAAGTGAAGATCAATTTGGAGATGAGCTGTCAAGCGTAGGCTACACCCGGCTATTTTAAATTTGAAAAATAGTCGAATCAGCCCGGGCATTTAAGCCACCTGATTAGACTAAAGGGTATGGTTTGGCCCATCCTCACGGGGATGAGCCTCCACGTAGGCGGCTCGTGGGGATGAGCCAAATTGATAATTGAAGGGGATGGAGGATGGGGCTACCCCACCTCATTATTTTATAATTTTCTAAGTTTTACTTTTATTAACTTAATAAAAACTTTATAAAAATTAACAAATACAACATAAAACAACATAAATAAATTCATTTCATAACATAAAAAAAATTACATTTCCTAAAAAAAAAAACATTTCCGAAAAATAAAAAAAATTACATTTCCTAAAAAAAAACTAAACTACTCGTCTTCGTCTTCGTCACCGTCCGCTACGTTAACGTTGTTCCAAATATGTTCTACCAAATCCTGTTGAAGGTTTATATGCGTGAAGTCGTTGGTTAGCGCGAACGAGTTTAAATCCTGTTGCGTCGGATCTACCGGGACAGTATTCCCGTAAGATGCATTCTCATCATACTCACAAATCGCCCGACCTTCGTCTTCAATAATCATGTTATGGAGCAAAATGCAAGCGTACATAATCAGGCGCAACCGCTTCGGTGTGAACGCACGTGCCGGTTGTTCAAGGACGGCCCATTTTTTTTTAAAACACCAAAACAACGTTCGATGTCTTTTCTTGCACCTTCTTGACGCTTGGCGAATTTTTTCCTTTTTTCTTCATCAGGATATGAAATAGTCTTGACAATTGTAGACCAAGACGGATATATTCCGCCAGCAAGATAATACCCGCGTCTATACTCAACCCCTGAAACTGTAAAACGGGTGTCCGGACCGATTCCATTAACGACATCGCTAAAGATCGTCGATTGGTACAGCACGTTGAGGTCGTTGAGTGAACCAGGGAACCCAAAGAAAGAATGCCAGATCCACAAATCTTGTGACGCCACGGCCTCAAGTATTAAGGTTGGATAGCCGTGATCATCCGAAAAATAATCGTTAACCAATTTCTCGTACGCTCCTTCGCGGTCTCTGTTAACCTGTATTCGTCTGGTAATAACGTTTTCAGACGATTCCTCTTCCTCTTCCTCTTCCAAAAGAATCTGCGCCGCCTTTACCACTGCGCTTGCGAAAAACATCTCCTCTTCATCTGAAGAAGAGCCGGACCACCAAGGATTAGATGCCATTGTGGATGAAGAGATATTTTTTTATAAAAGATTGGTATAAAAATGGGAGTGTTTTTTTATAAAAATGGATGAGAATGAGAGAAGAATGGGTGAAATATTGAAGAAATGGTATAAAGAATGGGTATATATTTAAATTGAAAAAGGTTTTTTTTTTATTAATTTAGCCGTTGTAACGGCTATATGGTTTGAAAGGTGGCACGACGAGATCGGCGTGGGGCTGCTGGTGAGGACGGGTGGGATGGAGGGGGGCGGTGTGGGGGACCGGCGCCGGTCCTAGCCGGGCCTCAGCCGGCCCCCACTCCTTCTAGTCTTAGGGTTTTGAAATAGGTCTTCCCTGGAGACTAAAGCACAATCAAGGACGGAATTTTGATGGTTCCAAGGCTTTGAGTCATCATTTCAACCCAAAATTAAAACCTGATTTTGACCAAGTTGAAGATTTCAACATGTAAATGAGAGGCTAAACCTATTGTGATCAACCCGGGTGTCACACCCCAACCGATAAGGGAAACATGGGGGTGCGAGCACTAAGCGTTCAGATTGCTCATGAGATTCCATAACACTAGTAATTTAAATATAGATTAAAGAGTTAAATGTCATTTTAGTCCATGTGGTTTGGGTCATTTTGTCAGTTTAGTCCAAAGGTTTCATTTTTAACCTGTGGGTCCAAAAAGGTTTCACAGTTGCCATTTTAGTCCACTGGTTTAACTTCGTCCATTTTTTCTGTTAACCAGAAGGCCATTTCGGTCATTTTATATGGCTGAATTGCCCTTTTAGTTAACAGAATTACATACAAAATGACCAAATTGACCTTCTCGTTAACAGAAAAAATGGATGAAGTTAACCAAGTGGACTAAAATAGCAACTGTGAAACCTTTTTGGACCCACAGATTAAAAATGAAACCTTTGGACTAAACTGGCAAAATGGCCCAAACCACAAGGACTAAAATGGCATTTAACTCTAGATTAAATAAATTACATGCAAGATTGTCTAAAACATCCACATAACCATCAATACCAAATACAACCACAATAGTCAGTGTTTCAAATTTTAGAATTTAACTAGGCAAGTTTCTAAGCATCAATCTAGCTTGTTTTTCCATAGTTCCAGCACCTATCAGCCTGCAACATGTATTAAAATAGAGTCAGTACAAAAATGTACCGGCGAGTATACAAGTTTGAATAATAGCATAATAGATTAAAACAGCTCTTATCCTTATGTAAATGTTAACAAAATATTTCAGCCATGCTAGTGTTCGTAGTCCAACAAGTGATAGCCCAAGTATACCGTTGCTTTGTTGTTTTCCCAAGTCTCAAGGAAAACTAGAATCCTCCTAACAATACCCCCGAGAATAATGGGGAGGTGCATCTCCTATAGCGCTACTATTGTTAAGGCGGAACTACACACCCTGGATTAAACGTTCACATAGCACAAATAGAATACAAGAATCACAAGTTTCACATACACATAGGATAGAGTTTAGTTTGCAAAAGTCTCAAGTATTGTAGTTTAATAGAATACATGTTACATCCCAAAGTTTAAAACAAAGAGGGATTGAGTATACTCACAGTGATTGCTTAACAGATTAACTGTTATTGGATCATAGGGAGCTCTTTAGGTTTAGCCTAATTAGATTACAACAGATAAGAGTCAGGCAGAATAGCGAGATTGCGCAAAGTGTCAGATAGCCATCCGATTGGGATAACTAGTGTGAGTGTGTGACGGATGGCCACTTGATCGGATGGCTATCCGATCGGGTTGCCATTCGACTCAAGTGTTGGAAGGTTCTAAAGCTCGTTGTTACTTTAATCGGATGGCAGTTCGACCGGATGCCTATCCGATCGGATTGCCATTCGACGATTAAAAGATTTAAATATCCAAGTGTTAGGGTTTATGAGGCAAGTGTCACTCGATCAGATGACGGTTCGATCGGATGGCTATCCGATCGGATTGCCACTAGATCGGGTGGTCCTTGTCCCGTCCCTAACTTGTGAAATTTCTAAGTTTCTTATTAAGCAATGATGACGTGGTACGCATTAAGACAACGGTAAACCCATCAGTTCACAGCCAATCCGATCGGGTGGGAATCACCCCAGTCCGTTCAGTCGTCCGTTCGCGACGGTGTTCATGTCAGAATTCATACGCCGGTCATCTTTTCCGGCAACAATCCTTCTCCAAACCAACTTTAGACTAATCCTTAAGTATACAGCTCGTTTACATTCAGATCTCACCGTTTTTGGTAAAAATCTTAAGAAAGCTGAAGATAAACATAGGTTTTAGCTTGAAAAGTTTAGATCTAGCATAGATTTAGTGTGACACGCATGAAATTCCTTAGATCTGGGCTAGATCTTGGCTAGAATGACGTCACACGACAGTTTGGTACAAACCGCCATGGTGATATCACCTTCAAGAGCTCAAATCCGAGAGATTTCATGGTGAAAAGTGAGTTTTCAAAGGAGAATCTCGTAGAGAATGATGTGTAGATCAAAGATGTACAAGAATCTAGTGTAAAACGTACCGAAATCGCTAAGAAATGGAAGAAATGAAGAGTGCGTGCGTCTGGTCGAGTGAGGCTGTCACATCAGTGAGAATGGTGATGTGACAGGCCTATTTATAGTGTGAGAAGGAGGGAAAGGTGGTGTGCACTCGGATCGGGTGGCCACCCGATTGGGTGGTCATCCGATCAGATTGCCACTCGGTCAATCCAATCTTTTCCGCTTAACCGTCTTTGATTCGTTTCGCGAGTTAGATTAAACGTTGCGTATTATTGGGTAAAAGTATAACTAGATTATAGTATTAACACAAAAGATCTCAAAGTTTCATAGTTTCTGCCAGTGACAAGACTCCAGTCCCTCGTTCAACCAAGTCTCAAGTTTCACAAGCCTCAAGAGTTAAGCACCAAAGTATCAAGTATCTAGATTTAGACATTCCAAGTAGCTAGAATTAGACATTCTAAGTATCTAGAATTAGACATTCCAAGCCTTTAGATTTAGACATTCCAAGTATCTAGTATATAGCATAAAATTTACCAAGTATCAAAAAGTATCAATGACCACATAGTTTAGGGACTAAAATTGACAATATCTAAAAGTCTGGGGACGCAGGTGTTACAGTCTCCCCTCCTTTAGGAGATTTCGTCCCCGAAATCTAGGAAGAAGGCTGCGCGAAGAGCTACGGATACTTGGTCTTCATCTCACTTTTCAGTTCCCAAGTGAATCTGGCGCCACACTTTCCTTCCCAACGAACCTTGACGATGGGAATTTTGCTGCGCCTCAGTCGCTTGACACCCCGATCCATGATTTTGACCGGTTTCTGTTAGACCCTAAATCGTATTTGACAAAAAGTCGCAGCGGAAACACTAACCATAAAATTTCTTTCATTATAAATACCTTAACTTGTTTAAAATTTAACTTTAACATAACTCTTTCACATAAATCCATCATTCGACTTATTTACTAAGTAAAAACATAGCTTATGTTTACTACATTATATACTTCAACGTTCCCGTACAATCTCTCTAGTGACTCGATCCTCGATCTTTATTCCTTGATGATCCTCATGATTCGTACTACCTGCGCTTACCACATAAAATTCATAACATTAGTACGCATTATAAACATACATGATTTATTCACGTTTACTTTTCATTCCGTTAACTCTTTACATCCCAGCTTTCCATCTGATCATACAATCTGTAACGAGACTTTCTTGTTGTACCTGCGTTACACTTCGTTCACAAGGCACGCTATTATTAACGTCAATACTCAATTTCATTGAATACATGCGCATACACTTTCATACATACTTACATATATGCATCCGTTCACACATAACTACTTACATACATACGTACCTACATTCATACGTACGAGCCTACATACGTGCATACCTACATACATACATGCGTACATGCCTACTTACATACCTATTACATGCCTTCACACAACCCTACATACGTGCATACATTCCTTATCTTCACGCATGCCTACATACGTATATACGCTCATATATACCTACTTGCATACATACACACATACATTCTTTCATTCGTACCACTTATATTCATACATACATACATACCTTCATACGTATCATATTCATACATACATACATACCTTCATACGTATCTACTTTCCCTAAAACAAGGAATAAACTAATCATTCTTAGCTTATACGCGTTTAAAAACGGTCCAGACGGGTTCGCAATGCATCAACAGTTAAAATAAACGATTTTCGCGAATCTGACCACCGTCGCGTAGCGCTACTGCCTAGGGCCTTGGCAGTCGCGCTACGCTACTGCCTAGTTTTTGACAGAAAGTTGCAGCTGGTGCTGTATGATTCTCAGCACGACTCGATTTCACGGAAACGAGCATAACTCTCTCGTTTTTGATCCGTTTTACCCGATTCTTTTTCCTACGTGACCGTAATTTAATTCTCCATCACATGGAGTGAAAATCCAATATTTGGGCTACCGAAATTTAGGACCTTCAAGCCTTCGGCTTACTACCCTTTTACCAAAACTTTGACCCGTTCTTGCATTTATCTATATAACATGTTTGTTTGACCTTCATTCCATATGAACCTTATAATTTCACTTTCGTCTATCACATAAGGTTCAATTTACGGTCTTTCATACATCTTTTAACCCCTTTCTACTCATTTACCTATTTTGACCCGTTAAGGGTATTTGCGCATTTTAAGGTCTTTGACTTACGAAAATCATACTTCTCGCTTTCCTACTTTTCCAAAACATTAACTTAATCAAATAGCTTGTTTCTAACAACTTTTAAGACCGTTTTTCCGATTTACCCATCAAGGGCGTTTTCGTCAACTTTGTTCCATCCTTTACAACAAAGGACTTCCTTACACATATACCCAATCCCACAACTTAACTACAACTCTAATCGCACATACCTGGCTCGGATCAAGACTATGACCCGTTTTAATACTTCATCCACTAAATTGCTAATTAATAGCAATGCATGTCCTTTCGCTAATCATTCTGTGAATTCATAATACTTGACAAACACTTCGTTAGTCAATATCGCCAAATGGTGATATCTTCACCATTTGACCCGTTATATCTAAAAGTCCATTTTAACCTCGTGGGATTTTTATTATTCCTTATCCCAACATATAACTTATTCCATTCGTTAACTCGTAACCAAAATTACCATAATACCCTTTTTCCCCTTTTAAACCATCAAACTTAGTTTCTTAACATAACCACATGTTCTGACCCATACTAAAACTTGTCGGAACATCATAATTCACATATTTACTTACCATGTTCGTAATCTATACAATAAATAGATATTCTACAAAAAGGGGTGTAAGTTTTACTTACCTAGCATCCGAACATGCTTCCCGTGTGCATTAGTCCCGTTTGACCCTTCATGCTTGAGTCCTTCACGACATGATTCCTATACTTTCATGTCACCAAATCATATTCACATTTGACTTTCTTTAGTCACAACTAACAAGCATATGACATATAATCCAATTCATATCCTTTCAAACTCATGAAATTCATCATGTAATCACAAATAACGCATATTAACATAGTATGTATCATACAACTTCCTATAATTCTACCTTTATGACAACAAACCAAATCATGCTTCTTATGCGTAGTTGACCTTCAAAAGTCAACAGTTAATCATACAAACTTTCGGCTTATCCTCATGCATCCGTATCATCATATCAACTACACACATGGGGTGTACCGTATCTTTCAGCATAGAGTACAAACTCCTAATACATGCTTCTACCATATCATAATAATCATTCAAATTTCCCCATGAACTCCATCTAAAACACACTTCACATATTAGTTAGCTAATAACTACTTCATTATCACTTTCTAAACTTATTTACTCACAACTTGCATATGATTCCACATTTAATTGTCACTTAAGCATTTCATCAAACACTTGGTGTGCATACACCTTTTATTGCACAATTTACAACTAACTTATGCATGATCTTCCAACTTCATGTATCATTCATCAAATACTTCCTACTAATCATAAAGCATCATTCACACATAACATCAACACCATATTTCTTTCAATTCATCTAACCATAGTTCATCATAACACAACATAATTCATGAATATTCAACAAGAATTGGACATGATGAACACCCATGTCATCTTAATCACCCAACTAGTGGGTTTACATCCTTAAACATCAAATTAGTCAAAATTATGCATAACACATGTTCCCTATGATGATGTAAACACATAATCTTGCTTAATTTCATACAATTTCGTGGATTGATCATAACCCACTCCTTACAATATCATCAAATCTTAAATTACAACTTACCACATGTTTGCTAGGGCTAGATTATCAAGAAAAAGAGTTCATGCATCGGATTTGAGACTAATCTCCTTGTCAATTTGAAGCTTTCTTGTGAACTAGGGTTTACACCCATTCTTGCTTCCTCCTGCTCGAACTCACGCACACACACCCAGTGTGTGTGAGAATTCTTGTTTTAATTAAACTCATATTCAATTTTGGCAATCTTAGTCCCTCATGTTCCCTCTCTTATTTATAATTGGCACAACTCTTATTCTCTAATTGTTTCTACCATACTTTTAACTAGGATAAATAACCTAGTTATTTATTTCTTGATGTACCATATTAGAACATTTAACGAATATAGACATTCGGGTTTTGGGGTGTTACAGTTTCTCCACAAAGTGTACAGTTTCGTTTATTTGCAGGTCTTCAAGGGGAACCTGTAGGTCCTCGTCGGCTAGGCATTTACGTAGGTTAGACACGTGGAACACTGGATGCACGTTGTTTAGTTCTTGTGGCAGGTCGAGTCTGTACGCCACCTTGCCAATCCTTTAGAGTATCTTGAAAGGACCCACATAGCGAGGAACGAGCTTTCCCTTCTTACCAAAATGAACTACTCCCTTCCAGGGAGATATCTTGAGAAGAACTCGGTCACCAACATCAAATTCCAGAGGCTTTTGCCTATTATCAGCATAGCTCTTTTGTCTCCTCCTAGCCTTGATCAAGTTATCACGAATTTGAAAGATCTTATCCGTTGTCTCTTGAATGATTTCAGGGCCAGTAAAATGCTTGTCACCAATCTCATGCCAGCTGAGAGGAGATCGACACTTGCGGCCATACAAAGCTTCTAAAGGAGCCATCTGAATACTTGAATGAAAGCTATTGTTGTACGAGAACTCAATCAATGGTAAACGTACATCCCAGTTACCACAAAAGTCGATGACACAAGAACGGAGCATATCTTCTAGGCCTGAATAGTTCGCTCGGTCTGTCCATCCGTCTGAGGATGAAAGGCCGTGCTAAGATTCAAATGAGAACCCATAGCGGATTGAAAAGGTTGCCAAAGACGTGAAGTAAAACGACTATCACGGTCCGATATTATGTCAAGAGGTATGCCATGACGGCATGTAATCTCTTCAGTATAGATTCGAGCAAGTTTCTCCACTTTATAATCTTCACGAATGGGAAGAAAGTGGGCTGATTTGGTCAAACGATCAATTATTACCCAGATACTATCGTGACCAAAAGGTGTTCGAGGTAATTTGGTAATAAAGTCCATAGCGATGCTATCCCATTTCCATACTGGGATTTCGGGCTATTATAAGAGTCCTGAAGGACGTTCATGCTCAGCCTTAACTTTCATACAAGTAAGGCATTTAGAAACATATACAACAATGTCCTTCTTCATACCAGGCCACCAATAAGTCCCACGCAGGTCATGGTACATCTTATCGGCGCCTGGATGAATTGAGTAACAGGATTTGTGGGCCTCATTCATAATGAGCTCACGGAGATTACCGCGATCCGGTACCCAGATGATATTGAGGTAGTATTAGAGTCCATTAGGTTTAGTTTCAAGTTGTTCAATCTTAGCGCCTTAGATTTCCACTTCTAGGCTTCCTTCATTTGCTGACGAATACTGAGCTTCACGAATACACGCATGGAGATCACTAGAGATACGAATAGCATTCACATGAGTTTTACGACTAAGAGCATCGGCCACTACATTCGCCTTGCCAGGGTGATAGCGAATTTCGCAGTCGTAGTCGTTAAGCAATTCCACCCAACGTCTCTGTCGCATGTTCAGTTCCTTTTGGTCAAAGATATGTTGAAGGCTTTTATGGTCAGTGAAAACCACACACTTAGTACCATACAAGTAGTGTTGCCATATCTTTAACGCAAACACAACTGCACCAAGCTCCAGATCGTGAGTAGTATAGTTTTTCTCATGTATTTTGAGTTGGCGAGAAGCATAAGCAATAACCTTGTCCCGCTGCATGAGCACACATCCCAATCCACGGTTCGAGGCATCACAATATACCATGAAATCGTCATTCCCATCAGGGAGAGTAAGAACAGGGGCATTACACAAAAGAGTCTTAAGAGTCTGAAAAGATTTCTCTTGCTCGGGACCTCAAGCAAAAGGTATCTCTTTCTGAATCAATGAAGTAAGAGGAACAACGATCTTAGAGAAGTCCGAGATGAATCGGCGGTAATAACCCGCCAATCCTAGGAAGGAACGAATCTCAGATGCAGATTTAGGCGTACTCCAATTCTTCACAGCTTCGATTTTAGACGGGTCAACATGAATACCTTGCTTACTAACGACGTGACCAAGAAATTGCACTTCATTAATCCAAAACTCACACTTAGAAAATTTAGCATACAAACGTTCACGACGTAAGAGTTCAAGCATCAAGCATAAATGTCGAGCATGATCAGCTTTACTTTTAGAATAAATGAGAATATCATCAATAAAGACTATAAAAAAACGATCCAAATAGGGCTTACAAACACGATTCATGAGATCCATGAACACGGTGGGTGCGTTGGTCAGTCCAAATGGCATGACCACGAACTCATAGTGTCCATAACGAGTACGAAATGCGGTTTTGGGTACATCATCTTCGAGAACTCGAAGCTGATGATAACCAGAACGAAGATCGATTTTTGAGAAACAGGACGTGCCTTGTAGTTGGTCAAATAGATCATCAATACGAGGAAGGGGATAACGATTCTTAATGGTAAGCTTATTAAGTTCACGATAGTCGATACACATACGAAACAAGCCATCTTTCTTCTTGACGAATAGTACGGGAGCACCCCACGGGGTGGTACTTGGGCGAATAAATCCCTTGTCGAGTAGTTCCTGAAGCTGACTAGATAATTCTTGCATTTCGGAAGGTGCAAGACGATAGGGAGCCTTGGCGACATGAGTCACACCAGGTACGAGATCAATACGAAAATCAACAGATCTAGGAGGAGGAAGACCAGGAAGATCCTCAGGAAAGACATCAGGGAAATCACACACTCTTGGAACCTCGGTTATGTCCTTCCCCTTGCCCTTTTGTTCCACCACGTGGGCCAAGAAGGCAAAGTTTTGTTTACGTAAGCATTTGTTTGCTTGAGTGCATGACATCAGTCTTAGTCCTTTCGAAGGTCGGTCCCCATAAACATGCAAAATATCACCGGACGGGAGAGGTAAACGAACAACCTTCTCGTGACAAGCAATTTCGGCATGATTCTCACGCAACCAATCCATACCGATTATGACATCAAAACTACCCAGTCGCATGGGTATGAGATCAACAGAGAAGACGTGATCGTTAAGAGTCATGGAACAATCATGCAAGATAGAATCAACGAGAATCGACTTACCGTTGGCGACCTCGACAGAGAACGACTCAGGTAACTTGGAGCGTGTACAGTTTATCAAAGACTCAAATTCCACGGACACAAAACTTCTATCGGCACCGATATCAAATAGAATCGAAGCATAAAGGTTATTGACGAGAAACATACCATTCACCACATCGTTGTTGTTTCGAGCCTGGTTAGCATTGAGGTTGAATGCTCGTCCACGAGCGGCTGCTTATTGCTCTTGGTTCAGCTGGGGGCAATGATTACGGAGATGAGTAGTGTCTCCACACTGAAAACACGCTCATACGGCGTTGACTAGTCCTGGATTCGGCAGAGGAGCTGGGAGAGCTGGTTGAGCTGGAGCTTGCTAAGCGGGTTGAGCAGCATTAGCTTGGCGACAGTAAGGAGTCGTGTGACCATAGAGGTTGCAGTTGGTACACAAACGACATGCTGAGGTAGTAGGGTGATGAAAATTGCAGGTCGTACACTTGGGGTAAGACCCAGAGTACTGCTTCTTGACTTCAGGTGTAGCAGGGTTCTGAGCAGTAGCAACAGGAGCAGGCTTAGCAGCAGGATTCGCAGTAGGAACAATAGAATTGCATCCGGAACCCTGAGACTTTCGCCTCTTGTTCTTACTGCCACTTGGCTGCTGGGTAACTTGATGTGCAGACTTGGAGGGAGCTATGTTAGCAAACTGCTTATCACGAACGCGGTTGTTGTTGAGACTAGCTGCAAGACGATAGACTTCCTCAATAGTTTCGAGCTGAGCTGCTTCAATAGAATCACGCATAGCCGGAGGTAGACCATTGATGTACTTGATTATCATGCGTTTAGGGGTAGAAACCAAGTGAGGAACAATCAAGCTGAGCTGCTTAAACTGGGTATTATAAGCCGGATTATCATCACCAATCTGCTTCAAGTGCCAAAACTCTTCTTCAAGCTTCAATTGTTCATGAGGAGGGCATAATTCAAGCATCATCAATTCTCGCACCTCAGCCCATGGAAGAGCATAGGCTTCTTCGTTCGAACGGATGTTTCTCTCAATTGACCACCACTCCAACGCTTTTCCTTGAAACAATCCTGTTGCACTTCTAGTCTTTAGCTTCTGTGGGCGCTCGCTGTTAATGAAGGTAACCTCGATGCTGTCAAACCACTCGAGCATAGCAGTCACCCCATCACTGCCCGTGAAAGACTTAGGGTTGCAAGAGATAAAATGCTTGTAGTTGAACTTTGTAGACTTTTCCTTCTCCGTCTTAGAGTCAACAGAAGAGGGCGGAGTGTTCGATCCTTGGATCTCAGAGAGGATCTTTGGCATGACTCGTGCGATCTGGTCGGCTATGAAGGACATCATCTTCTTCTGAGACTTTTCCCTGGATCTCTTGAGAGTGTCGGAGAGCTTTCGAGAAGACATCCTAATGATCCAACAAGAGGATCGTATAAGTCTAGGTTCACATAGTCTCACAATATAGGTTCACACACGATAGATTAAAGACTCAAGATTCAACAAGATTCACAAAGCTCGCAATAGTTTTAACACCACAACCCACGACCTTCACATGGCACGTTGTACGAAGTTTGGCAACATGTCAGAAACGCTTATATATAGGAAGTACCAGCGGCGTATCCACGACGCTTCGGGCATATTGCTTTCGCCTCGTACTCGGTGTCATGTTACGTGTCGCGAACACACTCATCATCATTATCATGGATCCAAATAGTTTTCAATAGATTTCGATAGGTTCGAATAGCCTTCAATAATTTCGTTAGACTTCAATAGATCCAATAGACTTCCATAGTTTTCAATAGATTCACATAGATTAGTATTAACACTCCAAACAATGAAATCCCGCATGGCACGTGCTACGAAAGTTCGGCAACATGACGGAAGCACTTATATACAGGAAGTACCAGCGGCGTATCCACCGTGCTTCAATCATGCCACGTCCGTCTCGTCATCGGTGTCATGCTTCATTAACCTCGACATTAGAATTCACCACAAGCTCCCATAGATTGACAAAATAGATTCAACAACATGGATTAACCCAAATAGACTTCACAACTTCAACCCGAGCCTACAAAACTACGAACTTCACTTAGCACGTGGTACGAAGGTTCGGTAACATGCCGGAAACACTTATATATAGGAAGTAGCAGCGGCGTATCCACCATGCTTCGGACATGCCACTTCCGCCTCATCTTCGGCGCTAGGCTACGTTTCGTATTTTGTTTCTCAAAATAGCACATACATAGATTACACATGGATTTCACTAGGGTACTCACTAGATTACACATAGTTTTCAATAGATTGCACAAATAGTTCTTCCATAGTCTTAGAATTCAACAACATCACCGTCGATCCGTAGACACTAAGTCTCGCATGGCACTTGGTATGAAAGTTGGTAACATGTCGGAAACACTTATATATAGGAAGTACCAGCGGCGTATCCACCATGTTTCGGACACGTCACTTTACCCCCGTATCCCATGCCATGTTACATCTAGTGCCTTATAACCACAATATCACATAGATTGATCAGATGGGTTAACACCGTAGATAAACCTCTTAAATTTAGTTTGATCCTGAGAGATTAGAATTTAGGCTTTAGATTGTGGACATACGTGTGATTTGTATAAAGAGCTTCAAAATAAACAAGGAATCAAGATAAATGAAGAATCGAGTTTAACACCATATGTAAAATCGAGGTAACATAAAAGATGGGCTTATAAAACATAGAGTGTTCCGGGTAGAGGAACGGTGACTAACCAAAGTGATTCGAACCCCTTTCGAATTGAGGTAACGTGTCTTGACTTACTTAGACAAATACGTCATCGATGTTAGGCCTACGATATTTGTCCATTTGGTCATTTCACGTTTCTAATTGAATGGAAGTTTCGAGACTTTGGCGAGACATGAAAACATCAAAGAGTGGGACTAGTCATCAAGGTCTGTGTTTCACCTCTATCTTGACAACATCGTTCCCTGATAGCGTTGGTACTTATCCGTAGACAAGACCTACTAGAATAGTACGGAGATTTTCCATCAAGGTTCGGATGTCACTCCTGACTTGAGGGCAAACCTCGTGCAAAAATACAAACACTGGTTAACAGCGTTTTTGAAGTATTAAGTGTATATTGTGTCAGCCTTAGGAAAGGCATTGTAAACTTAGCAGGAAAGTGTGCTACTAGGAAGCAGATACGGTAGAATGCATAAGTCTTAAACAACAGATAAGAATCAAGATTCCTAGAACTATAGACTAGGGCAAGTATTTCTACTTATCCTAATTCCCTATAGTTATGGCTCTGATACCAATCTGTCACACCCCAACCGATGGCGGAAACATCGGGGTGCGAGCACTAAGCGTTCAGATTGCCCATGAGATTCCATAACACTAGTAATTTCAATATAGATTAAATAAATTACATGCAAGATTGTCTAAAACATCCACATAACCATCAAATACAACCACAATAGTCATTGTTTCAAATTCTAGAATTTAACTAGGCGAGTTTCTAAGCATTAACCTAGCTTGTTTTTCCATAGTTCCAGCACCTATCAGCCTGCAACATGTATTAAAATAGAGTCAGTACAAAAATTTACCAGTGAGTATACAAGTTTGAATAACCATCAAATACAACCACAATAGTCATTGTTTCAAATTCTAGAATTTAACTAGGCGAGTTTCTAAGCATCAACCTAGCTTGTTTTTCCATAGTTCCAGCACCTATCAGCCTGCAACATGTATTAAAATAGAGTCAGTACAAAAATGTACCAGTGAGTATACAAGTTTGAATAATAGCATAATAGATTAAAACAACTCATATCCTTATGTAAATGTTTACAAAATAGTTTCAGCCATGCTAGTGTTCGCAGTCCAACAAGTGATAGCCCAAGTATCCCGATGCTTTGTTGTTTTCCCAAGTCTCAAGGAAAACTAGAATCCTCCTAACAATACCCCCGAGAATAATGGGGAGGTGCATCCCCTATAGTGTGACACCTGTGCTTGAAATCATTATAAATAGTTCAGTTATCAATAAAACAATGTTATTTGATCCCAATGTTTGTTTTATTATGTTTGACATTTTTCATGTTTTGATTTTTGTTCAATTTCAAACTCTATATCGCTTTCTGGAACGTTATACGCAAACCGATGCGTAAACGTAATCAGTTTAACGTGACAAACACTCTGAAACGTCAAATTATTCTTAACATACCTTAAATAACCTTTACATAACTTAGAAATAAGTTTTGAAGGCTTTGGTATGGCAAAATCAAGTTTATTCACTTACAGGGACAAAATTTGACAAACTATTAAAGTATGCCGATTCGTACTGTAACGAACATTCTGGAACATGATCATAAGTTAAACATACCCTAAATATCCTTTGCATAGCTTAGAAATAGGCTTTGAGGAGTTCGGTGTGCTAAAATAAACTTTTTGGTCATTCAGGGACTAAAAGCGTCAAAAAGTGCATAAGTTTGCATTTTCGCGCATATCTTATATTCTGAATACATCCGGACATCCAAAAAATTTTGTAATCATTAAAATATTTTATTTTAGTGATTTGTATGCTAAAACTTCACTCGTTTCGCAATTTGGATCGTTTTCGGTTCCGTTACGACTTCCGTCGTAATTAACCGAACAACGCAACCGTACAGCCAAATGAACCGACATCCGTAACATTTCTGAGCATATTTAAAGTTCCCTATGCTTTAACATCCTTATGGAGATTAAAAATGGGTTTGACGGGTGTTAGAAGTGCCAAAACACGTCAATACGCACACAGGGACCAAAACTGACATTTTGCAAAACTTGCTGGTCTGCAAGGCCCATACGGACCGTAAGGGACCTTATACGGTCCGTAAGCATGCCCCAAATAGCAGAAACTGGTTTCCAGCTTGATCCAGCTGTTCCCCATGTGTGCAAATGGTTTTGGGCAATCTATGGGCTGGTTTAGGGGTGCTCATGGTATTCTAAATCAGAGGGTGCACTTGTACGGCTCAGATTGAAACTCGGATTTTAAGAAACGATCCTAACGGTTCTCCGAAATCTATATAAACCCCCATCCATTTCACTTGAACTCACACTTCATCTGATTCATTCTCTAAGTTGGGGTGTTTGCACTTCATACCTGAGAATAATTAGATCAAACATCCATTTATTGGACCCGTTGTAAGTATTCTTTCATTCTTTTATGCGTTTTAAGCGTGAAAGTCAAACAGTGTTTGACTTTCTGCTTTGACCAGTCAATGGTCAACACGAAGTTCGTTTGAACTTCATAACGTGAGCGTAATCACGATGGTTTTAGTCTCTTGTGACTATACCTACTGATTACCACGTTATCTAGGCATAGTGACGAGTCGTAGTTTCGGTCAGAATGCACATTCTTGCGTATTTTGTAACCAAACTACTTTTAGGTATCAAGACCCTTTGTTTTGATACCAAACTTGTTTTCAATCTTCGTTAAACATGTTTTAACATCTTAAGCTCGTCACTTTAGGTTTAGTGCTTATATAGGGTCGTAAGGTAAGCGATCTAAACAATCGCTTAGACTTTCGAACCCGACCCATTTGGTCGATCATTAGGATCTGACCAAACACATTTCGTGACCATAGTTGCATAAGGAATAACCTTCCGAGGTTATACTTTATGGTCACTTAGTCTACATAGTTGTATGATAGGAAATTATATGCCTTAGGAAAAATGACCAAAATACCCTTTTTACGCATAAATTCATTTTAAGCATATGTAACCTAAATCTTGACATCTAAACTGATTAGGCAACATTGTTAGACATGTTAAGGCAAATTTTACTTATCATAGGACTAGTTAGGCGGTCCGAACGCATTTTACGCGAACGACGCGTTAAAGTAGCGTAAGCTACCTAAATGGGTCGTGATAGGTCGTAAGCACTTAGGATAGGTTCCGTTTTAGAATGTAGACTTTGTTAAACCATATTACACGAGTTCATATACTCATTTGGTTTACAAAACCACATTTTATTCGATCCTTCGATTTAGGTCCGTTTATTAATGTAGTTACCTATATTAGGTGCCGTTTGATTCCGTGATCTTTCTAGCATTGCTTGGTGGTTATCTAAAGACTATTGAGCAATCTAAAGTGAGTACATAGTCCCCTCTTTTACTATTTTTCAAACAATTTGGGGTGAAACACATGTGCCTACTTGTTACTTTCGTGCTTTCCATGTTTTCATATCGTATGCTTGTTATGTTCATTAGTACACATATAGTACATGATTTTGATTACATTTTATGCTATGTATGTCCATTTAGTAAATACTTAGTACATTGTTTTACATTTCATTTCTGATGCATATGCTCTCGTAGCATATGGACACATTGTTTTACATTTCTATCTTGTATGTTCACTTAGCATACTAGGTACATTGTTTTCATAAAACATGCTTACATTTGGTATGACATTTGGTTTGTTTAACGAACTAAAATACGTTCATTAACATTCGCTATGCCGCTCGGTAGTAAGTAGTGGTACCATAGGACTTGACAACTCCCATTCCTGATATCCTAGGTTTGTTTGGATGTAAGGAATGACTGAATCCGAAAACATTTTTGATAACCTTTACTCTAAGGTTATCCTACAGTCTTAAGGCTTGAATGTATGCATTTAACATTAGCACATAAGTGTTTGTATCAGTATAGCATGCATTTTTACAAAACATATCTTTGCTTTAGACTGTGTTTTACATCAATTACGTTGTTTTGTACATTCTTCTTATAGGGTTGAGTAAATACTTTTATTCACTATACATTACATTTGTTTACATAATAACATTTTAACATTTGTTTGAACATTACATTATGGTGGTTTGTTTGGGTAAGTGATTTACATAATGAGGCGACGTGTAATATGATAAAAGTATGGTGGATACGCCGCTGGTACTTCCTATATATAAGTGCTTTTAGGATATTACATATCGTAGCGTTATTTAAACAATTTCAATTTAGACATATTACATTTTGCACAAATAACATACCTTCACATAAACATTGTTTTACAAACAGTTTAATTTATACAAACTCATTTTACTTGGTTAATTATTTAACCATACACATTTCTTTTAAATAATCTGATTTCTTATCACATTTTCGTATAATTTATAAAAGAAAACACTTAACAAGATTCATGACCAACTTTTATTAAACATTTCTTTAAACTTAAGTCATGAATCCTATTTTTAACAAAACCTATGTATCTCACAGGCATTTTTATGCTGACATACCTATTTTCACATGTGTTTTCAGGAGCTGTTGCATAGGATGATCGAGACACACTTAGGCGGACTTGTGCCTTAGTGAGTTAAAATGAAGCTAGACTAGTTTAATCATGTTATGTACTCTTTGTTTCTTGTTTTAAGACAATGTATTTCACCTTTGTTTATAAATAAAACAAAACTTTAATTACCATGGTTGTGAAACAATAATTCTGTTACAACACTCCCCGACGTTTCCGCCGCGGTTTAGTTGTTTTACGCGGTCGGGGTGTGACAGAAGTGTTGGAATCAGAGCCAATGGTTTTAGGGAATTAGGTTATTAGTAATGCTTTGACCTAGACTATAACCTTTCTAGGACCCCAACACAAGTTATCTTGTGTTTAGATCTTAAAACATGCACTTCACCTATCCTTAGGTGATTGCCAAAACAAGAACATAATTTTTCAAAATGATTTTGAAAATTCAATCATCCGTTTTTTTTTGAATGATTCTTTTGGCCTTATGCCTTCCAAGTTTTCAAAATCTCGTCAAAGTTTTGGGTCTAAATAGTGTGAACACGTGCAAACTGGAAGGGTGAATGCCTGTACCTCGAATTTTCTGTCTAAGGCTAGAGTGTTCGTACAAATCCACATAATCGGACCAGTCACTCTTACCTGTGAACTCTTAGGGTGAGTGTTCACTTATAGGCGAGCATGTCTTCGCGATACATTATTTTTGACCCATTTACTTTGATTAGTCACTGTGTGTCGTTTGTTTGCTTTGTGGTACAAACGAATGACCACCATCTTTGCTTTTGTCGATTTTTGTATCATCTCATTCTTTTCATCTAATCATCTCACTCGTTTTCTCTCATGTTTCCTCTTTTAGAATGCCTCCTCGACACGAAAATCCACTACCTAATGCCAAAATGGCAGCTATCATGGCGCAGCATATGGCTGTTGTACTCCCAGACATTATTGCTCAAGTTAACCAAGCCAACAATAACCAAAATGCATCATGCAATTTCAAGAGTTTTAATTCGGCTAAACCACTCAAGTTTAGTGGTTCTGAAGGAGCAACTAGGCTCCTACAGTGGTTCGAGAGCATTGAGAGTACGTTTCATCACGTTCAGTGTCCTGAAAATCAGAAAGTCGAGTTTGCTTCCAGTGTGTTTCAGAAGAGGGCTCTTACATGGTGGAAAGGAGTTATGAGGGACCATGGTGCTGAGGTTGCTTTAGCACAGACTTGGGCCGAGCTTAGGGCTCTTATGATGAGGGAATTCTGTCCTCGTCATGAGCTGAGAGCTTTAGAAAGGGAGTTTGATGACTTGAAGTAGGATAGTGGTGAGCACCAGGCTTACACAGATAGGTATGAAGAGTTGAGCTTACTTTGCCCTACCATGGTTACCCCACTCGAGAAGGCTATCGAGAGGTATATTGATGGCTTACCTGACTCCGTTCAAGACATCGTCACTGGTAGTAACCCTACCACAGTTCGTCAGGCAATCGAGCTATCTGTGACATTGACTGAGTCGCAGATCAGAAAGGGGAAGCTTCATAGGAAGGGTGACAAGGATAAGAAGCAAACATCTGATAAGGGTGAGAACAAGAAGGGAAATAAAGCTGGGTCTACTAAGAAGTTTAGGAAACGCAAGGCTTCCCAAAACTTCACCGTTACTGCACAGGTCAATCAAGCTGCTCCAAATCAACCTGCGCAACCACTTGCCAAGAAACCATACCTTGGCAATGCACCTCTGTGCAACAGGTGTAACGGTCATCATTAGCCACAAATCCAGTGTCGTTATTGTACCAATTGTGGAAGATCTGGTCATCTCGTCACCACATGTCGTCTTCCTGCAAATCGGAATCAAGCAGCTCAGAACCCAGCTCAGCAAGCTGCTCAGCCTCCTGCTCAATAACAAGCTCAAGCTTCACGACCTCACTATCCTCCTGGTTCGTGCTACAACTATGGGGATCTGACCCACTACAGAAACCAGTGTCCAAGGTTAGCAAATGCAAATCAGAATCAGGCTCAGGCTCGAGGTCGAGTCTTCAACATGAATGCTAACAAAGCGCTTACAGACAACGAGGTGGTGAACGGTACGTTCTTTGTTAACAATCATTCTGCTTCTGTTCTTTTTGATTCGGGTGCCGACAAGAGTTTTGTGTCATTGTCTTTAGAGCCATTGCTTCGCATGTCTAGAACGAAACTAGGAAAGCCCTTGACAGTAGAGGTAGCTAGTGGTGAACCCGTTGTTCTTGATTCTGTTCTTGGTAACTGCCAGTTGAACCTTAACAACCATCTTTTTCCTATCGAGCTCACACCAATGCAACTTGGGAGTTTCGACGTTATAGTGGGTATGGATTGGTTAGCCAAGCATCACGCAGAGGTAGTTTGTTTCAAGAAGATTTTTCGTATTCCTCTTTCAACAGGTAAGATCCTAGAGGTTCATGGTGAGAAACCTACTAGTAGCCTCAAACTCATGTCTTGTACTCAGGCTCGGAAGTATCTACGAAAGAACTATGTGGCCTTCTTGGCACATGTTGTAGCAGATAAAGGCAAAGGTGATGTGCACAAAATGCAACATATAAATTACATCAATTGTGGCATAAAACTAACCCTTTTTTAGTACTAATGTTGGAAAAAGTGTGTTTTTGTCTTCCTTTTGTATTTTCAGGATTAAATGAGCTCAAATTAACAAAAGAAGCAAAAAGGCAGCTAAATCTAACATAAATACAAGAAAAGGAACAAACGTGGCATGCCCGACCCCCGACAGCATCTTCCTAAGCAAAATCAAGAAGACAGAAGACTGAACACGCCCCATGCCCAGTGAACACGAGGGCGTGCCCAAGTGCCAGCATAAAAGATAAAGCTATATAAGCTTCTATCACCCACCACGTGGGCGTGCCCAGCGGACACGAGGCCGTGGTCAACTCTAAGATTCGCAGAATCTGAGGAAATCTTGATAGTACAGATATGCTTCTGCACACGGGGGCGTGGTCAACTAATGCAGACAAACTGCAATTAATGAAGGAAGATAAGAGGATGGACACGAGGCCGTGCCCAATGGACACGGGGCCGTGCCCGAGCTGCTGTTCAGGCTATAAATAGGGGTGCTTGGCTTATTTGCAAACCATCCCTTGGCACACCACCTCTCTCACACTTCACCCACCACCCACCCACCACCATCACAACACCATCATCCACCACCATCATCCATTATCCATCATAGAGTGTGTGAGTCGTCTCGGGATCCAAGATTGATCGTAAGAGTTCTTGACAATCAAAGGCCATGTTTGCCTAAGTCTCTTACATCACTTGGTGAAGAAAAGTGTCTAGTGTAATACTTTTTATTTTTAATCTTTTCGCACTTTTTACTTGGTTATGTATTAATGACTTTAATAACTAGTTTCTTATGTTGAAGGTGATTCTTCCTTATCGTTTGTCCGTGGTGTCCTGGCATTATTTTACTGTCTATATAAAATAAAAGATTTTTACCGTTCATATCTCCATGGTCTATATGGAGGTATGTTGGCTACCTGGTAGGGGGTTAAGGGAACGGTTTGGTAAGAGTCTTACCTTGTTCAGTGTATAGATCCTGCAAGGACCTGGGTCAAATTTAGTAGGACCTCCTTCAATACCCACCGGTATTGGATGGCGAGGGTCCAAACTCTTTGATCCCCTCATATGTAAGCTAATATTAATACTTTAACCCGACTACTTAGGACTGTATCCCTGCTGACTCAGACGACTTAGCCGAGGGTAACGTCACCTTCAAAAGAGGGGCCTGCCATAATATGCATTAATAACTTAATTAATTATCTTTCATTAATCCGACCCTTTAGGATTGTATCCTTGCTGACTCAAACTACTGGGTTGAGGGTAACGTCACCTTCAAAAGAGGGGCCTACTACAATAACTAAGATAATTTCTTAAAAAGTGCAAAAGTGCGGAAATAATCAAAGGTTACACTAAACACGAGTCGGAGCCAAGTGATTCATCTTGTCTATCTGTTTTTATTTTTATTTTATTTTTCAGCATTTTAGTTAATTTTTATTTTTCTAGTTTAAAAACTTTTTTTCTAACCTTTTGATTTGATTAGACGTTGAGGATAAACCGGTACTAAAAGCTCTTGTGTCCTTGGACGACCTCGGTATCTTGCCAACACTATACTACGGTCACGATGGGTGCACTTGCCCATATGTGTGTTTGGTGTTAGTAAAATATCGTGTTTTATAAATTTAAAACTTGGCTAAAAAGTGTTAAAAAGGGCTTAACATATACACTAAAAACTGATAACACTCACGCACATCAAGTTTTTTGGCGCCGTTGCCGGGGACACAAGGATTTTAAGAAAGCTTAAAATCGACGGCCTAATCAGTTTTTCAAAAAAAAATTTAAACGCGCGCATATTTTTCTGCATTTTAGTTTAGTTTTGCATTTACAGTAAGTTGAAAACGGGCCGTGCTCACTGAACACGGGGCCGTGCTGCATATTTTTCATAAAACACCCAGATACAGAGCTTGAACACGGGGCCGTGTCCACTGAACACGCCCCGTGGTCAACGAAATCAGCAACTTTAATTAAAACGCCCAGATACAGATTCTGTACACGGGGCCGTGCCCAGCCTCTGTTTTCGTTTTTATTTTTTGTTTTCTGATCTCGAGACTTGGTTGTGGTCTGCTGAGTGATTCTTATGGATCAATACTCAGGAGGTTACAACTACACCTATGAGGAGGATGATTATAGGAATAATTATTGCACTAATTGTGGTGACCCGCACTTGGTTCAATATTGTAACTTATATCAACCATCCACTTCATACACCTACTATGAGGAACCCAGGCATGAGCCATCAACTTCATACACATCCCATGAAGACCAAAGGTATGAACCTCCTCCCTCATACTCATATTTTGATGAACCAAGGTATGAGCCTTCTTACTCATACTTTGAGGAACCAAGATATGAGCCACCACCTTCATATGCTTACTATGAGGAACCATGGTGTGAACAACCCACCTCATATGAGTATTATGAAGAACAAAATTACGACCCTTATCCATCATATACTTACAATGAAGAACAATGGTGTGAACCATCTACTTCATATGGGTATTATGAGGAACAAAGGATCAAACAACCGGATTCAAGCTTTGAAAATCCAGATCCTTACTCTATCACCGAAGTGACCGATAGGATATTAGAACACCTTAAAACTATCGAGCGCTACATAAAAGAATCTCGCGCAAGGGAAGAGGAGTCCCGCGCAAGAGAAGAATTAAATAAAGAAGAGATAGTTGAAAGTGTAAAAATGGAGGAACAAATAAGTGAAGAGCCAACACATGAGTTAAACAATGAAAAAGGTGAGTCCGTTAACGTTAAAATTCAAGAAGTGTCTAATTTTGAAGAAATTAATCTCTTGTCACCTTCTTTTGAAAATAATTGTTTAGTTCCTACTCATGCTAAGTTTTTAAAAGAGTTAAACACTAACACGAAAATTGACGAAACGGTAAGCGTTAAGTTAACTAATGATCAAACCTCGCTAATAAAAGGAGACCCATTTGAAATCAACATTACACCGGTTCCATGTTTTTTTTCAAAATTCATTTATTAGTAATGTCACAATTGATAAAGATCTTTGTGTTAACATAATGCCCAACTACATTTTTGAAAAATTAAGTATTAGTGATTTCTCTCCACTTCAAATACCCATTTTTCTATCTAATCGGAAAATAATAAAATCAATCGGTGTAGTTGAGGATGTCTTGGTTCAAACAAATCAAATAGTAATCCCCACCGACTTTGTCATCCTTGATGATGCTCCTCTAGTGTTGGGACGACCCTTTGTAAAAACTCACGAGGCTTTGAAAAACCGGAAGTACAACAATCTACCTCTTCAATTAGGGGCATTTAAAAAGAGTGTCGATCTTGAGCGATCAATGAAATATCCATTCGGCAATAATGACCCCCTAATTGAAGATGAAGATGAACCACCCGATACAAGTGAAAAGATTGACCACTTTGTTGAAGAAGAGGTCGCTATAGAAGAAACTTTTAAAGTTCTTGATCAAAATGAGCAACCCAATAAGGAGTCTCCTAAAGACCCACCTCTTGAGCTCAAAGAACTTCCAAAAGGTTTGGAATATGCTTTTCTAGACAAAGATGGTAAATCACCTGTAATTATTTTGTCTAAGTTAAGTAGTTTAGAAAAAGAAAAATTAATTAATCTTTTGAGAAAACACAAAAATGCGATTGCTTGGAAGCTTGTAGATATTAAAGGAATAAGTCCTCCATGTGCACACACAAAATTTTAATGCATGATGACTACAAATCGGTAATACAACCACAAAGTCGAGTAAATCCAAATGTTCAAGAAGTGGTTAAAAACGAAGTCATCAAATTACTTGACACCGGACTTATTCATCCTATCTCCGATAGTCCTTGGGTAAGTCCCGTCCAAGTAGTTCCAAAGAAAGGAGGTATGACGGTAATAACTAACGAAAAGAATGAATTAATACCAACGAGAACCGTCACAGGATGGAGAGTATGTATAGATTATAAGCGATTAAATGAAGCAACAAGGAAAGATCACTTTCCTTTGCCCTTTATTGATCAAATGTTAGAAAGATTATCCGGTCATAAATTTTACTGTTTCTTGGATGGTTTTTCAGGTTACTTTCAAATCCTGATAGAACCCGAAGACCAAGAAAACACAACCTTCACATGTCCCTATGGAACTTTTGCTTATCGACGCATGCCATTTGGTCTATGTAATGCCCCCGCAACCTTCCAACGTTGCATGGTGGCCATCTTCCATGACATGATAGAAAAAACAATGGAAGTCTTCATGGACGACTTTTCTATCTTTGGGGATTCATACGACCAATGCCTCGATAACCTTGAACGAATGCTATCCCGATGTGAGGAAACTAACCTCGCCCTTCCTTAATTGGGAAAAAAGCCATTTCATGGTAACGGAGGGAATAGTACTCGGTCACAAGATCTCAAGCGAAGGAATGGAGGTTGATCGAGCCAAAATAGACACTATCTCTCGATTACCACCCCCATCCTCCATTAGAGCTATCAGAAGTTTCCTAGGGCATGCCGGATTTTATAGGCGGTTTATCAAAGACTTTTCTAAAATTTCAAGGCCTCTAACAAAATTACTTGAAAAGGATGCCCCTTTCATCTTTGACAAGGATTGCACTCAAGCATTTCTAACCCTAAAGGAAATGCTAGTCAATGCACCTATCATGATAGCGCCTGATTGGAAATTTCTTTTCGAAATCATGTGTGATGCAAGTGACTTTGCAGTTGGAGCTGTCTTGGGACAAAGAAAAGAAAAGCATTTTCACCCAATTTATTATGCTAGTAAAACACTTAACGATGCACAAGAAAATTACACAACAACTGAAAAAGAATTACTAGTGTGGTATTTGCTTTTGATAAATTTCGTTCTTATCTTGTTCTTTCTAAAACAGTAGTCTATACAGATCATGCAGCCATTCGATATCTCTTCAAAAAGCAGGACGCAAAACCAAGTTTGATTCGGTGGATTTTACTCCTCCAAGAATTTGATATTGAAATCAAAGACAAGAGAGGAGCAGAAAACACCGCAGCAGATCATCTTTCGCGCTTAGAAGAACCAGCTTTGGAGGCCACCTGGGATGAGCAAATCAACGAAAGATTTCCAACAGAGTCCCTAGAAATGGTGGAATACAGAGAAGAACCATGGTACGCCGACTATGCTAACTACCTAACTAGCGGTATAGTCGCAAAAGGTTAGCCACATCATCAAAGAAAGAAATTCTTTGCTAATGTGAAGCATTATTTTTGGGAAGATCCTTATCTTTTCAAAATGTGTGCCGACCAACTCATTCGAAGATGCGTACATGGTAGCGAAGCACGAAGAATTCTCCACCATTGTCATGAAGGTCCATACGGAGGACATCATGGTGCCACTAGTACCGCACAAAAGGTATTTGATTCAGGGTTTTATTGGCCAACCATTTACAAAGACGCCCAAAGTCTTGTCAAGACATGTGATGCTTGCCAAAGAACAGGTAATATTTCTTCCAAAAACGAAATACCCCAAAATGGCATTCTCGTTTGTGAAATTTTTTATGTGTGGGGACTCGACTTTATGGGACCTTTCCCACCGTCAAAAGGAAACAAATATATACTTGTGGCGGTAGACTACTTGTCTAAATGGGCCGAGGCCGAAACACTTCCAACAAATGATGGAAGAGTTGTGGTAAGATTTCTGAAAAAATTATTCTCTCGTTTTGGAACACCTAAAGCATTAATAAGTGATAGACGTACCCATTTTTGCAACCATCAACTTGAAATTTTTTTAACAAGATATGGGGTCTATCATCGGGTCTCAACAGCATATCACCCTCAAACAAACGGACAAGCTAAAGTGACTAATAGAGGTTAATGAATACTTGAAAAAACCGTAGGGTTAAATAAAAAGGAATGGGCAGATAAATTAGATGATGCTTTATGGGCTTTTCGAACTGCTTATAAAACAACAATAAGTACAACCCCATATAAGCTAGTCTATGGAAAAAGCTGTCATTTGCCAGTAGAAATTGCACACAAAGCCTACTGGGCAACTAAAAATGTAAACTTAGATTTAGAATTTGCCGGTAGAAATCGATTTTGTTAGTTAAATGAATTAGACGAACTTAGGAATTATGCATACTCAAACTCCGAAATTTATAAGAAAGAATGAAAAACTTGCATGACAAACATATTAAACCTAATGAATTTCGAGTGGGAGATCAAGTTCTTTTGTTTAATTCACGACTTCGACTATTTCCTGGTAAATTAAAATCTAGGTGGTCAGGACCTTTTTCCATCACCTATATTTTTCCACACGGTGCAGTAGAAATTAAATCTCGGAATGGAATTCCATTCAAAGTCAATGGCCAACGGCTGAAGCTCTATCAAGGATTCATTGAGGATGAAGAGGAAGAAATCTCGCTTCAAACAGTCGAAGAGTGAAAGTATCAACATCATACCTGGTAAGTTACGAACAAACAGGCTGACATCTAAATCGGTAAGTTTCCTAACCAAGTTTTTGGGAAACAAGGGCACTCACACGAGCACTTAAAAAAAATTTCTTCGCTCGGCACGGGGCCGTGTCCGCGCGACTGTCGGGATAAAACCCCTTTTTCATAACAGTTACTTCATTCCACACGCCCCGTTTCCCCGAAAAAGCTCTGGTTCAAGGCGATTTTCCGCAGATTTTTGACGTCTCCTCTACTTCTAACAACACCAAGGTATGATTCTATCATCATTAGTAGTTAGATTAAGCATTTGCATGTAGTTAAAACATCAAAAATTTGGGAAAAAATCTAGGGTTCTTGAACTTCATCCGGATCGAACCTCAAATTTTTGTATAAATCTGTTAGCATTAGTTTAGATTAATGTTTTAGCAAGTAAATCCACTTGTATTGTTCAAAGATTCGCCCGATTTCACACAAAAACCCCAAACCCTTGTTTTTGAACCGAAAAAGATAAAATTGAAGGGGTAAACGGTTTGTTTTGGGAAAAAACGACACTTGGGGTTTCATTTTCAGGGGAAACCGCACCTATTGGACCAAAAATTTTCAAGTTTTCGGGACCGGATCGAAAAATGAAGATTTTGAGTAACAGACGCCTGGACACGGGGTTGTGTCCGCTGGACACGGGGCCGGGTCCAGCTCGCTGTTTTCCGTTTTCTCCGAAAATTCCATTATTTCGTGCTAACTTTTGGTGTATTCTTTCAGATGTCGAAGAAATTCACGAGGTTCAACGCAAATGAGCTCGATGCTAGGGCAAGATACGAAGTGCTTCAAACCAGACCGGAAGAATACCCGAGACAAGCGTGCATGGATCTGTTAGCAATGGTGAACCAACTTGACCGGTTTAACAACCTCGTTACCGGCCCACAAAGAGTCTCCCTAACCACTCGATTTTGCTCAGTCCACGACTACAATCTGGAATTCTATAGCACATTCACGTTTAATTCAAGATGCGACCCTTTCGACAATGATGGGGTGGGATTCCGATGTGGTGGAACTAAGTACTCGATTTCGATGGCACAATTTGGGTCGATAGTTGGGCTGTATGCGAAGGAAGATGCGGGTAATGAAGAGAACACCGGAGGGGTGCGAGAGTTGGATGAGAACGAACGCCAAGCCGCGTGGGCTCAGATTGGTGAAGCGCACTGTGACAACCCGAACTTCCAAGGTCACGTGATCCTGTTTTCTTATTATTTTTCTTTCAGGTCCCTTGCGAGGATGCAAATTAATAAACACTTTTAACTATAATGTAATTGCTAAATGTATAAAGTGTTTGAGTATGTGTACGTGTGTTTGATTGATTTACTACAAGAAATCGTTAAAATATTTCTATGGGTCGAATAGCTAATCTTAGGAACTAACATTTGGGCCGCAAGTCATTGGGCCACATTAGTGAGCTAACACATTGTTAACACTTCATTCCGGCCGAATTAACACAAACCGAGCCCAACCTATCTCATGTGTGTTTTGATTTAAACAAGTTATGCTAGCAAACAAGTTATGGGATCGGCCTACCTGGAAGCCCAATCGGCTAGTAGAACCAAAGTGGAATTTGGCAGCCCACTTTATCCTCCAATTTTATATATGTGATTGCTTCCATACATTATTTACGTATAACCTGAAAAAAAAAAACCCTAAGCACATTCCCTTGGTTTTGTAATTGGCGACTGGAGACCCCCCCCCCCTGTCGAAGTCCTTTTCTTTGAAAGATAGTGCCTAGCTCTATAACCTGGTTAGTTTATAACATCTTAGTTTTCTAATATGCTTATTCATGATTGACTTTTGGTTGTTGATTGCTTGTGTGGATTAAGGAATTAGATTTGCATGTTAAATGGGTTGTATTGTGTATATTATAATGATACATGGTTGACACAGAAACTTGGAGATAAGATTTGTGTAATTAAGGTTGGTCGAGTAGGTGTGATCTTGGTTAGGGTTATGATAATAATTATCCGATTTAATTTTATTCAAGTGGTGGATTGTACATGATGAAACTAATTATCTTGATTTATATGAGAAAAGTGTTATGTGATGATGTATGGGTTCGAGTATTGTGTATGTAATTGGCTGCATGTATTGCGATTTGATTTAAGGTGGTATATAAATGTGATGTGTATAAAATGCAACATATAAATTACATCAAATGAGGCATAAAACTAACCCTTTTTTAGTGCTAATATTGGAAAAAGAGTGTTTTTGTCTTCCTTTTGTATTTTCAGGATTAAATGAGCTCAAAAACGCAAAAGAAGCAAAAAGACAGCTAAATCCAACATAAATACAAGAAAAGGAACATTAGTGGACTGCCCGAACCCTAAACGGCACCTTCCAAAGCAAAATAGAGAAAACAGAAGTCTGAACACGCCCCGTGCTCAGCCAGCACGGGGCCGTGCCCAAGAAGCAGCAGAAAAGACAAACCTATAGAAGCTTCTATTGCCCATCACGGGGCCGTGCTCAGCGGACACGGGGGCGTGTCGAAAGTACAACAGGCACATTTATTGTAATTGCGAATTACAATTAATGAGGAGAGAGAGTGTCAGACGGACACGGGGCCGTGTCCAGCGGACACGGGGCCGTGTCCAGCTCTCTGTTCAGCCTATAAATAGGAGTGCTTGGATTCATTTCATCTCATCCCTTGGCACACCACCTCTCTCACACTTCATCCACCACCCACCACCATTACAACACCATCATCCACCACCATCATCCATTGTCCATCGTAGAGTGTGTAAGTCGTCTCGGGATCCAAGATTGATCGTAAGAGTTCTTGACAATCAAGGCCATGTTTGCCTAAGTCTCTTACATCACTTGGTGAAGACAAAGTGTCTAGTTTAATACTTTTTATTTCTAATCTTTTGCACTTTTTATTTGGTTTTGTATTAATGACTTTAATAACTAGTTACTTATGTTGAAGGTGATCTTTCCTTATCGTTTGTCCGTGGTGTCTTGGCATTATTTTACTGTCTATATAAAATAAAGGATTTTCACCATTCATATCTCCACGGTCTATATGGAGATATGTTGGCTACCTGGTAGGGGGTTAAGGGAACGGTTTGGTAAAGGTCTTGCCATTGTTCAGCGTTTAGAGGTCCTGCAATGGACCTGGGTCAAATTTAGTAGGACCTCCTTCAATACTTCGCGGTATTGGATGGCGGGGGTCCAAACTCTTTGATCCCCTCATAAGTTAACTACTATTAATACTATAACCCGACTATTTAGGACTGTATCCCTGCTGACTCAGACTACTTAGCCGAGGGTAACGTCACCGCCAAAAGCGGGGCCTACCACAATACTGCATTAATAACTTAATTCATTATCTTCCAATAATCCACCCCTTTAGGATTGTATCCCTGCTGACTCAAACTACTGGGGTGAGGGTAACGTCACCTTCAAAAGAGGGGCCTACTACAATAACTAAGATAATCTCTTAATTATGTGCAAAAGTGCGGAAATAATCAAAGGTTATACTAGATACGAGTCGGAACCAAGTGATTCATCTTGTCTATCTGTTTTTATTTTTTATTTTCAGCATTTTAGTTAGTTTTATTTTTCTTAGTTTAAAACATTTTTCTAAACTTTTATTTTGGTTAGACGTTGAGGATAAACCGGTACTAAAAGCTCTTGTGTCCTTGGACGACCTCGGTATATTACCAACGCTATACTACACTCAACGATGGGTGCACTTGCCCATATGTGTGTTTAGTGTTAGTGAAATATCGTGTTTTATAAATTTAAAACTTGGCTAAAATAAGTGTTAAAAAGGGCTTAAAATATACACCTAATATATATAACACTTCACACGCATCAAGTTTTTGGCGCCGCTGCCGGGGACACAAGGATTTTAAGAAAGTTAGGAATCAACGGCCTAATCATCTTTTATTTTTCTTTTTGTTTTTTAGGATTTTCTTAGTTTTTCAGCTTCTGCAGCGCTCAGCACGGGCCGTGCCCGGTCAGACACGGGCCGTGCCCAGCAATCATCACTGGCAGTTTTTATTTTCTGAGTTACAGAGAGCTGAACACGGGGCCGTGTCGGTACAACACGGGGTCGTGTCCAACTCCCAGTAACAGGGATCCAGAAATCAATTACTGTGCCTCTGAACACGGGCCGTGTTCATTGAGCACGGGGCCGTGGTGAACATTCTGACCAGCGTTCTTTTCTGTTTTTGTTGCAGGACTTGGAACCCATGCGCCACATTTGAACCTCCTACGTAGTGCATGAGCTCCAGTTCTAGTAGAGACATAAAAGAACCCCTAGAAGAACCCGAGCGCTTTCTCAGAAAAAGACTAAAAGCTAAAAATCAAGAGAAAGCTTCGGGGGACCCACTTCCAATGGCGGACCAACGTACCCTCATGGATTACCTACGGCCTACCGTATGCAATCTTGGCGCCGCTATCAATGCCCCGAATGTCGAGGCCAACAACTTCGAACTTCGGCCGCATTTGATACAAATGCTCCAAAACTCCGCAACCTTCCACGGGCTTGCGGACGAGGATCCCCATCTACATATTACTAACTTCTTAGAAATATGTGATACCTTTCGGATCAATGGAGCATCAAATGACGCCATCCGCCTTCTAATGTTTCCTTTTTCACTAAAAGACCGAGCTAAGGCTTGGCTTAACACCCTCCCAGCTGGATCGGTAAACACCTGGGATGAACTCGCCCAAAAGTTTTTGTATAAGTATTTCCCTCCTGCTAAAACGGCTAAATTAATGATTGAAATTAATACATACTCACAAGAGGATGGGGAATCCTTATATGAAACTTGGGAAAGGTTCAAGGAGCTTCTAAGAAAGTGTCCTCACCATGGTCTAGCGGTATGGCAACAAGTATCCACTTTCTACAATGGATTGTTGCCACACACAAGACAAACACTTGATTCAAGCTCCGGGGGACTCTTAGGTAATCGTCGCCCAAATGAAATATATAACCAAATTGAGGAAATTGCTCAAACCAATTTTCAATGGCACACTCCCCGAGGTAATAAATCTATTGCCCCGGGCGCCCATAAGGTTGATGAAAGCACCTCTTTACAAGCCCAAATCGAGGCCCTCTCTTCAAAAATCAAAAGGCTGGAAATGACAAAAACGGCCTCGGTTATGGCTTGTGAAGGGTGTGGTGGGTCACATGAAAATTGGAGTTGTATGAAAGAATTAGATGAACAAACTGAAACGGTAAACTACATGGATAATAGACCTAGGCCGTCGGGTCCTCCAACGGGTACCTACAACCAAGGATGGCGTAACCACCCAAATCTTGGTTGGAGAGATCCCGGAAATAGTAGTAACCAACAAAACCAACGAACTAATTTTCAACAACCGCAAAATTTTCCTCAACAACAAGGTGGAAGAGAAAGGCTTGAAGATACTGTATCTCGCCTCATCTCTGACACTGAAAAGAAGAACTCGGATCGATTTCAACAATTGGAATCGAATTTCAGAAATCAACAAGCTAGCATTCAAAACGTTGAAAAACAATTAAATCAACTAGCTCAAAATTTCTCCGAGAGACCACAAGGCGCATTACCCAGTAATACCGAAACGAACCCAAAGGCACAAGTCCATCTCATCACATTAAGAAATCGAACCGTGGGTCCCGAGGATGCTCCATTGCCGCCAAATGAAAGAAGCCATTCTAGCCAGCCTGTGACTCCTCCTGCGCCAGAAAAGACTTCTACACTAAATCAAGAGCCCACCAAGACTCCTCCAATCCCGTACCCCGGTAGGATAAATCGTCAAAAGACCGATGAGTAATTCGCAAAGTTCGAAAGTTTACTAAAACAATTGCATGTTAATATTCCTTTTATTGAGGTCCTAACCCAAATGCCTAAATATGCAAAATTCATGAGGGATTTCCTCACTCACAAGAGGAAAATTGAATCATTGCAATTAGTTAACTTAGGCGAAGAATGCTCAGCTCTAGTACTCAACAAACTTCCACAAAAGAAAATCGACCCCGGGAGCTTCACAATCCCTTGTTCGATTGGGAAGTCCCCCGTCCGAAATGCTTTAGCCGATCTTGGGGCTAGCATCAACCTCATGCCCACCTCAATGTTCAAGCGACTCGGCCTAGGAACAACAAGCCCTACAAAGATGAGCATACAACTCGTCGACAGGTCCGTCAAATTCCCACATGGTGTCGCCGAAAATCTGCTAGTCAAGGTCGACAAGTTCGTCTTTCCAACCGACTTTGTCATCTTAGACATGGAAGAAGACACCGAGGTCCCTCTCATCCTCGGGAGGCCATTTCTAGCCACCGCTCAAGCATTGGTGGATATGAATGACGGAACTCTAACATTGAAGTTTGGGGATGAGGAAGTGAAATTTGAATGTGGAAAGCGAGTAGAGGAAGAAGATCCGGTCAACTACATGAAGGTCATAGACTCAAGCTTGGATGACGCTCTCCGACGGTGTAACATGGGATGCAACACATCCCACTTGGGTAACATATGACCAGGCTTTGGGTCTAGCCAAGGACCCTTATAAACGTGGCGCACCATGGAGGCATTCCACGGAACTATCCTTAGTTTAATTTAGATTAGTTTTTATGTTTTCTAGTTAGTTTAATTTTCAGGAATAAAACACACTCATGGTGGTAAAGGATGAAAAGGGGAACGAGAAAAATGATCCCATGCACAAGAAGGAGGCAACCCGACAATTTCCTCCATTTCAGAAGGTTCAACACGGGCCGTGCCCAACCAACACGGCCCCGTGTCGAATCACCTGCAGAAAACGCCCAGTACAGGTACCTGGACACGGGCCGTGTTCACCCAACACGCCCCCGTGTCCAGACTTCTGTTTCTCTTATTTCAATTTTGTTACTGGCACTTGAACACGGGGCCGTGCCCGGATAACACGGGGCCGTGTTCAGTGCCCAGTAACACAAATTTTTTGCTTTTTAAACACTATCTTACACATCTAATCAACCTAAAATTTTATTTTTGGGACACATTGAGGACAATGTGTAATTTAAGTGTGGGGGGGATGCTAAAACCTTGAATTTTGCAAGTCCTAAATACAAGCCTTACACAAAACTCTATTGGAACCGCCAATCACCCCAAATTTTTTTCAAAAATTTCATTTTTTTTACTTGTCTAGGTTTAACTCGGGAAATTCAAGTCCTCAAAAAGGTTATATTTTTACAAATTTACAACCGATAGCGTAGTGATAAAAAGAACCTACATAAGAAAATTATGAAAAGGCATGACAAACTTATTTAAAATTTGATTATATATACTTGATCACATAAAAACCCATTCCCACAAAAGTGAGTTTTGAGCCTTTATTGAGCACACAATTACATATCATTTGACTAAATGCTCATTTTTCGTTTCTTGTGTGAATAGCCGCTTGGTTCTTACGACTCTAGAACTTGCCATGACAATACATTCCCGGTCCTTATCAACTTAAACCCGAGTAAGTAAATGATGGAGGCATTAGGACTAACCTTTTTCATTTCTACACCATTATTTTTCTTTTTCTTTTACCACCTACCCAAAAAAATCCCCCTAGTTAGCCCCTTTGAGCCTAAACCTTTTCGTTTCATCACCCAAACAAAAAACCCTTTCACCCACCAAAACCTTTTTCATTTTTAACCCTTTATTTTAGTAACAAGTTCGGCTCTTCGTGAAAAAAAAAATTTGATAATGATGAAGCAAAAAGAAAATAAACAAACAAAGTAATCAAAAATAGCTTTGTTTGAATAAAAGCTTCATCAGAATAAAAAGTTGCAAAAATACGAAAACCGACACTTGTTACGCTTTTAGCCCTTTTTCTACTAACCACTAACCCAACCACCTACCTTTAACCCTAGCCAACCCTTAACCCACAAAGTCCTCTTGATATCTACAAAGGTATAAAAGTTAAAAAGGAGGAGGATTGATTTCTTGGCAAGCCTATGGTAGGAATAAGTTCCGTGCCGCTCTCGAGTGATTCACCAAAAATACACCTTCGGCCGAGTGTGAGTGATTTCCCCGCGAGGTATGTAAACTTGTATATAAATAGAATTTTAAAAAGGCATGTTATGCCCAAATAAGTAATTTCTTTTATGAACAGTTCTAAATAAATCATTACGAATAGGAATGTAAATAAATAAAAATAAAACCCAAAAAGATCTTGGAAATCCCGACACTCTACGACAAGCCCAAAACCTTCTCTTCTACCTATTCCATTTGGGAGTGTAAGCCACATATTAAAGAGTTTTGCTTGAGGACAAGCAAAAGTTCAAGTGTGGGGGTATTTGATGTGTATAAAATGCAACATATAAATTACATCAAATGAGGCATAAAACTAACCCTTCATATCTCCACGGTCTATATGGGGATGATGTGACAACCCGAACTTCCAAGGTCACGTGATCCTGTTTTCTTATTATTTCTCTTTCAGGTCCCTTGCGAGGATGCAAATTAATAAACACTTTTAACTATAATGTAATTGCTAAATGTATAAAGTGTTTGAGTATGTGTACGTGTGTTTGACTGATTTACTACAAGAAATCGTTAAAATATTTCTATGGGTCGAATAGCTAATCTTAGGAACTAACATTTGGGCCGCAAGTCATTGGGCCACATTAGTGAGCTAACACATTGTTAACACTTCATTCCGGCCGAATTAACACAAACCGAGGCCAACCTATCTCATGTGTGTTTTGATTTAAACAAGTTATGCTAGCAAACAAGTTATGGGATCGGCCTACCTGGAAGCCCAATCGGCTAGTAGAACCAAAGTGGAATTTGGCAGCCCACTTTATCCTCCAATTTTATATATGTGATTGCTTCCATACATTATTTACGTATAACCTGAAACAAAACCCTAAGCACATTCCCTTGGTTTTGTAATTGGCGACTGGAGACCCCCCCTGTCGAAGTCCTTTTCTTTGAAAGATAGTGCCTAGCTCTATAACCTGGTTAGTTTATAACATCTTAGTTTTCTAATATGCTTATTCATGATTGACTTTTGGTTGTTAATTGCTTGTGTGGATTAAGGAATTAGATTTGCATGTTAAATGGGTTGTATTGTGTATATTATAATGATTCATGGTTGACACAGAAACTTGGAGATAAGATTTGTGTAATTAAGGTTGGTCGAGTAGGTGTGATCTTGGTTAGGGTTATGATAATAATTATCCAATTTAATTTTATTCAAGTGGTGGATTGTACATAATGAAACTAACTGTCTTGATTTATATGAGAAAAGTGTTATGTGATGATGTATGGGTTCGAGTATTGTGTATGTAATTGGCTACATGTATTACAATTTGATTTAAGGTGGTATATAAATGCTTGTTAATCTTGATTATATGAAAGTCTAGATACCCACGAAAACCCAGTTCTTGGACTATAGACATGAAATTGTGGAATGATTTCAAACCTATGTGGGAGTGCGTGATATTAATGGTTAGACAGGGTTTTATTTGCTATCAGGGCTGTGTTGTAGTTGTTGGTAATCAATGTGTGATTTATAACTAATGTTAATGTATCGGTAGGCTTTGATGATCCATTAAATTTGAGGTTAATAGTTTGATAAAAATTGGATAACCATGATAATCAAATGGCAGCCCATGTGATCCCATCAATATTGCCGATGATGGTTTCTAGTATTATGTGAATTGAAATGATTAAAGTTGCATGTGTAGTGTCAGTGCATTTATTTTTTTGCAGTCAAACAATTGAGTTGAATTTTTATAAAAAGGTGAACCATGTGAGTTGTATTGAACCATTAATTGACGATTGTCAAATGCTTTTGATGGTCTAATTACATAACAGGTTTTAATATGGGTTGTCGGCCATTAGTCTTTTGATTCAATATTTTGGTATGTGACCTTATTGCTAGATGTAAAAGTGTAACATTACATGACTTACTGTGTGCAAAACATATAATTTGAATGACTATTGAAGGTTATGAGTTATTGTTAATACGTGCATGATCATTGAATGAGGGTTGAGCTGTTAATGTGAGTAGTGTGATATATGAACTGGTAATGTGAAGATACAGATGACCCGAATATTTATAATAACTTGTGTGATAATATGCGCTATACTTGCTTATCACTGGTGGATTATATATATGTGTGATTTTTGTGTAAACAAAACTGACTGTCATTGGAACCATATTAGGATTGGGGTATCCAACGATAAACAAGTAACAAATCTTACCAAGCAAACCAAGGTGATTTCACACTTTCTACAAGGCATGGGATTCCCGGTGGTTTGGGAATGGGTTAATAAACTAAAACGGAACCTACATATCCTCATTGGGTAGGATATGTACGGCCATCCTCCTTGGGTAGGATGCCACTATAATTCCTGCGTATTCTCCTTGGGTAGAACTACGTACGTTCGTCCTCCTTGAGTAGGACAACAACCTTAAACTTACTAGACAAAACTCTATCATGAAGTCCCTCACTTTATATCGACTTAATCACCGAGGCCGATGGCGAGCGGGTCATTAGTTAATAGCGCTATTAGGTTTGACAAACGTCACACCGTGTCGTTCGAACTGGCATGTACTAATGGATCATGGCAAATTGTCAATGATGATAGACATTGACGTAGGGCACAACTATTGTTCGTCAGTCGTCGATATGGTAACGGTCTAGTGGTTCACATGGGGTAGCCCCCCACTGGTTATGGTTATGGTTTGGGAAACAAAAGGTTACTGGTTAACTCGTGGTTTACGAAACAACTTATGATTTCAAAACAAACTGGTAAAACTAAACAACCAACTGTGAACTCGCTCAACTTTGTTGTTGACTCGTTGTTACATGCCTTGCAGGCCTTTAGGTGCATATTGTTGGAACTTGCTGTCTGGGATCCTAGAGTGGTCATGGGTCGAGATACATGGAAACGCGAGACGAATCTAATGGCTTTCACACAATTGGTTTATGAATTTCTTAATTAATGTATTATGCTTCCGCTGAATGTTAAATAATGTTTTGTAACACTTCTATCAATAATAAATGAAAGTTTTATTTATTTATAATTACAAGTTCAATGTGATTGGTGGCTAGATCTTGGTACGTCACACGCCCCGCGGGGGTTTTCCGCATGTGGTATTTTGGGGGTGTGACAGGCACTACAACCCGAGCAACACTAAGAGCACTAATCTGAGGGACCCGCTTTACCGTTACATTCATAGGGTCCTCACTTACTCTCTTAGCCAAAGGCATGACAACGGTGGCGTTGTAGGGTTGAGAGACCTGATTGTCCTTCATTGCATTCATAACCGCATACACCTCGATGTTCCGTACCTCCTGCTCTGAAACATGCATTTGAACCGGCTTACTACTCCACCAACCCCTATCTTCTTCGGGGGGTGGATATACCGTCTCTTCAAGCATTTCGTGAACATGCCTAGGTCCTTCGAAAAGAGCCCATGGTCGGGAAGAGTGGATGTACACATCTGCCGTTCCATGAACTTAATTTATGAGGCTGAAGACGGGACAGTTAGCTTCCAAAGGATGCAGGGGCATGCATGGAACCCGCAAGAGGCACTCGTCCTCCACGCTCCACAACATCATCAGTACCAGTACCAGCCTCATGGTGATCCGGGCCAATCCTCCTCACAAGGAGGTGGTTTTCCTAACTTCCAAAGTTTACATGATTTGTTGCAGGAAAACCTCATGTGCACCAGGAACACCTATAACATGGTGAGCAACACGTACACCCAGGTCGGAGCAATTGAAAGAAACATATCCGACATTCAGGATGACATTGGGAGTATCCGGGAGTACATAGCGGGGCATGGAGGAGGAGATGATGATGAGGACGAGGACATGGACTAGGCGGGAGGAGCAAAGGCAGGAGCGGATGGTTGGTGATCCCACAGGTTAACCCCCCTTTATCTTGAACAATTTCCGGCCTGCGGGCCGTGTGTTGAACAATTTACTTTCCTTTAACTCTTTTTACTTTCCGCATTTGTTTTTCTTTTTAACTTTGTGATGTGGATGTTGAACTTGGTAATTTAGGATGTTTGCTATGGTTTGGTGTAGTGTTTATTGATAAAACAGGTACATACGAGGCTTAGAGCACTAAACATTAGTGCTACTAAAGCCGGGACAGGAAAACCGGAGCCAGAAACCTGTTTTTCAACTTTGCAGATTGTTTACACGGGGTCGTGTCCAGCCTACACGCCCCCGTGCCCACTTCCCCAAACCTGCTGTTTGTTTAAGTCTGCAGACTTTTTGCCAGACACGGGGTCATGCCCAGTGGACACGCCCCCGTGTCCATCTTCTGTAAGTTTTCGTTACTGGCACCTGAACACGGGGCCGTGTCCATCAAACACGGGGCCGTGTCCAGACGCCCAGTAACATAAATTTTTGCTTTTTCACACCTTATTACACATTCAATCAACCTAAAAACTTATTTTTGGGACACATTGAGGACAATGTGTAATTTAAGTGTGGGGGGGATGCTAAAATCTTGAATCTTGCAAGTCCTAATTACAAGCCTTACACAAAACTCTTTTGGAACCACTAATCACCCCAAAAATTTTTCATTTTTCTTACTTGTCTAGGTTTAACTTGGGAATTTCAAATTCTAAAAAGGTTATATTTTTACAAATTTACAACCGATAGCGTCGTGATAAAAAGAACCAACATAAGAAAATTATGAAACGGCATGACAAGCTTAGTTAAAATTTGATTATATATACTTGATCACATAAAAACCCATTCCCACAAAAGTGAGTTTTGAGCCTTTATTGAGCATACACATACATATCTTTAAACTAAATGCTCATTTTTCGTTTCTTGTGTGAATAGCCGCTTGGTTCTTATGACTCTAGAACTTGCCACGACGATACATTCCCGGTCCTTACCAACTTAAACCCGAGTAAGTAAATGATAGAGGCATTAGGACTAACCCTTTTTCATTTCTACACCATTATTTTCTTTTTTTTTACCACCTACCCAAAAATCCCCCTAGCTAACCCCTTTGAGCCTAAACCTTTTCATTTCTTAACCCAAAAACAAACACCCTTTCACCCACCAAAACCCTTTTTTTTATTTTTAAACCTTTGTTTTAGTAACAAGCTCGGTTTTTCATATGACTTTTCAAAAAAAAAAGTGTTGATGAAGCAAAAGAAATAAACAAGCAAGTTCATCAAAAATAACTTTGTTTAAATAATGGCTTCATCAAAATAAAAATTGCAAAAATAAAAAGTCTTACGAAAACCAATGCTTTTTAAACTTTTTGCCCTTTTCTACTAACCATTAACCCAACCACCTACCTTTAACCCTAGCCTAACCCTTCACCCAAAAGTCCTCTTGATATTTATAAAGGTATATAGTTAAAAAGGAGGATGATTGATTGCTTGGCAAGCCTATGGTAGGAGTAAGTTCCATGCCGCTCTCGAGTGATTCACTAAAATACATCTTTGGCCGAGTGTTGAGTGATCCCCGTGAGGTATGTGAACTTGTATATAAATGGAATTTTAAAAAAGGCATGTTATGCCCTAATAAGTAATTTATCTTATGTAATATTTTAAATAAATCATGATGAATAGGATTGTAAATTAATAAAAATAAAACTTAATAAAGAATCTTGGAAATCCCGACACTCTATGACAAGCCCAAAAACCTTCTCTTTTACCCATTCCATTTAGGAGTGTAAAGCCACATTATAAAGAGTTTTGCTTGAGGACAAGCAAAGATTCAAGTGTGGGGGTATTTGATGTGCACAAAATGCAACATATAAATTACATCAATTGTGGCATAAAACTAACCATTTTTAGTACTAATGTTGGAAAAAGTGTGTTTTTGTCTTCCTTTTGTATTTTCAGGATTAAATGAGCTCAAATTAACAAAAGAAGCAAAAAGGCAGCTAAATCTAACATAAATACAATAAAAGGAACAAACGTGGCATGCCCGACCCCCCCGACAACATCTTCCCAAGCAAAATCAAGAAGACAGAAGACTGAACACGCCCCGTGCCCAGTGAACACGGGGGCGTGCCCAAGTGCCAGCATAAAAGACAAAGCTATAGAAGCTTCTATCACCCACCACAGGGGCGTGCCCAGCGGACACGGGGCCATGGTCAACTCTAAGATTCGCAGAATCTGAGGAAATCTTGATAGTACAGATATGCTTCTACACACGGGGGCGTGCCCAGCGATCACGTGGGCGTGGTCAACTAATGCAGACAAACTGCAATTAATGAAGGAAGAGAAGAGGATGGACACGTGGCCGTGCCCGAGCTGCTGTTCAGGCTATAAATAGGGGTGCTTGGCTCATTTGCAAACCATCCCTTGGCACACCACCTCTCTCACACTTCACCCACTACCCACCACCATCACAACACCATCATCCACCACCATCATCCATTGTCCATCATAGAGTGTGTGATTCGTCTCGGGATCCAAGATTGATCGTAAGAGTTCTTGATAATCAAAGGCCATGTTTGCCTAAGTCTCTTACATCACTTGGTGAAGACAAGTGTCTAGTGTAATACTTTTTATTTTTAATCTTTTCGCACTTTTTACTTGGTTATGTATTAATGACTTTAATAACTAGTTTCTTATGTTGAAGGTGATTCTTCCTTATCGTTTTTCCGTGGTGTCTTGACATTATTTTACTGTCTATATAAAATAAAAGATTTTCACCATTCATATCTCCACGGTCTATATGGAGGTATGTTGGCTACCTGGTCGGGGGTTAAGGGAACGGTTTGGTAAGAGTCTTGCCTTGTTCAGTGTATAGATCCTGCAAGGACCTGGGTCAAATTTAGTAGGACCTCCTTCAATATCCACCGGTATTGGATGGCGGGGGTCCAAACTCTTTGATCCCCTCATATGTAAGCTACTATTAATACTTTAACCCGGCTAATTAGGACTGTATCCCTGCTGACTCAGACGACTTAGCCGAGGGTAACGTCACCTTCAAAAGAGGGGCATACCATAATATGCATTAATAAATTAATTAATTATCTTTCAATAATCCGACCCTTTAGGATTGTATCCTTGCTGACTCAAACTACTGGGTTGAGGGTAACGTCACCTTCAAAAGAGGGGCCTACTACAATAACTAAGATAATCTCTTAAAAAGTGCAAAAGTGCGGAAATAATCAAAGGTTACACTAAACACGAGTCGGAGCCAAGTGATTCATCTTGTCTATCTGTTTTTATTTTTATTTTATTTTTCAGCATTTTAGTTAATTTTTATTTTTCTAGTTTAAAAACTTTTTTTCTAACCTTTTGATTTGATTAGACGTTGAGGATAAACCGGTACTAAAGCTCTTGTGTCCTTGGACGACCTCGATATCTTGCCAACACTATACTACGCTTACGATGGGTGCACTTGCCCATATGTGTGTTTGGTGTTAGTAAAATATCGTGTTTTATAAATTTAAAACTTGGCTAAAAAGTGTTAAAAAGGGCTTAACATATACATTAAAAACTAATAACACTCACGCACATCAAAAGGTAAGACTATTCAAGATATCCCTATTGTTCGGGATTATCCTGAAGTGTTTCCTGAAGAGTTACCTGGTTTACCCCCAACACGCCAAGTCGAGTTTTGTATTGTTCTTGTACCTGGTGCAAATCCCATCGCTCGATCTCCATATTGTCTTGCACCGTCTGAGATGCAAGAGCTATCTAAGCAGCTTCAAGTGCTTTCTGACAAAGGTTTTATCCGTCCTAGCTTTTCACCTTGGGGTGCTCCTATTCTTTTTGTCAAGAAGAAGGATGGATCTTTTAGAATGTGTATCGATTATCGTGAGCTTAACAAGCTTACCATCAAGAATCGATATCCCCTACCTCGCATTGATGATCTCTTTGATCAGTTACATGGTGCTTCTTATTTCTCAAAGATTGATTTGCGTTCTGGGTATCATCAGCTTCGAGTGCTCAAGGAAGATATTCCCAAGACTGATTTTCGCACAAGATATGGGCATTATGAGTTCACAGTTTTGCCATTCGGTTTGACTAATTCTCCTGTTGTTTTCATGGACTTGATGAATAGGGTCTGCAAGCCTTATTTAGACAAGTTCATCGTCGTTTTCATTGATGACATCTTGATATACTCTAAGACGCAAGCTGGTCACAAGCAACATCTTCATCTTACTTTGGAACTCCTGAAGAAAGAACAACTTTTCTCCAAATTCTCCAAATGTGAATTTTGGCTTAAGGAAGTTCAATTTTTGGGACATATCGTCAACGAACAAGGTATTCATGTAGATCCCTCCAAGATCAGTGCGATTAAGGATTAGGATACACCTACTACTCCAACCTAGGTTCGTTCTTTTCTTGGTCTCGCGGGTTACTACAACCGCTTCATTGAAAACTTCTCAAAGATTGCAGTTCATCTAACTGCTCTAACTCAGAAGAACAAACCATTTGAATGGGAAACCAAATAAGAAGAAGCATTTCAGACATTGAAGCAGAAGCTTTGTGATGCGCCTATTTTTTCTTTGCCTGAGGGCAATGATGATTTTGTCGTGTATTGTGATACATCTAACTTGGGCCTTGGCTGTGTTCTCATGCAAAGGAACAAAGTCATAGCATATGCATCAAGGCAGTTGAAGGTACATGAGAAGAACTACACCACTCATGATCTTGAGTTAGGTGCAGTTGTATTCGCTCTTAAGATCTGGAGACACTATTTGTATGGTACAAAATGTGTGGTTTTCACTGACCACAAGAGTCTTCAGCACATCTTCAATCAGAAAGAACTCAACATGAGGCAACGACGTTGGGTTGAACTTCTAAACGACTATGATTGCGAAATTCGCTACCATCCTGGTAAGGCAAATGTCGTGGCTGACGCATTAAGTCATAAGGAACGAGTCAAGCTTCACTGTGTCAAAGTTCGATCTGATATCCAATCTCGCATTTCTCAGGCTCAACATAATTGTGTTTCACAAGATTTAATGGGTAAGGAATTACCCTATCACATTAAGCTTGATCTTGAACTGAAGGACAATGGATCGTATTATTTCATGGACCGTTTGTGGGTCCCAAGTCAAGACAATCTTCGCACCTTGCTTATGGATGAAGCTCATAAATCTCGTTATTCTATTCATCCTGGTGCAGACAAAATGTATAAGGATCTTCGTACTCAATATTGGTGGCCTGGTATGAAGAAAGACATTGCCTTATACGTTTCAAAATGCCTTACTTGTCTTAAGGTTAAGGCAGAACATCAACATCCTTCTGGTTTATTGGAGCAACCAGAGATTCCAGTTTGGAAATGGGAAAACATTGCTATGGATCTTATTACCAAACTTTCACGCACTAAGAGAGGTCATGATGCCATCTGGGTAGTTGTTGATCGTCTTACAAAGTCAGCACATTTCTTGCCGATCCGTGAGGATCTATCTGCTGACAAGCTTGCAAAAATTTATGTGGATGAAATTGTATCTAGACATGGTGTTCCTTTGAACATTATTTCTGACAGAGATGCTCGATTCTCATCTCGTTTTTTGGAGAACCATGCAATCTACTCTGGGAACCCAACTTAATCTGAGCACAGCTTATCATCCGCAATCAGATGGCCAAACTGAAAGAACAATCCAGACTTTGGAGGATATGCTTAGAGCTTGTGTGATCGATTTTCGTGGTAGTTGGGATTCGTATCTTCCATTGATTGAATTCTCCTACAACAATAGTTATCACTCTAGCATCAACATGGCTCCTTTCGAGGCTCTCTATGGTCGAAAATGTCGTTCACCAGTCTGCTGGAATGAAATCGGTGAAGCTCAGCTTATTGGACCTGACCTCATTCTAGAGACAACATATAAGGTTAAGAAAGTTCACGATAACCTTCATACAGCTAGAAGCCTTCAAAAGAGTTACGCGGACCGACGACGCAAGCCCTTGGAATTTCAAGTCGGTGATCGTGTATTACTTAAGGTCTCACCTTGGAAAGGCGTGATCAGATTTGGAAAGACAGGAAAACTTGCACCTAGATATGTTGGACCATTCAAGAAAGTCGAAAGAATCGGTAAGGTAGCCTACAGACTTGAGTTACCTCCTGAACTTGAAAATGTTCATCCAACCTTTCACGTGTCCAATCTCAAGAAGTGTTTAGCTGATGAGAACCTCCACATACTGCTTGACGAAATTCGTGTGGATAACACGATGCATTTTGTTAAGAAACCAGTGGAAATCATGGAACGTTAAGTCAAGTGGCTCAAACGCAAGCGCATTCCACTTGTCAAAGTTCGCTGGGAATCTAAACATGGACCAGAGTTTACTTGGGAACGTGAAGATCAAATGAATGCGAAATATCCACATCTTTTCTCACAAGTTTCCTCTAAACAAATTTCGGGACGAAATTCCCACAAGTAGGGGAGACTGTGACACCTGTGCTTGTAATCGTTGTAAACAGTTCAGTTATCAATAAAACAATGTTATTTGATCCCAATGTTTGTTTTATTATGTTTGACATTTTTCATGTTTTGATTTTTGTTCAATTTCAAACTCTATATCGCTTTCTGGAAAGTTATACGCAAACCGATGCGTAAACGTAATCAGTTTGCATAGCTTAGAAATAGTCTTTGAGGCTTTGGTATGGCAAAATCAAGTTTATTCACTTACAGGGACTAAATTCGACAAACTGTGAAAGTATGCCAATTCGTACTGTAACGGACATTCCGGAACATGATCATAAGTTAAACATACCCTAAATATCCTTTGCATAGCTTAGAAATAGTCTTTGAGGAGTTTGGTGTGCTAAAATAAACTTGTTGGTCATTCAGGGACTAAAAGCATCAAAAAGTGCATAAGTTTGCATTTTCACGCATATCTTATGTTCTGAATACATCCGGACATCCCAAAATTTTTGTAATCATTAAAATATTTTATGATAGTGATTTTTATGCTAAAACTTCACTCGTTTCGCAATTTGGATCGTTTTCGAGTCCGTTACGACTTCCGTCGTAATTAATCGAACAACGCAACTGTACAGCCAAACGAACCGACATCCGTAACATTTCTGAGCATATTTAAAGTTCCCTATGCTTTAACATCCTTATGGAGCTTAAAAATGGGTTTGACGGGTGTTAGAAGTGCCAAAACACGTCAATACGCACACAGGGACCAAAACTGACATTTTGCGAAACTTGCTGGTCTGCAAGGCCCATACGGACCGTAAGGGACCTTATACGGTCCGTAAGCATTCCCCAGACAGCAGAAACTGGTTTCCAGCTTGATCCAGCTGTTCCCTATGTGTGCAAATGGTTTTAGGCAATCTATGGGCTGGTTTAGGGGTGCCATGGTATTCTAAATCATAGGGTGCACTTGTACGGCTCAGATTGAAGCTCGGATTTCAAGAAACGATCCTAACGGTTCTCTGAAATCTATATAAACCCCCATCCATTTCACTTGCAACTCACACTTGATCTGATTCATTCTCTAAGTTGGGGTGTTTGCACTTCATACCTGAGAATAATTAGATCAAACATCCATTCCTTGGACCTGTTGTAAGTATTCTTTCGTTCTTTTATGCGTTTTAAGCGTGAAAGTCAAACAGTGTTTGACTTTCTGCTTTGACCAGTCAATGGTCAACACGAAGTTCGTTTGAACTTCATAACGTGAGCGTAATCACGATGGTTTTAGTCTCTTGTGACTATACCTACTGATTACCACGTTATCTAGGCATAGTGACGAGTCGTAGTTTCGGTCAGAATGCGTATTCTTGCGTATTTTGTAACCAGACTACTTTTAGGTATCAAGACCCTTTGTTTTGATACTAAACTTGTTTTCAAACCTCGTTAAACATGTTTTAACATGTTTAGCTCGTCACTTTAGGTTTAGTGCTTATATAGGGTCGTAAGGTAAGCGATCTAAACAATCGCTTAGACTTTCGAACCCGACCCGTTTGGTCGATCATTAGGAGCCGACCAAACACATTTCGTGACCATTAGTTGCATAAGGAATAACCTTCCGAGGTTATACTTTATGGTCACTTAGTCTACATAGTTGTATGATAGGAAATTATATGTCTTAGGAAAAATGACCAAAATACCCTTTTTACGCATAAATTCATTTTAAGCATATATAACCTAAATCTTGACATCTAAACTGATTAGGCAACATTGTTAGACATGTTAAGGCATATTTTACTTATCATAGGACTAGTTAGGCGGTCCGAACGTGTTTTACGCGAACGACGCGTTAAAGTAGCGTAAGCTACCTAAACGGGTCGTGATGGCTCGTAAGCACTTAGGATAGGTTCCGTTTTAGAGTGTAGGGTTTGTTAAACCATATTACATGAGTTCATATACTCATTTGGTTTACAAAACCACATTTTATTCGATCCTCCGATTTAGGTCCGTTTATTAACGTAGTTACCTATATTAGGTGCCGTTTGATTCCGATCTTTCTAGCATTGCTTGGTGGTTATCTAAAGACTATTGAGCAATCTCAAGTGAGTACATAGTCCCCTCTTTTACTGTTTTTCAAACAATTTGGGGTGAAACACATGTGCCTACTTGTTACTTTCGTGCTTTCCATGTTTTCATATCGTATGCTTGTTATGTTCATTAGTACACATAGTACATGATTTCATTACATTTTATGCTATGTATGTCCATTTAGTATATACTTAGTACATTGTTTTACATTGCATTTCTGATGCATATGCTCTCGTAGCATATGGACACATTGTTTTACATTTCTATCTTGTATGTTCACTTAGCATACTAGGTACATTGTTTTCATAAAACATGCTTACATTTGGTATGACATTTGGTTTGTTTAACGAACTAAAATACGTTCATTAACATTAGCTACGCCGCTCGGTAGTAAGTAGTGGTACCATAGGAATTGACAACTCCCATTCCTGATATCCTAGGTTTGTTTGGATGTAAGGAATGACTGAATCCGAAAACATTTTTGATAACCTTTACTCTAAGGTTATCCTACAGTCTCAAGGCTTGAATGTATACATTTAACATTACCACATAAGTGTTTGTATCAGTATAGCATGCATTTTTACAAAACATATCTTTGCTTTAGACTGTGTTTTACATCAATTACGTTGTTTTGTACATTCTTCTTATAGGGTTGAGTAAATACTTTTATTCACTATACATTACATTTGTTTACATAATAACATTTTCACATTTGTTTGAACATTACATTATGGTGGTTTGTTTGGGTAAGTTATTTACATAACGAGGCGACGTGTAATATGATAAAAGCATGGTGGAAACGCCGCAGGTACTTCCTATATATAAGTGCTTTTAGGATATTACATATCGTAGCGTTATTTAAACCATTTCAATTTAGACATATTACATTTTGCACAAATAACATACCTTCACATAAACATTGTTTTACAAACAGTTTAATTTATACAAACTCATTTTACTTGGTTAATTATTTAACCATACACATTTCTTTTAAATAATCTGATTTCTTATCACATTTTCGTATAATTTATAAAAGAAAACACTTAACAAGATTCATGACCAACTTTTATTAAACATTTCTTTAAACTTAAGTCATGAATCCTATTTTTAACAAAACCTATGTATCTCACAGGCATTTTTATGCTGGCGTACATATTTTCACATGTGTTTTCATGAGCTGTTGCATAGGATGATCGAGACACACTTAGACGGACCTGTGCCTTAGTGACTTAAAATGAAGCTAGACTAGTTTAATCATGTTATGTACTCTTTGTTTCTTATTTTAAGACAATGTATTTCACCTTTGTTTATATATAAAACAAAACTTTAATTATCATTGTTGTGAAACAATAATTCTGTTACAACACTCCCCGACGTTTCCGCCACGGTTTAGTTGTTTTACGCGGTTGGGGTGTGACATATAGCGCTACTATTGTTAAGGCGGAACTACACACCCTGGATTAAATGTTCACATAGCACAAATAGAATACAAGAATCACAAGTTTCACATACACATAGGATAGAGTTTAGTTTGCAAAAGTCTCAAGTATCGTAGTTTAATAGAATACATGTTACATCCCAAAGTTTAAAACAAAGAGGGATCTAATATACTCACAGTGATTGCTTAACAGATTAACTGTTATTGGATCAAAGGGAGCTCTTTAGGTTTAGCCTGATTAGATTACAACAGATAAGAGTCGGGCAGAATAGCGAGATTGCGCAAAGTGTCGGATCAATCATCTTGATCGGATGGCTGTCCGATCGGATGGCCATCCGGTCGGATTGCCATCCGATTGGGATAATTAGTGTGAGTGTGTGACGGATGGCCACTCGATCGGATGGCTATCCGATCGGGTTGCCATTCGACTCAAGTGTTGGAAGGTTCTAAAGCTCGTTGTTACTTTAATCGGATGGCAGTTCGATCGGATGGCTATCCGATCGGATTTCCATTCGACGATTAAAAGATTTAAATATCCAAATGTTAGGGTTTATGAGGCAAGTGTCACTCGATCGGATGACGGTTCGATCGGATGGCTATCCGATCGGATTGCCACTCGATCGGGTGGTCCTTGTCCCGTCCCTAACTTGTGAAATTTCTAAGTTTCTGATTAAGCAATGATGACATGGTACGCATTAAGACAATGGTAAACCCATCAGTTCACAGCCAATCCGATCGGGTGGGAATCACCCCAGTCCGTTCAGTCGTCTGTTCGCGACGGTGTTCATGTCAGAATTCATACTCCGGTCATCTTTTCCGGCAACAATCCTTCTCCAAATCAACTTTAGACTAATCCTTAAGTCTACAGCTCGTTTACATTCAGATCTCACCATTTTTGGTAAAAATCTTAAGAAAGATGAAGATAAACATATGTTTTAGCTTGAAAAGTTTAGATCTAGCATAGATTTTGTGTGACACGCATGAAATTCCTTAGATCTGGGCTAGATCTTGGCTAGAATGACGTCACACAACAGTTTGATACAAATCGCCATGGTGACATCACCTTCAAGAGCTCAAATCCGAGAGATTTCATGGTGAAAAGTGATACTCAAAGGAGAATCTTGTAGAGAATGACGTGTAGATCAAAGATGTACAAGAATCTAGTGTAAAATGTACCGAAATCGCTAAGAAATGGAAGAAATGAAGAGTGCGTGTGTCTGGTCGAGTGAGGCTGTCACATCAGTGAGAATGGTGATGTGACAGGCGTATTTATAGTGTGAGAAGAAGGGAAAGGCGGTGTGCACTCGGATTGGGTGGCAACTCGATCGAGTGGCCATCCGATCGGGTGGTCATCCGATCGGATTGCCACTCAGTTAATCCAATCTTTTCCGCTTAACTGTCTTTGATTCGTTTCACGAGTTAGATTAAGCGTTGCGTATTATTGGGTAAAAGTATAACTAGATTATAGTATTAACACAAAAGATCTCAAAGTTTCATAGTTTCCACCAGTGACAAGACTCCAGTCCCTCGTTCAACCAAGTCTCAACTTTCACGAGCCTCAAGAGTCAAGCATCAAAGTATCAAGAATCTAGATTTAGACATTCCAAGTAGCTAGAATTAGACATTCCAAGTATCTAGAATTAGACATTCCAAGCCTTTAGATTTAGACATTCCAAGTATCTAGTATATAGCATAAAATTTACCAAGTATCAAAAAGTATCAATGACCACATAGTTTAGGGACTAAAATTGACAATATCTAAAAGTCTGGGGACGCATGAGTTACACCGGGTGTAGGGTTTATCTTTGTAGACATCGTTTGACTTAGTTTTTGTGTGGACTTGAATTACCTTTTGATTGTTGTCCTTAACAACTAATTAGATTCATGTGATGATTTAGTAATTGAAGAACGAGTTTGACTTTGTTAAAGTTTTTGACAATTTCTGGTTTTTGGTTATTAGCAATCAGTTACGGGTAATTATTTTACGGGTCTCATATTATTTGGATTGATTTTCACTAAGATGACATCCTAGCACGCGTTCCTATTCACGTACGGACCATAGGTCAATATGGTCAGATTCATTTAGCTTGTGATTATCCTTTATTACAATTGCTTATCAAATCATGTCTATGTGATTATCAATTAATATTTCAAACTAGGTCATTCACGCTTTGCATAACCTAAACTCTAGGTGATCACTTATCCAGTCATTGTTTACAAAATTGATTTTCAATCATGCATTCAGTTCGATTTTCTAAAGGCATAGTTAATATGTTTAATTCACAAAACCAATCAAAAGCTTAAATCTAATTAAGAATAATGTAATTAAATAATTAATTGATCATAACACTAACCTCAGACTCTTGGTGGTTTGACACCCTACTTTCCATAACTAGTTAAGGTGAATAAGTCTCATTTTTCTCTATCTTTGACCGCTCATTTGACACTGATTTCATGTTTACGAGCTACCGCATTACAAGTTTTTTCATGCTTATAGGTTCGCAATCATGTTATATCTGAATATGTACTATGTTATCCAAATCATATACTTTCTATGAGGATCATCATATGCCCTTTATTGTTGAATAATTTGGTTCACTACCCTCCGTGTCGGTGAGCTTAGTTCACATTATCTCAAACTAATAAGCATGGTGAGCTAGTTATAAACACGGTGAGCAAGATGATACATTATGAACATTCACGAAGGTGTATGGACCAAACATAGGAAAAAAACTGATCACATGTTATAAGTTAATGTGATTGCACACAGATTAGTTATGTGCTAACTACTCCGTGTTACCCAAAATAATTAGTAAGTATCGTGGACTTTGCGTACATTATGATACATATGCTATTTTTTATGATTTGATTTTTGTATCTAGACCCTTTTACAAAAACATAACATGTCATCTTATTACCCTCTATCACTAACCCACATGTACCTTTTCTTGCATGTGTGATCAAGACTAATGTGGAAAAAAAACATGAAGAAGTGATTGAAAGTATAAAACGATATTTGTTTTAAATGTACTAAATGAGATTGTATTTATTTCAACCTATGTAACATTTAGGTGTTAGTTTGCTTTTTAAGAGGTAAAATGTCTGCAGTATGCGGACTACATCTGCAGACATTTTTGGAAGAAGAGGTGTACCAAACATTTGCAGTCTGCAATAAGAAGGTTGTTTGTTTTATTAACGTACGGTGGTGTACGGACGTTGGTTGTGGGTGGTGGTGGTGGTGGATGGTGTGGACTGTGGCAGTGGATGGTGGGTGGTGGGTGGTGGTGGTGGACGGTGGTGGTGGGTGGTGGATGGTGGTGGTGGTGATGGATGGTGGTGGATGGTGGTGATGGGTGGTGGTGTTTAACTCTTTGTAGACCTTAGAAGATCTTAGAAGTGGTTGGGCTAAGTCTGCACCAAGAAGAGCTCACGCAAACATTTTTTGATGAAACGTCTTCGGAAAAACAAACAGTCTGCAGATAGCAATGTCTGCGTGTGGTCTAAGCGGCACAGGCAAAAGAGCCTGTGCATATATTTTTAAGAAAAACAAACATCACCTTAGTCATCTATAGAACTGTGTTTGTGATCTTTCTTCACTAAGAGTGAAATATCATCCTTATCTAGATTTTATCTGGCTTGGGGATGAAACATGTCTACTCAGTGGTATTAAATCTTTCTTAACATCTATATAAAAATATTTTGTCTTTTAGAAACTATTTTTTAACATAAAACAAATAAAATCTCTTTGAACACAACTAGGAAGCACATCTACTATGCATGCACCGAAATTTAGATTAAATTTGGTGTAAACAAAACATTCTCAAGAATATAACACTAAATCTATTCAACTTTAGTATATATATTATAGGGTAAATTACATTTTTGTCCTTTATATTTATATCAGATTACAATGAATAGCCTTTAAGTTCAATAATTACAGTCACAATCCCTTATTCGGAAAACTCATTACATCTTTCGTCCTTTAGCACTAACCAAGTTAAAATTTTCAGTTAAACCTAATCAATTAAGGGTAATTTTGTAATTTTACCTATTAATTAAAAAATATATTTAAAAAGAACAGAAAAAACAAAAAAAAAAATATTTATTTATATTTATAAATTTTTTTTTTTTTTTTATAAATCAAACACTCACATTTGCACTCTCAACTCTCTCTCTAACCCTGTAAGAGCATTCACATTCTATCCATCAAAATATGTGAGAGGGAGTTTTTATATTATAAAGGGTATAAAAAGTGGTTGTGAGTGGAAGAGAGAGAAAATGTTACTGTTCATCTGTATATTTGGGGGGACACTGTTCACCCAGTATAATTTTTTTAATATATATTGAAAGTGGTTGTGAGTGAAGGAGAGAGAAAAATGTGATGATAATATTATTTAATTGAAAAGGAGAGAGAAAAAGTATTTGTTTTTAGTGAAAATATATTGATATAGGAGTTGTTTTTGAGTGGAATGTACGTATAATTTGATGGTTTGGATATGAATGCTCTAACCTAAGCTCTTGACCACCACCACTCCTGCCGCCGGCCACCACCACCGTCATAAGCACCACCGCCCTAGCATCACCATCGTAAGCACCGTCACCGCCTAACATTCTCACTCCACGTCACTCTTTTCTTGGTCGATTGCAGCGGTGGAGTGATGTCAGAGGGGGTGACAAGATTCCAGATCTGAAAAATCGTAGATCTGCAAAACCGAAGTTTGAGAGGTTGGTGGAATGGTGGGGTTGTGTTTGATTCAGAGGTTAGTTCGCTCGATTAAGTTAATCATTACATCCCATTGATTCAGAGCAACTGTCAATAACCATCGACCAATCGAACAATGATGCTGACCCTTCTGTTCTCAGAACTTAAAAAAATAAGAAGAATCTGCACTCCATTTTGTCTAACTGAAAACCGTGATTAATCTTTTTTTCCTTGGATGCATTCACTTGTTTGCGGACTTATTTCAGCCCCTAAAGAATGTGGTTCGACCAACCTTGCTGGAAAGAAATATACATCTTATTCATTTGTTTCAATAGCCACGGTTGCACGAAATATGTCATTTTTTTATTAGCTGTGTTCTTTTGTTTCTTAAGTTTTGTTTTATGTTTTGTTAATTTAATTCCAAGTCAGCCTGATTAAGAAGAAAAACCAAACGGTGACATGATATTCAAGTAAAATACATAGGATTTGTAGGGTTTGTCATGGCTGTCACAGTGCTAGTGGTGGTGAGAGTTGGTTGGAGAGAGAAAACTGATATTGAGATAAAGAGAGATTGGTGCTGGTTATGGTGGAGGGTGGTGGTGGTGAAAAAAAAAGGGGAAAGAATGAAAAAGCTAAGACATAGAAATGGGGTTTTTTAAATTAGGTTTTAGTTTTCTTTAATTAAGTTCGTAAAATGACTAAAATACCCTTAACTGATTGATTTAACTGAAAATTTTAACTTGGTTAGGGCTAAAGGACGAAAGATGTAATGAGTTTTCCGGATAAATGATTGTAACTGTAATTATTGAAGTTAAAGACTATCCATTGTAATTTGATACAAATATAAAGGACGAAAAATGTAATTCACCCTATATTATATGGATGGTTGTGTATCACATGGACTCATATCCATTATATATATATATATATATTGATTTCGAGTGACGATGAATAGTAACTTTATTTTTATAATAATATATAGTTTTTTATTATTTTATTATTCTATTATTTTATTATTAAATATATTATAATAGTTTATTATTATATTTACTTTTAATAACATATTTTTCTTTTCTTTAAAGATCTATTTCCTTTACCTTTTTTTAATAATTGTTTTTTTTTCTTTTTTTAACATATATTAATTTATCGATTAATTTGATACTTTTTTAATAAGTTACGTTTATAATTTTTTTCTAAAAACTTAAGTACGTAGTTGTGCTTGATTTCTTCCCCTGACATTCCGTTATAAGTTTTGTTAAAATGAGGTTATACTCAAAATAAAGTACTTATTTGGTATCATAATATATACACATTGACCCTCCAACAAAAAGTTTCGGGTTCCGCCACTGATAGCAACAAAATCATCTGGTCGCTAAATTTTGTCAAACATGGTTAATGTTAGGCATGCACGATCAATCTTTGTCGGGCTTTATCAATCTTGGTCAAACAATGTCATACTTGGTCAAAATAGACAATCTTATGAAACATGACTGTAAACTATCAAAAATAAATTTAGCAACATTTGTTGAAAAGAAATAGCAATATTTTTTTTTTTCAAAATTAGCCATATTTGCTTAAATATATTCATAATTAGTCAATTTTGGTCAAATACATCAAGGTAGTAATCATGGCACTCATAGTAATACTTGATCAAACATAACAATACCTGAACAAACATAGTGATATTTTTTTTTTTTGAAAATTAACTTTCAATCAACAAAACGCAAGCACGGACCTCAAAGCAAGGGCCGGCTGCACAACACCGATTACAACATATACAACGGGGACCGACGCCACTCCTTCCAAACTATACTATTACATTTGCTTCTATTTTTTAGCCATAAAAATGACATCGACTTGATTCTAGCTATAATATCCGAAACGCTAAGTTTGTTCCCCTTAAACACCAACTCATTCCTAGCAACCCACAAACTCCAAATAGTAACTAAAATTATACCGTGCACAATTCTTTTCCGCATCTTGTCACCGTTAACCGTCTTGAAAACCTCCAGAAAATCCTTGACCTCAAAAGCGAAAATAGGAGAAATCCCAATCCAGCCGCTTATACTGTCCCAAACATTTGTAGAGATGATGCAATCCGAAAACAAATGCAGACTAGTTTCATCAAGAGTATCACAGAAAGGGCATTTGGTATCCGTTAAAGCTACATTTCTCTTTACCAATTCAACCTTTGTGGGGAGCCTATTCAGCTCCGCTCTCCAAACCATAATATGGCACTTACTCGGCACCCACGGGACCCATTTAAGAACAAAACTAGCAGCCCCAACAGCACCCTCTAGAATGCAATCTCTCACTGACTTAGTCGAAAAAACCCCGTTAGAATTTCCAGCCCAAACCCAGTCATCATTTCTGTCAGCAAGCTCCATCTGTTCGACACTAACCAGCAGCTGCAGCCACTGCTGAAAAACATCAACCGAGTTAATCTTTTCCACCCACTCAGCGATCACAACCCGTCTTTGGTTTACCATCTTCACTCTATCAGCAATAGTGCAGCACTTATTTGATTCTAACTGATAAAGGAGAGGGTATCTATACTTTAAAGCCTCGTTACCTTGCCACACATCCAACCAAAAGCGCACAGCATCACCCCTTCCAACTTTGGGCCGGATATAAGAGTGCATATGATCCTCTCCTGATTTAATAGCCCCTACAACCTTAACAATGCTTTTCCAATTCCCTCCTGCATATTTGTTAACAGGTAATACTTCCCAAGCCTTCTTTTTGTTATGACAAGCATCTATGACCCGACGCCACAACACATTCGGAAACGCCCTATACCTCCAAGCCCATTTGAACAATAGCGCCTCATTTACAACTTGCAATCTTTTTATGCCCAACCCACCTTGTTTCTTTGGGGTAGTCACCTTATCCCAACTAACCCAATGAATTTTATTTTTTTCGTTAGACCCGGTCCATAGAAAACGCTTCATAATTTTCTCCAAGTTCTCAATTATCTTTTTCGGTGCTTTGTATAATGAAAAGTAGTATATCGGAAGACTACCAAGAACGGAATTGATAAGGGTAAGACGACCCCCTATCGAAAGAAGCTTTGCTTTCCACAAAGCGAGTCTACCTTCAAAAACCTCTACCACCTTCTTCCAATTACCACACCTATTCATATTAGCACCCACTCGTATACCCAAATAATCTAGAGGAATCTCTCCACGTTTACAACCCAAGACCATCGCCATGTTATCTACTTCCTCATTACCGATCCCAATCCCAAGGAGATTTGATTTGTTTATGTTGATTTTCAACCCCGAAACCATATAGAAGCATCTTAAAATACGGGTCAAATTAAGAACATTATGGTCCGCCCAATCCCCCACAATAAGCGCATCATCAGCATACAATAGATGGGATATACTAACCTCTTCATTTGGCAATTTAATCCCTTTGAACTCTCCAATCCTGACGGCTTTTTTTATGATACAAGAGAGCGCCTCCATCACCACCAAGAACAAAAAAGGGGAAGGGGGGTCACCTTGTCTAAGGCCTTTATGACAAGTGAACTCAAACGTAGGTGACCCATTTACTAGCACTGCCGATCTAGCCGACTTCAATATACCCAAAACCCACATACACCATCTATCCGGAAACCGCATTTGCTCTAAAATCGACACCAAGAAGTTCCAATTAACATTATCATAAGCCTTCTCGAAATCTATCTTCAGGATAAACGCCTTTTTTCTCCTTCTTCTTAACGATTCAACAACTTCATTAAGAACCAACGGACCATCCAGAATATATCTATCCTTCAAAAAAGCCGACTGAGATTCGGAAATAACCTCCCCCATCACCTCCTTAATTCTATTCGCCAAGATCTTCGATATAACTTTACTAATCATTCCTATCAAGTTAATAGGACGGTAGTCCTTCATATTAATAGGATTCTTGCATTTCGGGACCAAGGCGATAAAGGACGAACTACACTCCGGGCTAATAAAACCCAACTCATAGAACTCGGCAAGGATCTTGACAAAATCATCTTCCAATTCTCCCCAAAAATTCTGCACAAAATTAAAATTGAACCCGTCCGGCCCCGGAGCCTTATCTTTACCGCAATCAAAAACCGCACATTTAATCTCTTCTTTAGAAAAAGGCCGAATCAAACCTTCCCTTTTGTCGATTGGTACCGTCTTTAAATCATCACAGTTCAGCCTAGGGCGAACGACATACCTCTCCGTAAAGTGATTACGGAAGAATTTAAGCACTTCCCTTTTAACAATTGTTGGTTCCGTCTTCCAAACACCTTCCACATCGATACCCGGGATGACGTTTGAGGCCTTCCTACCATTAATAATTCTGTGAAAATAAGCGGAGTTGTCATCACCCTCCGTAGCCCAATTAGACCGAGCTCTCTGTTGAAGATCTTTGCCTCTAGCTTCCATAATGCCCGCGATTTTGACTCGACATTCATCCATAACCCAAGTTTCTTCTTCGCATAGATCCCTCTGTTCCAATAATTGTTCCAAGTTATTCAACTCATTTTTACAAACCTCTAACTCTTCATTTTCCTTTTTCCGAACCTCGTCTCTCCAAACCTTCAGCTTCCCCCGAAGAACCTTTAACTTGTACCATATTTTTTTGTCAGCCGCCGCATAATCAATTATAGTTATACATAGCTAAAGACAATTAAACATAATCAATCTTGGTCAAACATACTTATAAATGTCAAAACATTAATATGAACCATGGTCAAACATAACCATAATCGGAAAAAAATAATCAACTTTGTCAAACATAATCACAATAAGTCAATCATAATGATATACTGATGATCGAACTTAATCAATCTTTTTCAAACAAAGCTATATAATATCAACCTTAGCATTTTATAATTATATCCTTGTAGTTCTACTCTTACAACCAATCAACCCACTACATATACACCTCAGCGTTAAACTAATTGTTTAAACTATTTGAGCTCACTTTAGCAGGTGTGGTTATATTAATACGGACATACAGTAGAAACTCTATAAAATAATACACTTGGGACCACCAAAATTTATTAATTAAAAGAGTTATTAATTAATCGATAAATTAATAATTATTAATTTATATATTAATTAATATTTTATTAATTTATAGTAGAATACTTAGTTTACAAACACCTTTCAAGCTTCCACTTAATTATTATTGTATACAATGCATGTATATCAAATGAACGACCCAATTTGAAAGAAACCTTCAATCTCCCACCTTATTATGCTTCTTGTGTTCAATTTGAGAAAACAACACCAGAAGTTCTTACCATGCTAAGGAAAATTAGAGACGAGATTCAAGGGGAAATTGATTTCAACAAAAGACAATTGAGTCATTTTTCAAGAAATCTTCATAAATCATTCATGTAATATGCTATATATAAGGAATTATTAATTTATATTTTATATGGGGTCTAAAGAAATTATCAAAAATGTATTATCTTATAATTTTAGCGAATTATTAATTTAGCACCCTATCCCCGAGTCGGGACCGGCAAAAAATATTATCTTAGAGAGTTTATTAAATAATCGAGTATTAATTTATCGAGTTTCTACTGTATATGCATTTTTATGATAGTGACATTAAAAAATAATAATCACATGATATAGTAAACTTATTTTTTTTATTTTAATTTCCAAAATATTGTCAAACTCATGACCTCATTTAACTTTGTTGGTGCATGCATCTGTCGACTTCGTCTTATATCGAGTCTCGAGTTCGTTGCACTGCTGAACAAGAGTAATGTCCTCATATATGATGATGACATCATATATGTGACATCATCTATTGCAATCATGGGAATTTATTACACATGAAGACAAAACAGAATTACTTGAAATAGGATTTTGGAGTATACCGTTTGAACTTCTAACCGTTTGAGAGTGTTAGTTTGAAGAATGTCCTGACCGTTTGAAGAGGATGTCCGTTTGAAGCATGTCGTGTCCGTTTGAAGGGTGGCATGTCACCTTCAAACGGACAGGGTCTCTCCTATAAATACCCTTCAAACGTTCATCATTTGTAACTTTCCGGCCAGAGCAACGAAGTGCTGCCGAAGTGTTGTCAGGTTGTAAAACGTCTTATAATCAATCATACAACAGTTTAATGAGTAAATCTAGCTGAATTGCACTCTACACGTCTGTTTCCGCCTTTCGTGTTGAGATAAGCTCTTCTGATCGACTCGTTCGGGTCTGAAAACGATCCTACAAGTGGTATCAGAGCTCAGGAGGAAGAGTTCTTACTGTTTAGCTCGTTTTCGCTGAAAAACTCTGACTTCTACACCTTCTTTTCAAAATTGAACAAGTTTTTACGGTTAAAATCGGCTAAAACTTTCACAATATGTGCGTAATTGTGTTTTAACAAACCCTTGAGAATATCAGTTCAAAATTCGAAGTAAAAGTGGTAAAAATGGCTTGAAAACTAGTGTCCGTTTGAACGAGCCCAGCACTTGTCCGTTTGAAATTGACCTTGTCCGTTTGAAAATAGACCTTGTCCGTTTGAAATTGACCTTGTCCGTTTGAAAATTGACTTTGTCCGTTTGAAATTGACCTTGTCCGTTTGAAAACTGACTATTGTTTGAAAGTATCGTTAGAAGGTGACATGACCGTTTGAAACATGGTTCCCGTTTGAAAGTGTTTCAGTATTTCACGTGATTATGCATTGTGTTGTGTGTAGAAATTATTGGAACTTGGGAACAAGAAATCAAGTGAACTACTGTACAAATTGTCAGTCAACAAGTATTGGAGTCATATTAAACCACAACTGTCATCACGTGAATTAGATTAATCGGTCCATTGGGAATGGTTTATTTCAAAAAGCTTTTAATATTCGTAACAGGTTGCATGAGAGAGTTGTCGGCTACTTTTGACAAAGTTTGCATGTGATTTTGGTTTTTTTATCATTGGCCCAAGTTTCCATATACATCGACAAAAGACCAAGCGGCCCAATCAGATTTAATGCAAATTTAAAGTTGTCGGTTTGCAAGTGAATTCATGTGATTGTGTGTCAGGCGCAGTGAATTGGGGTCACAAATTTGATAAATTGTATCGGTTCAATTGAAGGTATTGTTTACAAATTTGATAAAGTGATCGTTTGGAGCAAGAAAGTTTATGTTTTTGTGAACTCTCGAAATCGAAACATGGATTTTGAAGAAGTGTTGGCATATGTGCATCATGAATCTCATCAGTATATTCCGATAAAGAAAGAAGAAGAAACAGTCTCAGCAAAAGAAGTTTTTGAAAAAGTTTCGGTTTTTGATCACTCGTCTGATGAAGAGAGTGATAATTATGAAGAGGAAATCCGGGAACTTGAATATCTTAAACAACAACTTTCATCTGATCAACGTAGTGGAAAGTTATTTTATGCCGATAAAATTGAAAAATTGAAAGAAAAACAAGATGCAAAAAGAAAGAATCAAAAGGCAGTTATTGTTAAAGAAGAGATCAGAGCTGAGCAGATTGAACAAGTTCCATCGGTCAAGGTTGAGAAAGTAGAATCTGAAAAACCTGTATCTGTGAATCCTGAACCAGAGTTAAAGAAAGAGGTTGCAGAAGACGCACCTATCTTTGATCATTCATCAGAAGAAGAGAGTAAGGATGAAAGTGTTCATGAGGAAAAGAAACAGGTTGAAAATATTTCAGCTTTAAAGGTTGAGACAAAAGCTGATGATAAACATATTCTTGTTTTGCTGAAAAATTGTGAGAAGTTGACATCTGAAAATGACAAACTCTTGAAGGAGGTTGAGAGTTTGTCATTAGAAAACAAAATTTTTTAAAAATCAGAAAATGTTTTGAAAAATCAAATACACAATTTGGAAAATGAAAAAGTAAAGATTGAAAAAGATTTTCAAAGTCAAATAAAAATTTTAGAAGATGAGAGAGATGTGTTTGGTAAAAACAATCTTGAAAAACAAATTGCAATCAATTCTCATATTGAAAAGATTATTCGACTTGAAAAGGAAGCTGAGTGTGCTCAAAAGAAAATCAAGGAATGGGAACAAAAGTTGAAGGTGTTTGTGAATACTTCAACTATTCCTTGTCCAAATCCTATTAATTCAGTTCCAATAAGTGACGATGTCACAGACTATGATAAAGTCATAGTTGAAGATTGCGATGAGAAATCTGATGATGAAAATGAAAAAATGAAGAAAAAGAATTTATTTTTGAAGTTAAAAGAAAAGTTTCAAGAAACTGTTCCGCAATCAACTGAAAAGGGAGAATGCTCTAAGCAAAAACCTTTGAAAAAGAAAGTAGAACAAAAACAAAAAGAGAAAATTTTGAAAAATGTTCAAAAAGAAAATAAAAGTTCATCAGATCAATCATCCAATCGCAATAAAAAATTAAAAAAAGTAAAAAATGAAAATTCAAAAATTGTTGGTAATGAGTGGTGCAGGTCGGACCACTGAGCTCAAAGGCCAAATCCAGCTTTTAGAATGAGTGATGATTACCACAAAGCCAGACAATGCTATGATTTGAGTGTTTGGTGTGAAAGTGGTGAATGGTACGATAACAGAGTGTGTTACAGATGCGGCTATCAAGGACACATTGCTGTTAACTGCCAGAGTTGGAGGTTTGAGTCAAGGAGATGCTTTAACTGCAACATCATTGGCCATATTGCTAGAGATTGCTCAATGAGATCAATGAGAAGATCGAGGGCTGAATCTCAGAAGCAGGTGAAGAAACCAGTCAATGTCAAGCCCAAAGAACAGAAGGTTCAAGAACCTAAAGTTCAAGAAAAGAAAGTGAAGCTTTCTCAGGGGCAAAAAGACAGACTGAGGAAGAAGAGGAAGAAGGCCAGAGAGTATCTGGAGAAGATTTTGTCCTCGGATACAACTGGTAAAATAGATAAAAGTTCTGATAAATCGTCTTGCTCTCCAAAGAATGACAAATCAAGCAAAACGAATTCGTCAGATACAAATCTGAGGACAGAGGAGAGAGTAAAGAAAAAGAAAGAGAAGGCAGTTAATCAAGAGATTAACAAATCTGGTAATGAATTTGTTTTTCCGGAAACAAAGGAGCCAGTTGTTGGCAATGAATCTGGCTCATCAAAGTCAGACAAGCCACGTTCAGGCGATGAATCTGGTGTGGTAAAACCAGAAGAGCCATGTGTTGATGTAAAGAATGAGAATTATGGTCTAACAATGGATGATGCAAATTTTCCACCACTGTTGAACAAGAATTCAAAATCACCCAAGGACCATCAGGCTTGGGTGAATCTGTTTAAATGAAAAAAACCTGACTTGCCGGAGCTCCCAGGTTGGTAAGAGTGGAGCAGGAATCGGCACATTTCTTGATAAATTCATTTCGGTGATATTTCGACTTAAAAGTGGTAAATCAGGGACATTAAGTTGTACTTGATTTTCTACAAGTGATGTTTGTGGATTGATCTTAAAAATGTTAGTTTTTACAAGTGATTGAAGGAGAACAATGTGATGAAAAGAACCCCAAGTTTGTGAAATGACTCACAAAACTTATTTTCCGGAAAAACCATTTTGATTAAAACAAACTTAAGTGTTTTGAAATCACTATGGGAAAATGTTTTGTTGTCAGGGGGAGTTCTGATTGTTCAAGCCAAGTGAATGGAGAATTGAAGTGATTCTCATCATGTTGTCACGTTTCTTGTACAGCTTGTTTTCAAATTTTCCCAGAAAATCAAAATTGAGACATATTTTGATTTTAGGGGGAGTAAAAATTAAAAATAAATTAGAAAATTTGAAAATGTCAAAAACATTAAAAAAATGCAAAAATGAGTTTTGTTGTGAAAGAGGAAATGATAGTAGATCAGTTGGGCTGTCACAGCATGCTAAAGAAATGGAAAGATATAATGTGATAAACGACCTCACTAAAGATGTGACGGTAGGCTCAGCTAGACTAGTAGATTTGCGATAACGATACAAACCTAAAGCAAAAAGCCTAGTTCTAGTGGGAAACATGATTGAAAGCATAGTACTTAGTTTTGTCCTTCTTGATTGTGTGCCTACTCGGTAATCGCTGATTGTCGAAAGACATAAAGTTGGTTAAGTTTGTGAACTTTCACAACTTTGCTAAAAAGTCGCTGTAATTGTGCATTTTATTTTGCAAAGATTTAAACTTGTCTTATTTCTTTATTTTGTTTAAGCATTGGACATCCTCTGCATATACGTGAGTATCGACCTGGATGTTATTGCCTAAACGTTTTGCTTTATTTTCTTTGGTGTTTCGTTTAAGCTTTGGATCACCTCTGCGTATACGGAAGTATCGACCTGGTGGTTAAAGCCTAAACAACTTCAACTTATTTTTATTTTCTTATTTTGTTTAAACATTGGACTTTCTCTGCGTATACAGAAGTATCGACCTGATTGTTAATGTTTAAACATTCTGTTTTGTTTTCGCACAAATCACAGTTGATAAAAGTTTAAAGGCATTACTTGAGTCAGTGTATTGCATGATGAGGGGATATGCTGAGATCGTGGGGTCCATAAGAATTTTAGTGCTATCTTAATATACCTTAACGTATCGGTAAGCATTTCGAAAGTTTTTAGATTGAGTTTAAGTGGACAAATATATCGTCAATCGATGTGAATCGTTTAGAGCTTAAAATGTTAAAGCTTAACGGTGCTAGTGATTGGTCACAAAAACTGATATGATCCTCTAACACAAACTCACAAAAATATTGTATGTAAATATTTCTTTATTGTATTTCATTCTATTTCAAAATCCAAAAAGCTTTTAGTGTGTTTTAGCATAAATTTTGAAAAATACAAAAAGATTTTCGACAAATGATGATGAAGAGCTGATTTTTAAAATTTCAAGTGCTGAACATGATGAACTGGTTTGGGAGTGTGCGTTTAAAAGAAGAAACTGATTTTGAGAAAGAAAAGTTTGATTAGTTAATCGAGATCATTAATTTGAACTTGATGTAACTATTACTAGTAAGTTTTTCTTATTGATTTAAGTAAAAACTTATGTTTTGATGAGAAAATGTGTGCAGGAGATGAACAGAACTAAAAGCCAGTGTTTGATCTCAAGGTGATAGCTAATTCCAGACAGTGATCCCATCATGATCAGAGGGGGAGTTTGACGAGGTTAGAGCCAAAGAGAAGATCCTGGTATATGCTAAGAAAGAAAAGAGACTGATGAAGGTTGAAGATGCGAAGACTCGACACTTAAGACTCGTCAACATCTGAGGGGGAGTCTATTGGTGCATGCATCTGTCGACTTCGTCTTATATCGAGTCTCGAGTTCGTTGCACTGCTGAACAAGAGTAATGTCATCATATATGATGATGACATCATATATGTGACATCATCTATTGCAATCATGGGAATTTATTACACATGAAGACAAAACAGAATTACTTGAAATAGGATTTTAGAGTATACCGTTTGAACTTGTAACCGTTTGAGAGTGTTAGTTTGAAGAATGTCCTGACCGTTTGAAGAGGATGTCCGTTTGAAGCATGTCGTGTCCGTTTGAAGGGTGGCATGTCACCTTCAAACGGACAGGGTCTCTCCTATAAATACCCTTCAAACGTTCATCATTTGTAATTTTCCGGCCAGAGCAACGAAGTGCTGCCGAAGTGTTGTCAGGTTGTAAAACGTTATAGAATCAATCATACAACAGTTTATAGTGTGAATCTTGCTGAATTGAACTCTACACGTCTGTTTCCGCCTTTCGTTTAGAGATAAACTCTTCTGATCGACTCGTTCGGGTCTGAAAACGATCCTACAAACTTTAAAGAAAACTTTTTTAAATAGAATGTGAAAAAAATATAGTCGCCTAGTAAGTGATATAAAATGTTGATCTCAATATTTCAATTCAGTGGTTAATATTATCATTGTGATGTGATAAAAGATGAATAATATCCATAATTGATTTTTTATTAAGTCATTGTTTCATCATATTTTTTAAAATCAAATATCAATTATATTAAAAAAATTGAAAGTTTCATGATGTTTATTTTGATTTTAGTATTGCCATTTTTTCCTAATGACGTCTTTTAACTTTATTCCTTCACTGTGATTATAACCACGTGTCTAAACTAGTAACAACAATGTGTATAAGTTGTCCAATTACAATGATACGTCTAACCTAGTTACAACAATGCGTTTAAAGTTTAAACCAATTACAATGGTGCGTATAACGTACAACAATGCGTCAAAGTTGTCAAAGTGTGACACATGGGCAAATTGTGGGAATATAATGGTACATCTAAGCTATTACACCATTTAAAAACTAATTGTAGTTTAGCGACACATGTATTCTTATTTTAAAATACACGAGTCTCACCGTGGATGGTTCTTTCACTTTACACGCAAAAAACTTACTAAATTTTTACTTCACAAGTTTTCAAGACCCGCACTGAAGGGGTATGGTCCCAGATCTCGCGTCAGCATGACCGCGAGTGACCATTACCCTTATCAAAAAACCCCCACCAGCAAGAACTTATCTGTGTCCGTGCGGGCACGCGCGAACACAGTGGTCGAATCCAATCTGTCAAGTGATGGAAAAAGACTTACCTTGTGTATGAAAATGGTGTACGCATAGCGATGCGGCCTGGCACCGCATCCTGTGAACATTTTCATCACTACAAGGGATCTTGATAACAACAACAGTCACCACAAGTGGCGATGCGGCCTGGCATCGCATCCCGCAGTCTTCGCCAAAGTGACAACGCGGAAACAACGACAGTTATCGCAGGCAACGATGCGGCGCGGCACCGCATCCTGCCCACGAGGCAAGTGGGACAGACACCACAGTGCAAGTGGCACCAATGACAGTCGCCTGTCAGCCCATACGTAAGCAACAGACTGACACCGGAGTAGGACGTGTGTCACACCCCAACCGATGGCGGAATCATCGGGGCGTGGCACTGAGCGAAACAGATTGTCCAGAAGTTTCCATAACAACTATGATTACCAATTATTTAAAGCAACACGTCCCATACCATGTCATAAAAGATAACACAATTATTACAGACAAATCTAGTCAAATAGTTCTGTTCCGACAACTCAGATTTCAATTGTACAGACAACTATTTGTTGGTCTCTAGGACCCTATCCTAGCCTCGATTTCAAAGCAGATAAGCATCCTAAGAACCTGTCACATATGTTAAAATAAAGTCAATACACATAGTGTAAAGGTGAGCATACAAGTTTGATAATAGCATATAGAGTTCGAAATAGTTTACGCATAACCAACACGTACACAGAGTGAAATGAGGCATGTTAGTTATCGACATGAACCTATCGATACCAATGACTCCGGGTTGACTGCCCAAGGCAGTTCACGATACATGATCACCACTGTGACCCATGTAGGTAATTTTCCTTAACAACCCCCGAGTGAATGGGTACTGAGTCCAAACTAATAGTACTACCGTCGTTAAGGCAGGTAGACAGCATTCCATGTGTAAACATAACAAACAAGCATTCATTTAGTCACGTATAACATGAAGTAACGGTTAGCGTCTAAATATAGCGTAGTGTTTTTGATGTGCTTTAGAATAAGTAACGTATGTAACACCCAAAAGTGCGTAAAGCAAAAAGGGATCGAGTATACTCACAGCGATCGATGGATTGAAGGGAGCGCTAGAGAGTAAGGTTAGCCTGATGACGACAATAACATAACGATAAGCGGCGCGTAAAACGATACAAGGTGTAAGTGGGTCGGCCAGCAGTTCGATCAGACGGTAGTCCGATCGGACAGCAAGTCGTTAGGGTGATGGTCCGCTCGGATGGTCATCCGATCGGATGACCTTTCGTGTGGATTGTTTCTTCCTCTAGGAAAGATATGTTTGTGTATGATGGCTTGACTTTTGAAGTTTTTGTTGTAGCATTTGAAAACATTGAAGTACCCCTGCCTTTCAGGTCGGTCGATCGAACGGTCGTTCGATCGAACGGCAACCCGATCGGTTGGACACTTTTATCGAGAACAAGTTCGCAGCAGGACGGTCGCTCCATCGGACGGTTGTTCGATCGGGTGGCATCCTTTGTACATTGAACATGTTGAAAATTGTTTAAGTGTGGAAGTTTAAATGTTTCATAATACGGATGGCAGTTCGATCGGATGGTAGTCCGATCGGACGACAATTCGTTCAACACTCAGACTTCAACGATTGGAAAAAGTGGTAAAGTGTGGGACCCAAGGTGCAAATCGTTCGGATTGCCCAGTTGTACGGTTTGGCTGTTCGATCAGACAACAGTCTGATCGGACGGCACCCCGCCCTGGTCCTCTTGTTCATCTTACACTTGGTTGTTTTTGACAGTTTGACGTTTTATCGAGATGTTTTGATAACGTGTCAAGCAACCAAAACCTCATCAATACTTGGTACTCCTGATCGGACAGGAATCACCCAAACCCGATCAGTTTAACTGTTCAAGACGGTGTTCCATGTTTAACCCGAAATCGGTAAACCTCGTGGATAGAATCCAGATCTTGAACCAACGCAACCACTAGAATGAGTAGGTAGTCGATACAAGCCCTGATTCTATCGGTTTTGAGTGCATTGAGTGTAAAAGAGTTGAAAGAAAGTTGGAAAACATTCTCTCAATTCCTTTTCACCGTGAATATGTTTAGATCTATGAAAGATCTTTGTTTGTTTATGTGGAAATCGGTTAGATCCAAGTTGTTCTTGATGGTTTGAGGCCAAAACATGAAGTTCCTCAAGAACTCATGATGACGTCATCCTAGAACACCTTGAATCTTGATGATTTCACGGTTAAAAGTTAAGATTCAAAAGATAGAAAGGTGTAGGAGTGCGTGTAGATTAAGGAAGTACAAGATTTAGGATGAGATCTTACCGGAATTGTGAGAAATCGGAGAAAAGTGGGGAGAACGAGCTGGTCGGACGTCAGTTGCCAAAAGTAGAAAGTTTGAGAGTGACAAGGGGTATTTATAGGGTTACCCAAAGTGGAAAGGGATGGAGAGGGGCTGGTCGATCGGTTAGCCAGTCCGATCGGACAGCTGGTCGTTCGACCGAGCGGCTGTTCGATCGGCCGGTCTCCTGGTCGATCGGCCTTCTGATTCGACGGGTTTTGCTGTTTCGATTTTGATTGCGAGCACCGTGATACGAGAGAGTTTCATAGTCAAATTACTTTTAATCCCAACTACTCATATCTCGCACTATCTCTTCTCCACTAATTATCATACCATTTCGATTGCTATTGAGTTCAATTGCGATTGAGTTTCGATTGCGATTCGATTGATTTCCACACATAACATAAATAAACATGCACAAGTAACACATAAAGGCACACACACACGTAAAACAATATCCAGAACTTATGTTTCGAGTTGCGAGTTCGATTGCGATTTGATGTTGATTATATTATATTAGATTGATTAGCGTTTAGATAACTTTATCGCATTGTTACTTCCTATTGTTCACAGTCATAAAGCGATTAAATAGCGATTAAGTGTACATCGATTACTGCGATTCTTAACTATTACTCCACATAATAATACAACTAACGTAAAGCATAAAAGACTAACTACGAGTCAAAGAAGTCAAAACAGGAATTGAGCAAGGAGTGACAGATCGCAATTAGCAATCTTGTCTCCCTTTGACCTCAATCTTTGACTTTGACTTTGACTTTCGAACACAGGGTGTTACAGCCTCCCCTAGTTGAGGGAATTTCGTCTCGAAATTAGGCCGAAGCCGTAACAAACAACTGCGGGTACTTCGCCTTCATGTCGCTTTCGAGTTCCCAAGTGAACTCCGCGCCTCGTTTGCCTTCCCATCGGACTTTCACAATAGGAATGCACGAGCGTCTGAGCTGCTTGGTTTGGCGGTCCATGATTTCGACAGGCTTCTCCACGAAGTGTAGTGTTTCGTTTATTTGGAGGTTATCGAGAGGTACAATTAAATCATGCTCAGCCAGGCACTTTCGGAGGTTTGAAACATGGAAAGTCGGGTGGACGTTACTAAGTTCCTCCGGTAGTTCGATTCTGTAGGTGACTTTTCCGATCCTTTCCAGAATCTTAAAAGGTCCAACATATCGAGGCGCTAGCTTCCCTTTCTTGCCGAATCTGACCACACCCTTCCAAGGTGATACCTTTAGGAGTACGCAGTCGCCAACGTCAAATTCAAGGGGCTTGCGTCGTCTATCGGCGTAACTTTTCTGACGACTCCTGTGACAACCCAAACTTTCAAGGTTAGTGTCTCTCAGTTACGCGATCTGATTCTGTTTCTATTAATTTGAGTATGTGGACGTGTGTCTGGTTGATGAACTACAAGAAACCAAACGTTATTATGTGTTATAGCTTGATAAGAGAACTAAACTAATTGGGCCGCGTACTTGCTTAGAACACGCACCTTCACTTGGGCGGAAGGCCACACCCTTTGGGCGGAAGGCCTCACCCTTTTTCCTCGGCCCACTTTAAATCATTAGATGCATGGCTGGGCCTAGTGGAGCCAAAAGAAGCTTAGGTTGGGCCGGGTATTGTGAGTCCCCTTATAACAATACGTATAACTAAATAACATAGAAGGGGATCTCATAATTAAAATAAGTTGTTGCAAAAGCCCACGAATGGAACACCCTATACAAGGGACTATGATTGGGCTTGGTAGAGCCCAAGTGCATGATTGTTGGGGGCCGGCTATGGTTCTTGTATTCTGCGGATTCTTGTATATAGATAGGAGATAGGATATCACGTATCATAATTACACACATATACAAACCCTAGACTTCTATAATCGCATACGGCAGTGGTAGACACCCCCCCCCCTATTCGAGATAGCCTCTTGATCAGTCATCAAGTTCCTGGTTAGTGGTTTTACTTGTTGTTTTTTTATATATGTGTGGTATTGTTCATGTGAAAAATCTCCTAGTTGATACATATACAAGTATTCATGTTATGCTGTGCAACTGGTTCGATGATCTTGTGAGTTTTAAACTGGATGTCATGTCTTGCATGCAAACTAGGAAGTAGGTATTAAATAATTATCATCTTGTTTTACATGTAAACTAAGTCTTGGTTATGATAGAATTATGCTAGAGGGATACATGTAATTGAATTCACTTGTTGATAATGATGAGATGATAACTGATTTAATGTGACATGATTAAGAAGTCGATATAGCGAATATGTAAATTAATGTTCCAGTAGGTGTTAATTTAGGAAGTAGTTCATAAACGTTGTAATTACATGCTGATTTTTGGAATATACATGAAAAAAGAATTATATGCCAATCGGGTGAGTCTTACATATGCTGGGAGACATGGGCTGGAAAGTTGTTAATTGTTGGTATTAGGTTAATTAAAAAAAAGGGGGAAACTGCTAAGAAACTTGATTCGGTTTGAATGGGCCACGCACACCTGGGTTAAATTGCCTAAGTTCTTTGTTGATTTTATTTTGGATTGATAAATGACTTGGGCTTATTGTGCTATGGGCCACGGACTGTAACTGGGCCGATACATGTTAACTGGATTACGAAAATTATTAGAGGAAATTATTATTGATTGGGGTGGTTGTGATGTTGGGCTATATTATCGAACACACACACTAACATTAATTGGGCCAGTCCATTGAAAGCTGGGCCACGCATGAAACTGGAACATTTATAGTTGGATCACATGTCACTTATGCGAATTGGACTGCATGTAAACTGATCGAGTATTGGGCTGATTAGGGAGCTGGGCCACTCACTTCTTGTTTGAGCTTTGAATGAATTATGGGCCGCGCACGATTAACAATCGGGTTTGGGTAACATAAGAGGCCGTGTACAATTGTTTGAGGATGTGTGTGTATGTTACTTGGATCATACGTGCTGCATTTTGTGTTAAAAGACTTAGGAACTAATTGTTACCGGTAACCCTTTTAGGACGTGGTTGTTTAACTGAATAACAAGTAACAAGTCATACCGAGCAAACCAAGGTGAGTTCACACACTTTCTAAGGCATGGGATTCCTGGTGGTTGGGAATGGGTTAAGGAATTAAAACGGAACCTACATATCCTCCTTGGGTAGGATATGTACCGCCATCGTCCATGGGTAGGATGCCAATATTAATCCTGCGTATTTTGGACGGTGCGAGTAGGTAAGGAGCTTTGGCAACAGGGTTGGCTCCAGGAATGAGGTCGATACGAAAGTCGATATCACGACTTGGCGGTAATCCAGGAAGATCATCAGGAAATACTCAAGGAAATTCGCACACCACAGGCACGTCTTTCACTTCTGTCTTTCCTTTCTTTTCTTTCTCCGCTACTACAATGTTGGCCAAGAAAGCTCTGTATTCCTTGTGGAGATACTTGCTAGCTTGGACACATGACATGAGTTTGAGACCTTGCGAAGCAGTTTCGCCATAAACACACAATAAATCACCATTCGCGAGTGAGAATCGAATCATCTTATCGAAGCACACAACTTCAACATGGTTTCGCGAAGAAAGTTCATGCCTACTATGACGTCAAAACTTCTGAGTTGCATCGGAATAAGGTCGATTGGAAAGATGTGATTATTGAGATCGAGAGTACAATTACGAAGAACAGAATTAACGGCGACAGTTCTTTCAGTGGTGACTTCTACATCGAATGACGAGGGGAGATGGGATTCTCGAATTCAAACGACACAAAGTAGTTATCGGCTCCAGTATCAAACAAACACGACGCATAAATACCATTCACAAGGAATGTACCATTGACCACGTTGTTGTCAGCCTGGGCTTGGCGCGCATTGATGTTGAAGGTTCTAGCGCGTGCTGCTTGCTGTTGCTGCTGTTGAGGCTGCTGCTGCTGGGGCTCTTGTTTCACAATCCTGTTCGGGCACATGTTCGCAAAGTGGTTGGGATCACCACATGCGAAGCAGACTCGGGCGTTGACCGCGGGTGCCTGAGTCGCTTGTTGGCCTTGAGGGGCTGGGAGCAGAGCTTGATGAGCAGTGGCTTGAGCTGGTGCTTGACGGGGACCAGTACGGCAGTTTGCGGTAAAGTGGCCGTACATATTGTAGTGAGCGAAGAAACGACAGGCAAGACCCACCGGGTGATGTTAAGAGCATGTTGGGCAAGCAGGGTGGGGGCCTGTGTATGCACGCTTTGCAGGTGGTGCATAGGTAACTGGTGCTGCAGCTGGACGGTGTTGTTGTTGTTGGGCTGGTACCGCTTGTAGTGGAGCAGCGGTAGTAGCAACACAGTTCTTGTTGCTGGAGCTGTTGTTGTTGTTCCTCCTTTTGCGACGTGAGGACTTCGATGACTGAGATGCGGTGGCGGTTTCAGCGGTTGGTGCGGTGGTAGCTTGGTGTAGGTTCTTTGAAGCTTTGTCCCAAAAACCAGCTTTTACCCGCTTGTCGTTGATTTCAGCGGCCAGCAGGTAAGTTTCTTCGATCGTTGCTGTTTTTGCGGTATGCACAAAATCCGCAACACAGTCGGGTAGGGCTCGGATGTACTTTTTGATTGCCATGTCGGGCGTCTTCACTTGATCGGGACAGATGATGCTGAGCTGCTTAAAGCGAGCAGTCAGGGCAGTGTTGTCACCTTCCTTCTGCTTAATGTTCCAGAATTCGTCCTCCAGCTTTTTGCGTTCATGGGGAGGGCATAATTCGTCCATCATGATGGCCTTCAACTCTTCCCACGTCAGCTCATAGGCTACATCATTTCCGTGTTTGTTTCATTCTGCCGTCCACCAGTCTAATGTGCGGGACTGGAAGACGCCGGTAGCGTTTAGAGTGCAGAGATTTTTCGGACATCCACTCTAGCGCAGAGTGAGTTCGACGGAATCGAACCATTGAAACAAAGTCGTTGGGCCATCTTCTCCAGTGAATTCCTTTGGACCGCAAGCCTTGAACTGCTTAAAGCTAAAAGCAGTTTCGGTAGCAACTTTTGGAGCTTCAGTTCTAGACTCCTCATACGATTTGCTAACATTTTCGTAAATCTCACTCACGATCTGGGACACAACCTTGGCCACTTGTTTAGCGAGGATGGCAGCAAGGCCTTTGTCCCTCTGTTCTTGGCGAGAGAGTCGTGGGTGACGAGGTCCAGATGATGGTCCAGTTGACATTGTCTGCAACAGAAATCGTCATAGGTCTCAGACATGTCATAATCGAATCTCGCCTCACACGTATAATACTTGCTAAAGCTCAGGAACACAATGAAACTTGTATCACATAACACGTAAGCACATAATCACCGATTCACATAAGCACAGAAGCACATAAACACGTAAAGCACAGAAGCACATACGCATGTAATCACAAGATGCAGTCAGAATACAGAAACCTATCATTCAAAGTCTGTGAGTGGTTCGAATGTAGCGATCGCGAATAACGTATCGAGTAGTAGTGCGAGTAGTATAGCTTAAGCGTACAACATAGCAATAAGGCCGTCCATAACTTAGCAATTTGTTAGTGTTTTGAGATAGAAGTGCAGTGCGAGTCGTGCATGTCGATCGAAGTGAAAGTAAAATCGAATAATTCTCCAAAATTTAAGCACATAAACAGATAAATATATACAAACACATAAAATTGACGAATCAACGGAGTCAGCAGTTGCGGGCTCATAATCGAAGCACATAAAAATCGAGAAATAGATTGTCTGCGGCTATTAGACATTGACTACCCAAAGTGATTCGACTATTATCAAGGGCTTGTCGTACACATTTCGACTTTCAGGATTGTGCTTCTGCCTCGATTCTTGTGCGTTCGGCACGCATCCCTTTAGTCATACTGTGTTTTCAGGTCGTTGGAGTTCGTCGAGACTTTGGTGAGAGTTTTGGAAAACCAAGTGAAAGTCAGAACGAGTCGTTAAGGTTAGGGTTTCACCCCTGGCTTAACAACTTCTTTCCTATTTTAATAAAATAGAGATGAAAATCCGCGCTAAAGTATGGATTTCACTCCTGGTTTAACGCGAATTCCCGCGTTTTGTAGATTAATACCGATCAAACAAGCAATTTTAATCGAGAGTTTGCGGTTTCCACACCTAATCTCGACTTAATCGCTTATTCATAATTTGAAAATTCGAGTGCAGTGATAGTGTAACGTAAGCGAGAAATAGCGAGAGATTGCAGGTAAGCTCGTGCAGCACCCCTTAAGGGTATGCACAAGTCATTCTGTTGGTACCTAACTATAGACTAGGCCTCTAAGACATCGAACCGGACTAGGTCGAGTCTTGCCTAATTCCCTATAGTTATGGCTCTGATACCAATCTGTCACACCCCAACCGATGGCGGAATCATCGGGGCATGGCATTGAGCGAAACAGATTGTCCAGAAGTTTCCATAACAACTATGATTACCAATTATTTAAAGCAACACGTCCCATACCATGTCATAAAAGATAACACAATTATTACAAACTAATCTAGTCAAATAGTTCTGTTCCGACAAATCAGATTTCATTTGTACACACAACTATTTGTTGGTCTCTAGGACCCTATCCTAGCCTCGATTTCAAAGAAGATAAGCATCCTAAGCACATGTCACATACGTTAAAATAAAGTCAATACACATAGTGTAAAGGTGAGCATACAAGTTTGATAATAGCATATAGATTTTGAAATAGTTTACGCATAACCAACACGTACACAGAGTGAAATGAGGCATGTTAGTTATCGACATGAACCTATCGATACCAATGACTGCGGGTTGACTGCCCAAGGCAGTTCGCGATACATGATCACCACTGTGACCCATATAGGTAATTGTCCTTAACAACCCCAACCCCCGACTGAAGGGTGCTGAGTCCAAACTAATAGTACTACTGTCGTTAAGGCAGGTAGACAGCATTCCATGTGTAAACATAGCAAACAAGCATTCATTTAGTCACGTATAACATGCAGTAACGGTTAGCGTCTAAATATAGCGTAGTGTGTTCGATGTGATTTAGAATAAGTAACGTATGTGACACCCAAAAGTGCGTAAAGCAAAAAAGGATCGAGTATACTCACAGCGATTGATGTATTGAAGGGAGCGCTAGAAAGTAAGGTTAGCCTGATGACGACAATAACATAACGATAAGCATCGTGTAAAACGATACAAGGTGTAAATGGGTCGGCCAGCAGTTCGATCAGATGGTAGTCCGATCGGACAACAAGTCGTTAGGGTGATGGTCTGCTCGGATGGTCATCCGATCGGATGACCTTTCGAGTGGATTGTTTCTTCCTCTAGGAAAGATGTGTTTGTGTATGATGGCCTGACTTTTGAAGTTTTTGTTGTAGCATTTGAACACACTAAAGTACCCCTGCCTTTCAGGTCGGTCAATCGAACGGTCGTTCGATCAGACGGCAATCCGATCGGTTGGACACTTTTATCGAGAACAAGTTCGCAGCAGGACGGTCGCTCGATCGGACGGTTGTTCGATCGGGTGGCATCCTTTGTACATTGAACGTGTTGAAAATTGTTTAAGTGTGGAAGTTTAAATGTTTCATAATACGGATGGCAGATCGATCGGATGGTAGTCCGATCGGACGACAATTCGTTCAACACTCAGACTTCAACGATTGGCAAAAGTGGTTAAGTGTGGGACCCAAGGTGCAAGTCGTTCGGATTGCCTAGTCGTACGGTTTGGTTGTTCGATCAGACAGCAGTCCAATTGGACGGCACCCCGCCCTGGTCGTCCTGTTCGTCTTACACTTGGTTGTTTTTGATAGTTTGACATTTTATCGAGATGTTTTGATAACGTGTCAAGCAACAGAAACCTCGTCAATACTTGGTACTCCTGATCGGATAGGAATCACCCAAACCCGATCAGTTTAACTGTTCAAGATGGTGTTCCATGTTTAACCCGAAATCGGTAAACCTCTTGCATAGAATCCAGATCTTGAACCAACGCAACCACTAGAATGAGTAGGTAGTCGGTACAAACCCTGATTCTATCGGTTTTGAGTGCATTGAGTGTAAAAGAGTTGAAAGAAAGTTGGAAAACATTCTCTCAATTCCTTTTCACCGTGAATATGTTTAGATCTATGAAAGATCTTTGTTTGTTTATGTGGAAATCGGTTAGATCCAAGTTGTTCTTGATGGTTTGAGGCCAAAACATGAAGTTCCTCAAGAACTCATAATGACGTCATCCTAGAACACCTTGAATCTTGATGATTTCACGGTTAAAAGTTAAGATTCAAAAGATAGAAAGGTGTAGGAGTGCGTGTAGATTAAGGAAGTACAAGATTTAGGACGAGATCTTACCAGAATTATGAGAAATCGGAGAAAAAGTGGGGAGAACGAGCTGGTCGGACGTCAGTTGCCAAAAGTAGAAAGTTTGAGAGTGACAAGGGGTATTTATAGGGTTACCCAAAGTGGAAAGGGATGGAGAGGGGCTGGTGGATCGGTTAGCAAGTCCGATCGGCCGGTCTCCTGGTCGATCGGCCTTCTGATTCGATGAGTTTTGTTGTTTCGATTTCGATTGCGAGCACCGCGATACGAGAGAGTTTCCTAGTCAAATTACTTTTAATCCCAACTACTCATATCTCGCACTATCTCTTCTCCACTAATTATCATACCATTTCGATTGCGATTGAGTTCGATTGCGATTGAGTTCGATTGCGATTGAGTTTCGATTGCGATTCGATTGATTACCACACATAACATAAATAAACATGAACAAGTAACACATAAAGGCACACACACACGTAAAACAATATCCAGAACTTATGTTTCGAGTTGCGATTCGATGTTGATTAGATTAGATTGATTAGCGTTTAGATAACTTTATCGCATTGTTACTTCCTATTGTTCACAGTCATAAGGCGATTAAATAGCGATTAAGTGTACATCGATTACTGCGATTGTTAACTATTACTTCACATAATAATACAACTAACGTAAAGCATAAAAGACTAACTACGAGTCAAAGAAGTCAAAACAGGAATTGAGCAAGGAGTGACAGATCGCAATTAGCAATCTTGTCTCCCTTTGACCTCAATATTTGACTTTGACTTTAACTTTCGAACATGGGGTGTTATAACGTGGCTTCACCTCCACAACCGACAAGCCTGACACACCTGCATAAGGGCGGCGCGTCGTCAGTTTGTCTACTCAACCAGCCTCCTTCGCTCCTCGGCTATAAATACCCATCCCAAACCAGGTTTGAGGTATCGCTTCTCAACTCTCTCACAACTACTTCTATCACACACTTTGCTTCACAAGCAAATTACTGATTCTTACGCCGGAGAGTGGTAACAAGGAGCACCCCCACCCCTTCCTCCTTGTTACGAGTCACGGTGTGTTTTTCTTGTGCAGGAGACAGCCCAGCTGACGGTCCAGCCACCGATCCTCGAAAAGAAGGGATTAACCCTACTTGACGAGACCAGTGAATTAACCTCTCTTGGTTAACCACTGTTTCATCATCGGCGCCCACCGCTACTCTTAGCACTTTTTTTGCATCTCTTTCTTTCTTGAGATCATGTATGATCGTCCAAACAATCCTACCGGGGAAAGTCTAAACCTCACAAACCCAGGGCCTGCGGGGGCTGCTCCCCCAGCCCAAAACATTGGCCACGTCGGCACATCTACACAAGGGGGCACTCCCCCCACATTCGTACCAGATTTTTCACAGTATGCTACTATGATACCTCTAGGCATGGACCTTTATGCCTGGTATTTGCAACAACAAACTATGCTGGCCGCAACATATAATAAAGCTTGCGCTGATGCGCAAATCCCTGGCGGTCCCACCCCCGCACCATATACACCTGCGGGTCATATCTTGCAATATGACAGCAGGGTCCCCACACACCCAGCCTCCCGCAGTAGGCACGAAGACCGCGGTTCCTCTTACTGCGAAGTTCGTACAATCGATGACGACGATTCCACATATGGGTCCTGCCGCTGGGGCCCAATACTTAGCCGCCTAGTCCCTCATGGTGAAACTAGGCGGCAATCTACAGCCCACCGCGGCTCCGGCATCCACAGCCGTCTGGGACCGCAATCCCACAACGAAGGGTATGGTCGTACCGACCCGAACGACCATACATATTGCGGGGAATCCCACACAACGAACAGCCGACCAGGAGGACACAATTACATTCCTCCCACGGAACCCCGCACTACATACCTCCGCGCTGCTAAGCGCAACCAAACCCAGGCCTATAGGCCAAAATCCGCGGCCCAAAACTCCAAATTTGTGCCGGGGATTGCCCACGCCGGAGTCACAACGACTAAATTCCCATTAACGATTGGGAAGTACAATGGTTCGTCCGACCCGGACGACCACATAAACATTTTTACCGGCGTGGGGTGCAATGGCAAGTGGTGTCACACCCTGACTTTTGCGGAAGCGTGGTTATTGGTGTGACTTACTTAATACCATAGCATTCAATCATAACAACGCTATATGATAAAAACCATAAGATGTTCACCCATTCATTAAGTTTGAAAATAACATAAGGTAAATTGTTTGAAACGTAGATGCCAAATCTTAAGTTACAACCACAACATGATTAAATGAGTTCATAAAGACTCAACAAAAGACTTTACTTAAAACCAAGTTTAGAAGCATGTATCCCGTCCAGGAATAGGAAACTTCTCCTAAACTCTACGGATGACATCTATTATTCATGACACAGCTGGAAAACATGCAACACCTGCCAGATCCACTTAGTTCCCAGAAATACATGTAATTTGAAAACATCAACAAAAGTTGAGCGAGTTCATGTGTATGTCTGTGTGAATAAACCTTTAAAGTATGTCTGTATGTATATAAGTCCCTGGTATGTAGCAATAAGAAAAAAAAAACAGATCACCAATGGGTTGCAAAGCCAAAGGCATGTGTGAAATGGTGCAGGAAAACTCAAACCTAGCAAATTTGTCTCCGGGATGAAGACATAGTCACCACATGGGCCACCCTAGTCCACATGGGTGTGGGCTCGCTACACCTAAATAGATGTATCACTCATGTCCCTCGGTCCTACGATGAGGATTAATGGCCTTAAGTGTTATACCCACCTTTCACATGATCAAGCAGTAAAACCCGCCTTAAGCTAACCATACCATGTATAAAGCATTTGTAAACAATTGTAACATGTATTTCACCCCCGAGGTATAAAACTGAAAACAATTAAAAGAAAAGGGGGCTCACAGTATTGCGTCTTCAGAATCGTAACCCAAATCTCCTTAGTGAACACGACTCCCTACAATGTACTAATGTCTATTAGATGAACGGGCCGTGCCTTGCCTTTGAATTTACGTTTTTGAGCTACGTTTCTTATGTTCCCAATATTATTCCAAGTTATAATTACTTGTTAAAATAATAATTATTTTAACTTTAAATTATATTAAATTCTGGAATAATTGCTTAATCAGTATTTTGTAACAATACTTCTTAAGTATTTATTTTCGTATTTCCTTCCCAAGGATGGGGGTGTCTTATACGTGTATATTCGCATTCTCGTATTTGTAGTTTCAAAATAATATATTTTCAAGTCTCACTTTAGAAAATATATATATAACTTATTTGTCAAAAATAGTGTATTCCAAGAAAATATATATTTTCCCAAAATCATATATCTTCTAAATATACTTAAGAAAATATATTTCTACATCTCAATATAATATATTTTTCTCCTTGTCGAAAATATGATATAACTTGGTAAATTGTACAAAAATCATATTTTCACTTCTTTCGTTTCCAAAATAATATTTACCAAAAATATATTTATAACGGTATTTCCGGAATATTTTGTAAGTTACCTTTTTGCATTCGGTTTCACAATATTATGTGTGTAACTTATGTATTTATTCCTTGTGATTTTTGGTATTAATTTGGATGGTAAATTTTTGGTATTATGTTAAGTTATATTATTTTAGATCCTAAAATAATACAACTAATACACAAAGTATACACGTAATCACACACAATGTGTTATTAATGTAAATATATATTCCAAATACATATTTATCCATTTTTATTTATAAAAACCAACCTCCAATACTTGTATTTTTGTAACAAAATCTATGGCAAAGTTTATATGGAAAACCAAAGTTAAAACACACTTGTGAATATTTGTTTAGAAAATATTTTTTTCTAAGTGTTTATATTTTTAGAAAATTTTGTCATAGTTTCCCTTGAAAATGGGAGGTGTCCATGCTATTAAAGCATATAATTTTCTTTCAAAAAATCATCATAACAATCAACAATCAAACCCTAAACACTATTATACTTACCAAGTGCAAAAACAAAGCCATCTACATAAAGATCATGAACTTGAGTTTTCGTAAAAAAAAACTTGTAGTAACTTAGTAGTATGTTTAGTAGACTTAGTTACCCTCCAAAATGTATTTATTTTTGATAAACTTCATTCTTGAAAGGTTTAGGTGTTTACAACTTGTAAACATATTTTACAAAAACGTTTCTTTATGGATCTTCTTGTTTCTCTAGTGTTTCTACACTTGTTTTACCACCAAAAATAGTGTAATCATATTTTGAACTTAGTTCTTTTGGAAAACCATTCATTATTCTTAGATCCACAAGATTATTAACTCACTTTGATGATTATTTGTCAAGAAATCATTTTATTCTTCAAGTTCATGCTTACACATGAGGATGATCATCTTGTTTCATCACATAATCATCCTCTCACTTGCTAGATCATGTGTTTAATCACAACCTAGCAAGCTCCTTATGATGATCAACATCATAATCTTCAAGAAAATAACAATCAAACATCATTCATACACTAAACAACATAGTTTCATCAAATATCAAGCTTTATGTTAGAGATTCATGTTTATGTCTTTTAATGTTCTTGTGATTAACAACATACTACGTCTTTTAACCAATCAAAATTAGAAGTAACAAAGGTTATGAGAGTCTTACTACTAGCTCTAAGGTAGGGAAGAACAGAAGATGATGGTGATGACAAAAGTGATGGATAAAAGCAATTGATGGAGGTCCTTCAAGATCCACAAGCACCGAGCTTCCTTAATCACCTTCTAACATCATGTAGTGACCTTGGAATGGATGGATGATGAATGAAAAATGGTGGTGGTGGTTATACTATGTTCGGCCGAAGAGGGGAGAGGGAGAAGGAGAAAGACGAAGTGGTGAAGATGAAGTGAGCTCTAGAGTTCTTATAACCCATCTTATACCTTTGTCCATTGGGTCTTATGTCTTCAATAGTACAAGCATGATCTTGAGGCAATCCAAGTAAGATCAAGTGAGATTTAGAGAAGATTATGCAAATCTTGAGGGTGGGCCACCTAGTGGCCGATTACTAGCATGGGGGGGGGGGGGGGTAATTAGTTGAGTTTTAATCATAAGTTAGATGTTTAGTTAGAATTCAAAGTGTAAAGTTTAGTGTTTAAGTGTATGTTATGTTATATAGTATGTTAGGGTGTTCGGGGATCATAACTAGCCCTGAAATAATTAAACAATGCTTCTAGTATAATTTTGGTGTTTCGGATAATGTCCGGTTATTCGGTTAGATACCGGTTCGTTAAAGCGTCAAACTTTACCGTTTAGTGATTTTTAAGTACCCTTTTGTGACACTTTTTAAGCATTCAGGACCATTTTGCCATATTTTTGCGTGTTACTAGTTTATTAAAATGCTGAATTTTGCTGAAATATGCAGAATTTTGCACTTTATGTGGGTTTTAGGCACTTTCTGGCACTTAAACTATCATCTAGTGAAGTAGTTTAATGGTCCTTACTTCCCTACACACCCTACTAGTGTAAAACCTTGTCTCTGGCCCGTACGGGGTCTCAAAACATTGTCTGTCTATGTACTGAACATTGTCAGCATTTTTCTGAGTTATCCGCTAACTGTGCTAACCGTGCTTTGTGCATCGTTTATGTCACTAAGAGTTTGTATGTAAGAATGAAGTGACCATATGAAATGTGATGCACATGTAAATATGATGCAGTAATCAGAAAGCAGTTTAAATCATCAGTTGTAATTAAGCACAGTCATTAAGCACTAATTTATATTAATTAAATGTACGGATACCTGGATTTATGAGGGTTGTCACATTCTCCCCCTGTTAAGAAAATTTCGTCCCGAAATTTTAGTTCTGCTACTAGATGCAGGGGTCTTGGGGAACAAATGTGGGTATTTCGCTTTCATACGATCTTCACGTTCCCAAGTGAATTCTGGGCCGTGACGGGCATTCCAACGAACCTTGACGAGTTTAACACTACTCCTGCGCGTCTTGTTAACCTTCCAATCAGTAACCTCAACGGGTTCTTCAGTAAAGTGAAGTGTGTCGTCAATGTGGACTTCATCGGCCGGAATAACAACTGTCTCTTGAGTTGGACTCTTTTTCATATTAGATACATGAAATGTATTATGAACGCCATTCAGTTCTGCGGGTAGATCCAACTTGTAAGCTACCAGACTAATCCTCTCCAGGATTTTGAACGGTCCAATGTATCTTGGGTTCAACTTCCCACGCTTCCCAAAGCGTGCTACACCCTTCCAGGGTGAAACTTTTAACAAAACCATATCTCCTACCTCAAACTCCAACAGTTTCCTCCTTTGGTCCGCATAGCTCTTTTGACGATCACGAGCCGCCTTGATGCGCTCTCGGATCTGTATAATCTTATCCGTCATCTCTTGAACCAATTCGGGACCAACAAGCTGTCTGTCACCCGCATCTGCCCAGCATAACGGTGATCGACGCTTGCGTCCATAGAGGGCTTCGAATGGTGCGGCTTGGATGCTTGCATGGTAACTGTTGTTGTATGAAAATTCAACCAGAGGTAGGTGAGTGTCCCAACTTCCATGTAAATCCATTACGCAAGCTCGCAACATGTCTTCTAGCGTTTGAATCGTTCGTTCGCTCTGGCCATCTGTCTGTGGGTGAAAAGCAGTACTCAGATTCAGCTGAGAACCAAAGGCTTCTTGGAAAGATTGCCAAATCCTTGACACGAATCTTCCATCTCTATCAGAGATAATTGAGAGAGGCACTCCATGACGTGCAACAATCTCTTTGAGGTATAGCTCAGCAAGCTTACTTGTGTTGTCTTTTTCCTTGATCGGTAGAAAGTGTGCAGATTTCATCAGACGGTCCACGATTACCCAAATCGTGTCATGACCTCTGGGTGTCTTTAGTAACTTCGTTATAAAATCCATTGAAATCTGCTCCCATTTCCACTGGGGTATTTCAGGTTGTTGCAGAAGACCTAAAGGCTTCTCATATTCGGCCTTAACCTTGGCACAAGTCAAACATTTGCCAACATATGTTGCAACATCGCCTTTCAATCTTGGCCACCAGTAGAAATCCTTTAAATCTTGGTACATTTTATCCGATCCTGGGTGGATCGAGTACCATGACTTGTGAGCTTCATCAAAAATTACTTCTCTAAGACCACCAAATAGAGGAACCCAAATTCTTCCCAAGAAACACAACGTTCCTTCCTCATTTGGTACCAACTGTTTCTCCATCCCACAGAGATATTCATTCACAAGATTTTCCCTCTTAAGAGCTTCTCTCTGTGTAGCATGAATGCGCAATGAGAGGTCCATTTGTATGATCATTTCCAAGGCCCTAACCCTTATGGGCTTGATTCTCTCTTTCCGACTCAAGGCGTTTGCTACCACATTCGCCTTCCCTGGGTGATACTTGATCTCACAATCATAATCGTTCAATAGCTCCACCCATCGGCACTGTCTAATATTAAGCTCTTTCTGGTCAAATATATGCTGCAGGCTCTTGTGATCGGTAAAGATCGTGCATCGCGTGCCATATAAATAATGTCACCAGATCTTTAATGCAAACACCATTGCGCCTAATTCTAAATCATGCGTAGTGTAATTTTTCTCATGAACCTTCAACTGGCTCAAAGCATATGCTATAACCTTTTGTCGCTGCATCAACACGCAGCCTAAACCTTGACGCGAGGCGTCGCAATATACCACGAAGTCATCAGTGCCTTCGGGTAGAGATAAGATCGGTGCATCGCAAAGCTTGTTCTTTAACAACTGAAAAGCTTCTTCTTGCTTGTCTCCCTATTCATACTTCTTCTCCTTTTGAGTGAGGGAGGTTATCGGTTGAGCGATTTTTGAAAAATCCTCAATAAACCTGCGATAATATCCTGCCAAACCTAGGAACTGACGAATCTCGGTTGGCGACTTCGGAGTCTCCCAATTCTTGATCACCTCGATCTTTGTGGGATCCACATGAATTCCATCTCCATTAACCACGTGACCAAGGAACTGAACCCCGCGCAACCAGAACTCGCACTTTGAGAACTTTGCGTATAACTTCTCTTTCTTAAGCAGCTCTAAAATAGATCTTAATTGTTGTTCATGTTCTTCCTTCGTCTTTGAATAAATCAAATTGTCATCAATAAACACGATCACAAACTTATCAAGATAGGGCTTGCAGACTCTATTCATCAGATCCATAAACACTGCTGGCGCGTTTGTCAACCCAAACGGCATGACCAGGAACTCGTAATGTTCATATCGAGTTCTGAAGGCAGTCTTTGGAATACTCTCCTCTTGAATCCTCAACTGGTGATAACCTGATTGAAGATTGATCTTGGAGTAAAAACTCGAACCTTGCAGTTGGTTGAACAGGTCATCAATCCTTGGTAAAGGATACCGATTCTTAATAGTCAACTTATTAAGCTCTCGGTAGTCGATGCACATACGGAAACTTCCATCCTTCTTTTTAACAAACAACACTGGAGCTCCCCAAGGCGAGAAGCTTGGTCTGATAAATCCCTTGTCTAACAACTCCTGAAGTTGTGTCGACAACTCCTGCATTTCTGAAGGTGCAAGTCGATAAGGTGCCTTGGCTACAGGCGCGACGCCTGGAACCAAGTCAATGTGAAACTCAACTTGTCGCTGTGGCGGCAATCCTGGCAAGTCTTCGGGGAAGACTTCAGGATATTCTTTCACAACTGAGATGTCTTCTAACTTCGGTTCAGCGGCTTCTTTATCCACAATGGGTGCCAAGAAGGCAACGCATCCTTTCTGCAAACATCTCCGAGCTTTCAAACAACTGATGATCCTTAAGGGCGTATCGTGCTTCTCTCCATGTACCACGATTGTTTCCCCATTCGCCATTGGGATGCGAATGGTCTTCTCGTGACAAACAATCTCTGCTCGGTTGCTTGATAACCAATCCATGCCAACTACCACATCGATGCTTCCCAACTCGACTGGCAGAAGATCAAGCATAAATTCGTGCTCTCCCAGTTCTATCACACAACCTCTAATGACCTCATTCGGTTCCACTAGCTTTCCATTAGCTAGTTCTATCGAATATGGAACATCTAACTTACTAGCTACCAACCCAAGCATATTCTTAAATTCTAGGGATACAAAACTATAATCGACACCAGTATCAAACAGTACAGATGCAAAGCATTGGTTGATAGGGAACGTACCAGTAACTACATTTGGATCTTGGCGAGCTTCTCTCGCTCCGATGTTGAAAACCCTTCCTTGAGCTTGATTGAGCTTTGGGCATTCTCTCTTGAAGTGCCCCACATCTCCACAGTTAAAGCAACCTGGTCCTCGACCATTTCCACTTCCACCTTCATTGTTGTTTGCTCCACGGTTACCACTACCAGCTTGATTACCATTACCACCACGGTTTCCATTACCGTCGTTTCCTCCTTGAGGGCGGTTTCCATACCCATTACCACCGTGGTTGTTGTTTCCATTACCAATGCCCCTTTGACCACCACGACCGGTACCAACCCAACATGTCTCCTTTGAATGGCCAACCTTCCCACAAGATTCACATTTCCTAACTCTGCACTGGCCAGCATGATTGTATTGGCATACATCACATTTGGGCTGAGTGCCCATATACCCTTTTCCTTTGACTTCAGCACCAGTCTTGACCTCGACTGGTAGGATCACATCCTTCTTCTTGTTTGCGCTCCCGGTACCCTTCTTGAAATTTGAGAACTTCCTCTTGTTCTCACCTGAGGACTCAACGTGAGTCTCTTTCTTCTTCTGGTCAGAGATCGAAAACTTGTTTAGCCTGATCGCCTCTTCAGTTAAAGCCACGCTTAGATCAATCGCCTCGGTGATTGTTGGAGGCTTGGATGTTGTCACCATACTCATGATCTGAGGCGCCAACCCCCAAATGAAACGCTCAATGCGCTTAAATTCCGGTTCAACCATATAAGGTACCACGTGAGACAGGTCATGAAATCGCTGCACATATTCCGCAATCTTGGGACCATCCATCTTGAGGTGCCAGAATTCAGTCTCCAACTTTTGGATTTCGGCCCTGGAACAGTATTTCTTTCTCATGAGCTCCTTCATTTCATCCCATGACATGGCGTAAGCAGCTTCTTCTCCCAAGGTCTGGACTTGGAGATTCCACCAGGATAAAGCACCATCTAGAAAGAGTCCTGAGATGTAGGTGACTTGATGTTCAGGAGCACACTTGCTCATCCTTATCACAGAGTCAGTCTTCTCCGTCCATCTGACAAAAGCTACAGCACCCCCGGTGCCATCAAAATTCAAGGGCTTACAGTGTAAGAACCGTTTATAGGTACAGCCTGTACAAGTAACATCATTCACATTAAGCATTAGCGATCGCACATGGAATATCCAAATGTAACGTAATGTGTCCTTAGTGACTTAAACATTACCATGAGGTGGGTTGCTTCCAGAGGTACCCCCGCTATGTTCTGAGCGTAGGGCCTCGTGCTGTGCTATCGCCCGTGAAATCTGTGCTTGTAACTCAGCCTCTGTAGTGGGCAAACGAGTCTCTCTTCGTGGAGGCATCTTCTATAAGAAGATCACATCGGTCAGGTCATAATAAGTATAGTAAGTTTGTAACATGCATTCGTAATATCAACGTAAGTAAACACATAACATCCCAATCACAATGTAAACAAGTAATTCAACAATGCATGTAATGAGAATGTTGCGATTGAGCTTTCATATATCAAGACCACAAGCATAGTTTTACAAGTTCTACAATGTATCATACATCAAAAGAGACTATAGGGTCACATCACCCTTGTCCAAATCGTCTAACAAGCTACAATAGTCAAAAGTCAAGATGTGGTCTTCAAAAGGCTGCACAATCTGGGCTCAATAGCTACACTCTCACCAAAAGTATGCTACCTGCATCAAACCAAAAACCTCTATGCTGATGGTGGAGGAGGAGGTGGAGGAACGAAAAGCAACCTGCGCAAATGCGCTAAATCCTCCTCAAGAGCATGAACGATACGCAGCAGGTAACTAATCTGCTGCTCCATAGTAAGGAAACGGACGTCAAAATCTGGGTATGGCAGAAGTGGAGCCGGTGGAGTCGCGAATGGTGACTGACAAGTGCAAGGTGGAGGACGCGGAATCCTCTCTAACTCCATGACTCTGCGACACAACAACTCCTGCTGAAGCTGTAACGATAAAAGCAAATCATCCCTGGTGTAACCCGAGTAATGTGAGGGATGGTATAGATTAGATACAGGCATCGTGTTGGGTGGAAACTAAATCAGTGGCTCGCCCGTGGGTGCAGAAGCAAAAGGATCAGTGTGTGTATACTGTGGCATGAAAGGATCGGCTGCTGACACAAAAGGTACATGGCTGGGTTGCTGACTCGATGGTCCTTCCCCAGGACGGGGCGGAGGGATATCCTGTAAAAACGTGATCGGTAAATCAGTGCGGTGTATGTCTGACACATGTGGGTGGAACGGGGCGATATCAACGGGTGCATGTATAGGTGTAGGTGGGGGAGTAACGGGTCTAACGAAAGGTGGTAAGTCATCGTCATCCTCTATCCACCCATTGTAGGTGAATGCATATCTGGGGTCTATATGGGCAGTAAAAGGGGCACGATCAACAAGTACAGGGATCGGGTCAGGTGAAGGTGGTGCAACAACTGGTAAGTCAGCAGGTACAGGGTCACGCTCAGGAAAAGGGTCATGAGCAGGTATAGGCTCGGGTGCAATCATAGGCTCAGGGTCAGCTGGGGCTAGCTCCATATCAGCGGGTATATCAAAAAGCTGACCGTCAGGAATTAAGTCGATCTCATGCTCAGGATCAATGTCAGGATCAACAGGTGCCTCAAAAGGCTGCTCATCAGGGACAAACTCAATCTCATGCTCAGGATCAACGTCACCATCAACTGGAACTCCACCATCCTGGGCACCCTCAGGGGGAGCCTCAATAAAAAGGTCGACGTCGTCGTCAGACATGGCATCAAGAGGCAGATCCTCGAGAGGAAATGCAGCAAGAGGAAAAGGAGCAGGGATCGGAATAAGAAGTAGATCCCCGTCAGGAAAACCATCAGCTAGTGGTATATCATCTCCAAAATATGGTAAAGCAAAAGGCTGAAAGTCATCATCATCGCTACTCGTAGTGTCAGAGGTGAAAACCTCAGGGTCTGTGGCTATCTCATCATCCGAGACTATGGCCATAGGGTCTACTGTATCAGATACTCCACTCTCAGAGGAGGACATGGTGTCTGTAACAACACAACCACAACATATGCACATATATCAATAATCATCAAATAAACATGTAAGCAGTAACAACGTAAGCATGTAATCATGCTAGTCTTCCCAGACTATCCCACCCAGCCTCTCAGACTAAACTACCTAGGCTCTCAGACTAAAACCTCCCCAGTTTCTCAAACTGAATTTCCCAGTCTCTCAGACTAATTTTTCCCTAGTCTCTAAGACTCATTTTCCCCAGTCTCTAAGACTAAACCTCCCCAGTCTCTAAGACTGAACCTGAACCTCCCCAGTCTCTAAGACTGAACCTCCCCAGTCTCTAAGACAGAATTATAAACATAAGCTTTGAAATGTGTGTTGTCCCTTTTTTTGTAAAAATGTTTGTTCCTTGGATCTGGACATTTTATGTATGCAATGTAAAACATGTTTGAAAACATTTTCGTGAGAGCTCTAATTATCGTAGTCTAGACTCGAGAAAGAATTCTAGTTCGCTACGATCGAAGCTCTGATACCAAGCTGTCACACCTTGACTTTTGCGGAAGCGTGGTTGTTGGTGTGACTTACTTAATACCATAACATTCAATCATAACAACGCTATATGATAAAAACCATAAGATGTTCACCCATTCATTAAGTTTGAAAATAACATAACGTAAATTGTTTGAAACGTAGACGCCAAATCTTAAGTTACAACCACAACATGTTTAAATGAGTTCATAAAGACTCAACAAAAGACTTTACTTAAAACCAAGTTTAGAAGCATGTATCCCGTCCAGGAATAGGAAACTTCTCCTAAACTCTACGGATGACATCTGTTATTCATGACACAGCTGGAAAACATGCAACACCTGCCAGATCCACTTAGTTCCCCGAAATACATGTAATTTGAAAACATCAACAAAAGTTGAGCGAGTTCATGTGTATGTCTGTGTGAATAAACCTTTAAAGTATGTCTGTATGTATATAAGTCCCTGGTATGTAGCAATAAGAAAAAAAAAACAGATCACCAATGGGTTGCAAAGCCAAAGGCATGTGTGAAATGGTGCAGGAAAACTCAAACCTAGCAAATTTGTCTCCGGGATGAAGACATAGTCACCACATGGGCCACCCTGGTCCGCATGGGTGTGGGCTCACTACACCCAAATAGATCTATCACTCATGTCCCTCGGTCCTACGATGAGGATTAATGGCCTTAAGTGTTATACCCACCTTTCACATGATCAAGCAGTAAAACCCTCCTTAAGCTAACCATACCATGTATAAAGCGTTTGTAAACAATTATAACATGTATTTCACCCCTGAGGTTATAAAACTGAAAACAGTTGAAAGAAAAGGGGGACATGAACTCACAGTATTGCGTCTTCAGAATCGTAACCCAAATCTCCTTAGCGAACACGACTCCCTACAATGTACTAATATCTATTAGACGAACGGGCCGTGCCTTGCCTTTGAATTTACGTTTTTGAGCTACGTTTCTTATGTTCCCAATATTATTCCAAGTTATAATTACTTGTTAAAATAATAATTATTTTAACTTTAAATTATATTAAATTATGGAATAATTGCTTAATCAGTATTTTGTAACAATATTTCTCAAGTATTTATTTTCGTATTTCCTTCCCAAGGATGGGGGTGTCTTATACGTGTATATTCACATTCTCGTATTTGTAGTTTCAAAATAATATATTTTCAAGTCTCACTTTAGAAAATATATATATAACTTATTTGTCAAAAATAGTGTATTCCAAGAAAATATATATTTTCCCAAAATCATATATCTTCTAAATATACTTAAGAAAATATATTTCTACACCCCAATATAATATATTTTTCTCCTTATCGAAAATATGATATAACTTGGTAAATTGTACAAAAATCATATTTTCACTTCTTTCGTTTCCAAAATAATATTTACCAAAAATATATTTATAACGGTATTTCCGGAATATTTTGTAAGTTACGTTTTTGCGTTCGGTTTCACAATATTAAGTGTGTAACTTATGTATTTATTCCTTGTGATTTTTGGTATTAATTTGGATGGTAAATTCTTGGTATTATGTTAAGTTATATTATTTTAGATCCTAAAATAATACAACTAACACACAAAGTATACACGTAATTACACACAATGTGTTATTAATGTAAATATATATTCCAAATACATATTTATCAATTTTTATTTATAAAAACCAACCTCCAATACTTGTATTTTTGTAACAAAATCTATGACAAAGTTTATATGGAAAACCAAAGTTAAAACACAATTGTGAATATTTGTATAGAAAATATTTTTTTTCTAAGTGTTTATATTTTTAGAAAATTTTGCCATAGTTTCCCTTGAAAATGGAGGTGTCCATGCTATTAAAGTATATCATTTTCTTTCCAAAAATCATCATAACAATCAACAATCAAACCCTAAACACTATTATACTTACCAAGTGCAAAAACAAAGCCATCTACGTAAAGATCATGAACTTGAGTTTTCGTAAAAAAAAACTTGTAGTAACTTGGTAGTGTGTTTAGTAGACTTAGTTACCCTCCAAAATGTATTTATTTCTTGATAAACTTCATTATTGAAAGTTTTAGGTGTTTACAACTTGTAAACATATTTTACAAAAACGTTTCTTTATGGATCTTCTTGTTTCTCTAGCGTTTCTACACTTGTTTTACCACCAAAAATAGTGTAGGTTTTAGTAAGAACCAAGATCTTCTAAAAATCATAATTTGAACTTAGTTCTTTTGGAAAACCATTCATTATTCTTAGATCCACAAGATTATTAACTCACTTTGATGATTATTTTTCAAGAAATCATTTTATTCTTCAAGTTCATGCTTACACATGAGGATGATCATCTTGTTTCATCACATAATCATCCTCTCACTTGCTAGATCATGTGTTTAATCACAATCTAACAAGTTCCTTATGATGATCAACATCATAATCTTCAAGAAAATAACAATCAAACATCATTCATACACTAAACAACATAGTTTCATCAAATATCAAGCTTTATGTTAGAGATTCATGTTTATGTCTTTTAATGTTCTTGTGATTAACAACATACTATGTCTTTTAACCAATCAAAATTAAAAGTAACAAAGGTTATGAGAGTCTTACTACTAGCTCTAATCTAGGGAAGAACACAAGATGATGGTGATGACAAAAGTGATGGATAAAAGCAATTGATGGAGGTCCTTCAAGATCCACAAGCACCGAGCTTCCTTAATCACCTTCTAACATCATGTAGTGACCTTGGAATGGATGGATGATGAATGAAAAATGGTGGTGGTGGTGGTACTATGTTCGGCCGAAGAGGGGAGAGGGAGAAGGAGAGAGATGAAGTGGTGAAGATGAAGTGAGCTCTAGAGTTCTTATAACCCATCTTATACCTTTGTCCATTGGGTCTTATGTCTTCAATAGTATAAGCATGATCTTGAGGCAATCCAAGTAAGATCAAGTGAGATTTAGAGAAGATTATGCAAATCTTGAGGGTGGGCCACCTAGTGGCCGATTACTAGGATGGGGGGGGGGGGGGTAATTAGTTGAGTTTAAATCATAAGTTAGATGTTTAGTTAGAATTCAAAGTGTAAAGTTTAGTGTTTAAGTGTATGTTATGTTATATAGTATGTTAGGGTGTTCGGGGATCATAACTAGCCCAGAAATAATTTTACAATGCTTCTAGTATAATTTTGGTGTTCGGTTAGATACCGGTTTGTTAAAGCGTCAAACTTTACCGTTTAGTGATTTTTAAGTACCCTTTGTGACACTTTTAAATTCCCGACACTTAGGAAAGCATTCAGGACCATTTTGCCACACAACCAACAATTGCATCAGTCTCCGACTGGAGATTGAGCGAGCCCTGAAGGAGGGGAAGCTGCAACATTTGTTGACACCCGCGCAAAAGCAAACCAAGCGCATCACCCCCACAATGAGGGCATCTCCACGGGTAAAAGGACCATGTATGTGGCCTCAACCCACATGATCAATGGAGGACGTGGAAGGCCGCGCAAGGCGACAAGAAGACCAGACAATAACTGGAAAGACGAACAAGTCTTCTTTCCAAAAGTCCGAGACGGACCGCGCGACAGGCGTGTCGTCGTCATTACAGGCTACCTAGCTCATTACTGCACGGAGCGATTATTCATCGACCCGGGTAATACTTCTGACATTATATATGAGCAGTGCTTCAACCAGTTTGATCAGGAAGATAAAGATAGGTTGCAGCCGGTAGATTACCCTTTGGCCGGATTCGCGGGGGAAACCGTATTCCCCCTGGGCCAAATTACTTTCCCCGTGCGCCTTACCAACGGAAGGCACACACAAACGGAGGAGGTAAACTTCATGGTCTTACCCCACACCTCCCGTTACGACGTACTTCTAGGACGAGAGTCCCAAGGCGATTTTAACATGATTACATCCGTCCCCCACTCTGCCATCGGTTTCCCAACTGAGACGGGGGTCGCGATAATCTATGCCCACAGAGAGGTTATGTCAACGGACGAACTACGTCCGACAAAAACGGTAAGGCTTACCCCCAACACTCAACCGGAGAAATGGGTTCTTAACGCAAGACACCCAGAACAACCGATCACGTTGGGACATGCCTTGTCCAACAACATCAGAGCGCACCTGAAGAAACTTCTCTTCAGGAATCAAGATATTTTCGCATGGACACCCGCTGGCATGACAGGGGTACCACGCGAAGTCGCGCAACATTTCTTGAATACCTTGCCAGGTATCAAGCCGGTGATCTAAGGCCAACGCCACTTTGGGTCCGCAAAGAACGAGGCGATGTACGAGCAGGTCAAAGAACTACTCACCGCAGGCATCATGCGGGAAGTCAAATACCATACTTGGTTAGCCAACCCAGTCATGGTAGAAAAACCAACCGAGGGCTGGCGCATGTGCGTCGATTATAAAGATCTCAACAAGGCATGTCCCAAAGCTTGTTACGCACTTCCCGAGATCGACGAGAAAGTCGATAACCTCGCCCCGTTTCGATGGAAGTGCTTCCTCGATTGTTACAAAGGCTATCACCAAGTACAGATGGCAATCGAGGACGAAGATAAAAAGGCATTCCGCACACCTACCAGGAATTACTGTTATACAAAAATGCCGTTGGGTTGCGCAACGCGGGCACAACCTATCAAAAGTTGATGAATGACACTTTTGGTGATCAAATCAGCAAAAGTGTCGAAATCTACATGGACGACCTAGTCGTCATGAGCATGGAAGAGGATACCATGCTCCACGATCTCGAAAGAACATTCCAAACTCTGCGCAGCATCAATATGAATCTCAACCCAGGGAAATGCTCGTTTGGAATGGAAGAAGGAAAATTTCTTGGATTCATCGTCACCAAAGATGGATTCAAGGTAAACCCGGAAAAAGTTCAGGCGATCGAGCGTATGCCATCGCCTTCCACAATGAAGGAAATGCAACGACTAGCCGGCTGGCTAGCAGCGCTAAACATATTTTTAGCCAATCATGCAGCTAAATCTTATCCTTTCATCAAGACTCTGCGGAACTGCTTAAAAAAGGAACAATTCTAGTGGACCACAGAGGCTGAAAACGCTTTCCGAGAGATGAAAGAATGTTTGATCCAACTCCCAACTCTAACCGCACCGCGCAAGAAAGAACCACTCATCTTGTACCTATCCGCCGCGGACAACGCGCTGGGTGCGGTACTCATAGTGGAGCGAGAGGGGGCTCAAACACCTATCTACTATATCAGCAAAATGTTCAATGACCCAGAGACAAGGTACTCCATCATGGAGAAATTGGTACTGGCACTGGTGCACGTATCAAGACGGTTACGATGTTACTTTGCAAATCACGTCATAACCGTATTAACCAACTACAGGATCGCCCCGATCCTCTCCAAACCCGAAATCTCTGGGAGATTAGCAAAATGGGCCATTGAATTGGGCGCGTACACATTGATTTACAAACCGCGCCCCGCGATCAAAGGCCAAGTTCTAGCTGATTTTGTTGCCGAGGTACCGGCAAATCGCATCCAAGAATGCGAAGAAGAACAAAACCCTACACCATCACCATCCTCATTGGATATCTGGGCACTATATACCGATGGTGCATCCAACGAGGACGGTGCAGGTGCAGGTCTGCGACTAGTCAGCCCCGATGGCCAAGAGCTTACCTACGCAATACGTCTCGATTTCAAAAGCACAAACAACGAGGCAGAGTATGAGGCTCTACTGGCAGGGTTGCGTCTGCCAGTCAAACTCGGCGTCCAACATTTGGAGGCATACGTTGACTCACTACTAGTCGCAGGGCAAGTGCGTGGCGACTCTACCGCAAAAGGGGATATCATGATCCTCTACCTTGAACAAGCCCTGCAACTAAAATCAAAATTCACTTCCTTCAATATCCGCCATATCAATCGGAGTGAAAACAAACCTGCGGATGCACTTTCAAAACTTGCATCCACCAGCTTCCAACACCTGGCAAAGGAGAAACGCATTGAGATTCTACAAAATCCCTTAGTGCCCCTACGCCAAGTCAACTTCATCCAGTACGGTACAACGTCCTGGATGACACCAATCATTGCATACTTGCAATCAGGTGTTACTCCCGAAAGTAAAGCAAAGGCACGCAAGTTGCAATACAAAGCGTGCCATTACTAGATGGGAGACAGTATTTTATACTGTAAATCATACCTGGGGCCACTTCTACGATGCGTCGACCCCCAAGATGCCACGTATCTAATCAAAGAGATACATGAAGGAATATGTGGCATACACGCGGGCCCACACATGGTGGTGGCCAAAATCATGAACACGGGGTACTACTGGCCCGACATGCACCTGGACGCGGTCAAGGTCTTGCGCAAGTGTTTCAATTGTCAGCGGCATGCTCCTAGAACCTTGCGCCCCAAGAACAACCTGATCCCCGTCACCACCACATGGCCATTTCAAAAATGGGCTATCGACGTGGTGGGACCATTTCCAGACGCACCAGGTGTGGTGAAGTTTATCATAGTGGTTGTTGACTATTTCACAAAATGGGTAGAAGCAAAACCGCTAGCCTCTACCACCGCTATGATAACAAGGAAATTTGTCTGGGAACACATCATCTGCCATTTCGGTCTACCAATGAGCATAGTTACCGACAACGGCACCAACTTCACTGCCGAAGACTTTCAAAACTGGCTAAAGGAACTAAACATTGAACATATATTCTCCTCAGTGGGGCATCCGCAAGGGAATGGCCAAGTAGAGAGTATCAATAAAAGTTTAGTGGAAGGCATAAAGGCACGGTTGGGATCAGCCAGACGCGGCTGGTTCGATGAACTCCCTAGCATCCTATGGGCTCACAGGACTAGCCCAAAGACAAGTCACGGTGAGACACCCTTCAGCCTAGTCTATGGCTCTGAGGCGATGATCCCTGCAGAAATCGGTCTCCCTTCATCCAGAATGTTAGCAATCAACAAAATTAACAACGATGATGAGCGCATGCGTGACTTTGACTTCTTAGAAGAAAGGCGCGAAAACGCTGCAATCAATGAAGCCAAGTACAAAACCAAACTTGAAAAGTACTACAACGCACGCGTTCGCGTCTGTACCTTCAACCCAGGAGACTACGTCCTTCGTGACAATGAGGCGTCTAACGTAGACGCCCAGGGAAACTTGCCCCCAAGTGGGAAGGACCCTACCTCATCCAAGAGGTCCTGGGCAAAGGCGCGTATAAGCTACAAACATTAGAAGGCGAACCTATCGCACGCACATGGAATGCACAACAACTTCGACGTTGTTACATGTAAGCCATGTTTTACAATTTCCATGTAACCTATCGGGCCGCAGGCCATTTGCAAATAAATAAATGAACGATTCAATGCAATATTGTTTCTTTCCTTCTATTACAAATGCGTGTTCCACTTCGCGGTATCTGCAAAAACAGATTGGCAAAATCTTCATTCGCAATACCCACACAAAGTGGTAACCACACACAAATATTGTAATAGACCAACAAAGGCAAAAAAATCAATATCTATCCGGCTGGATACGAGCATACGGTTTTTTCTACAAACTTACACAATTCCTAAACCTTAACGGGATAAAAACAGGAATTGACTAATACTCATACGACAAAGGTATAGAGTATACTCAACTGCGCTTTACAGCCAACAGAGTTATCTATATATGCGCTCACACAAAGGCAAAGTAAATATTTTTTACTTACACACTTTGTGCCGCACATACTTGCATATCACCTAGATATGCAAAAGGCAAATTCAGAATTTATGTTATTCACAATGACATTAACTCATACAAGTTCAAGAATGCAAGTAGTAAAAAAGACTTGTACAAATTGAACAAAAAGATAAACTTTGTATTCCAAAAAATTTCTACACCTACGCGGTACACAAGAAATTTACATAAGTTTTTCTACCATTTACATCAAAGAGGAAATCAAAATGAAAGGCACGCATGCCAACCTAATCTTCTTTTGTACCACTGGTAGCCGCATCACCCTTGGAACCACCAGCGGTCTCTTCCTCCTCCTCTTCAGGATCAGCATACAACAAACGCAAGCGGTCCACATAATCTTCCGCCTCCAAGCATTTATCAATTTCCTCAATGGCGGAAATGGACAGGCTATTGTATGCATTAATAGCCGAAACGTACCGAGCCTTGGTATCTACACCATGGAATCCAGATCTTTCATCAGTGAACTTGCCCTGATAAAAATGGTTCACATGATTAAGGCAATCAGTATAACCAGCCTTGAATCCTGCCTGCCGTGCACGCTCCTTGAGCTCATTTACAGCAGCTGCGTTCTCAGGCGCGACAAAAATAGTTCCAACAATCTGCAAAACACAAGTAATAAGGATTAGCAAAGGCAAACCTAACGATAGCAAAGGCAACGGATACTTACATGCCCGATACCGTGGTCACGCATCCAGTCACGGTCTGCCTTAAGCTGATCAAAAGAAGAAATTAGGCTATCTCTAGCCTCAGCAGCTTCCCTTGCCCACGCTTCAGCCTCAGCCGCGCGGGCAGTGACCTCCTCAATAACGGTCACCCGGTTCTGCACTTCAACCTATCAACAACAAAGAAAACACAAGTATAGAATGATACTCCAATATACTTGTGAAACAAGGAAATAAACTCAAGTGTAAACACAACTCATACCTTGAGGCCCTCAACAGCTTTGTTTAAATTGGTTCAGTCAGCATTCGCCTCTTCAAGAGCCTTGGCAGCGCGGGCCTCCGCCTCCTTGGCCTCTTTGGCAACCGCCTCAGCTGCGGCCTTCTCCTTCATCAAAGCAGCGTTCGCCGCTTTGAGATTAGTGACCTCCTGACGAACACGGTAAAGTTTTTCATTTTCTCAAGTGCAAGCTTCCCTCCAACCTTTGCGCTCATCAGAAAGCAACTTAGCAAGAGTACGAACCTGTTTAAGGCCAACTTTCTCCCTTTCAAGGTGCTCCGCACCATCCCGAGCAGCCTTAGCCATCGCCTCGGCCTCAGCCCGCAGGCGAGCAGTTTCCACCTCCTTGCGACCCAAAACCTTGTAGTCTTCCATAATGACATTCGACATTATGGAACTCCCAACAAGCATGGATGTGAGTTGTAGGATCGTGAAACGACCTAACGAGTCGATCAGAAGAGTGCTCAGACCGAATCAGAGGCGGAATTCATTGATTCGGTCATCGTTTAGCTTGTATTCACTAATAAATGTCTTGTTTATTGATTTTGAACGGATTACAGTACAAAGACACTTCGACAGCACCTTGGCGTCGGAAATCAGAAAGTTACAAATGAGAAAGTTTGAAGGCTATTTATAGACTAGGACCCTCTAGTTTGAAGGTGGCATGTGAAGGGACCCTCTAGTTTGAAGTTGACACAACCTGCTTCAAACTAGACCCTCTTCAAACTAGACCCTGTTCAAACTAGACCCTGTTCAAACTAGACCCTGCTCAAACTAGCAGGACACTCTCAAACTAGACCTCTTCAAACTAGCAGGCACTCTTCAAACTTTCAGTCCGAGACTCGATATAAGACGAAGTCGACAGATGTAATGCACCAACAGACTCCCCCTCAGATGTTGACGAGTCTTAAGTGTCGAGTCTTCGCATCTTCAGTCTTTATCAATCTCTTCTCTTTCTTAGCATGTACCAGGATCCTCTCTTTGGCTCTAACCTCGTCAGACTCCCCCCCTCATCATGATGGGATCGCTGTCTGGAATTAGCAATCACCTAGAAATCAATCCCTGGCTTTATCTGTTTAAGCTCATCACCTACACAATTTTCTCACCACCACATAAGTTTTTACTTAAAACAATAAGAAAAACTTACTAGTAATAGTTACATCAAGTTCAAATTAATGACCCCGATTAACTAATCAAACTTTCTTTCTCAAAATAGATTTCTTCATTTAAACACTCATTCCCAAACCAGTTCATCTTATTTAGCACTCGGAATTTTGAAAATCAGCTTTCCAACATCAGTTGTCGAAAATCTTTTTAGATTTTTTTTTAAAAAATGAAACACAAATGCAATAACAGAAATTAATATGCAGAAATGAAATATGTACAAAACAATATTTTGTGAGTTCGTGCAAGAGGATCATATCAGTTTCTGACCAATCACTAGCACCGTTAAGCTTGATTTCATTTTAAGCTCTAAACGATTCACATTGATTGACGATATTGTTGTCCACTTAAGCTCAATCTAAAAACTTTCAATCTGCTTACCGATACTTTAAGGTATATTAAGATAGCACTAAGTTCTTATGGACCCCACGATCTCAGCATATCCCCTCATCATGCAATACACTGACTCAAGTAATGCCTTTAAACTTTTATCAACTGTGAATTGTGCGAAAACAAAGCAGAATGTTTAAACATTAACAATCAGGTCGATACTTCCGTATACGCAGAGAAAGTCCAATGTTTAAACAAAATAAGAAAAATAAAACAAGTTGAAGTTGTTTAGGCTTTAACCACCAGGTCGATACTCCCGTATACGCAGAGGTGATCCAAAGCTTAAACGAAACACCAAAGAAAATAAAACAAAACGTTTAGGCAACAACATCCAGGTCGATACTCACGTATACGCAGAGGATATCCGATGCTTAAACAAAATAAAGAAATAAAACAAGTTTAAATCTTTGCAAAATAAAATGCACAATCACAGAGACTTTTTAGCAAAGTTGTGAAAGTTCACGAACTTGACCAGTTTTATGTCTTACGACAATCATCGATTACCGAGTAGGCACACAATCAAGAAGGACAAAACCAAGTACTACACTTTCAACCGTGTTTTCCACTAGAACTAGGCTTTTTCATTTAGGTTTGTATCGATTTCGCAAATCTACTAGTCTAGATGAGCCTATCGTCACATCTTTAGTGAGATCGCTTATCACATTTTATCTCTCCATTTCTTTAGCATGCTGTGACAGTCCAACTGATCTACCATCATTTCCTCTTTTTCACAACAAAACTCATTTTCGCATTTTTTTCAATGTTTTTGACATTTTCAAATTTTCAAATTTTTTTTAAAATTTTTACTCCCCCTAAAATCAAAATATGTCTCAATTTTGATTTTCTGGGAAAATTTGAAAACAAGCTGTACAAGAAACGTGACAACATGATGAGAATCACTTCAATTCTCCATTCACTTGGCTTGAACAATCAGAACTCCCCCTGACAACAAACTATTTTCCCATAGTGATTTCAAAACACTTAAGTTTGTTTTAATCAAAATGGTTTTTCCGGAAAATAAGTTTTGTGTGTCTTTTCACAAATTCGGGGTTTCATCCATCACCTTGTTCTTCTTCAATCACTTGTAAAAACTAACATTTTTAAGATCAATTCTCAAACATCACTTGTAGAAAATCAAGTACAACTTAATGTCCCTGATTTACCACTTGTAAGTCGAAATATCACATTCGTGAATTTCTCAAGAAAAGTGCCGATTCATGTTCCACGCTTACCAACCTGGGAACTCCGGCAAGTCAGGTTTTTCGTTTAAACAGATTCACCCAAGCCTGACGGTCCTTGGGTGATTTTGAATTCTTGTTCAACAATGGTGGAAAATTTGCATCATCCATTGTTAGACCAGAATTCTCATTTTTTACCTCAACACATGGCTCTTCTGGTTTTACCATACCAGATTCATTGCCTAAATGTGGCTTGTCTGACTTAGATGAGCCAGATTCATCGCCGACATGTGGCTCCTTTGTTTCCACAGAAACAAATTCATCGCCAGAAAGTGAAAATTTTACTTTCTTTGTTTTGTTAATCTCTTGATTAACTACTTTCTCTTTCTTCAAAATCCCTTTCGTCCTCAGATTTGTATCTGATGAATTTGTCTTGCTTGACTTTGCAGTTGAGGGAGTTGATTCATCAGAACTCTTATTCGATCTATCTGGTGAACCCGAGGACAAGATCTTCTCTAGATACTCTCTAGCCTTCTTTCTCTTCTTCCTCAGTCTGTCTTTCTGCCCCTGAGAAAGCTTCACTTTCGTTTCTTGAACTTTAGATTCTTGAACCTTCTATTCTTTGGGCTTTGCTTCGACTTTGACTGGTTTCTTCTTTACCATTTTCTGAGATTCAGCCCTCGATCTTCCCTTTGATCTCATTGAGCAATCTCTAGCAATATGGCCAATGATGTTGCAGTTAAAGCATCTTCTTGACTCAAAACTCCAACTCTGGCAGTTAACAGCAATGTGTCCTTGATAACCACATCGGTAACACACTCTGTTATCGTACCAATCACCATTTTCAGCCCAAATGCTCAAATCAAAGCACTGTTTGGCTTGGTGATATCCATCTCTCCTCTTGTAAGCTGGATTTGGCTTTGAAGCACTGTGGTCAAACCTGCACCACTTATTACCAACAATTTTTTAGTTTTCATTTTTTCATTTTTGTAATTTTTCATTGCGATTGGATGATCGATCTGATGAGCTTTTATTATCTTTTTGTACATTTTTCAAAATTTTCTCTTTTTGTTTTTGTTCCACTTTCTTCTTCAAAGGTTTTTGCTTAGAGCATTCTCCCTTTTCGGTTGATTGCGGAACGGTTTCTTGAAATTTTTCTTTTAATTTCAAAAACAATTTTTGTTTTTCACTTTTATCCTTTTTATCATCAGATTTCTCATCACAATCTTCAACTTTGACATTGTCAAAGTTTGTGACATTGTCACTTATTGGAACAGAATTAATAGGTTTTGGACAAAGAATAGTTTAAGTATTCACAAAAACCTTCAACTTTTGTTCCCATTCCTTGATTTTCTTTTGAGCACATTCAGCTTCTTTTTCAAGTCGAATAATCTTTTCAAGATGAGAATTGATTTCAATTTGTTTTTCAAGATTGTTTTTACCAAACATATCTCTCTCATCTTCTAAAATTTTTATTTGACTTTGAAAATCTTTCTCAATTTTTATTTTTTCATTTTCCAAATTGTGTATTTGATTTTTCAAAACATTTTCTAATTTTTTAAGATTTTTGTTTTCTAATGACAAACTCTCTACATTCTTCAAGAGTTTGTCATTTTCAGATGTCAACTTCTCACAATTTTCCAGCAAAGCAAGAATCTGTTTATCATCAGCTTTTGTCTCAACCTTTAAAGCTGAAATATTTTCAACCTGTTTCGTTTCCTCATGAACACTTTCATCCTCACTCTCTTCTTCTGATGAATGATCAAAGATAGGTGCGTCTTCTGCATCCTCTTTCTTCAACTCTGGTTCAGGATTCACAGATACAGGTTTTTCAGATTCTACTTTCTCAATCTTGACCGATGGAACTTGTTCAATCTTCTCAGCTCTGATCTCTTCTTTAACAATGATTGCCTTTTGATTCTTTCTTTTTGCACTTTGTTTTTCTTTCAACTTTTCAATTTTATCGGCATAAAATAACTTTCCACTACGTTGATCAGATGGAAGTTGTTGTTTAAGATATTCAAGTTTCCGGATTTCCTCTTCATAATTGTCACTCTCTTCATCAGACGAGTAATAAAAAACCGGAACTTTTTCAACTACTTCTTTTGCTGAGACTATTTCTTCTTCTTTCTTTATCGAAATATACTGCTGAGATTCATAATGCACATATGCCAACAATTCCTCAAAATCCATGTTTTCGGCAACAAGATTCTCAAAAATAACTTTTCAAACGAAAATGTTTAGTTCAAACGGAATAACGAGTTCAAACTAGATCTAATTTCAAACGGAACACCTTTTTCAAACGGTATGTCACTTTCAAACTTGACGTCACTTTCAAACGTGATGTCACTTTCAAACTTGATGTCACTTTCAAACTAGAACCACTTTCAAACAAAAGCCAGTTTCAAACTTGAAGCCAATTTCAAACTGGAAGCCAATTTCAAACGGTAGGGTGCCAATTTCAAACTGGAAGCCAATTTCAAACAGAAGGTGGCAGTTTCAAACGGTCAAGTGCAATTTCAAACTGTCAGGTGCAATTTCAAACAATAAGGTGACAGTTTCAAACGGTAGGGTGCTGGCAGTTTCAAACGGTCAGCAGTTTTCAAGTCATTTTTACCACTTTTACTTCGAATTTTAAGCTGAAACTTTCAAGGGTTTGTTAAAACACAATTACGCACACATTGTGAAAGTTTTAGCCGATTTTAACCGTGAAAAGTATCAATTTTGTGAAAGAAGGTGTAGAAAATCAGAATTTGCTAGCGAAAACGAGCTAAACGGTAAGAACTCTTCCTCCTGAGCTCTGATACCACTTGTAGGATCGTGAAACGACCTAACGAGTCGATCAGAAGAGTGCTCAGACCGAATCAGAGGCGGAATTCATTGATTCGGTCTTCATTTAGCTTGTATTCACTAATAAATGTCTTGTTTATTGATTTGGAACAGATTACAGTACAAAGACACTTCGACAGCACCTTGGCGTCGGAAATCAGAAAGTTACAAATGAGAAAGTTTGAAGGCTATTTATAGACTAGGACCCTCTAGTTTGAAGGTGGCATGTGAAGGGACCCTCTAGTTTGAAGGTGACACAGCCTGCTTCAAACTAGACCCTCTTCAAACTAGACCCTGTTCAAACTAGACCCTGTTCAAACTAGACCCTGCTCAAACTAGCAGGACACTCTCAAACTAGACCTCTTCAAACTAGCAGGCACTCTTCAAACTTTCATTCCGAGACTCGATATAAGACGAAGTCGACAGATGTAATGCACCAACATGAGTTGGTTTATCCGATTCTCACGAGATAAACCACGGGCCCGAAGATCCTCAAACGGGGTGCCCAAACCACTTAATATATCCTTACAAGCTGAGGGATCATTCGATATATCATCCCCTTGAATAACACTCCAAGGGGGATGATGGTAGTTCACACCCCGGTCTTCCGTATAAGTATGGTAATAGAACTCCAATTCAGACTCACCAGGCTGAATGGATGGTTCTTTAAAACCCGTACCCGTGGAGGCGGAACCAGAAGCCTTCTTGGCAGCAGGATATTTTTGCTTTTCAGCATCAGCAAACTTCAGATTTTCAATATCCCGCGGGGGGGATCAGATTATCAGAAGAATCCACCGTATCAAAGATTTGATCTGCGGTCTTCTTTCCAGTATTCTCTGCCTGCACAGAGGGCTCAGTAACCACTTCGATAGAGGGGCTTCTTGTAAACTCCTTATTGACATCCGCAGCCGCGTCACGCACGGGAGAAGTAGGAGCGTCAAACAAGGAAAAACTTCCCTCTTGCGGTTCTACAACAAAGCACACACAACTATAAAATACAAGTTATAAGGGGAACACTTGTGAACATATGGTCAACTTACCAGTCACAACCGCAGGCTTCGGCTGCGTAACAGCAGTTGTCCGAGTCGTTCTCAACCTCGGACGTTTCTGCTCACCAGCACAAGCGGCCTTTTCCTCTACCTTCCTTTTCTTCTTCTCATAAGTAGGCTTGGAACCCGCAGAGGATCCACCTGCAGCCGCACCACCACCTGGAACACCCAAACCCTCAAGGGTGTTAGACACTACCACGTAATCGCTGTATCTGCGGAAATAAGTACGAGAGATACCTGCCACCTGCGGCACCAAAGGAGGAATAACAGCAGGCTCATACTTTTTCTTCTGGCGAAACCGCACACCTTTCACCACCTGCTTTTTGGGAATACCCTTCGCGTCAGGGTCTCCCAAGGCCTCAAGATCACCTGTGTTTCAATCATCAAACAAGCAAATCAGCAAGGCCAACTCCTTAACAAAAATAAGTAAAGGGAAAATATTCATTATACCTTTGCCTTGCGGCAACTCAACCGCCAGTGCGGCCTCCGCAGGCACCCGGAAGTTGTCACGTATGATGACATTGAACCCATCCTCATCATCCGCACAAGCAATCATCTCAACCTTGCCTTTGAAGTCCGGTGCAAATATTCTCCAAAGGGCAGGATCCTCTGATAGTACGTACAAACACTCAATAACAAAAACCTAAGGAAGTAAGAAACCACACAGGAAGAAAGGTACTTACCACCACTTTTCTCCCGCACAACAGGCCTTGCTTTCCTACTCATCCTGGTCAGCATCATCCGCAGCACCCACAACTGCAAGTTGTTCAGCTTCTTAAACTCAATGGTCCGCAACCTTGGGAACCAGTCCACCGTACCAGCCCTGGGGACAACAATGGTCTCCGATATGATCGTCTCGGTCACATTCCGAAAGGTCATCTGGGCAACGACCGTGGCAGCCTTGATATAGAAGAACTTTGTCTTCCACTTCGTAATACCCTTGGGTGGGGTCATCAACTTAGGGCTCCCATGTCGTTGACCGAAAGAGAAGAAACCAGTATGCACCGTCAACTGATAAAACCGCCGGAAATCTCCGACGATAGGTTCCATACCAAGAGCACGAAAAGTGTACTCAAAGTTCCGAACCCGAATCATCCCGAAAGGGCTCAATTGAGAAATGTGGATCTTTTACCATTCCAAAACCTCGGCGACGAATACTGTTAACGGCAGTCGGATGTTGCCATCACCAAAAAAGTCAGCCCACATGGTGACGTAACCCGTCGGAGCATCGGCACCATGTCACCCTCGTGTGGATAAACAGTCCCATACTCCTGGGGCATCTGAACGGCGGTCATCAGAGTATCGAACTGAGCCTTCGTCAATTTCAAGACCGGTAAACCTCCACCGGGGGCACCACCACCTTCCTCCTCCTCCCCCGCCGCCGGCGACGAAGGGTCAGGGTTTTCACCCTCAGCAACATGGGGATTAGATGGTTCAGCCATCGTAATGTAGAAGAAAGAAAATGTAGAACGAGTTCAAAAAACTCAGAAACCTCACCGGAAAATCAAACAAATGATCGGAGAAGACGAAGGAATCTCTTTTTCTCTCACTGGATTTTTTTTTGAAATTTCGAACAAGTGAGGGGAAACCCCAAACGGTTTCCCCTTTTATACCCATCGCAATTAATGCAGAGCAGTTACCGAAACGTCGTGGGTAAAAGAAACGAACCATGCGGCGACACGTGTACAATGACGGTTCTGCTGACGGTTACCACGCGCGAGTGGCCGCCCACGCGCCTGACAAAAGAGACTTTTACACTCTTGCTACAGTGCAGCGACTGTCTCGGGCAGTGCAAACGTCCTTTCATTTCAGCACATGTCAGGCAAATCTCACCAACTTCCACCAACTCGCACGTGCGGTCTACAACGTAAACAAAAGCTACAAATGAAGATAACTCTCATCTACGCGGCATGCGGTTTTTTATGGTTTCTCTAACCATAACCTAGACTGCATGTCGTTTTTTACATCCCCTAAAAAATAGGAAAAATATATTTACACTATGTAAAGGGGAAGAAACCTATATCCGCATATACCCACGAGCACACGTGGAATATGCGGAGATGACACACACGAGCCCGTACAGGTGTGTCAGATACTCAGAAACAGCGTTGTTCTTTGGACTGGGAAAATCGCTTCTCAGGAACAACAAAACCGCATTACCTTGAAGTTCTTCAAGCTTCAAATCCCTCGTGTCCGGTTCACAACCACAGAGGGGAAGCAAACAGCTTCTCCTTAGGGAAAAGGATAAGTATGATGCGCGACTGCACATCAGCAACCCTGACTCCTGATCCTTCAAGAGCTACATCTAAAAGAACCCCTCTTTTAAAGCGAGTCTTCTGGTACAAACCGCAGACACTCACGAGTAGATGTGGCGGAATGCAACTACGTGAACGGTAGCTACGGAAGAGCCACGACTAAGCCATCACGCGGTTGAACAAAGCTACTTCAAGAAAATCTGTTTTCCAACTAAGCGTGAAGGAATGTGGCTACAGAACGAATGCGGACGAGTTTCACCCAGATTCCCAAGTATCTAAGGTGATCTCCTTGAGCAACAAGCCAAGGAACAGTGGTAACAAGTCTGCTTATGACTTTGTTTGCCCACCTATGAGCCGCATAGAATAAACAATGGTGGGCACTACCATGCCTATGACCATGTTTATTTGACCATTATCCAGATTCACATTGTTTGACCAAACATGGCCAACAATGCAAAGGAACGAGGTAACCGCAAAGGACGTGAGAGCTAACTGGAAGAACATGAACACCCCACAAAGTAGGGATCATCGTTGCATGTCCAGTTGCTGAACATAGAGCTTGAGCAAGGCACTTACAGCAATGCATCAGCCTCCGCAGAGGTTACAACTAGAGTTGCGGCCACTGACATCTTCATTCACAATCTCAAAGGTTGGTTCGACACACCAACAAGTGGCAACCAACCCTGATGACATTAGAAAAAGGTAGACCATACTACCGGATCAAAATCCTCGGCTGAGAATTCAGCGTCAGACTGAACTTGTTCACTGGTACGGAAGAGACGCCACATGACTCTACCGGATCTCCAGCTTGATTTACAGGAAGCAGAGCCACCAGCATGGCCTAGAATCTTCTCCAGACTTTAAACTACCTTCTAGACACCATAGTCCAGTATTCCTCCCACATGCAACTTGCATGAGGAAATAACACTAGACTAGGGGGACTTGAAGGGGTATGGTCCCAGATCTCGCGTCAGCATGACCGCGAGTGACCATTACCCTTATCAAAAACCCCCCACCAGCAAGAACTTATCTGTGTCCGTGCGGGCACACGCGAACACAGCGGTCGAATCCAATCTGTCAACTGATGGAAGAAGACTTACCTTGTGTATGAAAATGGGTGTACGCATATATATATATATGAAAATAAAAATATTCAAAGATATGAAAACTGGAATCTCATTTTATTCTTATAAATAAGTAACAAATTTAGGCATAAAGAGTTGTACACCAAGCATTGGGTGTATTTCAAAAAAAAAAATTGATTTTCCACTTTAAACCTAAAGATTTTCATCTTTTACATTAAAACCCTTTTGATTTTTTCACTTTTAACCTAAAGCTTTTTATCTTTTTCAATTTAACCTTTACATTTTCTATTTTAAACTTTGTTCCTCCATACTTTTCATCTTTTGTAAGTTTTTCGTCTTACGTTTCGTTCTAAATTTTGCGAGTTAACACTCCACAACGTGTGTGTGGGGTTCAACGTTTTTTCTTCTACTTTTCCCGTTTGACAGACCCGTCGTAACGCGTCTATTTTTCCATATTTGACAGGTTTGTCGCAACGTGGAGGTCCTAGATCGACTTCGTTCTTCTTTTCTATGTTTTACGTTTCGATTTAATTTATTTGCATTAACACGTCGCAACAGGCGTGCATGGTTCAACAATTTTACTTCTGTTTTTCACTTGGTGTTGTTTTTTCCTTTTTTATTAATTTTGTTTTTACGAGATTTTCCGTTGTTGGTGGTCGAGAGTGGTGGTGTGGCATTAGTGTTATTTGGTAAGGGACGCAACGTGCGTGTGTGGGCGAACGATCTTACATCGTCTATTTTCTTCCCGTTTCACAGGTTCAACATAACGTGCGGGTTCTACATCGACTTAGTTATAACTAAAGAAACCCCGCCGCATTGCGACAGGTCGCAATTCTAGTTAGGATTAATTGAAAAGTCAATCACAACACAAAACCATTATCGAAACATAAAAATAAAACAAAAGCAAAATATTTTTTTGCAAAAGAATACCTCACATGACATCAGATGGCGTTTACCCCACAACTTTAATACTCACAAAATAAATATTAAACAGTGAATTTTGTGTACAACAGGAACATGATTTTCAAAAACCATTTACAGGAAACAAACACACATACCCCTCTCTTTTTCTGGCATAATCACCATCACCACCACAAAGTTGCCACTACCACCACCACTAACCACCATCCACCACCACTACCACAGCACCGCCACACAACAACCACAGCACCGTCACCAAACCGCCGCATTCAACCTTGTAACCACGTATATCATTTCATCTCTTTCTCTCTGAACCATAAACTCTTCATCATCCAAGACCGTCACAACCATCGGCTTGGACTCACATATAACACTGTAGAACCATAGATACGTGAGAGCCTGCGGCGTTGGTGGTCCCAGCCAGATGTAACCGAGCGTCACCACCTCCGATAAACGCCAATCACCACTACAACCTACATCTAACCGCCACCACTACCGCACCACCGCGTTAATGCCACCGCCCCGTTTATCTGTACAAACATTCTCCCTACAAACCACGGACCACCTTAACACCCCCACCCTTTAGCCATCGCTACCCCTTGTAGCCAGCACTGGTGTAATCTTTGTGATGGTGGTTGTGAGAGCTGCAAAGAGAAAGAAAAAGTGGTGGTTGATGTAGTGGTTTCAGGAAGGAGAGAGATACGTGGGGTGAAGTGGTGTGGTGACCAATGAAAAGAAAGAATGGTGGAGTGCATACCAATGATAAGCAAGAAAAAATTGAACAATGTTTTTAGAGGAGCAACCAAACTTGTAAAATTATAAAAGGAATATATATATAGGGTGGGGTTCTAGAGTGAACACCAGTTTATTTGTGAACTGAGTGAACAAATCCTGGCCATTGATCTACACACGTGTATGGCCAGGATCTCATCATCAAATCGTAAAATACACTAGTGTATTTCATCATCAATTCCTGGCCATTGATCTACACATGTGTATGGCCAGGATTAGTTCACTCAGTTCGCAAGCTACACTAGTGTTCACTCTTGAACCTAATCCTATATATATATATATAGGGGTTGGTTAACATACAATGTTTCTTAACGTACGATGTGTGCGCTGGGAAATTACACACGTTATAAAACTCAAAAACCCTAATCACGCATGTTGAAAACCATAATCACGCATGTTATATTTTTCCGGCGTACATTAACCCAGATTGTACAATACACTTTCTCTCTCTTTCTCTCTCTCTCTCTCTCTCTCACTATATATATATATAATTTTTTTTCCATGCATAAAAAACTGCGATTTTTTTATAAAAATTAAAAAAAAAAATTTGGTATGTTTTTTAGGCTTTTTTATTAGTTTTTTGGTTTTCTCATTTAAACTATTTTTCTCATGATCCATCCCCTATATATATATAGGGGATGGATCATGAGAAAAATAAAATAAATGAGAAAACCAAAAAACTAACTAAAAAAACCTAAAAAACATACTAAATTTTTTTTTAAAAATTTTTATAAAAAAATCGCAGCTTTTTATGCATGGAAAAAAATTTCAAAAATAAAAAATAAAAAAAAAGTTTTTTTGTTGTATTGCATATGTGTAATACTACACATGTGTAGTACACATACACATGTGTATTACTACACATGTGCAGTATAACAAATTTTTTTTTATTTGAAAATTTTTTTTGTGTATAAAAACTAGCGATTTTTTTATAAAAAATTGTAAAAAAAAAATTGGTAAGTTTTTTTAGCTTTTTTTAGGTTTTTTTAGTTAGTTTTCTAGTTTTCTCATTTATATCTAAACAAAAAAAAGCCTAAAAAACATACAAATTTTTTTTATTCTTATAAAAAAAATCGGAGGTTTTTATACATGGAAAAAAATTTCAAAAAAAAATAAAAAAAAGTTTTTGTTGTATTGCACATGTGTAGTAATACACATGTGTACACATACACATGTGTATTACTACACAAGTGCAGTACAACAAATTTTTTTTTTTTTGAAAAATTTTGTTATATATAAAAACTAGCGATTTTTTTTATAAAAAATTGTAAAAAAAAATAAAAAAATTTTGGTATGTTTTTTTGGCTTTTTTTAGTTAGTTTTCTAGTTTTCTCATTTATATCTAGTTTTCTCATGATCCTCTCCCTATATATATATATAGGGACCAGATCTTGGGAAAACGCCTAAAAGTGTGAAAACGGTGAGAACGATTTTGGTATTGACATGTGGCGTTGATGCTAACTTACACTAAGGTTAATATTGTCAAAAAGCCCATGCATACGCCAAACACCATGCACTTGCAAGTCACATGCATATTCCACCATCTTTTTTAAACTCCCGTAACTTTTCTATACGTGATTATTTTTAAAAAAATACACCGTAAAATCGAGTGTTTTATTATCTTTCCAACGAGTATACTATTGCTGTACTTTTGAAATTAAAAAAATTAATATGAACTGGGTGTTCAAATAAAAACGCCATAAAAACATTTGGTTCAGAAAAACGCTATGAAATACCTAGTTGAAAACGCCATAAAACACCAGTTCAAAAAAAAGCACCATGAGAAACTCAATTGAAATCGCCATAAAAATACACAGTTCAGAAAAAACGACATAAAAACCTAGTTGAAAACACCGTAAAAACACCCAGTTCTGACATACACTATAAAAATCAGGTGAAAGCGCCATAAAAAGACAAAGTTAAAAACGCCATAAAAAACTCTGTTCATTTTTTGTTCTCGGAAAGTATATCAATAGTATACTTGTTGGAAAGATTAAAAAAAACTTTTGATTTTATGGTGTAATTTAAAAAAAAAAGAATCATGTATAACAAAAGTTATATGTGACCACTCGCCCAAAACCGGTAATTTCCGTACTATTTTAATTAATATTTATTACCTGCATTTATGTGTTTACACGTCCACGTTATGTGCTTACTTGTTATGCAATTGAATTGGTGCATGTTTCATATATTAACTGTCACATCATAAAATACTTTAAGTTTTGCGTCGGAAAGATTAGTAAGCTCAACCGGTTAGACAAGTTGAGTCAGCATGACTGCAGAAAACAATCAAACAATAGATTTAGAACTTAGAAGTAGGTCCAACATAAAAAATACATTGGAAACTAAGTAGGTGAACAAAGGTTAACATAAACACTTTTCGGAAGCTAAAACCGACACTAAAAAGTACCCGAAACGCACTTTAAATGCAGAATTCTGCAGAAATTCAGCAAAAACAACAATTTAACATCAAAATACTATGTAGAATTAAGGTTTAAATGTCCAGAATAACTTGTAAAGTGTCGGGAATGAAAACTGTCACAAAAGGTACTTCATATCTATCAAAACTGCGCTATTTAGCACTTTAACGAACCGATAACCGAACGAACAACCGTACACTACCCAAAACACCAAAAATAGACTAGAAGCATTGTTTTATTGATATAAAGCTAGTTATAATGCTAGAACACCTTAAGAATCATAAAAACACACTTAACCTTCCAATTAACCTCTTATTTTACATCTTTACACCTTTAACTTTGAAAATTAACAATTTACCCCCCTCCCCACCCTTTAACATGACCGGCCCCAAGTGGACCCCACACCCTTTCTTATTAAAATATTATGTGTGATAGTTAGATATGGGACATGATAACTAATGGGTAATAGGATGTTGGAAGATTATAAGTCTTAACCTAAGGATCACATTCTCATAACTTTCACTCAAACGTTCACAAATTTTCTTTATTCCTCCCTTCCTACCTCACAGCCACAACCAACATCACTATCACCACCATTTTCTTCATCATTCAAGCTATTCTAAGGATATCCAAAGGTGCTAGAAGGTGAACTATGAAGGTGTGAAGCATCGGAAGTTCAAGGACCTTCTTGGAGAGCTTTTATCCACTCATTTTCTTCATTCTTCATCTTGTTCTTGTTCTTGCCACTTCCCTAGCCACTGGAGCTAGTAGTAAGCTTCAAAATCTCTATTTTACTTCATGTTAAGCTTATGTACAAGTTACACTTTTAAAGAACATAAACTTTTAAAGATGGTAACTTAAAGATCTAATATAATCTAAGTGAAAACAAGTTGTTTTGAAGTTGTTTGATGTATGTGATGAAGTTGTGAACATTGATCTTGTGTTTTTAGTTAGATCCATCATGTGTAAGCTTGTTAGAAGCTTAGATCTAACAAGTTTAAGCATGGATCTTGAAAGATCCATGATGAAACTTGATGATGAACATAAAGATCTTTAAAATGAACATAAAAATAGTTTTAGAATATGTTTTTCATGGTTTTGAAACCCTAAAACTCATGGATGATTTACTTGGTAAGTTAAAGTTTCATGAAAAATTTGTTTAAAGTTAACAAGAACACTTGATTTTGGAAGAACCTTGTACGTAAAGTGTAGATCTAAAATACTACACATTTTTAACAACAATCAAGTTCATCATAAGGTTTTTCATGTTGATTTTAGTGTATGTTACTTGAGAAATTTGTTGGAAATTGATTTTGATGATGAAAAGAAAATAAACACATGTTTTAAAAACATGGGAAACCTCCATTTTAGGGGAAACTATGTCAAAATTTTTATAAAATTTTAACACTTAGAAAAATATAAGTTTTGGTGGAACTTATTCCCCCAAAAATTCACCTAAAAATATTTACAAAGATTTCCTAATTTTTATAAAAAAAATTTCAAGTAAGAAATAAGGATTTCTTCAAGCATTAAAAACAATATTAAGTATGTATATTTTTAGGGAAAAATATATATATTTAGTGGTCACAAGATTATGTGCTAGGTGTATATTATGTGTATTATATGTATTAGTGATGTTAGAAACTTGAAAAATAAATTAAATACTCTCAAGGAGTATACTACAAAAATACACATACAAATACTTAAGAATTACACAATGATACAAGCATAAAAAATTACATATAAAAAGGATACATGGACAAATACAAAATATATATCAATATACATATATTTCCTACAAAATTAAGGAGTTGGACAATTATTGGACTTATTGGACAATTTTATATATTTATGGACTTATACAAAAACTACTATAAATGATAAATGATGGAAGAATTATAAAAATGTGACAAGTGACAAAAATAGGTATATATATATATTACAAAAAATGACAATATATATATATATATATATATATAACCAATAAACCTTAAAAATATTATTATTTTTAAGAAATAAAATTCCGGAAAGTAATAAAAATCAAAGAATTGATTTTTGGTTAATTAATACAAATATACAAGTATTTACACTTAAAATACAAGTATACTTTGCTAAGTATACTTACATTAAAAATAATATTGGAAATATAATTTAACAAATTACTTATATTTATTTTTGAAAAATAATATAAGTGACATATATATTTGTAAAAGTTAAAAATATATTATTTTTAACATATAACATTCTCAAAATCCTACGTATACATGTGCATATATTTTGGGGATAAAAGTATATAACAAATACAATATTAAATGTAATATGACATACATATACAAAGGATATAAGAAACAATACATGTAAGGCACATTAAATCCAAATAGTAACTTGTACTTAGAAGTTTACAAGTTAGGTGATTAACATACTTAGAACGTCTATAGGTCACGACATTCAAGTAGCAGAAGCCGATGCAGCTAGACGCTCAAGACGCAAAGCAGTGAGTTCATGTCCCCACTTTTAAACGTTTTTTCAGTTTTCTAAACTTGGGGAAAATACATGTACAAACTGGTATGTTTAAAACAAAGGAATCATACATAGATCATGTCACGAATAGGGGATACGTAAGCACCATCAATCTAGTTTAGACTGAAAGAACAAGGGTTAGATCTAACAGGTCCGGGCAGCCTCACTCTCTTGGCAACACATAGTCATGGAGTGTCTTGGGTCATAGTCGTAGGGTAAACGATGTCAAAAATCGCCTAGGTTTGGATGCTTCCTATGTCGTCACATATGTTAGTGGCCTTGCAAACCATTAGAGATCTCGATTCCATTTCATTACAACTTAAAAACCTACATTTTACAATTAGATACCATGCTTTTACACAATTACAAATGTTACATTTTACACAATCTGCATGAATTCACACCAACTTTTGTTGACGATTTTTAAACTTACATGTATTTCAGGGAATTAGTGGATAATGCTCGCGGGCTCCTTGTCAAGATGTTTAGCGTCTAACCTCCGTCGCCATCTTTTGTGGATTTGTTTACTATATCCTATCCTCTGTGGTGATATAGGAAACAAAACCTTGATCTTTGTTTTGAAATCGTGTTGTGAACTTTCAAACAATTATCTTTTAATTATGATGTAAACTTAAAACTAATTTCTGTATTTTGGATAATCAAACTTGAATGACAATAAGGAGTTTGTTTTATATCATGTAGCAATGTTTACTGAGAACCACTCAGATCACACATCGTGCTTCCGCCTTTGAAAGGGGTGTGACATTATAGAGGTTTAAGTGTGATGGGGAAATGACATGTGATTAGCATGTGCACCCTTGTTTGGATCTTGCCAATTTACCCCTCCCGGTAGTTGTAAGGTTCCCAATATTTACAAAAACGTCACCGCATCAATCTCAGCCACAAATCACAAATATCTTGTGGCTGAAAATTGTTTTCACCGTTTTCACACTTCCAACCATTTTCTCCTGATCCCGTTTCCCTCTCTCTGTCTCTATACTCACACACACACACATATATTGGAGGGTTCAAATGAGAAGATTTTTTTGTAAGAATAAAAAAAGAAGAAATTTTAACCAATAAGAATCCTTAATTTTACAATATTTAATTTTTGTATTTAATATTAGTGTAAGTGTATATTGGTAAACTTAGATAGATCATTAATTGGTAGTCTTCTTTTAATAGCTAGCTACATTAGATTTGTAACTTATTTTCAAAAAAATATATTTTTTTTCAAAGAAGAAAAAAATATATTTTTTTTCAAAGAAGAAAAAAAATAATTTAAAGTGTATGATAAATTACGAGGTGTGTATGATTAATTATGAGCTATGTAGGATAAATTTCTATATGTGTATGATAAATTTCAAAACGTGTATGATAAATTTTGATGTGTGTAGGCAAAAATTTTAATGTGGAGGATGATAGTCTTTATAACTAATTAATTAGTCAGAGATAATAATAAATGAGATGAGAGAAAAAACTATTTAATATTTTCAATTGTATCCTTTGTTTTTTTCTTCTCAATTTAATTTTCTTCTCAAATTAACCTCCATATATATATACACACACAATCCTCTTTAGAATAATTTGATATTTGAAAACTTTCCTTATAAATCGCACCATTCAAATACAATGTATAATGTAATATATTCAATTTTTACCTAATTATGATCAATACTCTTGATTAAAATATTTATGTTTAAGGCCTTTGGTTTTTTATTTATACATAGAAAATATGTAATTATAAAATTCTACAATTTATGTAAGATGTATGAACACAAAGATTCAAGTCAGATGAAGTTTATAACCTACATTATCAAAGTTTGTTTCCAACAAAAAAAGAGTAATTTACTGAATGATGAACCTGGTGTAGTAATTTCTGTAGATACATACATAAACAATTAAATAAAGTATTGAAACATAAATTCTCAAACTTGTTTCCAATAAAGAGAGAACAATTCATTGAATATAACTAGTATTTTTTTAAATTTAGGTGTGAACACATTTGAATACTCAAAACATAATATTAAAAAATATTTTAGTAACGGTCCCCTTGGACAAGGAAAATATGTTCTTTGTCTACTTTTCTAATCCTATATAAAGGGTATGTGCATGGCAAATGCATCCAAACACATACAATACTCACTATAGAAAAACATATTGAAGAACTTGAAAAAATGAAGCAAGAAACCGTTGTTGTGATAGTTGGAGCAGGACCTGCTGGCATTGCAACATCAGCATGTCTCAATCTTCTTTCAATCCCAAACATTGTTCTTGAAAGGGAAGATTGTTATGCATCTTTATGGCAAAAGAAGGCTTATGACCGTTTAAAGCTTCACTTAGCCAAAAATTTTTGTGAACTCCCTCATATGCCATTTCCTTTGTCCACACCCACATTTGTACCAAAGAATATGTTTGTCAAATACTTGAAAAACTATGTTTATCATTTTAATGTAGACCCATTGTACCAACGTAGTGTCGAGAGTGCATGGTATGATAAAAGTGCACAAAAATGGGTGGTTACTGCCAAAAATAGTGTTTCGGGTTTGGTCGAGGAGTACGTAAGTGAGTTTCTTGTGGTGGCAACCGGTGAAAATAGTGAAGGCTTTATTCCTAATGTTTATGGTTTAGATACCTTCAAAGGGTTGGTCATCCACTCCATTGAGTATGAAAATGGAAAGAAATTTGGAGACAAGGATGTGCTTGTTGTTGGTGCTGGAAATTCTGGCATGGAAATTGCATACGATTTGTGCAATTGGGGTGCACAAACATCGGTCGTTGTTCGTAGCCCGGTAAACAATAAGTGTTCCCTCATATGTTGTTTGAATTTGAAAAAGTGGTGTATTAGATTTTGAAAATTGTATTTGGTATATTTTAACATTCCGATTTTTTGTTGTTGTGGCAGACACATGTGCTTACCAAGGAGTTAGTGCAACTCGGAATGTATTTATTAAAATATATTTCGTGCACTTTTGTGGATAAGATGGTTTTAATGTTGAGTAAGTTGTTGTATGGAGATCTTGGTATGTATGGAATACAAAGGCCACTTAAAGGACCATTCTTGCTTAAAAAAGAAACCGGGAGATCACCTGTTATTGATGTTGGGACAATTTCAAAGATTAGAACAGGAGACATTGAGGTAAATATTTTTATAATGTTTTGATATCAAATGAATTTTCAAGAACAATTAATGATTACATAATTTCTTTGTGTCTCTTAAGGTTATGCCGGCTATTAAAGATATACAAGGTGATAGAATCAAATTTACAAATGATCAAGAGAGACACTTTGATGCCATTGTCTTTGCTACTGGTTTTAAAAGCACCGTGCAAAAATGGCTCAAGGTAATTGAAGTTGCTACATTTTGTCTCCTAGATTAACCTCTTGTGTTCTTTAATTATATGTTTTTTTGTGTATTTCTTTAATCTAGGATGATGGAGGTTTGTTTAACGAGAAAGGAATGCCAAAATACAAAAGCCCTAATCACTGGAAAGGAGAAAACGGTCTCTATTGTGTTGGATTTGCTAGTGCTGGATTATTTGGCATCTCAAATGATGCCAAAAATATCTCTAATGATATTTCTCGAATTATTGATGGGAACTAAGCTTCTGTTAAAAAAAACGTAACAGTTTAGTGACTTTAGTTATGTTCTAAATGCTTGTTTCCTTTTAGTTATGCATTAATATCATTAGATGTTTTTCTTTTTATACTTTTATTGATAGTAAGGTTTTTCCATATTTACATACAAGAATATGATCTATTCATTCGAATATTGTATTTTGATTTTTTTATCAAACTGAATGATCAATTAAATTTACTAAGTAAACATTACCAATTAATATCATGTTTATGTATTATATGGATTTTATAGTGAAAATTGTTTGTTTGCATAACACAATAAAATAAGTAGGTGTACCTAATAATCATATCATAAACTTACAATCTTTTGCTCAGAGAAATCAACACCAACTCGTGTCTAAAGTGCTTAACAACGCTCATCACAATCATCAAATGCTTAGAAAACTTTTTAATTATTTTCACATTGTGAGCCAAATAAGTAATGAATAATTTTGATCATATACATCAAATAATTTGCTCCATATTTGCATAAAAATATGCAAAAATATCATTATCACTATAAATCAAATATAAAAGAAAATTCATAAAAAAACTTGTTTTAGGTATGGTTTAATTTAAAAATATCATTATTGACGAGGTATGACCCGGATTGGCTAAACCGACCCGGTCATTACCTATTATTTTATTATAAATAATTAACTATAAACATTTATTATAGAATGTTCTATTCTGCATGGATAAATCACGTAACTAAATCCCCATTCTTTTGGGAAGATCATGCAAATCCCTAACTTATCGGAGCTCATCCTAAGTTAGGAAAAACCCTAATGGTAAACTTTAAATAGACGTAAACATTTAAGGTATGATCATCTTACTCTCGTTTCACTCTCTTCTCTACACATATTCTTTTACTCCCAGAACCAAGACTTATTCTCACGCCGGAGGGTGGTTACAGGAATAACCCCATTCATGTAACGAGTCCTAACGGTGTTCTGTTTTGCACCTAGCAGTTCGGATCGCCAAGAGTTGAAGTCTTAGTCGGATACTACCGCAAAGGTTAGTGTTTCTTCATGGCGTCATCCGTGGGACCTTTTCGGTAACAACAAGACTGAACCCCATGGCAAGCGATCAGAACGTAGCAGAAACACCAAGCCAGGCGATGGTAACTAGCAATCCATTGCTAGAGACAAGCCTAGTAATCACCATGCCAACCTCACCAGCGGTAACCAGGTCAATCGAAGCAGAAGGACCCCGCCAGGCTTTACAAGCACTACCGCCATTTCTTCTGGGACGACGGCGGCATACCTGTTTTCCTACACTTCTCTGCAGTTCTAATCAGTCGAACCAATTGCAACAGGCGTTAACGTTTTCACCCCAGCAACAACCACTAGCGCACAGATGATACGTAGTAACGCTATGCCAGTTATTACATCGGCAAGCCCAAGCACTGTTATACCATAGGTGAGCATGCCTCAATACTATCAACCTTCGGTCACCTACGCCATGCCACCCTTGTATTCAGCAGCGCTAACAGCGGTGTTATCCACGCCACCACATCAACCAGTGGTCATGCCAGCGGGAATCATGAACGCCCCGGTTACGCCGAGAAATCAATCTTACTTCCCCGGGTACTATTATGCAACCCCGTGCGGGTACTTACCCCCATACAACACTCCAACTTACACTCCTCAGGGGGCAGCACAAGGCTATGCTCAGCAGTCGCCGTACGCGACTTATATGCCACCCTGGTGGACTTTTCCAACATCCCAGCCGGTCTACGGTCAGACCCCGCCAACTGCGAAACCTGTCTATGATAGGGGAAACGAATCTAGGCCTCGATTCTCCCCAGGTGGAGGCCCCTGCCCCACGCTGAACATCACCCCGGCTCAACCCACTGTCATCCAGGGTACCAGCCAGGGTGGGGTCACTCCCCCAATACAACCCATCAACGTAGAGGAGGACGAACTTATCAGGCCTTACAAACCAGTGGTCGCAACTTTCAAATCCAAGTTCAGGTGAAGAATAGCGGAAGCTCCTATCAAGGAAAAGCCCAAGATGCCTCAAACTGTAGCCAAATACGATGGTCTAGGTGACCCCGATGACCATCTCAATCTATTCAAAAGCGCAGGAAAAGTAGCCTGTTGGGCCATGCCCCTCTGGTGCAAGATGTTTGTCCAAACGCTGGTTGATGCGGCCCGGGTCTGGTGGGATAGTTTGCCCATTGGGGAAATTGACAGTTTTGAAGACCTAGAGGCTAAGTTCATCTTGCAATTCAGCCAACAACGAAGGCACACTAAAGATCGAAACGAGCTCCTTCACATTCACCGGCGAGACAATGATGTTGGATATATGTATGTCCGACCTTAATTAAAGTCAACGTAACTAACTCGGTACGATCCGAAGAGTTACACATTGGTACACGAATCGTATATGTTCACGAGTAGGTATATTATTATTTGTGAAATAATAATAGATGGAAACCCAAGAGACTTAATATTAATTAGATTATTATTAAGAGGATTATAATTGTGTTTTAAGGTGGAAACCCAAAGGACACCCGGTTTTATAAAAGGAGGTTTATGGTGGAAACCCAAGGGACTTTATATATAAAAAAAACACAAAAACTCTAGCCATCCTCCGAGGCTTGGTTGCCACTCCTCTCGGGTATCTTGTGCTCGGTTGTGAACTTCCTACTAGCGAGGATTCGTTGTAACCCGCGTGTTACAATTCCGGTGTAGTCGTCAAAGGTTAATTACTAAAACCCTCTATGGTTGTTTTTCCGTTTATTTGTTTATACGCGTATAACCTTGATCCTGATTGGGAATATTTATTAATCGGATTAATAAATCAAATAATTTATATAATCGGCTTTTGGTAAATTATATAAACCGCTTCCGCTATTATTCTGATACAATGATTCCCATCAGTGGTATCAGAGCCACGGTTACACGCGTATAGATGGTAAAGTTATAATTTTGATCTATGTTTTATTTGTCAAAAATTATTTGTTTTGACAAAAGATCAAAAGCTTTTGGTTGTCTATGGATTGTGATGTGAATCGAGCCCTAGGTTATGACCTTTGTCATGGTTGTATTGGTTATGGTTTTATTTTGATTTGTATTTTGTTGCGGATATTGGATCCGATGTAATAGATAGGATTAGAATAAATTTGGTTTATTGTATTTTTAAATTTATTATTGTAATCCCTCGAGTACAAGATCAAGATCAAGATAAATGGCGAATAGGTACCATGAAGATAGAGATCGCGGGTCAAGTGGGAGCTTTCAAAAATTAGCTTGTGAAACCCTTTTGACTAGTTCGTTTCGTTTCTGGCTAAAACGAAACGGCCAACCTATTAGGGGCTCGATTCGATTTTTATTGTTATGTTTTGTGGTTGTGTTTTATTTATTGTAAATAATCTAGATAACCCAAAATAAATAAAATTTTCACAATCAAGACAACGGTTTTATTAAAACAAGTTTTATAAAACTGAAAAGTATACTTAATAAAAGGGTTTTATTAATATTTAAAACAAGATCATTCGCGATAAATCGACCGACATAGTTTAATAGGGTATTTAAAACTATATCGTGCGAGCGTGGAAAGGAGTTTCTATTATCACGAATTATATAAAATCGGATTTTATAAACTATTGTGTAACTCGCCTCATGCTACGAGTTATTCAAAATAATTTTGGTAAATATTAAAATAAATCCCAAATTTTAAATTGATGTTTTATGCCACCCTTAACGAGTTAACACTTCATTCTAAATCGAACCCAAATGTTAGTGCTATACCCTGCATCTGGGCATCCATCATGAAAGAAGGTAATCATCGCGTTTCCTGTGTAACATAGGCCGGTGATACAGTTAATAGTAAAGGACAAAACATCGCTTGTTCATCAAGTGGGCATAGTTGGGGTTAAACATACATCGTTTTAAGCGATAACCCCAAATGGAGAGTTGTGTAGTGGACACAATTAACAATCGTTGTTTACCTACATAATCATACCAGTGGATAGTGCTTGAGCCAATTCACTGTCATATGATGAATCGGGATCTCATCTTAATTAAAATTTTGTTTTGGGTCATAAAATTAAATTAAGATTTTTAAAACATAAAATACTAATTAATTAATTTTGAATTTTGTAGATGTCAACTGAAAACAATTCCTCCCAATTCTCTCTCAAGTCCATCTTAGAGAAGGACAAACTGAACCACTCCAACTTCATGGACTGGCACCGCAACTTGAAAATTGTTCTCAAGGCGGAGAGCAAACTGTATGTTCTTGAAACGCCAGTCCCTGATGAACCCATCAATCAGCAAACTGTTGCATATAGAAACTATGCAAAGCACTTTGATGACTCTATGAAAGTCTCATGTTTAATGTTAGCATCCATGATTCCTGAACTTCAAAGGACCATGGATGACAAGATGGCATATGAGATGAATGAGCACCTGGTTGAAATGTTCCAACAGAAGGCTCGTCATGAGAGGTTTGATGTGATGAGATCACTCATAACCACTCGTATGCAAGAGGGTACATCAGTTAGCGCTCATGTGCTAAAAATGAAGGCATATGTTGATCATTTAGCTCGTCTGGAATCCCCCTTGAGTGATGAGTTAGCTGGGGATATCATCCTCAACTCATTGCCTAAGTCATATGATCAGTTCACTATGAACTACAATATGAATGGGATGGAGAAGACACTTGCAGAGCTGCATCAGATGCTCAAAACTGCTGAGGTGAATATACCCAGCAAGACTGCACCAGTGTTGATGATCAAGGAGGGTCATGTTAAGAAACCTAACACCAAGAAAAGGGGTAATCAGGGAAAAGGGAAGGGCAAAGGCAAATTAGTTGCAAACAAAAAGCCTCAAAAGGATGCCAAGTGTTTTCATTGTAATGAAATTGGGCACTGGAAGAGGAACTGTGCTAAGTATTTAGCTGAACTGAAGCAAGCCAAGGCTTCAGGAGGAGAGTCCTCAGGTATATATGTTATTGAAATCTTTTCTTTTTCTGGCAAAACATGGGTGTTTGACACAGGATGTGGTTTTCACATTTGTAATGCTTTGCAGGGACTAAGAAAGATTAAGAAGCTGAAACAAGGCGACTTGGAGGTCCATGTTGGTAATGGACAAAGAGTTGCTGTGAAGGCGATTGGAAAATATGTTCTTTTACTTCCTTCTGGTTTAGAACTTGTTTTGAACAATGTTTATTTTATTCCTAGTGTTACTAGAAATATTGTTTCGGTTTCTGCTTTGCATGGACAAGGTTTCAATTATCATTTTAATGGTGAATTTATTTCTGCTTATTTTAATGATATATTTTACTTTGATGCAAAACCAAACAATGGAATCTATGAGATAGAAATCCAAAACAATAACATATTATGCAACATCTCCCATAAACGTAACAAGTTGGACTTTAACGATACGTATATGTGGCATTGTAGACTTGGACACATAAGCGAGAATCGTGTTAAACAGCTTAAAACCGCAGGAATATTAGATTCTAAGGGTTCGGAAACGTTTGGCAAATGCGAATCATGCTTAAGTGGAAAGTTAACAAAAGCACCTTTTTCAAATGTTGGAGAAAGAGCTAATGATCTGTTGGGACTTGTACATACAGATGTATGTGGTCAATTCAGAACAATGTCAAGACATGGAGAAAGATACTTTGTTACATTTACTGATGATTTCAGTAGATATGGTTATGTTTATCTTATGAAGCATAAACATGAGACATTTGAAAAGTTCAAGGAGTACCAAAACGAAGTAGAGAATCAGCTAAATAGAACTATTAAGATGCTTCGATCAGATCGAGGCGGTGAATATCTTAGTCAGGAGTTCATCGACCATCTAAAGGATTGTGGAATAGTTTCACAGCTCACTCCACCTGGAACGCCACAACATAATGGTGTGTCTGAACGGAGAAATCGAACTCTATTAGATATGGTTCGATCAATGATGTGTCGAACAACCCTCCCACGCTCCTTTTGGAGTTATGCTCTAGAAACTGCCGCAAAACTTGTGAATATAGCTCCAACGAAGAAGGTTGACAAAACGCCTTATGAGATATGGCATGGAAAGAAACCAAAAGTATCCTATCTCAAGGTCTGGGGATGTAATGCTTATGTCACTCTAGAATCTTCGGATAAACTAGATCCCAGAGGCGAAAAAGTGGTTTTCGTAGGATACGCTAAAAGGATCGGTTACCTTTTCTACCACCCCACTGAAAATAAGATTTTCACTAAACGCAGAGGCACTTTCTTGGAGGAAGAGCTTCTGGCACGAGGGATTGGAGAAAACCATGTGGATCTTGAAGAAATTCGAGAATCACAAGTGACTGAACCAGTTGTTCAGACAGAACCAGAAGTAACTGATCTAGTTGTTGAAGTTGAGCCTGAGAGGACTCAAGAAACAACAGAAACACCAAGTGTTCGAAGAAGTATTAGGGATCGTCGTGCCCCTGAAAGGTATGACGATATCTTCATGATTGATGAAGCTGAACCTGCTACTTACAAAGCTGCAATGTTGGATTCAGAATCCAAGAAATGGCAAGAAGCCATGAATGCGGAGATGCAATCCATGTATGATAACCAAGTCTGGGATTTGGTTGATCTTCCTACCGAAGGTCGGACTGTAGGAAACAAATGGATCTTCAAGAAGAAGACCGACATGGATGGAAATGTGCAAACCTACAAAGCAAGGCTTGTAGCAAAAGGTTTCACTCAGACTCAAGGAATTGATTATGAGGAAACTTTTTCGCCAGTAGCCATGCTTAAGTCTATTAGAATTCTACTTGCCATTGCTGCATATTATGACTATGAGATATGGCAAATGGATGTCAAGACCGCGTTCCTTAATGGACACTTACTTGAAGATGTCTATATGGTTCAACCTGAAGGTTTTGTCGATCCAAATAATCCTAATAAGGTGTGCAAGCTAAATAAATCCATCTATGGATTGAAGCAAGCATCTCGCAGCTGGAATCTTCGTTTTGATCAGAAAATTAAAGAGTTTGGCTTCATTAAAAACGAAGATGAACCGTGTGTTTACAAGAAATCTAGTGGGAGCTATATCACTTTTCTAATTCTGTATGTAGATGACATACTAATCATTGGAAACAATATCCCTATGCTAAAAGATGTTAAGGCTTGGTTGGGAAAATGTTTCGCAATGAAAGATCTTGGTGAAGCCGCTTATATTCTAGGAATAAAGATTCATAGAGATAGATCAAAGCGGTTATTAGGTTTAAGTCAAAGTACATATATTGATAAGGTCATACGACGCTTCTCAATGCAAGACTCAAAAAGGGGGCTCTTGCCCATGGCACATGGAACCATTCTTAATGGCGAGCAATGTGCTAAGACCGAAGAAGAAAAGAAGAAAATGGAAAGAGTTCCATATGCTTCTGCTATCGGTTCCATCATGTACGCCATGTTATGTACCAGACCTGATGTCTCGTATGCTCTTAGCATGACGAGTAGATATCAACAGAATCCAGGAGACAGCCACTGGGCTGCAGTGAAGAACATTCTTAAGTACTTAAGAAGGACTAAGGACATGTTCTTAATATATGGAGGACTGGATGAGGAGCTATCAGTTAAGTGTTATACTGATGCAAGTTTCCAGACTGATCGTGACGATTCAAGATCACAGACTGGATATGTTTTCATTCTGAATGGTGGGGCTGTTACTTGGAAGAGCTCGAAGCAAAGTGTGGTTGCTCAATCCACCTGTGAATCAGAATACAATGCTGCATCGGATGCTGCTAAGGAGGCTGCCTGGATGAAGAAGTTCATTACTGATCTCGACGTTGTGCCTAGCATAAAGAAACCAATCGAGATACTGTGTGACAATACTGGTGCCATTGCTCTTGCAAAGGAACCAAGGTCGCATCAAACCACAAGGCATATACTCAGAAAATTCCACTATATTAGAGAGATAATAGAGCGTGGAGACATCGTAATAAGCAAAGTTCATACAGATCTAAATCTGGCTGACCCCTTTACTAAGCCTCTACCTCAAGCTAAACATGAGGAGCATGCTGGAAAAATAGGGCTTAGATTTGCTAGACAGTGGGCATGATCTGTAGTTAGTATTGGTGTTTTAATTTTGAACTACAACAGTTACATTGAAATAGTTATTTGATTTACTGGTTAAATGCAAGTTTAATTATTTTGTAACTGTGTTCATTATTTGTATGTTTATATCCTTGAATAAGCGTATTCTAAAATATCCGTAGTCGATCAAATTACATGGGAATGAATTTGAATGTAAGACTATTGTGAATTGAGATGATTGTATTCATGAGATGAATAACTCAAGAGTTTGAGAATCAAAATTCACAGATATCACTAGGGAATGATATTGGATGTAACTCGCTTCAAAACGATCTCCATGGATCTTAGTCATGAGATGTTTTGATATTGATATGTTCAATTTGTCCTTTTTCCTTAGGCACATATTAAACTACATTGATCAAGGACAATCTTTGATGTTATCTAACACTGTCCTGAAACATGGGTAGTAATCCGGGTAGCGTTGGGAGGAATCCAAGGTTAAGTGGGAGTTGTATGGTGCTGATGGAATTCTGTACTTCTATGGGATTAGAAGTTTAGACATTCTGGCGCCCTCGTTAACTCAAACTGGAATAAACGCGTGGCCACGCTCGGACTAAGAGTAGTTCGTTAGACCACTTTGAATTAAAGAGGAGAATAGAGAATGGTTGATCACTTTATAAGAATGAAGGATCCATGTCTTATGATCAACGAATGTTCTATACAGAAGGGACTTATTGATAGAATTATCAGGGCTATAGTATTTGGTTAAGTAAAGTGTTACTTGAACGCAAAGAACTAGTTGACGACTGTAAAGTGTCATGCCGTGTTAGGAGCAGTGCGATGCAGCTAGGCGTCCAACTCTGCACACGTTGACTCTTTTAATTAAAATCGTCCAAGTGGGAGATTGTTGGATATATGTATGTCCGACCTTAATTAAAGTCAACGTAACTAACTCGGTACGATCCGAAGAGTTACACGTTGGTACACGAATCGTATATGTTCACGAGTAGGTATATTATTATTTGTGAAATAATAATAGATGGAAACCCAAGAGACTTAATATTAATTAGATTATTATTAAGAGGATTATAATTGTGTTTTAAGGTGGAAACCCAAAGGACACCCGGTTTTATAAAAGGAGGTTTATGGTGGAAACCCAAGGGACTTTATATATAAAAAAAACACAAAAACTCTAGCCATCCTCCGAGGATTGGTTGCCACTCCTCTCGGGTATCTTGTGCTCGGTTGTGAACTTCCTACTAGCGAGGATTCGTTGTAACCCGCGTGTTACAATTCCGGTGTAGTCGTCAAAGGTTAATTACTAAAACCCTCTATGGTTGTTTTTCCGTTTATTTGTTTATACGCGTATAACCTTGATCCTGATTGGGAATATTTATTAATCGGATTAATAAATCAAATAATTTATATAATCGGCTTTTGGTAAATTATATAAACCGCTTCCGCTATTATTCTGATACAATGATTCCCATCAAATGAAACGGTGGAAAGTTTCATCGTTAGATTCAATAAAGAAAGCCTGGCAATCCCAGGTATCACAAACGATCTAGCGTGTGGAGATTTCCTACAGGGGGTAAACGATGACGAGCTACTAAGAACACTTCACGAGAGAGATGGTGTGCCTCCCACCATTGACGAAATCTTGAGGATAGCCAAGGTATACGTTATACAAGAAAAGACTGTAGCCGCTAGTCACGCGGCCAACAGAAAAAAGGAGGCTCAGAAAAGCCAGGAGGATAGAGAACAACGGGGTTCTAAAAGCAAAGGTAGAGGAGACCGATACCAGAAAGGTGATAGAACGGACTCGCGGTATGACAGACCTAGAAATACCTACTCAAGGAATCAATCCTCTAAGCTGCGATCCGATTACCCTAACCTGAGCAAGACGCCAGCAGAAATCCTAGCCTCTGAGAACCTAAAGTTTAATCCTCCAAAGCCGCTAAAGGACAATCCCAACAAAGACACAAGCAAATACTGTGAATACCACAAAGGGAGCGGCCACGATACCAATGACTGTTTTCAGTTAAAGAAGCAGATCGAGTACTTCATGAAAGCGGGAAAATTGGCACACCTGGTGCGAGGCATCAAACAGGGCCCTATCCCCGTTAAAGAAGAAAATGACAAGGCGGCGGCGAAGAGGCCGCGGGAGCTGAACATGGTACACGCGGATAAGGGAAAAGGGGCCAAACGGATTTTTTCCACGCTCAAACCCTGGATGCTGGCAACCATGACCATCGAGCGTCGCGTGGAAGATCTGCACCTCACTACTGACGCCTTTATCATATCAGCTGCGGTAGGTGATTATCACATGAGAAGGATCCTGGTGGATACCGGGAGTTCAGAGGATATCATCTATGAGCATTGTTTCAATAGATTGCAACCAGAAGATAGAATACTGCTTGAATCAGTACATGCCCCCATTAAAGGCTTCACGGGGGAAAAGGTTGATCCCATTGGCCAAATCACTTTCCCAGTCACATTTGGACAAGCCCCCTGGGAAAGAACCATACTCCTTACATTTCTTATGGTACGCGCTGAGTCTTACCACAACGTAATCATTGGAAGGTTCACTCTGGGAAAATTGGACGCCATCGTATCTACGACGCGAGGATTCATGAAGTTTCCCACCCCGCGGGGTATTGCTACAGTATTTCGAGATAAGGTGGGACAGGTATTGGACAACAAAAGATGCCGACAGGGGCCTACCGGCGCCATGGGCGTGGAAAGGTGGGTATTAAGCACACGCCATCCGGATTAGACAGTAACAATAGGGGATAGCCTCTCCCCGGAGGTCAAAAACAACCTAAAACAGATGCTGAGAAGAAACGCTGACATCTTCACCTTTGAGCATTCTGACATGACTGGGATACTCCGAGAGAAGGCAGAACATAGACTAGCAATACTCACTGGCATTAAACCCGTTGCACAGGGCAAGCGAAGTATGGCTCCAGATCAAAAAATAGCGGCGGTCAAAGAAGTACGAAAGTTGGTTGAAGCTGGAATACTCAGGGAAACAAAGTACCACACATGGATATCAAACCCTGTAATGGTCAATAAACCAGATGGCACGTGGCGGATGTGCATAGACTTTAAAGATCTGAATAAGGCATGCCCCAAAGATGCTTACCCGCTACCGGAGATGGATTTCAAAGTTGACTCCCTGGTCCCTTATAGGTACAAGTGCTTCTTAGACGCCTATAAAGGTTACCACCAAATCAAAATGTCCAAAGACGACGAAGAGAAAACGACGTTTCATACCGATGTGGGTATCTTTTGTTATACCAAAATGCCTTTCGGCCTGCGAAACGCCGGAGCTACTTATCAGCGTCTCATGGATAAAGCTTTCGAAAAGCAAATCGGCAGAAATTTAGAAGTGTACGTTGATGATTTAGTAATCAAGAGCAGGGAAGAAAAAAAATGCTGGTAGACATTGAAGAAACTTTCCAAACGCTCAGAGAATACAATATCAAGCTCAACCCCAAGAAGTGTTCATTTGGGGTGGAAGAATGCAAGTTCTTGGGAGTAGTAGTCACCCGAGATGGCTTTAGAGCTAACCCAGAAAAGGTAGCCGCAATAACGCGGACGCCCTCCCCCAGGACTTTGAAAGAGGCGCAAGCATTAAACGGGAGTCTAGTAGCCATAAACAGATTCCTGGCAAGGCATGCCGAAAGGTCTTTGCCATTTATAAAAAAAAAACACTGAAGGATTGCCTTAATAAGAAAAATTTCAAATGGACCAGCGAAGCGGAAGAAGCCCTACAAGACATGAAGCGCTTCATCGCGAAAATACCCATGTTAACAGCGCCATACCCCGAAGAAATACTCAAAATGTACTTGGCGGCGGCTCATAACGCAGTAAGCGCGATACTAATGGTAGAGATAGATAGGAAACAAACACCCGTATACTACATCAGCCGAGTGCTGGCGGGACCCGAAACACGGTACCCAACTCTGGAAAAGTTGGTACTAGCACTGGTTCATGCTACCCGGCGACTACGAAGATATTTCCAAGGGCACCGCGTACAGGTTTTAACAAGCTACCCGCTACAGCAAATTTTGCACAAGCCAGAGATTTCCGGGAGATTGGCTAAATGGGTGATCGAGTTGGGAGCCTTGGATATCGAGTATCGAAAACGAACCGTAGTTAAGGGGCAAGTGATCGCCGACTTCTTGGCCGAAATTCCTGATGGAGAAACTATACAAGATCCCGCTATCTAGGATATCCCGAAATCCAGTACAGCCAGGCAAACCTGGAAACGTTACACCGACGGATCATCCAGCGGAAAGGGTTCCGGGTCAGGTCTAATGTTGACAAGCCCAGATGAGATAAGACTGATGTACGCCTTACGTTTTGACTTTGAATGCTCCAACAATGAAGCAGAGTATGAGGCGCTACTCGCGGGCTTAAGGATGGCCCAATCCATGGGAGCTACACGAGTGGATGCGTATGTTGATTCTTTATTGGTTAATAATCAAGTAAACGAAACGTATGAGGCCAAGGACGAATCAATGGCGAAATATCTGGCTAAAAAAAAGGAGCTCATAGCTTCCTTTGACAACGTCACACTCCATCATGTCCACAGAGGAAAAAACCAAATAGCAGACGCTTTGAGCAAACTCGCTACGTCGGTCATGGAAAGAGAAGTAAAGGTAGAAACATTGCAAATGCCCTTCATTGAACCTCGGGATGTCTCCGTCGTTACAGCGGAAGAACCCTGTTGGTACACTCCAATACTAAAATTTCTTACAAAGGGGGAATTACCCTCCGCCAGAGGCGAAGCTCAAAAGATACAAACTAAGGCGCTACAGTATGAAGTGAAAAATGGCGTCCTATATCGAAAGTCATATTTGGGGTCACTGCTGCAGTGTGTATCCCCAGCGGAAGTGAAGTACCTAATCCAAGAAATACACGCGGGTATGTGTGGCAGTCACGTGGGACCTCGGGCAGTGGTCGCCAAAATTCACAACGCTGGGTACTATTAGCCCGGTATGCATGAGGACGCGGTAGAAGAACTCAGAAGGTGCCACAGTTACCAAAGGTTTGCTCCCCAAACACTCCGTCCAAAGAACAACTTAATCCCAGTCACAGCTGCTTGGCCTTTCTAGAAATGGGCGGTTGACATCGTGGGGCCATTCCCGCTGGCCCCCGGGAAGTTGAAATACCTTATTATGGCAATTGATTACTTTACCAAGTGGGTTGAAGCCAAGCCTTTGGCTAAAATCACCGCAGAAAATGCCAAAAAGTTCCTTTGGGAACACATAGTATGTCGATTTGGATTGCCGTTATACTTGGTAAGTGACAACGGAACACAGTTCACCGATAGGGTCTTGCAAGAGTGGTGTGCAGAACTTCAGATTCAACAAATCTTCACATCGGTGGCGCATCCCCAAGGAAATGGTCAGGTGGAGCGGGCAAATAGGAGTTTGCTGGATGGCATAAAAAGAAGGTTAGGTTATTGATGTGCACAAAGTGGTTTAACAAAAACAACTAAAATTAACCCTAATTTAGACACTCTAAGTTTTAAATTTATAAACTAAGAATCGATCTAAACCCTAAACCACACAATCGGCAAGTGTACCGATCAATGTAGTAAAGCTAAAGCAAGTCCGAGTATCGAACCCACGAGACTCTAAGGATTACGCTAAGACTCTATAAAGACTAAGACTGACACGACTCAAACTATTTGTTTATTGATTGGGGGGTTTCTAAAAATCCTAAGAATGCAAATAACGAATAACTAGATTAGCTAAATAACTAACACGAACTCTAACGAAGACTTTGACCAGTGATGAATGAAGACTACCTAGGCTAGACGCAAGCTAAACTCAGAATAGATTTCTATTCGATGATTTTGTGATGTGGAACCGGGATCTATAGATACTAAACCTATTAAGACACCACTAAGCCCCTCAAACACTCTCAAGGCGATTCTTGTGGCACTACCTAGGCTGTTATGCTCACCGGTTTTCTAGATTTCCTCACAGTCCTCTAGTTTCTTGAAAGTGCCTATATAAGACGCTCTACCTCACAGCGCGAACGTCTCAAGCAACTACGTATTTTAGTCTTGGTTTAATAGACAATGGAATGTTAAGGACTTATAACCAAACCGAGACCTATTAATAACCTCGAGCCTCACAGCGACAAGTTTAGCAGAACACTTGATTTTATTAAATTACCGAATATTACTTCTAAGGTTACTTACTCGATTTTCACCCTAAAGGATTAATGATCTATTACGTGATAAAGACCGTCACCTAAATCAAGAACCCTAGCACAACCCTATTATGTTATAAAGACCGTCACCAAGGATTATATGAAGCAATAAACAGTGATAAAATAATCGTCAAGCACGCATATGCACCAAGTTAAATTCCCGAAGCTTTTACAATACAAGAAAAATCCACAACCACGCCAAAAATCGAATAAAGACCCAAACTTTATTTAACTATTGTCACTAGCCTAGGTAGTTTATGAAGTTTTAGCCGCTAATCATGGTTTTAAAAAATAAAAACACAAAGTCTCAAACAAGAATTCATTGAATTAAACAAGAAAAACTAAGAACAAGAGAATTCAGAGTGGTAAAACCCGTCAATCTTCGTTCCGTGTGCTTCCCGCTTTACTCCAACGATTCCCTGCTTTGAATGCCTTGCTGATCTCCCCAATATCCGATTGCGGCTCTCCTCACGTCCGTCCTCCACTGACTTCGTATCAAGTTCTGTCGTCCAGATGATTTTTTTATTTAGTGGCAGCCTTCAAAATATATATTAATCAATCGCCGCCTTCCCCTATTGTTTTATATTTTTTGACTATATGGCTCCCGGTTAATTTACATTCATAACTATGTAAATTGAAGAAATCGGTACCAGCCGGTTTTGTTTATTGCATTCTTAAGAATTGATTACATTCAGCATAACAAAAGGAGAATATAAAGACCAGAAAGCCTAGAAACTAGGAACGGAAAAAGGAAATAAAATAACAAACCAAAACAAACTATATCTCTACCAAAGGGGAAAAGATCGACTAAATCAGAAAATAATTCCAATACTCCCCCTCAAGCTGGAGCGTGAAGGTCCCGAACGCCCAGTTTGCTAAGCAGAAATTGTAATTGTTGTGTTCCCAAAGGTTTAGTGAAAAGATCGGCAATCTGGTTCTTGGACTCAACATTAACGGGCTGGATTTCTCTAGAAAGCACGCGTTCTCGAACAAAGTAGCAATCCATTTCGACATGCTTTGTTCGTTCGTGGAAAACTGGATTATTGGCTATATGTCGAGCAGCCTGATTATCACAAAACATAGGAGTAGGATCAACGAGACGGATTCCAAAGTCTTGTAAGAGCCAACGAACCCAAATAATCTCACAAACAGTAGCGGCCATTGCTCTATACTCGGCCTCAACTGAAGAGCGAGACACAACGGATTGTTTTTTTGTTTTCCAAGATACGGGAGAACCGCCTAGAAGTAAAAGATATCCGGTACGGGACCTTCGTGAAGTAAGACAACCAAGCCAGTCGGCGTCACAATAGGCGGAGAGATGAAAACCACCGTGTCTTGGGATGAAAATGCCCTGACCAGGAGTAGCTTTAAGGTAACGAAGGATTCTTGTAACAACTTCCATGTGATCTTTACGAGGGTCGGAAACATATTGACTCAAAACATTGACCGAATAGGCTATGTCCGGCCTAGTTGCTTGCAAATACAGTAAACGACCGATGATACGTCGGTATTGAGCAGCATCGGTTTGCGGGCTAGAAGGAAAGTCATCAATTTTAGCATTTTGTTCCATAGGGAACGAACTAGGACGGGCAATGAGAAGCCCGCAGTCTTGAAGAATGTCGATGGTGTATTTTCGTTGGCTAAGAACAACGCCATCAGTCGTTTTGGCAACTTCCAACCCAAGGAAGTATTTGAGCGGGCCCAAATCCTTGATGCTAAAAACATTATTAAGATGCTCCTTGGTCGATTTAATCTTGACGAGGTGGTCTCCAGTGATTATAACATCATCAACATATATGAGAATAGCCACGAACAACCCTCCCTCACAAAACGTGAAAAGAGAGTGATCGGCCCGTGATTGAGCATAGCCGATTTTTATTAAAGCGTTGGTGAACTTTTGGTACCAAGTGCGAGAAGCTTGCTTTAATCCATATAGAGATTTCTTGAGTTTGCAAACGCGAGTGTCGCCCTTTTTAGAGAACCCTTGAGGAATTTTCATATACACTTCCTCTTGTAAATCACCATGCAAGAAGGCGTTGTTAACGTCCAACTGATGCATGAGCCAATCCCTTTTAACTGCCACCGTCAAAAGACATCGGACCGTGACAAGTTTGGCGACCGGAGCAAACGTGTCATGATAATCTATCCCTTCAATTTGGGTGAACCCCTTTGCAACCAAGCGAGCTTTATATCTTTCTATGTCTCCGTCCGGTTTATACTTGATCTTGTAAACCCATTTGGAGTCGATGGCGTGTTTTCCTTCTGGTAGTTCTTCCAGAATCCAGGTGTTGTTTTCTTCGAGGGCCCGGATTTCATCTTGCATGGCCTTCCGCCATTCGATGTCATGCATGACTTGGTGAAAATTTTTAGGCTCACTACCTTTAGTAATGGCCGCCAAATAAGCTTTATGAGAATCAGAAAATTTTTCGTATGAAACATAGTTAGCAAGAGGAAATACCGTCGAAGAAAACGACACCTGGATTCTGGAATTCTCCTTCCCAAACCGTTCACAGAGATCGGCCCAGATTTCTGCTGATGTATTTGTATATTTAACGCTGCCTCGGATGCTCTTCTCCATGGATGCAGTCAACCAACCTTTTATCATTGCGTCGCACCGCATCCAGGCCTCATATAGAGTATCATCCTTTTTTGGTTTTGGGATAGTTCCATCAACAAATCCCATCTTGTTTTTAGCGAATAAGAAGTTTCCCATTTCTTGGACCCAATCACTGTAGTTAACATCAGTAAGCGGGTCACTAGTTTGTGCTTGTCTTGGCGAGTCGGAGGCATGAACATAGTATGGTGAATTACTAACAATGGTTTCGGTCTTCTGGTTTGATGACTTGTCGCCGGACATGTCGCCGGAGATTGGATTGACAATCTTCAGATTTAGAGAACCTGCTCTGATACCATGAAGAAATCGGTACCAGCCGGTTTTGTTTATTGCATTCTTAAGAATTGATTACATTCAGCATAACAAAAGGAGAATATAAAGACCTGAAAGCCTAGAAACTAGGAACGGAAAAAGGAAATAAAATAACAAACCAAAACAAACTATATCTCTACCAAAGGGGAAAAGATCGACTAAATCAGAAAATAATTCCAATATAAATATGATCAAAAGGCCCAACACTCAATTAACTTTTGAAATCCGTTGGGCTGATGATGTGTTTAGCAGCCCACCATTTATTTTCGTCTGATGCCGTGTCCCAACATATATCTGATGTCCTCCTCCAACTAACTCCTTGCATCCCAAGATATAATATTCGTAGAATAATATCTCTATTAAGGCAATCTTTAAAAGAATGATATATTCATCCCACAAATATATATCTTTTCTTTTTGTATGATAACATTAGCCGCCAATCACCACAATAATAACAATAACAATATCAAATTGCAGCAGCTTTCGTTCGGTCCCTGGTACCCCACTCTGCCCAACTGGCTGGTTATTTCCATATTACTATTTTTTTTGCTTCATTTGCACCAGGACCTGGCCCAACACAAAATAAAATAATACAATACTAAAACTAAATAAAAACAAATAAAATCTATACAAAAATTACACACTTTACACGGGACAAATATGTGTATTTTACCCCACATCAGTTATGAAGGGAGCTCCTGGGTGGAAGAACTGCCGAATTTCCTCTGGGCACATCGAACAATGCCTAAGACAAGTAATAATGAAACCCCCTTCAGCCTAACCTATGGCGCAGAGGCAATGATACCTGCGGAAGTTGGGTTGCCCTCGCTACGCCGTCTCACTACCAACGATGATAATGATAGGCTCCTAAGGGAAGGCCTGGATCTACTCGAAGAAAGGCGTGAGGCCGCCCCTATCAGCGAGGCAAAGTACAAGAAGACCCTAGAAAAATACTATAACCAACGCGTGGCTCAGCATACTTTCAAGGAAGGCGAGTACGTCATGTGTGATAATGAAGCCAGTAGAGCGGAACCCTCTGGCAAATTGGGACCCAGCTGGGAAGGCCCCTATGTTATCCAAGAAGACCTAGGCAAAGGGGCCTATCGCCTATCCAGGCTAGATGGCACCGCGGTTCCACGTAGCTGGAACGCGGCTCAGTTAAAAAAATGTTATATGTAGTACCAAGCCCCTAACGGCGGGTGTCACTGTTTTTCCTTTTTTTAAACAAGTGTAATTCATCTATAGCGATGTCTCTCCCTTTTTTAAGTTTGAGTTAATAAAAGTTATTTCTTTTTTCCGCATTACTTAATTGTACAGTATAATCTACCACCGCATTTTACACTGCACGTTACGGTACAAACAATTACCATCGCACCTAGACTGCACATAACGATAAAAAAGTATCCTTGACGATGAAATAGTTTTAATATATATAAGTCAAAGGGTCAAAATATACAGCGCTAAGAGTGGGTATCTTGGTAATAGATACATTAACCACTACAAAAAGATAGGTATTTTGGTAATAAATACATGCAACTATCTTACAAAAAGCCAAGTACTTGTCCCTGTCATTAAATACTAACAAATGGGAACCAAAAACGAACATGTTCTAACACCTACTTCTTGGAAGGGGTTGCCATCACCTCTACAGGGGTATGCAATACCTTGCCATAACATTCCAATGGATGAGGATCAACGATCAAGTCGTCAACATTTTCCTCATCCACCGGAGAAGCCACCATCTCCTGATCATCAACCTGGTTCTTGCCGGAGCGGCCACCACGACGCCTTTCATACACCAATCTGCAGCGTTGAACATGGTCAGATGGAAAGGCTCTTATCAAAGCATCAGCTGATAAAGAAGCTGCACCTGCTTCAGTATGGGAAGGGTCCTCATATATGATGCTCTTACAAGACCGGCTAACCCGGGGTAAGACGTCATCGGAAGGCACTCTCTCTCCTCCGATCATCTCCTCCGTCACCGAATTTGGAGACGAACCAAACCATCGGCGGCATCTAAGCGCCGAAAAATATCAGAAAGTCTCTGTTTATAACTTTTCCAACTCATCTTTTCGAATTACCAAATTTGGAAAAAGAAGCTCAATTTATAGGGGGATAAGCAGTTTTGACAGGGATGACGACAGCACAATTAATGAAAAACAATCATTACATGTCAAATCGCCACATTTCAAAGGAACGGCGGCGTAATCAATCATGACATTAGCATTAAATGTCTGACAAACCAATCAGATATTTGCGCAAAAACCAAGTAAAACAGTGTTTATACAAAATGTCTCGAGGAAATAACATACATGATAAGCAAAATGAAAGTACTTATTCCTCTTCTGACTCCTCCGCGGGGTCCAGCATAAGGCGTAAGGAATCTATGCCATCCTCGTTCACCTTGTCCATCAAATCTGCATACGCGGGCAGCGGTTAGTTGTATGCTGCTTCGAGTGCATCCGCCATGTCACCCTGGAACTTGCCCCTCGCCGTATGGAAATCGGGAGTAATCTTCTCCGATTGCTGGCACTCAAAGTAGCCCTTGTAGACACCATCATGATGACCAGACTGATACGCGACGGCAGAGAGGCGATCTATCAACACTGTAAAGGCTCCCGAATGACAAGGATACTCAAACGCCCCAACTAGGCCGTTAGTTATGAGCCAATTCCTATTGCCCTGCAAGGCAGCCAGTTGGCTAGTTAGGCTGTCCACCTCAGCATTTGATTGCTCCAGGGCACTTTCCACCTCTTTCAGGCGCGTGGCAGAAGATTGGGCAAGTGTATTCCTTTCAGAGACAAGGGAATCGCAATGTTGGTGGAGTTTCCTAAGATGCTCTTCCCGCTCCTCCATCTCCGCTTGTTTAGCCCGGGCTTTAGCATTAGATGCTTCTACCTCAACAGTTAAAGCGTGGTATCGCTCCTGCACCTGAGACACAAAGTCAGTGTCAATTTGGAATTTTTCCACCTGAGCAGACATTTCAGATGTCACCTTTTGGGCTTCAGTAATAGCTTTACGCTCCAGCTCCTCCTGCACACTCTTAGCATGAGCAAGGACCCGGTCCTTCTCCGCTATGTCGCGAGCCCATATTATCCGCTACTCAGCAAGGTGGGTAGTCATCCTTTTTAAGTCGTCTTCTGCCTTGTTTTTCTCTGATAAAAACCTACTCTCCCTCAACCCAGTGGTTTGGAGCTGACTCTCCAAGCGGTACTTTTCATCTTTCATCTCCTGAATGACAGCCCGCGCTTGGTGGAGCTCGTTGTTATAATGCATCCACCTACGCCGGATCTCTGCAAGCCTCCGGGCTGACTAACGGAGTCTACCATGGTAGAATTCATCAAATTTTCATTGTTCAAACCCTCCATATACGCCGACTCAGCTGGGGGGTAGGCCCGCTCAACCCAGTGCTGAATTACTGGGGGAAAATCAGTCTAGAAGACTCAGCAATTTTCCACTAGGGCTGGTAGCGTTTATCTTGCATATGAGGATCCTAGTTGATGGTAGGCAAATAAAGATCATCACCCAAGCGGGCCCCATCATCCGCAATTCCACTGCTGGACCCCCCAGCATCGCTAGTGTCACACCCCTTTCTGCGGCGGAAACACGAGGTGTGATCATGAAAGGTTCTCATTGCATACGAAAGGTAAACATGCTACATGCTCGTAAAAATAACATCAAATACCATAATTTGAAAACATAAGTTTAGTGTTTACATCACGAAATAGCATAAAACATTGTCTTGAAAGTTTACAACTTTATTTAAACGTAAACATAGACGACATCCAAGAGCATAAGCAAGACGCGTGCACATCCACTTCTAATTACCTGAAATACATGTGAGTTTTGGAAAAACGTCAACATAATGTTGGTGTGAATTCATGCAGTTTTTGTATTTCACGTTTGTATACTTTGTGTGAAAACATAGTATGTGTCATGTATAAATCAAGTTTTCATATATAAATCAAATTTTCATGTGTACACCACGTACTCATGTATAATTCAAGTTTACTTGTGTACCCACGTACTCAAGTATAATCAGGTTTTAGTGTGGTATGAATCTTATGTAAATAAAGTATTCCTGTAAGTATCAGGATTGTTAATGGGTTGCAAGGCCATTAACATGTGACACGACATAGGAAGTCACCAAACCTTAGGCATTTTTCTAGTTGGCATATTCTGAGACACAAAAGCACTACTCGGTACTCGTCCTCACCGAGAGTGTGGCTGCCCGGCACCCGTTAGATCTAACCTTTTATTCTGCGGTCTAGGTATATTGTTGATTAATGATGCTTAAGGTACCCTATTCGTGACACGATTTCTCGTATCATTTCTCAAAACGCATCATACTCGGTACTCGTTCTCACCAAGCGTGCTTCTTATATTCTTGTATCATACCATTTATAAACATTGTAACATTTGTACATGTATTTCACCCCCGAAGTTATAAAACTGAAAACAGTTAAAGAAAAGGGGGAGCATGAACTCACAACTTTGCGTTCCTTGCGTTGTAAACTTCACCGGATTCGCTTAATTAACTTCGTGACCTATAAGCGTTTTCTTAACGTTAGTCACTAGACTTGTGTCGCACAAGTACAGTCACTATCTTTTGTGCATTCGTTCATGTGTTAAAAATAATTTATATTTTTAACTATGTATCTCACTTATATTATTTTCTCAAAAATAAATATAAGTATCTTGTATTTTGCACCCGAATTATGTATCTTGTATGTTGTATGTGTATTTTTGTGTTTTTACTTCTAAAGAGTATTTAGTGTATTTTCAAGTCCTAATACGCTAGCACGTATAACACATACTACATACACTTAGCACAAAGTTTGGTGATCAAATAATATATATATATATTTTTTTCTCAAAAATATACATACTTAATATAAATTTTAATCTTGAAGAAATCATCATTTCTTATCACCAAAAATTAAGGAAACCTTGGTAATATTTTTAGATACATTTTTAGGGGATAAGTTTCTCAAAAACTTATATTTTTCTAAGTGTCAAAATTTATAGAAATTTCGACAGAGTTTCCCCTAAAAATGGAGGTTTCCCATGTTTCCAAAACATGTGTTTATTTTCTTTTAAAATCAACAACAATATCAACAACACAATCTTTATTTACCAAACTTGTCAAAACAAGCATATACCACAAACTTATGAACTTGAAAGTTTGTAAAAATATGTAGTAAGTTACTAACATGTTTAGTAGGTCTTGTTATCTTTAAAAATAAGTTTAGTTTCTTAAAAACTTTATTTTTAAAGGAAGTGCAATTTCACATCTTCTAGTCTTATTTTCCAAAAATATTTCCTTGTGGGATTTTTTGTTACACAAGTGTTTATACACTTGTTTACTTACTAAAAATGATTTTAGTTCATACAAGATCCGGGTTTTTAACAATCTAGTATTTTCCACTTTGTTCTTCCGAAAAACCACTTGTAGATCTTTAGATCTACAAGCTTGTAACCTTATTTTCCAAGAAAAATTATACTTATTCAAGTTTCAAGTTCATGGGTGGATGGTTTCATCATCCTTCATATTTCTAGCATTTACATCTTGCTAGTTCATGTTCTTAAACATGAACTAGTATGTCTAGATGATAATCCATCCTACTCCTAACAAACATCATCAAATAATCATAATTACACAAGATTCACATGATTTACCCATATATCTTTTCTTCATCCATCATTTATCACTTTATGTTCAAGACTTAGCTTATGTTCATTAGAGTTTTCATCATTTAATCATTCTATCATCTATTAACCACCAAAATCAAGAACAAGATGAAGTTTTAGAGCACTTACTACTAGCACAAGGCTAGGGAAGAAACAAGGCGTAAAAGTGGTGGATAAAAGAAAACTAGAGCGGTTCTTGAGCTTCCGAGTGCACCAAGCTTAGTTGTTGGACCTCTTGCACCTTTGTGTGTATGAAAAATGCTTGAACAAGACTTGATGGTGGGTGTATGGTGGTGATGTGGGTTCGGCCGATCACAAGAGAAAGAGGAAGAGAAGAAGGTGAAATGTTGATGGTGATGAAAGAAGATGGTGAACTCATGGGTTTATTTATAAACCAAACATACACCATGCTTCTAATCTACCAACAATCAACAATTTAATATTCAAAAGAAGTGTGGGGGTGTCCCACACCTTGTAACCGTCGAAGGTGGGGGGTATGGGGTTGGGTTGTGATGATCTAGTTACACTTTAGTTAAGTTTGAAATGTTTAATTAGTGTGTTATTGTGTGTAGTATAATATAAGGTGTGTTAGGGTGTTTGGGGACCCTAACTAGCTTAGAAAAATAAAAACAATGCTTCTAGCATTATTTTGGTGTTCCGGGTAATATCCGGTTGTTCGGTCATATACCGGTTCGTTAAAGTGCTAAATTGCACCTTTTAGTGTCTTTTAAGTGCCCTTTTGTAATACTTTCGATTTCCGACACTTAGGGAAATATTCTGGATGTTAAACATAAATTCTGCATAATATTTATGTTGTTAAAAGCTGATTTATTACTGAATTATATAAAATTCTGCACTTAACGTGTGTTTCGGGTGCTTTTTAGTGCTTATTTTGGCTTTCGGAAAGTATATATATAAACCCTTGTGTGTACTCTTGGGTTTTAATATATTCTTGTCGTTGGACCTACACCTAGGCCTCAATTCTAATGTCTGACTGCTTTCTGCAGTTCTGTTGACACAATGTGTCTTACCGGTGAGTTTACTAGTATTTCTGACGCAACGCTCTCGTTTATGCATAAAGCAATATTTTGTAGTATACAACGTGCATGAATTCACTTGTTTAGTATGTGTTCAGACATTGCTGACAATTAAGCACATAATTGCAGACATTAAATAATAATTAAAGTGTACGAAAATTACCGGTTTGTACCAGTTGTCACAGTCTCCCCCCGTTAAAAGAATTTCGTCCCGAAATTCAGGCTGAACTAACTCTCGCAGGAGTCTTCTTGAACAGGTGGGGATACTTTTCTTTGAACTGGTCTTCACGTTCCCATGTGTACTCGGGTCCGTGCTTAGAGTTCCAACGTACTTTGACAAGTTTCACACTGCTCCTCCTGGTCTTGTTGACTTTCCATTCTGTAACCTCAACGGGTTGTTCTGTAAATCGGAGGGCGTCATCAATATGTACTTCATCCGCAGGGATGATCACGTCTTCTTGTGTTGGACTCTTCTTGAGGTTGGATACATGGAACGCATCATGTACTCCATTAAGTTCTTCCGGTAATTCCAACTTGTATGCCACGGTACCAATTCTTTCCAAGATTCTGAATGGTCCGATGTATCGTGGGTTCAGCTTTCCACGTTTTCCAAATCTTACTACGCCCTTCCAAGGTGAGACTTTTAACAACACTTTGTCACCCACCTCGAATTCTAATGGTTTTCGTCTTTGATCAGCGTAGCTCTTTTGTCGATCTCGAGCCGCCTCAATGCGTGCTCGGATCTGCACGATCTTGTCGGTTGTCTCTTGTACAAGTTCAGGACCAACCATACGTTTATCTCCAGCGTCTGCCCAACATAAGGGCGATCGGCACTTGCGGCCATACAGAGATTCGAACGGCGCGACCTTTATGCTTGTATGATAACTGTTATTGTAGGAAAACTCAACTAACGGTAGGTGAGTATCCCAGCTGCCGCCTAGATCCATGACACATGCGCGAAGCATATCTTCTAACGTTTGTATAGTCCGTTCACTCTGGCCGTCTATTTGTGGATGGAATGCCGTGCTTAGATCTAACTGGGATCCAAAGGCTTCCTAAAATGATTGCCAGATTCTTGAGACAAAGCGTCCATCTCTGTCTGAAATGATTGAGATAGGCACTCCATGAAGTGCCACAATTTCTCTTAAGTATATCTCTGCAAGCTTTCCAGTGCTATCCTTCTCTCGGATTGGTAGGAAATGCGCAGATTTCGTTAATCGATCAACTATTACCCATATCATATCGTGCCCTCTCAGGGTCCTGGGTAATTTTGTTATGAAGTCCATCGAGATTTGCTCCCACTTCCACATGGGTATCTCTGGTTGTTGTAGTAGGCCGGACGGTTTCTGATATTCAGCCTTACCCTTAGCACAGGTTTGGCATTTTCCAACATAAACAGCAACGTCGCTCTTGAGTCTCGACCACCAATAGTATTCTTTTAAGTCTTGATACATTTTGTCCGATCCTGGATGGATCTAGTATCTCGATTTATGCGCTTCATCAAGGATGACTTCTCGAATACCACCATAGAACGGAACCCAAATACGCTTCTTAAAGTATAAGGTTCCCTCTTCATTTGGCACCATGTATTTCAGCATACCCCGGAGGTATTTAGCTTTACGGTTTTCCATCTTAAGGGCTTCTTGTTGTGCATCAGGAATACGTGTAGTGAGGTTCATTCGTATGGTCATTTCCAATGCTCGAACCCTTAGGGTCTTAACCCTTTCCTTTCGGCTTAATACGTCTGCTACAACATTTGCTTTTCCAGGATGGTACTTAATCTCACAGTCATAATCGTTCAGTAGCTCGACCCAACGTTGCTGTTGCATGTTTAGTTCTTTCTGATCAAATATGTGTTGTAGGCTTTTGTGATCTGTGAAGATTGTACATCGGGTACCATATAGATAGTGTCGCCAGATCTTCAAGGCGAATACCACTGCGCCTAGCTCCAGGTCGTGAGTGGTATAGTTTCTTTCATGAACCTTCAATTGTCTTAAAGCGTAAGCGGTGACTTTTTGGCGTTGCATAAGCACGCAACCCAAACCTTGTCGTGAAGCGTCGCAGTATACCAGGAAGTCTTCTGTGCCTTCGGGTAATGATAGTATTGGTGCAACGCATAGCTTGTTCTTGAGTAGCTGGAAGGCTTCTTCTTGTTTAACACCCCAGTCGTACTTCTTGTCTTTCTGCGTAAGGGTCGTTAGCGGTTGAGCTATTTTTGAGAAATTCTCAATAAACCGTCGATAATAGCCCGCTAAGCCCAAAAATTGACGAACTTCAGTTGGGGTTTTGGAGGCTTCCCAATTCTTTATTGCTTCTATCTTGGATGGGTCCACATGAATGCCCTTTTTCGTTCACAACGTGACCAAGAAATTGTACTTCGCGAATCCAGAATTCGCATTTCGAGAACTTTGCATAAAGCTTCTCTTTCTTCAGTAGTTCCAGAATAGTTCTGAGATGTTGCTCATGTTCTTCTTTCGTTCGCGAGTAGATCAGGATATCATCGATAAATACAATTACGAATTTATCGAGATATGGTTTGCATACGCGGTTCATCAGATCCATAAATACCGCTGGCGCGTTTGTCAGTCCGAATGGCATCAGATGAAACTCGTAGTGCCCATAACGCGTTCGGAATGCGGTCTTTGGTACGCTTTCGTATTGTATCCTTAATTGATGGTATCCAGATCTGAGATCGATCTTGGAATAGTAGCTTGATCCTTGCAACTGATCAAATAAGTCATCAATCCTCGGTAGTGGATACCGATTCTTGATCATGGGCTTGTTCAGTTCTCTGTAATCGATACACATCTGCAGTGTTCCATCCTTCTTCTTCACGAATAATACTGGAGCTCCCCAGGGCGAGAAGCTTGGCCTTATAAATCCTTTATCCAACAACTCCTGAAGTTGTGTAGACAACTCTTGCATTTCGGATGGTGCAAGCCGATAGGGTGCCTTGGCTACAGGAGCGGCTCCTGGAACCAAGTCTATACGGAATTCGACTTGTCGTTGCGGAGGTAGTCCTGGTAGATCTTCGGGAAAAACATCAGGAAATTCCTTCACCACAGGAATGTCTTTGAGTTTCGGCTCCTCGACCTTCTTATCTACGAAGTGTGCTAAGAAGGCAACACATCCTTTCCTTAAGCACTTCTGTGCCTTCATACAACTAATGATTCGAAGAGGCGCATCTCGTTTTTCTCCATGCACGATGAGAGTTTCATCATTCGTCAACGGAATGCGAATGATTTTCTCGTGACAAATAACTTCAGCTTTGTTCTTGGACAACCAGTCCATTCCGACTACTACATCGAAGCTACCCAATTGAATAGGTAAGAGGTCGATGCTAAAATTTCGTTCACCAAGTTCTAATGTGCAGCCTCTAACAACTTCACCCGATTCAACGAGTTTACCATTGGCTAATTCTATAGAATAAGGAATTTCTAATCTACTAGATTCTATTCCAAGTATGCGTTTAAATTCCACAGACATGAAGATATAATCGGCGCCAGTATCAAATAACATGGATGCAAAGTGATTGTTAATGAGAAACGTACCGGTGACCACATTAGGGTCCTCGCGTGCGTTCTTTGCTCCAATCACAAATGCTCGAGCCTGAGCATTGTTTCCTGACGTGTGCGTATATATACATAATTTTGCAATGAAATTATACACGATTTGGTTTTAAATTTATAAAAGTGATTATTACTTTTACATCAAAACACACACGAAAAAGGCAAGTGTACCCTGTCATATATGTAGTAAAGTATCGGTAAGAACCAAGTATCGTTCCAAGGAAATGGGAGGAGAAATAATACTAGACCTTTGTCACTAAACTACCGGTAAAAACATAAGTTGATTGATTTTTAATAAACTAAAGTAAGCATAAACAAATACTTATAAAACATAGTAGAAAATAGATAAATAGCTTGCTTAATACACAACCAAAGTATGTCAACTAAGTCGGTTTTGGCACTAGAAGCATTCGGTTAATTTTCCATTTTAAGACAATTAGTATCCCTTTTGGGAAACCTAACATGACAATCATTCGGAAAGCTAAAACGATAAACACACTTTAACCATCTAAAATTGTTCGTTAATGTGCAATTGATAAATGTCTATGAAAATCTCTTAAAAATAAGTTAGTCATCCGTTAGGAGTTTTCTAACCGCACTAAATCAAGGAAAGCGACACCGATAAACACAATGCAACCACCGAGACAAGCATAAACTAGATTAAATCACAACCGAGTTCATTTTACAAATCTTACACATAAATTCACCAAGATAGCAATTTTGGCCTAAACTACTAACTAAGCTAACAAATCATGGCAAGAATTTATAATGACACCATTTAACCCGTTAAGGTCCTTATGTGACGGCAAGCTTTCTTGATTAAAAATAATTACATTTTATTAAACCACTAACCATTTCTAGTATCATGGTGCACACATTTTAACCAAGCTAAACTAGTTAACCAAGTTTAAAGTTTACTAATACAAAATTAATTAAGCTTCATTTTTCAAATATCTTAACTAACCAAGCACCAATCATCCAACACAATTACTTATAATCAAGAAATCAATATCAATAACAAGGTTGCAAACTAATCATCAAAGATTAACATAGAAAATACTTCCAAATGTCATTACAAACAAAGATTAACACACTAATGGTTATAATCAAGCAAGGGATTGTTGTGTTTTTGCCCAAAGGCTACAATAATACATAAACATTAATCTAAATGCTTGAAAGATTAACAAAATCATGGAAAGATTAGAAAACCAAACCATAAACAAGCATAAGATTAAGAATCTGGAAGATAACGAAGCTAATCGGCACAATGTGGCTTGAATCCGGGTGAAAGCAGAAGCCTCCGGAGCCTGAAAATCGCCAGAATCGCTTCCAAAATGTCCAGCGTTACGAGCAGAATGTTTCTGCAGGTTTTTATATAATTTCGATCTCGCACGGTCGTGCGTCCTGTTGCACGACCGTTCACTTTTTGCATTATTGGAGGTATGGTGCACCATACTGCATGACGTCACAGATCTTGACCGGTCTTCGGTCTCGCACGACCGTTCTTCCTGAGGCACGACCGTGTGTTACCGGGTTCTTCTTGCACGGACTGCTGCACTGGTCGTTCAGTTACAGGGTTTAGCTTGTCATCGAATCCGCACGGCGTGCAACCTACCACACGACCGTGCGTCACCGGGATTGCCTTGCACGCCGGGTCGCACCCTCGTTCATTGCCGGACTGGACTGCATTAGTCGGAGATGCACGGTCGTGCATTAGATTGCACGACCGTTCCACTTGCCCAGGTCAGAATTCTCACAGAATGTTCGCAGCTTCGTCGTTTTGTCTGAAAAGTCCTCGTTTTCACTATCATCTTGTCTGGTATGCTGTTTTAGGCCTGTAAACAAAAGTATACATGATTAAGTATCCGAAGGACGGTTTTACGGCCGAAAACGCATAAAATGGGGATAAAATGGGGGACTAAAATATGTGTAAATTAGCGAATATCAAATCTCCCCACACTTGAACCTTGCTTGTCCTGGGGGTGTGCAATAACCGAACCGTTAACCGAAACCGAACCGAAAACCGACAAAACCGAACCGAAATTAACCGAAACCGAATTAACCGAAAGTCGGTTAACGAATATTTTTTTACCATCGGTTAACCGAAATAAACCGAACCGAACCGAATCCTTTATTTTTTTTTTATATATTTCTAGCTTTTATACCTCTATTTCATGTATTTCATGTTTTATACTTTCATTTCATGTAATAATATCTCTATTTCATTTATTTATGCCTTCACTAGCCTAAGAACCCGCGAGCTTCGCGGGTGGCTAAACACCAACTAAACACATAAAATAATTTAAACGTAGAAGCGTTAAAGTCTGATTTGTTAAGCCTGATATTTTGAGACAGTTGAGCACGTCCCAATAGTACATCTACATAATGTCCGTTACAAATTAAGTTTTTGTCAACTAAACCTTCATGATGTTTTCATGATGTCTTCTTTAACTCCACTATCACACTCATCCTCTGACATTATCAATTCCAATCAGGACGACTTAGAATTTAAAGCTCTATTGCTAGATTATTAAAAATATACATGAAATTAATTTGAAAAAAATAGATTCTTACTTTAGTGTAAGAACAACTCAAACAGGTTCTTAGAGATATCAACTGGTTGGCTACCCTCTACCACTTGATTTGATATAAATCCCTTTTACTGTTATAGAATGGTTAGTCAAAAAGCAGCATTAAACTAAATCTTTTAAAATTGTGAAGTAAAAAATTATAATTTATATACATTGAAATATTAACAAAATTGTTAGAGAGTACATGAAAATGTTAGAAAATTGAAACTAAGTTACAGTTATAAACGATTGAATAAAAAAAAATATGAGATCATGCAATAGTAGTAAGAGATATTAAATAGCTAAAAGGATTACACTTATATATCTATTCATTATTAGCTAAAAAACCAAATTTTAAACTGTAAACATCTTCATCTATACCATTTTCACTAAATTCTCGAACAAAGCTAATATCTTTCCTTTCTTCATGTGGTTGACTTTCCCTTTAATATTATTCTCTTCCGTCTTTAGCTATCGCCAAGCACACTGTATACAAAAAGCTTGTATTACAGATTTATAAACTAAAAATAAGAATAGAAATTACCAATATCGTTGCGTATATTAACCTTTGAAAATTTGCTTACAAACCCTACAATGTTATACTTATCATAAGGCGTCCCACATGCATGAGATTGTCCTTCTATTGTACCCTTCTAAGCCATGTTTATTATGTGATGCCAACACAAAACACATCTGCAACACAAAACACATCTGCAAGGATAATATCACTATTACTAAAAAATTACCATTTTAAATTGTTGAAACTAAAGCTAAAGTAGAGCATCATTTGTGAACAGATCATGCCGCAAGACTTTTACTCCATTCATATCTCCAACGTAAAACAGTAAAAAAAATCGTCATCATCATAAGGTCGACACATAGTGCTCTTGGAAGGCCAAGTTGCGTAAAAAGGTTTCCAACTTAGATATAATTCTATTTTTACGTACCCCACTCTTTCTAGGAAAAAAACCCAAGTTCCAAAAACTTCGATTCACTTAATGATGGTAAACCAGTTTCAAGGTGCCACTTCAAAAAAAAAAAAAAACTCAACTGAGGTTAAATTTAGTATTATGACATCATATTTTAGCAGGGTAACATATATGAGTAAGTGAATAACCTTAAATCATTTTCTATGGCTTTAAGGGTTTTTATTAATTAGTTGAAAGCCTAACTTTCTGGGCAAAAAATAGTTGGTTATAAAAAAATAGATCAAACCAAAATTTGTTTCTCTTATATGGAAATATGACCTTCTTCGGATATTAAATTAGAAGATAAGTTACCTCCATGGGTATCTGAGTAGGTTTTTTAGGAGTGTCTTGCAGGAAGATGCTTAGAATAGTTTTAAGAGCTTCTAGCAGGTCAGGAGTTTCTTGCTTCTGTTTTAGTTCATGTGTCATACGTGCCAGCTCATCTAGGTCTTTCTCAATCATACTAATTTTAAGTTTCTCTAGTTTTTTCTCTATTGTTGCATCTCGAAAAGCTCTCTTGATCAGGTTGCTGTTGAACAGTATATATAAATCAATACTCTTAAAACTAAGGATTGTATTTAAGGCCATACAGAATTTATTAAGATGGTGTTAGCAGTACTTAATTGGTCCGTGGAATTGGAATGGCAAGATCCTTGGTCAACTGGTGATGTTTATAGAAAAATGACCACGTCATACTCATTTTACACTCTAAATGAGAATGGGTAATTTTTTAAAATTCAAATGGTAAAATATAATTAAAAAACTTTAGTTAACAAAATACTTCCATTTTTATAGCTGAAGAGTAGATAAGGGAAGCAATTCAGATAGGTCAAGAGTCGTTTTGTTATCTCAGGTTAATGCATTGAGTTACTTTGATGGCTGAAAAAAAAAAGAATATAAATTGAAGAGGGCTGAAGTTTAAAGTGAAAACAAAAGAGGATAACCTGAAGATGCCAGCAGCCTCCAATCTACAGCCAATTTACATCTATCAACAGAAATTAATGGCATTATACAGATATAAACGGCCTAATTTTTCTTCTTAAGCATCACTTGCACTTAAACCTATCAAGTTGCATATGTCAAGAACAAAAACAACTTAAAATATGATCCATAAAAACAACTTAAAACATGATCCATAACTATAAGTACATCTTCACCAAGACTTGCACTATATACATAAAAAATAACCTACTAAAAAACTGTGATTCATAACAATACGAAGCAAAGTAGATATGTTCTTAGGTCATTACTATACCAAAACCTTAAGTTTGGGTGAATGCACCCTTTTAGAATACTTATTCAAGTTTTGAAGTTTGGAAAATAAAATCACAAGAAAACAAACATGAACTAAACCAAACCACAATCTCCATGAAATAATAAATCCAACATTTTCTAGAAAGATATGTACAAAGAGAAAAATAAGTCATCCTATTAAATTCTTTAAATAACATACCTTTTGGTGAGTGTTCCCTCTTAAGCATTTCCCAAATCTTTTCTATAACCCGAAAAAAAAAACCAAAGTATAAGTTATCCAAATAAATATGTAAAAATTTAAAAAACCAAAACTTGGCAAAACCTTCTATATAGAGGAACATTCAGATGCCACAAAACTATATCTTCAATGTCCAACTTCATGCAGATTCCTGAATCAATAGAAACCAACTTAATATCATTATAAAATGTATACATAAGACTCCCAATTCAAAATTCCATATAAAACAGATTATATATTTATTTTTGGTAAGTATAGATAGCATGACAATATAAAAAAGTTATGAAAGCTTATAAAGGTTATAAAGATTAAAAAAAATATAAGTAATAAATAAATAAGAGATTTTTGAAGCTTTATTCATTAATTTTATAAACCAATTTTTGCTTTTACGAAGTGGTTCGCTTGACCAGAGAGCCAAACAAACACGCAATCACTTTTAAGGACAAAACTGTAATGTCTTTCCTGCATTAAAACATTATAATATAGACTAAAAATATATAAATTGTGTGGTCAAACTTTATAGCAAAACATACATATTGTGTGACTTAGACCATTTAACACGAACACCCATCTACCACTTAACCTCTTGTTCAGCTGTTTTGATAACCAAAATTAGTAAATCTTCAACTCCAGCCAGCCTAACAATATCGTTTGGAATACACCACAATAACATAAAAACATACATATTAATATTGTATATTAAATTGTTGAACTCTAACTTTGTGGCTTGTTGGCTCGCCATTTCAAGAGCCATTAATGACTTCCGTGTCTAATATTATGTTTTCTTTGCAACAACAGTTGAAAAAAGTTACATGTCAAAAGAGACCATTTCTCAAATACAGAGACCATTTCTCAAATACAGAGACCATGAGAGTCATAGAAAACTTGACTAAAGTGTAAAAGGGGCTAAAAATATACATAAAAATATATCGCACTCGACACGCATCACTTAGCCCTAAGTTCAGCTCATACAGATCCATATACTCACCGGCTTTGTTGAAATACATACCTTTAACTTCCAACTTACGTAAGATACATACTACACCCTAAGTTCAACTCATACATAAACATATACATACCTATGTCTTATCACTAATCGATTCAAGTTGAAATGTTACTATACAACAAATTAATTAAGGTTTAACAGTTCAAATTGACTTTTATATAATGCAAAACTCAAACAATACTCATAATAACTATCGAAAATTAGTCCAAACTTCTTTGCTCCTCTCCAAATCAACATCGTGCGGCACCGTAACCACCAGTTCTCCGTAACTAAACTCCATCGTACCAGCTTTCCAAATGAATACATGAAGTGTTTTGAAAACAGTAATGTGTTTCTATAATTTCAAAAAACCAACGGTTTACTCTTTTCATATGCTTCTTTTAGAGTCTAAAGTAGCCTAAAAGCAATGAAAATATAACCAATTTATATAATTAAAAAACGAAAAGTTTACTGGCCTCTTTTATAGTTTAAATTACCGATTTCCTTCTATTTTAAACATATAGGATAATTCTCATTATCCTTATCCTTATCCCCATCTTCATTGTTCTTGTTCTGGTTATAAAGACCAAACACCAACGATAATCATAATTATTACCAAAATCCAAATTCCAATTAGCACAAAAATAAACCAAACATGTGAATATAGAAATCAAAGAATTAAAGACCTGAGATGAAATTCACAAATAAACACAGAATGTGTTCACTGAACCTATTAAGACCCTAAAATCATTAAATCCTCAATTGAAAACCCCAATTGTTAAATTGAAATTGTAATGCACATAATCCAAACGCACCTGAATAGAAATCCTCTTTTAAAATGCCTCAAAACCCCAAACTCGAAAGACGTGACAGAGTGTGAACGAAAGGGATCACAAATCTGGAGCCGATTTTTAGAAGTAGAAGAAATCACTGAGGGCTTCATCGTCATCTCTGTTATCATCAACCATCATCACCAGTTTCGGAGGAAACCCTAGCTGACCAAAATCTTTTGAGAGAAGAATCACCGACAACGTGAAATATATAATCAGACCTAGGGTTTTTTATTTTAGATCTGGTGGACACAAAGGACGACGTAGATTAGGGTTTTTGAATGTCAAGGAGGATGAAATAAAAATGGGGAAAGAAGAGAGAGAGAGCGGGCGGTGTGAAGATACGTACGTGAGAAGGAGAAGGTTGAATGACTTTGGCGCTCAAAGGGAATTAGGAGATGGTGTAAGATTGCCACGTGGCAATAAAAGGATTAAGATAATGCCAAGTGGCCAAAATTGTTTTGCTTTAATATAAAGTATAGATTTCATTTATTTATGCCTCCATTTTATATATTTAAACATCTATTCATGCATTTATACCTACATTTCATTTATTTATACATCCATTTCATGTATTTATACATCTATTTCATGTATTTATACCTCCATTACATGTATTTCTAAGCAAAAAAATTAGCCCTTGTTTGAATTGGTTATTAACCGAAAATTAACCGAACCGAACCGAAAACCAACAAATTAACCGAATTAACCAAACCGATTAACCGATGACTTCGGTTACGGTTACGGATAATGCTAATAACCGAACCGAACCGTGCACACCCCTAGCTTGTCCTCAAGCAAGCTAAACTAAAATGCAATAAAAGATAGAATCAAACAAGAACGATAATTTACACACTATTTTATTGAAATAACTACAAACGGTTAGCCGGTTTTTCGAAAGACAACATCAAAAGAATTAAACCCAACAAGCATATGCAAATATGTTGCAATAACCAAAAAGTCGTGACTCACTTTCAATTGACTTAACATGCTAATCTTCACACAACTCACAATGTTCACATACACTCGGTTTTATTTATGAAACATACATAAAATGTGTATGTGCAAACACTCAATGCCTCGTCAATGAAATGTGTAATATCATAAGCTTGTCATAAGATCTTGTCTCCACCAACTAACATGCGAAAAAGTGTAAATCAAGAGGTCTTTACGGGTTGTAACGTTAGGCTTGGACGAAGGGTATGGAAATGGATATATAAAGTGGCGAAATGGTTAAAACTCGGTAGTTACGTTTAACAAGCGCAATACAACAAAACTATACATACAAATGCCTTAAAACTCGGTAGTTACGTTTAACGAGCTCATAAACAAGATTTTATCATTTTATCAATCAAAATTGCTCGAATTTTGTCTACTTCACCCTATTTTAGGGTGTTTTATTTTCTGTTTTTTTTTATATAAAAACTAATGGATTTATTCAATGAAACGTAAACAATAACAAGCGCTAGTTAAACGATTATTTTAACCAAGTTTCAACACTAAAAGGGTTAAAACATAAAAAGGCTAAATATGGCTAAATGGGCGATAACATTGGGTAAACAAAGGTAAACGGGAAGGCTCGACATGGTTAATCCTAAAGGGTAACATATGGTACGGGAAACACAACACAAAGAACAAGGTTAACAACAAAGGGGTAATCTAAGTGCCTCTATCACTTCTACACAATTCCGCAAGTTCATGGTCTTAACAAGCATACTAGTGACAAGTTCTAAATTACACATAACATCCGGCTCACTCCTACTCCGAGAAGAACAAATATATAACAATATCAAGGCTAAAGCATGCTTACGTAACGGAAGGAATGGGTAAAAGTGTGAAAACTATCATGCAAGTCTTTCTTTGTTTGTCACGCTTTCCGGTTTCCTTTTTCAAAATTTATTTTGCTTGTCGAGTTTTTATCAAGTCCGAAGCTTTCTAAAACACAACCAACCGGTTTATTTACTAAATATAAACATAAAACAGATATTTTTGAATGATATTTCTGATTTTTTTAGAGGACAAACAAAGTTAACAAAGTTAACCCCCCTCCCCACACTTGAACTTCGCATTGTCCCCAATGCGAAACCCGAAATATAGAGAAAAAGGATAATAGTCCTCCCCTCAAGATGATATCTGATGGAACGAGACTTCCAAAGCTATGTCTGTCATATGCTTCGGTCCAAGATTTGATAGCCAAGATCTGCAAGTATGTCATATGGTACAGCAAAACAGAACATAAACAAAATAAACACAAACAAACCATAATGTACATAAATATAAGTACTAAAAATCCAAACAAAGACATGACAAACAAAGTAAAATGTCTGAAAATAAAGTACATAACCGCGGGTGTTTGACATAACAACCAAAATAAACACCCGAAATAAACAAAGTACGGAAATAATAAAAACCACCAACTGTCAACACCACTGCCTCCTACTCGTCGTCACCATCATCAACTCTCGTGAAGGACGGGCCCACATCACCATAACCAGGTGGGTTCCATGGTGGGAACTGTGGGGGGTGCTGAAAGTAGTCGGGATATGCATGATGCATCTCCCCGAATAAGTATGAAAATCCAGCACTCACCCCCTGATACAAACTGTCCTGGTTCTGCCTAAGCTGATCCTGAGTGGCCCTGAGCTGATCCTGACTAGCCCTGATCTGGTCCTGACTAGTCCTAATCTGGTCGATATAAGTCCCATGCTGCTCCTGCGTAACTCACATCTGTTGGAACTGCTGGTAAAACTCTGGCCAGTCCTGGTGCTGGTGGTAATCATGGTACTGCGGTGAATGTGGTGGTATCGGTGGTCCGTGCTCCTCGTGCTGATGCTCTTGATGCTCCTGATCATGCATCTCTTCATCCTCGGCTTCCTCCTCAGCTGGGGGTAACGGGTCCCAGACCTCGTTGTTTAGACCCCTCAATCTATCCCCCCCCCCGATCCAACTCAACAATCAACCCCATGGCTTTCAATGACCGAATATCAACATAAACTCCATCGGTCACATGAGTGAGACTCTCAAGCACCTCATCAGTCATCAAGTTTAAATTGTAAGCAATTTCGGTCACATATTGACCGCCGTGTATCTGACTGTTTGGGGTCCTCCCCGAGCACTTCACAAAGTATTCAGCCATCCTTGCGGCTAGGTTGATGTGTACTCCATCAACCAGCGTGTATAGAAAAAACAAATCGGGCGTTGGACAGTTCCCTAAACTGTCCATGTGGCCGCAAATGGTGTGGCTAAACACATGATGCATCACCCGAACCAAAGGGTCTTTCAAACGTGAAACCTTAGACATTCTCGGGTCGTAAGGTTCTCCGACTGCATTTCGGGCCCAAAACGCATCCCTTGCTTGATTATCCAGGAAGGTAAACTGCTCCGTGAAGAATTCAGAATCCATGTCTTCTCTTGTGTAAATTCCAAGCCTTCTACCCAATCGACCCATTGACCAAGTATGCCATTGTCCACCCAACCTGAAAGTTATCCGCTCCTTGTAGCGGAATTTAGGCCTTCTATGAGCAACTGGTTTTTCGTAGGCATATGTAGAGAAGAACTCTATCGTTTTCACGATAGATGGGGCGGCTGATAGAGACAACATTTGCAAGCGGGATACCGATCATGTTTTCAAGTCTATCATACTGATTTAGCTCCCTCATAACCTCCCAATCCAGCCTCCGCGGGATGCCGAATTGCCATCGCCTTCTCCATAAGGCATCACGTTTCAGAATGCAAAGAGCTTCTCGCTCATCATCGGGGTTAAATTACAAGAAAGGATGGTCCATCTGTAAGAGGAATGTCGTTAGAAAGATGGGAACAGGAAAAATTTCAATAAAAAATAACCGAGCAGACAGTTATGAAGATACTGTTATTCTGATATGGGCCTGTCGCACGGACATGCGACGAGACGCACGGTCGTACGTCGCCGAGAACAAGCAACGATGGCCAATATTTTCCGGATCTGCACGGCGTGCGACCAACGGCACAACCGTGCATTACCGAGACCAACAACAAATATCGTGAACAGCCGGAATGGCACGACCGTTCCATCCAAGGAACGACCGTGCGACAGCGTTTTTGCAGAACCCGACCCATGATCTTTGAACAGTCAGATTTCTCCGAAAATCAACAAATATTTACACATACAGGGGCCAGAAAATCCACCGGATGTTCACGATACGCACGATTCAAACAAGGGTTAGGGTTTCATTTGTATTTATGAAGAGAACCCTAAAAAGCCTTGAAGAATCAGATGAATCTAACCTAGAAAGCGAAGAAACAGAAAATCTACAAGAAGGAACGTACCGTGCGAAGAAGTGTGAGAAACCGTGCGAAAAACCGTGCGATTTGAGGCAAAAACGGTCTGGAACGGCTTGGTGCGACTAGGGTTTCGCGAATTGTGAATGGGGGCTGCAGATGAGGGTATTTATAGTGCCAAATGACAAAACTGCCCTCAGCCTGACGCACGGTCGTTCGACCTATCGCACGGTCGTGCATCACCGACATCGCTCAAACCCAGCACTATGTTCTCGGAGATGCACCGGGGGTGCGACTCATCGTGCAAGCCAGTCCGCAATCGCACGGTCGTGCGACATATGGCACGGTCGTGCAACAGCTGCAGATCATTTTTTCTGCAGAAGCTATTTCCAGCAACTGTTTTGGCCATTTTTCACCATTTTTTCAACACGCAAACTGTTTAACCACTATCGCAACATAGAACCTACGCCCGGCACGTCTAGAAATTGTACAAACTACCGGAAACTACGAAATACACCTAAATTAGGTTAAAACTACAAAAACATAAAAGTAGACGATTTTACCCCTATAGCACCAAAGACGCTCTTGCTACAGTTTTAATCCGCGAGTCAGTAGCGTAGACTCATGCTAAATTTTTGTCGGCGAGTCGATAGTGAGACTCATGCTAATTTTTTGTCGGCGAGTCGATAGCAAGACTCATGCTAAATTTTTGTCGGCGAGTCGATAGCAAGACTCATGTCCCCACACTTGTTACATGTGCGGGCCATTATCACGCCCTTTCGGATTCTGCTCTGTATTGCCCGGAAGACCACCTGAGGGTCTCTCCGACATCATTTTTGCCAACTGACCCACTTGATTCTCGATGGTCTGAATGGAAGCCTTTTGACTCCGCATTTCTCCTTCGTTGACCAAGAACCGCTCCTCATGCTGCTGATATCGTTCCTCAGAAATTTGATTAGCACTGTTGGAGTTGTTTAGCAGTTGTGCCATCATTTCCTCTAGCTTTGCGTTGCTTTTGAGAGGCGTGTGGCTGGGAATTGCTTCCTGAGCCTTGATTATGATACTGTGGCTGGAAGGATTGACCATGAGATTGTTGTGGCGCGGAAGCATGTTGAGCATATCCGTGTGCGTTTTGGTTCCCAGAACCAGATTTCCACCCAAAGTTTGGGTGATTCTTCCACCCTGGATTGTACGTGTTGCTATAGGGGTTATTTTGGGGCCTGATTTGATTGCCCATGTAGTTCACCTCCTCGTGCCCTGTAAACATAACACCCTGCTCACACGTGCCTGGCACGTGTTCAACCCCGCACTGATCACATGATGGTGATTGAATTCGCGAGACATTCTGAGACTGTTCAATTCTTGTTGCCAAGCCTCCAATTTGCGCAGTAAGAGATATGTATCCACAACATGAACTCCGGAAGTGGATGATGTCTTATTCTGCGCTCCACCGTGGCGAGAACTTGACTTCAACGCAGCTTTGTCTATGATCGCGTAAGCTTCAGTTGGTGTCTTCGTTCCAAGATCGCCTCCTGCATACACATCTAAACGCTCCTGTGAGTCATAATTGAGTCCCTGATAGAAGGTCAGTACAAGTTGCCTTTTGGACAACCCGTGATGTGGGACATCAATTAAAAGATCTCTAAACCTCTCCCAAGTCGCGTGTAGAGATTCTCCGTCGTCTTGCTTGAACGTTATGATACGGTTCCTTAATTTAGTCGTCTTTTCCGGAGGAAAATATTTCTGCACAAATAGTTCTGCCATCCCGGACCAAGTGGTGATAGATCCTACCGGAAGTGACAAAAGCCAAGCACTGGCTTCGTCTCGCAATGAAAACGGAAAGAGCCACAAACGGACCGCGTCCTCAGAAACATCTCCTATCTTGAAAGTCGAGCACACCTCGAGAAACTTTGCGATGTGCCGACCCGGTTCCTCGTGATCCTTCCCATCAAACTGCACCGAGTTTTGTATCATATTGATGATGCTGGATTTTATCTCGAAACTCGGTGCTGCTACCGTCGGTCGGGTGATGCTCGGTAGCAAACCTTTTCCTCCAGGTTGGTTTGTTTCATTCAAAGGTCTGTCGTCGTCCGCCATGATTGCGTTTCATGCTGCCCCTGAGCCCTCGACTTCAGCAGGTACCACCTGCTCCTGCTCACCAGCTGCGAGCAACAGCCCAACCGCACAAGATCTCACATGAAGACGTCTCCTCAGATCACGCTCGGGTTCGTCTGACGGCTCAACAGGATTGGGAGCGGGCGTTGAGAACATCAACCTGCAAACGAAAATTTGACACAATGAATATTTTATTAATATAATAATGTTGTTTCTTTTCTTTTTTTTGCTGAAAAGAAACATAATTATTATAAATAGGGCTGAAAATTTTTATAAAAATCCGAAAATGGGCCCGAAATTTTTGTAAAAATCAACACAATAAAAATAATCGAATCGGCTAATGTAAAAATGATTTTTCAAAGACGGAAACTCAAAGAATAAATAAATAAATAAATCCGGATTAAATAAATGGAACACAAATTTACTAGTGTACAAAATATTCACGAAAACGAATAAATCGAATTAAAAACAAGAAATATTAACAAATAAATAAACAAGTAAATAATCAAGAAAAAATTCACAAATATTAACAAGTATATACATCGATAAAACAATGACTCGGGACGTTCCTAAAGCTCGCCATTTCCCCGGCAACGGCGCCAAAAACTTGACGTGTGCGTATATATACATAATTTTGCAATGAAATTACACACGATTTGGTTTTAAATTTATAAAAGTGATTATTACTTTTACATCAAAACACACACGAAAGAGGCAAGTGTACCCCGTCATATATGTAGTAAAGTATCGGTAAGAACCAAGTATCGATTCAAGGAAATGGGCGAAGAAATAATACTAGACCTTTGTCACTAAACTACCGGTGAAAACATAAGTTGATTGATTTTTAATAAACCAAAGTAAGCATAAACAAATACTTATAAAACATAGTAGAAAATAGATAAATAGCCTTGCTTAATACACAACCAAAGTATGTCACCTAAGTCGGTTTTGGCACTAGAAGCATTCGGTCAATTTTCCATTTTAAGACATTAAGTATCCCTTTCGGGAATCCTAACATGACAATTATTCGGAAAGCTAAAACGATAAACACACTTTAACCACCTAAAATTGTTCTTTAACGTGCAATTGATAAATGTCTATGAAAATCTTTTAAAAATAAGTTAGTCATCCGTTAGGAGTTTTCTAACAGCACTAAATCAAGGAAAGCGACACCGATAAACACAATGCAACCACCGAGACAAGCATAACTAGATTAAATCACAACCGAGTTTATTTTACAAATCTTACACATAAATTCACCAAGATAGCAATTTTGGCCTAAACTACTAACTAAGCTAACAAATCATGGCAAGAATTTATAACGACACCATTTAACCCGTTAAGGTCCTTACGTGACGGCAAGCTTTCTTGATTAACAATAATTACATTTTATTAAACCACTAACCATTTCTAGTATCATGGTGCACACATTTTAACCAAGCTAAACTAGTTAACCAAGTTTAAAGTTTACTAATACAAGATTAATTAAGCTTCATTTTTCAACTATCTTAACTAACCAAGCACCAATCATCCAACACAATTACTTATAATCAAGAAATCAATATCAATAACAAGGTTGCAAACTAATCATCAAAGATTAACATAGAAAATACTTCCAAATGTCATTACAAACAAAGATTAACACACTAATGGTTATAATCAAGCAAGGGATTGTTGTGTTTTTGTCCAAAGGCTACAATAATACATAAACATTAATCTAAATGCTTGAAAGATTAACAAAATCATGGAAAGATTAGAAAACCGAACCATAAACAAGCATAAGATTAAGAATCTGGAAGATAACGAAGCTAATCGGCACAATGTGGCTTGAATCCGGGTGAAAGCAGAAGCCTCCGGAGCCTGAAAATCGCCAGAATCGCTTCCAAAATGTCCAGCGTTACGAGCAGAATGTTTCTGCAGGTTTTTATATAATTTCGATGTCACACGGTCGTGCGTCCTTTTGCACGACCGTTCACTTAATGCATTATTGGAGGTATGGTGCACCATACTGCATGACGTCACAGATCTTGACCGGTCTTCGCTCTCGCACGACCGTTCTTCCTGAGGCACGACCGTGCGTTACTGGGTTCTTCTTGCACGAACTGTTGCACTGGTCGTTCAGTTCCTAGGTTTGGCTTGTCATCGAATCCGCACGGCGTGCAACCTACCGCACGACCGTGCGTCACCGGGATTGCCTTGCACGCTGGGTCGCACCCTTGTTCATTGCCGGACTGGACTGCATTAGTCGGAGATGCACGGTCATGCATTAGATCGCACGACCGTTCCACTTGCCCAGGTTAGAATTCTCACAGAATGTTCGCAGCTTCGTCGTTTTGTCCGGAAAGTCCTCGTTTTCACTATCATCTTGTCTGGTATGTTGTTTTAGGCCTGTAAACAAAAGTATACATGATTAACTATCCGAATAACGGTTTTACGTCCGAAAACGCATAAAATGGGGATAAAATGGGGGACTAAAATATGTGTAAATTAGCGAATATCATTTCCCTTTGGGCAGTCCTTCATGAAATGATCATTGCTTCCATAACTGAAGCATCCTTGGTTCCGCCCCTTCTCGTTACCATTATTAATACCAGAACCATTTCCATTCCGGTTCTTTCCTTTTCCCCAACAGTCTTCTGTTTCATGACCCAACCTTCCACATTTGTCGCACCTTGGAATGCGACAAGCTCCTTCATGATGATACTTACATTTTTGGCATTTAGGCATCGTGCCTTGGTATCCTTTGGTTGCAAGGGTTTTCGTCTCCTGAGGCGGGTTAGTGTCGTGCTTCTTGCTGAAACCCTTGTTGTTGCAAGTTGCTTGATTCAGGTTTGCATGTTTCCTTTTCTTGTAGCCGGACGACTCAGCATGCGTCTCGGTCTTTTCTGTTGGGTTCAGTGATAGCTTCTTCATACGAACACAATCTTCAGTAAGGCTGACAGCTAGAGTTACAGCCTCGGTGATCGTTTGAGGTTTGGCCGAAGTTACCATGCCTCGAAACTCTGGGGCCAGTCCCCAAATGTAGCGTTCAACACGCTTAAATTCGGGAGTCACCATGTAGGGAAGCACTCTAGACAGATCGTGGAACCTTCGAGTATAACCATTAATATCAGCACCTTCCATGGTCAAGTGCCAGAACTCCGTTTCCAGCCTTTGGAGTTCCGCACGGGAGCAGTACTTCTCTCTCATTCTTTCCTTCAGTTCATCCCAAGTTAGGTCATAAGCAGCATCATCGCCCAAGGTTTGGGCTTGCAAGTTCCACCAAGTCAGAGCTTCATCGACAAACAACCCAGTAGCAAATGTGACTTGTTGATCCGCGGTACACTTGCTCATGCGGATAGTAGCTTCAGTCTTCTCCGTCCAGCGTACAAATGCTACTACACCTCCTGTGTCGTCGTAGTTCATCGGCTTGCAGTCGAGAAACTGCTTGAAAGTGCAGCCTGGAATTGATTCAACCAATTCACATGTGAGAAATCGAAATAATGAAACAAGGACCGTTCATAAATTTCTCCATGCTTAGTACATTGCCTTAAGGTTACCTTGAGCTGCGTTTCCACCAGACGAATCTCCATGCCCGTTGCGTCTAGCATTGCTTGGTCCTCCACTGTCTTGAGTACGGTTCACCTCGTACTGGGCGATAGCAGCGGAGATCCTTTCTTCCAGTAGAGCGTTCAGCTCTTCAGCAGTTCTTGGCAGTGGGGGGAGGAGGTTGATCACGAGCATTCACAGCTTTCCTGGGTGCTATGTTCTGACAGAACATAACACAACAGGGTTAGACATTTGTTTGATATCGTCATACTAGACAGTAGTAGTAGTATAAATTTTCACAGGTATATACCACATAAGTGACATCAAACAATTATTTACTCTAGCAGAGTACTTAGTAGGCTTGCACTGAGGGAATCTACACGGGACAAGACTTGCTGTGGTTTCTGTGCACTGAATTCCATAATTATGTATGCATCCATAATTACATAACTCCTTGCACGGTCCTCACAGTTCGTTTCATCCTCGTATATCTTCCTTCAGATGGGCCATCGTTTTCTGGTAAAGTCACGTATACTTGTGACATTCTACTTCTAGTATATGTATATGCTAATTATCACACATAATTGCAAGTAATTTCTCAGCTAAAGACAAGTGCTACTCCTGTGCACCCTAAGCCTCATAGTGTCTTTTCTAGACTCTTTGTAAACAGTTTCAGGTAGTGGATGTCACGGGACGTTTTATGCAATGAAAACTCTTTGAAAAATTGTTTTCGTGAAAGGATCCTAGAGATTGTAGACTAGACTCGAGAAGGAATCCTGGTTCACTACAATCGCAGCTCTGATACCAATCTGTCACACCCCTTTCTGCGGCGGAAGCACGAGGTGTGATCATGAAAGGTTCTCATTGCATACGAAAGGTAAACATGCTACATGCTCATAAAAATAACATCAAATACCACAATTTGAAAACATAAGTTTAGTGTTTTACATCACGAGATAGCATAAAACATTGTCTTGAAAGTTTACAACTTTATTTAAACGTAAACATAGACGACATCCAAGAGCATAAGCAAGACTGCGCGCACATCCACGTCTAATTACCTGAAATACATGTGGGTTTTGGAAAAACGTCAACATAATGTTGGTGTGAATTCATGCAGTTTTTGTATTTCACGTTTGTATACTTTCTGTGAAAACATAGTTTGTGTCATGTATAAATCAAGTTTTCATATATAAATCAAATTTTCATGTGTACACCACGTACTCATGTATAATTCAAGTTTACTTGTGTACCCCACGTACTCAAGTATAATCAGGTTTTAGTGTGGTATGAATCTTATGTAAATAAAGTATTCCTGTAAGTATCAGGATTGTTAATGGGTTGCAAGGCCATTAACATGTGACACGACATAGGAAGTCACCAAACCTTAGGCATTTTTCTAGTTGGCATATTCTGAGACACAAAAGCACTACTCGGTACTCGTCCTCACCGAGAGTGTGGCTGCCCGGCACCCGTTAGATCTAACCTTTTGTTATGCGGTCTAGGTATATTGTTGATTAATGGTGCTTATGGTACCCTATTCGTGACACGATTTCTCGTATCATTTCTCAAAACGCATCATACTCGGTACTCGTTCTCACCAAGCGTGCTTCTTATATTCTTGTATCATACCATTTATAAACATTGTAACATTTGTACATGTATTTCACCCCCGAAGTTATAAAACTGAAAACAGTTAAAGAAAAGGGGGAGCATGAACTCACAACTTTGCGTTCCTTGCGTCGTAAACTTCACCGGATTCGCTTAATTAACGTCGTGACCTATACGCGTTTTCTTAACGTTATTCACCAGACTTGTGTCGCACAAGTACAGTCACTATCTTTTGTGCATTCGTTCATGTGTTAAAAATAATTTATATTTTTAACTATGTATCTTACTTATATTATTTTCTCAAAAATAAATATAAGTATCTTGTATTTTGCACCCGAATTATGTATCTTGTATGTTGTATGTGTATATTTGTGTTTTTACTTCTCAAGAGTATTTAGTGTATTTTCAAGTCCTAATACGCTAGCACGTATAACACATACTACATACACTTAGCACAAAGTTTGGTGATCAAATAATACATATATATTTTTTTTTCTCAAAAATATACATACTTAATATAAATTTTAATCTTTAAGAAATCATCATTTCTTATCACCAAAAATTAGGGAAACCTTGGTAATATTTTTAGATACATTTTTAGGGGATAAGTTTCTCAAAAACTTATATTTTTCTAAGTGTCAAAATTTATAGAAATTTCGACAGAGTTTCCCCTAAAAATGGAGGTTTCCCATGTTTTCAAAACATGTGTTTATTTTCTTTTAAAATCAACAACAATATCAACAACACAATCTTTATTTACCAAACTTGTCAAAACAAGCATATACCACAAACTTATGAACTTGAAAGTTTGTAAAAATATGTAGTAAGTTACTAACATGTTTAGTAGGTCTTGTTATCTTTAAAAATAAGTTTAGTTTCTTAAAAACTTTATTATTAAAGGAAGTGCAATTTCACATCTTCTAGTTTTATTTTCCAAAAATATTTCCTTGTGGGATTTTTTTACACAAGTGTTTATACACTTGTTTACTTACTAAAAATTATTTTAATTCATACAAGATCCGGGTTTTTAACAATCTAGTATTTTCCACTTGGTTCTTCCGAAAAACCACTTGTAGATCTTTAGATCTACAAGCTTGTAACCTTATTTTCCAAGAAAAATTATACTTATTCAAGTTTCAAGTTCATGGGTGGATGGTTTCATCATCCTTCATATTTCTAGCATTTACATCTTGCTAGTTCATGTTCTTAAACATGAACTAGTATGTCTAGATGATGATCCATCCTACTTTTCCTAACAAACATCATCAAATAATCATAATTACACAAGATTCACATGATTTACCCATATATCTTCTCTTTATCTACCATTTATCACTTTATGTTCAAGACTTAGCTTATGTTCATTAGAGTTTTCATCATTTAATCATTCTATCATCTATTAACCACCAAAATCAAGAACAAGATGAAGTTTTAGAGCACTTACTACTAGCACAAGGCTAGGGAAGAAACAAGGCGTAAAAGTGGTGGATAAAAGAAAACTAGAGCGGTTCTTGAGCTTCCGAGTGCACCAAGCTTAGTTGTTGGACCTCTTGCACCTTTGGGTGTATGAAAAATGCTTGAACAAGACTTGATGGTGGGTGTATGGTGGTGATGTGGGTTCGGCCGATCACAAGAGAAAGAGGAAGAGAAGAAGGTGAAATGTTGATGGTGATGAAAGAAGATGGTGAACTCATGGGTTTATTTATAAACCAAATCTTAAGATTGTCCAACATACAATATGCTTCTAATCTACCAACAATCAACAATTTAATATTCAAAAGAAGTGTGGGGGTGTCCCACACCTTGTAACCGTCGAAGGTGGGGGGGGGGGGTATGGGGTTGGGTTGTGATGATCTAGTTACACTTTAGTTAAGTTTGAAATGTTTAATTAGTGTGTTATTGTGTGTAGTATAATATAAGGTGTGTTAGGGTGTTTGGGGACCCTAACTAGCTTAGAAAAATAAAAACAATGCTTCTAGCATTATTTTGGTGTTCCGGGTAATATCCGGTTGTTCGGTCATATACCGGTTCGTTAAAGTGCTAAATTGCACCTTTTAGTGTCTTTTAAGTGCCCTTTTGTAATACTTTCGATTTCCGACACTTAGGGAAATATTCTGGATGTTAAACATGAATTCTACATAATATTTATGTTGTTAAAAGCTGATTTATTGCTGAATTATATAAAATTCTGCACTTAACGTGCGTTTCGGGTGCTTTTTAGTGCTTATTTTGGCTTTCGGAAAGTATATATATAAACCCTTGTGTGTACTCTTGGGTTTTAATATATTCTTGTCGTTGGACCTACACCTAGGTCTCAATTCTAATGTCTGACTGCTTTCTGCAGTTCTGTTGACACAATGTGTCTTACCGGTGAGTTTACTAGTATTTCTGACGCAACGCTCTCGTTTATGCATAAAGCAATATTTTGTAGTATACAACATGCATGAATTCACTTGTTTAGTATGTGTTCAGACATTGCTGACAATTAAGCACATAATTGCAGACATTAAATAATAATTAAAGTGTACGGAAATTACCGGTTTGTGCCAGTTGTCACAGCTAGCAGCGGTACCCCCAGCACTAGTCGCCTCATGAGCAGTGGACATGGAAGGTATCTCCTTCTCGGTAGCAGAAAATATGCTCAATGGAGAGTCAAACAAGGAGGAAGGAGTGACACTTGAAGGTAGTGGTGTGGACACTGGACTAGTTGTCACAGTCACATAAGTTGTAGGCATGGGCGGCGGCATAACACAACTAACAGCGGCGGTAGCACTTGCTTTAAATATAAGTTCTGACAAGTCGGTTTTGCCGGCAGCGGAAGACATAACTTCCACAGATGTCAAGGGCATGGGTGTCACACTCTCAACCTGAACCCCACCGGTAGTACCTGTATTAAACAAGACATTCAGTAATATGAATCACATAGTCCACAATAACGTCCGAAGACAAAATTACATACCAAGCGGCGGGGCATAAGCGGCTTGCATAGCCTCGAACGCAATCATGGTAGGTACAACAAATGTCTTGCGTTTCGTCAACACATGGGTCGGACTAGTCAACTCAGCGACAGCAGGGGTAGCGCCCCTGGCGGGTGCAGCCAAACTAGCAGCGGAGGTTGCAGCTCCGGCCGCCATATATTTCCTCCCGGTAACTTTTATTCGGGTTGGTTTCTTCTCTGGAACAGCAACACTACTCCCTCCACTGGGGGGAGGTTGGGATATATACATAGCTGGGTTCGCCGGCACAGCGGGCAACAAAAACTGCTCCAGGTGAACTTTTAAAACATTCGGTTCCTGTTCACCAAACACGCGGTCCGCGGCTCTCAACGCAGCATGCCGCGGGGGGTCGACAAAGTCAAACAAACTCCATTCCCCTGCAATGTGCACACATGTTATTTCGTACATAGTTAACACTATAAACGAAAGGCAAAAAGTATGTGTACCTTCATCATTCCTCCGGAACGAAGGATACAACTTGATGTCACGCCATAGTAGGCTCATCCTTGCCATTACCAAGGCCCCTTCTGGGATTACCGTGCACTCGAAGGGGCGCCCACACAACTTTGTATACAGGGCGTTTACCACGAAAGCATCCTTTGGGGGACCTTCATCTTTAACTTTCTCTTCCGGCCCCATCTCCCTCCAGTGCATTTCTCCGGGAATAACACCGAAATCAATATAGAAGAATTTCTTCTTCCAATCTTTGTCCTTAAAACTGGTAGGGATGTCTCATAGGGAAGACACTTTGGGGTCCCTTCTGTCGAACGTAAAGAAAGGGGATTTCCATACAAGAACAAACAAAGCCCTAAAAACGACGAGTTCGGGAAGATGCCCTAAGGCGATACAGGCAAACTCGAATTGACGGAGTTTGATCAACCCCAACGGGTGCAATTGAGAAATGTGGATAGGATAGTGATCCAAAACCAACTTGCAGAAGTTGGTGATGGGCAATCGAAAGTTACAAAACTTGAAAAAAATCACTAAACAGAGTGATTTTACCTTTCTTCAATGGAAACGTCGTATCTGTCTTCGACGGCAGTACTGGATTCCATTCTGCCCTAATACCATAATCATGGATGAGATTATTGTACGACGTAAGTCCCAACTTGCAATAAAGGGCATCGGCACTGATTTGGGCAGAAGAAGATGATTCGTCTGCTTTGGAAGCCATTTTCGATGTCAGGAATTGAAGGACGCAGATTGTAAACAAAGAGAGAAATGAAATCTCAAAACCCTCAACGGGAACTCTACTTATACGGAAAATGGCAACTAATTCGAAAAGACAAACGGATGGGAACACACGTCAGAATAGGGAAGGTACAATTGTTACTCTAATGATGATCTAACTGTCACATCTCTTCCCATCGCCGCCATTTTTCAAATAGCGTAACGGTACCCACCAGAGAAACCTACACTTAAAGGGGGAAATTTTGACTTTTTCCTTTTTTAGTCCGATTTCATTTCATAACTTTGGACTGGGGGGACATGACGAGGTATGACCCGGATTGGCTAAACCGACCCGGTCATTACCTATTATTTTATTATAAATAATTAATTATAAACATTTATTCTAGAATGTTCTATTCTGCATGGATAAATCACGTAACTAAATCCCCATTCTTTTGGGAAGATCATGCAAATCCCTAACTTATCGGAGCCCATCCTAAGTCAGGAAAAACCCTAATGGTAAACTATAAATAGAGGTAAACATCTAAGGACATCTTACTCTAGTTTCACTCTCTTCTCTACACATATTCTTTTACTCCCAGAACCGAGACTTATTCTCATGCCGGAGGGTGGTTACAGGAATAACCCCATTCCTGTAACGAATCCTAACGGTGTTCTGTTTTGCAGCTAGCAGTTCGGATCACCAAGAGTTAAAGTCTTAGTCGGATACTACCGCAAAGGTTAGTGTTTCTTCAATTATCATTATAAATTATAAATTACAGATATATATTTGAAGTGAGGGTGGATATTAAGATAATAATTTTAAAATAAAGAATGTTTCTATTCTTGATATTAACCTAATTTAAAAATAATAAAAAATAATTTTGATTTAAGACGATTTTTTAGAAAGATATGGTGTTGACACGTGATATTATTTGGATTGTTTGTTAAAAGCATGATAATTTAATATTGGAAATAAAGTTAGTAAATAATAATACACAATTACATTTACCATTTTTATTATTCGTATTTAATTAAGTAGAAATTCTTATTTTTATTACTTCATCATGAATTAATAACCTTCTTTTATGAGATAATATTGTAAATTATTGAGTTTGTTAAAATAAATAATTTAATAATAAAATATTAGTGTTGAGATAGTATTGTAAATTACAACTCTGTTAAAATAAGTAATTTAGTTATAAAATATTAGTGTAAAAGAGTTAGAATCATTGAAATAGGAAAGCATGATTGTAATCAGTAATCACAAATAGATTTTTGAGCTTTGAACTTAGAAATGGAAAAGAATAATGTTCAAAAAACTAATGTAATATGACGTGACAATGAGAAAATAAGTAATCACGTGTGACTTCACCTTATCTTATGACTAACGGGGTGTATCAAAAGACTTTGTTATAATTATAAAGATATTAAAGATGTCTTTAATCCTAATACATACATACACACACATATATATAGTGAATGGTTCAAATGAGAAGAATTTTTTTTTTATAAGAAGATAAAAGAAGAAGTTTCAACTAATAAGAATGCTTCATTTTACTTCATTTAATATTTGTATTTAATTTTAATATAAGGGTATATTGGTAAATTTACATAAATCATTAATTTGTATTCTTCCCCTTTAATAACTAGCTAAATAAAATTTGTAACTCCTTTTCAAAATATATTTTTTTCCAAATTAAAAAAACAACTTAATTTAAAGTGTAGAATAAATTACGAGTTGTGTAGGATATATTTCGAGGTGTGTAGGATAAATTTCGACTGTGTAGGATAAAATTATATAATGTGTAGGGTATATGTAGGAAAATTTTTATATCTGTAGGTTTTGTAGATTATATGTAGGATAATTAATGATTAATTGACTAATTAATTAAAGAGAGAAAAATTAATGATATGAGTTATAAATGAGATAGCATTTTATTAATATGCCATTTTTTTTCTTCTCACATTAAATTTCTTCTCAAATGAACCTTCCCCTATATATATATATATATTGAATAAGAATCATTTCAGAACTATAATAATTTCAGAACTTACAGAACCCACTTAAACCACTAGATCATTTAAACAAAGGCTTAAAACTAAAGTGGTATTTTAGTAATAATTTATAAATTTAAGACTAAATTATTTTATAGAAAAGAGTAATATAGGAAACTAAAATTAATAAAAGAGTTAAATGCCATTTTAGTCCCTGTGGTTTGGGCCATTTTGCCAGTTTAGTCCAAAGGTTTCATTTTTAACCTGTGGGTCCAAAAAGGTTTCACAGTTGCCATTTTAGTCCACTGGGTTAACTTCATCCGTTTTTTCTGTTAACGAGAAGGCCAATTTGGTCATTTTGTTTGTAATTCTGTTAACTAAAAGGGCAATTTAGCCATATAAAATGACCGAATTGGCCTTCTCGTTAACAGAAAAAACGGATGAAGTTAACCCAGTGGACTAAAATGGCAACTGTGAAACCTTTTTGGACCCACAGGTTAAAAATGAAACCTTTGGATTAAACTGGCAAAATGGCCCAAACCACAGAGACTAAAATGGCATTTAACTCTTAATAAAATTTAAACTCCTCCATTTTCGTTCATAATTTTCCTACTTTTCATAATTTTAGCCCCCAAATTGATTTCCCCATTTAATGGATACAATACCCGAAGATCGCATATCCTTGAAGATTGATATATTTTTTTTTGGTTTTATGTGTTTTTCATATGATTTGTATATTCCATCAAATGTGTTTTTTTTTCAGTTATATATTCTTCTTCTACACATTTGATCGATTTACATATACCTTCAAGATTGTCTTTTTTGGTTCTATGTGTTCTTTGTTAGGATACTTGTTGTATGTGTTGAAGAAAAATAATCTAATCATTCTGATCAGAATTGATGATGATGAAGTCCGCAGGTCTCTATAAAGATCAGACAAAAGAAAAGAAGAACATCATCAAAGAAGATCAAAAAGTCATCCTCTACAGGAACGAAAGATCAGATCAGAGAAATCTGATGCTTCTGATGATAAATCCTGATGTTTTTCATCAAAACTAATAAAGTCTGATAAGAGAAATCTGATGATCAAAGACATCAGATTTCTGATAAGGAGTTCATCAGAAGTTTAGAAGTTTCTGATACAACAACTTGACAAAGATAAGGATCAGCACGAACTCCTAAGTGACTAGTGGACTTAAAGGATTCAATGAATATGCCTAAAAGCTACTTTTCACAACAAGTGTATGAATTTACAAATGTTTATTCATACCCCACTTCTCTATAAATAGAGAATAATATACTGAAGGAAAGAGTAAGTTAAGCTTAACATATATTACATACTACAAAACTCCACTGCCTTTCACCACATAATTCTTTGAGTATTTTTTTATACTAGTCAATAATCACAAATCACTTTGTAACATTTTCAAAGTGATATAAACTTGAAAAACTTTGTATTCCCGTTTCTTGAAAGTTTGATTTCTAATTCCGCACATTATTTTTATACTTGTTAAAATGACTTGCCAAGTTTAGTTAAAACATTATTATTTGGGACCAACAATTGGTATCAGAGCAGATTGAAAAACTTATTTTCAAAATGATCAACTTCTCAAGTATTTTTGTCTGATACTCCGCTTTTTAACTTTTGTTTAACAAAAAATGGAAAACTTCCAAACATGGAACAATGCATTCAACATCGGTTCTATTTCAAAGCCTTCGACTAGAGTCAGAGGGGAGTACCCCCAATGGAAAATCATGATGATCAATTTCCTTAATAGACATGATCGAGCTCTGTTTAAATCCATTGAGAGAGGCCCACATATTCCTCATGTTGAAATTGCAGCTGTACTAGAAACTGATCAAACTACAGCAATACATGCCTCATGGGCTCCAAAACAAGAAAATATATGGAGCAATGAGGACAAGATATTGGTGGAAGCTGATGAAAGGGCCAAATCACTCCTGATAATGGCACTTCCAAATGACATATTTTCTCAAGTAGATGCATGTGCATCCGCAAAAGAAATATGAGATTAGTTAGAAAATCTTTGTGAAGGAGGAGAGATAATGAAAAGAAACAAAAGAACCAATTGTGTTTCTTGATATGAAAGATTCAAAAGTCTCTCAGAAACCTATAACAGATTTGCAAAAATTCTAAACGAACTAAAAAAGTTTGGTGTTGAAAAATCAAATGATGAAAGAAATGTAAAATTTTTAGATGCCTTACCTAGAGAGTGGATAAGTCTTAAATGACCTTAGCAATTAGGAAATCTAAATTGCATGATCTTTATAACATCCTAGTCCTAAGAGAAGAAGAGATATATGAAAATTCAACCAAAAAAGGAGGACCAATAACTCTCATCTCCAATACACAAAGAGTCAAAACGGCAGATCCTCAGTCCTCATTCACTCAAACATCAAAACCAGAGAATTCCGATACTTCTTCAAATTTCTCTACGTATTTGCTGAAGCTATAACATTGCTCACAAAAACCTTTGAATAAAATGCTAAGAGAAGGAAGCTCCAAACATCAGAAGAGTGATAAAGGAAGTATGGAAGGAAGATCAAAAGAGAAAGGAAAATCAAAAGTAGTGTGTTACAAATGCAAACAAAAGGGACATTGCGCTTCAGAATGCAAAAACAAGAAGTTGAAGGATGTTTCATACATTGAGAAGAAACTTAAAGAAGCCAAGAAACAACAACAGGTAAGTCTGATTACTGGAACTGATGCCTGGTTGACAGATGATTCATCATATGACGAGGAAGAAAAAATGACCAACTTTCGTCTCATGGCAAAAATATCTGATGAAGAATCAGAGTCACCAGAAAACAAAGTAAGTTCAAATAATCAAGACTTGAAACATCAACTAAACAAACTTATGACAAATTTTAAAAGTCTGCAAGAAAAAACATTCGGCAGAAAACATAAAATCTGATGAATTATAAAAATTGCTGAAAGAAACAAAGTCCGAAATAAGTCTCCACTTGATGAAAGTTTAATAAAAGATGTAAAAATTGAATTTTATGAACAAGAAAGAAAAACTCTTTACAAGAAAATTCATGAAAGTGAAATTAACGTTAAAGGCTTTCAACAAGCAAAGGAATTCATTAATTTTATAGAGGTGATGTGTTCAAAATGCAACATATAAATTTCATCAAATGAGGCATAAAACTAACCTTTTTTTAGTACTAATGTTGGAAAAAGTGTGCTTTTGTCTTCCTTTTGTATTTTCAGGATTAAATGAGCTCAAATTAACAAAAGAAGCAAAAAGACATCAAAATCTAACATAAATACAAGAAAAGGAACAAGACGTGACATGCCCGACCCCACGACAACATCTTCCCAAGCAAAATAAGAGATCAGAAGCCTGAACACGCCCCGTGCTCAGCCAGCACGGGGGCGTGCCCAAGTGTCAGCAGAAAAGACAAAGTGGTAGAAGCTTCTATTGCCCACCACGGGGCCGTGCTCAGCGGACACGGGGCTGTGGTCAACTATAAGATTCGCACAATCCAGCAAATCTGCATAGTACAAAGATTCTTCTGCACCACGGGGTCGTGCTCAGCGGACACGGGGGCGTGGTCAACTAAAAAGACAAAACAACATTAAATGAAGAAAGAGAAGGATGTGGACACGGGGCCGTGCTCGAGCTTCTGTTCAGCCTATAAATAGAAGTGCTTGGCTCAAGCTCAAACCATCCCTTGGCACACCACCTCTCTCACACTTCACCCACCACCACCATAACACCATCATCCACCACCATCATCCATTGTCCATCGTAGAGCGTGTGAGTCGTCTCGGGATCCAAGATTGATCGTAAGAGTTCTTGACAATCAAGGCCATGTTTGCCTAAGTCTCTTACATCACTTGGTGAAGACAAAGTGTCTAGGGTAATACTTTTTATTTCTAATCTTTTGCACTTTTTATTTGGTTTTGTACTAATGACTTTAATAACTAGTTACTTATGTTGAAGGTGATCTTTCCTTATCGTTTGTCTGTGGTGTCTTGGCATTATTTTACTGTCTATATAAAATAAAAGATTTTCACCATTCATATCTCTACGGTCTATATGGAGGTATGTTGGCTACCTGGTCGGGGGTTAAGGGAACGGTTTGGTAAAGGTCTTGCCATTGTTCAGCGTTTAGAGGTCCTGCAATGGACCTGGGTCAAATTTAGTAGGATCTCCTTCAATACTTAACGGTATTGGATGGCGGGGGTCCAAACTCTTTGATCCCCTCATAAGTTAACTACTATTAATACTATAACCCGGCTATTTAGGACTGTATCCCTGCTGACTCAGACTACTTAGTCGAGGGTAACGTCACCTCCAAAAGAGGGGCCTACCATAATTTGCATTAATAACTTAATTAATTATCTTCCAATAATCCACCCTTTTAGGATTGTATCATTGCTGACTCAAACTACTGGGGTGAGGGTAACGTCACCTTCAAAAGAGGGGCCTACTACAATAACTAAGATAATCTCTTAAATATGTGCAAAAGTGCGGAAATAATCAAAGGTTACACTAGATACGAGTCGGAACCAAGTGATTCATCTTGTCTATCTGTTTTTCTTTTTATTTTATTTTCAGCATTTTAGTTAGTTTTTATTTTTCTTAGTTTTAAACATTTTTCTAAACTTTTTATTGACGTTGAGGATAAACCGGTACTAAAAGCTCTTGTGTCCTTGGACGACCTCGGTATCTTGCCAACACTATACTACGCTCACGATGGGTGCACTTGCCCATATGTGTGTTTAGTGTTAGTAAAATATCGTGTTTTATAAATTTAAAACTTGGCTAAAAATAAGTGTTAAAGGGGCTTAAAATATACACCTAATATATATAACACTTCATACGCATCAAGAGGCTACACCTAAAAATAGAGGAGAATGGTTGGTATACACAAATACCAAATTCAACAATCCCACCACATTTGTAAAAGCATCTGTATAAAATTCTAATAAACTATCATCAAAATCTGATGCAGAATCCAACAAATCTGCAAATTCTGATAATCTATCTTTCTCTTGAAGATCTAGTTCAGCATCAAAGAAATAGGATTCAAAAAAAGTTATTTAGAAAATGCAAAAAGAACCTCGTCGAAAATTCAAAGATCATTTAATCCTCCATTACAATTTAGATCATCGGAAAATTCTGATAAATTGGACTGTATGTGTGTTGAAATACTGAGACTATTTTAACATCTTTCAAAACTTAGACCTTTTGTAAATGACTTGGCATTTAACATATATTCTGGTGATAACTGCTCATCTGAATAAGAACATGAGAAAAAAAGATGAATATATGTTCATGAGAAAAAGTACCCAAACAGGTTTGAGTACCAAAGATTTTGTAACCTTTCCATTTTAGGATCTTCATGTGCAACAGTATTGGTATCGCGACTTAGGTAGCTCTAAGCACATGATTAGGGATAGGAGCTTACTCAGTAATTACAAAGAAAAACAGGGTAAATTAATAAACTTTGGAAATGGTGTAAAGGGAAGAACTTTAGGGTATGGTAATGTCGCATGTGGAGCACTTACTATTGAGAAGGTGGCATACGTAGAAGGTTTGAAATACATCTTCTAAGTTGTGGACAATTCTGTGATAGAGGATTCAAGGTAACCTTCTTATCTGATACTTGTTTATTGGTCATTGTAGATGACTACTCAAGGTATACACGGGTAGAACTTTTAAGAAAGAAAAGTGAAACCACAGATTTGATAACAAACTTTATCAAGAAAATAGAAAATCTGTTAAAATTAACCATCAGAAAGACCAGATTTGACAATGGGATAGAATTCAGAAATGCAAAACTTGTGACTTTCTTACTTAACAAAGGAATTTCTCATGATTCTCTGCTCCCAGAACTCCACAACAAAATGGAGTGGTGGAAGAAGAAACAAAACTTTGGTAGAAGCAGCTGCAAGAACAATGCTTGCTTATGCCAAATTGCCTATATATTTTTGGGCAGAGGCAGTAGCAAACGCATGTTTCACGCAATACAGAACTATCATCAATAAGAGACATCAGAAAACACCTTATCACAACATCAACAATAGAGTTTCCAATATCAAGTTTTTACACACTTTTGGTTGTAGATATTTCATGTTTAATGATTTTGATAGTCTGGAAAAATTTGACAGAAAAACTGAAAAATGAATTTTTCTTGGATATTCTCTGGTCTCAAATGCTTACAGAGTATTTGTAATAAATACTCGAATATAAGATACAGTTTATATGTGTATTTTGATGATGCATCGGAAACATAAACTTCTCATGATATTCTAAAAGAAATCAATAAACAAAATCCAGAAAATACTCAATATCTTCTTAACCAATTAACTATAGAGCTTTTAGGATATGATTGGGAGAACATTACAATAAATCTAGAAGAAATTAGTCATGTACTAACCCTGCATGAAGTATGGAATATACAATAGAAATACAAGGAATGAACAATCAGAATGAAGATATAACATCAGAAAACATAAACACAAGTCAAAATTCTAGTTCTTCACATTCAGAACAGGCTATTAGCAAGGGGAAAGTGTTAGAAAGGGAAGTCAAACTTCGGAGAAAAATTAGAGACCATCACATCCTTAACAAAAATAAGGAGGTGACAGCTGCAAATTGACAGCAAATCAACAGCCGAATCTTGTGCACTATTTCCTTTTATTTTTTCATTTGTAAGCTATATAAGTGGTCGTGCTATGTTTCTGAGATGTACACACAAATTATGAAATACAAGTTTTCAGTAATCCTCTCTGATTTACAACATGGTATCAGAGCAGGTTTCTGATTCTTGAAACCATTGCTCCTCTACAACATCTACCGGAAAAATTCTCAAAAAAACTCAACTCAAACCAAAATCAAACTCCCAAAATCGAGAAAAAAAAAAACAAACCAACCTGTGAGAACCACCGTCGACATTTTTTTTCTAAACCCCGAACAGCCACCGGTCAGAACCAAACCGAACAGAACCGAGCCTCCATCCGACACCCTTCGGTTTAAACAGAAAACCCGGTACCCTGGTTCTTCCGTGACTCATCGAGCCTTCTTCTCTACTTCTTTCGGTTTGGTAATAGCCGGAGGGGGAGGAGGCCTCGCCAGAGAAGAGGGAGGCGCCGCTGCAGATCGTTGATGTGTGTAAAATGCAACATATAAATTACATCAAATAAGGCATAAAACTAACCCTTTTTTTAGTACTAATATTGGAAAAAGTGTGTTTTTGTCTTCCTTTTGAATTTACAGGGTCAAATGAGCTTAAACGAACAAAAGGAACAAAAATACAGCCAAAACCAACATAAATACAAAGAAAAGGAAGAAACGTGGCATGCCCGACCCCTCGACAACAACTCCCAAAGCAAAAACAAGAAGAAAGCTGAGCATGGGGCTGTGCCCAGCTGAGCATGGGGCTGTGCCCAGCCCGACACGGGGCGTGCCCAGCCTGACACGGGGCGTGCCCAGCCCGACACGGGGCGTGCCCAGCTCAGCACGGGGCAGTGCTCAGGATGGACAGCTCTGGCACTAAAGACAAACCTGTAGAAGCTTCTATTGCCCACCACGGGGCCGTGCCCAGCGGACACGGGGGCGTGCCGAAAGTACTGCAGGCGCATTAATTGTAATTGCGAATTACAATTAATGAAGAGAGAGAGTGTCAGACGGGCACGGGGCCGTGCCCAGCGAACACGGGGCCGTGCCCAGGCTTCTGTTCAGCCTATAAATAGGAGTGCTTGGTTTCATTGCAACTCATCCCTTGGCACCACCTCTCTCACACTTCATCCACCACCCACCACCATCACAACACCATCATCCACCACCATCATCCATTGTCCATCATAGAGTGTGTGAGTCGTCTCGGGATCCAAGATTGATCGTAAGAGTTCTTGACAATCAAGGCCATGTTTGCCTAAGTCTCTTACATCACTTGGTGAAGACAAAGTGTCTAGTATAATACTTTTTATTTCTAATCTTTTGCACTTTTTATTTGGTTTTGTATTAATGACTTTAATAACTAGTTACTTATGTTGAAGGTGATCTTTCCTTATCGTTTGTCCGTGGTGTCTTGGCATTATTTTACTGTCTATATAAAATAAAAGATTTTCACCATTCATATCTCCACGGTCTATATGGAGGTATGTTGGCTACCTGGTAGGGGGTTAAGGGAACGGTTTGGTAAAGGTCTTGCCATTGTTCAGCGTTTAGAGGTCCTGCAATGGACCTGGGTCAAATTTAGTAGGACCTCCTTCAATACTTCACGGTATTGGATGGCGGGGGTCCAAACTCTTTGATCCCCTCATAAGTTAACTACTATTAATACTATAACCCGGCTATTTAGGACTGTATCCCTGCTGACTCAGACTACTTAGTCGAGGGTAACGTCACCGCCAAAAGCGGGGCCTACCACAATACTGCATTAATAACTTAATTCATTATCTTCCAATAATCCACCCCTTTAGGATTGTATCCCTGCTGACTCAAACTACTGGGGTGAGGGTAACGTCACCTTCAAAAGAGGGGCATACTACAATAACTAAGATAATCTCTTAATTATGTGCAAAAGTGCGGAAATAATCAAAGGTTATACTAGATACGAGTCGGAACCAAGTGATTCATCTTGTCTATCTGTTTTTATTTTTATTTTTATTTTCAGCATTTTAGTTAGTTTTTATTTTTTTTTAGTTTAAAAACATTTTTCTAAACTTTTATTTTGGTTAGACGTTGAGGATAAACCGGTACTAAAAGCTCTTGTGTCCTTGGACGACCTCGGTATCTTACCAACGCTATACTACACTCAACGATGGGTGCACTTGCCCATATGTGTGTTTAGTGTTAGTGAAATATCGTGTTTTATAAATTTAAAACTTGGCTAAAATAAGTGTTAAAAGGGCTTAAAATATACACCTAAAATATACGACACTTAAACGCGCATCAAGTTTTTGGCGCCGTTGCCGGGGATACAAGGATTTTAGGAAAGCTTAAAATCGACGGCCTAATCAGTTTTTCAAAACCTTTTCAAAATGGGCCCACATTTTTCTGCATTTTAGTTTAGTTTTGCATTTACAGTAGGTTAAACACGGGCCGTGCTCACTGAACACGCCCCGTGCTCAACTAGATCAGTAAATTTAATTAAAACGCCCAGATACAGATCCTGAACACGGGGCCGTGTCCACTGAACACGGGGCCGTGTCCAGCCTCTGTTTCCGTTTTTCTTTTTGTTTTCTGATCTCGAGACTCGGTTGTGGTCTGCTGAGTGATTCTTATGGATCGATACTCAGGAGGTTACAACTACACCTATGAGGAGGATGATTATAGGGGTAATTATTGCACTAATTGTCGTAACTCACGCTCGGTTCAATACAATCACTCATATCAACCATCCAATTCATACACCTACTATGAGGAGCCCAGGCACGAGCCATCAACTTCATACACATCCTATGAAGACCAAAGGTATGAACCTCCTCCCTCATACTCATATTTTGATGAACCAAGGTATGAGCATTCATACTCATACTTTGAGGAACCAAGATATGAGCCACCACCTTCGTATGCTTATTATGAGGAACCATGGCGTGAACAACCCACCTCATATGAGTATTATGAAGAACAAAATTACGACCCTTATCCATCATATACTTATAATGAAGAACAATGGTGCGAACCATCTACTTCATATGGGTATTATGAGGAACAAAGGATCGAACAACCGGATTCAAGCTTAGAAAATACCGACTCTTTTTCTATAACCGAAGTAACCGATAGGATATTAGAACACATTAGAGTTATCGATCAATGTATAAAAGAAGCTCGCGCAAGGGAAGAGGAGTCCCGCGCAAGAGAAGAATTAAAAAAAGGAAGAGATAACTGAAAGTGAAAAAATGGAAGAACAAATAAGTGAAAAACCGACACATGAGTTAAACAACGGAAAAGGTGAGTCCGACAACGTTAAAATTCAAGAAGAGTCTAATTTTGAAGAAATTAATCTCTTGTCACCTTCTTTTGAAAATCATTGTTTAGTACCCACTCATGCTAAGTTTTTAAAAGAGTTAAACACTAACACTAAAATGGACGAAACGGTAAGTGTTAAGTTAACTGATGATCAAACCTCACTAATAAAAGAAGACCCATTTGAAATTAACATTACACCGGTTCCATGTTTCTTTCAAAATTCGTTTATTAGTAATGTCACAATCGATAAAGATCTTTGTGTTAACATAATGCCTAACTACATTTTTGAAAAATTAAGTATTAGTGATTTTTCTCCACTTCAAATACCCATTTTGCTATCTAATCGGAGAATAATAAAATCAATCGGTGTAGTTGAGGAAGTCTTGGTTCAAACAAATCAAATGGTAATCCCAACCGACTTTGTCATCCTTGATGACGCTCCTCTAGTGTTGGGAAGACCATTTGTAAAAACTCAAGAAGCTTTGAAAAACCGGAAGTTCAACAATCTACCTCTTCAATTAGGGGCATTTAAAAAGAGTGTCGATCTTGAGCGGTCAATGAAATATCCATTCAGCAATAATGACCCCCTAATTGAAGATGAGCCAGAACCACCCGATAAGGAGGGTCTAGCCAAGGACCCTTATAAACGTGGCGCACCACGGAGGCATTCCGCGGAACTATCCGTAGTTTAGTTTAGATTAACCTTTATGTTTTTAGTTTAGTTTTTATTTTTCAGGAATAAAACACACTCGGGATGGTGAAGGATGATAAGGGAAGCTTGAACTAACACCCCATACACAAAAACAGAGCCTCCCTACGATTTTTCTTCATTACAGCAAGTTCAGCACGGGGCCGTGCTCACCCCAACACGCCCCGTGCCCAAGGATCTGTAGAAAATGCCCAGTTCAGGTACCTGGACACGGGGCCGTGCTCACTGGACACGCCCCCGTGCCCAGCCTTCTGTTTACTTTTGGTACTGGCAGTCTGGACACTGGGCCGTGCTCAGCCAACACCACCCCGTGTTCAGCTACCCAGTACCATAAAATCTTGTTTTTAACCCACTTTTACACATTTTAATCAACCAAAAAACTTATTTTTGGGACACATTGAGGACAATGTGTAATTTAAGTGTGGGGGGATGCTAAAACCTTGAATCTTGCAAGTCCTAAATACAAGCCTTACACAAAACTCTATTGGAACCGCTAATCATCCCAAATTTTTTCAAAAATTTTCATTTTTTTTACTTGTCTAGGTTTAACTTGGGAATTTCAAAATTCTAAAAAGGTTATATTTTTACGAATTTACAACCGATAGCGTCGTGATAAAAAGAACCAACATAAGAAATTATGAAAAGGCATGACAAGCTTAGTTAAAATTTGATTATATATACTTGATCACATAAAAACCCATTCCCAAAAAAGTGAGTTTTGAGCCTTTATTGAGCATACAATTACATATCATTAGACTAAATGCTCACTTTTCGTTTCTTGTGTGAATAGCCGCTTGGTTCTTACGAATCTAGAACTTGCCATGACGATACATTCCCGGTCCTTACCAACTTAAACCTGAGTAAGTAAATGATGGAGGCATTAGGACTAACCCTTTTTATTTCTACACCACTATTTTTTCTTTTTTTTACCACCTACCCAAAATCCCCCTAGTTAGCCCCTTTGAGCCTAAACCTTTTCATTTCTTAACCCAAACCAAACACCTTTTCACCCACCTAAACCCTTTTTATTTTTAACCTTTTGTTTTAGTAACTAGCTCGGTTTCTCATATGACTTTCAAAAAAAAAAAAAAAAAAAAAAAGTGTGTTGATGATGAAGCAAAAGAAAACAAACAAACAAGTTCATCAAAAATAACTTTGTTTGAATAATAGCTTCGTCAAAATAAAAGTGACACACACGCAAAAAAAAAAAAAAAAAAAAAAGTCTTACGAAAACCGAAGCTTGTTACGCTTTTCGCCCTTTTCTACTAACCACTAACCCAACCACCTACCTTTAACCCAAGCCTAACCCTTCACCCACAAAGTCCTCTTGATATTTACAAAGGTATATAAGTTAAAAAGGAGGAGGATTGATTGCTTGGCAAGCCTATGGTAGGAGTAAGTTCCATGCCGCTCTCGAGTGATCCACAAAAATACATTTTCGGCCGAGTGTTGAGTGATCCCCGTGAGGTATGTGAACTTGTATATAAATAGAATTTTACAAAGGCATGTTATGCCCTAATAATTAATTTATCTTATGAAAAGTTTTAAATAAATCATGACGAATATGATTGTAAATACATAAAAATAAAGCCTAATAAAGAATCTTGGATTCCCGACACTCTATGACAAGCCCAAAAAACCTTCTCTTCTACCAATTCCATTTGGGAGTGTAAAGCCACATTATAAAGAGTTTTGCTTGAGGACAAGCAAAGATTCAAGTGTGGGGGTATTTGATGTGTGTAAAATGCAACATATAAATTACATCAAATAAGGCATAAAACTAACCCTTTTTTTAGTACTAATATTGAAAAAAGTGTGTTTTTGTCTTCCTTTTGAATTTACAGGGTCAAATGAGCTTAAACGAACAAAAGGAACAAAAATACAGCCAAAACCAACATAAATACAAAGAAAAGGAAGAAACGTGGCATGCCCGACCCCTCGACAACAACTCCCAAAGCAAAAACAAGAAGAAAGCTGAGCATGGGGCTGTGCCCAGCTGAGCATGGGGCTGTGCCCAGCCCGACACGGGGCGTGCCCAGCCTGACACGGGGCGTGCCCAGCCCGACACGGGGCGTGCCCAGCTCAGCACGGGGCAGTGCTCAGGATGGACAGCTCTGGCACTAAAGACAAACCTGTAGAAGCTTCTATTGCCCACCACGGGGCCGTGCCCAGCGGACACGGGGGCGTGCCGAAAGTACTGCAGGCGCATTAATTGTAATTGCGAATTACAATTAATGAAGAGAGAGAGTGTCAGACGGGCACGGGGCCGTGCCCAGCGAACACGGGGCCGTGCCCAGGCTTCTGTTCAGCCTATAAATAGGAGTGCTTGGTTTCATTGCAACTCATCCCTTGGCACCACCTCTCTCACACTTCATCCACCACCCACCACCATCACAACACCATCATCCACCACCATCATCCATTGTCCATCATAGAGTGTGTGAGTCGTCTCGGGATCCAAGATTGATCGTAAGAGTTCTTGACAATCAAGGTCATGTTTGCCTAAGTCTCTTACATCACTTGGTGAAGACAAAGTGTCTAGTATAATACTTTTTATTTCTAATCTTTTGCACTTTTTATTTGGTTTTGTATTAATGACTTTAATAACTAGTTACTTATGTTGAAGGTGATCTTTCCTTATCGTTTGTCCGTGGTGTCTTGGCATTATTTTACTGTCTATATAAAATAAAGGATTTTCACCATTCATATCTCCACGGTCTATATGGAGGTATGTTGGCTACCTGGTAGGGGGTTAAGGGAACGGTTTGGTAAAGGTCTTGCCATTGTTCAGCGTTTAGAGGTCCTGCAATGGACCTGGGTCAAATTTAGTAGGACCTCCTTCAATACTTCACGGTATTGGATGGCGGGGGTCCAAACTCTTTGATCCCCTCATAAGTTAACTACTATTAATACTATAACCCGGCTATTTAGGACTGTATCCCTGCTGACTCAGACTACTTAGTCGAGGGTAACGTCACCGCCAAAAGCGGGGCCTACCACAATACTGCATTAATAACTTAATTCATTATCTTCCAATAATCCACCCCTTTAGGATTGTATCCCTGCTGACTCAAACTACTGGGGTGAGGGTAACGTCACCTTCAAAAGAGGGGCCTACTACAATAACTAAGATAATCTCTTAATTATGTGCAAAAGTGCGGAAATAATCAAAGGTTATACTAGATACGAGTCGGAACCAAGTGATTCATCTTGTCTATCTGTTTTTATTTTTATTTTTATTTTCAGCATTTTAGTTAGTTTTTATTTTTTTTTAGTTTAAAAACATTTTTCTAAACTTTTATTTTGGTTAGACGTTGAGGATAAACCGGTACTAAAAGCTCTTGTGTCCTTGGACGACCTCGGTATCTTACCAACGCTATACTACACTCAACGATGGGTGCACTTGCCCATATGTGTGTTTAGTGTTAGTGAAATATCGTGTTTTATAAATTTAAAACTTGGCTAAAATAAGTGTTAAAAAGGGCTTAAAATATACACCTAAAATATACGACACTTAAACGCGCATCAATCGTTCCCTTCTTTTTTTTCTCCGTACACACATAAATGTGTGTTTGATTGTTTTTTGGTTATTACCCATATCCACTTCATATATTTGTGTGGTTTTGTGGTAAACAGAAAGTGTGTGAAAGAAAGGGTTAAAGGGTTGAATAAAGGGTCTTATCCATCTACACGGAAATATCTCTTTTTCACTCAAATATTTTAGTTTTTTTTTCTTTTACCTATTAATACCCTTTCTGATATTATTGAAGCCAAACCTTTTTTTTCAACATGAAATCACACCGCCCCTGTATTGGAAAAGTTAATATGGCAACCAATTATGAAAAAAACAAGTCGTGGATATTTGATTCCGGTGCCACTGACACCATGACGTTTGAACCGTTGGACATGTGTTCGATGACCAAACCTCAAAAAACTCAAATTCATACTGCGAACAAAGGAATAATGCAAGTGAAAGGAGGGGGAACGATTGAAATTTCACCAACTATGAAATTGTCAAATTGCCTTTATGTTCCATCATTGTCACACAAATTGCTCTCCATTAGTCATATTACCAAAGAATTAAATTGCACGGTACTAATGCATCCTACTTTTTGCCTCTTACAGGATATCAGGACGGGTGCGATTATTGGACGTGGTACTGAGCGCCAAGGATTATACTACGTGGATGAAGTGGCTCAACATGGTACTGTGATGTTGGCACATGGAACTGAAAACCGAGAAGTCTGGCTATGGCATAGACGTTTGGGGCATCCATCCACTGGTTATTCACATCTCTTGTTTCCAAAACTCTTTCCTTCTAATGGTAAAATAGATTGTGAAACTTGTTTTCTTGCCAAAAGCCATCGACAATCTTTTAAACCTAGCAATACTAAAGTCGATTTACCCTTTTCATTAATCCATTCTGATGTATGGGGTCCTGCTCCCATTATAGGGGGCAGGGTTTTCGGTTTTTTCTAATATTCGTGGATGATTGCACTCGCATGACATGGGTATATTTTTTAAAAAACAAATCCGAACTCTATGAGAAATTTACCACGTTTTATGCCATGATTCTCACTCAATTCAAAAGGGGAATTCAAATCCTTCGATCTGATAACGGGGGGAATTTGTCAATACATCAATGAAACAATTCTTTAAAACCAAAGGTTTAGTTCATCAAACCACTTGTTCTCATACCCCCGAACAAAACGGTGTTTCCGAATGAAAAAACCGTATTCTTCTTGAAATGACTCGAGCTCTTCTAATTGAATCCCATGTACCTACATCATTCTGGCCGGAGGCAGTTGCAACCTCTGTGTATCTCCTAAATCGGTTTCCCACCAAAGCTCTTAAGTTTAAGACTCCTCTAGATTGCTTATCCAAGTTTGCCAATATCCCCCATCCTCTTACACTTGAACCTCGAATCTTCGGTTGTACAACCTTTGTCCACATACCAAAAACCAATAGAAACAAACTTGGCCCATGTTCTGAGAAATGTGTATTTGTAGGCTATGGGATCGATCAAATAGGTTACCGGTGTTATAATCCAAAAACCCGTCACATGTTCACCACAATGAATTGTGACTTCCTAGAAACAAAATATTTTTATAACGCCCAACTCAGTGGTTAAGGGGAGAATGAATGTATAGACACTCTGAGTTGGCTAACTCAACTTCCATCATCTGAAGAAGTAACAACAGAAGAGCATCACAGAACTTCGAATCAGTCACCTTCAAACACAACCACACAATCTGCGGAGCACAGTACCACTGAAGAAACTCCATCCAACTTGATACCAGAGGTAAGAAATACTGAGAACCCTGAACTTCCTATATCTTATAACTATGAGATAACAGGGGAACACATAGAACCGACAACAACAGAGCATACAGAACTGGTTAAACCAGATGTTGAACATGTTGAACCAGTTGTTGAACATGTTGAACCAGTTGCAGCAGAGACAACAGGAAGATACTTTCTCCCTCCAAGGGAAAATAGAGGAGTTCCTCCCAAGAGATACTCACCAGAAAAGGTGGCTCCAAGGTCTAGATACCCTGTGGCAAACATTGCTACTAGGAATTTGTCCAAGGAAGCTAAAGCATTTTCCATTGCCTTGTGCTCTGAACAAACACCATCTACAACACAAGAAGCCTTGGAGTCGAAAGAATGGAAAAAGGCCATGGAGACAGAAATGGAAGCACTCAAGAAGAATAACACATGGGATAAATGTACTCTTCCACCAGGAAAAAAAAACAGTGGGATGTCGTTGGGTGTTTTCAATTAAACATAGGCCTGATGGCACGATTGAAAGATACAAAGCACGACTGGTTGCCAAGGGGTATACTCAGACTTATGGAATTGACTACTCTGAAACCTTCTCCCCAGTAGCCAAAATCGACACAATCAGAGTTCTTTTCTCAATTGCCGCCAATAAAGGTTGGCCTCTTCATCAATTTGATGTAAAAAATGCCTTCCTACACGGAGAACTGAATGAGGAGGTCTATATGGAGGCCCCACCGGGATTCAATGAGAATTTCAAGCCTGGAGAAATATGTCGGTTAAAGAAATCTCTTTATGGGCTCAAGCAGTCTCCTAGAGCCTGGTTTGGGAGGTTTACCCTAGCTATGAAGAAATATGGCTTCAAACAAAGCAACTCTGACCATACTCTATTTTTGAAACGAAGGGGCAATCTTGTGACCTGCTTAATTATCTACGTTGATGACATGATACTTACAGGGAACGATTAAGAAGAAATGACAATGTTAAAAGATAAGCTATTTGCAGAGTTCGAGATGAAAGACCTGGGAAGATTAAAATATTTCCTTGGAATTGAAGTTCTAAGATCTAAACAAGGGATTTTTATCTGTCAGAAAAAATATATTCTTGATTTCTTAGCAGAAATCGGAATGATAGAGTGCAAACCTGCAGAAACCCCAATGATGGTTAACCACGGCCTACACATGGAAGATGGAGCAGAATTGGCAGATAAAGAGAGATATCAACGAATGGTGGGAAAACTAATATACCTCTCCCACACTCGTCCAGATATAGCTTATGCAGTAGCAGTGGTGAGTCAGTTTATGCACCAGCCCCAAACAAGTCACATGGAAGCAGTTTTAAGAATCATCAGGTATCTCAAAGGAATGGCGGGTCATGGTATACTGTTCAAATCAAATGGGCACTTAGAAATCCAAGGATATACAGACGCCGACTGGGCAGGAGATAAAGGAACAAGAAGGTCAACCTCAGGATACTTTACCATGGTCGGAGGAAATCTACTCACCTGGAGAAGCAAAAAACAAAAGGTAGTCGCTCTCTCTAGTGCAGAAGCCGAGTTCCGAGGGATTGCACGTGGCTTAGCAGAAATTCTATGGATACACAAGCTCCTAACTGAGATTGGCTTTCCTCCCACTACAGCAACTAAAATCATGTGCGACAATAAAGCTGCTATACAAATCTCAGAAAATCCAGTCCAACATGATCGAACAAAACACGTTGAAGTTGATAGACACTTCATCAAAGAAAAGTTAGAAGCAAGGATAATAGAACTACCATATGTCCAATCAAAAGACCAATTAGCAGACATACTAACAAAGGCTGTTAATGGGAGAATCTTCGGCGAATGCTTAGACAAGTTGTGTATTGGAAACCCCACTACTCAACTTGAGGGGGAGTGTTAGAAAGGGAAGTCAAACTTCGGAGAAAAATTAGAGACCATCACATCCTTAACAAAAATAAGGAGGTGACAGCTGCAAATTGACAGCAAATCAACAGCCGGATCTTGTGCACTATTTCCTTTTATTTTTTCATTTGTAAGCTATATAAGTGGCCGTGCTATGTTTCTGAGATGTACACACAAATTATGAAATACAAGTTTTCAGTAATCCTTTCTGATTTACAACAGAAAGCAGGATGATCCTCATTAGAACAAGTTGTTGATACACTTTTGTGTGGATGTAGCTCGGTTCGGTTCGAGTCCAATGTTAACGACATTCCTCTGTCGGTTCGACTCGACAAACGAGCTACAAATGGTGAAGACACGAGTACGACATGTTTGCGGTCGCATGTTTGGATGATGATGACATCATCAGTGATGTCGTCATGTCATCATCAAAACACATTTGGAAAGTAAAGCATGCATACTATCGACGATTGTGAATGTTATACAAGTCTATCGATCCATATACTATCGATCACAAAGTCATGTTTATCGATGTGAAGATCACACAAAATCTATTGATCATACATGCTTTCAAGCCTATCGATGGGTTGGTTATAATATGAACTATCGATGTTATGCTATATCGATCATAAACAAGATCTATCGATAGGAGCACATCTTATGTTTGTATAAATAGTCGATTCGCATCATTTGTAAAAGAGAGCTTGAATAAGCTAGAGAGAGAGTGTAGAGAGAGAGAGAGAGTTATGGGATTGCTTATTCTTGTGTAAATTTGTACCGAAACTCTTTCAAAATATACACACGGAATCGTTAAACGTTGAATCTTTATTGTGTAAAACATTATGTCACTCAGTTTGTGTCGTAGCTTGGATTCCATATTGCAATGGCATCCGAAACAAGAAATCTTCGTAGTCCAACGATCCGTATCGGGACCTACAAGTGGTATCAGAGACTTGGCTCAATTTCTTGTTGAAAACTCGAGTTTCCGGTGTGATTTTCGCGTAAGTTTTAAGCTTCAATTCGATAAAAATTAAAAACCCAGTTTTGGTTCTTGAAAATAAGAACTAAAACTCGACAATCCTTGGTATTTGATGATGCTTTTCGGTTAAGACTTGTTTAAATGAGTAGAGCTTGTTGAAAGTACACTTTTTGTTAAGTTTTAACGTCAAAAACACAACTTACCATTTTTTTAGACGAGAAGTTCACCGGAGAAGGTGACCAGAATAGTAAGGTTAGCTTTAGAATGTCATTGGTGGATCCGAATTTGTGTCGTTGTATTGCTGACATGTACCAGATTGTGCAAATTGTCTCTTTCAAAGAATACGTCTCTTTGTGATTTTCATAGACATGAAGTTACTTATAACCTTCATAGAACATCGATAGTTCAAATATACATATGAACATCGACAGTGTTTCTGATCAATAGTTAAGGCCCAAATCTTTTCAATATTCAACTCCGCATAGTAATTGGTCAATAAATATTAGAGCCCACTATCATTAAACATCCAGTTACAAGAGGCCCATTTTGTTTAAACATTTACCATCGTTGAATTTTGTTTGCAATACCCCCATAGTTCATTTTATAGTTGAATATCACAAGCCATTGACCTCTTTGTTTGTGTTTATTATTTTCAAATGACACGATCACATCATTTAAAAACATATCATTTACTTTTGAGCTGATAGTGTTATATCATTTAGGCCCAACCATCGTTTAAGGTCCAACCCCTTGTTTAACAAAATACAAGTAATCATTTAATACAAAAGACCTTCATCGTTTTTGAATGCTTTCACTTATATATTTTAAGCCCACTTCAACATCTCAACACAATCTGTACGGCTGGGTTCCAGATTCAAATGCAAACAGTTATAGATAAACCAGTCTTGCACCATCTTGGTTTCAGTCTCTTATACCGTCAAATAACCTTCCGCCACCAAAAATCAATCATTGGGCTAAACCTTCTGTCGGTTATGATCAGACTGTAAAATGGAGAAATGACAGTTAAACAAGAACTGCGTTCTATGCCGAAATTGTTAAGAATGTCAGTGATGGTGAATCCTCGGGAAAAGATGATAGTTCCTGACATAGCGGTAGTTCGAATGAAGATGGTACAAGTTCAAGTTCAAGCTAGGATGGATCCAAAGGTCCATCGAGGGAGGTTGTTGATTCTGAGGCAGATGGGTTAATGTCTGAGGGTGAATCTAGTCAGGTAAGTGTCGATAACTCTCTCTATTTTAAGTGTGTTAAATGCAATAAATGTGTTGAGTTAGAAGGTAAATTGTCTGAATTAGAAAGCAAATTTAACTTGACATTTATCCACACTCAAAAACTGATTGTCAACCTTTCGAAATGCACAAAAGCTAACATGGTTTTGAAACAACATGAAAAGGAATTTAAAACCATCATTGAAACCTTAAAGAAAGAACTCTCCAAGCTAAAGAAAATTGTTTCGAGATAGTAAATTGCAATTAACAATTACATTAACATGCTCGAGGAAACGAAAAAGGAATTAGCATGTGCTAAGTGTGAAAATGATGCAATCCAGCTTAAATTGAATAGCTATTCAAACTCCCGGTATGTGTTAGATCACATCATTGACATACAAAATGAGAACAAAGATGTCAACTGCGTTGTGCATAAAAAGTGTCCTCCGCCGGTTAGACACAATTATACCAAGATACCTGATGAGGAGGATATGCCTCATTTTGAGTCGTTTGTGCCATTAAATTTTGAGGCATTCGCAGCTGGGCTTGGATTCAAAAAGGAAATATCCTCCAATCAAGCTCAATCGACTGATATCAAAGATTCCACAACCGTACAGAATCAGGATCCTCCAGTCATTGTTGAGGATTGTGACAGTCAAACATGGCGACAAAAGAGACAAACATAGCTCTCGAGAATCACATTCAGTGGCGGACCTAAGAATTTTTTTCATGGGGTGCGGAATTTTAAAGGTGTCTTTTGTCTATCGCTATATAATACCTTTTTGGTCCGATTCGGGTTGGGTCGGAAAAATTTACTTGCATAGCTCTTCAACTTTGCTAGAAAAGCCTCCGACAGGGGCAGATCCAATAATTTATTCCAATATAGTCGTTATTTTTGGATGCTCTATCTCATAGAATCATTTAAACAGTTTAAGAAAGTCAGATTGATCACAATAAAAATCTCTTTCTGAATACGATACAACTATGCATATGTACTACAATCTTTTATGTTTTATTTATATATTTATTCTTTTTAAAATTTTAAAATACATAGAATGTAACTAATTTATAACCATATATGTTATATTTATATCTAATATATATATATATATATATAACAGACCGAAGTATATTAATCAAATAAAGAGTACACAAAATATTAAAATTAGATACTTAACGGAATTAATTCATAATTTTGTGTATTTATCTGAATAACTAAATAAGGATAGGTCTAACCTATAAAAGATGTAGCCTTTTGCTGCAAGCCTTAGAAAAGCAAAAAAAAAAAAAAAAAAAAAAAAAAACAATAAAATATCATAACTTTTAAAACTATAATAGGAAAACCCATTTAAGTTTCAAAGGATGGTCTTCTTCTTCATTTCATTTGCAGGTACCTCCCGACGGCCGGCGTTACTTCCCGGAGAAAAAACCCGGTCACATATGTCAGTTTTTGCAATTAAGGGGTGCGATTGCAAACATTCAAGGGGTGCGATCGAGATTTTAGCCTAAAAAATACACTAAACTTTTCTTTTTTAAGGGGTGCGCCCGCCCACCCAACCTCTCATGTAGGTCCGCCCCTGATCACATTCTTTGTGATCCTCTAGCAAAACCGTGTGTGACTGCTCCTATCAAGAATGTTGAAGCTCAAGTTAAAACCAGTAAACGCGTGAACTTGCTTTATACGTTGATTGGCTCCGACAAAGTTTACTTAAACAAGGATTTTCCCATTAAAAATGACGAGTTTACCCTCACATGTTATGCATGTGAGGGAATTTATCTGATTCAATTAACGTGGTTAGTTGTAAAGGATTAAACCGGCAACAAAAATAAACTTAAAGGATGTTTTAGCAAGTTTTAAACGTTAAAGATGGAACCTGCAAGTTTGATGAAAAATAAAGGACATTTTGTGCAATTTACTCAAGCTAATTTGAAGCCACTTCAGTAATTAGCTTACAAGTAAATTAACGAGAATATTTCACAAAATGATAACTAAGTTTTAGGAGTGTTTTAGTTAGGTCACTAATAAAGAAATTGTTCTAATTAACTCAATAAAGTTTATTTTATTTGCTAATCCTATATAATTAACATGAATGAGAGGTAAACTATCTTAGATGACATTTATTTATTTTTTATTTTTTATTTTTATTAAATATGTTGACATAATTTATTTAATAAAAGAGGAAAACAAAGTTAATCAAATAAAACATAGATACACATTGTGATCATTCAGTACTGTCGCACCACCACCTAACCATTGAACCAGCACCGTGCCATCAAATCATTGTACCACCCGACCGTCACCCAACGTAGAATCCAACTGTCGCACCACCGAATTGTTGCACCACCCAACGCTGTCGCATCATCATGCTGCACCACCACCGTACGTGGAACCACCACCGGCACCGTGCCGTGGAACCATCATCGGCACCGTGCCGTGGAACCATCCAACCATTTTTTGGTGACCACCATGCACATGAGAATTCAGTTCTTGATGGATATAAAGTGATGAATCGATGAGAATAAAGATATGCTAAACTTCATAAAAATTTAGTTCAAACTAAATTGTGATAAATGGTGACCACCTTCAAACTAAACTTCACATTGATCAACGATGTGTAGTTTTTTAATAAAGTTGAATTTAGTTCTTGATGGCTGTAAACTCTATTTTTTTTTACTAAAATTGAATTATGTGGAAAAAGGCTTAGAATTAAAAGTGACTTATTCCATAGTTTCGAGAAGTTTTTTTATAACTCATTTTGACCATTTTGGATTTTATAAATTAGCGTGCTTTGATTTATCCTCGTTTTTTATATTTTTTAGTTAAAAAAAAAAGCTTAGTTAAAGAAAAAGAGAATAAAATAAAATTTGTGTTTCATAATAGAGTCACTTGCGGGCTTAGTCCATGTGGTTTCTCCAAAGTAACAAGGTTAGGTACTAAGTTCTTAATTAACAAAAATACTCTAAGTTTTCGGTTAGCCTTAAGGCCATAAAATGTTACAAAAACAAAAGTTAAAACCTTAGATTGTTACTTTAAACTATTAGTACTCAAGGTTGTTACTTTCCATAAACCACAGGGACTAACGGTGTAATTGTGAAGTTTACACTTTTATAAACAATTTGTTTAAATTAAAAAACGTTTAGTGAGAAGTAAAACATACGTATGAGATAAAAATTGAACCGTTTACATAGGCGTCTTCAGATGCTAATAATTATCTTCTATATAATCTACACGATGTTTTAGATAATTCATATTTGTAATTTAAGTCAATAAACTAGCACTGGTGGCGGACCCAGAAATTTTTTCCTGGGGGTGCAGAATATTTTCAAAAATTTTAAGCCCCTAGCTGTATAAAAATATCGGTTCATAGCAGGTCGGGTCGGATCATGTTAAGACAAAAGAACATCAAACTAAAATTTATAAATCATCAAAAACGCGTCAAACGTCATTACAAATTACAAGCGTATTTAAAATTGTGCCCTACATGTTTTTTTTTTTTTTTGAAATATATCCAAAATATCATATAAAGATATTAAACACACCATAAGTTCATTACATTCTTACTCATTGTTCCTAACACATATAATTTGCTCCGTAAGTTCATAAAACAACACTAAACATTTAAACAAAATAAACAATCATGTTCAATCATAGCCTATAACTTTCAATTATATTTTTAAACATTCAAGCCCTAATGTTAAATGTGTAAGAAATCAATTAAACAAACAAATCTATAAATTAAACAACAAAATCATTTAACTACAAGTCTAGAACAACAAAAAAGTCAAAAAAAATTAAAAAGATTAAAGCCTTACACATCTATATTTTTTTCCTAATTATCACATAAAACAAAATAAATAAACCACACTAGTTCTATATTGGAATTCTGACGTAATATGGGTCGGTCTAACCGTAATTTTGGTTTTTCCGATAAAAAAAGCCACCAGGTCGTGAGCAGTGGCGTCAAGTTGCTGGGAGTTTTTTTTGGGGCGGGATTTGGAAATGGAATAGGTGGATGGGTTTGGGTTATCTTATTTAATTCAAATTTCTTTAGGTTGTGTTTGGGCTTGTGTTAATAAAAATTGGTTGCAGATTGGGCTTTGATTGGATTAAATAATCAAGTGAACAAGTGGTTAATAATTATTTTTTTCTAAGTGGGGGGTTGAAAAATTCCAAGGGGTGAGGTCGGAATTTCCGGAGAAAACTAGCACTAAAAAATATTTTTTCATGGGGTGCGCCCGCCCACCCTTCGCTTAGAGTGGGTACGCCCCTTCTAGCACATTTGATTGGTGATTAGATATTCATGTTTTAGTGTTTTACCACGTGTAATGAGAAAACAACAATTTTTTTGATAAATATTGCATTTAATTTATTGTCTTAAAAATAATTTTACCAAGTGTAATGAGAAAACAAATTTTTTTTTGGTAAATATTGCATTTAATATATTGTCTTTAAAATAATTTTTAGATTTAAAAATTTTCCTAATTAGAAATCACACCTTTCAAGTACAATGTATACTTTGGATTATCTTACATGAAATGTATATCTTTGTTTTTTAATATATTTTTAGATTTTTATTAATTGTAGCTGATATAGAAGAAGTATTAATTGAAGAATTTATAATGTATGTATACATTATAGTTGTAAATAGAACCGTATGAGCACAAAGATTCTAATTAATAATGTATGTATACATTATACATATTAATGAGAAGTTTCCATGAACAGTGATTCATCAATTCAAATTTATTTAATTTTTATACTTTATTTAAAATAATATATCAATATATTAATAAAATATATATTTGATTTAACAAGGCTAGGAATTAGTGATTGTCCCTGATTAGTCGATTGGGTACTTGACACTCATAGACTGGAACACTTAAACTTTTTTTCAAGATTTTGATAACCAATACCGATCAAACGATACCGAAACTGATATCGATATTTGTTTTTATGGTTTTTGATTGATGTAAAGCATGTGTCGATTGATAAACCGAGTGTCAGTATCGTACTTATACTGTAATGAAACAAACTGATACAACCAAAATCCGCCGCGAAGCGCGGGAAAATACCACTAGTTACTAGTTATAATTATAAATAAATTTGTATGAACACAAAGATTCTAGTTAAATAAAGTTGTTCCAATTCGATGAATAATAACTACTGATGTTTTAAAAGTTACACACGAACACATTTAGGTAGTTAAAGATAAAGCTAAATAAATAATTTTATAACAAGCGGCTGTGACACCGACTCTGGTGCATGCAGGTGCTGGTCTAAGTAACACACCGCATGCTTTAACGTCAACATTTGAAACGAACATTATAATTGAATCTGATATAAGTTGGGACACCCGCCGCAACGCGCGAGCATTACCACTAGTAATATTAAAATTTGAAAAAAGAATACGATGCTAACACGTGTCATTCTTTAGAATCATTTGTTATCATTTGGATTATTTATTATAAACTGTAACTTTTTTGTTGTAACTTTATTATTAGTATTTTTTTTTTTTGTCTTTTAGTTTGGTTTTTACATTTACACCCCTTTCAAGCTTAATCATTTTTTTCTTTTTCGCTAATCATATTACACTTTATTCCATTATATATATGGGTTAAGTTATTCTACAAAGGCTCCTAATTGTAAGAAGTGTAAGAAGGATTGAAAGTAAAAAAATAATATAAGGTTAAATCGAAAAAGATGAAAACTTTTTGTTTAAAATTAAAAAGTCAATTAACTTTGGGACTAAAAGTGTAATACTATATATTTTTTTGAAAACCACCCTATGGATAGAGTACAACACCTCTATGCATCAAGATGTTGATAATTTATAGTAGGTAAATTTGAACCTCCTGGGTAAATGCATAACATATTGCACCGATAACCAATTTAACTATATAGTCCTCGCTACGAAAAATACTTTTGTCAACCAATGTTTTAAAAACTGGTTTTTAAATCAAACCGGATTAGGCTAAAAAATAGTTCAACCGGTTGAACCGGGTTGTACCGAGCGGTTCAACCGGGTTCAAACATAAACCCGGGGGGGGGGGGGGGGTTCAAACACCAACAAAAGACAATAACTAGATGTAAACCAACAAGATGCGGTATGGGCATTATTATTATCAAAAACTTTATATAAAAATAGGTGAAACGATTAAAAAATCACTATGTCCCAATGGAAAATTTCTTAACTAACTCAAACTTTATTAAAGTGTAAGGGCTGTAGTGTAAAAAAATAGAAAACTTTATTGAAGTTTAGAGTCTATATCAATGTTTTAAAAACCGGTTTTTAAATCAAACCGGATTAGGCTAAAAAATAGTTCAACCAGTTGAACCGGGTTGTACCGAGCGGTTCAACCGGGTTGACTAGCTACCTCAATAATTTTATAAATTACAACATCAACTCAAAAGTTAATCCAAAAATACATGATTACATATTAAAAGATGATCCAAAAGTAAATCTATAATAAAAAATAATCCAAAATATAATCGAAAATCATTCAATTTTCCAACAAGTTATTTTACATGAAAGTGTACAATATGTTTAAGCCATTTGAGTGTTGAATACATCAACTATTTTCATTTCATACAATATTAAATAAGAACTTTTTGTTACGAATAATCATAATATATAAAAATTACGTTAGATAAGTAACATATATAATAAAAATAAGTAACAACCCAAACTAAAATCACCCCGGGCCCATACCGGTATTACGTTTTAAACCGGTATACCGGATTTTACGCCGGTACAAACCTTATGCCGTTTCACTTATTTACCGGGGTGTTTCGTACCGGATTTACATCTGGAAACGGTAATACCGGTATAACCGGCCGGTATTTACCGGTTTTTAAAACATTGTTGTCAACTATTCAACTCCCTCTTATGTATGGATAAGATGGTTTAGTGGCTGTTTGTTTACCTCTTAATGGTTCAAACATTTTACTGGTTCAGTACTTAATGGTTCAGATTATTTGTTTCTCGAGCAGATGTCTGAATGGTTCAGACAATTGCCTCTGAATGGTTAAGCATTATACTGAGTCTGAATGGTTAAGACCTCTAATCTGAATTGGTCAGACATTTGCCTCTGAACGGTTAAGCTTTATACTAGCCTTTAATGATTCAAACCTCTTACTAGTTCAGCACTTAATGGTTCAGACCTTTTACTGGTTCAGCACTTAACCATTCAGATATTGCCAAACAGACCCTTAGATATTTAAATGACCGTTTTTGTTTAAAAAGAATCCGGATGATCACTAGTCATTGATGTTTGGACAATTTTAAAGATGAGAATTGTAGACATTGAGATATACCTCAGTATCATGTTTTGATATCAAATATCTTTTTTCATGGATTAAGGTCATGACGACTATTACAGATATAAAAGATCACTAGTAGGGTGCGCTCGATGCGGCGGGTGCGACACTTATTGCTGGTAGCTTTTTTATTATAGCATAGTTGTGGTAGATATACATCATAAGCAATGCAAAACGAAAGCAAGCAAAGTCGAGTCGCCAACAACTTGTACTCGCAACCTACATACGTGTTATATTTAAATAGATTCATTTTTATTTCAAACTAAATAAGATGTAAGTGGTACCTAGTGTCAAAAGATTAGGCGTTCGAGTTGATGCGGGTGATCAAACAATTACGGTGGCTGAACAAAATCCACTGTGGCTGTAAAAACCGCAACTACCGTGGCTGAATTTGTGGCATTGTTGAGCCCATTTGGTTTGACGGGTCTGCTGGATTGAGTTGCTTGGCTCGGTTTTCGGGTCTTTAGAGTGAGCAGCCCCTGCTTCTTTTAAGTTATCAACCATTTCTGTAACTTTCATGTTTTCTATAATGTCAAGAGGTGTCTTATATCAATCATATACATATTTATATGATAGAAACTACAAAAGGATTAAAAGCTTTAAGATAAGCACCCCAGACAACGCGTTAAGTCGTTAACCACATACAAAATAACTTCGCTTTACATTCAATAACTAAACATGCATAAAAAAACGTTTACATTCAAAATAACTTCGATTAAATCCAATAACTAAACATGCAAATAAAAAGCAAATTTTGACTGTCGAGGCGCATAGGCACAATCAAAACTGGAAAAAATATAGCCAAATTCTGCAAAACGGGTCTGAGTCGATTTGGAACAACAAAAAATGGCTAGAAATGCAGGATAGTACTTGGTCCATCGAATTAGGTTGTTGAAGAGGTACGGTCCCAATTCTTTGCCCACATGGCAAGGACCACACAATTTTTTCATCCAACATGACGCCTACATCAGCAAGTGAATCCAGAAGCTTCTAGAAGCTTCTGGAGGACGTCAAGGTGGCACCAAAGATGCTCCTCCCGACAGGAAGGACGACACGTGTTACCAGTCACCCAGCGCCATGTAGACCTGCAACAAATCCAGGAGCAGACCGACAACAGCAGTACAATTCCTCCAGCACGGACAAATATCGGCGCGCCACGTGGACCACTATCCTGGACGCGACAGAGGAGACTAAGAGGATATTCCCCTTGGTCGGACAGCTGGCGTCCGACAACAGCTGGCAAGGCTGCTCCTCCCTCCGGCTATAAATAGGACCCTTCATTATTCAGGTTATTCTATTCGATTCTCCACTCTCTCACACTCAACACACACTGCTTTCTTCCTCGGAACAGTACTTATTCTCACGCCGGAGCCCGGTTGAGAGAGAAACCCCCATATTCCCCTCTTAACGAGCTAACGGTGTTGCTGTTTTGCAGGACCTAAATCATTTGGCGAGTAAGGAAGGAGATTGAACCCACAGAAGAGACAATCCAGCTAGTTGACCATCGGTGTTAACTAGTGTTTCATCATTGGCGCCATCCGCAATTTTTGCAAACCACTTTCATCTCCTTTTCGTTTAAAAAACTCTCTAGAATGGCTGAATCAAACCCTTCTCCTCAAATAGATGGAGAAGTCTCTTCCTTTGAACTCATCACGGACACTTCGCAAGTCCAAAGAGTCCAGGGGAACGGGACCATCCAAGAAGGGCGAGTGAACAACGATTTTCCTGATATCTTTGGAAGTGCATCTAGAGTGGTTAGCCAAACCACAAACGGAACCACCTTCCAACCCCCACCCAGGGTCATCAACCAAACCACAAATGGAGCCACTGTCCAACCTCCACCTGGGGTAGTTCACCAAACACCTCCAATAGTTCAAACACCAAACCATGGAGCTGGCCCCTTAGCCCCATCGGACCAAACACAATTGAACTTTTCTGCACTTTTAGGGCTACCCGAAGGAAAAACTCTGGCTTCCTGGTATGCCGAACAAATGGCGTCCCTAAATCTTGTCTATACATAACTTAGCGCACAACAAGCCTTGCTCCAAGCACAAGCTAACCAATCCGCTTTTGTTACTCCACCGTAAAGGTCTCTGAGCACTCACATGCCTCAACAGGCCAATGCGTGGAACTTAACTCCTGAAAAAGCACCTGTGCCAAACATCAGAAGGCAAAGCGCGCATGACACGCACGATACTTATGGCGAAACAGAAAGCAATTATGTGCAATACTCCCATCAACAAAGAAAACCAGTACAAAGTCGTTTAGGCCCGCACAATATAAACGACGAATGGGATAGCTACAATGAAGAAGATGACCCAACGTACAGGAAAGAGAGCACAGTATTCAGCAGATTACCACCTGAACACGAGGCGTACAAACCCCACAAGCGCGCGGGGGGTACAATCCAAAGGCAGAACACGATTACTCTTTAAGCTATCGCCCAGACGACATGGCTGAAAACTCCAAATTCATCAGATAGATTGCAACAGCCGATATTGATAAGACAAAACTGCCGCATAACGTATGCAAATACAATGGCTTAACAGATCCTGATGACCACCTCCAGGTCTTCAATGGCGCAGGGGTAATAGGTGGCTGGAACCTACCAACTTGGTGTCATCTTTTCGTACAAACCTTTGTCGGCGCGGCGCGCATCTGGTTCGACAACCTGCCAGCAGGAAAAATCAAGTCATGGATCGATTTTCGAGACAAGTTCCTCGCGCACTTCTCCCAACTACGCAGGCATACTAGAGATCCAGCCGATTGTTTGAATATATGGAGGAAGGATCACGAAAGCGTGGAAGATTTCATCACCAGGTATAACAAAGAATGCCTGGAAATTGGAGACGTAGGCGAGAAGATGATGCGCGCGCACTTTATGAGGGCAGTAAAGTGTGACGACCTGATCGAACGACTGAAAGGAAGAGATGGAGGCCCCAAAGATTGGGAAACCTTCATTGAGGCAGCAAAAACAATTGCGCGCACTGACAAACAATTGACCGATGATGACAACCGTCAATACAGTTACAACCACAATGATCGGCGCAACAAGAAAGGCAAAGGCCAATCATGGAAAACGTCTAGTTACAGGGAAAGAAGCCCAGTAAGAGAAGATGCGCGCAACACGACTAACCAGATCGCCCATCGCAAAGAGGTTAAAAGAGAAAATAGAGAAAAACAGTGGACACCCCTAACAAAGACCCCTTCCAAGGTCTTGTCAACTGAGAACCACCAGTTCAAACCACCTCTATAGATGCGGAACAAAAGGGGCCAAGACCCAAATCTTTTCTGTGAATTCCACAAAGACACCGGTTACCTGACCGATGACTGTTTCAGCCTAAAGCAAGAGATAGAGAGAGCCCTGAGAGACGGAAGGCTCACCCACCTAGTGAAAGGCGGGAAGCGCGATAACCGTCAAATTCAAAGAAGAGAAGAAGGGCCAGACAACAAAAAGATCCGAAAATTAGAAACTCACATAGTTCAAGGGGGCCCACGAAGGCCGCGAAAGAATTATAACAAGTGCACACAAGATGACTCATGGCGCGAAAGACAGCTTGTCTTCCCCATCGTAAGAGGAGGTCCAAGAGAGAGAAGGCCTATAGTCATATCTGGCGTAATCGGTCACTACCAAACCGACTACATTTTCATTGATCCAGGGAGCACCGCAGATATCATATACGAACAATGCTTCAATCAATTTGACCAAGAGGACAAAGCGCGCTTGGAACCAGTAGATTACCCACTAACTGGTTTCTGCAACGAAGCCGTTTTTCCTCTCGGCCAGATATCATTTCCGGTGCTGCTCTCAGACGGAAGGAACTCAAGAACAGAAGAAGTCACGTTCATGGTGCTACCCGCACATTCAAGACATGATATCCTTTTGGGGAGAGAGTCCCAGGGAGATTTCAGTATGATTTGCTCTGGACCACATTCAGCTGTCGGGTTCCCAACAGAGACAGGGGTAGCACTAATCTATGCAAGCATAGAAGTATTGGCAACAGATGAAATCAGACCAGCAAAAGTAAGCAAATCCGTACCACGCACGGAAGCTGAAAAATGGGTGCTAAACAGCAAATACCCAGAACAAACGGTCACCTTGGGCCCTTCAATGTCCGACCTCACGCGCGCGGCGCTAAAAAAGTTGTTATTTGAAAACATGGATGTGTTCACCTGGACACCAGCTGACATGGTAGGTGTTCTACAGCACATAGCAGAGCACAGACTAAACGTCTCGGAGAGTGCCAAACCTGTGGTACATGCCAAGCGTCATCTGGGAGACATAAAGCACGATGCCATGCAGGAACAAGTCATAGAGTTGTTAAATGCTGGCATCATCAGAGAAGTCCGATATCAAACTTAGGTGGCAATCCCAGTAATGGTCCAAAAAGGAAATGGCAGTTGGAGAATGTGTGTGGATTACAAGGATCTAAACAAAGCATGCCCGCGCGACTGTTATGCTTTACCAGATATTGACGAGAAGATCGATTCGCTGGCATCGTTCAGATGGAAATGTTTTCTTGACTGTTATAAGGGATACCATCAGGTGCAGATGGCCATCCAAGACGAGGACAAAACTGCATTCCGCACACCGACAGGGCTGTACTGCTACACCAAAATGCCCTTCGGTCTAAAGAATGCAGGCGCGACCTATCAAAGACTGATGAATGAAACGTTCAGCGATGCTATCGGAAAATACATCGAAGTGTACATGGATGACCTAGTCATCATGAGCAAGGAAGAAAGTATGATGCTGGCAAATATTCAAAAAATGTTTGACACACTGCGCGGAGTGAGTATCAAGCTAAATCCAGCGAAATGTTCCTTTGGCATGGAAGAAGGAAAGTTCCTGGGATTCATCGTCACAAAAGATGGGTTTAAAGACAATCCTGAAAAGGTGCAAGCGATTGAGCGGATGCCTTAACCGTCGACGATCAAGGAAATGCAGAAGTTAGCCGGAAGGTTAGCGGCACTCAACCGCTTCCTAGCCAATCATGCAGCTAAATCTTTCCCATTTATCAAGACACTCCGCAATTGCATGAAGAAAAGTAAGTTCCAGTGGACTCCGGAAGCCGAACATGCGTTCCGAGAAATGAAAGATTGCCTCATAAGACTGCCAACACTAACGGCGCCAGTGAAAGGAGAACCCCTAGTGATGTATCTGTCAGCATCTGACAAAGCAGTCGGAGCAGTTCTGCTCGTATACCGACAAGGCATACAGACACCAGTCTATTATGTGTCTCGCACCCTCAATGATCCAGAAACAAGGTATGCCATAATGGAGAAAGTGGTGCTGGCATTGATTCACGCATCGAGACGACTGCGAAGGTACTTCGCCAATCACGTCATCCACGTTTTAACAAATTACAACATTGGCAACATCCTCGCAAGGCCTGAGATATCTGGAAGATTAGCGAAATGGGCTATAGAATTGGGAGGCCACAATGTGGTTTTCAGACCAAGACCAGTAATTTAAGGCCATGTGTTGGCTGATTTCATGACCGAAGTGCCTGATGATAAAGACAGAGAATGTAAGGCAATGGAAAGAGCTGAAAGGCAACAGTCGGAGGAACCATGGCTACTATACACAGATGGCGCGGGCGCAGGACTTAGGCTGGTAAGTCCAGAAAAACACGAATTCACGTATGCCATTCGGTTAGACTTTAAGAGCACGAATAATGAAGCCGAATATGAAGCCTTTCTCGCTGGTTTGAGGTTAGCAATCAAGATGGGAGTCAAACAAATCGAGGCGCATGTGGACTCCATGCTAGTAGCAGGACAAATCAATGGCCAATACGATCCCAAAGGAGATGTGATGGCGTCATACTTAGACCAAACAAAAACATTGCTACAAAACTTCAATTCCTATAAGGTGCACCATATCAACCGAAGCGAGAATAAATCAGCAGACGCACTAAGTAATCTCGCATCCACCAGTTTCCAGCACCTGGCCAAGGACGTGCGCATTGAAGTTTTGAGCAATCCATCGGTACCGCTAAGACAAGTGAGCGTTATTCAATTGGGAACAACGTCTTGGATGACTCCGATAATTATGTATCTCCAGTCTGGAATATTACTAGAAAACAAGGCCGAAGCAAGGAAAGTGCAGTACAAGTCCGAGCCCTACCAGATGGTTGATGGAATTCTGTACCGAAAGTCTTACCTAGGACCGCTATTGAGATGTGTCGATCCAGAAGATGCAAACTACCTGATCCGTGAAGTACATGAGGGCATCTGCGGCATTCACGCCGGCCCAAGAATGGTAGTGGCCAAAGTTATGAACGCTGGATACTACTGGCTTGGGATGCATCTGGATGCGGTAAAGGTTTTGAGGAAATGCAGCGGTTGTCAGAGACATGCTCCACAGACAATGCGCCCCAAGAATGAATTAGTCCCAGTAACAACGGCGTGGCCGTTTCAACAATGGGGGATAGATATGGTTGGTCCATTTCCAGAAGCCCCAGGAGCAGTGAAATTCATCATAGTCGTAGTCGACTATTTCATAAAATGGGTGGAAGCAAAGGCGTTGGCGTCAACCACAACTACCGTAGTACGAAGGTTCATCTGGGAACAAATAATCTGCCGGTTTGGGCTACCTTTGAGAATCATCACCAATAACGGAACAAATTTCACTGCCGATGATCTACAAAATTGGTTCAAGGAGTTGCACATAGAACACACCTTTTCCTCGGTTGCGCACCCGCAGGGAAACGGTCAAGTCGAAGCCTTGAACAAGAGCATAGTCGATGGTATCAAAGCACGGTTGGGGACACAGCGAAGAGGTTGGGTTGACGAGCTACCCAGCATATTATGGGCCCATAGGACGATGCCAAAGACAAGCAACGGAGAAACACCGTTCAACCTAGTCTATGGGTCCGAAGTTGTGATACCAGCGGAGATCGGCCTGCCATCCCCAAGAATGCTCTCCATGAACATGATCAACAACGAAGAAGAAAGAAGGTTGGATCTAGACCTTCTAGAAGAGAGAAGGGACATGGCGGCAATCAATGAGGCGAAATACAAGACCAAGTTGGAAAAGTACTATAACAGTAAGGTCCGAATTTGCAAGTTCAACCCCGGTGACTACGTAAGGGACAATGAGGCGTCTAACACCGAAAAACCGGGTAAATTAGCCCCCAAGTGGGAGGGACCCTATGTCGTAGATAAAGTTCTTGGAAAGGGAGCATACAAGCTACGCACACTTGAGAACAAAGAAGTCCCAAGAACCTGGAATGCTCAGCAATTAAGAAGATGCTACATGTAGATGGTCGAAGTTTTTCTATGTACTTGTAATCGCTGCGCGCCAACACATTTAACACTAATATAAGAAGTGTAGGATTGTTTGCACGACCAAAACGAGTCGTTCAGAAGAGTTCTAACCAATACGAAAGGTGGAATCAGACGTATCGGAGTTATTTCAGCTGGTTTACACTTAGATTCACTTAATCTGTCTCTTGTATTGATATCAGATCGTTTTACAATTCTGGAGACACTTCGGCAGAGCTTCGCTACCGAAATCGAAAACGTTACAAATGATTTGAACAAGGCTACTATATATAGGCTCTCCATTTCGCACAAAACAGCCTCACACGAAATGGCTTCACCATTTCGTGCGAAATGGCCCTTCCCATTTCGTGCGAAAGGGCCCTTCCCATTTCGTGCGAAATGGCCCTTCCCATTTCGTGCGAAATGGATCCAACCTATATGTTTCTCGTTTTTCTCGTACAACATGCCCTGATCTATCTAAACTATTACAAGACTCGATACAAGACGAAGTCGACAGACAAATGCACCAATAGACTCCCCCTTGGATGTTGACGAAGTCTTCAGTGTCGAGTCTTCGGTATGTCAACTCTTCAGTCTTTATCAGTCTTCTCGCTCTCTTCAAAGTATTCTCCATTGTAAGAATCCTCAATCAATCTCTTACTCTTCTTCTCTCTCTTTCTTTCAAAATCTCAATCTGACTCTATCTTCACTTGATCAGATCTCTTGATTCCTTAAGTTCTTCAGCATCAGCAGCTTGCGTGGATACAGTTTCAGGATCAGAAACTGGCTCTTTACATCTTCAGACTCCCTCTTGATGTCTTCAGACTCCCCCTTTCGATAAGCTGGGATCGCAGTCTGGAATAGCTCTTGTTCCAAGATCGTGACCTGGCTCACACTCTGCAACTTTCACAGGTTCAGAACCGTTGCCTGACTCTCCATAATCACAGAATCTGGAACCTGGCTTTCTCATATCTTTCAGGAATCGAAACCTGGCTGCTTCTGCCTGCACAATTGTAAGGACCTTCAAAAATGTCCCAAAATGACCCGTAAGTGAAAACCCGGACCCTGAAACCCTTACATGCATGAAAAACCAAGAAAATGTGAAATTTGGCCTTCACGTGGGCCGCGTAAGACATAAGGGTTGTCTACACGGGCCGCGACAGCTCATGGAAACTCCGGATAAGTGAACAGGCCACGTGGCAGGCCTATTGGTGACACGCTAGCCCTAGTCTACGATTAGGAAGCCCTCGCGGGCCGCGTAAGAATCAAGAGGGGGCTTACGCTGGCCGCGTAAACCCCAAATTTTAGCTATAAATAGCTAGGGTCATGAGCAGTTCACTGGTGTCGAAAGTTTTAATCAAAACGAAGTTCTACTGCTCAAAAATCATATTTACAATAACGAGGCGCTGCTACGATACTTGGTATTAACTCAATCGCTGCTACGATTCAATGTCCGATCGATTGAAACTATCCAAGGGATGTTTAAGTGCTGCCCAAATTAGGGCTATACTTTGTCATTCGTCGTGAATACGATGGATGTTTAAGTATTGCAGTTTGTCATTCATTGTGAGGGTTTTAATCTCTTGAGTTATCGTAAATGCTGTATTAGTTACTGACCTAGTTCGTATGCACTGTTATTTAAATTAGGTTACAAGGCTAATCAGTAGGCTAAACTCTGCCCGTTTAAATCTGCAATGTGAGTCATTCTCTTTTTATCAATAATGTTTTACAATACTTTAATGATTTTCAAAATTTATAATTACAGGGATTAAGTCGTGGTTATCTTGAATCACTGGCTAGTGGGGTATTGTGCACATTACTAATTTCTCACGGTTAGGCTAATAAATCCTAACAGTGATAATCATCACTACTTGGGTGAAAGGACCCAATAGTGGTATGACCATCGTCACCAGGAGGTGACACGGCGCCAGATAAAAATAAGATAAAAGCCATTGTAATCGCTCTTATGCTGTAATTTATAACTATGTGTCGTTTTATCAAATTTGAGTGACTCGCCAGTATTTCCCCGCTGATAAAATACTTTTAAAACATGTTTCAGGTGACTACTGTGAACCAAGGAAAAGTGCTACGGAGCACTAACAAAGCTTGAAGTAGTGGCTGAGTTAAACAAATAAACATGTTTTGTAAATCAGGGAATTTCCTTGTGAAATTCCTCTCTTGTAAATTACGGGGTTTATCCCGATTTATGAAATAAAATAATCGGGCATTTCAAGTTTTAAAGATCCTGTTAAATCTTCCGCTGTCAACTCAATTAATAAATACCACGGGTTTCTGTGCCGCGGTTCCTGGACCGGGTAAAACCGGGACGGGGGCCGTGACAGAAAAAGGTGGTATCAGAGCCACTGATTTAAGCCAATTAAGTATTTAGAAATACTTAATTTTTTTGATTGCCATCCAGTGATTATGTGTTTTTAACTGACTATTTGTTAGTTACAGTATGGGTAAGCAAAGAATTTCGGTCATCTATCGTCAATTAGATAGTTCACCAAAAGATAAGGGAACTTCACTTCAATCAAATTCCTCAAGATACTCAGCAAATACTGAGGAAGGAATATTTGTTCGTAAGGCACAGTTTGAGAAACCCCTTACCATTAAGAAAAGAAATGGGATTATTAGAAAAAGTCAAGAGAAAATAAAGAAGTCACAACCAAAAGGAGTGATGGGTAATAAGGAAACTCAGGAAATAGGCGATAATCCACCAGAGGAAAATGAATTAGATGAACGATGGGCAAATCTCTATATGTTAGCCACTACAGCAGCAAATGTTAACTTTTAATTAGGTTAAACTGCCAACACCCTGACCCAGTATTAGCACCCATATTATCCATAAGCTAGAAACTTTGCCTATTAGATGAACAACTTAGTAATAGAAGATAAAATAAAGGCATGTTAAACATAATATTCCAAAATAGATTAAAATAATTTATGAATGCACAACCCTAGTATATTTTAAATTTCAGTTGTACTTTGTAACAAATATATATAAAAGTCACAATGTTTGCCATTTTTCTGTGTGAAAAATGATACTTGAATGGTTGTACTAAATATTAGTCTAGGAAAATTTAACTTACAAAGTTGTGTGTTTCTTCATGGATACTAACAACATGAATGAGTTATCTGAAGCTCTTCAGAATCTCAATCTCTATTCTGCGAATGTGGAAGTCTCCAGAGATTTACCGGTTATTGTGCCGACATCGAGGAACCTATGGAATTTCAAGCCCAACCTCCGGAGAAACCAAAGCCAAAGAAGAAAAGAAGATTCGTGGTCTGGAGGCGGGTACGCAGGAAGAAACCAGCAACTAAGAAAGTTGCTAAGACGGAAGATCCCATGGATAAAGGAAAAGAAATAGAGATCGGGGAAAGCTCCAAGCAAGCCGAGGAAATACCAATGTGGGAAGAGTTAGATCGCATGCTGGCAGACTGTGATATCCTTAAGCCTGTCAATGAAAACCTTTTTACTTATCCTGCTGAAACTCAACTCCCAATAAATTTGGAACCGGCCATCCCATATCCCCTTGTCAATACCCGACCTTTAGGAGAAATGGAAGAATGGTGGACCAATGACTGGCAGTTCCAAAACCTCTTAAACAACCCTTATACCTTTCTCCCTCAGTTTGACCCAGAGCCTGCACCAAACCCACCGATGAGCAATGAGAATTTGGCTGAACTCCGCCGTTTTGGCGAGGAGTTGGTGGACACAGGGAATTGAATTCGAGAGGTGGGAGAACAGATCTCCTGGAAGTACGACGAGAGGGAACGTCGTTACTGGAAATGCCAACTGATGGGATAGTATGTGGTGGAGGAAGCATGTGTTTAATAATAATATAACAATCAAAATATAAATTATGTGAAATAACCTAAAAATAAAACTCTTGTAAGATAACAGGTGTGTACGGAAGCATATTATTATATATAAAAATGGAAGTCGAGAAATCGACAATTTTGGCTATACGCGTTGATGTGATTATGTGCGATGGTTTTGTTATGTTTGATTATTAATTATTTTCTGCTAATCACTTGTATATATTAATTACCAGATGGAACACGCTGGTAATGTGTTGGATCGTCGTATGACCCTAACGAGTCAATCAGAAGAGTATATGATCTATTTCAAAGGCGGAATCAGAGAAATAGACTTGAAACAGCTTGATTCCTCTTAATTATCTTCTTATTAATGATTTTAAAGCTTTTACAGATCGTTTGACAAACTGGCAGCACCTCGGCTCTGAATCGGAAAAGTTACAAATGAACTAACAACACACCTATATATAGTTGAGGTAATTTCGCTTGAAAGTGTCAATGACCATTTCACACGAAATTACAAAGTTTAATTTCGCGTGAAATGGCCAGTGCCATTTCATGCGAAATTACCCAATCTCTCATAAACCCTAGTTTTAACCTGCTGTGTGCTAGTTTATCCTATCTAGACATAAGACTCGATAAAGACGAAGTTAACAGACATTTGTGCACCAACAGACTCCCCCTTGGATGTTGACGAAGTCTTCGGCGTCAAGTCTTTAGTCTTGATCTCTTTCCAGTTTATCTAACAATGAAAGCTTCCTTCAAATCTTCTCTTCTTCTATCAACAGCTTAGCATGAATCACATAATCTGAATCTTTAACAACCTTCAAGCTCCCTCTTGAATGTAGATCCAGAATCTGTATCTGACTTTTAAGTTTTCAGACTCCCCCTATCAGTTAGCTGGGATTTGCTATGCTGCTTTCATAAATTCAAACCTATTACCTGCACAATCTCTACCTAAACATAAGATTTATGATAATGACAATTTCAATCCAAACTTACTATTTGACTTTATTTGTTGGTTTTGTCAGAATTTAGAAATCCACTTAAGTATCCAAGTCCAAATTAATGACCCTAGTGCTTAATTTGTCTACCAAGTCCAACTTAATGACCTTGGTTGACCTGAGACAAAGCAAAACTGACTTTTGTACAAACTAGTTCAAATAATTTTCTGAAATTTACAAGTCTCAATTTAATGAACTTGTTTTGACTTTTCAAATTCACAGGTTTAACATGATAAGCTCCCAACTCATCTTCCAGCTCAGAAACTTCCTGCATCTGCTTTTCTTTGCGAATCTGAAAATCAGCTTTCCACTTTGGTTTGTCGGAAAATAAAGCAGAATGTAAAATCTTTTTGGATTTTGAATAAGATTTCTAAACTAGAAATGAATTACAGAAATGAAATGCAGTAAATATAAACTATTTACAAACATATTTTTGGTGAGCGTGTTAGGGAATCATATCAGCTGTCGACAAATCACAAGTACCGTTAAGCTCTAATTACATACTTAGAATTAAACAATTCGCTTAGATTGTCGATATACTGATCCTCTTAAATTCTCACACAAATTTCAATCTGTCCAGGATACTAATTAGGTGTATTAAGAACTTCAACTCATTCATGTGTCCCACCTCTTGAATATACTCCCGTATCCAGAACCTAATATTCAGTCTTACATGTGAGTATACCACAGATGATATCTGTAAAGGGGTTAAATGCGAGGGCCGTGAGAGCTCAGGCTATTGCTTCCGCAAAATCAGAGAGATGACGGCTTTGACTTTAGGTGTGTCCCCTTTAGAGGATCTTTTCTTCAACAGCACATGATTAGCATTTTTCAATGTTTCATCATTTTTTATGCTGAGGGCGGTGCTATATTTCAAGCAAGCGGAAAGTATTATACGGGGACTAGGTCATTGCTTCCGCAAAACAGAAGTCCCGGGATAATACCCCAGATATCACTGAGTATAAAGACCTAGTATCTCAAAAAGAGGGATCTTTCAAACAAGATTTCAGGGGTTACCTATATATCCAAGTAGTGTTCCCCACGAAATAAGCAAGTAAAGATTTAGGTTTATATCCCGAACAAACCTACTAAATGTGTAAAAACCTATCGGCACATCATCAGCGAGACTGTTTAAGACTTTTTAAACTTTACATATCTTTAGCGTACTGTAACTGTCATTTTCCCTTTTTACACAAGCTCTTTTTCCATTTTCTATTGTTTTTGGATTTTGAAATATCTCATGTTTTTGTATTTTGAATTTTTTTACTGTTTTTGTATTTTCTGAAAATATACCCTATACTCCCCCTAAATACCAAAACAAGTAAAAAATCGACAAACCGTTGCAGATTGCTTTTCAACGTCATCTACAATGTCTCCTTCATCAATGCCAAGAATCTCCTCCAACACCGATAAAAGCTTCATACCGTTCAATGTTAGCAAATATTGAAAACGAGTTTTATCAAACGCTTTGGTATGTTAATCAGCTTTTTGTTCGTCAGTGTGGATTTTCTCAATTCGTATCAACTTCTTCTCGAAACAATCTCGAATGAAGTGATAACGAATTTCTATGTGTTTCATTTTAGCGTGATGAACATGATTTTTAGTGATGTTTATCGCTGCCTCATTATCAACAAAGATAGGGGTGTTAAGAAATTGCAAACCGTAGTCGCGCATCTGTTGCTGGATCCACAAGATCTGAGAGCAGCAACTGCTAGCAGATACATACTCGGCTTCACATGTGGACAAAGCTACAGAGGTCTGCTTCTTGCATTGCCAGGTGACCAAACATGGTCCGAAAAACTGGCACCCCGCTGTTGTTGACTTAGCGTTAACTTTGCAGCATCCGAAATCAGAATCATAATACCCTTCGAGCGTGAAATCGCCTTCTCTTGGATACCACAACCCCAATGATGGAGTTCCTTTCAGGTAGCGTAATATCCGTTTCACAATCACCATATGTGAAGCTCTAGGATTTGACTGAAACCGCGCTGCGAGGCAGATTGGATACATAATATCGCGTCTTGAAGCAGTCAAGTACATCAGCGAACCGATCATGGAACGATACATCGTTTCATCTACCTTCTCTCCGGTGAGATCAGGGTTTATCCCATGGTTCGTCGCTAATGGGGTGGAAGCTGGAGTAGATCCTGACATCCCAAATTTCTCCAAAATATCATGAACGTACTTCGTCTAATGTATGAAAATTCCCTTAGGTAGTTGATCAATCTGAAGTCCCAAGAAGAATTTCATCTCACCCATCGATGACATTTCAAATTTTTGCTTCATAACTCTTTCAAAATCTTTGCACAGATTTTCATTTGTTGACCCAAATATGATGTCGTCCACGTATATCTGAACTATCAGAAGATGTCCGTCGACCTCTTTGGTGAAGAGAGTGGCATCCACTTTTCCACGGATGAAGCTGTTGGCTAGCAGGTGTTGAGACAATGTCTCGTACCAAGCTCTCGTGGCCTGGTGTAAACCATACAGCGCCTTATCCAGCAAATAGACCTTGTCTTTGTGGATTGGATCGGTGAAGCCTGGTGGCTGTCCGACATATACCTCCTCTTTTACCTTCCCATAGAGAAACACCGATTTAACATCTAGCTGATAAACTTTAAAACCTTTCCAAGATGCAAATGCTAGGAAGATTCTGATTGCTTCAAGTTTAGCAACTGGAGCATATACTTCAGTGAAATCTATCCCCTCCTGCTGACTGAAACCCTGGACTACGAGTCGAGCTTTGTTACGAATAATAACCCCTCTATCGTCCCTTTTGCACTTGAACACCCACTTGGTGTTTATCTTCCTATGACCATCAGGCAAGTGTACCAATTTCCTCACTCCTAACTTCTCAAACTGACTCAGCTCCTCTTGCATCGCGTTGACCCAAGAATCTTCAGTTAGCGCCTCTTTATATGTTCGCGGTTCAATCTGCGAAATAAAACAACTAAGTGAAAACTCAGTTTGTAAAGGAGCAACTGTAGAATAAAAACAAGTAAGGCCTTGGTCAATTTGTCGTCTAGTGCGAACGCCTGATTGTAATTCTCCAATAATCAACTCCTCTGGATGGTATGAAAGAGTTCTTGGCATCACCTCGCCTGAAACATCTACCTCGCCTTCCAAATTTGTGATATTCTGATTTGCACCTTGTTCATTGACTGGAATTGTTTGACTTGAAATCTGGATCTGTTCCCCCTCAGAGTCTGAATCTCCACGATCAAATACTGGTCCATTATCAGATTCTTGATTATCATTGACTGCCGTCTGATTTTCAGGAGCTTGTTCTTGTTCTTTAGATTGTTGAACATCATCATGTTCTCCAGCATTACTTGGGCCGGCTTCATCGTCATTTGAAGTTTGCCATCGACTTGTAGTATACTCAGCTGGAAACCTTTCTTGTGATGACTCATACTCTCTTAAAATATCCAACTCATCAAAGAACTCTGGTTCTTCTTCTTCCATGTCAAACGAATCCCACAGAGTATCGTAGTTAAAGCGCCATGAGTCGCCTGGGTTCTGCGGTGGCATTGTGTAACCTTGGCATTCAACATTGTGTGCTTCAATAATCCGCTTCAAGCTTGGAACAAAGACTCGCTTTAATGGACTTGAGTAACCCACAAATATTCCTTCAATGCTCTTTGCACCAAACTTTCCAAAAGGCTCTAGAACTGTGCAGGGAGACCCAAACGGTTCTAAATACTTCAGGTTCAGTTTGCGGTTGTTGATCAACTCAAAACACGTTTTGTTGAATTTCTTCACTGTGAGAACCCGGTTTAGTGTATAGCAAGCGGCTGACACTACTTCTGCCCAAAAATTGACTGCTAATTTTGAATCAGCAAGCATCGTCCTGGCCGTTTCAATTAGCGTCCTGTTCTTTCGTTCTGCTACTCCATGTTGCTGCAGAGTGTAAGGAGCACTAAATTCTTGCAGTATACCTCTCTCATCACAATACTCTTCCATCTTGTTGTTCTTAAACTCAGTACCGTTGTCACTCCTGATTCTTCTGATTCGAGTTTGGTACAAGTTTTCAATTTTTCTGAACAACGCCATCAAACTTTCAAACGTCTCATCTTTAGTCTTCAAAAATGATACCCACGAAAATATGGAATAATCATCAGTTACTACAAGACAGTAGAGATCCCCAGTTATGCTTTTGACGTTCACTGGACCAAAAAGATCCATATGAAGTCTCTCTAATGGTCTTGAAACTGAGTTAACTTTCTTTTGAGGGTGTAATTTCTTCTTTTGCTTGCCTTTGATGCAGCTAATGCACTCCCCTTCCAGATGAAAACCTTTTACATGAACACCAGTTACCAAGTCATTATGAACCAGGTGATTCATTTTTTGTAAATGAATATGGCCCATCTTTCGATGCCATAAACGTGATTCTTTTTCCGTTGCTCTTGACATAAAGCAATGAGCCTGACCCGTGGTAGTAGTAGCTACGCTCATATCCAACACGTATAGATCATTGACTCTAGGTGCTCTCATGATTATCCACTCTTCGGGAACAACAAATCCTGGTTTCAAGATCAAACATTCCTTGTCTGTAAAGTGCGTCGTATACATACGATCACAGATTTGAGATATGCTTAGAAGATTGTTTTCAAGCTCGGCGATGTAGTTTACTCTTTCAAACGTGACAATACCATTTGATAAAGTTCCTTCACCAACTATTCGACCACCTTGATTTCCTGCAAATCCCACGTAACCTCCATTAAACCCTCTAACGTCATACAATAGGGTTTTCTCTCCCGTCATGTGCCGAGAAGCTCCACTATCCATAATCCAACGTGAAACGGATCTTGGAAGCTCCTGCACATATTACAAATACTTAGTCTAATTTTGATGCCACCCAAGCCTCTTTTGACTCGGGTAACTTGACATTAATGTGAGTTTTTGCAATGTAAAGTGGCGGAAATTTTTTGTCATTCATCCTCAAGCTTTCTTCAGATCCAATCTCAACCTTTTTGTATAAAAAGAAATCATTTTTAGAAGGTTGACCAGATGATTGTTCTTTCTTGACACATCTTTCTTCTCAGAAGTGATAGACTCTTGTTTTTCAAGTTTCTCATAGTAATCCAAAGGAACATTCATCTTTACCGGAGTGGTAGAAGACGATTGTTTTTCCTTCTCAGAAACCTTTGGTTTTGGAGATCTTGTTTTCTTTTCACCTGATTTTGGCTTCCATGCTTGTTGAGATGTAGCAATTTTTTTTGTAAAATTTGTCATTTTTAGTTACCACATTCTTAACATATTCAGTTTTGACTTTGATGTTTTCATTTTTAAAAACTTTCTTCTCAACAACCATTGGAGCTTTTCCTTTTGCATCAACTTTCTTTTTCTGACTCTCAACAACTTCAGACTTAGGCTTAAAGTTGGTGCACTTTCGTGCAATGTGTCCAACTTTGTTGTACTTGAAGCATGTACGAGTATCAACTACTCGACTTGTGCCTTCGGTCTGAGGCTGTGAGGCCTTTTCCTCAAAGAACTCTTCGTTTGATTTTGAAAAAATTTCAAATTCTTTCTCGGAATGAGAACTCGAGCTTTTAACAAACACCTTTTTCTCTACAAACTTCTTGTTTTGAAAGTTCCTTCGTTGATAATTCTTACCCCCCCTGATATCTACCCGACCATCTGTTTTGGTTGTTGTTAGAAAAACGCGGTGGTACAACAGGTTTTTTATAGTAAGATTTATCTTTCTCAAAATTCAATTGCCTCGTGGAACATTTCAAACCTTCGATCTCAGACACATCAATTTCGACCAACTTGAACACATTTTTCAATTTGTCCACATTCACATTCTCCAACGGAAAATCATGATCCGAATACAACTTATCAGATCCCGACATCTTGTACATCATAAGATTAGGTTCTTCACTTAAGTTGTTTTTGGATTTTGATTTCGGAATGTATTTGTCCAAAAAGCATTCATCATCCTAGTAGTGTCACTTTCAGACTTTAAAACATTTTCAACCATACTTTTAACAACATTAGATTGGACACTAACTTCATTTTCTTCTTCATCATTAACCAACCCTGATTTTTTCTTTGAAAAGTTATTTAAGACAGGTGGTGGAACCTGATGAAATCCAACCCCGGTTCCATCAAAGTATACATCTTCGCTTGCTTTGTTCTTTCCAATTGGTTTAGGAACTATATGTTGAAGAACAAAACTTGCGGAGTTGTAACTGTTCAATTTCAACTGGATGCGTTCATTTTCAATTTTAGCTTCTTGAAACTGAAGCTTCAACTTAGCAATTTCATCCAATTGTTGGTTGATTTGCTCTTCTTTCACTCTAAGAACTCCTGACAATTGCACATTTTCTTTATATGTCTTATCATTTCTTTCATCAGAATCTTTTACCGTTCGTTTTAGCTTCTCAAATTTTTCTTAAATTTGACGATTTTCAAGAATTAACTTTTCGTTTTCTTTCCTAATTCTTTCTACGTCACTTTTATCATTTTCAATTTTCTCAGTTAATTTTTTTAATCGTTCATTTGAAGCTTTTAACAATTTGTCACGATTTAAGATCTGATCTTCAACTTCTCTGACTCTTTTTGTCAGTTCATTGGTCTTTTCACCGTTGAGGTAAGCAAGTGTACTACAAACCTTGCAGTCTTTCATGCAATTTTTGCAGTCGCTCTCAGTTTTCACTTTCTTACCTGACTCATTGATTGCATCATTCTGACTGACCTTGGTTTTAGACTCAGTGCCAGAACAAGAAACTACCTCTAGCTCTTTCGCAGCAAACACTTTGTCAACCATCTTCTTCAAATTTTCAGCTGTGAATTCTTGTGACGTATCAATAATCCCGTCATCAACCTTATTTGGCTTCAGCTCCTTCTCTTTTTCTTTTTCCTCAGCTTCTCCTCCTCCCCACCACTCTCTCTGTCTGGCTTCTTCTTCTTCTTCAGCAATTTGTTTGGTGAGGGTTTCAACATCAACAGTATTTGGATCAACAGCAATGTTTCCCTTTGGATCTAGGTAACATTCTCTATCAGCATCCCATCTTTTCGCCATTTTTTCTTCTTTGTATGTTCGAGAAATTCTAATCATCCTGTTCTGAGCTAGCATCTTTCTGTTGATGTATTTCACTTCTTCTGTTCTGGAATCTTTGAAAGGAACAATTTTTGTCACAAATGCATATCCCACTGCATCCTCTTCTGGTAGCAATTCACTCCAATCGAAACCTTCGTCATCATGAATAACATCAAGAGCTCTTGATTTTTCTTTGGGGGTATCTTCAAGCTGCTTCATTCTGGGAGGTTCAGATTTGTTCTGATGATAGATTGCTCTTTTGTAATAATCCTCTCTGAATGGATTTGCATTATCATCAGCAGGTGCGTTTCGACATTCACGTTTAAAATGTCCCTTTTGTTTACATCGAAAGCACGTAACCTTTGATTTATCAAAACCAAGTTTTGTGGAAGGTCCGCCAATAGAATGTCTGCCTGTAATCTCCATGAACCTTTGTGCACGTCTAACCGCACTAGCCATACACCACCTGATATCGATCAACTCCCTCTCTTCTGGGTCGATCTGATCATAATCCTCCTTGGTGAGGTTAGTGTTTCCAATCTTGCCCACAACAAGGCTCTCGTATGACTCTAGAACAGACACTAAAAACACCATTTGATGCTTTGCGGATTCCTCACTAAAGTTTTGTGCATTTTTCAGATCCACAACAATATTACATTGGAACAGATTCTTTGGAACTGATTGGTTTGAAGTAGTTGACGATGAACCAATATGAAAACCATTGCTTGAACTTTCTTGATTTGACGTGTTAGAACTTTCAGCTGAGAAAGCTGTCTTAGGAGACACATTCTTCGGGATCATACTTCCTCGGTAATACAGCTCAACATTCTGCTGATATAAGGAATGATTGATTTTATATGATTTCTTGATCTCCAGTTCATGACTCTCCAATCTTTCGATTAATAGATCAACCGTCAGATCTTCCGACTTTATTGTGTTCTTCAGCATCAAGGCAAAGTATTGCCAATCTTTCTCATCCGGCAACGAGTCAAACAGTTTGTCAACCAATTCTTCTCGAGAATAAATGATTCCTTGTCTTGCTAGCTCCATCTTCAAATGCCCAAATCTTTCAATCATCTTAGATACAGATTCGTTTTTCAAACATCCAATCAAATCAAACTATTTTCTTAACAACTTATTTTTGTTTTTAACTATCTCAGCACTACCCACACATTTCACTCTCAATTTCTCCCATAGATCTTTCGCATCTGTGTACTCAATCAATGATATTATATCGTCTCTCACAGACTGATGAAGCAATGCAATGCACTTTTGTTCAGCAACAAAACTTTATACATGATCAGTGCCTTCTAAATTTTCATAATCCGATCTTCTGATATTAAAACCATTCTTCAAACTCTTCCAGCTTGGGTACGCAAATGTTTTTAGCCACTCCTCAAACCTTTTAGCCCATCTATTGTATTCTTCAATCGCCATCAGTTTGGGAGGTTTGTTGTATGTCCCATAAGCACTCTCTACACTCAAAACATCAGAAAGGGTTTTCTTCGCACTTGGATTTGAAACATTTTCATTTGTGTTGTTTGATGTATCATCTCCGGTGTTTCCCGTGAAAGCAAACATGTCACTGAAAGGATTCATAAACTCATCCATCTTCACGTATCTGAAACAATAAACAAACACTAAGAAATTTTTTTGAATTTTAACAAACACAATTTCAAACAAAATCACTTCAAACGGAATCAGCTTTTCACACGAAATAAGCCTTTCAAGCGAAATAGCTATTCACACGGAATACCCACTTCAAACGAAATAAGGATTTTCACACGGAATAGTGTTTTCAAACGAAATCACCAAGCGAAATTTAATTTCGTGCGAAATTAGATTGGTTTCAAACGGAATTAAGTCAATTTGGTGCGGAATAGCTAATTTCGTGTGAACCTCTCAAATGAAATCTGATTTTGTGTGAACTCAGCAGCAGTTTCAAACGAAATTAGTGATTTCGTGTGAAACAACAGTACTTTCAAACGAAATTAGTGATTTCGTGTGAAATAACAGTGACAATTTCGAGCGGAATTATGATGACATCATCATGTCGGCCACCATTTTGTCAAATTGATCCAGATTTTGATAGAATTTTGGTCCAATTCTTTCAAGGATTCATTAAAACAGTGTTTTACATGATATATGTGAAATTCAGTCCATTTTGTCCGTTAAATTTCGTTTAATTTTGAAAAGAAGGAGTAGAAGTGATGAAAACTAGCTGAATTGGTATAAACTCTTCGTCCTGAGCTCTGATACCACTTGTTGGATCGTCGTATGACCCTAACGAGTCAATCAGAAGAGTATATGATCTATTTCAAAGGCGGAATCAGAGAAATAGACTTTAAACAACTTGATTCCTCTTAATTATCTTCTTATTAATGATTTCAAAGCTTTTACAGATCGTTTGACAAACTGGTAGCACCTCGGCTCTGAATCGGAAAAGTTACAAATGAACTTACAACACACCTATATATAGTTGAGGTAATTTCGCTTGAAAGTGTCAATGACCATTTCACACGAAATTACAAAGTTTAATTTCGCTTGAAATGGCCTGTGCCATTTCATGCGAAATTACCCAATTTCTCATAAACACTACTTTTAACCTGCTATGTGCTACTTTATCCTATCTAGACATAAGACTTGATAAAGACGAAGTTAAGAGACATTTGTGCACCAACATAATGAAACCGTTAACGAAGTTAATCAATCTGAACAAAACCATGAAGATCAATTTCTGAATAGGCAAGATATCGAGAATATCGTTGCTCAGGGAATAGCCAATGCTATTCCAGCAATCCTTGCTGCTGCCCAAAATCCAGTTGAACCTCAACAAATTATTCCTAGCAAACACACGGTGACAATTTCAGTAATAGTGTAAACGGAGGCGGAAACCATACTAATAACAACAACGATGGGATGCAAGCCCCACTCCTTAAGAAAATGAAAGCTGCAACGCCTGGTTGCACTTACAAGGAGTTTTTTTCCTGTAAACCGGGTGAATTTGCAGGCAACGAAGGGGCGACTGCTGCACTGCGCTGGTTAGAGAAAACCGAGGCGGTGATTAAAATAAGTAAATGTGCCGAGGAAGACAAGGTCATGTACGCGTCGCATCTATTTAAAGAAGGGGCGCTAGAATGGTGGAATACGATACTTCAAGCCAAGGGAAGCGATGTAGCCTATGCCATAAGTTGGGAAGAATTTAAGCGACTGGTGGAAAGAAAATTCTGTCCCGAGTATGAAAAGGAACAAATGGCAAATAAATTCTTGAACCACCGGATGGTGGATGTAGACTGTCTAGGGTATACTTCGACATTCTTCGAGTACGCTAGAGTAGTACTAACACTGGCTTCACCAGAGCCGGTGCTTATTTCCCGCTATATCTGGGGTTTAATTGGCGAAATCCGTGATATCGTTAAAGCTGCGAGACCTCGCACTATTGACGATGCTTTGGAATTAGCTAACACCTTAACTGACGGACTGGTACGTACAAGAGAAGAAAATCGGAAAAAGGAAGTGGCCCAAAAGATTACCCAAGGATTCCGTATGGGTAACCGTAGTAGTTTCAAGAAAAAGGGAACTGGGCAATCTTCCACTGTTCCATTTTGCAATACCTGCAAAAGAAAGCATTTTGGAAGATGCAAAGGGTATTGCAAGTTCTGCAAAATTCTGGGGCATCAAGAGGAAGATTGCAGGAAGAAGAAAGCAACAGTCTGCTACAACTGTGGAGAAGATGGGCATTTTAGGCCAGACTGCCCAAAATTGGTCAAACCAGCTGATAACAAAGCCAAACCTGCAGAAGAACTACCAAGAGAAACGTAAGAGCCTTCCAGTTGACTACTCAAGAAGCAGAACTAATCCCTGACGTGATAGCTGGTACGTTCCTAGTTCACGACGTTTATGCAAAAGTATTATTTGACTCTGGTGCAAACCAAAGTTTTATAAATATTTCATTCTGCCAAGCTCTTAATTTACCCTTAACCAACCTTAGGCAGATTTTTACAGTCGAAACAGCAGATGGGAATTCTGTTAAAATAGATAAGGTTTTGCGAGAAGGAAAGATAGAACTCTTAGGTCATAAATTTTCTGCAAATCTGTTACCTATGAAATTAGCCGAATTCGATATTGTGTTAGGAATGGATTGGTTAGTAGCCAACCATGCTCGAATCCTATGTGATAAAAACTCCATAGAAATCCATACACCCACAGGAGAATTAGTGGTGATTACAGGAGATAAGCCACGAAAGCCACTGAAATTCATTTCCGTAATGAAGTTGGCCAGTTATTCAAGAAAACAAGAAATAGTGTATATGATCTCAGCTATCATTAACACTAAAAATAAGGAACTTACGGAAATTCCAGTAGTATCAGAATACCCGGATGTATTACCAGAAGAACTACCTGGATTACCCCCAAATAGGGAAGTAGAATTTATGATTCATCTAATTCCTGGAACTACACCGATAGCGAAGGCACCTTATCGGTTAGCACCCACTGAAATGCTAGAATTGAAAAAGCAATTAGATGAATTATTAAGTAAAGGATTTATACAACCTAGTTCATCCCCGTGGGGAGCTCCAGTGTTATTTGTGAAAAAGAAAGATGGGTCATTGAGAATGTGTATCGATTATAGGGAATTGAATAAGGTTACAATTAAGAACCGATACCCATTACCTAGGATTGATTATCTTTTCGACCAACTTCAAGGAGCTAGATACTTTTCTAAGATCGATTTGCGCTCCGGATACCATCAATTGAAGGTACAAGAAGAAGACATACCTAAAACTGCTTTTAGAACTAGGTATGGTCGTTACTAGTTTACAGTCATGCCCTTCGGACTAACAAATGCTCCAGCAGCATTTATGGACATGATGAATAGAATCTGTAAACCGTATTTGGATAAATTTGTAATTGTCTTCATCGATGATATACTTATTTATTCCAAAAGCCAGGATGAACACTGTCAGCACTTGCATGCACTCTTAACTTTGTTAAGAAATGAGAAGCTTTACGTCAAATTCTCGAAGTGTGAATTTTGGCTGCAAGAGGTACAATTTTTAGGACACATGGTGAATCACGAAGGTATTCACGTAGATCCCTCCAAAATAGAAGCGATCACCAAATGGAAATTCCCACAAACAGCTATGGAAATTAGAAGTTTTCTTGGGTTAGCTGGTTACTATAGACGCTTTATTAAGGATTTTTCCAAAATAGCTGGACCATTAAATAAGCTAACATGTAAATCAGTTAAGTTTGAATGGGGACCCAGACATGAAAAGGCCTTTAGGATTTTGAAGCAAAAGTTAACAAACGCCCCAATTCTTGCCTTACCAGAAGGAACAGAAGATTTTGAAGTCTACTGCGATGCTTCTAAGTTAGGATTAGGATGTGTGCTAATGCAACGCAAAAAGGTAATTGCGTATGCTTCAAGGCAATTGAAAAAGCACGAAGAAAATTATACGACTCATGACTTAGAGTTAGGAGCCATAATTTTTACCCTTAAGATTTGGAGACATTATCTATACGGAAGTAAGTTTACTGTCTATACAGATCACAAGAGTTTAAAGTACATATTTAGGCAAAAAGAATTAAACACGAGGCAAAGAAAATGGATGGAGATTATAAGTGACTACGACTATGATATTCAATATCATGAAGGAAAAGCAAACATTGTTGCAGATGCCTTAAGTCGTAAGTATCATGAGAAACAACGAAGAGTTCGTGCTCTTAGATTAAATCTACAGTTAGATTTAATGGGACAACGGAAGAACATTCAAGAAACAGCAATCAAGGATGATGCTGAAGGAATGAAAGGACGAATAAAGGAATTAGAGCATGGAAATGATGGAATTTGGAGATTCCACAAAAGAAGGATTTGGGTACCTAAGCAGGGAAATTTAAGAAATCAGATCTTAGAGGAAGCCCATAAATCTTGGTATACCATGCACCCGGGAAACAATAAGATGTACTAAGATTTAAGAAATAATTTCTGGTGGATAGGAATGAAAAAGGACATAGCTAAATACGTTTCTAAGTGTCTTACCTGTTCACAAGTTAAGGCAGAACACCAGAAACCCTCAGGTCTACTACAACAATTAGAAATGCCTGTATGGAAATGGGAACTTATAACTATGGACTTTGTTACTAAGTTGCCCAAAACTAGAAAGGGTAATGATGCGATTTGGGTAATTGTGGATCGATTAACCAAATCAGCTCATTTTCTACCCATGAAAGAAACCTTCAGCATGGAAAGGTTAGCAAAGTTGTACGTAGATGAAGTAGTATCCTTACATGGAGTTCCACTCTCCAGGAAGCCATGGGGACCCGACTAAATTTAAGCACTGCATACCATCCTCAAACAGACGGACAAAGTGAAAGGACGATCCAAACCCTGGAAGACATGCTTAGGGCATGTGTGATAGATTTTGGTGGAAACTGGGATGACCACCTACCCTTAATTGAATTCTCCTATAACAATAGTTATCATGCAAGCATTGAAGCTGCCCCGTTCGAAGCACTATATGGACGAAAGTGTAGAACTCCAGTTTGTTGGGCAGAAATAGGAGAAAGTCAATTATCAGGTCCTGAAATTGTGCAAGAAACCACCGACAAGATCACTCAAATCAAGGAAAGACTGAAAACGGCTAGAGATCGCCAGAAGAGTTATGCAGACAATCGACGCAAGCCACTAGAATTTCAAATCGGAGATAAGGTACTCTTAAAAGTTTCTCCTTGGAAAGGAGTAATTCGGTTCGGTAAGAAAGAAAAGCTAAGCCCAAGGTATGTAGGACCTTTCCCAGTAATACAACGAATAGGACCAGTTGTCTACCGCTTGCAACTACTAGAGGAGTTAGCAGGGGTAGATGATGTATTTCATGTATTCAATCTTAAGAAATGTCTATCTGACAAATCTCTGGTAGTACCTCTTTAAGATGTAGAGGTAAATGAAAAGTTAAAGTTTCGTAGAGAAACCACTTCAAATAGAAGACAGAAAGATCAAGTTTCTCAAGCACGAAAGATTGGTACTAGTCAAGATCAAGTGGTATTCAAAAAGAGGACCCGAATACACTTGGGAGCTGGAATCGGAGATGAAGCGAAAGTACCCTCACTTATTCCAGTAAATCTCAAGGACGAGATTCTAAATAAGGTGGGGAGGATGTAAGGACCTTCAAAAATGTCCCAAAATGACCCATAAGTGAAAACCCGGACCCCTGAAACCCTAAAATGCATGAAAAACCAAGAAAATGTGAAATTTGGCCTTCACGTGGGCCACGTAAGACATAAGGATTGTCTACGCGGGCCGCAACAGCTCATGGAAACTCCGGATAAGTGAACAGGCCACGTGGCAGGCCTACCGGTGACACGCTAGCCCTAGTCTACGATTAGGAAGCCCTCGCGGGCGGCGTAAGAATCAAGAGGGGGCTTACGCGGGCCGCGTAAACCCCAAATTTTAGCTATAAATAACTTGGGTCATGAGCAGTTCACTGATGTCGAAAGTTTTAATCAAAACGAAGTTCTACTACTCGAAAATCATATTTACAATAACGAGGCGCTACTATGATACTGGGTATTTATTAACTTGATAGCTGCTACGATTCAATGTCCGATCGATTGAAACTATCCAAAGGATGTTTAAGTGCTGCCTAAATTAGGGCTATACTTTGTCATTCGTCGTGAATACGATGGATGTTTAAGTATTGAACTTTGTCATTCATTGTGAGGGTTTTAATCTCGTGAGTTATCGTAAATGCTGTATTAGTTACTGACCTAGTTCGTATGCATTGTTATTTAAATTAGGTTACAAGGCTAATCAGTAGGCTAAACTCTGCCCGTTTAAATCCGCAATGTGAGTCATTCTCTTTTTATCAATAATGTTTTACAATACTTCAATCATTTTCAAAATTTATAATTACAGGGATTAAGTCGTGGTTATCCTGAATCACTGGCTAGTGGGGTATTGTGCACATTACTAATTTCTCACGGTTAGGCAAATAAATCCTAACAGTGATAATTATCACTACTTGGGTGAAAGGACCCAATAGTGGTATGACCATCGTCACCAGGAGGTGACACGAAGCCAGATAAAAATAAGATAAAAGCCATTGTAATCGCTCTTATGCTGTAATTTATAACTATGTGTCGTTTTATCAAATTTGAGTGACTCACCAGTATTTCCCCGCTGATAAAATATTTTTAAAACATGTTTCAGGTGACTACTGTGAACCAAGGAAAAGTGCTACGGAGCACTAACAAAGGTTGAAGTAGTGGCTCAGTTAAACAAATAAACATGTTTTGTAAATCAGGGAATTTCCTTGTGAAATTCCTCTCTTGTAAATTACGGGGTTTATCCCGATTTATGAAATAAAATAATCGGGCATTTCAAGTTTTAAAGATCCTGTTAAATCTTCCGCTGTCAACTCAATTAATAAATACCACGGGTTTCTGTCCCGCGGCTCCTGGACCGGGTAAAACCGGGACGGGGGCTGTGACAACAATCTCAACCCAAAACATAAATTTCACAAATTTAACAATTTGACAAATTTAGAAATCACTGGCAGGTATCGTTTAATCATCAACAACTTACTTTTGGGTAGATTTATTTATAACAATTTTCATTTCAAAAACAATCTCTCCCAACCCAATGTTCATCATGTTTAGCACTCGAAATTTTGAAAATCAGCTCTTCAACATCAGTTGTCGAAAATCTTTTTGGACTTTTTCAAAAACTTATGCTAAAACACACTGAAAATCTTTTTGGATTTTTTTATTTTAATGAAAAGCCGTAAAGACAATATTTTTGTGAGTTTGTGTAAGAGGATCATATCAGTTTATGAGACAAATCACCAACACCGTTATGCTTTAAACATTTTAAGTTCTAAACGATTCACCTAGATTGTCAGTATACTGACCCACTTAAATTTTCACACAAAGTTCAACTGTTTCGAGATACGAGATTTAGTGTTTTAAGAACTTAAACTTATTCACGTGTCCCACCTCAGAATATACTCCCGTATCCAGACTCCTATATTCAGTCTTACAGGTGAATGTACACTAATGATATCTGTAAGGGGTTAAATGCGAGACCATGAGAGCTCAGGCTATTGTTTCCGCAAAATCAGAGAGATGATGGTTCGACTTTCGGTGTGTTCCCTTTAGAGAATCTTTTCTTCAATAGCACATGATTAACATTTTTCAGAGTTTCATCATTTTTTTATGCTGAGGGTGGGCTTTAAGATTAAACTAGTGTAAAGTATTATACGAGGACTAGGCTATTACTCCCGCAAAATCAGAATTCCCGGTATAATACCCCAGATATCACCACGCACAAAGACCTAGTATGTCAGAAATAGAAAGCCCTTCAAACAAGATTTCTGGGGTTACCTATATATTCGAGAGATGTTCCCCACGAAATAAGTAAGTTTGATATTTAGTTTTATATCTCGAACACAATCTACTAAGCGTGTAAAAACCTACTGGCATATCATCAGTGAGACCGTTTATCACATCTTAACTTTCCAATTCTTTAGCATGCTGTGATAGTCCACTGATGTACTATCATTTCCTCTTTTTCACAACAAAACTCGTTTTTTATTTTACCATGTTTTTAACTTTTTAGATTTTATCATGTTTTTGGCTTTTTCAAATTTTCGAAATTTCTAAAATTTTTACTCCCCCTAAAATCAAAAATATGTTTCAATATTTGATTTTCAAGGAAATTTTGAAAACAAACTGTACAAATAAACTGACAACTGTTGTGAATTGCTTCAAATCGCCATCCACTTGGCATAAACAATCAGAACTCCCCCTGACAACAAACTATTTTCCCATTATGATTTCAAAACACTTAAGTTTGTTTTAATCAAAATGGTTTTTCTGGAAAATTAGTTTTGTTGATTTTACCACTTGTAGGAATAGGGATTGTCATCACATTGTTTTCTCAGCCATTTAAATGAAAGTTAAATCAAGTTCAACTTAATGACCTTGATTAACCACTAGTCGGTAAAAACCCCTTTTTCAACCACTTGTAGGTTTTTCAAACAATCATTTTCCAGAATGATGCCGATTCCTGCTCCACGATTACCAACTTGGGAGCTCCGGCAAGTCCAGAGTTTAGTCATGATAGGTTCTATCCCAGTTACTAACCTGGGATGACCCATCTTCATCTGGTTTCTTCGTTTTCTTTTCATAAAATTCCTTTACCCCTTTGACCTTCCCGTCAATCATTTTTCCAAAAATGTTTAGAACTGTGGGGTTAAAAGCTTTTTCAACATTAAATTCTTTCTTTTCAGAAAAAAATTGATTTGAAATTTCAATTTTGCCAACTTTTGATTTTAAAATTTCAGCCCGCAATGGTGGAAAATTTGCATCATCCAAAGGCGGAACTGAATTTTCACCTTTTAGCTCAACTTGTGGCTCCTCTGACTTTGACGAGTCAGATTCATCACCAGAACTAACATCTGATTTCTTAACAACCCACTTTTGGTTGTTAAGATTCACCTTTTTTTGTAAAAACTTTTTGAATACTCACCAACCTTAAACTTTGAATATTTGAAAACTTTAAGTTGTTTGGTTGGTGATTCATTGTCAACCATCTTTTCTTTCAGTTTAAGAGACTCTCCCTGTTTTGTTTGGATTCCCTTTGGACAATTCCTGGCAATATGACCAACTGTTTTGCATTGAAAACAGGTTCTCGTCTCTTTTTTCTTCTGAGCAACTTCCTTCTTCATTCCATCTTGCTTCTTCGCAAGGAATTCTTTGTTTGTCTGCTTCCTGAAAAAATTTTCTTTTTCTTCTTCTGATGATGTCCCTGAAACAAAAACAGTTTTTGGTTTATAAATTTTCTCATTTTTATAATTTTTTGATGGAATAAAACCTAATCCCTTCTTTCTGAAATTACCGTTATGGTTTGGTTTCTTTCGATAACCTGAACCAGAACTGTAACCCTTTTTCTTGTTTAATCTTTGTTGAACCCTTGAGGTGTAAGGTCTAGGCTTTTTAGAAAGATTTACATCTTTTATTTCAGAAATATTAAGTTCTGTTAGTTTGAAAACCTTTTTGATCATTTCAGTTTTAACACCTCTTATTGGAAATTCTTCATCAGAATATAATTTGTCAGAATCATTCAAAGTATATGCTACATTGAATGTTTCATCATTCAAATTATTTTGCGATAGCAGAAAATCTTTATTGTAAACCCGTTTGTCCTTTTTGACTGATGGACTTGACGTGTCGGACTCAAACATTGACTTTGACTTTGACTCCTCCGTTTCATCTTTATCCAACACCTGATCGACAACTTTCTTAATTATCTCGGACTCATGATCAGTGTCGGATGATGTGAAAGTGACATCAATGTTGTCTGGTAAGGTATCTGAAGGCTCAGATTCCCACTGTAAGTTGGTTGCCTTTTTGACTCTTTCTGAATTTGGATTTCGTGGAGAATATCCATTTTCAAGCGGGGGTGGACACTTATTATAGCCAAAACTTTGTTTCTTACCAGAATTCTTCACTTCAGTATCCTCTTTTGTTTCGGAATTCTTCACTTCAGATGTTTCTTTTTCAAATGCCTTCATGCCTTCAACTGTAGGGTAAATCCTATCAATCACATAAGAAGAACATGAGTAACTTTTCAACAACTTGTTTACTCTTTCAGTTTCTATCCTTTGTATTTCTAATTTTTGTTCAAGCTCAGCACACATCCCAATGTAATAATTGACCATGTCCTGCTTTATCATGTATGCTCCATTGAGTGTCTTCATAGCTGTAGCTTGTTCACTGCTTGACTCATTATATTGATTCATGGCTTTGTTTAAGACATCATACGATTCTTTCAACCTGTTCATGTTATGAATCAACTCATTGTTTTGCTTTTTCAAAATCTCACAATTTTAACAATTCTCAGACACCTTTTCTGCAACAGCTTCCTTTTTAATCTCAAAAGCTGGAATTTCTTTCTGCTTTATCACTCGAACCTCTTCTTCATCATTCTTACCTTTTCTTCTTTCTGCATCTCTCTCGGATTGAAATTTTAAAAGCTCTTTCATTCTATCTGCCCAATAATCATCTTCACCATCTTGTTTTTCAACCTTCTTCTTTGCCATTCGAGCCCTTTCAGCATCTCTCTCAGCATCCCTCTCGGCTAGATATTTTAAGTGCTCTTTCATACTATCTGCCCAATACGAATTATCATCATCACTGTCTTTAACAACTTGAGCAACAAAAGCTTTAGCCTTTAAGATCTCTTCATCCGGACAATACTTATCCCAGCTAAAACCTTCTGGCAATCTTTCATCCTCTTGATTAATTAGATAAGCTTTCTTTGGTTCTTCAATCTTCTTTCTTGCATGTGAAGTTTGTGGCGATTGTTGATACGGCTGTTGAGCAACTTGATGATAAATCGCTTTCCGATAATAATCATTGTTGTTGAAAGGATTTTGAGCTCCACTTGCTTCGCGGTTTGTGCATTCTCTCTTGAAATGCCCTTTCTCCCTTCAACGAAAACAAGTAACTTTAGATTTGTCAAATCCTAACGTAGAAACATTTGCATCACGGAAATCATCTCTTCCCGTAATCTGTTTAAACTTTTCAGCTCTTCTCAACACACTAGCCAAACACCACTTTATATCCATTAACTCCATCTCCTCAGCATCGATCTGATCGTAATCCTCTTTTGTCAACATTAGATTTCCGATCCTTCCTGCAACCAAACTCCCATAAGAGTCTAACATAATTACCAACAAAGACATATGACTTTTGGCTACTTCTTCAGAGTAATTTTGATCATTCTCAAGATTTAGTGCAATGTTGCATTGTAGAACTTTGCCACTCTTTGTTGCTGAAAAATTTGGATCGAATGATGGATATGAAGAGAATCCGGTTTTGCTACTTGATCCCTGAGATGAACTTCCAGACGAGCTTTTTGCATTGAAAGCAGTTTCAATCTTTGGTGCAATGTTGGTCTTATCACTAACACCACCTTTATAATATAGACCAATGTCTTGTTCACCATCATAATTCTTCATTCTTGCTATTTTTCGTTGTTCCATCTCTTGAGCTTTGAGTTGTTCAATAAAATCGCTCAGAGTTAGATTGTCAAATTCAGGTTTATTTTTCAACATCATAAGATACGTGCCCCAAACATCATGTGGCAACGCATCGACCAACTTTTCAATCAATTCTTCTTTATCTTTATTGATGTTCAATCTTATCATATTCTTCACCAAATTGCAATATCTTTCTATAATCTCCTTGGTGTTTTCAGTTTTTAGTCCACGAAATAGGTCAAATTCTTTCTTCAAAAGCGACATCTTGTTCTTGATCATCTCTTTACTTCCAACAAACTTTGATTTTAATTCTTTCCATATCGAATGAGCACTTCCGTTGTGTTGAAGTAAGATCAAGATTTCTTCCTTAATAGCTTGCTGCAAGAGACTAACCATCAACTTTTCATTTTTGTATTTCTTTTTCTCATCAACATCTAGATCTCTAATGTCAACTTTCTGTCCGTTGTCCTTAACCGGTCTAATATATCGAAATTCAGTCCCATGCATCTAGGTAATATGCTTGAACCCAATTTTCAAAACGTTCGGCCCATCCACTATACTCCTCAATACTCATCAGCTTAGGCGGTTTTTGCGTGGTCCCTGTTTCATTTTCTAGCATTGTATTCTGAGTTATAGTGATCGGACTAGCAAAGGCATTGTAGAACTCGTTTTCCACGATTAGGTATTTGAAAGTTCACAAAATCAGGCTTTTCAAATGAAATGGATTTCTTCAAACGAAATGCTTCTTCAAACGAAATGAACTTTTCAAGAGAAATAAACCCTTCAAGCGAAATAGACTTTCAAGCGAAATGGACTTTCAAGTGAATTGGACAATTTGGTGCGAAATGAACCCAATCTTCACCAATCCGTACGAAATGGAATGTAGTTTCAAACGAAATGACAATTGGTGCGAAATGAAGGTCTATCTTGTGCGAAATGGGTGAAATTTCAAACAAAATGGGTCTATCTCGTGCGAAATGGGTGCAATTTCAAACGAAATGGTCCTTGGTGCGAAATGAAGGTCCGTTTCATGCGAAATGAAAGCAAAGTCAAACAATATGATATCCAATTCGTGCGAAATGGATCTGACATCACACAATCAGACAGTTTTTGATAAAATTGATCAAGTTTTAAGCCGATTTAAGGTCTGATTCTTTCAAGGATTTGTTAAAACAGTGTTTCGCACGTTATATGAGAAAATCAAGCCATTTTATCCGTGAAATTTCTTTTAATTTGAAAATGTGAAGAAAGTGAGTAGAAATAAGAAATTTTCAGCTGAAATGGTAAGACTCTTCCTCCTGAGCTTTGATACCACATGTAGGATCGTTTGCACGACCAAAACGAGTCGTTCAAAAGAGTTCTAACCAATACAAAAGGCGGAATCAGACGTATCGGAGTTATTTCAGCTGGTTTACACTTAGATTCACTTAATCTGTCTCTTGTATTGATATCAGATCATTTTACAATTCTGGAGACACTTCGGCAGAGCTTCGCTACCGGAATCGAAAATGTTACAAATGATTTGAACAAGGCTACTATATATAGGCTCTCCATTTCGCACGAAACAGCCTCACACGAAATGGCTTCACCATTTCGTCACCATTTCGTGTGAAATGGCCCTTCCCATTTCGTGCGAAATGGATCCAACCTATATGTTTCTCATTTTTCTCGTACAACATGCCCTGATCTATTTAAACTATTACAAGACTCGATACAAGACGAAGTCGACAGACATATGCACCAACAAGAAGTGTTTGGCTATCTTATCTCATGCGAATTTTTATCACAACTGCGTATATTACTTTGGGCATACACGAAAACATCAATGGCTCAAAATTAAGAAACGTTGTAGACCTCCAAGGCTTGTCACAACCAAGTGCACAGCCGGGTCAAAAACACAACCAAAGCCTAAAAAACGCCAAATAAATACTTCATGCCCACATAAACACGAAATAATTGAAAACATGGTAAACAAACATTGTAAAACCCCCAAAGCTGAACACAGCCGGGTCAACACAATAACCTGTAACTCGATCACTTCGTACACATGAATCAACCTGTGCGCTTAAACAACATAACAAATGTTGTAAATAACTCAACACAACCTGTCAGCGCCACCACTCATTCGTGATACCTAATCAAAGTAATTACACATGCACATATTATAACAATAACAAAATTCACAGGAAGCAAAGCCAAATATTAACATAAAATATGTTAAATACAACAAAATAATAATAGATATGTCAACCATGAGCAAATTGTTCACAAAGTATTAAGGTAAATTGTTTAGGAAACTGTCAAGTAGTTACAAGGCTATCAAGCCCATACACGGCGCACAGGCCGGACACCATCACTCCGGGTGGCTAGTGCCGGCACCCCCGGTTCAATGAGTTTCAACTCCAAGAGCTTCCTTCAACAAGGTAATGCCGTCAGGTTTCCGGGATAGCTTGTCGACTGCCTTCACAATACCAAACTCGATGAATTCAAAGTCACGATGTTTCTCAGCATAGGCAGCACCATAATCTTCCTTGTACAAATCAAAATGATACTCTTTCTCCTTATTTACAACTGCTGCTCTACCTTCGCTGTAACCGTCCTTCCGCCCACTATTATATGCCGCTTGACCCAATTCAAACATATAGTTGGCAAGCTCATGAGATTTTACAATGCGTTCAGAAATCTGCAGAAAGGAACAGAAACATGAGAGGGATAACAAAGATCAACTAACTGCAAACACACACAAAGGAAGTTACCAGAGGCACCGCGCGTGCAAGTAGCCACTTGCAATCAGCAGACATTTCCTCAGCTAGAATCTCAGAAGCCTTGCTTTCAGCGATTTTTTCCTCAACAAACTTTTCAAGCTTAACTATGCGCTCGACATACTCCCGCTATCTCTTTTGGTGCGCAACACGCTCTTCTTCAGCTTCTTCACTGATTTTACGCTTCTCTCCCGACAATCGCACGATGACATCACGCTGGGCTTGCAGCTCCTTTTTGGTCCGTTCACAAGCGACCTCCCACTCCTTCTGCTTGTTGGAGTTAACCTGTTTCTCTTGTGCAAGTTTTTGCTCCGCATCAGACACCCTCCATAACAAGCCCTTCCTCTCGGCATTGAACTTATCCCTTTCCTCAGCAAATGCTTTCTTTTCATTTTCAAACTCAAGAGTATCCTCCCCCATCAGCTTCCATTCTCAAACAATCTCCTGGGAGGTAGCAAAAAAGTTGACCCCGTCATGAATATGATCATCCAACAGATCAAACAGGTTGCGCCTTTTTTGAAACAACCTCTCAGCTGGGGGGAGGGACAAGGAGAAGAACTCTGGGCAGTTATCATGATCATTCATCCGGGAGCCTTGAGTCAATTTCCACCGAGGAGCATGCGGCAGATCATCACATCCCGGGTTATGGGTATCCCAGGACCCAGCTTAGATATTTTCAAACTCAGGACTCCGGGGTACCCCCCCCCTGAGGTATCACCACCACCAGAACCTGGTGGACGTCTGGTATAGATGGTTTGGCGAGGTGTAGCCTCACTAGACTCTGCCTCGGTGTCAGCACCCTTACATCGACCATCATCACCAGTACCAACTGCACCACCAGCACCACCTGCATCACAAGCTCCACCTTCTCCGACTTGTTCAACTTCCACATAACCTTGTTTCTCTTTCTCACCCAGATCCTCATGGGGGGGGACCAAAATTCCGAGAAGGAGGAGAGGTAGGAGGAGTAATCTTTGAAATGTCAATCCTACGGGAAGCTTTACCCGACTTAACACCTGTCGCCAGACAGCCATGACACTCAAAACAAGAACGAAAAGCAACCAACAAGACTTATAAGTGAAAAAGTCTTTACCTCGAGAACCAGAAGCAACATATATCTCCTCCAAGAGATTACCACGATTCGAGCTAAAAACACCCATGTCAATCTCAGACTCCGAGGGCGCAGGAGGAGTTTCCTTCTGAAGTTTAGCTCTCTTGGCAGCAAGAGCAGCAGCAGCTTGTTCATCAAGCTCTTTCTTCTTATCCTCAAGAACCTTTTTCTTCTTCATGATCTCTGTCAATGTTTCATCATCCTCAGGGTCACGCTCAGTACGCTTACCCCCTGCACCTAAACCAGATAGCGTATCAGAAACGACAACATAATCCAGGAAAGGAAGGGTAGAAGGTCGCTTATGAGGAGCCTCAGTAACATTCTCCTCAGCCTTCTTCTCTTCTTCTCAGACCTATCCAGCTTCTTCTTCTTCCTGGTTTCTAACTGCTCAACAGTTTCCACCGGAAGATCAACATCAACATCAACAGGCTCATTCACGGGCTCATTAACAACCCCTTGCGCCAGACCTGCACGCGGGGAATGAGGGGTTAGGCCTTCACGATATCTGTCAGAACCCTCACTCGAAAGGACAATAACCTCCTCTCGAGTGGGGTCAGTAATACAATCAAAATCTTCTTCATCATCTTCACCTAAGATAGTATTCGCATAGGCAGCAAAACTATCACTAGAAGGGTGCAAGAAATAGCCTCGAATTTGGTCTAACCACACCGGTTTATCCTCAGCAAACACCGCTTCAATCATGGCACTGGCAGCCTTCGGATCAAGAACGTTTAACAAACTATACCCAACTGAAAAATACAAAAACATGAGGAAGAGCATAACAAAATAAGAGGAGAACACAAACAAACGAGCAACACTAAATACCTTTGCCCTGATAACCATAAACAAGGACACCCCTAGGGTTATTTGGGACACATAGCATGCTCATACCAGGACCCACCAACGCTCTCTCCTCAATCTGACAAATAGAAGTAGCTTTCCGTGTCAACGTCTTATACCATTCTTCCTCAACAAAATTTATAGTCACATCTATCTTGGGAATCCCTTCACTCTCCGCCCGGTAATGCATGTCCACCGGAATAACCCCACGGCGAATATAAAAGAACTTTTGTTTCCAGTCGTGCACACTTTTTGGTGGGTTGGAACTACAAGGGATAACACCACTGGTCCAGGAGTTAAAGGAGTAAAACCCACCGGTGTAAATCACGTTGTAAAAAACGTTAAACATCTCAAAGGTCGGCTTAATACGGTTGGCCCTGCATATAAACTCGAAATGTGTAAGACGAGGAAGCCCCAGGGCGTTGATTTGAGAAATATGCAGCCCATAATTCGTCAACACTTCAGCAGTAAATTTGGTCATAGGGAGACGGAAGTTACCCTCCTGGAAGAAGGCCGCATATAACGCAATATAACCAGGAGGGGTCTCCAGAGCGGTAGAATTTGGGGTCGGAACTGAGAACCCCACTCAGGACGAAAACCCATATCTCTAACCAAGTTTTGGAATTCTTCTTCTTTCCAACTTATCGCCGCCCGGTCAGGACCCGGAGGATTCCTACCCTTGTACTTTCTCTTCTTAGTCGAAGGATTGGCCCCAGTAGACATGGTGTAAGAAGATGAAAAGAGAAGATACGGATGAACTTGGAATAGGAGAAAGGTAGAGAAGATGAGAAGGAGATGGAATTCAAATTTTGAAAGTGAAAGAAAATGGAGGAACCGCCTTAAATTTATACCCATCGCATTAAATGCGATGGGTAGTGGGCCGTCAGGAATACAGGCGGACATCCAACAGGGAGATGACACGTCATAAGGAAGAGAAACAGTCATCTCTTTTTTCGGGAAAGTAGGCGACACATACCTGACAACATGGGAAAAAGCAACTGACGCCACTGAAAAGGCGACTGTTCACCTCCGACATGTCAGAGACAACGAACAGTCACATCAATTGTCTTCACTCCAAAAAAAGGAAACTTCTTTCAGAAGCTACCAACACACCATGCGCCACGCATCCAGTTGGCTCAACTTTGTAAAGTTTCCAACACGCCACGCGTCCAGTTGGCTCAACTTTGTAAAGTTACCAACACGCCATGCGACACGCGTCCAGTTGGCTCAACCTTATAAAGTTACCCACACGTCACGCGCCACGCGTCCACTTGGCTCAACCTTACAGAATCACCATTGTACGCCATGCGCCATGCATCCACATGACTCAACCGCGCAGGATAAGCGACATGCATTAAACAACAACAACCACAACCCTTGTAAGTCCAGAATTCCTCCTAGACGATCAACTCAACTAGAAGGCACACTGGACTGGGGGGACTTGAAGAGGTACGGTCCCAATTCTTTGCCCACATGGAAAGGACCACACCACTTTTTCATCCAACATGGCGCCTACATCAGCAAGTGAATCCAGAAGCTTCTAGAAGCTTCTGGAGGACGTCAAGGTGGCACCAAAGATGCTCCTCCCGACAGGAAGGACGACACGTGTCACCAGTCACCCAGCGCCATGTAGACCTGCAACAAATCCAGGAGCAGATCGACAACAGCAGTACAATTCCTCCAGCACGGACAAATATCGACGCGCCACGTGGACCACTATCCTGGACGCGACAGAGGAGACCAAGAGGATATTCCCCTTGGTCGGACAGCTGGCGTCCGACAACAGCTGGCAAGGCTGCTCCTCCCTCCTTCACCCTCCGGCTATAAATAGGACCCTTCATCATTCAGGTTATTCTATTTGATTCTCCACTCTCTCACACTCAACACACACTGCTTTCTTCATCGGAACAGTACTTATTCTCACGCCGGAGCCCGGTTAAGAGCGAAACCCCCATAGTCCCCTCTTAACGAGCTAACGGTGTTGATGTTTTGCAGGACCTAAGTCATTTGCCGAGTAAGGAAGGAGATTGAACCCACAGAAGAAACAATCCAGCTAGTTGACCATCGGTGTTAACTAGTGTTTCATCAGCAGTCAATTTTTCAAATTATATAGTAATCAAGACCAAGAAGGTACAAAAAGACGAAGTAAAAAAATACAACGCAAGCTTGTTTGACCAGCGACATAATCATCTGCACTGGCTGAAGGGTTGATAAAAATAAGTTGCATGCTGGTCAAGACGTGGCCTAGTCTCATCTTGTGACAAAATTCTTAACTGCAAAAAATAATATAGGAATACTTCAAAAATTTTAAAAGGGTTGATAAACATAAAAAATACTAAACTTACCAATTCTAGTTGCAAGAAAAGCCAATCCCGAGAAAAACTGACCGATTGTATCAAGAATCTAGAGAGCAATGCATGCCAATTGTTTTCGTTTATTACCTACCGACACAAATTGTTAGTTGGTAGTTGTATTAATTAGTTAGTTGATAGTTGTACTAATTAGTTTAGGCTCTGGTATGTTATATTTATTTATTTGTTAGTCCCTCTCTCCTCCTATACATAGAGAGGCTCATTGCTTGTACGTATAGAATCTTATGCTAATTTCTCTTTTTGAGTTACAATTATGGTATAAAATACACACCCCATTTAATTTATAACATAAAGTAAGTTGTAAAAAATAAAATATAATATATAGAAACGGGATTAGGAGAAAACGTCCAAAAGTGTGAGAACGGTGAGAACGCATCCTGGCCCAACACGTGGCGCGGGACATGATCAGGGTCCGAGGGGTTTTTTTTGTCTTTTTAGTATTCTTCTCCTTTTCTGATTTTCGCGTTTGACATGCTGCTTTATTTTTTGCGTGCAATATAATTTTGACGTTATCTAGAATCATTAATTACTTGGCGTTTTATTGTTTTTCTCAGATTTCTTATCGTTGAATTAATTCCTTTTGTGTCACATAGTTAATTTTTTGCCGTTATGGCTTTTTCCATGTCATTTTTTGGCGTTTTGGGTCTTTTTGTTAATAATTGATTACCATAGATTAATATTTTATAAAATTACAATAATACGAAATCAAAATAAGCTAATAGTCTTCCGTGGGTGGGATTACATCAGAGATGTACCCATCACTTTGTTTATCACTTTCTTCAGATTCATCATCATCAAATTTTAGATTTGCGTATAACGCCATTAGCTCGTCTCTTCTTTGTTGCAGCCTATTCTTGAATATCACTGCATGTAACGCCTCGTATTTTCGTAGTTTTATATTTTTAAAAAAATTCAAGTTCGATTTCTATTTTCAGAAAATCATATCGAAAAATGGAATAAAAACATAAAACGACGCATTTTTACGCGACATCAACGACTACCGACACTATTTTATATATTTTTAAATTAAAAAAATTATAATTTACGACGTTACAGAGAGTTCGGATTTTTTTATAACGGGTCACGTAGGAATTACGGGCCATTTAAACGCACGAGATTGGGCTTGTGGGCTTGTGGGCCTTGGGCCCAAGCCCAAAGCCCACTAACTAAACCTAGTATTTAAGTGTAGTAAACCCTACTATTCTCACTTTCATTCAGCCGCTACCTTGGAAATTCCTCTCATTTTCTTTGTGTCTGCAACCTTATCTTCAAGACAACCCCATTTCTTCTCCATCTCTTCAATTTTATACACAGATACATAAAGAACAAGAATATTGTTTACTCTTCACAACACATACAAACAACACTTAAAACCTTCCCATCCCCCTCGAGTTCAGATCAGCGACCACCAAAAAGGAGCCGGTAAACCGGCGGTTCACTCTGGTCAGGCGAGACACCCTCCTCCTCCTCCTCTGATGACCACTCGAGAAACCCCCTCCCTTCGGCGCTGTTCCTCCTCCGACAGCTACCACTCACTCAGCCGACATCTGCAACCCCACCCCCTTTCCTTCGATCTGTGTAGCGACCACCACCACCACCATCTGGTGGTGGCACGACGACGAAGCAGCAGAGAGAGCATACGGGAGCGAGAGAGTGTCGTAGGAAAGAGAGAGACGGAGAGAGAAGGATTTCCGACGCCGCTACCGCCGCTCACAGCGATGGTGTTCTTGGATTCCGATGAATCACGCTGAAAAGATGTTGAAGATGGCGGTGATGATGTTGAAGACGGAGCCACATCGACAACAACCGACTTAAGTTTGACTCAAGCTTCGGTTCTGGTTTGAGTCTCGGTTCGAGTTGGTTGAGTTTTGATATGAGTTTCGGTTCACTCAGTTCTCTTAGGTGACGATTTGGTTCAGTTTTGGATTGTTGCGGGTGAACTCGGGTCAGTTTTGGTGTCGGGCCAAACCGGGGCAGAACTGGTCAAACAGTCAGACCTAGTCAACTGGTCAATCTACGGGTCAAGGTTGGTGTTTGGACAACTTCAGTCAACTGAGGTCAAACTCAGTCAACCCGAGATACCGTAAAACCTTTATAACGCGAGTTTCATTTATATTGTTCATATATGACTTAGTTTAAAGGCGAGCTCGAACCGTCGTATTATAGTTTATGCTTGTTTAGTATTCGGCTACTTTATAAAAAAATATTCGTATAAGGTAATTGAATTAATTAATGTTTCATTGAGGAACCAAACTTGATATGATTTAAATTTTTACATAGAGATCTTATATTTATATACCTCGTTATTGAATTGGAGTTTTGAAAAAATTATAACGACAACTTACATTGTCGGGATCATCCAAAAACAGAGGAAACTCTGCCCGTTTTTCGTAAAAACCCACATTTTGAAAAGTGTTCATCATACCTCAAAGCCAAATGAATTCAAGTAATCTTTAAAAAAATAAATAAATGTAAATGTATATTTATTTTAATATTACTTCGGCAACCCCTAATATTTATATACCTTCATTTACTCATGTATGATGACCTTGGCGTTGCGATATCAACTCTTCAACTCTTCACGGGATTATCAAGGAATGCGTTGCGAAACAGTGAGCATACTTTACGTTTTAACGCATTTTCGGGGTGCAACATGTATACCAAATCCACTTTACACCATCGATTATAATCAAACACTCAATTCATCGAGCACGTTCGTTGTTATGCTTAGGTCGTTAATACCTGTTAGTTTCAACTTGTATTCCCATGATATTGTTATGGTTAGGCTGTTTATGGATGCTAGTTTAAAAATCATAATTTCATACTATTTGCTATGCTTGAGTTGTTTATGTATACTCGTTTCGACGTGAATAATTGTTGGGATTGAACCCTATCAGAGGAACAGATAATTAAAGCCAAAACTGGAAAGAGAGCAGTGGATCCAGAATAAGCAGATGTTATGTAATCAAGTCTCTCCCCTTGAAAGTGGTTTCAACATCTGCTGACCTCCTATCTACTGATCGGTACAACTGCTGACCTACAACTGCTGATCACGTCAAAGACTGATGAAGACTAAAGCCCTGCTGTTCAATCTACTGCCTTGAGTCAAGCACTGCTGGGTTCACATTAGTGGAAGGATTAAGCAGTAGTTTAGTTTGTCTTTATGTAATGAATTGTAATAACAGTTGTTAGCATTGCAGTACTTGTATAGATCAAAGGTTAGAGTTTGTTAGGAGGTTAGATGTCACTTTCATGGTGACGTCAGCAAAGATGCCACAGTGGTTTGTTCGTGCCTATAAATTGAACAGTACCCTGTACTGTTCTATTAGCTCTTCACCATCTTCTTCCTACACGAACAAATCACAGTGAGCTCAGGCTGAGGGGGAGTTTGTGACATACATGCAAGTGTAATCGTTGAATGAAATAAATTCAATCATTCAATTCATTGTTGAAAATGTGTGTTCAAAGCAATTCTCCTGTTTGATTGTGAAAAGTTTGTTTCCATTATTTTCCGCTGCACTACTCATTCATTGATCATCTTAATTCAAACGTAAAACACAATCAAAACCAAACTCAGATCCTAACAATCGGTATCAGAGCTTGGACAGTCAAATTTGATTTAACAATCATTTTGACATAAATAGTTCAGCTCACAATCGTTGATACTGATAGTTTGTTCGTTTTGTTGAAAAACAGAGCAAGGTTTAATCACCATCAAAGTTGATTAATCAGTGCCTGTAAAACAACCAGGATGACGTCACAATCACAAGATGATAAGAATAACATTGGCTCTCTTTTCAAACCACCCATGTTTAAACGTAATGGATACAACATCTGGGAGACAAGGATGGGTCACATCCTTGCTCAACAGAACACTGGATGTTGGAGATCTGTTGTTTTTAGGCCCCATGTTCCTATGGTGCCAAGTGCTGAGGATTCAAAGAAGTTCGAACCTAAAAAACGTGAAAACTATACTGAAACTGACTTTCAAAAGTTCGAACTCGATGCCAAAGCATTTAGCATCATAGCATCTGCATTACCCATTGAGATCTATGCTGGACTGTTACATTGTAACAGTGCCAAAGAGCTATGGGATGCACTGAAGGAATAGTTTGGGGGAACGGAAGAAGTTATTGAAAACAATAGGGAAATTCTGAATCAGCAGTATGAAACATTTTGTCACATCAAGGGTGAATCATTGACTCAGCAGTTTGAGCGATTCAATTGTCTCATTAGTGAGCTAAGACTTGTTAAAGTTACATTTCCAAATTCAACACAAAATAGCAGGTTTCTTAGATGACTGCCCGAAAAATGGGACACCATTGCATTTGTTACAAGAAATTCTGCTGAGTTCAAAGTTCTGACCCTGACCCAACTTCATGGTAGACTCCTGACCTATAAAAGGGAGTTAAACCAGAAAAAGAAGTTGCAAGAGTCTGGCAAAGTTGCTGATCATTATTCATTTGGCAGCACAGCTCTTTTTGGTCAGGAAGAATCTGGTAGCAGTAGTAAGGATCAGAGTTATGATCATTTTATTGATATAACTGCTGGTGGAAATTTTAACAACTCTGATTCTCACTCTGCAAATTATGCCTTCACTGCAAATTGTGAAAACCAGATGTTAGATAACTTGTGTTTTAAGCTCAATGATTTGCAACACTTTGATCCCACTGACTTAGAAGAGATGGACATTTTGCATCAATTGGCTTTGCTGAGTGTAAGAACAAGCAAATTCTACAAAAGAACAGGGAGAAAATTCCCAGGGTTACATGGGAATTTAAAAGTGGGGTTGGATACGTCAAAAAATAAGTGCTATAAGTGCAATAGGCTAGGTCATTTTGCTAGGAAATGCAGGAGTCAAACCACTGGTCCAATAATAACTCATCCCAGCTCAAACCCTAGACCACAACATCAAAGCACTGTGCACTATACCCAATATACCCCTGCAGCTCATGTTAACACTTCTCACTATGCTGCAACCCCTGTGCCTGTGCATTATGTTCAAACCACTGTTCCACAAATTCAGTATGTTCAAGCCCCTGTCCCTCAGGCACAAGTGCAACCTGCTGCACGTCAACAAGCTGCTCTAACAGTGGTACAACCAGATCAATAAAGCTTTTTCACCCAAGGCTTTGTTGACTGGAGCAGCATGCCTGATGAGCTTGGTGATGAAAATTTTGCACTCTATGCTTTTATTGATCCTTCTAATGATGAATTTTGTTTGATGGCATTAGAGTCAATACCAGAAGGGGTAGAAACTGAAGGTGAACAGCTAAGTGCTGAAACAGTGGATGAAGTGGCTGAAGAAGTGGTTACTGCAGTTGCTGGTGAACAACTGCTGGGAGAAAATTCAGAAACCCTGATTGAACCACTGTCTGACCCCTGGTCCAAAGAAGACACAGAAGAAAAGGAAGAGAAGATGGCAGGTGATGAAGAAGTTAGAGCTGATGAAGAAGGTGATCATCAATGTGATTGTGCCATGATGGCTGCTGCTAAGGTATCACCTCAAGTTCTTGAAAAACTGTGTTCAGACAAATGCATTATTGCATTTGCTAACATCAAAGAGGTAAATGAAAACCTTAGGGATAAAGTCTTAACTGATGAAGTCAAATTTGAAAAGTTATTAAAAGAACTTAGAAACAAATTGGCTGAAAAAGACAAAGAAATCAGCAGTCTCAAAGAAGAGCAGAGCATAACCAAGACTCAACTCCAAACTATGGTAGAAAAATACCAAGTTTGAAAAAAGGCGTTGGAGTCCACCCAGATCACCTGTGAAAGATGGGTAGAATCTTGTAAAGGGTATGAGGTTATGCTTGAGAAACAGCTTGAAAGCAATGTCAAGTTTGGTGTAGGGTATAGAAAATATGATGAACTTGTAAACATTGTTGCAAAACAAGTTGGTTCATCTGAAATTAAACCAACCAACAAGAATGGCCAAGAGGTTAAAATAACCGACAAACTTGGTAACAAACTCACTTTGGAAAGATATGTGGGATCCTCAACTTTTGAGGAAATTGAGAAATACCAATTTAAACCCACATGGTCTGATGAGTGTGACATTCTTGAAAATTTCAAGCCCATGGATTTCACAACCACTGACGGTGTCACAGCTCCAAAAGCAAAGGTCATTCCTATCAAAGATATCCCAACAGTGGTTCAAAACTCTGTTGCTAAGGAGTCTGAGAAAAGGAAGAAAAGAGAAAAGATCAAAAACCTGTTTTGTGATTTTTGTGAAAAGAGAAATCATCTAACAAAAGACTGTTTTCATCTAAAAGCATATGATCTAAACAAAACAAGTGTCATTGTACCTGCTGAAAGCTGCACCAACTGTGGTAAAACAAACCACAAAACTCAAGCATGTGTGTATCTCAAAAATTTTGATGTAAAAAAGAATGAGTACACTGCTAAAACATCCTTGAGTCCATCATCATCATCTGTCAAATTCACCAAGAATCAACCACTGTTTGTGCCAGTCCAAACAGCTGTTACAAAACAGCTGAATCAAACACCTGTCCAAAGAGATGTTCAAGTGACTGATGCACCCCCTGCCAACCAATTCAGAAGAGGCAAGGGACAATCATCTTACCAAAGGATTCCACATGTTTATGAGACCTACAAAAGGCCCTCTAAACCAAGAGTGAACAGGCATCCTTTTGGGTATCAACAGGTGATTGGTCAAAACCCACAACAGTGGTTAGAGAGAAACAGTCCTAAAACTGCCCAAACCCCTGACCTAACCACTGCCCATGCATCAGAACTCATCCCAGACACTGTTGAGACCCCATCCAAAGCCTTATTGGCTTTGGAGACCCTAATGAACTAATCCTTTTACTTCATGTGCAGGGAGCTTCTGCATGCTTAGATAGCCTTTGGTATGTAGATAGTGGAGGGTCGAGGCACATGACAGGATGTAAAGCCCTTCTCAAAGATTTCAAAATCCATGGAGGGGGTGATATATCCTTTGGTAATAATAGTGAAGGGAAATTTCTGGGGTCTGGTACAGTACAGTTTGGTAATGTTAAAATTGAAAATGTCAATCTGATAGACAATCTAAAATTCAACCTCCTGAGTGTATCACAAATGAGTGATAAGGGGTATGGATCATTCTTCACAAAGGAGTGTTGTAGGATTGTTAGACCAGAAATGGTTGAAAAGATTGAAGCAATAATAAAAACTGGAAAAACCAAACTTGTTGCTCAAAGAAGTGGCAACGTTTATGTGGTGGATATGTCAAAAGAGAGCCCCAGAACTGATGCCTGTCTGTTCTCAGCTACATCAAACAAAGAGACAAAATTATGGCACAGGAGATTGGGGCACACAAATCTCAAGACAATCACTGCCATTTGAAAACAAGGGTTAGTAAGAGGTTTACCTCAAAAACTGTTCGTCTGTCCTGAGCATTGTGTTTCCTGCCTAAAAGGAAAACAACATAAAAGCTCCTACAAATCCATTGATGAGTCCAAAACAACCAAATGTTTGCAAATGCTTCATATGGATTTGTTTGGCCCAGCTAAAGTCATGAGTCTTAAGAAAAAGAGGTATTGTTTGGTTATTGTTGATGACTTTTCTAGGTTTACATGGACTTACTTTTTACACTCAAAAGATGAGACTGCAGGCATTCTGCAAGACTTTGTGAAACAGGTTGAAAAGCAGTTTGACCTTCCAGTAAAAATCTTCAGAAGTGTCAATGGCACAGAGTTCAGGAACAAGGAGTTAGATGATTTCTGTGTGTCAAAAGGAATTGTGAGGCAATACAGCATTCCAAGAACACCAAAACAAAATGGGGTTGTTGAAAGAAAGAACAGAACTTTGATTGAGGCTGCCAGAACCATGCTTGCTAATTCAGGTTTGCCATTAACTTTTTGGGCAGAGGCAGTAAACACTGCTTGCTATGTCCAAAACAGAGTTTTAATCAACCCCAGGCATCAAAAGACTGCCTATGAACTGCTGTATAAAATAAAGCCATTGATTTCATATTTCAAGGTTTTTGGTTGTCCATGCTTCATTTTAAACTTAAAAGATTCTATCTCAAAGTTTGCAGCCAAAATTGATTGTGGTTACCATCTGGGATATTCAACCACTGCTAAGGCCTACAAAGTGTTTAACACAAGGACCAAAACAGTGGAAGAGACTTTGAATGTAAAGTTCAATGAACTTTCATCAATGAAAATCCCAGCAAACCCTGCAGAATTGTTTGATCTTGATAAATTTACTTTTGAAAATACTGTTGTCAAGACTAACAGTGCAGGTCCATCAGAAGATTATCATCATTCCTTAACAAAAGTCTGTCAAAATGGGAAGAGCAGCAGATGTTCAAAACAGCTGTCAAAGCTCAACCACTGCTACCTCAACAGTTATTGACCAAAGTAGCCCCTTAAACCCTGCTTCCACATCATCAAGCACTGTTGATAAAAGTCCTCAAACAGTGGATCAAAGTCAGCATGTGTCCACACATTTACCTCCTATTCCACCACCTTTTGAAGCCACTGCTGGATCATCAAAGTCACCAGCAGTGGTTAGCTCAGATGATTCACATCTGCAGCCCTCCCCACTTAATGCCATTGTTCCATACCAAGGAGAGCTCATCTTCTTGAAATCTCATCCACCAGACCAAATTATTGGCAACATCAATGAATGGGTGCTCACAAGAAGTCAATCCCAAAACATTTGTCTTTTTGCTGGTTTTCTATCTCTCCATCAGCCAGTCAAGTACCAAGAGGCACTAAAAGACAACAGCTGGGTAGAAGCCATGCAAGAGGAGCTCCAACAGTTTTGAAGACAACAAGTTTGGGAGCTTGTTCAAGTGCTAGAGGGTGTAAGTCCTATTGGCACAAAATGGGTCTTCAAAAATAAAACTGATGAAAGGGGTATTGTTGTCAAAAATAAAGCCAGGCTTGTGGTTCAAGGGTACAGACAAGAAGAGGGCATTGATTATGATGAAACATTTGCCCATGTAGCAAGACTTGAAGCAATCAGACTATTTCTAGCCTTTGCTGTCAACCACAACATCAAGGTGTACCAAATGGATATCAAATGTGCATTCCTCTATGGTAAGATTCAAGAGGAGGTTTATGTTTGTCAACCTCCAGGTTTTGACGATCCATTTAATCCAAATCATGTCTACAAGCTAAATAAAGCTTTGTATGGCCTGAAACAAGCACCAAGGGCCTGGTATGAAACTCTTTCCACCTTCCTACTTTCCATTGGTTTCACAAGAGGTAGAATAGATAAAACACTGTTTTTAAAATGGAAAGGAAAGGATTTGATGATTGTCCAAATTTACGTGGATGACATCATCTTTGGAAGCACATGTAATAAAATGTGTGAAGAGTTTAGGCAACTCATGACAGCTGAGTTTGAAATGAGTGCAATGGGTGAACTCCAGTGCTTTCTTGGTCTCCAAGTTAGGCAACTGCAAAATGGCACTTTTATCCATCAAGGCAAATATGCCAAAGACCTGTTGAAGAAATTTGAGATGGATGATTGTAAGCCATGCAGTACACCCATTGCAACCAATAAAGTAGTCATATCTGATGAGAAGGATGAATTGGTTGATCAAACTTTGTATAGAAGCATGATTGGGTCTTTATTGTACCTAACTATATCCAGGCCAGACAAACATGTGTTTGTGCTAGATCCCAATCAGCCCCTAGAAAGTCAAACCTTATTGCAGTAAAAAGGATATTCAGATACCTAAAAGGTGCTCCCACACTTGGTATCTGGTATCCAGCTGATGGTAAAATTGAGCTTTCAGGTTTCTCAGATAGTGATTTTGCTGGATGTGACAAGACAAGGAAGTCCACTTCAGGAGGGTGCCAATTCCTAGGCAATTGCTTAGTGTCTTGGCAAAGCAAAAAGCAAGCAGCTGTTTCCACATCCACTGCTAAGGCAGAATATATAGCTGGTGCAAGCTATACAGCCCAACTGCTCTGGCTTCAAAATCAGTTGCTGGATTTTGGTATCACTGCCTTAAAGACACCACTCATGTTGGACAGCCAGGCATCAGAAAATATCATCAAAAATCCAGTTTCCCATTCAACCACCAAGCACATTGATATCAGACATCACTTTGTGAGGGATTGCTATGAAAAAGGTTTGATTTCTCTGCACCATGTTCCAACCAAGGATCAGCTGGCAGATGTGCTAACAAAAGCATTAGACACATCCACCTTTGAAAGCTTGATCTCTAGGATTGGCATGCTAAACATGGAATAACAGGCAAAATCCTGTTTTTCTATGAATAAAAGCATTAAAATGTTTTCAGAAAATCAAAAATCCATCCTTAAAAATAGCTAAAAATGAATTTTTCATTAAAATCCTTAAAAGTCTGCCATAACCACTGCTTTGTTCAAAAGTCTGTTCTACTTAAAAATTTGTCCACTGCTGAAAGTCAACCCCTGCTCTCTCATTTCTTTGATAAGCACTGTTGTTCAAAATCAGTGTTTTATCCACTGATATGCTATCCACTAATAGTAAAAATCACCCACTGCTCTCATTGTTACAGTTATGCCCACTGATCTTGTTCCATCAGTGGTCTTCATAAAAAGAGTTGTCGTTTTCTTCATCAGGGGTTGGCACGTGGATAGTACACAGTGGTCAGACCTTTTGTAACCGCTGCCACGTCAGCATTCACTTTTTCTCTATAAAATCCCCCTTCAAAACCCCAAACAAGGTTTTACAGTCGAATTGAATTCTTAAAAATTCCTTTCTCAAAGCAGTTTTCATCTCATTTCCTCAAATTTCTTCACAACCTTATTCGATCGTCTTCTCCAAAATGAAAAAATCGAAATCATCTGCAACACCCACTTCAAAATCCTCTCGTAAAAAGGCCGCTCCAAAGGCCACACCCATCGAAATCCCATACAAAGCACCTCACAATTATCTGGGTCTTTTGACAAAACCAGGCACCACCGATGCTTTCGATTCCATCATTGACATCATGTCTGCATCAAAGTACAAAACTTTGTTAATAGCAGATGCTCCAATTTACTTGGACACCCAAAGAGAGTTTTGAAAAAAAATTCTACCCTTGAAAAACAAGGAGAAGATGTCATAGCCATTAACTCTTCTCTAATGGGTAAAGCTGTCAAAATCACACCACAATCCATCTCAGAAGTCTTTCAACTCGATGATCAGCAAGGTAAAACCTTTTTTCCTAAAAAGGAGTTAAAAATTGATTTTCTTGAAAGAGGGTATGCATATTCAATGATGAAGAAGGATACCTTACAAAAAGGTTACTTCCCTCTTGCAACAAGATTTTTATTTCATACCCTGCTAATGTGTGTTTCAAACAAAACCACTGCTTTTAATGAAATACCATTAAAGATTCAAAATCTGGGATATGCTATTCTTCAAGATGAAAATTTCAATTATTCTCAGGAAATCTTTAATGATTTGGTTAAAAATGTTGATAACAAGCCATTCTTACTTTTTCCAAGATTTCTAAGTTATTATTTTGAAAAGAGATTTGGTAAGGATGATGCTTCTGCAATAAAACAAGGTGCATCTTTTCAAATAAACAGCTTAACTGCTGAAACTTTTACAAGAATGTCAACACCTTGCAAAACACAAGCAGAGGTGCCTGAGCAGACTTTAGCAGCTACCACTGCTCCTCGGGTATCTGCTGTTGAGCCCACTACTCAAGGTGATCATAGCAGCAAAACAACTGCTTTGAAACCCACACCTAAAATTACCAAAAAGCCAAAGCAAAAGAAAACTCAAACCCCCCCCCCCCCCAAACCTATCAAAAAGGCAACTCTGGAGGATGAGATACCAGAGCAACTGCCAGTGACAGCACAAAAGTCACAAGAAACCACTGCTGCTACTTCCTCACAACAGTTGGTATAAATATCTCAACCCATGGCTGAAACTCCTCCTGCTTCTTCTAAAAAAGAACAGGTTGTACAAATAGGGACACCACAATATGATGCTCTGGAATCACTTGCTTCCATCATCCACAACCCAATGCCCGGGGCCAATTCTCTTTCTACACCCAACCTCACCTCCACAATTCCCCCACCAACTAAATTATTGTTGGATGCTATTGATCTGAACCAGGCACAAACCAGTCCTTTTCACTCACCTATCAATGAGAACATACTTCAACAAATGACTAGGTCTGATGTATCAATCATAGCTAACCCATCAACAAGACCTGAGGAGGTTACACCCCTTGAGTTACAAGTAACTCTTGGTGGTAATCCAAGTGAAGCAGCTACTACAATTGCTGAACCCACTGGTTTGCATTTGGATAATGGTTACATCAATAAGACTTCCTTGGAGACAATTCCTTCTATAGCACCTCTGATAACCACTAGTGAGTTTGTTTTGACCACTGGTACCATCAAAAGGTTATCAAGTGTTGAGGGAAGAAGTCCCTAGTACCGAGAAAAAGGGGCATCAGTGGATGACTATTGGAATGCATTTCCTAAGTCAACCATTGTTCAAACCACTGTTAGTGGGAAATCAGATGATCCCGTTAAGTTGGGTGATGGTTTAAAGTACCTAGAATTGACGGATAGAATTGACAAACTGGATACCTCTGTTGCAGAAATCAAAGAAATGCTGCAACAATTGTTGAAAGTTCAAAAGGTGCAACCCACTGCTGTTCCAGCTCAAGCACCTGCTCCACCACAAGCACCTGCTGCAAATGAGTTATGGACTCTATTTCAACCCCTGCTCCACCAACAACGACAAATGGCTGATCAGCAGCATGCAAAACATGTTCAAATGTTGAGAAACATGATGGAGTCAAGGTTTAAAAACACTCAAGCTGACATTAAGGCTATCAAGGCTCATATATTAAACACCACTGGCACTTCTCCTCCCACTGTTCTTTTCCTTGATAACCCCCCTCCAGATAATGCCAAAATGGGGGAGAAAATCAAACAATGGAAGAAGAAGGGAATTGATGATGGTCTCTATATTGAACCCGAAAAGGAGAATATGACTAAAAAGATCCCTTTTCCAGATGGTAGCAAGAAGGTGGATGTCACCACAAATGCACTTGCTAAAGCAGAAGCAAGTGTAAAAAGGGATAGACAGGCTAAGGACAAAGCCAGGTGGGAACAGGAAAAGAAAGCTTTCATGGAGCTGAATGCACAGGGTCCTTCTGAGCCTATGGATGATGAAAATCCTAAGGATGAAAAGAAGAAGCCCACTAGACAAGTGAGGCAACCCAAACACATACCATCCAGACCTACAAATCATGCTTCTAAACCACCTACTAAAGGCTCCAAACCTCAAACTGCAACCCAAACAGCTGTTGTAACTCCTGCTGTATCAACAACTGCTGATACTTTAGTAGTTTCAACAACTACCATCCAAACACCTGCTATCTCTTCAACACACACCACTTCAACACACACCCCAACCACTGCCTTACCACCACCACCAAAAACCATCTCACCACCAAAACCACCATCACCACAAAAAACAATCTCACCACCATCACCTCCTGCCAAAAAGCAGAAGACATCAGATGTTACAACATCTGTTGTAATGGCAACAGTGGTTGAAACACCAGTTGTTTCAACAACTGTTAGTCAGCCACCTTCTACCACTCAAATCACCACCACTGATCCACCCAAGACAACATCAGCCTCTCCTACAATAAAAAGGAGAAGGATTTTCATACCTGATGATGACTCTCCATCACCACCACCAACATGTTCACAATCCCTTGCACTTATTCCAAACCCTGTTCCTCTCTCATCAGCTCAAGTACAACAACCAATCCCTATCATCACTCCTGCAGGTTTCCAATATCCTCTTGAACTCATTACAGTCAGAAAAGAGATCAAATCTTTCTACTATGAGGATGATCCTGCTAAAAGGAAGTTCCCATCAGTTGAAGGATATCCTAGGCCTAACAATATTGAAGAGTATTTGAAAGGTAAGGCTCAACAGGCAGAGGATATCTCCAAAAGAAGCCCTCAAGGGAAAACTGACAAGGAAATTCAAAGGCACTATCAATTTCTATTCACTCAAGTCAGATCCTTAGAGCAGTTTACAAAAAATGTGTGTCAGCAAATCTCAGAGAGAGCAGATGAAACTTTGAGAAAAGACTACATTGAAAGCATCATGGCTTCCAAGAAGTATAAGGGGGAAAAACATATGTACAAAGAGTGGACCATTCCTGAGCTTGAAAAAGAAGCAGCCAGGATTCAGGAAATGATCAAAAATAAGGTCAAACACACTCTTCCTGATTGGTCAAAGTACAAAAAGAATGAGCCTGAAAAGACATTAGAGCTGAAGAGAATGAAAGAGGAATTAGTTGCTGATTATGGGTCTAAAAATCAAGTGTCAAGATGGAAAGAAGACAAAGTCAGGACCACCTACAAAAGGTTGGAGGAATTAAGGAAGAAAGATCCTAAAGTTCCACAAAAACCTGACTACCCTGAAGCAGAGGTTTCAACAAGACCACCAAAGCTACAAATCAGGAGATCCACTGCTCCAACTGGTGCTGCCATCTATAAAAGAAGACAACAACACTAGTTGGATACTGAAACGGTGGCAGAATTAATGGCAGGAGATGAACTTGTAAAAGAGGGCATTAAGAAGATGATAGCTAAAACTCTTGGCCTAAATCAACCTGCAAGCACTGCTCAAACAGTCATCACAAGGCCTGCATCACCAAACTCCTCATCTAATAAAAATCTCCCAAGAAACCCACCAGACTCAAAAGTACTAAAGTGGAAAACTGACAAAAAGACCCATGTACTGACAATGATCAATTCTAGTGGAGAAGTGAAGAAAATAACAAGGGAATAAGCACTTGGCCTAAGTCTTGAAGATTTGCAGGATCTCCTTGATCTTCCACTGTGCAGGGATGAAGATGACACAGATGCCTTAGCCTTTGAGTTACAACTCAAAGGGCAAATAAGGGAACTGCTGATGAGGCAATAAAGATCTACAAATAATGAAGGGTTTTGGCATTATCTGTTCCAGGGGGAGATTGTTGGGATTGAACCCTATCAGAGGAATAGATAATTAAAGCCAAAACTGGATCAGAGCAGTGGATCCAGAATAAGCAGATGTTATGTAATCACGTCTCTCCCCTTGAAAGTGGTTTCAACATCTGCTGACCTCCTATCTACTGATCGGTACAACTGCTGACTTACAACTGCTGATCAAGTCAAAGACTGATGAAGGCTAAAGCCCTACTATTCAATCTACTGTCTTGAGTCAAGCACTGCTGGGTTATATCAAGTGCTGTTGGGTTCACATCAGTGGAAGGATTCATCAGTAGTTTAGTTTGTCTTTATGTAATGAATTGTAATAACAGTTGTTAGCATAGCAGTACTTGTATAGATCAGAGGTTAGAGTTTGTTAGGAGGTTAGATGTCACTTTCATGGTGACGTCAGCAAAGATGCCACAGTGGTTTGTCCGTGCCTATAAATAGAACAGTACCCTGCACTGTTCTATTAGCTCTTCACCATCTTCTTCTTGCACGAACAAATCACAGTGAGCTCAGGTTGAGGGGGAGTTTGTGACATACATGCAAGTGTAATCGTTGAATGAAATAAATTCAATCATTCGATTCATTTTTGAAAATGTGTGTTCAAAGCAATTCTCCTGTTTGATTGTGAAAAGTTTGTTTCCATTATTTTCCGCTGCACTACTCATTCATTGACCATCTTAATTCAAACGTAAAACACAATCAAAACTAAACGCAGATCCTAAATATAATAAATGCTATGTGAACTTGAGACAAACTTTTATACTTATAATTATATTCAAACTTGTATGCTCGCCAGTGCTTTTGTACTGATCCATGTTTTAATACATGTTGCAGGATTGTGACAGATGAATCCAGTAGGATTGCCTAGAAACACATTTAAACTTTATTACTCATTGTATTGTAATTTACTTTCAATCCTGTTGTATTATGATTCCAATACCTGTAATAATTAATTATCAATGAAATGAAATTTAATTATTTGAATACTTATTGTGCATTATTTATTTTAAATTTGTGGTATTCTAGTTCGAACAATGTAAAATGTAATTATTAAATAGTTGACACAAAATTGCGTTATGAAGTCTTTTGCAATCTACACACTTCGTCTCATCCCGATGTTTCCGCCATCGGTTGGGGTGTGACAGATTGGGCCCAAGCCCAAAGCCCACTAAATAAACCTAGTATTTAAGTGTAGTAAACCCTACTATTCTCACTTTCATTCAGCCGCTACCTTGGAAATTCCTCTCATTTTCTTTGTGTCTGCAACCTTATCTTCAAGACAACCCCATTTCTTCTCCATCTCTTCAATTTTATACATAGATACATAAAGAACAAGAATATTGTTTACTCTTCACAACACATACAAACAACACTTAAAACCTTCCCATCCCCCTCGAGTTCAGATCAGCGACCACCAAAAAGGAGCCGGTAAACCGGCGGTTCACTCTGGTCAGGCGAGACACCCTCCTCCTCCTCCTCCTCTGATGACCACTCGAGAAACCCCCTCCCTTCGGCGCTGTTCCTCCTCCGACAGCTACCACCCACTCAGCCGACATCTGCAACCCCACCCCCTTTCCTTCGATCTGTGTAGCGACCACCACCACCACCACCATCTGGTGGTGGCACGACGACGAAGCAGGAGAGAGAGCATATGGGAGCGAGAGAGTGTCGCATGAGAGAGAGACGGAGAGAGAAGGATTTCCGGCGCCGCTGCCGCCGCTCACAACGGTGGTGTTCTTGGATTCCGACGAATCACGCTGAAAAGATGATGAAGATGGTGGTGATGATGTTGAAGACGAAGCCATATCAACAACAGCCGGCTTCGGTTTGACTCAAGCTTTGGTTCCGGTTCGAGTTGGTTCAATTTTGATATGAGTTTCGGTTCACTCAGTTCTCTTGGGTGACGATTTGGTTCAGTTTTGTGTTGTTGCGGGTGAACTCGGGTCAGTTTTGGTGTTGGGTCAAACCTGGGCAGAACTGGTCAAACGGTCAGACCCGGTCAACTGGTCAATCTACGGGTCAAGGTTGGTGTTTGGACAACTTCAGTCAACTAAGGTCAAACTCAGTCAACCCGAGATACGGGTAAAACCTTTATAACGCGAGTTTCATTTATATTGTTCATATATGACTTAGTTTAAAGGCGAGCTCGAACCGTTGTATTATAGTTTATGCTTGTTTAGTATTCGGCTACTTTATAAAAAAAATACTCTTATAATGTAATTGAATTAATTAATGTTTCATTGCGAAACTGAACTTGATATGATTTAAATTTTTACATAGAGATCTTATATTTATATACCTCGTTATTGAATTGGAGTTTTGAAAAAATTATAACGACAACTTACATTGTCGGGATCGTCCAAAAACAGAGGAAACTCTGCCCGTTTTTCATAAAAACCCAAATTTTGAAAAGTGTTCATAATACCTCAAAGCCTAACGAATTCAAGTAATCTTTTTTTAAATAAATGTAAATGTATATTTATTTTAATATTACTTCGGCAACCACTAATATTTATATACCTTCATTTACTCGTGTATGATGACCTCGGCGTTGCGATATCAACCTCTTCAACTCTTCATGGGATTATCAAGGAATGCGTTGCGAAACAGTGAGCATACTTGACCCTTTTTACGTTTTAACGCATTTTCGGGGTGCAACATGTATACCAAATCCACTTTACACCATCGATTATAATCAAACACTCAATTCATCGAACACGTTCGTTGTTATGCTTAGGTTGTTAATACCTATTAGTTTCAACTTGTATTCCCATGATATTGTTATGGTTAGGTTGTTTATGCATGCTAGTTTAAAAATCATAATTTCATACTATTTGCTATGTTTGAGTTGTTTATGTATGCTCGTTTCGACGTGAATAATAAATGCTCAGTGAACTTGAGACAAACTTTTATACTTATAATTATATTCAAACTTGTATGCTTACTAGTGCTTTTGTACTGATCCATGCTTTTAATACATGTTGAAGGATTGTGACAGATGAATCCAGTAGGATTGCCTAGAAACGCATTTAAACTTTATTGCTCGTTGTATTGTAATTTACTTTCAATCCTGTTGTATTCTGTTTCCAATACCTGTAATAATTAGTTATCAATGAAATGAAATTTAATTATTTGAATACTTATTGTTCATTATTTATTTTAAACTTGTGGTATTCTAGTTCGAACAATGTAAAATGTAATTATTAAATACTTGACACAAAATTGCGTTATGAAGTCTCTTGCAATCTACACACTTTGTCTCATCCCGATGTTTTCGCCTTCGGTTGGGGTGTGACACTGCATCCTTGGATTTTGGATCGTTTGAAGGTGCTAAATCACAGAGTTGTTCAATGATTGATAGCAACCCGGTCTTCAACATTTCTTCCATTGGCAATGAATATTGCACCCCTTTTTTATAAGTCACTTCAAGCGTTCCTTCTTCCTCATGCATCACCCAACTGCTAAGTTTTGGTAGAGGAGTATCGTCAATATCATTATCATCTTTCAACATCTTCTGTCGTAAATTTTCTCTTCAGTCTTTTTATTACAGTTGGGGTTCTTTCACAATAATAGGCCGTTGGAACCCCAAGGGCCAGGATATCCCTCTGAACCCCTTCATTCATTCCAAGCATGACTTTGATTGTCCTTACCTTTACCCTTCTCCTATCAGAGAACTTTATGATGAATCGTTTCTCTTTCCTTTCAAACCTCCAAGCAATAACCTTAGCCATTTTTAAAGTTTTTGGCGTTTTGGACAATATGTGGCGTTTTAGTCAATGTTTTTGGCGTGTTTGAGCTTGTGTTCTCATGGTCTTTTTTTATATTGACTTTTTTTTTCCACGCATGACAGGTAATTATGGCGTTTTGAAAAAGATAAATAAATTTAATTCCCCAAGTATTTTGCTCTCAATATAATAAATGTTAATAATTATGTTTTTCGTCGTTTCATTTTACTGTTTTTGCAGTTACCGTGTTTTGTTTTCAGACTCAACTGTTTTTATGGTGTAACACGTCTAATCTTGACGGCTGTAATTATGGCGTTTTGTTTTCCAATTGCGTTTAGATAACGACTGAATTTTTTTTGTTTTATATTCTTTGCACATTGTTTCACACTTTTTTATAATAGTAGTTGTTCAAAGTAATTTTATTATAGTTTGGTAGTTTTTTGGGGGGCGTTTTTATGGCATGATGGTGTTTTACAAGCATTTGCCATTTTGGCGTTTTATTTTATTTTTCATTATAGTATTAATGTATTTTTGTTGTTTATTAACTGAAATTACAAAACAAACAACAGATAAAGGAAATTAAAAATAACAAAATAGAAGCAATTTATGATCTAAATCTTCAGTGTCATCAGTCTCTTTTTTCTTTGGAAACTACAAGAACTGTCACAAATAAATGACGTTTTAGGTTTGGCGTGGTTTATTTTCTTTGTTCATGTGTTGAAGTGTCTTTGTGGATGTTGGAAACATAGATCAACCCTTTGTGGGTGGATGCTATCTGCCAGTCGTCTTCATTATAATCATCAAGGCCAAAGTAGCATTTACACTGGTATAAGTCTTTTCTAATCATCCAAACCTTCTTCAAGAACAAAGATGACAGAATGACATATGGGTGTCATCAGTCCCTCTTTTTTGAATTTTGTCCATCTCATGCAGCAAAATCTTACTACACTCACGTAACAAATCATTCAGTGAAACTTCATGCAGAACATTACTGAGTATCAAAGAAAAGATGTTTGCCATCGTTGTATTTTTTGGCGTTTTACATTGATTTGTATTTTTTTAGGAACCACTGTGTTTTTGTGTTTTTTTGGTGTGATAAACGGAAGGTGGTGAGACGTTTCTAGTTATAGAATTTTTTTTGGCACGTAGTTTTGGCGGGATATTATTTTTATAACAAAAAATGTAATTAACATTTATTCGGATGTAAGGTTTGGCGTTATATATTATGGCGTTTCACATTTTGTGGCGTTTTCGTAGCCAGAGAGCTTAAATAAAAAGACAAAAAAAAAAGTACGCAGTGATAAAGTTGGCGTTTTGTATTTTTTGGCGTTTATTTTCAATGGCGTTTTATGTGAGAAATGGTGTTTTACCTTTTTTACCCTTAATGAAGCGCGTCCACGTAATAAAATTGATGTTATTTACGAAAACACCACCGCGCCAATCTAATCCATAGATTGTTTTGATCGGACGATTCATAAGCGTTCTCACCGTTCTCACACTTTCCACCGTTTTTCTAAATCCTGACCCTATAAATGTGTTAATGGGTCAACCCGCCAATATGATCGGGTAGACCCGAACCCATATAGACGAAACCTAAACCCGCGAATTTCGTGTTAGGTTCGTGTTGTGTCATGTTTTCGGGTCGTATCCGAAATTCACACCCCTAATAGAGAGGCTCAATGCTTGTACATACACACTTTATATTAATACAAATCAGTTTCCATTTCATACCATTCTCATTAAGAGCTCGTTACCTTTCCCTACGGATCTGGTGGGAAATCTACAAATCATAAAGTAAGTAAACAAGAATCACCATGAACTCGAACATAACTATAGCCATTAAAATTTAAATTAACAACTCAAAGTTTCACCTAATATCATCTAAAAAAATGAAAGATTAGAAACTCCATTACCAGTTGATAACAAGTAGCCCTTAACCATTAACAGACATAAATGACACATCAACTAAATGTACCAAATAATGAGCAACAGATGAAAACATTAACATAAAGACTAACATAAGTTGAATGATGGTGCCACTATATCCAAACCATATCCTTTCTATGAGGATGATCATATGCCCTTTATTGTTGAATAATTTGGTGTGCTACCCTTCATGTCGGTGAGCTTAGTTCACATTATCTCAAAGTTATAAGCATGGTGAGCAAGATGATCCATTATGAACGTTCACAGAGGTGTATGGACCAAACATGGAAAAAAGTTGATCACATGTTATAAGTTAATATGATTGCACACATGCCTGTTTCCACAGTTTCCACAAGAATGTATGTGCTAACTACTCTGTCACACCCTGACTTTTGCGGAAGCGTGATTATGGTGTGACTTTCTTAATATCATTGCATTCATTCATAACATCAACTAGATGATAAAACCATAAGTTTGCCATCCATTAATAAGTTCAAAACATAACAACATTGTTTTAAAACGTAGACTTCAAATTCAAGTTTTACAAATCGTACAAATTGCTTATGAGTTCATAAAAGACTCGTCAAAGACATTGAATAACACCAAATTTTGGAAGACGTGTCTCGTCCAGGAATAAGACACACTAACCAAACTCAAAGACCATGGATGACATCTTTATTCTCAACGCAACATAAAAACTTCCAACGCCCGCCAGATCCACTTTACAAAATTCCTGAAATACATGTAGTTTGAAAAACATCAACAAAAGTTGAGCGAGTTCATGTGTTCGTTTGTGTGTATGTATAAACCTTTGAAAATGTTGTAAGTATGTATGTAAGTCCCTGGTATGTAGCAATAAGGAAAAAGAGATCACCACTGGGTTGCAAAGCCAATGGTATGTGTGAAGTGATGCAGGAAGACTCAAACCTAGTAGATTTGTTACCAGGCTTCGGCTGTAAGACATAGTCACCACGTGGTCCACTCAGCGGACTCAAGGATGGGGCTCGCTACACACAAATAGATCTATCACTCATGCCCCTCGGTCCTACAACGAGGATTGATGGCCTTAATCGCCCTACCCATTCACATGATCTAGTAGTAAACCCTCCTTAAGCTAACCATACCATGTATGAAATCGTCTGTAATAATTGTAACATGTATTCCACCCCCGAAGTATAAAACTGAAATCAGTTAGAGAAAAGGGGGACATGAACTCACAGTATTGCGTCTTCAGTATGTGTAACCCAAGTCTCCTCAGCCAACACGACTGCCCACAGTGTACTAACCTCTATTAGACGAACGGGCCGTGCCTTTGCTTAGTATGAAGGTTTTTGAGTTACGTTTCTTGTGTTCCCAAAATTATTCCAAGTTATAATCATTAGTTAATGTTTGGATTAATTGCTAAACAATATTTCATATTCCTACTTCTCAAGTATTTTAACTTCGTATTTTCCTTCCCAAGGATGGGGGTATCTCATACATGTATTTTCGTATTAGTATTTGTATATCTTGTCAAGTAATGGCGTCGTATTTCGGTGTATTGTTCCAAATAAAAATATGTTAATATATTCCCAATATATATTTTCAAAACCATATATTTCAAGTCTCACTAAAATATATATGAACTTATTTCGTTCAATCATGTATTGTCCTATATATATTTTTCTCAAAAATTATATACCTTCTAAATATACTAGGAAAATATATTTTCATCTCCCAAAAATAATATATTTTTATCGTTGTCAAAAATATGATATACTTGGTAATATTTACGAAATCATATTTTCACTTCTTTCATTCCCAAAATAATATTTACCAAAAATATAGTGTAATGGTACATCCCGGAATATTTTCATAAGTTACGTTTTCTTGTTCGGTTTCACAATATCACGTGTGTAAGTTAAATATTTTATTCCTTGCAATTTTTGGTATTATTTTGGAGTTGTAATTTCCATGGTATTTTGTAAGTTATATTATTTTTCCCTAAAATAATATAACTAGTTCACAAAATATACAAATAATCACACAAGTGTCTCAGTATAAAATATATATTCTAAATATATATTTATCGAATTTTATTTACGAAAATCAACCACCGGCACTTAGTATTTTTGTAATAAAAATCATAGCGAGGTTTATTTTGAAAACAAGGTTAAAAATATATGATTGTAAATGTTTACTAGAAAAATATTTTCTAAGTGTTGAAATTTTAGAAAAATTTCGCCAGAGTTTCCTTTGTAAATGGAGGCGTCCATGCTTACTAGCATATCATTTTCTTTTCCAAAAATTCATTCAAACAATTCTCAATCAACAACATACAATCTTTATTTACCAAACTAGTAAAAAACAAGCATAAACTATAAATTTATGAACTTGGAAATTTATAAAAGCATGTAGTAATTTACTAGCATACTTAGTAAGTCTTGCTACCTTTAAAAATGTTATTAGTTCCTTAAAAACTTTATTTTCAAAGAGTTTGAATGTTCACAACTTCCAAACATATTTTCTAAAAATATTTCTTTGTGAAATTTTCTTATTACACAAGTGTTTCTACACTTGTTTATCCCCCAAAAATGTGTTAAGTTTATGTAAGATCCAAGTTTTATCAAAACTCATACTTTTCACTTGGTTCTTTCGAAAAACCACTCATGGATCTTTAGATCTACAAGATTATATCCTACTTTGATCTTTATTTTTCAAGAAAACACTTATTTGTTCAAGTTCATAGTTTATGTGTGGATGATTCCATCATCCACAATATTCTTACTTTTTCCATCTTGCTAGTTCATGTTTTTAATCATGATCTAGCAAGTCCATATGATGATCCATATCATTTCTACTAACAAATAATGATCAACAAACATAACAACACAAGAATAACATGATTTCTTCATCATTTTAACACTACTTCATCACAAAGTTAGTAAATGTTCAAGACTTTGTTTATGTTTTTAGTGTTTCTTGGGATTTCATCATTCTTTTAACTATTAACCATCACAAACATGAAGAGCATGAAGATCTAAGAGACTTACCACTAGCACAAGGCTAGGGGAGTTCAAGAGTGTAAAAGTGGTGGTTAAAAGAAGATGAAGGAGGTCCTTGAGCTTCAGAACACACCAAGCTTGTTTGTATGATCTCTGGCACCTTTGGATGTATGTGGATTGCATGAAAGAAACTTGAAGGTGGTGATGGTGGGTGTGCTTGGTTTCGGCCGAACAAGAGAAGAGAGGAGAGAGTTTGGGGTGTTGATGATGTGTGAAGATAAGGATGAATGATGAACTTGTGGTTAAATAGATAATACTCCAACACTCTAATATCCATTAGGTTAAATGTTCCTTTAGTACAATACAAGTTCAATAAACAAATCAAAGTAATCAAGGGTGGGTCTCCACCCTTGTAACCGGTTTCGAAGGGGGGGGGGGGGTACTTGGTTGGGTTGTAACTTATAGTTAGTGATCTAGTTAGGAAACCAAGTGTTTAATTAATGGTTTATGGTGTGTCATATATTATATAGTGTGTTAGGGTGTTCGGGGACCCTAACTAGCTCAGAAAAATAAAAACAATGTGTTTAACAATATTTTTGTGTTCCGAGTAATGTCCGGTTGTTCGGTTGGGTGTTGTTCCGTTAAAGTGCTTAATTAATCCATAAGGTGTCTTTTATAATACTTTTAGTGACACATTTAATTCTTGGCACTTTGGAAAGTATATAGGACCATTTTGTCAAGTTTTTGCACATTACTAGCATAATTAAATGCTGAATTTTGTTATTAAGTGCAGAATTCTGCATTTAGAGTGTGTTTTAGGCACTTCCCGACACTATAACTATCACCTAGTGACGCAGTTTTATGGTCCTCACTTCCCTACACTCCCTACTAGTGTAGTGTCCTATCTCTGTCTCATACTGGCCTCATAAACATTGTTTGTCTATGTGCTGGCATTGTCAGCATGTTTTCTGGGTTATCCGCTCACTGTGCTAACTGTGCTTTGTGCATCAAGTTTGTCACTAAAGTTTGTGTGTAATAAATGGAGTGACAGTATGAATGTGATGCATGTGTATGTATGTATCAGAAATCAGAAATCAGTTTAATCAACAGTTGTAATTAAGCACAGTCATTAAGCATAAATCAATATTAATTAAACGTACGGATGCATGCAAATTTGACAGTTGTCACATACTCTGTGTTACCTAAGTAATTAAGCATCATAGACTTTGCGTACAGATGATATATTATGATACGTATGCTATTTTTTAGTTTGATATTTATATCTAGACCCTTTTACAAAAACAAAGCATGTCATTTTATTACCCTCTATCACTAACTCACATGTAACTTTTTTTGTATGTGTGATTATCAAGACTAATGTGGATAAAACATGAAGTAGTGCTTGAAATTTTAAAAAGATATTTGTTTGAAATGTAATGAATGAGATTGTATTTATTTCAACCTATGTAACATTTAGTCATCTATAGAACTGTGTTTGTGATCTTTTTTCACTAAGAGTGAAATATCATCCTTATCTAGATTTTATCTGGCTTGGGAATGCTACATGTCTACTCGGTGGTATTAAATGTGTCTCAGCGTCTATATAAAATATTTTGTCTTTTAGAAACTAATTTTTTAACATAATACAAATAAAATCTCTTTGAACACAACTAGGAAGCACATCTACTATGCATGCACCAAAATTTACATTAAAGTTGTCACACCCTGACTTTTGTGGAAGCGTATGCGTGTGACTTAATTGGTTCTCATTGCATTCGATTATAATAAACAACTATATGATCAAAATGATGTTCATCCATTCAAAGGTTTGAAATATTACAACACAAGTCATTTAAGTTTCAACCAAAACCCTCAAGTTATGATACAAACAAAAGTGGATGACATCTAAACTTGAAATTTACGTCTTGAAAATAACACCAGCGCCCAAGATCAAACTTGTTTCCTGAAATACATGTAAGTTTTGGGAAATCGTCAACATAATGTTGGTGTGAGTTCATGCAGTTTTTGTATAAACATTTAAGCATTCGTTGTAGAAAACATGGTATGTAATTGTACTGAAATATGTACTTCTGTAAATGTAAGGAAATCGAGATCGCTAATGGTTTGCAAGGCCATTAACATGTGACACGACATAGGAAGCATCCAAACCATAGGCATTTTTAGTTGTCGATTCCACGACTGTCGATTCACGACTAGAGACACAAAAGCACTGCTTGGTAAAAGAGTGGCCAAGAGTGTGGTTGCCTGAAACCCATTAGATCTAACCTTTTGTTCCGCGGTCTTGGTATGTAACTGATTAATGGTGCTTATGGCACCCTATTCATGACATGATCTAAAGTATCATTCCTTAGTTTTAGTATTTAACATACCATAACACATGTATTTTCCCCAAGTTTAGAAAACAAGTAAAAGTTTAAAAGTGGGGACATAACAAGTTCAGAATTCTGCATTTCGAGTGTGTTTTAGGCACTTCCCGGCACTATAACTATCACCTAGTGACGCAGTTTTATGGTTCTCACTTCCCTACACTCCCTACTAGTGTAGTGTCCTGTCTCTAGCTCATACTGGCCTCATAAACATTATCTGTCTATGTGCTGGCATTGTCAGCATGTTTTATGGGTTATCCGCTCACTGTGCTAACTGTGCTTTGTGCATCAAGTTTGTCACTAAAGTTTGTGTGTAATAAATGGAGTGACAGTATGAATGTGATGCATGTGTATGTATGTATCAGAAATTAGAAAGCAATTTAATCAATAGTCGTAATTAAGCGCAATCATTAAGCATAAATCCATATTAATTAAACGTACGGATGCATGCAAATTTAACAGCTGTCACATTCTCCCCCCGTTAAGAAAATTTCGTCCTCGAAATTTGTACTACCTTAACTCCTTATGGTTACGTCACACGTGTATGTGTACGAATAATACCGAGGTGGAAAATCACCAAACCGAATCAAACCTTACTCAAATCAGGTGAGTTCAAGAATATATAACAACCCGAACCCTATGGTTAAAAGGTATGTGCTTTTAGCATTTGAAGTCAAAGGTACAAGAAGTATTTGACGTATAGTCTAGGGTATCCTGTTAACAGGGGTTCCATAAAAGAGGAGTTTTGACTGATAAGATCCTCAAACGACCGATCGCAATATGCAGACGAGTTTTCATAAACCATAGCATCTGCTATATGAATTCAAAATCAACAACTCAAACGTACTAGTAAAATGATATGTCAACCCTCGAATAATTGAATGGTGAGGTTTAGTGTGTTGACATTTTTGAATTGCGAAAGTACGGCGAATGAAATACAAGTGAATCTGGTGTATCATTGTCTTGATTCGTAGTTGCATCAGAAATGTTTAAATGACAAGTCAAACGAAAGTATATGCAGTTCTGTGTGAAACGGTTGACCTTGATTAGCACAAGTTACAAGTTGGTAATGACACCACAAGGTGTCATAATGACATAATTCAAGTATAGTGGTGATTGAACAAGTTCACCGTGTTTGAAATCAAATGAAAATGTACCAAAACAAGCCTGAAGATTTGTCTTACACCATGTCACATAGTTTTCAATTGAATACGAGACATCGAAGGATTACTGTTTCTGACTGAAGATGGAAAGCAATAAACACTGCAAGGTGTTCGATTTGTAATGAAGGAATCATTAGGAGGTACACCGTGCTATGAAATGAATCTATGTACCCTTGTCTTAACACATAACCGTGTTGAGACTGCTTTGATTGTGATAAACAAAACGGATTTAGAGCAGGTTAATAAATAAACAATTAAATCCGTGTATGAGGTGCGTAAATAACTTAGCGCAAGCTTCAATTTTGTGAAAGTATCCCCGCAAGGTGTCGTAACCAACAAATGATTTGCTGGGGTCGTAGACCAAACAAGTCTACTACGACTCGAAACAAAAGAATCTTTGCCAATTATTTGAATATGATGCTCTCAATACATCATATAACGTCATAAACTGAATATGCGAAATGGACAAGTTCAAGCAATTGAACCTGGTTCCAGCGTAACCCGGCAATAAACGTATGTATCAACAAAGGAATCTCGGCATGGTCACAAAGATAAACCATGAATGTAACTTGAAATAAATGAAGTTTCAAGAAAGTGTGTTGACTTGATAGCAAAAGAGTCAATAGTCGCAATAATGTAGGTCATTCGAATCATAAACCAGTAATTAGATTTAGCGTCGTAATATTTGAACTTCTATGAAGCGTTTATTCGAAATGAAGTCGCATGCGTAGAAATCGGTGCATGTGTGATAAATAAGTTTCCAAGAAAAGGGAATAATGAGTATCTGCTAAAATGAAGAAATAACAAAGTATCGAAACAAATGTGTGTTCACTCTCAGCGAAGAATATTAACGTGATGCAACTACCATTAAGGGGAGTAGAGATGCAAACATCTACTTGCTAGAAGTAAAAGAAATTCAAGTACTTTCTGTTTGGTCAACGGAACTGGCATATATGTCAGGTTAATGGTGTCTGCTTGAGTTAACAGATGTGGTTCCTAAGTAACAACCTTTGTAAATTTGGACCTGGTTCCCGATGGTCCTAAGTACATGTTCTCTAGATTCTCAGAGTTTCGTATTCGGTGTAGAATTGTTCTGTGCATCGTGTAGGAAACACCACTCTTGTGTACATTAAAACAAATTATTGTCCCACAATTTCCCCGGTATGCTTTCTTTCTGGCTTCACCGCTAATGTCACTCGATCGTCGATCAGTCGTGTAATAGTAGTTGGATCCCCTCCATTAGTTAAATAAGTAATTCGTTAATCCTTAGCAAGAGTCACCGACTCTTGATGGTTAGCTCGTTCGGCTCCTGGTAGTCTGATGTTCGCACGGAAGTCATCGTCCTTTCTCTCGACGAGCAGACTGGGGTTACTTAAAATGGAAAACTTGGTCTGTTATCTTCCTTCTCTATCCACTACTGAAACTACACTGTCAATCCTTGCATTTCCGAAGGTGTAAGTCTCTAGAGTGCATTTACTACAGACGCGGCGCCTGGAATCAAATCGATGCGAAATTCGACTTGTCGTTGAGGAGATAATTCTGGCAAACCTTTGGGGTAGATTTCAGGACATTTCCTTATCACCGGAATATCTTCGTGTTTTGGTCCTTCGACTCTCTTGTCCACGACATGAGTCAGGAAAGCAACACATCCTATTCGCAACAACTTTTGTGCCTTCAACCAATTTGCAATATGTAAAGGCGTACCCCGCTTCATGAGTCAAGATCGTTACTTCGTTCGCCATTGGGATGCGGATGTCAATCTCCGCTCGACCACTTGACAGCCAATCCATCCGATTACCTTCTCGAAGCTTCCCTATTCAACTAGCAGTAGATCAAGCATAAACTCACGTTGCCGTTTCCAATTACATCGTTGGCTTCTACTAGCTTCCCATTAGCTAGTTCTTTCAGGTGCGGATTATCTATCTTACTTGCTACCAAACCAAGTATACTCTCAAACTATAGAGATGCGAAGCTAAAATTTGCAACAGTATCTAGCAGCACTGATGCATAAAGTTGAGTAATATGGGACGTACCGATACCCACGCTTGGATTCCTGGTGCTCCCCTAGTTCTGCTACTGAGCTTTTATCCTTGTGCCTGATTCTCCTTAGGGTAGTATTTTCTGAAATGCTTCTTGCTCCCACAGTTAAGACAACCTCGGGCACGTTTTTGTTTGTCACTCGCCCTGCCTTTGTCGTTGTCGTTGTCGTTGTTTTCTACGTGGTTTTCGCTGCTACCTTGGCCTCCATTTCTACGTTCAGTGTCTTGCCTACAAGTTTCCTTAGGATGCCCCCTCTTAGCACAGTTATCACATTTTCCATATTTACATCGCTCGACATGATAACGTAGAAAATTGTCACACTTAGGTAGGATACCCATGTAGTCTTTTCCCTTTTTGGCCTTCTTCTCGTTACTCACCCGAGTAATCTTCTTGCAATTTACGAGTTTTCTCTTGTTATCCCCAGATGACTTTACAGGAGTCTCATTTTTCTCTTCCGGAGTGGAAAATTTTCCTTGTCTAATTGCTTCTTCAGTGAGCGCCACGCTCATGTCGATTTCTTCGATGATTGTTGAAGGCTTAGATGTTGTTACCAGGCTTAGGATCTGGGGTGTCAGTCCCCCGATGAAACGTTCGATCTTCCTAGATTCTGGTTCCACCAAACGCGAAGCAACTTGGGATAATTCGCCAAATCTCTGCACATAGTCGGCTATCTTTGGACCTTCCATTTTCAAATTCCATAATTCAGTTTCCAACTTCTGGACTTCTGCCCTGGAGCAGTATCTTTTGCGTATTAGTGCCTTCAGTTCGTCCCACGTTAAAGCATACACAATAGACTCGCCCATTGTTTGAACCTGAAGGTTCCACCATGACAGAGCCCCATCTACAAATAGTCCAGCTACGTACGTGACCTGATGTTCTGGGGCACATTCGCTCAACCGTAAGACAAAATTCGTCTTCTCCACCCAACGCACAAAAGCTAAGGCACCCCCAGTGCCGTCGAATTCTCGAGGTTTGTGGTTCAAGAACTGCTCGTAAGTGCAGCCGCTGGGTGGGTTATTTCCTGAGGTACCTCCGCCGTGTTTGGAGCGAAGGGCCTCGAGTTGTGTGATGGCTTGCGAGATGCGCCCTTGCAGTTCTGACTCCGCTGTTGTCGGCAGAGGGTTGTTGGTATCGACGTTCCCTTGTATCGACATCTTCTGAGAAGAAGATTGGTTGGGTCAGGTCTTATTCGTTCGGGGAGTGTATATAGTTGTTTAGATATCACATGCACATACACGTAATAGGTTATCAACCAATCAAGCAGTAGTGTAATCATAGTATAATCAAGTAATTTGGTAATTATGTTTAATGAGAGCATAGCAAATAAGCACATAGCATTATAATTATAGCACACACATATAGATCAATAACGCGCTTAACGAGGACATAGCGACTGAGCTTTCGTTGGTCATTGGTCACAAAGTATTGTCGCATGCTTAATGATGATTGGCTTCTCATTATTCCCTGGCCACAACTGTGTTGTCTTCCAAAATGTATCACATCAACAGGGACACAGGGTCACCCTTCCCTTGTCCATTAAATATATTAGTGTATCAAAATTACGTAGTCAGATGTGGTCTTCAAAAGTCTCCACAATCTCGGCTTATCATTAGTGTCCTTACCCAAATGTAATGCAATCCGCGTAATCCAGAAACCAACTATACTGGTGACTGAGGTGGAGGAGGAAAGAAACATAAACTGTCAACATGCATGAGTTCCTCCTCGAGCTTGTATATACGTCGAAGTAAATAACTGATTTGTCGCTCGACAGTAAGGAAACGAGCATCAAAAACCTGGGAAAGGTGTAATAGCAGCAGGTGAGAGTTCAAAAGGAATCTTTGATAAATGTGGGGGACCAAAGTATGCTAGCAATAGACAGGGGGAAGGACGTGGTGTTAGCTCAAGTTCCAAAACTCTGCGACTTATATCCTCAAACCGTAGCAGATGTTACAGGGTCACTCAACCCGTGTGCAGACTCCAAAATGTGAGGGATGGTAAGGGTCCAATATCAGCATAGTGTATCATAGGAACCATCGAAATGGTTTGTCCAGCGATGTAGAGGTGAATGTATCAGACGGTGCAGCCTATGAGGTCGTAGAAAATGCTGCTGTAGCAAAAGGGACCGTTACGCGGGTGCTGACCTGGAGTACCTTCCCGGGGTGTGGGTATGTCTTGAAAGAAAGCGATAGGAATGTTGGCGCAATGGACGTCGGTCTTCGCAAGAGCAACATCAGCGGGTGAAGGTGCAGGTACAAACGTCTCTACCAATAAGGAGATTGTCAGGTGCAGGTACTAGGTCAGATATAAGGGGTGCAATGTCTAGTAAACCAAAAGAAACAGTGTCATGACCAAGTAAGGGTGTAGGATCAGTAGGTGAAACATCAAGCTGACCCAAAAGGTGCAGAAGCTAGCTCAGGAGCAGGCCCTGGGTCGTGTAACGGTGTGGTGCCTCGAGCAGGTGTTAGTGCAGCAGTCATAACGGCGTCATCGTCTGTGTCAGTAGTAGAAAGATGTAATTCGGTCGTCTATAAGGCTGTAAATGTCACAGACTTAAAGGAGTCTGAAATCGAGTGTATACTAGAATCAGAGGGTAGCTTGACAACAGGGATCTCAAAATGTGCAATTAGTAACAATGTTCTCATCTAATTTTCCATCGTCCTGGGCGTCAACAGGAGGATCATCAACAAGCAGATTAATGTTGCCATCAAACAATTCGTCAAAAAGGCGGATCCTCGGGGAAAGTAACCACGAGAGGTACGGCATCGAGGATCGGAGCCATGATGTGCTCGCCATCGAAGTGTCCAAATGATGAGATGGTCGTGGGCTGAAACAAGAATGACAGAAAGATTCTCGTCAAGGAAGCCATCAGCAAGGGTAATTCATCGCCAAAGTCTGGAAGCGCGGACGGTTGGAAGTCGTCCTCGTCCTTGGTCAGCATGTCAGGGTTACTTTCAGTGTCTGACGTAAATATCTCCGGCGCAGGTATGGTCTCATCAGGTGTGGTCCCTTCATCTGTGGCGGTGGCCATAGGGTCGTCATCATCTGACAATTCGTTCCCCGAGGAAGGTGACGTGTTTGCCGGTACCTAATAGTCATAGCATGCATACAATAATCATTAACACTTTGTGTATTGCAAATAAAGACTATTCATAATGTAATCATGTATCCACATATTCGTCCTAGTCTTCCCAGATTATCCTACCCAGCCTCTCAGACTGAACTCCCTAGTCTCTAAGACTAACTCCCTGGCCTCTAACACCAATCCTCCCAGTCTCTAAGACTAATTATCCCCAGCCTCTAAGGCTAATTCCCTGGTCTCTAAGACCAACTCCCTGGCCTCTAAGACCACTCCTCCCAGTCTCTAAGACTAAATCCTTGGTCTTTATGACCATCCTCCCAGTCTCTAAGACTAAACCTCCCCAATCTCTAAGATTGAACATTGAACCCCTCAGTCTCTAAGACTGAACCTCCCTAGCCTCTAAGGCTAAACTCCCTCAGTCTCTAAGACTGAACCTCCCTCAGTCTCTAAGACTGAACTCCCTCAATCTCTAAGACTGAAATATAAATTTTGAAAAGTGTATGTGTGCCTTTTGTTTGTAAAAATGTTTGTTCCCTAGATCTGGACGTTTTGTGTATGCAATGAAAAACAAGTCGTGAAAACATTTTCGTGAGAGCCCTAATGATCGTAGTCCAGACTCGAGAAAGAATCCTAGTTCGCTACGATCAAAGCTCTGATACCAAGCTGTCACACCCTGACTTTTTGCGTAAGCGTGATTATGGTGTGACTTTCTTAATATCATTGCATTCAATCATAACATCAACTATATGATAAAACCATAAGTTTGCCATCCATTAATAAGTTCAAAACATAACAACATTGTTTTAAAACATAGACTTCAAATTCAAGTTTTACAAATCGTACAAATTGCTTATGAGTTCATAAAAGACTCGTCAAAGATATTGAAGAACACCAAGGTTTGGAAGACGTGTCTCGTCCAGGAATAAGACACACTAACCAAACTCAAAGACCATGGATGACATCTTTATTCTTAACGCAGCATAAAAACTTCCAACGCCCGCCATAACGACTTTACAAAATTCCTGAAATACATGTAGTTTGAAAAACATCAAAAAAAGTTGAGCGAGTTCATGTGTTCGTTTGTGTGTATGTATAAACCTTTGAAAATGTTGTAAGTATGTATGTAAGTCCCTGGTATGTAGCAATAAGGAAAAAGAGATCACCACTGGGTTGCAAAGCCAATGGTATGTGTGAAGTGATGCAGGAAGACTCAAACCTAGCAGATTTGTTACCGGACTTCGGCTGTAAGACATAGTCACCACGTGGTCCACTCAGCGGACTCAAGGATGGGGCTCGCTACACCCAAATAGATCTATCACTCATGCCCCTCAGTCCTACAACGAGGATTGATGGCCTTAATCGCCCTACCCATTCACATGATCTAGTAGTAAACCCTCCTTAAGCTAACCATACCATGTATGAAATCGTCTGTAATAATTGTAACATGTATTCCACCCCCGGAGTATAAAACTGAAATCAGTTAGAGAAAAGGGGGACATGAACTCACAGTATTGCGTCTTCAGTATGTGTAACCCAAGTCTCCTCAGCCAACACGACTACCTACAGTGTACTAACGTCTATTAGACGAACGGGCTGTGCCTTTGCTTAGTATGAAGGTTTTTGAGTTACGTTTCTTATGTTCCCAAAATTATTCCAAGTTATAATCATTAGTTAATGTTTGGATTAATTGCTAAACAATATTTCATATTCCTACTTCTCAAGTATTTTAACTTCGTATTTTCCTTCCTAAGGATGAGGGTATCTCATACATGTATTTTCGTATTGTTAGACCCAGTTCAGGCTCAAAACAACTTCTTTTCACGTAATATGGCAAGTGATTTCAGTAGATGTGAAAAAGATGTGCGGAAATGGAAATCAGACTTTCAAGAAACAAGACCTACAGAATTATCAAGTTTATATCACTTTGAAACAAAAATGGTTTATAAGGTGATTGTAAGATTATTATCTAATACAAACGAATCTTGAATTCTGTGGGGCGAGAGAGCAATGGAGTTTTGATGTATGTGTGAATGCTAAGCTTCAAACTCACTTTGCTTCTCCTGGTTGAGCCTTCTATTTATAGTCGGCTTGTATGAATAAACAATAGTTTATTCATACAATAATTCCTGCAAAAAGTAGCCAATTGACATATTCATTGATTCCAACGTTCAAGTTGCCTTTTTCATCATGATATCATTTAATGTCAACTTGCTTCGGTAATTGTGGCAGGACAGAGCCAATTTCAGACAAGTGGGTTGTTTCATCAGAAATTCTGATAAACCACTTCATCAGAAATTCGGATGAACAAATCATCAGAAAATCTTTGATGATCGGAATCGTCAGATACTGATGATATTTCATCAGAAATATCATCAGATCCATCAGAAATGACCTCTTCTGATAATCCAATTCAGCTCTTGATCAACTTGTAATTCTTTGAAGTAGATGCTGTGCTTTCCAGTTGTCCCATCTGATCTTCTTTTTCTAGTTCGTGATCTTCAGGACTGTGATCTCTTCATAGATACAATTGATTGTGATTTTCTTCAATACTTACACATAAAGTTTCCTAACACGTATTAGTAATTGTATATCTTGCCAAGTAATGGCGTCGTATTTCGGTGTATTGTTCCAAATAAAAATATGTTAATATATTCCCAATATATATTTTCAAAGATTGCTCCGGTTCTTTGAAGACTACACACATTTCTGGTTGATCAAAGATTGCTCCGGTTCTTACTGGTTTAGATGAGATTTCAGTTGGTATTGAAGTGTTTGGAGGCGGTATTAGCACTTTGTTGCTGTACTCAAAATTGATACATAGATCAAAGTCTGCCAGTGCAGCCCTTTTGTATAACTTTGCTCCTGCACTTTTGAGACTTTCAAGGGCCCTTCTGATTATAACTGAATTACCTTTCATTTCATCAATGATATTCTTTATTTTGACCATTTCCAGTGGGTGAATATCATCAGCCAGATATGCATCAGTAACCTTTTGTTGACTGTTGTCTTCTCTGATCAAGGTATACTTGTTTTGTGCTTCATTGCCTAGGATGCCTCCTCCAGTGGTCATTGTATCAATTCTTTCAATTGATACTATTGGATTGTTCAAGTGCTTGTGCAAAATTACCCAACATCCATTGTTTCTGTTTTCAACAATACCTTTACTTATTGGAGAGAGTGGTCTCTTTGGGTTGTCTTCTGGACCTTTCCAATAGTATTTTTTTAGATGTTCTTCAGGGTACATAATGGTGTGTAAATCACCTTTTAGTACTTCCATTTCTCTGATGTTCCCTTCTGAATCTTCTATCATTTCTTTTCTTGGCCTTTTTGAGGAAGTCACTTCATGTTCCATTCTTCTCTTTTCTTTTGTATCCATCATTTTGCTCAACTCTGTTTCTCCAGTAATGGTTGTAGAAACTGGTTGTACTGGAACATGGTCTTTTGGTTGTACCCTTGATGTATCTGGCTTTGAGACATTTGGTGGAGGACCCATGGGTATCTTTTGTTTATCTTGAGGTGGACCCATGGGTTGCTTCTGTTTTTGAGCTGTTGAGGTTTCTGTTGGTTTGGTTTGATCTTGTTGAACAATTTCTGGTTGTTGTTGAGAAGTTTCTGATCTTCTTGCTTGTCTTTCTTGTGGAATTGGGGCTTTCAGTTCATGAAGATCAATATTTGCTAGTCTGGCAACATTATACTGCAATCTTTTAACTAACAGATGAACATTAGTAAGAGCTTGAGTATTTGTTTCCTCTTGTTTCTTCATATTCTGTAACTCTTGATTTTCTTGATTTCTTTGTGCAGCTAATTCCATCAACAGTTTCTCAAAAGCCTCAGTCATGCTGCTGTTGTTGGCTCTGAGGAACTGTATTTCTTCAAGAAGCTTCCCTGAATTTGAGCTTTCTCCTGCAGTTGCACCCTCAGCCATCTTTTTCTTGATATCATCCAGTTCCTTGATAGCTTTCTCAATTTCTGATGAGCTTTCTTTGTTTTCTGATGATTTTTGCAATTTGTTGAGAGTTGCAGTATTGTCTTCAGTTTGCTTCTGCACAGCTTTGACAGTTTCTGACAAAAACTTGATCTCTGACTTTTGATTTCTGATTTCTTTTAGTATTAGATCAAGTTTTTCTTATGTTGCTGTTTTCACAGTGGCAGCTTCATCTTCAGGTTCTTTTTGAAATTGTTTAGGTGACATAGATTGATGTTCTTGGGAAATTTGCAACAGTATCTAGCAGCACTGATGCAAAAAGTTGAGTAATATGGGACGTACCGATACCCACGCTTGGATTCCTGGTGCTCCCCTAGTTCTGCTACTGAGCTTTTATCCTTGTGCCTGATTCTCCTTAGGGTAGTATTTTCTGAAATGCTTCTTGCTCCCACAGTTAAGACAACCTCGGGCACGTTTTTGTTTGTCACTCGCCCTGCCTTTGTCGTTGTCGTTGTTTTCTATGTGGTTTTCGCTGCTACCTTGGCCTCCATTTCTACGTTCAGTGTCTTGCCTACAAGTTTCCTTAGGATGCCCCCTCTTAGCACAGTTATCACATTTTCCATATTTACATCACCCAACATGATAACGTAGAAAATTGTCGCACTTAGGTAGGATACCCATGTAGTCTTTTCCCTTTTTGGCCTTCTTCTTGTTACTCACCCGAGTAATCTACTTGCAATTTACGAGTTTTCTCTTGTTATCCCCAGATGACTTTACAGGAGTCTCATTTTTCTCTTCCGGAGTGGAAAATTTTCCTTGTCTAATTGCTTCTTCAGTGAGCGCCACGCTCATGTCGATTTCTTCGATGATTGTTGAAGGCTTAGATGTTGTTACCAGGCTTAGGATCTAGGGTGTCAGTCCCTCGATGAAACGTTCGATCTTCCTAGATTCTGGTTCCACCAAACGCGAAGCAACTTGGGATAATTCGCCAAATCTCTGCACATAGTCGGCTATCTTTGGACCTTACATTTTCAAATTCCATAATCCAGTTTCCAACTTCTGGACTTCTGCCCTGGAGCAGTATCTTTTGCGCATTAGTTCCTTCAGTTCGTCCCACGTTAAAGCATACACAGTAGACTCGCCCATTGTTTGAACCTGAAGGTTCCACCATGACAGAGCCCCATCTACAAATAGTCCAGCTACGTACGTGACCTGATGTTCTGGGGCACATTCGCTCAACCGTAAGACAAAATTCGTCTTCTCCACCCAACGCACAAAAGCTAAGGCACCCCCAGTGCCGTCGAATTCTCGAGGTTTGTGGTTCAAGAACTGCTCGTAAGTGCAGCCGCTGGGTGGGTTATTTCCTGAGGTACCTCCGCCGTGTTTGGAGCGAAGGGCCTCGAGTTGTGTGATGGCTTGCGAGATGCGCCCTTGCAGTTCTGACTCCGCTGTTGTCGGCAGAGGGTTGTTGGTATCGACGTTCCCTTGTATCGACATCTTCTGAGAAGAAGATTGGTTGGGTCAGGTCTTATTCGTTTGGGGAGTGTATATAGTTGTTTAGAGATCATATGCACATACACGTAATAGGTTATCAACCAATCAAGCAGTAGTGTAATCATAGTATAATCAAGTAATTTGGTAATTATGTTTAATGAGAGCATAGCAAATAAGCACATAACATTATAATTATAGCACACACATATAGATCAATAACGCGCTTAACGAGGACATAGCGACTGAGCTTTCGTTGGTCATTGGTCACAAAGTATTGTCGCATGCTTAATGATGATTGGCTTCTCATTATTCCCTGGCCACAACTGTGTTGTCTTCCAAAATGTATCACATCAACAGGGACACAGGGTCACCCTTCCCTTGTCCATTAAATATATTAGTGTATCAAAATTACGTAGTCAGATGTGGTCTTCAAAAGTCTCCACAATCTCGGCTTATCATTAGTGTCCTTACCCAAATGTAATGCAATCCGCGTAATCCAGAAACCAACTATACTGGTGACTGAGGTGGAGGAGGAAAGAAACATAAACTGTCAACATGCGTGAGTTCCTCCTCGAGCTTGTATATACGTCGAAGTAAATAACTGATTTGCCGCTCGACAGTAAGGAAACGAGCATCAAAAACCTGGGAAAGGTGTAATAGCAGCAGGCGAGAGTTCAAAAGGAATCTTTGATAAATGTGGGGGACCAAAGTATGCTAGCAATAGACAGGGGGAAGGACGTGGTGTTAGCTCAAGTTCCAAAACTCTGCGACTTATATCCTCAAACGTAGCAGATGTTACAGGGTCACTCAACCCGTGTGCAGACTCCAAAATGTGAGGGATGGTAAGGGTCCAATATCAGCATAGTGTATCATAGGAACCATCGAAATGGTTTGTCCAGCGATGTAGAGGTGAATGTATCAGACGGTGCAGCCTGTGAGGTCGTAGAAAATGCTGCTGTAGCAAAAGGGACCGTTACGCGGGTGCTGACCTGGAGTACCTTCCTGGGGTGTGGGTATGTCTTGAAAGAAAGCGATAGGCATGTTGGCGCAATGGACGTCGGTCTTCGCAAGAGCAACATCAGTGGGTGAAGGTGCAGGTACAAACGTCTCTACCAATAAGGAGATTGTCATGTGCAGGTACTAGGTCAGATATAAGGGGTGCAATGTCTAGTAAACCAAAAGAAACAATGTCATGACCAAGTAAGGGTGTAGGATCAGTAGGTGAAACATCAAGCTGACCCAAAAGGTGCAGAAGCTAGCTCAGGAGCAGGCCCTGGGTCGTGTAACGGTGTGGTGCCTCGAGCAGGTGTTAGTGCAGTAGTCATAACGGCGTCATCGTCTGTGTCAGTAGTAGAAAGATGTAATTCGGTCGTCTATAAGGCTGTAAATGTCACAGACTCAAAGGAGTCTGAAATCGAGTGTATACTAGAATCAGAGGGTAGCTTGACAACAAGGATCTCAAAATGTGCAATTAGTAACAATGTTCTCATCTAATTTTCCATCGTCCTGGGCGTCAACAGGAGGATCATCAACAAGCAGATTAATGTTGCCATCAAACAATTCGTCAAAAAGGCGGATCCTCGGGGAAAGTAACCACGAGAGGTACGGCGCCGAGGATCGGAGCCATGATGTGCTCGCCATCGAAGTGTCCAAATGATGAGATGGTCGTGGGCTGAAACAAGAATGACAGAAAGATTCTCGTCAAGGAAGCCATCAGCAAGGGTAATTCATCGCCAAAGTCTGGCAGCGCGGACGGTTGGAAGTCGTCCTCGTCCTTGGTCAGCATGTCAGGGTTACTTTCAGTGTCTGATGTAAATATCTCCGGCGCAGGTATGGTCTCATCAGGTGTGGTCCCTTCATCTGTGGCGGTGGCCATAGGGTCGTCATCATCTGACAATTCGTTCCCTGAGGAAGGTGACGTGTGTGCCGGTACATAATAGTCATAGCATGCATACAATAATCATTAACACTTTGTGTATTGCAAATAAAGACTATTCATAATGTAATCATGTATCCACATATTCGTCCTAGTCTTCCCAGATTATCCTACCCAGCCTCTCAGACTGAACTCCGTAGTCTCTAAGACTAACTCCCTGGCCTCTAACACCAATCCTCCCAGTCTCTAAGACTAATTATCCCCAGCCTCTAAGGCTAATTCCCTGGTTTCTAAGACCAACTCCCTGGCCTCTAAGACCAATCCTCCCAGTCTCTAAGACTAAATCCTTGGTCTTTATGACCATCCTCCCAGTCTCTAAGACTAAACCTCCCCAATCTCTAAGATTGAACATTGAACCCCTCAGTCTCTAAGACTGAACCTCCCTAGCCTCTAAGGCTAAACTCCCTCAGTCTCTAAGACTGAACCTCCCTCAGTCTCTAAGACTGAACTCCCTCAATCTCTAAGACTGAAATATAAATTTTGAAAAGTGTATGTGTGCCTTTTGTTTGTAAAAATGTTTGTTCCCTAGATCTGGACGTTTTGTGTATGCAATGAAAAACAAGTCGTGAAAACATTTTCGTGAGAGCCCTAATGATCGTAGTCCAGACTCGAGAAAGAATCCTAATTCGCTACGATCAAAGCTCTGATACCAAGCTGTCACACCCTGACTTTTTGCGTAAGCGTGATTATGGTGTGACTTTCTTAATATCATTGCATTCAATCATAACATCAACTATATGATAAAACCATAAGTTTGCCATCCATTAATAAGTTCAAAACATAACAACATTGTTTTAAAACGTAGACTTCAAATTCAAGTTTTACAAATCGTACAAATTGCTAATGAGTTCATAAAAGACTCGTCAAAGATATTGAAGAACACCAAGGTTTGGAAGACGTGTCTCGTCCATGAATAAGACACACTAACCAAACTCAAAGACCATGGATGACATCTTTATTCTTAACGCAGCATAAAAACTTCCAACGCCCGCCATATCGACTTTACAAAATTCCTGAAATACATGTAGTTTGAAAAACATCAACAAAAGTTGAGCGAGTTCATGTGTTCGTTTGTGTGTATGTATAAACCTTTGAAAATGTTGTAAGTATGTATGTAAGTCCCTGGTATGTAGCAATAAGGAAAAAGAGATCACCACTGGGTTGCAAAGCCAATGGTATGTGTGAAGTGATGCAGGAAGACTCAAACCTAGCAGATTTGTTACCGGACTTCGGCTGTAAGACATAGTCACCACGTGGTCCACTCAGCGGACTCAAGGATGGGGCTCGCTACACCCAAATAGATCTATCACTCATGCCCCTCAGTCCTACAACGAGGATTGATGGCCTTAATCGCCCTACCCATTCACATGATCTAGTAGTAAACCCTCCTTAAGCTAACCATACCATGTATGAAATCGTCTGTAATAATTGTAACATGTATTCCACCCCCGGAGTATAAAACTGAAATCAGTTAGAGAAAAGGGGGACATGAACTCACAGTATTGCGTCTTCAGTATGTGTAACCCAAGTCTCCTCAGCCAACACGACTACCTACAGTGTACTAACGTCTATTAGACGAACGGGCTGTGCCTTTGCTTAGTATGAAGGTTTTTGAGTTACGTTTCTTGTGTTCCCAAAATTATTCCAAGTTATAATCATTAGTTAATGTTTGGATTAATTGCTAAACAATATTTCATATTCCTACTTCTCAAGTATTTTAACTTCGTATTTTCCTTCCTAAGGATGAGGGTATCTCATACATGTATTTTCGTATTGTTAGACCCAGTTCAGGCTCAAAACAACTTCTTTTCACGTAATATGGAAAGTGATTTCAGTAGATGTGAAAAAGATGTGCGGAAATGGAAATCAGACTTTCAAGAAACAAGACCTACAGAATTATCAAGTTTATATCACTTTGAAACAAAAATGGTTTACAAGGTGATTGTAAGATTATTATCTAATACAAACGAATCTTGAATTCTGTGGGGCGAGAGAGCAATGGAGTTTTGATGTATGTGTGAATGCTAAGCTTCAAACTCACTTTGCTTCTCCTGGTTGAGCCTTCTATTTATAGTCGGCTTGTATGAATAAACAATAGTTTATTCATACAATAATTCCTGCAAAAAGTAGCCAATTGACATATTCATTGATTCCAACGTTCAAGTTGCCTTTTTCATCATGATATCATTTAATGTCAACTTGCTTCGGTAATTGTGGCAGGACAGAGCCAATTTCAGACAAGTGGGTTGTTTCATCAGAAATTCTGATAAACCACTTCATCAGAAATTCTGATGAACAAATCATCAGAAAATCTTTGATGATCGGAATCGTCAGATACTGATGATATTTCATCAGAAATATCATCAGATCCGATATTTCATCAGAAATATCATCAGATCCATCAGAAATGACCTCTTCTGATAATCCAATTCAGCTCTTGATCAACTTGTAATTCTTTGAAGTAGATGCTGTGCTTTCCAGTTGTCCCATCTGATCTTCTTTTTCTAGTTCGTGATCTTCAGGACTGTGATCTCTTCATAGATACAATTGATTGTGATTTTCTTCAATACTTACACATAAAGTTTCCTAACACGTATTAGTATTTGTATATCTTGCCAAGTAATGGCGTCGTATTTCGGTGTATTGTTCCAAATAAAAATATGTTAATATATTCCCAATATATATTTTCAAAGATTGCTCCGGTTCTTTGAAGACTACACACATTTCTGGTTGATCAAAGATTGCTCCGGTTCTTACTGGTTTAGATGAGATTTCAGTTGGTATTGAAGTGTTTGGAGGCGGTATTAGCACTTTGTTGCTGTACTCAAAATTGATACATAGATCAAAGTCTGCCAGTGCAGCCCTTTTGTATAACTTTGCTCCTGCACTTTTGAGACTTTCAAGGGCCCTTCTGATTATAACTGAATTACCTTTCATTTCATCAATGATATTCTTTATTTTGACCATTTCCAGTGGGTGAATATCATCAGCCAGATATGCATCAGTAACCTTTTGTTGACTGTTGTCTTCTCTGATCAAGGTATACTTGTTTTGTGCTTCATTGCCTAGGATGCCTCCTCCAGTGGTCATTGTATCAATTCTTTCAATTGATACTATTGGATTGTTCAAGTGCTTGTGCAAAATTACCCAACCTCCATTGTTTTTGTTTTCAACAATACCTTTACTTATTGGAGAGAGTGGTCTCTTTGGGTTGTCTTCTGGACCTTTCCAATAGTATTTTTTAGATGTTCTTCAGGGTACATAATGGTGTGTAAATCACCTTTTAGTACTTCCATTTCTCTGATGTTCCCTTCTGAATCTTCTATCATTTCTTTTCTTGGCCTTTTTGAGGAAGTCACTTCATGTTCCATTCTTCTCTTTTCTTTTGTATCCATCATTTTGCTCAACTCTGTTTCTCCAGTGATGGTTGTAGAAACTGGTTGTACTGGAACATGGTCTTTTGGTTGTACCCTTGATGTATCTGTCTTTGAGACATTTGGTGGAGGACCCATGGGTATCTTTTGTTTATCTTGAGGTGGACCCATGGGTTGCTTCTGTTTTTGAGCTGTTGAGGTTTCTGTTGGTTTGGTTTGATCTTGTTGAACAATTTCTGGTTGTTGTTGAGAAGTTTCTGATCTTCTTGCTTGTCTTTCTTGTGGAATTGGGGCTTTCAGTTCATGAAGATCAATATTTGCTAGTCTGGCAACATTATACTGCAATCTTTTAACTAACAGATGAACATTAATAAGAGCTTGAGTATTTGTATCCTCTTGTTTCTTCATATTCTGTAACTCTTGATTTTCTTGATTTCTTTGTGCAACTAATTCCATCAACAGTTTCTCAAAAGCCTCAGTCATGCTGCTGTTGTTGGCTCTGAGGAATTGTATTTCTTCAAGAAGCTTCCCTGAATTTGAGCTTTCTCCTGCAGTTGCACCCTCAGCCATCTTTTTCTTGATATCATCCAGTTCCTTGATAGCTTTCTCAATTTCTGATGAGCTTTCTTTGTTTTCTGATGATTTTTGCAATTTGTTGAGAGTTGCGGTATTGTCTTCAGTTTGCTTCTGCACAACTTTGACAGTTTCTGACAAAAACTTGATCTCTGACTTTTGATTTCTGATTTCTTTTAGTATTAGATCAAGTTTTTCTTATGTTGCTGTTTTCACAGTGGCAGCTTCATCTTCAGGTTCTTTTTGAAATTGTTTAGGTGACATAGATTGATGTTCTTGGGAAATTGGAGAAACAACAGATGTTTCTCTTCTAACACCAGCAGAAAACACATTCTCTGCTGTTTTAAGGTTAAGAGGATTGGAAGAATCCAAATTCCCTATATCCTCACCAGAAAATTGAAACAAATTCAAATTCTGGATTTCCTCATTTCCTTGAACCTTTTCAGGTTTTCCATGAGTTGTTGAGAAACTTTTATTTTTCTCATCCAGGTTTCCTTGATCAGCAGGCCGATCTCCACCTGTTGTTACTACATTTTCCTCCTCAGAATCTGATTCAGAAAATGAGTCTTTTGTTTTACTCACAACTTGTTTTGAAGAAATAGTTTCTCTAAGTAAGATTTCATGTTTTCCTTGAATTGATTCATCAGAATCATTCTCAGAATCATAAAATATATTTATTTTAGACTGTTGTGCACCTGTTTCTCCAATGTGTGAGGCTTCAGCATGATGTCCTTCAGCCACAGGACTCATGTTCACATCTTTATCAGCTAGATGAGGATCAGATTCATCTTGCTGTTCCATTCTTGGTGTGCTTGACTCCTGTGCATCATGCTCCATAGGGGATACTTGTTCAAAAACTCCTTTGCTCTGTGACTTTTTGTTCAACATTTTCAGGTATTCTGATCTGTATGGTGATTCTTCTGGTATCATACTCATCACTTTTTCTGTTAGAGCAGGTACATCATAATCTGACTTCCAAGACCCTACAGCATTCCAAGGTTTCATAATTTCTGTCTTCCACATATTTTCTGATGCTTGGATTTCCATGTTTCTTTTCAGAAAAGCATCAGAAATTATGATTGATAGAAATCTTGGAAAGGGTAGATGTGAATCTATTCTTCCATCTCTGGTCAGAATTGATCTTCTGATCAGAATAAATATTTCTGCTCCATAATCAATGTTCAATCCATTAATTAGACTGAACATGATTGTTAGAATGTTCATATTTATCTGATCTGTACCTCCAATCTTTGACGATAAACACTTGTTCAGAATTTCCATTAAAACTTGCCAGAAGGCAGGTAGCTTGTTTCTCTTGAATTTATTGATTGTTGAAATCTTTGTTTTGTATCCCATTACAGCATCAAGTTGTGAAAACATATCTTCTCTTTCTGGTGACTTTTCAAAGTTCTGATGTAAGGGTAGCTCCAAACATTCCGTTGTCTTTTCTGGTGAAATTTTAATGAAGATATTTTCCCATACATGTGCTGTTAGCTCAGTTTGACTTGAGATTTTGAGAGTTTTTACTACTTGTTGTATGAGTTCTTGTGGTACCTCTCTGGTCTTTGTAAGAGCTTGAGCTAACGGGCATCTTGTTAGAAATTCAATGAGAATTTGACACTTCGTATCATACTCTTCGATGTTATCATTCATTGCTTCATTGTTGCTCTTTAATGGAAGAAATTCATCTTCAGTGATGAAAGGAACTGAGTGTTTAACTTGAGGTTTGTTGATGTTGACAGTAGCCATTGAGAATTTGGGTTTTATGTTTGGAAAAGGGTTTTAGGGTTTTGAATTTGAAGGTTGAAGATGGAAGACTCTGTTTTGAATGAGGTATTTATAGGGTGTGTAGACAGAGATTTTTGAGTGTTTGTCGTGGGTTGTTTGAGTTTAAGAGGATTAATGACACCTTTATGATGTTTTAATCCTTTAAGGAGACAACCATTTTTGAAAGACTTTTGATTTATCTCTAATTTAATGTATATCCTTTTAAAGAGACTTAGAGACTTCAACGATTTTACAGATAAACACTAGTTTCCAACTTGCACCTTTTCTCTAAGTGGGTCCCCTTTTTAAAAGGTCCAATCGAAACCCTTTGTGTGTTTCCCCCAGATATATCTCATAATGATATATATATATATCATCAGAAAATTATTATTATTTTTTTTAGAAGAGAGGGAATAAGTAGAGTTCTGAGATTTTACTTACATTGTAGTCTTGCAGTTCTGAACTCCACACCTTTGTTCTGATATACCAGAGGTATTTTATAGCTTGTTCCAGTCCTCAGAAAAAAAATTTAGAAAGAAACTTTTTCTTAAAAAAAATTGGATTTTTATAAATTCAATTAAATCTGATTCAAAGAATTGTTTTTCGGATGATATGTTAAACTTTCTGGTTTTTTCAAAACAAAGTATTATTTTCTGACTTGTTATCAGAATTTTCATTGTTTTCTGGTGAATGATCAGTTTTTTTTATTGATCATCAGATTTTGAGTTCTACTAACTTATGTCAGTATTCATGTGTAATTCACCAGAATTTCTTTGATTTTATCATTCCATTTGTATTAGTTCCCCCTAGATCTATTTACCAATAAAGAAATTTAAAACAAACCTGTTGAAAGAAACCATAAAACAAACACGTTAAACGAAAACAAAACTTAAAACAAAGAAAACTACTCCTCCTCCTCTAACACATTGAACATGCACTTCACATATAACCAAAGACTGGTTACACGTCCGGTGTGATTCTTTGCCGGCGTCAAGGTGGCTTCACTAATGTTCTCTTGAAGTACCATCTCAGCTCTTGAGTAGCAGCTTCTCACTCCTCCAAAGCCCAGCTGACTAGTGATTACCTTGGTAACAAATCGAGGGTAAATCAGAAAGGGTTGACGGTCGTGGATGTTTGCTTCAAGGTCTCTCATTAGAAACTTAGCATAGTTGAAAGGTTTTTCTTGTATCACAGCATGCACCACTTCCATCATCCCATTCGACAGCTCATTGAAGTGTCCAATTTTCTTCGAAAAGCAGACACTTAGCTGTGTTACCAAAAACTGAAAAGGTGGTATAAAACCAGACTTGCTAATGGCCCTTGACGAGTTGAGTGTGTGATAGCCCATTTCAGTCAAGGTTTGTTGCACATTTGATTTTTCCGGAAGTTGGATTTCATGAACATCACCCAGTTTGAGGACTTTTCTGATTGTTTCTTCTTTTAGAGTAATTTTTACTCCCATAACCTCACTTTCAATCCACATGGAAGTACCACCAAAAATGATTTGAGAGTTCCACCAGAACTCTTGGAGAAGTTCTGGATATATGGTGACATGTGATAACACAGCAAAGCCTGGAGGACTTTTCATGATCATATTGTACACAAACCTGCAGTCCTCCCATGCATGTCCTTCCAAGTTGGATCTTAATCTAAGATTGTGAAGTCTGTGAAACGGAAGAGGGAATTGAGTGGCTTTCATCAATTTTGGGCGACCCATTTTTGATAAGGAAAAATACTGTTGAAAAGGCTTTTGAAGAGCTGGTTTTTGTTACAAATGTTCTTTTCAGGTTGTTAATATTTATAGGTGAAAGTGATGTTAACAGCCAACCTTTTTCTCTTCAATTAAGAAGATATCTATCCCAGTGAATGTAACAGTGAGTGTAACAGTGATTTTGACAGTCTATCAAGCCTCATGTGTGAGTAAGCATTTAATGACTAGGCATCCTAATGATTCTAGTGCCTACGTGTCACATTTAAGTTCCTTATGAAGAAATGACTTTGCATGCAAAAAAAATGAAATTCAATAAACTGAAAAAAATGAGACGGTTGATTATTACAGCTGTATGAAACTTCATCAGTATGCATGTTACTTTTCCTCCTTTTTGTTTTTTTATTAAAACAAAACAACAAAAAAATACACGAAAATAAGTAATTACAATCTGTGGAATGTGCATGAGGATGAAAAAAAAAATTCTGATGTTTCAACGTAGTTTCTGATTTTATATCAGAACTTCTGGTAATTTTTCCCAGATCTGGTGTTCCATCAGATTGATGGATTGTTTTATCAGAAGCTAGTTGATTTGTTCTATGAAAATCAGAATTTTGTTGTTTAACAAGTTGGTCTTCAATTTGTGTTTTTGTGTTTTCTGAGAAATCTTCATCATTTAGATTGACCATGCCTAGTTTGCTGATTAAAAAATTGTGTCTCTTTTCATCAAGAGGTTTTGTAAAGATATCAGCAATTTGATTTTCAATTGGAACAAACTACATTTCAATATTACCTTTCTCCACATGATCTTTTAGGAAGTGGTATCTGACATCTATGTGTTTGGTTCTTGAGTGATGAACAGGATTTTCAGTTATTGCAATGGCACTCTTTGAGTCGCATAGAATTGGAATTCTTGTCAGAGTTACTCCATAATCTTTCAGTTGAGTTTGCATCCACATCACTTGTGAACAGCAACTTGCTGCTGCTACATATTCTGATTCTGCTGTTGATGTGGCAACACAGTTTTGTTTCTTGCTCGCCCAACATACCAATTTTTCTCCCAAAAGTTGACAGGCACCAGATGTGCTTTTCCTGTCAATTTTGCACCCTGCATAATCTGCATCTGTGTATGCAATTAATTCAAGGTTTATATCCTTTGGATACCAGAGACCAATTTCTGATGTGCCTTTGAGATATTTAAAAACCCTTTTTACAGCTTTCAAATGGGATTCTTTAGGATCACATTGATATCTGGCCAGAAAACATGTTGCAAACATGATATCTGGTCTGCTTGCAGTTAAATAAAGCAGTGATCTTATCATCCCTCTATAGGTTTTAATATCAACACTTATACCATTTTTATCAGAATCTAACTTGTTCCCTGTTGCCATGGGAGTTTTTGAAACATAGCAGTTTTCAAGTGAGTATTTTTGTAGAATTGTTTTAACATATTTTGATTGACTCAAAAATATTCCATCAATTCTGTGTTTTACCTGTAACCCTAAGAAAAAGGTTAACTCACCCATCATACTCATTTCAAAGTGGCTGGTCATCAATTTTTGAAATTTGTCACAAAATTTTTCATTTGTTGATCCAAATATAGTGTCATCTACATATATCTGGACCAGTAAAGTATGACCTTTGTGTGTTTTGAGAAAAAGAGTGGTGTCAATAGTTCCTTTGGTAAACCCAGAATTGAGTAAGAAGTTTGATAAAGTTTCATACCAGGCTCTGGGAGCTTGCTTCAATCCATACAAGGCTTTGTTTAATCTATAAACATGATTTTGAAATTTTGGATCAATAAAGCCTTCTGGTTGATGCACATAAACTTCTTCCTCAATTTTACCATTCAGAAAAGCTGATTTTACAACCATTTGATAAACTTTTAAATTCTTAGATGCAGCATAAGCAAGAAAAATTCTTACAGCTTCTAACCTGGCTACTGGTGCAAAGGTTTCGTCATAATCAATACCTTCTTGTTGACAGTAACCCTTGACCACTAACCTTGCTTTGTTTCTGGTGATTATGCCGTTTTCATCAGATTTGTTTCTGAACACCCATTTTGAGCCTATAACAGATTTGTCTTTTGGCTTGGGTACCAGATCCCATACCTTGCTCCTTTCAAATTGATCAAGCTCTTCTTACATGGCTTGAATCCAGTCTAGATCATTTAGAGCTTCCTTGACAGATTTGGGTTCTATCTTGCTTAAGAACCCAGAGAATGCACACTCATGTGCAGTGGCATATCTTGTTCTGACACCATCTGCAGGATTGCCTATGATATCAGAATGAACATGTCCTTTGATCTATCTTAACTTGTTGTGAAATGTTGTTGGTTCTGATGGATTTGAAGTTTCCCCCTGATCAGGTGCTACATTTGTCTGAAAAGTATCAGAAATCTGGATTCCTGATGTACTACATACTTGATCTGCAGGGTTAGAACATGAATAATCTTTTGATTTATTTTTGTAGGCATTATCATGTTCTAGGAAATCTTCATTTAACATTTCAAAGAGATGTTCATAATTTTCTTGTTTACCAGAAAAGTTTATTTCTTTTATGTACTCATCAGAAACCTTTGTTTCTGATGAGTCATCAAATGAGACATACAAACTTTCTCTGATGGTCCTGGTGTTAAGAATAAAAACTCTGTATGCTTTTGAGGACAAAGAGTAACCAAGAAAAATGCCTTTTTCTGCTTTTCTGTCAAATTTTTCAAGGCTTTCAAAATCATTAAAAACAAAACATCTACAACCAAATGTATGCAAAAATTTTATACTTGGTATTCTTTCATTTATAATGTTGTAAGTTGTTTTGTTGTGCCTTTTGTTGATTATGGATCTGTTTTGTGTAAAACATGCATTTGCTATAGCTTCTGCCCAAAAGTGAGTGGGCAATTTAGCATAAGCAAGCATGGTTCTGGCAGCTTCTACCAAGGTCCTATTCCTTCTTTCAACCACACCATTCTGTTGGGGTGTTCTTGGAGCAGAAAAATCATGAGAAATTCCTTTACTTACTAAGAAATTCTCAATTTTTGCATTTTTAAATTCTGTTCAATTGTCTGATCTGATCCTTCTCACTGTTAGTTTTAACAGATTTTCAATTTTCTTAATAAAATTAATGATCAGATCAGGAGTTTCACTTTTCTTTCTCAAAAATACCCATGTGTACCTGGAGAAATCATCCACTATTACTAGTATGTATTTCTTTCCAGAAAAACTTTCTGTACTTATGGGTCCACACAAATCCATGTGTAAAAGTTCCAAATTTTGTGAAATAGAAGACTCAGAAATTGATTTGTGTGAGCTTCTTTTGGATTTTCCCATTTCACATGCTTCACAAATTTTATCCTTCTTTGAGGATATCAAAGGTAATCCTTTTACCAGACCTTTGCTTGCTAATTTGCTTAGGTTTTTGAAATTTAAATGAGGAAGCCTTTTGTGCCATAACCAACTAGTACCCTTGTTATGTTTTGAAAATAAACACAGTTTTGGATGTTCACTTTCTTCTTTGAAGTCAAAATAGTAGATTGATTTTCTTATCCTTTTCCCACTTAAATAAATTTTGTTATCATCTATACCTATTAACAAGCTTTTTTCTGGTAAAAAGGTTACTTGAAAACCTTTGTCAGAGAATTGACCACAACTCAGCAAATTATACTTTAAGCCTTCAACATAGGCTACTTTCTCTATGGTCAAACATCCATATTTTATGCAACCATATCCCATGATCCTTCCTTTCACTCCATTCCCAAAATTTACCATTCTACCCAGCTTTGAAATAAAGTTGCTGAGTAAGCTCATGTCCCCAGTCATGTGCTTGGAGCATCCTGAGTCGCAGTACCAGATCTGCTGCACATGATGGTCCTGAAATGAAATGATTAGAGGGTTTTTGGTACCCCAGGCATGCTTGGGTACTGTTTCTGATGAGATTTGAAACATTTTTTTTTATTTTTTCTTGGTTTTGCATCAGAAACTCTGTTATATGCTGAGCCATTAACAGATTTTACATTTTTCTTTTGAAGATGGTGTTGGACAAGCTTCAGTATGTCAACACACATACAAGAGTTATCAGAATTTTCTGATAGTTCCTCTTGTGATGGAATGATTGGATAATTTTGAAAATATGAGTGAACTGCTTCTGGAGTTTTTACAGATTCTTGACTGCATTCACTCTTGTTTGTTTTGAAGTTTGGTTTATCAAAAGAATATTCAGAACAGATTGATTTGCAAGATTCAGATTCTGATACTAAATTATCAGAAATTTGATGAGTTGCTTTTACAAAGATAGTGGGTTTATTTCTATTTGAGCTTGTAGTACTTGTATAGCCTAAACCCTCTCCTTTGTTCTTTGGTGTGGACTCAATAAAATTTATGAAATCTTTAGCCTGTTGAAAACCTCTTACGTTGATTTCTTTGTCATTAATTTTCTTGTAAAGACCTTTTCTTTCATTTTCATAAAACTCAATTTTTGCTCTTTGATCTAAACTGTCCTCTATAAGATATTGGTTTTCAAGAATGATTTTATTCAAAGTCCTTTGCAACTCATCAGATTTTCTAATATCTGATTTATGTTTTTCTTGCAGATTTAGAAAATCTGACATGAGCTTGTTTAGCTTGTGTTCAAGATCAAGATTGTCTAAATTTACCTTTTGTTCTAAAGTTTCTGGTAGTCCTTCAGAGAGTGCCATGAGGCAAAAATTTGCCAACTCTTCTTCTTCATCATCAGAAGAATCATCAGATAACCATGTATCTGTTCCAGCAATTAAGCTTACTTGTTGTTGCTTCTTTGCTTCTTCAAGCTTTTTCTCATAATAGGCAACATGCTTCAGCTTTTTGGTCTTGCATTCTGATGCATAGTGACCTCTTTGCTTACACTTGTAACACACAACTTCAGCCTTCCCTTTATCCTTAGATCTAAACTCTTCTTTAGATCTTCCATCCTTCCTTTGTCACTCCTCTGGTATCTCTGGTTACCTCCCCTCAACCTCTGCTCAAATGTTTTGGTGAGCAGTGCTATTGCTTCAGCAAAAGCTGAAAAGTCTGATGATGCATCAGAAGTTTCAAGATTTTGACTGTTTGAAGGTTGTGGATCATTTGATGTTGTTGATCTTTGTGAGTTGGAGATTAGAGCTAAAGATCCCCCTCTTTGAATGGTTTCTTCAAATATTTCTTCCTCTCTGGGGATCAAGATGTTGTATAAGTCATGAAGACTCATGTTTCCTAGTTCTAAGGTTGATGATAAAGTCATGGTTAGACTTCTCCATTCTCTAGGAAGGGCATCAAGAAATTTTATGTTTCTTTCATCATTTGATTTTGTTATACCAAATTTCTTTAGCTCGTTTAAAAGTTTTGTAAATCTCAGATATGTATCATTTAACCTTTCATTTGGCAAACTTTTAAACCTTTCATAAGATGAGACATTATTTGTTCTCTTGTTTCTTCTCATCCTTTCTCCTCCTTCACAAAGGTTTTCCAACTGATCTCATATTTCCTTAGCTGATGCACAGGCATAAACTTGTGAAAATATGTCATTGGGGATGGCCATAATTAAAAGTGACTTAGCCCTTTCATCCCCAGCCACCAGTTCCTTGTCTTCCGCACTCCAGTTTATTTCGCTTTTAGGAGCGCGGGAGGCAGGGATTGCTGGTGATTGGTCAGTTGCTGGAATAGCAGGTATATCAGTCATTGGTTTATGTGGACCCCATTCAATGGATTGAAACAGAGCTCGGTCATGACCATTAAGGAAATTGACCATCCTGATTTTCCACTGGGGGTATTCTTCTCTGACCAGAGTCGGAGGTTTAGACATAGAACCAATGTTAAAAGCATTATTCCAGGATTGAAAGCTGGCCATATTTAGAGAAAAGAAGATGAGCGATTGATCGTTTGAAAATAGTTTATTCAATCTGCTCTGATACCAATTGTTAGACCCAGTTCAGGCTCAAAACAACTTCTTTTCACGTAATATGGCAAGTGATTTCAGTAGATGTGAAAAAGATGTGCGGAAATGGAAATCAAACTTTCAAGAAACAAGACCTACAGAATTATCAAGTTTATATCACTTTGAAACAAAAATGGTTTACAAGGTGATTGTAAGATTATTATCTAATACAAACGAATCTTGAATTCTGTGGGGAGAGAGAGCAATGGAGTTTTGATGTATGTGTGAATGCTAAGCTTCAAACTCACTTTGCTTCTCCTGGTTGAGCCTTCTATTTATAGTCGGCTTGTATGAATAAACAATAGTTTATTCATACAATAATTCCTGCAAAAAGTAGCCAATTGACATATTCATTGATTCCAACGTTCAAGTTGCCTTTTTCATCATGATATCATTTAATGTCAACTTGCTTCGGTAATTGTGGCAGGACAGAGCCAATTTCAGACAAGTGGGTTGTTTTATCAGAAATTCTGATAAACCACTTCATCAGAAATTCTGATGAACAAATCATCAGAAAATCTTTGATGATCGGAATCGTCAGATACTGATGATATTTCATCAGAAATATCATCAGATCCATTAGAAATGACCTCTTCTGATAATCCAATTCAGCTCTTGATCAACTTGTAATTCTTTGAAGTAGATGCTGTGCTTTCCAGTTGTCCCATCTGATCTTCTTTTTCTAGTTCGTGATCTTCAGGACTGTGATCTCTTCATAGATACAATTGATTGTGATTTTCTTCAATACTTACACATAAAGTTTCCTAACACGTATTAGTATTTGTATATCTTGCCAAGTAATGGCGTCGTATTTCGGTGTATTGTTCCAAATAAAAATATGTTAATATATTCCCAATATATATTTTCAAAACCATATATTTCAAGTCTCACTAAAATATATATGAACTTATTTCGTTCAATCATGTATTGTCCCAGAATATATATATTTTTCTCAAAAATTATATACCTTCTAAATATACTAGGAAAATATATTTTTATCTCCCAAAAATAATATATTTTCTCGTTGTCAAAAATATGATATACTTGGTAATATTTACGAAATCATATTTTCACTTCTTTCATTCCCAAAATAATATTTACCAAAAATATAGTGTAATGGTACATCCCGGAATATTTTCATAAGTTACGTTTTCTTGTTCGGTTTCACAATATCACGTGTGTAACTTAAATATTTTATTCCTTGCAATTTTTGGTATTATTTTGGAGTTGTAATTTCCATGGTATTGTGTAAGTTATATTATTTTTCCCTAAAATAATATAACTAGTTCACAAAATATACAAATAATCACACAAGTGTCTCAGTATAAAATATATATTCTAAAAATATTTCTTTGTGAAATTTTCTTATTACACAAGTGTTTCTACACTTGTTTATCCACCAAAAATGTGTTAAGTTTATGTAAGATCCAAGTTTTATCAAAACTCATACTTTTCACTTGGTTCTTTCGAAAAACCACTCATGGATCTTTAGATCTACAAGATTATATCCTACTTTGATCTTTATTTTTCAAGACAACACTTATTTGTTCAAGTTCATAGTTTATGTGTGGATGATTCCATCATCCACAATATTCTTACTTTTTCCATCTTGCTAGTTCATGTTTTTAATCATGATCTAGCAAGTCCATATGATGATCCATATCATTTCTACTAACAAATAATGATCAACAAACATAACAACACAAGAATAACATGATTTCTTTATCATTTTAACACTACTTCATCACAAAGTTAGTAAATGTTCAAGACTTTGTTTATGTTTTTAGTGTTTCTTGGGATTTCATCATTCTTTTAACTATTAACCATCACAAACATGAAGAGCATGAAGATCTAAGAGACTTACCACTAGCACAAGGCTAAGGGAGTTCAAGAGTGTAAAAGTGGTGGTTAAAAGAAGATGAAGGAGGTCCTTGAGCTTCCGAACACACCAAGCTTGTTTGTATGATCTCTAGCACCTTTGGATGTATGTGGATTGCATGAAAGAAACTTGAAGGTGGTGATGGTGGGTGTGCTTGGTTTCGGCCGAACAAGAGAAGATAGGAGAGGGTTTGGGGTGTTGATGATGTGTGAAGATAAGGATGAATGATGAACTTGTGGTTAAATAGATAATACTCCAACACTCTAATATCCATTAGGTTAAATGTTCCTATAGTACAATACAAGTTCAATAAACAAATCAAAGTAATCAAGGGTGGGTCTCCACCCTTGTAACCGGTTTCGAGGGGGGGGGGGGGTACTTGGTTGGGTTGTAACTTATAGTTAGTGATCTAGTTAGGAAACCAAGTGTTTAATTAATGGTTTATGGTGTGTCATATATTATATAGTGTGTTAGGGTGTTCGGGGACCCTAACTAGCTCAGAAAAATAAAAACAATGTGTTTAACAATATTTTTGTGTTCCGGGTAATGTCCGGTTGTTCGGTTGGGTGTTGTTCCGTTAAAGTGATTAATTAATCCATAAGGTGTCTTTTATAATACTTTTAGTGACACATTTAATTCCTGGCACTTTGGAAAGTATATAGGACCATTTTGTCAAGTTTTTGCACATTACTAGCATAATTAAATGCTGAATTTTGTTATTAAGTGCAAAATTCTGCATTTAGAGTGTGTTTTAGGCACTTCCCGGCACTATAACTATCACCTAGTGACGCAGTTTTATGGTCCTCACTTCCCTACACTCCCTACTAGTGTAGTGTCCTATCTCTGGCTCATACTAGCCTCATAAACATTGTCTGTCTATGTGCTGGCATTGTCAGCATGTTTTCTGGGTTATCCGCTCACTGTGCTAACTGTGCTTTGTGCATCAAGTTTGTCACTAAAGTTTGTCACTAAAGTTTGTGTGTAATAAATGGAGTGACAGTATGAATGTGATGCATGTGTATGTATGTATCAGAAATCATAAATCAGTTTAATCAACAGTTGTAATTAAGCACAGTCATTAAGCATAAATCAATATTAATTAAACGTACGGATACATGCAAATTTGACAGTTGTCACATACTCTGTGTTACCTAAGTAATTAAGCATCATAGACTTTGCGTACAGATGATATATTATGATACATATGCTATTTTTTAGTTTGATATTTATATCTAGACCCTTTTACAAAAACAAAGCATGTCATTTTATTACCCTCTATCACTAACTCACATGTAACTTTTTTTTGTATGTGTGATTATCAAGACTAATGTGGATAAAACATGAAGTAGTGCTTGAAATTTTAAAAAGATATTTGTTTGAAATGTAATGAATGAGATTGTATTTATTTCAACCTATGTAACATTTAGACATCTATAGAACTGTGTTTGTGATATTTTTTCACTAAGAGTGAAATATCATCCTTATCTAGATTTTATCTGGCTTGGGAATGCTACATGTCTACTCGGTGGTATTAAATGTGTCTCAGCGTCTATATAAAATATTTTGTCTTTTAGAAACTAATTTTTTAACATAATACAAATAAAATCTCTTTGAACACAACTAGGAAGCACATCTACTATGCATGCACCAAAATTTACATTAAAGTTGTCACACCCTGACTTTTGCGGAAGAGTATGCGTGTGACTTAATCGGTTCTCATTGCATTCGATTATAATAAACAACTATATGATAAAAATGATGTTCATCCATTCAAAGGTTTGAAATATTACAACACAAGTCACTTAAGTTTCAACCAAAACCCTCAAGTTATGATACAAACAAAAGTGGATGACATCTAAACTTGAAATTTACGTCTTGAAAATAACACCAGCGCCCAAGATCAAACTTGTTTCCTGAAATACATGTAAGTTTTGGAAAATCGTTAACATAATGTTGGTGTGAGTTCATGCAGTTTTTGTATAAACATTTAAGCATTCGTTGTAGAAAACATGGTATGTAATTGTACTGAAATATGTACTTCTGTAAATGTAAGGAAATCGAGATCGCTAATGGTTTGCAAGGCCATGAACATGTGACAAGAAATAGGAAGCATCCAAACCATCGGCATTTTTAGCTGTCGATTCCACGACTGTCGATTCACGACTAGAGACACAAAAACACTGCTTGGTAAAAGAGTGGCCAAGAGTGTGGTTGCCTGAAACCCATTAGATCTAACCTTTTGTTCCGCGGTCTTGGTATGTAACTGATTAATGGTGCTTATGGCACCCTATTCGTGACATGATCTAAAGTATCATTCCTTAGTTTTAGTATTCAACATACCATAACACATGTATTTTCCCCAAGTTTAGAAAACAAGTAAAAGTTTAAAAGTGGGGACATAAACTCACAACTTTGCGTATCCTGCCTCGTAAACTTCACCGGTTGGTTTTGTAACGTCGTGACCTATACGTATTCTATGTATGTTAGTCACTAGACTTGTATCTCACAAGTACAAGTCACCATCTTTTGTTTACGTATATGTTCTTTGTATTTTCAATCTTTGTGAGGGTCGTGCCCTTGTTTGTCGTGTCTCGCCCGTTTGTCATGCCTTTGCACTTTATGTATGTAATGTATTTTTGTAAATATATATTTTACTTCTCAAATATATATTCATTCATGTAGTCCCTTTTTAAGGTAATAGATGTTAAAAATAATTTATATTTTAAACTTTTCATGTATGTTACTTATATTATTTTCCTAAAATTAAATATAAGTATTTCGTAAAATAATATCCTCAATATTATTTTGGTACAAGTATTCTTAGGAAAGTATACTTGTATTTTATGTAAATACTTGTGTATTTTGTATTTTTCACCAAAAATCAATACTTTGATTTCTATTACTTTCCGGAATTAGATTTCTTAAATATAATATATTTTTAAGACTTGTAAGAAATATATATATTTTGTCATGCTATAAAATATATATAATCATTCTAGTTATTCACCCGATTTTTGTATACTTGTATACTTATGTATTCTCATGTAGTTGTATGTGTATTTTTGTATTCATACTCATTGGTAGTATTTAGTGTATTTTCAAGTCCTTAATACACTATTACATATAATACACACAATATACACTTAGCACAAAATTTGGTGATCACTAAATATATATATTTTCCCCAAAAATATACATTCTTAATATTGATTTTAACTTGAAGAAATCACCATTTCTTGACTTGAAATTTACACAAAAAATTAGGGAAACCTTGGTAATATTTTTAGGTGAATTTTTAGGGAATAAGTTTCACCAAAACTTATATTTTTCTAAGTGTCAAAATTTTATAAAAATTTTGACATGGTTTCCCCTAAAAATGACGGTTTCCCATGTTTTCAAAACATGTGTTTATTTTCTTTTAAACTTCAAAACAATTTCCCAACAATAATCATCAACAACAAACACTAGTTCTTCCATACGAAACATCATGGTGAACTTGATTCTTGTTAAAAATGTGTAGTCTTTTAGATCTACACTTAACATGTTATGATCTTTTCAAAAATAAGTGTTCTTGAATAATTTAAACATACTTATGTGAAACTTTATTTTATTAACCAACTCATCCATGAGTTTAATGGTCTTTAAAGTTTGTAAATCATGTTCTAAAAACACTTTTATGTTTATTAGAAGGGTCATTATTTTTAACATCATGTTTAACCATGGATCTTTCAAGATCCATTCTTAATATGTTTAGATCTTTCATAAACAAGCTTTGTGTTAAACTTTTAAAAAACTTTTCAAAGATATTAGTTTCAAAAATTAGTTTAACACACACTTTATTACTTCAAGATTACAAGTTTATGTGTAAAAATTCCTATTTCAAGTTCACATTATGCTTCACATGTTCATCTTCAAGTCTAACCATGGATCCTTCAAGATCCATGCTTAAACTTGGTAGATCTAAGCTTTAACATACCTGATCTAATCATAAACTCAAGATATAACATAAACAACTTCATTACATACACTAAAAATTCATGTAATCACTTATTTTCTTTATGAATATGTTAGATCTTTTCATTTTTAACATTAGAAGTTAAGTTGTTTAGATGGTGAAACTTATACATAACATAAACATGACTTAAATTAGTGATCAAGAAGCTTAATACTAGCTCTAATGGCTAGGGAACTGGCACAAAAATGGAGATGATGAACAAGGAAGAAATCAAGAGGTTAAAAGCTCCACAAGGTGGTCCTTCAAGTTCTAGCACCATACACCTTCCTAAATGGCCTCCATACACCACTAGATCACCTTGGATTGAATGATTGAAGCTTGAAAATGGTGGGTGTATGTGTGTGGGTTTGAGCCGAGAGCAAGAGAGGGAAGAGGGAAGAAGAAGGTGAATGATGGAAGTGTGAGTATTTTAGGATTTATAAAGATCTTCCAAATCTTCTTTATGGTATATTACTAGAATATTCCCCACATAAAATCTAATAAAATCTAATGAAATCAAATAAAATCCATGTGTGGGACCCATTGGGACCGGATTTGGTTAAAGGGGGGGGGGGTAAAGTGTAATATTTTAGAAATTGAAGGTTTAAAGTGCAAACTAGAAGGTTTAAGTATGTTTAAGTGTGTTTAGGGATTTTAAGGTGTTCTAGCATCAATACTAGTTTAATATCATAAAAAAACATTACTTCTAGTCAAATTTTGATGTCCCAGTTATTGTCCGGTTGTTCGGTTCGTTACGGTTCGTTAAAGTGCTGAATTGCGCAGTTTCACTAGGTATAAAACACTTTTTGTGGCAGTTTTAATTCCCGACACTTTGTAAGTTGTTTTGGACAATAAAACATAAATTATACATGAAATTAATGTGCTTAAAAGCTGATTATAGCTGAATTGTTGCAGAATTATGCTGAATTCTGCATTTAGAGTGCATTTAGGGTGCTTTTTAGTGCATAGTTTAGCTTCCGGAAAGTTTATAGGTTAACCCTTGTATCCACACTTGGGTTTTATTGTATTTTAGACGTTGGACCTACTCCTAGGCCCCAATTCTATTGTCTGATTGTTTTCTGCAAAACTGCTGACATAGTGTGTCGTACCGGTGTCTTTCTGACGCAACGCTAAAGTAATGCATAAAGCAATATTTGAAGTATAAAACGTGCATGAATTCACATGTATAGCATGAAATCAGACTATGTTGACATTTAAGCACATAATTGCAGATATTTAATAATAATTAGACTGTATGGAAATTACCGGTTTTATGCCAGTTGTCACAGTCTCCCCCCCGTTAAAAGAATTTCGTCCCAAAATTCAGGCTGAGTCATCTCCCGCAGGAGCTTTCTCGAATAGATGGAGGTACTTGGCTTTCAACCGGTCTTCATGTGTACTCGGGTCCGTGTTTTAGAGTTCCAACGTACTTTGACAAACTTAATGCGACTCCTCCTTGTTTTATGGATCTTCCAATCCGTCACCTCAGCAGGCTGTTCTGTAAATCGGAGTGTGTCGTAGATATGCACCTCATCCGCAAGGATGATAACTGTTTCTTGGGTTGGACTCTTTTTTTGGGGTTGGACACATGAAACGTATCATGTACACCATTAAGTTCTTTCGGTAACTCCAACTTGTACGCCCTCGTGACAATCTTTTCCAAGATCTTGAATGGTAATTTTATGCTAGTCTTGATTCTGAACGTTTGACGACGCAAATTTTGCTGGATACATTGGACCATTCACCATGGATTCGACTTTCCACGTTTTCCGAATCTTGCTACACCATTCCAAGGTGAGACTTTTAACTGGACTTTGTCTCCCACCTTGAATTTTAAGGGTTTTCATCTTCGATCAGCGTAGCTCTTTTGTCGATCACGAGCTGCCTTAATGCGCTCTCAGATCTGCACGATCTTGTCGGTTATCTCTTGAACAAGTTCAGGACCAACCATACGTTTGTCTCCAGCGTCTGCCCAACATAATGGCGAGCGGCACTTGCGGCCTTACAGAACTTTGAACGGTGCGGGTTTTATGTTCGTATGGTAGCTGTTATTATAGGAAAACTCAACTAAAGGCAGATGAGTATCCCAGCTACCGCCTAGAGCCATAACACATGTGCGAAGCATATCTTCTAGTGTTTGTATGGTCCGTTCGCTCTGACCATCTGTTTGTGGATGGAAGGCCGTGCTTAGATCTAGTTGAGATCCAAAGGCCTCTTGGAAGGATTGCCAGATCCTTGAGACAAAACATCCATCTCAGTCTGAAATAATTGAAACAGGTATTCCATGTCGTGCTACTATTTTCTTAAGATACAGCTCAGCAAGCTTTCCGGTGCTATCCTACTCTCGGATGGGTAGAAATATGCAGACTTCGTTAATCGATCAACTATCACCCATATCATATCATGCCCTCTATGGGTCCTGGGTAATTTAGTTAGGAAGTCCATCGAGATTTGCTCCCACTTCCACATGGGTATCTCGGGTTGTTGCAGTAGGCCAGACGGTTTCTGATATTTGGCCTTGACCTTAGCACAGGTTAGGCACTTTCCAACGTAAACAGCTACATCGCTCTTAAGTCTTGGCCACCAATAATATTCTTTCAAGTCTCGATACATTTTGTCTGATCCTGGGTGGATCGAGTATCTTGACTTGTGAGCTTTATCAAAGATGACTCCTTGAATACCGCCATAGAGCGGAACCCAAATACGCCCCATAAAGTATGAGGTTCCCTTTTCATTGGGCACCAATTTATTCTCCATACCTCGAAGGTATTCAGCTCTACGATTCTCCCTCTTAAGGCTTCTTGTTGTGCATTATGAATGCGTGCAGTAAGATTTGTTCGAATAGTCATTTCCAATGCTCGAACCCCTTAGGGTCTTAACCCTTTCCTTTTGTCTTAACGCGTGTGCTACTACGTTTGCCTTTCCGGGGTGGTACTTAATCTCACAATCATAATCGTTTAGCAACTCAACCCATCGTCGTTGTCGCATATTTAATTCCTTCTGATCAAATAGACTCTTGTGATCTGTGAAGATTGTACATCGAGTACCGTATAAATAATGTCGCCAGATCTTCAAGGCAAATACCACCGCACCTAGCTCCAGGTCGTGTGTGGTGTAGTTATTCTCATGAATTTTCAACTGTCTTGAAGCGTAAGCGATGACCTTTTGGCGTTGCATGAGCACGTAACCCAATCCTTGACGCGAAGCGTCACAGTATACCACGAAGTCTTCAGTGCCTTCAGGTAAGGATAGTATCGGTGCATCACATAGCTTGTTTTTGAGAAGTTGGAAGGCTTCTTCCTGCTAATCACCCCTGTAGTACTTCTTATCCTTCTGCGTGAGGGAAGTCAACGGTCGAGCTATCATGGGAAAGTTCCCGATAAATCGGGGGTAGTAGCCTGCTAATCCCAAAAATTGTCGAACTTCGGTTGGAGTTTTGGGGGCTTCCCAATTCTTTATCGCTTCCATCTTCGCTGGATCTACATGAATGCCCTTCTCGTTCAGGACATGACCAAGGAACTGTACTTCACGAATCCAAAATTCTCATTTTGAGAACTTTGCATAAAGTTTCTCTTTCTTGGATCCTTAACTGGTGATATCCAGATCGAAGGTCGATCTTGGAGTAGTAACTCAATCCTTGCAACTGATCGAATAAGTCGTCAATCCTCGGTAGCGGATACCGATTCTTGACAGTGAGCTTATTCAGTTATCTATAATCGAAACACATCCGCAGGGTTCCATCCTTCTTCTTTAGGAACAAAATTGGAGCTCCCCAAGGCGAGAGGCTCGGCCTTATAAATCCTTTATCCAACAACTCCTGGAGTTGCGTAGATAATTCTTGCATCTCGGATGGCGCAAGTTGATATGGTGCCTTGGCCATAGGAGCGGCCCCTAGAACCAAGTCAATATGGAATTCGACTTGTCGTTGCGGAGGTAGTCCTGGCAAATCGTCGGGAAAAACATCGGGGAAATTCCTTCACTACAGTAATGTCTTTGAGTTTCGGCTCCTCAGCCTTCTTATCTACAACGTACGCCAGGAATGCAACACATCCTTTCCTTAAGCACTTTTGCGCCTTCATAACCAATGTGGGATGTCGCAATCCCCCGCCTTTGGGGACCAGCGTCCATGCATCAACTGCATGAAGGCCGTGAACTATAAGTGCTTCATCATCCGCAAAAGGAAGGCGAATGACTTTCTCATGACAAACCACTTCAGCCTTATCCTTGGATATCCAATCCATGACAACTACCAAATCAAAACTAACTAAACCAACTGGTAGAAGGTTGATAGAGAATTTTCATTTCCCCAAGTCCAAGTATACAACCCTTAGTACTTTATCCATTTCGACTAATTCCCCATTTGCCAACTCTATAGCATGTGGGGAGTCTAGCTTACTTGTTCCTAAGCCAAGTATATCCTTAAGTTCCATAGACTTAATACCAAAGTCGGCGCCAGTATTAAATAGAACGGATGCAATGTGTCGGTTTATAAGGAACATACCCGTAACTATGTTCGGGTCCTAGCGTGCCTTGCGTATTCCCTTCATGAAAATGCTCCCAAGAGCTTGAACTTTTCTTCGGGTAGTCCTTCCGATAGTGTCCTTTGTCTCAACATCCGTAGCAATTCTCGGCCTTTGCCATTGCTATTACTGTCCTAAATTCCATTCACATGTCTCAAACCAGACCAGCATGCCTCCTTGCTATGCCCGGTCTTGCCCCAATTTCATACCTACGAGTCCTGCACGGACCTGTGTGATAATAACCACCTCTATCACACTTTGGTAGTTCTCCTTGGTAGGTTTTTATCACCTATCTTAGTCGTGACAACGAATGCCTTAACTTTCCTAGTCGCAGCGGTTTCCTCATGCTTGTTGTTTGCTTCGTATTGGACGATTGCTTCAGCAACTTGTTGGTTCCACAGAGCTTCAGGCTCAGCTCTTCTTGCAGGTAAAGGTTCTGATTAGACTCGGCCAACGTTTCCTTTCTTGTGGTTCCATGTGCTTCTCTTGTATGAAACATACTGACAAGATTAAACATTTATTTTGGAATAAATGTCGTTGTCTTGCGTAGCAAACCTCCTCAGAGTCACCTTACTCCGATTGATGCAAGTCATCCAGGGCTATAAAAATACGGTGAGGTCTTCCCTTCACCTTGTTCCTTGTTTATTCCTCAAGTCTCTGACTCTTCCATAGTCTTTAGTTTTACATAAACGAGTATGCTTCACAGGAGATGGGGGGTGTGCATTTCTACCACGTATAGAGGTAAGTGATAGTGAAAACGCATAGATAAGGTCGTGAGGGTACATGAATTCTTCCTCGGGACTGAATTGTGCCATGCAGTAACCGTAAAGTGGTTTCCAGGGTGTGAATGCACTACCCACTATGGGGTGCACCATGGGATAATGAGGGTGGAAGTACTGATGGGTGCGTCGGTGTTGTATTATGGGTAGAAGTGTCTGACACGAAGTAGGCGAAGACAGGTTTCCTGCTTGTAAGGTGCTATAGTAATTATCTAGGTATTGCCCTACTATATAAAGGTGTGAACACTTAGAAAGTTTTGGATGGGTGGTGATCATTAGCTTGACCCGCAGAGTCCACCAGGATTTCCATGCACTACAAGTCGTTATTATGTGGGCCCCCATAATAATAAATTGTCTTGCACGGTCACCCCAGCTTTCCCTCGTTCAAAGTAGATGATCAACCATAGAGGGGACACTACTGTCCTTATACCTCCGACATGGAAAGGACCATTATGGTGGTCCACGAACCATCATTTGTTATCGCTTTGCGCGTATAGGCACAATGCTTTAGATGTAACAGGAATACGGGGAATTCCTGGAAGTTTGGAGGGGCACCTTCAAGATGAGTACTTCATCTTCCTTGATTGGACGGGAGTGTCGTCAATCTCGCTTCGTAAAAGCCGCCGGGGTCTCGTCTTACTGATAAGGTCGTTGTCCAAGGTTGCCTCATCCGCATCGCCCTCACTGCCGTAGTCAGGCACCTTCGCATTTAAGGGAGAAGAACAACCATTTTCAACAGAATCCAGCTCGGTGCCTCATTTGGCAATCAACCATAAGCTCCGCAGTGTACGCGAGGTCGATAATCTCATTGCGCAAGTCAAGAACAATAATAGGATTCGAAGTCGAAGGTATCTCATCAATAATCATTCTATACCCATATATGCATATATAATTGTCACACCCCGACCACGTTAAAATAACAAACCGTGGCGGAAACGTCGGGGAGTGTCGTGGCAGAATTATTGTTTCACAACCATGGATACAAAAAGAGTTTCATTTTATTTATTCATCAAGTAATTTACATTGTTTTAACACGAAACAAACAAGTTACATATCGATTATCACTGTTATTATGTCACTAAGGCCTCGTCCAGATCCTATGTGACTCATGCATCCTAGCAATCAACATCAAGCAACAACACCTGAAACATATGTAAAAACAAAGTCAGCAAAGAAATGCTGGCGAGGACATAGGTTTTATAAGAGTGTCGGATTCATGGCTAGTTTACATGTTGCAATACCTTAATAAAAACCTTGTTTTGAAAAGTGTATAATATTGCAATGTAATTAACCAACTCAAATCAAGCGGGTTATAATTTATAAAACCTCATAGCCATGATTCTTAACCCAAAAACATTTGTTTTAGAAAACCAAATTGTAAAACATCTCGTAATAACTCGTTAATAAAACTCGTATGGCTTATAACTTCTCAAAAACATCGTTATGTGACATCGTTTCAAAATCATTTCCCTAGTGAACTAAATAATGACACAAAATGTAGTATGATAAGAGCACTTATATATAAGATGTACCAGCGGCGTATCTACCACGCTTTTATCATGCTACACCCATCCCATTATCTAATCATAACCCAAAACCAATCGTTTAATCAAATCGTTTATCTCGTTTAAGTCGTTTCAAATCGTTTAATTCGCCCCAAAATCGTTTAACTCGTTTTAATTGTGAAAACTACTTTTGGTCGTCTCGCTAATAACATTCAAACCTTCGTGACTCAACTATCTCGCTTCTCGCATTAACAAACCACCAAAGGGTAAGTTAACAATCAGATTCAGTAATTACCCACCTAACCCACACATAACCATGGGTGCAGTACGATAACGGGATTTGTCAGATCCTATGGTACCATAACCTAATACTGGTTGGCTTGATCAATGCTAATGAATGTCATTTGTTATGTAACTACAACCAACGAGTTTGTTCACTTTATCGAAATCGTTATTAATTTAGTATAAACCATTTTAATCACTTTTGAAACTATCGTTTAAACCTCGAAAATCGTTTAACATATGAATCACCCCAAAACAATTGAAAATAGTAAAATAGGGGAACTATGTACTCACATGAAGTGCAAAGTATCCTCAATCAATAGAACTTCAACAAACTCAAGTAAACCAAAGAAATCAAGCAGCACCTAGTAATCGAATCACTAGTCAAACAATCGACACCTAAATCGGAAGATCGGACAGAATGAGGTCTTGTAAACCAAATGAGTGTTGGAACTCATGTGATATGGTTTAACAAAGCCTACATCCTAAATCAGAACCTAACCTAAGTGCTTTCGACCTGTCACGACCCATTAAGGTAGCTTACGCTACTTTAACGCGTCATTCGCGCAAAGCGCGTTCGAGACGTCTAACTAGTCCTATGACAAGTATTATATGCCTAAACATGTTGCATAATCAATTAAGTGACAAAAGTTTATGTTACATATGCTTAATTACCAATTATGCATGAAAAAGGCATTTTGGTCATTTACCTAAGGCATATACATTACCTATCATACAACTAATTAAACCTAAGTGACCATAAGGTATAACCTCGGAAGGTTATTCCCTTTGCAACTATGGTAACTAAACATGCTTGGTCGGATCCTAATGATCGACCAAACGGGTCGAGTTCGAAAGTCTAAGCGGGTGTTTAGTCCGCTTGACTTACGACTCTACACAAGCACTAATCTAAAAGTGACGAGCTAAACATGCTAAAACATGTTTAGTTAAGTTAGAAAACAGGTTTTGATATCAAAACAAAGTGTTTTTATACCCAAGAGTAGTTTGGTTACAAAATACGCATAAATACGCATTTTGGCCAAAACTACGACTCGTCACTACGCCTAGTCAACGAGGTAATCAGTAGGTATAGTCACAAGGGACTATAACCATCGTGATTACGCTCACGTTGCAAAGTTCAAATGAACTTTATGTTGACCATTGACTGGTCAAAGCTGAAAGTCAAACTCCGTTTGACTTTCATTCTTGAAATACAAGAACAAGCAAGAAGAGGACTTACAAAGGGTCCAAGAAGGTGTTTTGATTCAAAGTTACTCAGGTATGAGGTGTTAAAACCTCAACTTAGAGCAGAAGTTGAATCAAGGTGTGAAAAACCCAAATGAGGAAGCTTGCTATTTATAGGAATGTAAGATCAATAGGATCATTCCATGTGTTTTGAGGGTGTAATCTTGGCCATACATGTGGGTACATGGTATTAGAATACAATGGGGGTCGAAAACCAGCTCCAGGTATTGCAAAAGTTACATTAAAACCCCTGAATTTAGACCCGATTGCTGAAAATGATATTTCTGTCCAGATAGGGTGCTCGCGCTGCGAGACGGCCAACCCAAGGAGTGGTGGCGCGATGGCAGCATGTGCCCAGATCCAGAAAGTTTCAAATATTTATAGTTTTGGTCCCTGCACATGTTTATGGCCTATTTTGATGCGTTTAAACCTCGTTAACCCCATTTCAAGGCTCTAAAATGATGTTAAAGTATAGGGGACTCAAAACATGCTCTCGGATGTCAGTTCGTTTGGTCGTACAGTTGCGTTATTCGGTTAATTACGACGGAAGTCGTAACGAACGCAAAAACGATCCAAATTACGCGAAGAATGGAATTTTATCAAGAAAATCACTAAAATAAAATATTTTAATGATTACATAAATTTTTGGATGTCCGGATATATTTAGAACGTAAGATATGCGCGAAAATGCAAACTTGTGCACTTTTTGACGCTTTTAGTCCCTATTGATCAATAAAGTTTATTTTAGCATACCAAACCCCTCAAAGCCTATTTCTAAGCTATGTAAAGGATATTTAGGGTATGTTTAACTTATGGTCAAGTTCCAGAATGTTCGTTACTATAAAAATCGATATAGTTTCATAGTTTGACACAATTAGTCCCTGTGATCGAACAAACTTGATTTCAAAACACCAAACCATCCAAAGCTTATTTCTAAATTATGTGGAGGTTATTTAAGGTATGTTAAGCCTATGTCACTATTCTGGAGTGTTTGTCTCATTAAACTGAGTACGTTTACGCACCAGTTTGAGTATAACCTTCCTGAAAGCGATTTAAAGCTTGAAATCGGAATCTAATCAAATCGTAAAATCCTCAAACACAAATACACACATAATAACACCAAAACACATATAATAACACCAAAGAACATTGTTTTATTTGAATCTCGTCGAGAGGAATGTGAAGATCAGCATCAGCTAAACACTTTCGCAAATTGGACACGTGAAAAGTCGGATGAATATTTCCAAACTCTGGAGGTAGCTCTAGCCGATAGGCAACATTTCCAATTCTTTCCACAATCTAAAATGGTCCAACATATTAGGGTGCAAGTTTTCCTTTCTTTCCAAATCTCACCACTCCCTTCCAAGGTGACACCTTGAGTAGGACACGATCTCCGACTTGAAATTCTAAGGGCTTGCATCGCATATCCGCGTAACTGTTTTGACGGCTTCGAGTTGTCACAAGATTATCGCGAATTTTCTTGATTTTTTCTGTTGTTTCTAGAATGAGCTCAGGTCCAGTAAGTTGAGCTTCACCGATCTCATTCCAACAGACAGGGAACGACATTTTCGACCGTTGAGAGCTTCGAATGGTGCCATATTAATACTAGCATGATGACTATTGTTGTAAGAGAACTCGATCAATGGAAGATGAGAATCCGAATTACCACCAAAGTCTATTACGCATGCTCTAAGCATATCCTCCAAAGTTTGAATCGTTCTCTCAGATTGTCCATCTGTTTGGGGATGATAAGCAGTGCTTAGATTTAGTTGGGTTCCCAAAGCAGATTGCATGGTCTTCCAGAATGAGATGAAAATCGAGCATCATGATCAGAAATGATATCCAAAGGAATACCATGTCGAGATACTATCTCATCAACATAAATCTTTGCAAGTTTATCAGCAGATAAATCCTCGCGAATTGGAATAAAATGAGCTGATTTCGTTAAACGATCGATAACAACCCAAATAGCATCATGACCTTTAGACGTACGCGGTAACTTAGTGATGAGATCCATTGCAATGTTCTCTCACTTCCAAACCGGTATCTCTGGCTGTACAAGCAAGCAAGAAGGTCGTTGATGTTCAGCCTTGACTTTAAGACAAGTCAGACATTTCGATACATACAAGGCAACATCCTTCTTCATACCAGCCACCAATACTGAGTACGAAGATCCTTGTACATTTTATCAGCACCAGGATGGATAGAATATCGAGACTTATGAGATTCGTCCATTACCAAGGTGCGAAAATCGTCTTGTTTCAGAATCCACAAACGATCCTTGAAATAAAGCAAACCATCGTCTTTCCTTTCGAGCTTAAGCTCAAGCTGATGTGGTAATTCCTTACCTATCAAATTTTGTGTAACACAAAATTGTTGAGCTTAATGGACACGAGTTTGAAGATCAGATAGAGTGCAAACAGAATGTAGCTTGACTCGCTCTTTTCGACTTGGCGCATCAGCTACGACATTCGCCTTACCAGGATGGTAGCGAATCTCACAATCATAATCACTTAAAAGCTCAACCCAACGTCTTTGCCTCATGTTCAGCTCCTTCTGATTTAGAATATGCTGGAGACTTTTGTGGTCTGTGAAAACCACACACTTCGTGCCATAAAGATAGTGTCTCCAAATTTTAAGATCGAAAACCACAGCACCTAACTCAAGATCATGAGTCGTGTAGTTCTTCTCATGAATTTTCAGTTGTCTAGACGCATAAGCTATGACTTTACCTTGTTACATAAGAACGCAACCAAGTCCTAGATTCGACGCGTCACAATAGACAACAAAATCATCGTTTCCCTCAGGTAGAGATAAAACAGGAGCATCACAGAGCTGCTGTTTCAGCGTTTGGAACGCTTCTTCTTGCTTGGGTCCCCACTCAAAAGGCTTATTCTTCTGAGTCAAAACAGTGAGTGGAACTGCGATATTTGAGAAATTAGAAATGAATCGACGATAATAACCAGCGAGACCAAGAATAGATCAAATCTCTGTAGGTGTCGTCGGTGTATTCCAATCCTTAATAGAAGCTATCTTGGATGGATCTACATGAATACCCTGCTCGTTGACAATATGACCCAAAAACTGAACTTCTCTAAGCCAAAATTCTGTCACACCCTGGCTTTGCGGAAGTGTGGTTAATTTGGTGTGACTTCTTAATACCATAGCTTAACCATAACAAAGCTATATGAAATAAAATCATGCAAGATCATCCATAGATTTAAGTTTTAAAAACCGAAGTAACATAACATTGTCTTAGGGACTTACAACATCATAACATAAAATATTTTTTTGAAAAACATAAACATCAACTTGAATAAAACGCAGTTTAAGATTTGTGACTCGTCCAGGAGAAAGTCACATTTCCTAAACCGGGATGACCTCGTAACCCATATGCAGCGGGAAAACATAACATACCGCGCCAGATCTTTAATTCCCTGAAATACATGTAAGTTGAAAAATCAACAATAATGTTGAGCGAGTTCATGTGTAAGTGAGTAAATAAACCTTTGTAAGTATAAAAATCATGGTATGTAGCAAATAAGGAAAAAGAGATCACCAATGGTTTGCAAGGCCATTAATATGTGTGAAGTGCAAGTAGGAAGACTCAAACCTTGCGATTTTGCGTCGGGGCACAAAGTCACCCCGAGGTCCGTACTGTTGGACATGGGGTTGGGCTCGCTACACCCAGATAGATCTACCGCTTACGTCCCTCGGTCCTACAATGAGGATTAATAGCCTCCAGTTCACGCCTACCCACTCACATGATCTAAGTAATAACCCTCCTTACGCTAACCATACCATGTATAAAGTACTCGTAATCATAGTAACATGTATTTCACCCCCGCAGTTTAGAAAACTGAAAACAGTTAAGAGAAAAGGGGGACATGAACTCACTGTGGTGCGTCTCTACCAAGTATGCCTCCAAATCAAGTAGCTGAGTGACGACCTACACGTACTAACTCTATTAGACGGACGGCCGTGTCTTAGCTTTAAGGTTTAAGTTTTTGGGAAATAGTTAGGCAACTATTTCGTGTTTATATTCTGTATATACTTGGTAGTCATTCTCCTTCCCAAGGATGGGGGATTTATACATGTGCGTTCGTATAATTTCGAAATATATTCTTAAGTCTCACTTAAAATATATTTTATTTCCAACCCCAAAATATAAATATTCTTCTCAAAAATATTATAGTTTAATACATGTGATTTTCCCAAAATAATACTTAGTAATATTATTTTTACCCTAAAAATAATATTTACGTAGTTCACAAAATAATCATAAACACTTATACCAGTGATGTTGTGAAAAATATATACTAAATATATATATTTATCACGTTTTATTTTGTGAAATCCCACCTCCGGTATTTTGTAAATAAGTCGTGGCGAAATCTATAATTTGAAAACAAGTCAAAATGTATTTCTAACACTCATAGTGAAAATATTTCTAAGTGTTAGGCTTTTGGAAAAATTTCGCCAGAGTTTCCTCTGTAACTGGAGGTGGCCACGCTTTCAAGCATATCATTTTCTTTTATAAATCAAATCAACAATCTTCTTATTCAATCAAAACAATGTTCAAACCACAAACTAGTCAAAATATGTATATAAATCGCATAAATTTCATGAACTTGTGATTTATCCAAACTATGAAGTAAATCCCATTACTTTTAGTGGATCTTTATATAAAACAATCCGATTTTGTAAAAACCTCGTTTTTAAAGAAATTCCATCTTTACAACTTCTCGTCATCTTTTTCAAAAATAGTTATTTTGTCGAAACTTTGTGTTACACAAGTGTTTACACACTTGTGTGTTCTAAAAACCATTCGTGTTAGTGTAAGATCCGTCTTTAAAAATATTTTTCTCTTGACACGTGGTCCTTTGAAAATACCGCTTGTAGATACGTAGATCTACTAGTTTTAAACACAATTTCACAAGCTAAATCGCTTTTACACAAGTTCATGATTTGTGTGTGGTAGAGTTTCATCCTTTAACCCTTGTTACTTTCGTCACAACCTTGTGTCATGATCCAAGATCGTGACCAAACCGGGTTAAATGACGATCCGAGCTACCACAACATAGATCGGGTCCAAATATTCACACAAATCAATTACTACAAGTTTTACACAACATATGAGCTTTTAACCATCTTTTTAAGTGCTTTTAGTAGACTTTAAAACATTATCTTGTAAGATTTCGAGTTTTAACCGTTACACATCGTATTAACCACTTCAAAATAGTTCGAGTAGGTGATTTAAGTAACATACCACTAGCTCGAGGCTAGGGAAGAATCTAAGCACAAATAGGTTGGATAAAAGCAAGAGAGTGAGGTCCTTCGCCTTCCGTTTGCACCAAGACTCCTTATCCGTGATCCTTAACACTTGTATGAACTTGAAATGGCAAGATCAAAGCTCGACAATGGTTGGGTGTGGGTGTGGGTGTTCGGCTGAGAGCTCTAGGAGAGGGGGAGGGAGTGTGTTTGTTGATTTGTGTTGAGTGAAAGTGATTATGTGCCATAACATGAACTTATAGACAATTAGTTAGAGTATTAACCAAAGGATCATGTGTCTTCAAGATATTAGGCACTTGATTAAAATATTCATTTGAAGGACAAGGTATGTCCCCCTCTAGTTTGGGGACGGTTAGTGAGGGGGGGGGGGGGGGTTCAAGTCCATTTTCAACCAATTAGTTGAATATTAGTTAGGTTAAGTAAGTTAGTTAAGTGCTTAACCCGGTTAGTTGTGTGCAGTGCGTTACAATGGGTGTTAGGGTATTCAGGGACCCTAACTGGCTCAGAAAAAGATAAATAATGAAAATAACAATATTTTCATGTTTCAGGTATAGTCCGGTTGTTCGGTTGGATAGTAATCCGTTAAAGCATTAACAAAGCTTTAAAGTGTTGTTAATACCATTTTTAGTGACACAACTCATTTCTGACACTTTGGAAAGTGTCTAGTAATATTTTTCCCATGTTTTGGCACTTTATTAGTTAGCTAAAAGCTGAATTATTATGTAAAGTGCTGAATTTTGTACTTATAGTACGTTTTGGGCACATCTAGTTATTGTAACTTATTCCTAGAGACGCAGTTCTACAACCCTTATATCCCTACACTCACCACTAGCGTAGTAAAATATTTCAGGCTCTTACAGGCCTTAGAGGCAGTGTCTGCCTGATGCTGGCTTTATCAGCATGTTCAATAGGTTATCCGTTTATAGTGCTACTGTGCCTTTGTGCATCATGTTTGTCACTAAGGTTCAACATGTAAATAATGTAGTGACAGCAAGTAAAGTATGATGCAAGTAAGTACATGTATCAGAAATCAAGTAGCAGTTCATCCACAAGTTCAAGCAAGCACAGTAATTAAGCAGTAATCAATTATTAATTAAGTCGTACGGATACCTGGTTTAGTGAGGGTTGTCACATTCTCCCCCCGTTAGAAAATTTTCGTCCCGAAATTTTAAGTTCTGCTTGTAGATGCAGGGTTCTCAGGAAATAGGTGGGGGTATTTCTCTTTCATCCGGTCCTCACGCTCCCAGGTGTACTCGGGACCGTGTCAGGCATTCCAACGAACTTTGACGAGCTTGACACTGCTCCGGCGGGTCTTGTTTACTTTCCAATCCGTAACCTCAACCGGTTCTTCAATGAAATGGAGCGTGTCGGCAACATGAATCTCGTCGATGGGAATGGCAATGTCATCTTGAGTTGGACTTTTCTTCAAGTTGGATACATGAAATGTATCGTGAACTGAATGGAGTTCAGCAGGTAAGTCCAGCTTGTATGCTACTAGTCCTATTCTTTCCAAAATCCTGAAAGGACCAATGTAGCGCGGATTTAACTTTCCACGCTTTCCGAAGCGTGCCACACCCTTCCAGGGTGAAACTTTCAATAAAACCATTTCTCCCACTTGAAATTCCAAGTGCTTCTGGTTTGGATCTGCATAGGCTTTCTGTCTGTGGCGAGCTGCTTCGATGCGTTTTAGAATATGCGCAATCTTGTATGTCGTCTCTTGGACGATTTCGGGACCAGCAAGCTGCCTATCACCTGCGTCGGCCCAGCATAGGGGTGATCGGCACTTGCGTCCGTAAAGGGCTTCAAACGGCGCGACACCAATACTGGGGTGGTAGCTGTTGTTGTATGAAAATTCGACCAAAGGCAAATGCTTGTCCCAGCTACCGCCCGAATCCATAACACATGCTCTCAGCATGTCTTCCAAAGTCTGTATCGTTCGCTCGCTTTGACCGTCTGTCTGCGGATGAAACGCAGTGCTCAGATTTAATTGCGATCCAAAAGCTTCTTGGAAGGATTGCCATATCCTTGACACAAACCTTCCGTCTCTATCAGAAATGATTGAGAGAGGCACTCCATGACGTGCAACGATTTCTCTCATGTAAATTTCAGCCAACTTGCTCGTATTATCCTTTTCTCTGATAGGTAAGAAGTGTGCTGACTTTGTTAACCGATCCACTATTACCCAAATAGTGTCATGGCCTCTTGGCGTTCTTGGCAACTTTGTAATAAAATCCATGGAGATTTGTTCCCATTTCCATTTGGGAATCTCAGGTTGTTGCAGAAGTCCTGAATGCTTCTGGTATTCCGCTTTAACCTTAGCGCATGTTAAACATTTGCTCACATAAACAGCAACATCGCCTTTCATCCTAGGCCACCAATAGTAATCCTTGAGATCCTGGTACATCTTATCCGCTCCTGGATGGATAGAGTACCGCGATTTGTGAGCTTCATCGAAAATAACCTTCCTTAAACCACCAAACAAAGGAACCCAAATCCTTTTCTCAAAACATAACGTTCCTTCCTCGTTTGGTACCAGTATCTTCTCCATCCCACGGAGATATTCTTCTTCAAGGTTTCCTTCCTTGAGAGCTTCTTTCTGCGCGGCACGAATGCGCAAGGAAAGATCGGTTCGGATAATCATTTCTAAAGCCCTAACCCTTATGGGCTTGATCCTCTCTTTTCGACTTAGGGTATCGGTGACCACATTCGCCTTCCCTGGATGATACTTTATCTCGCAGTCGTAATCGTTCAGCAACTCAACCCATCGTCTTTGCCTCATATTCAACTCCTTCTGGTTGAATATGTGTTGTAGGCTCTTGTGATCTGTAAAAATTGTACACTTTGTACCATAAAGGTAGTGTCTCCAGATCTTTAATGCAAATACCACTGCGCCAAGTTCCAAATCATGTGTGGTATAGTTCTTTTCATGTACTTTCAATTGACGCGATGCGTAAGCAATAACCTTTTGGCGTTGCATCAACACGCAACCCAATCCTTGACGCGAAGCGTCGCAGTATACCACAAAATCATCTGTACCTTCCGGTAGTGCTAAGATTGGCGCATTGCAGAGCTTATCCTTCAATATCTGGAACGCTTCTTCCTGTTTGATTCCCCAATCAAACTTCTTATCTTTCTGCGTGAGGAGCGTCAAGGGTTGAGCGATTTTTGAAAAATCCTCAATGAACCTTCGATAGTAGCCAGCCAAACCCAAGAATTGTCGAATCTCGGTTGGCGTCTTTGGCGTTTCCCAATTCTTGATCGCTTCGATCTTGGTTGGATCCACGTGGATCCCATCTCCATTTACCACATGTCCAAGAAATTGGACTTCACGTAGCCAAAACTCGCACTTAGAAAGTTTGGCATACAGCTGTTCTTTCTTTAGCAGCTCCAAAATAGCTCATAGATGTTGTTCGTGCTCAGCCTTCGTCCTTGAATAAATCAAGATGTCGTCGATAAACACAATCACGAACTTGTCCAAGTACGGCTTGCAAACTCTATTCATTAAGTCCATAAAGACTGCAGGTGCATTTGTCAAACCAAACGGCATAACAAGGAACTCGTAGTGTCCATAAAGAGTTCTGAAGGCTGTCTTCGGGATACTCTCGTCTTGTATCCTTAACTGATGGTATCCAGATCGAAGATCGATCTTTGAATAAAAGCTTGAGCCTTGCAGTTGATCAAACAGATCATCAATTCTTGGCAGAGGATATCTATTCTTGATCGTCAGCTTGTTCAGCTCCCGGTAGTCGATGCACATACGAAAACTACCGTCCTTCTTTTTGACAAACAGGACCAGAGCTCCCCAAGGCGAGAAGCTTGGTCGGATAAATCCCTTGTCTAACAACTCTTGAAGTTGTGTCGACAGTTCTTGCATCTCAGACAGAGCAAGTCTATAAGGTGCCTTAGCCACAGGCGCGGCGCCTGGAACTAAGTCGATGCGGAACTCTACTTGCCTCTGAGGTGGTAGTCCAGGTAAGTCCTCTGGGAAGACTTCTGGATATTCCCTCACGACAGGGATGTCTTCGATTCTTGGCTCAGCAGCCTTCTTATCCACAATGTGTGCCAGGAAGGCAACACATCCCTTCTGCAAACACTTTCGTGCTTTCAGGCAGCTGATAATTCTTAACGGCGTATCACGCTTCTCCCCGTGAACCACAATTGTTTCGCCATCTTCGGTCGGGATACGAACGACCTTTTCGTGACAAACTATTTCAGCCTTGTTGCCTGATAACCAATCCATTCCTACCACCACGTCGAAGCTCCCCAGCTGGACTGGTAGTAGATCCAAAGCAAACTCACGTTCTCCCAATTCGATCACACAGCCTCTGATAACTTCATTGGCTTCTACTAACTTCCCATTGGCCAATTCGATTGAGTACGGAATATCTAACTTATTAGCGGCTAAACCAAGCATATTCTTAAACTCTAATGATACGAAGCTATAATCAGCACCAGTATCAAATAAAACGGATGCATAGCGTTGATTTACAGGGAACGTACCAGTAACGACATTGGGGTCCTGGAGCGCCTCCCTTGCTTCGATTTGGAACACTCTTCCACGGGCTTGGTTTAACTCTGGGCAGTTCTTCTTAAAATGCCCAATATCACCACAGTTAAAGCATCCAAGTCTTGGCCCGTTTCCACCTCCATTTCCAGCTTGGTTGTTGTTTTGGTTCGCATAACCAGCTTGATTCGCATAGTTGCCTCGACTCCCGTTTCCTCCATTGTTTCCTTGTGAGCGATTCCCAATACCACCACGATTATTTCTATTCCCAAATCCTCCCTGGCCTCCCCGGCCAGCACTAGCCCAACTAGAATCCTTCAAGTGGCCAGTCTTTCCACAAGCTTCACATACTTTTGGCCCGCATCGGCCAGAGTGATGACGTTGGCAAGAGTTGCACTTGGGATGTGCACCCGTATATCCCTTTCCTTTCCTCCTACCACCAGCTGTATCCTGAGCTGGCACGTTTGGCTCTCCTTTCTTAACAACCACACTGGCGCCCTGCTTGAAGTTTGAGAACTTCCGTTTGTTACCTCCTGATGACTCGACGTGAGTCTCTTTCTTCTTAGGCTCAGCATCACCAAACTTGTTTAGGCGGATAGCCTCCTCTGTGAGAGCCACGCTCAAATCAATCGCCTCCGTAATGGTCGCAGGCTTGGATGAGGTCACCATGCTTATGATTTGAGGAGCTAATCCCCAAATGAAACGTTCAATCCGCTTGAACTCCGGAGTGACAATGTAGGGTACCACATGCGATAAGTCATGGAACCTTTGAACGTATTCTGCGATCTTTGGACCTTCCATTTTCAAATGCCAGAACTCGGTTTCCAATCTTTGGATTTCTGCGCGAGAGCAGTACTTCCTGCGCATAAGTTCCTTCAGTTCGGTCCAGGTTAGAGCGTAGGCAGCAGCTTCACCAAGTGTCTGTACTTGCAAATTCCACCAAGAGAGGGCTCCATCCAAGAATAGCCCTGAGATATAGGTGACTTGCTGGTCTGGTGCGCATTTGCTCATGCGAAGAACAGATTCGGTTTTCTCAGCCCAACGAACAAAGGCGACAGCACCTCCCGTGCCATCAAAGTTGACCGGTTTGCAATCTAGAAACTGCTTGTAGGTGCACCCTGCACATACATTATAACACGTGAACGGCATTAGCATCGTTGATATAGACATCCAATTAGGTCATGGTATGTCTAAATGACCTAGTATTACCATGAGGTGGATTATTGTTGCCATTGTTGTTTGAGCTGCTTCCGCTGGGTCCTCCTTGCGAAGCGGCGTATTGTGCGATGGCAGCAGCGATGACTTGCTGGAGTTCTGCCTCATTGGTAGGCATCGGCGTTGGACGTTTCGGCGGCATCTTCTAAAAGATGGTTTACGTCGGTCAGGCCATAGTTATAATACATACGCTTTATGATAGTAATAGTACATAACATCTCATATAACATCTCATGTTATAATCATATTAATCACACAACATCCCATGTCACAAATATCAATCACACAACATCCCATGTCATAGAATACAAATAACCAAATTAAGCATCAAGTATGATGAGAATACTGCGATTGCCACATATTGAGACCACATAGTAAGTGTACAAGTACATCACAGTGTTATACAACATCAGTCGACTAAGGGCTACATCACCCTAGTCCAAAAACTATATCAAATCAGTGTCAATACATCAAATACATGTCAACAAAAGTCAGAATCATAATGTAGTCTCTAAAATGCTGTGTAGTCAAAAGCATTCGCCGTCTTCTCACCAACGTCTACCCATACGGTACTGAAGAGCTCTACACGGATGGCGGTAGAGGAGGGGGAAAGTGAGTGTAAAACAAGCGGCGCAAATGGAGCCAGTCCTCCTCCATGGCTCTCTGGGTACGCAAGAATGAAGCAACCTGCTGCTCCAGGGAAAAAAGGCATGCAGCATAGTCTGGTGGTACAGGTCGAGAGGGCTGCAAAGGAGAGTGGGTCTGACCCTGGCACTGACACGGCGGCGGCTGAGCTCTTTCAAGCTCCTGGATGCGCTGCGTGTGTGCCTCGTGTTGGGCGACAAAAGACATCAAAACGTCCTCAATAGTATACCCCATGTGGAAAGAATGGTAGGGGTTGGTCGGTGGCATAGCAGAAGGTGACGCCCAAAGAAGCGGCTCACTGGTGGGATCAAAAGGTGCCACACGAAATGGAGAAACAGGGGGAAAAGTAGTAGACGGTGGTATAGCAGGGATAGATACCGGTACATGTCCTAAAGGGTGAGCCGAAGAACCTTCTCCAGGTTACGCTGGAGGTGTAAACCGAGGAAATGAAAAGGAGGTATCAATGCGACGGGTATCAGTGATCTGAGGGGGAATAGGTGGAACCTCATCATCAGCAGGAATCCACCCACACTGGGCGTGCTCATCTCGTGGATCAATCTGTGCCTCAAAAAGCGCACGATCAAACTGAACTGGCATAGGATCATGGTGAGGTGCAACAAGAGGGTCAAGTGGTGCATCAGCAATAAGTGGGGGATCAACATGATCAGCAGCAATGACATGATCGCCCTCCAACAACGGAGCATCTATAGGATGATCATCAATAGGTGGGTCAGCAATGATAGGCTCAATAATAGGTGCGTCAGCATGAACTGGGTCATGCTCAAGCACTGGGTCAGGAGCAGGGTCCAGTGGCTGCTCGGGCTCATCAAAGGCCATCTCAAAATCAAACTCGGGATCGATGGGATCAACTGGGTCTACTGGGTCGACTGGATCCTCCATAGGCTGATCCATGGGTATAAACTCTATATCCTCATCTGGGTCAAATCCTGTGGGAAAGACAGGATCGGAATCCTCCACATCATCGTGGTCGAAAGTAAAGCTAGGAATAGGGGCAACAGAGGATGCCTGGTCGGGATCTGATCCATGTGAGAAGTGCTGCGCACTCTGGGTGTGTGAAGGTGCGGAGGCCACAGACTCGAAAGAGTCTGGGACCGGAGAGTGAGCAGGTGACTCCTCAGCGGGAGCATCTGCGATCATCAAGAGATCACCAGCAGCAAGAAGGGCCTCGCCCTGAACCTCATCCTCCAAGGGCTCGTCATCAAACAGATCGACGTCGTCGTCAGTGTCGGCGTCGAGAAGCAAATCGTAAGCAGGGTATGAAGCAAGCGGTACGGGAGCAGGGATCTCCACTAACGGTAGGTCCCCGGCCAAAAGGCCATCAGCGAGCTCATCAGCACCATCAGGTAAAGCGAAGGGCTGAAAGTCATCCTCGTCCGTGCTAGTAACGTCGGATGTGTGAACCTCGTGCTCTGTAGACTCTAGGTCATCTGATACTATAGGTCTAGGTCCTGTGGTATCTGAGTCACCTGTGCCAGAGGTGTCCATGGTGTCTGTAACATAAACACAAATATGCACAAACAGTCAATTATACAATCAAATAATCACATGAGTCACCAAGTAAGCATTCAGATAGTTCTCCTAGTCCCACTAGCCTCCCAGCCTCCCAAACTGCTCTTCCTAGTCCCACTAGCCAATTTTCCCAGCCTCTCAGACTGCTCTTCCTAGTCCCACTAGCCAACTTTCCCAGCCTCTCAGACTGCTCTTCCTAGTCCCACTAGCCAATTTTCCCAGCCTCTCAGACTGCTCTCCCTAGTCCCACTAGACAACTACCTCGGCCTCCCAGACCGAGCCTCGGCCTCCCGGTCCGAGCCTCAGCCTCCCAGACTGAGCCTATAAATAATAAATAAAATGTGCTCAACATTTGTTTATAAAAGTTTTAGATCTGGACTTAAGTGGTATGCAATAAAAATGTTTTCGTGAGAGCCCTAGTGATCATAGTCTAGACTCGAGAAGGAATCCTAGTTCGCTATGATCAGAGCTCTGATACCAAGCTGTCACACCCTGGCTTTGCGGAAGCGTGGTTAATTTGGTGTGACTTCTTAATACCATAGCTTAACCATAACAAAGCTATATGAAATAAAATCAAGCAAGATCATCCATAGATTTAAGTTTTAAAAACCGAAGTAACATAACATTGTCTTAGGGACTTACAACATCATAACATAAAATATTGTTTTGAAAAACATAAACATCAACTTGAATAAAACGCAGTTTAAGATTTGTGACTCGTCCAGGAAAAAGTCACATATCCTAAACCGGGATGACCTCGTAACCCATATGCAGCAGGAAAACATAACATACCGCGCCAGATCTTTAATTCCCTGAAATACATGTAAGTTGAAAAATCAACAATAATGTTGAGCGAGTTCATGTGTAAGTGAGTAAATAAACCTTTGTAAGTATAAAAATCCTGGTATGTAGCAAATAAGGAAAAAGAGATCACCAATGGTTTGCAAGGCCATTGATATGTGTGAAGTGCAAGTAGGAAGACTCAAACCTTGCGATTTTGCGTCGGGGCACAAAGTCACCCCGAGGTCCGTACTGTTGGACCTGGGGTTGGGCTCGCTACACCCAGATAGATCTACCGCTTACGTCCCTCGGTCCTACAATGAGGATTAATGGCCTCCAGTTCACGCCTACCCACTCACATGATCTAAGTAATAACCCTCCTTACGCTAACCATACCATGTATAAAGTACTCGTAATCATAGTAACATGTATTTCACCCCCGCAGTTTAGAAAACTGAAAACAGTTAAGAGAAAAGGGGGACATGAACTCACTGTGGTGCGTCTCTACCAAGTATGCCTCCAAATCAAGTAGCTGAGTGACGACCTACACGTACTAACTCTATTAGACGGACGGCCGTGTCTTAGCTTTAAGGTTTAAGTTTTTGGGAAATAGTTAGGCAACTATTTCGTGTTTATATTCTGTATATACTTGGTAGTCATTCTCCTTCCCAAGGATGGGGGATTTATACATGTGCGTTCGTATAATTTCGAAATATATTATTAAGTCTCACTTAAAATATATTTTATTTCCAACCCCAAAATATAAATATTCTTCTCAAAAATATTATACTTTAATACATGTGATTTTCCCAAAATAATACTTAGTAATATTATTTTTACCCTAAAAATAATATTTACGTAGTTCACAAAATAATCATAAACACTTATACCAGTGATGTTGTGAAAAATATATACTAAATATATATATGTATCACGTTTTATTTTGTGAAATCCCACCTCCGGTATTTTGTAAATAAGCCGTGGCGAAATCTATAATTTGAAAACAAGTCAAAATGTATTTCTAACACTCATGGTGAAAATATTTCTAAGTGTTAGGCTTTTGGAAAAATTTCGCCAGAGTTTCGTCTGTAACTGGAGGTGGCCACGCTTTCAAGCGTATCATTTTCTTTTATAAATCAAACCAACAATCTTCTTATTCAATCAAAACAATGTTCAAACCACAAACTAGTCAAAATATGTATATAAATCGCATAAATTTCATGAACTTGTGATTTATCCAAACTATGAAGTAAATCCCATTACTTTTAGTGGATCTTTATATAAAACAATCCGATTTTGTAAAAACCTCGTTTTTAAAGAAATTCCATCTTTACAACTTCTCGTCATCTTTTTCAAAAATAGTTATTTTGTCGAAACTTTGTGTTACACAAGTGTTTACACACTTGTGTGTTCTAAAAACCATTCGTGTTAGTGTAAGATCCGTCTTTAAAAATATTTTTCTCTTGACACGTGGTCCTTTGAAAATACCGCTTGTAGATACGTAGATCTACTAGTTTTAAACACTATTTCACAAGCTAAATCGCTTTTACACAAGTTCATGATTTGTGTGTGGTAGAGTTTCATCCTTTAACCCTTGTTACTTTCGTCACAACCTTGTGTCATGATCCAAGATCGTGACCAAACCGGGTTAAATGACGATCCGAGCTACCACAACATAGATCGGGTCCAAATATTCACACAAATCAATTACTACAAGTTTTACACAACTTATGAGCTTTTAACCATCTTTTTAAGTGCTTTTAGTAGACTTTAAAGCATTATCTTGTAAGATTTCGAGTTTTAACCGTTACACATCGTATTAACCACTTCAAAATAGTTCGAGTAGGTGATTTAAGTAACATACCACTAGCTCGAGGCTAGGGAAGAATCTAAGCACAAATAGGTTGGATAAAAGTAAGAGAGTGAGGTCCTTCGCCTTCCGTTTGCACCAAGACTCCTTATCCGTGATCCTTAACACTTGTATGAACTTGAAATGGCAAGATCAAAGCTCGAAAATGGTTGGGTGTGGGTGTTCGGCCGAGAGCTCTAGGAGAGGGAGTGTGTTTGTTGATTTGTGTTGAGTGAAAGTGATTATGTGCCATAACATGAACTTATAGACAATTAGTTAGAGTATTAACCAAAGGATCATGTGTCTTCAAGATATTAGGCACTTGATTAAAATATTCATTTGAAGGACAAGGTATGTCCCCCTCTAGTTTGGGGACGGTTAGTGAGGGGGGGGGGGGTTCTAGTCCATTTTCAACTAATTAGTTGAATATTAGTTAGGTTAAGTAAGTTAGTTAAGTGCTTAACCCGGTTAGTTGTGTGCAGTGCGTTACAATGGGTGTTAGGGTATTCAGGGACCCTAACTGGCTCAGAAAAAGATAAATAATGAAAATAACAATATTTTCATGTTTCGGGTATAGTCCGGTTGTTCGGTTGGATAGTAATCCGTTAAAGCGTTAACAAAGCTTTAAAGTGTTGTTAATACCATTTTTAGTGACACAACTCATTTCTGACACTTTGGAAAGTGTCTAGTAATATTTTTCCCATGTTTTGGCACTTTATTAGTTAGCTAAAAGCTGAATTATTATGTAAAGTGCTGAATTTTGTACTTAGAGTACGTTTTGGGCACATCCAGTCATTGTAACTTATTCCTAGAGATGCAGTTCTACAACCCTTATATCCCTACACTCACCACTAGCGTAGTAAAATATTTCAGGCTCTTACAGGCCTTAGAGGTAGTGTCTGCCTGATGATGGCTTTATCAGCATGTTCAATAGGTTATCCGTTTATAGTGCTACTGTGCCTTTGTGCATCATGTTTGTCACTAAGTTCAGCATGTAAATAATGTAGTGACAACAAGTAAAGTATGATGCAAGTAAGTACATGTATCAGAAATCAAGTAGCAGTTCATCCACAAGTTCAAGCAAGCACAGTAATTAAGCAGTAATCAATTATTAATTAAGTCGTACGGATACCTGGTTTAGTGAGGGTTGTCACAAATTCACACTTGGAGAATTTAGCAAAAAGTTGTTCCTTCTTCAGAAGTTCCAAGGTCAAACAAAGGTGTTGCTCGTGATCGGCTCGAGACTTCGAATAAATGAGAATATCGTCGATGAACACAATGATGAACTTGTCTGAATAAGGTTTACAGACCCTATTCATTAATTCTATGAGGATAGCTGGGGCATTTATCAAACCAAAAGGCATGACAGTGAACTCGTAATGACCATATCTTGTACGGAAAACAGTTTTGGGAATATCTTCTTCGAGAACACGAAGTTGATGATACCCAGAATGCAGATCGATCTTGGAAAAGCATGAAGCACCTTGCAGCTGGTCAAAGAGATCATCGATTCGAGGTAGGGGATATTGATTCTTGATGGTAAGCTTATTAAGCTCACGATAATCGATACACATTCGAAAAGATCCATCTTTCTTTTTCACAAAGAGGACAGGAGCTCCCCAAGGTGAAAAGCTCAGACGGATGAATCCTTTATCAGACAATTCTTGAAGCTGTTTTGATAACTCTTGCATCTCCGACGGTGCAAGACGATAAGCTGCTTTCGCAATCGGGTTGGCATTGGGTACAAGGTCAATATGAAACTCAACTTGACGAACTGGAGGCAAACCAGGCAGTTCATCAGGAAACACCTCTGGATAATCCCGAACAATCGGAATATCCTGAATACTCTTGCTCTTGCCTTTCTCCTTAGTGACATGTGCCAGGAAAGCAACATATCCTTTTTCGCAAATAACTTTGGGCCTTCGTACACGACATAAGCGTCAATCCACCAGATGGTTTCTTGCCTCGAACTTCCCGAACATCGCCAGACGGAAGAGGAATACGAACAATCTTATCGAAACAAACCACCTCAGCATGATGTTTGGTTAACCAATCCATCCCCACGATAATATCAAAGCTCCCAAGTTGCCTCGGTGTGAGGTCAATGGGAAAAAGATGGTTATCAAGGTTTAACTGACAATCACGAATAACAGAATCGAGAATAAGAGGTTTACAAGTAGCAACTTCGACAGATAAGGGTTTCCTCAGTTTAGTTCTAGGTATGGCAAGCAAAGGTTGAAAAGATAACGAAACAAAACTTCTATCGGCACCAGAATAAAAAAGAATAGATGCAGGTCGATTGTTAACCAAAAACGTACCATTGACAACGAGGTTGTCAGCTCGAGCCTCGTTTGCATTCAGATTGAACGGTCGTCCACGAGCGGGATTCACATTCGCGTTGACATTTACGTTCGGATTCGCATTTGCATTCATCAACCTCGGACAGTTGTTGCGGAAGTGACCAAACTCTCCACAATTGAAACATGAACCCGGTGGGAATCTAGCAGCATTCCCCTGAACCTGTGTTGTAACCTGAGCAACCTGATTCTGACCCAAATGACAGATGTTGGCCAGATGCCCAAGCTTACCACATGTTGTGCAATGCTTACAAGCTTGTTGTGCAACATGATAACCGTTGCAGCGAGCACAATGAGGTGCGGTACCAGCATATGCTTTCTTTGTAGGAGGTTGAGCAGGTGGGTTCTGAGCAGTAACTGCAAAGTTCTGAGCACCCTTTCGCTTTCTCGACTTCTTCGACGACTCACCTTTCTTACCCTTACCCTTTTCCTTGACAAAATCATTCGACTTCTTCTTATCACCCTTGTGGGTAAGTTTACCCTTCCTGACTTGAGACTCAGTCAGGGTAGCTGACAACTCGATCGCGTGACGAACAGTAGTAGGATTAATGCCAGTCACAATATCCTGTATGGAATCGGGTAAACCATCGATATACCTCTCTATCGCTTTCTCCAACCGGGTAACCATAGTAGGACACAAAAGACTGAGTTCCTCAAAATGATCCGTATACGCACGGTGTTCTCCCCCATCTTGCTTTAGATCGTCAAACTCTCATTCCCAAGCTCGAATTTCGTGACGGGGACAAAACTCTTTCATCATGAGAGCTCGAAGCTCTTCCCATGTTTGTGCCAATGCCACCTCGGCACCCCTATCACGCATTACACCGTTCCACCACGTAAGAGCACGCTTCTCAAACACACTTGATGCAAATTCAACCTTACGCCCATTCGGACATTGCACATGTCTGAATGTGCTCTCGATACTCACGAACCACTGCAGGAGCGCAGTTGCTCCTTGCGACCCAGAAAACTTTAGCGGCTTAGCAGAATTAAAATTCTTAAAATTACACTAAGCATTGTTATTATTATTGTTGTATAACTCGTGGATTTGGGTCACAACGCCTGGAAGCACAACAGCCATTTGCTAAGAGACAAGGGATGCGACTTCTTCAGCAGTAAAAGATTATGCATCACGTCGAGGAGGCATTGTCTAAAAGGAAATATGAGAAACGAGTGAGGTCGACAATTAGGAAGAACAAAAGAGGTACTTGAAAATATCGACAAAACACAAGGAAGGAGATCATTTGTTCGTTACCTCGAACAAATAAATGACACGCGGTGACTAATCAAAGTAAATGAGTCAAAATAATGTATCGCGAAGACATGCTCGTCTATAAGTGAACACTCACCCCAAGAGTTCCCAGGTAAGAGTGACTAGTCCGGTTATGTGGATTTGTACGAACACTTTAGCCTTAGACATAAAACTCAGGGTACAGGCATTCACTCTTCCAGTTTGCACGTGTTCACATTACTTAGACCCAAACTTTGATGAGATTTTGAAAACTCAAAAGGCACTAAGCCAAATATGATTCAAACTGGAAGGGTTCAAAACCTAGTAATCAATCATCCTAGAACAGATGATTAATTTTCGAAGCGGATTCGAAATTTGTGTTCTCATTGTGGTTATTGTTTTGGTCAAAAATTACCTAAGCAATTAAGTGATCAAATTAGTTTTGTGAGGTAGTGTGCTAGTAATACTTTGTGAAAAATATGTTGGTTTGTTAGTTTGCAAAAACAGTTAACAGGATACGGCTCAGGATATCGAGCTATATCTATAATCAAACAATGAGCAAAAATGTAAAGGTTGACACGTGATGTACGAGGAAAGCCCTTGATCAATCTAGATCTCCGGCATAAAACCTCGGGAGCTGACAATCGTCGGCTGCCTTGTTCTTCTTATTGCTTGAATAACCGGATACAGTGCAGGATATGATACGGATCGACTCAGTGTTACAATGTAAATTCGATACAAATGTGAGTGTTTGCAGCTAGAGAGAAAGAGTGTATAAGAGATTGTGTGTGTCAAAGTTGTGTCTACCTATGATCCGATCACTCCTTTATATAGTAAAAGGAAATAACTAACTATGCTAAAAATCCGGGATACTGAGATTATTTCCTTTCTAAACGTTGCCAGGCTGTTTTAACTCGTTTTCCACGCGCTTACTAACTATAACTCCGGGATTTAAGCTTCCATAACCGTTACAACATTAATATCTTTGACCAGTGTTCGTAACTTCCCATAAAACATGCCAATCTTCAATACTGACCGTTACAAGAGCTATTTTTCCGCCATCAACGTCCTTATCCTAACCAATTTGAGCGGGTCTTCAGGATGACTTGGTCTTCATGAACGTTAGTCCCTTGTAGCCAACGTTTACAAGCAAATTGTTAGTAACAGTCAGGATACTGCCTCAGGATGTTACCAATATCCTGGTCCGGTATCCTGAACCGGTATCCTGATCATATACAACTAATAGAAAATCAAGATACAAAGTCAGGATATGGGCTCAGAATTTCACCCATAACAATTGTCCCCAAAAATATAACTGTTGGATATCCTAACTCCAACAGATATATTTTTTAGTCATTCCAACATGTCTAGTAAGGATATATGTTTTCTTCGATCTTGAGAAGCTTGACAGCTATCCCAAGCCTGTCCTGGTGAAAAAGGAGCCATATGTTGCTGTTGCCAAAGGTTTCTCTTATGATGACCTTGGCTTCACGGAATCTATCGAGCCCATGACCTCCTTCCCTAATAAGGTAAGTATCCAGATCCTGTATCCTGTACACATATACTGAACCTGTATCCTGGTTAGTCTGTCTTTAATGATACCTGTATTTTGTAGGTCTAAATCATCTGATCGTCCTGCACTTAGAACAATTTTAATTTCCTGCAAGTAGAATAGTTTGACAGTTGAAGGTGGAGGGATCCTGTATTTTCAGGACGAAGCCTTCAACTGTTTATGTAAATGTATTTTAAAAACTTAATTGTGTTCTTGGTGGACATGTCTCTTTTTTGAGATGAAACCAAGAATACAATCCATTAACAATAAACTAACCTTTTAGCCTTATTTGTTGTTGTTATGTTTTTATTTTGAAAGGTATGTTTTGAATATCCTGATCAAATATCCTGGTCAGGATTCTGATGAAATGTTTTCTAAATGTTAGACGAAACTTGGTTGAATATGACTTTTTAGAACACTCAGATCACTTAGATAAATCATACCAGAAACGCTTAGGCAATAATTTCCAACCTTAACCTTTGAATCCTTTGCAATGTCCCCGGCATGGATGTCCCCTGTCTGTGCAGGATATTGCATCAGTGCATGACATACTTGAGTATTTCTGCACTTAGTGATTAAACTTCGTAGCTTTTTATCCACAAAAGAACGTATGTAATCACAGCTTGTCATATCTTTGCAATCTTGTTAAAAACTTTAGTTTTACTGGGGATAAACCCTTAATGTACTGGGGATAAACCCTTAGTATCCTGGGGAAAATCCCAAATTTTCGTGCGCTACAGGTGGGAGTGTATAAACTCCAAGACTTAGAAAGGTGAAAACCTTTAAACCTTAGAGAGTATGAAAATACCCTTTCGTGAGAGAGGGTGATCAATCCTCATATACCTTGAGGATCCAGGGTATAGCCAACAATAACGAAATTGTCAGCCACTTTTACATGAACTGGTCCCGCCACCTTGAACTATCCCTGGATAACTTGCGCTCCAGGCGGGGTGTTTAAACCCAATTCGTGAGAAAGGTGAATACCTTTAAACCTGTGAAGGGATCAGGATCCCTTAAACATAAGAGAAGGGGCCAATCCTCTAATCTTTCGAAGTATCCTGAGTGTGTATCCTGGAGCTATATCCCGAAGCATATACTGCAAAACAACTGTAAACTAAGGCAGGCTAACACCCCTCCGATGCTTAAGTCAGCAATGGGTTCAAAAGAATAAACAATATTGAATATATTAAAAGAGATAGAACTCATACCATCCTGAGTTAGAAATTAAATTCTAAACTCACTTAAAATAGAGCTTTAGATGTATAGCATTCCAGGATCTCGGTAGTATATCCCATTCCATATTCTTGAGTCGGTATGCTCCTTTTCCGGATTCCGATTCAATCTCATAAGGTCCTTCCCATTTAGGAGCTAACTTTCCATCAGCAGGATTAATAGTATTCTGAAAAGCCTTCCTTAGTACCCAATCTCCAACTTGAAACCTTCTAGTCCTTAGATTCTTGTTATATGCTCTGGATATCCTCTGTTGATATGCTGCCATTCTCAACTTTGCTGCATCCCTTGTCTCATCAATAGTATCTAATTCTTGACATTGGGCTTCAGGATTCTTCTCAGGATCCCGGAGGTTGGATCTTGCTGTAGGTATCACCATCTCTGTCGGGATTACTGCCTCTGCTCCAAATACTAAGGAAAATGGGGTTTGCCCAGTAGCATTCTTCACAGTTGTCTTGTCAGCCCATAGGACAAATGGTAGTTCTTCTGCCCATCTTCCCTTCTTAGCTCCAAGTCTTTTCTTCAAATTGTTGACAATTATCTTGTTCGAGGATTCTGCTTGTCCATTTGCTTGAGGATGCACTGGTGTAGATGTGATCATTTTAATTCCCCAACTCTTGCAAAAGTCAGTAGTTCTTTTGCTGATGAATTGAGAGCCATTGTCACAAACTATCTCAGCCGGTACCCCAAATCTGGTCAGGATATCCTCTTTATGAAGGATACTACTTCTTGATCCCTGACTTGAGCAAAGGCCTCGGCTTCGACCCACTTAGAGAAATAATATGTCTTTGCCAGCATAAAAACCTTTCCTCCTGGAGCCTTTGGAAGTTTTCCCACTATGTCCATTCCCCATTTCATACACGACCAAGGGGATACGATAGGATATAATGGTTCTGCAGGCTGATGCAGGATGTTGCCGTGTCTTTGACATGCATCGCATTTCTGAGCATACTCCGCGGCATCCTTTCTCATGGTCTGCCAGTAATATCCTGTTCTCAACACCTTCGAGAACAGAGATCTGCCCCCAGTATGGTTGCCATAGTCTCCTTCGTGTATATCCTAAAGTACCTCCTTGGTTTCAGGATCTTCCAAGCACCTTAGGTACGGACCTGCAAGGGATTTCTTATACAAAATATTATTTATAATAGTAAAACGAGATACATTCATCCTAAAAGCCTTAGGATTTGCATCCTTTGGGATATCTCCTTCTTGAAGATACTTCACAATTGGAGTCATCCAGGATTCAGGATCCTTCTCAGGATATCCATCACCAGGATCCTGGATACATGCTACTTCTTTATCCTGAGATTTGAAATGTTCCATTGCAGGATACAGGATGTGCACTATTGGTATCTGACTTCCCTCCAGTATCCTGACAGTAGATCTTAAGTTTGCTAGAGCGTCAGCTTCAGCATTCTTTTCTCTTGGTACCTGTTCAAGTATAAAAATTTCGAAATATCCTGCTAATTTTTTAACAATTTCAAGATATTCAGCTAACTTTTCGCCTTTTACTGCATAAGATCCATTGAAATGGTTAGTGTTAGGGGAGGATTTTCTAACAATTAGTGATCCTTGTTATCCTAATTAATGATCCTTACTTCTGTGACAGATAGTGATCCTCAGAAGAGCTTCAGGATCAGGATCATAGATCACCTTAAGGATCCTCATACTAACGATTGTCTATTTGTGTTTCGTATTATTTTGCAGGAGTAACAAGCTTGACTTGGTCTTAGCAACGTTACTATGGAATATTCCACGGGTATTTCGCACACGTTTGACTGGAAATGGACGTTGTGGAGAACGTGGGAGCTTGGCACAAAAGTCGGATAGTTTGTTAGCATAGTTAACTTCTATTTTTAAAGGGGTGACGAGCTAGTATTTAGAACACTTAGCCATTTTCAGCTACACACACTCTCGTACAATCGCACTCTTGAAGCTCTCGACAAACACTTAACAGTTTTCACTCACTTTTACACATTTCACCATAGTAATCCTTGTACCTAGCTCGTTACTATCCAAAGTTGTAAACATTTATTGGTTTATTTGAGCTTGGTGATCGGTAGTTTCCATCACCCGGGGTTTTTTGTGCCGGAGATCAACTCTTGATCAAGGGCTTTTTCCCCGTATAAATCCTTGTGTCGTTTGTGCAATTTACATTGAAATGATCCTTATCATAGTTCCACATTTCAAGCATCATACCCCGTAACTAAGAGTTTGGTTGCATTATCCTCATCATATTTTTTGACCAAAACAGTTTGGTGCCCACCGTGTGGCAATTGGTGCTTCATTCCTAAGAAGTTTTTCTGTTGGTGATCATTCCGGTTCATTGCATACAAATACATGGCTTCATCATTGAAGAATACCTCTACTGCAATGTCTGCGGTCAATTTATCTCAGGGCATTCCACCTTTGCCTCCACCACCTGCTGGATCTCAGAAAAATGCTGAGAAGAAACCAACTCCCATTTTCTCCAAACCTCCAACTTCTTCTACTTCTTACACTCCCACTACTAGTGACATGTTTACTTTGATTTTGCAGATGAAGGATCATATACAGCAACAGGATAAGACCAATGAAAGGATTCTCAAAGAAATCGGAGATCTCAAGAAACAAAAGAAAACGGCAGAGGATCATTCCCCACTGATGCCCAGATCTTTGAATTTTGATACTCCGGTGATTACTTCTCAGCCATCAATGGTTCCAGATGTTCAATATGTGGGTGGACCAAAAGGAGTGCACTACGGAGCAACAATAGTGACCCAGGCATCAGGTCCATATTTCCAGCCAGCAGGATCCTATCCTCAGCATATGGGATCCTTCATGAATTCAGGAGGATACTCAGGAGCGCAGCAGATTCAAGGATCTTCCTTTGTTCCAGGATCATCCCAGGTTCAAGGATCCTCCTTTGTTCCAGGATCATCCCAGGTTCAAGGATCCTCCTTTGTTCCAGGATCATCCCAGGTTCAAGGATCCTCCTTTGTTCCAGGATCATTCCAGGTTCAAGGATCCTCCTTTGTTCCAGGATCATCCCAGGTTCAAGGATCCTCCCTTGTTCCAGGATCGTCCCAGATTCAGGGATCCTTCTAGATGCCAGGATCCTTGAGGAGTTTGCAAACAGGAAGTTCAGATGTCCATCAGGGAGATTTTATTCCGATGCAGACCATTGCTTCTACTGGTCCTTTGATCATTCTGGAGCCCCAACAATATGGATTAACATCCATTCTTCCTAATTTGAATCCAATGGGAGGTAACACTTTTAATAATTCTTATACTACTAAGCATGGCCTTATGCAGGATCCAGGTATCAACCACGCCATGGCCAGAGAGTTGCAAAAGTTGAAGGATATGATATCAAGTGTTCCAGGAGTGGTCAAACCTATCCCAGAGATTGCAGATGGGAGCCACAAGATATCTCATTTTGCACCACCAATCTGTGATGCTGAGATACCCAAGAGGTTCCATGTGCCAACCATGAAGCTGTATGATGGTTCGACGAATCCTAAAGAACACATAGCACAATACAGGGAGAGGATGGAGATCAATCCCATCCCAGAAAGGTTAAAGGAAGCATGCCTGTGCAAGGGATTCGGATCCACTCTTACTGGATCAGCTCTCAAATGGCTGCTAAGTCTTCCCCCCTACTCTATTACCTCATTTGCTAATCTAGTTAACCTATTTAATAATCAGTTTTCTTGTAGTAGAAAATTTGAACGATTAACTAGTGATCTATATAGGATAACCCAGGGTCATAATGAATCATTAAGGGATTACATTACCAAATTCAGAAAAGAATCCTTAGACATTCCCAACTTGGATATAGCCACGGCTGTTGAGGCCTTCAAAATGGGATTGCTTAGGGATTCATTGTTCTATGATGATCTTGTTATGACACCATGCAGGAACCTAGATGAGGTAAGAACCCGGGCACTCAGGTTCATCCGGCTAGAGGACGATAAGAGGATCCAGGAGAGATTAGCAGGATCCTCAAAACAAGAGAAGCAAGGATCCTCGTTCAAGAACAACAAGTTCAGATCCTATAACAGATCTGATAATCAGAACGTGCATGCTGTTGATCAGGAAGAGGATGATGAGGATTATCCTCCGATTTCTGAATATTGTTTTTCTGTTGATAACAATGAACTAATCCTTGCGATGCAGAATCTAGGTGATAAAGCCAGATGGCCCAGAAAAAATGACAGACCAGCTGCAACCAAAGATAAATCAAAGTGGTGTGCATACCATGAAGATTTTGGGCATCTCACAGAAGAATGCATTGCACTAAGAAAAGAAATTGGATACTTGTTGAGCAAGGGGCATCTAAAAGAATTGTTGGGTAGAAAAAAGTCAAGGACTCAGGATCCTGAAAGGATCCCTGAGAAAGCTCCGGCCCCTCCAGCAGATGCACAAGTAATAAACTTTATTTCAGGAGGATCAGACATTTGTGGCACATCCTTCTCAGCAGCTAAAAGGCATGCAAAGGAAACTAAAATGGATAATGGAGAAAGACCCGTTCGGACATCAAGCGTCTCCGAAGGAAAAGTCATAACCTTTGATGAGGATGATCGTGTTGATATCCAGGATCCTCATCACGATGGCTTAGTTATTACTCTTTTCATTTCTAACCATTTTGTCCGCATGATCCTTATAGACGGAGGAAGCTCAGTAAACATTATCCAGCTTGATGTTCTAAAGAAGATGGGAATCCCTGAATCAGATATCATACCAAGATCCTCCGTGCTCGTGGGATTTAGTGGCGAAACTAAGAATACCCTGGGGGACATTAAGCTCCCAATATACATCGAAGGCCTACATTCTTATCAAAAATTTTGTGTTATTGTCTGTTTATCTTGTTGTAATGTTATCCTTGGCAGGCTCTGGATACACGATATGAAGGCAGTCCCATCTACTTACCATCAATGTGTGAAGCTCCCTAGTCCTTGGGGAATAGTCAAGATTGATAGTGATCAACAGGAGGCTAAGAATTGTTATACTTCATCGATGAAACCAGCCTCGAAGTCAAGGGAGCAATAGCAATCAAAGTATCCTCCAAGGGATGTCTTGGAGGCAAGAGAGCAGGATGTGGTAGAAATCCTCATGGATCCTCATGATCCTGAATCCAAAATCTATATCGGATCAGGGATCCTTGGCGAAATGAAAGAAGACCTCATATCCTTCCTCAAAAGGAGAAACACTACCTTTGCATGGAAACACGAAGACATGACAGGTATATCTAAAGATGTAATCACTCACAAACTTGGCATTGACAGGTCCTTCAAACCAATCCATCAAAGGAGAAGAAAGTTTGCACCGGAAAGAAATGCCATTATCCAGGAAGAGGTAGAGAAATTGCTCCGGGCAGGTATGATTAGAGAGGTCAAGTATCCAAGATGGTTGGCAAATGTGGTTGTTGTTCAAAAGAAAAATGGAAAGTGGAGGGTATGTGTCGATTTCACAGATTTAAATAAGGCATGTCCCAAGGATCCTTTCCCATTACCCCACATTGACTCCATGGTGGATGCAACTGCGGGTCATGAACTGTTAACTTTTATGGATGCTTCATCTGGATTTCAACAAATCCAAATGGAACCATCCGATCAAGAGGATACAGCCTTCATGACTCCAACTGGTATATATTGCTATATTGCTATGCCGTTCGGACTAAGAAATGCAGGTGCAACTTATCAAAGGCTGGTGAATATGATGTTCAAGGATCAGATTGGACAAACTATGGAGGTTTACATAGACGATATGGTGGTAAAATCAATAAAGGCTGAGGATCACCTAAGAGACTTGGAGGAAGCATTCAATATCCTTGATAAATATAATATGAAGCTTAATCCTTCAAAATGTCACTTTGGTGTTAAAGCAGGTAAATTCTTAGGGTATATGGTGACAAAGAGAGGCATTGAAGCTAGCCCGGAACAAATCAAAGCCCTAGTGAATATCAAATCTCCGGCCAATGCTAAGGATGTCCAAAGGCAGGATAGCAGCTTTGAACAGATTCATATCCAAATCCTCAGAAAAGTGCAAAGAATTCTATGATATCCTAAGGAAGAACAAGAAATTCGAGTGGACTGAGAAGCATGAAAATGCCTTAAGAGCTCTCAAATATTACCTATCCTCAGCCCCGGCCTTGATGAAACCAGAAAAAGGCGATGTACTATCCTTGTATCTTGCAGTATCCTCAAAAGAAAACGTCCTTAGGAAACCAGAGATGTCAGGAAGGATGGCCAAGTGGGCAGTGAAGCTTAGTACCTATGATATAAGATATGAGCCTAGGACAGCCATCAAATCACAAGCATTAGCTGACTTTGTGGCTGATTTCAGTAGTGATTTACAAAAAGAAGCTGAGTTAGAAGTCCAGCAGCTAGAGGAGACCAAGCATCCTTGGATACTTTATACTGATGGATCCTCAAATGTCAAAGGCACATGGCTTGGAATACTACTAAAATCGCCACAGGGGGACATAATACCCCACTCTATAGCTTGTGAGTTCCAAACCACCAACAATGAGGCTGAATATGAAGCCTTAATTGCTGGTTTGCAAATTGCTAAGCATATGGGGATCAGGTATCTTGAGGTACATGTAGATTCATTGTTAATTACAAACCACTTTAATGGATCCTATGTTGTTAAAGGTGAAAAGCTAACCAAATATTTAGAGATAGTCAAAGAATTGGCACTCTCCTTTGTTTCCTTTAGTTTGACACAGGTACCAAGGGAAGAAAATACAGAAGCTAATGCATTGGCTAACTTAGGATCATCTTTGAAAATCCCGGAGGATATCAAGATCCCTATTATCCATATCCTGACCCCGGCTATCGAGGATCATGTGGCTATGGAGATAGGAAAGAATTCTGCAATTATCCCTAATGAGGATACTCAATCCCATTCAGGATCAGGATCATGGATCTCACCAATTATGAGATACTTACAACATGGAGAGATTCCTACAGGAGAAAACCCTAGGGCTTTCAAAATTAAGGTATCTCAATTCACAATTTTAAATAATATGTTGTATAAGCGATCTCTTGCAGGACCATACCTAAGATGCATTGAGGATCCTGAGATCCAAGAAGTTTTAAAAGACTTCCATGAAGGAGATTGTGGAAACCACACTGGGGGCAGGGCATTATTCTCAAGGATCCTGAGGACAGGATACTACTGGCCAACTATGAAAAGAGATGCTGTGGAGTATGCTAAGAGATGTGATCCTTGTCAGAGACACAACAATATCCTTCATCAACCAGCTGAATTTTTGCATCCGATATCCTCATCTTGGCCATTTATGAGATGGGGTATGGATATAGTTGGTAAGCTCCCTAAGGCACCTGGTGGAAAAGTATTCATGCTTGCTATGACTGATTACTTCTCCAAGTGGATAGAGGCTGAAGCTTTTGCCCAAGTCAGAGAAAAGGAAGTTATATCCTTCATTAAAAGAAATATTATAACTAGATTCGGTATTCCTTCTGAAATTATATGTGATAATGGTTCCCAATTTATTGGGGGCAGAACTACTAACTTTTGTGACAGCTGGGGGATTAAGATGATAACATCAACACCAGTCCACCCACAAGCTAATGGCCAAGCAGAATCATCCAACAAGATCATCATCAATAATTTGAAGAAGAAGCTTGGATCCAAGAAAGGGAAATGGGCAGAAGAATTACCTTATGTGCTTTGGGCTGATAGGACAACCCCTAAGAATGCTACTGGTCAAACGCCATTCTCTTTGGTATTTGGGGCAGAATCAGTGATCCCAACAGAAATGGTGGTTCCAACTGCTAGAACAAGTACCCGTGATCCTGAGGAAAATGAGGAGAACTTGGCTCAAGACCTGGATACTATTGAAGAAATCAGGGATCTGGCTAGGATAAGGATGGCCAGTTATCAACAAAGAATGGCCGGTGCTTACAACAAAAATGTCAGGATCAGGAAGTTTCAAGTTGGAGATATGGTATTAAGGAAAGCATTTCAGAATACCACCAATCCTGCTGATGGAAAATTGGCTCCAAAATGGGAAGGCCCTTATTTGATTGAAGCTGAAGCAGGAAAGGGGGCATATAGATTGCTAACCATGGAAGGTGATTTTCTACCAAGAGCTTGGAATGCTGTCCACTTGAAGAAATATTTCATGTGAGCAGGATCCCCATGGCACAGATGATCCTTACGTTAGGAGTATCCTTGAAGGATCCTTAAAGTATCAGTGATCCTTACTTTGGTAATGTCCTAATCTTGAACTATTTCATTTCCTTATTTTCTCATATAAGGATAAGGATCATGTGTCCTTTATCCATCTCTCACGTGATTTTAAGTTTTGAAAGTTTAGGTATCCTTAGCAAAGTATTGGTTATCTGCAGAAGCAATCCGTTCCTTGGGTTTAACCCCAGTTATTTGGGCTTGACCCCAGTTCCGCCTGTAGCGCATGATGATCCTGGTATAGTTCAAGGCAGTGGGACCAGTACTCGCCTTAGGGGCTGATAATTCCATTGTACTGGCTATACCTAGGATCCTACGTATAATGGTAGACGTACCATACATCCGTTCCTAAGGTTTCTAACGTTTTCACGTTAGCTAAGGTTTTGACATTTTCATGTCACTAAGTTTGGATAGTCGCCAGTTAGGGCCATACTCCAGTTTACATACGATCCTTGGGCTTGTCCCCAGTTATCCTTGGGCTTGTCCCCAGTTGCTAACTCTTATCTTATATTGGCTTGGTCCCAAGTTATGCTGTATTTCAGGTCCTTGAAGATAAACAACTAGGGATCCTTGATCCTTACTTCTCTCTAAGGTTTATCTTATAGTTATCCTTATTATGGTTAGGATCCTAACTTGGATCCTCTGGTATGATCCTTAACTATTTTTAATTCTATTCATTGTTTATTTGAATAACCCTTAAAATTTGACAACTAAACTTGTGATCCTTAAAATATATTACTTTTTGGGATTCTTTAACTATAGGATATTTGATCATGGATCATGTCCTAAATATTTTCAATCTGACTTATTCAAAACTGCTTATTCAATAAATGTACATCAAAACAATTGAGAATTAAAGAGACAAAAAGGATAACAATACAAGATAAGCGACAAAAGATTAAGGTTTTATTTATTAACAAAAGATTAACCCTTAAAAGGTTGTCAAAATTACCTACCCCGAGCATCTACCAGCAATACGTGGCCCGTCCGCTGGGGTAGGTAAAGGGTGTCCATGATAATAGGTTCAAAAGTAGTGCAGGAATATAAAGCCGGCAGGATCACAATGGCTTCATCCCCCAAACAGAGGATCCCTCCACCATTTGTAATCCTACCTATTGTCTAAAGGATCATACATGATCCTTAATCCTAAAAACTATTGTCCAGTACAGACCATCAAATTGTTCAACAAAACAACCATCAAACTAAAAAAAATTGGGCTCCGGCTATGTCTAGAAGTTTCCATCATCGCCCAATCATGCAGCCTAAACCTTCCCTGCATCACCACCTCCGGCTCCACTTGCTTCACCACCTTCACCCGTGCCTCCAGCCTCGATCGCCAAAACCTCCTCAGCCTCTTCATCATCTTCAAGATCAGCCAACCTTGCTTTCCAGTCCTCAACATCCCAGCTGCTTCTGTCGAAGTTAGGATCTTGAGCTTCCTGGGCCATCTTTAGTTTTGTCTGATACATTGTGATGGCAACAGAGACCTTTGCACCTTCTATGAGATCATGCTTTTCATAGCCAAGGTCGATCAGAAGTTTAGCCGTCTTAGTCTTGGCATCCTGGAGCTCCTTCTGAAGATCAGCAATTTTGAGGTCCTTTAGCAATGCAACCTGCTGGAGGTCGGCAATCTTCCTATCCTGATCCTCAACGTGGCCAACATAATCCTCAATCTCAGTGAATTTCTGCAAAGGGGATAAAAGATAAGGTCAGGACCAAGTGATCCTCAAATCTGCAGGATATATCAGCAGGATATATCAGCAGGATATATCAGCAGGATATGTCAGCAGGATATAGCAGCAGGATATGTCAGCAGGATATATGAGCAGAGACAGTGATCCTTACATCGTTGAAGTACTCGAGGAATTGGTGGCGAATCAGAGGCAGACCCTGCAGATCCTCAGCTTCAGAGGCCTTTCTCTTCTTGATTCCCTTTCCTTTGAGGGGTGCCTTGGGGACTGAAGCTGTCGGGCTGGTAGGAGCCTTTCTTTTGGAGGATCTGACGGTGGTGAGATCGGTGACATTGAACTTTGAAGCAGACTTGGTGGATTTTCCAGCACCTACACAACCAAAACAAGATAAGTATCTTTACTTCACTTATATTTCACTATTTATTTAAATTTTTAAACAAAGATACTTACTTGACATCGTGACAGAGCCTGGGGATACCTCCTGAGAATCCTGGGTGGTTGTCTTGAAAGATCTTTGTTTTGGTCAAAAATTACCGAAGCAATTTAGTGATCAAATTAGTAATGTGAGGTAGTGTGCTAAAAAGTTTATGGAAAATATGCTTGTTGAATTATTTAGAAAATCAGTATTCAGGATACGGCTCAGGATATTGAGCTGTATCTGTGATCAAACAGTGAGCAAATAATAAGCAAAACGTAAGGGAGACGACACGAGATGTACGAGGAAAGCCCTTGATCAATCTAGATCGCCGGCATAAAACCTCGGGAGCTGACAATCGCAGCTGCCTTGTTCTTCTTATTGCTTTAAACTTCAGGATACAGTGCAGGATATCAACCAGATCTCTAAGTGTTACAATGAATTCGTGTGAGAGTACAATTTGCAAGAGAGCAAGTGTTGGTGTGTAGTGAGTGTGATTGCAGTGAAATTGTTGTGTCCTATTCGATCTGGTGTTCCTCCTATTTATAGTAACGAAATACAAACAAATATCCCTATAAATATGGGATGCTCCGAATATTCCATCACGAACGTTGTAGACCGAGTAATAAGGCTTCAACGTCTTTCTTTGAACGGTTTGGACCGAGTCTTCCGCAGAACAAGTCTTTGTGAACGTTGCTAGCTTCCAACCCCTGTACCTGCACGTAATCCGTTAGTGATCCTGAGGATACCATTCAGGATATTACCAATACCCTGAATCCGCACCCCGGATATGAACAGATATTATTTAATCAAGATAAAACCTAAGATATTTCTCAGGATATGAGCTCAGAAATTAGCCCACAACAATTGTCCCCAAAAATGTTACCGTTTAGTATCCTCATTACTAACGGTTACATTTTTTTACGCAAACCGAGGCAATTAAGAGATAAGACCTGTGATGTGACCGCTTGCAACTACCCAGCCTATATCTACTCATCATACCCTATATCTTCTCATCCTCATCTTCTTTTTTAATCATAATCGACAAGGAAAAAGGTACATTTTCTCTCTATCTTTCATACTTTTCTTCATCTTTTCTCTCCGGCGAAAAATTCAGTCGATCAAATGCCGCGCCAAACAAGATCCAGTTCAGGTGACTCGGCCCCTACGTTCTATCAACAAAACCTTCTCCAAGAACCGGAGAAGGAAGCCTGTACCTTTGATAGTGCCCACCTGTCTGCCTTAAAATCCTCCGGTATCTTCCCGGAAGGAACCATATTTAGACCGTTTGACCGTGAAATCCGGTCAGATATGGTTTCCAACGAGTGGATTTGCTTTAGTGCTTTCCCTTTTACCCTAGGGCTTCGATTCCCCTTTCCGGATTTCATCACCGAGTTCTTTAATATCACAAAAATCTCTTTTAGCCAAACAATGCCAATGCTCTGGCGTGTCTTAACTGTTCTTGACCAGATCAAGAGAAACCATATTCCTGATCTTTCCATCCATGATCTCCCCCTGGCTTACAAGCTTAGATGCCACGGATCATGTAGATTTCTGTTTTATTCTACTTCCGGTGACCCATTGATACTTCGTGCCACCAAGAACGAGGATGGTTGGAAATCCAAGTTTTTCTTTGTAAAAAGGGACTCAATCCCTGGTGGGACGGAATATCCGTTACAGTGGTTGAAAAAGGGTAGGATTTAGGGTTTAAGAATGATCCTGTCGCTTATCCTGTTCCATATCCTGAACTAACTTATCTCCTTTATTATGCAGCTGATTTCAGGAAGATTGCTCCTCCTCTTGCCAATTCTCAAGAAAGAATAGACGCCATTAGACTTCTCCCAGAGGCAGAAAGAAGTTTCAACCCCTCTCCACCAACTCCAAGTCCTATTTCAAGTGCCAACATGTCTGGTAAGGATCCTGCAAGATATCCTGCACACATATGCTTCTTATATGTTATTTATAGGAGGGATTTAAAATTTACTCCCTGTGTGCAGACTCCAGCAAAGTCCCAGTCTATCTAGACCTGGATGAACTTGACAGCTATCCAACTCCAGCCATAGTCAAGAAGGAGACTCCTGCTACCACCAGCTCCAAGCCACTCCCGGCTCCCAAGACCAATCCAAGAACCCGTGCTTCCGCAGCGAAAAAGAGAAAGGGCCTTGAGGTCAGTACTCCAGGCTCTGAAGGGTTCTCCTATGATGAGCTCAGCTTCTCCGACTCCTTAGAGCCAATGACATCCTTCCTCAACAAGGTAATATCCTGCCGCATATCCTTCATGTATATCCTGCACATATATCCTGCACGTATATCCTAACAGGATATCCTGGTAGGACGTCTTAGTCAGCATATATTCTAACCCCATACCTGTGATCAATGTACAGGGCCTCCAGCATTTGCTCCACTTGTACAATGACGCTTGTGGTACTGTGGCACTTCATGAAGCCAGGATCAAGCAGCTTGAGAGCACCGTTGCCGACCAAGGTGCTATCGCCGAAGCAAAGAGCCGACACTATGAAAGCTTGCTAAAGAAGGTCACCCAAGATGCTGAGGTCAAACTTGCCAGTGTTCAAATGGACCATGATCAGGCCTTAATCAGCTTTCGAGAGGGAGTCAAGGCTTCTGCTATCGTCTCCCTGCTACAAGCACGCATCAAGATGGCCTACGAGGCCAAGGAGACAGGCCTTGTTTGTCCATCTTGGCCAGTTGAATCCTGGGTGGCCAAGTTGAAGGAGCTTGGAGGCAAAGCTGTGCCACTTCCTGCTGAAGCCGGTGAGTCTTCCAAGTCAACGGAGGTAGTGGTCCAAGCTGGAGAGAAGAAGGATGCTGGAGGTGATGCTGAGATGGACATTGGTCAGGATGCTGCGCAGGATGCTGGTAAAAATGCTGGAGCAGAGAAGTCTGAGAAGGTTGGAGGCGATGCCGCTGTGTGAGGGCATTTAGGTGGGCGATGACGGATATACGTGCCAAGGCCAGAGCCCACCTTTTTGATTTTGAATGTTGGTTTGTAGTTCCACAAACAATTTACTTTTCCGCACTTTACTTTTCCGTACCTGAACAATTTATATTTCCTGCATGCTTTTTGAACAATACAACAGTTGAAGGTGGATGGGTCTCGGTTTGAGATGAAGCCCTCAACTGTTGGGTGAATATGGTTATGAACTACTAGTGCTCTTAGTGGATGGGCCTTGTTTTGAGGTGAAACTAAGAGCACATCTTTTGGTATGTTAGTAATATAACTACTTTCTTTTGACTTTATTATTGTTGTCATTAACATACGAATTTTACTTGTGAAAATTGTTTGTTTTGAACATATATCATAAATGTATCCTGGGGGATATCCTGAAAGATATCTTGAAAAGGATATTGAAATATAACCCATAAATTGTCCAAATAAAAAGGAGGGATCATACCAGAGATTCTTAGAGAATTAGTTCCAATCCTTTATCATAAATTTGTCCCCAGTGCATATTTATAAACTTGGATCCATCCTTCGGATTAGAATAATGTGTGTCCCCTGCGTTTGACAAAGACACAAATGTGTTTACCTTTTGGCTCGAATGAATTCCGAATGCCCAAGGGCAGAACCCCCGATATCCTGAGAAGAATCCTTAGCATATTGGGGATAAACCCTGATATCTGGGGATAAACCCTGAATTTCATGCGCTACAGGCGAGAGTGTATAAACTCCTAGACTTAGAAAGGTGAAAACCTTTAAACCTTTGAGAGTATGAAAATACTCTTTCGTGAGAGAGGGTGATCAATCCTCATATACCTTTAGAATCCAGGATATAGCCAACAGTAACGAAATTGTCAGCCACTTTTACATGAACTGGTCCCGCTACCTTGAACTACACCTAGATAACTTGCGCTCCAGGCGAGGTGTTTAAACCCAATTCGAAAGAAAGGTGAATACCTTTAAACCTGTGAAGGGATCAGGATCCCTTAAACGTGAGAGAGGGGGCCAATCCTCTAATCTTTCGACTTATCCTGAGTATATATCCTGGAGCTATATCCTGAAACATATCCTGCAAAACAGTTCTAAACTAAGGTGGGTGTTAGCTTGGCTAACACCCCTCCGATGCTTAAGTCAGTATTGGGTTCAAGATAATAAACAAATATGTTTTAAAGAGATAGAACACATACCATTCCGAGATAGAAAACAAATTCTACTCTTACTTGAAATAGAGCTTCAAATGTATTGCATTCCAGGATCTTGGTAGCATATCCCCTTCCACATTCCTGAGTCGATACGCTCCTTTCCCTGCTTCTGACTCGACTTCATAAGGTCCTTCCCATTTCGGAGCTAGCTTGCCATCGGCAGGATTAGTGGTGTTTTGAAAAGCCTTTCTCAGCACCCAATCACCAACTCGAAATCTTCTAGTCCTTATGTTCTTATTGTATGCTCTGGATATTCTTTGTTGATATGATGCTATCCTCAGCCTTGCTGCATCTCTTTTTTCATCTATAGTATCCAGATCCTGACATAAGACTTCAGGATTCTGTTCAGGATCCTGTAGCATTGATCTTGCAGTAGGTATCGTCATTTCTGTTGGAATCATTGCCTCTGCTCCAAATACCAAGGAAAACGGGGTTTGGCCAGTTGCATTCTTCACCGTTGTCCTATCAGCCCACAAAACAAAGGGTAACTCTTCCGCCCATCTTCCTTTCTTGGCTCCAAGTCTCTTCTTTAAGTTATTGACTATTATCTTGTTCGAGGATTCGGCTTGTCCATTCGCTTGAGGATGTACCGGAGTAGATGTGATCATTTTGATTCCCCAACTTTTGCAAAAGTCAGTAGTCCTTTTGCTTATAAACTGGGACCCATTATCACAAATGATCTCAGCTGGTACTCCAAACCTAGTCAGGATATTCCTCTTTATGAAGGATACTACTTCTTGGTCTCTTACTTGAACGAATGCTTCAGCCTCGACCCACTTAGAGAAATAATCCGTCATTGCTAACATAAATACTTTTCCTCCCGGAGCCTTTGGTAACTTCCCTACTATATCCATCCCCCACTTCATGAATGGCCAAGGGGAAACTACAGGATATAGTGGTTCAGCTGGTTGATGTAGTATGTTACTATGCCTTTGACATGCATCACATCTTCGAGCATATTCTGCAGCATCTTTTCTCATTGTTGGCCAAAAGTATCCTGTCCTCAATACTTTCGAGAATAATGATCTGCCCCCAGTGTGATTACCACAGTCCCCTTCATGTATATCCTGAAGTACTTCTTTGGCTTCATGATCCTCCAAGCACCTTAAATATGGTCCTGCAAGAGATTTCTTGTATAGAATATTATTTATAATAGTGAATCGTGATACCTTCATCCTAAATGCCTTAGGATTTTCATTTTCGGGGATGTGTCCATCTTTAAGATATTTCAGAATTGGAGTTGTCCAGGATTCCGGATCCTGTTCAGGATATTCCACTCCAGGATCCCGAATATCCGCTACTTCTTTATCCTGAGGATTCGTTGCAGGATATAAAACATGTATTATTGGTATTTGGGTCCCTTCCGGTATCCTGACTGATGATCCCAGATTTGCTAAGGCGTCTGCTTCAGCATTATCCTCTCTTGGTACCTGTTCAAGTGTAAAAACATCGAAATATCCTGCTAATTTTTTGAGAATATCGAGGTATTCGATTAACTTCTCACCCTTAAAGCGTTCCCTGATACCGCGAGGTATAGGGATAATGGTTCACCATTCTCAGGCTTCATTAGTAGAGGTGCGGTTGAAAGATATTGCTTTAACTCCCGTAGGGCTGCTTCGTGCTTCTCACCCCACTCGAATTTTTTGTTCTTCTTCAGGATATCATAAAAATCTTTGCATTTCTCTGAGGATCTTGAGATAAATCTGTTTAATGCTGCCACTCGCCCAGTTAATCGTTGAACATCTTTCATATTTGAGGGTGATTTAATATCCAAGATGGCTTTGATCTGCTCCGGGCTTGCTTCTATTCCTCTTTTGGTCACCATATATCCTAGAAATTTTCCTGCCCCCACTCCAAAATGGCACTTAGCAGGATTCAGCTTCATATTATACTGATCCAGGATATCAAACGCTCCTTTAATATCCTGGAGGTGATCCTGAGCTTTCTTTGACTTTACTACCATATCGTCAATGTATACTTCCATGGTGTCCCCCAGTTTGTCTTTGAACATCATGTTTACCAATCTTTGGTATGTTGCACCTGCATTTTTCAAACCAAAAGGCATAGCTGTGTAACAATAAATACCTGTTGGCGTCATGAAGGCAGTATCCTCCTGGTCAGAAGGCTCCATTTGGATCTGTTGAAATCCTGAGGATGCATCCATGAAAGTCAGCATTTCATGCCCAGCAGTGGCATCTACCATCGCATCAATATGGGGAAGAGGAAATGGGTCTTTAGGACAAGCTTTATTCAAGTCTGTGTAATCCACACAGACTCTCCATTTTCCGTTCTTCTTCTGTACCACTACCACGTTTGCTAGCCACCTTGGGAATTTGACTTCTCTAATCATTTTGGACTTCAACAATCTTTCAACTTCTTCTTGAATAATTGTATTGCGTTCAGGAGCAAACTTCCTTCTCTTTTGTTGCACTGGCTTGAATGATTTATCAATTCCAAGCTTGTGAGTGATAATATCTTTGGATATGCCTGTCATATCCTCATGCTTCCATGCAAACGTTGACATCCTGCATTTTAAAAAGTTAATTAATTGTTCTTCGATATCCTGAGGGATATTGGTTCCCACGAGCACCGAAATATCAGGATTATCCTGATCCAGGACAATTTTCTTCACATCCTGCACCGGATCCTCCACGATATCCTGGGCCCGCGTCTTTAATTGCTATGCTGCACTAGGTTTGGTTGAGGATTTCATCGAGGATGAGTAGCATTCTTTCGCCTCCTGCTGATCGCTATCAACTTTAACAACTCCCCACGGGGTAGGTATCTTGATGCATTGGTGATATGTTGATGGCACGGCCTTCATATCATGAATCCACGGTCTTCCCAGTATAATGTTATAGCAGGATAGAGAGTCCATTACACAGAAACGTTGTATCGAGTTGACTCCTTCAACGTACACCGGCAACTTTATCTCTCCCACTGTGTTTCTGGCCTCTCCACTGAACCCAACAAGCACGGTGGACTTCGAAGTGATATCCATTGGAGATACATTCATCCTTTTAAGTGTCTCTAGTAGGATTATGTTGACGGAGCTGCCATTATCAACCAATATCCTGCGTACAAAATGGTTAGCCACATATAACGTTATTACCAGAGCATCATGGTGAGGATCCTGGACAGTATCCCTGTCATCAGCATCAAATGTGACCACTTTGTCAGTTGTGAGTGTAGTCATCCTGACAGGTTTGTCTCCCCTTTCGGCTTTAGCTTCTTTTGCATGTCTCTTTGCTGCCGAATACGAAGTCCCACAAATGTCGGATCCCCCCGAAATGAAGTTGATTATTTTGGCATCCGCGGGAGGTGAGGCTGCTCGCTCAGGATCCTTCTCAGTATCCTGACCCTTATTCTTCTTTCTTCCTAAGAGATCTTTCAAATATCCCTTGCTTAGAAGATAGCTTATCTCTTTCCTCAAAGCAATGAAGTCCTCGGTCATATGTCCGAAATCTTCGTGGAAAGCACACCATTTTGATTTGTCTTTCCAATCCGCTTTTTGTTGATTCTTTCGAGGCCATCTTGCCTTGTCCCCTAGACCCTGCATGGCATACATCAATTCAGGAATGTTAACAGAAAAGAAATATTCTGATAATTCAGGATACTCTTCAGGATCCTCATCTTCGACAGCATTCACCCTCTTATTCTCATTTCTGCCATATGGCTTAGGCCGATACGACTTGAATGAGGATTCTGACTTCCTGTTAGTTGACTCATAAGTGTTGGATGAGTTCATCCTTTCTTGCATCTTTCTGTCATCTTCCAACCGAATGTATCTTAGGGCCCTGTTCCGAGCTTCATCCAGGTTCCTGCATGGGTTCATTACAAGGTCTTGGTAAAATTGAGAATCTTTTTGCAACCCCATCTTGAAAGCTTGCACAGCTGTTGCAACATCAAGATGAGGAATGTCTAGTGATTCTCGGCTAAACTTGTTCACATAATCCCTAAGGGATTCCTGAGGCCCTTGTGTTATCCTGTAGAGATCACTTGTTAATTTTTCAAAGCTCCTACTACAAGAAAACTGACTATTAAATAAATTTACTAAATGAGCAAAAGATGTAATTGAATGTGGAGGAACGTTCAAGAGCCACTTCAAAGCTGATCCTGTCAAGGTTGAACCAAAACCCTTGCACAAGCATGCTTCTTTGAGATCCGGAGGGATAGGGTTGATCTCCATCCTTTCCCTATACTGAGCAATATGCTCCTCAGGATCCGTTGTTCCGTCGTAAAGCTTCATGTTGGGGGTTTGGAACCTCTTTGGAATCTCAGCATCACAGATAGGATATGCAAAGCGAGATATCTTATGGCTATCTTGAGACACTTCCGGGATTGGCTGGACCACCCCGGGTACACTTGATATCATGTCCTTCAATTTTTGAAGTTCCCTGGTAAGTGCTGACGTCACACCTGTATCCTGCAAGGATCCACTATTGTTAGTAGCATGAGTATTATTATTATTTAATATGTTACTCGCTGGAGGATTCTGCCCATATCCTGAAGCATATCCTGAGCTCCTCATGGTCGATATCCTGACCGAGGAGGGTATTTCAGGAGTATGATTCTGAGGAAGGTTGGGCACAATATTCCCCCTGTTATCCTCTGTATACACGGCTGAACTGAAGTTCAAAGCTCTGGGTTGTAATGGAGTGACAATATCCTCAGCGGATCTGCTCGAGCCAGACTTCGGGAGTTGTATTTCCCTTAAAAGCATTTGGTTTGTTTCCTGCTGCTGTCTCATTTGTTCCTGCACACTTCCAAACAAGGTTAAAATTTCGTCGTTAGATGCTAAAACAGGGGCAGATTCTTGAACAGTGCGAGTAGGGATCATATCCTGAGGTCGTGTAGAGGCTGGCATTCTTGGAGGAGGTGGTGGAAGCACCGAACCTGTAGTAGCAGAAGTCGTAGCAGACATAGTAGAGGAACTCATGTTTGATCGTGAGGCCATTGTGGACAATGTGGCAAAAAGCTTTGAAAATAAAAAACCGATTAGCGATTTAACAAAAATCTTTAGTAAAGAGAGCACCACTTGCCCCACGGTGGGCGCCAAATTGTTTTGGTCAAAAATTACCGAAGCAATTTGGTGATCAAATTAGTAATGTGAGGTAGTGTGCTAAAAAGTTTATGGAAAATATGCTTGTTGAATTATTTAGAAAATCAGTATTCAGGATACGGCTCAGGATATTGAGCTGTATCTGCGATCAAACAGTGAGCAAATAATAAGCAAAAAGTAAGGGAGACGACACGAGATGTACGAGGAAAGCCCTTGATCAATCTAGATCGCCGGCATAAAACCTCGGGAGCTGACAATCACAGCTGCCTTGTTCTTCTTATTGCTTTAAACTTCAGGATACAGTGCAGGATATCAACCAGATCTCTAAGTGTTACAATGAATTCGTGTGAGAGTACAATTTGCAAGAGAGCAAGTGTTGGTGTGTAGTGAGTGTGATTGCAGTGAAATTGTTGTGTCCTATTCGATCTGGTGTTCCTCCTATTTATAGTAACGAAATACAAACAAATATCCCTATAAATATGGGATGCTCCGAATATTCCATCACGAACGTTGTAGACCGAGTAATAAGGCTTCAACGTCTTTCTTTGAACGGTTTGGACCGAGTCTTCCGCAGAACAAGTCTTTGTGAACGTTGCTAGCTTCCAACCCCTGTACCTGCACGTAATCCGTTAGTGATCCTGAGGATACCATTCAGGATATTACCAATACCCTGAATCCGCACCCCGGATATGAACAGATATTATTTAATCAAGATAAAACCTAAGATATTTCTCAGGATATGAGCTCAGAAATTAGCCCACAACAATCTTGTTTCAGGATCAAGTTTCTTGAAAGCGATGAGTCTCTCTTTGGCAGCAGGAGACAGTCTGAGGTGTGAAACGGTGATAGCTGCATAACAAGAAAGCAAAAGTATATAAGTGATCCTTATATCAAAAGAAAGTTCTCTGGTGATCCTTCTCAGGATCCTCCACCCTACCATGGGTAGCCCATTTCTTGGGTAGATCCTTTCCGTCATCAATAGAATCTCTCTTGACGAAAAAGAAACGCCGCTTCCAGTTAGCATCATTCTTCGTAGCTTTGAAGATCGGGTGTTCCTCGCCAGGTTTACGTTTAAACAAATAACGATGAGAACCAAAGGTAGTAAGATCATACAGCTCTCCCAGCTCTGACATTCCTAGGTCTATCCCTTCCTGCTCGATGATCCTTTCAAGGGTGTACAAAACCCTCCATATCATCGGCATGGCTTGGATATAAGAGATGCCGGTTAGGGAAAAGAAAGATTGGGTGAAGGCTGGAAAAGGATATGTATAGCCTATGGTGAACGGAGTGACAGGAAAAGCAACCCAGTTGTCGGAAATATGATCACTCAGGGCATTGCGATCAAAAGATTTGAACTCAGTGTTCGCCGGGAAACAATGGCGGATCCTATCAATCTGCGCATCATTGAAACAGCAGCGTTCTTTTATGGAATCTTCGATGATCCCCTGGCTTTTCAATGGGCTGTTCTTCGGGTGATCCTTAGCTGGGGAGTTCCGGAGCAACATCTTTGATAGAATGATGGGAAGAGACGGAAAACAGAGCAAAAGAAGGAAGAAGATGAAGAGAGAATACTTGTTTATCTTCGGATGCAGTTATAAAGGGAGTATCTCTGAAATTTAAATGCAATCGATCCTATCTATATCTCCTATTTATAATTATGATTATGCAGGGTTGTCACTTCTGTGACGTCATAGTTGCAACGGATAGTTCTACATCAACGGCTATATTTCCGATAGTTAGTTGCGGATAAGATCAAGAAAATATAATTCGCTCATTTTACATATCACTCCTTATATTTTGGGGGCAATTGTTAGGGGAGGATTTTCTAACAATTAGTGATCCTTACTTGTTATCCTAATTAATGATCCTTACTTCTGTGACAGATAGTGATCCTCAGAAGAGCTTCAGGATCAGGATCATGGATCACCTTAAGGATCCTCATACTAACTGTTATGGGTGAAATTCTGAACCCATATCCTGGAAAATATCTTGGTTTATATCTTGGTTATGTAGTATCTGTTTACATCCGGGATGCTGGTTCAGGATATTGGTAACATCCTGAATGGTATCCTCAGGATTACTAATGGATTATGTGCAGGTACGTGGGTTAGAAGCTGGCAACGTTCATAGGACTCATTCCGCGGAAGACTCGGTCCAAGTCGTTCAAATAAAGACGTTGAAGCCGTATTACTCAGTCAATAACGTTCACAATGGAATATTCAGAGTACCCCATATTTGTAGGGATTATTGTTTGTAATTCATTACTATAAATAGGTGGGTATACCAGATCAAATAGGACATGACATTTCGCACTCATTACACTCTAATACTCGCTCTCTAGCAAGCTTTCACTCTCACACAAAAACATTGTAACACATAGCGATCTGGTCTGTATCCTGCACTGTATCCTGAAGTTTAAGCAATAAGAAGAACAAGGCAGCTGCGATTGTCAGCTCCCGAGGTTTTATGCCGGCGATCTAGATTGATCAAGGGCTTTCCTCGTACATCTCGTGTCATTTCCTTTACTTTTTGCTCATTGTTTGCTCATTGTTTGATCGTAGATACAGCTCAATATCCTGAGTCGTATCCTGAAAACTGTTTTTATAAACAACTTAACCAGCATATTTTCAACACCCATTTTAGCACACTACCTCACTTTACTAATTTGATCACTTAATTGCTTCGGTAATTTTTGACCAAAATAATTTGGCGCCCACCGTGGGGCAAGTGGTGCTCTCTTTACTAAATTTTTTTGTGAAATCGCTAATCGGTTTTCTATTTTCAAAACTTTTTGCCATATTATTTACAATGGCCTCAAGATCAAACATGAGTTCCTCCACTGTGTCTGCTATGACTTCTGCTACTACCGGTTCGGTGCTCCCACCACCTCCTCCAAGGATGCTAGCCTCTTCACGACCTCAGGATATTATCCCTACCCGCAGTATTCCGGAATCTACTCCTGTTTTAGCTTCTAACGATGAAATTTTAACCTTATTTGGAAGTGTGCAGGAATAAATGAGGCAGCAACAGGAAACAAACCAAATGCTATTGAGGGAAATACAACTCCTGAAGTCTGGCTCGAGCAGATCTGCTGAGGATATTGTTACTCCATTGCAACCCAGGACTTTGAACTTCAGTTCAGCTGTGTATACTGAGGATAACAGGGGGAATATTCTGCCCAGCCTTCCTCAGAATCATACTCCTGAAATACCCTCCTCGGTCAGGATGTCAACCATGAGGAGCTCAGGATATGCTTCAGGATATGGGCAAAATCCTCCAACGGGTAACGTGTCAAATAATAATAATACTCATGCTACTAACAATACTGGATCTTTGCAGGATATAGGTGTAACATCAGCACTCACTAGGGAACTTCAGAAGTTGAAGGACATGATATCTAGTGTACCTGGAGTGGTCCAGCCGATTCTGGAAGTGTCCCAAGACAGCCACAAGATATCTCGCTTCGCATATCCTATTTGTGATGCTGAGATCCCAAAGAGATTTCAAACCCCCAACATGAAGCTTTACGATGGAACTATGGATCCTGAGGAGCATATTGCTCAGTATAGGGAAAGAATGGAGATTAACCCTATTCCTCCGGATCTCAAGGAAGCATGCTTGTGCAAGGGTTTTGGTTCCACCTTAACAGGATCAGCCTTGAAATGGCTCTTGAATGTTCCTCCGCATTCGATTACATCTTTTGCTCACTTAGTAAATTTATTTAATAGCCAGTTTTCTTGTAGTCGAAGTTTTGAAAAATTAACAAGTGACCTTTACAGGATAACACAAGGGCATCAAGAATCCCTAAGGGATTACGTGAACAAGTTCAGCAGAGAATCCTTAGACATCCCACATCTTGATGTTGCAACAGCTGTGCAAGCTTTCAAGATGGGGCTGCAAAAAGATTCTCAATTTTACCAAGACCTTGTAATGAACCCATGCAGGAACTTGGATGAAGCTCGGAACAGGGCCCTGAGATATATTCGATTGGAGGATGACAGAAAGATGCAAGAGAGGATGAACTCATCTAACACTTATGAGTCAACTAACAGGAAGTCAGAATCCTCATTCAAGTCATATCGGCCTAAGCCATATGGAAGAAATGAAAACAAAAGAGTGAATGCTGTCGAAGATGAGGATCCTGAAGAATATCCTGAGTTGTCTGAATATTGCTTTTCTGTTAACATTCCTGAATTGATGTATGCCATGCAGGGTCTGGGAGACAAGGCTAGGTGGCCTCGAAAGAATCAACAAAAGGCTGATTGGAAAGATAAGTCAAAATGGTGCGCTTTCCACGAAGATTTCCGACATGTGACTGAGGATTGCATTGCCCTAAGGAAAGAAATAAGCTATCTTCTAAGCAAGGGATATCTGAAAGATCTCTTAGGAAGAAAGAAGAATAAGGGTCAGGATACTGAGAAGGATCCTGAGCGAGCAGCATCACCTCCCGCGGATGCCAAGATAATCAACTTCATTTCGGGAGGATCCGACATTTGTGGGACTTCGTATTCGGCAGCAAAGAGACATGCAAAAGAAGCTAAGGCCGAAAGGGGAGACAAACCTGTCAGAATGACTACCCTCACAACTGACAAAGTGATCACATTTGATGCTGATGACAGGGATATTGTCCAGGATCCTCACCATGATGCTCTGGTAATAACATTATATGTGGCTAACCATTTTGTACGCAGGATATTGGTTGATAATGGCAGCTCCGTCAACATAATCCAACTAGAGACGCTGAAGAGAATGAATGTATCTCCAATGGATATCACGTCAAAGTCTACTGTGCTTGTTGGGTTCAGTGGAGAGGCTAGAAACACAGTGGGAGAGATAAAGTTGCCAGTATACGTTGAAGGAGTCAACTCGATACAACGTTTCTGTGTGATGGATTCTCTATCCTGCTATAACATCATACTAGGAAGACCGTGGATTCATGATATGAAGGCTGTGCCGTCAACATATCACCAATGCATCAAGATACCTACCCCTTGGGGAGTTGTCAAAGTTGATAGTGATCAGCAGGAGGCGAAAGAATGCTACTCATCCTCGATGAAATCCTCAACCAAGCCTAGTGCAACATAGCAATTAAAGACGCGGGCCCAGGATATCGTGGAGGATCCGGAGCAGGATGTGAAGAAAGTTATCTTGGATCAGGATAACCCCGATATTTCGGTGCTCGTAGGAACCAATATCCCTCAGGATATTGAAGAATAGTTAATTAACTTTTTGAAATGCAGGATGTCAACGTTTGCATGGAAGCATGAGGATATGACAGGCATATCCAAAGACATCATCACTCACAAGCTTGGAATTGATAAATCATTCAAGCCTGTTCAACAAAAAAGAAGGAAGTTTGCTCCTGAGCGGAATACGATTATTCAAGAGGAAGTTGAGAGATTATTGAAGTCCAGAATGATTAGAGAGGTTAAGTTCCCAAAGTGGCTAGCAAATGTAGTTGTGGTACAGAAGAAAAATGGGAAATGGAGAGTTTGTGTAGACTACACAGACTTGAACAAAGCTTGTCCTAAATACCCATTTCCTCTTCCCAACATTGATGCAATGGTAGATGCTACTGCTGGGCATGAAATGCTAACCTTCATGGATGCATCCTCAGGATTTCAACAAATCCAAATGGAGCCTTCTGACCAGGAGGATACTGTCTTCATGACGCCAACAGGTATTTATTGTTATACAGCTATGCCTTTTGGTTTGAAAAATGCAGGTGCAACATACCAAAGATTGGTAAACATGATGTTCAAAGACAAACTTGGGGACACCATGGAGGTGTATATTGATGATATGGTGGTGAAATCAAAGAAAACTCAGGATCACCTCCAGGATATTAAAGAAGCATTTGATATCCTGGATTAGTATAACATGAAGCTGAATCATGCTAAGTGCCATTTTGGAGTGGGGGCAGGAAAATTCCTAGGATATATGGTGACCAAAAGAGGAATAGAAGCAAGCCCGGAGCAGATTAAAGCCATCTTGGATATTAAATCGCCCTCAAATATGAAGGATGTTCAACGATTAACAGGGCGAGTGGCAGCATTAAATAGATTTATCTCAAGATCCTCAGAAAAATGCAAAGATTTTTATGATATCCTGAAGAAGAATAGAAAATCCGAATGGGGTGAGAAACATGAAGCGGCCCTACAGGATTTAAAGCAGTGTCTTTCAACCGCACCTCTACTGATGAAGCCTGAGAATGGTGAACCACTATCCCTATACCTTGCAGTATCAGGGAACGCTGTAAGTGCCGTCCTTGTAAAGGACCATGAAGGTCAGCAATATCCTGTTTATTATGTTAGTAAAAGCTTGTTAGATGCTGAAACTAGATATTCTCATTTAGAAAAATTAATACTAGCATTAGTTATGGCATCAACAAAACTTAGACATTATTTTGAGACTCATAGGATTCATGTTAAAACAAATTATCCTGTCAAAAATGTGCTTAGGAAACCAGAGATGTCAGGCAGGATGGCTAAGTGGTCAGTAAAGTTGAGTGCTTATGATTTAGTATATGAACCTAGGAATGCCATAAAGTCTCAGGCTTTAGCTGACTTTGTGGTTGATTTTAGTAGTGACATTCAGGATGAGGTAGACCTAGAAGTTCAACAGTTAGGAGAATCCTCAGGATCCTGGACATTATATACTGATGGTGCATCTAATATAAGAGGAGTAGGATTAGGAATACTACTAAAATCGCCACAGGGGGACATATTACCCCAGGCTATTAGGTGTGAATTTCCTGCTACCAATAATGAAGCAGAATATGAGGCTTTAATTGCAGGATTAGAGTTGGCTAAGAACATGAGTATCAAAAATTTACAAGTATATGTTGACTCTTTGTTAATTACTAACCATTTTAATGGATCCTATGCAGTTAAGGGTGAGAAATTGATTGAATATCTTGATATTCTCAAAAAATTAGCAGGATATTTCGATGTTTTTACACTTGAACAGGTACCAAGGGAGGATAATGCTGAAGTGGATGCCTTAGCAAATTTGGGATCATCGATCAGGATACCTGGAGGGACCCAAATACCAATATTACATGTCATATATCCTGCAACGAATCCTCAGGATAAAGAAGTAGCGGGTATTCGGGATCCTGGAGTGGAATATCCTGAACAGGATCCTAAATCCTGGACAGCTCCAATTCTGAAATATCTCAAAGATGGACACATCCCCGAAAATGAAAATTCTAAGGCATTTAGGATGAAGGTATCATGATTCACTGTCATAAATAATGTTTTATACAAGAAATCTCTTGCAGGACCCTATTTGAGGTGCTTGGAGGATCCTGGAGCCAAAGAAGTACTTCAGGATTGTTTTGGTCAGAAAATTTGATGAGGATATTGTAACCAAACTCTTTGTTTAGGGGAATGATGCTTTAAATATGTAACAGCGATGAGGATCACTTCAATGTAAAATGCACAAACAACACAAGGATTTATACGGGGAAAAAGCCCTTGATCAAGAGTTGATCTCCGGCACAAAAAACCCCGGGTGATGGAAACTACCGATCACCAAGCTAAAATAAATGGTTAAATGTTTACAACTTCGGATAGTAACGAGCTAGGTACAAGGATCACTACAGTGAAATGTGTAAAAAGTGTATGAAATTGCTAAGTGATTGAACGAGAGCTTGTATGAGCGCTTGTACGAGTGTGTGTAACTGAAAAATGGCTAAGTGTGTTCTACTAGCTCGTTACTCCATTTTTAAAATAGAAAAAACCACCTAAACTAACTATCCGACTTTCGTGCCAAGCCTCCACGTTCTCCATAACGTCTACTTTCGGTCAGGCACGTGCAGAATAGTTCAGGAATATTCTCCAGGAATGTCGCTTAGACTTGGTCAAGCTCAATATATCTGCGAAATGCTACAAAACATAAGTAAACAATCGTTAGTACGAGGATCCTTAAAGTGATCCATGATCCTGATCCTGAAGCTCTTCTGAGGATCACCACCTGTCACAGAAGTAAGGATCACTAGTTAGGATAATGAATAAGGATCACTAATTGTTAGAAAATCCTCCCCTAACAATTGCCCCCAAAATATAAGGAGTGAAATTGTAAAATTAGCGAGTTATGTTTTCTTGATCTTATCCGTAACAAACTAACGGATATATAGCCGTTAAAATAGAACTAGCCGTTGCGATGATGATGTCACGGAAGTGACAATCCTGCAGAATCATAATTATAAATAGAGATATAGATAGGATCATCATGCATTCAAATTCGAAAGAGACTCCCTTTAAATTCTCAGTCGACGAGCTACCAGGTAATTCTTTCTCCTCTTTCTCCCTTCTTACTCTGTTTTTCTACCTTTATCTTCGTCAGTACGAAAATGTTGCTTCGAAGTTCACCGGGCAAGGATCACCCAAAGAACAGTCCTCCGAAAAGCCAGGGGATCATTGAAGATTCCATTAAAGAACGTTGCTGCTTCAATGATGCTCAGATAGATAGGATTCGCTATTGTTTTCCGGTGAACACCGAATTCAGGCCTTTTGACCCCAACGCCTTGAGCGATCATATCTCCGATAAGTGGGTTGCTTTCCCCGTCACTCCTTTCACCATAGGCTATACATATCCTTTTCCAGCCTTCACCCAATCTTTCTTTTCCCTAACCGGCATCTCTTACATCCAAGCCATGCCGATGATTTGGAGGGTTTTGCACACCCTTGAAAGGATCATCGATCAGGAGGGAATAGATCTAGGAATGGCAGAGCTGGGAGAACTGTATGATCTTACCACCTTTGGCTCTCACCGTTATTTGTTCAAACGTAAACCTGGTGAAGAACACCCGATCTTCAAAGCCACCAAGAATGATGCTAACTGGAAACGGCGCTTCTTTTTTATCAAGAGAGATTCCATCCAGGATGGAAAGGATCTTCCTAAAAAATGGGCTACCCATGGTAGGATGGAGGATCCTGAGAAGGATCACCAGGAACTTCCTTTTGATGTAAGGATAACTGATATTTTTGCTTTCTTCTTATGCAGCTATCACCGTTTAACACCTCAAACTGTCCCCTGCTGCTAAGGAAAGGCTCCTAGCTTTCAAGAGACTTGATCCTGAGACAAGAACTTTCAAAACAACAACCCAAGATTCACAGGAGGTATCCTCAGGCTCTGTCACAATGTCAAGTAAGTATCCTTGTTTAAAATTTAAATATATATTGAAATATGAACTAGGAAAAGATACTTATCTTGTTTTAATTGTGTAGGTGCTGGAAAATCTGCCAAGCCTGTATCCCAATTCAACACTGCTGACCTTGATGTCGTACGACCCAGAAGGAAGAGATCCACCAGCAGTCCCAGCATTTCCATTCCAAAGGCACCCACTAAAGGAAAGGGTGTCAAGAAGAGGAAAACTTCTGATGCTGAGGATCTTCAGGGTCTACCACTGATCCGCCACCAGTTCCTTGAATACTTCAATGACGTAAGGATCCTTTATTCTACCTATATATCCTACTCGCATGAGGATCACTTGGTCTTGAACCGCTTTTATCCTTTTCTTTTGCAGAAATTTGCTGAGATTGAGGATTATGTGGGCCACGTTGAGGATCAAGATAAAAAGATTGCCGATCTCCAACAGGTTGCTGTGCTCAAGGATCTTGCACTTGCTGATGCTCGGAAGGAACTCCTAGACGAGAAGACCAAGACAGCCAAACTTCTGATCCACCTTGACTATGAAAAGCATGAACTTATGGAAAATGCTAAGGTCTCTGCCGCCATTACGATGTACCAGACGAAATTGAAGATGGCCCAGGAAGCTCAAGATCCTAGCTTTGATAAAAACAGCTGGGATGTTGAGGGTTGGAAGGAAAGGTTGGCTGATCTTGAGGATGAGGAAGAGGAGGCTACTGAAGTCTTGGCGATTGAAGCAAGTGGCAGTGGGAAGGATCAGGTGAAGGATACCGCAGCTGGAGGAGAAGAGGATGCAGCAAAGGTGTAGGCTGCACAATTGGGCGACGATGGATATATGTGCCAAGGCCGGAGCCCAATTTTTTTTCAGTTTGATGGTTGTGATGCTTTAAACAATTTCATGGTTTGTACTTTGAACAATAGGTTTTAGGATTAAGGATCATGTATGATCCTTTAGACAATAGGCAGGATTGCAATTGGTGGAGGGATCCTCTGTTTGGGGGATGAAGCCATTGTGATCCTGCCGCCTTTATATTCCTGCACTACTTTTGAACTCGTTATCATGGACACCCTTTACCTACCCCAGCGGACGGGCCACGTTTTGCTGGTAGAAGCTCGGGTAGGTAATTTTGACAACCTTTAAAGGGTTAGCCTTATGTTAATAAATAAAAACTTAACCTTTTGTCGCTTATCTTGTGTTGCTATCCTTTTTAGTATGTTACTTTCCAACTGTTGTAATATTCATTCTGTTTATACTTATCAAGCCTTGAAAAATTTAGAAAAGATATCCAAAAAAAATTTAGGAAATGAACAAGGATCACATATCCCGTAATTGATAGGTTTTAAAAAGTGATATGATTTAAGAAATACAAGTTCAGTTGTCAAGTATAAGGGTTATTTAGAAGAATAATAAAAAAAATCAAAAGAGTTAAGGATCATACCTGAGGATCCAAGTTAGAATCCTAACCTTAATAAGGATAACTATAAGATAAACCTTAGAGTGAAATAAGGATCAAGGACCCCTAAATGCCTATCTTCAAGGACCTGAAATAGAGCACAACTTGGGACTAAGCCAATATAAGAAAAGAGTTAGCAACTGGGGACAAGCCCAAGGATAACTGGGGACAAGCCCAAGGATAACTGGGGACAAGCCCAAGGATCGTGTGTAAACTGGAGTATGGCCCTAACTGGCGTCTATCCAAACTTAGTGACATGAAGATGCCAAAACCTTAGCTAACGTGAAAACGTTAGAAACCTTAGCTAACGTGAAAACGTTAGAAACCTTATGAACGGATGTATGGTACGTCTACCATTATACGTAGGATCCTAAGCATAGCCAGAACAATGGAATTATCAGCCCCTAGAACGAGTACTGGTCCCAAAGCCTTGAACTATACCAGGATCATCGTGCGCTACAGGCGGAATCTGGGGACGAGCCCATATAACTGGGGTTTAACCCAAAAGACGGATTGCTTCTGTGGATAACCAACGTTGTGCTAAAGATACCTGAACTTTCAAAACTTGAGCTCACGTGAGAGAAGGATAAAGGATACATGATCCTTATCCTTATAAGAGAGAATAATAAAAATGAAATAGCTTAAGTTTAGGATATTACCTAAGTAAGGATCTCCGATCCTCTGAGGATCCTTTAAGGATATCCCTATCGTTAGGATCACCTATGCCATAAGGATCCTGCTTACATGAAATATTTCTTCAAGTGGACAGCATTCCAAGCTCTTGGTAGCAATTCACCTTCCATGGTTAGCAATCTATATGCCCCCTTTCCTGCTTCCGCTTCAATCAAATAAGGGCCTTCCCATTTTGGAGCCAATTTTCCATCAGCAGGATTGGTGGTATTCTGAAATACTTTCCTTAACACCATATCTCCAACTTGAAACCTCCTGATCCTGACGTTTTTGTTGTAAGCACCAGCCATTCTTTGTTGATAACTGGCCATCCTTATCCTAGCCATATCCCTGATTTCTTCAATAGTATCCAGGTCTTGAGCCAAGTTTTCATCATTTTCCTCAGGATCACGGGTACTTGTTCTAGCAGTAGGAACCACCATTTCTGTTGGGATCACTGATTCTGCCCCCAAACACCAAAGAGAATGGTGTTTGACCAGTAGCATTCTTAGGGGTTGTCCTGTCAGCCCAGAGCACATAGGGTAGTTCTTCTGCCCATTTCCCTTTCTTGGATCCAAGCTTTTTCTTCAAATTGTTGATGATGATCTTATTGGATGATTCTGCCTGGCCATTAGCTTGTGGGTGGACTGGTGTTGAAGTTATCATCTTAATCCCCCAGCTGTCACAAAAGTTAGTGGTTCTGCCCCCAATAAATTGGGAACCATTATCACATATAATCTCGGAAGGAATTCCAAATCTAGTTATAATATTTCTTTTAATGAAGGATATAACTTCCTTTTCTCTGACTTGGGCAAAAGCTTCAGCCTCTATCCACTTGGAGAAGTAATCAGTCATAGCTAACATGAATACTTTCCCACCAGGTGCCTTAGGGAGCTTTCCAACTATATCCATACCCCATCTCATAAATGGCCAAGAGGAGGATATAGGATGCAATAATTCAGCTGGTTGATGAAGGATATTGCTGTGTCTCTGGCAAGGATCACATCTTCTGGCAAACTCCATAGCATCTTTCTTCATGGTTGGCTAGTAGTATCCTGTCCTCAGGATCCTTGAAAATAAAGCCCTACCCCCAGTGTGGTTTCCACAATCTCCTTCATGGAAGTCTTTTAAAACTTCTTGAACTTCAGGATCCTCAATGCATCTCAAGTATGGTCCTGCAAGAGATCGTTTATACAATATATTATTCATAATTGTGAATTGAGATACCTTAGATTTGAAAGCCCTAGGGTTTTCTCCTGTAGGAATCTCTCCATGTTGTAAGTATCTCATAATTGGTGAAATCCATGATCCTGATTCTGAGTAGGATTGAGTATCCTCACTGGGGATAATTGCAGAATCATTCCCTATCTCCATAGTCTGGTGATCCTCGATAGCCGGGGTCAGGATATGGATAATAGGAATCCTAATATCCTCTGGGATCTTTAAAGATGATCCTAAGTTAGCCAATGCATCAGCTTCTGTATTTTCTTCCCTAGGTACCCGTGACAAACTAAAGGAAACAAAAGAGAGTGCCAAACTTTTGACTATCTCCAAGTATTTGGTTAGCTTTTCACCTTTGACAGCATAGGATCCATTAAAGTGGTTTGTAATTAACAAAGAATCTACATGTACCTCAAGATACCTGATTCCCATATGCTTAGCGATTTGCAAACCAGCAATTAGGGCTTCATATTCAGCCTCATTGTTAGTGGTTTGGAACTCACAAGCTATAGAATGGGGTATTATGTCCCCCTGTGGCGATTTTAGTAGTATTCCAAGCCCTGTGCCTTTGACATTTGAGGATCCATCAGTATGAAGTATCCAAGAATCCTTGGTCTCTTCTAGCTGCTGGACTTCTAACTCAGCTTCTTCTTGTAAATCACTACTGAAATCAGCCACAAAGTCAGCTAATGCTTGGGATTTAATGGCTGTCCTAGGCTCATATCTTATATCATATGCACTCAGCTTCACTGCCCACTTAGCCATCCTTCCTGACATCTCTGGTTTCCTGAGGACATTCTTAATTGGGAAATTAGTTTTAACAATGATGATATGAGTTTCAAAATAATGTCTTAACTTTGTAGATGCCATAATTAATGCAAGAGTAAGTTTTTCAAGGTGTGAATACCTGGATTCGGCATCAAGTAAACTTTTACTTACATAATAGACAGGATGTTGTGTACCTTCATGATCCTTAACAAGGACCGCACTTACTGCTTTTGAGGATACTGCAAGATACAAGGATAACACATCGCCTTTCTCTAGTTTCATCAAAGATGGGGCTGAGGATAAGTAATCTTTGAGGGCTCTCAAAGCATTTTCATGCTTCTCGGTCCACTCAAATTTCTTGTTCTTCTTAGGATATCATAGAATTCTTTGCACTTCTCCGAGGACTTGGATATAAATCTGTTCAAAGCTGCTATCCTGCCTGTTAGCCTTTGAACATCCTTAGCATTGGCCGGAGATTTGATGTTTACTATTGCTTTGATTTGTTCCGGGCTAGCTTCAATGCCTCTCTTAGTCACCATGTATCCTAAAAATTTACCTGCTTTAACACCAAAATGACATTTTGAAGGATTAAGCTTCATATTATATTTGTCAAGGATATCAAATGCTTCCTCCAAATCCTTTAGGTGATCCTCAGCTCTTATGGATTTTACTACCATATCATCTATATAAACCTCCATAGTTTGTCCGATCTGATCCTTGAACATCATATTCACCAGCCTTTGGTACGTTGCACCTGCATTTCTCAATCCGAACGGCATAGCAATATAGCAATATATACCAGTTGGAGTCATGAAGGCTGTATCCTCTTGGTCGGATGGTTCCATTTGGATTTGTTGAAATCCAGATGAAGCATCCATAAAAGTTAACAGTTCATGACCCGCAGTTGCATCCACCATGGAGTCAATGTGGGGTAAAGGGAAAGGATCCTTGGGACATGCCTTATTTAAGTCTGTAAAATCGACACATACCCTCCACTTTCCGTTTTTCTTTTGAACAACAACCACATTGGCCAGCCATTTTGGATACTTGACCTCTCTAATCATACCTGCCCGGAGCAACTTCTCTACCTCTTCCTGGATAATGGCATTCCTTTCTGGTGCAAACTTCCTTCTCTTTTGATGGATTGGTTTGAAGGATCTGTCGATGCCGAGCTTGTGAGTGATAACATCTTTAGATATGCCAGTCATATCTTCGTGTTTCCATGCAAAGGTAGTCTTTCTCCTTTTGAGGAAGGATATGAGGTCTTCTTTCATTTCGCCAAGGATCCCTGATCCGATATAGATTTTGGATTCAGGATCATCAGGATCCATGAGGATTTCTACTACATCCTGCTCTCTGGCCTCCAAGACATTCCTTGGAGGATACCTTGATTGCTATTGTTCCCTTAACTTCGAGGCTGGTTTCATCGATGAAGTGTAGCAATTCTTAGCCTCCTGCTGATCACTATCAATCTTTACTATTCCCCAAGGACTAGGAAGCTTCACATATTGATGGTAAGTAGATGGGACTGCTTTCATATCGTGTATCCAGGGCCTGCCAAGGATAACATTACAACAAGATAAACAGTCAATAACACAAAATTTTTGATAAGAGTGTAAGCCTTCAATATATATTGGGAGTTTGATGTCCCCCAGGGTGTTCTTAGTTTCGCCACTAAATCCCACGAGCACGGAGGATCTTGGTATGATCTCTGATTCAGGAATACCCATCTTCTTTAGAACATCGAGCTGGATAATGTTCACTGAACTTCCTCCGTCTATTAGGATCCTGCCGACAAAATGGTTAGATATGAAAAGAGTAATAACTAAACCATCGTGATGAGGATCCTGAATATCAACACGATCCTCTTCATCAAAGGTTATGACTTTTCCTTCGGAGACACTCGATGTTCGGACTGGTCTTTCTCCATTATCCATCTTAGCTTCCTTCGCGTGCCTTTTAGCTGCTGAGAAGGATGTGCCACAAATGTCGGATCCTCCAGAAATAAAGTTTATCACTTGTGCATCTGCTGGAGGAGCTGGAGCCTTCTCAGGGATCCTTTCAGGATCCTGAGTCCTTGACTTTTTTCTTCCCAACAACTCTTTTAGATGCCCTTTGCTCAACAAGTATCCAATTTCCTTTCTTAATGCAATGCATTCTTCTGTAAGGTGCCCAAAATCTTCATGATATGCACACCACTTTGATTTATCCTTAGTTGCAGCCGGCCTATCATTCTTTCTCGGCCATCTAGCTTTATCACCTAGGTTCTGCATAGCAAGGATTAACTCATTGTTATCAACACTAAAGCAATATTCAGAAAGTGGAGGATAATCTTCGTCATCCTCTTCTTGATCAATAGAGTGCACGTTCTGGTTATCAGATCTGTTGTAGGATCTGAACTTGTTGTTCCTGAATGAGGATCCTTGCTTATCCTGCTTTGAGGATCCTGTTATCCTCTCCTGGATCCTCTTGTCATCCTCTAGCCGTATGTACCTAAGTGCTCGGGTTCTTACCTCATCTAAGTTCCTGCATGGTGTCATAACAAGATCATCATAAAATAACGAATCCCTAAGCAATCCCATTTTGAAGGCCTCAACAGCCGTGGCTATATCTAAGTTAGGAATGTCTAAGGATTCTTTACTGAATTTGGTAATGTAATCCCTTAATGATTCATTATGACCCTGGGTTATCCTATATAAATCACTAGTTAATCGTTCAAATTTTCTACTACAAGAAAACTGATTATTAAACAAGTTAACTAGGTTAGCAAATGAGGTAATAGAATAGGAAGGAAGACTTAGCAGCCATTTGAGAGCTGATCCGGTAAGAGTGGATCCGAATCCTTTGCACAGGCATGCTTCCTTTAACCTTTCTGGGATTGGATTGATCTCCATCCTCTCCCTGTATTGTGCTATGTGTTCTTCAGGATCTGTTGAGCCATCATACAGCTTCATTGTAGGCACGTGGAACCTCTTGGGTATCTCGGCATCACAGATTGGTGGTGCAAAACGAGATATCTTATGGCTCCCATCTGCAATCTCTGGGATAGGTTTGACTACTCCCGGGACACTTGATATCATATCCTTTAGCTTTTGCAATTCTCTGGCCATGGCATGATTGATACCTGGATCCTGCATGAGACCTTGGTTAGTAGTATAAGAATTGTTAAAAGTGTTACCTCCCATTGGATTCAAGTTAGGGAGAATGGATGTTAATCCATATTGTTGGGACTCTGGAATGATCGAGGGACCAGTAGAGGCATTGGTCTGCATTGGAATAAAATCTCCCTGATGGACATCTGAACTTCCTGTTTGCAAACTCCTCAAGGATCCTGGCATCTGGAAGGATCCCTGAAACTGGGACGATCCTGGAACGAAGAAGGATCCTTGAACCTGGGATGATCCTGGAATGAAGGAGGATCCTTGAACCTGGGATGATCCTGGAATGAAGGAGGATCCTTGAACCTGGGATGATCCTGGGACGAAGGAGGATCCTTGAACCTGGGATGATCCTGGGACGAAGGAGGATCCTTGAACCTGGGATGATCCTGGAATGAAGGAGGATCCTTGAACCTGGGATGATCCTGGGACGAAGGAGGATCCTTGAACCTGGGATGATCCTGGAATGAAGGAGGATCCTTGAACCTGGGATGATCCTGGGACGAAGGAGGATCCTTGAGACTGCTGCACTCCTGAACTTGTGAAGGATCCCATATGCTGAGGATAGGATCTTGCTGGCTGGAAAAGTGAACCTGATGCATGGGTCATGGCTGTTGTTCCATAGTGCACTCCTTTTGGTCCTCCCACATATTGAATGTCTGGAACCACTGATGGCTGAGAAGTAATCACCGGAGTATCAAAATTCAAAGATCTGGGCATCAGTGGGGAGTGATTCTCTGCCGTTTTCTTCTGTTTCTTAATTTCGTCAATCTCCCGGAGGATCCTTTCGTTGGTTTTATCCTGCTCTTGTGCATGATTCCTCATCTGCAAAATCAAAGCATAGAGATCATTAGTAGTAGGATTAGTTGAAACAGAGGAAGTAGGTGGTTTTGAGAAAATGGTAGTCGTTTTCTTCGCAGCATTCTCAGTATTCTTCTGGGATCCAGAAGGTGGTGGAGGCAAAGGGGGAATGCCTTGTGAAGAAGTGAATGAGGGCATCAAGTTTGAAGCATTCTTCGATGAGGAAGCCATCTGCTTGGTTGTAGCGAACCGAATTAAGCACAGAAATGCGTATTTTCTTAAGGACGAAGCACCAATTGCCCCACGGTGGGCGCCAAACTGTTTTGGTCAGAAAATCTGATGAGGATATTGTAACCAAACTCTTTGTTTAGGGGAATGATGCTTTAAATATGTAACAGCGATGAGGATCACTTAATGTAAAATGCACAAACAACACAAGGATTTATACGGGGAAAAAGCCCTTGATCAAGAGTTGATCTCCGGCACAAAAAACCCCGGGTGATGGAAACTACCGATCACCAAGCTAAAATAAATGGTTAAATGTTTACAACTTCGGATAGTAACGAGCTAGGTACAAGGATCACTACAGTGAAATGTGTAAAAAGTGTATGAAATTGCTAAGTGATTGAACGAGAGCTTGTATGAGCGCTTGTACGAGTGTGTGTAACTGAAAAATGGCTAAGTGTGTTCTACTAGCTCGTTACTCCATTTTTAAAATAGAAAAAACCACCTAAACTAACTATCCGACTTTCGTGCCAAGCCTCCACGTTCTCCATAACGTCTACTTTCGGTCAGGCACGTGCAGAATAGTTCAGGAATATTCTCCAGGAATGTCGCTTAGACTTGGTCAAGCTCAATATATCTGCGAAATGCTACAAAACATAAGTAAACAATCGTTAGTACGAGGATCCTTAAAGTGATCCATGATCCTGATCCTGAAGCTCTTCTGAAGATCACCACCTGTCACAGAAGTAAGGATCACTAGTTAGGATAACGAATAAGGATCACTAATTGTTAGAAAATCCTCCCCTAACAAGGATATACATGAAGGGGATTGTGGTAATCACACTAGGGGCAGATCATTGTTCTCGAAAGTGTTAAGGACAGGATATTATTGGCCAACGATGAGGAAAGATGCTGCAGAATATGCTCGAAGATGTGATGCATGTCAAAGGCATAGTAACATACTACATCAACCAGCTAAACCACTATATCCTGTAATCTCCCCCTGGCCATTCATGAAATGGGGAATGGATATAGTAGGGAAATTACCAAAAGCTCCGGGAGGAAAAGTCTTTATGTTAGCAATGACGGATTATTTCTCTAAGTGGGTTGAGGCTGAAGCATTTGTCCAAGTTAGAGACCAAGAAGTGGTATCCTTCATAAAGAGGAATATCCTGACTAGGTTTGGGGTACCAGCTGAGATCATTTGTGATAATGGGTCCCAGTTTATAAGCAAAAGGACTACTGAATTTTGCAAGAGTTGGGGAATCAAAATGATCATGTCTACTCCGGTACATCCTCAAGTGAATGGGCAAGCTGAATCCTCAAACAAGATAATAGTCAATAACTTAAAGAAGAGGCTTGGAGCCAAAAAAGGAAGATGGGCAGAAGAGTTACCCTTTGTTTTGTGGGCTGATAGGACAACGGTAAAGAATGCAACAGGCCAAACCCCGTTTTCCTTGGTATTTGGGGCAGAAGCAATGATTCCAACAGAAATGACGATACCTACTGCAAGATCTATGCTACAGAATCATGAACAAAATCCTGAAGTCTTGTGCCAAGATTTAGATACTATAGATGAAAAAAGAGACGCAACAAGACTAAGGATAGCAGCATATCAACAAAGAATATCCAAAGCATATAATAAGAACATAAGGACTAGAAGATTTCGAGTTGGTGATTGGGTGCTAAGAAAGGCTTTTCAAAATACCACTAATCCTGCCGATGGCAAGCTAGCTCCGAAATGGGAAAGACCTTATGAAGTCGAGTAAGAAGCAGGGAAAGGAGCATATCGACTCAAAAATATGGAAGGGGATATGCTACCAAGATCCTGGAATGCAGTACATTTAAAGCTCTATTTCAAGTAAGAGTAGAATTTAATGTCTATCTCAGAATGGTATGTATTCTATTTATTTTAAATATATTTGTTTATTATTTTGAACCCAATACTGACTTAGGCATCGGAGGGGTGTTAGCCAAGCTAACACCCACCTTAGTTTACGATTGTTTTGCAGGATATGTTTCAGGATATAGCTCCATGATATGTACTCGGGATAAGTCGAAAGATTAGAGGATTGGCCCCCTCTCTCACGTCTAAGGGATCCTAGTCCCTTCAAAGGTTTAAAGGTATTCACCTTTCTTTCGAATTGGGTTTAAACACCTCGCTTGGAGCGCAAGTTATCTAGGTATAGTTCAAGGTAGCGGGACCAGTTCATGTAAAAGTGGCTGACAATTTCGTTACTGTTGGCTATATCCTGGATCCTGAAGGTATATGAGGATTGATCACCCTCTCTCACGAAAGAGTATTTTCATACTCTCTAAGGTTTAAAGGTTTTCACCTTTCTAAGAATTGGAGTTTATACACTCTCGCCTGTAGCGCATGAAATTTAGGGTTTATCCCCAGGTATCAGGGTTTATCCCCAGTATGTTAAGGATTCATTTCAGGATATCAGGGGTTCTGCCCTTGGGTATTCGGAATTTATTCAAATCGAAGTATGAATATATTTGCATTTCTGTATCAAACACAGGTGTTATGGGCTAATTTCTGAGCTCATATCCTGAGAAATATCTTGGCTTTTATCTTGATTAAATAATATCTGTTCATATCCGGGGTGCAGATTCAGGGTATTGGTAATATCCTGGATGGTATCCTCAGGATCACTAACGGATTACGTGCAGGTACGTGGGATGGAGGCTAGCAACGTTCACAAAGACTTGTTCTGCGGAAGACTCGGTCCAAACCGTTCAAAGAAAGACGTTGAAGCCTTATTACTCGGTCTACAACGTTCGTGATGGAATATTCGGAGCATCCCATATTTATAGGGATATTTGTTTGTATTTCATTACTATAAATAGGAGGAACACCAGATCGAATAGGACACAACATTTTCACTGCAATCACACTCACTACACACCAACACTTGCTCTCTCGCAAATTGTACTCTCTCACGAATTTATTGTAACACTTAGAGATCTGGTTGATATCCTGCACTGTATCCTGAAGTTAAAAGCAATAAGAAGAACAAGGCAGCTGCGATTGTCAGCTCCCGAGGTTTTATGCCGGCGATCTAGATTGATCAAGGGCTTTCCTCGTATATCTCGTGTCGTTTCCTTTACTTTTTGCTTATTATTTGCTCACTGTTTGATCGCAGATACAGCTCAATATCCTGAGCCGTATCCTGAATATTGGTTTTCTAAATAACTCAACAAGCATATTTTCCACAAACTTTTTAGCACACTACCTCACATTACTAATTTGATCACTAAATTGATTCGGTAATTTTTGACCAAAACAATTTGGCGCCCACCGTGGGGCAAGTGGTGCTATCTTTACTAAAAATTTTTGTTAAATCGCTAATCGGTTTTTTATTTTCAAAACTTTTTGCCACATTGTCCACAATGGCCTCACGATCAAACATGAGTTCCTCTACTATGTCTGCTACGACTTCTGCTACTACAGGTTCGGTGCTTCCACCACCTCCTCCAAGAATGCCAGCCTCTACACGACCTCAGGATATTATCCCTACTCGCACTGTTCAAGAATCTGCCCCTGTTTTAGCACCTAACGACGAAATTTTAACCCTGTTTGGAAGTGTGCAGGAACAAATGAGGCAGCAGCAGGAAACAAACCAAATGCTTTTAAGGGAAATACAACTCCTGAAGTCTGGCTCGAGCAGATCCACTGAGGATATTGTCACTCCATTACAACCCAGGGCTTTGAACTTCAGTTCAGCCGTGTATACAGAGGATAACAGGGGGAATATTGTGCCCAGCCTTCCTCAGAATCATACTCCTGAAATACCCTCCTCGGTCAGGATATCGACCATAAGGAGCTCAGGATATGCTTCAGGATATGGGCAGAATCCTCCAACGAGTAACATATTAAATAATAATAATACTCATGCTACTAACAATAGTGGATCCTTGCAGGATACAGGTGTGACGTCAGCACTTACCAGGGAACTTCAAAAGTTGAAGGAAATGATATCAAGTGTACCCGGGGTGGTCCAGCCAATCCCGGAAGTGTCTCAAGATAGCCATAAGATATCTCGCTTTGCATATCCTATCTGTGATGCTGAGATTCCAAAGAGGTTCCAAACCCCCAACATGAAGCTTTACGACGGAACGACGGATCCTGAGGAGCATATTGTTCAGTATAGGGAGAGGATGGAGATCAACCCTATCCCTCCGGATCTCAAAGAAGCATGCTTGTGCAAGGGTTTTGGTTCAACCTTGACAGGATCAGCTTTGAAGTGGCTCTTGAATGTTCCTCCACATTCAATCACATCTTTTGCTCATTTAGTAAATTTATTTAATAGTCAGTTTTCTTGTAGTAGGAGCTTTGAAAAATTAACAAGTGATCTCTACAGGATAACACAAGGGCCTCAGGAATCCCTTAGGGATTATGTGAACAAGTTTAGCCGAGAATCACTAGACATTCCTCATCTTGATGTTGCAACAGCTGTGCAAGCTTTCAAGATGGGGTTGCAAAAAGATTCTCAATTTTACCAGGACCTTGTAATGAACCCATGCAGGAACCTGGATGAAGCTCGGAACAGGGCCCTAAGATACATTCGGTTGGAAGATGACAGAAAGATGCAAGAAAGGATGAACTCATCCAACACTTATGAGTCAACTAACAGGAAGTCAGAATCCTCATTCAAGTCGTATCGGCCTAAGCCATATGGCAGAAATGAGAATAAGAGAGTGAAAGCTGTCGAAGATGAGGATCCTGAAGAGTATCCTGAATTATCAGAATATTGCTTTTCTGTTAACATTCCTGAATTGATGTATGCCATGCAGGGTCTAGGCGACAAGGCAAGATGGCCTCGGAAGAATCAACAAAAAGCGGATTGGAAAGACAAATCAAAATGGTGTGCTTTCCACGAAGATTTCGGACATATGACCGAGGATTGCATTGCTTTGAGGAAAGAGATAAGCTATCTTCTAAGCAAGGGATATTTGAAAGATCTCTTGGGAAGAAAGAAGGATAAGGGTCAGGATACTGAGAAGGATCCTGAGCGAGCAGCCTCACCTCCCGCGGATGCCAAGATAATCAACTTCATTTCGGGAGGATCCGACATTTGTGGGACTTCGTATTCGGCAGCAAAGAGACATGCAAAAGAAGCTAAGGCCGAAAGGGGAGACAAACCTGTCAGGATGACTACACTCACAACTGACAAAGTGATCACATTTGATGCCGATGACAGGGATACTGTCCAGGATCCTCACCATGATGCTCTGGTAATAACGTTATATGTGGCTAACCATTTTGTACGCAGGATATTGGTTGATAATGGCAGCTCCGTCAACATAATCCAACTAGAGACGCTTAAAAGAATGAACGTATCTCCAATGGATATCACTTCGAAGTCCACCGTGCTTGTTGGGTTCAGTGGAGAGGCCAGAAACACAGTAGGGGAGATAAAGTTGCCGGTGTACGTTGAAGGAGTCAACTCGATACAACGTTTCTGTGTAATGGACTCTCTATCCTGCTATAACATTATATTGGGAAGACCGTGGATTCACGATATGAAAGTCGTGCCATCAACATATCACCAATGCATCAAGATACCTACCCCCTGGGGAGTTGTTAAAGTTGATAGCGACCAGCAGGAGGCGAAAGAATGCTACTCATCCTCAATGAAATCCTCAACCAAACCTAGTGCAGCATAGCAATTAAAGATGCGGGCCCAGGATATCGTGGAGGATCCGGAGCAGGATGTGAAGAAAATTGTCCTGGACCAGGATAATCCCGATATTTCGGTGCTCGTGGGGACCAATATCCCTCAGGATATTGAAGAACAATTAATTAACTTTTTAAAATGCAGGATGTCGACGTTTGCATGGAAGCATGAGGATATGACAGGCATATCCAAAGATATTATTACTCACAAGCTTGGAATTGATAAGACATTCAAGCCCGTGCAACAAAAAAGAAGAAAGTTTGCTCCTGAACGCAATACCATTATTCAAGAAGAAGTCGAAAGATTGTTGAAGTCCAAAATGATTAGAGAAGTCAAATTCCCAAGGTGGCTAGCAAACGTGGTAGTGGTACAGAAGAAGAACGGAAAATGGAGAGTCTGTGTGGATTACACAGACTTGAATAAAGCTTGTCCTAAAGATCCATTTCCTCTTCCCCATATTGATGCGATGGTAGATGCCACTGCTGGGCATGAAATGCTGACTTTCATGGATGCATCCTCAGGATTTCAACAGATCCAAATGGAGCCTTCTGACCAGGAGGATACTGCCTTCATGACGCCAACAGGTATTTATTGTTACACAGCTATGCCTTTTGGTTTGAAAAATGCAGGTGCAACATACCAAAGATTGGTAAACATGATGTTCAAAGACAAACTGGGGGACACCATGGAAGTATACATTGACGATATGGTAGTAAAGTCAAAGAAAGCTCAGGATCACCTCCAGGATATTAAAGGAGCGTTTGATATCCTGGATCAGTATAATATGAAGCTGAATCCTGCTAAGTGCCATTTCGGAGTGGGGGCAGGAAAATTTCTAGGATATATGGTGACCAAAAGAGGAATAGAAGCAAGCCCGGAGCAGATCAAAGCCATCTTGGATATTAAATCACCCTCAAATATGAAAGATGTTCAACGATTAACGGGGCGAGTGGCAGCATTAAACAGATTTATCTCAAGATCCTCAGAGAAATGCAAAGATTTTTATGATATCCTGAAGAAGAACAAAAAATTCGAGTGGGGTGAGAAGCACGAAGCGGCCCTACGGGAGTTAAAGCAATATCTTTCAACCGCACCTCTACTAATGAAGCCTGAGAATGGTGAACCATTATCCCTATACCTCGCGGTATCGGGGAACGCTGTAAGTGCCGTCCTTGTAAAGGACCATGAAGGTCAGCAATATCCTGTTTATTATGTTAGCAAAAGTTTGTTAGATGCTGAAACTAGGTATTCTCACTTAGAAAAATTAATACTAGCATTAGTCATGGCATCAACAAAACTTAGACATTATTTTGAAACTCATAGGATTCATGTTAAAACAAATTATCCTGTCAAGAATGTGCTTAGAAAACCAGAGATGTCAGGCAGGATGGCTAAGTGGTCGGTAAAGCTAAGTGCCTATGATTTAGTATATGAACCTAGGAATGCCATAAAATCTCAGGCTTTAGCTGACTTTGTGGCTGATTTTAGTAGTGACATTCAGGATGAGGCAGACCTAGAAGTTCAACAATTAGGAGAATCCTCAGGATCCTGGACATTATATACTGATGGTGCATCTAATATAAGAGGAGTAGGATTGGGAATACTACTAAAATCGCCACAGGGGGACATATTACCCCAGGCTATTAGGTGTGAATTTCCTGCTACCAATAATGAGGCAGAATATGAAGCTTTAATTGCAGGATTAGAGCTGGCTAAAAGTATGAATATCAAGAATTTGCAAGTATATGTTGACTCCTTGTTAATTACTAATCATTTTAATGGATCCTATGCAGTTAAGGGTGAGAAGTTAGTCGAATACCTCGATATTCTCAAAAAATTAGCAGGATATTTCGATGTTTTTACACTTGAACAGGTACCAAGAGAGGATAATGCTGAAGCGGATGCCTTAGCAAATCTGGGATCATCAGTCAGGATACCGGAAGGGACCCAAATACCAATAATACATGTTTTATATCCTGCAACGAATCCTCAAGATAAAGAAGTAGCGGATATTCGGGATCCTGGAGTGGAATGTCCTGAACAGTATCCTGAATCCTGGACAACTCCAATTCTGAAATATCTTAAAGATGGACACATCCCCGAAAATGAAAATCCTAAGGCATTTAGGATGAAGGTATCACGATTCACTATTATAAATAACATTCTATACAAGAAATCTCTTGCAGGACCATATTTAAGGTGCTTGGAGGATCATGAAGCCAAAGAAGTACTTCAGGATATACATGAAGGGAACTGTGGTAATCACATTGGGGGCAGATCATTATTCTAGAAAGTATTGAGGACAGGATACTTTTGGCCAACAATGAGAAAAGATGCTGCAGAATATGCTCGAAGATGTGATGCATGTCAAAGGCATAGTAACATACTACATCAACCAGCTGAACCACTATATCCTGTAGTTTCCCCTTGGCCATTCATGAAGTGGGGGATGGATATAGTAGGGAAGTTACCAAAGGCTCCGGGAGGAAAAGTATTTATGTTAGCAATGACGGATTATTTCTCTAAGTGGGTCGAGGCTGAAGCATTCGTTCAAGTAAGAGACCAAGAAGTAGTATCCTTCGTAAAGAGGAATATCCTGACTAGGTTTGGAGTACCAGCTGAGATCATTTGTGATAATGGGTCCCAGTTTATAAGCAAAAGGACTACTGACTTTTGCAAAAGTTGGGGAATCAAAATGATCACATCTACTCCGGTACATCCTCAAGCGAATGGACAAGCCGAATCCTCGAACAAGATAATAGTCAATAACTTAAAGAAGAGACTTGGAGCCAAGAAAGGAAGATGGGCGGAAGAGTTACCCTTTGTTTTGTGGGCTGATAGGACAACGGTGAAGAATGCAACTGGCCAAACCCCGTTTTCCTTGGTATTTGGAGCAGAGGCAATGATTCCAACGGAAATGATGATACCTACTGCAAGATCTATGCTACAGGATCCTGAACAGAATCCTGAAGTCTTATGTCAGGATCTGGATACTATAGATGAAAAAAGAGATGCAGCAAGGCTGAGGATAGCAGCATATCAACAAAGAATATCCAGGGCATACAATAAGAACATAAGGACTAGAAGATTTCGAGTTGGTGATTGGGTGCTGAGAAAGGCTTTTCAAAACACCACTAATCCTGCCGATGGCAAGCTAGCTCCGAAATGGGAAGGACCTTATGAAGTTGAGTCAGAAGCAGGGAAAGGAGCATATCGACTCAGGAATGTGGAAGGGGATATGCTACCAAGATCCTGGAATGCAATACATTTGAAGCTCTATTTCAAGTAAGAGTAGAATTTGTTTTCTATCTCGGAATGGTATGTGTTCTATCTCTTTAAAATATATTTGTTTATTATCTTGAACCCAATACTGACTTAAGCATCGGAGGGGTGTTAGCCAAGCTAACACCCACCTTAGTTTAGAACTGTTTTGCAGGATATGTTTCAGGATATAGCTCCAGGATATATACTCAGGATAAGTCGAAAGATTAGAGGATTGGCCCCCTCTCTCACGTTTAAGGGATCCTGATCCCTTCACAGGTTTAAAGGTATTCACCTTTCTTTCGAATTGGGTTTAAACACCTCGCCTGGAGCGCAAGTTATCTAGGTGTAGTTCAAGGTAGCGGGACCAGTTCATGTAAAAGTGGCTGACAATTTCGTTACTGTTGGCTATATCCTGGATTCTAAAGGTATATGAGGATTGATCACCCTCTCTCACGAAAGAGTATTTTCATACTCTCAAAGGTTTAAAGGTTTTCACCTTTCTAAGTCTAGGATTTTATACACTCTCGCCTGTAGCGCATGAAATTCAGGGTTTATCCCCAGATATCAGGGTTTATCCCCAATATGCTAAGGATTCTTCTCAGGATATCGGGGGTCCTGCCCTTGGGCATTCGGAATTCATTCAAGCCAAAAGGTAAACACATTTGTGTCTTTGTCAAACGCAGGGGACACACATTATTCTAATCCGAAGGATGGATCCAAGTTTATAAGTATGCACTGGGGACAAATTTATGATAAAGGATTGATTCTCTAAGAATCTCTGGTATGATCTCTCCTTTTTATTTGGACAATTTATGGGTTATATTTCAATATCCTTTTCAAGATATCTTTCAGGATATCCCCCAGGATACATTTATGATATATGTTCAAAACAAACAATTTTCACAAGTAAAATTCGTATGTTAATGACAACAACAATAAAGTCAAAAGAAAGTAGTTATATTATTAACATACCAAAAGATGTGCTCTTAGTTTCACCTCAAAACAAGGCCCATCCACTAAGAGCACTAGTAGTTCATAATCATATTCACCCAACAGTTGAGGGCTTCATCTCAAACCGAGACCCATCCACCTTCAACTGTTGTATTGTTCAAAAAGCATGCAGGAAATGTAAATTGTTCAGGTACGGAAAAGTAAAGTACGGAAAAGTAAATTGTTTGTGGGACTACAGACCAACATTCAAATTCAAAAAGGTGGGCTCTGGCCTTGGCACGTATATCCGTCATCGCCCACCTAAATGCCCTCACACAGCGGCATCGCCTCCAACCTTCTCAGACTTCTCTGCTCCAGCATTTTTACCAGCATCCTGCGCAGCATCCTGACCAATGTCCATCTCAGCATCACCTCCAGCATCCTTCTTCTCTCCAGCTTGGACCACTAGCTCCGTTGACTTGGAAGACTCACCGGCTTCAGCAGGAAGTGGCACAGCTTTGCCTCCGAGCTCCTTCAACTTGGCCACCCAGGATTCAACTGGCCAAGATGGACAGACAAGGCCTGTCTCCTTGGCCTCGTAGGCCATCTTGATGCGTGCTTGTAGCAGGGAGACGATAGCAGAAGCCTTGACTCCCTCTCGAAAGCTGATTAAGGCCTGGTCATGGTCCATTTGAACACTGGCAAGTTTGACCTCAGCATCTTGGGTGACCTTCTTTAGCAAGCTTTCATAATGCCGGCTCTTTGCTTCGGCGATAGCACCTTGGTCGGCAACGGTGCTCTCAAGCTGCTTGATCCTGGCTTCATGAAGTGCCACAGTACCACAAGCGTCATTGTACAAGTGGAGCAAATGCTGAAGGCCCTGCACATTGATCACAGGTATGGGGTTAGAATGTATGCTGACTAAGGTATCCTACCAGGATATCCTGTTAGGATATATGTGCAGGATATATGTGCAGGATATACATGAAGGATATGCATCAGGATATTACCTTGTTGAGGAAGGATGTCATTGGCTCTAAGGAGTCGGAGAAGCTGAGTTCATCATAGGAGAACCCTTCTGAGCCTGGAGTACTGACCTCAAGGCCCTTTCTCTTTTTTGCTGCGGAAGCACGGGTTCTTGGATTGGTCTTAGGAGCCGGGAGTGGCTTGGAGCTGGTGGTAGCAGGAGTTTCCTTCTTGACTATGGCTGGAGTTGGGTAACTGTCAAGTTCATCCAGGTCTAGATAAACTGGGACTTTGCTGGAATCTGCACACAGGGAGTAAATTCTAAATCCCTCCTACAAATAACAGATAAGAAGCATATGTGTGCAGGATATCTTGCAGGATCCTTACCAGACATGTTGGCACTTGAAAGAGGACTTGGAGTTGGTGGAGAAGGGTTGAAACTTCTTTCTGCCTCTGGGAGAAGTCTAATGGCGTCTATTCTTTCTTGAGAATTGGCAAGAGGAGGAGCAATCTTCCTGAAATCAGCTGCACAATAAAGAAGATAAGTTAGTTCAGGATATGCAACAGGATGAGCGGCAGGATCATTCTTAAACCCTAAATCCTACCCTTTCTCAACCATTGTACCGGATATTCCGTCCCACCAGGGATTGAGTCCCTTTTTACAAAGAAAAACTTGGATTGCCAACCATCCTCGTTCCTGGTGGCACGAAGTATCAATGGGTCACCGGAAGTAGAATAAAACAGAAATCTACATGATCCGTGGCATCTAAGCTTGTAAGCCAGGGGGAGATCATGGATGGAAAGATCAGGAATGTGGTTTCTCTTGATCTGGTCAAGAACAGTTAAGACACGCCAGAGCATTGGCATTGTTTGGCTAAAAGAGATTTTTGTGATATTAAAGAACTCGGTGATGAAATCCGGAAAGGGGAATCGAAGCCCTAGGGTAAAAGGGAAAGCACTAAAGCAAATCCACTCGTTGGAGACCATATCTGACCGGATTTCACGGTCAAACGGTCTAAATATGGTTCCTTCCGGGAAGATACCGGAGGATTTTAAGGCAGACAGGTGGGCACTATCAAAGGTACAGGCTTCCTTCTCCGGTTCTTGGAGAAGGTTTTGTTGGTAGAACGTAGGGGCCGAGTCACCTGAACTGGATCTTGTTTGGCGCGGCATTTGATCGATTGAATTTTTCGCCGGAGAGAAAGATGAAGATAAGTATGGAAGATAGAGAGAAAATGTACCTTTTTCCTTGACGATTATGATTAAAAAAGGGATGAGGGTGAGAAGATATAGGGCATGATGAGTAGATATAGGCTGGGTAGTTGCAGACGGTCACATCACAGGTCTTATCTCTTAATTGCCTCGGTTTGCGTAAAAATGTAACCGTTAGTAATGAGGATACTAAACGGTAACATTTTTGGGGACAATTGTTATGGGCTAATTTCTGAGCTCATATCCTGAGAAATATCTTGGCTTTTATCTTGATTAAATAATATCTGTTCATATCCGGGGTGCAGATTCAGGGTATTGGTAATATCCTGGATGGTATCCTCAGGATCACTAACGGATTACGTGCAGGTACGTGGGATGGAGGCTAGCAACGTTCACAAAGACTTGTTCTGCGGAAGACTCGGTCCAAACCGTTCAAAGAAAGACGTTGAAGCCTTATTACTCGGTCTACAACGTTCGTGATGGAATATTCGGAGCATCCCATATTTATAGGGATATTTGTTTGTATTTCGTTACTATAAATAGGAGGAACACCAGATCGAATAGGACACAACATTTTCACTGCAATCACACTCACTACACACCAACACTTGCTCTCTCGCAAATTGTACTCTCTCACGAATTTATTGTAACACTTAGAGATCTGGTTGATATCCTGCACTGTATCCTGAAGTTAAAAGCAATAAGAAGAACAAGGCAGCTGCGATTGTCAGCTCCCGAGGTTTTATGCCGGCGATCTAGATTGATCAAGGGCTTTCCTCGTATATCTCGTGTCGTTTCCTTTACTTTTTGCTTATTATTTGCTCACTGTTTGATCGCAGATACAGCTCAATATCCTGAGCCGTATCCTGAATATTGGTTTTCTAAATAACTCAACAAGCATATTTTCCACAAACTTTTTAGCACACTACCTCACATTACTAATTTGATCACTAAATTGCTTCGGTAATTTTTGACCAAAACAACAGGGGACATACATTATACTGTTCAAAGGATGGATCCAAGTTTATAAGTATGCACTGGGGACAAACTTATGATAAAGGATTGAAATTGATTCTCTAAGAATCTCTTGTATGATCTCTCCTTTTTGTTTGGACAATTTATAGGTTGTATTTCAATATCCTTTTTAAGATATCTTTCAGGATATCTCCCAGGATACATTTATGATATATGTTCCTAAGAATGTTCAAACCAAACAATTTTCACAAGTAAAATTTGTATGTTAATGACAATAATAATAAAGTCAAAAGAGTAGTTATATTATTAACATGCCAAAAGATGTGCTCTTAGTTTCACCTCAAAACAAGGCCCATCCACTAAGAGCACTAATAGTTCCTTACCCTATTCACCCAACAGTTGAAGGTTTCATCTCAAACCGAGACCCATCCACCTCCAACTGTTGTATTGTTCAAAAAGCATGCAGGAAATGTAAATTGTTCAGGTGCAGGAATTTAAAGTGCAGAAAAGTAAATTGTTTAAGGGACTACAGACCAACATTCGAAATCAAAAAGGTGGGCTCCGGTCTTGGCACGTATATCCATCATCGCCCACCTGAATGCCCTCACACAGCGGCATCTTCTCCAACCTTCTCAGATTTCCCAGCACCAGCATCCTGAGCAGCATCCTCACCAGCATCCATCCCAGCATCAGCTCTAGCATCCTTCTTGTCTCCAACCTGGACCACCACCTCTGCTGACTTAGAAGACTCACCAGCTTCAGCAGGAAGTGGCACAGCTTTGCCTCCGAGCTCTTTTAGCTTGGCCACCCAGGATTCAACTGGCCAAGATGGACAAACAAGGCCCGTCTCCTTAGCCTCGTAGGCCATCTTGATGCGTGCTTGTAACAAGGAGACGATGGCGGAAGCCTTGATTCCCTCCCGAAAATTGACCAGGGCTTGATCATGATCCATTTAACGGTGGCAAGTTTGAGCTCAGCGTCTTGGGTGACCTTTTTCAGCAGGCTTTCGTAGTGCGGGTCTTCGCTTCAGCAATGGAACCTTGGTCAGCGACGGTGCTTTCAAGCTGTTTGATCCTGGCTTCATGGAGTGCCACAGTACCACAAGCATCATTGTACAAGTGGAGCAAATGCTGGAGGCCCTGCACATCAATTACAGGTATAAGTTAGAATATGTATATTGACCAGGATATACGTGCAGGATATATGTGCAGGATATGTGTCAGGATATTACCTTGTTAAGAAAGGATGTCATTGGCTCTAAGGAATCAGAGAAACTGAGTTCATCATAGGAGAACCCTTCTGAACCTGGAGCAGTGACTTCAAGACCTTTCCTCTTTTTTGCTGTGGAAGCACGAGTTCTTGGATTGGCCTTGGGAGCCGGGAGTGGCTTGGAGCTAGTAGCAGCAGGAGTCTCCTTCTTGACTGTGGCTGGAGTTGGGTAGCTGTCGAGTTCATCAAGGTCTAGATAGACTGGAACTTTGCTGGAATCTGCACACAGGGAGTAAAATTCTAAATCTCTCCTAAGAATATCAAATAAAAACATGTGTGTACAGGATATCTTGCAGGATTCTTACCAGACATGTTTGCGCTTAAAAGAGGGCTTGGAGTTGGTGGAGATGGATTAAAGCTTCTCTCTGTTTCTGAAAGCAGTCTGATGGCGTCTATTCTTTTTTGAGAATCAGCAAGAGGAGGTGCGATCTTCCTGAAATCAGCTGCATACACAAACAGAGAAAATGAAATTCATTAGCTCAGGATATGAGACAGAATAAGAGACAGGATCATTCTTAAACCCTAAGTCCTACCCTTTCTCAACCATCTCATCGGATAATCCGTTCCACCAGGGATTGAATCCCTTTTTACAAAGAAAAACTTGGATTGCCAACCATCCTCATTCCTGGTGGCACGAAGTATCAATGGGTCACCGGAAGTAGAATAAAATAGGAATCTAGATGAGCCATGGCATCTAAGCTTGTAGGCTAAAGGGATATCATGGACGGAAAGGTCAGGTATTTGGTTTCTCTTGATTTGGTCAAGAACAGACAAAACACGCCAGAACATTGGCATGGTTTGGCTGAAAGAAATTTTGGTGATATTAAAGAATTCGGTGATGAAGTCCGGAAAGGGGAATCGTAACCCTAAGGTAAAGGGGAAGACATTGAAGCATATCCACTCGTTGGAAACCATATCTGACCGGATTTCTCTATCAAAGGGTCGGAATATAGTTCCATCCGGAAAGATACCGGAGGATTTCAAGGCTGACAGGTGGGCACTGTCAAAGGTGCATGTCTCATTCTCCGGTTCTTGGAGAAGATTCTGTTGGATGAATGTGGGAGCCGAGTCACCTGAACTGGACCTTGTTTGCCTGGGCATTTGGTCGCCTGAATTTTTCGCCGGAGAAAGATGATAAAGATGAATGTGAAGATGAGGGAGAGAATATTACCTTTTTCCTTGTCGATTGTGATTAAAAAAGGAGATGAGGATGAGAAGATATAGGGGATGATGAGTAAATATAGGTCGGGTGGTTGAAAGCTGTCACATCAATGGTCTTATCTCTTAATTACCTCGGCCACCGTGAAAAATGTAACCGTTAGTGCAGGATATCAAACGGTAACATTTTTGGGGACAATTGTTATGGGTGAAATTCTGAACCCATATCCTGGAAAATATCTTGGTTTATATCTTGGTTATGTAGTATTTGTTTACATCCGGGATGCTGGTTCAGGATATTGGTAACATCCTAAATGGTATCCTCAGGATTACTAATGGATTATGTGCAGGTACGTGGGTTAGAAGCTGGCAACGTTCATAAGACTCATTCCGCGGAAGACTCGGTCCAAGTCGTTCAAATAAAGACGTTGAAGCCGTATTACTCGGTCAATAACGTTCACAATGGAATATTCGGAGTACCCCATATTTGTAGGGATTATTGTTTGTAATTCATTACTATAAATAGGTGGGTATACCAGATCAAATAGGACATGACATTTCGCACTCATTACACTCTAACACTCGCTCTCTAACAAGCTTTCACTCTCACACAAAAACATTGTAACACATAGCGATTGGTCTGTATCCTGCACTGTATCCTGAAGTTTAAGCAATAAGAAGAACAAGGCAGCTGCGATTGTCAGCTCCCGAGGTTTTATGCCGGCGATCTAGATTGATCAAGGGCTTTCCTCGTACATCTCGTGTCATTTCCTTTACTTTTTGCTCATTGTTTGCTCATTGTTTGATCGTAGATACAGCTCAATATCCTGAGCCGTATCCTGAAAATTGTTTTCATAAACAACTTAACCAGCTTATTTTCAACACCCATTTTAGCACACTACCTCACTTTACTAATTTGATCACTTAATTGCTTCGGTAATTTTTGACCAAAACACTAACGATTGTCTATTTGTGTTTCGTATTATTTTGCAGGAGTAACAAGCTTGACTTGGTCTTAGCAACGTTACTATGGAATATTCCACGGGTATTTCGCACACGTTTGACTGGAAATGGACGTTGTGGAGAACGTGGGAGCTTGGCACAAAAGTCGGATAGTTTGTTAGCGTAGTTAACTTCTATTTTTAAAGGGGTGATGAGCTAGTATTTAGAACACTTAGCCATTTTCAGCTACACACACTCTCATACAATCGCACTCTTGAAGCTCTCGACAAACACTTAACAGTTTTCACTCACTTTTACACATTTCACCATAGTAATCCTTGTACCTAGCTCGTTACTATCCGAAGTTGTAAACATTTATTGATTTATTTGAGCTTGGTGATCGGTAGTTTCCATCACCCGGGGTTTTTTGTGCCGGAGATCAACTCTTGATCAAGGGCTTTTTCCCCGTATAAATCCTTGTGTCGTTTGTGCAATTTACATTGAAGTGATCCTTATCATAGTTCCACCTTTCAAGCATCATACCCCGTAACTAAGAGTTTGGTTGCATTATCCTCATCAGATTTTTTGACCAAAACAGTTTGGCGCCCACCGTGTGGCAATTGGTGCTTCATTCCTAAGAAGTTTTTCTGTTGGTGATCATTCTGGTTCATTGCATACAAATACATGGCTTCATCATTGAAGAATACCTCTACTGCAATGTATGCGGTCAATTCATCTCAGGGCATTCCATCTTTGCCTCCACCACCTGCTGGATCTCAGAAAAATGCTGAGAAGAAACCAACTCCCATTTTCTCTAAACCTCCAACTTCTTCTGCTTCTTACACTCCCACTACTAGTGACATGTTTACTTTGATTTTGCAGATGAAGGATCATATACAGCAACAGGATAAGACCAATGAAAGGATTCTCAAAGAAATCGGAGATCTCAAGAAACAAAAGAAAACGGCAGAGGATCATTCCCCACTGATGCCCAGATCTTTGAATTTTGATACTCCGGTGATTACTTCCCAGCCATCAATGGTTCCAGATAGCTTTAATATTTGAAGGTGACTCGATGTCCAAGATAGCTTTAATCTGCTCTGGGCTTGCCTCTATACCCCTTTTAGTCACCATGTATCCTAAAAACTTTCCTGCCCCCACTCCAATATGGCACTTGGCAGGATTTAGTTTCATATTGTACTGGTCCAGGATATCAAATGCTCCTTTAATATCCTGGAGATAATCCTCAGCCTTCTTGGATTTGACTACCATATCGTCAATGTACACCTCCATGGTGTCCCCCAGTTTATCTTTAAACATCATGTTCACCAATCTCTGGTACGTTGCACCTGCATTTTTCAAACCAAAAGGCATAGCAGTATAACAGTAAATACCTGTTGGTGTCATGAAAGCAGTATCCTCCTGGTCTGAAGGTTCCATTTGGATCTGCTGGAATCCTGAGGATGCATCCATGAAGGTTAACATCTCATGACCGACAGTGGCATCCACCATCGAGTCTATATGAGGCAGAGGGAATGGGTCTTTAGGACATGCTCTGTTCAAGTCTGTGTAATCTACACAAACTCTCCATTTCCCATTCTTCTTTTGAACCACGACCACATTTGCTAGCCACTTGGGAAATTTGACTTCCCTGATCATCTTGGACTTCAATAGTCTTTCAACCTCTTCTTGAATACTTACGTTTCGTTCTGGAGCAAACTTCCTTCTCTTTTTCCGGATAGGCTTGAAAGACCTGTCAATTCCAAGCTTGTGAGTGATAATATCTTTGGATATACCTGTCATATCCTCATGCTTCCATGCAAATGTTGACATCCTGCATTTCAAAAAGTTAATTAACTGATGTTCAATATCCTGAGGGATATTGGTTCCTACGAGCACCGAGATATCTGGATTATCCTGGTCCAGGATAATTTTCTTAACATTCTGTTCTGAAGCCTCCACGATATTCTGGGCTCGCATCTTTAATTGCTATGCTGCATTGGGCTTGGTTGAGGATTTCATCGAGGATGAGTAACACTCCTTAGCTTCTTGTTGATCACTTTCCACCTTGACAACCCCCCAAGGGGTAGGGATCTTGATGCACTGGTGATAGGTAGACGGCACAACTTTCATATCATGGATCCATGGCCTACCTAATATTATATTGTAGCAGGATAAGGAGTCCATGACACAGAAGCGTTGCATTGAGTTGACCCCTTCAACATACACGGGCAACTTTATCTCCCCTACGGTATTCCTGGCTTCTCCACTGAAACCAACAAGCACAGTGGACTTCGAAGTAATATCCATCAGGGATACATTCATCATCTTCAACGTTTCCAGCTGAATTATGTTGACGGAGCTGCCATTGTCCACCAGTATCCTGTGCACAAAATGGTTAGCAACATATAAAGTTATTACCAAAGCATCATGGTGAGGATCCTGGACAGTATCCCTGTCATCACTATCGAACGTGATCACTTTATCAGTTGTAAGGGTTGTCATCCTGGTTGACTTATCTCCCCTTTCTGCCTTAGCCTCCTTCGCATGTCTTTTTGCTGCAGAGTATGAAGTTCAACAAATGTTGGATCCTCCTGAAATAAAGTTAATTATCTTGGCATCTACAGGAGGTGATGCTGCTCGTTCAGGATCCTTCTCAGTATCCTGACCCTTATTCTTCTTTCTTCCTAGAAGATCTTTCAGATATCCTTTGCTTAGCAGATAGCTTATTTCCTTCCTCAGGGCTATGCAATCTTCCGTAACATGTCCAAAATCCTCATGGAAGGCACACCACTTGGATTTATCCTTCCAATCAGCTTTCTGTTGGTTTTTCCTAGGCCACCTCGCTTTGTCTCCCAAACCCTGCATAGCATACATTAGTTCAGGTATATTAACAGAAAAACAATATTCTGACAACTCAGGATACTCCTCAGGATCCTCGTCTTGGACAACGTTCACTCTTTTGTTTTCATTTTTATCATACGGCCTAGAACAGTATGGTTTATGTGAAGATTCTGATTTCCTGTTTGTTGACTCATATCCTCAGGATCCTCGTCTTGGACAACGTTCTCTTGCATTTTCTTATCATCTTCCAGCCTGATATATCTCAAGGCCCTGTTTCGAGCTTCGTCCAAGTTCATGCAAGGATTCATCACAAGATCCTGATAAAACTGGGAATCCCTTTGTAGTCCCATCTTGAATGCTTGGACTGCTGTGGCAACATCAAGGTGTGGGATATCCAAGGATTCCCTGCTGAATTTGTTTACATAATCCCTTAGGGATTCTTGAGGTCCCTGTGTTATCCTGTAGAGGTCACTTGTTAGTTTTTCAAAGCTTATACTACAAGAAAACTGACTATTAAACAAATTGACTAAATGAGCAAATGATGTAATTGAATGAGGTGGAACATTTAGAAGCCATTTCAAGGCTGATCCTGTTAAAGTAGAGCCGAAGCCCTTGCACAAGCATGCTTCCTTAAGATCTGGCGAGATAGGGTTAATCTCCATCCTCTCCCTATACTGGGCAATATGCTCCTCAGGATCTGTCGTCCCATCATACAGCTTCATGTTAGGAGTCTGGAATCTCTTTGGGATTTCTGCATCACAAATGGGGTGAGCAAAGCGGGATATGTTGTGACTATCCCGGGATACTTCCGGTATAGGCTGCACTATCCCAGGCACACTTGATATCATATCCTTCAACTTTTGAAGCTCTCTGGTTATCACTGATGTCACACCTGCATCCTGCAATGATCCAAGATTATTAGTAACAGGGATACTGGTGTTAACAGACAAGTTACCAGCTTGGTGATTCTGGCTATATCCTGGGGCGCATCCTAGAGCATATCCTGGATCCCTCACAGTCGACATCCTTGTCGAAGAGGGTATCTCAGGAATATGACTTCGGGAATGGCTAGGCACAATATTCCCCCTGTTATCCTCAGCATATACTGCAGATCTGAAGTTTAAAGCTCTTGGTTACAAGGGAGTGATTGTATCCTCAGCGGGCCTGCTTGAGCTGGATTTCAAGAGTTGTATCTCTCTTATTAGCATTCGGTTGGTCTCCTGCTGTTGCCTCATCTGTTCCTGTACACTACCAAACAAAGTCAGAATTTCTTCATTAGAGGCCAAAACAGGAGCAGATCCCTGAATATTCCGAGTGGGGATAATATCCTGAGGCTGTGAAGAGGCTTGCGTCCTTGGAGGAGGTGGTGGAAGCACCGAACCAATGGTTGCAGTGGTTGTAGCAGACACGGTGGAAGAGCTCATGTTTGATCTTGAGGCCATTGAAAATAGTGTAGCAAAAAGTTTTGAAAATAGAAAACCAAGTAATGATTTTGCAAAAGCTTTTAGTAGAAATAGCACCACTTGCCCCACGGTGGGCGCCAAATTGTTTTGGTCAAAAATTACCTAAGCAATTAAGTGATCAAATTAGTTTTGTGAGGTAGTGTGCTAGTAATACTTTGTGAAAAAATATGTTGGTTTGTTAGTTTACAAAAACAGTTAACAGGATACGGCTCAGGATATCGAGTTGTATCTATAATTAAACAATGAGCAAAAATGTAAAGGTTGACACGTGATGTATGAGGAAAGCCCTTGATCAATCTAGATCTCCGGCATAAAACCTCGGGAGCTGACAATCGTCGGCTGCCTTGTTCTTCTTATTGCTTGAATAACCGGATATAGTGCAGGATATGATACGGATCGACTAAGTGTTACAATGTAAATTCGATACAAATGTAAGTGTAATGTGAGTGTTTGCAGCTAGAGAGAAAGAGTGTATAAGAGATTGTGTGTGTCAAAGTTGTGTCTACCTATGATCCGATCACTCCTTTATATAGTAAAAGGAAATAACTAACTATGCTAAAAATCTGGGATATTATGCTAAAAATCCGGGATACTGAGATTATTTCCTTTCTGAACGTTGTCAGGTTGTTTTAACTCGTTTTCCACGCGCTTACTAACTATAACTCCGGGATTTAAGCTTCCATAACCGTTACAACATTAATCTCTTTGACCAATGTTCGTAACTTCCCATAAAACATGCCAATCTTCAATGCTGACCGTTACAAGAGCTATTTTTCCGCCATCAACGTCCTTATCCTAACCAATTTAAGCGGGTCTTCAGGATGACTTGGTCTTCATGAACGTTAATCCCTTGTAGCCAACGTTTACAAGCAAATTGTTAGTAACAGTCAGGATACTGCCTCAGGATGTTACCAATATCCTGGTCCGGTATCCTGATCATATACAACTAATAGAAAATCAAGATACAAAGTCAGGATATGGGCTCAGAATTTCACCCATAACAGTTATCACCAAAGGGTAGGTGACGGTTTTGTTTTAAAAATCTAAACGCAAATTCACTTGCGTTTGGGTCCTAAAAGTTATAGTCTAGGTCAAAGCATTACTAATAACCTAATTCCCTATAACCATTGGCTCTGATACCAACTATTCTGTCACACCCCGGCCACGTTAAAACAACAAACCGTGGCGGAAACATCGGGGAGCGTCGTGGCAGAATTATTGTTTCACAACCATGGATACAAAAAGAGTTTCATTTTATTTATTCATCAAGTAATTTACATTGTTTTAACACGAAACAAACAAGTTACATATCAACTATCACTGTTATTATGTCACTAAGGCCTCGTCCAGATCCTATGTGACTCATGCATCCTAGCAATCAACATCAAGCAACAACACCTGAAACATATGTAAAAACAAAGTCAGCAAAGAAATGCTGGCGAGCACATAGGTTTTATAAGAGTGTCGGATTCATGGCTAGTTTACATGTTGCAATACCTTAATAAAAACCTTGTTTTGAAAAGTGTATAATATTGCAACGTAATTAACCAACTCAAATCAAGCGGGTTATAATTTATAAAACCTCATAGCCATGATTCTTAACCCAGAAAAATTTGTTTTAGTAAACCAAATTGTAAAACATCTCGTAATAACTCGTTAATAAAACTCGTATGGTTTATAACTTCTCAAAAACATCATTATGTGACATCGTTTCAAAATTGTTTCCCAATGAACTAAATAATGACACAAAATGTAGTATGATAAGAGCACTTATATATAAGATGTACCAGCGGCGTATCTACCATGCTTTTATCATGCTACACCCGTCCCATTATCTAATCACAACCCAAAACCAATCGTTTAATCAAATCGTTTATCTCGTTTATGTCATTTCAAATCGTTTAATTCGCTCCAAAATCGTTTAACTCGTTTTAATTGTGAAAACTACTTTTGGTCGTCTCGCTAATAACATTCAAACCTTCGTGACTCGACTATCTCGTTTCTCGCATTAACAAACCACCAAAGGGTAAGTTAACAATCAGATTCAGTCATTACCCACCTAACCTGCACATAACCATGGGTGCAGTACGATAACGGGATTTGTCAGATCCTATGGTACCATAACCTAATACTGGTCGGCTTGATCAATGCTAATGAATGTCATTCGTTATGTAACTACAACCAACGAGTTTGTTCACTTTATCAAAATCATTATTAATTTAGTATAAACAATTTTAATCTCTTTTGAAACTATCGTTTAAACCTCGAAAATCGTTTAACATATGAATCACCCCAAAACAATTGAAAACAGTAAAATAGAGGAACTATGTACTCACATGAAGTGCAAAGTATCCTCAATCAATAGAACTTCAACAAACTCAAGTAAACCAGAGAAATCAAGCAGCACACCTAGTAATCGAATCACTAGTCAAACAATCGACACCTAAATCGGAAGATCGGACAGAATGAGGTCTTGTAAACCAAATGAGTGTTGGAACTCATGTGATATGGTTTAACAAAGCCTACATCCTAAATCGGAACCTAACCTAAGTGCTTTCGACCCGTCACGACCCATTAAGGTAGCTTACGCTACATTAATGCGCCGTTCACGCAAAGCGCGTTCCAGACGTCTAACTAGTCCTATGACAAGTATTATATGCCTAAACATGTTGCATAATCAATTAAGTGACAAAAGTTTATGTTACATATGCTTAATTACCAATTATGCATGAAAAGGGCATTTTGGTCATTTACCTAAGGCATATATATTACCTATCATACAACTAATTAAACCTAAGTGACCATAAGGTATAACCTCGGAAGGTTATTCCCTATGCAACTATGGTCAATAAACATGCTTGGTCGGATCCTAATGATCGACCAAACGGGTCGAGTTCGAAAGTCTAAGCGGGTGTTTAGTCCGCTTGACTTATGACTCTACACAAGCACTAATCTAAAAGTGACGAGCTAAACATGCTAAAACATGTTTAGTTAAGTTAGAAAACAGGTTTTGATATCAAAACAAAGTGTTTTGATACCCAAGAGTAGTTTGGTTACAAAATACGCATAAATATGCATTTTGGCCGAAACAACGACTCGTCACTACGCTTAGTCAACGTGGTAATCAGTAGAATAGTAGGTATAGTCACAACGGACTGTAACCATCGTGATTACGCTCACGTTGCAAAGTTCAAATGAACTTTGTGTTGACCATTGACTGGTAAAAGCTGAAAGTCAAACACCGTTTGACTTTCATGCCTGAAATACAAGAACAAGCAAGAAGAGGACTTACAAAGGGTCCAAGAAGGTGTTTTAATTCAAAGTCTCAGGTATAAGGTGTTAAAACCTCAACTTAGAGCAGAAGTTGAATCAAGGTGTGAAAAACCCAAATGAGGAAGATTGCTATTTATAGGAAGGTAAGATCAATAGGATCATTCCATGTGTTTTGAGGGTGTAATCTTGGCCATACATGTGGGTACATGGTATTAGAATACAATGGGGGTCGAAAACCAGCTCCAGGTATTGCAAAAGTTACATCGAAAACCGATTGTTGAAAATGATATTTCTGTCCAGATAGGGTGCTCGCGCTACGCGATGGCCAACCCAAGGAGTGGTGGCGCGACGCCAGCATGTGCCCAGATCCAGAAAGTTTCAAATGTTTACAGTTTTGGTCCTGCACATGTTTAAGGCCAATTTTGATGCGTGTAAACCCCGTTAACCCCATTTCAAGGCTCTAAAATGATGTTAAAGTATAGGAGACTCAAAACATGCTCAAAAATATCTCGGATGTCGGTTCGTTTGGTCGTACGGTTGCGTTATTCGGTTAATTACGACGGAAGTCGTAACGAACACAAAAACGATCCAAATTACGCGACGAATGGAATTTTATCAAGCCAATCACTAAAATAAAATATTTTAATGATTACATAAATTTTTGGATGTCCAGATATATTCAGAACGTAAGATATGCGCGAAAATGCAAACTTGTGCACTTTTTGACGCTTTTAGTCCCTGTTGATCAATAAAGTTTATTTTAGCATACCGAACCCCTCAAAGCCTATTTCTAAGCTATGTAAAGGATATTTAGGGTATTTTTAACTTATGATCAAGTTCCGGAATGTTCGTTACTATACAAATCGATATAGTTTCACAGTTTGACACAATTAGTCCCTGTGATCGAACAAACTTGATTTCAACACACCAAACCATCCAAAGCTTATTTCTAAGTTATGTGGAGGTTATTTAAGGTATGTTAATCCTATGTCACTATTACGGAGTGTTTGTCGCATTAAACTGACTATGTTTACGCACCAGTTTGAGTATAACCTTCCAGAAAGCGATTTGAAGCTTGAAATCGGAATCGAATCAAATCGTAAAATCATCAAACACAAATACACACATAATAACACCAAAACACATATAATAACACCAAATCACATTGTTTTATTGATAATTGACATTTTTTTACATTATACGACGATTACAGAACACAGTTGTCACAATAATAACGTTACTTAGTATACACAAGCAAATAATTGCTACATGTCTCATATAACTCTCGTTTGTTCTTTCCTTTGAAAAACGTTGGATTCATGGATCTTGGCGCTTTTTGTAAATGCAATGAAAAACCTTTTGTAAAAATGTTTTCATGCGACAGTCCTAATGATTGTAGTCTAGACTCGAGAAGGAATCCTAGTTCACTACAACCTGGCTCTGATACCAAACTGTCACACCCTGACTTTTGCGGAAGCGTATGCGTGTGACTTAATCGGTTCTCATTGCATTCAATTATAATAAACAACTATATGATCAAAATGATGTTCATCCATTCAAGGGTTTGAAATATTACAACACAAGTCATTTAAGTTTCAACCAAAACCCTCAAGTTATGATACAAACAAAAGTGGATGACATCTAAACTTGAAATTTACGTCTTGAAAATAACACCAGGGCCCAAGATCCAACTTGTTTCCTGAAATACATGTAAATTTTGGAAAATCGTCAACATAATGTTGGTGTGAGTTCATGCAGTTTTTGTATAAACATTTAAGCATTCGTTGTAGAAAACATGGTATGTAATTGTACTGAAATATGTACTTCTGTAAATGTAAGAAAATCGAGATCGCTAATGGTTTGCAAGGCCATTAACATGTGACACGACATAGGAAGCATCCAAACCATAGGCATTTTTAGTTGTCGATTCACGACTAGAGACACAAAAGCACTGCTTGGTAAAAGAGTGGCCAAGAGTGTGGTTGCCTGAAACCCATTAGATCTAACCTTTTGTTCTGTGGTCTTGGTATGTAACTGATTAATGGTGCTTATGGCACCCTATTCGTGACATGATCTAAAGTATCATTCCTTAGTTTGAGTATTCAACATACCATAACACATGTATTTTCCCCAAGTTTAGAAAACAAGTAAAAGTTTAAAAGTGGGGACATGAACTCACAACTTTGCGTATCCTGCGCCGTAAACTTCACCGGTTGGTTTTGTAACGTCGTGACCTATACGTATTCTATGTATGTTAGTCACTAGACTTGTATCACACAAGTACAAGTCACCATCTTTTGTTTATGTATATGTTCTTTGTATGTTCAATCTTTGTGAGGGTCGTGCCCTTGTTTGTCGGGTCTCACCCGTTTGTCATGCCTTTGCACTTTATGTATGTAATGTATTTTTGTAAATATATATTTTACTTCTCAAATATATATTCATTCATGTAGTCCCTTTTTAAGGTAATAGATGTTAAAAATAATTTATATTTTTAACTTTTCATGTATGTTACTTATATTATTTTCCCAAAAATAAATATAAGTATCTCGTAAAATAATATCCTCAATATTATTTTGGTACAAGTATTCTTAGGAAAGTATACTTGTATTTTGTGTAAATACTTGTGTATTTTGTATTTTTCACCAAAAATCAATACTTTGATTTCTATTACTTTCCGGAATTAGATTTCTTAAAAATAATATATTTTTAAGACTTGTAAGAAATATATATATTTTGTCATGCTATAAAATATATATAATCATTCTCGTTATTCACCCGATTTTTGTATACTTGTATACTTATGTATTCTCATGTAGTTGTATGTGTATTTTTGTATTCATACTCCTTGGGAGTATTTAGTGTATTTTCAAGTCCTTAATACACTATTACATATAATACACACAATATACACTTAGCACAAAATTTGGTGATCACTAAATATATATATATTCCTCAAAAATATACATTCTTAATATTGATTTTAACTTGAAGAAATCACCATTTCTTGACTTGAAATTTACACAAAAAATTAGGGAAACCTTGGTAATATTTTTAGGTGAATTTTTAGAGAATAAGTTTCACCAAAACTTATATTTTTCTAAGTGTCAAAATTTTATAAAAATTTTGACATAGTTTCCCCTAAAAATGGAGGTTTCCCATGTTTTCAAAACATGTGTTTATTTTCTTTTCAACTTCAAAACAATTTTCCAACAATAATCATCAACAACAAACGCTAGTTCTTCCATACGAAACATCATGGTGAACTTGATTCTTGTTAAAAATGTGTAGTCTTTTAGATCTACACTTAACATGTTATGATCTTTTCAAAAATAAGTGTTCTTGAATATTTTAAACAAAGTTATGTGAAACTTTATTTTATTAACCAACTCATCCATGAGTTTAATGGTCTTTAAAGTTTGTAAATCATGTTCTAAAAACACTTTTATGTTTATTAGAAGGATCATTATTTTTAACATGTTTAACCATGGATCTTTCAAGATCCATGGTTAATATTTTTAGATCTTTCATAAACAAGCTTTTTGTTAAACTTTTAACAAACTTTTCATAGATATTAGTTTCAAAAATTAGTTTAACACACACTTTATTACTTCAAGATTACAAGTTTATGTGTAAAAATTCATATTTCAAGTTCACATTATGCTTCACATGTTCATCTTCAAGTCTAACCATGGATCCTTCAAGATCCATGCTTAAACTTGGTAGATCCAAGCTTTAACATACTTGATCTAATCATAAAATCAAGATATAACATAAACAACTTTATTACATACCCTAAAAATTCATGTAATCACTTATTTTCTTCATGAATATGTTAGATCTTTTTATTTTTAACATTAGAAGTTAAGTTGTTTAGATGGTGAAACTTGTACATAACATAAACATGACTTAAATTAGTGATCAAGAAGCTTACTACTAGCTCTAATGGCTAGGGAAGTGGCACAAAAATGGAGATGATGAACAAGGAAGAAATCAAGAGGTTAAAAGCTCCACAAGGTGGTCCTTCAAGTTCTAGCACCATACACCTTCCTAAATGGCCTCCATACACCACTAGATCACCTTGGATTGAATGATTGAAGCTTGAAAATGGTGGGTGTATGTGTGTGGGTTTGAGCCGAGAGAAAGAGAGGGAAGAGGGAAGAAGAAGGTGAATGATGGAAGTGTGAGTATTTTAGGATTTATAAAGATCTTCCAAATCTTCTTTATGGTATATTACTAAAATATTCCCCACATAAAATCTAATAAAATCTAATGAAATCAAATAAAATCCATGTGTGGGACCCATTGGGGCCGGATTTGGTGAAAGGGGGGGTAAAGTGTAATATTTTGGAAATTGAAGGTTTAAAGTGCAAACTAGAAGGTTTAAGTATGTTTAAGTGTGTTTAGGGATTTTTAAGGTGTTCTAGCATCAATACTAGTGTAATATCATAAAAACATTACTTCTAGTCAAATTTTGATGTCCCAGTTATTGTCCGGTTGTTCGGTTCGTTAAAGTGCTGAATTGCGCAGTTTCACTAGGTATAAAGCAATTTTTGTGACAGTTTTAATTCCCGACACTTTGTAAGTTGTTTTGGAAAATAAAACATAAATTCTACATGATATTAATGTGCTTGAAAGCTGATTAGAGCTGAATTGTTGCTGAATTCTGCATTTAGAGTGCATTTAGAGTGCATTTAGGGTGCTTTTTAGTGCATAGTTTAGCTTCCGGAAAGTTTATATGTTAACCCTTGTATCCACACTTGGGTTTTATTGTATTTTAGACATTGGACCTACTCCTAGGCCACAATTCTATTGTCTGATTGTTTTCTGCAAAACTGCTGACATAGTGTGTCTTACCGGTGAGTTTACTAGTCTTTCTGACACAAAGCTAAAGTAATGCATAAAGCAATATTTGAAGTAAAAAACGTGCATGAATTCACATGTATAGCATGAAATCAGACTATGTTGACATTTAAGCACATAATTGCAGATATTTAATAATAATTAGACTGTACGGAAATTACCGGTTTTGTGTCAGTTGTCACAAAAGTTGGTGTAAACAAAACATTCTCAAGAATATAACACTAAATCTATTCAACTTTAGTATATATATATATATATATTATAAGGATGGTTGTGTATCACATGGATTCATATCCATATTAATTATTCATCTTGTATGTATCCATGGGATGAAACGGGTATAGACAAACATATGGGATACAGAGTAAAATCTTCTTAACAAAGTACTACACTTTACATCGTTTCACTAGTTATAATAGCGACAAAATCCTTTGGTCGCTAAATTTTGTCAAACATAGTTAATGTTAGGCATGCACGATCAATCTTTGTCAAGCTTTATCAATCTTGGTCAAACAAAGTCATACTTGGTCAAAATAGACATTCTTAATCTAGCAATATTTGTTGAAAAGAAATAGCAAAATTTAGTCAAAATTAGGCATATTTTCTTAAATATATTCATAGTTAGTCAATTTTGGTCAAATACATCAAGGTAGTAATCATGGTCGCTCATAGTAATACTTGATCAAACATAACAATACTTGAACAAACATAGTGATACTTAGGGGAGTAGGGGCGGAGCGTTATTTTTCCGTGATGGCCAAAATTAACGCGTGATAAAAACTAAATTTCCACCGCCACCGAAAATGTCCACACGTGAAATGTGGATTCCGTTATTTTCTTCACGCGTTGAAAACAAATTTGGAAGATGAGACTTTAGATTGTTTTGTCCTTTTATGTTGAATTAATAGCAAGTTTGATGAATAGTGCAAATTAGCCTCTCAACTTTTTTTAGTTATTTTTAAATAGCTTTCCTTTAATTGCAATTCAGGTCCCTCGTCTTTATATAAATTTTAATTGCCCATCTCGACGAACCGTTTAAGTCGGTTGTAATTCAACAAAAGCGTGAGATTTGCGAAATGTGGGGTTGGGAGATGCCACCCGTTTAATTTAAGTTTTTTTTCCAATGTTTAGTTGTTTTTTATTTTGCTATGTAATTTATTTTTTAATTTTAATGAAATTTATAATTTAGTGTTTTATTGTTAATTTCTAATTTAAAAAATAAAAAAAAAGTCATCACTAGTGATGACCACCGCCACTACAAAATGCTTGTGAGTAATAGAATAGTGGCTGATGACTTGGCAGGAGTTAATTGGATATTGTGAGTGATAGAATTCTATCACTAGTGACCACCCTCACTCCCTTTAGTCAATTATAGTTATACATAGCTAAAGATAGTCAAACATAGTCAATCTTGGTCAAACATACTTATAATTGTCAACACATATAGAACCATGGTCAAACAAAACCATAATCGGAAAAAGATAATCAACTTTGTCAAACATAATCAAAATAAGTCAATTAACCAATCGAACTTAATCAATATTTTTCCAAACAAAGCTATATAATATCAATCACATCATTTTATAATTATACCCTTGTAGTTCTACTCTACATATAGACCTCTGCGTTAAACTAGTTGTTTAAGTTTTTTAGCACTATTTGAGCTCACTTTAGTTGGTTTGGTTATATTAATACCGACATAAATGCATATTTATGATAGTGACATCTAAAAATAGTAATCACATGATGTAGTTAACTTATTTTTTTTTTTTTTTCTAGATATTGTCAAATTCATGATATCCTCATTTAACGTAAACAAAACTTTTTTAAATAGTATGCGAAAAAAATATAGTCACCTAGTAAGTTATATAAAATGTTAATCTCAGTATTTCAATTCAGTGGTTAATATTATCATTGTGATGTGATAAAAGATGCATCAATATCCAAAATTGATTTTTTTATTAAGTCATAGTTTCATCATATTTTTAAAATCAAATAACATTTATAGTTTTTAAGCAATTTATACTAAAAACTGAAATTTTCATAATGTTTATTTTATATGTATAGTATTGCCATTTTTTTCTAATGACGTCTTTTAATATTATTCATGCACTGTGATTATAACGACGTTTCTAAACTAGTAACAACAATGTGTATAAGTTGCCCAGTTACAATGATACGTCTAACCTAGTTACAATATTGCGTTTAAAACTTAAACTAATTATAATGGTGCGTCTAACGTACAACAATGCGTCAAAGTTTCCAAAGTGTAATACATGGGCAAATTGTGGGAATATAATGGTACATCTAAGCTATTACAACATTACACCTAAAAACAAATTGTAGTTTAGCGACACGTGTATTCTTATTTTAAAATACACGAGTCTCAACATGGATGGTTCTTACGCTTTACACGCAAATAAAACTTACTAAATTTTTACTTCGTGTCTATATATATATATATATATATATATATATATATATATAGGGTGGAGATACAATAGGAAGTTTATTTCGCTAGGAAGGATAGGAAGTAATCATAACCGTCCAATTGCACAATCTACGGTCAAGATCAAAATCAAATTAAAAACTGTCATTTAAACACGCTCTCCGGAGTTTCAGGGGTATTATCGTCAAATTTCAAAATAACCGCCGTTGATTATACACAGAAACGCTTCGAAACAAAGTGCATTACGTTTTACACTTCCATTGAACGATCAAACACATACAGAAATTTGAGAAAATCATACTCCATTGAAGTTCATGGCGTCGTCGAGAGATAATTTGAAGTTTTACGTTCGAGTTACTCAAAGCAAATCAGTCTCTGAAAACCCTAAATCATCAAAGAAGCGAAAAACATCAACAGCTGAAGAGAACATTGATGAACAAGAAAATATTAGCCGAAAATCAACAATCAAACAACAAAGAACTAGAAAACGCAAAGATATTTCAGACAATGGTATATTTATCTATTTTTTGCTCTTTAACTGAATTCAAGTTACGTTTTATGAAGTACAATAGACCTAATATATCATATCCGTTCCGAAAAATAGTTAATGAGTAATATCATCCCCTATCTTAACATTTTTGTTACCAGAGACTATATTGCGTTTTATGTTAAAACTATGATCTAAGATACTAATGCTTCTTACGGGATTTATATATTGTGAATTAATGCGTTTTACCTTAATAAATTTGCAGAAACAATGAGATTATTATTATGATAATTGTAATCGAATTTTAGTACATTGCGTTTTATCTTTGAATTTGCTGAGATACATGTGTTGTTAACTATTGCGTTTTATATTAATATTAATAAAAAAACAAAATGAGATTATGTAATGTTAATTTGGTGTGTTAAATAATATGATGTAAAGTATTGCGTTTTATCTTAAACCTGTGAATTACTGCTTTTTATCTTTATAGTGTTAGCTAATGCGTTTTATCATTAATTTCTTAATTGACATTGTTGACTAATGCGTTTTACATTAATAAATCATAAAAAACAAAATGAGATTATTTAATGTTAATTTGGTGTGTTAAATAATATGATGTAAAGTATTGCGTTTTATCTTAAACCTGTGTGAATCACTGCTTTTTATCTTAATGGTGTTAGCTAGAGAGTTTTATCATAAATTTGTTAATTGACATTGTTGACTAATGCGTTTTACATTAATAAATCATAAAAAACAAAATGAGATTATGTAATGTTAATTTGGTGTGTAAAATAATATGATGTAAAGTATTGCGTTTTATCTTAAACCTGTGAATCACTGCTTTTTATCTTTATGGTGTTAGCTAATGCGTTTTATCATAAATTTGTTAATTGACATTGTTTCATTATTCTATTTAAAGTTAAAAAACAAGAGGAAAAACAACAACAGGAAAAACAAAAAAGACGAAGAAAGAAAGTGGTGATAGAATCATCAGAAGAAACAGTTTCTGATTCAATGGATGAAAAATCTAGTCGAGCTATTGTTCTGCATACTTCCAATCAACAACAAGTAAATTCAGGTAACATAAAACGCATTTAACATATTTCATGAAAAAAATATATGTTTTTAACACAATTCAATGTATCAGATGATGATTTTGTTGATCCACAACCAAGAGTTAACCTGACAAAAAATCAAAAGAAGGAAAAGGCAGAATCAAAACCAAAGAGATCACAGAGGAAAGATAAAACAAAAGAACAACCAGAACAACAACCATATTATGATTACGACGGAAAAAAAATTAACATTAGATGTGCAGTCAATAATCTAAAAGATTATATTGAAGGTTTGTCAAAAGAGCAAAGGAATGTTGTTAGAGAAATAGGGTTTGAGAGCATACTAAAATTCAAGCTGCATTCAGTTCCACGCAAATTCGGATATTGGCTGGTAAAAAACTTTGATGCTGAAAATGATGAGATAAATATTGGAGATGAAAAGATTAAGATCACAGCTGAATTTATCCAAAAGGTATTTCAAATACCAAATGGAAAAACAGAGATTGTGGAAAAACTGAGACCAAAAGACACTGATCTTATAATTAAATTCTGGCGCGGTCAATTCACCAAAGATATTTTGCAAAGAATGTATGCGCACAACTTGATTACTTATTTAAAATCAAAAAATGAGCTTGGAAGAATGTTCAAACTGAATTTCTTGGTTATTTTTTTTACGATCATGGCGGAGGCAATGCAGAGTAGTAATGTTAATCAAAGATTCCTGCCATCAATGAAAAGTGACAAAAAAACCCAGGATTTTAATTGGTGTGAATATATGCTGACCGTTTTAAAGCGTACAAGAAGACAATGGCCTGGAAATAAGAAGCTCTTCAATGGACCTATTGCATTGTTAGTGGTATGTAATCTGATCTTTCATTATTGCTACATATTTGCTGAATGCTTGTTTAGGCTGCTTGTTTATATTATTTGTTTGTTTAAAACTAGACTTTATAAAACGCAATGTATATTTTAAAACGCAATTATCTTTCATTTTTGTTTATTTAAGTTCTTTGTTTCTTTAAAACTCTTCTTTGCTTGAGTAAAACGCAATGTTTTTGTAAAACGCAATATATTTAAAGTTAAAAAACAATAGTTTTTTAATTTGTTTACAATGATTTATATTTTAAAACGCAACAAATTATGAATTTATTATTTATCTAAAACGCAATGAATCATAGACTTTATAAAACGCAATGTATATTTTAAAACGCAATTATCTTTCATTTTTGTTTATTTAAGTTCTTTGTTTCTTTAAAACTCTTCTTTGCTTGAGTAAAACGCAATGTTTTTGTAAAACGCAATATATTTAAAGTTACAAAACAATAGTTTTTTAATTTGTTTACAATGATTTATATTTTAAAACGCAACAAATTATGAATTTATTATTTATCTAAAACGCAATGAATCATACAGATACTATATGCATACAAAAAACAAGGATTTGATGATACTGAAAACACTGAAGAGTTCTCACTTGATAAAATTGATTCTACAACATTACAAGAATTTGAAGATGAATTGGAAATTGCTGCACAAAATGAGGGCAGATGTCTTGTAAATGATAAAGTTAAAAAAGTCAGAAAGACTAAACAAAAAAAGAAAGATGAAAAGAATGAATTTTATGTTTATCCAAGTGAATCCGAGAATGAAAACGAAGAAATTTTTGAAGATGAATCTGAAGAAAAACATGAAGACGATGCTGAAGAACAACCAATCTCCTTACTTAAAGCTGCAACAGACTGGATTGATCAAGAGAATCAAGAGAATGTTCAAAACAGCCAAATTATAACAAATGAAACTGAGAAAACAAATACAGAAAGTGGAGGATCATGGGGGCAATTCTTCATTAAACCATCAATAGGAAATAAAGATAAAATGTGGGTAGACAGTCAAAGCCGACTGCGTAATTTCATACCATCACAAAATCAAAGTGAAGGTCTTTCTGACATTCATTCAACAAAAAGTGGCGATGAAAATATGAAGAACATTAAAGATAAAAAATCACATGAAGAATATCTTGTGACTGCTTTGGATCATCATTTTAAAGGAATTGAAGATATTTTCGAAAACATTCAATCACGCATAGATGAGATTGTGGAGGAATATCCAACGAGTGAAGCTCTTCATAACAAAGTTAACGAATGGGTGTCATTGATTGAAAAATTCCACCATCAAGCAAAAAAGCACAAGAAAGATAATATTGATTCAACTATGATTGAAACACCATCAAGATTTCTAAATTTGAGCCAAAATGAAGACACTGAAAATCAAATCATTTCAACACCATTGATTTTAAAACGCAATGATGATGATACAAAACGCAATGAGGATAGCTCACCTCTAGTTCAATCATCCAATCCAGAAAAAATCAGTGAGAATGAACCTGCATCTGTTCTGCAAACACACATTGAAAAACCTTCAATGGTACAATCATCATTTAGCGAAGAAACTCCATCATTAATGTTGGAGATTATCAAAAAGACAGATGAAGAAGAAAAAAAATCAAATCAAAAGAAAATTAATGATGATGAGGTACCATCCTTTGATTTGAAAATTTCTCAGTTGTCTTCAAATGTTGATGAAAATGAAGTTGAAGTTGATGCTACTCGACACGGTGAACAAACCGAAATTCAAGCGGAATCTGAAAAAAAAACAATCGAACAAGATGTTCAAATTACTGGAATACAAACAATGTTTGATAGAATTGAAGAACAGGATACTGAAAAGGAAATCAATGATCTACTTCAAAACACATCATTCCTACACCCACAAGAAGATCAGTATAAAACACCTGCAAAATCAGTTCATCAAGAACAACCAACAACTGATATAAGCAAAACAGAAGAAATAATCACAAAGATGGTACGACCAGATCGAGAGAAAAATGTTCCTGAAGTATTTTGTTCACCATATTATCTAAGACAAGTAGCAATGAAGGAAACAAGAACAGCACACGAAAACAACATATCGGGATATGCATTCCATGCAAAAGGAGAAATGATGTAAAAATTCATTTATATACACTAAAACAAAAAAACAAAAAATCAAAATATTATAATTTAATTATTATTATTATATTTTTTTTGCAGGGATACTCTCTTTGAAATTAAAGAACATGCATTTCTATATAGATATGCTGCTGAAACAATGAGGCCAGGATTGGAAATCACCGGAGAAGTAATCAATTGTTGCTCTTATATTTTGAATGAAGAAGAAAAAAGAAGATCAAAAGACAACAAATCTCCACGATTTTTCTGTACTATTCGAATGCTGGTATGATATTTAAAACGCAATTTTTCTTATTCGTATAATGAATTATTTTGAAGTTTGATTGAATTATGTTTAATAAAACGCAATAGAATTTTTATTTCTTTAATAAAACGCAATGATTTCTTTGTTTGAATGATGTTTTATAAAACGCAGCTGTATGTTTTATTAACTTCATAAAACGCAGCTCTATGTTTATTTACCTTCATAAAACGCAATAATATGTTAATTTGTTCTATTTTATACAGGCTTTACCAAATTGTGACAAGGAAGAATCTGAAAATAAAGGAAAGATGATAAAAGCATTCACAATGAACATAGAAAAAATTCTTAAAGGTGCAAAGCTAAAAAGCATAAAGGATTTTAAAATTATCCTTGTCCCGATTCTCCATATACAGCATTTCTTTGTTATATCCTTCAATCTTGAAGAGAAACAAATATTCATCATTGACAACAGTGCGAAAGAAGAAACAAATGAATCTAAATATGGAAATGTCCCTGAAAATACAGTAAGTATTCTTAATTATGCTTTTAAAACACAAATATAAACCACCTAATCTTTTTGTTTTGTTTTTTGTTTTTTTTTTCTATAGAGGGATGCTTTGGCAGCTTACCTTAAATCTGTTGGACATGAAAAAGCAGATGATATAAAGGGAATAATCCCTGTTAGAATGCAGATGAAATGGAGGACACAACATAATGGCATTGATTGTGGTATATTCACAATGCGTCATATGGAATGTTATAATGGAGAACCTGTCGAAAAATGGGATTGTGGGTTTAACGTGGAATATGAAGAACCTGCAAATATCAAGAAGGTTAAAAACAAAAAACCAGTCAACAAGCAGACCGCACAACTTGAAGATTTAAGAAGAAAGTTCATCGCAAAGATATTATTGCACGAAATCAACGAACAAAGAAATTATGTTATTGAAGACTCAAAGACGTTTCGAGACCTCAGTGCGAAACTTAAAAAACAATCTTATGAAACTAGTTTAGATAGGATTAAAGACAGGCTTGCTCTTGCTGGTTTACTTTGATTTTGAAATGATTCTTATTATAAAACGCAATGTTTTTTCATTTATCTTGGTTTTTATATAAATCATTATTTTCTTGATCTTGCTAGTTACTTTGAGTTAAAAATGCTACTTACTATAAAACGCAATGTTTTTTATTTTAAAATACCAGTTATTTTATTGTTATCTTAAAACGCAATATGTATCATTTAAAAATATTAAATCATTATTTTGAAAACAATTTATACAAATATATAAAATTTATAAAACGCAACATTTTAATATATGCTATTGTCTTTTTAAATTATTACAATGTATTAAAATGCTAAAAACTATAAAACGCAATATTTTTTCTAATTATTCATTTCCAAACATATAACGCAATATATTTATAACGCATTGATTTTTTTTTTTAATTTATAAAACACAAAAAACAAATAAAATAAACTGATATCTTAATGACAAGAAATGATTAGACCAAAAGCCTTAAAAAGCCTTTTAGATTCCTGATATAAATACTGTATGTATGATGGAAATATCAATTCAAAGAAAAAAATAAAAAATAATCATTATTATTATTAAGACAAATTGATTCAAATTCCTCTACCAGTAGATTATATAAGAACAGAAACCCTAAACTATTTTCACATTTCTCTCATCATACACCAAAAAACACCAAATACCCAACACACACAAACCCTAAAATGGATAATCAACAACTATCAGTTTGGTGGGTTAAAAGAGGCAATTTCTTTCTTCAGTTCCTTGATGGAAAAAAAATAAAATACCATTCCGTTGCTTCTGTCCTTCAAAACTGCAATGAAAATGTTTTGAAAAGGATGAACGAAATAGGTATACCACCTTCTTGTTACACAGATCAAACAGCCGCACTGTTCAGAATTCTACACAAAAGATATGGTAATCCGAATCAAACAGAAACTGAAGATGCCCAGGTTACATCTTGGGAGTTCATTGAGGAAACTTTCAAAGTTTCAGTGACTTGGGACGATGGTGATGTGGAGATGTATGACCCAAAGGACATATCTACCAGTGAGGATCTAAGTTTTTTGAAGCAGTTATCTGAAATACCAATCATCAACAACTCTGCTAGCAAATTTGCTGAGAAGCTTCAAAACGCAGTACTCTCACAGGTTGAACTTTGGGTTGAATCTGAAAGTGATGAAGAAATCCCTGATGGAAGCTTAGGGTTTTCATCCGATGAAGAAACAAACTTTGATCCATGAAGCTGATCATGCTAGTTATTTTTGTTTATTTTTGTTGTTTGAAAAAATCATCTTTGTTTAGAACTATCATTATCTATATAACGCAATGTTTATTATATCCACTTGAATTTCTTGTTTAATTTTATGTTTAATATGTGTTACAATAAAACGCAATAATGAAAAAAAAACATATTAAAGTATATTGTTCTATCTATAAAACGGAATAACAATATACTGTTATCATAAAACGCAACTTTCCAAAAAAAGCTGACAAGTGATTTGGAAATCCCTTTTGGAAGCTTAGTGTTGTCATCATTTCTTGTTTAATTTGATCTATGATCTATGTTACAATAAAACGCAATAATCAAAAAATACAATTTAAATTATATTGTTCATGTATAAAACGCAATTACAATATATTGTTGGTATGATAAAACGCAATTAACCAAAACATACTGATAAATATGAAGGATATTATAAAACTCAGTAATAAAATGAGATGAAACATATACATCATAAAACGCAATGACAAATTTTTTTTTACTTATTGATATCTGATTTTGTCAGAATTTCTATACATAATTACATTGCATTGCTTGAACCTATAGCATTAGAAGAAACCTTATCTTTACATGTGCGACTGTTATGTCCTTTTTCACCACATACACGGCACGATTTCTGGATCTTTGATGATTTCTGAATTGCAATCTCACGATTTGACTTGATCCTTTTTTGTACACCGCATCCTTTGGTCCTTGTTTTGATCGGCACACGAATAATAGAATCTGATTTTTCTATGTTCCCTCCAATTTCAGCAAATCTTTCTTTGCGACTAGGAGGCGGCGCAGCAACCATAACCTCATCCGCTTTATCAATATAACTTTTAATATGATCCCTGTAACGACACAACTCATCTATATCGCCAACCAGCCTATTAACCACATACTCATTTGCAACAACGATTTCTCTATAAACTTTATCAATTTCACTATTCCTACCAATTTCATCAAACCGAATATTTGAATGATTTGATCCAACAGAAACAACATCTTTCATCCATCTTCTATGAACATATCTTCTAGGAAACTCATTTATATCATCATACCGTAAAACGTAAAATATATGCCGGCATAATATACCAAATTGTTCAAACTGTTTGCAAGAACAACTTATTGTTAATCCATCTTCTTGTTTGCTGTATTGCACCTGTAAATAAGATTAAAAAGCTATATAAAATTAGTGAAATGAAATATAAAACGCAATGAATCTTAATTATAATACAGATAAAAATATATTTTCATATAATGATAAAACGCAATGAAAGATGGAATAATAAAACGCAATAGATATTTAAAAATATATAAATTTATAAAATACCTTCAAAAAAGATGTGCATGGCTGTCTGAAATCCTTTATTTCAAAATATTGAACATCACCCACAATATCAAGAGACTTTGACATACACTTTGTAATGGCAGCATCAATTTCAATCTGAATATCCTTAAAAATTATTTTGGTATATATTTCTGATGCTTGTTTCTCCAATACAAAGTCACTCCAGGGCTTAGACTCAATATACCTTGTATCATGATCATTCCTCCTATGCTCATGCCTTTGAATATCCATTGCAGTCTCAAAATGAGTGAAAAATTCAACAAGTGTACATCTTGGATTGCAAATCTGACCAAAGAAGTAATTCTCGCTTTCACATCTCGACGTAGTACGCATAAGACCAGCCAAATCCTCTCCATGGTAATAAGCAGGAATCCAGTCAAATCGAAGATCGTACATATCTTTTAACCACTCATGATTTTCCAATCCAAAAGTAGACATTATTGAATGCCACTCAGTTTCAAAATCTTCTGGACTAATAGTATCATTCCAAACAACATGAGTCATTCTTGTATTAAAATCAGTGTTTGCTGACAAAACAGGACCAACCTGAATAAAAAAGTAATAATATTATTAAACATAAAACGCAATATTTTAAAAACAATATATTGAAAATGATAAACATAATGAATTGATGGTAAAACGCAATTGTTTTGTAATTCTATTGATAAAAATATTTGGTGATCTTATTGTATAATACATAAAACGCAATAATAAAACAATTAAAATTGCAGTTTGTTATATCATAAAACGCAGTTAATACCTTTGTCTTCAATTTCTCCCATATGTGCCACATACATAACCTATGCCTACTTCTTGAAAGTACATCCTTAATAGCTCTCTTCATTGCAGCATCTTGATCAGTAACAACAACTTTAGGCTCACTTCCAAAAGCATTAACAAAACACCTTAAAAGCCATCTATAAGAATCTGTAGTCTCCGAACCAAGTAATGCACCACCAAATGTGACATTCCTATAATGATTATCAATACCAGTAAATGGAACAAAAACCAAATCATACCTGCATAAAAAAAATTAAAAAAGCATTAGAAAATTAGAACAGCATGTATAACGCAATAGAATATATAACGCAATAAATGAAAAAAAACTTACTTGTTTGATTTATAAGTAGCATCAAAACCAAATATGTCACCAAACACTGTATAATTTTTTTTTTGATTGCTCATCAGCCCAGAAAAGCCCTTTCAATCTTCTATCTTCACCAATAACATAATCACATGTGAAACCAGGACAGCATTCTTTCTTCCTAATAAGACGCCTAACTACCATTTCTGCATCATACTCTCCGATATAAAGATTCAAATCCCTTCTATAATTCTTACAATCAACTTTACTAGCACCAACTTCACCAAAACCACCATACATTGTTTTCATAATATTGAATGCTTTAACAGGTCCAATATTGATTGCAGACAATCCAGATATAAAACTTTCTTTCACATAATCGATACTTCGTGCAGCCGGCAAGAAATGAATATCTTCATCTTCCACAAAGATATGATTATGTTCTTCTTCAAAGTAGTAGATTTTATACATATTATTGTTCTCTAATATTAATTTCACATGAGCATTGCATCCAACTCTTTTTGAACCTCTATTACGTCTAACAATCTTTTTACTATTCTCAACTGAACCAGAATCTATTTCTTTGCTAACATGAAATCCTTCTTTTGAACAGACAATATATCTTATTTTCACTAAACCATCACCATTTTTCCAAGAGGTATTTTTTCTTGCAGAAAAACCTGCAGCAAGTGCATATCTCTGATAAAACGCAAAAGACTCATCAAATGACTTAAAAAACATTCCAACAGCAGGTGTAATGGATCCACTGACTTTAGGTTTGAAAAACTTTCTTCCACTGTTTATGCATACACGTTCCTCCCACTTGGAAATGTTATCTGAAACAATTAAAAAAAACTTTAAAACGCAATTCATCTTACATAATAATGTTTTTATTGATAAACCAAAAAATATATTAATAAAAATTTAAAATTCAAACATTTAAAGTTTATATATAGACTAATATGCATAAAAAGCATAAAAAGCAACACGTTCAGTAAAACGCATCATATGATCTGAAACACTTAACAAATAATCATAAAACGCAATACATCCTATATAATAATGTGTTTAATATTAAATAACAAAAATAAGTTAATAATAATATAAGAAATACAAACCTTTAAGGTTTGTATATGAACTATTATCTAAAAAATCATAAAACGCAATACATTGAGTAAAACGCATAAAATGATGAATAAACAAAACATTGTACAACAATAACAGTTATAGACAATTAAAGCTTTATATAACATAAAAATAAAAGTTTTATATGCATACAATTTAATTAATATCATAAAACGCAACTCTTCACTAAAACGCAATAAATGATGAAGAAAAAAAAAACAAACAAATTATGTTTAATTAAACAACAATAACTATTAAACTTATGAAAAATCAAATATTACTTACAGAACCACGAATTATAAAACGTAAAACAAAGAAATTCAGAAAAATAACAAAATTTTACTCCGAATTGAAGCTAAACATACCAGCAGAGTCTGAAGAAGACATTGAAGTTATCGAATTGACGAACGATACAAGATTAATGTTTGAAAAGAGATGAATTTGCAATCGACGACGATTTAGGGTTACAAAAACTTCAATTATGTTATGAGAGTGATGAACTAAGAAAAGAAGTAATAGAATCTGTAATTGAATTTGAACAAAGATATGATAATGTAAAAAGACGAAAATGCCACCGCGTACAAAAATTTAAAAAAATATGATGAACGGCTAAGATTGCTTCCTATACTTCCTAGCCAAAATAAACTTCCTATTTGATCTTTACCCTATATATATATAATATCCTCTTTAGAATCATTTAATATTTGAAAACTTTCCTTATAAATAGCACCATTCAAATACAATGTATAATGTAATAAATCTGATTTTTACCTAATAATGATTAATACTCTTGATTAAAATATTTATATTTTAGGCGTTTGGTATTTGATTTTATATAAAGAAAAAATGTAATTATAAAATTCTACAATTTATGTAAGATACATGCATGCATTACTTAGCACAATATGAACACAAAGATTCAAGTCAGATGATGTTTGTAACGTACATTATCAAAGTTTGTTTCCATAAAAAAGGGAACAATTTACTAAATGATGAACCTGTTATAGTAATTTATGTAAGATACATACATAAAATAGTTAAATAAAGTATGAAACATAAATTCTCAAGCTTGTTTTCAATAAAGATAGAACAATTCATTAAACATAACTAGTATTTTTTAAATTTAGGTGGGAACACATTTGAATAATCAAAACATAATATTAAAAAAATAGTAACGGTCCCCTTGGACAAGGAAAATATGTTCTTTATCTACTTTTCAAATCCTATATAAAGGGTATATGCATGGCACAATGCATCCAAACACATACAATACTCACTACAAAAAACCATATCGAAGAGCTTGGAAAAATGAAGCAAGAAACCGTTGTTGTGATAGTTGGAGCAGGACCTGCTGGCATTGCAACATCAGCATGTCTCAATCTTCTTTCAATCCCGAACATTGTTCTTGAAAGGGAAGATTGTTATGCATCTTTATGGCAAAAGAAGGCTTACGACCGTTTAAAGCTTCACTTAGCCAAAAAATTTTGTGAACTCCCTCATATGCCATTTCCTTTGTCCACACCAACATTTGTACCAAAAAATATGTTTGTCAAATACTTGAAAAACTATGTTTATCATTTTAATGTAGACCCATTGTACCAACGTAGTGTCGAGAGTGCATGGTATGATAAAAGTGCACAAAAATGGGTGGTTACTGCCAAAAATAGTGTTTCGGGTTTGGTCGAGGAGTACATAAGTGAGTTTCTTGTGGTGGCAACCGGTGAAAATAGTGAAGGCTTTATTCCTAATGTTTATGGCTTAGATACCTTCAAAGGGTTGGTCATCCACTCCATTGAGTATGAAAATGGAAAGAAATTTGGAGACAAGGATGTGCTTGTTGTTGGTGCTGGAAATTCTGGCATGGAAATTGCATACGATTTGTGCAATTGGGGTGCACAAACATCAGTCGTTGTTCGTAGCCCGGTAAACAATTAGCGTTCCCCCGCGTGTTATTTGAATTTGAAAAAGTGGTGTATTAAATTTTGAAAAATGTATTTGGTATATTTTAACATTTCGATTTTTTGTTGTTGTGGCAGACACATGTGCTTTCCAAGGAGTTAGTGCAACTCGGAATGTATTTATTAAAATATATTCCGTGCACTTTTGTGGATAAGATGATTTTAATGTTGAGTAAGTTGTTGTATGGAGATCTTGGTAGGTATGGAATACGAAGGCCACTTAAAGGACCATTCTTGCTTAAAAAAGAAACCGGGAGATCACCTGTTATTGATGTTGGGACAATTTCAAAGATTAGAACAGGAGACATTGAGGTAAACACCGTTATAATGTTTTAATATCAAATGACTTCTAAAGAACAATTAATGATTGCATAATTTTCTTTGTGTCTCTTAAGGTTATGCCGGCTATTAAAGATATACAAGGTGATAGAATCAAATTTACAAATGATCAAGAGAGGCAGTTTGATGCCATTGTCTTTGCTACTGGTTTTAAAAGCACCGTGCGAAAATGGCTCAAGGTAATTCAAGTTGCTACATTTTTGTTTCATAGATTAACCTCTTGTGTTCTTTAATTGTATGTTTTTTTTGTCTATTTCTTCAATCTAGGATGATGGAGGTTTGTTTAACGAGAAAGGAATGCCAAAATACAAAAGCCCTAATCATTGGAAAGGAGAAAACGGTCTCTATTGTGTTGGATTTGCTAGTGCTGGATTATTTGGCATCTCTAATGATGCCAAGAATATCGCTAATGATATCTCCCGTATTGTTGATGATGGGAACTAAGCTTGTATCATGAAAAAAACCGTAACAGTTTAGTGACTTTAATTATGTTCTAAATGCTTATTTCCTTTTAGTTATGAATTAATATCTTTAGATGTTTTTCCTTTTTATACTTTTATTGATAGTAAGGTTTTTCCATACATAGTATTTTGAATTTTTTTTTATCTAACTCAATGATCAATTATATTTACTAAGAAAACATTACCAATATCATATACAAATCAAACTCACTTTAGTAATCTATTATTAGGGTTTAGGAATAGTTTTACATATACAAACATAGACACCTTCTTTTAACATCCGTAAAGGTATTATATATCTATTTACTAGGTTATATCCCATGTATTATGTATTATATAGATTTTATTGTGAAAATTGTTTGCTTGCATAACATAATAAACAAGTAGGTATACTTGATAATCATATCACAAACTTACAATCATTTGCTCAAAGTAATCAATACTCAACCCGTGTCTAAAGTGCTTAACAACTCCCATCACAATCATCAATTACTTAGAAAACTTCATAATTATTTTCACATTGTGAGCTAAATAAGTAATGAATAATTTTCATCATATACATCAAAGAATTTGCTGCATATTTGCGTAAAAATATGCAAAAATATCATTATCACTATAAATCGAATATAAAAGAAAATTCATAAAAAAATGTTTTTTGTGAGTTTAATTTAAAAATATAATTATTTATGAATTAAAGATATATGTGTATTAAGGTTGGATATTAACATAATAATTTTAAAATAAATAATGTTTCTATTCTTAATATTAACCTAATTTTTCTATACTAATAAATGAAAAAAAAATTGACACGTATCAGAGTCTCTGGTATCTTCCCATCTTATTTTTCAATTTATTTTTTCTATTAAATAATAGTTTAATTAAATATAATTTAGATATGGATAATTTTTATCAAACTTTGATTTAATAATCTCATTATCTTATTTTTCAATTTCTTTTTCCTATTAAACAATAGTTTAACTATATATAATTTGGGTAAGGATAATAACTTTTTGAGTAAACTGCCATTTTGGCCCATGTGGTTTGTACATTTTTGCCATTTTAGTCCAAATCTCAAACCTTTTAAATCTGGGTCCCTGTGGTTTCATCTTTATTGCCATTTTAGTCCAAAATTCAAAATCCCCCTTTTTTTGACTGTTCCAAAAAGTTTGAGATTTAGACTAAAATGGCAATAAAAGTGAAACCACATGGACCAAAATGGCAGTTTACTCTTAATTTTGGACTAAAATGGCAATAAAAGTGAAACCACAGAGACCCAGATTTAAAAAGTTTAAGATTTGGACTAAAATGGCAAAAGTGCCTAAACCACAGGGACCAAAATGGCAGTTTACTCTAACTTTTTTTATCAAACATTGAATTAATAATAATATATAATTTGTATTTTAAACTTCTTCGTTGGAGATAGAAGAAGTTGTTTTTTCTTTGTAGAACCATGAAAATATATAACTTTTTATTCTCGTATTAATTAGATTTAGTTGAATTATTTTTTATTACTATTATTATTTAATATTTAATAGGATACAGAAATAAGAATATTATATTATATCAAAAACTTTATGGATCTCTCTTATTTACTTATTTTTTCGCTTATTAATAATCATATAATATTTCATTGGTTCTACTACGTGTAATACACATGTCTCTAAACTAATAACTAATAGAGTGAATTGCAAGTTTTGTCCTTTATCTTTAGGCATTTTGCAAGTTTTGTCCTTTATCTTTAAAGTTGACGAGTTTTGTCCTTTATGTTTGAAAATCAAGCACGTTTTGTCCTTTGGGGCAAAACGTGCCCGATTTTTAAGGACAAAACGTGCTTGATTCTTTAAACATAAAGGACAAAACGTGCTTGATTTTTAAACATAAAGGACAAAACGTGCTTGATTTTTAAGGCCCAAAGGGTAAAACGTGCTTGATTTCAAACATAAAGGACAAAACTCGTCAACTTTAAACATAAATGACAAAACTTGCAAAATGGCCTAAAGATAAAGGACAAAACTTGCAATTCACTCTAACTAATAAAAAAACAAAATTAAAATTTAATAAGTAAATAGTACATCGAATTTATCATTTAAATACATATCTTAACGCTCATATGTGTTAATCGATTATAATATATTTATTTTAACCGTGCAATATACTAGGTATTTTAATGATATAACTATATTGCGTATTATATAAAATTAAATTTATGCAACTCGTGTAAAACACGGGGTTTTAAGCTAGTTTAAAAATAATAGAAAATCAATTTTGATTCAAGACGATTTTTTAGAAAGTTATGGTGTTGAAACGTGAGATTATTTGGATTTTTTGTTAAAAGAGGGATAATTTAATATTGTGAATATATTATTCATATTTAATTAAGTAGAAATTAGTATTTTTATTACTTCGTCATGAACTAATAGCCTTCTTTAAAATATATATATATAATTTAGTTATGAGATAGTATTGTAGATTATTAAATTTGTTAAAATAAATAATTTTATTATAAAATGTTAGTGTTGAGATCGTATTGTAAATTACAAAGTTTGTTAAAATAAGTAATTTAGTTATAAAATATTAATGTAAATGAGTGAGAATCATTGAAATAGGAAAGCATGATTGTAATCAGTAATCATAAATAGATTTTTGAGCTTTGTACTTGGAAATGGAAAAGAATAATGTTAAAAACACTAATGCGTGACAGTGATAAGTGTATGTGTGTGTATATATATATGAGAACCAATTTGAGTTGTGAGAACTAGGCCTTGCACCAGGTTTATTTAAAAAAAACTAAAAAATCTTAAAAAATCATATGTTAAAGAAAAAATAAAAAAATGTCGCATTTAAAAATTTACATTGAATGTAAAATAAATAAAATCGCAGTAAACAAAATTTAAATCAGGCATAAACAAAGTTTACATTACGTGTAACTATTGACTCAACAATTTTATTTGTATTTTTATAGATGTGTTTATAACATTTTCATCTACGCTTGTGTAAAAATGGTGGCCCACCTCGTGCGGGAAGTAGGCCGGTGTTCTCATGGTTCTCACAACTTGTGGTGGTTCTTAATTGAACTCAATCATATATATATAGGACAAAGATCCGTTAGGAACCACCCCTTATTGCGAGAACCGCGAGAACCAGTGTGAACACAAACAGTAATTCCTAAAAAAATCTAAAAAACACCCAAAATTTTTTTTTTTTTTTTTCTATTTTTTTTGAAAAAATCGCAATATTTTGTTAATAAAAAAAAATAAAAAAAAAATAAAAAAAAAATAAAAAATTTCGAGTAACAGTTATCCATGCACATGTGCATATGTATCGTTTCTTTGTCAAATTCCGTAATTCATTACAAATAATAGTCAATTGCACTTTCATTTACACTACCACGTGTAATACACTGCTTTTTACGTTAACAATGTTAGAAATGCACATGTGCATTTATATGTATTAACAGGAAATAAGGTGTTTTGGTACACTACTTTCTCTTTCATCTATCATTCCATCCATAATACACAAGCATGCACATGTGCATTTTTGTCATTTCTTTGACAAATTCCGTAATTCATTACACATATTAGACCATTGCACTTTATTTACACTACCATATGTAATACACTACTTTTTACATTACCAATATTAGAAATGCACATGTGCATTTATATGTATCAACATTAAATAAGGTGTTTTGGTACACCACTTTGAATACACTTTCCTTTTTCATCTATCATACCATCCATAATACACTACCATTACCTCCTACCATCCATAATACAATACCATTACCTCCTACCATCCATAATACAATACCATTAACAATATTTTCACTTTATTACATGTATGTAAACACCATTTATACCATCCAATCAACATATTACATAAAAAATTGACAACTATAACCAAACCATCAACCACTAGATATAACTAACAAAAAAACATGTATATGGGTCTACTTCTCCATTCAAAATCACAAACTTTTTGTACCAAAATACGTTATATCATGGATATACCTAATTATGCACATGTGCATTTTGAATATTGGTAATGTAAAAAGTAGTGTATTACTAATGGTATTGTAAATTAAAGTGCAATTGTCTATTCCTGATAACGTATTACCGAATTTGTTGAAGTAATGATGCATATGCACATGTGCATGGATAACTGTTACTCGAAAAAAAAAGTTTTTTTTTTTTTTTTTTTTTTTATGGTAACGAAATATAGCGATTTTTTATTAAAAAATATTAAAAAAAAAATTTGAGTGCTTTTTTGATTTTTTTTAGATTTTATTTTGTGTTCACATTGGTTCTCGCGGTTCTCGCAATAAGGGTGGTTCTCGCATGAACCTTACCCTATATATATATATATAGAGGCCGGTTAACGTACAAATGCGCTTATCGTACATTACGTACGCTACAATCTCAGCCGTCAGATCATCTTCCCGCATTGAAAATCGCATGTGAAATTGAATTACCACATGCGAAATTGTTACCAACATTATCACATGCGAAATTGAATTACCACATGCGAAATTGTTACAAAAAAAACAACCTGCTATTTCATCAAAATTATCACATGCGAAATTGAATTAACACATGCGAAATTGTTACAAAAAAACAACCTTCTATTTCATCAAAATTATCACATGCGAAATTGAATTACCACATGCGAAATTGTTACAAAAAAACAACCTTCTATTTCATCAAAATTGTCACATGCGAAATTGAATTACCACATGCGAAATTGAATTACCACATGCGAAATTGTTACAAAAAAACACCTGCTATTTCATCAAAATTATCACATGCGAAATTATTACAAAAAAAAAAACAACATGCGATTTTCATTGCGGGAAGATGATCTGACGGCTGAGATTGGCGCGTACGTAATGTACGATAAGGGCATTTGTACAGTACTCTTTACCTATATATATATATATATATATATATATATATATAAAGTGTAAAAAGACATAAAACACTAAAATGTCAACCATAAAACACACAAAAAACCCACAAATAACAAAATGAAGATTACAAAAACATCATACATGTGAGTTGTGTTTTGTGTTTTGGATGAAAAGGCTCTGATTATCAAATAAAAAACATTATTGTGTTTTATATTAATTAGCATGTTGTGTTTTATATCCATAGTTCAATGATTGTGTGTTTGAAGTTTTTATGAACTATTATGGTTTGAATATGGTGTTTTACTAGTCTTCACTCTGTTATTTGTGGGTTTTAGATGTGTGTTTATTGTTGAAATTATATTGTTTTATGACTTTTATACTTTTCAGGAAATTTAGACTTTGTAGCCGAATCCTACCCTACCTTTATTGCGAGAACCATGAGAACCAATGTGAACACAACAAAATAAACCCACCACAAAATCTTAGTGGTTTATGGCTGAGATTGATGCGGTGACATTTTGTAAATAATAGGGGCCTTGGAACTACCAGGAGGGGTAAAATTGGAAGATCCAAACAAAGGTGCACATGCTAATCACATGCCACCCCCCCCCCCATCATATTTAAACGACGATAACTTTTTTATACGTGATTATTTTTTTGAAAAAAATTACACCATAAAACTCAGCGTTTTTTTATCTTTCTAACGCGTATACTATTGATATACTTTTTGAAAAAAAAAATTAACTAGGTTTTATGGAGTTTTTCTGAACCGGGTGTTTTATGGCGTTTTAGACTATGTATTTTCATGGCGTTTTTCTGAACTAGGTGTTTTTATGGCGTTTTAACTAGGTATTTTCATGGCGTTTTTCTGAACCGAGTGTTTTATGGCGTTTTCAACTGAGTTTTTTCATGGCGTTTTTCTGAACTAGGTGTTTTATGGCGTTTTTAACTGGGTATTTTCATGGCATTTTTTCTGAATTGGGGCGTTTTTAACTGGGTATTTTCATGGCATTTTTTCTGAATTGGGTGTTTTTATGGCGTTTTATTTGAACACCCAGTTCATGTGAGTGGGTTTTTTTTGACAATATTACGCTTAGTGTAATTTAGCATCAATGCAACATGTCACCACCAAATTCATTCTCACCGTTCTCACACTTTCACCGTTCTCTCTAAATCCTGACCCTGTATATATGTGTGTGTGTATATATATATATATATATATATGTATATTGTAAATGCACTTTTGTGATAAGTGTTGGATCTCCAATTTTTTAGAGTCTTAAATGAAACTTGTAACAAACTTTATGTTATGTCTGCGTTTATCTTTTGTTCCAAGTTTATGTAATTCCGGATTAGGGTATGTAGTTCCCTAATCCGGATTTGTCTTTATTTGTAGTCCGGACTTAGGTATGTAGTTCCTAGTCCGAGTTTATCATTCAGTTGTATATGTTCGGACTTGAGCTTATGTTGCTCAGTCTGAGTTTGTTAGTTATTGGGCTTTGGCCCTTGTATGTTATCCGGACATGTATTAAATGGGCCTACCTCCCCTTTACTCAACAACTTTGAAGTCACTTCTTAGCCTTTGATCCCCTGGTCACGATTCATAGATTAGAAAAGACATAAGTAAGGAAGATGTCAACCATTAAAATATTAACCAGGGTTGAAAAGTGGTTGCTAATTAAGCAACAGTTCTCATTTGAACCTTATTCCATGAAAAAGAAGTACAATATTGTTATGGTTAAAAGATGAAAAAAGAAATTACCGCTTCTGGTGCAAATCAATATGCTATCTTTTTTGATTGTGTAAGGATTAACCTGAATAGGGAAAATAAACAAAATATTATTGTTTATACAAATTCAATTTTTTTACAACTCATCCTCATCTTTCATTTCCTTGATTAAGGCTTCCAGATCGAGAGTTTTGTGATCGATTGCAATATTTCCATACTCATCAAGATAACTGTAACACCCCGAAAATTTTTGTCCTATAATGTCTTGACACGTGTCATAACATTTGAATGTGTGAAAGAATGTTCTTGAAGGACTAAAGTTGACAAACAATGAAACTGTGTAAATATAAGGGTTCAAAGTGTCAACAATGAATAATTATACGTTACAATAACCCTACATGATGTTTATAACCTTAAACGAATAGATCATGGATCATACGAAACGAATTGTGAAAGAAAGTGAGAGATTACAAACTACAGGGGTTAAATATGCCAACATGTTTAAGTTATACCTCTGAGTGACCTTTTGACAAACCCGAAGCTTTGTAACGATTAATTATGCTCACTAGAATGTACCACAAAAATTTCATGAAGTTTCGTTATCGTCTGAGCAAGTTGTGATAAAATCCGTGTGTGAGGGTTAGAATCGTCAACATTGAAATTTAGGGCTTTTCGGGTGATCACAAAGTTACCCGAGGACTTAACAAAGATGGTATAAGTCTTAAAGCCCCACATGTCAAATATAAAGTCTCAAAATGCAAGAAAACCAAGTGAAAACGACCTTTCGGGGGACCAGGGACTGAAATAGCAATTAATGAAACTTGTTGAGCTGGTCATTTACTCACTCGCGTAGCGCGAGCTTGAGGCCCCTGGCAGTCGCGCTACGCGACTGCCTTGTCTGGGCAGAATGCATGCACAGATGTCCTGCATATCCTCTAACCGACTTCAATCCTAGTTTTTCGAATCTATGGGCTTGCTAAAGTGGTTTTTAGCTATTAGAGGGCATGTGGACTGATCTTGTTCCATCATAGACTCTTGTGGCAACCATCCTTGAATGATCTAAGTTCATAAATATCACCAAGTTTCATCATACAACCACATATCACTTCCTGATCATTTCTGGACCATTCAAGCTGATACCAAGCATTCCAAATCATCCATTAATCACGTGTAAGTATGTCTAACCCTTCTCGATCAAGTTTTGATTCATTTATGACCTAGAAACCAAACCGTCGTAACTACGGTTTGACTTATCGATTAATCACAAATGGTCCAGAGATTTGTCGAATCGAAAGTTCCTACAAGTTGGTAATTATATGGGTTATTAACCCTTAAAAGGGCACCCACTGATTTCAATCTTAACCATGTCGTTTGGTCGAGTCAAACTTCTTCCGAAAAGTCAACAGAAACATTAATCGCATATTTAACGATACGGAAGGCGTGCAATCTGTTTTAACATACATATAACTTGAAAATAAGTATAATAACTTGTCTAAGCTTGTTTGATTCGACAACTTTATGTTTTGAACCGATTCGGAACCGAGAGACGCAAAAGTTTGACTTTTGCTTTGACCTCAGTTCTGACCCGATTTATATAGGTTTAGACATGCCTTAAAGTTCCATTAGGACCTAGTTACATGTTAGTATAATCCTCTGCGTTTATACTACCCGAATCCGTAACTATCCGACGTTTCCGTTAAATGCCTAAATAATGACCATAATGCCCTTATGACCGCAGAACGAGATTTTAGAAAATGTAAAAGTGCAAAAGTCTTTAATACTGACTATTGAACATGTCTGCAAAATTTCACGTCAATCGGAAGTCTAGATTAGGAGTTATGCTTAATGGCGTATTTATAAACATGTTTATTAATTAAACGGCGCCATTAGCGTAAAACCTATCTAAACTCAGTTTTGACACCAAATATTTTACCCACTGATGTTAAATAATATTCTAGGATTTTTAAAGATTTTTAATTATTTTTAGACTGATCATAAGCTTGGATTAGCGCCTTAATTCGGTAAATACCGAATATACCCTTTTAGGCCATAAAATTGAGTTTTACAAATCCTTTTAACGCCAATCCAATTGCTACTGATTTTAAATAATAAATGTAGTGTTTTGAACTTGTTTAAATAATCAGAAAACTCAGAATACTATTTTAAACCGTACGTCGCTTAAAACGGCTTTATACGCGTATTATACGCATAGTTAGGGTTTAAAACTATTTTGACATATAAGACTTATAACCAAATGTTATAATCTGTTAAAATAAACTAAGTTACTGATGTTTTCAGACCCGGTTCACAGAAATGTAATTAATCCCTTTTATAATCTTTAAAATGACCAAAATACCCCTTCGGGGCTTTTTATGAGATTAAACTCGTTTTGGGCATAACGGAAGGTATCCCACTGATATCACAACATATTTAGGGCATGATAACTTAGGAAACCTGTTTAGGACTCTTATGGTTACCCGTTACGCGTCATATGCGTTCGGTTCGGTTTATGTAACTAGTTTACATAAATTGGCCGAAACGGGTCAAGACTTATCAGTTTCGTCTCAAAATCCAGAATGTGTATGAAATACCCATATTAAGCAAGTCTTCAAACTTGTCGGGTCTAAATCACATTCTATCCGGTCTTCGCTTAATCATGCGTTTGAACCGTATCTCCCTCTTGAAAACTAACCGGTCTAAGTCAAGGCTTGATTAAAGACCCGTTAGGATTCTAATAGGTTATTAAAAACCTTCGTTCCAGATTTAGGAGCTCGGTAAAAGCTATCTGTACTTGCTGATTTGATACGGCTGGGATTGAATTTATATTTAAGCTCAGGTAAATACTTTTAACTTATTTTCCCTATACGGGCTTGGGGTACGGTATATAAAATACCGCTTGGTCGGGGCGTTGAATCTTTGATTGAATGAATGATAATGAAAGTATTGAGACGTCTCGTTTAATATTGTTTTGTTTACTTAAAGCCTTTGGGGGGTTAATGACCGTTGTCCCGGATATCCCTGGCATCATTCTACGAATGGCCACGACCTCAGCACCCGGCGTAGGTGTACGCCGTTGGTGTCTCCTAGTTATAGTGGTGTGTCGATTAATCTTTAACCCGGCTCGATCCGGGCTACTGAACGCATAAGGAACATGTAAATCCCTACAAGTATTATATATTTAAATAATTATCCCAAGTTATAAAATATTATTTGTGCCATGTGCATTCAAATCAATCATTTTCTTAAACCCTTTTCAAAATGAGTCGGTTGAATGTATTTACCAGTGTAAACTGACGTATTTTCCCAAAAAGGCTAAAGTGCAGGTACTAATTGGAATTGGCTGGCTACTCCTAGCATCTATAAAGAGTCTCGCAAGCTTAGATGCCTAAAGTCTGTTGAACCATATTATTTTATTTGCGATCCGCCTGTGGATCCTTTACTTCCGTTGTAATACTTTGATGTTACACTATTACGGATTGTAATATATTTATCCTTTTGCTTCCGCTGTGCATTTATATATTGTGTTGTTTGACTATGATGTTGCCAACCACGTCACGTTACTCCCCTACCGGGCCCACCGGTAACACGTGGAAATTTGGGGTGTGACAATAACACTCCCTGTTTGGATCCCATCTTTTTGCTCTCTTTGCTTCCAAATAGATACCAGAAAGTCTAATCATTTTGTTTTCTGAAATCATCTTTCTGTATCTATACTTCTGCTCTTCAGTTCTATCATCTTTCCATGGAATAGGTTCATTTTTCGCCATGAATGCGTAACCAACCGCATCTTCTTCAGGTAGTACCTCTTGACTCCAATCATACCCCTCATCATCGTAAATCACCGCAAGAGCTCTAGATTTCTCTCTGTTGTCTTCAACCTGCTTCAATCTAGGCGGCTCGGATTTATTCTGATGATAGATTACCTTCTTGTAGTAATCATCTCTGAAAGGATTCTCCGACTCATCAGCATAAGCGTTCCGGCATTCTCGTTTGACTTTCTTTGCTTGTTGTGGACACATTTTCAGCAGAAAACGCAGTCTTGGGAGAAGTTGCTTTTGGCATCATGCTCTTTGGATAATACAAATCCAAATTTTGTTGATAAGATGAGTGATTGACTTTGTACGTCTTTTTCAATTCCAGTTCGTGACTTTCAAGTCTCTCAATCACCAAATCTGGTTTCAACTTTTCAGGAGCAATAGTGTTCTTTAACATCAGTGCATAATATCTCCAATCCATCTCGTCTGGTAATGAATCGAACAGTTTGTCAACAAGTTCTTCATCAGAATAATTGATATCATGTCTTGATAATTCCAGCTTCAGATGACCGAACCTTTCTATCATTTTACACACTGACTCATTCTTAAGACAACCAAACATATCAAACTCTTTCCTAAGAAGTTTCTTTTTATTTTTTACAATTTCAGAACTTCCTAGACATTTTGCTCGAAGTTTGCTCCACAGATCTTTTGCATTTGAATAGTCAATCAAGGAAATAATGTCTTCTCGAACAGATTGGAACAACAAAGCCACACATTTCTGTTCAGCTACGAATGATTCAATCTCATCAATAGATGTTAAGGCTTCACCGTTCTTTTTTCCGTTTTCATAACCGTTCTTTAGACTTTTCCAACTTGGAAATGCAAATGCCATCATCCAATCTTCAAACTTTCTGGACCACCGACTGTATTCCTCAATAGCCATTAACTTTGGAGGTTTATTGAACGTTCCGAAAGCACTTTCCGATTCCCAAGCTTCCTTTTTCTTCTCTTTTGGCGGGTTATCATTCACATTGCTTAACGACGTATCATTGTTTCCAGAATCTCCAGCGAACGCGTACATATCGCTAAACGGGTTCATGAAAATATCATCCATCGTGAATATTCCTGCAAAATCAACAAACACTTAGAAAATTTTTAGGTTTTGAAAAATCAGCAAGTTCAAGCGAAATCCTTGAAGTGTAAACAGCTTCAAGCGAAATCAATACTTAAGACAGTTCAAGCTAAATCAAAAAGATACTCTTCAAGCGAAATCTGATCCAAACTGATTTCAAGAGAAATCTACTATTTCGCTTCAACTGACCAAGAAATTCAAGCGAAATCCAAAAGATCAATTTCGCTTCAACTGTTCAAGCGAAATCTAAGACCAGATCTGATTCAAGCGAAATCCATAGTCAATCAATTTCGCTTGAACTATTTCAAGCGAAATCCGAGATAACAAGTCCAACAGATTCAAGCGAAATCCAGCCAATCAATTTCGCTTCAACTGTTCAAGCGAAATCCTTTGTTCTTCAAGCGAAATCGACAGACAAAGACACGTTTCAAGCGAAATCTTCACTATATTTCAAGCGAAATTCGCTGATGTCATCGTTTACGAACAGTTTTCAAGCGAAATGTTAATTTTTTATATGAAATCGATTGATTTTAAGTCCAAATCTTTCAAGGATTAGTTATCACACTAATTCGCTTGTTATATGTCAAATTCAGGTCAGTTTCACCGCTGAAATATGTTCAAATCAGAAAAGTAAGAAAAGATGTGAGTAGAGATAAGAAAATCCGGTAATATCAAGCTGTTATGGTATGAACTCCTCGTCCTGAGCTCTGATACCACTTGTTGGACCGTTCTACGACCTTAAAACGTCAGTTAAGGCAGTTCATCTTTGAGTATGAAGGCGGAATCAACATAAACAAAGTCATAACAGCTATTATCCTTTTAATCCTTCTTTTCTGATTGATATTCGTGCTTTTACAACGTATTCTGATACAAATCCGGCAGCACTTCGTGTCTCATACAATGACCATCTCTTCACAAATGAACCACACAACCCTATATATAACCTATTGATTTCGCTTGAATCAGTTTCAAGCTAAATCATGATTTCGCTTGAACCTGTTCAAGCTAAATCTCTGTTGTTGATTTCGCTTGAACCAGTTCAAGCTAAATCTTGATTTAGCTTGAATCATACAAGAACACTTTCAAGCGAAATCCCTTGATAAACATGTAAAAACCCTAAATAAGACCCTGTTGTGTGTACATTCAACCTATCTAGACACAAGACTTGATTATGACGTAATCAGCAGACATTTAATGCACCAACAACAAATAAATATTATAAGTGTTTGTCTAGCTTGTTATTGGGTATGACTCGACTTAGATCATAACGTACTAGCCACATCAATTTAGTATGTGTCTTGGGCATACAGAGTCCAACAATAACATACAATTTTCACTATTTATTTTGGTAAAAAGGAAAGAAATGTGAAGATCGAAATCCACATAGTTCAAGATTATAACTTATAAGCAATGTTTTAAAAACTGGTTCAAACTGGCCGGTTGAACCATCCGATATAGCCGGTTAAACCGCTCGGTACACCCGGTTGAATTGACCGATACACCCGATTAAACTGTTTCCGAACCAAATCCGGTACGCTATAAAAACCGAATTTTAAAACATTGCGTATAAGTAATAAAACATGTATACAACCCTTTAAAAATAATTTTTTTCTGTTGATGTTTCCGAACCAAATCCGATACGCTATAAAAACCGAATTTTAAAACATTGCGTATAAGTAATAAAACATGTATACAACCCTTTAAAAATAAATTTTTTCTGTTGATACATGAAACACCTCTCCTTCAAATGATGAGGATAAACGCACCACATTTGTAAGCAGTAGACCCCAGATAGGTTTGATAATCCATAAAATGTTGGTGACTCCTAAATAAGCATGTGTTGCAGATGGTTGTAATTTCTGCACATCTTTCTTGTAGTACTTTGTGCCCACCCTAGCAAGAGCTCCACCAAAACTTGATTTATCGCATACAAATTAAACGCATTCATTAAATCTAGCCACATTCTCTACAACAGAGCCATAATCAACAAGCTATACACAACAAAACTTTATATAATAAAAAGTTTAATTAGTTCGAGCGTTTGTGTTTATACCTCTCCAGATCCTCATGTTCTATTGTTGAACAAATCTAACCCGTCTCGTCACCGTTGTCTGAGTTAACCAAATGAAAGAGACCCGTATAAGCCTCATAGCTTTCTGTCACCCCCCTTGACAACCATCTCGGTAACCACCATGTAACCTCCATTTGTCCATCGGCTTGTGGAGGTTCTGTCGTCGGAAACATCACTTGTACTTGTCGTCAAACATCATCACTCCAGCCCTCGTGTAAATCTCTTTTGGTCTCCATAATCCAAGCTAGCCAACCCATCAACAACAACCACCACATTAACCATCACAGTTCATTCCAATACCCATCACTACTGTGCATTACCGTAGGACCACCACCTTAAGCCTAACCATAAAACATTATGGCCGGCGGCCTGCCTTGCCACTGGCAGTTACCTCCTAATCACCGAAATCACTTTACATGTAATCGGTAAAACAAAATTAAGCAATTGGGTCTCAACTTGGCAATAACCATCACCTCAACATCACTATCACGGTCAGAACCCTTGTCAAAAACCAAAAAGCCATCGTCGCCATTAACGCCACCACCGTCATCATTATCGGACCACCGCTAAGCTACACAAACTTACCTATCGATTAAGACCAATTTTCTCAACAAAGAATTAACACCAAATTTACCAATCGATTAACACTTAATCTGTTTTCCTTGTCACAAATCAACCAATTCAGCGAAAAGCATACCACAAACACATATGTATCAACACATTTGCAAACACCGGAAAAACAATAAAAATCAAAGATACAATAAAAACAAAGCTAAGGCTCAAAGTTCCAAAAGAAGCTGGCTGCAAGGTGGGTTGCAGTTCTATACCTACCATCCACCACCCTTGCCGCGCCATCTTTATCAATGATCTATATGAATTTGATACTCATCACAGCCTAACAGCCGTCAGCTTAAACACAGCCAACCACACAAAAATTCCACCAGTAGAAACCCAGTAAGAGAAAGAAGGGTTTGGGGGTTAGGGTTTCAGATTTGCAAGCAGCGGCGACGATGGCGATGGCGGTGGCAGTAGTGGAAGTAACTGTAACACCTCGAAATTTCATGTCCAATATTATGTCGACACGTGTCATGTAAGGCAAAAGTGTTATAAACCCAGATCAAGTTAAAGATGTATGGTAGGATTTAAAAGCGTCAACATGTAAATTAAATACCTCTGAGCAACCTAGTTATGAATCCCAAGACCCTAATCTATATCTGATATACATTCAAATCCGGTTAATACTAGTAATAATTGATTCAAATTGCGAAGATGGGATCCTATGAGAATGTACACGGCAAACCGTTATTCATGACCCTTTTCAAAAAGAATCCAAGACAATTCTAAAACATGGCAAGGTGGTCATAACTGTTCAGGCATGATCAAGTGGTCCCATACCAATATTAAAAGCATAAGACTCGAAGACATAAAGGTTGCATGATCAAAGCCTAATAATTTACAAAATTTTGTCTTCAGCTCATCGGTTACGGACCATATGGGCTTAGCCTTACGGTCCGCAAGGATGTCATCAGGGCGAAATAAACCAAGGAAGGTTACGGACCGCAAAGCCATTGTCTTACGGTCCGTAATAGGTACTTACGGACCGCAAGACTATTAGCTTACGGTCCGTATGCGATCGCTAGCATCAGAAACTTGACAGGTGCCTGTTATAACAAGTTTAACCGACTTACATTGCTAGTTTTCAATACCATGTGCGGAACAAACTTGTTTTTAGGCTCTAGGAACACATGTATTGATCAGGGATCACCTCATAGGCTTGTTTGTCATGATCATGATGAATCAAAAGCACTATATAAAGTCCCACATTGTTGCAACTTTGATCATTCACTCATAACTCAACTTCTGGAGCTTTTGGGAGTTCAAGATCAGTTCCTAAGCATCTCTAGTCGTAATTAGGATTTCGGTAAGTATCCTTAACCTTGCTTAATCGTGTTTTACTTAGTTAATTAGCTTAAAGTCAAACCGTCGTAATTAAGGTTTGACTTATCGATTAATCAATAATGGTCTGGTGTTTAGCCAAATTGAAAGTAGTTATAAGTTGGTAATTTGGTGGGAAATAAACCCTTAAAAGGGTACCCTCTGATTCCCGCTCTAACTAGGTCAAATGTCGGGTCAAACTTAATCCGAAAAAGTCAACAGAATCTAAATTTTCGAATTAACGCATAATTAACAATGTAGAAGACGTGTAACCTGTTTTGCCACTCATATAACTTGGTATTCAATGCAAGAACATGTCTAAGCATGTCCGACCCGACAATTTTCAGTTAGGGACCGGTTCGAAACCGAAAGTCGCATACTTTGACCACTGCCTTGACTTTCAGTTCTGACCCATATTAGCATGATTTAGAAATGCCTAAGAGTTTCATTAGGACTGGGTTACATGATAATATAACCCTCTGTGATTGGCTCGTTGATTGTTCGATTCGTTTACACGTTTCCGTTAATTGCTTAATGTTGACCATAATGCCCTTTTGACCATAAAACGAGATTTTTGGAAATGTGAAAGAACAATAATCTTTGTTACTGATTTATAAACATGTACCTAAATTTTTACATCAGTTGGAGGTCTAGATTAGGAGTTATGCTCAATAGCGCACTTGACAAGCTTTTTATTAATTAAACGGTGTAATTAGCATAAAGCCTATCTAAACCCAATTTTTGACACCAAACCTTTTACCCACTGATGTAATATAATATTTTAGGATTTTTAAAGATTTTTAATTATTTTTTTAAACTGATCATAACCTAAGGTTATTGCCTTGATTCGGTAAATACCGATTATACCCTTTTTGCTTATAAAATGAGTTTTACAAAACATTTAGACACCAAACCTTTGGCTACTGATTTTATATGATAAATGAAGTATGATAAACTTTATAAACTGATCAGAAAACCCAGATTTCCAGTTATGACCCGGAAATCGCTTAAAACGGCTTTTTACGCGTATTAAACACATAGTATGGGTTTAAAACCATTTTGGCATATAAGACTTATCACCAACTGATATGACCTATTAAATTAAGTTGTTTTACTGATTATTTCAGACCCAAACCTCAGAATTTTAATTAATCTCTTTTATAATCTTGTAAATGACCAAAATACCCCTACGGGGCTTGAAATGAGATTAAACTCGTTTTGGGCATAATGGAAGGTATCCTACTGATATCACAACATATTTAAAGCATATTAACTTAGGAAACCTGTTCATGACTCTTTCGGTTACCCGTTATGCGTTATTAGCATTCGGTTCGGTTTATGTAACTAGTTTGCATAAATTAGCCGAAACGGGTCGAACCTTATCATTTTTATCTCAAAATTCAGAATGTGTTTAGTTTACCCATATTATACAAGTCTTCAAACTTGTCGGGTATAAATCACATTCTATTCCGGTCTTCGCTTAATCATGCGTTCGAATCGTATCTTCCTTTAAAACTAACCGGTCTAAGTTTAGGCTTAATTAAAGACCCGTTAGGATTCTAATAGGTTATTATAAACCTTCGTTCCATAATAGGAGACCCGGTAAAAGCTGCGTGCACTTGCTTGTTGTGATTATTACTTTCAAAGGTAAATACTTTTAACTTATTTTCCCTATACGGACTTGGGATATGGTATATAAAATACCACTAGGTCGGGCATTGAATCTTTAATCGAATGGTGGTTAATTCAGTGAAATGACCCGTTTAAATTGTTTTGTTGCTTAAAGCCTTTGGGGGGTTAATGACCATGTCCCGGATATCATTGGCATCATTTTACGAAATGGCCACGACCTAAGCACGGAGTGTAGGCGTACACCCGACGGTGCATAAATAAATAATAAGGTATAACCGCCGGTTTCGGGAATAAACCGTCGCGGGACTATATCATGTGGTGTGTCTATTAAGCTCTAACTCGGTGTCAACCCGGGCTACTGAACGCATAAGAAATATGTAATTCTTTTACAAGATTATATTCAAATAATTATCCAAAGTTATAAAATGTTTGTGCCTTGTGCATTTAAATCAACTTTCTAAACCTTTTCAAAAATGAGTCAGTTGATTGTATCTACCAGTGTAAACTGACGTATTTTTTCCCAAAAAGATTAAGTGCAGGTACTACTCGAAATAGGTTGGCTTTCTCCTTAGCATCAAATAAGAGTCTCACAAGCTTGGATGCATTTCAGTCTGTTGAATAATGTTTCTTTTTATTTGATCCATCCTGTGGATTATTTTCAACTATTTTGTGATACTTAATATTACAATTTTATTCGGTTGAAATGAATCTATCTTTTGCTTCCGCTGTGCATTTAAATATTGTGTTGTTTGACTATAATGATATCAACTACGTCACGATACTCCCCCACCGGGCCCATCGGTAATACGTGGAAATATCGGGGTGTGACAGTAACCGACAATGGTAAGGCAGTGGTCACAGCTAACCACACAAATGAAACGCTATAAACCATCACCACCACCATCATCAGTGAGGTGTGTAACCGGGTGAGAAGGACGGTCGGAGGCCATGGCCGGCGACTCCTCATTTGCCTAGTCCTCAGATGAAAATGCCTGCTGCTGGATGTTGAACAGAGAAAGAAAAAAAAGGGAAAAAAGGGGCAAACGAACGTGTGGCTGATTTGGTGATGAGGCTATCACCGCCAAAAAGGGGCCAATCAGGCCTCACCACCGCAAAATGGCCCAATGAATAGTGGCCAGCAGCTGTCAGGCACTATTCATTTCACTTGCTCCATTAATAGATATTAATTAATTAATAATTAGGAGTGATTTGATTAGGATAGGTAGCTTGGTTATCAAGTGATATTTAGTATAAATAGCCAAATAGGGGTTTATGAGTCTTGTAATGTGTGGTGGTTTGATTTCAATAAAGAAGAGAAGAGTCGTGAGTGCGTTTCTCACAATATTCGGTGTTCGTTTGTTGTTTGTGATTCGATTGTTCCAACAATTGGTATCAGAGTGCATACGATTAAAGACCTGTTGAATCGCCATCAAAGAAAATTGAGCATGTGACAAGTTCAAAAAGTTGTTGGTTTGTTACGAAGTTGCTGAAATTCAATCAGTGAGAGCTTGAATTGTGAAAGCGATTGTGAAGTTTCAAACAAAGTGTTGTGCGAGTCAACCACGAAAAAAATCGATCGGAGCGAGTCCATCAACTGAAAGTCCATTCACTTGCGATGGGTGTGGAGTTACCTGAGCGATTGGGGGTGGTATGCTGTGATACGGGTGTTTACCTGGGCAATTTGGGGGTGGTACGGTGTGATACCAGTGAAGAACAGAACGATTTGGTCAATCCGTGATAGATTGAATTAAAAAGGAAGAGACAAGTGTTTTTTTTTGTTTGCGATTGGATAAACCTGAGAAGCGGCCAAGGTGTTGTTGTGTTGTGTTTTCGAAATTTAGTTGGTGTATTTATCTAATTAGGAGTCATTATTAGATTAGGATAGGTAGCTTGGTTATCAAGTAATATTTAGTATAAATAGGGGTTTATGAGTCTTGTAATGTGTGGTGGTTTGATTTTAATAAAAAAAAGAAAAGAATCGCTAGTGCGTTTCGCACAATATCAATATATGGTGTTCATTTGTTGTTTGTTATGTGATTGTTCCAACACAGATTATATGTATTAGACACTAAAAGAACCCAATCTTCTCACGTCTCTCAATTAGCCTAGTGCTTCTCACACGATACTAAGGGGTTGTTTGTTTACCTCTTAATGAGACTCTTAATGGTTCAGACCTCTTACTGGTTCAGCACTTAATGGTTCAGACTGTTTGTTTCACGAGCAGATGTCTGAATGATTCAGACATTTGCCTCTGAATGGTTAAGCATTATACTGAGTCTGAATGGTTAAGACCTCTAATGTGAATTTGTCAGACATTTGCCTCTGAACGGTTAAAAATAATTCAGACATTTTAGGTATGTCAACTTAATGACTTAAACGTTCAAACATACTACATGAAAAGGGACTCATAGTTTTTTTTTTTCATTAAAGTTATGTACTTATTACCAAAAGACCAATGTGAAAATTATAACCTGAAAATCTTTAGCAACAGCCTGTGATAGTAAAAACAAAGTCAAGTTAACAACAATTCCATCAATTTCTTTGGCATCTTCGTACTTTACGTAAATCTAACATTGGTAGAACTTCTTGAGGTAACTTACACCCCATTCTTGTCCAATTAATTTATTTTTCCCAATCTCATGATATTTGTATATATACTATATAGATATGAATTTACTTTTGTATTAACTTTTAGCAATTTCTTATGTGTTAAACTAGCTACACGTAAACATCAAACCAAGAATCAATATATGTACAACGAATACATATAAACAAGTTATGGCAAATGCATAAAAACTAAAAAGTAACATTAAAATATCATATATTATATGCAGTTTTAATTTATACAAAAACATTATTTTTTCAACTAACCGTACTACACTTCGGGCAAACCACAAATTCTTACTTCAAATATACAATGATATGGATTCATAGTCAAATGATATTGTGTGATGCTAAAATCTCTCCCTCTATTATTGATGGTTTTAGTGTGTAAACTTTTGATTCACTTTCACTAATGCGTAATGTCAAGCTAACAATAGGTTTTTTAAAAACAATCATATTCTACAATTTCAAAACAATAGGTTTTTTTCTAAAAACAATCATATTCTACTTTCAAAAAAAATCATATTCTACAATTTCATATATCCGAAATATCGAAACCGAATCCAAACCCGAAACCGGATCCGAAATATCCAAAATTCCAAATCCGAATTATCCGAATAAATTCGGATTCGGATTCGGATAGAAATTCTGAAAATTTTTGGATATTTCGGACATTCAATATCCGAAAATATTAAATACTAATTTTTATTTTTAAATATATATAACAATAAAGAGTAAATTGCCATTTTAGTCCCTGAGTTTTGTCCAAATTTGCCATTTTGATCCAAATAGTTTTTTTTTACGCCTATGGGTCCCTGACTTTTCCATTTTGTTGCCATTTTGATCATTTTGTCTAACTCCATCCAACTCCATCCAATTTTGTCTAACTCCATCCAAAAACCCAGTTTGTACAAAGTCACTAATGTTTTCAGTTGCCATTTTGATCCAATTCCAAAAAATCAAAAAAATTCCAAAAAATCTAAAAATAAAAAAATTCAAAAAAATAATAAAAATTCAAAAAAATCTAAAAATAAAAAAAATTCTAAAAAATCATAAAAATTCTAAAAAATCCAAAAAATCATTAAATGTTTCGGCACGAACCGTTTCGAACCGAACCGTTTCGACCCGTACCGTATCGAACGGTACCGTTTCGACCCGTACCGTATCGAACCGTACCGTTTCGAACCGTACCGTATCGAACCGAACCGTTTCGACCCGTACCGTATCGAACCGTACCGTATCGAACCGAACCGTTTCGACCCGTACCGTTTCGACCCGTACCGTATCGAACCGAACCGTTTCGACCCGTACCGTATCGAAACGGTTCGGTTCGATACGGTACGGGTCGAAACGGTACCGTTCGAAACGGTTCGGTTCGAAACGGTACGGGTCGAAACGGTACGGGTCGAAACGGTACGGGTCGAAACGGTACGGGTCGAAACGGTACGGTTCGAAACGGTACGGGTCGAAACGGTACGGGTCGAAACGGTTCGGTTCGATACGGTACGGGTCGAAACGGTTCGGTTCGATACGGTACGGTTCGAAACGGTACGGGTCGAAACGGTACGGGTCGAAACGGTACGGGTCGAAACGGTTCGGTTCGATACGGTACGGGTCGAAACGGTTCGGTTCGATACGGTACGGTACGGTTCGAAACGGTACGGGTCGAAACGGTACGGGTCGAAACGGTTCGGTTCGATACGGCACGGGTCGAAACGGTTCGGTTCGATACGGCACGGGTCGAAACGGTTCGGTTCGATACGGTACGGGTCGAAACGGTACGGGTCGAAACGGTACGGGTCGAAACGGTACGGGTCGAAACGGTTCGGTTCGATACGGTACGGGTCGAAACGGTTCGGTTCGATACGGTAAACGGTACGGGTCGAAACGGTACGGGTCGAAACGGTACGGGTCGAAACGGTACGGGTCGAAACGGTTCGGTTCGATACGGTACGGGTCGAAACGGTTCGGTTCGATACGGTACGGTTCGAAACGGTACGGTTCGATACGGTACGGGTCGAAACGGTACCGTTCGATACGGTACGGGTCGAAACGGTTCGGTTTGAAACGGTACGGTTCGGTTTGAAACGGTACGGTTCGAAACGGTTCGTGCCGAAACATTTAATGATTTTTTGGATATTTTAGAATTTTTATGATTTTTAGATTTTTTTGAATTTTTTAGAATTTTTATGATTTTTTTGAATTTTTTTGATTTTTTGATTTTTAGATTTTTTGGAATTTTTTTGATTTTTTGGAATTGGATCAAAATGGCAACTGAAAACATTAGTGACTATGTACAAACTGGGTTTTTGGATGGAGTTAGACAAAATTGGATGGAGTTGGATGGAGTTAGACAAAATGATCAAAATGGCAACAAAATGGAAAAGTCAGGGACCCATAGGCGAAAAAAAAACTATTTGGATCAAAATGGCAAATTTAGACAAAACTCAGGGACTAAAATGGCAATTTACTCAACAATAAATGAAAACCCTAGTTCTTCCTTATCCACACTCCAGCCCCTTTCACTCAAACTTTTCACCTTCACCACTCATTCCAAACCCTCACATCTCAGCCCTTGTTCTACTTCTTCGCCATATGCAACAATTTTGCAAGAACACATTCCAGATTCGCTTCGTCGTTCAAACTTGATTCCGAACCAGTCTAGAGTCGAGACATTCCTGATTCACTCGACCCTAAACATCACGAGCGTATCCAGAAATCAACTTATATAATAGTCGAGACATTCCAGATTTGTTCTTTTTAGCTTCAAAGCTTCTAATTTTGTTGATTAAAGTTTGGTTTTGAATTTTTTTTTATTTCTGATTTGTTCTTGTTTTATTTTTATCCATTTTCAGAATATATGAACTGGGGTTGGTTCCGGTACAAACCATATTTATCCTACAAACCGTAAGAACAGATCTTAGCACTTAAAAAAATTAAATTAGCACATAGCAAAACAATACATACATAAAATTAGCACTTTTGAATTATATTAGCACATGAAAATTAATCAAGATAATTGATTTTAGCACATATTTGAATGATATCAGCATTTTTCTTGATCAACACATTGAAAACAAAAGGAATATCCAAATAAAGAATTAATTGCTTGGTAGCATATTTATAGGGAATTCAATATAATTGATATTATTTAGGATATTATTTTATCATTTATCTATAATTGGTTGGATGCCACGTGACACTTTTTAAATGGTTCTTACAGTTTGTATGCGAAATGTGGTTTGTATTTGATCCTATTCCTATATGAACTAGTGTCTGATTTGTTAATGTTTTGTTTGGATTCATTATATGAACCACTAAACCTTTACTGCAAATCACCTATTCACATTTGCTTGATGGATTTGTTACAGTTCCACATTTGCATCATTATATGAAACCATAAATCTTTATGTTGAAATGATTATTTTAGAATATTGGATATTCGTTTGATTATCCGTATCCGTATCCGCAATTTCGGATACGGATTCGGATAGCAAAATTGACTATCTGAAATTTTCGGATATCCGAAATTCTATCCGATTTTGAACACCACTACTCGTTGTATTTGTAGTTGTAATATGCAAAAGACATATAATTGAACATTAATAACAGATATTAGACTATGGGGTATGGGGCGGGGGTTGGGTACAAACGCCCAATTCACCACCCCGGGTGGGATTGGGTTTCGGTGTGGCCCCTTGGGCGAGGGTTTCAGCCCGGGTGTTGGGCGTGCCTAGCGGGCTTCCATGGCCGGCTTTCATTGGCTGGTTGGCTAGGTCATAGCGGCTATGTTTAAATTTAAAAAAAATAACCGTTTGGCCAAGCCAAACGGTTCACCCAACTCACTATAAAACCCCCCACCCCACCACCTGTCCACATCGCTACCCCAACCCTTCAATCCACCTACCCGAACCCGCTACCCACACTTGATCAATGGCCTCTTGGACGCACGAGGAAGAGCTCGCACTTGTCACGAGCGTCGTGGACGCGATGAAGGGCCGCCAACCCGGTGAGACCCGTTACTGGCTGAAAGCTTTCGTTAGCTACCGGCACAACGTGGGGAACGACCGGCACAATTTAAATGCGTGCCGACACAAGTGGCACGAGCTACGACCGAAGCTCGACCGTTTTATAGCCTACTACGACAGCGTCCCGGGCGGTGATATAAGTCACGAAGACCAGGTGGCGGTGGCCAACATCGAGTTCCGGGGCAAGGAGCGGAAGTCGTTTGACAAGCTCGCCCTGTTCGAAATCTACCTAATGCTTTAGGGGTTTTTTTTTTTTTTTTTTTTGTAATTCTTTTTTTTTGTAGAATTTTGTAATTTTTAGAAAGTTTTAATAATAATTTTAGGCTTTTTTTTTTAATTTTGTGTGTATTCTTTAATTTTAGTCTTTTTTTTTTAATTTTTATAAAACTGACCAACCCACGCGTGCTAGCCCCGCCCCGCCATACCAACCCAACACGTCACTCACCAACGGAGGGGCTCAAAGTCCACGTGTCAACACATGCCCCAAACCCCCGCCCCAACATACCCCACGGTCTTAATAACAAAAATCATAAAAGTGTTAAGTGTCAACTTTATAATTCAACATAACTTTTCGTAACTTATATGTTTAGTATGATTGGTAGTTTTAGAATTTTAAAAGTTTAGAACTATATTTGTTAAGTTAACTTAAATCACCAAATTTATTTGACTAAAAACGTTAAAATTCCGATTTATATTATAGTTTTGCAGTTAATTATAAATTTCATATTTTTGCTTCGGTAAATGCAAAAATATTTGTCATTATATTATAACTATAACATTTACCAATACGGATAAACAGTGTTTTATTAATTTTTTTTTCCTTTTTTTCTTTTTTCCTTTTTGTTTTCTTTTTGTCTTTTCTTTTTTTATTTTTATAGTTTTTATTTTCTTTTTGACTTTTTTTCCTATATCTTTTCTCTTTTTGTTTTTTTATTATATGAATAATGGTTGTCACCTATTACTTTTAGTTTTGAGTTAATTACTGTTTTCGTCCTTGTGGTTTGTCAAAAAACACTATTTCAGTCCATTAGTTTAAAAAATGCGATTTCAGCCCCTGTGGTTTCACTTTCGTAACCATTTCAGTCCACCTCGTAACCATTTCAGTCCCTGTACTAACAGAATAAATGGATTGAAATGGTTACGAAAGTGAAACCACGTGGACTGAAATGGTTACGAAAGTGAAACCACAGGGACTGAAATTGCAATTTTTAAACTAATGGACTGAAATAGTGATTTTTGACAAACTACAGGGACGAAAACAGTAATTAGCTCTTTAGTTTTCTTCCATGCTTCAACTTTTCTTTTATATTTTTGAGCTTTTTTTTATACTTTTGTGATTTCTTTTATCTTTTGCTTTTGATTTATAGTTTTGTATTCTTTTACCTCTTAGCTTTTAGCGTTGACACTTATAACCCTTTAACTTTATAAAAACTTTGTAATCAAGTTTTACGTGTTTTTTTATTTACGTGTTGTTATAAATTAAAACTGATTTGCGTTATTTTGCGTTTAGACGTAAATTTTTCGCGGAAATGAGTTGGGTCAAGTATAATATGTTCTCATCCTTATAATTATGTACACTTTTTGTTAGTCTATATTTTAACGTAATTTTTTTGGAAAATGAGTCGGGTCAAATATAACACACTTTCGCGCTTATTTTTATTTACGTTTTCAATTTCTCTACGTTTTGACTTAAATTTTGTTCGGAAACGAGTAGAGTAAAATATAATATGTTTTCATTAGACGGTATAAATTCGACTCACTTTGCTTTTTGACATTGCTTCAACGCGCCGTAACTATTTTCTTACGTGCTTATTTTATTCCATGTGTCGGTATAAATTCAAGTTGGTTTACCTTTCGATGTAATTTTTTTTCTTCAGAATATGTGAAGTCAAATGTAACACGTTTGTATGCTTATTTTTATGTACTTTTTTTTTTCCTTCTTGATTTTTTTCTAGACTTTATTATTTCTATTTCTATATTTTTATTTATGTTTAGTGTTTTAGATTTATTTTCATTTTTTATTGAAGTTATATTTAAGATAACGTTTAACTTTTCATTTACAATTAATTTAAAATCAGCCTATCTCGCTGTTCAATTTAAATTTATTTTTATGGTTTTCGATCGATGTAAAAAATGTGTCAATATCCTTTTGAGTTTATTTCTTTCGGTTGGTTGTTATATTGAACCAGAATAGATATCGAACGAAACCCCGCAGCGTAGCGCGGGTAATCTCACTAGTTTTTTTTAACAAAATAAAAATATTGAATATAACATTTATTATAAATTCACAACTATTACATTATCGGTTTTAAAGTTTGCTACAATAAATGCAAGAATGTTGATCAAAATTGTAAAAAATTAAATGTCAAATATAATATTTATTAAATATCCATACGTACACAACCGATAGTTTGATACATTAATATCAAAATATATATTCATTAAAAAGGTTTCAGTTAAGAGAACTATAACTAAAGAGACATGTCTATTTAAATGAATCAAACATGAGTCGTCCGTAAAACAAAAACATTCTAAAACTCCACGGTGAAGCATTTCAGTGTTTGAACATAAACATGGCTAAGTCTACATATTTTTGCTTGGTGCTAGCTACTCATTATAGTTATTACAGGTTTGTTAATCAGTTCTTGTGCTAGTTTTATCAATATATCTTTTTACAGGTTAAGAATAACACATACATATATATGTATGTTTGTACTAATTCAGAATAAGAATAACACATACATCTATATACGCACATAAATCATTATTTGGAAAGTATGGAGGGGGGTTTGCGTTCATTTAAATATGCAAGTTTATACATAATATACTTTAACAGGGGACATATGCATTATTGTAATGTGTTAGATATATTAGGGATGAGCATGTGGTACCGGATACCGATACCATACCGATACCATCCCGATACCGTACCGTACCGATACCATATCGCTTGTATTCGGTATCGGTATCGATATTACGTTTTACCATTTTTCGGGATCGGGATTTTGCGGGATCGGTACCGGTATTTTTCGGTAATACCGAATTAATACCGATTGTGAGGTTAGCTTTAAATAAAAGCCAAATATAAAAGCCAGAAGTTGTTTCATTTACTTTAAATAACCAAACAAAAAATTTTCTATTAATAAATGTATCCAATGCGGTCATCTTCTTGCAGCTTGACCTTCAAATTGTCGCTGGTGAAACAATTGATACGAATTTTAAAAATTTCTGCAGTGACCCCCGAGTTGAAAAATTCATCAGTGCTTAATAATATTACATTCGCACGCATGCGATCCTTATGTACACCAATTTTCAAAGTCTGTATACTATATATGATGATGATGATACTTTTGAACCAGAATGGTGTGTTGCATATCCGACTATCTGTACAACTTCACCTTCGGCAAAAGCCCATCATGTGCTGATACCAGAATATTTGTAAAACTTTAAAAAGTATATAAATTGATATAAATTCAAACCAAATTTCTTTTCGTGAGGCTTTCCCGCTTTATTCTTGCTTATAAATTATTAAAAAAGTAAGAATTCGGTATTTTTCGGTATTATACCGAAAAACCGGTACCGATACCGGTACCATACCGATACCATACCGCTTGTATTCGGGATCGGGATCAATTTTTGAGGAAAATCGGGATCGGTATTGTCGGGATCGGTATCGGTTCGGTATCGGTTCGATACCGTGCTCATCCCTAAGGCTATGGGGTGTGGATGGGGCTCCATGGGGCTTTATAGGTGACACGTAGGATACACGTGTACCATAGAGCCCCCCTTTAATTTGGAGGGTGTGGATGGAGCCCCTGTTAAACAAAATTAAAAAAAAAAAAAAAATTGATTGGTTTAAAACTAATAGGTCCCACCTGAATTCGCGTTAAAGCTCGTTACCACGATGGCGGGGCTTCAATGGCGCCCCCGCTATAGCGCCCGGGGTGTGGTTAAAAGTGGAGGGGGACGCTATGGTGGTGTAGCTGGCGGAAGGGTGGCGCCCCACACCCTCCAGCCTAAGATGTATACTATAGTGTACCGTGGCAAGGGCAGTATTGAAATTGTAGTAAAGTTAAACACATTCTTGTAATATTATCGACACATGTTTCATTACGAACATCATTTTTATAATATACAATACCATTACCAAGTTTAATAGAATAAAAATATTTATTTATAGCATATTTTGAAAATAAAAATAATGACTGTATATAAAAGTTATTTGAAACTAAAAAATAAGAGAAAAATGCCCGGATAGTCCATGTGGTTTCACCTTTTTTCACCTATAGTCCCTATCTTTCTAAAATGACCTGGATAGTCCCCAAGGTTTACCGTTTTGTTCTCGGATAGTCCCTGGGTCTAACTTCAGTTACTTTTCTCTGTTAAGTGGCTGTTAAGAGGGTGTGAAATGACAAAAATACCCTTTCCTTAAAAGGCCAAACCACAGGGACTATTCGGACATTTTTCTCTTTTTATTTATAATTCCCTACCACATTCATTCTTCATCATCAGTTCATCACCTTCAGACCCTTTTCTCTCTCTCTAAACCACCATCTCCTTCATCTCCACCACCACCATAAAACACCACCGCCTGTCAACACCTCCATCACCAACCCATCATCCTCGTCGTCTCTCACCGCCAAGCCACCACTGCCACAACCACCATCATCCGCCACCACCACCTTCATCACCGTAATCAGCCACCACCGCCTCCTCCACCCACTGTGCCTTCTTCCATGTGTAAACCCTTGAAATCGCCATGTGATTTCATTTCAGAAGTTCTTGTTCAATCGGTACGAATGCCACTCAAAAACTATAGGGCTTTTATTCAGGCCATGAATACGAGTAGAATGGTATAATTTTCACCTCAAATCGGTGCCGATTTGACAGTCCGGCGGTTGAAGACGGCCGGTGGTTGAAGTGTGAAGAGGATGGAGGTGGGCAGCGGCTGATGTGTGGAAGGCCGGTTCAGGTTGGAGGCGGAGATGGAGGTGATGAGTCCGGCGGTAACATCTGAACTCGTCATCTACTTCGTCTCGTTTTTCAGTGTGTTTCGTGAATTCTGGTTAAAGTGTTGTTCTGCAAGTAGATCTGAATCAATATATTGTTGTTTTTGTCCGAAGAAATTAGAGTTGCAATAGAACTGATTAAAAAAGAAGTTGCAGATTTGCTCGATTCAGTTGTTTGGTGATGAGTTGTTTGAAGAGTTTTTATTGAGTGTCTGTTCAAGGTTTATAGATTTTGGATTGTTTCAACAGTTAAAATTCAACTGAAAGTTTAATTACATTGATCATATTGTCTAAATCAACTATAAATCATTGAACAAAATCTGAGTTTCAGTCATATATGTAACACCTCGAAAACGGGTTTGGTAATTAAACCCCGTTAATACTAAAGACGGGGAAAATACAGTTAGTGGTAAAATTTAACCCGATAAATATTAGGACTCAAATAAATAAACCTAATATTAATAAAAAAATAAGAATAAACGCTTCGAGAAAACAAAGTTTATAAGAAACTCGAGTTAACGAGACTTAAAAATAAAATGGGTTATGACTCCCCCGAAAACCACTAAGTAACTAGGAATATTAACCTAGTAAGTTAAGTGTGGTTAAAACAATATGGAAAACTCTTAAATCATAAAGGAAACAATAATTGAGGGACTAGAATGGCTAAATTGGAAACTTGAGTTATTAGTAAACAAAATAAACTCCAAACACTCACCTAAGTGAGTGCCTAGATCGATCAGAACACAGGAGCGACCAAGAGCTCCTCTCCAAACCCTAGCTCACTAAAATTTGATCAATTGGAGGTTCAATTCAGTCCCAAATCAAATTCTAATCACGAATTAGTGATCACCTCGCTGAAAAGATCATAAGGTATGCAAAATTTTGATGTTTTGATTCATCTTAAATTCTAGGTTAATGATGAAAAGTCGAAATTTAGCTTGATTGTGTCATGCATGAACAAGATTAGAAGGGATATGGTGTCTAGGGATGAACCCTAGGTGAAATCTTGTTAAAATATTTCATGTTAATTATAGAGTTCATAATCACCATTGTAGGTGATTAATGAACTTGAAGAAAACTTGATAGACCCTAGAATTATGACCTTGCTCTAGCATAATCCGAATTTAAGAGTAAATTTCAGAAATATGGATGTAAGACTTGTGTAGAATTGTCTAATCGAAGTTAATTTAGATGATAATTACAAGTCATAAACTTGGTTTTGATGATATAAAAATCTGACCCGCTAGGTGTTTGATGAAATGCCTAAGTGAGGATTAAAATGCTTAAAGTTGGGTAAAAACGCAGATTTGATTATTATAAAGAATTATGCGTTAAAGCTTATGAAAAGGGGTTCTAAGTACTATGTTGATTTAAACTTAATGTTGTAAACCATGTGAGTTAAAGTAGTTAGCTTTGATAAACTAAGTTAACTAAGCATGAAGTTGAACACTAGCTTTGACATAGAAAATAAGTGAGGTGGAATAGTCATGATTGTCAATGACTAATTTAACCGCCTTGTAAATGACTGACAATAGTTTGACGCGTAACAAGCTAGGTGAAAGCTTGGAGGAGGGAACGGGTCAAACGGAGCCAGTACGGAAAGAAAAGCGAGGCGTGGATGCAAGGTAAGTGTAATTTACACACTTATGTAGAATACTCGTTTATTCAATTCGTTGTAAATGGATAACAATCGTTTTGGAATTATGGATTTTGTTAAGATTACCTTGTAGTGTAATCTAGTAATGAGGGAAAAAAGGGCAAAATGGAAATTGTTCAAATGTCGACTAGTGTAAATCAAGGTTAAAAGGATACCCATAGTGTAAGCTGAAATGGGTTGAGTTTGTAAGAAAAGAGTTTAAAGAAAAAGGGTATGGTAATAAAATCCGGGATAGGATGGATGTATAAATTGGAAATCAAAAACGATGTTTTGATTAAATAGATAACGTTGGGCGTGTAGTCCAAACGGGTCGAATGGTGCTGATAACACCATTTGACAATATCGACTAATATGGTTGTCAAGTCTTATGCTAACAGGACCGATTAGCAAATCGGATAATTTCGTCACTATTGATTGTGTGATAATGAAAACAAGGTATAAATCGGGTCTACTTGTTGATTCGGGCCAGGTACGCATGTTCATGTTGTAGTTAAAAATGCTATTTTGGTCGAATAATTGGGAAGAGAGTCCTTTGTAGTAAAAAGAACAAAATCGACCAAAACGCCCTTGTTGGCTAATTCGAACAAACAACCTTTAAAAGTTGTTTGGAAACGAGTTTTATGATTAGGAAAATACTTAGAATAAGTATAAAAACTGAAATGTGGTGATGGAATGTTAGAAGCAATCGAAAGCGTTTAGGTTCGAAAGTGCTTAAATACCCTTAACAGGTCAAAATAAGCATACGAGCGAATACGGGTTTAAATGGTGTAATAAACCTATGATTAGAACCTAATATAGTAGGTAACATTAATTTGAAAAAGTGTATGAGATATAGAATCAAATAGATACGTTTGTTTGATAAAATGCGTAAACGGGTTAAAATTCGGTAAAAAGGTAACGAGGCGAAGGCTTAGAAGTCTCAAAATTTATTAAGCCAAATGTCGGATTTTAACTCCATTTGATGGAGAATTAAATTACAAACACGTAGGAAGAAACGGTAGGTCAAACGGACACGCGGTTTGAAAGATACGGAAGTTTTCGTATCAGAAACGGCAAAATGGAAAGCTGGAATGCAGGGGCCACCGTAACTTACGGTGCCACCGTAAGTTACGGTGGGGCTGAACTTGTTACGGTGATTACCACCTGTGTTACGGTGGGAGAACTTTTATTCAGAGGCCACCGTAACTTACGGTGCCACCGTAAGTTACGGTGGAGGCCAAATTCAAGCACATTGTTTTTGGGTCTTGTTATCAATGTTGGATTTACATATTTCCTCGTTATATTAGACATTTAGTTATTAAAACTAACTGTTAAGTTGGTTTTGAACACAGGTATATGTCGAGAACCGAACACATGTTAAATAAAGCTTCCGCAAGTTGTTTCGTTCGTTATTCAGAAATGGCGAATTAAATCGCAATATGTTATATCACTATAAATTGTAAAAAAGTTTTTAACAAGCCCGTATTTTCAGTATAATCGTGATTGTAATTACATGATTATGAGTTTAAATTATACGATAAACGTTAAATAATAATTAGGGTGTTACAAGTTGGTATCAGAGCCTTGGTTTAAGAGATTCAAGTATGGCGGGAAAGCTATGCTTGGACTTAAACCGTATGCTCTTAATAAAGAATTGGTGTTCGGTTCAAGGCTTGATCGCAAATCCGGTAAGTACGTGTATGTTAATAGTTTAGTATGCTAAAGTGTTGTAAATAACACATAGGGCTATCGTGTGATACACGTTACCCCAATTAAAATGATTGATATAGTTGACGAAAATACGCGCGTTGACGCGTATAGTAGAAAAAGCCTTGTATTATAATATGGGCGATTATTGAAGTTGACGTTACTAACTTTAGTGAATGTTTTAATTGAAGGACACTCGCGTTTGAAGACGACGAGAGTCAAACGAATTGTGGATATGATGATGGAACGGTCCGAAGTATGACAAGAGGAGCATGCTCACCGAGGACTAAATCGCGTAACGACCGTGAACAAGGTTAATGGCAAAGAACGCCCGTCGGGGCAAACATTACCAGGTGCACATTTTAAACAATCGCACAAATAGTAATATGCAACAAATACATAGAAATTGAAAGTTGCATATGTAGATTAAAAACTTGGAAAAACCCGAATAGACAATGTATTCGGGATATTGTTTCCAAGAGAAACAAATAGAGGCGTTACTTACATAGGGCGTGATGTGAAAACTATAAAAAGGTCATGTATGTCATGTGTTAATCGCTTACTCTGGCCAAGTAAGTAGTGGCATATGGTACCATGAACTTCTTATGGCGGACACGTTTACATCCGATGTAGTAAGGGCGGGGTGAATGGGACTAATTAAAAAGTACCCAAATGAATCAGATAAGCAAAATATTTGGTAATAATGTAAACGCACAACCGAGTGACGGAAGCGTATTACATTAGGATAATGAGCCCGAGTGAAGGGACAAAGAAACATGTAAAATGATTTAGACAAGAATTGGGAGGGAGTGCACTTACACTCGAATCCAAAAAACGCAAGCATGTAAGATGATTTAGACAAGTATTGGGAGGGAGTGTACTTACACTCGAACCCAGAAAACGCAAGCATGTAAAATGATTTAGACAAGTATTGGGAGGGAGTGTACTTACACTCGAACCCAGAAAACGCAAGCATGTGAAATGATTTAGACAAGTATTGGGAGGGGGGTGTACTTACACTCGAACCCGGAAAAATGCAAATATGTCCCTTAACGGGTCGTTTTTGTAAAACGTCAAACTTAAGGACAAAGTCGGAATATAAAAATGAAGCGAGGTCTTAATGCATACCGGGAGGGTTGCAATAATAACGACTTTGGTAAAACACCCGGTTGATGGGTAAGAATTAAACACATGCGTAAACCAAGAGACGTGAACGCGGGTTGAAAAAAAAATAAAAAAAAATCAAAGGATTTGGATTACGAGTTATGACTATAAAATCTCGTATATAGAAATTGTGAGTAAATATGTTCAACTATTCGAAGTCGAATGGGTTGAATAAAGAATAATGTTGATTGTTTATAAGTGATGGATTTCACGTTAATAGGTCAAACAGGTTGAATACAATATAACGCCGAATGGCACAAATGAGCGCTAGCTAGATAAAGGTAGCGTTAAATGCAAGAGAATAATGAGCCCGGTAATGGGATATAACCAAATAAGAATATATGCAAATCAAATAACAGTAAGCATAAGAAGAACTGACGCATAAATGACATGAGAAGTCATAAAATCGGAAAATTGTCCGAAAGAAAACAATTAAAGCCATGAAACTACAATTAAGGTTAACGGGACCTAAGCTTGAAACCAAATGATTCTTCGAACAAAAACAGGGTGTCTTGACACCAAACATGTATTTTAAGAATGACATGAGTAAGGAGTGATCTACGGGATCAACATAACCTTTAGGGTTATAAACAAATGAAAGATCTACGGGACTAAAACGACCCACGGGTCATGATTAGAAAGAAGTTATAAGGACTTCGCCCTAAAGAGGTGAAAGTCTAATCAAAATAGCCCATAAGGCTAAGTGATAAAAAAAACCTACGGGTTAATAAGATAAAGCGAGGGAATCGGTTGAGAATCCCCGCATAAAACTAAGACTGTAAAAGAATAAATAATGGACTGTTAATATCCTGGTATGGATAATTGACAAAAGTTAAAGAGAAGATCCTAAAACTAAAACTTCGGTTTTAGTAAGAAATAACGTTTTTACAAACATAAATTCTGATAGGAATTTAAATAGTAAGCATGAAAGATACAAGTCTTGACACTGATAGGCGCAAGACGATATATTCGAAAAGTGATATTTTCGAAAATGAAAGGTTGATACAAACTAAACACGATGTGACACGATCACGGTTAGGAAATGTAATGTGAAGTAAAATCACATTATAACCAAGCGAGCGGTGAAAAGTAACGGGACTAATAAGTCTAGCTAGTAAGACCGGTTAAGGCCAGTAATTCAATAAAAAAAATTTGGTTTGCTAGTAAGCGGTGGATTCGGTATAACTGAACCGAATAAATGAATTTTAGAACAAAAGAAATTGTTGCTGAAAGTGAAAGATTTCACTAAAGACCTTTAAACGGGTCAAAGTAACGGATTCATAAGGAATTCGATAGTATATGAAAGCGATGGATATCACTAAGTTAACTAAACTAGTGGAAATAACGAGATTACGTTATTTCGAAGTTACACTATGTCGTATGAGATATGTAGACAATTAGTAACCAAAAAGATGTTACCATACTTTTCGGGTAATACTAACGATTGGTTAAAAAGTATAAGTAATTTCTCGGGTAGAATACATTGAGTTTAAACTCAATGAATTATGTAAGACAAGGTTTCGAGGACGAAACCTCTTTAAGGGGGGTAGACTTGTAACACCCCGAAAACGGGTTTGGTAATTAAACCCCGTTAATACTAAAGACGGGGAAAATACAGTTAGTGGTAAAATTTAACCCGATAAATATTAGGACTCAAATAAATAAACCTAATATTAATAAAAAAGAAGAATAAACGCTTCGAGAAAACAAAGTTTATAAGAAACTCGAGTTAACGAGACTTAAAAATAAAATGGGTTATGACTCCCCCGAAAACCACTAAGTAACTAGGAATATTAACCTAGTAAGTTAAGTGTGGTTAAAACAATATGGAAAACTCTTAAATCATAAAGGAAACAATAATTGAGGGACTAGAATGGCTAAATTGGAAACTTGAGTTATTAGTAAACAAAATAAACTCCAAACACTCACCTAAGTGAGTGCCTGGATCGATCAGAACACAGGAGCGACCAAGAGCTCCTCTCCAAACCCTAGCTCACTAAAATTTGATCAATTGGAGGTTCAATTCAGTCCCAAATCAAATTCTAATCACGAATTAGTGATCACCTCGCTGAAAAGATCATAAGGTATGCAAAATTTTGATGTTTTGATTCATCTTAAATTCTAGGTTAATGATGAAAAGTCGAAATTTAGCTTGATTGTGTCATGCATGAACAAGATTAGAAGGGATATGGTGTCTAGGGATGAACCCTAGGTGAAATCTTGTTAAAATATTTCATGTTAATTATAGAGTTCATAATCACCATTGTAGGTGATTAATGAACTTGAAGAAAACTTGATAGACCCTAGAATTATGACCTTGCTCTAGCATAATCCGAATTTAAGAGTAAATTTCAGAAATATGGATGTAAGACTTGTGTAGAATTGTCTAATCGAAGTTAATTTAGATGATAATTACAAGTCATAAACTTGGTTTTGATGATATAAAAATCTGACCCGCTAGGTGTTTGATGAAACGCCTAAGTAAGGATTAAAATGCTTAAAGTTGGGTAAAAACGCAGATTTGATTATTATAAAGAATTATGCGTTAAAGCTTATGAAAAGGGGTTCTAAGTACTATGTTGATTTAAACTTAATGTTGTAAACCATGTGAGTTAAAGTAGTTAGCTTTGATAAACTAAGTTATCTAAGCATGAAGTCGAACAGTAGCTTTGACATAGAAAATAAGTGAGGTGGAATAGTCATGATTGTCAATGACTAATTTAACCGCCTTGTAAATGACTGACAATAGTTTGACGCATAACAAGCTAGGTGAAAGCTTGGAGGAGGGAGCGGGTCAAACGGAGCCAGTACGGAAAGAAAAGCGAGGCGTGGATGCAAGGTAAGTGTAATTTACACACTTATGTAGAATACTCGTTTATTCAATTCGTTGTAAATGGATAACAATCGTTTTGGAATTATGGATTTTGTTAAGATTACCTTGTAGTGTAATCTAGTAATGAGGGAAAAAAGGGCAAAATGGAAATTGGTCAAATGTCGACTAGTGTAAATCAAGGTTAAAAGGATACCCATAGCGTAAGCTGAAATGGGTTGAGTTTGTAAGAAAAGAGTTTAAAGAAAAATGGTATGGTAATAAAATCCGGGATAGGATGGATGTATAAATTGGAAATCAAAAACGATGTTTTGATTAAATAGATAACGTTGGGCGTGTAGTCCAAACGGGTCGAATGGTGCTGATAGCACCATTTGACAATATCGACTAATATGGTTGTCAAGTCTTATGCTAACAGGACCGATTAGCAAATTGGATAATTTCGTCACTATTGATTGTGTGATAATGAAAACAAGGTATAAATCGGGTCTACTTGTTGATTCGGGCCAGGTACGCATGTTCATGTTGTAGTTAAAAATGCTATTTTGGTCGAATAATTGGGAAGAGAGTCCTTTGTAGTAAAAAGAACAAAATCGACCAAAACGCCCTTGTTGGCTAATTCGAACAAACAACCTTTAAAAGTTGTTTGGAAACGAGTTTTATGATTAGGCAAATACTTAGAATAAGTATAGAAACTGAAATGTGGTGATGGAATGTTAGAAGCAATCGAAAGCGATTTTAGGTTCGAAAGTGCTTAAATACCCTTAACGGGTCAAAATAAGCATACGAGCGAATACGGGTTTAAATGGTGTAATAAACCTATGATTAGAACCTAATATAGTAGGTAACATTAATTTGAAAAAGTGTATGAGATATAGAATCAAATAGATACGTTTGTTTGATAAAATGCGTAAACGGGTTAAAATTCGGTAAAAAGGTAACGAGGCGAAGGCTTAGAAGTCTCAAAATTTATTAAGCCAAATGTCGGATTTTAACTCCATTTGATGGAGAATTAAATTACAAACACGTAGGAAGAAACGGTAGCCAAATGTCGGATTTTAACTCAAAATTTATTTTTTGTCATTTCACATCATTTTAACAGAGAAAAGTAACTGAAGTTAGACCCAGGGACTATCCGAGAACAAAACGGTAAACCTTGGGGACTATCCGGGTCATTTTAGAAAGATAGGGACTATAGGTGAAAAAAGGTGAAACCACAGGGACTATCCGAGCATTTTTCTCAAAAAATAATGAAACTAGGTCTAAATGAAATTTCAAACAACACAAAATATATTTCCCCTTTCAATCCTTCGGCCATACTTTCTTGTTAATCACAGAATTGTAGTTGTTAGTGGCAGATGTAGTGTACAAGCAGGGATAGCCGTGCTACCCTTCAACTCCGTTTCCATGGTGTATTTTTTTTTTGGGTTTTATACAAAGGACACCTCTAAACAAATACGCGGATACCCCTAAAAATTATTTGGGGATACCCCTGAATTATAGGCTAGATCCGTCACTGGTAGTTGTCATCTTAATCATTAAAATTAAATTAAATGTGATTAATGATTCTCATTGCTTTATATTTATATTTATATGTGTGTTTGTTTTTTAGTTGGAAGTTCAATGGCCTCCTCCTGCAAAGACGAGGTGTTGTACCTAGGTGGTTGTGATAGAGATGAGTGTAAAATTCGATGCAGTAATGCATACCCTGGTCTCTGTGGGTTTTGCCAAGATTCTCATATTTATGGGTTGCATTGTGATTGCCTTTGCGACACAACGACCTGCACATGATACTCTGGTCCAGTTATTTTATGGGCTAAAAGTATAGAGATTTCAATAATAATGTTTAATGGACATGATATTGATGATATTAGTGCAACGTTTGAGATTACTATGATTTTGTTTGCGCGTTTACATTTACTTGCAAAAATAAAAGTTGTGTTTTTTTTTATTTTACTTTTGATGATGCTCAAAATATCATAGTATATTCACTGCTAAAATACTAGAACGTTTCCTACGCGGAAATTCATCAAAAATGGCATAGGGAACGACCATTATAGAAAGATTTCTAATAAAGCGGATTTCGTAGGAATAACTGACCAAGGAAACCATTTACGACAAATTTCGGACAATTATTTCCTTCTATTTCTAATACGATATTTTTCTTATGCATATGCATTTCTGGCACGTAGTTTTCCTATGGGTTTCTTACACAAATTAAATTTTACACATATTCAGCGTAAAACTATTGTATGCATTTCCGACACCATTTTAGTGGTTGCTTAAACACAATAACGCTAACACTAGTGCTTGGTTTGAATTTGATTTTTCCCGTTACTTATTGCCTTTATATTAATTATTTATTATTGTGCTGACTAACCCAACCGCGAGGCCCAACGCGTTGTAGTATATGCTACATTGGGCTAGGGACTTGTAGAGATAACCCCTAACTGGGCCTGGCCCATTGAGGTTAGGGGAGGCCCATATCCCCTATATAAGGAGGTGTTCACCTCATTATTAGGGTTAGACAAGATGGAGCCGCCACACTTTTGTTACTGGAAACATGGGATTCTTTCCCCTACCGGTCATCTCTACAAGCTCCACTTTCTTGTCTTCTCCATTGCAGATCTAGGTTCAAGAGGAAGAACAAGATGAGATTCTTCACCCTCATGTAGAAGGCGACCCAATCATCCTGGCGGTGATTCCATGCTTCAACATTGGCGCCATCCGAGTTTATGTTAACCATCTGTTGATCACATCTTGTTTTATCCTCAGATCTCTAGATCTGTGTTCTTCGAGTCACACTCTTGAGCTTCGAATGGATAAACCCCACAGATCTGTGTTATGTTTTCCAAAACTTCGAGATCTGTGGCATTTCACTTATTTTAGTGCTTCAAAATCCTCAGATCTACATTTGTTTCAAATGGGGTTCACAACCTCATGTACACGGGAGGTCAGATCTGTTTCCGTACAAGACTTTCTCAAGTATAATTTTGAGATCCAAGTTTTGTGGGTTTTATGCCTCCGTTAACGAGGATTACCCACGATTTATGCAAAAGAAAAAACCGGGTACGTTGTTTGTTTTTCTCTTATTTGACGCAAGCTTCTATCAAAAGAAGGTATGACAAAAGAAAAAGAAATTGCAATTTCCTTTCTTATGTCACCATTAGAAGCTCTAATTTTAAAAAGAAAAAAAAAGGGGGCTGTTAAATTATTATTTGAAGAGACTCGAGAACTCACGAAATGAGATCATCCCCTCTATTCTTTCAAAGATATTCAAGAAATTTTGATTCTTGTCTTAATAGATCAAAGTTCCTTTCAACTTTCAAGATATTTTTTATTATTAAATAATAAAAAATACAAAGCATTTACAGCTGAAAAAAAAAACAGCTGTATACAACTAAATAAAGTTGTCTGACATTGTACCTACACATTTTTTTAATACATGTACAGCTGTAAATAATATACATATCCAGCTGTAATTAACATACATAATACAGCTGCAAACAACTATATAAAGTTGTCTGGCATGTCACATGAGCCGGCACTTTTTTGTCCTCACCCGGATATTAGAGCATCTCACTTTCAAGGATTTTTTCAATTCAGTCCTTTTACAGCTGTTGTCAACAGCTAAAGTCGTCTTAATAAAGCTTGACCCCTTTTCGTTTTCAAAAGAAAAATGGTCGTCTCTTTTACAAAGTCTGCATCCATGTTCCATACTTCACCTTAAAAACAAGGTTTCAGTGAAAAAGCCACCGTGCATGGTATACACCTGTAACACCTCGAAAATTCACGTCCTATAATGTATTGACACGTGTCATAAGCTTGAACGTGTGAAATTATATTTAGAAGGACTAAAGTTGACAAACATGGAAAATATGTGAATATAAGGGTTCAAAATGTCAACAAGGGATAAATATACTTTACAGTAACCCTACATAATGTTCATAACCTCAACCGAATAAATCATGGATCATACGAAGCCAATTGTGAAAGAAAGTGAGGAATTTCAAACTACAGTGGTTAAATGTGTCAACATGTTTAAAGGTATACCTCTGAGTGACCTTTTAGCAAACGCGAAGCTTTGTAATGATTAATTATACTCACGAGAATGTGTGATAAAAATTTCACAAGGTTTCGTTAAAGTATGAGAAATATATGACAATATTCGTATATAAGGGGTTAAAAACGTCAACGATTTAATATCTCGCGATTTTTACGCAACCGACGAATGAACACGCAAACATCGACTACCGATCCTAATTTGCGTATTTTAGTATTAATATTATGCTCTACGATGCTTCCATGATGTTCGGGTGCGAAGACGGGCTTGTGGGCCTTGGGCCCAAGCCCACAAAACCTCCACTATATAAATGATTTAAAAAAAAAATAAATAAATAAAAATCATTATTTCACATCTCTTTCTCTCTCTAAAACTCTCTCTCTCTCTAGAAACTTTCCGGCGACTTTTCCGGCGACCGGCGACTTTTCCGGCGGCCGTTTTCCGGCCAAGAGTACACTTTTTCGACTATATCCGACGTTCCGGATCGCGTGGTGTGGTTAGTTTTAGCTAATTCTTAGCGGTTTGAGCTCTATGGCAACTCCGGCGACATTCCGGTCAAATTCCGGCGAGTCCGTTTTGAACTTTTGACTTTGCAGATGCTTCGATCGGGACTTTAGGAGCATTCCTGCAAAGTTTCAAGAAATTCTATTCTCCGGCGAAATCTCGACTCCTGACATGATTCTGGCGATTTCCAGCCATAAGTTTTCGATGAAAAATATATTTTTGGACTCCTAGTGACCTGTAGAGTCCATCGAACCACTTTCGACTCGGGTGAAAAATTTAAGTTCGGGACGCTCTCGGGCTCGACTTCTGACATGGTTCTGGCGATTTCCAGCCATAAGTTTTCGATGAAAAATATATTTTTGGACTCCTAGTGACCTGTAGAGTCTATCGAACCACTTTCGACTCGGGTGAAAAATCTAAGTTCGGGACGCTCTCGGGCTCGACTTCTGACATGGTTCTGGCGAGTTCCAGCCATCAGTTTTCGATGAAAAATATATTTTTGGGCTCCTAGTGACCCATAGAGTCCATCGAACCACTTTCGACTCGGGTGAAAAATTTAAGTTCGGGACGCTCTCGGGCTCGGTTCAACTTGGTCAACAGGTCAAACGTGGTCAAAACTGGTCAAGGGGAAGTTTTGGGTCATGTTAGTGCCTCGGTTCAGTTTTGGGTTCGGTCAAACCTGGTCAACATCGGTCAACCGTGGTCAACTGCTGGTCAACGCAGTCAACACGAGGCTCGGTAAAATTTTATCGATGCAAATTTTGTTATATTATGTGGGCATTAAACCCTTAAAAGGGCACCATCTGATTCCCACTCTAACTAGGTCAAATGTCGGGTTAAACTTGTTATTAAAAAGTCAACAGGAAAATAAATTTCTAATTTATGCATAATTAGCAATGTAGAACACATACAACCTGTTTGATCATTAATATAACTTGGTAATTAGTGTAAGAACATGCCTAAACATGTTCAACCCGACAATTTCCTGTTTAGACCCGGTTCGGAACCGAAAGTCGCAAAGCTTTGACTTTTGCTTTGACTTCAGTTCTGACCCGTTTTGGTATGATTTAGAAATACCTTAGAGCTCTATTTGGACCAGGTTACATGCTAGTATAATCCTCTGTGATTATACACCATGGTTCATTAGTTAACCAATTTCTGCGCATGATTCCGTTAATTGCTCATATGTTGACCATTATGCCCTTTTCACCTTAAAACGTGTTTTTGAAAATGTAAAAGAGTAGAAACCTTAATTACTGATATATAAACTTGTATACAAAGTTTGACATCAGTTTGAGGTGTAGATTGAGAGTTATGCTCGTTAGCGTAATTTAGAAGCTTTGTGTAATTAAATGGCGTATTTAGCATATAGCCTACTTAAACATACTTTTTGATATCAAATCTTTTACCCACTGATGTAATATATTATTTTGGGATTTTTAAAGATTTTTAATTAATTTTAGGCTGAGCATAACTCATAGTCGTAGGCTTAACCCGGTACTTGTCGGTTTTGCCCTTACGGGCCATAAAATGGGTTTTACATATCTAAACGACTCCCAAACCTTTTGCTACTGATCTTAAATGATAAATAATTTATTTTAAGCCTTCTGGAATGGTAAAAATATCAGCTTTATGTATCGAACCCGTAAACGGCTTTTAATCGCCTAAATAAGCGTTTTTAACGCATAGTATGTACTAAGAGTATTTTAAACATACCAAGGGTGATACCTACTGATATTTGAGGAAAATTATAATATTTTAACAGTAAGCAAAGGTTGATAAACTCAGACTTCAGTTTTGAGCTTCTCGGCTTATGTGAAATTACTAAACTACCCCTACGGGGCATAGTTTGCGATTAAATTCGTTTCGGGCATAATAAAAGACATCTTACTGATGTCACAACATATTTGAGGCATATTAACTTAGGAAACCTGGTTAGGACTCTTATGATTACCCGTCACGCCTTTTGCGCGTTCGGTTCGGTTATGTAACTAATTTACATAAATTAGCCGAAACGGGTCAAACCTTATCGGTTTTATCTCAAAATCCAGAGTGTGCATGAAATACCCATATTAAACAAGTCTCTGAACTTGTAGGGTCTAAATCACATTCTATCCGGTCATCGCTTAATCGTGCGTACGAACCGTATCTTTGAAACTAACCGGTCTAAGCTTAAGCTTAACTAAAGACCCGTTAGGATTCTAATAGGTTATTTAAAAACCTTCGTTCCAGATTTAGGAGCCCAGTAAAAGCTATCTGTACTTGCTGATTTGATACGGCTGGGATTGAATTTATATTTAGCTCAGGTAAATACTTTTAACTTATTTTCCCTATACGGGCTTGGGGTACGGTATATAAAATACCGCTTGGTCGGGGCGTTGAATCTTTGATTGAATGTATGATAATGAAAGTATTGAGATGCCTCGTTTAATATTGTTTTGTTTGCTTAAAGCCTTTGGGGGGTTAATGACCATGTCCCGGATATCCTTGGCATCATTCATGAAATGGCCACGACCTAAGCACGGGGTGTAGGCGTACACCTGACAGCTGCCTATGTAAAAACTGGTATCCCACCTTAAGGAATCAACCTTGTGGGCATTATACCTGTGGTGTGTCTATTGATCTTTAACCCGGCTCGATCCGGGCTACTGAACGCATGAGGAACATGTAAATCCATACAAGTATTATATTTAAATAATTATCCCAAGTTATAAAAGGTTAATTTTGCCTCTGTGCATTTAATCAAATTATAAAACATTTATGCCATGTGCATCCAAACAAATTTTAAATCATTTTCAAAATGAGTCGGTTGATTGTATTTACCAGTGTAAACTGACGTATTTTCCAAAAAGGCTAAGTGCAGGTACTAATCGGAATTGGCTGGCTACTCCTAGCATCATTAAAGAGTCTCGCAAGCTTAGATGCCTAAAGTCTGTTGAACTATTGTTTCCATTTATTTTCGATCCGTCTGTGGATAAACAATCGACAGTTGTGATATATGATATTACAATATTATATTCGGTTGAATTATATCTTTTAAATTGCTTCCGCTGTGCATATTAAATATTGTGTTGTTTGACTACGATGTTGCCAACCACGTCACGATACTCCCCACCGGTGACACGTGGAAATTTGGGGTGTGACAGGTTGGTATCAGAGCCAACACTGAGTGAATTAAACACTAGCCTTTTGTGTTTAATCTCAGTTACACAATTGCACATATCTAAACTTCTGAGTCTAGACTTAACATAGGAATAATCTCAATTCTAATCTGGAAATTTTGCTTCCAATTTTAAATATATATATATATATATAGATTGGATACGTCGCCAAGCGAAGAAGCCGTAATAGGAATTCCCCACGTCTGGAGCCTTGAAATGCTGAGCTTCGTACCGCGACCAGGATGAGACGTGCAACCAAGGAGAAAGCATTCAGGAATTGAATGAAGAAGAAACTCCTTTGCTGAAAATCGTTTCCTCAATAGTCCTTATAAGGACATATTTATCTTTTCAGTCCCTACGAGGACAACATTATTCCTTTCAGGTCCCGCTTAGGGCAACTTTATACTTTTATTTTTATATAGTGAAATGATTAAGTTTAAACTTTCATTCTAAACAAGAAATATTAAATAAAAGGAGAATAACATTTCTTTTTTTGCAAGATCTACCATTATAATAAAATGGCAAAATCTAAAAGGGCAAGACCTAGCCTCGTGTCATATTAAGACCCGGCCAAGATGGTAGTTCCATAATTAGATTCAAATCCATATTAACACCTCAATTTAAAATTGTTCTGCGTTAATTAAATTAAGAATCTTAAGTGTGAAACCTAGCCTTCGGGTCAATTATAAGACTGGGCCAAGATGGTAAGACCTGTTTAAAAGATTCAAATCCCTGTTAACATCTTAAAACATGTTAACACTCCTAACAGATGTGATTCATTTAAAAATCACACACGTTATTATTATATAAGGATCTTTCTAAAGATTCCTAACCCAGTTTAATGATCTCTAAATCCTGGGTTTACATCATCAATTAAGATGATCATATTTTAACCATACGTGGTAATATAGTGCCTACGGGCCTTGCTCATTTCTACATGAGCCAAAATACAGTGGGAGCTATGACTCCCTGTCAGATAAAGGTAATGAACTAGGTTCAAACCTCAAATGCTTTGATTCTCTGAAATCCTAGCATATAATTTATAATTGTCCTTGTGACTAGGCCTATTGTGCCAATATACTTTCATGCTTTGATTCTCTGAAATCATAAGCTTATAATTTATAATTGTCCATGTGACCAGGCCATTGGGTGCCACTAATAAAACTGTTAATGTTTTATAATTAGGATAAATTATAATAGAAATCCTAAAACTATATGATTAATAAATTAACCAAATATGGTCTCTGCTTACCATGGTTAATGAATTTCCCTAAGAGGCAATTCCGTAATAAACGTCCCTTGGAAGGGAAGTGCCTACGGGCTATAGTTAATGTCCTCTGAGACTAAAGACAGTGGTAGCCTACAGCTCCCTGTCAGGAAAGGGTAATGAACTTTGATTCAAACCTTAATGCCTCGATTATCCGAAATCATGGCTTATAAATTAAACTTGTCTACGCGATTAGGCCATTTGTGCTATTATTAACTTATAAATTAGGATTATGATAAAAATCCTGAATAAAATAAATATCCTTCCTTCCCTGTCAGTATGCATTTTAAAAAAAAAAAAGAATCTTAAAGGTGAAACCTATCCTACGCGGCCAAGATGGTGAAACCTACTCAAGGGATTCAGATCCTTGTAAACACTTAGGAACGTGTTAGCACTCTTGACAAATGTGATTCGAGAAAATCACTACAGTCATCCTGATATTGGATTCTTCCAATTCCCTTATCTAGCCTAGTGATTTAGGAATCATGGCTTATATCATCCTATAAGATGATCATATTATAAACATCCGTTAGTGATGAAGTGCCTACGGGCTAAGCTTGTTGTCCGATAAGACAACGACAGTGGTGGTCTTTGACCTCCTGTATAAAATGTTGGACTATGTCCAAACATAATAGTCTATATGATCAATGCGATCATGACTAATATCATCTCATACGATGATCATATTATTTAACATCCTTTAGTGATGTTTTGCCTACGGGCTATAATATATTGTCCATTTGAGACATTGACATTGTTATCTTTATGATTCCTTGTCTGAGGTGGTGAGCTATGCTCATGCCAAATAGTCAATATGATTAATGCAATCATGACTTATATCATCTAATAGGATGAAACTATTATAAACATCCATTAGTGATGTTTCGCCTATGGGCCATATTATATCGTCCATGTGTGACAAAGACATTGTGATCTTTACGATTCCCTGTCCAAGGTAGTGAGCTATGCTCAAGCCTAATAGTCTATATGATCAATGCCATCATGACAAAAATCATCAATACGATGATTAAAAATTTTAACATCCTTAATGATGTTTTGCCTAAGGGCTATATTATATTGTCCAATTGAGACAAGGCAATTGTAATCCTTTGTGATTCTTTGCCCAAGGGGGTGAGCTATACTCAAATCCCATAGTCTATACTATCATTGCGATCCTGACTAGTATCATCAGTATGATGATCATAATATTAACATCCCTCGTAATGAAATGCCTACGGGCTATACTTTATTCTAGTGTCGGTAAGACAAAGATAGTAGTGATCTTTATGATCCCCTGTTCAAAATGGTGTGATTATACCCAAACCTAATAGTCAATATGATCGAGGTGATCATGACTAATATCATTAGATACTATAATTATATATAGACATCCATTAGTGATGTTAATTGGTTTACCTTTCTGAAAAGTGTGTTTCGCCAATAAGTCAAGAAGCACTATCACATAATGTTATGCAAATTTATGATGTGATGAGCATCCTGTATCGATTAAGGTTCGGCAGGTTAAGAAGCTCCAAAAAGGATATATGTACCTAATATAGGAGTCACTTTAGGAGCTTGGAAAGACTCCAGATATGTTATGGAAGTTAAGTCCATTATGCGACAAAAAGTACCTCCATCATTTTAGCAAATCTCGAGGTCGAGATTTCTTTTAAGGGGGTGAGGATGTAACACCTCGAAAATTCACGTCCTATAATGTATTGACACGTGTCATAAGCTTGAACGTGTGAAATTATATTTAGAAGGACTAAAGTTGACAAACATGGAAAATATGTGAATATAAGGGTTCAAAATGTCAACAAGGGATAAATATACTTTACAGTAACCCTACATAATGTTCATAACCTCAACCGAATAAATCATGGATCATACGAAGCCAATTGTGAAAGAAAGTGAGGAATTTCAAACTACAGTGGTTAAATGTGTCAACATGTTTAAAGGTATACCTCTGAATGACCTTTTAGCAAACGCGAAGCTTTGTAATGATTAATTATACTCACGAGAATGTGTGATAAAAATTTCACAAGGTTTCGTTAAAGTATGAGAAATATATGACAATATTCGTATATAAGGGGTTAAAAACGTCAACGATTTAATATCTCGCGATTTTTACGCAACCGACGAATGAACATGCAAACATCGACTACCGATCCTAATTTGCGTATTTTAGTATTAATATTATGCTCTACGATGCTTCCATGATGTTCGGGTGCGAAGACGGGCTTGTGGGCCTTGGGCCCAAGCCCACAAAACCTCCACTATATAAATGATTTAAAAAAAAAATAAATAAATAAAAATCATTATTTCACATCTCTTTCTCTCTCTAAAACTCTCTCTCTCTCTAGAAACTTTCCGGCGACTTTTCCGGCGACCGGCGACTTTTCCGGCGGCCGTTTTCCGGCCAAGAGTACACTTTTTCGACTATATCCGACGTTCCGGATCGCGTGGTGTGGTTAGTTTTAGCTAATTCTTAGCGGTTTGAGCTCTATGGCAACTCCGGCGACATTCCGGTCAAATTCCGGCGAGTCCGTTTTGAACTTTTGACTTTGCAGATGCTTCGATCGGGACTTTAGGAGCATTCCTGCAAAGTTTCAAGAAATTCTATTCTCCGGCGAAATCTCGACTCCTGACATGATTCTGGCGATTTCCAGCCATAAGTTTTCGATGAAAAATATATTTTTGGACTCCTAGTGACCTGTAGAGTCCATCGAACCACTTTCGACTCGGGTGAAAAATTTAAGTTCGGGACGCTCTCGGGCTCGACTTCTGACATGGTTCTGGCGATTTCCAGCCATAAGTTTTCGATGAAAAATATATTTTTGGACTCCTAGTGACCTGTAGAGTCTATCGAACCACTTTCGACTCGGGTGAAAAATCTAAGTTCGGGACGCTCTCGGGCTCGACTTCTGACATGGTTCTGGCGAGTTCCAGCCATCAGTTTTCGATGAAAAATATATTTTTGGGCTCCTAGTGACCCATAGAGTCCATCGAACCACTTTCGACTCGGGTGAAAAATTTAAGTTCGGGACGCTCTCGGGCTCGGTTCAACTTGGTCAACAGGTCAAACGTGGTCAAAACTGGTCAAGGGGAAGTTTTGGGTCATGTTAGTGCCTCGGTTCAGTTTTGGGTTCGGTCAAACCTGGTCAACATCGGTCAACCGTGGTCAACTGCTGGTCAACGCAGTCAACACGAGGCTCGGTAAAATTTTATCGATGCAAATTTTGTTATATTATGTGGGCATTAAACCCTTAAAAGGGCACCATCTGATTCCCACTCTAACTAGGTCAAATGTCGGGTTAAACTTGTTATTAAAAAGTCAACAGGAAAATAAATTTCTAATTTATGCATAATTAGCAATGTAGAACATATACAACCTGTTTGATCATTAATATAACTTGGTAATTAGTGTAAGAACATGCCTAAACATGTTCAACCCGACAATTTCCTGTTTAGACCCGGTTCGGAACCGAAAGTCGCAAAGCTTTGACTTTTGCTTTGACTTCAGTTCTGACCCGTTTTGGTATGATTTAGAAATACCTTAGAGCTCTATTTGGACCAGGTTACATGCTAGTATAATCCTCTGTGATTATACACCATGGTTCATTAGTTAACCAATTTCTGCGCATGATTCCGTTAATTGCTCATATGTTGACCATTATGCCTTTTTCACCTTAAAACGTGTTTTTGAAAATGTAAAAGAGTAGAAACCTTAATTACTAATATATAAACTTGTATACAAAGTTTGACATCAGTTTGAGGTGTAGATTGAGAGTTATGCTCGTTAGCGTAATTTAGAAGCTTTATGTAATTAAATGGCGTATTTAGCATATAGCCTACTTAAACATACTTTTTGATATCAAATCTTTTACCCACTGATGTAATATATTATTTTGGGATTTTTAAAGATTTTTAATTAATTTTAGGCTGAGCATAACTCATAGTCGTAGGCTTAACCCGGTACTTGTCGGTTTTGCCCTTACGGGCCATAAAATGGGTTTTACATATCTAAACGACTCCCAAACCTTTTGCTACTGATCTTAAATGATAAATAATTTATTTTAAGCCTTCTGGAATGGTAAAAATATCAGCTTTATGTATCGAACCCGTAAACGGCTTTTAATCGCCTAAATAAGCGTTTTTAACGCATAGTATGTACTAAGAGTATTTTAAACATACCAAGGGTGATACCTACTGATATTTGAGGAAAATTATAATATTTTAACAGTAAGCAAAGGTTGATAAACTCAGACTTCAGTTTTGAGCTTCTCGGCTTATGTGAAATTACTAAACTACCCCTACGGGGCATAGTTTGCGATTAAATTCGTTTCGGGCATAATAAAAGACATCTTACTGATGTCACAACATATTTGAGGCATATTAACTTAGGAAACCTGGTTAGGACTCTTATGATTACCCGTCACGCCTTTTGCGCGTTCGGTTCGGTTATGTAACTAATTTACATAAATTAGCCGAAACGGGTCAAACCTTATCGGTTTTATCTCAAAATCCAGAGTGTGCATGAAATACCCATATTAAACAAGTCTCTGAACTTGTAGGGTCTAAATCACATTCTATCCGGTCATCGCTTAATCGTGCGTACGAACCGTATCTTTGAAACTAACCGGTCTAAGCTTAAGCTTAACTAAAGACCCGTTAGGATTCTAATAGGTTATTTAAAAACCTTCGTTCCAGATTTAGGAGCCCAGTAAAAGCTATCTGTACTTGCTGATTTGATACGGCTGGGATTGAATTTATATTTAGCTCAGGTAAATACTTTTAACTTATTTTCCCTATACGGGCTTGGGGTACGGTATATAAAATACCGCTTGGTCGGGGCGTTGAATCTTTGATTGAATGTATGATAATGAAAGTATTGAGATGCCTCGTTTAATATTGTTTTGTTTGCTTAAAGCCTTTGGGGGGTTAATGACCATGTCCCGGATATCCTTGGCATCATTCATGAAATGGCCACGACCTAAGCACGGGGTGTAGGCGTACACCTGACAGCTGCCTATGTAAAAACTGGTATCCCACCTTAAGGAATCAACCTTGTGGGCATTATACCTGTGGTGTGTCTATTGATCTTTAACCCGGCTCGATCCGGGCTACTGAACGCATGAGGAACATGTAAATCCATACAAGTATTATATTTAAATAATTATCCCAAGTTATAAAAGGTTAATTTTGCCTCTGTGCATTTAATCAAATTATAAAACATTTATGCCATGTGCATCCAAACAAATTTTAAATCATTTTCAAAATGAGTCGGTTGATTGTATTTACCAGTGTAAACTGACGTATTTTCCAAAAAGGCTAAGTGCAGGTACTAATCGGAATTGGCTGGCTACTCCTAGCATCATTAAAGAGTCTCGCAAGCTTAGATGCCTAAAGTCTGTTGAACTATTGTTTCCATTTATTTTCGATCCGTCTGTGGATAAACAATCGACAGTTGTGATATATGATATTACAATATTATATTCGGTTGAATTATATCTTTTAAATTGCTTCCGCTGTGCATATTAAATATTGTGTTGTTTGACTACGATGTTGCCAACCACGTCACGATACTCCCCACCGGTGACACGTGGAAATTTGGGGTGTGACAACACCAGCTCCGACACGCCGTGCGCCACCTGTCCGATAAGCTCAACCGCGCGTCGCGCATGGTATACACCAGCTCTGACACGCCGTGCGCCACCCGTTCGACAAGCTCATCCGCGCGTCGCGCATGGTATGCACCAGCTCCGACACGCCGTGCGCCACCCGTGCGTCGCGCATGGTATGCACCAGCTCCGACACGCCATGCGCCACCCGTCCGATAAGCTCAAACGCGCGGCGCGCATGGTGTGCACCAGCTCCGACACGCCGTGCGCATCGAGCAAGCTCAGTCGGATAAGCATAAACACGCGGCGGCGCGTGGCGTTCACAAGCTCCACCAACAACAGATCTATACAAGCTAAACAAGATCTTTAACACAAGATCTTTAACATATGCTTGAATTTGATCAAAAGGTAAATACCCTAAGTGAGAATGTGAGAGAGACTAACGAAGGATCTAGAATGTGTGTTGCTGGAATATATGTTTTTTAATCTGAAAACATATCAACATATCCGATATATAGTAGATACGAACTGATCCATTCACATTCTGATGTTTTCTAGGAAAGTCCAACCCTGATGATTACCACGAATACAAGGAGCCGATCCGAACATAATCAATACTAACTCTCAACTCTCAACAATAGACGATTATCAACACGATAATCATCAATACTCACAAGATCTTACACTAAAATCGCTGATACAAGATGAATCAGTGATTTAACTGTACAAAAACCGTAAGCGACTTTTGAAAGAAATGAGAGAAAGAAACTTCTGGAAAACATCTCAACTGATTGATTAACAAGTTAGGTGGATATTCTCTTATATCCGGTTGTTAAGCAGACCTATATTTGGGCCTTTAGCACACCGAAAATAAGTAACAGCCAGCCCAACAGCCCTGTTGCAAACTCTTTAAACTGGATCCAATGCTTAAGCCCAATCCACAACACTTCCATTTGACAAGCCCAACACCTCACAAAAAAAAAAAAACTCCTTTCTAAAGGATGACATATATGAGTAAAAGACCTTATTGATATTACATATACATGTGTTTATTTTTTGTTTACACAATCACATGTTATACATGATACATACGTCGTATCAATATATGAGCAAACATTTTTTGCTATTCATAACCAATTTTTTGAAAAATACCACTTACATGTATTTAGCAACGATTATGCTGAATGAAAAGCTACTTGCGTGCATGTCTAATGTGCGTATATCTTTATTGAAGCAATCATATGACATACCGATTACATGTAGTATATTTATAGACATGGGTATACGCTCATCGATTATCTACAATCCATATTTTAGCGGAACGCTACTGACATCTATTTAGAAGCAATAAACTGAATGACCAACATGGTGCAACACCATTTGGAAGGTCAAAATTGTTTTCATATATTGCGGAGTATGGAGGCATAGAACAAACACCTCCCAAGGACAAGGTTTCGGTACAATGCTTTCCGTATATCAGACTCTTTATGACAATTTATCTTGTCAAGATATTTTTAAGTTCAAAAAATACTAACATAAGTTGCAGGTTTGGCAGTACATTTAATCGGGAAAACGCGGCGAGGGTTCCTTACGCACACCGATGAAAGCCGAAAAACTGCATCACATACGAGCACGTAAGTCGCCATACGCGCCTGCTCCTTCTACATACGAGCGAGCACACATGCGTTTTGCACGCATGCTCCTCTATTTATGAGCACGTAAGCCGCTATATGCGCATGCTCCTTATACATACGAGCACGTAAGTCGCCATACGCGCCTGCTCCTTCTACATACGAGCGAGCACACATGCGTTTTGCACGCATGCTCCTCTAGTTATGAGCACGTAAGCCGCTATATGCGCATGCTCCTTATACATACGAGCACGTAAGTCGCCATACGCGCCTGCTCCTTCTATATACGAGCGAGCACACATGCGTTTTGCACGCATGCTCCTTTAGTTATGAGCACGTAAGCCGCTATATGCGCATGCTCCTTATACATACGAGCACGTAAGTCGCCATATGCGCCTGCTCCTTCTACATACGAGCGAGCACACATGCGTTTTACACGCATGCTCCTCTAGTTATGAGCACGTAAGCCACTATACGCGCATGCTCCTTTTACATACGAGCACGCTAGTCTCCGTGCGAGACTTCTGCTCTACATATGAGCATGTAAGTCGCCACGCGCATGCTCCTCTACTTATGAGCAGGCCTCTACTTACAAGCGAGCACATATGCACCGGTCGTCACATGCTCCTCTATATACGAGCACGTAAGTCGCCAGTCGCATGCTCCTCTATATACGAGCACGTAAGTCGCCAGTCGCATGCTCCTCTACATACGAGCCTGACGCTCCACACATGAACACGCAAGTCGCCATACGCACATGCAAGCATGCTAAGCTCCATGCGGCCCTGCTGCCTTTACATACGGGTGTGTATGTCACACACGCGCGCATGTTTAGCCACAGACGAAAACGCTTACAAAACATAAACTGAGCTACAAATGCACGCACCACTTTGGGTATACGCAAAAACACATTGGCTAAAATAAAGTTTCGTTTACACCCACATCTCCTTGCCTCACGCCACATTGTTGTTATGGCACAACAGATGATTAGCGCAGGCTAGGGTTTCCACTTCATTATCCTGACGCAACTTTATGCCAATTCTCATTCGCGATAACCTGACTCAAAGTGGATTAACACGTGCAAATATTGTAGACAACAGTTTACAGAGATTTAAACACCAGGTATACGTATTCCATAAGGATAAACACGCGCGCATCATGCGCTAACTAACATAGTCATACAAAAGGTTGAATATTTTATAGTGACTCATGCGCCGTGTTGGTTTACATCTGTACGCCAACTCCATGCGCTGTTTTGGCTCATTTCCATACGCCATGCGCCATGCCCCATTTGACTCAACTTTTACAAGTTGCCAAAACCCATGCGCCATGCGTCCATTTGGCTCAACTTTTACAACTCGCTAAAATCCATGCGCCATGCGTCCATTTGGACCAACCTTTACAAGTTGCCAAAACACATGCGCCATGCGTACATTTGGCTCAACTTTTCAAAGTTTACCACAAAAGCACATGTCATAGAAACCACTACCTTCATAAGTCCAGAATCCCTCCTAGACGATCAACTCAACTAGAAGGCACACTGGACTGGGGGACTTGAAGAGGTATGGTCCCAATTCCCTGCTCACATGGCAGGGACCACACCACTTTTCCATCCTATGTGGCGCTGGCAGCGACAATGTCATCCAGAAGCTTCTAGAAGCTTCTGGAAAATATCAAGGTGGCACCAAAGATGCTCCATCCGACAAAAAGGACAACACGTGTCACCAGTCATCAAGCGCCAGGTAGGGCTGCGACGAATTAAGGAGCAGTCCGACAACACCAGTACGACGTACCCAAAATGGGCAAATGTAAGCGCGCCACGTGTAACACTACCCTGACCACAGCAGAGGAGACCAAGAGGATAGTCCCCTTGGTCGGACAGCTGGCGCGCAACCACGGCTGGCACAGCTGCTCCCCCCTTTTTCACCCTCCGACTATAAATAGGACCCTTCATCATCCAGGTTGAATTACCTTGTTCCTTATACTCCCACACTCAACAGCCAAAAAACACTCACCCAGTTCCAAAGTCCATGCGCGGGACACATACGCATACGTGCAACCTTGGCAGCTCATGAGAGTGAGCCAGTACAAAAGGCAGCAACCAGCCTTTGCCTAGCCAATTACCACGATGAACTATCGTGCACATTTCACCGCTCCATCATCCTTACTCACAACGAAAGACAGACGCAATATACATGGCCAGCAAAGCTCTCGCACCTCGGCGACAGGTAAACATAGAATTAATAACCCTCACTTCCCAGCACTTCTAATAAGTCTAGTGCTCCTCCCAGCGCTTGCACTCATGAGCAACACTAGACTGGGGGACTTGTAGAGGTATGGTATTGGACCTGACCCGAGCGGTCAGACTTTCCCGTTACTTATTGCCTTTATATTAATTATTTATTATTGTGCTAACTAACCCAACCGCGAGGCCCAACGCGTTGTAGTATATGCTACATTGGGCTAGGGACTTGTAGAGATAACCCCTAACTGGGCCTGGCCCATTGAGGTTAGGGGAGGCCCATGTCCCCTATATAAGGAGGTGTTCACCTCATTATTAGGGTTAGACAAGATGGAGCCGCCACACTTTTGTTACTGGAAACAGGGGATTCTTTCCCCTACCGGTCATCTCTACAAGCTCCACTTTCTTGTCTTCTCCATTGCAGATCTAGGTTCAAGAGGAAGAACAAGATGAGATTCTTCACCCTCATGTAGAAGGCGGCCCAATCATCCTGGCGGTGATTCCGTGCTTCAACAAGTGCTTTGTTTGAAGTTGTGAACATGTTGCTTAAATGGCTAAATGAGTTACTTAAATTGCATCACTAAATATTAGGTCAGCCAGCCCTTTCAATGCGGTCGTCCAGATTGATGTCAAACGGTCATTTTTTGACGGATGTGCGAATAGAATTCAGCAGGGCTCTAGTGTTTTTTTTCTCACTATATTAAATGGTAATAACTAGTTGTTTACCCACCACGCGTTGCGGCAGTAAACTCTTCTCGAAAAACAACCGTTGGACGGTTGTTACACCGACAGCAAAGACCGTTTGGGCACCGATGAGGGCGGAGGTAGTGCGGGGGACAACTTAGTATAGGCTCCGGTACTGTGTCGGGGACAACTTAGTATCGCCAATCGTTGCAACAACCCAAAAAGAATCCTAAACAATAATGTTGTGTTCGAATCAAGAGCATAGGTATGAATGACTGCATAACAAAGCCAATGAACATATAAAATTACAAAATCTAATGAATTGTATTTCGTTTACTCCACAGAAATTGACAAAAAATACACAATTTATTAAAGCTTTCTGGTAATGAAATAATTTTACAACCATGGTTCTTTGAATTATCTTGGCCCTTTTCATAGGCTTTTTGAGACTGCTTACTTTACACTCTTTCATAGCCATAAAGTCAGCTTTCTGATTGCTTGATAATGTGTTAACACTTTTCTTGATGCTCCTACTCTCATCAAACTTCACACCAGTTGATCCAAGTGCTAATGCTGACATTACCTTCAAGTTGGTAACAACCCTAAAATCAATTAGAAAGTAATAACACAATCAACTGAACCAATAGATTTCTTTCTTTTCTTTTTGTTTTCTTCAAGTTGGTAACCCTAAAATCAATCAGAAAGCAATAACGTAATCATATCAATATAAGGATCTGAAAGGCAACATAAAGTAACTTAAATCAAGTTGTCTTAGATTAGATCGTATCAAAGTACAGTTTCTCCAGATGTTTTGCACTACTGTCAATAGTAAAAAGAGTGTTCGCTATCGTACACTTCATAGCGGAGCGACCTTTTCTCGCAACCTGATGATTAACGACTCCATAGCGTGAATATATTGGGATTTAAGGTTTTTTTTGTTTGGTTGTTTTAATATAAAAATAAAATAGCGTTTTAGATTAATATAATGAAAAAACAAAATATTTTAATAAAATATACATATAATAAAAATTTCTTAAACTTTCTTCTAGTGTATCGCTAAACATGAAAACCCACTATTTCATCACTATCGTTACGTAGCATATAGTTAGCTTGTCGCTATTGTCCGCTCACTATTGACAATTATGATATCTTGAATATAGAGATAAAAACAAAATAACATGTTAAATTTTTTAATATTTAACAATACCCAATTCAATTCACATGATTATAAATTAATAAAGATGAAAAGTTGGTAAAAAGGTCAAAACCGGATCCAGTTTTTGGAACTTGGAAGAAATCTTATTACTTAGCTGAAACTTGTATTTATCAATCAACTTTATTGAACTTGGAAGAAATCTTATTAGTCAACTTTGATGAACTTGTTTGATCTTGTTTAGATAGTTTTCCCGGAAGATAATTTCAAGTATAATGGTTACGAACTACAAACAATCTACAGCACGTCTAACTGAAAGTATCAATAAAGTACAGATCAAAACGCCATAATCTTACTTCACATAAACCTAATCCAGCTAAAACACAGCAAGCACACAATCTAACTTAACAGAAACATACCATACCTCAAAGATCAAGCCAACAATAGTAGTTAAGGTGTTAAGATGCCCATAGATTTTACGCCTTTCTTCGTCATCATCTTGTTTCTCCTACAAAGGTCAAAACTGAATCCAGTTTTCGGAATATCCATTGCTTCAGTTGTCATCTTCAGATAACTAGGTTTCAATTAAAGAAGCACTTTAATTATACGAAATTAGGGGATTAGTACCGATTAAAAACTACATAAAAGTAGGAAAATGCATATGCTGATGATTGCATGTGATGTAAATTTGTTCCTACGATTCGTGGAGCGAGCAATCGACTCGAATAAATCTAAAGCAGGATCCAATTTCCAAACGCTAAAGGTTCAAAATGTACATACAGAATTTGTTGGTCTATGTAACACCCCGAAAATATAAAACTTTATATTAGATTTATAAAGTATAAAATAAACAAGAATAAACTAATTAGGGAAAGAAATGACCTAGTTAGTTAAGTATCTTGTAATAACATGGAGTTTGAATAAAAACACCTAAATTAGAGAAGCACAAATAGTTAAGGGGCCAAAGTTGTTAAAAATCAAACTAGATTTGATAAAAACAAAAAAATTAAAATCCAAACACACAATTGTGTGTCTGGATCGATCTAGAACACAGGAGGGCGACCAACTCACTTTCCAAACCCTAGTTTCACAAGATTGCTCAAATTGAAGGCTCAAATCAAGTCCAAATCGAAATCTGAATATAGATTAGTGATCACCTCGCTGAAAGGATCATAAGGTATGTAAATTTTAGTGTTTTGATCCATCTCAAGTTCTAGACAAATTATGAAAAATCAAAATTGAGCTTGATCATATGATGTATAGATGAAACTTGTAATGAAAACAAGTTTAAGAACGAATATTAGTTGGTAATTGCAGAAATCATGTCAAAAAATTATGAAATTTATGATAACCCATTCATAGGTTAAGTGGGTTTTGCAAAATAGGCTGAATACTAGAATTATAACTATCACAAGTGATATTACTTGGTATCTTTATGATGATTTTAATATTTGTATGCATGCTTGACATGATGGAACCAAAATGTGTGAATTAATACGCGAAAATAACAAGTTATGAACTTGATTCTAGTTAGATAAAAATCAGACCCGCTAGGTGTTCGTTAAAATACCTAAGTGAGGATTAATATGTTAAAAACCGGATGAAAACACATATTTGATTATTATAGCGAATTATGCGTTAATAATTATGAAAAGAGTTCTAAATTGATTGTGAATTGAACTCTTTAGGCAAGGAATCCGGATTGTCGAGCGGACAAGCCGGAGGAGATACGCGTTTGAAGGGTGTGCTCTAAAGGTACGTAACTTTAGTTCCGTTACATTATGCATAAACGTTTGAATATGGTTTGCTAATGGTGTGATAGTGTGGTATTCGCGTTTGGTGTGTCATTGAAGTGACGAAGCTCACTCGACAATCAAACGGGTCAAAAACAATGATTAGAATCAGTTGGGCATGTCATTGAAGTTATGGTTTCACTTAATAACAAAATGGTTCGAAAACTATGTTACTAAAACTAATACAATTGAAGTAACTCGAATGTCACAATTTGATTTGGTATTATGAGAGCGTAAGCCAAGCTATGGATACGCTGAATTTGATCTATCGAACCCATGATATAGGGTCAATAAATCAGGATTTTAACCTTGTAGACATTGCTTGGATAATCATGCTCGAAACATAGAATAAAGGGCATGACGCTAATCCATGCGCAAATCATGTAAATGAGAGCATAATGTAGATGATTAGTTAAGCCCAAGTGTGGGTAGAAATGATGGAAATGGTAGTAATAACAAAAGTTAGCATAATATAGAAATTGGACGGGTCGAATAATTACAAAAGGGATCTATAAATCATTAACTTATAGATCGGATTTTGATGCGAAATAAGATGATAAACGGGTCCGTATTGAATTTACGGACACGCAGGAAAAAGAATCGCGTAATTTGGATATGTAGATCAAAAGTTATGAAACTTTGAAGTTGAAATTTTGGTTAAAATCATAGCTGGGCAAATGTGTAGCTGAAATATGGAACATTCTGTCAAAATTAGGTGCTGGCGTCGTGCAACGAAGAGAAAGGATGGGTGTCACGGCACACGACAGTTAACTCCAAACCCGTCGCGGCACGCGACGGGTGAAAAACCTGAATTTTTTTTATTTTTTTTTGCTTGTTTAACTTGGAGAACTTGTTATTAATTTATCAAAACTAACTTTTATGTTGGTTTTGATCTTAGGTGATTGTTACGGGCCTCCAGATGAAAGATCAAGCGCGAAACAAGAACCGAACACACAATCAAATGAAGCTTCAGCATTGATCCCGTTTTCTTTTTGTAAAGAGGGCTATATGTAAACACTTATAACTAAGTTTTAGTATGTTTTAAACATGTATGGATGTTGGCATAACAAAGTTTTTGTAAAGTCGTATTTATGATATAAAATGCGTATTTTATATGATATATTTATGTTAAAACAAGACGGGTGTTACAGTCTAAGAGGCCAAGAGTATCAAATTGAATATACAAATTGTTGCTATTGAAACCTATGATACCAAAATAAAACGATGTCACATACATGGATGTACTGGGCGATTTATAATAAAAAAAATCGTTGAATCTAACCTCCACAAATCCTTGGCATGTACTTGTCGATTTGTCCGATGGTGTCTAAATGCCACAGCCTTCATCTAAGAATCAATCTTCTTCTTCTTCTTCATCTCCTTATCCAGTTTCCATCATTTTTTTTAGTTACAAAACAAATCGAAATCAACATTAACAGAAAAACTGGGGCCTAAAATCCCTTCGATTCGTTGATCTAAAAAGTTTGCCCATAACTTTCTTAAACACCATTGAGCAACAAAGACATTAAAAACATCGTGAAAAAGAAAACCATGAAAATCGATTACCTACGATATTGCCAGAACGATCGCTCGTACAACCGTACACCAGAACCTTCACCTTCATCATCTTACATTTTTAACCAAGTAAGCAACTGTAGATCGCCCCATCCCCCATTGTTGAAAGGGATATATACGATGTCAAATACCAAATAAACTGCACAGAGCAATAACAAATTTCCAAACAAAAACACATTAGTAAAGTGAATCAATTCTATCATAACAGACCGTTCATAGAATTATATGTAAAAATCACAAAAGCAATAAAAAGAAATCTTACATACAAAAACATTTTTTAGCAATAGATGAACGTGGTGACCGGAAACCCCTCTTTTCATTGACGCAGCGGCCGCTTCCCTCTCCTTCTTGTCTTTCTCTCTCATCTTTCCGGCTCTCTCTCTAACTTTCTAATCATATCTGGCAAAAGAAAGGAGTAGTCTAAAGGGAGGTTTATTATCGTCGTCGTCGTCATACTGTCACAGCGGAACCCTTAAGCACCACCGCCTTCTACCGTTTTTTGCTGCGTCAAAACCACCAGTCGGTGGCCGGACGGAGACCACCGCCCATTCTTCCATCACCGTCGCTCCGCTCTCTCTCTCTACCTAGCTAATTTTGTCTATATCTATAACTAATCTGTGTTCTGTGTCTTCATACCGGAAGAGGAACTGAGATGGGAAGTTGTGGATGCTGAGGAGACTCCCACGTGTCTTGTGTTAAAGACCTGAAATGCCCTAGTTACTAATCACTGTTCATTCACTTTGCCCACTATTATATATTAATGTCAAAGAGGGAAATGACAAATTCAGACAAGGGTGTTCAGTTGTTTGTATTATTAATTAACTAGTGGGGAACTCACACGTTGCTGCGGGAGCGACAATTTACTTATTTTTTAGTTGAAGTGATAGACAATTCCGCTACTTACTACCAGTGTGAGACTTACATAAAACTAATCTGAAGTAAAAAAAATCATGAAAACTTTCAAAAAGATCAATCTATTCTAATAAATTTGTTGTTGTGACATGCGTGACAACATGATCTCAATTGATGCATCATCTACGGCAGAGACATATTCTTACTAAGCTTGTCACACCCCAACCGATGGTAGAAACATCGGAGTGGGACGAAATAGATTGCAATAGACTTCATAACACTATTTGTGACAAGTATTTAAATAATAAATTTCCATTTCATTTCTAAGGAGTCAATTACAAAGATTTGAAATAAATACAACATGAGTAACGAAATACAATACAATAAGAATACAAATTTAAAGTGTGTATCTAAGCATCCTACTAGATTCCATGCATCACCAACATCATCGCTAAACCTGCAACATGTTTTAAAAGTGTAGTTCAATACAAAAAGTATTGGTGAACATACAAGTTTGGTGCGTAGTATATAAGTATAAAAATGGTAAGGAACAAACCACATGGCAAACCTAGTTATCAAGATTAGCGTATTAAAATGGCATGCGATTTACAAGTCAACCCTCTGTTTACGCAAATAAGAATGAAATTTTAACATGACCACTAGTCTACGGGCGGTGCGTTACTCCTATAGCGCTATACATGTTAAATGGAGGCTCTTACTAAGCTAATGACAAGTTCATCACATAAGTATGGTCCAGAAAACACGAATCAAGAATAACAAATAGTAAGCATGTATTGGATTGTTTGTTTGTACATTTGCAAAAGAATATGTATAGTGATGTGTGCAAAATGCAACATATAAATTACATCAATTGTGGCATAAAACTAACCCTTTTTAGTACTAATGTTGGAAAAAGTGTGCTTTTGTCTTCCTTTTGTATTTTCAGGATTAAATGAGCTCAAATTAACAAAAGAAGCAAAAAGACATCAAAATCTAACATAAATACAAGAAAAGGAACAAGACGTGACATGCCCGACCCCACGACAGCATCTTCCCAAGCAAAACAAGAAGACTGAAGACTGAACACGCCCCGTGCTCAGCCAGCACGGGGGCGTGCCCAAGTGCCAGCAGAAAAGACAAAGTGGTAGAAGCTTCAATTGCCCACCACGGGGCCGTGCTCAGCGGACACGGGGCCGTGGTCAACTATAAGATTCGCACAATCCAGGCAAATCTTCATAGTACAAAGATTCTTCTGCACACGGGGTCGTGCTCAGCGGACACGGGGGCATGGTCAACTAATAAGATAAGCTGCATTAAATGAAGAAAGAGAAGGATGTGGACACGGGGCCGTGCCCACTGGACACGGGGCCGTGCCCGAGCTTCTGTTCAGCCTATAAATAGGAGTGCTTGGCTCAAGCTCAAACCATCCCTTGGCACACCACCTCTCTCACACTTCACCCACCACCCACCACCACCATAACACCATCATCCACCACCATCATCCATTGTCCATCATAGAGTGTGTGAGTCGTCTCGGGATCCAAGATTGATCGTAAGAGTTCTTGACAATCAAGGCCATGTTTTCCTAAGTCTCTTATATCACTTGGTGAAGACAAGTGTCTAGTGTAATACTTTTTATTTCTAATATTTTCGCACTTTTTATTTGGTTTTGTATTAATGACTTTAATAACTAGTTTCTTATGTTGAAGGTGATTCTTCCTTATCGTTTGTTCGTGGTGTCTTGACATTATTTTACTGTCTATATAAAATAAAAGATTTTCACCATTCATATCTCCACGGTCTATATGGAGGTATGTTGGCTACCTGGTCGGGGGTTAAGGGGACGGTTTGGTAAGAGTCTTGCCATTGTTCAGCGTTTAGAGGTCCTGCAATGGACCTGGGTCAAATTTAGTAGGACCTCCTTCAATACTTAACGGTATTGGATGGCGGGGGTCCAAACTCTTTGATCCCCTCATAAGTTAAACTACTATTAATACTATAACCCGGCTATTTAGGACTGTATCCCTGCTGACTCAGACTACTTAGTCGAGGGTAACGTCACCTCCAAAAGAGGGGCCTACCATAATTTGCATTAATAACTTAATTAATTATCTTTCAATAATCCGACCCTTTAGGATTGTATCCTTGCTGACTCAAACTACTGGGTTGAGGGTAACGTCACCTTCAAAAGAGGGGCCTACTACAATAACTAAGATAATCTCTTAAATAAGTGCAAAAGTGCGGAAATAATCAAAGGTTACACTATACACGAGTCGGAACCTAGTGATTCATCTTGTCTATCTGTTTTTCTTTTATTTTTATTTTTCAGCATTTTAATTAGTTTTTATTTTTCTTAGCTTAAAACATTTTTTCTAAACTTTTTGATTTGATTAGACGTTGAGGATAAACCAGTACTAAAAGCTCTTGTGTCCTTGGACGACCTCGGTATCTTACCAACACTATACTACGCCCACGATGGGTGCACTTGCCCATATGTGTGTTTAGTGTTAGTAAATATCGTGTTTTATAAATTTAAAACTTGGCTAAAAAAAGTGTTAAAGGGCTTAAAATATACACCTAATATATATAACACTTCACACGCATCAAGTTTTTGGCGCCGCTGCCGGGGACACAAGGATTTTAAGAAAGCTTAAAATCAACGGCCTAATCAGTTTTTCAAAACCTTTTTAAAACGCGCACACATTTTTCTGCATTTTAGTTTAGTTTTGCATTTACAGTAACCTGTACACGGGGTCGTGTTCACTGAACACGGGGCCATGCTGCACATTTTCATAAAAACATCCAGTAACAGTAGCTTGAACACGGGCCGTGCTCACTGAACACGCCCCGTGCTCAACGAAATCAGTAAATTTAATTAAAACGCCCAGATACAGATTCTGTACACGGGGCCGTGTCTACTGAACACGGGGCCGTGTCCAGCCTCTGTTTCCGTTTTTATTTCTGTTTTCTGATCTCGAGACTTGGCTGTGGTCTGCTGAGTGATTCTTATGGATCAATACTCAGGAGGTTACAACTACACTTATGAGGAGGATGATTATAGGGGTAACTATTGCACTAATTGTAGAAATCTGCACTCGTTTCAACATAATAACTCATATCAACCATCTAATTCATACACCTACTATGAGGAGCCCAGGTACGAGCCATCAACTTCATACACATCCTATGAAGACCAAAGGTATGAACCTCCTCCCTCATACTCATATTTTGATGAACCAAGGTATGAGCCTTCATACTCATACTTTGAGGAACCAAGATATGAGCCACCACCTTCGTACGCTTATTATGAGGAACCATGGCGTGAACAACCCACCTCATATGAGTATTATGAAGAACAAAATAATGACCCTTATCCATCATATGCTTACAATGAAGAACAATGGTGTGAACCATCTACTTCATATGAGTATTATGAGGAACGAAGGATCGAACAACCGGATTCAAGCTTTGAAAATCCCGATTCTTTTTCTATAACCGAAGTGACCGATAGGATATTAGAACACTTTAGAGTTATCGATCGCTATATAAAAGAATCTCGCGCAAGGAAAGAGGAGTCCCGCGCAAGAGAAGAATTAAATAAAGAAGAGATAACCGAAAGTGTAAAAATGGAAGAACAAATAAGTGAAAACCCGACACATGAGTTAAACAATGAAAAAGGAGAGTCCGACAACGTTAGATTTCAAGAAGAGTCTAATTTTGAAGAAATTAATCTCTTGTCACCTTCTTTTGAAAATCATTGTTTAGTTCCAACTCATGCTAAGTTTTTAAAAGAGTTAAACACTAACACTAAAATTGATGAAACGGTAAGTGTTAAGTTAACTATTGATCAAACCTCGCTAATAAAAGAAGACCCGTTTGAAATTAACATTACACCGGTTCCATGTTTCTTTCAAAATTCATTTATTAGTAATGTCACAATTGATAAAGATCTTTGTGTTAACATAATGCCCAACTACATTTTCGAAAAATTAAGTATTAGTGATTTTTCTCCACTTCAAATACCCATTTTTCTATCTAATCGGAAAATAATAAAATCAATCGGTGTAGTTGAGGATGTCTTGGTTCAAACAAATCAAATGGTAATCCCAACCGACTTTGTCATACTTGATGACGCTCCTCTAGTGTTGGGACGACCTTTTGTAAAAACCCACGAAGCTTTGAAAAACCGGAAGTACAACAATCTATCTATTCAATTAGGGGCATTTAAAAGAAGTGTCGATCTTGAGCGTTCAATGAAATATCCATTCGGCAATAATGACCCCCTAATTGAAGATGAGCCAGAACCACCCGAAAAGGTGGGTCTAGCCAAGGACCCTTATAAACGTGGCGCACCACGGAGGCATTCCGCGGAACTATCCTTAGTTTAATTTAGATTAACTTTTATATTTTCTAGTTTCGTTTTAATTTCCAGGAATAAAACACACTCGGGATGGTGAAGGATACTAAGGGAAGCTTGAACCAACAACCCATGCACAAAAACAGAGCCTCCCGGCAATTTTTCTTCATTACAGCAAGTTCAGCACGGGGCCGTGCTCCCCCCAACACGCCCCGTGCCCGAGGATCTGTAGAAAATGCCCAGTTCAGGTACCTGGACATGGGGCCGTGCTCACTGAACACGCCCCCGTGCCCAGCCTTCTGTTTACTTTTGGTACTGGCAGTCTGGACACTAGGCCGTGCTCAGCCAACACCACCCCGTGTTCAGCTACCTAGTACCATAAAATCTTGTTTTTAACCCACTTTTACACATTTTAATCAAACAAAAAACTTATTTTTGGGACACATTGAGGACAATGTCTAATTTAAGTGTGGGGGGGGGGGGGGGATGCTAAACCTTGAATCTTGCAAGTCCTAAATACAAGCCTTACACAAAACTCTATTGGAACCGCTAATCACCCCAAATTTTTTCAAAAATTTTCATTTTTTTTACTTGTCTAGGTTTAACTCGGGAAATTCAAGTTCTAAAAAAAGGTTATATTTTTACGAATTTACAACCGATAGCGTCGTGATAAAAAGAACCAACATAAGAAAATTATGAAAAGGCATGACAAGCTTAGTTAAAATTTAATTATATATACTTGATCACATAAAAACCCATTCTCACAAAAGTGAGTTTTGAGCCATTATTGAGCATACAAATATATATCTTTAAACTAAATGCTCATTTTTCGTTTCTTGTGTGAATAGTCGCTTGGTTCTTACGACTCTAGAACTTGCCAGACGATACATTCCCGGTCCTTACCAACTTAAACCCGAGTAAGTAAATGATGGAGGCATTAGGACTAACCCTTTTTATTTCTACACCATTATTTTTTTTCTTTTTTTTTTACCACCTACCCAAAAAATCCCCCTAGTTAGCCCCTTTGAGCCTAAACCTTTTCATTTCATACCCCAAACAAACACCCTTTTTACCCACCATAACCTTTTTCATTTTTTTAACCCTTTTGTTTTAGTAACTTGCTCGGTTTCTCATATGACTTTCAAAAAAAAAATAGTTGATTATGAAGCAAAAGCAAATAAACAAACAAGTTTATCAAAAATGACTTTGTTTGAAAAATAGCTTCATAAGAATAAAAGTGGAAAAATAGAAAGTCTTACGAAAACCGATACTTGTTACGCTTTTCGCCCTTTTTCTACTAACCACTAACTAATAACCCAACCACCTACCTTTAACCCAAGCCTAACCCTTCACCCAAAAAGTCCTATTGATATTTACAAAGGTTTATAAGTTAAAAAGGAGAAGTATTGATTGCTTGGAAAGCCTATGGTAGGAGTAAGTTACATGCCGCTCTCGAGTGATCCACAAAAATACATTTTCGGCCGAGTGTTGAGTGATCCCCGTGAAGTATGTGAACTTGTATATAAATAGAATTTTAAAGAGGCATGTTATGCCCTAATAAGTAATTTATCTTATGAAAAGTTTTAAATAAATCATGACGAATAGGATTGTAAATAAATAAAAATAAAACTAAACAAAGAATCTTGGAAAATCCCGACACTCTATGACAATCCCAAAACCTTCTTTTCTACCCATTCCATTTGGGAGTGTAATAGCCACATATTAAAAAGTTTTGCTTGAGGACAAGCAAAGATTCAAGTGTGGGGGTATTTGATGTGTGCAAAATGCAACATATAAATTACATCAATTGTGGCATAAAACTAACCCTTTTTTAGTACTAATCTTGGAAAAAGTGTGCTTTTGTCTTCCTTTTGTATTTTCAGGATTAAATGAGCTCAAATTAACAAAAGAAGCAAAAAGACATCAAAATCTAACATAAATACAAGAAAAGGAACAAGACGTGACATGCCCGACCCCACGACAGCATCTTCCCAAGCAAAACAAGATGACTGAAGACTGAACACGCCCCGTGCTCAGCCAGCACGGGGGCGTGCCCAAGTGCCAGCAGAAAAGACAAAGTGGCAGAAGCTTCTATTGCCCACCACGGGGCCGTGCTCAGCGGACACGGGGCCGTGCTCAACTATAAGATTCGCACAATCCAGGCAAATCTTCATAGTACAAAGATTCTTCTGCACACGGGGTCGTGCTCAGCGGACACGGGGGCGTGGTCAACTAATAAGACAAGCTGCATTAAATGAAGAAAGAGAAGGATGTGGACACGGGGCCGTGCCCGAGCTTCTGTTCAGCCTATAAATAGGAGTGCTTGGCTCAAGCTCAAACCATCCCTTGGCACACCACCTCTCTCACACTTCACCCACCACCCACCACCACCATAACACCATCATCCACCACCATCATCCATTGTCCATCATAGAGTGTGTGAGTCGTCTCGGGATCCAAGATTGATCGTAAGAGTTCTTGACAATCAAGGCCATGTTTGCCTAAGTCTCTTACATCACTTGGTGAAGACAAGTGTCTAGTGTAATACTTTTTATTTCTAATCTTTTCGCACTTTCTATTTGGTTTTGTATTAATGACTTTAATAACTAGTTTCTTATGTTAAAGGTGATTCTTCCTTATCGTTTGTCTGTGGTGTCTTGACATTATTTTACTGTCTATATAAAATAAAAGATTTTCACCATTCATATCTCCACGGTCTATATGGAGGTATGTTGGCTACCTGGTCGGGGGTTAAGGGAACGGTTTGGTAAGAGTCTTGCCATTGTTCAGCGTTTAGAGGTCCTGCAATGGACCTGGGTCAAATTTAGTAGGACCTCCTTCAATACTTAACGGTATTGGATGGTGGGGGTCCAAACTCTTTGATCCCCTCATAAGTTAAACTACTATTAATATTATAACCCGACTATTTAGGACTGTATCCCTGCTGACTCATACTACTTAGTCGAGGGTAACATCACCTCCAAAAGAGGGGCCTACCATAATTTGCATTAATAACTTAATTAATTATCTTTCAATAATCCGACCCTTTAGGATTGTATCCTTGCTGACTCAAACTACTGGGTTGAGGTTAACGTCACCTTCAAAAGAGGGGCCTACTACAATAACTAAGATAATCTCTTAAATAAGTGCAAAAGTGCGGAAATAATCAAATGTTACACTATACACATGTCGGAACCAAGTGATTCATCTTCTCTATCTGTTTTTCTTTTATTTTTATTTTTCAGCATTTTAATTAGTTTTTATTTTTCTTAGCTTAAAACATTTTTTCTAAACTTTTTGATTTGATTAGACGTTGAGGATAAACAGGTACTAAAAGCTCTTGTGTCCTTGGACGACCTCGGTATCTTACCAACACTATACTACGCCCACGATGGGTGCACTTGCCCATATGTGTGTTTAGTGTTAGTAAATATCGTGTTTTATAAATTTAAAACTTGGCTAAAAAAGTGGTAAATGGCTTAAAATGTACACCTAATATATATAACACTTCACACACATCATATAGTAAGTGTGTTTTGTATATAATAACATGTTACACCCAAAAGTGTGAAAACGGTAAAATGGGTCAAGTATACTCACAAAATTTGCATATGCTTTCCGATTATCCAATTGTTGACGAGCAATGAGATTAGGAGATCAAATGTATAAGTGTTAAAGTTCAAGGTATGTTTAGAGTCGAGATTCGAAATTTAAAACATAAGAATATAACATATGAAAGTAATCATTTAGTGCACATGATACTTGTCTTGACACTAGGAAACTCTAAGGAGTTTAAATGTTTTCATGGGACAAGACCCCAATAGAATCGCAACAAGTTATCAAAAGTCTAAATGGTGTAGTCTAGTACCTTGACATATGAACACTAGTTCATTATCAAAGATTCGATTATTTGGATAATATACTTATGTATTATATAGGTTATGTAATATATATTAATAAATCCAATAGTCAAGCATGAGGTAGAAGATTAAATCTTCATTTAGGTACCTCTAAGTTTCATGGAAATCATGTAGGAGGTAGGAAGAGTAGTCTTCCATTTAGGTACCTCTAAGTGTTCACCACTACACTTGATGTAAAAACATACAAGGAGGGTCATGAACTATGAATAATACAAGAATATAAACAACTACTCTAATAGAAATCATCAAGTAATGCGGGGATTTTATGTTGGACAACCCAAGTTAGTCCATAATCACACCTACAGAATGTATTTGAGGTTTAACCTCTGATTTTGAATGTCTCAACCTTGTTTTTAAGCCTAACTAACTATAGAAGTGGTTATAAGCATAAGGACATAGGTTTGAGATGAGTTGGACTCAAGTCAAACAAGTTTAGTAAAGATTAGATGAAATCATGTATGTAATAGTTAACAAGCATGCATAAGTTATGAGTACCAGTATGTCATCCACATTCCTATTTTTTTCCATGTTGCAACATAGGTTGTGTAATTTAAATGGTGTTAGATAATTAATTCCCTACCTATTCATTTAAATCAAATGATTGAAAAAGTATATTTATAATAAACAATAAATAACCCTATTATAAGTTGGCATCATTCTTGTAGATGATTCTGACATTTATTATTATTATTATTATTTCTTTTTAACTATTTTTTTAGATCATGCAACTTTACGTAATACTATTATATTATTATTATTATTATTATTATTATTATTATGTTAACAGAATTTAACCACGTATGTAATAGTTAACAAGCATGCATAAGTTATGAGTACCAGTATGTCGAGTATCGATCACGCGTATGTATTCGAGATTGGTAACATATAACCCGAGTATTGTAACACGTATAAGCATGTATAAAAAAATAGTATTCCATATAAAAGATTCATTTCATTACGATCAAAGTCTCGGATTTACAATTGCTTGAAACGAGAAGACGATTACAAGAATACAAGATTTCCAAAATTAGAATTTCAAGCAAAGGTTTCTAAATGTGGAAAGTATGAAAATGCAGGGCGTTACAGTCTCCCCTCCTTTAGGAAATTTCGTCCCGAAATTTATTCAAGAGGAAGACTTGAAAGAGTTTTGGCGAAAAGGTGATTATATAAAATTTGAGACTCGAAAATTTTGAAACGTACAAAGTATGAAGTTTTGAAAATGTCAAGATAGGTTTGCAAAAGGATTTGTTTGGCTATAATGGTTTTGAGGCATAAGCATTGGATAGACGAAAGTAGCGTGTTAAAGATGAAGTCTCGTCGTGGATAACCGGATATAATGTGTTTGTGAGTTGTTTAAAGTTTGTATAAGGTCCAAAGGTTTGCAAAATACTGAATTTCTCATGGCACGTTTTACGAAAGTTTGGTAACATGGGGAAAACACTTATATATAGGAAGTACCAGCGGCGTATCCACAATGTTTTGACCACATTACGTCCGTTTCGTATTCGGTGTCATGTTACGTTCCGTGTCTTACCAAACACAGTAGTACACTCTATGGTTCTCATACGCCTATCACTATAATCCCGTGTGCACCCGTGGTTATTTTGATCGTCACATGATCCGCATAGCTTGTACTAGTTGTGTATGAATCAGGGTATACACAAAAATAAAAATAAAAAAAATAAGAATGTGTGCGTATAAGAATATAGTATATAAGCAAGTCCATGCTTAAGTATGTTTGGGATCCACGTAAGCGAATCCCTCGGATTACGCTCACGTACGGGTACGAATGTATGAATCATGAGTATGAATGAAAGTATGAGCATAATATAAGTTTAAGTATGAATATTCACGTAAGTATGAGTATAGACATAAAACGTACGAGTAGTATGAGTATAAGTGTAAGCATAAAACGTATGAGTATAAGTGTAGGTACGAATTATAAAAATTATGTATATAGTGTATGTTGAAGCATAACAAATTTGGACATATAAAACACTCGAGAAATTTGAATATGTAAAACGAATGATATAAGCGATTTCGTCGCGAGGTATCGATTAAATTGGGTATGATGAATTACATGTATAGTTGTTTAAGCGAAATGTTGAGTTTATTGAATCAAAATAGACCGAGTTTGATTTGGAAGGTAGAATATAGTTTGTAAATGCAAGGCGATATAAAGTATTCATTGGGTATGTATGCATAACGTGTTTTGTAATGAATGGAAATGCTACTTTTGTTTTAAAAAGTTTACGTATGTTGAAGATTGTCGGTTCTCATGAAGTCTCCTAGCCCACGTGTTTTGAAATTTGAAAGACGAATTAAGCCGTGTAGAAAAAGGTTTTCGGAGATAATAGGTTTGTTTCATTTGCATCAAAGCAAGACAGTTTGAATTTTGGAGGTTCTTATGAAAACGTTGATCCTTAGAAAAGAAATATAGCAAAATGGACTTAGTGATTATTGAAAAAAAAAAAGTTTTAACAAATGATTCGTTGATGTTGAAAATAGTCTTTGGTAAAACGATCATATAATATCTATAAGATCTTATAAGTATACAAGAAAGTTGGTTTGAATTTCGATTGAGAATGAAAGTCTTTAGTATGGTGGTATAACGTGAGTGTGTGTTTTAGTGATTAAGTCGAATATGAAGTTCATGGGCAAGAGATTCATTGGACCGATTAAATTGATAGGTAGCATTTCGTAAGGTTTTGAAATTCGGGTAATAAAATATTTTAAGACATGATTAAGAATCTCGTGTATATGAGTTGAGTGAAAATATATTGTAGGATAAGAAGTACGTTTGATAAAACAATGCATTTTGAAATCGGTATAAGTAGGTATTTTGAATAATGATAAACGATTTAGGTATAAAACATGATCGGGTTTGCATAATAAGATATTTTGAAGGAAAATTTTTGGTAATTATCACCTAGGTAAGGGAATCACCCCTAACTCGTTGGTGAAGTCGTTTTAAGAAAGAGGGAGTGGAGTTAATCGTCAAGGTAAGGAATTCACTCCTATCTTGATGATATGTCTCCATTGTTGTTATAATAAAAATAAATGAAATTTTATGAAATCATGCATATGTATAAATGTATGAAATGATTTAATATGTTGTGTATGTGAAAAGAGAATATCAGAAATTAGTTTGAATTTGAAAGATTGCATCGTATAAGATAAATAATAGAAACACATGTTTGATTAAAATTTTGATGGTTCCAAAACGGAACTTTGACTAACCCAAGTGATCGAAAGGTCTTTTGAATTTGAGGAGCATGCTTTAGCCTAATAGGTAAAATACTCTCGCCGACAAGTCAGTTAATGGTATTTACCCTTCCGGTTACTACATGTCCCAAATCAATTGAAATTTCGAGACTTGGCAGGATTTATATAAAAAAGGAATGGAACTAGTCGACAAGGTGCGGGTTTCACCCCTAACTTGGCGATTTCGTATCCTAAGTGTGGTTGGTACTCGTCGGGTCAAAATTTAATTTCAACACTTTGACGAGGGTCCACTAGAATTTGAAATTTGAATTTCTCCATCAAGGTGATGATTTCACTCCTAACTTGATGGTGAATTTCATGTAAAAAGGAAAAGTAGATAGATTGAGAGTTATTCACCAAATTGTGGGCTTCACGCCTATTTTGGTGAAGTCGTCTTGTTTGTGTATTACGAGTGGTTTTGATTTTTTTGTACGAACGTGTAAAAGACGTATGTTCAAAATACTAATAACAAGTATAAGCACGTTAAGCATCTCAAGAAAATAACACGTAAAAGACATTTCAAGAATAACACATAAAGAATGGGACAATACAACAAGTATTAACAAATAATAAAGCAAGTATTAACACAAAAGTGACATATATGTTTAAAAGGTCAAAAGTAAATAAATAAGGAGCAAATAAAGTATCATGCAAGTGGTTCAAGCAAAACATAAGAATAAGGCTCTAGAACTATAGACTAGGTCAAAAGCATGGCAATTTTCCCTAATTCCCTATAGTTATGGCTCTGATACCAATCTGTCACACCCCAACCGATGGCGGAAACATCGGAGTGGGACGAAATAGATTGCAATAGACTTCATAACACTATTTGTGACAAGTATTTAAATAATAAATTTCTATTTCATTTCTAAGGAGTCAATTACAAAGATTTGAAATAAATACAACATGAGTAACGAAATACAATACAATAAGAATACAAATTTAAAGTGTGTATCTAAGCATCCTACTAGATTCCATGCATCACCAACATCATCGCTAAACCTGCAACATGTTTTAAAAGTGTAGTTCAATACAAAAAGTATTGGCGAGCATACAAGTTTGGTGCGTAGTATATAAGTATAAAAATAGTAAGGAACAATCCACATGGCAAACCTAGTTATCAAGATTAACGTATTAAACTGGCATGCGATTTACAAGTCAACCCTCTGTTTACGCAAGTAAGAATGAAATTTTAACATGACCACTAGTCTACGGGCGGTGCGTTACTCCTATAGCGCTATACATGTTAAATGGAGGCTCGTACAAAGCTAATGACAAGTTCATCACATAAGTATGGTCCAGAAAACACGAATCAAGCATAACAAATAGTAAGCATGTGTTGAATTGTTTATTTGTACATTTGCATAAGAATATGTATAGTAAGTGTGTTTTGTATATAATAACATGTTACACCCAAAAGTGTGAAAACGGTAAAATGGGTCAAGTATACTCACAAAATTTGCATATGTTTTCCGATTATCCAATTGTTGACGAGCAATGAGATTAGGAGATCAAATGTATAAGGGTTAAAGTTCAAGGTATGTTTAGAGTCGAGATTCGGAATTTAAAACATAAGAATATAACATATGAAAGTAATCATTTAGTGCACATGATACTTGTCTTGACACTAGGAAACTCTAAGGAGTTTAAATGTTTTCATGGGACAAGGCCCCAATAGAATCACAACAAGTTATCAAAAGTCTAAATGGTGTAGTCTAGTACCTTGACATATGAACACGAGTTCATCATCAAAGATTCGATTATTTGGATAATATACTTATGTATTATATTGGTTATGTAATATATATTAATAAATCCAATAGTCAAGTATGAGGTAGAAGATTAAATTTTCATTTAGGTACCTCTAAGTTTCATGGAAATCATATAGGAGGTAGGAAGAGTAGTCTTCCATTTAGGTACCTCTAAGTGTTCACCACTACACTTGATGTAAAAACATACAAGGAGGGTCATGAACTATGAATAATAAAAGAATATAAACAACTACTCTAATAGAAATCATCAAGTAATGCGGGGAGTTTATGTTAGACAACCCAAGTTATTCCATAATCACACCTACATCAAGTCTTGGACTTAAACATTACTTGTGGGTTAAAAACCCTAAACAAAACAGAATGTATATGAGGTTTAACCTCTGATTTTGAATATCTCAACCTTGTTTTTAAGCCTAACTAACCATAGAAGTGGTTATAAGCATAAGGACATAGGTTTGAGATGAGTTAGACTCAAGTCCAACAAGTTTAGTAAAGATTAGATGAAATCAGAAATGAACAGTGAACTTTGGAGCCTTTTTGCCGGAGTTCCAGGGACTTATTTACTGTGAAAAACCCATGGATTCGAAGCTAAGGTCAATCCAAGCACATAGGAAAAAGAATGGACTAAATCAGACAAGAAATGAAGAAATTATGCTCATTTTCGTGAAGGGGTATAAATCTGCTCGAACTTCTTCTTTCAGCTGCGATTTGGAGAGAGTTTTGAGAGTGTTTTAGTGTTGCAAAAGTGGAAAGGTGACTGAGATTAGAGTGGTATTTATAGGGGATGAATTAGGGTTAAAGTTGGCTGGCTTTAAATGCAATTAGTTGAGAGTTAAATGAATCAAAAAAAAAAAAAAAACAATTGAAACCAACCTTCATGCTGCTTGCGCAATGCTGTATCCAGCCATCACTTTATCTTTTTTTTTTTTATCTTGATAACTAATAGATTAAGTGTTGTACATAGATATCATGTTAGATATTCATATAATTACTATTATACATCAAGTGGTTGGGTGTTAGACCAATAATAAAAAAAACAACTTAAATCTACCTTTGATGTTGCGATCGGACAAAGGCTGTTGACAGCCATCCGCATTCCTATTTTTTTTTCATGTTGCAACATTTTTTTTTTGAAAAGAGAACTTCATTAACCACACCGAACCCGAAGACCGGGCCGGCAAAACAAAACAACAAACCTACATATTTACAAATTTACACCAATCAGCCCAAAGGAAAGAACCCTTTTTAACCCTATGTTTATACCACAAAAAACTTAACGCCCTCACATCGCTAAAAATATCCTCAACGCTCCGCTTTATGCCTCTAAACCGCACGTCGTTCCTCGCCTTCCAAAGAGACCAACAAGTAGAAATTATAATCCCATGTAACGCCACCCTCTCCGACTCCCCTCTATTTCCCAACGTGTGAATCTCCAAAAGATCACGAATGGAAAAAACAAAAAAAATCCTGATCCGACACCAGAAGCTAATTTTCTCCCATATCCCCAAAGCTAGAGGACAAGCGGTAAACACGTGGAGCACTGAATCGTAACCCGAATGACAAAAACAACAAGAAGTGTCCGTCACCAACACTCCTCTTCTATTTAACGCCTCAACAGTCGGAATCCTGTCCATCTCCGCACGCCAAACCAATATATTGCACTTTAACGGAACCCAATTACACCAATCCATAACAAATCAATTACTATAATCCTTCTTCGAAATTAAAATCTTTTTTACCTCCGCCACAGAAAACGAAGTCGGGCCTAACCCGGCCCAAGACCATATATCCGCAATATCTGGCAGGGTAACCGAACCGAGAGCCGTGGAGAGAGACTGCTATTCCGACGTCTCCGAGTCGGAATCCGGGTCATGCCTCCATAACCAGAGACCCTCCCCTTGGAGCCTCTCTCTAACCGAACATGTTTTTACCACTTCCAACTGAAAAAGAGACGGAAACTTGAGCTTCAAAGGAACATCAAAGAGCCACGGATCCAACCAGAACATGATGGCGTCGCCCCTACCGACCAAACCTCTAAAAAAATTCCGGACCGATAAATTTTCCACAAAAGGCTTCTTAATAACAGCCACGATACCACTCCAAACACCTCCGTAAGCTTTCTTAACCGGGAAAAACTCCCAATCAGACCCGCCCAAATGAAGAGCACTAACAACCTTAACCCATAAATTGTCTTTCTCGTTTTTAAACCTCCACCCCCACTTCGAGAGAAGAGCCGTGTTAGTCTCCTGGAGATTATGAAGACCCAAACCTCCCATTTTTAACGGGGAAGCCACCCTATCCCACGCGACCCAATGCATCTTCTTCCCCACCGAGTTACCTCCCCAAAGAAACCTTCTGATCAAGCCCTCCAAGTCATCTAGCACTTTTCTCGGTGCTTGGTAAATAGAGAAGAAATATGTGGGAAGACTCTCCAAAACGGACCTGATTAAGGTATATCTACCTCCAATAGAAAGCAAAGACACTTTCCATAATGACAGCCGTCTCTCAAAAATATTATAGACAGGTATCCAATTTTTAATGCGGTTCATATTCGCCCCAACAGTAAGGCCAAGATAAGTAAACGAGACACTATCCGCATTACACCCCACAAGACCCGCCATCTCTTCGACTTCCCCCCTATTCACTCCCAAACAAAAAATGCTAGACTTACCAAAGTTAATTTGGAGACCCGAGCACACATGAAAACATCTGAGGATCCTTACCACGTTTAGAATGTTCTCCCTACTCCATTCTCCAAGAATAATGGCATCATCAGCAAAGAAAAGATGCGAGATGGGAGGGTCGTCATTAGGAAGAGAAACCCCTTTTAAAATGCCAACATCACATGCCTTTCTAAACATACAAGACAAGGCTTCCATGACAATGAGAAAAAGAAACGGGGATATGGGATCACCCTGCCTCATACCTTTGTGGCACTTAAACTCGAAAGTCGGAGCACCATTAACCAGGACTGAAGCACGAGCAGAAGAGATAACCCCTTTAATCCATGTGCACCACCTGTTCGGGAACCCCATTTGAACCAAAACATCCACCACGAAATTCCAATTAACGTTGTCGTATGCTTTCTCAAAATCAATTTTGAGGATAAAGACCTTCCTTTTAGCTCTTTTAGACCAATTGAGAATCTCATTGACAACAAGCGGACCGTCCAAAATAAAACTTCCACTAATAAAAGCAGATTGGGACGAAGAAATCAAATAATTCAACACCCTTTTATGTCTATTCGCCAAAACTTTTGAGATAACTTTATCGATAACCCCAACTAGACTTATCGGCCTATAATCCTTCAACCCAATCGGATCCGACACTTTGGGAATAAGAGCGATAAACGAAGACCCACACCCCATATTTATCACGCCCGAGTCAAAAAAATCAGCCATAATGTTAAAAAAATCATCCTCCAACAAATGCCAAAAATGCTTAAGAAACCGAAAATTTATGCCGTCGGGACCCGGGGCTCTATCGCTACCACATTCGAAAACAACTTCCTTTATTTCCTGAAGAGAGAACCGAGCCACCAAACCTGCAACATCCTCCTCTCGAACCCGACTAATGTTATAACACAATAACCGCGGACGATCAGTATGAGGTTCCACAAACTTATCTCTAAAGAATCTGAAAATCTCTTTTTTCACCAATGTCGGTTTTTCCACCCACTCCCCTTCAACATATAACCCATGAATGACATTTGAAGCCTTCCTACAATTAATCATAGCATGAAAGAACTTCGAATTCTCATCCCCATCCTTCGCCCATCTAACTCTCGACCTTTGCTTTAAATTCTTATTTTTCCTCTCTTCTTCACTAAACAAAACTCTTTTACTTTCCACAAGGATCCATTCCTCTTCCTCCGAAAGCTCCCTCTCTTCCATAGCGGACTCAATTCTCTCAAGATCCGCCAACGCTGAATCCACCTCTTCGGCATTCTTTTTTAGCATCTCGTCCCTCCAAATTATTAGCTTAGACCTGAGCCGACACAATTTTCTCGTCAAAACCACGTCAGATGGGCCACTAAAGTCTAGGCCATCACTCAAAGCTTCTGATACAACATCCGCAAATCCTTGTTCACCAATCCAAGAATCGAACACGCGAAAAGGCTTTCCTCCATAGTTCAACGAGACGACGGTTAGAACTATGGGGCAATGATCAGAAAGAAAACACGGCAAGGCCACCACCCTCGCTTCAGGCCAGGCATTAAAAAAGCTATGGTTTACCAAAAACCTATCCAACTTACTCATTTTCCTTCCATTCGCCTTACTGAACGTAAATTTTCTACCATTCAGGTTATACTCCAAGAGCCCGGAATCGAAAATAAAAGAATTAAAATTGTTAGCACAATTTTGTTTAAACCAACAATTATTCTTTTCTTCACGGTAACGAACAGCATTAAAATCACCAGAGACAACCCAAACCCCATCATTTTCAGCAATAACCTGAGAAATCGTATCCCATAACGCCTTCTTAGCCGACACACCCTGCGGATCATAAACGTTCATCACATTAACCACTTCACCACTACCAGCGAGTTTGCCTCTCACATGTAAAAAGTTCTTGTTTCTATTAACACCTGTCTGAGAGAAAACGGACTCGTCCTATATACAAACAATGCCACCCGATAAACCTTCCGCATCAACACTTTCTAACCCGAAGCTCCTATTACCCCAATACCCCGAGACATCCAAAACCGAAACCCCTTGTTTCTTAGTTTCCTGAAGAGACATGAATTGTATACCATATTCTGACTTTACTTTCTGTAACCACCCTGGATTCTCAGCACCCCCAATACCACGAACATTAAAAGACAGGAAATTCATGAGGCAACATCATTGTTACCTGAAACCCCAAAAATGTTGCTCATCAAGTTTTGACAGCTCCTTAAATCCACTCCCACCTGAGCCCCGATGGCGATTGTAGCATCAATCTCAGCAACAGTTTCCTCTGCCCGCACAAACACCTCCGTGCCACCCGCTGCTACAGATCCTACCACCGGCCCCAGAGTCTCCTCCACCAAAGTATCCTCCGACTCCGTTTGACTAAGTCGAACATTTAAATCCAGATCCCCTGGCTCTAAGGTTCCTCTCGAATCCATTCTTGAATCCGAAATCTGCCCAGACTCGTTCCTTGGGGATGGTAGGGGAATGTGAAAAACATCCTCATTTTCGCTCCTATGTCTTTTCTTCGGTCTCTGACCAGAATGGGATAAATCGATATACGGGCCTTTATGCTGATGGGTTGTTTTCATGGGCCTCCTCGGCCCAGAGGACCTATTCTTAAAAGACCCAATATTAAAGCCAGAATGAAATCCACTTTCAACCGATTCCCCACCACTGGGACCCATACCTGGCCGACCACAGTCACTTTTCAACCTTCCATCCTCCTTGGAACTTCCCCCACCATTATCCTTTCTAACTTCCTGCATGGGGCTCACCCCTTGTACAGACCCGAAGCAATTATTACCCACATGCATATGTTTGTATTCCCCATGCAACACCGGAGCGTCACCCACCCCGTCCAACTCTCCACCTCCTTCTTTCCGACTACCCGGAACCTCACCTTTCAAATCCGACGACCTAACACCCGAACCTAAAACGGAGACCACATCATCAGAGTAAACTGAGTCCTCGTCTTCATCAAGATGGTCGGGCACCCAATCCCCAAGATCTTCGGATACCCAAACCCTATATCTCTTATCTTGCCAGTTGATCACGACCTCCTCCAATATTCTCTTACCGTCACCAACTAGGACCCCAACACACACCATCGACAAATCCCCGTCATCATCCGAGACCTGTGGATGTTTGACCACACTCCCAAACCTACAACCAATAGCGGATACAACCTTATCACAAAATAGGTGCAATGGTACCCCGTGGACACGCAACCAAGCCACCCTCTCAAACGCCAGAGCTTAACCTATCCACACATCTGCATGAGAGAACCAAGCCTTCCATTCCTTATCCTGACTCAGAAAATCAGCAGCCAAGCACTCATTCTCAAACACAAGCAGCATGTTAAACCCACCAACATACTGGAAACTCACCTCCACCACACTAGCATCCGAGAGTAACCTTTTCAGCGAGACAAGAGTATTGTAATCACGTACCCTAGCTAAAATGGCTCTCCTATAACGGCTGCCTAATGCCGACACGTCAGCATCAATCCTTATCTCACCAGAACCTGGACTCTGAATCTTATCCGCCTTCGAACCACCATTCACAGCCATGCTATACGAACAACCAGGTCTAGTGTATCCTCCATTCGTGTTCAAAAAATCCCCCATCTTCCTTTCTAACCTGCTGGTCACCCATCCTACAATCCTGAACAACATGATCCTTTGCCGACTTATCTTGCCCAATCGAACAATTCTCCTTGGTAGCCAAATTTATCTTGAGCGTATTCTTACCAAGCTTGAGACCCTTAAGCTTCCTTTCCAATTCCTTCCATTCTCTAACTCCCTTAAAGCTCACAAAACCAAACTTCAACCCATCCTTAGACCTCTTCCTGGCCATGTACGTGCCCGAGAGATCACCAAAATCCTTGAGAAGAGACGCTAAATCCCAAGGACGATAGCCGTCAGGGATATTAGACACAAAGAATTTTAACACCTGGTTCGACATCCTGGACGAGAGATGACCAGACCCGATCCGGAACCCAAGCCTATTCATTTAAATGGTTGTGTAATTTAAATGGTGTTAGATAATTAATTCCCTACCTATTCATTTAAATCAAATGATTGAAAAAGTATATTTATAATAAACAATAAACAACCCTATTATAAGTTGGCATCATTCTTGTAGATGATTCTGACATTTATTATTATTATTTTTTTAATTATTTTTTTTAGATCACGCAGCTTTACGTAATACTATTATATTATTATTATTATTATTATTATTATTATTATTATTGTTATTATATTAACAGAATTTAACCACGTATCTAATAGTTAACAAGCATGCATAAGTTATGAGTACCAGTATGTCGAGTATCGGTCACGCGTATGTATTCGAGATTGGTAACGTATAACCCGAGTATTGTAACACGTATAAGCATGTATAAAAAATAGTATTCCATATAAAAGATTCATTTCATTACGATCAAAGTCTCGGATTTACAATGGCTTGAAACGAGAAGACGATTACAAGAATACAAGATTTCCAAAATTAGAATTTCAAGCAAAGGTTTCTAAATGTGGAAAGTATGAAAACGCAGGGCGTTACAAAGCTCTTCAACTATATTCTTCTAACTATCATGTTTTTTTATTCATAAAACTCCAACAATTCAATATCTTCCTGGGTTTTACCCCTTTCAAACAAAACAAATGGAATTAAAAGGGTGTGGAATTCGGATCCTTACCTTTTAGGATTTGGCCAACTTTCTTTTTCAAGACAAGAAACGACAAATTGATTTTAAAGTTTGAAAGTCTCAAAAGTCAAACCCCAAAGTCATTTTTAGTTTGCTTTTTGCTTTTTGAGCAAATTCTAATCTAGTTCATGTAAACTAAAGAATTAGAACTGTCCATTTTTATCTAAACACAACCCAACCCAACCCAACCCAACCCGAATCCAAAGCCACCTAAACCCGACCAACCCGAACATTATATGGGACGATTTTGGGTCACTTTTCCCAGCCAAAACCCCAAACAACCTGCCCCGAATAACCCAAAACAAGAAAAAACCCAAAATTTTATTGTTTTTTATAGATGTGAATTACCATTGATTTGATTACACCATTCGATAGTAGATGAGATTCATTAAGACGACCCAAAACCATCTCCTTCTGCTGCAACCCATTAAAAAAGGTTCCCAACATTCAGTATTCGAAGTATTTGGAATGCACAATCCATATTATGACAAGAAAAATTGCAAAACCAGATTCCACATATCTACAAAAGCAACAAGATAAGTTACTACAAGAAAAAAATTTCTAAAACACTTAGGCCTACCTATGGCGTTTCAGAGTTGCATTGCATGACATTTGCTCGCAAAAACCCTTCAATTATTCTTCATAGTTTTTATCCAAAACTCATTTTTATTTATACTTAATTCCACAAGAAATTCATAACCTTTATTTGTATTTAGTCTAGCAATTTTATTTTTCAATGACTTAAAGAGTAATGGTATCGTAAGAGCAACCAAAAAAACAAATAATTAACTCAATTTAATTACAGATCGAAGAGAATGACAAACCTCATAATCTTGGGTGTAAACTTTGAGACTGTTTCTTTCCCAATTGGTAGCATAACTGGTTGCAAAAAATCTTGCTTTCCTACTTTCCTCTTGATATTAGGTAGCAAAACCTCATGTGTTCCAACTTTGGCTACAGCATAATCAAACAATTTATATTCCATAGAGTTTCTAGTATTAGTTTGTGATGGTGATCTTGAAATTTTTTGGATGTATATAGATGAGTGGAAGGATAGACCTTTCTAATTACTGTCGTTAATTTCACAATCTATTTAGTTAATTTTTCTTCTTCAATTTAATTACTATATAGAAAGACCACTTTTGTGACAACTGTGCTCTGTAATCGATGCATAATATAAAACAATGTCAATTATCAATAAAACAATGTGCTTTGGTGTTATTATATGTTTTTTGGTGTTATTATGCATGTAATTGTGTTTGATGATTTTACAATTTGATTCGATTCTGATTTCAAACTTTAAATCGCTTTCTTGAAGTTTATACGCAAACTGGTGCGTAAACGCGGTCAGTTTAACGCAACAAACACTGTGGAATAGTGACATAGGCTTAACATACCTTAAATAACCTCCACATACCTTAGAAATAAGTTTTGTATGGTTTGGTGCGTTAAAATCAAGTTTGTTCGATCGCAGGGACTATTTGTGTCAAATTGTGAAACTATACCGATTTATATAGTAACGAACATTCCGGAACTTGATCATAAGTTAAACATACCCTAAATATCCTTTACATAGCTTAGAAATAGGCTTTGAGGGGTTCGGTATGCAAAAATAAACTTATTTGATCAATAGGGACTAAAAGCGTCAAAAAGTGCACAAGTTTGCATTTTCGCGCATATCTCACGTTCTGAATATATCCGGACATCCAAAAATTTATGTAATCATTAAAATATTTTATTTTAGTGATTGGCTTGATAAAAATCCATTCGTCGCGTAATTTGGATCGTTTTTCGCGTTCGTTCGTGTTTCGTCGTAATTAACCGAATAACGCAACCGTACGACCAAACGAACCGACACCCGAGATGTTTTTGAGCATGTTTCATGTTCCCTATACTTTAACTTCATTTTTGAGCCTTGAAATGAGGTTAACGGGGTTTAAACGGATCGAAAAAGGCCTTAAACATGTGCACGGACCATTTCTACCATTTTTCAAACTTTTCTAAACCTGGCACCTGGTGGCGCTGCGCCAGCACCAGCTGTCTCTACCGTGGCACGACGCGAGCACCCTATCTGGGCAGAAAACTTGATTTTCAGCATTTTTCAGCAATGGAATTGAACTTGGGGGTCTTTTTTGTAACTTTTGCAAAACCTGGAGCGTTTTCGACCCCCATTGTATTCTAATACCATGTACCCACATGTATGGCCAAGATTACACCCTCTAAATACATGGAATGATCCTATTGATCTCAACTTCCTATAGATAACAAGCTTCCTCATTAGGGTTCTTCACACTTGATTCTGAAATTTCTCTAAGTTGAGGTGTTTATCACTTCATACCTGAGAATACTTGGAATCAAAACACCTTCTTGGACCCTTTGTAAGTCCTCTTCTTGCTTGTTCTTGTATTTCAAGCACGAAAGCCAAACAGAGTTTGACTTTCAGCTTTAACCAGTCAATGGTCAACACAAAGTTCATTTGAACTTTGCAACGTGAGCGTAATCACGATGGTTATAGTCCCTCGTGACTATACCTACTGATTACCACATTGACTAGGCGTAGTGACGAGTCGTAGTTTCAACCAAAATGCGTATTTATGCGTATTTTGTAACCAAACTACTCTTGGGTATCAAAACCGTTTGTTTTGATATCAAAACCTGTTTTCTAACTAAACTAAACATGTCTTAACATGTTTAGCTCGTCACTTTTAGTGTAGTGCTTGTGTAGAGTCGTAAGTCAAGTGGACTAAACACCCGCTTAGACTTTCGAACTCGACCCGTTTGGTCGATCATTAAGGATCCGACCAAACATGTTTAGTGACCATAGTTGCATAGGGAATAACCTTCCGAGGTTATACCTTATGGTCACTTAGTTTAAGTAGTCGTATGATAAGTAGTTTATATGCCTTAGGTAAATGACCAAAATGCCCTTTTCATGCATAATTGGTAATTAAGCATATGTAACATAAACTTTTGTCATGTAACTGATTATGCAACATATTTAAACATGTTTAGGCATATAATACTTGTCATTGGACTAGTTAGACGTCTCGAACGCGCGTATGCGCGCACGACGCGTTAAAGTAGCGTAAGCTACCTTAATGGGTCGTAACGGGTCGAAAGCACTTAGGTTAGGTTCCAATCTAGAATGTAGACTTTGTTAAACCATATGTCATGAGTTCCAACACTCATTTGGTTTACAAGACCTCATTCTATCCGATCTTTCGATTGAGGTGTCGATTATTTGACTAGTAATTCGATTACTAGGTGCTGCTTGATTTCTCTGGTTTACTTGAGTTTGTTGAAGATCTATTGATTGAGGATACTTTGCACTTCACGTGAGTACATAGTTCCCCTATTTTACTGTTTTCAATTGTTTTGGGGTGATTCATATGTATCAAAATGATTTTTGATATTTTAACAATGGTTTCAAAAACGATTAAGATGGTTTATACTAAACTAATAACGATTTCAATAATGTGAACAAACTTGTTGGTTGTAGCTACACAACGAATGATATTCATTAATTTTGGCCGAACCGACCAGTATTAGGTTATGGTACCATAGGATCTGATAAATCCCGTTATCAGACTGCACCCATGGTTATGTGTGGGTTAGGTGGGTAACTACTGAATCTGTGATTGTTAACTTACCCTTTGGTGGCTTGTTAATGCGAGAGGCGAGATAGTCGAGTCACGAAGGTTTGAATGTTATTAGCGAGATGACCAAAAAAAGTTTTCACAATTAAAACGAGGATGATTTAAATGACTTAAACGATTTGGAAACGATTTGAACAAGTTAAACGAGTTGGATAAACAATTGGTTTTTGGTTAAGTGTTTAGATAACGGGACGGGTGTAATGTGGTGAAAACATGGTAGATACGCCGCTGGTACTTCTTATATATAAGTGTTTTCAACATATTACATACCGTGACGTTATTTAGTTCATTTGGGTAAACGGTTTTAAAACGATGTCACATAACGATGTTTTTGAAAGAATATAAACCATACGAGTTTTATTAACGAGTTAAAACGAGACGTTTTACAATTTGGTTTACTAAAACAAATGTTTTTGGGTTAAGAATCATGGCAACGAGGTTTTATAAATTATAACCCACTTGATTTGAGTTGGTTAAATTATGTTGCAATATTATACACATTTCAAAACATGGTTTTTATTAAGGTATTGCAACATGTAAACTAGCCATGAATCCGACACTCTTATAAAACCTATGTGCTCGCCAGCATTTCTTTGTTGACTTTGTTTTTACATATGTTTCAGGTGTTGTTGCTTGATGTTGATTGCTAGGGTGCATCAGTCACATAGGATCTGGACGAGGCCTTAGTGACATAATAACAGTGATAGTCGATATGTAACTCGTTTGATTCGTGTTAAAACAATGTAAATTACTTATCGAATAAATAAAACGAAACTCTTTTTTGTATCCATGGTTGTGAAACAATAATTCTGTTACAACACTCCCCGACGTTTCCGCCACGATTTGTTGTTTTACGTGGTCGGGGTGTGACAACTTTACCATCAACTAATCTCATTTAGTATGTGTATTGTAAGCATAAAAATTTGTAATTTTGTAGTCATCCTTGTGAAATGTATTATAATATAGTTATACTTAATTGCCAGCAGACCAGATATAATGTTTTCAGTTTGTTTTCTGGCAGATACCAATGCAATCCCAAAGAATCCCACTTAAAATCAGTAAAAAGAGTTTTCAAATATTTAAAAGGAACATCAGATCTTGGTTTGTGGTATCCTAAAGCATAAATTTGGAATTGATAGCATACACGGATGCAGATCATGCAGGATATAAACTTGACAGAAAAAGCACATCCGGTGCTTGTCAAATGCTGGGAGAGAAATTAATTTGTTGGGGAAGCAAGAAACAAAACTGTGTATCAACTTCAACAGCTGAATCAAAATATGTTACAGCAGGAAGTTGTTGCTCACAAGTGTTATGGATGCAAACTCAGCTCAGGGATTATGGGGTAAATCTGACAAAAATTCCTATACTATGTGTATAACAACTCTTCTAAAATATTCCAACCCTCCTAAATATTTAGAGCGTCCCTATACGTCCTAAAATACACCCCGTATACGAGAAATAGGCCCGAAATACATTTAATTAAACAAAAATCAAATAAAATCAAGTTTAATAGTCCCTCGCGGGGCGCGACATAGACAAAGGAGTTTGTCGCGGGCCGCGACAGCTCAACACTAGGCGAGCACCCGGTGCTGCCACTTGTCAGCAACGTGTTGGGTCTAGTCGTCGACTCGGCTAAGGTAGGGCCTACCCTAAACAGGCTCGAAGGCCGCGAAGGCTTAGCCTTCATCTCTCGCGGGCCGTGAGAGAGTGGCCGATCAAAACTATAAATAGGGGTCTTCGGCATTCAGTCGAAACCGTTCAGAAATTTTAACTCTCTCTCAATTTCTATAGTCTAGACATAATATCGGGCATAATACCCCCTAATTAGCGAAGGTCTGCCTCGTTGTAAGTATTTTACCCCCGGTTACGTATTAGATACGCTGCCCGATTGATCTAGTGCTCCGTAACGGCTATCAAGGCTCTGCCCGATGTAGTCATTGGAGTTCTGTCTCGGGGAGGGTATAACTATTGTAAATTGGGCTATTATACTAACTCGTGTGCATTGTTTAATTAATAGATTATAACCAGGAAGTCACAAGGAAGATACCTAAATTAGCAATGTGAGTTTATGCTCTTTTTGTAAACTGTTTTTACAAAACCTCAATTGTTTTACATTATGATTAACAGTGATTGAGTATTTGTAATTCTACAATTATCGTCGTTATGTTGGGGTTTTGTATACAAAATTTGTTACTACTAGTCAGGATTGACAGTGCCGTGGGTGGTAATTAAAGTAAGAATTGGAAACAAATATAATTGCGAGATCGCCCTCAATACTGTAAAATGATAAAACCTGTCTTGATTAAACTGGGATTCACTCACCAGTATTTCCCACTGACAAATGTTTTTAAAACGCGTTTCAGGTAACAAAATTGTGAAAGCCAAATAGAAGCCAGTTGGACAGCACTGAAGGCTTGGAAAATGTGCCTATAAAAGTTACCTAAATAAAGAAGATGTTTTATTTCAATAAAATAGGGTTTATCCCTATAAACAATGTTGTAATATAAACTTGAGTTTTACCTATGTGTTTATTATTATAAAAATGTGGTATTTTACTCTGATAAAATATTTCCTAACTACGGTCCTGATGTAAATTCCGCTGCCAAAATGATAAATACCGATACCACTGATACTGGCTCGCGGTCGTCCGTTCCCAAGAGATAGTGGCCGGGGGTTGCGACAGAGAAAGTGGTATCAGAGCTACAACCACTGATTCGAGCCAAAGAAGTGTTCTGCTGACTATAAAATTTGTCAATTCTATTAGGAAATAATCTATGTGACTATGTGCATATGTGTATATTATTGTTTTGTTATTTGACAATCTGTTAGTTTACAGTATGAGTGATCAAGGACCATCGGACGCCTATCGTCAATTGTCTAGTTCTCCTAGAGTTGAATGAACTTCTTCCCAGCCTACCCCATCGGGGTATTCAGCTGACACAGAGGAAGGGATCTTTATATTCAAAGCGAAATCCGAAGAGCCATTCCCTACCAAAAAGAGAGGATGGTTCAGTCGGGGAGCTCACGAGCATAGTAAAATAATGAGAAAGTTACAGCAACAACGAGCTTTAGCAGCTGCGAATAGGGAGATGAACACCCAAACTCAAGATATACTCAATAGGAGACTAGCCAACTTTCATATCTTAGCTACCACTGCTGCAGACCCAAATTTAGAACAAATCATAGCACCACAACCACTACCGTTGTTCCCAACACAACCCATGGAAATAGAACAAAACCTAGGAGACCAGATTCCATTACCTGCTGTTGACCCAAACGAAATCTGTCACACCCCGATATTTCCACATATTACCAGTGGGCCCGGTGGGGAGTATCGTGACGTAGTTGATATCATCATAGTCAATACACACAATATAATAGCACATCGGAAGGCTTAGTGAATAATTACTATTACAAACCATAGAGTCTGAGTGTCCAAATAAAAGAATATACAGACTTGGTTGTAATAGAGATCCACAGGCGGATCATAAAATAAAATACAAGAAAACTGAAATAACAGACTCCAGGCATCTAAGGATTTGCATTATCCTCTTATTGACACCGAGTAGCTCCAGCCTATTTACGTGAGGTACCTGTCACTTAGTCTTTGGAAAATACGTCAGTTTACACTGGTAAATACAATTAACCGACTCGTTTGAAAAGAGTTTATGAAAATTGATTTAAGTGCACAAAGCACAAACCATTTAAACTTGGGACAATTATTTAAGATAATCTTGTATATCATTTTACATGTTTGTCATACATATGGGGCCGGATTGGAAGCCGGTCATGATTAACCGACTCACCACTATAATACCCACAAAGGAGTCATCCCCAACATGTGGGTTATTTAGCATTTGCATCTGTTAGGTGTATGCCTACACCCCGTGCATAGGTCGTGGTCATTTACAAATGAAATGAGCCAAGGATATCCAGGACATGGTCGTATTAACCCCCATTGTTTATGTTATCAAACAAAACAGATTAAAACGGGTTATGTAAATTTATTAATCACAATCCGATTAAATGATTTCATACCCGACCAAGCGGTATTATTATAATACCGTATCCCAAGCCCGTATAACGGAAAATAAGTTAAAAGTATTTACCTGAGCTAGATGAAAGAAGTATCTCAGCCGTATATTCCTAAAGCCTTATGAAAGTACCTTCTACCAAAGCTAGTCAATCTGTATAGAATATTTATTAACCTATTAGGATACTAACGGGTCTTTATTTAAGTCAAAGACTTAGACCGGTTAGTTTGAAAGATACTTTACGGTTCTAAACGCTAGATTAAGCGGAGACCTGAATGGAATGTGATTTAGACCCGACAAGTTTGGATACTTATATCATATGGGTAAACTAAACACATTCTGGATTTTGGAGATTTAATGATAAGGTTAAACTCGTTTTGGTTATTTTTGTAAACTAGTTACATAAACCGATCCGAATGCATAAATGCATAATGGGTAGCCAAAATGAATTATATACAGGTCTCATATGTTATTATGCTTAGAATATGCTAATACATCAGTACGATGTTAACATATATGCCCAAAAAGTATTTAAAACCAATTTAAGTCTCGTAGGGGCATTTTGGTCATTTTAATGTTCATAAAAGAGATTTAATGGTAAGCTAAGGTTCTGGTCTAAAACATTCAGTAAAAATATTTATATTATCACATTATATCAGTAAGATGTTATACATATGTGAGGTTTACCAATTATGGCCAAACTATGCCCCGAAAGGGTATTTTGGTCATTTCACATATGCTTTTAAGGACATTTTTGGAAGTCTGATTCCATGACTTATACCGACTGTAATAATATTAAAATTTATTTAAAAATTCAGTAGGTAACAAGTCTTGGGTGTTAAGTATGGTTTTAACCCATACTATGCACCTAATTAGCGTAAAAATCGCTAATTGACGATAATCAAGATGTTTATAGAAATCTGAGATTTTGACCAGTCTTAAATGCTCAAAATAATTTATTTAATATATAAGATCAGTAGGAAAAGGTTTGGCATTCAAATCATTTGTTAATCTCATTTTATGTATGAAAAGGGTATTATCGTCATTTAACAAATTATACAAGAACTGACCATATCCCACAAGAACTCAATGATATGGTCAGTTTATAATCTGACCAAAAATCCTAAAAATAATATCTTAACAGTAGGTAATAAGTTTTGGGTTAAAATCCATGTTTAAACATGTCTTATACAAGATAGCGTAATTTAATTAATAAAAACTTTCAATTTACGATATCGAGCATAACTTCTGTTTAAGATCAGAAACTGATATCAAATTTTTGGGACATACTTATATTTCAGTAGTAAAGGTTTTGTCCTCTCACATTTCCAAAAATCTTGTTTTTAAGTCAAAAGGGCAAAATGGGCGTTTATAAACATAATAACGAAACTTAGCATATAATTCAGAATATATATGACCAGGTACTATAACTCCAGAGGGTTATACTACAACATAAGGTGGTCCTAATGGAATCTTAAAACATGGAAGAATTAAGCTCAATCGGGTCAGAACTGAAAGTCTAAGCAAAAGTCAAGCTTTTGCGACTTTCGGTTGCGAACCGACTTTAGACTTAGAATTGTCGGGTTGGACCAGTTTGAACATGTTCTAATAATAATTACTAAGTCATTAGAGTGACAAAATATAATTTATAACCTCTGCATTGTTAGTTATAATTATTATTTCAAATTCTGGTCAGTTTGACTTTTTATCTTAATGGTTTGACCCGACAATTAACTAGGCAAACGAAATAATTAGGAGGTGCCCTTTTAAGGGTTAATCACCTACTTAATTATGGTCTCATAACCACTTTTAATTCGGACAGTGGATGGACCATTTGTGTTTAAACCGAAAGTCAAAGTTAGACTACAATAATGTTGACTTTTCGGTTTTTAAATCAAAAACTGAACTAAACAGAGGGCTAAGACACTTACAAAGGGTCCTAGCTATCTTTTCTACAAGAACAAGCTCCCTTCTTAACCAGAAATCACCAGATGAGAGAGTAGTGAATGTTGCAAGTGCATGAGCAAATGAACAAGTTCACATGAAGGCCCTTTATATTGGTGAATGCCATGCATTAGGATCATAGCAGGTGTTTTGGAGTGATCCCAGATGATAACATGTGTCCTAGTAGTAATCTAAAACTGTTAACATGCCCCTGGCATCGAATTTGGAGGGTTTAAGGCGGTTGAACAGGCTGCAACCAGCAACTGTTAAAATTTTGCAGAACTGGCACATTTACGCAGGCCGCGTAAGACTCAAAGGGAGTCTACGCGGGCCGCGACAACCTTTTGTTCAGGTGAAAACTGTTTCAGCTTTGGCAGTTTCAGTCCCTGGTCCTTTGTAACTTTATTTAACTTCATTTTTGGCATATAAGGCCCTTGTAGTTAGTTTGTAGAGGTTCATGGGAGTATATCCAAACTTCGTTAGGCCCGGTTTCATTAAAAGATCATCTAAAACATATGTTTCATCACATTGACACTTTTCACCCAAAGTCTTGAAAACTTACATAACGATCTCGAAACCATGTGAAACTGATATCACTTATCCTTGGGAGTATATTTGAATATTAAGAAGCCTCGGGTTCGTTAAAAGGTCACTCAGAGGTAAGAATTTACATGTTGACACGTTTAACCCTTGTAGTTTATAATCTTTCGACTATTTTCATAAACGGCTTCTTGTATCCAATTTATTACTCATTTAAGGATATATTCTTCGTGTGTGATCATTCAGAGGCACAAGTTTGGCATGTTGACACATATAGTCCCTTTGGTTTCATATTTTTATCGTTTGTCAACTTTTGTCCTTCAAATTCAATCTTCCACATGATTAGGGTTTGGGACACGTGTCTTCACATAAATGGACACATTTTTACGTGGTGTTACATCCTCACCCCCTTAAAAGAAATCTAGACCCCGAGATTTACTGGAATAAGTGAGGGTACTTCTGTCGCATAGTAGACTCAACTTCCCACGTATATTCAAGGCCTCTACGGGCATCCCATTTGACTTTTACTATAGGCACGTGTTTCCTTCGGAGCTTCTTAACCTGTAGATCCTCGATCGATATTAGTCTTTCAACAAACCTCAGGCTTTCATCAATCTGTACGTCTTTATGAGACATTGCTAGCGATTCATCAGCTAGACATTTCTTTAAATTACAGATGTGGAACACATTGTGAATTCCACTTAGCTTGCCCAATGGTTCAATATGCCGACATTGTGAAGTTCTGGCTGTTATAGCAGACCTGTGATCTCGAATGGTCCAATATACCTTGGGCTTAGCTTGCCCTTTTTACTAAAATGCATCACACCTTTCCAAGGTGATACTTTCAGTAAGACTTTGTCGCCCACTTAGAATTTTAGAGGTTTTCGCCTCTTATCAGCATAACTTTTCTGCCTATCCCTGGCAGCTTTCAGGCGATCACGAATTTGGACAATCTTGTCTGTCATTTCAAGGACTATATCAGGTCTTGATAATTGAGCTTCTCCTACTTCTGCCTAACAAACAGGCGTTCTGTATTTTCTTCCATACAATGCCTCAAAAGGTGCAGCCTGAATGCTAGTATGGTAACTATTATTATAGGAGAACTCGATCAATGGTAGATGGTCATCCCAACTACCACCCAAATCAATAACACATGCACGAAGCATGTCTTCCAAAGTTTGAATTGTACGCTCACTTTGTCCATCCGTTTGAGGATGGTAGGCAGTACTAAAATTCAAACGAGTGCCTAATCATTGTTGGAATCTTTTCCAAAAGTGAGAGGTGTACTAGTATCTCTATCGGATATAATAGATACCGGCACTCCGTGGAGAGATACAATCTTATCCACGTACAATTGAGCTAGCTTGTTGGAGCTATGAGTCTCCTTGATGGGTAAGAAATGTGCTGACTTAGTCAGTCTATCAACAATAACCCATATAGTATCATTTCCATGCCTTGTATTAGGTAACTTGGTTATAAAATCCATGGTTACCATCTCCCACTTCCATGTGGGAAGTTCTGGCTGTTATAGCAGACCTGACGGCTTTTGAATTGCCAGACATTTTGCTACACGTGTGGCTATAGATTTCTTTAAACCTATCCACCAATAATTAGCTCTTAAATCTTGATACATTTTGTCACCTCCAAGGTGAACTGAATATTTGGAATTGTGAGCTTCCTGGAGGATTATATCTCGAAGCCCTCCATGAATAGGAACCCAGATTCTTCCATTCATTCTAAGGATTCCATCCTTGCCAGGTGCTAAATGTTCAGCAGTTACACCTAACTTTTCACTTGGAAGGTTAGCTTCCAATATAGCTTCCTTCTGAGCGATTAACAGTCTTTCATTCAGGCTGTTCTTAAGTTCAATGCTCTTAGCATTAATTCTTATAGGTTTGATCCTTTCCTTTCAGCTTAGAGCATCAGTGACTACATTCGCTTTGCCAGGATGGTAGCGAATTTCACAAATGTAGTCATTTAGAGTCTCCATCCAACGGCGTTGTCTCATATTAAGCTCTTTTTGATTGAATAGTTGTTGGAGACTTTTGTATAACAACCCTCCAAAATATTTCTGACACCCCTAATATATTTAAAGTGCCCCAATATGTCTTAAAATACACCCCGTACATGAAAACCGAGCCCAAATTACAACATATAATTAAAAATAAAATAAAATCAAGTTTTAGGTGTCGCTCGCGGGCCGCGTAGACCCTTAGGGTCTCTTACGCGGGGCGCAACAGCTCCAAGTCAGGGCGACACCCTTAGCTGCCACATGTCATCATCGTGTCGAAGCTAAACTCGACGAATCAACAACCCTAGCCCCTATTACCCTACTACGCGGACCGCGTAGCCCTTGGCTACGACTTATGCGGGCCGCGAGAGAAGTCGAAGAGGCACTATATAAGAAGGCCCTCAGCCTTCAGTTTCCGTCGCTCAAATCTCTCGATCTCTCTCTCAATATTCTGAATAGCAATTATAATAGCGGGCAAAATACCCCCTAAATAACGAAGTTCTGCCTCGTTGTAAGTATTATAACCCCGGTTACGTATTAGATACGCTGCCCAATTGATCCAGGGTTCCGTAATGGCTGTCGTGGTTCTGCCCAACGTAGTCGTTGGAATGCCGTCTCGGGGAGGGTATTACCAATGTAAATATTAAGGGTTATTATACTAACGCGTGTGCATTTGTGTAAATTATAGATAATCACCAGGAAACCCTTAAGGAAAACCTAAGACAGCAATGTGAGTAATCTCCTTTTTGTAAACTGTTTTACAAAACCTTTTATATTTTACATTATGATTAGCAGTGATTGAGTCTTTTTAATTCTTCAATTACAGCCGGTATGTTGGGGTTTTGTATACAAAATGTGGAACACGTTACCATTGGACAAATAGTTAGCCAATGGGTAATATGACCCACCAGTCAGGATTGACAGTACTGAATGAGTAATTGTGTAGATATAAACATTATAATCGCTCTCAATACTGTGAAAATTGATAAGACTCTTCTTGATTAAACTGGGATTCTCTCACCAGTATTTCCCACTGACAAAATGTTTTTAAACACGTTTCAGGTAACAAAATGTGAAAGCCAACTAGAAGCCAGCTGGACAGCACTGAAGGCTTGGAAAAAGTGGCTATAAAAGTTACCTAAATAAAAGAAGATGTTTTATTCTATAAAATAGGGATTTTCCCTATGAAAATGTTTGTAATAAAAAAAACTGTAAGGATCTGAGTTTGGTTTTGATTGTGTTTTACGTTTTAATTAAGATGGAAAATGGACAAGTAGTGCAGCGAAATATAATGGAGATAAACTTTGCACACAATCAAACAGGAGTATTGCTTTGATCAAAACATTTTCACATAGAACCGAAAGATTGAATTTATTTCAACTACGATTACAATGCATGTATGAAACAAACTCCCCCTCGGCCTGAGCTCACAGTGATTTGCTCGTATAGGAAGAAGATTGGTGAAGAGCTAATAGAACAGTACAGGGTACTGTTCTATTTATAGGCACGGACAAACCACTGTGGCATCTATGCTGACGTCACCATGAAAGTGACTTCTAAACTCCTAACAAACTCTAACAACTGATCTATACAAGTACTGCTATGCTAACAACTGTTATACATTACATTTCATAAAGACAAACTAAACTACTGCTGAATCCTTCCACTGATGTGAACCCAACAACACTTGATATATCCAGCAGTGCTTGACCCATAGCAATAGATTGAACAGCAGGGCTTTAGTCTTCATTAGTCTTTGACTTGATCAGCAGTTGTAGGTCAGCAGTTGTACCGATCAGTGGGTTGGAGGTCATCAGATGTTGAAACCGCTTTCAAGGGGAGAGACTTGTAACATGACATCTGCTTATTCTGGATCCACTGTTCTGACCCGGTTTTGGCTTTAATTATCTGTTCCTCTGATATGGTTCAATCCTAACAATCTCCCCCTGGAACATATAATGCCAAAACTCTTCATTATTGGTAGATCTTTATTGCCTCATCAACAGTTCCCTTATTTGCCCTTTGAGTTGTAACTCAAAGGCTAAGGCATCTGTGTCATCTTCATCCCTACACAGTGGAAGATCAAGGAGATCCTGCAAATCTTCAAGACTTAGGCCAAGTGCTTGTTCCCTTGTTATTTTCTTCACTTCTCCACTAGACATGAACACTGTCAGTACATGGGTCTGTTTGTCAGTTTTCCACTTTAGTACTTTTGAGTCTGGTGGGTTTCTTGGGAGATTTTTTTTAGATGAGGTGTTTGGTGATGCTGGCCTTGTGATGACTGACTGAGCAGTGCTTGCAGGTTGATTTAGGCCAAGAGTTTCAGCTATCATCCTTTTAATGCCTTCTTTTACAAGGTCATCTCCTGCCATCATTTCTTCCATTGTTTCAGCATCCAACTGTTCTTGTCATCTTCTTTTATAGATGGCAGCACCAGTTGGAGCAGTGGATCTCCTGATTTGCAGCTTTGGTGGTCTTGTTGAGACCTCTGCTTCAGGGTAATCAGGTTTTTGTGGAACTTTAGGATCTTTCTTCCTTAATTCCTCCAACCTTTTGTAGGTGGTCCTGACTTTGTGTTCTCTCCAACTCTTCACTTGATTTTTGGACCCATAATCAGCAGTAACTAATTCCTCTTTCATTCTCTTCAGCTCCAATATCTTTTCAGGCACATTTTTTTGTACTTTGACCAATCTGGAGGAGTGTGTTTGACCTTATTCTTAATCATTTCTTGAATCCTGGCTGCTTCTTTTTCAAGCTCAGGAATGGTCCACTCTTTGTACATATATTTTTCACCCTTATACTTCTTAAAAGCCATGATATTTTCAATGTAGTCTTTTCTCAGGGTTTCATCTGCCTTTTCAGAGATTTGTCTACATACATTCTTTGCAAACTGCTCTAAGGATCCGACTTGAGTGAATAGAAATTGATAATGCCTTTGAATTTCTTTGTCAGTCTTTCCTTGAGAGTTACTTTTGGAGATATCCTCTGCCTGTTGAGCCTGAACTTTCAAGTATTCTTCAATGTTGTTGGGGCTAGTATATCCTTCAACTGATGGCAACTTCCTTTTAGCAGGATCATCCTCATAGTAGAAGGATTTAATCTCTTCTCTGACTGCTATAAGTTCAAGAGGATATTGGAAACCTGCAGGAGTGATTGGTTATTGTACTTGAACTGAAGAGAGAGGAACAGGGTTTGGGATATTAACAAGTGAAAGAGATTGTGAGGATGTTGGTGGTGGTGATGGAGAATCATCATCAGGTAAAAAATCCTCCTCCTTTTTATTGTAGGAGAGGCTGATAATGTTTTGGGTGGATCAGTGGTGGTGATTTGAATGGTGGAAGGTGGCTGACTAACAGTTGTTGAAACAACTGGTGTTTCAACCACTGTTGCCATTACAACAGATGTTGTAACATCTGATGTCTTCTGCTTCTTAGCAGGAGGTGATGGTGGTGATGTTGTTTTTGGTGATGATGGTGGTGAGATGATTTTTGGTGGTGGTGGTAAGGCAGTGGTTATGGTGTGTGTTGAAGTGGTGGCGGGTGTTTGGATGACAGTTATTGAAACCACTGAAGTATCAACAGTTGTTGATACAACAGGAGTTACAACAGCTGTTTGGGTGGTAGTTTGAGGTTTGGAGCCTTTAGTAGGTGGTTTGGAAGCATGCTTTTTAGGTTGCCTCACTTGTCTAGTGGGCTTCTTCTTTTCTTCCTTGGGATTTTTGTCATCCATAGGTTCAGAAGGACCTTGCACATTCAGCTTCATAAATTCTCTTTTCTCTTGTTCCCACCTGGCTTTATCCTTAGCCTCTATATCCCTTTTTACACTTGCTTTTGCTTCAGCTAGTGCATTTTCAGTAACATCAATCTTTTTACTACCATCTGGCAAGGGAATGTCTTTAGTCATGTTTTCCTTTTCTGGTTCAATATAAAGACCATCTTCAATTCCCTTCTTTTTCCACTGCTTGATTTTCTCCCCCTTTTTGGCATTATCTGGTGGTGGTTTATCAATAAAGAGAACAGTGGGAGGAGCAGTGCCAGTGGTGTTTAGAATGTGGGCTTTTAAAGCTTTGATGTCAGCTTGGGTATCTTTAAACCTTGCTTCCGTGAGAGTTCTGATCTTCTAAACTTGTATCTCATGTTGCTGATCAGCTAGTTCTCTTTGATGATGGAGCAATGGTTGAAATAAACTCCACAGCTCAGTAGATAATGAACTCAATGATGAAACAGCTGTTGGAGGTGGTGCAGCAGTGGATGTAGACTTTTGAGAATTTAACACCTGCTGCAACATTGTTTTGATGTCTGCAACAGATGATTCAATTCTGTCCACTATCTTTGTCAATTCTTTATATTTGAAACCATCACCCAAATGAATGGGATCATCTGATTTCCCACCAGCAGTGGTTGTATCAGCAGTAGACTTAGGGAATGTATCCCAAAAGTCATCCACTGATGCCCCTTGTTCTCGGTACTGGGGACTTCTTTCTTCATTTTTGGATACTTTGAACGTTAAAGAAAACACACCAGTGGTTGCCCTAGTTGTCTCTGAAGAAATTGCCTTCAAGGGAGTCTTATTGATAGAACAACTAACCCAATGTAGACCAGTGGGTCCAACACTAGTAGTTGCTGCTCCACTTGAACTACTGGCATGAGTTACTTGTAACTCCTGTAGTGTAACCTCCTCAGTTGTTGCTGGGATAGGAGAAGTATAAGCATCAGACCCAGTCACTTGTGGGAGTGTACTCTCATTGATAGGTGGTTGAGAGGAACTGGTTTGTGTCTGAGCAATATCAACTGCATGCAACAAGGGTAGCATAGATTGTGGTAATATTAGGGGTGAGGGTATGGTGTAAAAAGAGACATGTCCTTGGGATCAGGACTGAGGAAGATAGATCCGATTGGACCCAGAGCTTCATAATGTGGGGTCCCTGTGCTTACAACCTGATCCTTTTGTGAGGATGCAGGAGGAGTTTTAGGCAATGGTGGAGATCTTTCTACCAACTGCTGTGAGGAAGTAGCAGCAGTGGTTATTTGTGACTTTTGTGTTGTCACTGGCAGTTGCTCTGGGAACTCATCTTCCAGAGTTACCTTTTTAATGGGTTTGGGGGGTTTTTTGGATGGTTTCTTTTTGGTCTTTTTGGTAAGGGCAGGTGTGGGTTTCAACGCAGTGGTTGTGCTGCTATGAACACCTGGAGCAGTGGGCTCAACATCAGATACATGAGGAACAGTGGTAGCTACTAAATTCTGCTCAGGTACCTCTGCTTGTGTTTTTGTAGGTTTTAACATTCTTGTGAATGTTTCAGCAGTTAAGCTTTTTATTTGAAAAGGAGGACCCAGTACAAGTACATGGGCATTATTTTTTGAAAACTTTTTATCAAAATAGTAACTCAAAAATCTTGGGAATAATAGAAAAGCCTTTTTCTCAACATTTTTTACCAAATTATCAAAGATTACCTGGGAATAATTAAAATTTCCACCTTGAAGTATAGCATAACCCAGATATTGTATCTTCAACGGAATTTCATTGAAGGCAGTGGTTTTGTTAGAAACACACATAAGGAGGGTATGAAATAAAAACCTTGTATCAGATGGAAAACTGCCCTTTTGTAAAGTATCTATTTTTATTTCTTCTCCATACCCTCTTTTAATGAAATCTTTTTGGTACTCTGTTTTCATAAAAGAATTTTTACCTTCAAGATCGTTGAGCTCAAAAACTTCAGATATGGCTTGAGGTGTGATAGAGATTTTTACAACTTTTATTGTGGAATTGATGGAAATAACCTTTTTGTCCACCTTCTCAAGAGCAACATTCTTCCAAAATTCTCGTTGAGTATTCAGGTAGACGATTGCATTGCAAGTGAGTAAAGTTTTGTATTTGTGGATGATAATGTGTCGATGATGGAATCGAAGGTCTTGGTGTCACTGGGTTTTTCGAGTATACCCATGTAATTGTGAGACCATTTGTATGGAATTTCTACTTCGGTAGGCTCCTTTGCTTTGGATTTGCTCGCCTTTTTCACCATGATTGAAACAGAGTGGAAGGAAATGAAGTGAGGACGATGAAGGTAGTGGGAGAATTTTGGGGAAAAACTGTTTTGAGAAAAGAATTTTGAATTCGATTCGACAGTGAAAACCCTGTTTGGGTTTTAGGGCAGGGTTTTATAAGATGAAAAAGTGAATGCTGATGTGGCAGCGGTTACAAAGATCTGACCGATAAATACTGACCACGTGTCAATCCTCTGATGAAAAGATGAATAATGGAAGACAGTTGTTTGGGAAACCACTGATGAAGCAATACCAGTGGTTCACAAAGGAAAATGAAAACAGTGGGTGACTTTAACTATCAGTAGATAGCCTATGTCAGTGGTTTTAAAGCACTGAAGTTTGTCAACAGTGTTTACCAAGAGAAATGAAAGAACAGAGGTTGACTTTCAGCAGTGGATAGGAAATAACAAACAGATGTTTGCACCAATCAGTGGTTATGGCAGACTTTTAAGGATTTAATGAAAATTCATTTTTGGCTATTTTTAAGTATGGATTTTTGATTTTCTGAAATCATTTTAATGCTTTTATTCATAGAAAAACAAGATTTTGCTTGTTATTCCATGTTTAGCATTCCAATCCTAGGGACCAAGCTTTCAAAGGTAGATGTATCTAATGCTTTTGTGAGCACATCTGCGAGCTGGTCTTTAGTTGGAACATGGTGTAGAGAAATCAAACCTTTTTCATAGCAATCCCTCACAAAGTGATGTCTGATGTTGATGTGCTTGGTGGTTGAATGGGAAACTGGATTTTTGATGATATTTTCTGCTACCTGGCTATCCAACATGAGTAGTGTCTTTAAGGCAGTGATACCAAAATCCAGCAACTGATTTTGAAGCCACAGGAGTTGGGCTGTATAGCTTGCAGCAGCAATGTATTCAGCTTCAGCAGTGGATGTTGAAACAACTGCTTGCTTTTTGCTTTGCCATGAAACCAAGCAATTGCCTAGAAACTGGCACCCTCCTGAAGTGGACTTCCTTGTGGTGTTACATCCAGCAAAGTCACTGTCTGAAAATCTTGAAAGCTTGATATTCCCATTAGCTGGATACCAGATACCAAGTGTGGGAGCACTTTTTATGTATCTGAATATCCTTTTTACAGCAATAAGGTTGGATTTTCTAGGGGCTGATTGACTTCTTGCACAAACACATGTTGAAAACATGATGTTTGGCCTAGATGCAGTCAGGTACAATAAAGACCTAATCATGCTTCTATATAATGTTTGGTCAATCAGCTCATCCTTTTCATCAGACATGACTAGCTTATTTGTTGCCATGGGTGTGCTGCATGGTTTACAATCATTCATATCAAATTTGTTTAAAATTTCTTTAGCATATTTTCTTTGATGAATGAAAGTTCCATTTTGCATTTGCTGAACTTGGAGACCAAGAAAGCGTTGCAACTCACCCATTGCACTCATTTCAAACTCAGCTGTCATGAGTTGCCTAAACTCTTCACACATTTTATTACATGTGCCTCCAAAAATAATGTCATCTACATAAATTTGGACAATCATTAAATCCTTTCCTCTCCATTTTAGAAACAGTGTTTTATCAATGGTGCCTCTTTTGAAACTATTTGAGAGTAAAAAGGTGGAAAGAGTTTCATACCAGGCTCTAGGTTCTTGTTTCAGGCCATACAAGGCTTTGTTTAGCCTGTAGACATGATCTGGATAAAATGGATCCTCAAAACCTGGAGGTTGACAGACATACACCTCTTCTTGAATTGTACCATAGAGGAAAGCACTTTTGATATCCATTTGGAACACCTTCATGTTGTGGTTGACAGCAAAGGCTAGGAACAGTCTTATAGCTTCCAATCTTGCTACAGGGGCAAAAGTTTCATCATAATCTATCCCCTCTTCCTGTCTGTACCCTTGAACCACAAGCCTGGCTTTATTCTTGAAAACAATGCCCCTTTCATCAGTTTTATTTTTGAAGACCCACTTTGTGCCTATGGGACTGACATCCTTTAGCAGTGGTACAAGCTCCCATACTTGTTGTCTTTTAAACAGTTGGAGCTCTTCTTGAATGGCTTCTACCCAGTTGTTGTCTTTCAGTGCCTCTTGGTACTTGACTGGCTGATGGAGTGATAGAAAACCAGCAAAAAGACAAATGTTTTGGGTTTGGCTTCTTGTGAGCACCCCTTCATTGATGTTGCCAATGATTTGATCAGGTGGATGAGATCTCAAGAAAATTAAATCTCCTTGGTATGGTATGATGGCATTTGTTGGTGAAGGCTGCAGATGTGAGTCATCTGAGCTAACCACTGCTGGTGACTTTGATGATCCAGCAGTGGCTTCAAAAGGTGGTGGAATAGGAGGTAATGGTGTGGACACATGCTGACTTTTATCCACTGTTTAGGGACTTTTATCAGCAGTGTTTGATGATGTGGAAGCAGGGGTTGATGGGCTACTTTGATCAACAATTGTTAAAGTAGCAGTGGTAGAGCTTTGACAGTTGTTTTGTACATATGCTGCTCTTCCCATTGTGGCAGACTTTTGTTAAGGAATGATGATTTCATACCCATAGTCTGGTGATGAATCCTCTGATGGACCTGCACTATTAGTCTTGACAGCAGTATTTTCAAAAGTGAATTTATCAAGATCAAACAAATCTGCAGGGTTTGCTGGGATTTTCATTGATGAAAGTTCATTGAACTTTACATTCAAAGTCTCTTCCACTGTTTTGGTCCTTGTGTTAAACACTTTGTAGGCCTTAGCAGTGGTTGAGTATCCCAGATGATACCCACAATCAATTTTAGCTGCAAACTTTGAAATAGAATCCTTTAAGTTTAAAATGAAGCATGGGCAGCCAAAAATCTTGAAATATGAAATCAATGGCTTTATTTTATACAACAGTTCATAGGCAATCTTTTGATGCCTGGGGTTGATTAAAACTCTGTTTTGGACATAGCAAGCAGTGTTTACGGCCTCTGCCCAAAAACTTAATGGCAAACCTGAATCAGCAAGCATGGTTCTGGCAGCCTCAATCAAAGTTCTGTTCTGTCTTTCAACAACCCCATTTTGTTCTGGTGTTCTTGGAATGTTGTATTGCCTAACAATTCCTTTTGACACACAAAAATCATCTAACTCCTTGTTCCTGAACTCTGTGCCATTGTCACTTCTGAAGATTTTTACTGGAAGGTCAAACTGCTTTTCAACCTATTTCACAAAGTCTTGTAGAATGCTTGCAGTCTCATCTTTTGAGTGTAAAAAGTAAGTCCATGTAAACCTAGAAAAGTCATCAACAATAACCAAACAATACCTCTTTTTCTTAAGACTCATGACTTTAACTGGGCCAAACAAATCCATATGAAGCATTTGCAAACATTTGGTTGTTTTGGACTCATCAATGAATTTGTAGGAGCTTTTATGTTGTTTTCCTTTTAGGCAGGAAACACAATGCTCAGGATAGGTGAACAGTTTTTGAGGTAAACCTCTTACTAACCCCTGTTTTGAAATGGCAGTGATTGTCTTGAGATTTGTGTGCCCCAATCTCCTGTGCCATAATTCTGTCTCTTTGTTTGATGCAGCTGAGAACAGACAGGCATCAGTTCTGGGGCTCTCTTTTGACATATCCACTACATAAACATTGCCACTTCTTTGAGCAACAAGTTTGGTTTTTCCAGTTTTAATTATTGCTTCAATCTTTTCAACCATTTCTGGTCCAACAATCCTACAACACTCCTTTGTGAAGAATGATCCATACCTCTTATCACTCATTTGTGAAACACTCAGGAGGTTGAATTTTAGATTGTCTATCAGATTGACATTTTCAAATTTTACATTGCCAGATTGTACTGTACCAGACCCCAGAACTTTCCCTTTACTATTATTACCAAAGGATATATCACCCCCTCCATGGATTTTGAAATCTTTGAGAAGGGCTTTACATCTTGTCATGTGCCTGGAGCCTCCAATATCTACATACCAAAGGCTATCTAAGGATGCAGAAGCTCCCTGCACATGAAGTAAAAGGATTAGTTCATTAGATTTTCCAAAGCCAATAAGGCTTTGGATGGGGTCTCAACAGTGTCTGGGATGAGTCCAGATGGAAGGGCAGTGGTCAGGTCAGGGGTTTGGACAGTTTTAGGACTGTGTTTCTCTAACCACTGTTGGGGTTCTTGACCAATCACCTGTTGGTACCCAAAGGAATGCCTGTTCACTTTTGGTTTAGAGGGCCTTTTGTAGGTCTCATAAACGTGTGGGACCCTAGGATATGGTGGTTGTCCCTTACCTCTTCTGTATTGATTGGCAGGGGGTGCATCAGTCACCTGAACATCTCTTTTGACAGATGTTTGGTTCAGCTGTTTTGTGACAGCTGTTTGAACTGGCACAAACAGTGGTTGGTTTTTGGTAAACTTGACAGATGAATTTGATGAACTCAAGGATGTTTTTGCAGTGTACTCATTCTTTTTCACATCATAAGATTTGAGATACACACATTCTTAAGTTTTGTGGTTTGTTTTACCATTGATGGTGCAGCTTTCAGCAGGTACAATGACACTTGTTTTGTTTAGATCATATGCTTTTAGATGAAACAATCTTTTGTTAGATGATTCCTCTTTTCACAAAAATCACAAAACAGGTTTTTGATCTTTTCTCTTTTCTTCCTTTTCTCAGACTCCTTAGCAACAGAGTTTTGAACCTCTGTTGGAATGTCCTTGAGAGGAATGACTTTTGCTTTTGGAGCTTTAACACCATCAGTGGTTGTGAAATCCATAGGCTTGAAATTTTCAAGAATGTCACACTCATCAGACCATATGGGTTTAAATTGGTATTTCTCAATTTCCTCAAAAGTTGAGGACCCCATAGATCTTTCCAGAGTGATTTTGTTACCAATTTTGTCAGTTATCTTAACTTCTTGGCCATTTCTTTTAGTTGGTTTTATCTCAGATGAACCATCTTGTTTGACAATAGTGTTTTCAAGATCATCATATTTTCTATATCCTACACCAAACTTGACATTGCTTTCAAGCTGTTTCTCAAGCATAACCACATAACCTTTGCAAGATTCCACCCATCTTTCACAAGTGATTTGGGTGGATTCCAACTCCTTTTTACAAACTTGGTATTTTTCTACCATAGTTTGGAGTTGAGTCTTGGTTATGCTCTGCTCTTCTTTGATGTAACACCTGTGTCTCCACGGCCATCAAACAAATACCAAGCCAATGAAATATTGTATTTCATAATTTGGACTTGTATAAATATGTGTATCTTTTGCACATATCAACTCTTGTTCGATTTCAAGCTCTAAATCGCTTTCTGGAAGGTTATACACGCTCTGATGCGTAAATATAACCAGTTTAATCCAACGAACACTCTGGAATAGTGAAATAGGCTTAACATACCTTAAATAACCTTTACATAACTTAGAAATAAGTTTTGAAGGCTTTGGTATGGCAAAATCAAGTTTAATCACTTACAGGGACTAAAGTTGACAAACTGCGAAAGTATGTCAATTTGAACTGTAACGAACATTCCGGAACATAACCATAAGTTAAACACACCTTAAATATCCTTTACATAGCTTAGAAATAGGCTTTGAGGGGTTCGGTGTGCTAAAATAAACTTTTGTGTCATTCAGGGACTAAAAGTGTCAAAAAGTGCACAAGTTTGCATTTTCGCGCATAACTTACGTTCTGAATACATCCGGACATCCAAAAATTTATGTAAGCATGACTACATTATATTTTAGTGTTCGCCTTAAGAAAAATCCATTCGTTTCGTCATTTGGATCGTTTTTCGCGCTTATGCGCATTCCATCGTAATTAAGCGAACATCGCGTTCGTACGACCAAACGAACTGATATCCGACATATTTTTGAACATGTTTCATGTCCACAATGTTTAGGCAACATTTTAGGGCCTTAAAGTTGGCTTTACGGGCCTTAGAAGTGTCGGGAATGGCCTTAAACACGTGCAGGGGCTGAAACTGTCATTTCTGAAACATATGTGCAGATCAGAAGGGCCATGCGGCCCGCATTGTCTTTGGCTGATCCTGAAGCGGGCCGCTTCCCACTATCAGACCAGATTAAGTGTATTTAACAGCTGTTTGCAGCTGTTTTGCACTCCCTAACCCCTTGCCAAGTGTTGAATCCTTATGGTGGTGAGCATTTTGAGGCACCATAACATCCCGACAAGTGTACGGCCTTGATCGTTTCCCCTTTTCCAAGAAACGATCTTAACAGTTCTCCGAATACTATAAATACCCCACCCCCCATTGTTCATAATCACTAGAAATTCACTTTGAGAAACTCTAAGTTGAAACATTGTTTCATACCTGAGATTTTCGAATTGAGTTTAGCATTCGGGGACCCTGGGTTAGTATTCTTTCGTTCTTTTCCTTATTTTTACTGCTTTTCGAGTCTGAAAGTCAAACTTTGGTTGACTTTCAGCGTTGACCAGTAATGGTCAATGCGAAGTTCGTTTGAACTTCGCAACGTGATTGTAATCACGATGGTCATAGTCCCTTGGGACTATGCCTACTGATTACCACGTTGTCTAGGGTCGTAGGGTAAGCGATCTAATGAATCGCTTATACCTCGAACCCGACCCAGTTTGGTCGATCATTAGGATCCGACCAAACACATTAGGTGACCATAGTAGGTAGGGAATAACCTTCCAAGGTTATACCCTATGGTCACATCGTTTAAGTAGTTGTATGATAGGTAGTTTATATGCCTTAGGTAAATTACCAGAATACCCTTTTCATGTATAATTGGTAATTTAGCATATGTAACCTAAACTTTTGTCACATAACTGATTATGCAACATGTTTAGGCATATAACACTTGTCATAGGACTAGTTAGGCGGTCCAAACGCGTTTCACGCGAACGACGCGTTAAAGTAACATAAGCTACCTAAACGGGTCGTAATGGGTCGATAAGACTTAGGTTAAGTTTCATTTAGCATGTAGGCTTTGTTAAACCATATCACATGAGTTCCTACACTCATTTGGTTTACAAACCCTCATGCTACCCAGTCTTCCGATTTAGGTCCGGTTTATTAATGTAGTTACCTATATTAGGTGCCGTTTGATATTCCGCGATCTCTAGCATTGCTTGGTGGTTATCCTAGGACTTCTGAGCAATCTCAAGTGAGTACATAGACCCCTCTTTTACTGTTTTCCAAACTGTTTTGGGGTGGAACACATGTGCCTACTTGTTACTTTCGTGCTTTCCTGTTTTCACATCATATACTGGTTATGTTCATAGGTACACTATTAGTACATTGATTTACATGACTTTTCTGCTTTGTATGTTAACTTAGCATACTTAGTACATTGTTTTACATTACATTTTGTTGCATATGCTCATCCAGTATATGAACACTTTGACATATTACCCAATACATTTGACAATTGATTTGACATAGACATTTCGGCATAGACATTTTAACATGATTGACATTTGATCATGCATTTCCCACAAAACATAACTTTGATTTAAACCAAGTTTTACTTCAATACTTTGTTTTTGTGCATATGGTTTAGTTGAGACCTTTCACTTGCCATACATGACATATTTGACATAGACATTTGACATGGATATTTGACATAGACATTTGACATGGATATTTGACATAGACATTTGACATGGATATTTGACATAGACATTTTGACATGATTTACATCTTGACATGAACATTTTACATTGTTTGGTTTGGTTTGATTAAGTGATTAAGTAACGATGCGTGTGTAATATGATACAAGCATGGTGGATACGCCGCTGGTACTTCCTATATATAAGTGTTTGTATGGTATTACATGTCGTAACGTTATTTGAATCATTTCAGTTTGAGACATAGAACATTTTATACAAATAACATATTTTTCACAAGACATTGATTTACAAACAACTTATCTAATACAAACTCATTTTACATGGTTATTCATTTAACCATACATTATTTATACATATCATCTGATCTTATCGATTTTCAAATGATTTACAAAACAAAGCAAATAACAAGGTTCATGACTAAACATTTTCTCAAACATAAGTCATGAAACCTATTTTCACAAAACCTATGTATCTCACCGGCATTTTTATGCTGACGTACCTATTTTCACATGTGTTTTTCAGGAACTGTTGCATAAGATGATCAAGATACATATAGGCAGAGTTGGGCTTTAGTGGCAATAAAAGATGCAGACTAGTTAATTATGTTGTATTTCCATGTTTGTTTAGACATTGTAACACTTTTAATCAATAAAACGAAACTTTAATTTCCATGGTTGTGAAACATTAATTCTGTTACAACACTCCCCGATGTTTCCGCCACGTTTTGTATGTTCTACGTGGTCGGGGTGTGACAGAAAAGATGGTATCAGAGCTTATGGTTATAGGGAATTAGGTTATTAGTAATGCTTTGACCTAGTCTATAACCTTTCTAGGACCCTAACGCAAGTTTACTTGCGTTTAGTCATAAAACATACCGTCACCTATCCTTAGGCGACTACCACAACAAGAACATAAATTTCAAAACCGCTTCGAAAACTAATCATCTGTTCTAGGATGATCGATTACTAGGTTTTGAACCCTCTATTGTAAGGTTTTGAACTCTCTATTATAAGGTTTTGAACCCTTTGAGTTTTCAAAATCTCGTCAAGGTTTTGGGTTTTAAATAATGTGAACACGTGCAAACTGGAAGGGTGAATGCCTGTATTCTGGGTTTTCTGTCTAGGCAAGCACTTCGTATACATCTCATCAGACGCGAGACCAGTTGTGCTTACCTGGGAATTCTTGGGATGAGTGTTCACTTATAGGCGAGCATGTCTTCATGATACATTATTTTTGACTCATCTACTTTGATTAGTCACTGTGTGTCGTTTGTTGCTTTGTAGTAACAAACAAATGACCACTATCCTTGCTTTCTTCAGATTTGTTTCATCTCATTCTTTTCGTCTAGTTCTCTCACTCGTTTCCTTTCATGTTTCCTCTTTTAGAATGCCTCCTCGACGCGAAAACCAAATAGCGACTGCCGAGCTGGCAGAAATCATTGCGCAGCAAATGGCTGCTCAATTCCCAAACCTCTTTGCTCTATGGAATCAAGCCAACAACAACAACAATGGTCCATGCAATTTCAAGAGTTTTAACTCGGCAAAACCACTCAAGTTTAGTGGTTCTGAGGGAGCGACCGGGCTTCTTCAATGGTTCGAGAGCATTGAGAATACTTTCCGCCACGTGCAGTGTCCTGACAATCGCAAGGTCGAGTTTGCTTCGAGTGTGTTCCAGAAGAGAGCCCTTACGTGGTGGAACGGGGTTATGAGGGATCGTGGTGCAGAGGTTGCTCTAGCACAGACATGGGCCGAACTTAGGGCTCTCATGATGAAGGAGTTTTGTCCTCGTCACGAGATCAGAGCTTTGGAAAGGGAATTTGATGATCTTAAGCAGGATAGCGGTGAGCATCGAGCCTACACGGACCGTTATGAGGAGTTAAGTCTGTTATGCCCAAACATGGTCACGCCTTTGGATAAGGCAATCGAAAAGTACATTGATGGCCTTCCCGACTCAATACAAGACATTTTGACAGGTAGCAACCCTACTACTGTTAGGCAGGCCATTGAGCTATCTGCAACCTTGACTGAATCGCAGATCAGGAAACGTAAGCTTTTTCGAAAGGGTGACAAGAAACTGGTTGAGGAATCGAAACCAATCGAGGAATCAAAGACCATGGATGAACAGACTGGATCCTCTAAGAAGTCAAAGAAGCGAAAGGCTTCTCAGAACTTCGCCGTGGTTGTTCACAATGATCAAGCTGTCCCCAACCAACCAGCTCAACCCCTTGCCAGGAAACCCTACAACGGAACTGCACCCTTGTGCAACCAATGTGGCCTACATCATCATGCTGGTGTGAGGTGCCGCACATGCCAAGTTTGCGGACTTATAGGTCATACAGCGAGGGTTTGCCCAACAGCAGCAGCACCAAATCAGATTAACAACAATCCTGCTCAAGCTCGTTTTCCACTGGGGTCTTGCTACAACTGTGGCGAGATGGGCCATTTTAGTAGGAATTGCCCAAGACTTGCTAATGCAAATCCAGCGCAGGGATGAGTATCTGATCGACAGAAGATAACGCTGTTTGGAAACTAATCGAGCTTTGTGTATTATTTTCTTTTGTTGTCACGATCCATGAAACGGTTGTTGTTATCATTGTTTATAAATAAATCTTTTATTTACATCGCAATGTATTTATGTGATTGTATGTATAAACAACATATCCTCTACAATACCGACAATCAAGGAACCATATTCCTTGAAGAACAGACTACTTCCAAATTTCTTCCCTTGTACGATCTCTTGCGTTTTCCACGAAAATCATAAGTACCCGTTTCTTCCAAGAGAAACGATGTACGAGGCGCCAAGATTAATAGCAATCAATAACAAGATGGTAACAATTAAACAATTATGTGGTTATGTGCTTATGTGTTATCTTTTATGTGTCAAGTGATTCAAATTATGTTATCCAAATCCTCGTAGAATCTTACATATCCTTGTGCAAGAGATTCATAGTAGGATACCCAAAAGGTGCTACCTAAAATCCTTAATGGACTTCTACGCTGTAGTTAAAGTCCCTTGGATTATAAGGTACTACTTCGTAATTAGGCCTCTTTAATGGTCTAGTTAAACAGATTGATCCAAAAATCTGGTTAGGGACATCATGTGATGATATAGCTGAAAGGACTCCTGGGAAGCCTAATTAAGAAGATCCGCTGTGGATCTAATTAAAAGGATCCCATGGTAGTCTAGTCACCGTCGTCACAAGTTCGACATCCTTCCCCACAACATTATAAAACAAACTGTGCGGACTGTGCAAGGAATTACGTAATTATGGATGCATACATAATTATGAAATTTAGTGCACGGAAATCACAGCAAGTTCTATCATGTATCTAGAGTTAACCCTATTTCATTTCCAATTCTGATGAAGCATCCGTTGAGGAAAAATGAACTAGCTATTCATTTTTCACTTCTGAAGAATATCCGTTGAGGAAATGAATATCCGTTGTTTATCTTTTCATTTCCATTCTAAAGAATAACCGTTGAGAAAAAAATGAATTATCCATTCATTTTCATTCTGAAGAATATCCGTTGAGGAAATGAATATCCGTTGTTTATCTTTTCATTTCCATTCTAAAGAATAACCGTTGAGAAAAAATGAATTATCCATTCATTTTCATTCTGAAGAATATCCGTTGAGGAAATGAATATCCGTTGTTTATCTTTTCATTTCCATTCTGAAGAATAACCGTTGAGAAAAATGAATTATCCATTCATTTTCATTCTGAAGAATATCCGTTGAGGAAATGAATACCCGTTGTTTATCTTTTCATTTCCATTCTGAAGAATAACCGCTGAGGAAAATGAATTATCCATTCATTTTCGTTCTGAAGAATATCCGTTGAGGAAATGAATATCCGTTGTGTAGTCCTTCATTTCCAACTCTGAGGAAATAACCGTTGAAAATGACTCCGTTAGTTCATTTTCGTTTCTGAAGATTTATCCGTTGGGGAAATGAATATCCGTTGTGTAGTCCTTCATTTCCAACTCTGAGGAAATAACCGTTGAAAATGACTCCGTTAGTTCATTTTCGTTTCTGAAGATTTATCCGTTGGGGAAATGAATATCCGTTGTGTAGTCCTTCATTTCCAACTCTGAGGAAATAACCGTTGAAAATGACTCCGTTAGTTCATTTTCGTTTCTGAAGATTTATCCGTTGGGGAAATGAATATCCGTTTGTCTGTCCTTCATTTCCGTACCTGAGGAAACAACCGTTGAAAATGACTCCGTTATTTCATTTTCGTTTCTGAAGATTATCCGTTGAGGAAATGAATATCCGTTGATTTTTCTTTCATTTCAAATTCTGAAGAACAAACCGTAGAGAAAATGACCCCGTTTGTTCATTTTCGTTCTGAAGAATATCCGTTGAGGGAAATGAATATCCGTGGATTATTTCTTCATTCCCATTTCTGACGAAGAATCCGTTGAGAAAGAATGAATCATCCATTCATTCTCACTTCTGAAAAATATCCGTTGAGGAAAATAATCAGATTATGCTTTACATATCTTTGATGACTATTTGACACAAAGTCATAGACAGACTCCTACGAATAAATTTCGGGACGAAATTTCCTAAAGTAGGGGAGACTGTAACACCTGTGTCTCCACGGCCATCAAACAAATACCAAGCCAATGAAATATTGTATTTCATAATTTGGACTTGTATAAATATGTGTATCTTTTGCACATATCAACTCTTGTTCGATTTCAAGCTCTAAATCGCTTTCTGGAAGGTTATACACGCTCTGATGCGTAAATATAACCAGTTTAATCCAACGAACACTCTGGAATAGTGAAATAGGCTTAACATACCTTAAATAACCTTTACATAACTTAGAAATAAGTTTTGAAGGCTTTGGTATGGCAAAATCAAGTTTAATCACTTACAGGGACTAAAGTTGACAAACTGCGAAAGTATGTCAATTTGAACTGTAACGAACATTCCGGAACATAACCATAAGTTAAACACACCTTAAATATCCTTTACATAGCTTAGAAATAGGCTTTGAGGGGTTCGGTGTGCTAAAATAAACTTTTGTGTCATTCAGGGACTAAAAGTGTCAAAAAGTGCACAAGTTTGCATTTTCGCGCATAACTTACGTTCTGAATACATCCGGACATCCAAAAATTTATGTAAGCATGACTACATTATATTTTAGTGTTCTCCTTAAGAAAAATCCATTCGTTTCGTCATTTGGATCGTTTTTCGCGCTTATGCGCATTCCGTCGTAATTAAGCGAACATCGCGTTCGTACGACCAAACGAACTGATATCCGACATATTTTTGAACATGTTTCATGTCCACAATGTTTAGGCAACATTTTAGGGCCTTAAAGTTGGCTTTACGGGCCTTAGAAGTGTCGGGAATGGCCTTAAACACGTGCAGGGGCTGAAACTGTCATTTCTGAAACATATGTGCAGATCAGAAGGGCCATGCGGCCCGCATTGTCTTTGGCTGATCCTGAAGCGGGCCGCTTCCCACTATCAGACCAGATTAAGTGTATTTAACAGCTGTTTGCAGCTGTTTTGCACTCCCTAACCCCTTGCCAAGTGTTGAATCCTTATGGTGGTGAGCATTTTGAGGCACCATAACATCCCGACAAGTGTACGGCCTTGATCGTTTCCCCTTTTCCAAGAAACGATCTTAACAGTTCTCCGAATACTATAAATACCCCACCCCCCATTGTTCATAATCACTAGAAATTCACTTTGAGAAACTCTAAGTTGAAACATTGTTTCATACCTGAGATTTTCGAATTGAGTTTAGCATTCGGGGACCCTGGGTTAGTATTCTTTCGTTCTTTTCCTTATTTTTACTGCTTTTCGAGTCTGAAAGTCAAACTTTGGTTGACTTTCAGCGTTGACCAGTAATGGTCAATGCGAAGTTCGTTTGAACTTCGCAACGTGATTGTAATCACGATGGTCATAGTCCCTTGGGACTATGCCTACTGATTACCACGTTGTCTAGGGTCGTAGGGTAAGCGATCTAATGAATCGCTTATACCTCGAACCCGACCCAGTTTGGTCGATCATTAGGATCCGACCAAACACATTAGGTGACCATAGTAGGTAGGGAATAACCTTCCAAGGTTATACCCTATGGTCACATCGTTTAAGTAGTTGTATGATAGGTAGTTTATATGCCTTAGGTAAATTACCAGAATACCCTTTTCATGTATAATTGGTAATTTAGCATATGTAACCTAAACTTTTGTCACATAACTGATTATGCAACATGTTTAGGCATATAACACTTGTCATAGGACTAGTTAGGCGGTCCAAACGCGTTTCACGCGAACGACGCGTTAAAGTAACATAAGCTACCTAAACGGGTCGTAATGGGTCGATAAGACTTAGGTTAAGTTTCATTTAGCATGTAGGCTTTGTTAAACCATATCACATGAGTTCCTACACTCATTTGGTTTACAAACCCTCATGCTACCCAGTCTTCCGATTTAGGTCCGGTTTATTAATGTAGTTACCTATATTAGGTGCCGTTTGATATTCCGCGATCTCTAGCATTGCTTGGTGGTTATCCTAGGACTTCTGAGCAATCTCAAGTGAGTACATAGACCCCTCTTTTACTGTTTTCCAAACTGTTTTGGGGTGGAACACATGTGCCTACTTGTTACTTTCGTGCTTTCCTGTTTTCACATCATATACTGGTTATGTTCATAGGTACACTATTAGTACATTGATTTACATGACTTTTCTGCTTTGTATGTTAACTTAGCATACTTAGTACATTGTTTTACATTACATTTTGTTGCATATGCTCATCCAGTATATGAACACTTTGACATATTACCCAATACATTTGACATAGACATTTCGGCATAGACATTTTAACATGATTGACATTTGATCATGCATTTCCCACAAAACATAACTTTGATTTAAACCAAGTTTTACTTCAATACTTTGTTTTTGTGCATATGGTTTAGTTGAGACCTTTCACTTGCCATACATGACATATTTGACATAGACATTTGACATGGATATTTGACATAGACATTTGACATGGATATTTGACATAGACATTTGACATGGATATTTGACATAGACATTTTGACATGATTTACATCTTGACATGAACATTTTACATTGTTTGGTTTGGTTTGATTAAGTGATTAAGTAACGATGCGTGTGTAATATGATACAAGCATGGTGGATACGCCGCTGGTACTTCCTATATATAAGTGTTTGTATGGTATTACATGTCGTAACGTTATTTGAATCATTTCAGTTTGAGACATAGAACATTTTATACAAATAACATATTTTTCACAAGACATTGATTTACAAACAACTTATCTAATACAAACTCATTTTACATGGTTATTCATTTAACCATACATTATTTATACATATCATCTGATCTTATCGATTTTCAAATGATTTACAAAACAAAGCAAATAACAAGGTTCATGACTAAACATTTTCTCAAACATAAGTCATGAAACCTATTTTCACAAAACCTATGTATCTCACCGGCATTTTTATGCTGACGTACCTATTTTCACATGTGTTTTTCAGGAACTGTTGCATAAGATGATCAAGATACATATAGGCAGAGTTGGGCTTTAGTGGCAATAAAAGATGCAGACTAGTTAATTATGTTGTATTTCCATGTTTGTTTAGACATTGTAACACTTTTAATCAATAAAACGAAACTTTAATTTCCATGGTTGTGAAACATTAATTCTGTTACAACACTCCCCGATGTTTCCGCCACGTTTTGTATGTTCTACGTGGTCGGGGTGTGACATTTGAGACTGCTGATTTCTTTGTCTTTTTCAGCCAATTTGTTTTTAAGTTCTTTCAATGACTTTTCAAATTTGACTTCATCAGTTAAGACTCTGTCCCTAAGATTTTCATTTACCTCTTTAATGTTAGCAAATGCAATAATGCACTTGTCTGAACACAGTTTTTCAAGAACTTGAGGTGATACCTTAGCAGCAGCCATCATGGCACAATCACATTGATGATCACCTTCTTCATCAGCTCCAACTTCTTTCTCACCTGCTTTCTTCTCTTCCTTTTCTTCTTTGTCTTCTTTGGACCAGGGGTCAGACAGTGGTTCAATCAGGGTTTCTGAATTTTCTCCCAGCAGTAGTTCACCAGCAACTGTAGTAACCACTGCTTCAGCCACTATATCCACTGTTTCAGCACTTAGTTGTTCACCTTCAGTTTCTACCCCTTCTGGTATTGACCTCTAATGCCATCAAACAAAATTCATCATCAAAAGTATCATTAGAAGCATAGAGTGCAAAATTTTCATCACCAAGCTCATCAGGCATGCTGCTCCAGTCAACAAAGCCTTGGGTGAAAAAGCTTTGCTGATCTGGTTGTACCACTGTTGGAGCAGCTTGTTGAGGTGCAACAGGTTGCACTTATGCCTGAGGAACAGGGGTTTGAACATACTGAATTTGTGGAACAGTGGTTTGAACATAATGCACAGGCACAGGGGTTGTAGCATAGTTAGTAGTGTTAACATGTGTTGCAGGGGTATATTGGGTATAGTGCACAGTGCTTTGAGGTTGAGATCTAGGGTTTGAGCTGGGATGAGTTACTATTGGACCAGTGGTTTGACTCCTGCATTCCCTAGCAAAATGACCTAGCCTATTGCACTTATAACACTTCAGTTTTGACTTATCCAACCCCACTCTTAAATTCCCATGTAACCCTGGGAATTTTCTCCCTGTTCTTTTATAGAATTTTCTTGTTCTAACACTAAGCAAAGCCAATTGATGCAAAATGTCCATCTCTTCTAAGTCAGTGGGATCAAAATGTTGCAAATCATTTAGTTCAAAACACAAGTTATCTGACATCTGGTTTTCACAATTTGCAGTAAAAGCATAATTTGCAGAGTGAGAATCAGAGTTGTTAAAATTTCCACCAGCAGTTATATCAATAAAATGATCATAGCCCTGATCCTTACTGTTGCTACCAGATTCTTCCTGACAAAAAAGAGTTGTGTTGCCAAATGAATAATTATCTGCAACTTTGCCAGACTCTTGCAACTTCTTTTTATGGTTTAACTCCCTTTCATAGGTCAGGAGTCTACCATGAAGTTGGGTCAGGGTCAGATCTTTGAACTCAGCTGAATTTCTAGTTACAAAAGCAATTGTATCCCATTTTTCAGGTAGTGATCTAAGGAACCTGCTATTTTGTGTTGAATTAGGAAATGTAACTTTAACAAGTCTTAGCTAACTAATGAGATAACTAAACGGCTCAAACTGTTGGGTCATTGATTCACCCTTGATGTGACAAAAGGTTTCATACTGCTGATTCATAATTTCCCTATTATTTTCAATAACTTCTTCTGTTCCTCCAAACTGTTCCTTCAGTGCATCCCATAGCTCTTTGGCACTGTTACAATGTAACAGCCCAACATAAATTTCATTGGGTAATGCAGATGCAATGATGCTAAATGCTTTGGCATCGAGTTCGAACTTTTGGAAATCAGTTTCAGTATAATTTTCAGGTTTTTTAGGTTCGAACTTCTTTGAGTCCTCAGCACTTGGCACCATGGGAATGTGAGGTCCAAAAACAACAGATCTCAAACATCCAGTATTCTGTTGAGCAAGGATGTGACCCATCCTTCTCTCCCAGATGTTGTATTCATTACGTTTAAGCATGGGTGGTTTGAAAAGAGAGCCGATGTTATTCTTATCATCTTGTGATTATGACGTCATCCTGGTTGTTTTACAGGCACTGATTAATCAACTTTGATGGTGATTAAACCTTACTCTGTTTTTTCAACAAAACGAACAAACTATCAGTATCAACGATTGCGAGCTGAACTATTTATGTCAAAATGATTGCTAAATCAAATTTGACTGTCCGGGCTCTGATACCAATTGTAAGGATCTGAGTTTGGTTTTGATTGTGTTTTACGTTTTAATTAAGATGGAAAATGGACAAGTAGTGCAGCGGAATATAATGGAGATAAACTTTGCACACAATCAAACATGAGTATTGCTTTGATCAAAACATTTATAGAACCGAAATATTGAATTTATTTCAACTACGATTACAATGCATGTATGAAACAAACTCCCCCTCAGCCTGAGCTCACAGTGATTTGTTCGTACAGGAAGAAGATTGGTGAAGAGCTAATAGAACAGTACAACACGGACAAACCACTGTGGCATCTATGCTGACGTCACCATGAAAGTGACATCTAACCTCCTAACAAACTCTAACAACTGATCTATACAAGTACTGCTATGCTAACAACTGTTATACATTACATTTCATAAAGACAAACTAAACTACTGTTGAATCCTTCCACTAATGTGAACCCAGCAGCACTTGATATATCCAGCAGTGCTTGACCCATAGCAGTAGATTGAACAACAGGGCTTTAGTCTTCATTAGTCTTTGACTTGATCAGCAGTTGTACCGATCAGTGGGTTGGAGGTCATCAGATGTTGAAACCACTTTCAAGTGGAGAGACTTGTAACATGACATCTGCTTATTCTGGATCCACTGTTCTGACCTGGTTTTGGCTTTAATTATCTGTTCCTCTGATAGGGTTCAATCCCAACAAAAACTTAGGTTTTATCCCAATATATTTATATAAAGTGTGGTATTTACTCTGATAAAATATTTCCTAACTACGGTCCTGATGTAATTTCCGCGGCCAAAATGATAAACACCGATACCACCAAAATTGGTCTCACGTCCACCCGTTCCCGGGACAGATAGGGGACGGGGGTTGCGACAGAAGGTGGTATCAGAGCTAAGCCACTGATTCAGCCATAGAAGTGTTCTGCTGACACCAAGATATTATTCAAATTGTTAGGAAATTAATTACGGAAATACGTGCATATCTGTATTTTACTATCGTGTGTTATTTGACTATTTGTTAGTTTACAGTATGAGTGATCAAGGACCCTCCGACGCTTATCGTCAGTTGTCTGGCTCACCTAGGAGCGAAGGCACCTCTTCACAGCCTGCCCTCTCAGGGTATTTAGCTGACAATGAAGATGGGATATTCGTGTTTAAGGCTCAGTCTAAAGAGCCATTCCCTCAGAAAAAGAGAGGATGGTTCAGTAGGGGAGCACATGAGCGTAGGAAAATAATGAAAAAGTTACAACAGTAGTGTGTTCTAGCAGCCGCTAAAAGAGAAACAGATGCCCACACCCAAGACATGCTTAGTAGGAGTTTAGCAAACTTCCATATTTTAGCAACCACAGCTGCCGACCCACTGAACCTGAACAAAGCGTAAACAATGGACCCATACTTCAAGTGCCCATTTCCAAAAGAAGAACAACCATGTCTTATGGTTGTTCTTATAAAGAATTCTGGTCTTGTAAACCAATGGAATTCTCAGGCAATGAAGGGGCCGTTGCATCTCTACGCTGGATAGAGAAGACTGAGGCAGTCTTAAGAATAAGCAAGTGCGCGGAAGAAGATAAGATAATGTTTGCTTCCATTCTGTTTAAGAACTCAGCCTTAGAATGGTGGAACACTATCCTCCAGTCTAGGGGAAGCGATAGGGTTTACAATATGGAATGGGAGGAATTTAAAAACATGGTAGAAAGTGTTAGTGCATACATCTGTCGACTTCGTCTTGTATCGAGTCTTGTACTAGATATGTTAGATCAGGGCATGTTGTACGAGAAAATAGGTTATTTTAGTGATTATTAAAGGTGATTTCGCTTGAAGGAAGCCATTTCGCTTGAAAGTGTCTTTGACAGTTTCAAGCGAAATCAACTAACTTGATTTCTCTTGAACTGGATCTGGTCACTCTCAAGCGAAATACTCAAGTCTATAAATAGGCTTCAAGCGGATTCATTTGGAACGGTTCTTGAAAATCATACCGAGGTGCTGCCGGTTTAATTCTTGGATGTAATCGCTATTATATCAATCAAAACAGTGTTTAAAGTGATTTGCAAGTTGTATCTACATTTGTTTCTTGTTTTCCGCACCTGAAACAAAGTAAAACTCCTCTGAACGACTCATTTGGGTCATCACACGATCCTACAATTGGTATCAGAGCTCAGGAGGAGGAGTTCTATACGATTCAGCTTGAAAATTTCTGTTTTTCTACACCTTCTTTCAAAATTTCAAGATTTCACGTTAAAATCAGACAGATTTTTCTCAGAATGTGTAAAAGTGCATTTTAACAAACCCTTGAGAGTTTCACATTAAAATTCGGACTAAAAATGGGTAAAATTGACCTTCGAAGTGGTTCCGCTTGAACAGACCAACTTGTGCTTCCGTTTGAGATTGGATCATTTCGCTTGAGTTTTCAAGCGAAAGCTGGTATTTCGCTTCAAAAGCACGTGATTCCGCTTAAGTTGTCCTATTCCACTTGAAAGTATTTCAAGCGAAATGAGTTGTTTCGCTTGAAAACTGATTCTTGCTATTTCGCTTGAAGTTTTGTTGATTCAGGTATTTCGCTTGTACAGAACTTGTGATTGAAATTGTGATTTCGCTTGAACTACAAGAATCATGAGTGAAGATTTCTACAACGCGTTCGCCACATCTTCGGTTACTCCGGCTTCGATTGCTCAAAACATGAATCTGGAAAATGAAACAGGAACAACTCAAAAACCCCCGAAACTAATGAGCATTGAAGAATATTACGGATGGAAAGATGGTTTCGAAAACTGGGTTCAAGCTAATCATCTTAGATCATGGGAGTGTATTCTGAAGAGATATGTGCTACCTCGTACTGAATTGCAAACTGAAAAACAAATCTCAGAATTTAGTGACCAAGAACGGGAAATGTACCGAGCTGAAAAGATGATGATAAGTTTGCTTCAGCAAGCTATCAAAGAAGACATCTTTGTGTTGCTACAACATGACAAGACATCAAAGTCAATATGGGATGCTCTTAAAGTCAAGTTTGAGGGTAGTGAGAATATGATTAAGAGTAAAAAGACACTGCTTAAGAAAGAATTTGATCTATTCACTAGTTTGCCCGGGGAAGATACAAAGAAGCTAATTGAACGATATTGCCACTTAGTGCGATCCATGTCAATGTTAAGTATAACCAAAGATCGTGAAGAATGGGTCGACAAGTTAGCTGATGCGTTACCGCAAAAGGAGTGGGGAACTTACTTGATGATTCTGAAGAATACTGGTGTTTATGATGGGTTGACAATTTCTCAGTTCATTGAGAAGATAGAAAGTCAAGATCTGGAACAGCAGAAGATTGCTAGGATGAACAATCCAAGTAGTCAACAAGACGTGAAAATGTACTACAAAGGAAGTATTGTAGAAACTGAAAGAAGCCCGAAGATTCAAACTGCTTTTAGTGCTGGAAATTCATCTGAAAAAGCTGATCAAAGTACAAACAAAAGTAGTGGATTTTCTTCATATCCAAGTGTTAATCCAAAAGAAACAACATCAAGTTTTCAGCATCAAAGTTCAAAAACTGGAAATGGGTGTGTGATACAATGCAATATTGCTCTAAATCTTCCTAATGGTCAAAGTTTTTTCTGAAGAACTTGCAAAAGATCACATGGCATTACTTGGTTCTGTGTTACTATCCTATGAAGGATTGGTTGCAGGAAGGATCGGGAATCCTATGCTGACGAAAGAGGATTACGATCAAATAGATGCTGAAGAAATGGAGATCATGGATATTAAGTGGTGTCTAGCTAGTGTTCTTAGAAGAGCCGAAAAGTTCAAACTGATTACTGGAAGAAATGATTTTCTTGATGCACATGTTTCTACTTTAGGTTTTGATAAATCTAAAGTTACTTGTTTTCGATGCAGGGAGAAAGGTCATTTCAGGAGAGAATGCAAGAATAGAGAAGCAAATGATGCAAAGAATCCGTTCAGAAAAGATGACTATTACCGAAAAGCCATATATCAGCAAGTTGGTCAACAACAACAGCAAGAACCACAAGTGGCTCATGGTAGAAAAGTGATCGAGGATTCAAAGAGAGCATGTTTGTGAATCAAGAGAATTTCAACTGGGAAAAATACATATCAACTGAAAGCAAAGCATGCCTAATCAATCAAGATGATGAAAGATTACCTGAAGGTTTTAGCTGGGATATGTTTGCGGATGAGAATGGGAATTTTAAAGCTTTCATTGCTAAAATTGTGAAAGAACCAGATATGTTTACCACATGGATGAAATCTATTGGTGTTAGTGTGAAGAATGAAGACGAAAAGTCTTTTTCATCAGATGAAAGCTCAGAAAGATCAGATGAGAGTTCAGATAGAGAAATTATATTTGATCAAACACCATCTGATTCTGGTTCTTTGGATGATTATTCTGACAAATCAGTAGAGTTTGATCAATCACCAACTGATGATAGTAGTGATGATGAGGAAGAAAAACATATTAATATTGCAAAATCTCATCTTTCTCCTGAAAGTTTTCATTTTTATTTTGCAGATCGCTTGGAGAAGCTGAAGAAGAAGTTAGCTGGAAAAGAAGTTCAAAAGGAAGAAGTTAAAATTGTTGTTGAGGAGATTGTTGAGACTGAGCAGGTGGGTGAAGCAGAAAAGGTGACTGAAGCTGAGAAAGTTGTTGAAGTTGAAAAGATCATAGAAGTTGAAAAGATTGTGGAAGTCATCAAGCCTTGTTCAAAGTGTTTAGAATCATGCAAGGAATGTGCAGCAAAAGACGAGAAGCTAGCTGAGTTTGTAAAAATGAAAGAACAATTATTGTTCAATCTCAACTATGTAAAGGAGTCTTATGATGTTTTGAACAGAACAGAAACTGGTCTTCAAAAGACAAACTCTGAAAGAGAAAATGCTTTGACGATGATGAATGCAACGATGATGACGAAGCAGAAAGCTATTAACTTCTACATCGAAGAAAGTGCAAAGTGGAAGCAAGAGTTGGAAACCGAGAAAATTGAAAATGAGAGGATCAGACGATTATTACAGAGTTACTCTAGTTCTGATTATCTTATTGATCGAATTTATCCAACTGTTGCAGGATTTGAAGCCTTTAAAGATGATGATAAGCCAAAGAAGAAGGATACTGGTAAGAAACCTAATGTTAGCTATAACAAGTGTCCGCCTCCAACATGGGAAGGTTATTCTCCTAGAAAACCAAATGAGGAGCAAGTCGATAAAGCAGTCAATATAAAGTTAAAAACCGATACAACTGATGATTTACCAGAAAACATTGACATTACTTTCACATCTTCTGACACTGATCATGAGTCTGAGTTGATCAAAAAGGTGGTCGATCAGGTGTTGGATACAAATGAGGAGTCTGAGTCAAAGTCTGAGTCCGGAGGTTCAAGTTCGTCGGTCAACAGTCCAAAGTCGTCGGTTAAAAAGGCTTACAGTAAAGAGTTTTTGTTATCAAAATCGAATTTGAATGATGAAACATTCGAAGTAGCATATACTTTGAATGATTCTGACAAATTATATTCTGACAAAGAGTTTCCAATAAGAAGTGTTAGAATTGAAATGATTAAAAAGGTTTTCAAAATGACAGAAATTAATATTTATGAAATAAAAGATGTAAATCTTATTGAAAAACCTAAAAAAATACACTTCAAGAGTTCAACAACGATTAAACAAGAAAAAGGGTTACAATTCTGGTTCTGGTTTTCAAAAGAAACCAAACTATAATGGTAGCTACAAAAAGAAAGGATTGGGTTTTATTCCACCTAAAAATTACAACAATGATAAAATTTCTAAAACTAGTACAAAATTTGTTTCAGGTGGAAATGCAGAAGAAGAACAGAAGAAACCATTCTGGAGACAATCAAACCAAGAATTTCTTGCTGAACAAAAGAGAAAAGTAACTGGAGTTTTTCACAGGAAGGATACTCGAACCTGTTTCAAATGCAATGAAGCTGGTCATATTGCATCAGTTTGTTCTCAACCGGCAAAACCAAAACAGGGAGTATCTGAGAAACTGAAAGAAAAAGTTGTTGATGTTGAACTACCAACTGAAAGATTCAAAATTTTTGAAAATTCGATTTATGAAGTTGGTGAGAGTTCAAAGAAAAATTTTTACAAAAAGAAAGCAAAAGATAACCAAATGTGGGTTGTCAAGAAGGGTGATGTAAAATTCGGCGATGAAACTGATTCCACAAAATCAGTAGAGCCACAAGTTGAAGATGATGTTAAAATTCCATCTTTGACATTTGAAAAAATTAAGCAAAAGGTTGGTAAGATTGAGATCTCAAATCAATTCTTTTCTGATAAGAAGGAATTTGATGTTGAAAAAGTTTTAATGGTAATGTTAAGAAAATTTTTGGGAAAATGGTCGAGGGAAAGGCCAAAGGGGTTAAAGATTTCTATGCAACAAAGAAAGCAACATATAACCCTACTGAACAAGAGTTAAAAACACCCAAGGTTGGTAAGACTTGGGTGGAAATTCTTTTCCCTTGAAAAATCTGGACTTGCCGGAGATCCCAAGTTTGTAATCGTGGATCAGGAATCGGCATTATTCTTAAAATTTGATTGTGAAAAAGAATCTTAAAATGTTTGAATTTTACAGGTTGAGACTTGCCGGAGCTTCCAGGATGGTAAAAGTGAAGCAGGAATCGGCATCTTTAGTGGTAAAATGAATTTGTGTAGACGTTTTATTCCTACAACTGGTACAGAGGTTTGTTTTGACAAATTAATTACTCAAGGTCATTAATTTGAACTTGAGGTAATTCTCATACATGTGGTTAACAATGAACAATATGATGAACCAATCCCCTAACCTACAAATGGTAAACTCAATCAACAAAACTTATTTTCCGGAAAAATCATTTTGGTTAAAACAAACTTAAGTGTTTTGAAATCATAATGAGAAAATAGTTTTGTGAAAGGGGGAGTTCTGATTGTTTATGCCAAGAGGATGGCGAATTGATGCGATTCGATATCGGTTGTCAAGTTTTTGTATAGTTTGTTTTCAAATTTCCTTTAAGGTGTTTGCATTTTAGGGGGAATAGAAATTTCTGAAAATCCAAAAACATTAGAAAATTTGAAAAAATCAAAAACATGATAAAATCAAAATTGAGTTTTGGTGTCAAAGAAGAGGAAATGATAGTACATCAGTAGACAGTTACAGTATGCTAAAGAAATGTAATGTTTAAATAGCATTAAACAGTCTCACTGATGATATGCCGATAGCTTTTTACACATTTAGTAAGCTTTTTCGGGATATAAACTTAAATTCAAACTTGCTTATTTCGTGGGGAACACTACTTGGATATATAGGTAACCCCTGAAATCTCGTTTGAAAGGTCCCTCTTTCTGAGATACTAGGTCTTTATGCTCAGTGATATCTGGGGTATTATCCCGGGACTTCTGATTTTGCGGAAGCAATGGCCTAGTCCCCGGAGAATACTTTCTGCATGCTAGAAAAATAGCGCCGCCCTCAACATAAATGTTGAAACAATAAAATTCCTAATCAATGCTGTTGTAAAAAAGATCCTCTAAAGGGGACACACCCAAAAGTCGAGTCATGATCTCTCTGCTGAACGGTAGTTCTGACCTGAGCTTTCATGATTCTTCATAATTTATAACCCGTTACAGATATCATCTGTGGTATACTCACCAGTAAGACTGAATATTGGGATCTGGATACGGGAGTATATTCAAGAGGTGGGACACATGAATAAGTTTAAGTCCTTAAAATACCTAACTCATATCCTGAATTAGTTGAAATTTGTGTGAAAATTTAAGTGGATCAGTATATTGGCAATCTAAGTGAATTGTTTAATACTTAATGTGTAACTAAGCTCAACGGTACTGGTGACTTGTCAAAAACTGATATGATCCTCTTGCACAAACTCACAAAAAATATTGTTTGTAAATATTTCTTTACTGCATTTCATTTCTGTTCTAAAAAAAATCAGTGTGTTTTAGCATAATTTTTGAAAAACTCAAAAAGATTTTAGACAACTGATGTTGAAAAGCTGATTTTCAAAATTCCAAGTGCTAAACATGATGAACAGGTTTGGGAAAAAGTGTTTGAAAAGGTTAAGCATTTTGAGAGGGGGAGTAAATGTTTGAATGAAGAAAATTTTGAAATGAAAAACAATATTACTGCAAGTGGTTCATCAGAATCTAAATGTTAAATCATTATAAGATTTGCTCTACAAGTGGACATCAGAAAAATTTATTTTTGGGTAGAGAATGTGCAGGTTTAGCCAGGTTTCGATACTTAAGGACTCTGAGTGTTAAGAGAGCCAGGTTTTGATCCTGAACTTGTGAAAAGTGTGAGCCAGGTCACAATCTTGGAACTACTGATGCTGATAAATTTAAGGAATCAAGAGATCTGATCAAGAGAACTAGAAAGCTTAAGAGCCAGGTGGAGATCATGGAAGGAAGCCCAAAGACTGATAAAGACTGAAGATGCGAAGACTCGACACTTTAAGACTCGTCAACATCTGAGGGGGAGTCTGTTAGTGCTTACATCTGTTGACTTCGTCTTGTATCGAGTCTTGTACTAGATATGTTAGATCAGGGCATGTTGTACGAGAAAATAGGTTGTTTTAGTGATTATTAAAGGTGATTTCGCTTGAAGGAAGCCATTCCGCTTGAAAGTGTCTTTGACAATTTCAAGCGAAATCAACTAACTTGATTTCGCTTGAACTGGATTTGGTCACTCTCAAGCGAAATACTCAAGTCTATAAATAGGCTTCAAGCGGATTCATTTGGAACGGTTCTTGAAAATCATACCGAGGTGCTGCCGGTTTGATTCTTGGATGTAATCGCTATTATATCAATCAAAACAGTGTTTAAAGTGATTTGCAAGCTGTATCTACATTTGTTTCTTATTTTCCACACCTGAAACAAAGTAAAACTCCTCTGAACAGTGCCTAATCTCCCCAATTAATCCCCAGATGTAACGGGAGATTAATACTGGTTCAGGTGATGCAAGGGTTGGTACTATTCTAGCATATTCAAAGAATGATGTAGTATAACCCTTACTATCTACCCCAGTCATCTTAACGTTTAGGAATTTATTTGCTATCTGTTCCTTTTCATTGGGAGGGCAGAATTTCCTTTCTGTAGTCAAGGCAGCTAGATCCCAAACCATTGAAGAAGCTGTAGAACTAGCAAACACCTTGACAAATGAATTAGTCCGTACACGAGAAGAGGATCAGAGGAGGAACCTAACCCAGAAGCTTACCCAAGAATTTTGTTCTAGAAATTCTAACTGTGGGAAAAATGTAGGTTCTACTTCTGCTCCCTATTGCAAGTATTGCAAAAGGAAGCATTCTGGACGATGCTCCATATACTGTAACTTCTGCAAAATATCTGGACACAAGGAGGAAGACTGCAGGAAAAAGCCTAATAACATAATAGGTTAAAACTGTCGAGAACAAGGTCACATCAAGCTAAACTGTCCAAAACTAGCTCCAGCTACGAACACCAAAAACACTAAAAATGCTAGGGCATTTGTTCTGACTGCAGAAGAAGCAAAGATGATCCCGGATGTGGTTGCCGGTATGTTTTTAGTTAATGATGTTTTTGATAAAGTATTATTTGACTCTGGTGCGAACCAAAGTTTTATTAATACTTCATTTTGCAAACTTCTCAATCAACCATTAACTAAACTCCCCCAAGAATGTCTAGTACAAACAGCAAATGGAGAAACTATTAAGATTTCTGAAATCTTGCAGGGAGCAAGAATAGAATTTTTAAATCAGAAATTTATTGCAAATCTTTACCCAATGAATCTGGCAGGATTTGATGTTGTGTTAGGAATGGATTGGTTAATAGCCAATAAAGCCAGTATTTTATGTGATCAAAAGTCAATCCAAGTAAATTTACCAAGGGGTGAAAATATCACAATTAAAGGAGATAAACCCTCTAGATCCACGAAATTCATCTCTGTGATGAAAAACGGCAAGTTATATAAGAAAACGGTCATTAGTGTATTTGATTTCCGTAATCACTAACACTAAAGGAAAAGAGTTAAAGGATATTCCCGTAGTATCCCAATTTCCAGATGTATTTCCAGAAGAGTTACCAGGACAACCTCCAGACAGAGAAGTTGAATTCAGAATCCATTTGATACCTGGAACAGCACCAATTGCCAAAGCGCCTTACCGTTTGGCACCCGCAGAAATGCAAGAATTGAAGAAACAGTTAGATGAATTGTTGGAAAAATGATTCATACAGCCAAGCTCATCGCCATGGGGAGCACCGATTTTGTTTGTTAAAAAGAAGGACGGATCAATGCGTATGTGCATTGACTACCATGAATTGAACAAAGTCACGATTAAGAATCGGTATCCACTACCGAGAATTGATGATCTGTTCGATCAATTGCAAGGAGCTCGATTTTTCTTGAAAATCGATTTACGATCAGGATATCATCAATTAAAGGTACAAGAAGAGGACATTCCTAAGACCGCTTTTAGAACAAGGTATGGCCATTATGAATTTACTGTCATGCCATTTGGTTTAACCAATGCCCCAGCTGCATTTATGGACATGATGAACCGAATATGTAAGCCATATTTGGATAGATTCATAATTGTCTTTATAGATGATATTCTCATTTATTCTAAGAACAAAGAGGAAAATGCAAAGCATTTGCACACACTTATAAGTTTATTAAGAAAAGAAAAGCTTTATGCTAAGTTTTCAAAGTGTGAGTTTTGGTTAGAACAGGTACAATTTCCTGGACATTTAGTTAATCATGAAGTAATTCATGTGGATCCTACCAAGATCGAGGCGATTACCAAATGGAAAACCCCTGAATCACCAACCGAGGTTAGAAGTTTCTTAGGATTGGCCGGTTATTATAGAAGATTTATTCGAGATTTTTCTAGAATAGCCATTCCCTTAACTAAGCTAACCTGTAAATCTGTTAAGTTTGAATGGGGACCAAAACAGGAAGAAGCCTTTAGAATTCTTAAGCAAAGACTAACCCATGCACCCACTAGCATTACCAGAAGGAACTGAAGACTTTGTAGTCTATTATGACGCTTCTAAGTTAGGTTATGGATGTGTGTTAATGCAATGTCAAAAGGTTATAGCTTACGCCTCTAGACAACTTAAGAATCATGAAGAGAACTATTCAACCCATGATCTAGAATTAGGAGCCATAATTTTTGCCCTTAAGATTTGGAGACATTACCTTTATGGTAGTAAGTTTACCATTTTCACCGAGCATAAAAGTTTAAGGTATGTCTTCGGACAGAAGGAGTTGAATATGAGACAAAGACGCTGGATGGAGATACTTAGTGATTATGATTGTAATATCCAATACCATGCAGGAAAGGCAAACGTAGTAGCTGATGCTTTAAGTCGAAAGTATCACGAAAAGCCAAAAAGAGTGTGTTCTCTTAAATTAAATCTACAAGTAGATTTAAATGAACAGATTAAAAAGGCACAAGAATCAGTAATCTAGGATAATACTGAAAAATTGAAAGGAATGGCTAAGAAATTAGAACAAGGAACAGATGGAATTTGGAGATTCCATAAGAAAAGAATGTGGATACCTAAATTAGGAAACCTACGCCACCGTATATTAGAAGAAGCCCATAAGTCTAAGTATACGATGCATCCTGGAAGTGATAAGATGTATCAGAACTTAAGAAAGAATTTTTGGTGGATAGGAATGAAAAAGGATATAGCATCATATGTTGCAAAGTGTTTAACCTGTTTACAAGTCAAAGCTGAACATCAGAAACCCTCAGGTTTGTTGCAACAGTTAGAAATTCCAGTTTGGAAATGGGAATTGATAACAATGGATTTTGTTACTAAATTACCCAAAACAATATAAGGTAATGATACAATCTGGGTGATTGTAGATAGGTTAACCAAATCAGCTCATTTCATACCAATGAAAGAAACTTTTAGTATGGAACAATTAGCTAAATTATATGTAAATGAAATAGTTTCTTTACATGGAATCCCTCTATCAATTGTTACTGACAGAGATAGTTATTTTACCTCTCATTTTTGGGCAAGTTTCCAAAAAGCAAAGGGAACCAAGTTGAATCTAAGCACCGCTTATCATCCTCAAACGGACGGACAAAGCGAAAGGACAATTCAGAGAATGGAGGACATGCTTAGAGCTTGTGTAATTGATTTCGGAGGTAATTGGGACGACCATTTACCATTGATAGAATTTTCTTATAATAACAGTTATCACACAAGTATCAATGCTGCACCATTCGAAGCACTTTATGGACGAAAGTGCCGAACTCCAGTCTGTTGGGCAGAAATTGGAGAAAAGCAACTATCTATACCTGAGATAGTACAAGAAACAACAGACAAAATCATTCAAGTCAAGGAACGACTAAAAGCAGCACGTGATCGACAAAAGAGTTATGCTGATAACAGACGAAAGCCATTGGAATTTCAGGTAGGAGATAAAGTGTTATTGAAAGTCTCTCCTTGGAAAGGAGCAGTAAGATTCATCAAAAGGGGAAAGCTAAGCCCCAGGTATGTTGGACCTTTTGAGATTATTAGAAAAATAGGACCTGTAGCCTATCAGCTACAACTGCCAGAGGAAATGGCAGGAGTACATGATGTATTTCATGTCTGCAATCTCAAGAAATGCTTAGCTGATGAATCACTGATGGTACCTCTTAAGGATATAGAGGTAAATGAGCAGTTAAAATTTGTGGAAAGACCTCTACAGATTGAAGACAGGAAAGTCAAGAATCTTAAACACAAAAGGTTAGTCCTAGTCAAGGTGAAATGGGACTCCAAAAGAGGACCAGAATATACATGGGAACTTGAATCGGAAATGCAAAGGAAATACCCGCACTTATACCAGTAGATCTCGAGGATGAGCTCTAAAACAAGGTGGGGAGGATATAACAACCCTCCAAAATATTTCTGACACCCCTAATATATTTAAAGTGCCCCAATATGTCTTAAAATACACCCCGTACGCGAAAACCAAGCCCAAATTACAATATATAATTAAAAATAAAATAAAATCAAGTTTTAGGTGCCGCTCGCGAGCCGCGTAGACCCTTAGGGTCTCTTACGCGGGGCGCGACAGCTCCAAGTCAGGGCGACACCCTGAGCTGCCACGTATCATCATCGTGTCGAAGCTAAACTCGACGAATCAGCAACCCTAGCCCCTATTACCATACTACACGGGCCGCGTAGCCCTTGGCTACGCCTTACGCGGGCCACGAGAGAAGTTAAAGAGGCACTATATAAGAAGGCCCTCAGCCTTCAGTTTTCGTCGCTCAAATCTCTCGATCTCTCTCTCAATATTCTGAATAGCAATTATAATAGCGGGCAAAATACCCCCTAAATAACGAAGTTCTGCCTTGTTGTAAGTATTATAACCCCGGTTACGTATTAGATACGCTGCCCGATTGATCCAGGGTTCCGTAATGGCTGTCGTGGTTCTGGCCGACGTAGTCGTTGGAATGCCGTCTCGGGGAGGGTATTACTAATGTAAATATTAAGGGTTATTATACTAATGCATGTGCATTTGTGTAAATTATAGATAATCACCAGGAAACCCTTAAGGAAAACCTAAGACAGCAATGTGAGTAATCTCCTTTTTGTAAACTGTTTTCCAAAACCTTTTATATTTTACATTATGATAAGCAGTGATTGGGTCTTTGTAATTCTTCAATTACTGCCGGTATGTTGGGGTTTTGTATACAAAATGTGGAACACGTTACCATTGGACAAAGAGTTAGCCAATGGGTAATATGACCCACCAGTCTGGATTGACAGTACTGAATAAGTAATTGTATAGATATAAACATTATAATCGCTCTCAATACTGTGAAAATTGATAAGAATCTTATTGATTAAACTGGGATTCACTCACCAGTATTTCCCACTGATAAAATGTTTTTAAACGCGTTTCAGGTAACAAAATGTGAAAGCCAACTAGAAGCCAGTTGGACAACACTGAAGGCTTGGAAAAAGTGTCTATATTTCAGTAGTAAAGGTTTTTGTCCTCTCACATTTCCAAAAATCTTGTTTATAAGTCAAAAGGGAAAAATGGGCGTTTATAAGCATAATAACGAAACTTAGCATATAATTCAGAATATATATGACAAGGTACTATAACTCCATAGGGTTATGCTACAACATAAGATGGTCCTAAGGGAAGCTTAAAACATGGAAGAATTAAGCTCAAACGGGTCAGAACTCAAAGTCAAAGCAAATATCAAGCTTTTGCGACTTTCGGTTGCGAACCGACCTTAGACTTAGAATTGTCGGGTTGGACCTGTTTGAACATGTTCTAATAATAATTACTAAGTCATTAGAGTGACAAAATATAATTTATAACCTCTGCATTGTTAGTTATAATTATTATTTCAAATTCTGTTCAGTTTGATTTTTTTATCTTAATGGTTTGACCCGACAATTAACTAGGCAAATGAAATAATTAGGAGGTGCCCTTTTAAGGGTTAATCACCTACTTAATTATGGTCTCATAACCACTTTTAATTCGGACAGTGGCTGGACCATTTGTGTTTAAACCGAAAGTCAAAGTCAGACTACAATAATCTTGACTTTTCGGTTTTTAAATCAAAAACTGAACTAAACTGAGGGCTAAGACACTTACAAAGGGTACTAGCTATCTTTTCTACAAGAACAAGCTCCCTTCTTAACCAGAAATCACCAGATGAGAGAGTAGTGAATGTTGGAAGTGCATGAGCAAATGAACAAGTTCACATGAAGGCCCTTTATATAGGTGAATGCCATGCATTAGGATCATAGCAGGTGTTTTGGAGTGATCCCAGATGATAACATGTGTCCTAGTAGTAATCTAAAACCGTTAACATGCCCCTGGTATCGAATTTGGAGGGTTTAAGGCGGTGGAACATGCTGCAACCAGCAGCTGTCAAAATTTTGCAGAACTGGCACTTTTATGCAGGCCGCGTAAGACTCAAAGGGAGTCTACGCGGGCCGCGACAACTTTCTGTTCAGGTGAAAACTATTTCAGCTTTGGCAGTTTCAGTCCCTGGTCCTTTGTAACTTTATTTAACTTCATTTTTAGCATATAAGGCCCTTGTAGTTAGTTTGTAGAGGTTCATGGGAGTATATCCAAACTTCGTTAGGCCCGATTTCGTTAAAAGATCATCTAAAACATATGTTTCATAACATTGACACTTTTCACCCAAAGTCTTGAAAACTTACATAACGATCTCGAAACCATGTGAAACTGATATCACTTATCCTTGGGAGTATATTTGAATATTACGAAGCCTCGGGTTCGTTAAAAGGTCACTCAGTGGTAAGAATTTACATGTTGACACGTTTAACCCCTGTAGTTTATAATCTTTCAACTTTCATAAACGGCTTCTTGTATCCAATTTATTACTCATTTAAGGATATATTCTTCGTGTGTGATCATTCAGAGGCACAAGTTTGGCATGTTGACACATTTAGTCCCTTTGGTTTCATATTTTTATCGTTTGTTAACTTTTGTCCTTCAAATTCAGTCTTTCACATGATTAGGGTTTGGGACACGTGTCTTCACATAAATGGACACGTTTTTACATGGTGTTACAAAATCCCTAGAATCTCAGCACCCCATCCTCCAGTTTATAACCCATGGTTTGACGATCATAGGAATTATCAAGAACTCTACCCACTAGAGGAACCCATACAAAACCTTGTAGCACCCTATCCAAACCTTGCCCCTCTAGACCCATACTGGGATAAAGACCAGTATATTAGGGAAATCCTAGAGAACCTGTATCTATACGAAGAACCGATGCCCCAGTATCCTAACCCGATACCAGCACCCGCACCACCCATGAGTACCGAAAATGTGCAAGAACTCCGCACCTTTGGTGGGGAGTTGTTAGATGAAAGTGAAAAGATAAGGCAAACAGGGGAGAGGCTCGTTTGGAAATATGACGAGCGTAATATGCAGTATTGGATGGACCCCCACTAGTAATAATAATAATAATAATAATAATAATAATAATAATAATAATAACAATAAAAATATATATATGTGAGTAGTTTGAAAAATGTATATATATATATATATATTAAAACTAAAATAGATAGTTTAAAACCTACTGATGCATACTAGTATTATATTTTAAATTCCAATTGTGGTTTGTATTAGATGCATAATATATAAAATAGAGTAAATGCCGCAATGCACGACGATTTTGATCAATATGCTTGTTATGTGATTTTTTTCGCATTAAACCTTGCTCAGTGATATTAATACTTGGTAATTGTTTATAAATCCAGATGGCCAACGAAGCAAATCAAGAAAACCAGAATATTGATAATCGAATAAATAACAGTGTCATTCGACACATAGTAACCCAAGGAATTAGAGATGCTATGCCATATATCATCCAAGACGTTAGGGAAGCGGAAAATAGTAAAAGTAATAGTGGAAGTAAGCGATCACATACTGAACCCAGTCACAGCGTGAACAATGGGCCGTTACTTCAATTGCATATTCCAAAAAGAATAAGAACCATGTCTTATGGTTGTTCTTATAAAGAATTATGGTCCTGTAAACCAATAGAATTCTCAGGCAATGAAGGAGCCATTGCAGCTCTACGCTGGATAGAAAAGACTGAGGCAGTTTTAAAAATAAGCAAGTGTGCAGAGGAAGACAAGATCATGTTTGCTTCCAATCTTTTTAAGAATGCTGCACTAGAATGGTGGAACACTATTCTCTAGTCTAGGGGAAGTGACAGAGTTTATAATATGGAATGGACTGAGTTTAAGAACACGCTCGAAAGGAAATCCTATCCTCCCAATGAAAAGGAACAGATTGCTAATAAGTTCTTAAACCTTAGAATGACAAGAGTTGACTGTAAGGGTTACACTACTGTATTCTTCGAATATGCTAGAATAGTACCAACCCTAGCTTCACCGGAACCAGTACTAATCTCCCGTTACATCTGGGGATTAATCAGTGAGATTAGGCATGTAGTCAAGGCAGCTAGACTACAAACAATAGAAGAAGCTGTAGAGCTAGCAAATACCTTGACTGATGAACTAGTACTTACACAAGAAGAGAACCAGAAAAAGAACCTAGCTCAGAAGCTTACCCAGGAATTCCACTATGGAAATTTCACTGTGGGAAGAATGTAGGCTCTACTTCTCCACCTTATTGTAAGGCCCGCAAGAAGAAGCATTCAGGAAGATACTCCAGGTACTACAATTTCTGTAAAATACCAGGACATAAGGAAGAAGACTGTAGGAAGAAACCCAGTAACGAAGTATGCTTCAATTGTGGAGAAAAAGGACATATCAAGCCGAACTGTCCGAAACTAGCTCTAGCCATGAACAACAAGACTACTAAGAATGCTAGGGTATTTGTTCTGACAGCAGAAGAAGCAAAGATGATTCTGAATGTGATTGCCGGTATGTTTTTAGTTAATGATATTTTTGCTAAAGTATTATTTGACTCTGGTGCGAACCAAAGTTTTATTAATACTTCATTTTGCAAAATTCTCAATCAACCATTAACTAAACTCCAACAAAAATGTCTAGTAGAGACAGCAAATGGAGAATCCATTAAGATAACTGAAATCTTGCAGGGAGCAAGAATAGAAATTTTAAACCAAGATTTTATTGCAAATCTTTACCCAATGAATCTAATCTGGCTGGATTTGATATTGTGTTAGGAATGGATTGGTTAGTAGCCAATAAAGCCAGTATTCTATGTGATCAAAAGTCAATCCAAATAAGTTCACCAAAGGGTGAAAAGATCACAATTAAAGGAAATAAGCCATCTAGATCCACAAAATTCATCTCTGTGATGAAAACTGCAAGTTGTGCAAGAAAAGGATCCCTAGTGTATATGATTTCCATAATCATTAACACTAAAGGAAAAGAATTGAAAGATATTGCCGTAGTATCTTAATTCTCAGACCTTTTCCTAGAAGAATTACCAGGACTACCGCCAGACAGGGAAGTTGAATTCAGAATTCATCTGCTACCAGGGACAACACCGATTGCCAAGGCACCTTACCGTTTGGCACCAGCAGAAATGCAAGAATTAAAGAAACAGTTGGACGAACTTCTGGAGAAAGGACTCATACAACCAAGTTCATCACCTTGGGGAGCACCGATCTTGTTTGTCAAGAAGAAAGACAGGTCAATGCATATGTGCATTGATTACCGAGAGTTGAACAAAGTCACGATTAAAAATCGGTACCCATTACCGAGAATCGATGATCTGTTCGATCAATTGCAAGGAGCTCGATTCTTTTCAAAGATCGATTCACGCTCAGGATCAATTAAAGGTACATGAAGAGGACATTCCTAAAACCGCCTTTAGAACAAGGTATGGCCATTATGAATTTACTGTCATGCATTTGGTTTAACCAATGCCCCAGCCGCATTTATGGACATGATGAACAGAATATGTAAGCCAAATCTGGACAAATTCATAATTATCTTTATAGATGATATTCTCATTTACTCTAAGAGTAAAGAGGAACATGCAGCGCATCTGCATGCACTTCTAAATTTGTTGAGAAAAGAAAAGCTTTATGCTAAATTTTCGAAATGCGAATTTTGGTTAGAAGAAGTGCAATTTCTTGGACATTTAGTTAATCATGAAGGGATTCATGTGGATTCCACAAAGATTTAAGCAATTACTAAATGGAAAGTCCCTGAATCACCAATGGAGGTAAGAAGTTTTCTCGGACTAGCAGGTTATTATAGACGGTTTATCCGAGATTTCTCTAGAATAGCCATTCCCTTAACAAAATTAACCTGTAAATCTGTTTAGTTTGAATGGGGACCAAAACAGGAAGAAGCCTTTAGAATTCTTCAGCAAAGATTAACCAACGCACCCATATTAGCGTTACCAGAAGGAACTGAAAACTTTGAAGTCTATTGTGACGCTTCTAAGACTTAAGAATCATGAAGAGAATTATTCAACCCATGATTTAGAGTTAGGAATCATAATTTTTGCCCTTAAGATTTGGAGACACTATTTATATGGAAATAAATTTGTTGTCTTCACTGATCATAAAAGTTTAAGGTACATTTTTGGGCAAAAAGAATTAAATATGAGACAAAGACGATGGATGGAGATTCTTAGTGATTACGATTGTAATATCCAGTACCATGCAGGAAAGGCTAATGTAGTAGCTGATGCTTTAAGTCGAAAGTATCATGAAAAGCCAAAAAGAGTACGTTCTCTTAAATTAAATCTGCATGTAGATTTAAATGAACAAATTAGAAAAGTACAAGAATCAGTAATCAAGGACGATACTGAAAAATTGAAAGAATTGATTAAGGAATTAGAACAAGGAACAGATGGAATTTGGAGATTCCATAAGAAAAGGATGTGGATACCCAAACAAGGAAACCTACGCCACCAAATTTTAGAAGAAGCTCATAAGTCTAAATATACGATACATCCTGGAAGTGATAAGATGTATCAAGATTTAAGAAAGAATTTTTGGTGGATAGGAATTAAAAAGGATATAGCAGCTTATGTTGCTAAGTGTTTAACCTATTCAAAGTCAAAGCTGGACATCAGAAACCCTCAGGCTTATTGCTACAATTAGAAATGCCTGTATGGAAGTGGGAATTGATAATAATGGATTTTGTTACCAAATTACCCAAGACAAAAAAATGTAATGATACAATCTGGGTGATTGTAGATAGATTAACCAAGTCTGCTCATTTCTTACCAATGAAGGAAACTTTCAGTATAGAACAATTAGCCAAATTGTATGTAAATGAAATAGTTTCATTAAATGGAATTCCTTTATCTATTGTTTCTGACAGAGATAGCCGTTTTACTTCTCATTTCTGGACTAGTTTCCAAAAAGCAACGGGAACCAAGTTAAATCTAAGCACCGCTTATCAACCTCAAACGGATGGACAAAGTGAAAGGATAATTCAGACAATGGAAGATATGCTTAGAGCTTGTATAATTGATTTCGAAGGAAATTGGGACGATCATCTACCATTAATAGAATTTTCCTATAATAACAGCTATCACACTAGTGTCAATGCTGCACCATTTGAGGAACTTTATGGACGAAAGTGCCGAACCCTGGTCTGTTGGGCAGAAATTGGAGAAAAGCAATTGTCTGGACCGGAAATAGTGCAAGAAACAACGGACAAGATCATTCAAGTCAAGGAAAGACTAAAAGCAGCACGCGATCGCCAAAAGAGTTATGCTGATAACAGGCAAAAGCCGTTGGAATTTCAAGTAGGAGACAATGTATTATTAAAAGTTTCTCCTTGGAAAGGAGTAGTCAGATTCATAAAAAGGGGAAAGCTAAGCCCCAGGTATGTTGGACCTTTTGAGATTATTAGAAGAATAGGACCTGTAGCTTATCAGCTACAACTGCTAGAGGAAATGGCAGGAATACATGATGTATTTCATGTATGTAATCTTAAAAAGTGCTTAGCCGATGAATCATTAGTGGTACCTCTTAAGGACATAGAGGTAAATGAGAAACTTAAGTTTGTAGAAAGACCTCTACAAATTGAAGACAGGAAAGTTAAGAATCTCAAACACAAGAGATTTGTTCTAGTCAAAGTGAAATGGGATTCCAAGAGAGGACCAGAGTATACATGGGAGCTTGAATCAGAGATGTAGAGGAAATACCCACACCTGTTCCAGTAGACCTCGAGGACGAGTTCTAAAACAAGGTCGGGAGGATATAACAACCCTCCTAAAATATTCCAACCCTCCTAAAATATTTAGAATGTCCCTATACATCCTAAAATACACCCCGTATATGAGAAATATGCCCGAAATACATTTAATTTAACAAAAATCAAATAATATCAAGTTTAATAGTCCCTCGCGGGGCGTGACACAGACAAAGGAGTCTGTCGCGGGCCGCGACAACTCAACACTAGGTGAGCACCTGGTGCTGCCACGTGTCAGCAACGTGTTGGGTCTAGTCGTCGACTTGGCCAAGCCATGGCCTACCATAGACAGCCTTGCGGGCCGCTAAGGCTTAGCCTTCATCTATCGCGGGCCGCGAGAGAGTGGCCAATCAAAACTACAAATAAGGGTCTTCGGCATTTAGTCGAAACCGTTCAGAAATTTTAACTCTCTCTCAATTTCTATAGTGTAGACATAATATTGGGCATAATACCCCCTTAATTAGCGAAGCTCTGCCTCGTTGTAAGTATTTTAACCCCCGGTTACGTATTAGATACGCTGCCCGATTAATCTAGTGCTCTGTAACGGCTGTCGAGGCTCTGCCCAACGTAGTCGTTGGAGTTCTGTCTCGGGGAGGGTATAACTAATGTAAATTGGGTTATTATACTAACGCGTGTGCATTGTTTAATTAATAGATTATAACCAGGAAGTCACAAGGAAAATACCTAAATTAGCAATGTGGGTTTATCCTCTTTTTGTAAACTGTTTTTAGAAAACCTCAATTGTTTTACATTATGATTAACAGTGATTAAGTATTTGTAATTCTACAATTATCATCGGTATGTTGGGGTTTTGTATACAAAATTTGTTACTACACTGTGAGTAGTAACATGACCACAAGTCAGGATTGACAGTGCCGTGGGTGGTAATTAAAGTAAGAATTGGAAACAAAATTGCGAGATCGCCCTCAATACTGTAAAATGATAAAAACCTGTCTTGATTAAACTGGGATTCACTCACTAGTATTTCCCACTGACAAATGATTTTAAAACGCGTTTCAGGTAACAAAATATGAAAGCCAAATAGAAGCCAGCTGGACAGCACTGAAGGCTTGGAAAATGTGGCTATAAAAGTTACCGAAATAAAGAAGATGTTTTATTTCAATAAAATAGGGTTTATCCCTATAAACAATGTTGTAATATAAACTTGGGTTTTACTCATGTGTTTTTATTATAAAAATGTGGTGTTTTACTCTGATAAAATATTTCCTAACTACGGTCCTGATGTAAATTCCGTTGCCAAAATGATAAATACCGATACCACTGATACTGGCTCGTGGCCGCCCATTCCCAAGAGATAGGGGCCGGGGGTTGCGACAATGTGATTCAAAGAGTGTGATTGCAATAACGTCAAATCCAGTACATCACTTAAGAACGAAGTACATTGATGTCAGATATCACTTCATAAAAGATCATGTGGAGAAAGGTAACATTGAAATGTACTTTGTTCCAACAAAAAACCAAATTGCTGATATTTTTACTAAACCTCTTGATGAAAAGATACATAACTTTTTAGTCAGCAAATTGGGTATGATCAACATGGGATATAAAGAAACAAAAGAAAACATTTTGTCACAAAAGAAAGAAAATTTTGATACACTACAAATTGATCAGAATTCTGGTAAAAATTTCGATGTCCATCAGAAACTTCATAAATTTACAAGAAAATCTTGTAATTTATCATATTTTGACCAAGTCAACAGAAAATCTGATAAACTTCATAAATTTACCAGAAAATCTGGTAATTTATCAGATTTTGACCTAGTCAACAGAAAATCTGATAAACTTCAAAATTTTCCCTCTCATTTGCATGCACACTCCATACGTATACACCAACAACACAATCTAGCACATTATTTTGTTTTATTTATTTAGGTTTTGTTTTAACTATTTTAAAAAAAATCAAAGTAAATCTCTTCTGCTTAGGGTTGTTTGCGTCACAAAGTAAAATTTCTGGGCAAAAATTTAATGCATGCCTTCACTCTCTCTTAACATTCATTGCTTACTCATCAATACAAAGAGGAAAGATGCGACACCTGGATAGATCATGATAAGGATTTCTCAGAGCATAACCGCCTAGATCATAAATGAGAAGAAAGTCTATCTCACAACATTCTTTTATACCTCTGACAACGGATCTTAACTATAAAGAAAAACGGGATACACAATCTGAGTTGGTAGGTGCCATTTATGGCAAAGATGCACTTTCACTTATAAATAACTACCACTTGGAGATTTTCTTCACATCATCAGTCACTTTCATCCTCATCCTTTGCTCAGAAACCCTAAAAGCAAAACTCTTCATCTTCCAAACCCTAACCATGGGACCAATTGAATCCACACACTTTCCACTACCATACCACCCAAGACACAACCTAAGGGTCCACATAGACGTTTCAGGTCCAGCATGGGAGAGGTGCAACATCATCCTGGCCATACTACTCAACAGCCCACTGGCCTATGCCCTTACTGCTCATATCTAGATCCATCCAGATGTTTTGCAAAAGTTTTGGCTTAATGTCAAGCTCATACTTCATGAGGGGAGACTGACTACCATCGGTAGTTGGGTGATGGGGAAGCCCATTGTCCTGAATGAGTACATCATCAGGGAGGTACTACATCTTAATGATGATAACAATGTGTTCACCTTCACCCACCAGGAGTTAAACAACACCCTTACCCAGACGGGATATCATGTAGATGGCGGCAATGTCCAGATTTATTCAACCATGGCAGTTTCTTGTCACCCAGCTTAGGATATGCTTCTCAAAGAAGCTTGTAAACTTCAATGAGATCTCCTACAAGCTCATGGAACCTGTGCATGCAATCGTGCAAGATGTTCCATACAACTTCTCTCATTACCTAATGAGAGATCTTATAAGCAACTTGTTGTCTAGCAAACCATTATTAGTTTATCCTCGTTTCTTAATGAGGGTGATAACACATCAGCTAGACTTCGGGGGAGTTGCAGTCCGGTATCCTAGAGCTGAGATAATATTTCAAGAGAACTTTCACAATGCACACCTGGTGGCAACTGCCAATCATACGGGACATGAAACTTATCTCTGGGCTTTTGTTGAACTTGTTTTTAATGTAGATTAGTTTTTTTGTTGTTTTGTAATTTTATATTTTATATATATATATATATATATATATGGGGCCGGTAAAATGAAAACCACCCCTAGTTGTAAGAACCGAGAGAACCACTTTTCAACCATTAGATCTTCAAAATGGACAGATGAGATTAAAAGTAATTAAAACTAATATTAAATACTTTTTGTCATATAATGTCTTTAATATTTTAATCCAAAAGGTTAGTTTAGTAAATTTACTCATTTTTGTCTTTGTCTTTATTGTTTTTTATTACTTTTTTGTATTATTATATTACTTGTTTTTTTAAAACATATTTTTTTTATTAAAAACCATTTTAGATCCAGATTTTTAAACCAAAAAAATTTTATTTTTACGTTAAAAAAGTTTACACTTTGCGTTTTATGATAAAAACTTACGTTTTACGTTAAAAAGTTTACGTTTTACGTTTTACGTTTCACGTTAAAAAGTTTACGTTTTACGTTTTACGTTTCACGTTAAAAAGTTTACATTTTACATTTCACATTAAAAAGTTTATGTTTTACGTTTTATGTTAAAAAGTTTACGTTTTACGATAAAAACCTTACGTTTTACGTTAAAAAGGTTACGGTTTTAACTTTTTTTTACAAAACAAACGCACCCAGAAATCGCAACTCGGTAGGTGTTCAGATAGATTGTTATGATCATCGACTAAGAAGAAAATATAAAAAACAAACAACAACAATCAAAACCCACATATTTCACTGGTTAAAACTACCAAAAAAAGACACTCAAAATCCCGCAAATCCATACCAAACCTAAAAAATCATACAAAAATCAAGAAACCCCCATTTTCTACAACAGATCAAAAACCAAACAATAAAAAATCAAAAACCAACAACAAAAAATCAAAAACCAAACAACAAAAAATAAAAATAAAAACAACAAATCAACAGAATCAAAGACACCAATCAACCCCCAACATACCACAAACCAACAGAAGCAAAGAACCCTAAACCCACATAATCGCCGTAAAAAACCCACCACAACTGTCAATCCTCACACAGCCACTATCGACCACACCAACGACACCACCACTCACACAACCACCACCTCCAACACCACCGCCGTTAACACTGTCGGGCCACCCCCAAAACTGCCACCACCTCTAACCACCACCCAATCACTGGCACCACCTCTACTCACCACTCAAAACAAAGATTCAAACAACAAAACAGAGACAAAGGTTCATCATATACATCTCCAAAACTGAATCAAACAAAATCTCAAACCCGAACCAAAACTGAATCAAACAAAATCCGGTGTTGAACTAACCTAACCTGAACATAATCACCACCAATAACGTCGCTGCCAGCATGGCTCCGACGGCCAATGCCGCCGTCGGCCACCTCCAGCTTCATCTTTAACATCATTGTCGTCATCTCCACCCTCGTGTCATCGTCAATATCATCGCCGCCCCTTTGTTTTCTTCACAATCTCTCTACCATCTCGTTCCATCTCTCTCCCTGCTATGTTTCTGTCGCCGTACGCCGCCACCCGAGGGTGGTGGCCGACCGTTAAATAGAGAAACAGGGGGTGTTGGGGGGTTTACAGGGGGTGCGTGTGGAGTGTGTGGTGCGATACAAGAGGGTGAGAGAGGGGTTTAGAGGGTGTCAGCTAGCCTGAAAGATGATCGGAATCGGTCTGTATCATTGTCGGAATAACGAGAAGGAAGAGAGAGGAGGTTTAGGGGTGTGGTGCGGCTCACCGGAGAAGGAGAGTTCTTGTCGGAGTAAAAAGGGCGTCGGAATTATCGCCGGAGGGAGAGAAGGTCTGGTGGGGTGATTGATTTTTGAGAGAGATGAGGGTTTTATATTTTAAGAGAGAGAAATATAAGATATGTTAAATGAAGAGAGAAGGTCTGGTGGCTTTAAATGAAGAGAGATTTGACATTTGGGGTAAATGACCAAAATACCCATTAGGTTATAAAATAATATTGTATACGTGGCAAAGTCTGATTGGTGGAAAGTGGTTATCGCGGTTCTTACAACTAGTGGTGGTTTTCATTTTAGCGGCTCCCTATATATATATATATATATATATATATATATAATTTTGCTAAAGTACAAGGATATGGGGAACTAAGTGAAAACCAATTTTTTAAGTAAAAAACAACTAAACTTTCAGGACATTAGATAGAAAATCATTTAATATTGAAAAGTATATAATTCTAATTCTGATGAAATAAAGGATAATTTCTAATAAAAACTCAACAGTTGTTTTGAAAATTAGGTAAAATCAGGAACAATGGAACAAACTGCTAAAAACAAGAGAATACCATCAGATTTGCTCAAATCAAAACCTTGTTTGAAACATAAAGGACATTTCTTATGTTGTTTCTCTTTCTCCTTTCATATTTTTCTTGAAAACATCTTTTCAAGAAAGGACAAGAAGTTCCACCGGATAAACATATGTAAGTACCATTTCAGATACTCTACTCATTCCCCCTCATCTGTGAAAAAAAAGAGCACTCTATTAAGGGGGAAGATACAATTCTGATGACTTTATGATGAAAATGAATGCAAGAAGAATGAATTCTGATATACAAAATATTAGACACATTTTCTGATGACGTCACCAAAAATTGAATTTTGTTTTTAAAAAAATGGGAAGGATATCAGCTTTTAGAAAGAATCTGATTGGACCCTTTCTTTAAAAGGGGTCCCACAAGAGGTAAAAGGTACCACATGGCCGTTAGTATTCACCAATCATAACTCATCTTATTGAAGAATATTGGAGATATATCAAAAGTTCAAAAACGGTTTAGATAAAAATAATTACCATTAACTTGTCATAAACCTACTTAAATACTAACCACCCCCACGATCTCTGTCCCCACAAATCCTATAAATACCCAAATTCAAAACCGGGACTTCATCTTTAACTTCAAAACTTACAAGCCCTAAAATTCCTTTTGTTTTTTAAAAGCAAAATTCATCTTCAAATAACCATGTCTGCACCAAAAACTGTCAACCTCAACATTCCAACAGTTGAACACGATGTCACCTTCATCAAGGAAGACAAATTTCTACCTATCAAAGACAAAAATCTCATGATAAATGTTCAATACTCACAATATGATCAAATATGTTAACTTTTAGTTGAGTTCCTGTTGAATTTTCCAATTACTCAAGCTATGACGAAGACCAAGGAGCTATCGGAAAACATCATACAACAGCTTGTTCACACACTCAAAGAGACCAGCAAGAATGAAGTAAAAGCACATCTCTGAGGAAGTATTTCAATAACAATCAATCCGAGAAAAAACCAGGGAATGCTTGGAACTTCCAATTAAAGCCAGTTACTTAGAAGCACCAAAGAAGGATGAGCTAATGAAGGAGTTCATAGCACTCGGCTACAAAGAGCAAATCACCAGGATAGGAGAATTCAAGAGAAACAAATTACCCGCTTTCTAGCAAGTTATGATGGAGACCTTGAACAAGTGTTTAACCACAAAGATTGGAGGAGTTAATCAGATAAATCAATCCATTCTCACAATCATGTATGGACTCATTACAGGGTTCAACATTGATTATGGAACAGAAGTTTTCAATCTGATGAAAAGGTCATGGCTCATTAAGTCTGGAAGGATCTCATCCCACTTACCTCATCCAAGATTCTGGTCAATCATAATTGCTAAAACCTTTGAAGAAAGGTATGTGAGTCTTCTAATGGTTTATTAGCTGGAACATCTGTTTTTCCACCTTTTCCCACTAAAACACCACTCATCTCAACATAACAATGTGCTGAACAATGTTATACAAGTTGTAGCAGAAACATCAAACAAAGGAACCAAGTCACCAGTGGAAGCTAAACTAGACATGTTACTAGAAGAATTAAGATGCCAAAAATCTGATATGAAAGATTTATCAGAATCAGTAGAAGCAATTAAAAGTCAAACTAAAAAGAATACTAAAACTCTGAAAAGTATGCAGCAGCCACCAGAAAGTTCATCAGAAAGTAGCATATTCATAGCAGAATTCAAGAAAGTTTTTGAGGAAATGGAAAGCATCAAGACACAGATGAAGGAAGCTGTTGAAACAAGAGGAACTTCAAGTTCTGGTGCAATACTAGAAGAAATTAGCAGCTTAAGAGTAAGCAACAACAGTTTATCAAATGCTCTTGAGAAGTTGGTAAAAGAATGGGTAGCGTAGAAAGATCAAGTCAAATCTGAATTTGAGAAGGTGCATGAAGAAGAAAAGAAAAATGCACAACTCAAGAGTGATGTGCATTCACTAATGAAGAGAATGCATTACAATGTTACCAGATTGGAAAATATAGACATTCACGACTTGAGAACCCGCATTCCAAAAGAAGCTTCACACTTAGAAGTCCGAAGAATCATTTGCACAACTCAGCTAAAACCAGTTACTCCATCCAGTTAATTTGGTCCTACACCAATGGGGCCCCCACCACCAGTATTGTCACACCCCAAGCAATGGCAGAAACATCAGGGAAAGACGAGGACGAGATTGCTCGACACTTCATAACACTATTTGCGACAATACTTGATCTAAACCAAATTTCATTTCACTTAATAATTGTCAAGTACAACATTTAAATCGGAAAAATACAACACTGGAAATAGGAAATACAACAAGTTCATCAAACAAGTACAACATGATATTCGAGACAATACAACAACAAAACTAGATTGCTAAAGTGTGTATCTAGTCAACCCTACTAACTTTCATCATCAATTTCCTGCAACATGTTTAAAATATAGTTCAATACAAAATGTATTGGCGAGTATACAAGTCTAAATAATAGAATAGATATGAAAAGAGTTTAAATAATCAACATGGCAGAAATGTTATCTAAAATTAACATACGATTGGCATGCAATTATAAATGTCAACCCAAGATTACCGCTAGCGTAATCCTACCATAGCGACGATAGGACTGTTCTGTTTGAACTCAACATGACCTCAAGAATACGGGTGGTGCGTTACTCCTATAGCGCTATACATGTTAAGGGTGGCTTGTACGAAGTTAATAACAAGTATGAATCAACACGTATAAATCAAATAATAAGATATTAAACATGTCTGAATGATTGTTTGTTTGTGATTGCATAAAGTATGTGTGTCTGTGTAAGTTTGTAAAAAGTAACATGTTGCACCCCAAAGTGTAAAATGTAAAAAGTGTGTCGAGTATACTCACGGTTTTGTAAAGCTTCCTTTGTTAATTCCACGAGTAGATGAGTTGAAGGTTGGAATACTGAGGTTGCCCTACATGGGGTAAACGGAGGTGTGAGTTATTGGAGTTGAACGGAGGATTTGGAATTAAGTTTAAAGTATGAAAGTATAAGTATAAAAACAAGAAAATATATCCCGTCTAAGTACCCGTTGTGACACTAAGTTACTATGATTTCATGGGTCCTGGTTTGCCCATTAGAACCAACAATGAGGAACTTAGAACTGAGATAAATGGATATCTGAAGGTGCAGAACACTGTTCGTGCAAATGACAGTCCACTCGTGCGAATGGATGCCTGTTCGTGTGAACAGGGTCCATTCGTGCGAGTGGGAAACTCCGAGTGGTGCGAAGGGCCTGTTCGTGACATTTTAACCATTAATTGGTTAACGTTTTGATTTCGGTTATGTTTTGGATATTATATTATAATATATAGCATATGATAACAGTCCAGTAAGTCAGAGAGTTCATAAAAGTAATGTATGGAGGTATAACACCTCATTATATGGTTCACCAAAGCTCAAAGTTTACTAACATCGTTAATAAACCCGGTTGGTCACGAATAACATAAATAAATAGACAAATGCCAAACAGCCGAACAAGGACAACCAGGGCGTGTCATTCCCAACTTGGCGAGTGCTAGAGGTGAGGCGGGTTTAACTTATTCTGAGTCTAGGAGGTTGTTTGGGTGTTCATGTGCAAGTCCGAGTGAGGCGGTGGAACTAGATTGGAAAGCCAAGGCTTCCACGGTTCACACTCTTATTAAACACAGATTTGTCTATATGGAAGATAGGAATCTGAGATAACATTCAACACATAAGATTTTGCAGGAACGAGAATAACAGGAAACCCCTTCACGCGAAGGGGACTCAGTCGTGTAAGTGGACTGACCCTTCATGCGAGTGGCTCTGTTGTAGGACGAGTTGGTTTGGTTTTGTTTGAATCAGACTCGTTTCTTGGCTGGAATCAACCTCAACACTAACCTACAACTATAGACTTAGCTTGTGAGCTCGATGGGTTCTAGATTCTGCCAAGTTTCAACATCAGAAAGCATTTTATAAAAGTTTGCAAAATAGAACTTTGATCCTAAACTTGGACCTCAATATGTTGAGCTTCATCATCATACTGCCAAGGTAAGTCTGTGAAACACCCAAGAGATCAACCAAGTTAAGGAGATTTGAAGAAAGGTAGAAATGTAGAAGAAATGAGTAGAAAAAGATTGGGAAAAATGTGTCAGAACTCACTTAAAGTCTGTTGGAATGCTCTGCTTGAAGTGTACGGATTCAGCAAGTTGAGAGAATTTTGGAGTGAGGGTGAAGGTTCGTATTTATAGGGCGAGGGGAGTGTTTGTGCGACTGAGTTTGGAATGAGTGGAGGGTTTGAAGCGAGTGGGCTAGGGACGAATGGGCAATTCGCACAAGGGGGCAATGCCTCTTCGCACGAAGGGTTTTGTCTAGTTGCTCGAAGTACCGTTTTCACGTATTTTAGCCGGTTTTAAGTGTTTTATGCATACAAGAGTAATGTATATGTATAATGTATAAATAAATGCTTGTAAAAACTGATGTTGCATGTATTTCAAGTATGAATTTGCGTATATGAGCATGTATCAATGTTTGTGCGTATAATAAGTATGTATCAAGTATGTATAACACAATGTATAAAATGATCGAGTTTTATTATGATCAAAGCCTCGGATTACAATGTTTGGGAAAAGAAATACGAATACAAAGGAATTACAAGTTTCCAAAAATAGAAGTACAGCGGACTTTCTAAACAAGGAAAGTTCCAAAATGCGAAGCGTTACAATTATCAAGGTCAGAAATACTCAAAAGATTTGAAATTTCTCCTTTAGTCATATCTGATGCAAGCAGTGGTCCTTCAAAAGACAAAGAAAAGTAAAATGCACCACCAAAAATGTCACACCCCGACCGCGTAAAACAACAAATCGCGGCGGAAACATCGGGGCGTGTTGCGACAGAATTAATTGTTTCAAATCCATGGCAAACAAAGTTGTATTTTATTTATTAACAAAGGTGTTACATTGTTTCAAATAGGAAATTTAGAGTTCAGAACATAATTAAACATAGTCTATCTTCTTTTAAAGTCTCTAAGGCACAGGTCCGCCCTAGTATCATGATCAACATCCTATGGAAAAGCTCCTGAAAACACATGTGAAAATAGGTACGTCAGCATAAAAATGCCTGTGAGATACATAGGTTTGTGAAAATAAGATTCATGACTTATGTTTGAGAAAATGTTTAGTCATGAACCTTGTAATTTGATTCGTTTTGTAAATCACTTGAAAAACGATAAGATCAGATGATATGTATAATTAAGAGAATAATGTATGGCTAAATGAATAACCATTATAAACTGAGTTTGTATAAGATAAGTTGTTTGTAAAACAATGTATTGTGAACAGTATGTTATTTGTATGAAATGTTCTATGTATAAAACTGAAATGATTCAAATAACGCTACGATATATAATACCATACAAACACTTATATATAGGAAGTACCAGCGGCGTATCCACCATGCTTGTATCATATTACACACGCATCGTTACTTAATCACTTAATCAAACCAAACCAAACAATGTAAAATGTTCATGTCAAGATGTAAATCATGTAAAAATGTCTATGTCAAATATCCAAGTCAAATGTCTATGTTTAAACCAATAGTCAAAAGTCCTTGTATAAACCATGTCAAATGTTTATAAGTCCAAAAGTAGTCAAGTAATGTGTAACAAATGTCATGTATGGTAAGTAAAATAAGACTACTTAAACCATAAGTAAAAATGTACAAAACAAAGTATTTTGAATATATCAAAAAGTTATGTTTTGTAAAGTGATGCATGATACATTGATACGAACATTTATGTGGTAAGTTAACGCATACATTCAAGCCTTGAGACAGTCGGATAACCCTTTCAGTCAAGGTTATCAAAAGAATTGTATTCGGATTCAGTCATTCCTTACATCCAAACAAACCCGGGATGTCAGGAATGGGATTTGTCAAGTCCTATGGTACCACTACTTACTCCCGAGCGGCGTAGCAAATGTTAATGAACGTAATAAAGACCCGTTTGTGCAAACCAAATGTCATAGTAGTTGTATACATGTCATATGAAAACAATGCACTAAGTATGCTAAGTTAACATACAAAGTAGAAAAGTCTTGTAAATCAATGTGCTAGCATGCTATCAGTCAACATACGTAGCAGAAAGGTAATGTAAATCAATGTGCTTAGCATGTTATCAGTCAACATACATAGCAGAAAAGTCATGTAAATCAATGTACTATAATGTACTAACAAACATAGTCGGTATATGATGTGAAAACAGGAAAGCATGAAAGTAACAAGTAGGCACATGTGTTTCACCCCAAAACGTTTGGAAAACAGTAAAAGAGGGGTCTATGTACTCACTTGAGATTGCTAAGTTGTCAAAAGATAACCACCAAGTAATGCTATAGATCTCGGAATATCAAACGGCACCTAATATAGGTAACTATGTTAATAACCCGGACCTAAATCGGAAGATTGGATAGAATGAGGTTTCGTAAACCAAACGAGTGTAGAGACTCGTGTCATTTGGTTTAACAAAGCCTACATACTAAATGAAACTTAACATAATTGTTTACGACCCAATACGACCCGTTTAGGAAGCTTATGCTACTTTAACGCGTCGTGCGCGTGAAACGCGTTCGGACCGCCTAACTAGCCCTATGACAAGTGTTATATGCCTAAACATGTTACATAATCAGTTACGTGACAAAAGTTTAGGTTACATATGCTAAATTACCAATTATGTATGAAAAGGGTATTCTGGTAATTTACCTAAGGCATATAAACTACCTATCATGCAACTACTTAAACGATGTGACCATAGGGTATAACCTCGGAAGGTTATTCCCTACTCTATGGTCACCTAACGTATTTGGTCAGATCCTAATGATCGACCAAACTGGGTCGGGTTCGAAGGTATAGGCGATTTATCAGATCGCCTACCCTACGACCCTAAACAACGTGGTAATCAGTAGGCATAGTCCCAAGGGACTATGACCATCGTGATTACAATCACGTTGCGAAGTTCTAACGAACTTCGCATTGACCATTACTGGTCAACGCTGAAAGTCAAACAAAGTTTGACTTTCCGACTCGAAAAGCAGTAAATAATAAGGAAAAGAACGAAAGAATACTTACGAAGGGTCCCCGAATGCTAACCCAGATCAAAATAGCTCAGGTATGAAACGAAGGTTCCAACTTAGAGCTTCCTTAATCAGATTTGTGGGTTTTTGTGTTGAGTATGGATGGGTATTTATAGTAAATGCACCACCGTTAGGATCGTTTATCGGGAAACGTGCCTTGATCTCACCCGTACAAGTGTCGGAAGCTTATGGTGGCTCATTTGGTCACTCTCCATAAGAGATCAACACTTGGCATTGGGATTAGGAGTGGTTTGCAGCTGTTAACAGCTGTTTAAACATTGCACCTGGTCTGGAGACCCCATACGCATCGTATGGTATAAATACCATACGCATCGTATGGGTGAACTTTGGCAGAATTACAGTTTTGGTCCCTGAACTGTATTTAGGCCATTTTTGACACGTTTAAGGCCCGTTAACCCCATTTCAAAGCTCTTAAATGAAGTCAAAGTATAGGGAACTTAAAACATGCTCAAAAATATCTCGGATGTCGGTTCGTTTAGCCGTACGAACGCGATGTTCGCTTAATTACGACGGAATGCGCATAAGCGCGAAAAACGATCCAAATGACGCGACGAATGGATTTTTCTTAAGGCGAACACTAAAATATAATATAGTCATGCTTACATAAATTTTTGGATGTCCAGATGTATTCAGAACGTAAGTTATGCGCGAAAATGCAAACTTGTGCACTTTTTGACACTTTTAGTCCCTGAATGACCCAAAAGTTTATTTTAGCACACCGAACCCCTCAAAGCCTATTTCTAAGCTATGTAAAGGATATTTAAGGTGTGTTTAACTTATGGTTATGTTCCGGAATGTTCGTTACAGTTTAAATTGACATACCTTCGCAGTTTGTCATATTTAGTCCCTGTAAACGAATTAACTTGTTTTTGCCATACCAATGCCTTCAAAACTTATTTCTAAGTTATTTAAAGGTTATTTAAGGTATGTTGAGTATATGATGATGTTCCGGAGTATTTCTCGCATTAAACTGAGTACGTTTACGCACTAGTTTGCGTATAACTCTCCAGAAAGCGATGTAGAGTTTGAAATTACATAAAAGTCAAAACATGAAAAATGTATAACATAACAAAACAAACATTGTGATCAAATAACATTATTTTATTGATAACAGAACTGTTTATAGTGATTACAAGCACAGTTGTTACAGTCTCCCCTACTTGTGGAAATTTCGTCCCGAAATTTATTTAGAGGAAACTCGTGGAAAAAGATGTGGATATTTCGCCTTTATTTGATCTTCGCGTTCCCAAGTAAACTCAGGTCCACGTTTAGCTTCCCAGCGAACTTTGACCAAAGGAATGCGCTTGCGTTTAAGCCACTTGACTTCACGTTCCATGATTTCCACTGGTTTCTCAACAAATTTCAGTGTTTTGCCAACACGAATTTCGTCAAGCGGTATGGAGTAGTTCTCATCAGCGGTACACTTCTTGAGATTGGACACGTGAAAAGTTGGATGAACATTTCCAAGTTCAGGAGGTAACTCAAGTCTGTAGGCTACCTTTCCGATTCTTTCGACGATCTTGAATGGTCCAACGTATCTAGGTGCAAGTTTTCCTTTCTTTCCAAATCTGATCACACCTTTCCAAGGTGAGACCTTAAGTAATACTCGATCACCGACTTGAAATTCAAAGGCTTTGCGTTTTGGGTCCGCGTAAATCTTCTGACGGTTTCTAGCTGCCTGAAGGTTATCACGAACTTTCTTGACCTTGTCAGTTGTCTCTAAAATGAGGGCAGGTCCAGTAAGTTGAGCCTCGCCAATCTCATTCCAGCAGACTGGTGAACGACATTTTCGACCATAGAGAGCTTCGAAAGGAGCCATTCCGATGCTAGTGTGATAACTGTTGTTGTAGGAGAATTCAATCAATTTAAGATGTGAATCCCAGCTACCACCAAAATCGATCACACAAGCTCTTAGCATATCCTCCAGAGTCTGGATTGTTCTCTCAGATTGACCATCCGTTTGCGGATGATAAGCTGTGCTCAGATTAAGTTGGGTCCCCATAGCAGATTGCATGGTTCTCCAAAAATGAGAAGTGAAACGAGCATCTCCGTCAGAAATGATGTTCAAAGGAACACCATGTCGAGCCACAATTTCATCTACATAGATTTGAGCAAGTCTGTCAGTAGGAAAATCCTCGCGGATTGGCAAGAAATGTGCTGACTTTGTAAGACGATCAACGACTACCCAGATGGCATCATGACCTTTCTTTGTGCGCGGGAGTTTGGTAACAAGATCCATAGTAATGTTTTCCCATTTCCAAACTGGGATCTCTGGTTGTTCCAATAAACCCGAAGGACGCTGATGTTCAGCCTTAACCTTAAGACAAGTAAGGCATTTTGATACGTATAAGGCAATGTCTTTCTTCATACCAGGCCACCAATAGTGAATACGAAGATCCTTATACATTTTATCTGAGCCCGGATGAATAGAATAACGAGACTTATGGGCTTCATCCATAAGCAAGGTATGAAGATCATCCTGGCTTGGGACCCACAAACGGTCCATGAAGTAATATGATCCATTGTCCTTCAGTTCAAGAGCAGGTGTTATGTGATAAGGAAACTCCTTATCCATCAAACCTTGTGAAACACAAGATTGTTGAGCCTGAGAAATGCGGGCTTGAATATCAGATCGAGCTTGAATAACAGATTGAACACGTACACAATGAAGCTTAGTACGTTCCTTGCGACTCAATGCATCAGCTACGACATTCGCCTTACCAGGATGGTAGCGAATTTCGCAGTCATAGTCGTTTAAAAGCTCAACCCAACGTCGTTGCCTCATGTTGAGTTCTTTCTGGTTGAAGATATGCTGAAGACTTTTGTGATCAGTGAAAACCACACATTTTGTACCATACAAATAGTGTCTCCAGATCTTGAGAGCAAAGACAACTGCACCCAACTCAAGATCATGAGTGGTGTAGTTCTTCTCATGTATCTTCAATTGCCTCGATGCATAGGCTATGACTTTGTTCCTTTGCATCAGAACACAGCCAAGACCCAATTTAGATGCATCACAATACACGACAAAATCATCATCACCCTCAGGCAATGATAGGACAGGCGCATCGCAAAGTTTCTGCTTCAGGTGTTGAAAAGCTTCCTCTTGTTTGAATCCCCAGAAAAAGGGCATTTTCTTCTGAGTTAGAGCAGTTAGAGGAACTGCAATTTTAGAGAAGTTTTTAATGAAGCGGCGATAATAACCCGCTAGACCAAGAAAAGAACGAACTTCAGTAGGAGTAGAAGGTGTATCCCAATCCTTGATCGCACTGATCTTGGAGGGATCTACATGAATACCTTGTTCGTTGATAATATGCCCCAAAAATTGAACTTCTTTAAGCCAGAATTCGCACTTGGAGAATTTGGCGAAAAGTTGCTCTTTCTTTAGGAGTTCCAGAGTAAGACGAAGATGTTGCTCGTGATCAGCTCGCGTCTTAGAGTAAACCAAGATGTCATCAATAAAAACAATGACGAACTGATCCAAATAAGGTTTGCAGACCCTATTCATTAAGTCCATGAAAACAGCAGGAGCATTAGTCACACCGAATGGCATGACTGTGAACTCATAGTGCCCATACCGAGTACGGAACGCTGTCTTAGGAATATCTTCTTCATGCACCCGAAGTTGATGATATCCGGAACGTAGATCAATCTTCGAGAAATAAGAAGCGCCTTGTAACTGATCAAAGAGATCATCGATGCGAGGTAGGGGATATCGATTCTTGATGGTAAGCTTGTTAAGCTCACGATAATCGATACACATCCTAAAGGATCCATCCTTCTTCTTAACAAAAAGAACGGGAGCACCCCAAGGTGAAAAGCTAGGACGGATAAAACCTTTATCAGAGAGCTCCTGAAGCTGTTTAGACAACTCTTGCATCTCAGATGGTGCAAGACGATATGGAGCTCTGGCAACGGGATTTGCACCAGGTACGAGATCAATGCGGAACTCGACTTGGCGTGCTGGAGGTAGACCAGGTAAATCTTCAGGGAATACTTCAGAATAATCCCGAACGACAGGAATATCTGAAATAGACTTACCCTTGCCTTTATCTTCTGTAACATGTGCTAAGAAAGCCACATAGTTCTTCCGCAGATACTTCCGAGCTTTAAAGCAAGACATGAGTTTGAGACCACCGGTAGGCTTCTCACCTTGAACCTGCAGAATCTCGCCTGTCGAAAGCGGTACACGAACAATCTTCTCAGAACAAACTATCTCTGCGTGATGCTTGGATAACCAATCCATTCCCACAATGACGTCGAAGCTTCCAAGTTGCATAGGCGTGAGATCGATAGGAAAAAGATGATCGTTAAGGTTCAACTGGCAGTTGCGTAGAACAGAATTAAGAATAATGGGTTCACCACTAGCAACCTCTACTGTCAAAGATTTACTTAGTTTCGTTCTAGACACGCGAAGCATCGGCTCAAAAGACAATGACACAAAACTCTTATCGGCACCCGAATCAAAGAGAACAGATGCAGGCTGATTATTAATAAAGAACGTACCGTTCACCACGTTATCATCCGCCTGCGCCTCTTGGGCATTCATGTTAAAAACTCGGCCTCGAGCCGGAGCCTGATTCTGATTCTGGTTCTGGTTGACTAGCCTTGGGCACCGGTTCCTGTAGTGGGTCAGATCCCCACAATTGTAGCACGAACCAGGAGGAAAATGAGGTCGTGCAGCTTGGCCCTGTTGCGGGGCAGGAGGCTGAGCAACCTGTTGAGCTTGGTTACGAACTGCCTGGTTCTGATTGACAGGAATGCGGCAGTCGACAGCAAGATGACCAGATCTTCCGCAGTTGGTGCACTGACGACACTGGAGATGTGGTTGGTGATGGCCGTTACACCTGTTGCACAAAGGTGCATTGCCAAAATAAGTCTTCTTGGCAGGTGGTTGCGCAGGCTGATTTGGTGCAGCTTGAGCCTGTGCAGTAACAGCAAAATTTTGGGCACCCTTTCGCTTCCTTGATTTCTTTGATGCTTCACCTTCCTTACCCTTACCCTTATTCTTGTTTTTCTCAGAATTAGTCTCCTTCTTTTTATCACCCTTGCGGGTGAGTTTACCCTTCCTGACTAGAGTCTCAGTGAGGGTAGCAGACAACTCGATAGCTTGGCGAAGGGTAGTAGGATTAACACCAGTCAAAATCTCCAGAATAGAATCGGGTAGCCCATCAATATACCTCTCGATCGCTTTATCCGGAGGGGTAACCATGGTGGGACACAATAGACTGAGTTCTTCAAAACGATCCGTGTATGCACGGTGTTCAGCCCCATCTTGCTTTAAGTCATCAAACTCTCGTTCCAAAACTCGAATTTCATGACGGGGACAAAACTCCTTCATCATGAGAGCCCGAAGCTCTTCCCATGTCTGTGCCAACGCCACTTCGGCACCCCTATCGCGCTTAATACCATTCCACCAGGTAAGCGCTCGCTTCTCAAACACGCTTGAAGCAAATTCAACCCTACGCGCATTCTGACACTGCACGTGTAAGAATGTGCTCTCGATACTTTCAAACCACCGTAGGAGCGCAGTTGCTCCTTGCGACCCAGAAAACTTAAGCGGCTTCGCAGAATTGAAATTCTTGAAATTACAGTGTGCGTTATTGTTGTTGTTATTGCCGTTGTTGTTAAATATATCGTGGACTTGAGTTACAACCCCGGGAAGTACAGCAGCCACTTGTTGAGAAACCAGGGCTGCGATCTCTTCAATAGTAAAAGTTCGAGGATCGCGTCGAGGAGGCATTCTAAAAGAGGAAAACATGAAAGAAAGCGAGTGAGATGATTGGATGAAAAGAATGAGATGAAACGAAATCAACAAGAGCAAAGATGGTGGTCATTTGTCCGCATCACAGAGCAAACAAACAACACACAGTGACTAATCAAAGTAAATGGGTCAAAAATAATGTATAATGAAGACATGCTCGCCTATAACTGAACACTCATCCCAAGAATTCCCAGGTAAGCACAACTGGTCTCGCGTCTGATGAGATGTATACGAAGTGCTTGCCTAGACAGAAAACCCAGAATACAGGCATTCACCCTTCCAGTTTGCACATGTTCACATTATTTAAAACCCAAAACGTTTGACGGGATTTTGAAAATTTGAAGGCACAAGGCCAAAACCAAACTGAAAAGGGTTCAAAACCATATAAAAGAGAGTTCAAAACCTTACAATAGAGGGTTCAAAACCTTGTAATAATTTATTCAAAAACAGATGATTGTTTTTCAAAAATCGTTTCGGAAAAATTTTGGTTCCTTGTTTTGATAATCACCTAAGGATAGGTGATGTAAATGTTTTAAGATCTAAACACAACTAATTTGTGTTAGGGTCCTAGAAAAGTTATAGTCTAGGTCAAAGCATTACTAATAACCTAATTCCCTATAACCATTGGCTCTGATACCAACTCTTCTGTCACACCCCGACCGCGTAAAACAACAAATCGCGGCGGAAACATCGGGGCGTGTTGCGACAGAATTAATTGTTTCAAATCCATGGCAAACAAAGTTGTATTTTATTTATTAACAAAGGTGTTACATTGTTTCAAATAGGAAATTTAGAGTTCAGAACATAATTAAACATAGTCTATCTTCTTTTAAAGTCTCTAAGGCACAGGTCCGCCCTAGTATCATGATCAACATCCTATGGAAAAGCTCCTGAAAACACATGTGAAAATAGGTACGTCAGCATAAAAATGCCTGTGAGATACATAGGTTTGTGAAAATAAGATTCATGACTTATGTTTGAGAAAATGTTTAGTCATGAACCTTGTAATTTGATTCGTTTTGTAAATCACTTGAAAAACGATAAGATCAGATGATATGTATAATTAAGAGAATAATGTATGGCTAAATGAATAACCATTATAAACTGAGTTTGTATAAGATAAGTTGTTTGTAAAACAATGTATTGTGAACAGTATGTTATTTGTATGAAATGTTCTATGTATAAAACTGAAATGATTCAAATAACGCTACGATATATAATACCATACAAACACTTATATATAGGAAGTACCAGCGGCGTATCCACCATGCTTGTATCATATTACACACGCATCGTTACTTAATCACTTAATCAAACCAAACCAAACAATGTAAAATGTTCATGTCAAGATGTAAATCATGTAAAAATGTCTATGTCAAATATCCAAGTCAAATGTCTATGTTTAAACCAATAGTCAAAAGTCCTTGTATAAACCATGTCAAATGTTTATAAGTCCAAAAGTAGTCAAGTAATGTGTAACAAATGTCATGTATGGTAAGTAAAATAAGACTACTTAAACCATAAGTAAAAATGTACAAAACAAAGTATTTTGAATATATCAAAAAGTTATGTTTTGTAAAGTGATGCATGATACATTGATACGAACATTTATGTGGTAAGTTAACGCATACATTCAAGCCTTGAGACAGTCGGATAACCCTTTCAGTCAAGGTTATCAAAAGAATTGTATTCGGATTCAGTCATTCCTTACATCCAAACAAACCCGGGATGTCAGGAATGGGATTTGTCAAGTCCTATGGTACCACTACTTACTCCCGAGCGGCGTAGCAAATGTTAATGAACGTAATAAAGACCCGTTTGTGCAAACCAAATGTCATAGTAGTTGTATACATGTCATATGAAAACAATGCACTAAGTATGCTAAGTTAACATACAAAGTAGAAAAGTCTTGTAAATCAATGTGCTAGCATGCTATCAGTCAACATACGTAGCAGAAAGGTAATGTAAATCAATGTGCTTAGCATGTTATCAGTCAACATACATAGCAGAAAAGTCATGTAAATCAATGTACTATAATGTACTAACAAACATAGTCGGTATATGATGTGAAAACAGGAAAGCATGAAAGTAACAAGTAGGCACATGTGTTTCACCCCAAAACGTTTGGAAAACAGTAAAAGAGGGGTCTATGTACTCACTTGAGATTGCTCAGTTGTCAAAAGATAACCACCAAGTAATGCTATAGATCTCGGAATATCAAACGGCACCTAATATAGGTAACTATGTTAATAACCCGGACCTAAATCGGAAGATTGGATAGAATGAGGTTTCGTAAACCAAACGAGTGTAGAGACTCGTGTCATTTGGTTTAACAAAGCCTACATACTAAATGAAACTTAACATAATTGTTTACGACCCAATACGACCCGTTTAGGAAGCTTATGCTACTTTAACGCGTCGTGCGCGTGAAACGCGTTCGGACCGCCTAACTAGCCCTATGACAAGTGTTATATGCCTAAACATGTTACATAATCAGTTACGTGACAAAAGTTTAGGTTACATATGCTAAATTACCAATTATGTATGAAAAGGGTATTCTGGTAATTTACCTAAGGCATATAAACTACCTATCATGCAACTACTTAAACGATGTGACCATAGGGTATAACCTCGGAAGGTTATTCCCTACTCTATGGTCACCTAACGTATTTGGTCAGATCCTAATGATCGACCAAACTGGGTCGGGTTCGAAGGTATAGGCGATTTATCAGATCGCCTACCCTACGACCCTAAACAACGTGGTAATCAGTAGGCATAGTCCCAAGGGACTATGACCATCGTGATTACAATCACGTTGCGAAGTTCTAACGAACTTCGCATTGACCATTACTGGTCAACGCTGAAAGTCAAACAAAGTTTGACTTTCCGACTCGAAAAGCAGTAAATAATAAGGAAAAGAACGAAAGAATACTTACGAAGGGTCCCCGAATGCTAACCCAGATCAAAATAGCTCAGGTATGAAACGAAGGTTCCAACTTAGAGCTTCCTTAATCAGATTTGTGGGTTTTTGTGTTGAGTATGGATGGGTATTTATAGTAAATGCACCACCGTTAGGATCGTTTATCGGGAAACGTGCCTTGATCTCACCCGTACAAGTGTCGGAAGCTTATGGTGGCTCATTTGGTCACTCTCCATAAGAGATCAACACTTGGCATTGGGATTAGGAGTGGTTTGCAGCTGTTAACAGCTGTTTAAACATTGCACCTGGTCTGGAGACCCCATACGCATCGTATGGTATAAATACCATACGCATCGTATGGGTGAACTTTGGCAGAATTACAGTTTTGGTCCCTGAACTGTATTTAGGCCATTTTTGACACGTTTAAGGCCCGTTAACCCCATTTCAAAGCTCTTAAATGAAGTCAAAGTATAGGGAACTTAAAACATGCTCAAAAATATCTCGGATGTCGGTTCGTTTAGCCGTACGAACGCGATGTTCGCTTAATTACGACGGAATGCGCATAAGCGCGAAAAACGATCCAAATGACGCGACGAATGGATTTTTCTTAAGGCGAACACTAAAATATAATATAGTCATGCTTACATAAATTTTTGGATGTCCAGATGTATTCAGAACGTAAGTTATGCGCGAAAATGCAAACTTGTGCACTTTTTGACACTTTTAGTCCCTGAATGACCCAAAAGTTTATTTTAGCACACCGAACCCCTCAAAGCCTATTTCTAAGCTATGTAAAGGATATTTAAGGTGTGTTTAACTTATGGTTATGTTCCGGAATGTTCGTTACAGTTTAAATTGACATACCTTCGCAGTTTGTCATATTTAGTCCCTGTAAACGAATTAACTTGTTTTTGCCATACCAATGCCTTCAAAACTTATTTCTAAGTTATTTAAAGGTTATTTAAGGTATGTTGAGTATATGATGATGTTCCGGAGTATTTCTCGCATTAAACTGAGTACGTTTACGCACTAGTTTGCGTATAACTCTCCAGAAAGCGATGTAGAGTTTGAAATTACATAAAAGTCAAAACATGAAAAATGTATAACATAACAAAACAAACATTGTGATCAAATAACATTATTTTATTGATAACAGAACTGTTTATAGTGATTACAAGCACAGTTGTTACAAAAAAGGACCTCATCAGGTGAAACCGCTCTTAGTGAGTCCTTGAACCTAGCAGCGAAAAGAAAATGGGAAGAATTTGCAACATCTTCAAAGATACCAAAGATAGTGCAAGTAAAAGATTCAGAAGGAAATATCACTCTTATACAAGAAATTGAGAAAGAAGACATGATGTTTCCTGAATGTAAACTCAAAGAGTGCTACTAGTCTGAACATGACAAAGAAGAAAGACCGTTGAGTCCTATGAGCAGGGACTTAAGACTGGAAAGACTTGAAAGAGGAGAATGGAGCATTCACAGAGTTCAAAGCAATCCTTTAGTGAGAATCGGAAAAGTGGACCCCCTTGTTACACCAGATGTAAACTTGGGATCCATGAGTAAAACAAGTATACCTTGATCATAAAAAATGGTGAAGAAGAGGTAATCAAAGATGGTGATTTAGCAGATAGGCTCCATCCACGTTTCACCCCAACCGATGGCGGAAACATCAGAGTGAGACGAACGAGATTGCTCGAGACTTCATAACACTAAATGTGACAAGTATTTAATAAATGATTTCATTTCATTGCTAACATCAAGTACAATGTTTGAAATAGAATACATCGAGTTTGGAACAAAATGAATTACAACAATTATCGAATGACTAACTAATAAACATGAATTAAAGTTTGGCGTGTTTCTTGGCATCCTACTAGATTCCGTGCATCATCATTATCATCAAAATCCTGCAGTACGTTTTAAAGTATAGTTCAATACAAAACTATTGGCGAATTAAAGTACAAAAGTATGTATGCATAAAAGTATATCTGGTCTAAGTACTCGTTTTGACACTAAGTTGTGTGTGATTTCATGGGTCCTAGTTTGCCCATTAGAATCAACAATGAGAGACTTAGAATCATAGATAAGTTATCCTAAGATCATGACGAATAATCATAAACCAATTATCATCACAAATTCGGCCATGTTCATATATATACATATATTTATATAGTTCTATTGATAATCCTAAGCTAAGTCCAACATGAGTTTCATTGATTGTCATGTAAGTCAAGCATGGAGGATTAACCTCATTGTATGATTCACCAATACACAAATCATCACAAGGATGATTCGGATGGTCATGAATGAAAGAAAATAATCAACTAACTAACATGTAACATCAAGTAGCCAAGTAAGATCTAACCCGGGTGAGCCATCCTAACATGAAAAGAGTTAACTAAGTGTTGAAAGCTAGATGGGGTTATGTTACTTTAAGACTAGCAAACTACTTGGATTAATAAATAAAAACATCAAGTGAGGTGTGGAACAAGTTAGGATAGCCAAAGCATCCAAGGTTCACACTTGCATCAAACATAAGTCTTGCCATATGAACTATGGTAGACTTATGTGACTTCAACACTTGTGGGTTGTCTTACACCCTAATAAAACAGAAAGTTTAGAGGTTTTTTGTACATCTAAACTTGTAAGAATCAAACTCTAACAAGTTCCACAACCATAGATGTTTTTCAACGGACGAACAAACGATCAGTATCAACTATTATGAGCCGAACTATTTATGTCAAAATGATTGTTAAATCAAATTTGACTGTCCAGGCTCTGATACCAATTGTTGGATCTGAGTTTGTTTCTAATTGTATTTTCGTTTGAGATTAAGATGGAAATGAAAGAGTTGTGCAGCGGAATTAATATGAAAACAAACTTTGCATACAATCAAATGAGAGTATTGCTTTGATCAAGACATTTTCAACAAGAAATCGAATGATTGAATTAACTTTCAACATCGATTACAAGTAATGCTTGAATACAAACTCCCCCTCAACCAGAGCTCAGCGTTTGTTCGTGCAAAGAAGACGGTATTGCAAGAGCTAATAGAACAGTACAAAGTACTGAACTATTTATAGGCACTAGCAAACCACTGAGCATCTAAACTGACGTCACCATGAAAGTGACATCTAACCTCCTAACAAACTCTAACCTCTGATCTATACAAACACTGATGTACTGACTACTGCTATTACAATTCATTGCATAAAAGACTCTTAAATAGTTGCTGCATCCTTCCGCTGCTGTGAACCCAGCAGTGCTTGTCCGGATCAGCAGTACTAGACTCAAGGCAGTAGATTGAATCAGCAGAGCTTTGGTCTTCCATCAGTCTTTGACATCGGCCAGTAGATGCAAGGCAGCAGTTGTAGGTCAGCACTTAGTAAGATCAGCAGATAGGAGGTCAGCAGATATGAAACCACTTTCAAGGGGAGAGATTTGTATGTAAACATCTGCTTATTCTGGATCCACTGCTCTGATCCAGTTTTGGCTTTAATTATCTGTTCCTCTGATAGGGTTCAATCCCAACAATCTCCCCCTGGAATTGATAATGCCAAAACTCTTCATTATTGTGGAAATCTTTATTGCCTCATCAACAGTTCCCTTATCTGGCCTTTAAATTGTAATTCAAAGTCTAAGGCATCTGTATCTTCATCATCCATGCTAAGTGGAAGATCAAGGAGATCCTGCAAATCTTCAAGACTCAGGCCAAGAGCTTGTTCCCTTGATATTTTCTCCACTTCTCCACCAGACCTGAGCAAAGTCAATACGCAGGTCTGTTTGTCAGTTTCCCACTTTTGTATTTTTGAGCCTGGTGGGTTTCTTGGGAGATGTTTATTTGCAGAAGTATTTGGTGAGGCTGGCCTATTCATAGCTGGCTGAGCAGCACTTGCAGATTGTTCTAATTCAAGATCTTCTTTTATCATTACTTTCGTGCCTGCTTTTACAATGGCATCTCCAGCTAATAGATCTTGAATTGTTTCCATACTCAACTGGTTTTTGCTCCTTCTTTTGTAGATGGCAGCACCAGCTGGAGTAGTGGTTCTTTTGATTTGCAGCTTTGGTGGTCTTTTTGAGACCTCTGCTTTGGAATAGTCAGGCTTTTGTGGAACTCTTGGATCTTTCTTTCTAAGTTCCTCTAAGCTTTTATAGGTTTCCCTGACTCTATCTTCTCCCCACTTTGTCACAGAGTTCTTTGACCCATAATCAGTTGCAATTAGCTCCTCTTTCATTCTCCTCAACTCTAACATCTTCTCAGCTTCAAATTGTTTGAATTTTTCAGGAGGAGTCTGCTTGACCTTGTTTTTTATCATGTCTTGAATCCTGGCTGCTTCTTTTTCAAGCTCAGGAATGGTCCAGTTCTTGTACATGTGTTTCTCCCCCTTGTATTTCTTGTAGGTCATGATGTTCTCAATGTAGTCTTTTCTCAAGGACTCATCTGCCCTTTCTGAAATTTGCTGACATACATTTTTAGCAAATCGCTCCATAGCATTGACCTGTGAGAGTAAAAACTGATAGTTTTGTTGAAATTCTCTATCAGATTTCTCTTTTCTGTTTTTGATTGCAATATCCTCTGCTTGTTTGGCCTTGAGTTTCAAGTATTCTTCAACATTGTTAGGTCTGGGATATCCTGCAATTGATGGCAAACTCCTTTTGGCTGGGTCATCCTCATAATAAAAGGACTTTATTTCTTCCCTAACTGCAATGAGTTCTAGAGGGAATGAGACACCAGCAAGAGGTAATGGCTTTAAAGTTTGAGCTGAAGAGAGAGGTATGGGTTTTGGAATAGTGACAAGTGATAGGGATTTTGAAGATGTTGGTGGTGGTGAAATTGTTTTTGATGGTGACAGTGGTGGTAAAATAGTGGTTGTGGTGTGTGTTGAGGTGGTGTGTGTTGAAGTGGTGTGTGTTGAAGAGAGAACAGATGTTGAAACCACTGAGGTACCAGCAGTAGTTGATACAGCAGGAGTTACAACAGCTGTTTGGATAGAGGTTTGATGCTGATGGCTTTTGGATGGTGGTTTTGGAGGCTTTGGAAATCTGGATGAGGTGGACTTAGGCTTCCTTTTTGTCTTAGGATTTTTAGTATCCTTTGAACCAGAACAACCCTGCTCATACAGCTCCATGAAAGCTCTTTTCTCCTCATTCCACCTTGAAACATCCTTTGCCATTCTATCTCTTTTTACACTTGCTACTCCTTCATCAAGTGCTTCTTGAGTAGCATCAACCTTTTTACTACCATCTGGCACAGGAATTTTTTCTGGTCATAGCATCCTTTTCAGGTTCAATGTAGAGACCACCATCTATTCCTTTCTTCTTCCACTCCTGAATTTTCTCCCCCTTTTTGGCATTATCGTCTGGGAGTTGATCAATGAAAAGTACTGTTGGAGGAGCAGTGCCAGTGGAGTGCAGGATCTGAGTTTTGAGAACCTTGAGATCAGCCTGAGTGTTCTTGAACCTTGACTCCATTGCATTTCTCAGCTGTTGGACATGTTTTTCATGTTGCTGATCTGCTAATTGTGCTTGTTGATGGAGAAAAGGTTGAAACAAATTCCATAGCTCATTTGTAGCAGGTGCCCTTTATGGAGCAGGTGCTTGAGATGGAACAGCAGTTGATTGTACCTTTTGTACTTGTAACACCTGTTGTAGCATATCTTTGAGTTCTGCAACAGAATTATCAAGCTTTTAAATACGATCCGTCAATTTCTGGTACTTTAAATCATCACCCAAGTTAATGGGATCATCTGATTTCCCACTAGCAGTGGTTTTATCAGTGGTAGATGTAGGGAGTATACTCCAAACATTAACCACTGATGCCCCTTTTTCTTGGTACTGGGGTCTTCTTCCTTCAACACTTGACAACCTTTTGATGTTGCCAGTAGGATAAATAAATCCACTGGTGGTTGGCAGAGGTGCTATAAAAGGAATTGCCTCCAAGGAAGTCTTATTGATGTAACCACTGTCCAACTGTAAACCAATGGGTTCAACAGTTGTAGTAGCTGCTTCACTTGGACTACCACCAAGAGTTACTTGTAACTCAAGGGGTCTAACCTCCTCAGGTTGTGTTGGTGGGTTAGCAAAGATTGATACATCAGACCCAGTCAGTTGTTGAGGTATATTCTCATTGATAGGTGATTGAGAAGGACTGGTTAATGCCTGGTTCAAATCAATTGCATCCAACAGCAGTTTAGTTGGTGGGGGAATTGTGGATGTGAAGGGTGGTGTAGAAAGTGGAATTGCCCCGGGTATTGAGCTGTGGATGATAGAAACGAGTGTTTCCAGAGCATCATGTTGTGGAGACCCTATTTGTACAACCTGTTCTTTTTGTGAAGAAGCAAGAGGAGTTTCGGTCATGGGTTGAGATATTTGTACCAACTGCTGTGAGGAAGAAGCAGCAGTGGTTTCTTGTGACATTTGTTTTGTCACAGGCATCTGCTCTGGTATCTCATCCTCCAGAGTTGCCTTTTTGATTGGTTTGGGGGGTTTTTGAGTTTTTCTTTTTGTCTTTTTGGAGATTTTAGGTATGGGTTTCAAAGCAGTTGTGCTGCTGCTTTGATCACCTTGAGCAGTGGGCTCAGCAGCAGATACCTGAGGAGTAGTTGTAACTGCTAAAATCTGCTCAGGCACCTCTGCTTGTGTTTTGCAAGGTGCTAACATTCTTGAAAAAGTTTCAGTTGTTAAACTGTTTATTTGAGTAGAATCACCTTGGTTTATTACAGCTAAATCATCCTTACTGAATTTCTTTGCAAAATAGTAACTTAAAAACTGTGGAAACAGTAAGAATGATTTTGTTTCAACATCATTAACCAAATCTTTAAAAATTTCCCGAGAATAGTTAAAATTTTCTCCTTGAAGAATTGCATATCCCAGATTTTGAATCTTTAAAGGGATTTCATTGAAAGAAGTGGTTTTGTTTGAAACACATAGTAGGAGGGTATGAAATAAAAACCTGGTTGCAGAAGGAAAATAACCTTTTTCTAAGGTAAGTTTCTTCATCACTGTGGCTTCATACCCTCTTTCAATGAAGTCAGTTTGCAACTCGTTTTTAGTGAAAGAAATTTTACCTTCTTGATCATCGAGTTGAAAGACCTCTGAAATGGATTGTGTCGTGATTTGGACAGCTTTACCCTTTATAGAAGAGTGTATGATGGTTGCAATGTCTCCTTGTTTTTCAAGGGTTGCATTCTTCCAAAACTCCCTTTGGGTCGCCAAATAGATTGGTGCATCGACGGTGAACAAAGTTTTGTACTTTGATTTTGCCATGGTGTCAATGATGGAATCGAAAACATTGGTGGTTCCTGGTTTTGTAAGAAGACCCAGGAGGTTGTGGGATGGTTTATATGGAATTTCAATGGAAAGTGCCTTTTGAGAGGCTATTTTCGATGTAGATTTGGATGAGGGTTTTGAAGATGACTTCGATTTTGTCATTTTGAAGATGAAGATCGAAGAAATTTGTGAAGAAATGAGATGAAAAACTGCTTTGAGAAGAGAATTTTTAAGAATTCAATTCGACAGTAAAACCCTGTTTTGGTGGTGAATGGGGGAATTTATAGGGAAGAAAGTGAATGCTGAGGTGGCAGCCGTTACAAAAGGTCTGACCAATATGTACTGCCCACGTGACAACCTCTGGGGAAAGTGAAGGACAATACTTTTGTGAAAGTGACTGAAGAAGGCTGTGGTATGAAAGCAGTGGATGATTTTTACTATCAGTGGATAGCATATCAGTGGATAAGATACTGCTTTTGAACAACAGAGTTTATCAAGGGAATGAGAGAACAGGGGTTGACTTTCAGTAGTGGACAGACTTTTGAAGTAGAGCAGACTTTTGAACAATCAGTGGTTAATGGCAGACTTTTAAGGATTTAATGAAAATTTCATTTTTAGCTATTTTTAAGGATGGAGTTTTGATTTTCTGAAAATATTTTGATGCTTTTATTCATAGAAAAACAAGATTTTGCTTGTTATTCCATGTTTAGCATACCAATTCTAGAGACCAAGCTTTCAAAAGTGGTTGTATCAAGTGCTTTTGTGAGCACATCAGCCAGCTGGTCTTTAGTTGGGACATGATGCAGAGAAATCAAACCTTTTTCATAGCAATCCCCCACAAAGTGATGTCTGATGTCGATGAGTTTGGTGGTTGAATGGGAAACTGGATTTTTGATGATATTTTCTGCTGCCTGGCTATCCAACATGAGTGGTTTCTTTAAGGCAGTGATACCAAAATCCAGCAACTGATTTTGAAGCCACAGGAGTTGGGCTGTACAGCTTGCAGCAGCAATGTATTCAGCTTCAGCAGTGGATGTTGAAACAGCTGCTTGCTTTTTGCTTTACCATGAAACTAAGCAATCACCTAGAAACTGGCACCCTCCTGATGTGGACTTCCTTGTGGTGTGACATCCAGCAAAGTCACTGTCTGAAAAACCTGAAAGCCTGATGTTCCCATTAGCTGGATACCAGATACCAAGTGTGGGAGCACCTTTTATGTATCTGAAGATCCTTTTTACTGCAATGAGATTTGATTTTCTGGGAGCTGATTGACTTCTTGCACAGACACATGTTGCAAACATGATGTCTGGTCTAGATGCAGTTAGGTACAGTAAAGACCCAATCATGCTTCTATAAAGTGTTTGGTCAATCAGCTCATCTTTTTCATCAGACATGACCAGCTTATTTGTTGTCATGGGTGTGCTGCATGGTTTACAATCATTCATATCAAATTTGGTTAAAAGTTCTTTAGCATATTTGCTTTGATGAATGAAAGTTCCATTTTGCATTTGCTGTACTTGGAGACCAAGAAAGCATTGCAGCTCACCCATTGCACTCATTTCAAACTCAGCTGTCATGAGTTCTCTAAACTCTTCACACATTGAGTTACATGTGCTTCCAAAAATAATGTCATCCACATAAATCTGGACAATCATTAAATCCTTCCCTCTCCATTTTAAAAACAGTGTTTTATCAATGGTACCTCTTTTGAAACCATTTGAGAGTAGGAAGTTGGAAAGAGTTTCATACCAGGCCCTTGGTGCTTGTTTCAAGCCATACAAAGCTTTATTTAGCCTGTAGACATGATTTGGATAAAATGGATCCTCAAAACCTGGAGGTTGACAAACATACACCTCTTCTTGAATTGTACCATTGAGGAAAGCACTTTTGATATCCATTTGGAACACCTTCATATTGTGGTTGACAGCAAAGGCCAGGAACAGTCTAATGGCTTCCAATCTTGCAACAGGGGCAAATGTTTCATCATAATCAATCCCCTCTTCCTGTCTGTAACCTTGAACCACAAGCCTGGCTTTATTCTTGACAACAATACCCCTTTCATCAGTTTTGTTCTTGAAGACCCACTTTGTGCCAATGGGACTAACCTCTTCTGGCAGTGGTACAAGCTCCCATACTTGTTGTCTTTTAAACTGTTGGAGCTCCTCTTGCATGGCTTCTACCCAGCTGTTGTCTTTCAGTGCCTCTTGGTACTTGACTGGCTGATGGAGTGATAGGAAACCAGCAAAAAGACAAATGTTTTGGGTTTGGCTTCTTGTGAGCACCCCTTCATTTATGTTGCCAATGATTTGATCAGGTGGATGAGATCTCAAGAAGATTAAATCTCCATGGTATGGTATGATGGCATTTGTTGGTGAAGGCTGCAAATGTGTATCATCTGAGCTAACCACTGCTGGGGACTTTGATGATCCAGCAGTGGCTTCAAAAGGTGGTGGAATAGGAGGTAATGAACTGGACACCTGCTGACTTTTATTCACTGTTTGAGGACTTTTGTCAGCAGTGTTTGAGGATGTGGAAGCAGTGGTTGATGGGCTACTTTGGTCAAAAACTGTTGAGGTAGTAGTGGTTGAGCTTTGACAGCTGTTTTAAACAGCTGGTGCTTTTCCCATTGTAGCAGACCTTTGAGGGATGATGATTTCATACCCATAGTCTGGTGTTGTATCCTCTGATGGACCTGCACTGTTAGTCTTGACAGCAGTATTTTCAAAAGTAAATTTTTCAAGATCAAACAGATCTGCAGGGTTTGCTGGGATTTTCATTGATGAAAGTTCATTGAACTTTACATTCAAAGTCTCCTCCACTGCCTTGGTCCGTGTATTGAACACTTTGTAGGCCTTGGCAGTGGTTGAGTATCCCAAATGATAACCACAATCAATTTTGGCTGCAAATTTTGAAATGGAGTCTTTTAAGTTCAAAATAAAGCATGGGCAGCCAAACACTTTGAAATATGAAATCAGTGGTTTGATTTTATACAGAATTTCATAAGCAGTCTTTTTGTGCCTAGGGTTTATTAAAACTCTGTTCTGGACATAGCAAGCAGTGTTTACTGCCTCAGCCCAGAAAGTTAGTGGCAAACCTGAATCTGCAAGCATGGTTCTGGCAGCCTCAATCAGAGTTTTGTTCTTCCTTTCCACTACCCCATTCTGCTATGGTGTTCTAGGGATGCTGTACTGCCTTACAATCCCTTTCTTCACACAGAAGGCATCCAACTCCTTATTTTTAAATTCTGTGCCATTGTCACTCCTAAAGCTTTTCACTGGAAGGTCAAATTGCTTTTCAACCTGTGTTACAAAGTCTTGCAAAATGCCTGTAGTCTCATCTTTTGAGTGTAAAAAGAAAGTCCATGTAAACCTAGAAAATTCATCAACAATAACCAAACAATATCTTTTCTTTTTGAGGCTCATGACTTGAACTGGGCCAAACAAATCCATGTGTAGCATTTGCAAACACTGGGTTGTTTTGGACTCTTCAATGGACTTGTAAGAACTTTTATGTTGTTTTCCTTTTAAACAGGAAATGCAATGTTCAGGACATGAAAACAATTTTTGTGGTAGGCCTCTCACCAAACCATTTTTTGAAATTTCTGTGATTGTCTTAAGATTTGTGTGCCCCATCCTTCTGTGCCAAAGTTCTGTCTCTATGTTAGAGGCAGCTGAGAACAGACAGGCATCAGCTCTGGGACACTCTTTTGACATGTCAACAACATAAACATTGCCACTTCTTTGAGCAACAAGTTTAGTTTGACCAGTTTTGATTATTGCTTCAATCTTTTTGACCATTTCTGTTCCAACAATCCTACAACAATCTTTTGTGAAGAATGACCCAAATCCCTTGTCACTCATTTGGGACATACTCATAAGGTTGAATTTTAGATTGTCTATTAGATTGACATTTTCAAATTTTACATTTCCAGATTGCACTGTACCAGACCCCAGAACCTTCCCTTTACTATTATTCCCAAAGGATATATCACCCCCTCCATGGATTTTAAAGTCTTTGAGGAGGGCTTTACATCCTGTCATGTGCCTAGAGCCTCCACTATCTACATACCAAAGACTATCAAAGCATGCAGAAGCTCCCTACACATGTAGTAAAAGGATTAGTTCATTAAGGTCTCCAAAGCCAACAAGGCTTTGGATGGGGTCTCAACAGTGTCTGGGATGGATGCAGAGTGATGGACAGTAGTTAGGTCAGGGGTTTGGACTGTTTTAGGATAGTGTTTCTCTAACCACTGTTGTGGGTCCTGACCAATCACCTGCTGGTAACCAAAAGGATGCATGTTCACTCTGGGTTTAGAGGGCTTTTTGTAGGCCTCATAAACGTGTGGAATCCTTTGGTAAGACTGTTTTTCCTTGCTTTTTCTGAATTGATTAGCAGGGGGTGCATCAGTAACCTGAACATCTCTTTTGACAGATGTTTGGTTCAGCTGTTTTGTGACAGCTGTTTGAACTGGCACAAACAGTGGTTGTTTCTTGGTGAACTGGACAGATGATGATGAAGATGATGGACTCAAGGATGTTTTAGCCATCTACTCATTCTTTTTCACATCAAAGTTTTTGAGATACACACATGCTTGAGTTTTGTGGTTTGTTTTACCACAAACAATGCAACTGTCTGCTGAAACAATGACACTTGTTCTGTTTAAATCATAAGCTTTCAAGTGGAAACAATCTTTTGTTAGATGATTCCTTTTCTCACAGAATTCACAAAACAAGTTATCAATTTTTTCTTTCATCTTTCTCTTTTCAGACTCCTTTGCAGTAGAGGTTTTAACCACTGCTGGGATGTCCTTGAGAGGTATGACTTTAGCTTTTGGAGCTTTAACACCATCAGTTGATGTAAAGTCCATTGGCTTGAAATTTTCAAGAATATCACACTCGTCAGACCAAGTGGGTTTAAACTGATATTTTTCAAGTTCTTCAAAAGTAGAGGAACTCCTTGTTCTGCCAAGTGTGATTTTGTTACCAAGTTTGTCAGTGATTTTCACTTCTTGGCCCTTCTTGTTTGTGGGGATGAACTCAGTGGTTACATCAGTGTTTTCAATAGTGTTTTGAACAGATTTTTCACAAGTAATGCATTCATCATCATATTTTCTATACCCAACCCCAAATTTCACATTACTTTCAATCTGTTTAGCAAGCATCACCTCATATCCTCTGCAGGATTCCACCCATCTTTCACAAGTAATCTGGGTGGATTCCAACTCCTTTTTGCAAACTTGGTATTTTTCTACCATAGTTTGAAGTTGGGTTTTGGTTATGCTTTGCTCTTCTTTCAGACAGCTGATCTCTTTTTCCTTTTCAGTCAATTTGTTTTTAAGTTCTTTTAAAGACTTTTCAAATTTAACCTCATCAGTCAAGATTTTATCCCGAAGGTTTTCATTCACCTCTTTGATGTTAGCAAAAGAAATTATGCAGTTGTCAGAACACAGTTTTTCAAGAACTTGAGGAGATACCTTGGCAGCTACCATCATTGCACAATCACATTGATGATCTTCTTCATCATCAGCTTTCACCTTCTTTTCACCAGCCTTATCTTCCTTCTCTTCTTCTTTGTCCTCTTCGGACCATGGATCTGTCATTGGTTCAATCAGGGTACCTGAACTTTCTCCCAACAGTAGTTCACCAGCCACAACAGTAACCACTGCTTCAGTCCCCTCATCCACTGTTTCAAGGCTCAGCTGTTCCTCCTCAGTTTCAATCCCCTCATGTATTGACTCTAATGCCATCAAACAAAATTCATTATGAGAAGAATCATTAGAAGCATAGAGTGCAAAATTTTCATCACTAAGATCTTCAGGCATACTGCTCCAGTCAACAAACCCTTGAGTGAAAAAACTTTGTTGATCTGGTTGTACTGCTGCTGGAGCAGTGGTTTGAGGTGCAGGTTGCACTTGTGCCTGGGGAACAGGGGTTTGAACATATTGGATCTGTGGAACAGTAGTTTGGACATAATCTACTGGCACAGGGGCAGCAGCATAGTGAGCAGTGTTCACTTGAGCTGCTGGGGTATACTGGGCATAGTGCACAGTGCTTTGGTTTTGAGGTCTAGGATTTGAGCTAGGATGAGTAATTATGGGACCAGCAGTTTGACTCCTACATTCCCTAGCGAAATGTCCCAACCTATTACACTTGTAGCACTTGATTTTCGATTTATCCAACCCAACCCTTAGATTCCCATGCAAACCTGGGAATTTTCGCCCTGTTCTTTTGTAAAATTTGCTAGTTCTAACACTTAGCAAAGCCAGTTGGTGCAGGATTTCCATTTCCTCTAAGTCAGTGGGATCGAAATGTTGTAAATCATTGAGTTCAAAGCTTACATTATCTGACATCTGGTTTTCGTTTGCAGTGAATGCATAACTTGCAGAGTGAGGATCAGGGTTGTTAAAATTTGCACCAGCAGTTATGTCAATGAAGTGATCATAACCCTGATCCTTACCACTGCTCCCAGATTCTTCTTGACCCAGAAGAGCAGTATTACCGAAAGTGTAATCATCAGTAACTTTTCCTGACTCTTGTAACCTCCTTTTTCTGGTTCAACTCCCTTTCGTAGGTCAGGAGTCGACCGTGGAGTTGGGTCAAGGTCAGATCCTTGAACTCAGGTGAGTTTCGGGTGACAAAAGCTATGGTGTCCCATTTTTCTGGCAGTGACCTGAGGAACCTGCTATTTTGAGTTGAGTTTGTAAAAGTGGTGTTAACAAGCCTCAGTTCACTGATGAGACAACTGAAACGCTCAAATTGTTGCGTTAGTGATTCACCTTTAACGTAACAAAATGTTTCATACTGTTGGTTCAAGATTTCCCTATTGTTTTCTATGACTTCTTCAGTTTCCCCAAACTGTTCCTTAAGTGCGTCCCATAATTCTTTGGCGCTGTTACAGTGTAACAGTCCAGCATATATCTCATTGGGCAGCGCTGATGCTATGATGCTAAACGCTTTAGCATCTAGTTCGATCTTTTGAAAGTCGGTTTCGGTATAATTTTCAACTGGTTTTGGAACGAACTTTTTAGCATCTTCAGCGCTTGGCACTGAAGGAACATGGGGACCATAAATGACAGACCTCCAACAACCTGTGCTTTGTTGAGCGAGGATGTGACCCATCCTCCTCTGCAAGATGTTGTACTCATTTCTTTTTAGCATAGGTGGTTTAAAAAGTGAGCCGATGTTGTTTTTGTCATCTTGAGATTGTGACGTCATTCTTGTTGTTTTACAGACACTGAGAAATCAACTTTAATGGTGATTAATCCTTGCTCTGTTTTTCAACGGACGAACAAACGATCAGTATCAACTATTATGAGCCGAACTATTTATGTCAAAATGATTGTTAAATCAAATTTGACTGTCCAGGCTCTGATACCAATTGTTGGATCTGAGTTTGTTTCTGATTGTATTTTCGTTTGAGATTAAGATGGAAATGAAAGAGTTGTGCAGCGGAATTAATATGAAAACAAACTTTGCATACAATCAAATGAGAGTATTGCTTTGATCAAGACATTTTCAACAAGAAATCGAATGATTGAATTAACTTTCAACATCGATTACAAGTAATGCTTGAATACAAACTCCCCCTCAGCCAGAGCTCAGCGTTTGTTCGTGCAAAGAAGACGGTATTGCAAGAGCTAATAGAACAGTACAAAGTACTGAACTATTTATAGGCACTAGCAAACCACTGAGCATCTAAACTGACGTCACCATGAAAGTGACATCTAACCTCCTAACAAACTCTAACCTCTGATCTATACAAACACTGATGTACTAACTACTGCTATTACAATTCATTACATAAAAGACTCTTAAACAGCTACTGCATCCTTCCGCTGCTGTGAACCCAGCAGTGCTTGTCCGGATCAGCAGTACTAGACTCAAGGCAGTAGATTGAATCAGCAAAGCTTTGGTCTTCCATCAGTCTTTGACATCCGCCAGTAGATGCAAGGCAGCAGTTGTAGGTCAGCACTTAGTAAGATCAGCAGATAGGAGGTCAGCATATATGAAACCACTTTCAAGGGGAGAGATTTGTATGTAAACATCTGCTTATTCTGGATCCACTGTTCTGATCCAGTTTTGGCTTTAATTATCTGTTCCTCTGATAGGGTTCAATCCCAACATGTTCTCCGGGCCATCTTTCAGTTTTTGACAACCATAGTCCCTGTAGTTTGGTTTAATAAATGTTTTAAAGTATTTTTTGTATAATTAATATATAATTAGGTATTAATCATGAACAAAAGCATAGATTGTGTATTGTAAATATGTAATTAAGTATTTGTATGTTTAAAGAGTATAAAAGCATGTATTTATTATAGTTGTGTGTAAAATAAGTACGAGTTTGTACATGTATATAATTTGAATGCGAAACAAGTATGCTTAATCAAAATATAATTCACATAAAAAGATCAAGTTTTATTACGATCAAAGCCTCGGTTTACGATGATTTGAAACGAAATACGATTACAAGAGGATACAAGTTTCCAAAAATAGAAGTACAAGACAACTTTCTAAATAAGGAAAGTTCTAAAAAGCGAGGCGTTACAATCCAATAGACCTGATCATGCTGAAAAAGACCTTTGATGAAGAAAAAGGAAACACAGGGGTTATAAGGAGAGCCCTTGATAGCCTCTCAAAAGCTGGAAGGAAGCTATTTACTCGAATAGCTTTAACTGATTTGATATTTGCATTAATTACGACTATGTAATTAACAAAAAGTCGCTCATGCCCCCTCCTGACACAACAATCCCAATAGAACAACAAAAAGAAGCCAGAACAGGAGTTAATTTTGAAAATCGAGAACTTTCTGTTGTTTTCAAGGATCACGAGGAAAAGAAGGCTCTTTTTAGAGTTGATGAAATATGCAAGTGATGTGCTTAAAATACAACATATAAATTATATCAAATACGGCATAAAATCAACCCTTTTTCAGTACAAATGTTGGAAAAAGCGTGTGTTTCTGTTCCTTTTTAATTTTCAGGTTCAAAAGAGCTTAAATGTGCAAAAGGAGCACAAAGACAGCATAAACCAACATAAATGTAAAGAAGGAGGAATTGACGCAACTCGCCAAGCCCCAATCCACATCCAACCCACAAAATAGCAAGAACAGAAGAATTGACACGGGGTCGTTTCAACCAGACATGGGCCGTGTCCGAAGGTGGATGCTGTGCAAAAGAAAAGACAACTGTAAAAGACAAAACTGGCAGCCAACACGGGGCATGGTCAACTCAAAGATTTTCAGAATCTATGATAGTACAGCAAGTACTTTGGCCAGGGGCCGTGTCGTTGACACACGGGGTCGTGTTAATACAAGAACTAACAAGCAGTTAATGAGGAAGAGAGAGAGAAATGACCATGGGGCCGTGCCAGGCGGGCACAGGCCGTGGTGGAGCTTCTAATTTCAGCTATAAATAGAAGTACTTGGTTCCACTTCAAACCATCCCTTGGCAAACCAGTTCTCTCTCACTTGCCACCACTCCACCACCACTACAACACTATCATCCACCACCACCATCCATTTTCCATCTTTTAGAGTGTGTGTGTAGTCTCGGGATCCAAGATTGATAGTAAGAATATTTGTAAAACAAAGGCCATGCTTGGCTCAATTCTTACATCACTTGGTGAAGACATATCTTTTATGTATTTCTTTTATGATTTCCAATCTTTGGTATCTTTTTAATTGGGTATGTATTAATGATTTTAATAATTAGTTTTTTATATTGAAGGCGAATTTACATAACAATCTTCATATGTCGTTTACGGTCTATATATAGCACGTTAACTACTTGGAAGGAGGTTAGAAGGGTGGTTGGGTAATTCTATGTCTCGTTCAGTGTATAGATCCTGCGAGAACCTGGTTTAAGTTTAGTACTACTCCATGGATTGGCCGGGAATGACCAACCTAATTGAGAGTAAGAAACCGCTTGAGCTCCTTATTCATAAACTACTATTAAAACTTTAAACCAACCTCGCGAGGAATGTATCCCTAGTGACTCAGACCAACGGGTTGAGGGTGACCGTTGCCTGGAAGGGGGGCCACCACTTTTGCATTACTAACTTACTTAATTATCTTTCAATATTCCGACCTAGTGGGATTGTATCCTTGCTGACTCAAACCACTAGGTTGAGGGTAACGTCGCCTTCACAAGAGGGGCCTACTACTATAACTAAGATAATCTCTTAAAATGCCCAAAGTGCGGAAATCATCAAAAGCGTACATGAAAGATAAGTCGGATCCAAGTGATTCTTTCTTATCTATCTGTTTTTAATTTTATTTTATTTTATTTTTCTATTTTTATTAGTTTAATATTTTTTTCTCAATGTTTGGTTCGATTAGACGTTGACGATAAGCCGGTACTAAAAGCTCTTGTGTCCTTGGACGACCTCGGTATCTTGCCATCACTATACTACGTCCGCGATGGGTGCACTTGCCCTAGCGTGTGTGTAGAGTGATAGTAGAATATCATGTTTTATAAATTTAAAACTTGAAATCGGCGAATAAAAAGATCTAAAAACATAACTAAAAATATACGCACCCGCACGCACGTCAAGTTTTTGGCGTCGTTGCCGTGACACAAGAATTTTAAGAAAGCTTAAAATTAACAGCCTAATCATTTTCTATCTTTTCTTTTCATTTTTCCTCTTTTTTCTCTTAAAATTCCGCTTTCTGCAGATTTAGCACGGGGACATGTGGGATCAACACGGGGTCGTGTTAAATTTGTAGTATCTGAGAGAATCTGTTTTCTTGTTACTGGAACATTGACATGGGACCATGTTAAACTTACAGTATCTAGGAACTTGAAAACAGAAAGCACTCCTGGACAGCATGGGCCGTGCCAGCCACAACACGGGGTCGTGTTACTCTTCTGATCAGGCTTTCTTTTTGTTTTTGATCGCAGAAAATCACGCAATTCTGTATAATTCACAGGAATACAGTTTGGTGCATGACCTCTATCTCCGACAAAGACATAAAAGTACCGCTTGACGAACCCGGGCGCTTTTTAAGAAAATGACTTAAAGCCAAAAACCAACAAAAATCCTCGATCCAAAACCCCCCTATGGCGGATCAACGCTCACCCTCATGGATTACCTACAGCCTACGGTCGGTAATCTTGGAGCCGTTATTAACCCTCCTAATGTCGATGCTAATAACTTTGAGCTTTGACCACACCTTATCTAAATGCTCCAAAATTCTGCCACTTTACATGGCTAGCCGATGAAGGTCCCCATTTACATATTACCAACTTCTTGGAAATATGTGACACCTTCGGGATCAACGGAGCCTCTAGGATGTCGTTCGGATCCGTATGTTCCTTTTTTTCCTCAGAGACCGAGCGAAAGCTTGGTTAAACACCCTCCCAAGTAGGTCCGTACACACTTGGGATGAACTTGCCCAAAATTTTCTCTACAAATATTTCTCTCCTACTAAAACCGCCAAACTCATGACCGAGATTCACACCTACTCTCAAGAAGACGAGGAATCCTTGTACGAGACATGGGAAAGGTTCAAGGAGCTATTAAGGAAATGCCCACATCACGGTCTTGAACGTTGGCAACAAGTGTCCACCTTCTACAACGGACTCTTGCCGCACACAAGGCAAATCCTTGATTCCGGCTCCGGGGGACTCCTTGGGAATCGGCGACCCGAGAAAATTTATAATCAAATTGAAGAACTTGTCAAAACAGTTTTCAATGGCACTCTCCTAGGGGCCCAAAATCTATAGCCCTGGGCACCCACAAAGTGGATGAATCCACTTCTTTGCAAGCCCAAATCGAAGCCTTAACTAATAAAATTAAGAAACTTTAATTGAACAAAACGACTTCGGTTATGGCTTACGAAGGATGCGGCGACCCCCATGAAAACTGTAGTTGTATGAAAGATCTAGAAAATCAAACGGAAGTGGTAAATTACCTAAATAACCGGCCAAGACCACCGGGAGTTCAAAGTAATACTTTCACTCCCGAGTGGCGTAATCATCCCAACTTTAGTTGGAGGAAATCGGGGGGTAATAACCAACAAAATCAAAATCAACGATCTAACTTTCAACAACAACCACGAAATGAGCAACAAGGTTTTCAATCACAACAACAAGGAGGAAGAGAAAGGCTTGAGGATATCATCACTCGCCTCTTCTCCGAATCCGATAAAAGATACTCAGAAAGGTTCTCACAAACTGAAGCAGAAATTAGAAAACAAAGGGCTAGTATCCAAAATATGGAAAAATAATTTAGTCAATTAGCCTAACATTTCGCCGAAAGACCACAAGGAGCCTTACCGAGTAACACCGAAACAAACCCAAAAGCCCAAGTAAATGTAATCAATTTAAGAAGCCGGAAGGTAGGACCCTAGAGTGAGACAACCCCACAACAAACCGACCCAATCCATGCTAAAACACTCACCGATAATAACCAAGAAAATACTCAACCCCAAAACACCGACACAACCAAACCACATCCGGTCCTTTACCCCGGTCGTTTACTTCGGCAAAAGACCGACGAGCAATTTACTAAGTTTGTGAGCTTGCTTAAACAACTCCACATCAATCTTCCTTTTGTAGAAGTCCTCACTCAAATGCCAAAATATTCCAAGTTCATGAGATACTTCCTCATTCACAAAAGAAAGATTGAAACCATCCAACAAGTCACCCTTAGTGAAGAATGCTCGGCGGCACTCCTAAACAAGCTCCCCCAAAAGAGGATTGATCCAGGAAGTTTCACCATTCCTTGATCTATTGGTGAATTGCCAATAAGCAATGCACTAGCCGACTTAGGGGCTAGCATTAATTTAATGTCGGCCTCTATGTTCCACCGACTAGGATTGGGTAAGCCCCATCTGACAAAGATGAGCATACAACTTGCGGATAGATCGGTAAAGTACCCTCAAGGTGTCATAGAAAACTTATTGGTAAAGGTAGGATAATTTATTTTTCCAGCCGACTTTGTTATACTAGACACGGAAGAAGACACCAAAATCCCGCTCATACTAGGACGACCCTTACTTGCCACCGCACGAGCTATGGTGGACATGAGTGACGGACAACTAACGTTGAGGGTTGGACAATGAGCGGAGGATGATCCGGTCAAATACCTCAACGCGATTGACTCAAGCTTAGATGACACATTGCAACGATACAACTCGAGATGTGAGTCATCCCGCGCGGGTAACATTTGACCGGCTTTGTCTCTAGCTAAGGACCCTTATAAATGTGGCTCACCATGGAGGCATTCTATGGACTATCCATTAGGTTAGTAGTTTAATCTTAGTTTAAATTTAGTTTAATCTTAGTTTAATATCTAGTTTAATGTTTTCTTTTGAGTATTTAGCTTTGTAGGAGTAAGATACGCTCAACAGAGGAAGATGGATGATGAAAAATGGAACCCATGCCCGTAAATCAGAGGCCTCCCGACTCATTAACTGCAAAATAGTGGCTTCGGCATAGGGCCGTGCTCACCCAGCACGCCCCTGTGCTCAACTTACTGTTGTCAAAAATGATGTTGGTCAGGGTTTAGAAAAATAAATGTCACTTGATCGGGTGGCTGTTTGATCGGATGGCTATCCGATCGGACTGCCACTCGATTGTCTTATCCTTGTCTCGTTCCTAAACTTGCAAAATTTCTAAGTTTCTGGTCAACATCAACGACGTGGTACGTATTGAGAAAACGGTAAGCACATCAATGTACAGCCGATCTGATCGGATGGGAATCACCCCAGTCCATTCAATCATCAGTTCATGATGATATTTATGTCAGAATCCGTACTCCGGTTGTCTTCTCCGGTAACAATCCCTTTCCAAGCCGACTCCAGACTAATAATCAAGTCTACAGTCCGTTTAGATCCAGATCTCACCGTTTATGTAAAAATTCAAGAAAAGATGAAGAGAAACATAGGTTTTAGCTTGAAAAGTTTAGATTTAGTGTAGAACGCACGAAATTCCTTAGATCTGAGCTAGATCTTGGCTGGAATGACATCACGCAACAGTTTGGTACAAACTACCATGATGACATCACCTTCAAGAGCTCAAACCTTAGGGATTTCACGGTGAAAAGTGAGATTTCAAAGGAGAATCTCGTAGAGAATGATGTGTAGATCAAGAATGTATAAGAATCTAGGGTAAAACGTACCGAAATCGCTGAGAAATCGAAGAAAAGTGGAGTGCGTGCGTCTGGTCGAGTGAGGCAATCACATCAGTGAGAAGGGTGATGTGACAGGCCTATTTATAGTGTGAGAAGGAGTGAAGGTGGTGTGCACTCGGATCGGATGGTGACTCGATTGAGTGGCCATCCGATTGGATGGCTATCCGATCGGATGGTCATCCGATCGGATTAGATGGTCATCCGATCGGATTACCATTCGGTCAATCCCATCTTTCCGTTTTACCGTCTTTAATTCGATTTGCAAGTTAGATTAAGCGTTGCGTATTATTGGGTAATAGTATAACTAGGTCGTAGCAATAACACAAAAGTTCTCAAAGTTTCATAGTTTCCGCCAGTGACCGGACTCCAGTCCCTCGTTCAACTAAGCCTCAAGTTTCACGAGCCTCAAGAGTCAAGCACCAAAGTATCAAGAGTCATAGAATCAAGTCTCATAGAATCATAGTATCATAGTGAAGAAACACTAGATAAATGACCGGAATCAAATTATCTAGGGGGTTTGGATCTGCATAAAGGGGGTTGTTTCTCTCGTTTGATTCGATGTGATTGACCTTCTTCTCCGATAAACTCTGCAAAACAAAACACTGTTAGCCTCGCTAAGGGGAGAAGGGGGTTCTCTCCTTGACCCGACTCCGGCGTGAGAATAAGTAGGTGTTTATGAAGAAGAAGAAGAAGAAGAAGAAGAAGTATTGACGAAGTGTGTGTAACTTGGAGTTCATACCTGAGTTATCCTCATATTTATAACCGAGAGTTCTTGGGCGGGAAAACTTGTTGATGAAATATTTACGGAAGATGCTAACCCCGTAAGCGGTTACATTTCCTTCCGTTAATCTCCTCGATCAGACGTGAGTGCACACAGATCGTTGTCTGGATCTATGGCTAGGGAATTGCCACGTGGAAAGTGGGAAAGTGGAGGTTTTCCTCCAATTCCATGCCATCTTTATGTTTTCAGGGAGGCCTGATATGAGGACACGTGGCCAGGCGGTTACAACCGTCTAGTGGTGCACGATTGAGCCCTTCTAGAATATTATTGCCATAATCTGATGTGATTCCTTACCGTGTGGTGTCGGCTGAATAAATAATTCCCAAGTCTGGGTATTACCAAGCGGAAATGCCCAACTTAGGATTTTCATCCTTTGTTTATGGAGGAAAGCGCAAGGATTTATGATTTTCCTTTCGGCGCGCAAGTGTTACCTGCTATCTGTTTTTTAAGCCTTTTTTGTAGAACCAGTGCGCGGCCGCGCAAGGTAAAAAGGGGCTTAAAAGTGAGGTTGTGGTATGGTCCCAAGTATTTATCACGAGGTTTTTAGGACCTTACCCCTTCAAGTCCCCCCAGTCTAGTGTTTCTCTCATGCAAATAAGTGGAGCACTGGACTATTACGAGGGAAATGCTTTGTGGTGCGAAAGTAGGGATTCTTCTATAAGAAGATTTACTTTGTTTATTATGGTGATTTGGAAATCTTTGACTTTGGGTAAGATAAACAGTTTGCAAGAAAAGGCTTTCATCCCTTTGTTTATTCTGAACTGTTGCAATCTGGGGTGGAGAGGTTTATGTAATTATGAGTTGACGATGGCTGACGTCATTCCTCATAATTTGTGCTGACCCTTCGTCTTCTATCCTGACTGTAGCTCTTGGGGATTCGTGTGGACCCTGTCAGAGGGTTTTAAATGGGATGTGATACTTTGCAGTGGCAGCGCCGTTGAGATGGCAGTTGATTTGATATTTAATCATCATGGCTCTTATCTCGATGGTACCGCTTGTCCTTTTTGTCCTATATATTCATTTTAGTTGTGATGTCTCTCTCTAATTTGGGAAAAATGGAGAACAGGCCACCGATTCGATGGAGGTGACTTTCTAACATGTTGCGTGTGCTCGATGCTGCTGACGGTTTATTATTTCTCTCCAATCTGGTGACTGAGGTTTCTGTTAGGGATGACAGTGTTGAGTATGCCAATCATCGGGAAGCATCAGAGAACTGTCTTCGTATTCGTCTTGCCGACGATAATAATGGTGGAGTCACCCGGTTATCGGCACATCTTGTGACTCGGTGTTTTCCGGTTGACCGGAGGGGAAGTTCGTTGATTACTTACCAACGACGTCGCCGTACTGCTGCTCCAGTCGTTGTTCCGTTTGTTGCTCCGGTTGCTGCTCCGACTGCTGATGTTCCGATTGTTGTTGAAGTTGAGGACGAGGGTGTTAATCCCTGGATTGTTGACCCCCGTCCTTTTTCGGAGTATGGAGAGGTTCTTCATACTCCATATGGGGTATTGGACCAGCTCTCCTAGTTTGTTTGATTTGTAACTAGTACTCTTCTTTTTTTTTTGAAGAAACACTGCTGTGTTTCTTTGTGAATAGCTGTCTGCAGTGTCATTGTTACACTTAATGATATTTTTTTTATGCATTGTCATGCATGTATGTTTTGGTGGTTTGCTGACTTGTGTTTGGATTACAATATGTTGCATATGTTTAATTGCTTTTAGTAGGTAGAGCGAATGAGAATGGTATTCTGCTCATGTGTGAACGTTTGTCTAAAAGGCGCGCGAGTTTTGCCTTTTTTAGACTGTTCATGATGTGTACAATGTCTACCATATTGTTTTCGCGTAAACCAAAAGAATTATATGCAATTTGTAATAAACAATGACATGTGTAAGGATAACTTTTGTATTAATAAAGCGCAGGTTTAATAATACAAAGTGTAAAATGCAATTTCAAATTTTTCAGAAATGGCTTCATCACCTTGATCTTTGCATTCGAGTTTAGCTCTAATCTTTGCTTGCCTTGCTTTCATCTCGAGATATTCATCCATGTCTTCTGGGACTACGAAGCCTATGAGAGAAGGAAATCTTCTTTTTGAAGGATCATCCTCGGTGTAAAATTGTTTCATCTCATTTTTCACAGCTTCTAGTTCCAGTGGATATTTAGCAGCAACAGGATCATATTTTTCATCAGTTGGCTGAGTAGTTTCTCTTTTTCTTTTGTGAAGCTTTATGGGTGGAGGTACTTTTGGTTGTGATGTAGGAATGATGAGAGCAGTGGTGAATGGTTGACAAACAGCCGTTGAAACAACTGGTGTTTCAACCTCTGTTGTCATTACAACTACTGATGTGTCAGTAGATGTCTTCTGCTTTTGAGCAGGAGTTGAAGTTGGTGAAGTTGTTTTTGGTGGTGGTGATGGAGAATCATCAGGTATGAAGATCCTTCTCCTTTTTATTGTAGGAGAGGCTGATGATGTCTTGAGTGGATCAGTGATGGTGGTTTGAGAAGTGGAAAGTGTCTGACAAACAGTTGTTGAAACAACTGGTGTTTCAACCACTGTTGCCATTACAACAGATGTTGAAACATGTGTTGTCTTTTGCTTTATAACAGGAGGTAATGATGATGATGGTAGGGCAGTGGTTGTGGTAGTGTGTGATGAAGTGGCGTGTGTTGTAGAGATGGCAGCTGTTTGGCTAGCAGTTTTTGAAACCACTGTTGTATCAGCTGTTTGGATGGAAGTATGAGATTTTGTGGTTTGAGGTTTTGAACCTTTTGGAAGAGATTTAGATGTTTGTTTTTCTTGTTCTGGTTCAACATACAGGCCATCTTCAATTCCCTTTTTCTTCAACTACTTGATATTATCCCCCTTTTTTGGCATTATCTGCAAGGGGTTTATCCATGAAGAGGATAGTAGATGGAGCTTTTCCAGTGGTGCTTTGGATGCTGGCCTTTATGGCTTTAATGTCTGCTTGAGTATCTTTGAATCTTGATTCCACCATGTTTGTCAGCATTTGTACATGTATAGCATGCTGCTGAGCAGCCGTTTGTTTTTGCTTTTCAAGCAGGGGTTGGAATAAGTTCCACAACTCATTTGAAGCAGGTGCAGGTTGTGCAGGTGTTTGAGCAGGAACGGCAATGGATTGGGCTTTTTGAGCGTTTAACAGTTGTTGCACCATATCCTTTATTTCAGCAACCGATGTTTCAAGTTTTTCAACTCTGCCCGTCAATTCCTGATATTTTGAATCATCACCCACTTTAATGGGATCATCTGATTCCCCACCAACAGTGGTTGTATCAATGTGTGACTTTGGAACTGAATCCCAAAAATCACTCATTGATGCCCCTTGTTCTTGGTACTGGGGACTTCTTTCTTCAGCACTTGATAATCCTTTGATGGTACCAGTGGTTAAGACAAACTCACTGGTGGTTACCGAAGGTGCTATAGAAGAAATTGCCTTCAAAGGAGTCTTATTAATGAAACAACTGTCCATATGTAGATCTGTTGATCTAACATTTGTAGTTGCTGTTCCACTTGAACTACTGACAGGAGTTACTTGTAACTCCTGCAGTGTAACCTCCTCAGTTGTTGCTGGGATAGCAGAGGTATAAGCATCAGACCCAGTCACTTGTTGGAGTGTACTCTCTTTGATGAGTGATTGAGAGGAACTGGTTTGTGTATGAGCTATATCAACTGCATGCAACAAGGGTAGCATGGATTGTGGTAGTATGATTGGTGAGGGTATGGGAGTTGAAAGAGACATGTCCTTGGGATCAGGACTGAGGAAGATGCATCCGATTGAATCCAGAGCTTCATATTGTGGGGTCCATGTGCTTACAACCTGGTCCTTTTGTGAGGATGCAGGAGGAGTATGAGGCAAATGTGGAGATCTTTGTACCAACTGCTGTGAGGAAGTAGCAGCAGTGGTTTATGGTGACATTTGTGTTGTCACTGGCATTTTCTCTGGGATCTCATCTTCCAGAGTTGCCTTTGTTTTGGGTTTGGGGGGCTTTCTGGATGATTTCTTTTTGGTCTTTTTGGAGATGACAGGTGTGGGTTTCAAAGCAGTGGTTGTGCTGCTATGATTACCTGGAGCAGTGGGCTTAGCAGCAGATGTCTGAGGAGCAGTGGTAACTGCTAAATTCTGCTCGGGCACCTCTGCTTTTGTTTTTATTGGTGCCATCATTCTAGAAAATGTTTCAGTTGTTAACCCTTTTATTTGAAAATAGACACCCTGTTTGAGCAAATTTTCATTTTCTTTTTCAAATTTTTGTTTAAAATAGTAACTTAAAAATCTTGGAAAAAGTAAAAATGATTTGCTATCAACATTTTTTACCAAGTCATTAAAGATCTCCTGGGAATAGTTGTAATTTTCATTCTTTAAAATAGCATAACCCAAACATTGAATCTTTAATGGTATTTCGTTTAAAGGCTGTTGTTTTATTTGAAACACACATCAAAAGTGTGTGAAATAAGAACCATGATGCAGAAGGGAAGTAACCTTTTTGTAAGGTATCTACCTTTGATTGTTCTGCATATCCCCTTTTCAGAAAATCAACTTTCAACTCGTTTTTATCGAAGGAAGTTTTACCTTTCTGATCATCGACTTTGAAGACTTCTGAGATTAATTGCGGAGTAATTTGAATCGCTTTACCCTGTATCGAGGAGTTGATGGCTACTACTTTACCGTCTTGTTTTTCAAGCGTAGCATTTTTCCAGAACTCTCTCTGGGTTTGCAAGTAAATGGGAGCGTCTGCTATCAACAAAGTTTTGTACTTTGATTCAGATATGGTATCGATGATGGAATCGAAGGTGTGGTTGTTTGTGGGTTTTGTGAGTAGACCCAAATAGTTATGAGGGGATTTGTATGGTATTTCAACGGGTTCTTCGGTCGTTTGAGCGACCTCTTTGGAAGATGATGGTGATTTTGGTTTTGATTTTGATTTCGTCATTTTGAAAGAGAAATAAGAAGAACAGAGAATGATTTGGGATGGAGGGTTGATAACTGCTTTGAGAAGAGAATTTCATAATTCAATTCGATAGTGTAAAACCCTGTTTGGGGGTTTTGATCAGGGTTTTATTAAGGGAAAAATGAGTGCTGATGTGGCAGCGGTCACAAAGATCTGAGGGCTAAAAACTGACCACGTGCCAACCTCTGATAAAGTGGATGAAGAGTGGAGGACAGTTGTTTTGAGAACCACTGATGTACCAAGCCTCAGTAGTTACAACGGTAATAATGTGATAACAGTGGATGATTTTTACTATCAGTAGATAGCATATCAGTGGATAAGACACTGATTTTGAACATCAGTGCTTGCCAAGAAATTGAAGGATCAGTGGCTGACTTTCAGCAGTGGACAGAATTTAGGAAACAGATGTTTGAGCAAAACAGTGGTTAATGGTAAGGTAATGGTAATGATTTGAAAGACAAGTATGTCAGCAACTGTTTTGAGAATTTTCATTCAAGGTTTTGCCACATGTCAATTACACATTTTGAAACCTTTATAGAAACCTGACAGTGGTTTAGTACCCCAGATGATGTAGACCCTTTTAGTAAGGCAGCTCATTTTGTGTCATAATATTTGAATTAGAACATGAGTACCCAAGTGTTTTTAGGGTCTATTAACAATCAATCTTTTGCTCAGTGTTAAAACAAACTTGAGTTTGACATGACCTTGACACATGTACCATTTCCTTTTGACCTACTTGAGGATAATATAACCAACAAAAATAAAGGTTATATATCCTGACAGGAGATTGAAACTTTTACTATCAAAAACCAGTAAATTTTCAAAATATATTATTCTTAAAAGGAAAAATGAAGAATGATATATCCTGCTTTATTTGAGAAAATCCTTTTTCAGAAAAAATAAAGGATTTTCTATAAACGACATCAAAAAGGATCTGGTATAATTTTCCACTGAAACTCCTAATCATATCAAACTCAAGCTTATGAGAATGGTCAGTGGTTTGACAACAGTGGTATGAAATTTTAAATACGTTTTGACCACTGTTTGGTACCATTCTCTTGTTGATTGATTGACAACAGAAATGAGGACACATGTTCACAAGAGTTTTTGAAGACCCTGTTATAGACTTTGTTACAATGTGAAGATCCTGAAAATTTGTCTAGTCCTCTTTTAAATTCATTTACTGGGAATACTATTGTAACCTGAACTTTCCTGAACCAATGGTTGCATATATTTGCTTAATGACCACTGTTACCCCAATATTTGACTCTTAAGTGTTTTATGTTTATACTCTTTTCTTCTGACTTCAAAAGTTTTGAGATAAACACACTTCTGAGTTTTTGTGAATTTTCTTTTTCCATTTTTACCCTTCCCATTCATAAGTAATGAAATACTTACTGGGAGGTCTTTATTGAAGAAATACTTAATCCAGAATCATTTTGCAGTAATGCTTTAAGAGAATTGGCCATATTTGTACAAATTTTTGACCAATCTCACATTACTTATGATACGGACTATCCTGTTTTCTTAATGTATTTTAACAGAGCTGATTTGTTCCTTTTAAGGATCTCAACCTGTTTTCAACACATAAGTTCTAATGACTAAATTTTTAATTTCCCTCTTTTTACGTTAGCAAAAACACTAATGTTTTTATGAACATAGGCTTTTGTTAATCTGAGGTTCAACATTAACATCTAATATAGTGACATCACAAGTTTCATAACAACAGTTGAAATCAATTTTGAAAATAAGAAATAATCCCATAGTTTAACAGATATGTTTTCAGATCTAAAAACCATGAGCGTCTTGTGCATGATATCACTTGTTGTGTGAAATTTGTGCGTCTTATGACATCTTGGTTGTTTTACAGAGTATTTGAACAACAGCTTTAAGCGTGATCATGTGTTACTCTGTTTTTCAACTAAATACAACCAACCTTAGTATCAATGAATTTTGAGCTGAACTGTTATGTCAAATTGATTGTTAGATCGAATTTGATTGTCCAAGCTCTTATACCAATTGTTAGGATATGAGGCTCTCATGATTGTGTTTGTTTGTATAATTTGAACAAATCAAATGGAAATGAACAGAGTTTAAGTGCAGCGGAAATGAATAACAAACTTTTGTAAACACAATCAAAGGGAAAATAGTTTGATAAACATTTGCTTCTCATTAAGTTGAAAGATTACAGATCAAAGCAAAAGATTATAATGCAAGCTTACAAACTAAACTCCCCCTCAGCCTGATACTTCAGTGGTTGGTTGCACAAGATGAAAGGATTGAATTGAGGAGAAGAACTCACTCAAAACGATCAAATGTAACAGTACAGAGTACTGCTCCATTTATAGACAATCCAAACCTCTGAGGCATCTCAGCTGACGTCACCATGAAAGCGACGTCTAACAGCCTAACAACCTGTATCTACTGTTCTTATACAAATACTGCTAAACCTAACCACTGACTATATATAAAACAGATGACATACTAAACTACTGCTCTCTCTTTACATCAGTGCTTTCCTCAAGGTTGATCAGTCCTTGAGTGGGCAGTGCTTTGTCATCAGTAGATAGATCCAGCAGTGTTTACATCTTCAGGTCTTAGTCAGCAGTTGAAAGAGTATCAGCAGTTGTATATGGACAGTGGATAGAGAGCCATCAGTTGTTATAATCACTTTCAAGGGGAAAGCTTAATGTAAACAGCTGCTTATTGTGAATCCACTGTTGTGAACCAGTTTTGGCTTTCATTATATGTTCCTCTGGTAGGGTTCAATCCCAACAGTATGTTCGACCATATCTTCTTTAGTTCCACATCTCGGGCAGCTTGTATCCATGATCGGCACCCCTCGTTTACATAAATTATGCTTTACCGCAATCCTATTCCTCTCGTCCCTCCAACAGAAATAGTTTGCCTTCGGCGACACCCAATGATTCCAATTCGGCCACTCTATATCCTCTGAAACATAAGCTTTTGTTATCTCTTCTCTAATTTTCGCTACTGACAAATTTTCTTCAATACTTGTTTTCCATCTCCACACATCATGTTTATCTTTTAGCTTGACTTTGGAAAGATCCTGCATCAAAACAAAATGTTGGGTTCATTCCTCCTCACCATTCGGCCCAATCTTCCACTCCCAGTGCGCCCAATGTGAATTCAGGCCACTGTAGCACACGCAACTTGCCATTGATGCCAATTTGTTTTTTTTTATTTTTTATTTTTTGCTTTTGCAAATATTGTTGGAAATCTAGCTTCAAGAGGTTGATTTCCAAACCAAAAGATAATTTGTTCTTCATTTCCAACCATAGGCACCAAAATTGATCTTAAAGATAGGTTCATATCGCTAAACTCCTTTCCAGATCCCATTATATCTTCCAAATTCCTCGGTCGCTATTGTGCAAGGAAACAATTGAAGCATTCTTCTTTTCACGTGTATTGCTTTAATAACTTTTACCCATGTCGCCAAAGGTTTCTCTTTAATCTTCCACCCTCACTTGACGAGAAGAGTCAAGTTTGCACTACTGATATCCCCATACCTACACCTCCATATTTTCTTGATATCACTTATTTTTTTCCATGCTATCTACCTCATCTTACATCTTCCACCTTTTTTCTCTAAACGAAATCTCTCCTAATGGCTTCGAGGTCATTTATGACCTTTTTAGGCACTTTATATAAAGAGAAATAATAATTTGCAAAGGCACCTAACACCGCTTTCACCAATTCCGTGGTCGACAAACCGTTTACCAATATGGAAGATCGACCCGATTTAATACTTTCTCCCGCCCATTTCCTCCAAAGCAACGTAAAATTCATTGCCTTTAGTTTTGACAATAGAAAACTCCAATTCATCAACTCATACGCCTTTCCTAAATCAACTTTAAAAATAAACATTTCCTTTTTGTTCTTTTCGCCCAAGAAATTATTTCACTCATAATTAACGGTCCATCCAAAATGGATCTCCTAATAATGAAAGCGGATTGTGATGGTCCCACTAACTCCCCCATAACCGGTTTTATACGATGCACAAGGATCTTAGAAATAGCTTTGCACACAACTCCAAGTATTGATATTGGTCTAAAGCCACTTACTATTGTTGTTGGGTCTCGAATTGATGGCCTTTTACCTAGTGAAGTAGATGCATGTGCTTCCCTTTGGTGGTTGAGAATCATCGTGATTCCCCATGAACACATGTTTCAAGCATGAGCCTAAAGAGTTAAATGCCTAGTTGGTTCTTGTGGTTTTCTATTTTTGCAGATTTGGTCCCAAGAGTTCAATAATTATGGAGTTGGGCTTAGTAGTTGTAATTTTTAAACACGGTTGATCCTTATAACTAACCTAAGTTAAATATCTTAGTTAAGTGTGTGTGAAATGACTAATTTACCCCCAAGTTAAAAAAAACAAATAAAAATAAGTGATCCCATCGCACCCTTCTTCTTCCCCACCCCACCACCCACCACCACCGCTTCTTCTACCCAAACCACCATTGAACACCCACCATACAATTACGGTCCTTACTTGAAGATTTTCACTAACAACTAATACAAGTGGCTATAAACATATAAGATATTAACGGTAACTACATCGATATAGAACTTGTGTTTGCAAAGTCCAATTATTGTATTCTATTGTAACAATTCATCTTCATTGATTACAATTATGTGATTTTTGTACACCCACTCCACCACCCTCCTCCACCATCGTACACCCATGGTACACCCACACCACCGTCTCCCCTCCACCACCGTACACCCACACCACAGTCTCCCCTCCACCACCGTATACCTACCCCCACCGTCTCCCCCCACCACCGTACACCCACACCACTATCTCCCCTCCACCACCTCCGATCTTGTTGTGACCACCTCAACACCCTTCATTAAAACCAGCTATCACCACCGAACCTGTTGTGTCATTTCTTAGGGCATGTTTGGCAAAGCTTTTTGAAACAACTTATTGACTTATTGGCTTTTTGGAAAAGTCAGTATGGAGTAACTTATTGGCTTTTTCCCCTCACATACACTCTCATTGCCAAACATCATTTTGGAGCTTATTACTTTTCAAAAAGCCAATAATTCAATAAATTGTTTCAAAAAGCTTAGCCAAACATGCCCTTAGAGAGACACAAAGATGAAAGGGATGGGGAAGGGATAAGGTTTGGTGATGTGTGGTAGGGGTTTTGAGGTAAAGAGAAAGAAAAAGGTGGGATCTATGTTATGTTTTTTAGTTAATTGCCAAAATCGTCCTTGAGGTTTGGACATGTTTGCCATTTTCGTCCAAAGTGACTTTTTTGTACCAAATAGCCCCCCACGTTTGTAACTTTTTGCCGTTAGAAAACAACCGTTTGATGAGGGTTTTTTTTTTTTAAATTTCACAAGTACAGGGCCGGGTTTCAATCCGTGTTCACAATTTTATTTTTATATAAGTTCTTAACATCTTTTTTCTAAGGGGTGCGGTCGGAATTTTCCAAGGGATGCGGATGAAAATTTCCAAGGGGTGCGGACGAAAATTTACAAAGAGTGCGGTAAGTAAATAGGTGAATTATCATACTTATTTTAACCAACATGTGTTATCATCCGTAACCAACTTATTCCTTGACTTAAAGAAACCCAATATAAAGTCTTTAACTTTACACAAAATATGACACAACATAAATGTTATGTCTAAACAGATGAATTAAACTTAAAATCTGAACCCCATTTCACAGCAGTACCCCACAACTCAAAACCTTCAATCCCTCTACAACACCCACCATCACTTTCTTCCAGACCCAATGACAATTTGCTGTCTTCATTGGGTCTCAACATCACAGAAAACATGTACACAAACCAGCAAGAAAACATACCCATCAACAAATAGATCGGTGAGAGGTTTAGAATCAATCTGCCTCCGACCCATTAGAGTTTGACCAGTTATGAACAAAACCCAGAAATAAATTCAACCGCTTTACATAACCCTTTAAAATAAGCAATTATTATATAACATATGCATACACATATACTGAGAGTAATAATGAATATAAAGAATAGAGTTAATTGATCAAGTTGTTTCTAAAGTTACAGTGTCTATTCATGGCTTATTTAATCCTTCAAGCTATGAACAAGGAGTATCGTCAATCAATCAATCAATCAATCATACCCAGTAAAATCCCACAAATAGCAAAGCTATTTGTAGGGTCTGAGGAGGGTGGGATGTAGGCACACCTTACCTCTACCCCTAGGGATAGAGAGGCTGCTTCCAGAGAGACCCTAGGCTCCAAAACACCCAGGAAAGAAATAAATAGAGCATGAGGTGTGTGTATGTGTATGAAGCTACCAATGTAGTATGAGTTGCGAAATAGCGCATGGTAGAACAGAACAAATATGACAACACAAAACAGTCTATACACATAGTTACATATCTACGACCATACACTACACCTAGAAACACAACTGTACAAAACATCCTATACACATAGTTACTTATGTACGACCATACACTACACCTAAAAACACAATTGTACCCTTTCCTAGAAATCCTTAACCTTAATCCTACTTCTCCACGAGCTCCTATCATGGACCATGTTCTCAGAGAGGTGCAATTTTTGCAAATCCTGCCTAATCCGCTCATCCCAAGTAATTTTGGGCCTGCCTCTACTCCTCCTCCCCTCCACCTCGAGGGTTTCAACCACTCTAACTGATTCTATCGTCTGCCTCCTCTTCACATGCCCAAACCATCTCAATCTTCCCTCCTTTATCTTATCTGATATACTAGCTACTTCTAACCTTATTTTTTTGTCCATAATTGTTTTATATAATTCTACAATGTGTTTTACATTTAAATCTTTACTCTTATAAAGTTAGAGTTTCAAAAGAAATTACATTTCAGGCCCTATACTTGTGAAATTTCAAAAAAAAAAACACTCATCAAACAGTTGTTTCTAACCCAGTTAGGCATTTGGATGAAAACGACAAAAAGTTACAAACGTTGGGTGCTGTTTGGTAAAAAAAATCATTTTGGACTAAAATGGCAAACATGCCCAAACTTTAGGGACGATTTTGGCAATTAACTCAATGTTTTTTTTTTGTTTTTTTTTTTTTCAAGGGTAAACTTGACATTTCACACACATTTAGGGGGTGTTTGGCCTGGCTTTTATTTTTTTGGTTTATGTTTATATTTTAAAGTAGCTTATGCTTATTTTCTATCATTTGATAAACTATTTTTAAGTGTTTAGATTAGTTTATGTTCTACAAGTTGATAAGCTCTTTTTAAGTGTCTGTGTTAAGCCTTTTTTTTTATTTAGCTTAATTTTAGTAAAATGACCAAAAAGGGCATGGTTACATATTATCACATTACTTATATTTTATATGTATCTACTTTGTTTTTATGAGTTATACCATCATTTTTGGATAAATTTATATCGAAGATGACATAGAACTTCTACATAAATACATTAATATTCAATAAGCATTCATCTTGGTTTGGTTAGATCTGCTGTAATCATATCTCAAACTCCACTCATCTATAAATCATCTATTCTTTGTGTAATTGTGTCTTCAATTATTTCATTAATGTCATTAGATCCTCAACCATCAATACCATTATTTAGAGTGTAAGATTCTTCTTGCGCCTTGTTAAATCGTTCGATCACATGTATGGATAATGCTGCCCCTACCTCACCCCACAATCACCTCCAACACCACTATCCCTTCCTCACCCCTTTTTATAATTTTATTATTCTGATCGTGTGTATGGATAATGCTCTGAGAATTAGAAGAAGAAATGGAGGAGAGTTATGTGAATAATGGTGTTGGTGGTTGTGGGTCTTCTTCTTCTTCTTCTTCTATTCGTGTGTACGGTTAATGTTTGACTTGGGATCATTGGTTTATGGATTTTGGGGATTTAATAATTTTTTTAAAGGGGGTTTTATTTTATGTCAATGGATCGAAGGATTTTAAATACGTTTAAGATTGTTGTTGATTAAATAATTCTGTTATTGGCCTTTATGTCAATTAATCTAGTTCATAAAAAAAAAAAATTCTGTTATTGGCCTTTATGGTCATATGGAGTATCTTGCATGTGATCCAAATTGTGGCTTTGTGGATTTATGTGATTATTTAATGTGAAAAATTAGGGTTCTTTGTTCTTCATGATTATGTTCTATGAAGTATGAACAAACCGCTCTGTTCTACGATCACTTTCAGCCACCGCCCGCTGCTCTGTTCAGACCCGTCGTCGCTGCAACTCCTTCTCATATCCGTTCCTACTCGTTAACAGGTTTGTTTGATAGTTGATTGCTGAGGTTCTACGAGTGGCTCGTTGTTTCAACAACACGCCGGCATCTTCGAATAATCTGCACCAAATCGAGTGACTCCTGGGTGTAACTTGCTTAGTTTGTCGAGGAGAACAAACCCTCACTGTTCGTTTCTTACGATTCTCACTCGTTTGGAAGGAATCAGAGAACAAAGTGACGAACCCTAAATTTTAAATTTGGGGGTTTTCGTTTTTGGGTTTCCAGAAGTCCAATTTAGGTCCAAGAAAGTGTCTTGGTGGACTCACGGTTGCCGACTTCAGATTTTCCGGTTGTGTTGTCAGATCTTGACAACCTTGTTGCGGTGCTCGGATTCGTGGAAAAAGAAACTTGGAAGCTGCTGTTCGGTTAGGGTTCAACCCAAGAAGGTTGTAAAACCCTAATCTGAACTGCTGAAACCCTTGCTGGGTTTGCTGCCTTGGTGAGATCTTTCCTTGTTATATTTCTGTTCTTCCGTTTTCTGCATTTAGGCATTCTTGTTGCCGGGGTAGTTGGACCGGTTTGATTGATTGGGACACAGGAAGGGTACATCCTGTTGCATTTAGGCATTCTTATTGCTACTGATATATTCTGTGTTTCTTATTTGTTGTTTGGTATATTCTCTTGTTGATTACCACTTGTTTGTTGAGCTGGTATTGTCTGTGAAAATCGCGTCAGGTTTTTTTTTGGGTTGTTATTTCTGCTGTTTACCTGTTGTGGTATCTTATTGTGTGAACTTATCTTATTCTGCTGTTTACCTGCTGTTTACCTGTTGTGCTATCTTATTCTGTTGTTTACCTGTTGTGCTATTGTTTAGGCATTGTTCTTGATCGTATCTGTGATTGTTTGCTTATTGTGTGAACTTATTTATAACGCTCTATTTGATCATTATTTGTTATGTGTGTGCCCTTTTTGGAGTATCGGGTGATTTGTAGCAATCATAGACGGTAGATATCATGATTTTTCATTGAGACCGTGTTTGAGGACGAGGGGTGCAGGGAGGGGAAAAGAAAGGGGGTATAGTTTGCGCGTGGCTTCATGGAATGTAGGGACCCTTAGTAGTAAGTTGTTGGAGATCATAGATACACTAAAAAGACGTAGGGTAGAGATAGCGTGCCTTCAGGAGACTAGGTGGAAGGGACATAAAGGGGATGAGCGAAATGGGTACAAGTTGTTATATTTAGGGTCTGATGGGTAAAGAATGGGGTAGGATTTCTAGTAGATATAAACTTGTATAAAAATGTGGTAGAGGTGATACGACACAACGATAGGATCATGGTGTTGAGATTAGTACTAGGAGAGGAAGTGGTGACAGTTGTTTGCGCATATGCCCCACAAGTGGGATTAGGGGATCAAGAGAAAAGAGATTTTTGGGACTGCCTAGACGGAGTTGTGAGGGCCATACCTAGGGAAGAAAGAATTTTCATAGGAGGCGATTTTAATGGCCATATTGGTAGGCATAGTGATGGTTTTAGTGAGGTTCATGGGGGCTTTGGCTTTGGTGATAGGAATAACCCTGGTAGGGATTTGCTAGAGTTTGCGGTGGCCCACAACCTAGGTATTCTGAATTCTTTCTTTAAGAAGAAAGAATCACAGTTGATTACTTTTAGCAGTTGCGGACGTAACACTCAGATTGACTATATTTTGATGAGGCTAGGAGATCGAAGGTGGTGGAGGGACTGCAAGGTTATACCAGGGGAGACAACAGTGACTCAACACCGTTTATTGGTGGCGGATATAGTCATGAGAGGAAAGCTGACCAAGGGAGAGAGGGTAATGCGACCTAGGGTTAGATGGGGTATGTTAAAGGGCGACAAAATCGAAGTGTTTAGAGATAAGGTCCTCTTATTGACATCGCCTAGAGTAGATGGGGACGCAAACCAAATGTGGGAGGACATGGCAAACACCATTACTAATGTGGCGAAGGAAACGCTAGGGGTTGTAAAAGGAAAGAGGTGTGGCCATAAGGAGTCATGGTGGTGGAATGAGGATGTGCATACTAAAATAAGGATTAAACAAGGGTGCTTTAGGGATCTTTTGAGGTGTACAGTCGAGGAGGAGCAAGCGATTCTAAGGGATAGATATAAAGAGGCGAAGAGAGAGGCGAAGAAGGCAGTGTCAGAGGCAAAGAACGCAGCTTACAAGCAGATGTATGATCGACTGGAAACAAAGGAGGGGGAGCATGACATGTTCAAGATTGCAAAGGCTAGAGAGCGTAGAAAGCAAGACTTAGGAGCAGTGAAGTTTGTAAAGGGAGAGGACGGATGCGTTTTGGTCAAAGAACACGACATTAAGATGAGATGGCAAGTGTACTTCTACAATCTTTTCAATGGCATGAGGGATTACCAACAAGAAATTGAAGAAAATGATGATTCACCTACGCAAAGGCGACTACGGAATAACAGCTACTGTCGACGTATCACACGGGAAGAGGTGAGAACAAACCTTAGAAAGATGGGAAGGGCTAAGGCAGTTGGGCCAGATAACATACCGATTGAGGTATGGAAATGCTTGGGAGAAGAAGGAGTACATTGGCTAACTATTTTATTCAATCTTATTTTCAAATCTGGGAAAATGCCAGACCAATGGAGGAATAGTGTAGTAGTACCTGTGTATAAGAACAAAGGGGACGCCCAATGTTGTGGGAATTATAGAGGGATTAAGTTGCTAGGACACACTATGAAATTATGGGAGAGAATAATTGAGACGAGAATCCGAAGAGAAACTCAAGTCACGGTAAACCAATTTGGTTTTATGCCAGGACGATCGACTACGGAGGCAATACATATTCTAAGGAGATTGATGGAGAAGTATAGGGAGAAGAAACGGGACCTACACATGGTGTTCATTGATCTTGAAAAGGCCTATGACAGTGTGCCACGTGGACTGATTTGGGATAGTTTGGAGAGTAGAGGGGTTTCTGGGAAGTATATAGACTTAATTAGGGATATGTATGTTAGGACTGAGACTAGTGTCCGAGCGCCTGTAGGGGATACTGATTCTTTCCCGGTGGAGGTAGGACTCCACCAAGGGTCCGCTTTGAGCCCTTTTCTATTTGCAGTTATCCTAGATGAGTTGACAAAGTTAATTCAGGGGGCTCTTCCGTGGTGCCTACTCTTTGCAGATGATATTGTGTTAGTTGCTGATAGTAAACAAAGCCTGAATGCGAGGTTAGAAGAGTGGCGAGCAGCTTTAGAGGGAAGAGGTTTAAAGATTAGTCGATCTAAGACTGAGTACTTGTATTGCGACTTTAGTGGAGTAGACAACGATGAGGACATTCAGATCACCATTGACAGTCAAGCGGTCCCGCAGGTGACTAAGTTCAAGTATCTAGGATCGTTTGTCCAGAGGGATGGGGAGATAGATAGTGACGTTGCTCACCGCATCCAGGTCGGATGGTGTAGGTGGAGAGCTGCCACTGGGGTATTGTGCGATAGGAGGTTCCCAACAAAATTGAAAGGGAAATTCTATAGGGTTGCAATTAGACCTGCTATGTTATATGGAACTGAATGTTGGGCCATTAAGGAAGTACAGGCACGCAAGATGGAGGTAGCAGAGATGAGAATGCTAAGATGGATGTGTGGCCACACAAGGTTAGACCGGATAAGAAATGATGTTTTTAGGGAAAGGTTAGAAGTAGCTAGTATATCAGATAAGATAAAGGAGGGAAGATTGAGATGGTTTGGGCATGTGAAGAGGAGGCAGACGATAGAACCGGTTAGAGTGGTTGAAACCCTCGAGGTGGAGGGGAGGAGGAGTAGAGTGTCACACCCCCAAAATCCACACGCGGAGTACCACCGCTGGGAGGCGTGACATGACCAGGATCAAGCCATCAATCATGTCAAACATAGTAATTAAGTGTAAAAGTAGGAAAATGCAATTCATCATGACATGACCGATGTTCATAACCAAACGTTGTTTAAGTAGCGGAAGCATAATAATGAAAACCCAAAGTAAGTTATAAGTTCAAATATCGTCTACGATCCGTATCCCACAACGACCTGCTCCTTCCTGTGCAAGCTCCATATGTACCTAAGGTCCTGCAAGGCATGTAACAGAGAGTCAACAACTAGTTGAGCGAGTTCACAGTGGGTTGTTTAGTAATAATGTTTGTTTCATAAATCGTTTGTTTGATTAGTAACCCATGTATCGTTATCAATTACATCGCGGCCCTCCAGGCATGTTTGCGAAGATTAGTGGGGGTTTCCCATGTATTGTAGACTAGTTATATTTGTATCGCGGCCCTCCAGGCATGTTTGCGAAGATTAAAGTATAGTTCGCGGCCATTCCAGGCATGTTTGCGAAGATCGTTTTAGTATAGTTCGCGGCCATTCCAGGCATGTTTGCGAAGATCGTTTTAGTATAGTTCGCGGCCATTCCAGGCATGTTTGCGAAGATCGTTTTAGTATAGTTCGCGGCCATTCCAGGCATGTTTGCGAAGATTAAAGTATAGTTAAGGTTATTGTCCTACCCAAGGAGGACGAACGTACGTATTCTACCCAAGGAGAATACGCAGGATTAATATTGGCATCCTACCCATGGAGGATGGCGGTACATATCCTACCCAAGGAGAATATGTAGGTTCCTTTTAATTTCTTTAACCCATTCCCAACCACCGGGAATCCCATGCCTTAGAAAGTGTGTGAACTCACCTGAGTTTGCTCGGTATGCTAAGTATGTGCTCAAAGTAAGTCAATCACGTCCTAAAGTACGCACGTAGAGAATAATCAGTTGGTGTTCAAGTTGCTCACGTATAAGCAGGTAGCACGTAATCACAATCATACAAGTCATGTCTAACGTCTAACAGCAGTTAAATATTCCAGTTAACACTTAACAGAATCCATTCAAGTTACAGCACAGCTCGACGAAACACATATACGGCGAAACACATGAGTTGGCGAAACAAGATGTTGACGAAACACATTCTGTTTCGTCGAGGTGTCCCCTGGCGAAACAGAACTTCTGATTCGTCGACTACTCTTGGCGAAACACATTCTGTTTCGCCGAGAGTTCTGTTTCGTCGGACGTCAGTTCCGCAGACAACAGATGCAGCAGTTACGAATATACACAGAACCCTAACCATGCTAGCAGCCGTTAACAGTATCAGAAATCATATGAAGGTCAATGTGCAGAACGAATCATCACAACTCAATCATCCAAGAATCATTGTCTAGCATAAACCCTAGTTTTTGTGTATAACATATAAATTTAACATCCAACAATCATATCATTGAACCCTATCAAGATGCCAACTTGAATTCAGAATCAAATCATATTAACAACATTCAGAACCGAGCATTCGATCATATTCAGTTTCGCATAGAATTACGCATCCGATTAACCATGTATATCGCAATCAAGAACATCATACACATATACTCCTATATAATCCAAAAATCAAGCATATACACAAACATGAATCGAGCTATTACAGAAACATTAAACCGATTAACGAACACACACTAACCGGAATAAGAGAAATACGAATCGATCGCTAAGATATCTTCGGGAACCTCCAACTGCCGTCGCACAGGAGGGAAAGGGGCTCTCTAGGGTTTCTAATTTGATAGCAGATGTAAAACTGATGATATTTCACGTTTTAAACTCGAAATAGCATGTTGGGCCCGAACTGGGCTTCGGTGAAACTGGGCTCGGCGAAACAGCCTGTTTCGTCGAGAAGATTGTTGACGAAACTGACCTGTTTCGTCGAGGTCAAACTTGGCGAATCTCACATGTTTCGTCGAGTTGTTTTATGGTTTATAAGTCTAAGTTTTTCAAACAGTAAGCAAGCTATCATATTACACATAACCATGCAAGTACACTACATTTTTATCATATCACAAAGTGTACAGTTACGAAGTCAAACAGGTCAACTACTAAACAGTCAAAGTCAACGTGCATTAATGCGAATAGAGAATGCCGGAAATTCGAGTTGTCACATTATCCCCAACTTGAAAGAAATTTCGTCCCGAAATTTAGCATGCGGTTACTGAGGAAGCTAATGGTGTGACGTTGTTTACCTGTTTCGTATCGCGGCTCCCCGAGCATGTATGCGAAGATTACTGGTTTTCCTGGGGTGTCACATTATCCCCCCGTTGATTTGGAATTTCGTTCCGAAATTCTGCAGTAGTAGCTTCAGCCTCAGTAGTAGTTGCATTGGTTCCGAATAACTGGGGATATTTGAGTTCCATTTGATCTTCTCGTTCCCAGGTATACTCTGGGCCACGACGGGAGTTCCAACGAACTCGTACAAGAGGGATTCTCGTGTTCTTGAGGACCTTAACATCCCGGTCCGTGATTTCAACAGGTTCCTCGACGAAGTGCAACCGCTCGTCGATAGTGAGTTCCTTTAAGGGAACTATGTGGGTCTCATCTGACATACACTTCTTCAGATTCGACACGTGAAAGATGTTGTGAACTGCACTGAGTTCAGCTGGTAAGTTCAGTCTGTAGGCCACTTTGCCTATTTTCTCAATGACTTCAAATGGTCCAACGTATCGTGGGTTAAGTTTGCCGCGTTTGCCAAAACGAACCACACCCTTCCAGGGTGAAACTTTGAGTAGTGCTCGATCCCCAACTTGGAATTCGAGTAGTTTCCTGTCTTTATCGGCGTGTGCTTTCTGACGGTCGCGTGCGGCCGCCATGCGTTGTCGTATTTGTGCAATCTTTTCTGTAGTATCGACTACCATTTCTGGACCTGTGATTTGACTTTCTCCCACCTCTGCCCAACAGAGAGGTGACTGGCACTTACGCCCGTACAGTGCCTCGAATGGTGCAGCTTAAATGCTGGTGTGGTAGCTGTCGTTGTAAGAAAATTCCACAAGTGGCAGATGTTTTTCCCAACCATTGCCAAATTCAATTACGCACGCCCGAAGCATGTCTTCTAGAGTTTGAATAGTACGCTCAGACTGCCCATCCGTCTGAGGATGATAAGCTGTGCTCATGTCTAATCGAGAGCCAAAAGATTTGTGCATTGCTTGCCACAGTTCTGAAGTAAAGCGTGCATCACGATCAGAGATGATAGAGGTTGGCACCCCGTGCCTTGAAACCATTTCTTTTAAGTAGATGTCTGCTAGGGTAGAGAACTTGTCTGTTTCCTTAATAGCCAGGAAGTGAGCAGACTTTGTGAGTCGATCCACGATCACCCAAATAGTATCATTTCCGCGCTGAGATCTAGGTAAGCCTGTAACAAAATCAATGGAAATTTGCTCCCATTTCCATTGTGGTATCTCAGGTTGTTGAAGTGGACCTGATGGTTTCTGGTATTCGGCTTTGACTCTTGCACAAGTCAGGCACTTGCTAACGTATGTTGCTATGTGGGCCTTCATGCTAGGCCACCAATATGTAGTTCTGAGGTCGTGGTACATCTTATCTGAACCAGGATGTACTGAGTAGCGAGACTTATGAGCTTCATCCATTACAAGTTCGCGTAAATTACCATAGAGTGGGACCCAGATGCGTCCGGTTACATAGTAGGCGCCGTCTGTCCTTGGTTCTAACCGTTGCCTTGAACCGCGTAGAGCTTCAGCCCTGACGTTTTCTGGTTTCAATGCTTCTACCTGAGCATCTCGTATCTGTGAAGGAAGACTAGACTGAATAGTGAGTTGCAATGCTCGTACACGCCTAGGTATGGTATCCTTTCGACTGAGGGCGTCGGCCACCACATTGGCCTTGCCTGGATGGTACTTTATAGCACATTCGTAATCGTTCAGTAACTCGACCCATCGACGTTGTCGCATGTTCAAATCTTTCTGCTTGAAAATATATTCGAGGCTCCTGTGATCGGTGTAGATGGTGCACTTGGTGCCATACAGGTAATGTCGCCATATCTTGAGCGCAAAAACAACAGCTCCAAGCTCTAAATCGTGCGTAGTGTAATTCCGTTCGTGAATCTTAAGTTGGCGCGAAGCATAAGCAATGACTTTATCCCGCTGCATCAACACACATCCAAGACCTTGGATAGATGCATCACAGTAGACTACAAAATCGTCCGTGCCTTCAGGCAATGAGAGGATAGGTGCGCTACAAAGTCTATCCTTTAAGTGCTGAAATGCTGTATCCTGTGTATCACTCCAACGGTAAGCAACACCTTTCTGTGTCAGTAATGTAAGTGGCTGTGCAATCTTTGAGAAGTCTTTGATAAACCGTCTATAATAACCCGCCAATCCCAAGAATTGGCGTATTTCTGTCGGTGTGCGAGGTGCAGGCCAGTTCTTGATCGAATCTACCTTGGATGGATCAACATGTATCCCATCCCTGTTTACCACGTGACCTAGAAAGTGGACTTCACGAAGCCAGAAGTCGCATTTTGAAAACTTAGCGTACAGTTGTTCCGTTCGAAGGAGTTCCAGAATAAGTCGTAAATGTTGCTCATGTTCCTCCCGACTCTTCGAGTAAATCAGAATGTCATCAATGAAAACAATAACAAACTTGTCAAGATAAGGTTTGCACACCCTGTTCATAAGATCCATGAAAACCGCAGGCGCGTTCGTTAGCCCGAATGGCATGACCAAAAACTCATAATGACCGTAGCGAGTTCTGAATGCTGTTTTGGAGACGTCCTCATCCCGGACTCTCAGCTGATGGTATCCTGACCTTAAGTCTATCTTGGAGTAGTAGCTCGACCCTTGCAGCTGGTCGAATAAATCATCTATACGTGGAAGAGGATAACGATTCCTGATCGTCACCTTGTTGAGTTCACGGTAGTCTATATACATCCTGAACGTACCGTCTTTCTTCTTTACGAATAACACTGGAGCTCCCCAAGGCGAAGAGTTAGGACGTATGAAACCCTTTTCCAAGAGTTCTTGTAGTTGCTTAGACGGTTCTTCCAGTTCCGTTGGAGCTAAGCGATAAGGTGCTCGATCTATGGGTGCTGCTCCCGGAGCGAGCTCGATCTGAAATTCGACCACTGGAATATCCCCAATCTTTTTCTCTTTCTTCGATGTATCAGTAACGAGTGCTAAAACAGCTGTGTGGCCGCCCTTTCGTAAACACTTCTGGGCCTTCAAGAAGGGTATGATGCCACTCACGACACCACTCTTGTCGCCTTGAACTTCGAGAGGTTCTTTACCAGAACGGGGAATACGAATGATCTTTTCCTTGCATAGGATCTCTGCTTGTTGTTGGGATAACCAATCCATACCAATGACGATGTCGTAACTATCGCAACGTTGAGGTCATTACTAGTATCACCCTGACCAATCACGAACACTCGACCCCTGGCACCATTGCCGTCGTTATTACCCCCGTTGTCTTCCCTAGTCCCCGTTTCCTTGGTTGTGTTTCTGATTCTGGTTCTGATTCAACCGTGGGCAGTGTCTCTTGAAGTGACCTTCAGCCCCACACTGATAACATCCCTTGTTACCCTGCCGTTGCCGCTGATTCTATAGATCTTGTATCTGTTGTTGTTGGTTCTGGCTTGCAGAACGTGAGTTTCTACCATCCTTGGCTCCATGACCAAGCTTGTCGCATCATTGACAATGATTTCGGTTGCACTGCCCGCTGTGGTGCAAGTTACATCGTTTGCACTTAGGGTGGTTTCCCCTGTATCCACCCTGCCATTGACTGCTGAAAGGTTGCTGACTAGGACTTTGGTTGTCATCGATCTTTCACTGTTGTGCCTGGGACAGAATCGTAGTCGAACCCTTGCTAGAGGTTCCATCCCACTTTCATTTGTTGTCACTGGGAATAGCAGAAGTAGTAGTAGCACTAATACGTCTAGGCAGCTTGTTCTGTTCCACTGCCTGTTCTGTGAGACGATGAGCAAGATGAGTAACATCTTGAATAGTAGCAAGATTAGCAGTCATCACATGACTTTGAATTTCTGGTACTAAGCCTTTGAGGTACCGCTCTCGGTGCGCTTGATGGGAGGTTCCACCATAGTAGGGCACAAAGTTGCCAGCTCGTTAGATCGCTTCGTATACGTCTCTATTTCTGACCCCGTCATCTTCAGGTTAAAGAACTCCACTTCCAGTTTGTGGATGTTATCATAGTTACAGTATTCTAGTTTGATTAGTTTCTTGAATTCGTCCCAAGGGGTGGCATTAGCAGCCGCCAGCCCCCAGCATCGAAACTTGCGCGTCCCACCAAGTTTGCGCAGTGTCTTCGAGACCATCAGTGGCATATTTCACCTTACTAGCCTCGGGTCATTCGCATAATCGAAGTCCGATTCGAGTTCCTCGAACTTAACGGAGGAGTCCAACAGCTCCTTCAGTGTCGTTGAAAGTAGTAGGACGACAGTCCATAAAAAGTCGTGTATATGCATACAGGTAGCTGAGCGTGTTGACTTGTCGTGTGCGTAAGAGTAATCAAAATTGAGCACAGTGTTGAGTTACGAGAGTAGGATCTAAAAATCCTAGAGTAAGTGGCGATGGCAGGTTACACCTCCTGCCTGGGCAGCTGCGAGTGCTGCAGTAACTTGTTCAGTGGTCGAAGCCGCCAACTGGGCTTGAGTTAGGTTAACGCGTCCACACATGATCTTGACATCAAGGAGAACATGTGGGTGAGAGGTTCGCGAATAGTGCGAAGAGAGTGAGCACACAAGTATTCTCAAGCAACAACATATAGTAGGTTCTGTACTCTAAGCATACCGCGAGCAAAGTTCTATGTAGTTCTAGCATGTAGGTAAAGTAACATGAATAGTAGTACCTATGATGTTGAGCCTTGCACGTGGAGCGAAGCGTCGTTGTGGATCGTTGAGAGCACTGTTCTGGTTATAGTCTGGTTTTAACAAAAATCGTTTTCCCTTTATTAAAACCGAGTTCTCTATAACCAATGGCTCTGATACCAATCTGTCACACCCCCAAAATCCACACGCGGAGTACCACCGCTGGGAGGCGTGACATGACCAGGATCAAGCCATCAATCATGTCAAACATAGTAATTAAGTGTAAAAGTAGGAAAATGCAATTCATCATGACATGACCGATGTTCATAACCAAACGTTGTTTAAGTAGCGGAAGCATAATAATGAAAACCCAAAGTAAGTTATAAGTTCAAATATCGTCTACGATCCGTATCCCACAACGACCTGCTCCTTCCTGTGCAAGCTCCATATGTACCTAAGGTCCTGCAAGGCATGTAACAGAGAGTCAACAACTAGTTGAGCGAGTTCACAGTGGGTTGTTTAGTAATAATGTTTGTTTCATAAATCGTTTGTTTGATTAGTAACCCATGTATCGTTATCAATTACATCGCGGCCCTCCAGGCATGTTTGCGAAGATTAGTGGGGGTTTCCCATGTATTGTAGACTAGTTATATTTGTATCGCGGCCCTCCAGGCATGTTTGCGAAGATTAAAGTATAGTTCGCGGCCATTCCAGGCATGTTTGCGAAGATCGTTTTAGTATAGTTCGCGGCCATTCCAGGCATGTTTGCGAAGATCGTTTTAGTATAGTTCGCGGCCATTCCAGGCATGTTTGCGAAGATCGTTTTAGTATAGTTCGCGGCCATTCCAGGCATGTTTGCGAAGATTAAAGTATAGTTAAGGTTGTTGTCCTACCCAAGGAGGACGAACGTACGTATTCTACCCAAGGAGAATACGCAGGATTAATATTGGCATCCTACCCATGGAGGATGGCGGTACATATCCTACCCAAGGAGAATATGTAGGTTCCTTTTAATTTCTTTAACCCATTCCCAACCACCGGGAATCCCATGCCTTAGAAAGTGTGTGAACTCACCTGAGTTTGCTCGGTATGCTAAGTATGTGCTCAAAGTAAGTCAATCACGTCCTAAAGTACGCACGTAGAGAATAATCAGTTGGTGTTCAAGTTGCTCACGTATAAGCAGGTAGCACGTAATCACAATCATACAAGTCATGTCTAACGTCTAACAGCAGTTAAATATTCCAGTTAACACTTAACAGAATCCATTCAAGTTACAGCACAGCTCGACGAAACACATATACGGCGAAACACATGAGTTGGCGAAACAAGATGTTGACGAAACACATTCTGTTTCGTCGAGGTGTCCCCTGGCGAAACAGAACTTCTGATTCGTCGACTACTCTTGGCGAAACACATTCTGTTTCGCCGAGAGTTCTGTTTCGTCGGACGTCAGTTCCGCAGACAACAGATGCAGCAGTTACGAATATACACAGAACCCTAACCATGCTAGCAGCCGTTAACAGTATCAGAAATCATATGAAGGTCAATGTGCAGAACGAATCATCACAACTCAATCATCCAAGAATCATTGTCTAGCATAAACCCTAGTTTTTGTGTATAACATATAAATTTAACATCCAACAATCATATCATTGAACCCTATCAAGATGCCAACTTGAATTCAGAATCAAATCATATTAACAACATTCAGAACCGAGCATTCGATCATATTCAGTTTCGCATAGAATTACGCATCCGATTAACCATGTATATCGCAATCAAGAACATCATACACATATACTCCTATATAATCCAAAAATCAAGCATATACACAAACATGAATCGAGCTATTACAGAAACATTAAACCGATTAACGAACACACACTAACCGGAATAAGAGAAATACGAATCGATCGCTAAGATATCTTCGGGAACCTCCAACTGCCGTCGCACAGGAGGGAAAGGGGCTCTCTAGGGTTTCTAATTTGATAGCAGATGTAAAACTGATGATATTTCACGTTTTAAACTCGAAATAGCATGTTGGGCCCGAACTGGGCTTCGGTGAAACTGGGCTCGGCGAAACAGCCTGTTTCGTCGAGAAGATTGTTGACGAAACTGACCTGTTTCGTCGAGGTCAAACTTGGCGAATCTCACATGTTTCGTCGAGTTGTTTTATGGTTTATAAGTCTAAGTTTTTCAAACAGTAAGCAAGCTATCATATTACACATAACCATGCAAGTACACTACATTTTTATCATATCACAAAGTGTACAGTTACGAAGTCAAACAGGTCAACTACTAAACAGTCAAAGTCAACGTGCATTAATGCGAATAGAGAATGCCGGAAATTCGAGTTGTCACATTATCCCCAACTTGAAAGAAATTTCGTCCCGAAATTTAGCATGCGGTTACTGAGGAAGCTAATGGTGTGACGTTGTTTACCTGTTTCGTATCGCGGCTCCCCGAGCATGTATGCGAAGATTACTGGTTTTCCTGGGGTGTCACATTATCCCCCCGTTGATTTGGAATTTCGTTCCGAAATTCTGCAGTAGTAGCTTCAGCCTCAGTAGTAGTTGCATTGGTTCCGAATAACTGGGGATATTTGAGTTCCATTTGATCTTCTCGTTCCCAGGTATACTCTGGGCCACGACGGGAGTTCCAACGAACTCGTACAAGAGGGATTCTCGTGTTCTTGAGGACCTTAACATCCCGGTCCGTGATTTCAACAGGTTCCTCGACGAAGTGCAACCGCTCGTCGATAGTGAGTTCCTTTAAGGGAACTATGTGGGTCTCATCTGACATACACTTCTTCAGATTCGACACGTGAAAGATGTTGTGAACTGCACTGAGTTCAGCTGGTAAGTTCAGTCTGTAGGCCACTTTGCCTATTTTCTCAATGACTTCAAATGGTCCAACGTATCGTGGGTTAAGTTTGCCGCGTTTGCCAAAACGAACCACACCCTTCCAGGGTGAAACTTTGAGTAGTGCTCGATCCCCAACTTGGAATTCGAGTAGTTTCCTGTCTTTATCGGCGTGTGCTTTCTGACGGTCGCGTGCGGCCGCCATGCGTTGTCGTATTTGTGCAATCTTTTCTGTAGTATCGACTACCATTTCTGGACCTGTGATTTGACTTTCTCCCACCTCTGCCCAACAGAGAGGTGACTGGCACTTACGCCCGTACAGTGCCTCGAATGGTGCAGCTTAAATGCTGGTGTGGTAGCTGTCGTTGTAAGAAAATTCCACAAGTGGCAGATGTTTTTCCCAACCATTGCCAAATTCAATTACGCACGCCCGAAGCATGTCTTCTAGAGTTTGAATAGTACGCTCAGACTGCCCATCCGTCTGAGGATGATAAGCTGTGCTCATGTCTAATCGAGAGCCAAAAGATTTGTGCATTGCTTGCCACAGTTCTGAAGTAAAGCGTGCATCACGATCAGAGATGATAGAGGTTGGCACCCCGTGCCTTGAAACCATTTCTTTTAAGTAGATGTCTGCTAGGGTAGAGAACTTGTCTGTTTCCTTAATAGCCAGGAAGTGAGCAGACTTTGTGAGTCGATCCACGATCACCCAAATAGTATCATTTCCGCGCTGAGATCTAGGTAAGCCTGTAACAAAATCAATGGAAATTTGCTCCCATTTCCATTGTGGTATCTCAGGTTGTTGAAGTGGACCTGATGGTTTCTGGTATTCGGCTTTGACTCTTGCACAAGTCAGGCACTTGCTAACGTATGTTGCTATGTGGGCCTTCATGCTAGGCCACCAATATGTAGTTCTGAGGTCGTGGTACATCTTATCTGAACCAGGATGTACTGAGTAGCGAGACTTATGAGCTTCATCCATTACAAGTTCGCGTAAATTACCATAGAGTGGGACCCAGATGCGTCCGGTTACATAGTATGCGCCGTCTGTCCTTGGTTCTAACCGTTGCCTTGAACCGCGTAGAGCTTCAGCCCTGACGTTTTCTGGTTTCAATGCTTCTACCTGAGCATCTCGTATCTGTGAAGGAAGACTAGACTGAATAGTGAGTTGCAATGCTCGTACACGCCTAGGTATGGTATCCTTTCGACTGAGGGCGTCGGCCACCACATTGGCCTTGCCTGGATGGTACTTTATAGCACATTCGTAATCGTTCAGTAACTCGACCCATCGACGTTGTCGCATGTTCAAATCTTTCTGCTTGAAAATATATTCGAGGCTCCTGTGATCGGTGTAGATGGTGCACTTGGTGCCATACAGGTAATGTCGCCATATCTTGAGCGCAAAAACAACAGCTCCAAGCTCTAAATCGTGCGTAGTGTAATTCCGTTCGTGAATCTTAAGTTGGCGCGAAGCATAAGCAATGACTTTATCCCGCTGCATCAACACACATCCAAGACCTTGGATAGATGCATCACAGTAGACTACAAAATCGTCCGTGCCTTCAGGCAATGAGAGGATAGGTGCGCTACAAAGTCTATCCTTTAAGTGCTGAAATGCTGTATCCTGTGTATCACTCCAACGGTAAGCAACACCTTTCTGTGTCAGTAATGTAAGTGGCTGTGCAATCTTTGAGAAGTCTTTGATAAACCGTCTATAATAACCCGCCAATCCCAAGAATTGGCGTATTTCTGTCGGTGTGCGAGGTGCAGGCCAGTTCTTGATCGAATCTACCTTGGATGGATCAACATGTATCCCATCCCTGTTTACCACGTGACCTAGAAAGTGGACTTCACGAAGCCAGAAGTCGCATTTTGAAAACTTAGCGTACAGTTGTTCCGTTCGAAGGAGTTCCAGAATAAGTCGTAAATGTTGCTCATGTTCCTCCCGACTCTTCGAGTAAATCAGAATGTCATCAATGAAAACAATAACAAACTTGTCAAGATAAGGTTTGCACACCCTGTTCATAAGATCCATGAAAACCGCAGGCGCGTTCGTTAGCCCGAATGGCATGACCAAAAACTCATAATGACCGTAGCGAGTTCTGAATGCTGTTTTGGAGACGTCCTCATCCCGGACTCTCAGCTGATGGTATCCTGACCTTAAGTCTATCTTGGAGTAGTAGCTCGACCCTTGCAGCTGGTCGAATAAATCATCTATACGTGGAAGAGGATAACGATTCCTGATCGTCACCTTGTTGAGTTCACGGTAGTCTATATACATCCTGAACGTACCGTCTTTCTTCTTTACGAATAACACTGGAGCTCCCCAAGGCGAAGAGTTAGGACGTATGAAACCCTTTTCCAAGAGTTCTTGTAGTTGCTTAGACGGTTCTTCCAGTTCCGTTGGAGCTAAGCGATAAGGTGCTCGAGCTATGGGTGCTGCTCCCGGAGCGAGCTCGATCTGAAATTCGACCACTGGAATATCCCCAATCTTTTTCTCTTTCTTCGATGTATCAGTAACGAGTGCTAAAACAGCTGTGTGGCCGCCCTTTCGTAAACACTTCTGGGCCTTCAAGAAGGGTATGATGCCACTCACGACACCACTCTTGTCGCCTTGAACTTCGAGAGGTTCTTTACCAGAACGGGGAATACGAATGATCTTTTCCTTGCATAGGATCTCTGCTTGTTGTTGGGATAACCAATCCATACCAATGACGATGTCGTAACTATCGCAACGTTGAGGTCATTACTAGTATCACCCTGACCAATCACGAACACTCGACCCCTGGCACCATTGCCGTCGTTATTACCCCCGTTGTCTTCCCTAGTCCCCGTTTCCTTGGTTGTGTTTCTGATTCTGGTTCTGATTCAACCGTGGGCAGTGTCTCTTGAAGTGACCTTCAGCCCCACACTGATAACATCCCTTGTTACCCTGTCGTTGCCGCTGATTCTATAGATCTTGTATCTGTTGTTGTTGGTTCTGGCTTGCAGAACGTGAGTTTCTACCATCCTTGGCTCCATGACCAAGCTTGTCGCATCATTGACAATGATTTCGGTTGCACTGCCCGCTGTGGTGCAAGTTACATCGTTTGCACTTAGGGTGGTTTCCCCTGTATCCACCCTGCCATTGACTGCTGAAAGGTTGCTGACTAGGACTTTGGTTGTCATCGATCTTTCACTGTTGTGCCTGGGACAGAATCGTAGTCGAACCCTTGCTAGAGGTTCCATCCCACTTTCATTTGTTGTCACTGGGAATAGCAGAAGTAGTAGTAGCACTAATACGTCTAGGCAGCTTGTTCTGTTCCACTGCCTGTTCTGTGAGACGATGAGCAAGATGAGTAACATCTTGAATAGTAGCAAGATTAGCAGTCATCACATGACTTTGAATTTCTGGTACTAAGCCTTTGAGGTACCGCTCTCGGTGCGCTTGATGGGAGGTTCCACCATAGTAGGGCACAAAGTTGCCAGCTCGTTAGATCGCTTCGTATACGTCTCTATTTCTGACCCCGTCATCTTCAGGTTAAAGAACTCCACTTCCAGTTTGTGGATGTTATCATAGTTACAGTATTCTAGTTTGATTAGTTTCTTGAATTCGTCCCAAGGGGTGGCATTAGCAGCCGCCAGCCCCCAGCATCGAAACTTGCGCGTCCCACCAAGTTTGCGCAGTGTCTTCGAGACCATCAGTGGCATATTTCACCTTACTAGCCTCGGGTCATTCGCATAATCGAAGTCCGATTCGAGTTCCTCGAACTTAACGGAGGAGTCCAACAGCTCCTTCAGTGTCGTTGAAAGTAGTAGGACGACAGTCCATAAAAAGTCGTGTATATGCATACAGGTAGCTGAGCGTGTTGACTTGTCGTGTGCGTAAGAGTAATCAAAATTGAGCACAGTGTTGAGTTACGAGAGTAGGATCTAAAAATCCTAGAGTAAGTGGCGATGGCAGGTTACACCTCCTGCCTGGGCAGCTGCGAGTGCTGCAGTAACTTGTTCAGTGGTCGAAGCCGCCAACTGGGCTTGAGTTAGGTTAACGCGTCCACACATGATCTTGACATCAAGGAGAACATGTGGGTGAGAGGTTCGCGAATAGTGCGAAGAGAGTGAGCACACAAGTATTCTCAAGCAACAACATATAGTAGGTTCTGTACTCTAAGCATACCGCGAGCAAAGTTCTATGTAGTTCTAGCATGTAGGTAAAGTAACATGAATAGTAGTACCTATGATGTTGAGCCTTGCACGTGGAGCGAAGCGTCGTTGTGGATCGTTGAGAGCACTGTTCTGGTTATAGTCTGGTTTTAACAAAAATCGTTTTCCCTTTATTAAAACCGAGTTCTCTATAACCAATGGCTCTGATACCAATCTGTCACACCCCCAAAATCCACACGCGGAGTACCACCGCTGGGAGGCGTGACATGACCAGGATCAAGCCATCAATCATGTCAAACATAGTAATTAAGTGTAAAAGTAGGAAAATGCAATTCATCATGACATGACCGATGTTCATAACCAAACGTTGTTTAAGTAGCGGAAGCATAATAATGAAAACCCAAAGTAAGTTATAAGTTCAAATATCGTCTACGATCCGTATCCCACAACGACCTGCTCCTTCCTGTGCAAGCTCCATATGTACCTAAGGTCCTGCAAGGCATGTAACAGAGAGTCAACAACTAGTTGAGCGAGTTCACAGTGGGTTGTTTAGTAATAATGTTTGTTTCATAAATCGTTTGTTTGATTAGTAACCCATGTATCGTTATCAATTACATCGCGGCCCTCCAGGCATGTTTGCGAAGATTAGTGGGGGTTTCCCATGTATTGTAGACTAGTTATATTTGTATCGCGGCCCTCCAGGCATGTTTGCGAAGATTAAAGTATAGTTCGCGGCCATTCCAGGCATGTTTGCGAAGATCGTTTTAGTATAGTTCGCGGCCATTCCAGGCATGTTTGCGAAGATCGTTTTAGTATAGTTCGCGGCCATTCCAGGCATGTTTGCGAAGATCGTTTTAGTATAGTTCGCGGCCATTCCAGGCATGTTTGCGAAGATTAAAGTATAGTTAAGGTTGTTGTCCTACCCAAGGAGGACGAACGTACGTATTCTACCCAAGGAGAATACGCAGGATTAATATTGGCATCCTACCCATGGAGGATGGCGGTACATATCCTACCCAAGGAGAATATGTAGGTTCCTTTTAATTTCTTTAACCCATTCCCAACCACCGGGAATCCCATGCCTTAGAAAGTGTGTGAACTCACCTGAGTTTGCTCGGTATGCTAAGTATGTGCTCAAAGTAAGTCAATCACGTCCTAAAGTACGCACGTAGAGAATAATCAGTTGGTGTTCAAGTTGCTCACGTATAAGCAGGTAGCACGTAATCACAATCATACAAGTCATGTCTAACGTCTAACAGCAGTTAAATATTCCAGTTAACACTTAACAGAATCCATTCAAGTTACAGCACAGCTCGACGAAACACATATACGGCGAAACACATGAGTTGGCGAAACAAGATGTTGACGAAACACATTCTGTTTCGTCGAGGTGTCCCCTGGCGAAACAGAACTTCTGATTCGTCGACTACTCTTGGCGAAACACATTCTGTTTCGCCGAGAGTTCTGTTTCGTCGGACGTCAGTTCCGCAGACAACAGATGCAGCAGTTACGAATATACACAGAACCCTAACCATGCTAGCAGCCGTTAACAGTATCAGAAATCATATGAAGGTCAATGTGCAGAACGAATCATCACAACTCAATCATCCAAGAATCATTGTCTAGCATAAACCCTAGTTTTTGTGTATAACATATAAATTTAACATCCAACAATCATATCATTGAACCCTATCAAGATGCCAACTTGAATTCAGAATCAAATCATATTAACAACATTCAGAACCGAGCATTCGATCATATTCAGTTTCGCATAGAATTACGCATCCGATTAACCATGTATATCGCAATCAAGAACATCATACACATATACTCCTATATAATCCAAAAATCAAGCATATACACAAACATGAATCGAGCTATTACAGAAACATTAAACCGATTAACGAACACACACTAACCGGAATAAGAGAAATACGAATCGATCGCTAAGATATCTTCGGGAACCTCCAACTGCCGTCGCACAGGAGGGAAAGGGGCTCTCTAGGGTTTCTAATTTGATAGCAGATGTAAAACTGATGATATTTCACGTTTTAAACTCGAAATAGCATGTTGGGCCCGAACTGGGCTTCGGTGAAACTGGGCTCGGCGAAACAGCCTGTTTCGTCGAGAAGATTGTTGACGAAACTGACCTGTTTCGTCGAGGTCAAACTTGGCGAATCTCACATGTTTCGTCGAGTTGTTTTATGGTTTATAAGTCTAAGTTTTTCAAACAGTAAGCAAGCTATCATATTACACATAACCATGCAAGTACACTACATTTTTATCATATCACAAAGTGTACAGTTACGAAGTCAAACAGGTCAACTACTAAACAGTCAAAGTCAACGTGCATTAATGCGAATAGAGAATGCCGGAAATTCGAGTTGTCACATAGAGGCAGACCCAAAATTACTTGGGATGAACGGATTAGGCAGGATTTGCAAAAATTGCACCTCTCTGAGAACATGGTCCATGATAGGAGCCCGTGGAGACGTAGGATTAAGGTTAAGGATTTCTAGGAAGGGGTACAATTGTGTTTTTAGGTGTAGTGTATGGTCGTACATAAGTAACTATGTATATAGGATGTTTTGTACAGTTGTGTTTCTAGGTGTAGTGTATGGTCGTAGATATGTAATTATTTGTATAGACTGTTTTGTGTTGTCATATTTGTTTTGTTCTACCATGCACTATTTTGCAACTCATACTACTACATTGGTAGCTTCATACACATACACACACCTCATGCTCTATTTATTTCTTTCCTGGGTGTTTTGGAGCCGAGGGTCTCCCTGGAAGCAGCCTCTCTATCCCTAGGGGTAGAGGTAAGGTGTGCCTACATCCCACCCTCCCCAGACCCTACAAATAGCTTTGCTATCTGTGGGATTTTACTGGGTATGATTGATTGATTGAAGTATGAACAAACCGCTTTTAATTGTTTTGATATTTTTTGTCCTAAAATGGATAAACAGGTTTTTAATCCAGGGTTGTTTGTATTACAATAGTTAGATGCTTTCATGGTCTGGAATAGAGATGAGCAAATAGTACTGTTAGATGCTTTCATGGTCTGGAATAGAGATGAACAAATAGTACTGGGTATCCGTACTGAATTTCCCGAACCGATAATCAACAGAAGCAACCCCCAAGAAGCTCATCCTGCCCTACACTTCCATACAACAAAATTGGCATGTAACAAGTGGTTGGATATCAAGAACACTCAGGGGCGGTTCTTAGTGGAGAGGTGGCAGGGCCACGGCCCTGACAAGTTTTTCGGCCGTAGTGCTAATTTTCCGCATTTCGATCGAAATTTTGTATATATACTATGTTTGGCCCTGGTAAGTTTTTCGGCCGTAGTGCTAATTTTAGTGCCCGTGTCTTTCGGCCCTGGCAGGTTCAACGGGCAAGATCCGCCACTGAGAACACTCGATCACGAATCCATATGTGTAAAATCATATGCATAAGAATAAGAACAAGGGATCAATTACATAGAATCTGGTCTGCACCGAAAAGTCAAAGCAGATGATTTTGTATTATGAATCAACAATGCTTTACAATTTTGGGCATATATATATCCTATGAGACGGTATTAACAAGATGGTTATACCCCTTCATGTGGGGTACCAGAAAACTGTCATTTACCACAAAATAACGGCCGTTGTCTTTTGTCAAGTTTGACTTTTGTTTTCTGCCTTGTGACCAGTATCTAATAAAATACATAATAAAATTAATCTAGAAACATTGTAATAACAAGTGGATATTTATCCCTCTGTTGGCTAGAATAGAATCGAGTTTGCAGTAGATTGGCCAATCGGGTATAATGGGATCCCACATCCAACATGTTTGACTAAATTTAATTGATTATACATGTATATTCATGTAGATAAGAGGGTATGATTAATTAGCATAAACTTTAACAACCTCTAGAAAAATTGCTCATTTACTACCACACGCAACAATCACACAATGAACTGAAAATTAGTCATTAAAGTACATGGAACTTGAATGAAAACAACTGTTACAACGGTTTTAATAGTAAAGAGAACGTTTCTTGGGATTAAAGTGATATTTTGATCTATACGTGTAGTCAAAAATATCCACTAGAAGGTGAAATTGCATTCTGGCGAATAGAATAACCGGCACACCCGCCAAACAGGTGATAGTGATGGGCACCCATTCCAGCTTTCCTTTGTAAAGTAAAAAGAAACTCGCACTAAACGCAACCATCATAGTTACAATAGAGAGGAAGAGTGTAGCAATACCAAACATTAGTCTGCTAGGTAACAATTGCATGGAATCACGCTCCGCATAACGAGATGTGAGGATAGATAAGAAAATGAGGACTGAGGTTGATGAGGATATTAAAGAAACCGCATCTGAGATCACAAAAATAATGAGGGACGGTTCTTTACTGAAAAATGGAATACCTGTGTTCTGGTTGTATCCACCAGGAAGTGTGAACGCAGCTGCAAATACAATGGTGGCTATAAGGGTTGCAACCAGCATATAGTTATTCATCCAGTCCTCGCCTTTGTATATTAAGTATGCATGTTCCTTGGCGAACAAGTCTCGTGGTGTTTCACCAGCTATATTCTTCCTTTGTCTATAACTAGGTGGGATCAATTGCTCTACCTCCTGCAACATATTTCACTTATTTAAAACAAGTCAAAAACCATTTCCTGCATTTATCTAAATTGTGCAGGTAAGTGTCCGATTAGGTTGATCTACAAACAGTTTTTGTGTATTTATTAAAATAATGGTAAAGAACTAATACATCAAATTTCCTTACGGTTACTATATTAACCTAATCTTTTAAATAAGAGTTAACTGCCATTTTCGTCCCTGTGGTTTGGTCACTTTGGCCATTTCAGTCCATTTTTCAAAAATGCGCCATTTTCGTCCCCCACGTTCTGGAAAGGTGCCATTTCAGTCCAAAAATCATAACCCAGTTAAGTCAGTTTGTAAATAAGGACTGATTGTGTAAATTTGTAACATAAAGGACTGATTGTGTAAATTTGAAAAATGGACTGAAATGGCAGTTAACACCACCACCACCACTCCGCTGCCACCGCCACCACAGCCACCACTCCGCCACCACAGCCACTGCCAATCGCCGGAACTGGAGCTCCACAAAAATCATCACTGTTCATCGTCAACCGCCATCATCATCGTTTTGAGTTAGAGTTCTTCGTGTTCGAAGTTCTCGAATTTCCCGATCATCATCGTATCAGCAACATCGCTCCTTCAAATAACCATCATACATATACACCTACCTGCAACACACATTGCACATGTATACACACGCACTCACCTACAATATACGTTACACACATACATATAAATCAACACACACACATATAAATCAAGTTTCCGTAATCAGACACAATCAAGTTCCATATTTTAGACGAAACGAAACGTACACGTATTCTTATTCCGCTTTTGTTCTCATGTATTTTAGTTCAACTTTGGAGTTGTATTTCTTAGTCGCCGGAAAGAACTCAAGGTCACAAAAAAAAGATTTTAGCAAGCGTGGTCGGAACTGTTACCTGAAAAGATCCGATAAACAGATCAAACAGATTAAAGCGGCGCCGGTTGCGGGCAAATCGGAAGACGGTCCGGCGGCGGTGGTGAAGTTGATTGTGTAGGGGAACGAGAACAAGGGGTGAAAAACGATGCGGCGGCGAGCACAATCGGCAATCGGCAATGCTTTTGATTGTGTAGGGGAACGAGAACAAGGGGAGGCTATGAATCTGGTTGGGTTCGATCAATAAGTTGGATAAAATAGAAGGAGCTTAATTGATTTGATGATCAACATAAAATGGGAAAGTCGCGTCGACAATTGATAGGAGATTTGTAATTTTGACCAGCTTGTTTTGTTCCATATATATACATATCTTTTCCTTTTTTTTGTCGGTTAATCAAAGGAATAACCATAACAATATAACAAACCTTTAAATCTATGTCATGTGATAGAGATGCCAATAATTTCAATATATACACACGTTCGGATGTTATGATTAATGTTGTTGTTAGTTTTATTATTGTTCGGCTGTGGTGGCGGAGTGGTGGCTGTGGTGGCGGCAGCGGAGTGGTGGTGGTGGCAGGGCTGTGGTGGCGGTGGTGGTGGCAGGGCTAGTGGTGGTGGTGTTAACTGCCATTTCAGTCCATTTTTCAAATTTACACAATCAGTCCTTTATGTTACAAATTTACACAATCAGTCCTTATTTACAAACTGACTTAACTGGGTTATGATTTTTGGACTGAAATGGCACCTTTCCAGAACGTGGGGGACGAAAATGGCGCATTTTTGAAAAATGGACTGAAATGGCCAAAGTGACCAAACCACAGGGACGAAAATGGCAGTTAACTCTTTAAATAAAATGATTAAGAATGTTGTATTCATTGTACACACATTGGCCAACTTTAGACCCGACTAACCTGTATTCAACTTGGTTAATCCGTGTTCACGGGTATCCTTTTTAAGTCAGATTGTTATATTTCAGTTATAATATATATTTGGCTTCCAAGTTCCAACTTTATCTTATGAACATATGAAGAAAGAAAGATGATACATAAGCTTGAAAAGAAAGAGGTACCTTGAACCATGATAACTCTCGTTGCATTTCTAAAGCAGCCCTAGACACGTTTTGAATTTGATTTTGCTTAGCCTTTTTTGCAACCATATGCAACATGTTATTGCCTTTCTTGTTTGTAATAGGAGTTATTAAATCTTTCATTGCACCAATCTCATATATCAACTTGTAGATGTTTTTTTGACGATGTTTGACCGCTAAGTGAAATATAGTATTTCCTTTGTCATCTTGTTTCCATATTAGATCAGGATTTGAGCGAATAAGCTCAATTATAAAACGCATGTTGCCCATTTTAGTAGCAAGAAAAAGTACCCGGGAAGGGTAGGTCCACTCTGTTGTATATTCCTCTGCAATCTCGCTTTCAGGAATAGCTTCTCCTTTGTCACTTTCTTTATCTTTATTTTTTTTTTTTAACCCGTGGCCCCAGGAGTATGCCATCAATGTCGTACTTAGGCATTTTGGCAACTCTTTCCCAAATTATTCTTAATAATTGCAGGGCTTCACTTTCTTTTTCCCGGGGCCCTATCTTCATGTGAAACGCTACAAAAACTGCAAAGAAACAAACAAACCCACGGCCAAGAAGACCATCATACCACATCCTCTGAGTACAATTAACAAATGAAACTGGCTATTAGTTGTTGATAACCAGAACACAATATATCATGTTTTGAAATCTGTGCACTATTATAGATTATCATGGTGATAAAATATAGTTATATGGTAAGGCTCCTATAATCCTTACAGAAACTAACCACTTTCTTCTCATTCTTTGGTTTAATGAAAGTTTATCATGGTGATAAAATATAGTTTTTAATTAAATATGTCGATCATTTATAAAAATCATAAGTGGTCACTAAAGCTAATAGATATAGGCTATGCAGTTAATCTCGGCGATATATCAGTGATCGATATCTTGGTTATCGGACCTCCACAAGACTTGATGATTCTTAAAACCGATATCATATAGGTAGGAATGAAGGCAAACAATACCCACACATCACAAGCATAATGAATGAATATGTGTCCAAAGTATAATGAAGCAAAGAAAATAAGTAAGGAGCACATACATGACTTGATGATTCTTAAAACCACATTTAGTTTTGTTCCTTCAAATGCATGAGTCTTCTGAGCCAAAGTTATGAGAATATTGGTAAGTAACCCCTTCTTATAAGTTAGTTCGGGGCGATCCTTAACTATTTTTATAGCAACATCTACAAAAGAGTCAGATTACGAGAGAAATAGTATAGGTTGATGCATAAAATTGTATGGACAAGAAATGTTGTGAAAAAGAGCAAGAAGAAACACCAACATGCAAGAACTACTTACCAAAGATATCAGCTTCAACACATTTTTGTAGGACTGAACCGCGATTATCAGCTGACCAATAATCACCTCCCATTTCGTTAGAGATACTATACAAATACCTCACCATGAGAGGTTTTTCAAACAATGCTGCCGTATAAGGTGGCATTGTTCCATTATTACCTCGGATCTCTGGCACTCTTGGATTCTTTTCCACCTTTATCATTGCTGTTTTTACATTTCCTGCTGCTGCTGCTAAACTGAGGGCAATATTGTAATTCTGATTTTGTAGCTCCAAATCCCCACTTTCCATCAACTGTACTAGTTTTGTCACAAATTCTACCACAGCATTGGTGCTTTCTGCTGAAGCTGCAATGTGAAGCAGGGTATCATAATTTTCGGTGATAGCACAACGTATCAGATCTGGTTCCATATCAAGAATTGGTTTAGCGGCCTTCCAATCTCCTTTGATTGCTGCTTCATAAAGAGGAACACCAATCTTGATGTAGTCTTCTCTCGGTCCTTCAGTTTGAACATTTTTATCAAACATTGTTTTGTTGGAAATAATGTGTGCATTAAGATAGTAAGTAAATATGTATTAAGTTTATGTATATATGTGACATAAGGTAAATAAATAAATAAAGTAAATATGTCACAGATTATTATGTATATATCCCTAAGTTTAGGTGGTTAGTTATGACACACCGTTTCATATGGAAGTTATCCATATAGAAACAGGTAAACGGCCTAAAGGCATCGGCTAGTTCATCATGTATATCTAGGGTGGGGTTGGTTATTATCAAATAAAGCAATCGTATCTTTGCAATTTCTCTCCCAATTCCCACTGAAACAAAATCTGCGTATTATTATTTTCCCTTCTGTTTTGGTTATGCCGCCAAAACTCAACAGGTTTGCCTCGATTAGCTTTTAACTCTTAAGTACTATCACTTCCGCAGAGCAAGGCAACTAACCAGATTAACAGATTATAATCTCAGTTAGGATTTGTGACTTATGACTTCATATTAGTTCATGTTTTCATTTTAGACAACATATTACCAAGTACTTAGCTTATTTGTATATCAACCATGTACACTAACACATAATTTCATTAACATTGTTTTATAAAGATATGTAACTAAATGCAAAGAATTTAAATCATATATTATAATCTGTTTTGAGTATTATTGAATTATACAATAACAATGGACCTTTACTGAATTTTACACTAACAATGTATCAAAAAAAATTTACATCATATATAAGAAGTTATTAGACAACATAAAATTAGGTCATGCTTTCATTTTCAACAAAATACTATCAATTACTTACCTTATTTCTATATCAAACATGTACACTAAAACAAATTGTCTTTAACATTGTTTTATAAAGATATGTAACTAAACATAAAGAATTTAAATAATATATTATAATATGTTTTTTAGTATTTGCTTCCGATCGTTATTAAAAAAAACCCGTGTGTTCACACGGGTGTACACCTAGTGAGTAGTTATGACTGATAAAAGTTAAGAAGTCATAAGTTAAAAGAAATCCCAAACACCCCCTTAGATTCATTCCCATTTCAAAGTTAATTTAATTTGTATATCTTTTTTGTGAAGTAACTTTAACTTGAGGAACTTTTACTCCCATTTGGGAATTTATTTTTATAACTTTAAGCAAAAGAAATAAAGAAAAATCGAAGCTGCAAAGTAGTTATATAGTAATATAGATTTTTATTCTACAAAAGTAAAACCCATTGCATCAATTTTGTTTAAGGAAATAACTAGTTTCATTCACATATATCAAACCGTATAAGAGATCTTACGGAACAAACCACGAGCTTCTAGTTGACAAATTACCATAAAGTAGATCTAGAACAGGTAGGTTCAGTTTCGGTGGTGCTGGTAATGACGGTGAAACAATCTCAACGATAATATCGTTTTGCTGGTGATAGTGGTTGAGTTGAATTGCAGGAGGACCAGAGCTTGTACTTGCGGTGTTCATCTTTTCAGCTGCAAGGAATAGTTTCAACCGGAATGATCATATTACAACAACAACCAGATGCAATTTATTATCGATAGAAGCATGAAGCAACAGTTTTGACATGAATGTATTCATGTGAAGCCAGATCAAAGTCAACGTCAATACAAATTATTTATTAGAAGAGACAACTGGCAACCTTTATTGCTCCCAATAATATCAAACGTTGACTACATAAGGCTATCCCTCTTTCTAACGAAAAATTTGGATCACCTCATATTTCGAATGACACTTTATTTTATGAAAAAACCCGATATGTGTTTGTAAAAAAAGTTTTTACTAGGGTATACCCATACAAACACCAGCATATGCCCACTTACAAAACTATTCTTATGGTTTAGATTAGTTATTAGTCCATTGGTATAAGCTTTAGACCTTTAATGAGCCCAATACCCAATTTCGTTAAGGCGTAAGGGCACGTTTTTTCGAGCTCGAATAGGGTACACGAATTCTGACGGCCGGCCCTGAGTGGAACCACCCGATCATATCCATCTCCAGTAGGCATAATGCCTATACACCAATTCAGGAGGAAACCCAATAAATATGGGAAAAACCCCTTTGTGGGAATCGAACTCAAGACCAATTGGTCTCAAAGTCTTATCCCACCCCTAATATGTCACTAGGCTATAAAGACATGGACCAAGGCTATCCATATTGGTGACTTTTATTTAGGTTATTTTTGGTTGTATTAAAATTAAAAGAAAAACGAAATTGAAATCCACAACGAGGTTATTGGAGCATGAGTAATCGAATGAAATAAAGCACTACGCTAATAACCCATACCTAGAGTTAACATCAATTGAGACATTATGGAATAGACTAAATCTCTCTTGATGTCTTTTTGAGCAAGAGCTAAAGTAGCTTTGAAAAGAAAACTGTTATTATCCATATAAAAGAGATAAAATTTATTATGAGCAAGAGCTAAAGTAGCTCCGAAAAAAAAAAAAAAAAAAAAAAAAAAAAAAAACTCTGTTATTATCCATCCCTATAAAAGAGATAAAATTTATTATGTGGGCATGATTATGAAAAGGGGTATAAGAGCATTCACATTCATTCCATCAAATCCTGTGTGTGAAGTTTTTATAATATAAAGAGTATAAAAAGTGGTTGTGATTGGATGAGAGAGAAAATGTTACTGTTCATCTGTATATTTGGAGAGACACTGTTCACCCCTATATTTTTTTAATATATTTTGAAAGTGGTTGTGAGTGGAGGAGAGAGAAAATGTGATGATAAAAGTATAAAAAAATATTATTTAATTGAAAAGGTGAGAGAAAATGTAGTGTTTTTTAGTGTAATTTAGGGTGAAAATATGGTGGTCTGGATGTGAATGCTCTAAGACCCAAAATCATGCTCAACTTCATCCACTTGTCTAAACTTCATCACAAAAAGATTATCACCTTTCTTGGCTAGCCACTCTTTTAAGTTCCGGCAGTCTTTCTCCTTATATCCCACCTTTCGGTAGAACTTGCAGTGAATCTTCCCTTTGGAGTCATTAGAGCTAGAAGCACTTGCACCTGTATCCCGCTTTTGGACCTTTACATTAGGCTTTTTATTGTAGTTCCCCTTCCTTTTCTTTAAGTCAGCAGTCATCAGGTAAGCAACATCGGCTTTCTCCAGTTTCAGACGTTCTTTTTCTTGCACGCACATAGCAATCAACTCGTTCATCTTCCATTGGTCCTTCTGAAGGTTATAGTTGACTTTGAATGCTTCGTAAGATGCGGGCAGAGACGTCATGATAAAATGCACCAGAAAGCCATCACTAATCTCCATGCTCAATCCCTTGAGCTTTTGGGCCATGTCATTCATTTTCAAGATGCTCACGAATACCGATGATCCCATCATACTTTGTAGTCACCAATTTCAGAATGAAGGTGTTGGCTTGATCCATAGACGTCCCTTGGAATTGAGCCTCCACATTTTATGGCTTTTGAACTAAATGACAATTTGTATTCGCACTTTATTTTGTGTTTCTTGATATTGTTAAGAACATTTTCAGAATCATGATTTGAGTTATGTATTGCTTTTGTTACTAAAGTATTGGACATGTTTTAATTAAGTTAGAATTTGTTTTTTGTTGAACGAAGCCTTATCATTCAATCGAGCGAAAACGATCCGCTCGATTTTTTTTAGGATTTGATACAAAACTGAGCGAAACCGAGCCGATCGATTCAAATTCAATCCGAGCATGAGCATCACTTTTGTGCTCGGTTTTACAAATTTGATCCGCTCGGATCGGATCGGTTGTAATTCAATCCGAGCATGAGCAGACCCTCGATCGGATCGGATCGGATCGGCTCATGAACACCTCTAGTTTAGTTTGATTTCGTATTATTTGTAATGTTTTGAATTATTAATGAATTATAATGAATTTGAGAACGCCATGAACGCCAAGATATTTACTTTTATAACACAAAAGGGATTAATTCAACTGGACAGATTTACAAAAACGCCAAAAAAATGCAATGTTTGAATTATTAAAGGTATATAATGAATTTGGGAACACCATGGACACCAAGATGTTTATTTTTATAAGACAAAAATGATCAATTTCAACTTGACAGATCTAAAAAAACAAGAAAACACCAAAAAAATTCTAACGTTTGAATTATTTATCGATTATAATGAATTTGGGAACACCATAAATGCCAAGATATTTACTTTGTAAGACAAAAACGATTAATTCATCGCGGCAGATCTAAAAAAACAATAAAACGCTAGAGAGTTTTTGTTTGTAACTACACGCCACAAATAACAACGGTGTGTGAGAGATACATTGGAAAAGAAAATAAAAAGACAAAAAAGCCCCTACGCCTTGATTATATTGCGCGCCACGTGTTCGACCATGATTCATTCTCACCGTTTTCACACTTTCAACCGTTTTCTCTTAATCTCATTTCTAGGGAAAGGATCAAATAGGAATTTTATTTTCGCTAGAAAGTGTAGGAAGCAATAGGATTATGACATGTGGCAAACTTTAAAATAAAGAGGAAGGGTATTTTAGTCTTCTTCCTTCTTCTCCCCAGTAATTTCAAAACCCACCATCTTCAACCATTTCTTCACTTTCTATCTTAATAATCTCTACATTATAGTACGATTTTCATTACCAATCAATGATTCAAACACCGATCAACGTGTTCTTCAGTTTTTTTTTTTTTGAAGAAAACCCAGTTTAATTTCATTCAAAATCTCGTTTTTCCCGTGATTTTGAAGATAATCACTCGATTCGATCGCTGATAAGTGTTTCTATCATTCAAATTTAATCAATCCTTGAAGAAACAGACTTCGATCCATGTAAGAAATTCTTTAATTTCATTTTTACGATCTGGGTTTTTGATTTAGTCATTGCGTTTTACGATCTTGGCGGGGGTCCGGGGGCGGCAGCCCCTGGTAGCAGGGTCCAAGGCGCGGCAGCCCCTGGCAGGGGTCCAAGGGGCAGAGTAGTTCAGACAATTTTCTGTAAATAACCAGGAATGCAGTTCTAATAAAAATGCATTAGAAAATTTAATTTTCTGTAAATTGCCTCTGGAAAACTGCATTCGTAGTTCAGACAATTCACAGACAAATTTTCTGGAAAACTGTAAATTTTCTGTAAGTTTTATGCCATTGCGTTTTAGAACTGCATACCTGGTTCAGAAAATTCACAGACAAATTTTCTGGAAAACTGCCTCTGGAAAACTGTAAATTTTCTAACTATTGTCCTGGTTCAATGCGTTTTAGAGAGAACACTTTCTTTGGTGTTTTTATGCCATTGCGTTTTAGAACTAAGACATTTTATGCGTTTTCTGGCCATTGCGTTTTAGAAAAACACATTTTTGAAGTATTTTTAGTCATTGCGTTTTAGGTAAAAGTTTAAAACATATTTTTAGGTATTTTCAGTCCATTGCGTTTTACAGAAAACACTTTCTTTTGTTTTTTTAGGCCATTGCGTTTTAGAAATGAGACATTTTAAGTGTTTTCTGGCCATTACGTTTTATAACTAAGACATTTCTTTGTGTTTTTTGTGCATTGCGTTTTAGGTAAAACACATTTTTATGTGTTTTCAGTCCATTGCGTTTTAGAAAACAGACATTTTAAGTGTTTTCTGTCCATTGTGTTTTAGAAATAAGACATGTTTTTGTGTTTTTTGTGCATTGCGTTTTAGGTAAAACACATTTTTATGTGTTTTCAGTCCATTGCTTTTTAGAAACTACACTTTGTTTTGAGTTTTTAGGCTATTGCGTTTTAGAATTAAGACATTTCTTTGTGTTTTCTGGCCATTGCGTTTTATAAATAAGACATTTCTTTGTGTTTTTTGTGCATTGCATTTTAGAAAAATGTCATTTTTCAGGTTTTTTTTCCATTGCGTTTTACGCAACTGGGTTTTCAAAAAAAATCGAAAATATAGCAATAGTATACTCGTTTTAAAGATAAAAAAACGTTCGTTTTTTTTTGTGCAATTTTTATAAAAAAATAATGTCGTATGAAAGAGTTATTAACGTTTAAAAAATGAGGGGGAATTGGAGGAGAGATAAACTATTGCCTTGGATTGACTAGAATACCCTAAGACCGTGGGGTATGGTGGGGCTTGGGTTGGGGCATTTGTTGACACGTGGAATGGGAGCCCCCCCCCCCCCCCCCACCGCCTGGTTACGTGTCCGAGGGGTATGGCGGGGCGTGGGTTGGGTGTCCCGCGTGGCAGAATATTAAAAAAAAGTTACAAAAAATTTATAAAAATCACACAACATTTATAAAAAAAACCTACAACTTCATTAAAATATTTAAAATTACATAATCCTAAAATTACAAAATAACAAACCTAGAGCGTTAAATAAATTTCAAAAAGGTCGATCTTGTCGAACGCCTTTTTTTCCTTGCCTCGAAACTCTATGTTCGCCACCGCCACCCGGTCCTCGTGGCTTAACTCGCCCCCGGGAACGGCTTCGTAGTAAGCCTTGAAACGCTCGAGCTTGGGCCGTAGCTCGCGCCATTTATGTTGGCACACGTTGAGGTTGTGGCGGTCGTTACCGACGTTATGTCGGTAGGCTGCGAAAGCTTCCGGCCAATATTTTGTTTGGCCCAGTGGCCGCCCCTTGATAGCATCAATGACGCTTGTGACGAGGGCAAGTTCTTCCTCGTGGGTCCAGGATGCCATAGCGGGTTTGTGGGATGTTGGGGTTGGGGTGACCGGTGGGGTTTGGGATGGACCACAGTGGGGGTTTGGGATGGACCACACGGTTGGGGTTTGGGGTTTTTATAGGGGATGTTGGGGTGACCTGTTGGGGTGACCGCTTGGCCAAGCCAACGGTTTGAATTTTAAAATTCAAACTTTTCATATGGACCGCTATGACATGGTGGGGTGAGCAAATGGGAGTCCGCCAGCTAGGATGTCAAGACCGCCCCACGCCCGGCTTGAAACCCAAGCCCCAAGGGCCACGCCCAAACCCAAGCCCACCCGGGGTGGTGGCTTGGGCGTTTTCCCCCAACCCACGCCCAAACCCCCGCCCCATACCCCACGGTTTAACAAACTCACGCGCCTCTTTTCTTCCCTTCAATTTCTCTGATTTAATCTTAGCACTTAATTAACTAAATGGATAGTCAATATCACTTCTTAACATTCTTAGCCAAATAAACTTTCTATCATATCTCCACCCCTCGTTTGTATATATAATTACATGATGCATAGGGACATGGGAAAATATTAAAAAAAACAAGTACTAAACAATTTATTTCTGAATATTCAACTTCACTTGGTCTCTCTCTCTATAATATTTCCATGTGAGTTGGGTGGTCACACACACTGCAGCTTCCTCCCTCTTTCGTCTCCTCAAGAACGAACCCACATTCCACAATCTTTCTCTCTCTCGCGCCTCGAAACTCGTGCTCCGATTCAACATTCTGCTCATACAATCGGTAACTTTTTCATCAAATTACTACCTGATTCTTTCACGTTTGCTTCACCTTTCACTGTATCATTACTGCTAGTTACAACAATGGAATGATTAGGGTTTGTTCTACATGTTTAAATTTTTTGAATCTAGGGTTCTTAACTTTCATGTTTGAATAGTGTTTGGGAGTATTGAATCGGAGATTTCGAATCTGTTTTTTGTTGAAACTTTTGGTTAAATTTCGATTTCAGAGTCGACGGGGTTGGGATTCGCGAATAATGAGATTACGTAGTCTTTTTCGATTCCAGATTCTAGGTAGCTCAGCTCGTGAGTTCGTGTTTGCAATCTCTCGATCTCGCACGATTATTATTTATTAATTAATTTATATACATTTTAATCATTTTAATAATTAATTTTTATATATTTGTAATTGTGATTTTATTTTGAGTAAATAAAGAGGTCATGGAATTAGAGTCCCAAAAGCTCGAGCTTAGCTCGTGAGTTCATCTTTGCAATCTCGATCTCGGCTCGATTATTATTTATTAATTAATTTATGTACATTTATATATAATTAATCAATTATATATATTTATAATTGTAATTTTATTTTGAGTAAGTTACTCTTTGAGTTCCTGTATTTTAGTAGTTTTAACCACTTAAGTCCAAAATCAAAAAGTTTAACGCTTCCCTAACCAGTCATTTTATAACGTTTTGAGTCCCTGTGTTTTAGTAGTTTTAACCACTTTAGTTCTAAATCAAAAGTACAAGTGTTTAAAAGTTGGACTCAAAATGTTATAAAATGAGAGGTTTGGAATTCAGGGCATTAAACTTTCTGACTTTGGACTCAAGTGGTTAAAAACACTAAAACACATGACTCAAAAAGTAATTTACTCTTTTATTTTTAACATAATAATATATACATTTCTGTCATATGTAGTTTTATATATAATCATAATTATTATATACATATGTATTTAGTATATAAAATATATTTTTTTATAAATATGAAGCTTGTTTAGGCTCACGAGTGAGCTCAAGCTCATTTACTAAACAAGCATATTTTTAGGCTCAGGGTCGTTTAAGCGATCCGAGCTTTTAGCGAGCCGATATCATTCGTCATCTCCTCCACTTGAACTCAAGAACAGCCTAAACCGAGGAGTTGTGGGTACTCTAATGTTACAACCATTAACTAGTTTAATCTTTTCATTGATTTTGACTAAAAGAAAACAAATGTTTAAATTTTGATGTTGTAACTTGTAAGGTAGGTAATTCATTGACTTTCAAAAGTCAAAGATTCTTAACTTACAAGTGTCTTTTTAGTTTGAATCTTACATTATTTATTGAGTAAATTACAAGTTTTGTCCTTTATCTATGTCCCAAATTTCAGGCGCTGTCCTTTAAACCAAAACTTGACAGGCGGTGTCCTTTATGTTTTCAAAATCTTGCACGTTTTGTCCTTTAGGCCAAACTTAGTTAGATTTGTTAGTTAAATCTGGTATCAATGGGCTATTTTGTAAAAAAAAATTATTCAGGGACTAAATTGTACAAAACTTAATATTATTATTATATTATTATTATTATTATTATTATTATTATTATTAAGTAAATTACTAACCACCCTTCATCACCATCACCACCACCCTCCACCGCCGCCACCACCACCGCCACCACCACTATCGCCACCATCAAACACACCTTAAACATATCCACCTGATTCGAAACCCATTTCTGATTCGAAACCCTTTCACCACCATTAATTCACCACCATCACCAAACATATCCACCTGATTCGAAACCCCTTCACCACCATTAATTCTGATACGAAACCCCACCACCACCACTCCGCCGCCGTCTAAAAACCCCACCACTCCGCTGCCTGAAAACCCAGCCACCAAACCCACCCAATATTCCCAAATCACACCGAACAGCTTAAGGACATACCAAATATCATATGAAAGAATGATTACCGATTCATTCTGGTAAGCTTTGATGGCGAAAGACGATGAATTACGCGTGAAACTTGAAGCAATCTTGAAATTGATGAGGTTTACAAAAACCCCATTTGAAAAAGCAACAGTCTTTACCGACGGTGAGTGGTGACCATCGCATCCACCGTCACCACCCACCCACCACCTCATCGCAGTGCAAATCACCATCACCCCACAACCACCACCGCACCTGAAACCCCATCCACCTCACTGTCACCATCGCATCCACCGTCACCACCCACCCACATCCTAAACGCAGTGCAAATCACCATCGTCCCACAACCACCACCGCACCTGAAACCCCATCCACCTTAATTTCAGATCTTCGAAGAGAGAGAGGGAGAGAGTGAAGAGAGAGAGAGAGAGTGAAGAGAGAGAGACTGGAGAGAGGGTGAAGAGAGAGAGAGACTGGAGAGGCGGTTTTAATTTTTTATTTTTGAGTTTTATAGATTCAGTCCCTCAATATTAAATGTGTACAAAATAACCCCTGTGAAGGTGTAATGACAAGTATGCTCTTGAGTGACCAGATTTAACCAAAAAATCTAACTTGGTTTGGCTAAAAGGACAAAACTTGCAAGATTTGGCAACATAAAGGACACCGCCTGTCAACTTTTTGGCTAAAGGACAGCGCCTGAAATTTGATGTAAAGATAAAGGACAAAACTTGTAATTTACTCTTATTTATTTGATTTTTGACTTCTCTAAATCTCCATCATATGCTATACTTCATGATGTAGCTTGTAGTATAATAAGTTCACTTGAGATTGATTATTGATTGTTACTTCTTTTATATTCATTCAGAATAAGAATAGTTTCTGTTGGGCTCGGTATCTTGAGAGCGGTGCACCATGGTAGCCGATTCATGGTTCCATGGTCTATGGAAGCCGTCAAGAAAACACGATCACGGGCCAGAAAAGGTGCGAATTGGAGTATTAGTATTCGAAGTAGCTAGTGTAATGTCTAAGTTAGTCCATCAATGGAATTCACTAACCGACGAACAAGTCACAAAACTAAGGGAGGAAATAAGTAGCTCAACGGGTATCAAAAAGCTCATTTCAGACGACGATGACTTTATCGTTGATTTAATATGTGCTGAGATGCTGCATAATTTGGGAAACGTGTCGAAAGTTGTCACGTGGCTGTCACAGAAATGTAAAGATCCTGTTTTGAAATTGTTCGAACAGGCATATGATGATTTGATTAAACACGGTGTTGATCGGTATCACTGGCAGTTTACAGGGAAGAAGATGATCAAGAAAGTGAAAAAGATGGAAACGTTTATTGCGATCAACTCGAATTTGTATCAAGAAATGGAGAATCTTTCGGAACTTGAACAGATATTGAAGAGGATCAAGAACAACGATGATCACGATACCATAGCCGTCATTGATTACACAAAGAAATTGGCATGGAAACAACACGAAGTGAAACGGTTGAAAGAGATTTCGTTATGGAACAAGACTTATGATTATGCGGTTCTCATTTTAGCAAGATCAGTATTCACTATTTTTGCGAGAATTGGACATGTTTTCGGAGTTACACACGTGTTACCTCCAAAAGTTCAAGAGTCTACATGTCTAGATTCTGGGTTACTTCACGAAAATTATCCGATTCGGAATAGGATCACAACGTTCTCTTCGGGCCCTTTGGGGAACGTTGGTACTAAATCCGGGCCGATGTCAAGAATGAGTAATATGAAGAAGTACTACTCGGGCCCGCTTGGTAACTCCGTCATGGTTTCGAGTTCCAAAAGTAGAAGAATGAATACTTTTTCCGGACCCATTGGGAAACTAACGTCAAAGTCGGGACCTTTAGCCCGAGCCGCTAGAACCGGGCTCAAATGGTGGCATACACGCGATAATTCGTCAAGAATCCATGTAAAAAAGACGGATACGCCGACCCGTTTAAGCACTACCGGTGGGCCTTTTAAAGGATGCATGATGGGTGATAACGGATCTCCATCGAACAACCCGAATGGTGCATCGTCTGATGCTAGGTTCGAGGTTCGAGAAACTCGCAAGTTGAAACCAAACCGGTTCGACCCACCACCAGAAACTCTCGGAGCAGTTGCATTAGCGCTACATTATGCTAATGTGATTGTAGTTCTTGAAAAGCTAGTTGCATCACCTCATTTGATCGGTCATGATGCACGAGACGATTTGTATAATATGTTACCGAAAAACGTGAAGAACGCGCTTCGTGTTAGGTTAAAACCGTACGCTAAAAGCTTGGAAATGGCGGAGTATGATTCGGGTTTAGCGGAAGAATGGAGTGAAGCAATGTTGGGGATTTTAGATTGGTTATCTCCTCTTGCTCATAATATGATAAGATGGCAATCAGAAAGGAGTTTTGAGCATCAAAATATGGTTTCCAGAACAAATGTTCTTCTTGTACAATCAATCTACTATGCGAATCAAGAGAAAATCGAAGCAACGATTACCGAGCTTCTTGTCGGGTTAAACTACATTTGGCGATTTAGTGGAGAAGTTAAAGCGAAAGCTTTGTTCGAGTATGAAAATGGCGTCGATGATTATGTAAACATTGTTTAGTTTCGGTTTCAAGAAGACGTGCGAAGTTATCATAATCGCGGTACCGCGTACAATTGTTTAGGGCTATAGAACTTGTTATATGAAAGATATTTACTCAAATGTGAAATGTCGTTTTGATATTTTACAACTTAGTGTTGATGTCATACAAGTTTTACCTTACATGGGTTTTGTGTTTAAATCCTAACTACCAATGGTTTTCTATCTTTATCTTTTCTGAAGGCAACACGTACCGCGCAAGCTGCGTCTTACCTGATATCATTGTTAGCACGGTATTGATGGGGTTCGTAAACGTTACGGTAATAGGTTCTCATGATTTAAAAAGAAAAGGTTTTTTTTTTACCTCTACAGCTAAGATGTTAAGTTATTTTTTTGATATCTTCGTGTATCATTAGAAATACTTTGGAATATACGAAACTAGGAATTTGACCCGCCGCGCGTTGCGGCGGCGTCAAAAGTTAAAGTAACTCGTATTTATACTTTATATTTGACCTGAATCTTTACTGAAAAAAATTACATCGCCGTCGAATGAAAACGTATTATATTTGACCCAACTCGCTTTCAAATACAATTTACGAACGTACACAAAATAAGTATAAAACATATTATTTTTTACCAGACTAACTTGAGAAAAAAATTTATGGCAAAACGTGAATTCAAAATGACAGGTACGTTAAAACTGGGATACACAACGCATTACGTCGGCGACACATTAGTTGTTTATAGCGGACGACACGTTATGTGATGCGTTGACCATATAAAACACGTGTTTGATGTATCCGATCAAACTCAGTGTAACCTATATAAGCATTGTGGTTACAATGTACAATGATGACAATAACATGTGATGCCCGCACGTGACATTACACGTTTTTTACTTTGTTACACACGATACGTTCGTGACATTAACGCCATTATATATATATATATATAGTATGGCTCGATCATTGCGGTGTAAAGTTGTAACAATATTTAGACAATCATGTAAAGTCGTAAAAGTAATTTAGAAATTAACATGGTTATACATAGATAAAAAATAGTATAATAATATGTGACGCTATGGCTAAAGTCGTAAAAGCAATTCAAATAAAATGAGACGTCAAGTTACTAAGTAGAAAAAGTTGGCGGATCAAAGTTGTCAATTACTAAAAGTTAGAAATGAATGTGTAACTTACTTAGTTTTGAGAGTGTGAAGTGAAAGAATTAAAAGTATAAGTGGCTAGATAGTAAAAGTACAGGAGTTAGAATTAAAATATATGAAAATTAAAAAAGATAAATGTTTAGGGTTAAATGTGTAATTTTATAAAAGTTGAGGACCTAAAGAGAGAAAGGTCCTTTAATATATAGGTAATTTACTAAGGGTGAAGGGAGTGTTTAAACAGGTGAAAGTGGCAAACTTTAAAATGGACCAATCAGAGTATGCCATGTCAGCAGGTGTAAAGAGTTTAAACTTTAGTGAAAAGTGTTGGCATTGGTTAAACACTTGAAAGTGATAAACTTTTTTTATTTTCATTTAAAAAAAATATATATATGTGTTAAAGTACACACACATCACTGCAACATGAAGTTTTGTCCCCTCTTTGTCGATCGGTGGCCATATACCGCACTTGAAGTTTGCCGCGCGGTAAACAAGGGAGGGCGGCGGTGTTACCGCTCGGCTTTCTCCTTTGCCGAGTGGTTTCCCGCACCACTCCCTTCACCCTAAGTTTTTATCTTTTTATTTACACTTGAGATTTTTGTCCAAGTGTGTATTTTGTTCCCATACCTACCTTACATTTATACGTTTTTCCTTCATTATTATTCTATTAATCCACTGACAGGAGGGAATATTGTTGTAAACTAGTATTTGACCCGCCGCGCTTTGCGGCGGTGAAAAGTTAAAGTAACCGAATTTGCACTGTCAGTTATTTGACATGATTCGTTTGCGAACACAAAACCAACGTTAAAACGTAGACCAACTGAAAACATATATAAAAATAAGTACGGAAATGTATTATGTTTTACATGATTCATTACTGAGAAAAAATTACATCACAATGTAAACCGACTTTGATTTATACCAAAACATACTAAAAATACGTAAGAAAATAGTCTTTTTAAGGTAAAGAATGATACAACTTATACCGTCTAATGAAAACACATTATATTTGACCCGACTTAATTTCGAACAAAATTTACGATATACGTAGACCATTGACTTCAAAACGTAATCAACTTGGATCTATACCTTGTAAAAAAAAGCACGTAAGAAAATAGAGTTTCTTTAAGTTAAAGAATGGCACCGCACGTTATGGCGGCGTTGAAACGTAAAGTAACTCGAATTCATATCACCTAATGAAAACGTATTATATTTGACCAGTTTCGTTTTAACAAAACGTAAACCAACTGAAAACATGTATAAAAATAAGCATGAAAACGTATTGACAAAATGTAGACCTACAAAAAACATACATAAAAATAATTACAAAAAAACGTATTATATTTGACCAACGTACATAATAAGCATGTAAAACTCGAGGGGTAGCTAAAGGGGGTGTAAGTGACAATGTTGAATATAAAACAAAAAAAAAGACAAAAGAAAAGAAAAGAAAAAGAAAACCATGATGTACCATTGATGAAAATATCAAGATTTGGTAGCGAGAAGGGACATTGAAGAAACACGGAACTAATTTTAAATTTGTTAGTTGGGTTTATGTTTCAAACATGAGGGTTAATCTTCTTAATCCTTCCTGAGCTCGGATGTGATCCTTCCTGCAAAACAGTAACACTGTTAAGCTCGTTAAGAGGGGAATATGGGGGTTTCCCTCTTAACCACTCTTCGGCGTGAGAATAAGTAACTGCTTTGAGGAATAAAGTGTGTGTTAAGAGTGAGAGTGGGGAGAATGGAATGTTTAACCTGTATATGAAGGTCCCTATTTATAGCCGGAGTGGTGTAGGAGGAGATGGGCTGATGGGCCTTGGGCCGGAAGGCGACAACAAGGGATATCCTCTTTGTCTCTCTGGTGTCGACCGTTAGTGGCTTCTAGAAGATCTTCGGTGTTGGCGGACCTTGATTAGAGCCACGTGTCTTGGTTGTCGGCCTTGTTGTCCTTCTGACATCAGCAGGTGAGTGAAGATCATGGGGCAGTTGTCGTCGCCCCCTGATTGGTGCCACGTACGCGTCCTTGTGTACTTTTTGCCTCCTACACGATTGTTAATCGTGGAGCACGATAGGGTACAGCCTGCCGGACGCTGATTGGCTCGTTCTTCTGCCACTTGTACCTTTGATGCTTCCTAAAATGGCCCTGCGCCGCTACCCCCGCGCGACCCTTGGTGTGTGTCCAAGTAGTCGGCGCAAGGCTCGGGGGTTGGGGGCCCTTATTCGGGATGCTAAGGGTGAAAACTGATGTTATGCCTTGCTTGGACCTCGCGCGCAGCTTAGGTATTGACTAAGTAGCTCGCGCGAGATCTACAGAATAATCAGATTACTGAATAAGAAGTATGGTTTAGCGCGCGACCTGATTTGTCTGCGCGGCTTTTTGGGACCATACCCCTTCAGACATGAAGAACCCGGACATGGCCACGCTGGACCTGTTCACATACGAAGTGAATGTCAAGCTCGATGTGCTTCGTGTGTTGATGTTAGACTAGGTTACCGGAGAGATAAATGGAACTAACATTGTTACAATAAACCAGTGTAGCTCGTGACAGCAGACAATGCAACTCGAGAAGAAGATTCCTTAAACTACAAATTTCTGCAACGACATTAGCCACCCTGCGATATTCGGCTTCAGCGCGTGAACAAGAAATAGTTGGTTGTTTACTTCGCATGTGGCCTAGTGGTCAAGAGGGTTTTCCTCTTGTTGAGTAATCCAAGTTCAATTCTTAGATATGGAGTAAATTTAGGAGTGTAACCTTTGTTGTTCAAAAAAAAAAAAAAAAAAAAAAGACGAGGTTATCACCATAATACACATAGTAACCACTGACGGAGTGTCTAGCATCTGACCAACCCGTCCAATCTGCATCAGTGTAGGCTAGTAGGCCCGGTTTTGTGGAAGGTCCTATTTTTTAAATAAATATACGATCTATTATCTACTTTATTTATTTTAAATAAGTTATCATGTTTCAAAATATTTCTGATTGCACTTGCGTGAATGGTAAAATTTATACCAAGTATTTCGTAATTATATGTAAAAAACTTAATCATTCTCATGAATTTATTATAACATCTCCAACTAATCGATTTACACTACAACCCCTTAACATTAATAAAGTTATCATTTTGAGTTTTTAATGAATTTTCTGTTACGTGATTTTTAATGGGTTTTGTTTTTTATATCAATGTTCCACTCTAGTTATTTTTATTTACGTATCGACGTGAATTTTCATAAGGTTGTTTTTAAATTGACCAGTTGTTTTAAACGTTTTTTAAACCGTTCAGCTTTTTAAACTGTACGTCACTCATAGGGGCGGACCTACCCACACTTGTGGGTGGGCGGCCGCACTCCTTGAAAAAAATATTTTTTAGTGTTAATTTTTCGGTAAAATCTCGACCGCAGCTCTTGGAATTTTGCAATCGCACCCCTTGAACTTTGACAATCATGATAGAGAAGATATGTAGCAAAAGAAATAAAAAAAGTCACCTGAAAAAAAAAAAAAGTTGCAGGGATGGATCGGAGAAGGTATGAAGAAGAAGAAAGTGACTTTAGTCTTTAGGGGTATTTATGTAAATAGAAGTTTCTGTAATGTGGAATAGACAGAATACAGTAAAGTTGCCTGAAATTATCGGTGGATCCATTAAGGGGCTGCCACATAGCAACAAGTGTTTTTCTTTTTATTTCTTATTTCACAAATAACTGTTCTCCTTTTCATTATGTCACTCTCACAAATAACCTACTATTTCTACACCTTTAAATAATATTAGAAAATATTTTTTTGTCCTCATGTATACGAGTCGTATAACATTATACGATCCGTATAAAATGTTATACGACTTATATAATGTTATAGGACTCAAATCTTATATAATGTTATACGACCCATATAGAATGATATGCGACCTAATATTTTTTCCATTTATATGAGCCGTATAACATTATACGACCCGATATTTTTCATGTCAGATTATTCTATACAGGTTATAGAGGGTGTTAAAATAAGATTTTGAGGTGTGGTTTTATTAACACCCTAATTTAATTAGTCAGTTAGTTTTCACATACCCATGCATTCTATCCCTCACTATATATATAGAAAAAGATAAAGTGAAAAAGTGTATGAATAGTGGGAGCGTTAATTAATATAACCTACCTTTTACATTTGTAAATATGATAACTAGTATACGCTTTTAAAACATTTAACAATTATTCGATGTGAATTTTCTTTGATAACTTTCTTTTGTTAACTTTTCTAAAACAACCTAATAAAATTTTGTTGAAACGGAGTTGTATCAAAATAAGTGTTTTATATGTCGAGTGTCGTGAACAACATTTGTAAGGTGTCGATATTATCAGAACCGTTACTTATTTTTTCAATCGATTTAAAACACGTGTTGATATCTTATTATATAGCAATAGAACCGACCCGACCCGATCTAACTGGAATCGAACCGAAAAAATATAGGGGTGCAAACGAGCCGAGCCGAGCCGAGCCCGAGCTCGACCAGGCTCGAGCTCGAGCTCGTTTAACACATGAAAGCTCGAGCTCGAGCTCGGCTCGATTCGAGCTTTATTTCTGAAGCACGAGCTCGGCTCGAAGGTAATTTTTCAAGCTCGGGCTCGGCTCGTTTAGTATTTATTAATTAATTTATATTAATTATAATTATTATTATACATATAATTTAGTTATTTTTTTATATTTATATAATGGTAATTATTATTATATAAATATATGTTTAATATATTAATAAAAAATATATAAACAGAAAGCTCGATTAGGCTCGCGAGCCGGCTCGAGCTCGATAAGCGAAGCTCGGGCTCAAGCTCGTTTACTAAACGAGCTTGTTTTTAGGCTCGGGCTCGAGCTCGAGCTCGTTTAAGCTCGGCTCGTTCGAGTTTTTTTTCGAGCCGGCTCGTTTGCACCCCTAAAAAAATATTATATAGCAATAGACAAATGATTCTTAAAAAATTTCCGCACCCCATGAAAAAAATTTCTGGGTCCGCCATTGGTCACTCATCTCTAAATACCCCAATGAAACGTGTTTTTTTTATCTACATTTAATCCACCAGCTGGAATGCGCTACCGTCGTGTTTATCTTTATATACGTTTTGGAGTAATTTTATTTGAATAACTTGGTTTTCATATACAACGATGTAACTTTTTCCGTGACTTTGAAACACACAGTCGCAACCTGGTTTCTTTATCGTCACGTTCACGATTTGTCTATTTTATTCTAAACGGAGAGTTTCTTTTAAGTTGGGTGTTGAACTTAACTCAAGACCTATCACTCCCAAACTCAGGTGTTTAAAAGTTTTGCTTTGCCAATGGAGCACAACCCATTGGTATGATTTGTTTATTTTTATCTACAGTTCAAACAGGGTCGTCTCTGAAAATGTTCGAAAATCTTTAGGCCATGTACGAACAGAAAATACGGGTCTCTTAAATATAAATTTTTAAAAAGAATATATATAAAAAATTAAATACATGAAAATGAATTAAGGCATTTGGGTATACTTTAACTCTTTTTAACACCACCTAGGTGACACATCACTTACTTTTCTCCATTTCACTTTACCTCACATCAAGGAAATGGTTTAATCCCCCTAATTTTTATTCTTTTAATGGTTTGAGTGTAAAAACTTTTAATGGTTTGGGTATAAAAAGGAAAACAAATTAAGACAATCTCTTAACATGATGTTAACATGTTAACATATAGGGCTGTAAACGAACCGAACGTTCAGCGAACAGTTCGTGAACCGTTCGACGGGAAGTTCGTTTGTGTTCGTTCGTTTACTAAACGAACGAACATGAACAAGAAATTTCGTTCGATTAGTTAAATGAACGAACATGAACATATGTCTCGTTCGTTCGATTGTGTTCGTGAACGTTCGGTAAGGTGTTCGTGAACATTCGTTGATTTGCATTCTTTTATATTCGTATGTTTGTGTTTTAATTGAAGATCTTTGTACTTTCTTATATTTTATTTGTACTTTTTATATTATTAAACTTTTATTTATTTTATTACCCTAACAATTAAACTAGGAAACCCACTTTCACCTTGTTTATGCATCATTTTCCTTTCATTTCTCATTATTTACATCGGCGAATACGATTGACCTTCGTGCCACAATAAGGGATTCAAGTTCGAGTGCTACTCTCTGGGCCATCTATCTTTATCCTTCGTCGCGTTTGCCAAATTTATTTGTGTTCGTGAACCGTTCACGAACACGCTCATTTCCTTAATGAACGAACACGAACATAAAATTTCATTCGGTAAGTGTTCATGAACCGTTCGTGAACACATTTATTTCCTTAACGAACGAACACGAACAAGGCCTTGTTCGTGTTCGTTCGGTTCGTTTACAGCCCTATAATAACATATAATCCTTTAACACCCCTTAACACAAGAAGGGAGTGGTTTGCAATGTCGTTTAACATGCCATGTCATCGTTAACACCCTAGATGTTAAGGTACACCCCATGGCCTAATGTCATTTGAATCAACACCAGTCATTTAATGCAACTAATATCATTTGCATTTAATAAATAGATAATAAACAAAAAGAAGAACAAAACTGGGGACGCCAAGATTAGAACGCGTGTCTTCTTATTATTAAAGTGACTTTCAAACCACCAAACCAAGTGCTTCAAGATGATATTTTTCCGATTCATTACGTATATATTCTAACTTTACAGTGTAAAACTATTAAAAAACAAAAAAAAATGGGCCCCCGATGGGTTTAGGCCCTGAGCCGTCGCCCATCGCGCACACCCTTCGGGCCGGCCCTGAGTTCAAACACACCATGGAGTGCAGGTGGTAACCCACTAATTGTAACATAATCTCTTACCTAGGGATGAACTTCGTACCAATACCGAAAATATTGATCCCAAAAATTGCCAAAATTAGGTATAGATACTGAAAATATTCGGTACGGATGATACTATATTTGAAGCTAAAAATGGGTAAAATATTAGGTGCTGTTTGTTTTTGCAGATATAAACTGTCTGTAAGTTGATTTCATCTGTTTTAATGTCTGCAACTGAAGATGTGGTCTGAAGCTCTGCAAGCTGAAAATATAAGACTGTTTGTTTTTGATACTGTCTGCAAGGAAAAGAAGGAGGTCGGAGGACGACGAGGAGAAGAAACATGTGTGTATTTCCATTTCACAATCAAACAAACAGTCGACCATAATTATGACTATAACAGTTAACAATTACATATACTCAAAACCTCAAAATTTACAAAGAATTTAAAACAAACACAGATGGTGTTAGGATCTGAGTTTGGTTTTGATTGTGTTTTACGTTTGAAATAAGATGAAGATGAATGAGTAGTGCAGCGGAATTTAAGATGGAAACAAACTTTGCACACAATCAAACAGGATAATTGCTTTAATCAAACATTTTCAACAAAGAACCGAAAGATTGAATTTATTTCAATAACGATTACAATGCATGTATGAATACAAACTCCCCCTCAGCCTGAGCTCACAGTGTTTGTTCGTGCAGGAAGAAGATTTGTGAAGAGCTAATAGAACAGTGCATGGTACAGTTCTATTTATAGGCACAGACAAACCACTGAGGCATCAAAGCTGACGTCACCATGAAAGTGACATCTAACCTCCTAACAACTTCTAACAACTGATCTATACAAACACCGCTTAAGCTAACAACTGCTATACAATACATTACATAATTAAACTAAACTACTGCTGGTCCTTCCACTGTTGTGACTTCAGCAGTACTTGATAACTACCAGCAGTGCTTGACCCAAAGCAGTAGATTGAATAGCATGTCTTTAGTCTTTGACTTGATCAGCGGTTGTAGGCCAGCAATTGTAACGATCAGTAGATAGGAGGTCAGCAGATGTTGAAACCACTTTCAAGGGGAGAGACTTGTAACACAACATCTGCTTATTCTGGATCCACTGCCATGATCCAGTTTTGGCTTTAATTATCTGTTCCTCTGATAGGGTTCAATCCCAACAATCTCCCCCTGGAACAGATAATGCCAAAACCCTTCATTATTGTGGAACTTTATTGCCTCATCAACAGTTCCCTTATCTGACCTTTAAGTTGCAATGTAACACCCGTCTAATTTATTTAAGGGTTTTCGTATATATTACGAAAACAAATATGAGATTATAAGTAATTACTGTCGATTAACACGGGTGACTTAAAATTTTTACTACTTAAAAATAATACTGTTTAACAACTACAGAATTTTCGTTTAAAATGACTACGAAACAACGTGCGGAAGCTTTAATCTCGTGTGTTCGGTTCTTGTACGTTGCTTGATCTTCATCCGGGTACTCACGATATTCACCTAAAATCAAAACCAACTCAAAAGTTAGTTTTGATAGTCAAGTAACAGGGTTAAACGAGTTTGGAGTTCAGAATAAACGAAATACGAAAATTTTAATTTTTCAGCCACTGGCTTACGGACCGTAAGACTGGACCCTTACGGTCCGTAAGCATGCCTCGCGACACGCGACGCTGACAGGCCATTCTGTCGCGCCACGCGAGGGATACACTTTTCCAGCAGGTCCAGATCTGTGTCCTGCATTTTTCAGCAACGAAGGTTTTTACGGAAACGGCCATAACTTCTTCGTTATTGATCCGTTTTACCCGATTCTTTTTCCTACGCGTCCGTAATTTAATTCTCCATCTAATGGAGTTAAAATCCAACATCCTACAAAATAAAATTTCAGACTTTTAACCCTCCGGCTTATTACCCTTTTTACCAACTTTTGACCCGTTCGTGATTTCATCATCAAACGTGTTTATTTGACCCTTATATCACATATACTTCTTTAAACTAATGTTATCTACCATATTAGATTATAATCACCGGTTTATTACACAAATTAAACTCGTTTTCATTTGTATGCTTATTTTGACCCGTTAAGGGTATTTATGCACTAAGGTCCCATAACATCCCTTTTATACTTATCTTAAGGATTTAATCTATCAAAACACTTATTTCCAACAACCTTTAAAGGTCGTTTGCCCGGTTTACCCAACAAGGGTATTTTAGTCAACTTTAGCCCCTCATTTACGACGAAGGGCACTTGCTACTTATTTGACCCAAAAATGTATGTTTAACTACAATCTTATTTATACGTACCAGGCTTGAGTCAACCTAATGACCCGTTTCGACACCTTGCTTTTATTACTGATATTCTTATGGCGACGTAATTACCCAAAATTACTATTCGCCCCTGTAAACACGTGACTTGACAACCTCATTAGTTGATTTTGTCAAATGGCGTTATTCCCACCATTTGACCCGTTCGGCCTATATATAATTCAACATTTTCATAGGTAACGAAAACATGGTTTTTAATTACCAATCACACATCCGACCCATTTCGGATTTTCTCACTAGATCCCTTTCTTTCTAAAGTCAATTTCTTATATTTTTAACCCATTCAGCTTACGCTATGGGTGTCTTTTGAAGCTTAAATTTACTTTGGTCAATACTTGACCAAATTTCCATTTTTACCCATTTTCCATTACTAGTTACACTATAAGGTAACTTTAAGAAAAACTTACAAATTCTTAACCAATTCGTGACTAATTTACCATTTTGCCTCTTTCACCATTAATCATGGTTTAAAACATTTTTATTGGTTCCGACTCATTTCGTTTCGTGTCGGAACCCATGATTCGATCCTAATCCTTTATTGTGTTCATTATTTATAAAAATAACACATATACTACAAGTAGGTGTAAGTTTTACTTACCTCGCATCCAAAGTACGCTTTTCCTTCTTATTTGCTTCGTTTGACCCGCTTCCTTTCCAAGCCTCCACCTAGCTTGTCAAGCGTCAAACTATCATCATAATTCGTAAGACGGTTAGTTTAGTCATTATTACATACGACTATTCCATCTTACAAACTCTATGTCGGAACTACTATCCGACTTCCATGTTGGTTTATTTGACTTTCGATAGTCAACTAACTTCAATCATATTACACGCACAATAAGTTCAATCAACATCACGTTTAGAACCCATATTATTTCGTATTACACGTAGTTAGTCGAGTTAGCCAATTACGCGTTTCTTTCATAATTTCATTATGTCAACATTCATTCGGACATTTTAACAAACACCTAATGTGCATAATATTACTTATTTACTAACTAGTTCATAAGAACTAGTTATCTTTACCAAGATTTACATCAATTTTCACATTATCAAATCTGAATTTACTTCCTAAAACTCAAATTACACTAGAACAACAATTAAAATTCTAGTGTTTAACATGTTCCTACAACACCCGCTTATCACATTCAATGGTGATTGTGAATTCACAAGAAATAAGCATGACTTCAACATGTGATCGACTAGGGTTTTACTCCTAGACATTATATCATTCCTATTTCATCAAAATAACAAACATGCAACCATAAATTTCGAATTCTTATGTGTTCATCCAGATTTGAGATGGAACCAAAGTGGAAATTTTGACATACCTTATGATCCTTTCACTGAAGTGATCACTAATCTAAGCTTAGATTTCAATTTGGAGTCGATTTGGCTTCTCAATTGCTTGATTTTTACTAGCTAGGGTTTGGGCATGGAACCCCCTGGCTCTCCTGCGATTCACGACCAGAACACACACTTAGAGTGTGTGTTTTGGTGTTGAATGTTTTATTTAATACAAACTTGCTTCAAGTTTGTCACCTTTGGTCCCTACACTTTACCAAGTTACATATAGTGTGTTTTTAACAAATTTTCTTATTACTATAAGGCTTATGACTAACTAGGTCATTTATTCCCAGTTACTTTATCTTGTTTAAAAAATCCGTTTTTCTTTTAAGTCCCGTTAACTCGGGCCCTTTATATACTTTTGTTTTCTCAAAGTATTCTTTTCATTCTTTTAAATTAATATTAGGTTTATTTATTTGAGTCCTAATATTTACCGGGTTAATTTTTACCACTAACGGTATTTTACCCGTCTTTACTATTAACGTGGTTTGATTACCAAACCCGTTTTTTTTTTTTTGGGATTTTACATGCAACTCAAAGTCTAGGGCATCTGTGTCATCTTCATCCCTACAAAGTGGAAGATCAAGGAGATCCTGCATTTCTTCAAGACTTAGGCCAAGTGCTTGTTCTCTTGTTATTTTCTTCACTTCTCCACTAGACTAGAACACAATCAGTACATGGGTCTGTTTGTCAGTTTTCCACTTTAGTACTTTTGAGCCTGGTGGGTTTCTTGGGAGATTTTTATTCGATGTGGTGTTTGGTGATGCAGGCCTTGTGATGACTGTTTGAGCAGTGCTTGCATGTTGATTCAGGCCAAGAGTTTCAGCTATCATCTTTTTAATGCCTTATTTTACAATGTCATCTCCTGCCAACATTTCTTCCACTGTTTCAGCATCCAACTGTTCTTGTTGCTTTCTTTTATAGATGGCATCACCAGTTGGAGCAGTGGATCTCCTGATTTGCAGTTTTGGTGGTCTTTTTGAAACCTCTGATTCAGGGTAGTCAGGTTTTTGTGGAACTCTAGGATCTTTCTTCCTTAATTCCTGCAACCTTTTGTAGGTGGACCTCACTGTGTCTTCTTTCCATCTTGCCACTTGATTTTTGGACCTATAGTCAGCAGCAACTAATTCCTCTTTCATTCTCTTCAGCTCTAATGTCTTCTCAGGCACATTCTTTTTGTACTTTGACCAATTTGGAGGAGTGTGTTTGACCTTATTCTTTATCATTTCTTGAATCCTGACTGCTTCTTGTTCAAGATCAGGAATGGTCCACTCCTTGTACATATGCTTTTCTCCCTTGTACTTCTTGGTTGCCATGATACTTTCAATGTAGTCTTTTCTCAAAGTTTCATCTGCTCTTTCTGAGATTTGTTGACAAACATTTTTTGCAAATTGCTCTAAGGATCTGACTTGAGTAAATAGAAACTGGTAATGCCTTTGAATTTCTTTGTCAGTTTTTCCTTGAGAGTTTCTTTTGGAAATATCCTCTGCCTGTTTAGCCTTAACTTTCAAATATTCTTCAATGTTGTTAGGCCTTGGATATCCTTCAACTAATGGCAACTTCCTTTTAGCAGGGTCATCCTCATAGTAAAAGGATTTGATCTCTTCTCTAACTGCTTCAAGTTCTAGAGGAAATTGGACACCTGTAGGAGTAATGACAGGGATTGGTTGTTGTACTGGAGCTGATGAGAGAGGAACAAGATTTGGAATAAGTGCAAGTGATTGTGAAGATGTTGGTGGTGGTGATGGAGAATCATCATCAGGTATGAAAATCCTTCTCCTTTTTATTGAAGGAGAGGCTAATGATGTCTTAGGTGGATCAGTGGTGGTATTTTGAGTGGTGGATGGTGGCTGACTAACAGTTGTTGAAACAACTGGTGTTTCAACCACTGTTGCCATTACAACAGATGTTGTAACATCTGGTGTCTTCTGCTTTTTGGCAGGCGGTGATGGTGGTGAGGTTTTTTTTGGTGGTTTTATTAGTGGAGTGATTTTTGGTAGTGGTGGTAAGGCAGTGGTTGTGGTGTGTGTTGAAGTGGTGTGTGTTGAAGTGATAGTTTGAGGTTTGGAGCCTTTAGTAGGTGGTTTGGAAGCATGCTTTTTAGGTTGCCTCACTTGTCTAGTGGGCTTCTTCTTTTCTTCCTTGGGATTTTTATCATCCATAGGTTCAGAAGGACCTTGTGCATTTAGCTTCATGAAAGCTCTCTTCTCCTGTTCCCACCTGGCTTTATCCTTAGCCACTCTATCCCTTTTTACACTTGTTTTTGCTTCAGCTAGTGCATTTTCAGTAACATCAATCTTTTTACTACCATCTGGCAAGGGAATGTTTTTAGTCATGTTTTCCTTTTCTGGTTCAATATAAATACCATCTTCAATTCCCTTCTTTATCCACTGTTTGATTTTCTCCCCCTTTTTGTCATTATCTGGAGGATGGTTATCAAAGAAGAGAACAGTGGGAGGAGCAGTGCCAGTGGTTTTCAGAATGTGGGCTTTTAAAGCCTTGATGTCAGCTTGAGTATCTTTAAACCTTGCTTCCATGAGAGTTCTAATCTTTTGAATTTGGATCTCATGTTGCTGATCAGTTAATTCTCTTTGATGTCGGAGCAATGGTTGAAATAAACTCCACAGCTCATTAGATAATGGAGCAGCTGTTGGGGGTGATGCAGCAGTGGATGTAGACTTTTGAGAATTTAACACCTGCTGCAACATTGTTTTGATGTCTGCAACAGATGATTCAATTATGTCCACTCTCTTCGTCAATTCTTTATATTTTAAACCATCAACCAAATGAATGGGATCATCTGATTTCCCACCAGCAGTGGTTGTATCAATGGTAGACTTAGGGAATGTATCCCAAAAGTCATCCATTGATGCCCCTTGTTCTTGGTACTGGGGACTTCTTTCCTCATTTGTGGACACTTTGAACAGCTCACCAGTGGTTAAAGAAAACTCACCAGTGGTTGCCCTAGTTGTCTCTGAAGAAATTGCCTTCAAGGGAGTCTTATTGATAGAACAAATGACCCATAGACCAGTGGGTCCAACACTAGTAGTTGCTGCTCCACTTGAACTACTGACAGGAGTAACTTGTAACTCCTGCAGTGTAACCTCCTCAATTTTTGCTGGGTTTGCAGAGGTATAGGCATCAGACCCAGTCACTTGTGGGAGTGTACTCTCATTGATAGGTGGTTGAGAGGAACTGGTTTGTGTCTGAGCTATATCAACTGCATGCAACAAAGGTAGCATGGATTGTGGTAAGATGAGGGGTGAAGGTATTGGTGTAGAAAGAGACATGTCCTTGGGATCAGGACTGAGGAAGATGGATCCAATTGGACCCAGAGCTTCATAATGTGGGGTCTCTGTGCTTACAACATGATCCTTTTGTGAGGATGCAGGAGGAGTTTTAGGCTAAGGTGGAGATCTTTCTACCAACTGCTGTGAGGAAGTAGCAGCAGTGGTTATTGGTGACTTTTGTTTTATCACTGGCAGTTGCTCTGGGATCTCATCTTCCAGAGTTGCCTTTTTGATGGGTTTGGGGGGTTTTCTGGATGATTTCTTTTTGGTCTTTTTGGTAAGGGCAGGTGTGGGTTTCAAAACAGTGGTTATGCTGCCTTGATCACCTGTGTAACAACCCGCACTTTCGTGCATTGTTACTACTCGCTACACTCGTTACGCTTAGCACCAGAGATTCGAATCATAATGTACCTATATCGCATATATCGCTATATCACAGTCTATTTTGCATATTTTCGCATATTTTAACGCTACATCGCATCGCAAATACTAACACTCACGATGACTTTGAGTGAGGACCTATTCTACCCTCCTCGATGGCCGTGATGTGTCGCAACGCAAACAATTAACGCTAACAAAGACTCTCAGGTGAGTACTATAGCTCTAGCCGTCGTGACGATGATGGCAATACGAGCAAGTGGTACCCCGTCAGTCATTGTCGCACAACACATCACCATCGAAAGCGCATCGACAACCACGCGCAGCTCGGTTATCGCACCGAATATTTGAAAGTATGGATGCGTATATACGACCTTCTGTGATTAACTATAATAAATAAATATATGAAAATGTGTGACCAAAACTATCGCAATGTTTAATGAATAAAACGGAATGCCAAAACATAGCTCGCTGAAAGTCATCCGAATGGATGGGCCAGTCGAACGGCTAGGCCAGCCGAACGGATGGGCCAGCCGATCGGATGGGCCAGCCGATCGGACGGCCACACCTCCTCCTCCTCCCTTGCCTATAAATAGCCTTGCCACTTCACTTGAACAGTGATGTGACAACCTTCACTCGCCCAGAACGCTCTTGGCCCCTTGTCTCTCGAATTCTCGCGATTCCGGTAAGATCTCAACCTAAATCTTGTACTTCTATGATCTACACTCAATTCTACACCTTTCTATCTTTTAAAAATCAACTTTTAACTGTGAAATCTACTGATTTGAGGTGTTCTAAGATGATGTCATCAAGAGTTCATATGAACTTCAAGGTATGACCTCATTTTAACCATGAATAACTCAGATCTAAGTGATTTCCACATGTTTTTATAACAATCTCACTTAAATCTATGTATCTAATCAAAGTGTTGTGTGATTTCGGGTTCAACATGGAAAAACCGTCAAGAACAACCAGATCTGATGGAACGGGGTGCTTCCCGGCCGTTAGAACGGGTCGGATTTGATGGAATTTTAGTTATTTAACACGATGACACACCGTCTTAGTCAATTCACCTGTATTCTCTCCAAAAACCATCGAGTGTGACTTAATCAGGACGTTGGAACGGATTGCCGTCCAATCGGACTGCTGTCCGATCGAACAGCAAACCAATTCCAACCGTCCGACTGGACTGCTGTCTGATCGGACAGTCCATTCAATTCAATGTTGTTCGAACGGATTACTATCCGAACGAACAGACTGTTCGACTCAATGTCGTCCGAGCAGACTACTGTCCGAACGGACAGGCCATCAATTCCAAAATGCCATCCGACCGAACAGATCATCCGACCGAACGGACTGCTGTCCGACCAGACAGGCCATCGAAGCAATGTTGTTCGACCGGACTGCTGTCCAATCGAACTGACTATTCGACCCAAGCCATCCGACCGGATTGCCATCCGATCGGATTGCCCCTAGATCTTTTATTTAACTTTTCACCGTTTAACGCACCGCGCCTCGCTTACACTACCATTCCATGTTTAGGCTAACTCAGACGCACTCTCAATCGATCCAATCAAGTTGTGTTCTTGCTGAATACGCACTGTGAGTATACTTGAACCCTTTTTGCTTTTGCACTTTTGGGTGTAACATACGTTGCTATCAAATCGAATTATATCAAATTCTTAAACTACTTATCACTTGCGAATCACTTACGTGCATAGTTATACGTGATGCTAGTTACATATGTGCTAGGACTTATACTCGCGACGTCCCACCATGACTAGTATAGTACTATTGCGCCCGACGGGGTCTAGTTTGCCATCGCGTATTCGAGCATCGAGGACTTAGCTGGTAGTATCGGTTTTGTGAGTATATATGTCGTGTATCTCGTTTATGTATGTAGGAAATTCGCAGCACTTTTAAATCTATTATACTATTACATACCAAACCTGTATACTCGCCAATACTTCTGTATTGACTTTATTTTAACGTATGTTGTAGGTTTAGACGCAGACTACATCAAATCAAGCTAGGAAGTCTAGAAACTTAACAAAAATCTAGGTTGTCGGATTTTGTATTGTTCGAGAGAACACAAAATCTGTGATAACTTATGTGACTGTAATTGTTTATTAGTATGGGATAATGAACGCATTAAATATTGTCGCTAATAGTTGTTATGGATTCTCCTGAGCAATCTGATTCGCCTAGTGCCGCGCCCCGATGATTCCACCATTGGTTGGGGTGTGACAGATTGGTATCAGAGCCATAACTATAGGGAGTTAGGTAAAATTTTGTGACATAACCTAGTCCGGGTTTGTTGTCTTAGAAATTGACCTAGTCTATAGTCTAAGTACCAACAGGCCGACTCATACGAACCCAGTGGGGTTTGTATGGGCCTACTTGATATTCTTGTTTGGATCTACTAAAATTACAACTTTGTGTGGACACCGCATATTACAGCTCCGCACGAAGAACCTTTCCTAAGGCTAGAATACTACTTAGCCTTTCCTAAGGCTGACACAATACACACATTTTCGAAAATATTCGCATAATACAATCGAGTGATCCAGTCGAGACCAGGTGTGAAAACCAAGAACTCTCGATAAGATAGCTCACTCAGCGCATTACTTTAGCACGAGAACTTTCTGTTGAGTCAGGAGTGACATCCAAATCTCGACGGAAATCTCCAATTCGAAATCTATTGGAACTCCCGAATTTATTCGAGGAGCACAACCACAATTAGGAGCGAAGTTGTTAAGTCAGGGGTGAAACCCATACCTTAACAGACCGCTCCACTCTATAAAAATGGTTTTTCAAAAAGCTCTCACCGAGGACATGACTGTAACCACAACTCGAGCCACGCAGTGACTGGGAGGATGAATGCCATGAGCTGCATCCCAGTGGAAGTGTGAGTCTTCTAGGTCAACGCGCATGCATGAGCTTGTTGGGTATAGTTGGCCTACCTTGGGTAGTCGATGCCTAAACACCCAAGGCACTCCGATTACTTTATTAAGCCTACGATTCGCTGGTTTTACACTTTGTTAAGCTGAATTACGCATTAGGTGTTATTTTACGCCTTACCGATTTTTTGATTTTCGCTCCCCGCTTTACGAATGCACAACTCGCACAGCCATCGCAATCTAAAACGAAAACTGAATGATCGCAACAAAACTAACGTCAAGTTTTTCGCCCTCGCTTCCTTCCTTCAACGCTTCCTCGCGCAATCTACACCGACATGTATGTGCATCAATACAAACTACAACTATATATATATATATATACACAAACGAAACACTTGTGTGAGAAATTAGGAAACTTATGTCTCCTATGTGGCTCCTATGTGTATACGTAATACTATACAACCTACAACAAGTTTTGATCGCGCTCAATCGCATTTCACCGCAAAACTCAAAAATCATTATGATTGAATCTCACTCCAAGTCTCTCTCTGTCTAGATGCCTTCCAACAACTCTGCTTTGAGAATGACAGCAAGGAGACGAGCCAAATGAAGGGACGAAAAAAGGATCGCCTCACTTGTGGTCAAGGGAGTGGCCAAAATAATTCCTCAGATTGTCACTCAAGTGCACTCTCTTAGCAACTCTCGAGCTTCGGAAGACGTCAAGACAGAAGCGCCGCAATCTACTTTTCTCTACAAACACTTTAAATCTTGTGATCCAATGGTCTTCAAGGGTGAAGGAGGTGTTTCTCAGCTACTCCAGTGGTTCGATTCTGTTGAGGTGGCCCTTCGTCAGAGTGGGTGCCCTGAACATTTCCAAACCACTTGCGCAACCGGAGTATTTCAATCGCGAGCACTCGACTGGTGGACCGTCGAACGCAACAAACGTGGGATTCACGCAGCCTATGCTCTCTCCTGGAATGAGTTGAAAGAACTCATGAAGGAAGAGCACTGCCCTCCCCACGAAGTCCAGAAGTTGGAAAACGAATTTTGGGAAATCAAGCAAGTCGAAGGTGACAATACTGGCTACACCGCAAGGTTCAAACAACTTAGCATAATCTGCCCAGGTCAAGTCAACACTCTAGAAAAAGCCATCGCGAAGTACATTCGCGGCTTGCCTGAATGTGTGGGCGATTTTGTCGAAGCTGCAAGACCTACTACCATCGAAGAGACCTACCGCTTAGCCGCAGAAATCAACAACAAACGACTCATGGAAGGATTTTTCTCCAAGAATCCTGTCAGACAAGCTTATCAAGCAATCGCCATTAATTCTTCAGACGATCCTGTCGACGATTCTTCTGATGAATATGCTGACGATTCTTCTGACGGATCTGCTGACGATTCTTTTGACGAATTTGCTGACGATTCTTCCGACGAATCTGCCGACGGTTCTTCCGACAACTCGGCCAAAGATTCTGCAAGTGAGTCCTCAGACGAATCCTCCAACGACGACATCTCATCGCAGGACACCGACAAACCCAGCCGCAAACGAAGGATTTCAAGCCCGAACTCATCGACAACCGAACTGCTGCAACCGAAGCCTCTTCAAGCAGTTCCGGTGTTTCCAAAACGAGCTTACACTGGAGCTCATCCCCAGTGTTACTCATGTACCTATCATCATCCAATTGTGGCTGACTGTCGCTATTGCAATAACTGCAACCGTTACGGTCACTTCACCCGCACTGCCGCACCGGATCAAGAACTTGAGTACAACAACCGCAGCTCCAGCAAAAGTTTTCGACATCAGACAGACTTAGGATAATGTTGTAATAAAACAATTTTCGATGTAATTTCATGTGTGGAACTATCCCTATTAATTGATGTTGTCGCTATGCACAATGTTGATTCGCACTCTCTCTCGCATTCGCACTTAGTCTAGAATCACACACATACTATATATATATCACGATATAATGTGTTTTACCCTAACTACACTCTTAGGATGAGGTACGATAAACGTGCAAGGAACGAGTAGTCACGGGTGCACACGGGATTATTTGGGTCAGTGCACGGAGATCGTAGTGAATTCTAATAGTGCCATAACGTTAAAAGCATGGTCGAGCGTGGTGGATATGCCGCTGGTACTTCCTATGTATAAACGTCTTGACCATGTCGACAAAGGGTGACACCTATTCACTAGATGTAAGTAGTAGGGGTCAAGCAATGTGTGCTTTATCATACTACCGAAGTTTCGTGAATAAAGTGCCATGTGGAGTTGAACGTTATTAGACCTATTATACTATTGTGATTATTTTCAACACACTGCACTCAATCGCAAGGCGTAACAACTAAATCGCATCATCGCAAGACTTGTCGTAAGTCTGCAAACGCAGTGCAATCGCCTCATCGATGGACTCTGGAGAGTCAACCCCGCAGGGTAATTGCATCAACGCAAGACTGGTCATAAGTCTGTATCGCAACTCAAAGTGTGTCATCGCAAGGCTTTTCGTAAGTCAACACGCTCGCAATCGCATTATCGCCTAAATCTATCTCGCAATCGCTACCGCTTATTATGTGAATCGCTACCACTTATCGTGCAAATCGACATATCGCATGTTGTGTGTCACTCTATCGCTATCACCATCGCTATCGCCTACCGTTATCTGTAATATTTGTGTTAAGTTAGCACACAAGACCTCGCTTCACGAGATGAAGCTCATATGGCTAAAGCAAGGTGTTTTAGTCATATCAGCAGGCTTTCGTGGAAAAAGGCCATGTGGGGTCTAATGTTAGTTAAACTCTGTGGTGTTAATCAATTGAATCGAATCGCATAAATCGCGCATATCCCCATCTCTTGCAACGCAACAACCATCGCTTATCGCTCGGCGGTTGTCGCTATTGCATACCGCTTATCGCAATTCGTTTATCGCCGCCGTCATCGCTTGTGTTGCATTTGTGTTATTCGCTTATCGCTTATCGCTACCTGTGTTATGTGAGCACACCTGACATCGATTCACGAAACAGATCTAGTATGGTTGGAACATGGTAAACACATCGCTGGTACTTCCTATATGTATAGGTGATTCAGCCATACTAGCAAACTTTCGTGGGCAGATGCCATATGGGGCTTAACGTTGGTTAAATTGTAAAGCTATGAAGACTAAATCGAATCGCATTACTCGCTTATCGCGTATCGCTTATCGCTTATCGTGTATCGTCTATCGCTTATTCACTTATCGCGTACCGCTTATTGCTCGTCGCTCATCGCTTGGTATTCATCGCAGTCTGTGTGGTATTATTAGGCATGACATCGCTTCACGGGACAAAACTAACCTGGTCGAACGTGGTGTTTCTCCATGTTAGCAAACTCTCGTGGAAACGTGCCATGTGGATTTAATGTGGAATCTAATCGAAATCGCGCTATTCGCTTATCGCTTATCGCTCGACGCCTATCCAGACACGACACATCAATGTTTCGTGTCACCAGGCTACTCGCGCACGCTGTTATAGCTACGTTCGCAATTCAACTCGCCTGTTTAACCTATTCGATTCTATCTTCAACTCGGTCCGACTTCCTAGCAATTGGACCAAGGTAGCGCAATTATGTCTGTGTCATATCGGCACACATGACACCGCCTCACGAAACGGAAGTAATATGGGAGAAACATGGTGGATACGCCGCTGGTACTTCCTATATATAAGTGTTTTAACCATATTAACAAACTTTCGTGAGAAAGTGCCAAGTGGGGCTCGATGTTAATTAACTTCTCAAACTGTTAAAAACTGATTTTTTTTATAAAATTTTTATTAAAACCATTGGACAAGTGAAATTTCCTCACAATGTGGAGGTAACATCGAATCAGCTTAACTCCATGCCCAAGGGAAGTCTCATAAGTCCAGTTTTCTTTAAAAACTTTTGCAACAACAAAACGAAATCCTTCTTAAGACATTGGTTCGACATCGAGTTCAGCTTGAACCCATGTCATAGGAGAGTGTTCGCAACTCCAGCTTTTTTCTAAAAATTTTCGCAAAATCAAAACGAAATCTTTCTTAAGACGTTGGTTCGACATCGAGTTCAGGTTGAACCCATGTCATAGGAGAGTTTCCATAACCCCAGTTTTCATTTTCGAATTCCTTAAAATGTTTAAGACCTAAACTTTCTTGCAACGTTGGTTAACATCGACTCAGTTGACTCTACGTTAAAAGAAAAATTTTCAAGATTTCCTTCCAAATTTATTTTAAATATCTAAAAACGAACGTTTCTTGCAACGTTGGTCAACAATCGACTCAGTTAACCCTACGATATGAGAAACCTTTCAAGTTCTTTAAAATTTCAATCGCATCGAACTTACAAATTCTTCGCGACTCAAGGTACTTTTGAAACGCCAACTCGTGGGATGCTACTTTTGTCATTACGTCGCCTCTCGCTATCGTAATCGATCTCTCTTACTCGAAACGCTCTCGCTTGTCAACTCTCAGTCAATTAACTCGTTGTATCGCTATTTATACGGGAACAACTCTCAAAAGTCTATCTGTTGGATTGATTTCGGGACGAAATTTCCTAAACCAGGGGAGACTGTAACAACCCGCACTTTCGTGCATTGTTACTACTCGCTACACTCGTTACGCCTAGCACCAGAGATTCGGATCATAATGTACCTATATCGCATATATCGTTATATCACAGTCTATTTCGCATATTTTCGTATATTTTAACGCTACATCACATCGCAAATACTAACACTCACGATGACTTTGAGTGAGGACCTATTCTACCCTCCTCGATGGTCGTGATGTGTCGCAACGCAAACAATTAACGCTAACAAAGACTCTCGAGTGAGTACTATAGCTCCAGCCGTCGTGACGATGATGGCAATACGAGCAAGTGGTACCCCGTCAGTCATTGTGGCACAACACATCACCATCGAAAGCGCACCCGCGACCACGCGCAGCTCGGTTATCGCACCGAATATTTGAAAGTATGGATACGTATATACGACCTTCTATGATTAACTATAATAAATAAATATATGAAAATGTGTGACCAAAACTATGGCAATGTTTAACGAATATAACGGAACGCCAAAACATAGCTCGCTGAAAGTCATCCGGATGGATGGGCCAGCCGAACGGCTAGGCCAGCCGAACGGATGGGCCAGCCGATCGGATGGGCCAGCCGAACGGACGGCCACACCTCCTCCTCCCTTGCCTATAAATAGCCTTGCCACTTCACTTGAACAGTGATGTGACAGCCTTCACTCGCCCAGAATGCTCTTGGCCCCTTTTCTCTCGAATTCTCGTGATTCCGGTAAGATCTCAACCTAAATCTTCTACTTCTATGATCTACACTCAATTCTACACCTTTCTATCTTTTAAAAATCAACTTTTGACCGTGAAATCTACTGATTTGATGTGTTCTAAGATGATGTCATCAAGAGTTCATGAACTTCAAGGTATGACCTCATTTTAACCATGAATAGCTCAGATCTAAGTGATTTCCACATGTTTTTATAACAATCTCACCTAAATCTATGTATCTAATCAAAGTGTTGTGTGATTTTGGGTTAAACATGGAAAAACCGTCAAGAACGGCCAGATCTGATGGAACGGGGTGCTTCCCGGCCGTTAGAACGGGTCGGATTTGATGGAATTTCAGTTGTTTAACATGATGACACACCGTCTCAGTCAATTCACCTGTATTCTTTCCAAAAACCATCGAGTGTGACTTAATCAGGACGTTGGAACGGATTGCCGTCCAATCGGACTGCTGTCCGATCGAACAGCAAACCAATTCCAACCGTCTGACCAGACTGCTGTCTGATCGGACAGTCCATTCAATTCAATGCTGTTCGACCGGACTACTGTCCAAACGAACAGACTGTTCGACTCAATGCCGTCCGAGCGGACTACTGTCCGAACGGACAGTCCATCAATTCCAAAATGCCATCCGACCGAACAGATCATCCGACCGAACGGGCTGCTGTCCGACCAGACAGGCCATCGAAGCAATGTTGTTCGACCGGACTGCTGTCCGATCGAATTGACTATTCGACCCAAGCCATCCGATCGGATTGCCCCTAGATCTTTTATTCAACTTTTCACCGTTTAACGCACCGCGCCTCGTTTACACTACCATTCCATGTTTAAGCTAACTCAGACGCACTCTCAATCGATCCAATCAAGTTGTGTTCTTGCTGAATACGCACTGTGAGTATACTTGAAGCCTTTTTGCTTTTGCACTTTTGGGTGTAACATACGTTGCTATCAAATCGAATTATATCAAATGCTTAAACTACTTATCACTTGCGAATCACTTACGTGCATAGTTATACGTGACGCTAGTTACATATGTGCTAGGACTTATACTCGCGACGTCCCACCATGACTAGTATAGTACTATTGCGCCCGACGGGGTCTAGTTTGCCATCGCGTATTCGAGCATCGAGGACTTAGCTGGTAGTATCGGTTTTGTGAGTATATATGTCGTGTATCTCGTTTATGTATGTAGGAAATTCGCAGCACTTTTAATTCTATTATGCTATTACATATCAAACATGTATACTCGCCAATACTTCTGTATTGACTTTATTTTAACATATGTTGCAGGTTTAGACGCAGACTACATCAAATCAAGCTAGGAAGTCTAGAAACTTAACAAAAATCTAGGTTGTCGGATTTTGTATTGTTCGAGAGAACACAAAATCTGTGATAACTTATGTGACTGTAATTGTTTATTAGTATGGGATAATGAACGCATTAAATATTGTCGCTAATAGTTGTTATGGATTCTCCTGAGCAATCTGCTTCGCCTAGTGCCACGCCCCGATGATTCCGCCATCGGTTGGGGTGTGACAACCTGTTGCAGTGGGCTCAGCAGCAGATACCTGAGGAGCAGTGGTAGCTGCTAAATTCTGCTCAGGCACCTCTGCTTGTGTTTTTGTAGGTTTTAACATTCTTGTGAATGTTTCAGGTGTTAAACTGTTTATTTTAAAAGGAGGACCATGTACAAGTACATGGGCATTATTTTCTGAAGAAAAAAAAATTTAAATAGTAACTCAAAAATCTTAGAAATAATAGAAAAGCCTTTTTCTCAACATTTTTTTACCAAATTATCGAAGATTACCTGAGAATAATTAAAATTTTACCTTTAAGTATAGCATAACCCAGGTATTGTATCTACAACGGGATTTCATTGAAAGCAGTGGTTTTGTTAGAAACACACATAAGGACGGTATGAAATAAAAACCTTATAGCAGATGGAAAACTGCCCTTTTGTAAAGTATCTATTTTCATTTCTTCTCCATACCCTCTTTTAATGAAATCTCCTTGGTACTCTGTTTTCGGAAAAGAATTTTTACCTTCCAGATCATTGAGCTCAAATACTTCAGATATGGCTTGAGGTGTGATTGAGATTTTTACACCTTTTATTGTGGAATTGATGGCAACAACCTTTTTGTCCATCTTCTCAAGATTAGCATTTTTCCAAAATTCTCGTTGAGTAGCAAGGTAGACGGTTGCATTGTAAGTAAGCAAAGTTTTGTACTTTATGGAGGATAACGTGTCTATGATGGAATCGAAGGTCTTTGTGTCACTGGGTTTTTCAAGAATACCCAAGTAATTGTGAGACCATTTGTATGGAATTTCAATCTCGGTAGGCTCCTTTGTTTTGGATTTGCTTGCCTTTTTCACCATGATTGAAGCAGAGAATGAGAGAAATGAAGTGAGGATGATGAAGATTGTGGGAGAATTTTTGTGGAAAACTGTTTTGAGAAAAGAATTTTGAATTCGATTCGACAGTGAAAACCCTGTTTGGGGGTTTAGGGCAGGGTTTTATATGATGAAAAAGTGAATGCTGACGTGGCAGCCGTTACAAAGATCTGACGGATAAATACTGACCACGTGCCAACCTCTGATGATAAGATGAATAATGGAAGACAGTTGTTTGGGAAACCACTGATGAAGCAATACCAGTGGTTCACAAAGGAAAATAGGAACAGTGGGTGATTTTCACTATCAGTGGATAGTTTGTGTCAGTGGTTTTACAGCACTAAAGTTTGTCAACAGTGTTTTACCAAGAGAAATGAGCAAACAGAGGTTGACTTTCAGCAGTGGATAACAAATAACAAACAGATGTTTGCACCAATCAGTGGTTATGGCAGACTTTTAAGGATTTAATAAAAATTTCATTTTTAGCTATTTTTAAGGATGGTTTTTTTATTTTCTGAAAACATTTTAATGCTTTTATTCATAGAAAAACAAGATTTTGCTTGTTATTCCATGTTTAGCATGCCAATCCTAGATACCAAGCTTTCAAAGGTAGATGTATCTAAAGCTTTTGTGAGCACATCTGCCAGCTGGTCTTTAGTTGGAACATGATGCAGAGAAATCAAACCTTTTTCATAGCAATCCCTCACAAAGTGATGTCTGATGTCGATGTGCTTGGTGGTTAAATGGGAAACTGGATTTTTGATGATATTTTCTGCTGCCTGGCTATCCAACATGAGTGGTGTCTTTAAGGCAGTGATACCAAAATCCAGCAACTGATTTTGAAGCCACAGGAGTTGGGCTGTACAGCTTGCAGCAGCAATGTATTCAACTTCAGCAGTGGATGTTGAAACAGTTGCTTGCTTTTTGCTTTGCCATGAAACCAAACAGTTGCCTAGAAATTGGCACCCTCCTGAAGTGGACTTCCTTGTGGTGTTACATCCGGCAAAGTCACTATCTGAAAAGCCTGAAATCTGGATATTCCCATTAGCTGGATACCAGATACCAAATGTGGGAGCACCTTTTATGTATCTGAAGATCCTTTTTACAGCAATGAGATTAGATTTTCTGGGAGCTGATTGACTTCTTGCACAGACACATGTTGCAAACATGATGTCTGGTCTAGATGCAGTTAGGTACAGTAAAGACCCAATCATGCTTCTATAAAGTGTTTGGTCAATCAACTCATCATTTTCATCAGACATGACTAGCTTATTGGTTGCCATGGGTGTGCTGCATGGTTTACAATCATTCGTATCAAATTTATTTAAAAGTTCTTTAGCATATTTGCTTTGATGAATGAAAGTTTCATTTTGCATTTGCTGAACTTGGAGACCAAGAAAGCATTGCAGCTCACCCATTGCACTCATTTCAAACTCAGCTGTCATGAGTTGCCTAAACTCTTCACACATTTTATTACATGTGCTTCCAAAAATAATGTCATCTACATAAATTTGGACAATCATTAAACCCTTTCCTCTCCATTTTAGAAACAGTGTTTTATCAATGGTACCTCTTTTGAAACCATTTGAGAGTAGAAAGGTGGAAAGAGTTTCATACCAGACCCTAGGAGCTTGTTTCAGGCCATACAAGGCTTTGTTTAGCCTGTAGACATGATCTGGATAAAATGGATCCTCAAAACCTGGAGGTTGACAAACATACACCTCTTCTTGAATTGTACCATAGAGGAAAGCACTTTTGATATCCATTTGGAACACCTTCATGTTGTGGTTGACAGCAAAGGCCAGGAACAGTCTTATAGCTTCCAATCTTGCTACAGGGGCAAAAGTTTCATCATAGTCTATCCCCTCTTCCTGTCTGTAACCTTGAACCACAAGCCTGGCTTTATTCTTGACAACAATGCCCCTTTCATCAGTTTTATTTTTGAAGACCCACTTTGTGCCTATGGGACTTACATCCTTTGGCAGTGGCACAAGCTCCCATACTTGTTGTCTTTTAAACTGTTGGTGCTCCTCTTGCATGGCTTCTACCCAGCTGTTGTCTTTCAGTGCCTCTTGGTACTTGGCTGGCTGATGGAGTGATAGAAAACCAGCAAAAAGACAAATGTTTTGGGTTTGGCTTCTTGTGAGCACCCCTTCATTGATGTTGCCAATGATTTGGTCAGGTGAATGAGATCTCAAGAAGATTAAATCTCCTTGGTATGGTATGATGGCATTTGTTGGTGAAGGCTGCAGATGTGTATCATCTGAGCTAACCACTGCTAGTGACTTTGATGATCCAGCAGTGGCTTCAAAGGTGGTGGAATAGGAGGTAATGGTGTGGACACATGCTGACTTTTATCCACAGTTTGGGGACATTTGTCAGCAGTGTTTGATGATGTGGAAGCAGAGGTTGATGGGCTACTTTGGTCAACAACTGTTGAGGTAGCAGTGGTTGAGCTTTGACAGTTGTTTTGTACAACTGCTGCTTTTCCCATTGAAACCGACTTTTATTGAGGAATGATGATCTCATACCCATAGTCTGGTGATGAATCCTCTGATGGACCTGCACTGTTAGTCTTGACAGCAACACTTTCAAATGTGAATTTATCAAGATCAAATAAATCAGTAGGATTTGCTGGGATTTTCATTGATGAAAGTTCATTGAACTTCACATTCAAAGTCTCTTCCACTATTTTAGTCCGTGTGTTAAACACTTTGTAGGCCTTAGCAGTGGTAGAGTATCCCAAAAGATAACCACTATCTACTTTGGCTGCAAATTTTGAGATGGAATCTTTTAAATTCAAAATAAAGCATGGGCAGCCAAATACTTTAAAATATGAGATCAGTGGTTTGATTTTATACAGAATTTCATAAGCAGTCTTTTTGTGCCTGGGGTTTATTAAAACTCTGTTTTGGACATAGCAAGCAGTGTTCACTGCCTCTGCCCATAAAGTTAGAGGTAAACCTGAATCAGCAAGCATGGTCCTAGCAGCTTCAATCAGTGTCCTATTCTTTCTTTCAACTACCCCATTTTGCTCTGGTGTTCTAGGGATGTTGTACTGCCTTACAATCCCTTTCTTCACACAGAAGGCATCCAACTCCTTATTTTTGAATTATGTGCCATTGTCACTCCTGAAGACTTTTACTGGAAGGTCAAATTGCTTTTCAACCTGTGTCACAAAGTCTTGCAAAATGCCTGCAGTCTCATCTTTTGAGTGTAAAAAGAAAGTCCATGTAAACCTAGAGAAGTCATCAATAATAACCAAACAATATCTCTTCTTCTTGAGACTCATGACTTGAACTGGGCCAAACAAATCCATGTGCAGCATTTGCAAACACTGGGTTGTTTTGGACTCTTCAATGGACTTAAAGGAGCTTTTATGCTGTTTTCCTTTTAAACAGGAAACACAATGCTCAGGACATGAAAACAATTTTTATGGTAAGCCTCTTACTATGCCATTTTTTGAAATTTCAGTGATTGTCTTGAGATTTGTGTGCCCCAATCTTCTGGGCCAAAGTTCTGTCTCTTTGTTAGAGGTAGCTGAGAACAGACAGGCATCAATTCTGGGACACTCTTTTGGCATATCAACAACATAAACATTGCCACTTCTTTGAGCAACAAGTTTTGTTTTTCCAGTTTTTATTATTGCTTCAATCTTTTCAACCATTTCTGGTCCAACAATCCTACAACATTCCTTTGTGAAGAATGATCCATACCCCTTATCACTCATTTGTGAAACACTCAGGAGGTTGAATTTTAGATTGTCTATCAGATTGACATTTTCAAATTTTACATTTCCAGTTTGTACTGTACCAGACCCCAGAACTTTCCCTTTACTATTATTACCAAAGGATATATCACCCCCTCCATGGATTTTGAAATCTTTGAGAAGGGCTTTACATCCTGTCATGTGCCTGGAGCCTCCACTATCTACATACCAAAGACTATCTGAGCATGCAGAAGCTCCCTGCACATGCAGTAAAAGGATTAGTTCATTAGGGTCTCCAAAGCCAATAAGGCTTTGGATGGGGTCTCAACAGTGTCTGGGATGAGTTCAGATGCATGGGCAGTGGTTAGGTCAGGGGTTTGGACAGTTTTAGGACAGTTTCTCTCTAACCACTGTTGTGGGTTTTGACCAATCATCTGCTAATAACCAAAAGGATACCTGTTCACTCTTGGTTTAGAGGGCCTTTTGTAGGTCTCATAAACGTGTGGAATCCTTTGGTAAGATGATTGTCCCTTGCCTCTTCTGAATTGGTTGGCGGGGGGTGCATCAGTCACTTGAACATCTCTTTGGACAGATGTTTGATTCAGCTGTTTTATAACAGCTGTTTGGACTGGCACAAACAGTGGTTGATTTTTAGTGAACTTGATAGATGATGTTGATGAACTCAAGGAAGTTTTTGCAGTGTACTCATTCTTTTTTACATCGAAGTTTTTAAGATACACACATTCTTGAGTTTTGTGGTTTGGTTTACCACAGATGGTGCAGCTTTCAGCAGGTACAATGATACTTGTTTTGTTTAAATCATATGCTTTTAAATGGAAACAGTCTTTTGTTAGATGATTCCTTTTTTCACAAAACAGGTTTTTGATCTTTTCTCTCTTCTTTCTCTTTTCAGACTCCTTTGCAACAGAGTTTTTAACCTCTATTGGGATGTCTTTGAGAGGGATGACTTTTGCTTTTGGAGCTTTAACACCATCAGTGGTTGTGAAATCCATGGGTTTAAAATTTTCAAGAATGTCACACTCGTCAGACCATGAGGGTTTAAATTGGTATTTCTCAATTTCCTCAAAAGTAGAGGATCCCACTGGTCTTTCAAGTGTGATTTTGTTACCAAGTTTATCAGTGATTTTCACTTCTTGGCCATTCTTATTTGTTGGTTTAATTTCAGATGAACCAGCTTGTTTTCCAGCAGTGTTTACAAGATCATCATATTTTCTATATCCTACACCAAACTTGACATTGCTTTCAAGCTGTTTCTCAAGCATAACCTCATACCCTTTACAAGATTCCACCCATCTTTCACAAGTGATTTGGGTGGACTCCAACTCCTTTTTGCAAACTTGGTATTTTTCTACCATAGTTTGGAGTTGAGTTTTGGTTATGCTCTGCTCTTCTTTGAGACTGCTGATTTCTTTGTCTTTTTCAGCCAATTTGTTTCTAAGTTCTTTTAATAACTTTTCAAATTTGACTTCATCAGTTAAGACTTTATCCCTAAGGTTTTCATTTACCTCTTTGATGTTAGCAAATGCAATAATGCATTTGTCTGAACACAGTTTTTCAAGAACTTGAGGTGTTACCTTAGCAGCAGCCATCATAGCACAATCACATTGATGATCACCTTCTTCATCAGCTCTATCTTCTTTCTCACCTGCTTTCTTCTCATCCTTTTCTTCTTTGTCTTCTTCAGACCAGGGGTCAGACAGTGGTTCAATCAGGGTTTCTGAATTTTCTCCCAGCAGTAGTTCACCAGCAACTGCAGTAACCACTGCTTCAGTCACTTCATCCACTGTTTCAGCACTTAGTTGTTCATCTTCAGTTTCTACCCCTTCTGATATAGACTCTAATGCCATCAAACAAAATTCATCATTAGTAGGATCATTAAAAGCATTGAGTGCAAAATTTTCATCACTAAGCTCATCAGGCATACTGCTCCAGTCAACAAAGCCTTGAGTGAAAAATCTTTGCTGATTTGATTGTGTTACTGTTGGAGCAGCTGGTTGAGGTGCAACAGGTTGCACTTATGCCTGAGGGACAGGGGTTTGAACATACTGAATTTGTGGAACAGTGGTTTGAACATAATGCACAGGCACAGGGGTTGCAGCATAGTGAGTAGTGTTAACATGGGCAGCAGGGGTATATTGGGTATAGTGCACAGTGCTTTGATGTTGTGGTCTAGGGTTTGAGCTGGGATGAGTGATTATGGGGCCAGTGGTTTGACTCATGCATTCTCTAGTAAAATGACCTAGCATATTGCACTTATAGCACTTAATTTTTGACTTATCCAACCCCACTTTTAAATTCCCATGTAACCCTGGGAATTTTCTCCCTGTTCTTTTGTAGAATTTGCTTGTTCTTACACTAAGCAAAGCCAATTGATGCAGAATGTCCATCTCTTCTAAGTCAGTGGGATCAAATTGTTGCAAATCATTGAGTTCAAAACACAAGTTATCTGACATCTGGTTTTCACAATTTGCAGTAAAAGCATAATTTGCAGAGTGAGAATTAGGGTTATTGAAATTTCCACCAGCAGTTATATCAATAAAGTGATCATAACCCTGATCCTTACTACTGCTACCAGATTCTTCCTGACCAAAAAGAGCTGTGCTGCCAAATGAATAATCATCAGCAACTTTGCCAGACTCTTGCAACTTCTTTTTCTGGTTTAGCTCCCTTTCATAGGTCAGGAGTCTACCATGAAGTTGGGTCAGGGTCAGATCTTTGAACTCAGCAGAGTTTCTAGTAACAAATGCAATGGTATCCCATTTTTCTGGTAGTGATATAAGGAACATGCTATTTTGAGTTGAATTTGGAAATGTTACTTTAACAAGCCTTAGTTCACTAATGAGACAACTGAATCGTTCAAACTGTTGAGTCAATGATTCACCCTTAATGTGACAAAATGTCTCATACTGCTGATTCAGAATTTCCCTATTGTTTTCAATAACTTCTTATGTTCCCCCAAACTGTTCCTTCAGTGCATCCCATATCTCTTTGGCACTGTTACAATGTAACAGTCCAACATAGATCTCATTGGGTAATGCAGATGCTATGATGCTAAATGCTTGGCATCGAGTTCGAACTTTTGAAAATCAGTTTCAGTATAGTTTTCAGATGGTTTAGGTACGAACTTCTTTGCATCCTCAGCACTTGGCACCATAGGAACATGGGGACCAAAAACAACAGACCTCCAACATCCAGTGTTCTGTTGAGCAAGGATGTGACCCATCCTTCTCTGCCAGATGTTGTATTCATTACGTTTAAGCATGGGTGGTTTGAAAAGAGAGCCAATGTTATTCTTATCATCTTGTGATTGTGACGTCATCCTGGTTGTTTTACAGGCACTGATTAATCAACTTTGATGGTGATTAAACCTTGCTCTGTTTTTCAACAAAACGAACAAACTATCAGTATCAACGATTATGAGCTGAACTATTTATGTCAAAATGATTGTTAAATCAAATTTGACTGTCCAAGCTCTGATACCAATTGTTAGGATCTGAGTTTGGTTTTGATTGTGTTTTACGTTTGAAATAAGATGAAGATGAATGAGTAGTGCAGCGGAATTTAAGATGGAAACAAACTTTGCACACAATCAAACAGGAGAATTGCTTTAATCAAACATTTTCAACAAAGAACCGAAAGATTGAATTTATTTCAATAACGATTACAATGCATGTATGAATACAAACTCCCCCTCAGCCTGAGCTCACAGTGTTTGTTCGTGCAGGAAGAAGATTTGTGAAGAGCTAATAGAACAGTGCATGGTACTGTTCTATTTATAGGCACAGACAAACCACTGAGGCATCAAAGCTGACGTCACCATGAAAGTGACATCTAACCTCCTAACAACTTCTAACAACTGATCTATACAAACACTGCTTAAGCTAACAACTGCTATACAATACATTACATAATTAAACTAAGCTACTGCTGGTCCTTCCACTGTTGTGACTTCAGCAGTACTTGATAACTACCAGCAGTGCTTGACCCAAAGCAGTAGATTGAATAGCAGGTCTTTAGTCTTTGACTTGATCAGCGGTTGTAGGCCAGCAGTTGTAACGATCAGTAGATAGGAGGTCAGCAGATGTTGAAACCACTTTCAAGGGGAGAGACTTGTAACACAACATCTGCTTATTCTGGATCCACTGCCCTGATCCAGTTTTGGCTTTAATTATCTGTTCCTCTGATAGGGTTCAATCCCAACATATGGACACAACTGACCAAGTGCTTATGAGAGAACAGAGGTTTGCGGTCGTCTCTGCTTCGTCGTCGGCGCCGTCAATAGTCACCTCCATCACTACAGCCTAGCTCCGCCGCTACTGAAACTTCAAACCTCCATCACCATTTCCGTCAATAAGGCCACTGTACACCGCTGCTGCTCAGATGCGAGCCCTCTGCCGTACTTTCTTTCTCCGTTCTCTCTCTTTCTTCAGTTTTTGGGGGTGAGTGTATGTAGGATGGTACAGGTGTGTGCGGGTGTGATGATACAAGAAAGATATAAGAAGGGGGGGTGTGGAGGTGTGGTCTGCCAGAAGAATGGATGCCGGAGAGGTCGCTAGAGATAACTCCGGTCGCCGGAGGTAGAGGGAGGAGACAGGGGGTGTGCGGCTGCAATGTTGTGCATTTAGGGTTTTTGTTTGGGTTTGGGTTTTTGTGAAGATGTTTTAAGTTTGAGGTCCATAGCTTATTTTTTAAGATGTAAAAAGCTGAGTTCAGATCTATTTAAAGAAAAAAAACAAATAGTCTTTAAGGGTAATGTCTGCGCGCTTGCAGACATTAGCTCCCTTGAAGATGTTTGAAGAAAAAACAAACAACACCTTAGTATAGTTTCAAAGTCAAAAGTACCGATCCAAAAAAACACAAAAAAAATGTGTAATGAGTAATGAACCTTGGGTTTCTTTCTATACTCTTTAACCATTTAACTTTGACGGAAGCGTTACAAAGACGTGACGGAAATTTCCCAACGGGTCGAAACACCCAGACCAACAACCTCTAACACCTTAACGATCCATTAACGTCGTCCGTCTATTTCACCCCTCTTCGGAGAAACCACAAACCCTAACCCCAACGACCTCCAATGGCTTCATCACCACCCGTCGAATCACCACCGCTCATCGAACCAATCACCGCTATCGCCAACGGCGACACTCCGATCACTTCCGCCGCCGTAACTTCTCCCGCCACTACTGCCGCCGTAACTTCTCCAGCCACTCCCGCCGTCGTAAATTCTCCGGCCACTCCCGCCGTCGTAACTTCTCCGGCCACTCCCGCCGTCGTAACTTCTTCGGCCACTCCCGCCGTCGTAACTTCTCCCGCCACTCCCGCCGTCGTAACTTCTCCCGCCACAACCGCCGAAGACCTAGCCAAATTCGATCCAACTAACCGGCCGGAGAAGAAGCAGAAACTCGATTCCGGCGCCGGCACCGGCGACGATCATCGGAGAGAGCGAGAGGAATGGAGCGGTTCCGAAGTGACGATCCTTCTCGATTCGTTCACGGAGAAGTATATTGCGTTGAATCGGACCAATTTGCGACGGAAGGATTGGGCAGTGGTGGCGAATTTGGTTGCTGAGGGTTGCGATAAACAGAATCGGAAAAGTATTGAACAATGTAAGAATAAAGTTGATAATCTGAAGAAGAGGTATAAGTTAGAGACTCAGAGGATGGAGAGTGATGTAGGGAGTGTTAGTAGCTGGATTTGGTTTAAGAAAATGGATTATCTGTTTGGAGCGGCTACGGTGAGTGAAGCTGCTGCGGCTACGGTGAGTGAAGCGGCTGCGGCTACGGTGAGTGAAGCGGCTTCAGATGATGATAGGTCGGCTGGATTGTCGTCTGCGAACAAATTAAGGCGGTCTACAAGGTTGTTTTTGATAATTCAGTTATTAGTATACAGTTTTAACATATAATAGTACCTTTTTGAATAATCACATTTGCAGGTGTAAGTAGATCATAGATGATGCATATTTACTTGAATAATGACTAATGAGCTATAGTTATATGTCGTGTGATTGGTTTGTTATATGCTCAGTGTTTTGTGATTGGTTTAGTATCGTATTTCAGTAGTTTGTGATCGGTTTGTTATATGTTTTCAGAGTTTTGTGATTGGTTCGGTATCATATTTTCAGCATTTTGTGATCAGTTCTGTTTCATATTTCAGTAAGTCTGTATCAGTTAGGTATCATATATCAGTAAGTTTTGTGATCAGTTCTGTGTCATATTACAGCGTTTTGTGATCGGTTTCGTATCATATTTCAGTACTTTGTGATCGGTTCAGTATCAGATTTCAGTATTTTGTGATCAGTTCAGTACTTCAGTAGCAGATTTCAGTGTTTTGTGACTGGTTCGGTATCATATTTCATCATTTTGTGATCGTTTGGTATCATATTTCAGCGTTTTGTGATTGGTTCAGTACTTCAGTATCAGATTCCAGTGTTTTGTGATCGGTTCCGTATCATATTTTGTGATGGGTTCAGTATCAGATTTCAGTATTTTGTGATTTGTTTAGTATTAGACTGCAGCATTTTGTGATCAGCTTCGTATCAGATTTTAGCATTTTGTGATCAATATCAGATTTTAGTATTGCACGATTATAGCCATTACTTAACTGAAAGGCTTATTTGCTCTGTGCATAATACTAACATTTATATACATGTTTATGTTCAAAGGCTTGCTCCTCAAAATGGCCTTGTTATTATGGGCAACAAAAAATCACTTCCAAACGTGAAATGGAAAAGGGTAGTCTTTAAAGTTAGCGGCACTGCATTAGCCGGAAATGGTCAAACAATTGACCCGAAGGTTCAACTTTTTTCTTGCCATTTGAGTCGATTTCGTGAATTTATTGTGATTACATATTAAACTTGATTGTTCTATTTTAGGTGGCTTTGCGAATAGCCGATGAAGTAGCTACTGCTTCCCGATGCGGTGTAGAGGTACTTATCTCTCTTTTATCTGTATCTCTGAAGGGCAAACTGCATGTAAAAGCAAATAATTTATAGGCTTGTAAATGGATATGCAAACGAACCTTATGAACGAACATAGACAAACGTTAACGAACATAATCGAATGTTCACGAACTTGAATGAATAAATGGGACATTTGTTCATGTTGGTTTGCTTAGTTAGATGAACAAAAAGTTATTGTTCATGTTTGTTAAGTGAACATAAAACGAATTTCTCAATGAACTGTTCACTTAACGTACAGTTCATTTACAGACTTACCGTTTTATATAGGAAATTTAGTTTTTGGTAAATGGTAACCAGATCTCGTATTTGATTATAAATTCTTAATGTAGACTCATAACTGTTGGTTGTAAAACTTGTGATTTGTAGGTGGCTATAATTATTGGAGGTCGTAACTTCTTTTGCGGAGATTCATGGGTGTCGGCAACTGATTTAGACAGGCCTACAGCTTACCAAATCGGGTATTTCTAGTTGTCATTTTTACTTTAGAATGTTATATCTTTAAAACAAGAGTAAAATGCCATTATCGTCCCTGAGGTTTGGTCAGTTTTGCGACTTTCCTCCAAAGGTTTGTTTTACCACGTCCGGATCCTAAAGGTTTGAAATCTTGTCATTTTCATCCAGCTTGTTAACTCCATCCATTTTTCTCCGTTAAGTCAGCGGTATTTCTGTATTTTTTGTTAACTTAAAGGGCAATTTGGTCTTTTACACTTTATGTACAAGCATTTAAAATACCCTTACTAAATAAAAGTCAAATCCCCTAACTTTAAGTAACAGAAAAGACGAAAATACCACTGACTTAACGGAGAAAAATGGATGGAATTAACGAGCCGGGTGAAAATGGTAAGATTTCAAATCTTTTGTATCCAGATGCGGAAAACTAAACCTTTGGACGAAAGTCGCAAAACTAACCAAACGTCAAGGACGAAAATGACATTTTACTCTTAAAACAAAGATGGCTATTTCTTTTGGTTGCTTCTGATATTTCTATAACGGTTAATGTAGCATGATGGCAACAGTTATGAATTCAATACTGCTTCAATCAGCCCTAGAGAAATTAGGTATTCCAACACGCGTTCAAAGTGCTTTTGTGATGCCAGAAGTTGCTGAACCGTATAACCGGCTACGAGCCATGCGTCATCTCGATAAAGGAAGAGTTGTTATTTTCGGTGGAGTCGGGGCCGGAACCGGGAATCCACTTTTTACTACCGATACAGCTGCTGCTTTAAGAGCCACTGAGAGTATGACCCGTTCCATCTTTTCACGTTTTTGTTTCTTTCAAAAAAATATAAATAATTAATATGTGAAATATTATTACCAAAATGATATGTTTATAATAATAATCTAATGAGTAAAATGCCATTTTGGTCCTTGAGGTTTGGCCAATTATGCGACTTTCGTCCAAATGTTTGTTTTTCCGCATCTGGATCTAAAAGGTTTGAAATCTTGCCATTTTCATCTGGATCGTTAACTCCATCCATTTTTATCCGTTAACTCAGTGGTATTTTCGTCTTTTTTATTAACTTAAAGGACAATTCGGTCTTTTTCATTTTATATACAAACGAGTCCTTAATTGAAAAAGACCGAATTGCCCTTTAAGTTAACAAAAAAGACGAAAATACCCCTGATTAACGGAGGAAAATGGATAGAGTTAACAAGCCAGATGAAAATGGCAAGATATTACTTTTTGGATCCAGATGCGGAGAAACAAACCTTTGGACGAAAGTCGCAAAACTGGCCAAACCTCAGGGACCAAAATGGCATTTTGCCCTAATCTAATTTTTTAAAGCTGTTGCAGAGGTTGTATGCTTTAAAAATACACTTATGACCTGTTTTATTTTTGGCTAATCGCGTTTGACCTAAAACACAACCCAAATTGCCGCCTCTACTTTGCTTTAATTTCCAGTTATCTTCTCTCTCATATCTTGTTTTCCACACTTTTTGTTTGTAGAAAACCTCTCATGTTTTTTTTGTTGACCAGTCAATGCAGATGCTGTTGTTAAAGGTACAAATGTAGATGGCATCTTTGATAAGAACAACATCAAACTGGACCGACTTTCCTTTCGTGATGCCGTTTTTAGAGACGGCACCCCCTTGGATTCAATGGCAATACAGTTTTGTGAAGACAATGCAATTCCCGGTTAGTTAATTCTTCTCCGTATATCAGTTAGGGCTGTAATCGAGCTGAAAAGTCTAGCTCTAGGTCGGCTTGTACAATGTTTGAGCCAACTCGAGGTGGCTCGTTAATTTTTTTATATTTCTTTACAAATATTGATAAGATAAAAACAAAAGAAGACAAAAATTACACATATATCTATATGTATTATTTTTGTTTTTCTAATATTTTAAATACCAAAAGGCATATTAAAAGTATTACATGTATAATTTTTGTTTATTTTCTCATATTTTTATATGTTAATTATTAATTAAACTTGAAATGTTAACATTTCAACCCCACCCACATATTTTTTATTTGAACACATTTAAAATAAAAATTAATTTAATCTATATAAATAAAATAATTCGAGTCGGCTCACGAGCCGATCTTGGCCTAGCTCGAGCTCGGCTAGTTTACAAATCGAGCCGAGCCGGCTCGTTTACAACCGAGCTTTTCTCAAGCCGAACTTTTTCCGAGCTTTTTCCGAGCCGCGAGCTTTGAGCTTTTTGAACACTCCTAATTTCAGTCCATTTTTCTTTCAGTATGCATGTAGTGTATTAAACTCATTCGGTAACTTCAATAAGATTAGTGATTGATTAGTAACATGATTATCCATTTTAATGGCCATGACTAGCTTTTATACACAAAAGTGAGGCTGCTTAAGGGTGTAAACGAACCGAGCCGCTTGTGATCTACTCAAGATCGGCTCGCTAAAAGCTTGGTTTGAGCCGAGCATAAACGATCTCGAATTCGAGCTAGAGCCTAAAATAACGCTAATTTAATAAACAAGGTCGGTGATTGAGCTTGATTACGTTCGTAAGCTTAACAAAATCCATCATTTATATAAATAAATAAAAATATATTTTTACACAGATAAAAATGCATCTTTTTCTTTTTCTTACTTTTCATTTGGTTTTATGTTTTTGCATTTGTAGTTGTCTTATTTAACATGCTGGAACCCGGGAATGTTTCGAAAGCGTTGACTGGAAAACAAGTTGGCACCTTGATTGATCAGTAACACCCCCTCACCGAGTTGACTCACCGGGAACCTACCTGCCCATTTTGGTTCGAGTCTAGTTCTAGTAAATCCGTTAGGTCTAATGTTCCTGGAGTTTATTTATTTTGTACATTATTATTGTCTGCAGTTTTAGTAAAATAAATTATGTAATCGGTAGTTGGAGTACTTGATTGAGTATTTGAATGGAAATAGTTTGAGGCTAGTGTAGATTATTGTCGTGTGTTATGTGGTTTTAGAGGTGGCAAAATATGGCGTGATATGAACCCTAACATGGGCCGTATTGCTTTGCTACCTGACACAACACGTTAACACGATTATTGAACCCTAACATGACGTGTGTAAACTGAACGTGTCATCTTTCTAAACACCAACACTTACATGGTTACATGTAAAATAAGCGTGTTACACTACACTTTTAACACGAAAACACCAACACTTGCATAGTTACATGTATAATAAGCGTGTCACACAACACTTTTAACACGATTAAACATAACCGGTCACATGAATGACAACTTGTTTACAAAAAGTCATTGACACTACTAACTAAACACGAATAAAAAAATAATAGCATTTTTTTTTGAACGGCAAGGCTTTCATAAACTTTTTTTTTTCCAACGGCAAGGCTTTCATAAACTTGTATTTGGATCGGATCAGTCAACCCATGACCCAACTAATTAGCACTATTTCGTCAATGAACACCCATGACTGGACTAAAGAGATTGGGCATGACCCAGACATTTGCTTTCTTTCTTTTTTCAATAATTTGGTTTATAAAAATTCGACATGTTTGTTGCCTACTTTAAACAAAGTGGCCCAACGGAAATGAACGGAAGAAGGTTTTTATTGCCCTAATTAATAAATATTGTGGGACAATATGTATATATGTATAGGGAAAAGATCAAATAAGAAGTTTAGTTTGGTAGGAAGGATAGGACGTAATAAGATGATGACATGTTGTAAAGATGAAAAAATATAAGGAGGGACATTTTAGTCAAAATTCACCATCTTCAAAAAAACCCATCATCTGCAATTCATTTCTCTTCCCCGTATACTCAAATCCACCATTTTCAAAACCATAAACTACCACATCACAACCAACACCACCACCTACGATCGTCACCATCTTTCCGGAAACTAGATCTGAAACCACCACCACCTTCAACCACCTGTTGGGTTTTTCAGATCTGAAACCACCATTTCACCATCCACCGCCACCACTCCACCACCCACCGCCACCGCAACAAACCTCAATTGCGTTTTTCAGATCTGAAACCACTGTCGTTAATCGTAGTTCTTTTGTAAGTTGTGTTATTTTTTATTTTCATTGTGTTTTAGGTTATCAAACCTCAATTGTGTTTTTCACCTCATTATGTTTTCGTTAGAGTTCTTTTCATTTTTGTTCTTCTGGATGTTAAAGCAGAGGCATGACCATGCTAAAATAGAAGCATGATCATGTTGGAACAAAGGCATGACCACGTTAAAACCCATTGCGTTTTAGAACCTGCAGTGCAAAGAACATGATCATGCTAAAACAGAGGCATGGTCATGTTGGAGCTAAGGCATACCCATGATAAAACTACATTGCTTTTTAGAACCTATGTTTAATTCGTTTGTTTTTTAGAACCTGCAGTGCAAAATAGTGATTTTAGGTTTCATTGCGTCTTACAACATCAAGTGTAAAGAACATGATCATGCTAAAATAGAAGCGTGGTCATGTTGGAATAAAAGTATGACCATGTTAAAACTCCATTGCTTTTTAGAACTCAGAACCTACAGTACAAAATATTGATTTTTGGTTTCATTGCGTTTTACAAGCAAAGAACATGATCATGCTAAAATAGAAGCATGGTCATGTTGAAACAAAAGCATGACCATGTTAAAACATAAACATGACCATGTTAAAACATAAACATGACCATGTTAAAACTCCTTTTCAAAACCTGTAGTGCAAAATATTGATTTTGTGTTTCATTGCGTTTTACAACATGTGGTGCAAAGAACATGATCATGCTAAAATATAAGTGTTAGGGGAGGATTTTCTAACAATTAGTGATCCTTATTCGTTATCCTAATTAGTGATCCTTACTTCTGTGACAGGTGGTGATCCTCAGAAGGGCTTTAGGATCAGGATCATGGATCACTTTAAGGATCCTCGTACTGACGATTGTTTACTTATGTTTTGTAGCATCTCGCAGGTATAACAAGCTTGACCAAGTCTTGGCGACATTCCTGGAGAATATTCCCAAACTATTCTGCACGTGCTTGACCAAAAATAGACGTTGTGGAGAACGTGGAGGCATGGCACGAAAGTCGGATAGTTAGTTTGGTAGTTAGATTTCTATTTTACAAGGGGTAACGAGCTAGTAGAAAAACACTTAGCCATTTTTTGCAGCTACACACACTCGTATACTCGCACACTTGAAGCTCTCGACGAACACACATTCATTCTTACTCACTTATACACATTTCACGATAGTGATCCTTGTACCTAGCTCGTTACTATCCGAAGTTGTAAACATTTAATCATTTATTTGAGCTTGGTGATCGGTAGTTTCCATCACCCGGGGTTTTTTGTGCCGGAGATCAACTCTTGATCAAGGGCTTTTTCCCCGTATAAATCCTTGTGTTGTTTGTGCAAATCTACATTGAAGTGATCCTCATCGCTATTACATAATCAGCATCATACCCCCATAACATAGAGTTTGGTTGCAATATCCTCAACAGATTTTTTGACCAAAACAGTTTGGCGCCCACCGTGGGGCAATTGGTGCTTCATCCTTAGAAAAATTCGCATTTCTGTGCTCATTTCGGTTCACTACAACCAAGCAAATGGCTTCCTCAGCGAAGAATACTTCAAACTTGATGCCTTCATTCACTTCTTCACAAGGCGTCCCTCCTTTGCCTCCACCACCTTCTGGATCCCAGAAGAATACTGAGAATGCCGCGAAGAAACCAACTCCCATTTTCTCAAAACCACCTACTTCTTCTGTTTCAACTAATCCTACTACTAATGATCTCTATGCCTTGATTTTGCAGATGAGGAATCATGCACAAGAGCAGGATAAGACCAACGAAAGGATCCTCCGGGAGATTGACGAAATCAAGAAACAGAAGAAAACGGCAGAGGATCGTTCCCCCCTGATGCCCAGATCTTTGAATTTTGATACTCCGGTGATTACTTCTCAGCCATCAGTGGTTCCAGACATTCAATATGTGGGTGGACCGAAAGGAGTGCACTATGGAACAACAACAATGACCCAGGCATCAGGTTCATATTTCCAGCCAGCGGGATCCTATCCTCAGCATATGGGATCCCTCACGAGTTCAGGAGGATATTCAGGAATGCAGCAGTTTCATGGATCCTCCTTCGTTCCAGGATCATCCCAGGTTCAAGGATCCTCCTTCGTTCCAGGATCATCCCAGGTTCAAGGATCCTCCTTCGTTCCAGGATCATCCCAGGTTCAAGGATCCTCCTTCGTTCCAGGATCATCCCAGGTTCAAGGATCCTCCTTCGTTCCAGGATCGTCCCAGTTTCAGGGATCCTTCCAGATGCCAGGATCCTTGAGGAATTTGCAAACAGGAAGTTCAGATGTCCATCAGGGAGATTTTATTCCGATGCAGACCAATGCGTCTACTGGTCCCTCGATCATTCCAGAGCCTCAACAATATGGATTAACATCCATTCTTCCTAATTTGAATCCAATGGGAGGTAACACTTTTAATAATTCTCATACTACTAACCATGGTCTTATGCAGGATCCAGGTATCAATCATGCCATGGCTAGAGAATTGCAAAAGCTAAAGGATATGATATCAAGTGTTCCGGGAGTAGTTAAACCTATCCCAGAGATTGCAGATGGGAGCCACAAGATATCTCGTTTTGCACCACCAATCTGTGATGCTGAGATACCCAAGAGATTCCATGTGCCAACAATGAAGTTGTATGATGGTTCAACGGATCCTGAAGAACACATAGCACAATACAGGGAGAGGATGGAAATCAATCCAATTCCAGAAAGGTTAAAAGAATCATGCCTGTGCAAGGGATTCGGATCCACTCTTACTGGATCAGCTCTCAAATGGCTGCTAAGTCTTCCTCCCTATTCTATTACCTCATTTGCTAACCTAGTTAACTTGTTTAATAATCAGTTTTCTTGTAGTAGAAAATTTGAACGATTAACTAGTGATTTATATAGGATAACCCAGGGTCATAATGAATCATTAAGGGATTACATTACCAAATTCAGTAAAGAATCCTTAGACATTCCCAACTTAGATATAGCTACGGCTGTTGAGGCCTTCAAAATGGGATTGCTTAGGGATTCGTCTTTCTATGATGATCTTGTTATGACACCATGCAGGAACTTAGATGAGGTAAGAACCCGAGCACTTAGGTTCATTCGGCTAGAGGATGACAAGAGGATCCAGGAGAGGTTAGCAGGATCCTCAAAGCAGGATAAGCAAGGATCCTCATTCAGGAACAACAAATTCAGATCCTACAACAGATCTGATAATCAGAACGTGCATTCTGTTGATCAAGAAGAGGATGATGAGGATTATCCTCCAATTTCTGAATATTGCTTTAGTGTTGATAACAATGAACTAATCCTTGCTATGCAGAACCTAGGTGATAAAGCTAGATGGCCGAGAAAGAATGATAGGCCGGCTGCAACTAAGGATAAATCAAAGTGGTGTGCATATCATGAAGATTTTGGGCACCTCACAGAAGAATGCATTGCATTAAGAAAGGAAATTGGATACTTGTTGAGCAAAGGGCATCTAAAAGAGTTGTTGGGAAGAAAAAAGTCAAGGACTCAGGATCCTGAAAGGATCCCTGAGAAGGCTCCAGCTCCTCCAGCAGATGCACAAGTGATAAACTTTATTTCTGGAGGATCCGACATTTGTGGCACATCCTTCTCAGCAGCTAAAAGGCATGCAAAGGAAACTAAAATGGATAATGGAGAAAGACCAGTTCGAACATCAAGTGTCTCCGAAGGAAAAGTCATAACCTTTGATGAAGAGGATCGTGTTGATATCCAGGATCCTCATCACGATGGTTTAGTTATTACTCTTTTTATATCTAACCATTTTGTCCGCAGGATCCTTATAGACGGAGGAAGTTCAGTGAACATTATCCAGCTTGATGTTCTAAAGAAGATGGGTATCCCTGAATCAGAGATTATACCAAGATCCTCCGTGCTCGTGGGATTTAGTGGCGAAACTAAGAACACCCTGGGGGACATTAAACTCCCAATATATATTGAAGGCTTACACTCTTATCAAGAATTTTGTGTTATTGACTGTTTATCTTGTTGTAATGTTATCCTTGGCAGGCCCTGGATACACGATATGAAAGCAGTCCCATCTACTTACCATCAATGTGTGAAGCTCCCTAGTCCTTGGGGAATAGTAAAGATTGATAGTGATCAGTAGGAGGCTAAGAATTGCTACACTTCATCGATGAAACCAGCCTCGAAGTCAAGGGAGCAATAGCAATCAAGGTATCTGTTAGGGGAGGATTTTCTAACAATAAGTGATCCTTATTCGTTATCCTAATTAGTGATCCTTACTTCTGTGACAGGTGGTGATCCTCAGAAGGGCTTTAGGATCAGGATCATGGATCACTTTAAGGATCATCGTACTGACGATTGTTTACTTATGTTTTATAACATCTCGCAGGTATAACAAGCTTGACCAAGTCTTGGCGACATTCCTGGAGAATATTCCTAAACTATTATGCACGTGCTTAGCTAAAAATGGACGTTGTGGAGAACGTGGAGGCTTGGCACGAAAGTCGGATAGTTAGTTTAGGTGGTTATTTCTATTTTAAAAAGGGAGTAATGAGCTAGTAGAAAACACTTAGTCATTTCTCAGTTACACACACTCGTACAAACGCTCATACAAGCTCTCGCTCAAACACTTAGCAATTTCATACACTTTTTACACATTTCACTGTAGTGATCCTTGTACCTAGCTCGTTACTATCCGAAGTTGTAAACATTCATTCATTTATTTGAGCTTGGTGATCGGTAGTTTCCATCACCCGGGGTTTTTTGTGCCGGAGATCAACTCTTGATCAAGGGCTTTTTCCCCGTATAAATCCTTGTGTTGTTTGTGCAATTCACATTAAAGTGATCTTCATCGCTGTTACACATTTTGAGCATCATTCCCCGTAACAAAGAGTTTGGTTGCACTATCCTCGTCTGATTTTTAACCAAAACAGTTTGGCGCCCACCGTGGGGCAATTGGTGCTTCGTCCTTAAGAAAATACGCATTTTTGTGCTTAATTCGGTTCACTACAACCAAGCAGATGGCTTCCTCATCGAAGAATGCTTCAAATTTGATGCCCTCATTCACTTCTTCACAAGGCGTTCCTCCTTTGCCTCCACCACCTTCTGGATCCCAGAAGAATACTGAGAATGCTGCGAAGAAACCGACTCCCATTTTCTCAAAACCACCTACTTCTTCTGTTTCAACTAATCCTACTACTAATGATCTCTATGCCTTGATTTTGCAGATGAGGAATCATGCACAAGAGCAGGATAAGACCAACGAAAGGATCCTCCGGGAGATTGACGAAATTAAGAAACAGAAGAAAACGGCAGAGGATCGTTCCCCACTGATGCCCAGATCTTTGAATTTTGATACTCCGGTGATTACTTCTCAGCCGTCAGTGGTTCCAGACATTCAATATGTGGGCGGACCAAAAGGAGTGCACTACGGAACAACAGCTATGACCCAGGCATTAGGTTCATATTTCCAGCCAGCGGGACCCTATCCTCAGCATATGGGATCCCTCACGAGTACAGGAGGATATTCAGGAATGCAGCAGGTTCAAGGATCCTCCTTCGTTCCAGGATCATCCCAGGTTCAAGGATCCTCCTTTGTTCCAGGATCATCCCAGTTTCAAGGATCCTCCTTCGTCCCAGGATCATCCCAGGTTCAAGGATCCTCCTTCGTTCCAGGATCATCCCAGGTTCAAGGATCCTCCTTCGTTCCAGGATCATCCCAGGTTCAAGGATCCTCCTTTGTTCCAGGATCATCCCAGTTTCAGGGATCCTTCCAGATGCCAGGATCCTTGAGGAGTTTGCAAACAGGAAGTTCAGATGTCCATCAAGGGGATTTTATTCCAATGCAGACCAATGCCTCTACTGGTCCCTCGATCATTCCAGAGTCTCAGCAATATGGATTAACATCCATTCTTCCTAACTTGAATCCAATGGGAGGTAACACTTTTAATAATTCTCATACTACTAACCATGGTCTTATGCAGGATCCAGGTATCAATCATGCCATGGCCAGAGAATTGCAAAAGCTAAAGGATATGATCTCGAGTGTTCCGGGAGTAGTCAAACCTATTCCAGAGATTGCAGATGGGAGCCACAAGATATCTCGTTTTGCACCACCAATCTGTGATGCTGAGATACCCAAGAGGTTCCATGTGCCTACAATGAAACTGTATGATGGTTCGACGGATCCTGAAGAACACATAGCACAATACAGGGAGAGGATGGAGATCAATCCAATCCCAGAAAGGTTAAAGGAAGCATGCCTGTGCAAAGGATTCGGATCCACTCTTACTGGATCAGCTCTCAAATGGCTGCTAAGTCTTCCTCCTTATTCTATTACCTCATTTGCTAACCTAGTTAACTTGTTTAATAATCAGTTTTCTTGTAGTAGAAAATTTGAACGATTAACTAGTGATTTATATAGGATAACCCAGGGTCATAATGAATCATTAAGGGATTACATTACCAAATTCAGTAAAGAATCCTTAGACATTCCCAACTTAGATATAGCCACGGCTGTTGAGGCCTTCAAAATGGGATTGCTTAGGGATTCGTTATTTTATGATGATCTTGTTATGACACCATGCAGGAACCTAGATGAGGTAAGAACCCGGGCCCTCAGGTTCATCCGGCTAGAGGATGACAAGAGGATCCAGGAGAGGTTAACAGGATCCTCAAAGCAGGATAAGCAAGGATCCTCATTCAGGAACAACAAGTTCAGATCTAACAACAGATCTGATAATCAGAACGTGCATTCTATTGATCAAGAAGAGGATGATGAGGATTATCCTCCAATTTCTGAATATTGCTTTAGTGTTGATAACAATGAACTAATCCTTGCCATGCAGAACCTAGGTGATAAAGCTAGATGGCCAAGAAAGAATGATAGGCCGGCTGCAACTAAGGATAAATCAAAATGGTGTGCATATCATGAAGATTTTGGGCACCTTACAGAAGAATGCATTGCATTAAGAAAGGAAATTGGATACTTGTTGAGCAAAGGGCATCTAAAAGAGTTGTGGGGAAGAAAAAAGTCAAGGACTCAGGATCCTGAAAGGATCCCTGAGAAGGCTCCAGCTCCTCCAGCAGATGCACAAGTGATAAACTTTATTTCTGGAGGATCCGACATTTGTGGCACATCCTTCTCAGCAGCTAAGAGGCATGCAAAGGAAACTAAAATGGATAATGGAGAAAGACCAGTTCGAACATCAAGTGTCTCCGAAGGAAAAGTCATAACCTTTGATGAAGAGGATCGTGTTGATATCCAGGATCCTCATCACGATGGTTTAGTTATTACTCTTTTCATATCTAACCATTTTGTCCGCAGGATCCTAATAGACGGAGGAAGTTCAGTGAACATTATCCAGCTTGATGTTCTAAAGAAGATGGGTATCCCTGAATCAGAGATCATACCAAGATCCTCCGTGCTCGTGGGATTTAGTGGCGAAACTAAGAACACCCTGGGGGACATTAAACTCCCAATATATATTGAAGGCCTACACTCTTATAAAAAATTTTGTGTTATTGACTGTTTATCTTGTTGTAATGTTATCCTTGGCAGGCCCTGGATACACGATATGAAAGCAGTCCCATCCACTTACCATCAATGTGTGAAGCTCCCTAGTCCTTGGGGAATAGTAAAGATTGATAGTGATCAGCAGGAGGCTAAGAATTGCTATACTTCATCGATGAAACCAGCCTCGAAATCCAGGGAGCAATAGCAATCAAAGTATCCTCCAAGGGATGTCTTGGAGGCGAAAGAGCAGGATGTGGTAGAAATCCTCATGGATCCTGATGATCCTGAATCCAAAATCTATATCGGATCAGGGATCCTTGGCGAAATGAAAGAAGACCTCATATCCTTCCTCAAAAGGAGAAAGACTACCTTTGCATGGAAACACGAAGATATGACTGGTATATCCAAAGATGTTATCACTCACAAGCTCGGCATCGACAGATCCTTCAAACCAATTCATCAAAGGAGAAGGAAGTTTGCACCAGAAAGGAATGCCATTATCCAGGAAGAGATAGAGAAATTGCTCCGGGCAGGTATGATTAGAGAGGTCAAGTATCCAAGATGGTTGGCCAATGTGGTTGTTGTTCAAAAGAAAAACGGAAAGTGGAGGGTATGTGTCGATTTTACCGATTTAAATAAGGCATGTCCCAAGGATCCTTTCCCTTTACCCCACATTGACTCCATGGTGGATGCAACCGCGGGTCATGAACTGTTAACTTTTATGGATGCTTCATCTGGATTTCAACAAATCCAAATGGAACCATCCGACCAAGAGGATACAGCCTTCATGACTCCAACTGGTATATACTGCTATATTGCTATGCCGTTCGGATTAAGAAATGCAGGTGCAACATATCAAAGGCTGGTGAATATGATGTTCAAGGATCAGATTGGACAAACTATGGAGGTTTACATAGATGATATGGTGGTAAAATCCTTAAAGGCTGAGGATCACCTAAGAGACTTGGAGGAAGCATTCGATATCCTTGACAAATATAACATGAAACTTAATCCTTCAAAATGTCACTTTGGTGTTAAAGCAGGTAAATTCTTAGGATATATGGTGACAAAGAGAGGCATTGAAGCTAGCCCGGAACAGATCAAAGCAATAGTGAATATCAAATCTCCGGTCAATGCTAAGGATGTTCAAAGGCTAACAGGAAGGATAGCAGCCTTGAACAGATTTATATCCAAGTCCTCCGAGAGGTGTAAAGAATTCTATGATATCCTAAGGAAGAACAAGAAATTTGAGTGGACGGAGAAGCATGAAAATGCTTTAAAAGCCCTCAAAGATTACCTATCCTCGGCCCCGGCTTTGATGAAACCAGAAAAAGGTGATGTGTTATCCTTGTATCTTGCAGTATCCTCAAAAGCAGTAAGTTCGGTCCTTGTTAAGGATCATCAAGGTACACAACATCCTGTCTATTATGTAAGTAAAAGTTTACTTGATGCCGAATCCAGGTACTCACACCTTGAAAAGCTTATTCTTGCATTAATTATGGCATTTACAAAGTTAAGACATTATTTTGAAACTCATGTTATCATTGTTAAAACTAATTTTCCAATTAAGAATGTCCTCAGGAAACCAGAGATGTCAGGAAGGATGGCTAAGTGGGCAGTGAAATTGAGTGCATATGATATAAGATATGAGCCTAGGACAGCCATCAAATCCCAAGCATTAGCTGACTTTGTGGCTGATTTCAGTAGTGATTTACAAGAAGAAGCTGAGCTAGAAGTCCAGCAGCTAGAAGAGACCCAGGATCCTTGGATACTTTATACTGATGGATCCTCAAATGTCAAAGGCACAGGGCTTGGAATACTACTAAAATCGCCACAGGGGGACATAATACCCCATTCTATAGCTTGTGAGTTCCAAACCACTAATAATGAGGCTGAATATGAAGCCTTAATTGCTGGTTTGCAAATTGCAAAGTATATGGGGATCAGGTATCTTGAGGTACACGTAGATTCTTTGTTGATTACAAACCACTTTAATGGATCATATGCTGTTAAAGGTGAAAAGTTAACCAAATATTTGGAGATAGTCAAAAGTTTGGCACTCTCTTTTGTTTCCTTTAGTTTGTCACAGGTACTAAGGGAAGAAAATACAGAAGCTGATGCATTGGCTAACTTAGGATCATCTTTGAAGATCCCAGAGGATATCAAGATTCCTATTATCCATATCCTGACCCCGGCTATCGAGGATCACCAGACTATGGAGATAGGAAATGATTCTGCAGTTATCCCTAGTGAGGATACTCAATCCTATTCAGGATCAGGATCATGGATCTCACCAATTATGAGATACTTACAACATGGAGAGATTCCTACAGGAGAAAACCCTAGGGCTTTTAAATCCAAGGTATCTCAATTCACAATTATAAATAATATGTTGTATAGACGATCTCTTGCAGGACCATACTTGAGATGCATTGAGGATCCTGAAGTTCAAGAAGTTTTAAAAGACTTCCATGAAGGAGATTATGGAAACCACACTGGGGGCAGGGCATTATTCTCAAGGATCCTGAGGACAGGATATTACTGGCCAACCATGAAGAAAGATGCTGTGGAGTATGCCAGAAGATGTGATCCTTGCCAGAGACACAGCAATATCCTTCATCAACCAGCTGAATTATTGCATCCTATATCCTCCTCTTGGCCATTTATGAGATGGGGTATGGATATAGTTGGCAAGCTCCCTAAGGCACCTGGTAGAAAAGTATTCATGCTAGCTATGACTGATTACTTCTCCAAGTGGATAGAGGCTGAAGCTTTTGCCCAAGTTAGAGAAAAGGAAGTTATATCCTTCATTAAAAGAAATATTATAACTAGATTTGGAATTCCTTCTGAGATTATATGTGATAATGGTTCCCAATTTATTGGGGGCAGAACTACTAACTTTTGTGACAGCTGGGGGATTAAGATGATAACATCAACACCAGTCCACCCACAAGCTAATGGTCAGGCAGAATCATCCAACAAGATCATCATCAACAATTTGAAGAAGAAGCTTGGATCCAAGAAAGGGAAATGGGCAGAAGAACTACCCTATGTGCTCTGGGCTGACAGGACAACCCCTAAGAATGCTACTGGTCAAACACCATTCTCTTTGGTGTTTGGGGCAGAATCGGTGATCCCAACAGAAATGGTGGTTCCAACTGCTAGAACAAGTACTCGTAATCCTGAGGAAAATAATGAAAACTTGGCTCAAGACCTGGATACTATCGAAGAAATCAGGGATATGGCTAGAATAAGGATGGCCAGTTATCAGCAAAGAATGGCTGGTGCTTACAACAAAAATGTCAGGATCAGGAGGTTTCAAGTTGGAGATATGGTATTAAGGAAAGCATTCCAAAATACTACCAATCCTGCTGATGGGAAGTTGGCTCCAAAATGGGAAGGCCCTTATTTGATTGAAGCTGAAGCAGGAAAGGGGGCATATAGATTGCTAACCATGGAAGGTGATTTGCTACCAAGAGCTTGGAATGCTGTCCACTTGAAGAAATATTTCATGTGACAAGGATCCCCATGGCAGAGGTGATCCTAGCGAAAGGGATATCCTTAAAGGATCCTCAAAGTATCGGTGATCCTTACTTAGGTAATATCCTAAACTTAAGCTATTTCATTTCATTATTTTCTCTTATAAGGATAAGGATCATGTATCCTTTATCCATCTCTCACGTGAGTTTAAGTTTTGAAAGTTCAGGTATCCTTAGCATAACGTTGGTTATCCACATAAGCAATCCGTCTTTTGGGTTTAACCCCAGTTATTCGGGCTTGTCCCCAGATTCCGCCTGTAGCGCACGATGATCCTGGTATAGTTCAAGGCTTTGGGACCAGTACTCGTTCTAGGGGCTGATAATTCCATTCTTCTGGCTATGCTTAGGATCCTACGTATAATGGTAGACGTACCATACATCCGTTCATAAGGTTTCTAACGTTTTCACGTTAGCTAAGGTTTCTAACGTTTTCACGTTAGCTAAGGTTTTGGCATTTTCATGTCACTAAGTTTGGATTGTCGCCAGTTAGGGCCATACTCCAGTTTACACACGATCCTTGGGCTTGTCCCCAGTTATCCTTGGGCTTGTCCCCAGTTATCCTTGGGCTTGTCCCCAGTTATCCTTGGGCTTGTCCCCAGTTGCTAACTCTTTTCTTATATTGGCTTAGTCCCAAGTTATGCTCTATTTCAGGTCCTTGAAGATAGGCAGCTAGGGATCCTTGATCCTTATTTCACTCTAAGGTTTATCTTATAGTTACCCTTATTATGGTTAGGATTCTAACTTGGATCCTCAGGTATGATCCTTAACTCTTTTGATTTTATTCATTATTCTTTTAAATAACCCTTATACTTGACAACTGAACTTGTATTTCTTAAATCATATCACTTTTTAAAACTTATCGGTTATGGGATATGTGATCCTTGTTCATATCCTAAACTCTTTGGATATCTTTTCTAATTTTTCAAGGCTTGATAATTATAAACAGAATGAACATTACAACAGTTGGAAAGTAACATACTAAAAAGGATAACAACACAAGATAAGCGACAAAAGGTTAAGTTTTTATTTATTAACATAAGGCTAACCCTTTAAAGGTTGTCAAAATTACCTACCCAAGCATCTACCAGCAAAACGTGGCCCGTCCGCTGGGGTAGGTAAAGGGTGTCCATGATAATGAGTTCAAAGGTAGTGCAGGAATATAAAGGCGACAGGATCACAATGGCTTCATCCCCCAAACAGAGGATCCCTCCACCAATTGCAATCCTGCCTATTGTCCAAAGGATCATACATGATCCTTAAACCTAAGAACTATTGTTTAGAGTTATTACAGACCCACCATTGTTCAAAAACATCAACAATCCAAAAAACTACCAAACCATAAAAAATGGGCTCCGGCCACGTCTAGAAATTTCCATCATCGCCCATTTTTGCAGCTCACACCTTCGCTGCATTATCATCACCACCAGCCGCTGCATCCTCAGCTTTATCCTTCAACCCGCTGCCACTAGCCTCAATTGCCAGAATCTCCTCAGCCTCCTCTTCATCACCCAATTCAGCCAGCCTTGCCTTCCATTCTTCAATTTCCCAGCTACTTTTGTCAAAGGCAGGATCCTGAGCTTCCAAGGCCATTTGAAGCTTGGTTTTGTACATTGCTATGGCGGCAGAAACTTTAGCATCATCTGTGATCTCCTGCCTTTCATAGTCAAAGTTAACCAGCACCTTAGCCATCTTCTGCTTGGTATCCTGGAGTTCCTTCTGAAGATCAGCAAGTGCAAGATCCTTGAGCACAGCAACCTGCTGGAGATCGGCAATCTTCTTATCTTGATCCTCAACATGGCCGACGTAATCCTCGATCTCAGCAAATTTCTGCAAAAGAAAAGGATAAAGCAGTTCAAGAGCAAGTGATCCTTAGATCAGCAGGATATACAAGCAGAGACAGTGATCCTTACATCATTGAAGTACTCGAGGAACTGGTGGCGAATTAAGGGCAGACCTTGTAAATCCTCAGCCTCGGAAGTCTTTCTCTTCTTGATTCCCTTCCCTTTGAGGGGTGCCTTGGGGATTGAGGCTGTCGGGCTAGTAGGGACCTTTCTTTTGGAGGATTTGACAGTGGTGAGATCGGTGGCACTGAACCTTGAAGCAACTTTGGCAGATTTTCCAGCACCTACACGACCAAAACAAGATAAGTATCTTTTCTTAATATACATTTAACTATTTATTTAAATTTTAAACAGGGATACTTACTTGACATCGTGACAGAGCCTGAGGATACCTCCTGTGAGTCTTGGGTTACTGTCTTAAAAGTTCTAGTTTCAGGGTCGAGTCCCCAGAAAGTAGCAAGTCTTTCCCTGGTTGCGGGTGTTGTGATGAGATGTGAAAAGGAGATGGCTGCATGACACAAGACAAAGAAGGGGTTAGTGATCCTATTACAAAAACATGACCATCTGGTGATCCTTCCCAGGATCCTCCGGCCTACCATGGGTGGACCATGTTCTTGGTAAATGCTCTCCATCTGGAATGGTATCCCTTCTTACAAAGAAGAAGCGACGCTTCCAATCTTTGTCGTTTTTGGTGACTTTGAGAAGAGGATGATCTGCACTGGGTTTTCGTTTGAACAAATAACGGTGGGATCCGAAGGTAGTAAGATCATACAGTTCCGCCAGTTCTGACATTCCTAAATCAAGACTCTCCTGCTCAATGATCCTCTCTAGGGTGTATAAAACCCTCCAAATCATAGGCATGGCTTGAATATAAGATATGCCGGTAAGGGAAAAGAAGGATTGTGTGAACTCCGGGAAAGGATAGGTGTACCCTATAGCAAATGGAGTGACTGGAAAGGCAACCCATGTATCAGAAACGTAGTCGCTCAGAACAGTTGGATCGAAGGGTTTGAAAAAGACATTCGCCGGAAAACGATGACGGATGTTATCTATTTGTGCGTCGTTAAAGCAACACCTCTCGTTCACTGAGTCCTTGATGATCTTCTGACTCTTCAAAGGGCTATCCTTTTTGTGATCCTTGGCCGGGGAACTTCGGAGCAACATTTTCGAAGTAATGAAGATAAAGGAAGAAAAACAGAGTAAGAAAGGAAGAAAGAGGAGAAAGTGATACCTGATTGATCTTCAACTGAGATTATAAAGGGAGTTTCTTTCGGATTTGAATGCATATTGATCCTATCTATATCTCTATTTATAATTATGATTCTGCAGGATTGTCACTTCCGTGACATCATCATCGCAACGGCTAGTTCTATTTTAACGGCTATATATCCGTTAGTTTGTTGCGGATAAGATCAGAAAATATAACTCACACATTTACAACTTTACTCCTTATATTTTGGGGGCAATTGTTAGGGGAGGATTTTCTAACAATAAGTGATCCTTATTCGTTATCCTAATTAGTGATCCTTACTTCTGTGACAGGTGGTGATCCTCAGAAGGGCTTTAGGATCAGGATCATGGATCACTTTAAGGATCCTCATACTGACGATTGTTTACTTATGTTTTATAACATCTCGCAGGTATAACAAGCTTGACCAAGTCTTGGCGACATTCCTGGAGAATATTCCTAAACTATTATGCACGTGCTTAGCTAAAAATGGTCGTTGTGGAGAACGTGGAGGCTTGGCACGAAAGTCGGATAGTTAGTTTAGGTGGTTATTTCTATTTTAAAAAGGGAGTAATGAGCTAGTAGAAAACACTTAGTCATTTCTCAGTTACACACACTCGTACAAACGCTCATACAAGCTCTCGCTCAAACACTTAGCAATTTCATACACTTTTTACACATTTCACTGTAGTGATCCTTGTACCTAGCTCGTTACTATCCGAAGTTGTAAACATTCATTCATTTATTTGAGCTTGGTGATCGGTAGTTTCCATCACCCGGGGTTTTTTGTGCCGGAGATCAACTCTTGATCAAGGGCTTTTTCCCCGTATAAATCCTTGTGTTGTTTGTGCAATTCACATTAAAGTGATCTTCATCGCTGTTACACATTTTGAGCATCATTCCCCGTAACAAAGAGTTTGGTTGCACTATCCTCGTCTGATTTTTAACCAAAACAGTATCCTCCAAGGAATGTCTTGGAGGCCAGAGAGCAGGATGTGGTAGAAATCCTCATGGATCCCGATGATCCTGAATCCAAAATCTATATCGGATCAGGGATCCTTGGCGAAATGAAAGAAGACCTCGTATCCTTCCTCAAAAGGAGAAAGACTACCTTTGCATGGAAACACGAAGACATGACTTGTATATCCAAAGATGTTATCACCCATAAACTCGGCATTGACAGATCCTTCAAACCAATCCATCAAAGGAGAAGAAAGTTTGCACCGGAAAGGAATGCCATTATCCAAGAAGAGGTAGAGAAATTGCTCCGGGCAGGTATGATTAGAGAGGTCAAGTATCCAAGATGGTTGGCCAATGTGGTTGTTGTTCAAAAGAAAAACGGAAAGTGGAGGGTATGTGTCGACTTTACCGATTTAAATAAGGCATGTCCCAAGGATCCTTTCCCTTTACCCCACATTGACTCCATGGTGGATGCAACTGCGGGTCATGAACTGTTAACTTTTATGGATGCTTCATCTGGATTCCAACAAATCCAAATGGAACCATCCGACCAAGAGGATACAGCCTTCATGACTCCAACTGGTATATACTGCTATATTGCTATGCCGTTCGGATTAAGAAATGCAGGTGCAACATATCAAAGGCTGGTGAATATGATGTTCAAGGATCAGATTGGACAAACTATGGAGGTTTACATAGATGATATGGTGGTAAAATCCTTAAAAGCTGAGGATCACCTAAGAGACTTGGAGGAAGCATTCGATATCCTTGACAAATATAACATGAAACTTAATCCTTCAAAATGTCACTTTGGTGTTAAAGCAGGTAAATTCTTAGGATATATGGTGACAAAGAGAGGCATTGAAGCTAGCCCGGAACAAATCAAAGCAATAGTGAACATTAAATCTCCGGCCAATGCTAAGGATGTTCAAAGGCTAACAGGAAGGATAGCAGCCTTGAACAGATTTATATCCAAGTCCTCCGAGAAGTGTAAAGAATTCTATGATATCCTAAGGAAGAACAAGAAATTTGAGTGGACGGAGAAGCATGAAAATGCTTTAAAAGCCCTCAAAGATTACCTATCCTCGGCCCCGGCTTTGATGAAACCAGAAAAAGGTGATGTGTTATCCTTGTATCTTGCAGTATCCTCAAAAGCAGTAAGTGCGGTCCTTGTTAAGGATCATCAAGGTACACAACATCCTGTCTATTATGTAAGTAAAAGTTTACTTGATGCCGAATCCAGGTACTCACACCTTGAAAAGCTTATTCTTGCATTAATTATGGCATCTACCAAGTTAAGACATTATTTTGAAACTCATGTTATCATTGTTAAAACTAATTTTCCAATTAAGAATGTCCTCAGGAAACCAGAGATGTCCGGAAGGATGGCTAAGTGGGCAGTGAAATTGAGTGCATATGATATAAGATATGAGCCTAGGACAGCCATCAAATCCCAAGCATTAGCTGACTTTGTGGCTGATTTCAGTAGTGATTTACAAGAAGAAGCTGAGCTAGAAGTCCAGCAGCTAGAAGAGACCAAGGATCCTTGGATACTTTATACTGATGGATCCTCAAATGTCAAAGGCACAGGGCTTGGAATACTACTAAAATCGCCACAGGGGGACATAATACCCCATTCTATAGCTTGTGAATTCCAAACCACTAACAATGAGGCTGAATATGAAGCCCTAATTGCTGGTTTACAAATTGCAAAGCATATGGGGATCAGGTATCTTGAGGTACACGTAGATTCTTTGTTGATTACAAACCACTTTAATGGATCATATTCTGTTAAAGGTGAAAAGCTAACCAAGTATTTGGAGATAGTCAAAAGTTTGGCACTCTCTTTTGTTTCCATTAGTTTGTCACAGGTACCAAGGGAAGAAAATACAGAAGCTGATGCATTGGCTAACTTAGGATCATCCTTGAAGATCCCGGAGGATATCAAGATTCCTATTATCCATATCCTGACCCCGGCTATCGAGGATCAGGATCTCAATTATCCCTTGTGAGGGTACTCAATCCCATTCAGGATCAGGATCATGGATCTCACCAATTATGAGATACTTACAACATGGAGAGATTCCTACAGGAGAAAACCCTAGGGCTTTCAAATCTAAGGTATCTCAATTCACAATTATGAATAATATGTTGTATAAACGATCTCTTGCAGGACCATACTTGAGATGCATTGAGGATCCTGAAGTTCAAGAAGTTTTAAAAGACTTCCATGAAGGAGATTGTGGAAACCACACTGGGGGCAGGGCATTATTCTCAAGGATCCTGAGGACAGGATACTACTGGCCAACCATGAAGAAAGATGCTGTGGAGTATGCCAGAAGATGTGATCCTTGCCAGAGACACAGCAATATCCTTCATCAACCAGCTGAATTATTGCATCCTATATCCTCCTCTTGGCCATTTATGAGATGGGGTATGGATATAGTTGGCAAGCTCCCTAAGGCACCTGGTGGAAAAGTATTCATGCTAGCTATGACTGATTACTTCTCCAAGTGGATAGAGGCTGAAGCTTTTGCCCAAGTTAGAGAAAAGGAAGTTATATCCTTCATTGAAAGAAATATTATAACTAGATTTGGAATTCCTTCTGAGATTATATGTGATAATGGTTCCCAATTTATTGGGGGCAGAACCACTAACTTTTGTGACAGCTGGGGGATTAAGATGATAACATCAACACCAGTCCACCCACAAGCTAATGGCCAAGCAGATTCATCTAACAAGATCACCATCAACAATTTGAAGAAGAAGCTTGGATCCAAGAAAGGGAAATGGGCAGAAGAACTACCTTATGTGCTTTGGGCTGACAGGACAACCCCTAAGAATGCTACTGGTCAAACACCATTCTCTTTGGTGTTTGGGGCAGAATCGGTGATCCCAACAGAAATGGTGGTTCCAACTGCTAGAACAAGTACTCGTGATCCTGAGGAAAATAATGAAAACTTGGCTCAAGACCTGGATACTATTGAAGAAATCAGGGATATGGCTAGGATAAGGATGGCCAGTTATCAGCAAAGAATGGCTGGTGCTTACAACAAAAATGTCAGGATCAGGAGGTTTCAAGTTGGAGACATGGTATTAAGGAAAGCATTTCAGAATACCACCAATCCTGCTGATGGAAAGTTAGCTCCAAAATGGGAAGGCCCTTATTTGATTGAAGCTGAAGCAGGAAAGGGGGCATATAAATTGCTAACCATGGAAGGTGATCTGCTACCAAGAGCTTGGAATGCTGTCCACTTGAAGAAATATTTCATGTGACCAGGATCCTCATGGCAGAGGTGATCCTAGCGAAAGGGATATCCTTAAAGGATCCTCAAAGTATTGGTGATCCTTACTTAGGTAATACCCTAAACTTAAACAATTTCATTTCTTTATTTCCTCATATAAGGATAAGGATCATGTATCCTTTATCCGTCTCTCACGTGAGTTTAAGTTTTGAAAGTTCAGGTATCCTTAGCATAACATTGGCTATCCACTGAAGCAATCCGTTCTTTGGGTCTAACCTCAGTTATTTGGGCTTGACCCCAGTCCCGCCTGTAGCGCACGATGATCCTGGTGTAGTTCAAGGCTTTGGGACCAGTACTCATTTTAGGGGCTGATAATTCCATTGTTCTGGCTATGCTTAGGATCCTACGTATAATGGTAGACGTACCATACATCCGTTCCTAAGGTTTCTAACGTTTTCACGTTAGCTAAGGTTTCTAACGTTTTCACGTTAGCTAAGGTTTTGGCATTTTCATGCCACTAAGTTTGGATAGTCGCCAGTTAGGGCCATACTCCAGTTTACATACGATCCTTGGGCTTGTCCCCAGTTATCCTTGGGCTTGTCCCCAGTTATCCTTGGGCTTGTTCCCAGTTATCCTTGGGCTTGTCCCCAGTTATCCTTGGGCTTGTCCCCAGTTATCCTTGGGCTTGTCCCCAGTTATCCTTGGGCTTGTCCCCAGTTATCCTTGGGCTTGTCCCCAGTTACTAACTCTTATCTTATATTGGTTTAGTCCCAAGTTATGCTCTATTTCAGGCTCTTGAAGATAGGCAACTAGGGATCCTCGACCCTTACTTTATTCTAAGGTTCATCTTGTAGTTATCCTTATAATGGTTAGGATCCTAACTTGGATCCTCAGGTATGATCCTTAACTATATTTAATTCTATTCATTATTTATTCGAATAACCCTTAAAGTTTGACAACTAGACTTGTGATCCTTGAAACATATTGCTTTCTGAGATTCTTTAACTAAAGGATATTTGATCATGGATCATATCCTAAGTATTTTCAATTTGACTTATTCAAAATTATTTGTCTAATAAATATGCATCGAAATAAAGGAAAATCAAAGAAATACAAGGATAACAACACGAGATAAGCGACAAAAGGTTAAGTTTTTATTTATAAACAAAAGACTAACCCTTTAAAGGTTGTCAAAATTACCTACCCGAGCTTCTACCAGCAAAACGTGGCCCGTCCGCTGGGGTAGGTAAAGGGTGTCCATGATAACAAGTTCGAAAGTAGTGCAGGAATATAAAGCCGGCAGGATCACAATGGCTTCATCCCCCAAACAGAGGATCCCTCCACCATATGCAATCCTGCCTATTGTCCGAAGGATCATACATGATCCTTAGTCCTAAAACCTATTGTTCAAGTACAACCCATCATTGTTTAGCAAAAAACACCACAACCAAAACAAACTATCAAACTTAAAAAATGGGCTCCGGCTACGTCTAGAAATGTCCTTCATCGCCCATTCATGCAACCTATGCCTTTGCTGCTTCCTCTTCCCCTCCAGCTGCAGTATCCTTCATCAGATCCTTTCCACTGCCACTTGCCTCAATCGCCAAGACCTCAGCAGCCTCCTCCTCATCATCCTCAAGATCAGCCAGCCTTGCCTTCCAGCCCTCAACATCCCAGCTGCTTTTGTCAAAACTAGGATCTTGAGCTTCCTGGGCCATCTTCAATTTTGTCTGATACATCGTGATGGCGGCAGAAACCTTAGCATTTTCTATGAGATCATGCTTCTCGTAGTCAAGGTCAATCAGAAGTTTGGCCGTCTTGGTCTTCTCATCTTGGAGTTCCTTCCGAAGATTAGCAAGTGCAAGGTCTTTGAGCATGGCAACCTGTTGGAGATCAGCAATTTTCTTGTCCTGCTCCTCAACATTCCCCACGTAATCCTCGATCTCGGCAAATTTCTGCAAAGAAGAGGATAAAGCAGTTCAAGATCAAGTGATCCTCATACGAGTAGGATACCTAGGCAGAATTAAGGATCCTTACCTCATTGAAGTATTCAAGGAACTGGTGGCGGATCAGTGGTAGGCCTTGAAGATCCTCAGCATCAGAAGTTTTCCTCTTCTTGACACCCTTTCCTTTAGTGGGTGCCTTTGGAATGGAGATGCTAGGACTGGTGGTGGATCTCTTCTTCCTGGATCGTACGACATCAAGGTCAGCCGTGTTGAACTGGGATACAGGCTTGGCAGATTTTCCAGCGCCTACACATTCATAGCAAGATGAGTATCCTTATCCTATTTCAATTTATTTATTTATTTTAATATTCAAACTATGTAAAAGGCAGGATACTTACTTGACATGGTAATGGAACCTGAGGATACTTCTTGTGAGTCTTGGGTGTCTATCTTGAATGTCCTTGTTTCAGGATCAAGCTTCCAAAAAGCAGCGAGCCTATCCTTGGTTTCAGGTGATGTGATGATGTGTGAGACGGAAATAGCTGCATGATACAAGACAAAAGGGTTAGTGATCCTATTACAAAAACAAGACTACCTGGTGATCCTTCTCAGGATCCTCTGTCCTACCATTGGTGGACCACTCCCTTGGTAAATGCTTTCCATCTGGAATGGTATCCCTTCTTACAAAGAAGAAGCGACGTTTCCAATCTTTGTCATTCTTGGTGACTTTAAGAAGGGGATGTTCTGCACTGGGTTTTCGTTTGAATAAATAACGGTGGGATCCAAAGGTGGTAACATCATACAATTGTGTCAGTTCTGACATGCCCAAATCAATGCCCTCCTGCTCGATGATCCTCTCCAGGGTATACAAGACCCTCCAAATCATCGGCATGGCTTGGATGTAAGAGATGCCGGTAAGGGAAAAGAAGGATTGTGTAAATTCTGGGAAAGGATAGGTGTATCCTATGGCAAATGGAGTAACTGGAAAGGCAACCCATGTTTCTGAAACATAGTCGCTCAGGGCAGTTGGATCGAAAGGTCTGAAAAAGGCATTCGCCGGAAAACGATGACGGATGTTATCTACTTGTGCATCGTTAAAGCAACACCTCTCGTTCACTGAGTCTTTGATGATCTTTTGACTCTTCAAAGGGCTATCCTTTTTGTGATCCTTGGCCGGAGAACTTCGGAGTAACATTTTCGAAGTGATGGAGATAAAGAAAGAAAAACAGAGTAAGAGAGGAAGAAAGAGGAGAAAGAAATACCTGATTGATCGTCAACTGAGAATTTAAAGGGAGTTTCTTTCGAATTTGAATGCATAATGATCCTATCTATATCTCTATTTATAATTATGATTCTGCAGGATTGTCACTTCCGTGACATCATCATCGCAACGGCTAGTTCTATTTTAACGGCTATATATCCGTTAGTTAGTTGCGGATAAGATCAAGAAAATATAACTCGCTAATTTTACAAATTATTCCTTATGTTTTGGGGGCAATTGTTAGGGGAGGATTTTCTAACAATTAGTGATCCTTATTCGTTATCCTAATTAGTGATCCTTACTTCTGTGACAGGTGGTGATCCTCAGAAGGGCTTTAGGATCAGGATCATGGATCACTTTAAGGATCCTCGTACTGACGATTGTTTACTTATGTTTTGTAGCATCTCGCAAGTATAACAAGCTTGACCAAGTCTTGGCGACATTCCTGGAGAATATTCCCAAACTATTCTGCACGTGCTTGACCAAAAATAGTCGTTGTGGAGAACGTGGAGGCATGGCACGAAAGTCGGATAGTTAGTTTGGTAGTTAGATTTCTATTTTAAAAGGGGTAATGAGCTAGTAGAAAAACACTTAGCCATTTTTTGCAGCTACACACACTCGTATACTCGCACACTTGAAGCTCTCGACGAACACACATTCATTCTTACTCACTTATACACATTTCACGATAGTGATCCTTGTACCTAGCTCGTTACTATCCGAAGTTGTAAACATTTAATCATTTATTTGAGCTTGGTGATCGGTAGTTTCCATCACCCGGGGTTTTTTGTGCCGGAGATCAACTCTTGATCAAGGGCTTTTTCCCCGTATAAATCCTTGTGTTGTTTGTGCAAATCTACATTGAAGTGATCCTCATCGCTATTACATAATCAGCATCATACCCCCATAACATAGAGTTTGGTTGCAATATCCTCAACAGATTTTTTGACCAAAACAATAAGCATGGTCATGCTGGAACAAAAACATGACCGTGTTAAAACATGAACATGGCCATGTTAGAACTCCATTGCTTTTTTAGAATTTGTAGTGTAAAATCTTGATTTTGGGTTTCATTGCGTTTTAGAACTGCAGTGTAAAAGAACATGATCATGTTAAAAGGGAAGCATGATCATACTGGAACAAAGACATGACCATGTTAAAACATAAACATGACCATGTTAAAACCCATTGCGTTTTAGAACCTAGATATTGGAACAGAGACCATGTTAAAACAAAAAGGGGAATGACTGTTAGGGGTGGATTTCTAAATGACCAGTGATCCTTATTTACTGTTGGATTTAGTGATCCTCAATTCTATCTGAAGTAGTGATCCTCAGAAGTGTTGCAGGATCAGGATCATGGATCACTATAAGGATCCCTGTACTAACGATTGTCTACTTTGAATTCGTAAATGTTTTGCAGGAATATCAACTTGGACTTAGTCTTGGCGACATTCCTGGAGAATATTCTCAGTCTATTCCGCACGTGCTTGGTCAGAAATGGACGTTGTGGAGTCGTGGAGGACTTGCACGATTTGCGGAATGTTAGTTAGGCTTGATATTTTCTATTTTTAAAGGGGTAGCGAGCTATTTTAGAGACCCTTGGCTATTTTGGCTACACACACACTCATTTAAACGCTCTGACTAGCTCTCGACAGAACACTTAGCATTTTTCATACATTTCTACACGATACACTATAGTGATCCTTGTACTTAGCTCGCTATCATCCGAAGTTGTAACAGATTGTTTGTTTAATTTAAGTTGGTGATCGATAGTTTCCATCACCCGGGGTTTTTTGTGCCGGAGATCAACTCTTGATCAAGGGCTTTTTCCCCGTATAAATCTTCGTGTCATTTGTTCATTACACTTCATAGTGATCCTTATTGTTGTTCATCAATTCAAGCATCATACCCCACAACAGAAAGTTTGGTTACATTGTCATTGCTTGATTTTTGACCAAAACAGTTTGGCGCCCACCGTGGGGCAATTGGTGTTAGGGGAGGATTTTCTAACAATTAGTGATCCTTATTCGTTATCCTAATTAGTGATCCTTACTTCTGTGACAGGTGGTGATCCTCAGAAGAGCTTCAGGATCAGGATCATGGATCACTTTAAGGATCCTCGTACTAACGATTGTTTACTTATGTTTTGTAATATCTCGCAGGTATATTAAGCTTGACCAAGTCTTGGCGACATTCCTGGAGAATATTCCAAAACTATTATGCACGTGCTTAGCTAAAAATGGACGTTGTGGAGAACGTGGAGGCTTGGCACAAAATTCGGATAGTTAGTTTAGGTGGTTATTTCTATTTTAAAAGGGAGTAACGAGCTAGTAGAAAACACTTAGTCATTTCTCAGTTACACACACTCGCAAACACGCTCATACAAGCTCTCATTCAAACACTTAGCAATTACTTACACTTTTTACACATTTCACCGTAGTAATCCTTGTACCTAGCTCGTTACTATCCGAAGTTGTAAACGTTTATTCATTTATTTGAGCTTGGTGATCGGTAGTTTCCATCACCCGGGGTTTTTTGTGCCGGAGATCAACTCTTGATCAAGGGCTTTTTCCCCGTATAAATCTTTGTGTCATTTGTATACTTTACATTGAAGTGATCCTCATCGTTGTTATATATTTTAAGCATCATTCCCCTAAACAAAGAGTTTGGTTGCAATATCCTCATCAGATTTTCTGACCAAAACAGTTTGGCGCCCACCGTGGGGCAATTGGTGCTTCGTCCTTAAGAAAATACGCATTTCTGTGCTTAATTCGGCTCACTACAACCAAGCAGATGGCTTCCTCATCGAAGAATGCTTCAAACTTGATGCCCTCATTCACTTCCTCACAAGGCGTTCCTCCTTTGCCTCCACCACCTTCTGGATCCCAGAAGAATACAGAGAATGCTACGAAGAAACCGACTCCCATTTTCTCAAAACCACCTACTTCTTCTGTTTCAACTAATCCTACTACTAATGATCTCTATGCCTTGATTTTGCAGATGAGGAATCATGCACAAGAGCAGGATAAGACCAACGAAAGGATCCTCCGGGAGATTGACGAAATTAAGAAACAGAAGAAAACGGCAGAGGATCATTCCCCACTGATGCCCAGATCTTTGAATTTTGATACTCCGGTGGTTACTTCTCAGCCGTCAGTGGTTCCAGACATTCAATATGCGGGTGGACCAAAAGGAGTGCACTACGGAACAACAGCTATGACCCAGGCACTAGGTTCATATTTCCAGCCAGCAGGATCCTATCCCCAGCATATGGGATCCCTCACGAGTACAGGAGGATATTCAGGAATGCAGCAGTTTCAAGGATCCTCCTTCGTTCCAGGATCATCCCAGGTTCAAGGATCCTCCTTCGTTCCAGGATCATCCCAGGTTCAAGGATCCTCCTTCGTCCTAGGATCATCCCAGTTTCAAGGATCCTCCTTCGTTCCAGGATCATCCCAGGTTCAAGGATCCTCCTTTGTTCCAGGATCATCCCAGGTTCAAGGATCCTCCTTCTTTCCAGGATCATCCCAGGTTCAAGGATCCTCCTTTGTTCCAGGATCATCCCAGTTTCAGGGATCCTTCCAGATGCCAGGATCCTTGAGGAGTTTGCAAACAGGAAGTTCAGATGTCCATCAAGGAGATTTTATTCCAATGCAGACCAATGCCTCTACTGGTCCCTCGATCATTCCAGAGTCTCAACAATATGGATTAACCTCCATTCTTCCTAACTTGAATCCAATGGGAGGTAACACTTTTAATAATTCTCATACTACTAACCATGGTCTTATGCAGGATCCAGGTATCAATCATGCCATGGCCAGAGAATTGCAAAAGCTAAAGGATATGATCTCGAGTGTTCCGGGAGTAGTCAAACCTATTCCAGAGATTGCAGATGGGAGCCACAAGATATCTCGCTTTGCACCACCAATCTGTGATGCTGAGATACCCAAGAGGTTCCATGTGCCTACAATGAAACTGTATGATGGTTCGACGGATCCTGAAGAACACATAGCACAATACAGGGAGAGGATTGAGATCAATCCAATCCCAGAAAAGTTAAAGGAAGCATGCCTATGCAAAGGATTCGGATCCACTCTTACTGGATCAGCTCTCAAATGGCTGCTAAGTCTTCCTCCTTATTCTATTACCTCATTTGCAAACCTAGTTAACTTGTTTAATACTCAGTTTTCTTGTAGTAGAAAATTTGAACGATTAACTAGTGATTTATATAGGATAACCCAGGGTCATAATGAATCATTAAGGGATTACATTACCAAATTCAGTAAAGAATCCTTAGACATTCCCAACTTAGATATAGCCACGGCTGTTGGGGCCTTCAAAATGGGACTGCTTAGGGATTCGTTATTTTATGATGATCTTGTTATGACACCATGCAGGAACCTAGATGAGGTAAGAACCCGGGCCCTCAGGTTCATTCGGCTAGAGGATGACAAGAGGATTCAGGAGAGGATAACAGGATCCTCAAAGCAGGATAAGCAAGGATCCTCATTCAGGAACAACAAGTTCAGATCCTACAACAAATCTGATAATCAGAACGTGCATTCTATTGATCAAGAAGAGGATGATGAGGATTATCCTCCAATTTCTGAATATTGCTTTAGTGTTGATAACAATGAACTAATCCTTGCCATGCAGAACCTAGGTGATAAGGCTAGATGGCCAAGAAAGAATGACAGGCCAGCTGCAACTAAGGATAAATCAAAGTGGTGTGCATATCATGAAGATTTTGGGCACCTCACAGAAGAATGCATTGCATTAAGAAAGGAAATTGGATACTTGTTGAGCAAAGGGCATCTAAAAGAGTTGTTGGGAAGAAGAAAGTCAAGGACTCAGGATCCTGAAAGGATCCCTGAGAAGGCTCCAGCCCCTCCAGCAGATGCACAAGTGATAAACTTTATTTCTGGGGGATCCGACATTTGTGGCACATCCTTCTCAGCAGCTAAGAGGCATGCAAAGGAAACTAAAATGGATAATGGAGAAAGACCAGTTCGAACATCGAGTGTCTCCGAAGGAAAAGTCATAACCTTTGATGAAGAGGATCGTATTGATATCCAGGATCCTCATCACGATGGTTTAGTTATTACTCTTTTTATATCTAACTATTTTGTCCGCAGGATCCTAATAGACGGAGGAAGTTCAGTGAACATTATCCAGCTTGATGTTCTAAAGAAGATGGGTATCCCTGAATCAGAGATCATACCAAGATCCTCCGTGCTCGTGGGATTTAGTGGCGAAACCAAGAACACCCTGGGGGACATTAAACTCCCAATATATATTGAAGGCTTACACTCTTATCAAAAGTTTTGTGTTATTGACTGTTTGTCTTGTTGTAATGTTATCCTTGGCAGGCCCTGGATACACGATATGAAAGCAGTCCCATCTACTTACCATCAATGTGTGAAGCTCCCTAGTCCTTGGGGAATAGTAAAGATTGATAGCGATCAGCAGGAAGCTAAGAATTGCTACACTTCATCGATGAAACCAGCTTCGAAGTCAATGGAGCAATAGCAATCAAGGTATCCTCCAAGGAGAGTCTTGGAGGCCAGAGAGCAGGATGTGGCAGAAATCCTCATGGATCCTGATGATCCTGAATCCAAAATCTATATCGGGTCAGGGACCCTTGGCGAAATGAAAGAAGACCTCATATCCTTCCTCAAAAGGAGAAAGACTACCTTTGCATGGAAACACGAAGACATGAATGGTATATCCAAGGATGTTATCACTCACAAGCTCGGCATCGACAGATCCTTCAAACCAATCCATCAAAGGAGAAGGAAGTTTGCACCAGAAAGGAATGCCATTATCCAGGAAGAGGTAGAGAAATTGCTCCGGGCAGGTATGATTAGAGAGGTCAAGTATCCAAGATGGTTGGCCAATGTGGTTGTTGTTCAAAAGAAAAACGGAAAGTGGAGGGTATGTGTCGATTTTACCGATTTAAATAAGGCATGTCCCAAGGATCCTTTCCCTTTACCCCACATTGACTCCATGGTGGATGCAACTGCGGGTCATGAACTGTTAACTTTTATGGATGCTTCATCTGGATTTCAACAAATCCAAATGGAACCATCCGACCAAGAGGATACAGCCTTCATGACTCCAACTGGTATATATTGCTATATTGCTATGCCGTTCGGATTGAGAAATGCAGGTGCAACGTACCAAAGGCTGGTGAATATGATGTTCAAGGATCAGATTGGACAAACTATGGAGGTTTACATAGATGATATGGTGGTAAAATCCTTAAAAGCTGAGGATCACCTAAGAGACTTGGAGGAAGCATTCGATATCCTTGACAAATATAACATGAAGCTTAATCCTTCAAAATGTCATTTTGGTGTTAAAGCAGGTAAATTCTTAGGATACATGGTGACTAAGAGAGGCATCGAAGCTAGCCCGGAACAAATCAAAGCAATAGTGAACATCAAATCTCCGGCCAATGCTAAGGATGTTCAAAGGCTAACAGGAAGAATAGCAGCCTTGAACAGATTCATATCCAAGTCCTCCGAGAAGTGTAAAGAATTATATGATATCCTAAGGAAGAACAAGAAATTTGAGTGGACGGAGAAGCATGAAAATGCTTTAAAAGCCCTCAAAGATTACCTATCCTCGGCCCCGGCTTTGATGAAACCAGAAAAAGGTGATGTGTTATCCTTGTATCTTGCTGTATCCTCAAAAGCGGTAAGTGCGGTCCTTGTTAAGGATCATCAAGGTACACAACATCCTGTCTATTATGTAAGTAAAAGTTTACTTGATGCCGAATCCAGGTATTCACACCTTGAAAAACTTATTCTCGCATTAATAATGGCATCTACCAAGTTAAGACATTATTTTGAAACTCATGTTATCATTGTTAAAACTAATTTTCCAATTAAGAATGTCCTCAGGAAACCAGAGATGTCAGGAAGGATGGCTAAGTGGGCAGTAAAGCTGAGTGCATATGATATAAGATATGAGCCTAGGACAGCTATCAAATCCCAAGCATTAGCTGACTTTGTGGCTGATTTCAGTAGTGATTTACAAGAAGAAGCTGAGCTAGAAGTCCAGCAGCTAGAAGAGACCAAGGATCCTTGGATACTCTATACTGATGGATCCTCAAACGTCAAAGGCACAGGGCTTGGAATACTACTAAAATCGCCACAGGGGGACATAATACCCCATTCTATAGCTTGTGAGTTCCAAACCACTAATAATGAGGCTGAATATGAAGCCTTAATTGCTGGTTTGCAAATTGCAAAATATATGGGGATCAGGTATCTTGAGGTACACGTAGATTCTTTGTTGATTACAAACCACTTTAATGGATCATATGCTGTTAAAGGTGAAAAGCTAACCAAATATTTGGAGATAGTCAAAAGTTTGGCACTCTCTTTTGTTTCCTTTAGTTTGTCACAGGTACCAAGGGAAGAAAATACAGAAGCTGATGCATTGGCTAACTTAGGATCATCTTTGAAGATCCCAGAGGATATCAGGATTCCCATTATCCACATCCTGACCCCGGCTATCGAAGATCACCAGACTATGGAGATAGGAGATGATTCTGCAGTTATCCCTAGTGAGGATACTCAATCCTATTCAGGATCCGGATCATGGATCTCACCAATTATGAGATACTTACAACATGGAGAGATTCCTACAGGAGAAAACCCTAGGGCTTTCAAATCTAAGGTATCTCAATTCACAATTATGAATAATATGTTATATAGGTGATCTCTTGCAGGACCATACTTGAGATGCATTGAGGATCCTGAAGTTCAAGAAGTTTTAAAAGACTTCCATGAAGGAGATTGTGGAAACCACACTGGGGGCAGGGCGTTATTCTCAAGGATCCTGAGGACAGGATATTACTGGCCAACCATGAAGAAAGATGCTGTGGAGTATGCCAGAAGATGTGATCCTTGCCAGAGACACAGCAATATCCTTCATCAACCAGCTGAATTATTGCATCCTATATCCTCCTCTTGGCCATTTATGAGATGGGGTATGGATATAGTTGGTAAGCTCCCTAAGGCACCTGGTGGAAAAGTATTCATGCTAGCTATGACTGATTACTTCTCCAAGTGGATAGAGGCTGAAGCTTTTGCCCAAGTTAGAGAAAAGGAAGTTATATCCTTCATTAAAAGAAATATTATAACTAGATTTGGAATTCCTTCTGAGATTATATGTGATAATGGTTCCCAATTTATTGGGGGCAGAACCACTAACTTTTGTGACAGCTGGGGGATTAAGATGATAACATCAACACCAGTCCACCCACAAGCTAATGGTTAAGCAGAATCATCCAACAAGATCATCATCAACAACTTGAAGAAGAAGCTTGGATCCAAGAAAGGGAAATGGGCAGAAGAACTACCCTATGTGCTCTGGGCTGACAGGACAACCCCTAAGAATGCTACTGGTCAAACACCATTCTCTTTGGTGTTTGGGGCAGAATCAGTGATCCCAACAGAAATGGTGGTTCCTACTGCTAGAACAAGTACTCGTGATCCTGAGGAAAATAATGAAAACTTGGCTCAAGACCTGGATACTATCGAAGAAATCAGGGATATGGCTAGAATAAGGATGGCCAGTTATCAGCAAAGAATGGCTGGTGCTTACAACAAAAATGTCAGGATCAGGAGGTTTCAAGTTGGAGATATGGTATTAAGGAAAGCATTCCAAAATACTACCAATCCTGCTGATGGGAAGTTGGCTCCAAAATGGGAAGGCCCTTATTTGATTGAAGCTGAAGCAGGAAAGGGGGCATATAGATTGCTAACCATGGAGGGTGATTTGCTACCAAGAGCTTGGAATGCTGTCCACTTGAAGAAATATTTCATGTGACAAGGATCCTCATGGCAGAGGTGATCCTAGCGAAAGGGATATCCTTAAAGGATCCTCAAAGTATCGATGATCCTTACTTAGGTAATATCCTGAACTTAAGCTATTTCATTTCATTATTTTCTCTTATAAGGATGAGGATCATGTATCCTTTATCCATCTCTCACGTGAGTTTAAGTTTTGAAAGTTCAGGTATCCTTAGCATAACGTTGGTTATCCACAGAAGCAATCCGTCTTTTGGGTTTAACCCCAGTTATTCGGGCTTGTCCCCAGATTCCGCCTGTAGCGCACGATGATCCTGGTATAGTTCAAGGCCTTGGGACCAGTACTCGTTCTAGGGGCTGATAATTCCATTGTTCTGGCTATGCTTAGGATCCTACGTATAATGGTAGACGTACCATACATCCGGTCATAAGGTTTCTAACGTTTTCACGTTAGCTAAGGTTTCTAACGTTTTCACGTTAGCTAAGGTTTTGGCATCTTCATGTCACTAAGTTTGGATAGTCGCCAGTTAGGGCCATACTCCAGTTTACACACGATCCTTGGGCTTGTCCCCAGTTATCCATGGGCTTGTCCCCAGTTATCCTTGGGCTTGTCCCCAGTTATCCTTGGGCTTGTCCCCAGTTATCCTTGGGCTTGTCCCCAGTTATCCTTGGGCTTGTCCCCAGTTGCTAACTCTTCTCTTATATTGGCTTAGTCCCAAGTTATGCTCTATTTCAGGTCCTTGAGGATAGGCAGCTAGGGATCCTTGATCCTTATTTCATTCTAAGGTTTATCTTATAGTTATCCTTATTATGGTTAGGATTCTAACTTGGATCCTCAGGTATGATCCTTAACTCTTTTGATTTTATTCATTATTCTTTTAAATAACCCTCATACTTGACAACTGAACTCGTATTTCTTAAATCATATCACTTTTTAAACCTATCGGTTATGGGATATGTGATCCTTGTTCATATCCTAAACTTTTTGGATATCTTTTCTAATTTTTCAAGGCTTGATAAGTATAAGCAGAATGAACATTACAACAGTTGGAAAGTAATATATTAAAAAAGGATAACAACACATGATAAGCGACAAAAGGTTAAGTTTTTATTTATTAACATAAGGCTAACCCTTTAAAAGTTGTCAAAATTACCTACCCGAGCATCTACCAGCAAAACGTGGCCCGTCCGCTGGGGTAGGTAAAGGGTGTCCATGATAATGAGTTCAAAAGTAGTGCAGGAATATAAAGGCGGCAGGATCACAATGGCTTCATCCCCCAAACAGAGGATCCCTCCACCAATTGCAATCCTGCCTATTGTCCAAAGGATCATACATGATCCTTAAACCTAAGAACTATTGTTTAGAGTTATTACAAACCATGAAATTGTTTTAAACATCACAACCATCAAACTAAAAATTGGGCTCCGGCCTTAGCACATATATCCATCATCGCCCAATTGTGCAGCCTACACCTTTGCTGCATTATCATCACCACCAGCCGCTGCATCCTCAGCTTTATCCTTCAACCCGCTGCCACTAGCCTCGATTGCCAGAATCTCCTCAGCCTCCTCTTCATCACCCAATTCAGCCAGCCTTGCCTTCCATTCTTCAATTTCCCAGCTGCTTTTGTCAAAGGCAGGATCCTGAGCTTCCAAGGCCATTTGAAGCTTGGTTTTGTACATTGCTATGGCGGCAGAAACTTTAGCATCATCTGTGATCTCTTGCCTTTCATAGTCAAAGTTAACCAGCACCTTAGCCATCTTCTGCTTAGTATCCTGGAGTTCCTTCTGAAGATCAGCAAGTGCAAGATCCTTGAGCACAGCAACCTGCTGGAGATCGGCAATCTTCTTATCTTGATCCTCAACATGGCCGACGTAATCCTCGATCTCAGCAAATTTCTGCAAAGGAAAAGGATAAAACAGTTCAAGAGCAAGTGATCCTTAGATCAGCAGGATATATAAGCAGAGATAGTGATCCTTACATCATTGAAGTACTCGAGGAACTGGTGGCGAATTAAGGGCAGACCCTGCAAATCCTCAGCCTCGGAAGTCTTTCTTTTCTTGATTCCCTTCCCCTTGAGGGGTGCCTTGGGGATTGAGGCTGTCGGGCTAGTAGGGACCTTTCTTTTGGAGGATTTGACAGTGGTGAGATCGGTGACACTGAACCTTGAAGCAGCTTTGGCAGATTTTCCAGCACCTACACAACCAAAACAAGATAACTATCTTTTCTTAATATACATTTAACTATTTATTTAAATTTTAAAACAAGGATACTTACATGACATTGTGACAGAGCCTGAGGATACCTCCTGTGAGTCTTGGGTTGTTGTCTTAAACGTTCTAGTTTCAGGGTCAAGTCCCCAGAAAGTAGCAAGTCTTTCCCTGGTTGCGGGTGTTGTGATGAGACGTGAAAAGGAGATGGCTGCATGACACAAGACAAAGAAGGGGTTAGTGATCCTATTACAAAAACATGACCATCTGGTGATCCTTCCCGGGATCCTCCAGCCTACCATGGGTGGACCATGTTCTTGGTAAGTGCTCTCCATCTGAAATGGTATCCCTTCTTACAAAGAAGAAGCGACGCTTCCAATCTTTGTCGTTTTTGGTGACTTTGAGAAGAGGATGATCTGCACTGGGTTTTCGTTTGAATAAATAACGATGGGAACCGAAGGTAGTAAGATCATACAACTCCGCCAGTTCTGACATTCCTAAATCAAGACTCTCCTGCTCAATGATCCTCTCTAGGGTGTATAAAACCCTCCAAATCATAGGCATGGCTTGAATATAGGATATGCCGGTAAGGGAAAAGAAGGATTGTGTGAACTCCGGGAAAGGATAGGTGTACCCTATAGCAAATGGAGTGACTGGAAAGGCAACCCATGTATCAGAAACGTAGTCGCTCAGAACAGTTGGATCGAAGGGTTTGAAAAAGACATTCGCCGGAAAACGGTGACGGATGTTATCTATTTGTGCGTCGTTAAAGCAACATCTCTCGTTCACTGAGTCCTTGATGATCTTCTGACTCTTCAAAGGGCTATCCTTTTTGTGATCCTTGGCCGGGGAACTTCGGAGCAACATTTTCGAAGTAATGAAGATAAAGGAAGAAAAACAGAGTAAGAAAGGAAGAAAGAGGAGAAAGTGATACCTGATTGATCTTCAACTGAGATTATAAACGGAGTTTCTTTCGGATTTGAATGCATATTGATCCTATCTATATCTCTATTTATAATTATGATTCTGCAGGATTGTCACTTCCGTGACATCATCATCGCAACGGCTAGTTCAATTTTAACGGCTATATATCCGTTAGTTTGTTACGGATAAGATCAAGAAAACATAACTCGCTAATTTTATGATTTCACTCCTTATATTTTGGGGGCAATTGTTAGGGGAGGATTTTCTAACAATTAGTGATCCTTATTCGTTATCCTAATTAGTGATCCTTACTTCTGTGACAGGTGGTGATCCTCAGAAGAGCTTCAGGATCAGGATCATGGATCACTTTAAGGATCCTCGTACTAACGATTGTTTACTTATGTTTTGTAATATCTCGCAGGTATATTAAGCTTGACCAAGTCTTGGCGACATTCCTGGAGAATATTCCAAAACTATTATGCACGTGCTTAGCTAAAAATGGACGTTGTGGAGAACGTGGAGGCTTGGCACAAAAGTCGGATAGTTAGTTTAGGTGGTTATTTCTATTTTAAAAAGGGAGTAACGAGCTAGTAGAAAACACTTAGTCATTTCTCAGTTACACACACTCGCAAACACGCTCATACAAGCTCTCATTCAAACACTTAGCAATTACTTACACTTTTTACACATTTCACCGTAGTAATCCTTGTACCTAGCTCGTTACTATCCGAAGTTGTAAACGTTTATTCATTTATTTGAGCTTGGTGATCGGTAGTTTCCATCACCCGGGGTTTTTTGTGCCGGAGATCAACTCTTGATCAAGGGCTTTTTCCCCGTATAAATCTTTGTGTCATTTGTATACTTTACATTGAAGTGATCCTCATCGCTGTTATATATTTTAAGCATCATTCCCCTAAACAAAGAGTTTGGTTGCAATATCCTCATCAGATTTTCTGACCAAAACAATTGGTGCTTCATTCTGAGAAAGATTCGTGTTTTCGTGTTTATTTTGGTTCGCTACAACCAAACAGATGGCCTCCTCAGTGAAGAATACTTCAAGTTTGATGCCCTCATTCAGTTCCTCACAAGGCGTTCCTCCTTTGCCTCCACCACCTTCTGGATCCCAGAAGAATGCTGAGAATGCTGCGAAGAAACCAACTCCTATTTTCCAAAAACCACCTACTTCTTCTGTTTCAACTAATCCTACTACTAATGATCTTTATACCCTGATTTTGCAGATGAGGAATCATGCACAAGAGCAGAATAAGACCAACGAAAGGATCCTCCGGGAGATCGATGAAATCAAGAAACAAAAGAAATCAGTGGAGGATCACTCCCCTCTGATGCCAAGGTCGCTGAACTTCGACACTCCGGTCTTGACTTCACAATACTCAGCAGTTCCGGACGTGCAATACTTGGGTGAACTATCAGGAAGGCGTTATGGGACAACAACAATGAGTCAGGCATTTGGCTCTTGCTTCCAGCCTCAGGGATCCTCTTCTCAACCATTAGGATCCTCCTCTCAGCATCAGGGATACTTCACGTCAGGAGGATATGTGGGAATGCATGCGGTACAAGGATCCTCCCAGGTCCAAGGATCCTCCCAGGCCCAAGGATCCTCCCAGGTCCGAGGATCCTCCCAGGTCCAAGGATCCTCCCAGGTCCAAGGATCCTCCCAGGTCCAAGGATCCTCTCTGGTCCCAGGATTCTCCCTTGTTCAAGGATCCTCCCTGGTCCCAGGATCCTTTCAGGTTCAAGAATTATCGCAATTCCAAGGATCCAACCCCCTTCAAAATCAAGGATCCTCGAGAAATATGCAACCTCAGAACTCAGACGTCCATCAAGGAGACTTCATACCAATGCAGACCATTGCCTCCTCTGGTCCTTCAATCATGCCAGAGTCTCGACAAGATGGATTCACATCCGCAATTCCAAACTCGAATCCTGTGGGAGGTAACACTTTTAATAATTTATATAACACTAACCATGGCTTTATGCAGGATACAGGTATCAATCAGGCCATGGCTAGGGAACTGCAGAAGCTTAAGGATATGATATCCAGTGTACCAGGAGTGGTTAAACCCATTCCTGAGATTGCGGATGGTAGCCATAGGATATCTCGTTTTGCACCACCTTTATGTGATGCTGAGATACCCAAAAGATTCCAGATACCATCAATGAAGCTATATGATGGTTCAACGGATCCAGAAGAGCATGTAGCTCAATACAGGGAGAGGATGGAGATCAATCCAATTCCGGAAAGGTTGAAAGAAGCATGTCTATGCAAGGGATTTGGATCCACACTTACAGGATCTGCTCTTAAATAGCTGCTAAGTCTTCCCCCTTACTCTATTACTTCATTTGCTAATTTAGTTAACTTGTTCAATAGTCAATTCTCTTGTAGTAGAAAGTTTGAACGATTAACTAGTGATCTATATAGGGTAACACAAGGTCAAAATGAACCACTTAGAGATTATATCACTAAGTTTAGTAAAGAATCCTTAGACATTCCCAACCTGGATATAGCTACGGCTGTTGAAGCCTTTAAAATGGGATTACTTAGGGATTCATTATTCTATGATGATCTTGTTATGACACCTTGCAGGAATCTTGATGAAGTAAGGACTAGGGCCCTTAGGTTCATCCGCCTAGAGGATGACAAAAGGATCCAGGACAGATTGACAGGATCCTCAAAACAGGATAAGCAAGGATCCTACTTTAGGAACAACAAATCCAAGTCCTATAACAGATCTGATAACCAGAATGTGCACGCAGTGGAACAAGAAGAGGATGATGAGAATTATCCTCCTATTTCTGAATATTGTTTCTCTGTTGATAACAATGAACTAATCCTTGCAATGCAGAATCTAGGTGAGAAAGCTAGGTGGCCAAGGAAAAGTGATAAACCAGCTGCTACAAAGGATAAATCCAAGTGGTGTGCATATCATGAGGATTTTGGGCATCTCACTGAAGAGTGTATTGCACTTAGAAAGGAAATTGGTTATTTATTGAGCAAGGGGCATTTAAAGGAACTCTTGGGACGAAAGAAGTCAAGAACCCAGGATCCTGAAAGGATCCCGGAAAGGGCTCCTGCTCCTCCGGCAGATGCACAAGTAATAAATTTCATATCCGGTGGATCAGACATCTGTGGTACATCCTTCTCAGCAGCAAAAAGACACGCTAAGGAAACCAAGATGGATAATGGAGACAGACCCGTCCGAACCTCCGTTGTCACCCAGGATAAAGTCATTACTTTTGATGAGGATAATCGTGTTGACATCCAGGATCCTCATCATGACGGTCTCGTAATTACATTGTTTATTTCTAACCACTTTGTTCGCAGGATCCTTATAGATGGAGGAAGCTCTGTGAACATCATTCAGCTGGATGTTCTAAAGAAAATGAATATCCCAGAGTCCGATATTATCCCAAGATCCTCAGTACTTGTGGGATTCAGTGGGGAAACAAAGAATACATTGGGGGACATCAAACTCCCAATCTATATTGAAGGATTGCATTCTTATCAAAAGTTTTGTGTTATTGATTGCTTGTCGTGTTGTAATGTTATCCTTGGCAGGCCATGGATACATGATATGAAGGCAGTTCCATCCACCTATCATCAGTGTGTAAAGCTTCCAAGTCCATGGGGAGTGGTGAAAATTGAGAGTGATCAACAGGAGGCTAAGAATTGCTATACCTCGTCAATGAAACCAGCCTTAAGACCAAGGGAGCAATAGCAATTAAAGTATCCTTCAAGAGATGTCTTGGAGGCAAGAGAACAGGATTTGAAAGAAATCCTCATGAATCCTGATGATCCTGAATCCAATATCTTCATAGGGTCAGGGATCCTTAGCGATATTGAACAAGAGCTAGTATCCTTTCTCAAAAGAAGGAAGACCACCTTTGCATGGAAACATGAAGACATGACAGGTATATCTAAGGATATAATTACTCACAAACTTGGCATTGACAGGTCATTCAAGCCAATTCATCAAAAGAGGAGGAAGTTTGCACCTGAAAGAAATGCTATTATCCAGGAAGAGGTAGATAAGCTACTTCGAGCAGGTATGATTAGAGAGGTTAAGTATCCAAGATGGTTAGCCAATGTGGTTGTTGTTCAAAAGAAAAATGGAAAGTGGAGGGTATGTGTCGATTTTACAGATTTAAACAAGGCATGTCCCAAGGATCCTTTCCTATTACCCCACATTGACTCCATGGTGGATGCTACCGCGGGTCATGAGTTGTTAACTTTTATGGATGCTTCATCTGGATTCCAACAAATTTAGATGGAACCATCCGATCAAGAGGATACAGCCTTTATGACCCCAACTGGTATATATTGTTATATTGCTATGCCATTTGGATTAAGGAATGCAGGTGCTACTTATCAAAGGCTAGTCAATATGATGTTCAAGGACCAAATTGGACACACTATGGAAGTCTATATTGATGACATAGTGGTTAAGTCCAAAAGAGCTGAGGATCACCTTAAAGACTTGGAGGAAGCATTCAATATCCTTGATAAATTTAATATGAAACTAAATCCTTCTAAGTGTCATTTTGGTGCAAAGGCAGGTAAATTCTTAGGATATATGGTAACAAAGAGGGGCATTGAAGCAAGTCCAGAGCAAATTAAGGCTATTGTGAATATCAAATCTCCTGCCAATGCTAAGGATGTGCAAAGGTTGACTGGCAGGATCGCAGCCTTGAACATATTCATATCCAAATCCTCAGAAAAGTGCAAGGAGTTCTATGACATCCTGAGGAAAAACAAGAAATTTGAATGGACTGAGAAGCATGAAAGTGCTCTTAAAGCTCTTAAAGATTACCTATCCTCAGCCCCAGCCTTAATGAAACCAGAAAAGGGAGATGTGTTATCCTTATATTTGGCGGTATCCTCAAAAGCAGTAAGTGCGGTCCTTGTTAAGGATCACCAAGGTACACAACATCCTGTTTATTATGTAAGTAAGAGCTTACTTGATGCTGAATCCAGGTATTCACATTTAGAAAAACTTATCCTTGCATTAATTATGGCATCTACTAAATTAAGACATTATTTTGAGACTCATGCCATTATTGTTAAAACTAATTTCCCAATTAAGAATGTTCTCAGGAAACCTGAAATGTCAGGAAGGATGACTAAGTGGGTAGTGAAGTTGAGTGCATATGATATAAGATATGAGCCTAGGACAGCCATTAAATCCCAAGCATTAGCTGACTTTGTGGCAGATTTCAGTAGTGATTTGCAAAAGGAAGCTGAACTAGAAGTCCAACAGCTTGAAGAAACCAAGGATCCTTGGATACTGTTTACTGATGGATCCTCCAATGTGAATGGAACAGGGCTTGGAATACTACTAAAATCGCCATAGGGGGACATAATACCCCACTCCATAGCTTGTGAATTTCAAACTACCAACAATGAGGCTGAATATGAAGCCTTGATAGCTGGTTTGCAAATTGCAAAGCATATGAGCATCAGGTATCTTGAGGTACATGTAGATTCTTTATTGATCACTAATCACTTTAATGGATCCTATGCTGTTAAAGGTGAAAAGCTAATCAAATATTTGGAGATAGTCAAAGAATTGGCACTCTCTTTTGTATCCTTTAGTTTGACACAGGTACCAAGGGAAGAGAATGCAGAAGCTGATGCATTAGCCAATCTAGGATCATCTTTGAAGATTCCTGAGGATATTGAGATCCCTATTATCCATATCCTGACCCCTGCTATCAAGGATCATGTAGCTATGGAGATAGGAGAAGATTCTGCAGTCATCCCTAGTGATGATACCCAATCTCATTCAGGATCATGGATACCCCCAATCATGAGATACATACAGCATGGAGAAATTCCTGCAGGAGAAAACCCAAGGGCTTTCAAAATTAAGGTATCTCAATTTACAATATTAAATAATATGTTGTATAAACGATCTCTTGCAGGACCATATTTGAGATGCATTGAGGATCCTGAAATTCAAGAAGTCCTAAAGGATTTCCATGAAGGAGATTGTGGAAACCACACTGGGGGCAGGGCATTATTCTCAAGGATCCTGAGGACAGGATACTATTGGCCCACTATGAAGAAGGATGCTGTGGAGTATGCCAAGAAGTGTGATCCTTGTCAGAGGCATAGTAATATCCTTCACCAACCAGCAGAGCTCTTGCATCCTATATCCTCTTCTTGGCCATTCATGAGATGGGGAATGGATATAGTTGGAAAGCTTCCTAAGGCACCAGGTGGAAAAGTATTCATGCTTGCTATGACTGATTACTTCTCTAAGTGGATAGAGGCTGAAGCCTTTGCTCAAGTCAGAGAAAAGGAAGTTATATCCTTTATTAAAAGAAATATTATTACTAGATTTGGCATCCCTTCTGAGATTATTTGTGATAATGGATCCCAATTTATTGGGAGTAGAACCACTAACTTTTGTGACAGTTGGGGAATTAAGATGATAACATCAACACCAGTCCATCCACAAGCTAATGGTCAGGCAGAATCATCCAACAAGATCATCATCAACAATTTGAAGAAGAAGCTTGGATCCAAGAAAGGAAAATGGGCAGAAGAACTACCTTATGTGCTGTGGGCTGATAGAACAACTCCCAAGAATGCTACAGGCCAAACTCCATTTTCTTTGGTATTTGGGGCAGAGTCAGTGATCCCTACAGAGATGGTGGTTCCAACTGCAAGAACAAGCGTTCGTGATCCTGAAGAAAATGCTGAAAACTTGATTCGAGACTTGGATACTATAGAAGAAATCAGGGATTTAGCAAGGATAAGGATGGCCAGTTATCAACAAAGGATGGCTGGAGCCTACAACAAAAATGTCAGGCTCAGGAAATTCCAAGTTGGGGATATGGTATTAAGGAAAGCATTTCAAAACACCACCAATCCTGCTGATGGAAAGCTAGCACCAAAGTGGGAAGGACCCTATTTGATTGAAGCTGAAGCAGGAAAGGGGGCATATCGATTGCTAACAATGGAGGGTGATTTGCTACCTAGAGCTTGGAATGCTGTCCATTTGAAGAAATATTTCATGTGATCATAAGGATCCCCGCTGACAGATGATCCTCTTTCTGGTAACATTCCAATCTTAAACTATTTCATTCTTTTTATTCTTACAAGGATAAGGATCCTGCGTCCTATATCCTCCTTTTACTTGATTCTGAGTTTTGAAGGTTTAGGTATCTTTAACTAAGCGTTGAGTATCTACAGAAGTATCCAGTTGTTTGGGCTAGTCCCCAGTTTGGGCCTGTCCCCAGTTTCGCCAGTAGCGCACGATGATCCTGGTATAGTTCATGGCAATGGGACCAGTACCCGCTTTAGGGGCTGACAATTTCGTTGTACTGGCTATATTCAGGATCCTACGTATAATGGTAGACGTACCATACATCCGTTCCTAAGGTTTCTAACGTTTTCACGTTAGCTAAGGTTTTGGCATTTTCACGTCACTAAGTTTGGATAGTCGCCAGTAAGGGCCATACTCCAGTCTACATACGATCCTTTGGGTTTGTCCCCAGTTATCCTTTGGGCTTGTCCCCAGTTATCCTTTGGGCTTGTCCCCAGTTGTCCTTTGGGCTTGTCCCCAGTTATCCTTTGGGCTTGTCCCCAGTTATCTTTTGGGCTTGTCCCCAGAATTGTTGGGCTTGTCCCCAGTTACTAACATTCATCTTTTATTGGCTCAGTCCCAAGTAATATCTTATTTCAGGTTTGTGAAGATAAATGACCAAGGATTCTTACTTTCAACTAAGGTTTGTATCTTGGGTTATCCTAATTTTAAGTGTTAAAGGATAGGATCCTAACTTGGATTCTCAGGTATGATCCTTAACTGTTTTGATTTTATTCATTATGTGTTTGAGTGACACTTATCCTTTGACAACTGAAATTATGATCCTTAAATAATTTTTTACGTGATCCTTGATCATATCCTTAACTCTTAAGGGATATTTCTAAAATTTTTTCCTTACTTGATGAGTTTAAACGACAGGAACATCACAATAGATTGACAAATAAAATAACAATAAGGATATCAACGCAGGATATAGCCAGAAAGTTAAAGTCATTTTATTCACAAAAGCTTAAACCCTTTTAAGGTTGTCAAAATTGCCAACCCACGTTTCTACCAGCAAAACGTGGCCCGTCCACATGGGTTGGCAAAGGGTGTCCATTGTTTGTAGGTCTAACAAGTGCAGGAAATTAAAGACGGCAGGATCACAATGGTTTCATCCCCCAAACAGAGGATCCCTCCACCATTTGTAATCCTACCTATTGTTCAAAGGATCATCCATGATCCTCAACCCTAATTACTATTGTCAAGTACAGACCAACCATTGTTTGTCAAAACATCATCAAAAAAAAAAAAAAAACATAACCAAACTAAAAAATGGGCTCCGGCTACGTCTAGAAATGTCCATCATTGCCCATTGTTGCAGCCTACACCTTCGCTGCACCATCATCTCCAGCTCCACTAGCTTCACCACCATGATCCTTGCCACTACCACTAGCCTCAATTGCCAGAACCTCATCAGCCTCGTCTTCATCCTCCAATTCAACCAGCCTGGCCCTCCAGCCTTCCACATCCCAGCTGCTCCTATCAAAGGCAGGATCCTGAGCTTCTTGAGCCATTTGTAGCTTGGTCTTGTACATGGCTATGGCGGCGGAGACCTTGGCATCCTCTGTGATTTCGTGCTTTTCATAATCGAAGTTTATCAGAATAGCAGCTGTCTGAGCTTTGGCATCAAGGAGATCCTTTTCAAGGGAAGCAATTTTTAGATCCTTGAGCGATGCGACTTGTTGGAGGTCGGTAATCTTCTTGTCCTGCTCCTCGACGTGCCCAACGTAGTCTTCAATCTCAGCAAATTTCTGCAAAGAAGATAAAGAACAGTTTAAGAACAAGTGATCCTCAAATAAGCTGGATACCTAAAGCAGGGACAAGGATCCTTACCTCGTTGAAGTATTCAAGGAACTGATGACGGATCAGGGGCAGACCTTGCAGGTCCTCAGCTTCGGAGGCTTTTCTTGCCACCCCTTCCTTTAGCGGGTGCCTTGGGGATCGAAGCAGTTGGGCTGGCAGGAAGCTTCTTCTTGGAGGATCGGACGGTGTCAAGCTCAGTGACACTAAATTTGGAAGCGGATCTTGATGATTTTCCAGCACCTACACACCCAAAACAGATAAGTGTCCTAATTCTATTCATATATAACTATTTATTTAAACATTTGAATATAAAAAGAACAGGATACTTACTTGACATGGTGACAGAGCCTGAGGATACCTCTTGTGAATCCTGGGTGATTGTCTTGAATGATCTTGTTTCAGGATCAAGCTTTCTAAAGGCAGCAAGTCTCCCCTTGGTGGCAGCTGAAGGAATAATATGCGAGAATGTGATAGCTGTACAAAAAGAAACAAAAGCATATTAGTAATCATTATCAGAATGAGCTTACTTAGTGATCCTTCTAAGGATCCTCCTATCCTACCATGAGTGCTCCATTTCTTCGGCAAATCCTTTCCATCCTGGATAGAATCCATTCTGACGAAGAAGAACCGCCGTTTCCAGTTGGTATCGTTTTTAGTAGCCTTAAAGATGGGATGTTCTTCTCCGGGTTTACGTTTGAACAAATATTGGTGGGATCCAAACGTTGTGAGATCATACATCTCAGCCAACTCCGACATTCCTAGGTCAATTCCTTCCTGCTCGATGATCCTTTCAAGGGTATATAGGACCCTCCAGATCATCAGCATAGCTTGGATGTAGCAGATGCCGGTAAGGGAGAAAAAGGATTGGGTAAGGTCTGGAAAAGGATAGGTGTATCCTATGATGAAAGGTGTAACTGGGAAAGCTACCCAAGTTTCAGAGATGTTGTCACTAAGAGCAGTGGGATCAAAGGATCTGATAACAGTATTTGCTGGAAAACAGTGGCGGATTTTATCAATTTGTGCATCGGTGAAACAACAGCGTTCTTTTGCGGAATCTTTGATGATCCATTGACTTTTTAAGGGGCTGTTCTTCTTGTGATCCTTGCTCGGTGAGCTTCGGAGCATCATTTTTGAACGAGATGATGGTAAAGAAAGAAGAGCAGAATATGAAAAAGGAGAAAGGAAAAGAGTTACCTGTTTGATCGTCGAAGCAGAATTTAAAGGGAGTTCTCTTGAACTTAAATGTGAAATGATCCCTATCTCTAACTCTTATTTATAATGATGATTCTGCAGGGTAGTCATTTCACTAACGTCATGATCGTAACGGCTAGTCCGCTTATAACGGCTAGTTATCCGTTGGTTAAATACGGATAAGATCGACAAAATATAACTCATTTATTTACATATTTACTCCTTATATTTTGGGGGCAATTGTTAGGGGTGGATTTCTAAATGACCTGTGATCCTTATTTACTGTTGGATTTAGTGATCCTCAATTCTGTCTGAAGTAGTGATCCTCAGAAGTGTTGCAGGATCAGGATCATGGATCACTATAAGGATCCCTGTACTAACGATTGTCTACTTTGAATTCGTAAATGTTTTGCAGGAATATCAACTTGGACTTAGTCTTGGCGACATTCCTGGAGAATATTCCCAGTCTATTCCGCACGTGCTTGGTCAGAAATGGACGTTGTGGAGTCGTGGAGGACTTGCACGATTTGCGGAATGTTAGTTAGGCTTGATATTTTCTATTTTTAAAGGGGTAGCGAGCTATTTTAGAGACACTTGGCTATTTTGGCTACACACACACTCATTTAAACGCTCTGACTAGCTCTCGACAGAACACTTAGCATTTTTCATACATTTCTACACGATACACTATAGTGATCCTTGTACTTAGCTCGCTATCATCCGAAGTTGTAACAGATTGTTTGTTTAATTTAAGTTGGTGATCGGTAGTTTCCATCACCCGGGGTTTTTTGTGCCGGAGATCAACTCTTGATCAAGGGCTTTTTCCCCGTATAAATCTTCGTGTCATTTGTTCATTACACTTCATAGTGATCCTTATTGTTGTTCATCAATTCAAGCATCATACCTCACAACAGAAAGTTTGGTTACATTGTCATTGCTTGATTTTTGACCAAAACAATGACCATGTTAAAACAGAAATATGACCATGTTAAAACAAAGGCATGACCATGTTAAAAGAGAAACATCACCATGTGAAACCCATTACGTTTTAGACCCATTGCGTTTTAAAACTTGGATGTTAGAACAGAGGCGTGGCCATGTTAAAACAAAGGCATGACCATGTTAAAAGAGAAACATCATCATGTGAAACCCATTACGTTTTAGACCCATTGCGCTTTAGAACCTGGATGTTGGAACAGAGGCATGACCATGTTAAAACAAAGGCATGACCATGTTAAAATAGAAACATCACTATGTGAAACCCATTGCGTTTTAGACCTAGAGTGTACGTTTTCATAATTTGAGTGCAAAGAACATGATTATGCTAAAACATAAACATAAACATGATCATGTTAGAATAGAGGCATGACCATGTTAAAACATAATCACGGCCATATGAAAGCCGATTGCGTTTTAGAATATGGGTTACAGTGTGTTGTTCTATCCATTGCGTTTTACGCATCTGGGTTTTCGAAAAAAAATTCAAAAGTATTGCAATAGTGTGCTCGTTTTAAAGATAAAAACGCTCGTTTTTATGGTGCAATTTTTATAAAAAAAATATTGTCGTATAAAAAAGTTATTAATGTTTTAAAAACGATGAGGAATTGGAGGGGAGAGAAACTATTGGCTTGGATGGACTAGAATACCCTCAAACTAACTCACGCGCCTTTTTTTGTTCAATTTCACTCATTTAATCTTAGCCATTGATTATTTAATAATGGTCAAGATTACTTCATATCCTTCCTACCCAAATAAACGGCCTAGTATATATATATATATATATATATATATAGGGTAGGATTTATGCGGGAACCACCATTTATCGTGAGAACCACGAGAACCACTTGTGAACACAACCAAAACAAACCAAAAACAAACAATGAACCCCTCATCCCACCACCACTCAAAAACCTAAACATCCCCACCAAATACACACACACACACCCCACCTAACCCCCACCACCCCGACTCCCAAAAACCTTAAAAAAACCTAAAAGAAAAAAAAACTAAACCCCTCACCCACCATACCCAAGCTAAAAGCTAAACCCAAAACTAAATGCTATATTTTTACAACTACTAATAAACAATCATTCTACTTATATATCTTCATATTTAACATTGTTTAAGGGTATCTTTTATCATTTATTTTGACTCCATGTGTGTTAAGAGTAGTTTTATCATTTTTTCTAATGTAATTTTATAATTACATATATGTAAATTGGTTCATTTACACATATGTAAATTAGTTCCTCTACACATATGTTAATTACTTATTGCACATAAATAATTTGGTTTTTCATATATGTAATCATAAAAATACGTATAATAAATTATAGAAGGATCCTTAAATAATATTAAATATATAAAGAAAATAATTGTTTATTAGCACTTCTGAAAGTTCTGTGAATATTTAGAGTTCTGAAATGAACCAAACCAATATATATATATATGTATATATATATATATGTATATATAGGGAGCCGCTAGAATGAGAACCACCTCCAGTTGTAAGAACCGCGAGAACCACTCTCAGCCAATCACATTGTGCCAACATAAAGGGTATATTGGTCATTTACCCCATATGTCAAATCCTTCCTCTCTCATCTGTTTTTCTTTTAAAGTTGTAGAGCATCTCTCTCCTCTTTCTGTTCTCTCATCGTCTCTCTCCCTCTCTTTGAAGTTTGCACACCATTTTTTAAGCTCCCCAAGTTGAAGTTGCAGACCATCTCTCATCCTACCCCCCATCTCTCATCCAACCCCCATCTCTTAAACCAACCACTATACCCATCTCTTTGTCGCCATCCTCACCTGCAACCTCGTTTTTGACGGTGATTCAAAGGCTGCCGGATTTTAAATCGGTCACCGGCGGTGGCGGCGGTGACCTTCTCTCTTTCGCCATGTTTTACAGGCGACGGTGGTGGCGGTGACCTTCTCTCTCTCTCATCTCTCTCTCACCGAGGTGAGAGAAAGAGAACGGCAGTGGGGAGGTGTTGGTGGGAGGTGGTGGTCGGTGGCGGAAGGCGGTGATGGCGGTGGGGTGTTCGGGAGTCGGTTCTGGTGCAGATGGTTGGTGGGGGTCCAAAGGTTCGATCTTGTTTATGTTATTATTTGCAATCTCACATCTGGGTTTGAGTGATGGTTCATGTTGAATCTCGGTTTGAATGATGTTCTGGGTTTGATGTTGAATCTGGGTTTAAATATGGGTTTGATGTTGAATCTGGGTTTGAATATGGGTTTGATGTTTGAATATGGGTTTGATGTTGAATCTGGGTTTCATGTTGAATCTGGGTTTGAAATATGTTTGAATGATGTACTTGTTTCGTTTTGAATGTTCAAATCGTTTGAATATGGTGCCTTTATTGAATCGGCTGTGATGATGCAAAAAAAAAAAAAAAAAAACTGACGATGGCGCGGCAAGGATGGCGGAGGGTAGGGTTTTTTGAACCCGCAACCCCACTTTGCAGCCTCTGATTATCGGAAAATCTGAGCCAAAACTTCGTTTTTTTTCGAGATACACTTTTGTTTTGTTGTTGTTGTTGGTTTTTTATATTCTTTTCCCCCGTCGATGACGATAAAAATCTATCCGAGACACCTACCGACTTTGCGATTTATGGGTGCGTTCGTCTTGCGTAAACAAGTTTTCGTGTAAAAAAGTTTTTGTGAAAAAAAAGTTCAACCGTAAACTTTTACGTAAAAAGTTTAACGTAAAACTTAAAAAAGTAAAACGTAAAAAGTTTAACGTAAAACTTAAAACGTAAAAAGTTTTACATAAAACGTAAAATTTAAAAACATAAAAAGTTTAACGTAAAACGTAAAATGTTTTACGTAAAACGCAAAACGTAAAAGGCAAAACGTAAAACGCAAAACGGAAAAAAACGTTAACGAAAAAAACCGGGGCGTAAAACGTAAAAAACCGACGCGTAAAACGTAAAAAACCGGGGCGTAAAACGTAAAAAACCGACGTGTAAAACGTAAAATAACGTTAACGTAAAAATTGGCGCGTAAGATGTAAAAAAAACGTTAACGAAAAAAACCGGGGCGTAAAACGTAAAAAACCGACGCGTAAAACGTAAAAAACCGACGCGTAAAACGTAAAAAACCGGGGCGTAAAACGTAAAAAACCGACGTGTAAAACGTAAAATAACGTTAACGTAAAAATTGGCGCGTAAAATGTAAAAAAAACGTTAACGTAAAAAACCGGGGCGTAAGACGTAAAAAACCGACGCGTAAAACGTAAAAAACAGACGCGTAAAACGTAAAAAACCGGGGCGTAAAACGTAAAAAACCGACGTGTAAAACGTAAAATAACGTTAACGTAAAAATTGGCGCGTAAAATGTAAAAAAAACGTTAACGAAAAAAACCGGGGCGTAAAAAAAACGGATCTACAAAACGTTTTTTTTAAACAAATCTTTAAAAAAAATATACTAAAAATTTGATTTCAAAAAATTTGTTTAACAAAAAAATCTGTTTATAAATAAAAAACAATTAAGTAAAAAATGTAATTAATGAATATGACAAAAAATGTAATTTAAAATTAATATATACAAAAAGACAAAAAAGACAATTTTACTTATATACCCTTAAAGAATAAAATACTAAAAACATAATAAGACAAAAAATACTTAATATTATTTTTTAATACTTTTAATCTCATCCATCCATCTACTTGATCTAATGGCCAGGAAGTGGTTCTCGCGGTTCTTACAACTGGAGGGGGTTCTCATTCTAGCGGCCCCCTATATATGTATATATATATATGTATATATGTATATATATATATATATATAGAGGATTAGGTTCAAGAGTGAACACTAGTGTAATATATATATATATATATATATATGTATAGAGGATTAGGTTCAAGAGTGAACACTAGTGTATTTGCGAACTGAGCGAACTAATCTTGGCCATTGATTTACACACGTGTATGGCTAGGATTTCATCATCAAATCGTAAAATACACTAGTGTATTTCATAATCAAATCCTGGCCATTGTTCACTTAGTTCGCAAATACACTAGTGTTCACTCTAGAACCCCACACTATATATATATATATATATATATATAGAGAGAGAGAGAGAGAGAGCCATGCCTTTGTTTAGAAATTAAAATTTTTACTAATTTATTATGGTTGTTAGCCCTGAAATTTTAAAGGGGGGTAGAACTGTGTTGGTAAGCCCTGCCGATTGTCGGTTGGATTAGCTTTATGCCCAAAAGAATACTGAAAATGGGCAGCCGGACCACGACGATATGAGGGTGTTCCCTCAGTATAAGCTCTACTTTAAAAAATTAAAGACTAATAACTATAATGAATCAGTTATCAAGATTCTTTCCTAAACGAGATTTTTGCTCAAATACTAATGATAATGATGAAGAAGACTTAAACATGAACTCTTTACATATGAATTCTGTTGAAATTAGTATTTCTCAAATTGAAAACAATCTTTTAAATTGGAATATACCAAAACAAGATGTTAAAACTATTTACAAAATTGGTACTTTTGATTTTTTCCAAGATTATTCTATAAAAACTCATGAACAAACCATACCAATTAATAAAGATTATCAAAACATGCAATTATTATCAGTAGAAACTATTAAAAGACATAGAAAATTATATAATTTTCTACACATATGATTAGTTCAAGTCGCCATTAAACCTATGTTCAGATTAGGAATTGATGCTCCTGTATTACTAATTCTAAGGGATGCAAGACATACAAACTTTAATAATTCTTTACTAGCTATGGCTGAATCTAATATTTCAAATGATCATATTTACTTTAATTGCTACCCTAACTTTTCAATTGGTCTATTTGATCCAAATATTTTAGACACTTTAACATTAACAATTAAAACTAAAAACTTAGAATTCAAAGAAAAAACTAATGCTGAAGTGGTTATATACAGAATATATTATAAGACTATGACTACCACTATAGAGCCTAAAACAAAATTAGTATCCCCAAAAGATGAAACTGTTATTTTTGAAGCTAATACCATGCATACAAAGATAAGAACACCTAAAAAATTAAAATGGAATGAAATAACTCAGTCATTAACATGGAATTTACAAGATATAAACCCGCCAAAACCTATAGAAATATAAAATCAAACATCTAGCCTAGTAGAACATTCTGATGGTTCAATAAATATTTCTTTTAGTAATATTTTACCAAGACATTCTATAGGAGCAAGTACTTCTAGAAATATTATAGATGAAAATCTATTTAGAAGAAGTCTATCAATGAGAATGAAATGTGTTGATTTTTCAAATACTATTCCAAAACCACTATATGAAGAAAATGATAGTGATAATAATACTTATGTCCCAACTAAGTCTGATATGGAAAATTATGAAGATATACAATGAGTGATTCAAAAATTCAAGCTCAAAGGAATTACAATATTCGATTTCTGAAATATTGCAATAAAAGAATAAAAGATTTAAGGCAAGAAATAGAAGAACTACGATATAATTTTGAAAGAAAAGATTATGCCATACCTCAATCTGACCCGTATCATCCGTCTAACTATTTAGGGTATAAATGTCAATATCAATTATTTTTAGAACGAAAATTAAGAGAAGAAAACAATTATAGAGTAAAACTTATGGAAAGAATTTCAAGCACAACTTGTTAATTATGGATAAAGAAATGTTAAAATATTTAAAAGATGAAATGTTCAATGAATATAATAATAAAAACTTAATATGGTATTTTTCTATATTCAACGAAGATGAAAGATTTTTACATGAGATTGACTGGCACTTATATATGTGTGAAAATAATGAAAATATTACATTTTTCTCCTGGTTTTCTATTTACTGTATAGAAAATAAAATTGAATATCCATTTTTAGAAAATATATCTGTTAATAATACTATAACCAAAACCTATACTATTATAGGTAAATTGAAGAGATTACTAGTATACATCCACCACATACAGATATAGAAATAAAAACTGAAAATAAAGACTATATTGCAAAGCCTTTAGCAAACATTAATGAAGATTTAAATAAAAATGAAAAGACAATTATTTTTCAAAATAATTACACCAATGAAAAATTAAATACCATAGGAGAACAATTAGAAAGGATAGAAACTAATAATAAAAATAATTTAGATCAACCTAGTACTTCAAATACTAAACTAATTACTGAAACTATTGAACATCCAATATTTAAACCATATAGTATAGATATCCCAATAAATCTAAACAAACAACAAGATATGTTAAAAGATATTTCTTCTAAACTTTCAAAACTAAATATAAACGTTATTTCAGCACAAGAAATTCAAAGTATTGAAGAACAATTTAATGATTTTCAAATAAAAGATTCTATAAACAAAATTAAAGGAGGAAATTATCATTTTTCAAAAAATAATACTTATACTACTAGGCCTGAAACAAGAAATTATTACCCTAGACCTACCCCACCTGATTTACAATTTGAAGAACGACATACTTTAGTTCAAGCAAAATATGATGGATCATCTCTATACGAATGGAGTATAGAAGGTCAAACAGAATATCAAATTCTTAATCTATTACAAGAAATGATAATGGCAGCCAATGCATATAAAGCAAATGGAAATAATGAAGCTCAAATTCTTACTATGATAGTTTCTGGTTTTACAAGAATTCTTAAAGGATAGTGGGACAAATATCTTACAGAAGAAGAAAAACAAATAATCCAAAATGCTAAAAAATTAATTATTAAAACAGAAAATAATGTTCAAATACCAACAGAAATACCTGATATAATTAATACTTTAATATTTGCTATAATTAAACATTTTATTGGAAATCCAACAGATTATCAAGAAAGAAATTCTTTAGTATTATTAAATATGACATGTAGAAAATTACAAGACTTTAGATGGTATAAAGATGTATTTATTTCAAAAGTTATAACTAGGGATGATTGTAAAGAAGCCTATTGGAAAGAAAGATTTATAGCTGGGCTACCAAAATTATTTGCAGAAAGAATTAGAGAAAAAATAAAAAAGGACTTTAATAATAATATTCCTTATAGAGACTTATCCTATGGGCAAATAATAAATTATATAAATCAAGAAGGATTAAAAATATGCAATGATTTAAAATTAAAAGAAAAAATAAAAAAAGGATGGTATCCAAGGCCATAAGGAATTAGGAAGCTTTTGTCAACAATATGGATTTGAACCATTCAAAACTCCTTCTAAATCGAAAAGGAAAATTCCTAAACAATTCATCAAAAAGAACTATAAAAGAAAACCATATATTAAAAATAAACAAAAATATTACAAAGACAAGATTGATTTTCAAAAGAAAAAACAGGGTAAACAAGACATTATCAATTGTTATAAATGTGGAAGACAAGGACATTATTCCAAGGATTGTTATACTAAAAAAAAGATAAATGAGCTAAACATTTCTGATGAATTAAAAGAACAAATAAATAAAATACTTATTTATGACAACTCAAGTGAAAACAGTATTTCAGACTATAGTCATAATGATTTAAACAATACTGAAGATTCTAATTCAGAAAGTAGTTCAGAAGATAATATGTGTGAATGCATTGGTTCTTGTATTTGTGAAATCGATGGTACAATAAATGCTCTAATAGAAAATAATAAAGACCTATTCGAATTATTAGAAAAAAATAGTGATAAAGAGGTAAAACAAGTATATTTAAAACAATTAAAAGAAAAGTATAAACTACCAATAGAAAAGGAAGAAAATGTGTATAATTTCAATGAAATATGTCAAAGGTTTCAAACAAGTCAAATAAAAGAAAATCCTGTTACAATAAGTGAATTACAAATAGAATTAAAAAATATTAAAGAAGAAATTCGAGAAATAAAATCACAAATTAAAGAATTAGAAAAGGAAAAAAATAAAGAAGATGAAGAAAACAATAACGATACTGAAAATATAGGAAAAATAAATAATTTAAAAGGATTAACTTCTCAAAAATGGTATACTAAATTAAATATAATAATCGATAATGAATTTCGATTAACATTGGTAGCCATAATTGATAGTGGTGCTGATATGAACTGTATTCAAGAAGGTTTAATACCCACAAAATATTATGAAAAGAGTACATATAGATTATCTGGAGCTAATGGAAAATCATTAAATATTAAATATAAATTATCAAATGTTCATATTTGCAAAGAAAACTATTGTTATAAAACTCAATTAGTTCTAGTAAGAGATTTAACATCTCAAATTATATTAGGACTCCCATTCATAACTCAATTATATCATTTCACAGTTGGAGAAAAAGGAATAAGTATTAAAGTATTAAATAAAAGGATTTGTTTTGAATTTGCTCATCCAATTACTTCTAAACAAATAAATATTTTAAGCTTAAAAGAAAAACAAAAGGAGTTTTTAATTGAAGAAATTGATCATGCTAGAATAAAGAATCAATTGCACGATAAAATAATTATAAAAAGAATGTAAGAAACTGAGAATAAATTTAAAAATAATATCTGTGCAAATATTCCAAATGCTTTTTGGGAAAGAAAACAACACATAGTAAGATTACTTTATATTAAAGATTTTAATGAGAAAAATATTCCAACAAAGTCTAAAGCTATACATATGTCTCAAGAGTTAGAAGACTATTGTAAAAAAGAAATACAAGAATTATTAGATAAAAAATTAATTAGACCATCTAAATCCCATTGGTCTTGCTCTGCCTTCTATGTTCAAAATAATGCAGAGATAGAAAGAGGAGCTCATTGGTTAGTCATAAATTATAAACCATTAAATAAAGTTTTAGAGTGGATTAGATATCCTATACCAAATAAAAGAGATTTATTAAAAAAGATTTATGATTCAAAAATATTTTCTAAATTTGATATGAAATCTGGATTTTGGCAAGTTCAAATTGCTGAAGAAGACAAATATAAAACTGGATTCAATGTACCATTTGGACTTTACGAATGGAATGTAATGCCTTTTGGATTGAAAAATGCTCCTTCAGAATTTCAAAATATAATGAATGATATCATTTTACCATTAGGAAATTATGCAATCGTTTACATTGATGACGTATTGATATTTTCAAATTCTTTAGATCAACATTTTAAACATTTAAATGCTTTCTATAATATTATTCATAAAAATGGATTAGTAGTATCACCCTCTAAAATGAGTCTTTTCCAAACACAAATAAGATTTTTAGGACATAATATTATTCAAGGAACAATAAAACCTATTAACAGAAGTTTAGAGTTTTCAAATAAATTCCCAAATGAAATTAAAGATAAAAAGCAATTGCAAAGATTTTTAGGATGTTTGAATTATATTCATGACTTTTTCAAAGATTTAAGAATCATATGTAAACCTTTATATGACAGGTTAAAAAAGAATCCAAAACCATGGACTCAAGAACACACGAATATAGTAAAATGTATTAAAGATAAAATAAAATGCTTACCTTGTTTACATATTCCTCATCCTAATGCAAAATTAATAGTAGAAACTGATGCAAGTGACTCAGGATTTGGAGTAATACTAAAACAAGAATTCAATAATAAGGAAAGTTTAGTTAGATATTATTCAGGAGCATGGAATGATACTCAGAAGAATTATTCTACAATTAAAAAGGAAATTTTAAGTATAGTTTTATGTATAAAAAAGTTTGAAGATGATTTATATATGAAACCATTTTTATTAAGTATCGATTGTTTATCTGCAAAATATATTTTAGAAAAGGATATTAAAAATTTGATTTCAAAACAAGTTTTTGCAAGATGGCAAGCATTACTAAGCAATTTCGATTTTCAAATAGAATTCATAAAAGGAGAAAATAATTCTTTACCAGATTTTTTATCAAGAGAATTTTTACAGGGAACATGAGCAACTCCGAATCTACAAAAAAAATCGTATTCTCAAAACAACAATTTTCAAAATTATCAAGTTCTACCAGTTCCCCATCAAGACCAACCCATTCACAACAACTTCCTTAACTACCTAATATTCAAAATAGATTTGCCCCGTTAACCCCAGGACCTAGACCTAGACCTCCTTTTTCATCCATTATTCAAAGTCAAGGATCAAAACCCATTATCCAACCTTCTTTCACAAGACTCTCTAAACAAGCCTCTTCTTCAACCTCGTTACCACCTACTATTCCTTATATTATCAACCCAAATAAAAAAATTATCAAGATTCTAGAACCTCTGGAAGTCGAAAAGGTTAGTAAATTTTTTTTATCCTTAATCGACTTCATATACCCACGAGGATGCCATTTTTTCAAAGAAGAATACAAGACCAGAGAATATTATCAAGCAATTTTGGTAGATTCAGAATCAGTAATTATTTGACACAATTCTAATAGCGAAGATCCTGCCAAGATCGCTTATAGTCAAGTAAAAATTTTAAAAGTTCTATCTTTAGAAGACTGGAATTCTAGGCCCTACAATCCAAAAACTCTTTCAAATTTCAACGCTTACCCTCAATACAACTATTATGATTATCAAGACGCATAGGAAAATGCATTCCTATTAAGAAACTTTGACCATTCTTGGTTTTTCCAATTTGATGAAGATTTTTCAAATATTTATCCAAGGTGGTTCGTTAAATGGTTTAAGTATATGGGAATCATTCCAGAAGCCTTTCCCAAAGAAATTTCAGAAGCATTTTCAAGATTCACTGAGTATTTTGAACATGATGGAACACCAATTTTTGAAATTTCTTTGAGTATTACATTTTCAAGATTCATTGAGTATTACATTTTCATCTATAATATAGTATAGGTTTTGGTTATAGTATTATTAACAAATATATTTTCAAAAAATGGATATTCAATTTTATTTTCTATACAGTAAATAGAAAACCAGGAGAAAAATGTAATATTTTCATAATTTTCACACATATATAAGTGCCAGTCAATCTCATGTAAAAATCTTTCATCTTCATTGAATGTAGAAAAATACCATATTAAATTTTTATTATTATATTCATTGAACATTTCATCTTTTAAATATTTTAACATTTCTTTATCCATAATTAACAAGTTGTGCTTGAAATTCTTTCCATAAGTTTTACTCTATAATTATTTTCTTCTCTTAATTTTCGTTCTAAAAATAATTGATATTGACATTTATACCCTATATAGTTAGAGGGATGATACGGGTCAGATGGAGGTATGGCATAATCTTTTCTTTCAAAATTATATCGTAGTTCTTCTATTTCTTGCCTTAAATCTTTTATTCTTTTATTGCAATATTTCAGAAATCGAATATTGTAATTCCTTTGAGCTTGAATTTTTGAATCACTCATTGTATATCTTCATAATTTTCCATATCAGACTTAGTTGGGACATAAGTATTATTATCACTATCATTTTCTTCATATAGTGGTTTTGGAATAGTATTTGAAAAATCAACACCTTTCATTCTCATTGATAGACTTCTTCTAAATAGATTTTCATCTATAATATTTCTAGAAGTTGGAAAAACCAAGGTGGTTCGTTAAATGGTTTAAGTATATGGGAATCATTCCAGAAGCCTTTCCCAAAGAAATTTCAGAAGCGTTTTCAAGATTCACTGAGTATTTTCAACATGATGGAACACCAATTTTTGAATATACTTTACAATTTATCAGAGCCGGCCCAACGTTTTTGGAGGCCCTAAGCGAACCCAAAAAGTTGAGGCCCTTTCAGAAAAATATAAACTCTCATCCTTTACCCGGGCTTGGGACAAACAATAAACTACGAACTTTATAATTGGTGTAGTTAATTCTTTTTTCTTTAAAGTTATATATGGTGTATAAGATTCCAAAAGTAAATCTAATCTCGGTATGAAAAAAAATCTAAGTATCAACAAACTAAAAACCAATTCACATATTCACAAATTGCAAACACATTCACAATATGGTTCACAGATTCACAAACTGCAAACAAATTCACAATAGGAAGAACAACAGTAAAAAAATTACTTAGAAAATATTATGGCTCCAGTAGAAAGAACAAAAGAATAGCAAGAGCAGAATGTCAGAAATAAGCCTCCCAAGTTCCACCTTTGACCTCTGATTAATCAATTCTGAAATCAAAAGGGATTTTCAAATCAAAACTCAGTTCCAAGCCAGCCAAATCGAGAAATCGAAACTGGGTTCCAACCCAATCCAGCCAAATCGACAAATCAAAACTCAGTTACAAGCCAGCCAAATCGAAGATATCAAAACCGATTTAATGTTTGAGGAACTGAGGGATTGGTTTGTTTGTAATCGAAGAACTGATTTAATGTTTATCAAAATTGAATTGGTTTGTAGGATCGGCCAACAAATCGAAGAAGTGAAGAAGATATATATGTAAAAAAGAAAAAAAGAGCCGTTAATAATTACTTACCGTCACCGACGATTGATGTTGCGCCTGTTCGGATGCTCTCATTCTGAATTAGCAGCTGCCTTTTGACCTTTCGTTCTTCAATGTTCAATTTCATCTGCGTGCATAGTTTGTGTTTGGATACATAGTTTGGACGGGATTTTATCTTATGGGTTGTTTACTATAAAACTCAAAATGGGCCAAGTACAAAAAAAACCTACAACAAATTTGGAGGCCTTTCAATTTGGGTGGCCCTAGGCCTGTGCCTAGATTCGGAAGCCTATTGGGCCGGCCCTGCAATTTATGAGTGTATTTAGAATACCATGGATCCGTTTATGGACTTATAGTTTTCAAGAAGAAAGCCCTACAGAACTTTCTCCCCCATTGCTTTTCAGACAATATAGATGCAAATGGTGGAAGAAGTTTACTATCACAAAGGCAAATTCTCAAGCAGTAGACAGGTATTATAAGGAATTAACTATTCAATATGAAAAAAGCTTAAAGTCACCAGTTCGAGATATCAAAGCCAACAATGAAGATCAAGAGTTTATTCAAAGACTTTCAGATTGCAATTCTCCTGAAGAAATGTTAAAGATAGTTAATGAAATTCGACAATCTCCATCCCCTTCAAAACACTCATCTCCGGGGACTGAAGTCTTTCAAGATTCTCAAGACCCATTTGATATGATGTGTGTATATATATATATATAATAAAATATTTATCAAAGCTTTTGGCCGACAATAGATAGTGAAGATTGTGCAAATAATTCAACAAAGAGACAACCAACTTTCCAATTCTTCAAAGATGGTGCAAATAATTCTCAAAGTGGACAAACAACTTTAAGAGTATTTTCAACAAAAGCAACTTCATATAAAAGATTTTTTCAATAATCAATAATGAAGACCATTTTACTCCATCTATAAAAGGGAAGAAGATCAAAAAAGAAAGACACCTCTCTCTTACATCAAAACCTTCTCTTATCTATGAAAAACCCTTCAAACCCAAAACTTGTATTATCAACCTCTCTATGTTCAAAATCTTTAGATTTTCAAATTATTGTTGCTCCTCCCGATTGTAAAGAAATCATTTGTAATCAAGTTTCTCAATCAATAAACTTAGGTATATTTTGAATTTATATTATGCTTAGTTATGTTGCCATCTCTTTAAAATAACTTATATTGTCTTCATGTTTAATCTTCTTCATATCAAAACGATCCTAAACCGTTTTGGTATCAGAGCCATGCCTCTGTTTAGAAATTAAAATTTTTACTAATTTATTATGGTTGTTAGCCCTAAAATTTTAAAGGGGTTTTGGTATCAGAGCCATGCCTTTGTTTAGAAATTAAAATTTTTACTAATTTATTATGGTTGTTAGCCCTAAAATTTTAAAGGGGGGTAGAACTGTGTTGGTAAGCCCTGTCGATTGTCGGTTGGATTAGCTTTATGCCCAAAAGAATACTGAAAATGGGCAGCCGGACCACGACGATATGGGGGTGTTCCCTCGGTATAAGCTCTACTTAAAAAAATTAAAGACTAATAACTATAATGAATCAGTTATCAAGATTTTTTCTAAACGAGATTATAGCTCAAATACTAATGATAATGATGAAGAAGACTTAAACATGAACTCTTTACATATGAATTCTGTTGAAATTAATATTTCTCAAATTGAAAACAATCTTTTAAATTGGAATATACCAAAACAAGATGTTAAAACTATTTACAAAATTGATACTTTTGATTTTTTCCAAGATTATTCTATAAAAACTCATGAACAAACCATACCTATTAATAAAGATTATCAAAACATGCAATTATTATCAGTAGAAGCTATTAAAAGACATAGAAAATTATATAAATTTCTACACATAGGATTAGTTCAAGTCTCCATTAAACCTATGTTCAGATTAGGAATTGATGCTCCTGTATTACTAATTCTAAGGGATGCAAGACATACAAACTTTAATAATTCTTTACTAGCTATGGCTGAATCTAATATTTCAAATGGTCCTATTTACTTTAATTGCCACCCTAAATTTTCAATTGGTCTATTTGATCCAAATATTTTAGACACTTTAACATTAACAATTAAAACTAAAAACTTAGAATTCAAAGAAAAAACTAATGCTGCAGTGGTTATATACAAAATATATTATAAGACTATGACTACCACTATAGAGCCTAAAACAAAATTAGTATCCCCAAAAGATGAAACTGTTATTTTTGAAGCTAATACCATGCATACAAAGATAAGAACACCTAAAAAATTAAAATGGAATGAAATAACTCACTCGTTAACATGGAATTTACAAGATATAAACCCGCCAAAACCTATAGAAATAGAAAATCAAACATCTTGCATAGTAGAACATTCTGATGGTTCAATAGATATTGTTATGGGCGATTTTCTGCTCATATATCTTGGCTAATATACTAACTATGTTTCTTTTGTTTGTGGCCAGGATGCTGGATCAGGATATTGGTAATATCCTGATGTGATATCCTGGTAGTAACCAATTAACCCACGTGCAGGTTATTGTAACCAGTCTCCAACGGTCAAGTGGACTTTTTCTCCTCAAGACTCGGGCAAATAAGTTATATTACGAACGTTGAAGCCGGAAGACATGGACTACAACGTCCACATATGGAATATTCGCCGGATCCCGGATAGTAGGATAGTTAGTTGCTTTCTTTTTACTATAAAAGGGGATTGATCGGATCAGATTAGGGACACAATTTTTCGCACACTCTTTCTCTCTACTTGTAAACACTCACAATGCACTAACACTTGTACTCGAGCTGCATTGTAACACTTAGTTGATCCGCATCATATCCTGCATTGTATCCTGATATTTGAAGCAATAAGAAGAACAAGGCAGCTGCGATTGTCAGCTCCCGAGGTTTTATGCCGGCGATCTAGATTGATCAAGGGCTTTCCTCGTATATCTCGTGTCACCCTTTACATTTTTGCTCATTGTTTGATCATAGATATAGCTCAATATCCTGAGCTATATCCTGAACCTGTTCTTGTAAACAACTTAACTAGCATATTTTCGACACACCTTTTTAGCACACTACCTCACTTAACTAATTTGATCACTTAATTGCTTCGGTAATTTTTGACCCAAACAATTTGGCGCCCACCGTGGGGCGAGTGGTGCTACTTCTACAAAACGTTTTTGCAAGATCGTTACTTGGTTTTCTATTTTCAAAACTTTTTGCTACATTATTTTCGATGGCCTCGAGATCAAACGTGAGCTCTTCCACCGTGTCTGCTACAACCTCTGCAACAATTGGTTCGGTGCTTCCACCACCTCCTCCGAGAACGCAAACCTCTTCACATGGAACTGAAAGTCATGTGGCTCGGGATGTTATCCCCGCTCGCAATATCCAGGGATCTGGTCCTGTTTTGGCTTCTAATGAAGAAATTCTAAATTTATTTGGTAGTGTACAGGAACAGATGAGGCAGCAGCAGGAAACTAATCAGATGCTGATGAGAGAGATACAACTCTTGAAATCCGGCCCAAGTAGGCCTGCTGAAGGTACTGTCACTCCCTTGCAACCCAGGGATTTGAACTTCAATTCTGCAGTTTATACTGAGGATAACCGGGGGAATATTGTGCCTAGCCATTCCCAGAATCATACTCCTGAGATACCCTCTTCAGTAAGAGTATCAACTATGAGAAGCTCAGGATATGGCCAGAATCCCCAGACTGGTAATGTATCTAATAATAATAATACTCTTGCTACTAATGGTGTTGGATCTTTGCAGGATGCAGGTATGACATCAACATTTTCCAGGGAGCTTCAAAAACTGAAAGACATGATATCCAGTGTGCCTGGGGTAGTCCAGCCAATTCCAGAAGTGTCCCAGGACAGCCACAGGATATCACGGTTTGCATATCCTATTTGTGATGCTGAAATCCCAAAAAGATTTCAAACCCCCAACATGAAACTCTATGACGGAACTACGGATCCTGAGGAGCATATTGCCCAGTATAGGGAAAGGATGGAAATCAACCCTATCCCTCCAGATCTCAAAGAAGCATGCCTGTGCAAGGGTTTTGGTTCTACCTTAACAGGATCAGCCTTAAAATGGCTCTTAAATGTTCCTCCTCACTCAATTACTTCATTTGCTCATTTAGTTAATTTATTTAATAGTCAATTTTCTTGCAGCTGGAGTTTTGAGAAACTGACCAGTGATCTTTACAGGATAACTCAAGGACCTCAGGAATCCTTGAGGGATTATGTGAACAAGTTTAGCCGGGAATCCTTTGATATCCCACATCTTGATGTTGCAACAGCTGTGCAGGCTTTCAAGATGGGATTACAAAAAGATTCTCAATTTTACCAGGATCTTGTAATGAATCCCTGCAGGAATCTAGACGAAGCTCGTAACAGGGCTCTAAGATACATTCGGCTGGAGGATGAAAAAAAAATGCAAGAGAGGATGAATTCGTCCACAACCTATGAGTCAACCAACAGGAAATCAGAATCCTCGTACAAACCATATCGCTCTAAGCCATATGGCAGAAATAACAGCAAGAAAGTGAATGCTGTTGAAGATGAGGATCCTAAGGAGTATCCTGAGTTGTCTGAATATTGTTTTTCCGTTAATATACCTGAACTAATGTATGCTATGCAGGGTTTAGAAGACAAAGCAAGATGGCCCCGGAAAAATCAACAGAAAGCTGATTGGGAGAATAAGTCCAAATGGTGTGCCTTCCACGAAATTTCTGACATATTACTGAGGATTGCATCGCTTTAAGGAAAGAAATAAGCTATCTCTTAAGCAAGGGATATCTGAAGGACCTCTTGGGAAGAAAGAAGAATAAGGGTCAGGATCCTGAGAAGGATCCTGAGCGAGCAGCATCACCTCCTGCGGATGCGAAAATGATTAACTTTATTTCAGGAGGATCCGACATCTGCGGCACATCATATTCTGCGGCAAAAAGACACGCGAAGGAAGCCAAAGCAGAGAGGGGAGATAAGCCAACCAGGATGTCAACCCTCACAACTGACAAAGTGATCACGTTCGATAATGATGACAGGGATACTGTCCAGGATCCTCATCATGATGCTTTAGTAATAACGTTATATGTTGCTAATCATTTTGTGCGCAGGATACTAGTGGATAATGGCAGCTCAGTCAACATAATTCAGCTGGAAACGTTGAAGAGGATGAATGTATCCCCGATGGATATTATTTCGAAGTCCACTGTGCTCGTTGGTTTCAGTGGAGAAGCTAGGAATACCGTAGGAGAGATAAAGTTACCCGTGTATATTCAAGGGGTCAACTCAATGCAGCGCTTTTGTGTCATGGACTCTTTATCCTGCTATAATATTATATTAGGTAGGCCTTGGATCCATGATATGAAAGCTGTTCCGTCAACCTACCATCAATGCATCAAGATCCCTACCCCTTGGGGAGTAGTCAAGGTGGAAAGCGATCAACAGGAAGCGAAGGAGTGTTATTCTTCTTCGATGAAATCCTCAACAAAGCCTAGTGCAGCATAGCAATTAAAGATGCGAGGCCAGGATATCATGGAGGCTTCAGAGCAGGGTGTGGAGAAAATTATCCTGGATGAGGATAATCCGGATATCTCGGTGCTCGTAGGAACCAATATCCCTGAGGATATTGAAGATCAACTGGCTAATTTTTTGAAATACAGGATGTCAACATTCGCGCGGAAGCACGAGGATATGACAGGTATTTCCAAGGATATTATAACACATAAGCCCGGTATTGACAGGTCATTCAAGCCTGTCCAACAAAAGAGAAGGAAGTTTACTCCGGAGCGAAATATGATTATTCAGGAAGAAGTAGAGAGGTTATTGAAATCCAAAATTATCAGAGAGGTCAAGTATCCAAGATGGCTAGCAAATGTAGTGGTGGTGCAGAAGAAAAATGGGAAATGGAGAGTTTGTGTAGATTACACAGACTTGAACAAAGCTTGTCCCAAAGACCCATTTCCTCTTCCTTATATTGACTCAATGGTGGATGCTACTGCCGGCCATGAGATGTTAACCTTCATGGATGCATCCTCAGGATCCCAGCAGATCCAAATGGAACTTTCAGACCAGGAGGATACTGCCTTCATGACACCAACATGTATTTATTGTTTGGTTTGAAAAATGCAGGTGTGACATATCAAAGATTGGTGAACATGATGTTCAAAGAGAAGCTGGGGGACACTATGGAGGTGTACATCGATGACATGGTAGTAAAATCCAAAAAGGCTGAGGATCATCTCCAGGATATTAAGGGAGCATTTGATATCCTGGATCAGTATAACATGAAGCTGAATCCTGCTAAGTGCCATTTCGGAGTGGGGGCAGGAAAGTTTCTAGGATATATGGTGACTAAAAGAGGGATATAAGCAAGCCCAGAACAGATCAAAGCCATCTTGGATATCAAGTCACATTCGAATATGAAGGATGTTCAACGATTAACAGGGCGAGTAGCAGCATTAAACAGATTTATTTCAAGATCCTCAGAAAAATGCAAGGAATTTTATGATATCCTGAAGAAGAACTAGAAGTTCGAATTAGGAGTGAAGCATGAAGCAGCCTTGCAGGATTTGAAGCAGTATCTTTTAACTGCGCCCTTATTGATGAAGCCTGAAAACGGTGAACCATTATCCCTATACCTTGCAGTATCAGGGAACGCTGTAAGTGCTGTCCTTGTAAAGGATCATGAAGGTCAGCAATATCCTGTTTATTATGTTAGTAAAAGTTTATTAGATGCTGAAACTAGATATTCTCATTTAGAAAAACTAATATTAGCTCTAGTTATGGCATCAACAAAGCTTAGACATTACTTCGAAACACATAGGATTCATGTTAAAACCAACTATCCTGTAAAAAATGTGCTTAGGAAACCAGAGATGTCAGGTAGGATGGCTAAGTGGTCAGTAAAATTAAGTCCATATGATCTAGTGTATGAACCTAGAAATGCCATAAAGTCTCAGGCTTTAGCTGACTTTGTGGCTGATTTCAGTAGTGATATTCAAAGTGAAGTAGACCTAGAAGTACAACAGCTAGGAGAAAACTTAGAATCCTGGACTTTATATACTGATGGAGCATCTAATGTCAGAGGTGTAGGTTTGGGAATACTACTAAAATCGCCACAAGGGGACATATTACCCCAGGCTATTAGATGTGAGTTTCCTGCCACTAATAATGAAGCAGAATATGAAGCTTAATTGCAGGATTAGAATTGGCTAAGAGCATGAATATCAAGAGTTTACAAGTATTTGTTGATTCTTTGTTGATCACTAATCATTTTAATGGGACATATGCAGTTAAAGGTGAGAAGTTAATCGAGTATCTCGAAATTCTTAAAAAATTAGCAGGATATTTCGATGTTTTTACACTTGAACAGGTACCAAGAGAGGATAATGCTGAAGCTGATGCCTTGGCAAATCTAGGATCATCAGTCAGGATACCGGAAGGAACCCGAATACCAATATTACATATTCTGTATCCTGGGACGGATCTTCAGGATAAGGAAGTAGTAAGTGTTCAGGATCCTGATGATGAGTATCCTGAAGAAGATCCTAAGTCCTGGACAGCTCCAATCATAAGATATCTTAGCGAAGGACATATCCCAAAGGATGAAAATCCTAAGGCCTTTAGAATGAAGGTATCACGATTCACTATTATAAATAATATCTTGTATAAGAAATCTCTTGCAGGACCATATCTGAGGTGCTTGGAGGATCCCGAAACTAAAGAAGTGCTTCAGGATATACACGAAGGGGATTGTGGTAACCATACTGGGGGCAGGTCATTATTCTCAAAGGTATTAAGAACAGGGTACTATTGGCCGACGATGAGAAAAGATGCTGCAAAATATGCTCGAAGATGTGATGCGTGTCAAAGACACAGTAATATATTACATCAACATGCTGAGCCACTTTATCCCATCGCTTCCCCTTGGTCATTCATGAAGTGGGGAATGGATATAGTAGGAAAATTGCCAAAGGCTCCAGGAGGAAAGGTCTTCATGCTGGCAATGACTGATTATTTCTCTAAGTGGGTTGAAGCTGAAGCATTTGTTCAAGTCAGAGATCAAGAAGTAGTATCCTTCATAAAAAGGAATATCCTGACTAGGTTTGGAGTACCAGCTGAGATAATTTGTGACAATGGATCTCAGTTTATAAGTAAGAGGACTACTGACTTTTGCAAGAGTTGGGGAATCAAAATGATCACATCCACACCGGTACATCCTCAAGCAAATGGACAAGCAGAATCCTCAAACAAGATAATTGTCAACAATTTAAAGAAAAGGCTTGGAGCTAAGAAGGGAAGATGGGCAGAAGAACTACCCTTTGTTTTATGGGCTGATAGAACAACGGTGAAAACTGCAACTGGCCAAACCCCGTTTTCCTTGGTATTTGGAGCAGAAACGGTGATCCCAACAGAAATGGTGATACCTACGGCGAGATCTGATCTCCGGGATCCTGAGCAGAATCCTAAAGCCTTATGTCAGGAATTGGATACTGTTGATGAGACAAGAGATGCAACAAAACTAAGGATGGTGGCATATCAACAGAGGATATCCAGAGCATATAACAAGAATATAAGAACTAGAAGGTTCCAAGTTGGAGATTGGGTGTTAAGAAAAGCTTTTCAGAATACTACCAATCCTGCTGAGGGAAAACTGGCTCCGAAGTGGGAAGGACCCTATGAGATTGAATCAGAATCAGGAAAAGGAGCATATCGACTCAAGAATATGGAGGGGGATATGCTACCAAGATCCTGGAATGCAATACATCTAAAGCTCTATTTCAAGTGAGTTTGGAATTTAAATTCTAACTCAGGATGGTATGGATTCTATCTCTTTTAATATGTTTTGATATTATTTATTCTTTTGAACCCATTAGTGACTTAAGCATCGGAGGGGTGTTAGCCAGGCTAACACCCACCTTAGTTTACAGTTGTTTTGCAGTATATGCTTCGGGATATAGCTCCAGGATACACACTCAGGATACTTCGAAAAATTAGAGGATTGGCCCCCTCTCTCACGTTTAAGGGATCCTGATCCCTTCAGAGGTTTAAAGGTATTCACCTTTCTTTCGAATTGGGTTTAACACCCCGCCTGGAGCGCAAGTTATCCAGGGATAGTTCAAGATAGCGGGACCAGTCCATGTAAAAGTGGCTGACAATTTCGTTATTATTGGCTATATCCTGGATCCTAAAGGTATATGAGGATTGATCACCCCCTCTCACGGAAGGGTATTTTCATACTCTCTAAGGTTTAAAGGTTATCACCTTTCTGAGTCTTCGAGTTTATACACTCCCGCCGATAGCGCATGAAAATTTGGGATTTTCTCCAGGATACCTATGGGTTTATCCCCAGCATACTAAGGATTTATCTCCAGTATATTTTAGGGTTTACCCCCAGTAACACAAGAACTGTTCAAACGATTGGAACTGATGTTCAGAAAATTTCTAAGTGTTCAAAGACTCTATGCACAGGGGACATTCCTTCTGAGGCAATTGTGTAAAGCTCGAAGGATCAAATTTGGACTTAGTGTATTAAGTACCTCGGACTGGGGACATCTTACTGGAAGAAAATTGCAAAAGAATTGAAGCTCGAAAATAGGGTTACACTCTATTCCTGGTATGATCTTTCCTTTGTAAACCTTATTTGAACTTTTGAAACTATGTTTGGAAAAGGCTTAAATATCCTGATTGTAGGATCGTTTTTGTGACCCAAACGAGTCGTTCAGAAGAGATTTTATCAGTTTCAGAGGCGGAAACTAAGAAACCGACGTCGAAACAGCTTGAATATCACTTTAAACACTGATTATATTGATATTATAGCAATTACAATCAGTCTTCACACCGGCAGCACCTCGGTATGGAATTCACTAACTGTTACAAATGACAAGAACACTCCCCTATTTATACTATTCTAGCTTTAGCTTGAAGACACACATGTCAGCTTCAAGCTAAACCCACTAATTTCATTTGAAGCTAAACCTACCAAGATGTCTTCAAACTAAACCTCATATGTTTGACTTTCAAGCTAAACCTCATATAAACTAACATACTGTTTCAACAGAAAATCTCCAATTCTGTCTTGTGTATTCCAATTTATGTGATGATGTCACACATATGATGTCATCATTGATGTCACATATGTGATGTCATCATTTTTCACGATGACTTCATGCACGAACATAACCGCAACAAGTCCAAGACTCGATATAAGACGAAGTCGACAGATGAATGCACCAACAGACTCCCCCTCAGATGTTGACGAGTCTTAAGTGTCGAGTCTTTGCATCTTCAGTCTTTATCAGTCTCTTTTCTTTCTTAGCATATACCAGAATCTTCTCTTTGGCTCTAACCTCGTCAGACTCCCCCTCTCATCATGATGGGATCGCTGTCTGGAATTAGCTATCACCTAAAGATCACATTCTGTCTTTAATTCTGTTCAATTCATCTCCTGCACAAATTTTCTCACCACCACATAAGTTTTTACTTAAAACAATAAGAAAAACTTACTGGAAATAGTTACACCAAGTTCAAATTAATGATCTTGATTAACTAATCCATTTTTTTTTTCAAATCAAATTCCTTCATTTAAGCACTCACTCCCAACCCTGTTCATCATGTTCAGCACTTGAAATTTTGAAAATCAGCTCTTCAACATCAGTTGTCGAAAATCTTTTTGTATTTTACAAAATTTATGCTAAAACACTCCGAAAATCTTTTTGGATTTTTGAATAAAATGAAATGCAGTAAAGAAATATTTACAGACACTATTTTTTGAGAGCTTGTGTAAGAGGATCATATCAGTTACTGAGACAAATCACCAGCACCGTTAAGCTTTAAACATTTTAAGCTCTAAACGATTCAAGTAGATTAACGATATTGTTGTCCACTTAAACTCAATCTAACAACTTTCGAAATGCTTACCGATACGTTAAGATATATTTAGATAGCACTAAATTCTTATGGACCCCATGATCTCAGCATATCCCCTCATCATGCAATACACTGACTCAAGTAATGCCTTTAAACTTTTATCAACTGTGATTTGTGCGAAAACAAAGCAGAATGTTTAAACATTAACAATCAGGTCGATACTTCCGTATACGCAGAGAAAGTCCAATGTTTAAACAAAATAAGAAAAATAAAACAAGTTGAAGTTGTTTAGGCTTTAACCACTAGGTCGATACTTCCGTATACGCAGAGGAGGTCCAAAGCTTAAACGAAACACCAAAGAAAATAAAGCAGAACGTTTAGGCAATAACATCCAGGTCGATACTCACGTATACGCAGAGGATGTCCAATGCTTAAACAAAATAAAGAAATAAGACAAGTTTAAATCTTTGCAAAATGAAATGCACAATCACAGCGACTTTTCAGCAAAGTTGTGAAAGTTCACAAACTTAACCAGTTTTATGTCTTTCGATAATCAGCGATTACCGAGCAGGCACACAATCAAGAAGGACAAAACTAAGTACTATGCTTTCGACCATGTTTCCCACTAGAACTAGGCTTTTTGCTTTAGGTTTGTATCGTTATCGCAAATCTACTAGTCTAGCTGAGCCTACCGTCACATCTTTAGTGAGACCGCTTATCACATTTTATCTTTCCATTTCTTTAGCATGCTGTGACAGTCCAACTGATTTACTATCATTTCCTCTTTTTGACAACAAAACTCATTTTTTTGCATTTTTCAATGTTTTTGACATTTTCAAATTTTCTAATTTTTTTTAAAATTTTACTCCCCCTAAAATCAAAATATATTTCAATTTTGATTTTCTGGGAAAATTTGAAAACAAGCTGTACAATAAATGTGACAACATGATGAGAATTACTTCAATTCTCCATTCGCTTGGCATAAACAATCAGAACTCCCCCTGACAACAAAACATTTTCCCATAGTGATTTCAAAACACTTAAGTTTGTTTTAATCAAAATGGTTTTTCCGGAAAATTAGTTTTGCGTGTCATTTCACAAATTCGGGGTTTCATCACCTTGTTTTCTTCAACCACTTGTAAAAACTAACATTTTTAAGATCAATCTACAAACATCACTTGTAGAAAATCAAGTACAACTTAATGTCCCTGATTTACCACTTGTAAGACGAAATATCACCGAAGTGAATTTCTCAATAAATATGCCAATTCCTGCTCCACTCTTACCAACCTGGGAGCTCCGGCAAGTCAGGTTTTTCATTTAAAGAGTTTTACCCAAGCCTGACGGTCCTTGGGTGATTTTGAATTCTTGTTCAACAATGGTGGAAAATTTTCATCATCCATTGTTAAACCAGAATTCTCAACTTTTACCTCAACAACTGGCTCCTCTGGCTTTGAAGAACCAGAATCATTGCCTGAATGTGGCTTGTCTGACTTTGATGAGCCAGATTCATCGCCGACATTTGTTAATCTCTTGATTAACTGCCTTCTCTTTCTTTACTCTCTTTTCTGTCCTCAGATTTTTATCTGATGAATTCGTTTTGCTTGATTTGTCATTCTTTGGCGAGCAAGACGATTTATCAGAACTTTTATCTGTTTTACCAGTTGTATCCGAGGACAAAATCTTCTCCAGATACTCTCTTGCTTTCTTCCTCTTTTTCCTCAGTCTGTCTTTCTGCCCTTGAGAAAGCTTAACTTTCTTTTCTTGAACTTTCTGTTCTTGAACTTTAGGTTCTTGAACTTTCTGTTCTTTGGGCTTGACATTGACTGGTTTCTTTGCCAATTTCTTAAATTCAGCCCTCGATCTTCCCTTTGATCTCATTGGGCAATCTCTGGCAATGTGACATTTGATATGGCATTCAAAGCATTTCCTCGTCTCAAACCACTGATTTTGGGAGTTAACAGCAATGTGTCCTCGAACACCACAGTTGTAACACACTCTGTTATCGTACCATTCACCACTATCACACCAAACACTCAGATCATAGCATTGTCTGGCTTTGTGATGATCATCATTCCTCCTGAAAGCTGGATTTGGCTTTGAAGCACTGTGGTCAAACCTGCACCACTTTTCACCAACTATTTTTGAGTTTAGTTTTTCAGATTTTTGTGATTTTGTATAACGATTGGATGATTGAACTGATGAGCTTTTATTCTTGTTTTGACCATTTTCTGAATTTTTAACCTTTTGTTTCTGTTCCACTTTTTTCTTTAAAGGTTTTTGCGTAGAGCATTCACCCTTTTCAGTCGATTGCAGAACAGTTTCTTGAAATTTTTCTTTTAATTTCAAAAATATTTTCTTTTTCTCATTTTCAGCATCAGAATCTGACTCAGACTTGTCTGCTGAATAAAACTCCTCATTTTCATCATCAGTTTTCTCATCACAATCTTCAACCTTGACTTTGTCAAAGTTTGTGACATTGTCACTTATTGGAACAGAATTGATCGGTTTTGGACATGGATAATCTGGTGTTGATGACGAAGTCTCAAAACCTTTCAATTTCTCTTCAAGCTCTTTGATTTTAATCCGAGCTTTTTCAGCTTCATTTTCAAGTCGAATGATTTTCTGAAGATGAGAGTTTATTTCAATCTGTTTTTCAAGATTATTTTTAAAAATAGCAGATTTCTCATCTTCTAAAATCTTCATTTGACTTTGAAAATCTTTTTCAAATTTTAATTTTTCATTTCCAAAACTTTTAAGTTTATCTTCAAAAATTTTTGCATTTTCTTTCAACTTCTTGTTTTCAAGCTTTATCCATAAATCTTCATCCTCTGAAGATTTCTTTTTGCTTTCAAACTCTTTTTCCTTTTCTTTCAAACTTTTGTTTTCTAATGTCAAACTGTTCAAACTACTTAACAGTTTGTCATTTTCTGATTTCAACTTCTCACAATTTTCCGTTAAATCAAAAATTTGTTTCTCATCAGCTTTCTTCTCGTCTTTCAAAACTGAAATTTCTTCAGTCTGTTTCTCTCCCACTTGAACACCTTTACTCTTGCTCTTCTTTAATATTGATTTTCCATTTTGATTTTTCTTCTTCTCAGCATTCCTCTCCATCTGTTCTTCAAGTTTCTTAATGAATTGACAAATTGTCAATCTAGAGTATTCTCCATTTCTTTTTAAATCCAAAAGATATGTACCCCACTCTTGTTGAGGTATGGCATTGGCCAATCTTTTAACCCATTCATTTGGACTTTTCTGAATACCCTTCTCAGACATTGAGCGAACAAGATGACTATACCTCTCAGTGATACTCTTTGTACTTTCTCCTGGACAACCTGAAAACGAGTCAAATTCTTTCTTTAATACATTTATTCTAATAATTGTTTCTCTAGTCATATTAAAGAAATTTATATCCATGATTTGTAAACACGTTTATCAAGACAATCCCGTTAAGCGAAATATCAAGTCCAAGCAAGATCACCTTTCAAACAAAGTACCAATCACTTAAAAGTCTGATTGTGCAGATCAATATGTTCAAATCACATGGACCGCTATTTTCTTTTAATTTTTCAACAAACTTGAATTTTGTGATTGGGCCGTGAATTTTAATTCAAAACTCCAATTTAATTGGGCCGGATCTTTTGGCAAAGTACATGCACTCTTGTGACCGACAACCTTCTCGAGATAACAATTCAACTATTAATCCATCCCACATGCAAACTGACATAAGATGATAAGTTTGATATATTGGGCTGATCAATCAAAGGACAGTATTGGGTCTAGATTAAATGAACTTTGAAATGATTAATACTCAATGATGATTGGGCCGATGAGTCATGAAGCAAAGTGATTCCTTTTTTTTTTAAAATTTGCCGACAACAATTAATATCAAATCAAAACACGTATATCACATACAATTTCTTGAACGAAGCTAACTGACACACTTTAATGTCTATCACATGCAAACCGACAATCTCGATATTAGTATCACACAACACGATACACTTTCACGTGAAATACAATTCAAGCAGTCGGTATATTCAAGCGGTGTGTCAGTTTCAAGCTAGACTCACGATGTAAACTCAAGCTAAAGCCCAGATTCAAGCTAAACCTGACCTTTTCAAGCTAAAGCCCGTTTCAAGCAAAACCTGACCTTTTCAAGCGAAAGCCTGAGTTTAGCTTCAAACAGTACCACTTTTTCAAGCTAAACCTAATTGTTCGTTCAAGCTAAACCAAGTTTTCAAGCCATTTTTACAAGTTTTACTTTGAATTTTAAGCTGAAACTTTCCAGGATTTGTTAATACATGATTGCGCACAAGATGTGTGAATTTGAGCCGATTTTAACCGTAAAAAATTTTTAATTTTGAAAAGAATGGTGTAGAAATCAGAAAAAGTGATGAAAACAGGCTGTTTTGGCAAGATCTCTTCCTCCTGAGCTCTGATACCACTTGTAGGATCGTTTTGTGACCCAAACGAGTCGTTCAGAAGAGATTTTATCAGTTTCAGAGGCGGAAACTAAGAAAACGACGTCGAAACAGCTTGAATATCACTTTAAACACTGATTATATTGATATTATAGCAATTACAATCAGTCTTCACACCGGCAGCACCTCGGTATGGAATTCACTAACTGTTACAAATGACAAGAACACTCCCCTATTTATACTATTCTAGCTTTAGCTTGAAGACACACATGTCAGCTTCAAGCTAAACCCACTAATTTCATTTGAAGCTAAACCTACCAAGATGTCTTCAAACTAAACCTCATATGTTTGACTTTCAAGCTAAACCTCATATAAACTAACATACTGTTTCAACAGAAAATCTCCAATTCTGTCTTGTGTATTCCAATTTATGTGATGATGTCATCATTGATGTCACATATGTGATGTCATCATTCTTGACGATGACTTCATGCACGAACATAACCGCAACAAGTCCAAGACTCGATATAAGACGAAGTCGACAGATGAATGCACCAACACTGATTAGGATATATTCTTAGGATATATTCTAAAAATGTGTTTTCGGAATATGTTTCAGGATATTTGGTTGGAATGTTTGGGATATAATACTTGGGTTGGAAACTAATACTCTGGTCAAACAAGTAAAATGAACTGTCCTTTCTTCTTTAAAAGCTTTATCTGAATTGTTTGAATTTTGAAAACCATGTTAGACGAAAGTCTTTGTAGGATATCGCTGAATATACTGATCAGGATATTTTCAAAAAGTAATGGCACTAATTTTGGAAAGTTGAAATTTAAGCTAAGCAATGCATAACAAAGAACTGAAAGGCAACAACAAATAAGACAAAAGGAGGTTATGTTATTAACATGTCAAAAGTTGTGCTTTTGGTTTCACCTCAAACCGAGGCCCATCCACCAAAAGCACTATTAGTTTCTTACCATATTAACACAACAGTTGAAGGTTTCATCTCAAACCGAGACCCATCCGCCTCCAACCGTTGTATTGTTCAAAACAGATTATACTAGTTGATGACCAAGGGCTTCATCCTGAAACCCAGGACCCATCCACCTTTGGTCATCATAGTGTTTTAGTGCAGGAAATGTAAATTGTTCAAAGAAAGGAAAAGTAAATTGTTTAACAGTCCACAATCATCAAATTTAAAAAAGTGGGCTCCGGCCTTGGCACGTATATCCATCATCGCCCACTTCGCTGCCTCTAAGGGGCAGCTCCTCCTTCCATCATGACCTCTTCAGCAACATCCTACCCAGCATTCCCTCCTGCATCACCACCAGCATCACCACCAGCATCCTTCGGAACGTCAGTACCATCCACCTTCTTGGCCACCTCAGCAGGCTCCTCCGCTGTGGGCTTCACAGGAGGCTCCACAGGATTACCACCAAGATCTTTCAGCTTCATCTCCCAAGCTTTGATATTCCACGAAGGGCATCCAACGCCCAAAGCCATAGCCTCATAAGCCATTTTCAGCCTGGCCTGGAGGAGGGAGATGACAACTGAATTCTTAAGGCTCTCCCGGTACGAAGCCATATCTTGCTCGTGTTGAACTTGGGCAGCATCAGACTTAGCTTGGGCCTCCTGGGTGATCTTCTGGATGGCAGACTGGTGCTCTTGGGTCATTGCCTTGTACTTAGCTTCATAGTGTTCCGATTTGGCGGTGGAAATTGCTGCTTGATCTGCAATGGTGGCTTCGGCCTTCTTTAGCCTGCTCTCTAGCATGGTGTTTAGGCCACATGCGTCTTCATAGAGGAATACCAGGCGTTCGAGACCCTGCAAAATAAGGAAACAGGTATTGACTTTAGTTAACTTTTATAACCAGCATATGGTGCAGGGTATAGGTCCAGGATACTAACCTGGTTAAGGAAGCCGGTCATGAATTTGCTGGATTCCGTAAACCCATGGTTCTCAAACGGGAATACATGGGGTGTAGCAGGATGATGGTCTACTTCCTTCCTCTTCCGGGAGCTGGAGGCCCGGGTCCTGGATGCTAGGGGAGCTTTGGGAACGGTGGAAGTCTTCGAACTGGTAGGCTTTGGAGTATCAGTTGGCTTTGGATTGGATTCTTGCGTGACAGGTGCGAGGCTGGAATAACTGTCCAGCTCGTCGAGTTGGAAGCCTTTGAGGTTGATGACCGGCACTATAAAAAGGGAGAAATATTTAATTCTTAACACTAATACTCTATAACCAATCTAATCATATGCTTACTCGACATCTCTGAACTTGATTTTTGACTTGAGCTTGTGAGAAACAGGGAGAATGTTCTTTCACTGGCAGGAAGTTGATAAATCTCTTTGATCCCGGGCTCCGATTCTGCGCTTGGGGGTGCTAGGTCTCTGAAATTCGCTGCACAAAATATCAGGATATCAGTCAAGGATATAGTTTAAGGATATATTTGGGGATATTCCTAAAACCCTAAATCCTACCCTTGGTTAACCATCTAATTGGCAGGTCAAAACCCTTGTCAATAGAGTCCCTTTTTACGAAAAAGAACTTTCGTTGCCACTGATCTTCATTCTTAGTGGCCTTGAGAATTAGGGGGTTCTTGGAAGTGGAAAACAAAAGAAAGCGGCTGTTGCCATGGGATCTCAGTCGATATGCTATGGGAAGGTCTTCGATGCATAGGTCAGGGCAATGACGAGACTTAATTTGGTTTAACACCATTAAAACTCGCCACACCATCAGCATGGTTTGAGCATAACTGAGGCCGGTAAGCTCGAAGAAACGAGAGATAAAGGGTGGAAATGGATACCGGAGTCCCAAGGAAAAGGGATAGGCGAAAAAGCAGACACACTCGTTTGATGCCGCGTCTGATCGGACTTCCCGATCGAAAGGGCGAATGACCAATCCGACAGGAAAGGCACCGGAATCCTTCAAAGCGGCGATGTCGGCATTATTGAAAGAGCAGATCTCTTTTTCTGGTTCTCGGTTGAGGTTTTGACTCGTGAGGGTTGGGACCAGCTTGTTTGACCGTGATCTTGTTCGAGATGCCATGAGGGGTATCGACCAAGAAACAAGAAATTCAAGATAAGAAAAACAGAGAAGAGAAAGAGGAAGTACCTGGAAAATGGCTTGGAAAGTGATGATCATGATGATGAATATATCAGCTAAATAAGGGGCTGAGTATAGGGGCCAAAGAGTAAATATCGCATTGGAAGTTGCACCAAGTCATGTCAAGCGTCGTTTCGGTTTAATAACCTCGATTTGAGGGATAAGATTTAAAATATATCCATTGGAATTGGTATACCAACAGATATATTTTGGGGACAATTGTTATGGGCGATTTTCTGGTCATATATCCTGGCTAATATACTGACTATGTTTCTTTTGTTTGTGGCCAGGATGCTGGATCAGGATATTGGTAACATCCTGATGTGATATCCTGGTAGTAACCAATTAACCCACGTGCAGGTTATTGTAACCAGTCTCCAACGTTCAGGTGGACTTCTTCTCCTCAAGACTTGGGCAAATCAGTTATATTACGAACGTTGAAGCCGGAAGACGTGGACTACAACGTCCACATATGGAATATTCGCCGGATCCTGGAATAGTAAGATAGTTAGTTACTTTCTTTTTACTATAAAAGGGGATTGGTCGGATCAGATTAGGGACACAATTTTTCGCACACTCTTTCTCTCTACTTGCAAACACTCACAACGCACTAACACTTGTACTCGAGCTGCATTGTAACACTTAGTTGATCCTGATATTTGAAGCAATAAGAAGAACAAGGCAGCTGCAATTGTCAGCTCCTGAGGTTTTATGCCGGCGATATAGATTGATCAAGGGCTTTCCTCGTATATCTCGTGCCACCCTTTACATTTCTTGCTTATTTTTGCTCATTGTTTGATCATAGATATAGCTCAATATCCTGAGCTATATCCTGAGCTCATTGTTTTAAGATTATTAAAAGAATAGGATCTGTAGCCTATCAGCTACAATTGCCAGAGGAAATGGCAGGAATACATGATGTGTTTCATGTATCTAATCTTAAAAAGTGTTTAGCTGATGAATCACTAATAGTACCTCTTAAGGATATAGAGGTAAATGAACAACTCAAGTTTGTAGAAAGGCCTCTACAGATTGAAGACAGAAAAGTTAAGAATCTCAAACACAAGAGACTAGTTCTAGTCAAAGTAAAGTGGGACTCCAAAAGAGGACCTGAGTACACATGGGAACTTGAATCAGAAATGCAAAAGAAATATCCGCATTTGTTCCAGTAGATCTCGAGGACGAGCTCTAAAATAAGGTGGGGAGAATGTAACAATCCTCGGTAAAACCAACACCCTCATAATATTCTGACACTCTAGTATATTATAGAATGTCCCAATATGTCTTATATTACACCCCGTATGTGAAAACCGAGCCCGAAACATGTTATAACATATAAAATAAATTAAAAACAATAATTATTAAGTTGAGGCGGGCCGCATAGACCCACCCCAACCATTTACGCGGGCGGTATCAAGGCTGGAACCTGACTCCGCTGATTTCTTTAGTTCAAGCGGGCCGCGTAAGCTTAAGCTTACATTGACGCGGGCCGCGAGAGACCTACAACGCGGAGACACCAGATGCCGGCACGTGTCGACATCGTGTCAAGCCTAGTGGTGATCCGGACAAGCTAGTGAGTTGACCAGGGTTGACGCGGGCCGCGTGGAGACCAGATTCAGCAACTATAAATAGAACGCATTAATTTTCGTTTTCCGTCGCTCATTCTCAATTCTCAAATCACAATTTCTATAGAAGAGGCATTATAGCGGGTATTATACCCCTAATTAGCGAGGTTCTGCTCCGTTGTAAGTATTATAACCCCAGTTTCGGAATAGTTATGCTGCCTGATTGATTTAGGGTTCCGTAACAACTGTCGTGGTTCTGCCCGACGTAGTTGTTGGAATGGCGTCTCGGGGAGGGTATCATTAATATTTTCAAAGGGTTATAATACTAACCAATGTACATTTGTATAAATTATAGATTATATCTAGGAAACCCTTACGCGAAGTCTAAGATAGCAATGTGAGTTTATTCTCTTTTTGTTAACCTTTTTGGAATATTTTACAAAACCTTAAATGCTTAATAATGTAATTAAGCAGTGATTGAGTCTTTGTAGTTCTTCAATTACTGCAGGTATGTTGGGGTTTTGTATACAAAATTTACTACCTTGTGAGTAGTAAGTCGGGGATGACAGGACTTTACCATTGGACAACGAGTTAGCCAATGAGTAATATGACCCACAAGTCAGGATTGACAGTACTGAATGAGTAATTGTGTAGAAATAAACAATGTGATCGCTCTCAATACTGTTTTAATTGATAAAATGTTTCTTGATTAAACTGGGGTTCACTCACCAGTATTTTCCGCTGACAAATATTTTTAAAACATGTTTCAGGTAACAAAATGTGACAGCCAATTAGTAAAAAGCCAGCTGGAGAGCACTGAAGGCTTGGGAAAAATGTGGCTATAAAAGTTACCTAAAAGATGATGTTTTAAATTCAATAAAATAGGGTTTATCCCTATGAATGTATTGTAATAAGAAACTTGGGTTTTACCCATGTGATTATTAATATTAAATGAGGTGGTTTTACTCTGATAAACATTTCCTAACTACGGTCCTGATGTAAATTCCGCTGCAAAATTAAATAACTGATACCACCATTACTGAGATCGCGTCCGCCCGTTCCCGGGAATAAGGGATCGGGGATTGCGACAGGAGGTGGTATCAGAGCCTAGCCACTGGTCTGTGCCAAAGAAGTGTTCTGCTAACACTTAAATTCTATATTTTGTGTTAGGAAATAAATTACGGAAATACGTGCATAACTGTATTTATTTGTTATGTGTTATTTGACTATTTGTTAGTTTACAGTATGAGTGATCAAGGACCCTCAGACATGAATCGTCAGTTGTCTGATTCACCTAGGAGTGAAGGTACCTCGTCACAGCCTCCCCTTTCTGGGTATTCTGCTGATCAGGAAGAAGGAATATTTGCCTTTAGAGCTCAGTCGGAGGAGCCATTTCCTAATAAGAAACGAGGATGGTTCAGTAAGGAAGCCTTTGCTCGTAGGAAGAGAATGCGAAAGTTGCAACAACAAAGAGTTTTAGCAGCTGCTAAGTGAGAGACAGATGCCCAAACACAGGATATGCTTAATAGAAGCCTAGCTAATTTCCATATCCTAGCTACAACTGCTGCTGACCCAAGCCTGGAACAACTAGTAGCCCCACAACCACAAAACCCAGAACAACCCATGGAGATAGAAAATCCCGAAAACCAAGTGGAGATGCATGACTTTAACCCAGAAGAAATCCCTAGGGTACCTGCACCAAACCCCCTAGATCCAAATTACGACCCCTGGTGGGACGATAATAGGGACTTTGTGCAACGTTACCCTATCCAGGAATACCCACCCATACAGAACATAGAAGCCTACCCAGGTATGGACCCTTTAGATCCCTATTACCAAAATTATTATATTAGGGAGATTTTGGAAGATCCTTACCAATTTCAGGAACTTTCACCCCCATATCAGGAATCCGCACCCCAGATTCCAAACCCAGTCCGAGAACCTGCACCCCCAATGAGTGCAGAAAACGTGCAAGAACTTAGGACTTTCGGGGAGGAAATTTTAGTGAGCAGTGAGAGAATGCGTCAGGTGGGAGAGCGTCTCGTATGGAAATACGATGAACGCAATATGGATTTTTGGATAAATCCATATCCGTGAATGTGAGAATGGAGGGAATGGTAGTAATAATAATAATATAATAATAAAATAAAATTATGTGTGTACGGATGCATAGTACTATTAGTGTAATTTTCTTTCTGTTGGTATTGTAATCTTTATTTTAGTACTAGTATGTAAGAGACGCATAGTATATGAAAATAGAGCACCAGTCGCAATGATCGACGTTTTTGGCTAGATTGCATGTCATGTGATTTACAATATTATCTATTATCTTATGATATTAATATGGGAAAAATGTTTATAATTCAGATGGCCGAGGAAGGAAATCAAGGAAATTTGAATAACGATAACCAGAGTAACATTAACGTGGTTAATGAGAATCCAAGTATCAATAACAATGGAAACCAGATGGATAATAGTGCTATCCAACACATAGTGGCACAAGGAATTATAGATGCAATGCCATTTATTCTTCAAACGGTTCAAGAAGCGAATAATAAAAGTAAACATAGTAGTAAGCGACCACTTGAACCAGAACACAGCGTGAACAATGGACCTGTACTTCAAGTGCCCATTCCCAAAAGAAGAAGAACCATGCCTTATGGTTGTTCTTATAAAGAATTCTGGTCTTGCAAACCAATGGAATTCTCGGGCAACGAAGGGGCCATTGCAACCTTACGCTGGATAGAAAAGACTGAGGCAGTCTTAAGGATAAGTAAGTGTGCTGAAGAAGATAAAATATTGTTTGCTTCTAATCTGTTTAAGAATTCAGCACTAGAATGGTGGAACACTATCCTCCAATCAAGAGGAAGTGATAGAACTTACAATATGGAATGGGAAGAATTTAAGAACAAGGTAGAAAGGAAATTCTGCCCACCCAATGAAAAGGAGCAAATAGCAAACAAATTCCTAAACCTTAGGATGACTGGTGTGGATAGTAAGGGATACACTAAAATATTCTTTGAATATGCCAGAATAGTGCCAACTCTTGCTTCACCAGAACCAGTGTTAATCTCCCGTTATATCTGGGGATTAATTGGAGAAATTAGACACGTAGTCAAGGCAGCTAGACCTCAAACCATAGAAGAAGCTGTAGAACTAGCCAATACCTTGACTGATGAATTAGTCCGTACCCGAGAAGAGGATCAAAGGAGGAACATAACCCAGAAGTTGACTCAAGAATTTCGTTCTGGAAATTCTAACAGTGGGAGAAATGTAGGTTCTACATCTGCACCCTACTGTAGGTATTGCAAAAGAAAGCATTTAGGAAGATGCTCCATATACTGTAACTTTTGCAAAATATCGGGACACAAGGAAGAAGACTGCAGGAAGAAAGCTAACAATAAAATATGTTACAACTGCGGAGAACAAGGTCATATCAAGCTCAATTGGCCAAAATTAGCTCCAGCTACAAACAACAAGAATACTCAAAATGCTAGAGCATTTGTTCTAACTGCAGATGAAGCTAAGATGATTCCAGATGTCATCGCTGGTACGTTTTTAGTTAATGATATTTTTGCTAAAGTATTATTTGACTCTGGTGCAAACCAAAGTTTTATTAATACATCATTTTGCAAATTTCTAAATCAGTCATTAATTAAACTACCACAAGAATGTCTAGTAGAGACCGCTAATGGAGAAACTGTTAGGATTTCTGAAATCTTGCAGGGAGCAAGAATAGAAATTTCAAATCAGAAATTTATAGCAAACCTATATCCCATGAATCTGGCAGGATTTGATGTTGTTTTAGGAATGGATTGGTTGATAGCCAATAAAGCCAGTATTTTATGTGATCAAAAGTCAATTCAAGTAAATTCACCAAAAGGTAAAACGATCACAATTAAAGGAGATAAACCCTCTAGGTCTACTAAATTAATTTCTGTGATGAAAACTGCAAGCTATATAAGAAAAGGTTCCATAGTGTATATGATTTCCATAATCACTAACACTAAAGGAAAAGATTTAAAAGATATTCCAGTAGTATCTCAGTTTTCAGATGTCTTTCCAGAAGAATTACCAGGACTACCTCCAGATAGGGAAGTTGAATTCAGAATCCATTTAATACCAGGAACATCACCGATTGCCAAAGCACCTTATCGTTTGGCACCTGCAGAAATGCAAGAATTGAAGAAACAATTAGACGAATTGTAGAGAAAGGATTTATACAACCAAGTTCGTCGCCATGGGGAGCGCCGATACTGTTTGTTAAAAAGAAGGACGGATCAATGCGTATGTGCATTGACTACCGTGAATTAAACAAGGTCACGATTAAGAATCGGTACCCATTACCGAGAATCGATGATTTGTTTGATCAACTGCAAGGAGCTCGATTTTTCTCAAAAATCGATTTAAGGTCAGGATATCATCAGTTAAAGGTACAGGAAGAGGACATTCCTAAAACCGCTTTCAGAACGAGGTATGGCCATTATGAATTTACTGTCATGCCATTTGGTTTAACCGATGCCCCTGCTGCATTTATGGACATGATGAACCGAATATGTAAGCCAAATTTGGATAAATTCATAATTGTATTTATAGATGATATTCTAATTTACTCTAAGAGTAAAGAGGATCATGCAAAGCATTTGCACGCACTTTTAAGTTTATTAAGAAAGGAAAAGCTTTATGCTAAGTTTTCAAAGTGCGAGTTTTGGTTAGAACAGGTACAATTTCTTGGACACCTAGTCGATCATGAAGGAATTCATGTAGATCCAACAAAGATTGAGGCAATTACTAAATGGAAAACCCCTGAGTCACCAACCGAGGTTAGAAGTTTCTTAGGATTGGCCGGTTATTATAGAATATTTATTCAAGATTTTTCTAGAATAGCCATTCCTTTAACTAAGTTAACCTGTAAATCTGTTAAGTTTGAATGGGGATTAAAACAAGAAGAAGCTTTTAGAATTCTTAAGCAAAGATTAACCCATACACCCATACTAGCGTTACCAGAAGGAACTGAAGACTTTGTAGTCTATTGTGACGCTTCTAAATTAGGTTATGGATGTGTATTGTTGCAACGACAAAAGGTTATAGCTTACGCATCTAGACAACTTAAGAATCATGAAGAGAATTATTCAACCCATGATTTAGAGTTAGGAGCTATAATTTTTGCTCTTAAGATTTGGAGACATTACCTTTATGGTAGCAAGTTTACCGTATTCACTGATCATAAGAGTTTAAGGTATATTTTCAAGCAAAAGGAATTGAATATGAGACAAAGACGCTGGATGGAGATGCTTAGTGATTATGATTGTGATATCCAGTATCATGAAGGAAAAGCAAATGTAGTAGCAGACGCTTTAAGCCGAAAGTATCATGAAAAGCCAAAAAGGGTACGTTCTCTTAAATTAAATCTGCAAGTAGATTTAAATGATCAAATAAGAGAAGCACAAGAATCAGTAATCAAGGATGATTCTGAAAAATTAAAAGGTATGCTGAAAGAATTAGAACAAGGAACAGATGGAATTTGGAGATTCCATGAAAAGAGAATGTGGATACCTAAATTAGGAAACCTACGTCATCGCATATTAGAAGAAGCCCATAAGTCTAAATATACAATGCACCCAGGAAGTGATAAAATGTACCAGGATTTAAGGAAAAATTTATGGTGGATAGGAATGAAGAAAGACATAGCAGCCTATATTTCTAAATGTTTAACTTGTTCACAAGTTAAAGCTGAACACCAGAAACCCTTAGGTTTGTTACAGCAATTAGAAATGCCAGTTTGGAAATGGGAATTGATAACAATGGATTTTGTTACTAAATTACCCAAAACCAAGAAAGGAAATGATACAATCTGGGTGATTGTAGATAGGCTAACCAAGTCAGCTCATTTCCTACCAATGAAAGAAACTTTCAATATGGAACAGTTGGCTAAGCTGTATGTAAATGAAATTGTTTCTTTACATGGTATTCCTTTATCAACTGTTTCTGATAGGGATAGTCGATTTACCTCTCATTTTTGGTCAAGTTTCCAAAAGGCAATGGGAAGCAAGTTAAAACTAAGCACTGCTTATCATCCTCAAACAGATGGACAAAGCGAAAGGACAATTCAAACAATGGAGGACATGCTTAGAGCTTGTGTAATTGACTTCGGAGGTAATTGGGACGATCACTTACCTTTAATAGAATTTTCTTATAATAATAGTTATCACACAAGTATCAATGCTGCACCATTCGAAGCACTTTATGGACGAAAGTGCCGAACCCCAGTCTGTTGGGCAGAAATTGAGGAAAAACAACTATCTGGACCTGAGATAGTGCAAGAAACAACCGACAAGATCATTCAGCTCAAGGAACGACTGAAAGCCACACGTGATCGACAGAAGAGCTATGCTGATAACCGACGCAAGCCATTGGAGTTTAAAGTAGGAGATAAAGTATTGTTGAAAGTCTCTCCTTGGAAAGGAGTGGTAAGATTCATCAAGAGAGGAAAGCTAAGTCCCAGGTATATTGGACCTTTTAAGATTATTAAAAGAATAGGATCTGTAGCCTATCAGCTACAATTGCCAGAGGAAATGGCAGGAATACATGATGTGTTTCATGTATCTAATCTTAAAAAGTGTTTAGCTGATGAATCACTAATAGTACCTCTTAAGGATATAGAGGTAAATGAACAACTCAAGTTTGTAGAAAGGCCTCTACAGATTGAAGACATAAAAGTTAAGAATCTCAAACATAAGAGACTAGTTCTAGTCAAAGTAAAGTGGGACTCCAAAAGAGGACCTGAGTACACATGGGAACTTGAATCAGAAATGCAAAAGAAATATCCGCATTTGTTCCAGTAGATCTCTAGGACGAGCTCTAAAATAAGGTGGGGGAGAATGTAACAATCCTCGGTAAAACCAACACCCTCATAATATTCTGACACTCTAGTATATTATAGAATGTCCCAATATGTCTTATATTACACCCCGTATGTGAAAACCGAGCCCGAAACATGTTATAACATATAAAATAAATTAAAAACAATAATTATTAAGTTGAGGTGGGCCGCGTAGACCCACCCCAACCATTTACGCGGGCGGTATCAAGGCTGGAACCTGACTCCGCTGATTTCTTTAGTTCAAGCGGGCCGCGTAAGCTTAAGCTTACATTGACGTGGGCCGCGGGAGACCTACAACGCGGAGACACCAGATGCCGACATGTGTCGACATCGTGTCAAGCCTAGTGGTGATCCGGACAAGCTATTGAGTTGACCAGGGTTGACGCGGGCCGCGAAACCCTTGTCTGTTCTTTACGCGGGCCGCGTGGAGACCAGATTCAGCAACTATAAATAGAACGCATCAGTTTTCGTTTTCCGTCGCTCATTCTCAATTCTCAAATCACAATTTCTGTAGAAGAGGCATTATAGTCGGGTATTATACCCCTAATTAGCGAGGTTCTGCTCCGTTGTAAGTATTATAACCCCAGTTTCGGAATAGTTACGCTGCCCGATTGATTTAGGGTTCCGTAACAACTGTCGTGGTTCTGCCCGACGTAGTTGTTGGAATGCCGTCTCGGGGAGGGTATCATTAATGTTTTCAAAGGGTTATGATACTAACCAATGTACATTTGTATAAATCATAGATTATATCCAGGAAACCCTTACGCGAAGTCTAAGATAGCAATGTGAGTTTATCCTCTTTTTGTTAACCTTTTTGGAATATTTTACAAAACCTTAAATGCTTAAAAATGTAATTAAGCAGTGATTGAGTCTTTGTAGTTCTTCAATTACTGCCGGTATGTTGGGGTTTTGTATACAAAATTTACTACCTTGTGAGTAGTAAGTCGGGGATGACAGGACGTTACCATTGGACAACGAGTTAGCCAATGAGTAATATGACCCACAAGTCAGGATTGACAGTACTGAATGAGTAATTGTGTAGAAATAAACAATGTGATCGCTCTCAATACTGTTTTAATTGATAAAATGTTTCTTGATTAAACTGGGATTCACTCACCAGTATTTTCCGCTGACAAATATTTTTAAAACATGTTTCAGGTAACAAAATGTGACAGCCAATTAGTAAAAAGCCAGCTGGAGAGCACTGAAGGCTTGGGAAAAATGTGGCTATAAAAGTTAACTAAAAGATGATGTTTTAAATTCAATAAAATAGGGTTTATCCCTATGAATGTATTGTAATAAGAAACTTGGGTTTTACCCATGTGATTATTAATATTAAATGAGGTGGTTTTACTCTGATAAACATTTCCTAACTACGGTCCTGATGTAAATTCCGCTGCGAAATTAAATAACTGATACCACCATTACTGAGAACGCGTCCGCCCGTTCCCGGGAATAAGGGATCGGGGGTTGCGACAACTTGGGCCGAGTTTGACTTAAAAAAATAATAAAAATAATTTCTATGCCTATCATATTAAAGAATGAATATCATTTTCACGTATTTTGTTATAGATATTAGTAAATTTATGTTAATTGACATATATTTAATTTCCAAAAACTAATTTCTTTATAGTTTAACATGTCCGAGTACTCCCCGAGTACTCTCCGCCTATGCCGAGTACTCTCAACTCCCCGGTCGACCGACTAGGGAGCGCCTAACGACTTTTGCAACCATGATTATAGGTAAAAATGAAGAGATTACTAGTATACATCCTCCACATACAGATATAGAAATAAAAACTGAAAATAAAGACTATATTGCAAAGCCTTTAGCAAACATTAATGAAGATTTAAATAAAAATGTAAAGACAATTATTTTTCAAAATAATTACACCAATGAAAAATTAAATACCATAGGAGAACAATTAGAAAGGATAGAAACTAATAATAAAAATAATCTAGATCAACCTAGTACTTCAAATACTAAATTAATTACTGAAACTATTGAAAATCTAATATTTAAACCATATAGTATAGATATCCCAATAAATCTAAACAAAAACAAGATATGTTAAAAGATATTTCTTCTAAACTTTCAAAACTAAATATAAACGTTATTTCAGCACAAGAAATTCAAAGTATTGAAGAACAATTTAATGATTTTCAAATAAAAGATTCCATAAACAAAATTAAAGGAGGAAATTATCATTTTTCAAAAAATAATACTTGTACTACTAGGCCTGAAACAAGAAATTATTACCCTAGACCTATCCCACCTGATTTACAATTTGAAGAACGACATACTTTAGTTCAAGCAAAATATGATGGATCCTCTCTATACGAATGGAGTATAGAAGGTCAAACAGAACATCAAATTCTTAATCTATTACAAGAAATGATAATGGCAGCCAATGCATATAAAGCAAATGGAAATAATGAAGCTCAAATTCTTACTATGGTAGTTTCTGGTTTTACTGGAATTCTTAAAGGATGGTGGGACAAGTATCTTACAGAAGAAGAAAAACAAATAATCCAAAATGATAAAAAATTAATTATTAAAACAGAAAATAATGTTCAAATACCAACAGAAATACCTGATATAATTAATACTTTAATATTTGCTATAATTAAACATTTTATTGGAAATCCAACAGATTATTAAGAAAGAAATTCTTTAGTATTATTAAATCTGACATGTAGAAAATTACAAGACTTTAGATGGTATAAAGATGTATTTCTTTCAAAAGTTATGACTAGGGATGATTGCAAAGAAGCCTATTGGAAAGAAAGATTTATAGCTGGGCTACCAAAATTATTTGTAGAAAGAATTAGAGAAAAAATTTAAAAGGACTTTAATAATAATATTCCTTATAGAGACTTATCCTATGGGAAAATAATAAATTATATAAATCAAGAAGGATTAATAATATGCAATGATTTAAAATTAAAAGAAAAAATAAAAAAGGATGATATCCAAGGCCATAAGGAATTAGGAAGCTTTTGTTAACAATATGGATTTGAACCATTCAAAACTCCTTCTAAATCGAAAACGAAAATTCCTAAACAATTCATCAAAAAAAACTATAAAAGAAAACCATATATTAAAAATAAACAAAAAATATTACAAAGACAAGATTGATTTTCAAAAGAAAAAACAGGGTAAACAAGACATTATCATTTGTTATAAATGTGGAAGACAAGGACATTATTACAAGGATTGTTATACTAAAAAAAAATGAGCTAAACATTTCTGATGAATTAAAAGAACAGATAAATAAAATACTTATTTATGACAACTCAAGTGAAAACAATATTTTAGACTATAGTGATAATGAAGACCTATTCGAATTATTAGAAAAAATTAGTGATAAAGAGGTTAAACAAGTATATTTAAAACAGTTAAAAGAAAAGTATAAACTACTAATAGAAAATGAAGAAAAGGTGTATAATTTCAATGAAATATGTCAAAGGTTTCAAACAAGTCAAATAAAAGAAAATCCTGTTACAATAACTGAATTACAAATAAAATTAAAAAATATTAAAGAAGAAATTCGAGAAATAAAATCACAAATTAAAGAATTAGAAAAGGGAAAAAATAAAGAAGATGAAGAAAACAATAACGATACTGAAAATATAGGAAAAATAAATAATTTAAAAGGATTAACTTCTCAAAAATGGTATACTAAATTAAATATAATAATCGATATTGAATTTCGATTAACATTAGTAGCCATGATTGATAGTGGTGCTGATATGAACTGTATTCAAGAAGGTTTAATACCCACAAAATATTATGAAAAGACTACATATAGATTATCTGGAGCTAATGGAAAACCATTAAATATTAAATATAAATTATCAAATGTTCATATTTGCAAAAAAAACTATTGTTATAAAACTCAATTAGTTCTAGTAAGGGATTTAACATCTCAAATTATATTAAGACTCCCATTCATAACTCAATTATATCCTTTCACAGTTGAAGAAAAATGAATAAGTATTAAAGTATTAAATAAAAGGATTTGTTTTGAATTTGCTCATCCAATTACTTCTAAACAAATAAATATTTTAAGCTTACAAGAAAAACAAAAGGAGTTTTTAATTGAAGAAATTGATCATGCTAGAATAAAGAATCAATTGCAAGATAAAATAATTATAAAAAGAATGCAAGAAACTGAGAATAAATTTAAAAATAATATATGTGCAAATATTCCAAATGCTTTTTGGGAAAGAAAACAACACATAGTAAGATTACCTTATATTAAAGATTTTAATGAGAAAAATATTCCAACAAAGTCTAAAGCTATACATATGTCTCAAGAGTTAGAAGGGTATTGTAAAAAAGAAATACAAGAATTATTAGATAAAAAATTAATTAGACCATCTAAATCCCCTTGGTCTTGCTCTGCCTTCTATGTTCATAATATATTTTAGAAAAGGATATTAAAATTTTGATTTCAAAACAAGTTTTTGCAAGATGGCAAGCATTACTAAGCAATTTCGATTTTCAAATAGAATTCATAAAAGGAGAAAATAATTCTTTACCAGATTTTTTATCAAGAGAATTTTTACAAGGAACATGAGCAACTCCGATTCTACAAAAAAGGTCGTATTCTCAAAACAACAATTTTCAAAATTATCAAGTTCTACCAATTCCCCATCAAGACCAACCCACTCACAACAACTTCCTTTACTACCTAATATTCAAAATAGATTTGCCCCGTTAACCCCAGGATCTAGACCTAGACCTCCTTTTTCATCCAATATTTAAAGTTAAGGATCAAAACCCATTATCCAACCTTCTTTCACAAGTCTCTCTAAACAAGCCTCTTCTTCAACCTCGTTACCAGCTACTATTCCTTATATTATCAACCCAAATAAAAAAATTATCAAGATTCTAGAACCTCTGGAAGTCGAAAAGGTTAATAAATTTTTTTTATCCTTAATCGACTTCATATACCCACGAGGATGCCATTTTTTCAAAGAAGAATACAAGACCATAGAATATTATCAAGCAATTTTGGTAGATTCAGAATCAGTAATTATTCGACACAATTCTAATAGCAAAGATCCTGCCAAGATCGCTTATAGTCAAGTAAAAATTTTAAAAGTTCTATCCTTAGAAGACTGGAATTCTAGGCCCTATAATCCAAAAACTCTTTCAAATTTCAGCGCTTACCCTCAATACAACTATTATGATTATCAAGACGCATAGGAAAATGCATTCCTATTAAGAAACTTTGACCATTCTTGGTTTTTCCAATTTGATGAAGATTTTTCAAATATTTATCCAAGGTGGTTCGTTAAATGGTTTAAGTATATGGGAATCATTCTAGAAGCCTTTCCTAAAGAAATTTCAGAAGCATTTTCAAGATTCACTGAGTATTTTCAACATGATGGAACACCAATTTTTGAATATACTTTACAATTTATGAGTGTATTTAGAATACCATGGATCTGTTTATGGACTTATAGTTTTCAAGAAGAAAGCCCTACAGAACTTTCTCCCCCATTGCTGTTCAGACAATATAGATGAAAATGGTGGAATAAGTTTACTATCACAAAGGCAAATTCTCAAGCAGTAGACAGGTATTATAAGGAATTAACTATTCAATATGAAAAAAAACTTAAAGTCACCAGTTCGAGATATCAAAGCCAACAATGAAGATCAAGAGTTTATTCAAAGACTTTCCGATTGCAATTCTCCTGAAGAAATGTTAAAGATAGTCAATGAAATTCGACAATCCCTATCCCCTTCAAAACACTCATCTCAGGGGACTGAAGTCTTTCAAGATTCTCAAGACCCATTTGATATGATACATATATATATATAATAAAATATTTATCAAAGCTTTTGGCCGACAATAGATAGTGAAGATTGTGCAAATAATTCAACAAAGAGACAACCAACTTTCCAATTCTTCAAAGATGGTGCAAATAATTCTTAAAGTGGACAAACAACTTTCCAATTCTTCAAAGATGGTGCAAATAATTCTCAAAGTGGACAAACAACTTTAAGAGTATTTTCAACAAAAGCAACTTCATATGGAAGCTTTTTTCAATAATCAATAATGAAGACCCTTTTACTCCATCTATAAAAGGGAAGAAGATCAAAAAAGAAAGAGACCTCTCTCTTACATTAAAACCTTCTCTTATGTATGAAAAACCCTTCAAACCCAAAACTTGTATTATCAACCTCTCTATGTTCAAAATCTTTAGATTTTCAAATTATTGTTGCTCCTCCCGATTGTAAAGAAATCATTTGTAATCAAGTTTCTCAATCTATAAACTCAGGTATATTTTGAATTTATATTATGCATATTTATGTTGCCATCTCTTTAAAATAACTTATATTGTCTTCATGTTTAATCTTCTTCATATCAAAACGATCCTAAACCGATATATATATATATATATATATATATATATATATATATGCTAATCATACTGATAAATCCCACCCCAGATAAAAAAACTCAAGAAACCCACATGTGTGGCTAGGATGTAACCACGTCACATGTACACAAGATGAAGAAAAGGGTATATCCGTCATTTTACCCATGGTCAGAAGATGTAACAGTCAGCAGCCCACAGTCAGCATGTCAGCCAACAACACTTCCTTTTGTATTGACTAAATATTGACGCTTGCTTTATAATGTCAGCATATTCTTTTATGCCCAAAACATCAATATCCCCATTTAATGAAAAGTGTACCACCTTCTTCTTTATTTGTCTTTATATACAATACACTTGCTTTCCTTACTCACAATTCCATCTAAACAGAACCCATCACCAACCTGCTCAACCACTCCATTTTCACTTTTCTCTTTCTTTCTCTCTCTTTCTTTAATATCTCTCATGTCACACCCCCAAATTACCACATGCGGGTTTCACCATGAGGCGTGTGACGTACCAGGATCTAGCCACTAATCATGTCGAACTAATAGTAAATAATATTTAACACAATCATCATGTCCAACACAAATAGTGTATTCCAAAATAAACATTTCATCAAAAGTATGTATTCAGAGGAAGCAAATGTAATTGTTTCAAACAATCAAAACCAAATCGTCTAAAGTGCATAATATTAAATGTTCTCATCAAGTAGCACACCCCATGACACTTCCAGCTCCCCAGACTGCAAGTTCCAATGCACTGATGTACCTAACGACCTGCAAGCATGCAGAAGAGTGTCAACATAAAGTTGGCGAGTTCACCGTTTTGTTCAACGTAAATCAAGTAAATGTTTAGCTTTAAAGTCATGTCAAGAAATAATAAAGTCGGTACCGATATGACTGACTATGATTGTTGTGCCCTCATCAACGTCTATCAACATTGATCCAAAATGATTAAGGTCCTTAGTTCACGACCGACTCCCCGAGTACGGTGTGAGATTTGTCAAACCTAATATCGCTACTAACTAATACTCCGTTGTCTCCCAGACAACTAGCTCGGTAATAAGTAGGGCCTTACATGATAGAGATTGAGTTTATTCAATTTATTAAAAAGTATTCCTCCCAGGAATAATTGTTTGCCCCCCTTGGGACGCATGCTAGTGGAAGAGTAGTGAACTCACCCTAGTTTGCTCGGTATGTGTTAACATGCTTCTACGCGTTAATAAAGTTTTAGGTCTGTTACACATGACCTAATGTACAATAAGTGTAAGTATGTATACATGTAGGGTTTCGCAATACCCTAAGTGTCCAAACAACCAAGTGTTTACTGTGATCAGATTAGCAAGTTTAACACGCAGTGGATTTCTCTAGTTGGTGACATGTAATGTGATTCTGAGAAACTCGAATATATTCATGTTGATAACTTGGATATAAAGTTTGTCAATAAACACTGACTTATACACATATATCCAGAACAAGTATACAACTCAGAACAAACAAATATATAAACTCGGCACAAACAAATATATACATCATCAATAAACTCGCGTAGCTCGGACTCACATAACAAACTCGGAAACACATATAATAAACTCGGACACACTTAAATCCTTCATAAACTCTGAAGAAACATATAATAAACTCGGACCACTTAAATCCTTCATAAACTAGGAAAACACATATAATAAACTCAGACCAACTTGGTATTTATAAACTTGAGAAACCTTGTTTTCCCTTTAACAAGCTCGGAACACATGTGCTTATTCGAAACCCATATAAACTTAGAACATTATATCAATACACATATAATAACACGAATCATAAAGAAACTCAGACTCACCATACATGAACAAATAAACTCGAAACAACATATAAGAAACTCGAAATATTATGTATAACTCGGAAGTATCATGCATATGTAAACTCAGACATCCATATACATAACTCGGACTTTGTGACTTCACAAAGTCGGACCAATTACAAATGCACAGTAACACGGAACAAGCAAAAATCACCGTTTCTCAATGTAATAGTTACAGTTCTATGATCAAACCCTAATCTCAACAATGTTATGAATCAAAACAACAGTTTAGCAATTCTAATATGTCAATAGCATCACTAACATCTAGCAACAACTACACATTCATTCAATCTAACAACAATTACACATTCATTCAGGCATGATCAACTAACCACTTACCTTAGAATCGATCTAGGGTTTTGCATGAAATCAAGAGAACAAAGTTATCAACGGGTAATACAAAACACTTACCTTAGATTCGATCTATTGTTTGTTCTTGATGGATTGAAAGATCGGAGATTGATGATTATGTATGTGAGATTTGTGTAGCCAAAATGATCAGAGAAAACCAACTGCCGTATGATTGAGATTATGGGGAGTGTTTAAGGTTGCGGTAGTTTTATTATAATTTCAATATTAACCATAAAACACCCTTAACTGTATAACTTTTACACAAAATCACATAACATCTTGCATTTTGCAATTAAAACATATAATTCACGCATTTGTCATGCAACGTATAAGTTTCGTATAAACCGTCCGTTTATATTAATTATTCGTGTCACGTTCGAGAATTAACTTGTGTGTGTGTTCCGATAAGTCCCCGAATTACCAATGTAGCCTCATTTAACTAACCCTAGTTAAATGCAGTGCTATAGATATATGTCTAAACTAACTGTGGTTAGGTTAAAGTATTAACCTGAAATTACGGGTTGTCACATCTCAACTTGTTCGACTCTCATGTTTATATCTCTCCTTTCTCTATCTCCTCTGAAGAATCATCATCCTACTCATTTCTAATCTCTACACAACCATCGTCGCTGCCTCAGTGGAAGAGAAAATCAGAACTCTTTAACGATGTGGACGGAAGCAGTGTCTCAGATCTCTGAACAAATCAAATTTTCTAATCTCTACACATCCATTCTCACATTAATTTAGGGTTTGTTATTTTTTTTGTGTTTATACGGTGGTGTCGTTTTTCAGGTTCACATGATGATGAATGACCCGCAGATTTAGTTGCAGATTCATATCTCCTTCCTCTTTCCCACCTAAAAGGAGTTGCAATTCGTTATGACTTTTTTAGTTTATTTATTTCACCTTGAACCACCGTTTAAAATTGGAGATCTTGTTTTTAAGCATTTTCATTTTGTATAATTGTTCATATTAGAGCGAAATTAGTTGTTTTTTTAAGAAAATGAAGCTATGGTTTGAAATTGATGTGTATTTTATTTTTAATACAACAAGAATTTTATTGGTGTATTTTAATTTTCAACGATGGGAGTGATATATCGTAATTTATATTTTGATGTTTTATGGATTTAGAAGGTCTCTGATTACATGTATGTATAACATTGATTTTGTTCTTTTTTTTCATTTTAATTTGGGTTTTGTTTAGGTTTTGTTGGATCGTTGTGTGACCCTAACGAGTCAATCTGAGTAGTTCATCATCAAATACAAAGGCGGAATCAATGTAAATGATGTATTACACAGCTTGTTCCTTTCTAATCTTTATCTATTACTGATCTCTTGAGCTTTTACAGATCTGATTACAATTTGGCAGCACCTCGGCTCTCAAACAATACCTTCTAATTCTGTTTCAAATGAACATAGCACACACCTATATATAGAGATTAGATTCCGCTTGAACATGACATGTGAGTTTCAAGCGGAATAAGTAATTTCGCTTGAACATGTCAATGTTCATTTCAAGCGGAATTAACTTGTTGATTTCGCTTGAACTGAACTTTGACACTTTCAAGCGGAATCACCCACTTTTACATATAAAACCCTAATTTCAATCATGTCGTGTGCTCGTTTATCCTATCTAGACATAAGACTCGATTAAGACGAAGTTAACAGACATTAGATGCACCAACAGACTCCCCCTTGGATGTTGACGAAGTCTTCGGCGTCGAGTCTTTAGTCTTTGTCTCTTTCCAAATTGTCTTGACATTGTAAAAGCTTCCTTCAATCTTTATCTTCCATCAACAGCTAGCATGAATCACAGAATCTGAATCTTTAACACCTTCAAGCTCCCCCTTGAATATAGATCCAGGAACTGCATTTGACTTTAAGTCTTCAGACTCCCCCTATCAGTAGGCTGGGATTTTGCTTAGATGCTTTCTCAAATTCTTATCTGTTACCTGCACAATCTCTACCTAAATATAAGATATATGACAATAACAATTTCAATTCAAACTTACCATTCAACCTCAATTGATAGACTTATCAGTGTTTAGACATCCACTTAAGTATTCAGGTCCAAATTAATGACCCTGATTACTCAATTTGTCTACCAAGTCCAACTTAATGACCTTGGTTGATCTGAGATAAATCACACTGACATTTGTTCAACTTTTCAAACAATTTTTCTGAAAATTTACAAGTTTCAAATCAATGAACTTGTCTTGACTTTTCAATTACTCAAGTTTAACAAGATTAAACTCCAAACTCATCATCCAGCCCAGAAACTTCTTGCATCTGCTTCAATTCGAATCAGAAGATTAACTCTCCACTTTGGTTTGTCGAAAAATAAAGCAGAAATGAAAAATCTTTTTGGATTTTTAATAAAGTTTCTATGCTAGAAATGAATAACAGAAATAAAATGCAGTAAATGTAAACTATTTACAAACATATTTTTGGTGAGCGTGTTAGGGAATCATATCAGCTATTCGACAAGTCACAAGTACCGTTAAGCTTTAATTTCATACTCAGAATTAAACAATTCACTTAGATTGTCGATATACTGGTCCACTTTAAATTTTCACACAAATTTCAATCTGTCCAGGATACGGATTAAGTGTTTTAGAGACTTAAACTCATTCATGTGTCCCACCTCTTGAATATACTCCCGTATCTAGATCCCAATATTCAGTCTTACAGGTGAGTATACCACAGATGATATCTGTAATGGGGTTAATTTGCGAGACCGTGAGAGCTCAGGTCAGAACTTCCATTCAGCAAAGAGATGACGGTTCGACTTTAGTTGGTCCCCTTTAGAGGATCATTTTTACAACAGCATTGATTAGCAATTTTATTGTCTCATCATTTTATGCTGAGGGCGGCGCTATATTTCAAGCAAGCAGTAAAGTATTCTCCAGGGACTAGGCCATTGCTTCCGCATTATCAGAAGTCCCGGGATAATACCCCAGATATCACTGAGTATAAAGACCTAGTATCTCAGAAAGAGGGATCTTTCAAACAAGATTTCAGGGGTTACCTATATATCAAAGTAGTGTTCCCCACGAAATAAGTAAGTAAAGATTTAGATTTATATCCCGAACAAACCTACTAAGTGTGTAAAAACCTATCAGCATATCATCAGCGAGACTGTTTAAGACTTTTTAAACATTACATATCTTTAGCATACTGTAACTGTCAAGCCAATGTACTATCATTTTCCTTTTTACACAAGCTCTTTTCTGGTTTTCTATTGTTTTTGGATTTTGAAAATATCTCATGTTTTTGTATTTTTGAATTTTTTTACTGTTTTTGTATTTTCTGAAAATATTACCCTATACTCTCCCCCTAAATACCAAAACAGGTAAAAAAACGACAAACCATTGCAGATTGCTTCTCAACATCATCTAGAATGTCTCCTTCATCAACGCTAAGAATCTCTTCCAACACCGATAAAAGCTTCATACCGTTTAATTTTAACAAGTATTGAAAACGAGTTTTGTCAAACGCTTTGGTATGTAAATCAGCTTTTTGTTCGTCAGTGTGGATTTTCTCAATTCGTATCAACTTCTTCTCGAAACAATCGCGAATGAAGTGATGACGAATTTCAATGTGTTTCGTTTTAGCGTGATGAACAGGATTTTTTGTAATGTTAATCGCTGCCTCATTATCAACAAAGATAGGGGTGTTTAGAAATTGCAAACCATAGTCGTGCATCTGTTGCTGGATCCACAAGATCTGAGAACAGCAACTGCTCGCAGAAACATATTCAGCTTCACATGTGGATAAAGCCACAGAGGTCTGCTTCTTGCATTGCCAGGTGACCAATCGTGGTCCGAAAAACTGGCACCCCGCTGTTGTTGATTTAGCGTTAACTTTGCAGCATCCGAAATCTGAATCAGAATACCCTTCGAGCGTGAAATCGCCATCTCTTGGATACCACAACCCCAATGATGGAGTTCCTTTCAGGTAGCGTAATATCCGTTTCACAATCACCATATGCGAAGCTCTAGGATTAGACTGAAACCGCGCTGCGAGGCAGGTTGGATACATAATATCGGGTCTTGAAGCTGTCAAATACATTAACGAACCGATCATAGAACGATACATCGTTTCATCTACCTCCTCTACGGTGAGATCAGGGTTTATCCCATGATTCGTCGCTAATGGGGTGGAAGCTGGAGTAGAACTTGACATCCCAAATTTCTCCAAGATATCATGAACATACTTCGTTTGATGTATGAAAATTCCTTTGGGTAGTTGATCAACCTGCAGTCCCAAAAATAATTTCATCTCACCCATCGATGACATTTCAAATTTCTGCTTCATAACTTGTTCGAAATCTTTGCACAGATTCTCATTTGTTGACCCAAATATGATGTCGTCCACGTATATTTGAACGAACAGAAGATGTCCGTCGACCTCTTTGGTGAAGAGAGTGGCATCCACTTTTCCACGGATGAAGCTGTTGGCTAGCAGGTGTTGAGACAATGTCTCGTACCAAGCTCTCGGGGCCTGGTGTAAACCATACAGCGCTTTGTCTAGCAAGTAGACCTTGTCTTTGTGGATTGGATCGGTGAAGCCCGGTGGCTGTCCGACATATAACTCCTCTTTTACCTTCCCATAGAGAAACACCGATTTAACATCTAGCTGATAAACTTTGAAATTTTTCCAAGATGCAAATGCTAGGAAGATTCTGATCGCTTCTAGTCTAGCCACTGGAGCATACACTTTGGTGTAATCTATACCCTCTTGCTGACTAAAGCCCTGGACTACGAGTCGAGCTTTGTTACGAATAATAACTCCTCTATCGTCTCTCTTGCACTTGAACACCCACTTGGTGTTTATCTTCCTCTGACCATCAGGCAAGTCTACCAATTTCCACACACCTAACTTCTCAAACTGACTCAACTCTTCTTGCATAGCATTGACCCAAGAATCTTCAGTTAGCGCCTCTTTGTATGTTCGCGGTTCGATCTGTGAAATAAAACAACTTAGTGAAAACTTAGTTTGTAAAGGAGCAACTGTAGAATAAAAACAAGTAAGGCCTTGGTCAATTTGTCGTCTAGTGCGAACTCCTGATTGTAATTCTCCAATGATCAGCTCTTCTGAATGGTATGAAAGAGTTCTCGGCATCACCCCGCCTGGAACATCTACCTCGCCTTCCAAATTTGTGAAATTTTGATTTGCACCTTGTTCACTGACTGGGTTTATTTGACTTGAAATCTGGATATGCTCCCCCTCAGAATCTGAATCACCATGATCAAATACTGGCATTTTATCAGATTCTTGATTATCATTGTCTGCCATCTGATTGTTAGGAGCAACTTCATTTTGTTGAATATCATCATGTTCTCCAGCATTGCTCGGACCTGCTTCATTATCATTTGAAGTTTGTTTCTGTCGTCTTGAATACTCAGCTGGGAACCTTTCCTGTGATGACTCATACTCTCTCAGAATATCCAACTCGTCAAAGAAATCTTCGTCTTCTTCTTCTTCTTTCATGTCAAACGAATCCCACAAAGTATCATAGTGAAAACGCCATGAATCGCCGGGAATTTGCGGTGGCATTGTGTGACCCTGGCATTCAACATTATGTGCTTCAATAATCCGCTTCAAACTAGGAACAAAAACTCGTTTTGATGGACTTGAATATCCCACAAATATTCCTTCAATACTCTTTGTACCAAATTTACCAAAAGGCTCTAGAACTGTGCAGGGTGACCCAAACGGTTCTAAATACTTCAGGTTCGGTTTGCGGTTATTGATTAGCTCAAAACATGTCTTGTTGAATTTCTTCACTGTGAGAACCCGGTTGAGTGTATAGCATGCAGCCCAAAAATTTACAGGTAGTTTTGAATCAGCAAGCATCGTCCTAGCAGTTTCGATTAGCGTCCTGTTCTTTCTTTCAGCTACTCCATTCTGCTGCGGAGTGTAAGGAGCACTAAATTCATGCAATATACCTCTCTCATCACAATACTCTTCCATCTTGATATTCTTGAACTCAGTACCATTGTCACTTCGTAATCTTCTAATGCGTGTCTGGTACAAATTTTCCATCTTCTTGAAAAGCGTCATCAAACGATCAAACGTCTCATCTTTTGACTTCAGAAATAATACCCAAGAAAATCTTGAATAATCATCTGTGACTACAAGACAATAGAGATCCCTGTAATGCTTTTGACGTTCACTGGACCAAACAAATCCATATGAAGTCTCTCTAACGGTCTCGAAATTGAATTTTCTTTCTTCCTGGGATGAGATTTCTTCTTTTGCTTTCCTTTGATGCAGCTAATGCACTCTCCTTCAAGATGAAAACCTTTTACATGAACACCAGTTACTAAATCATTATGCACCAAGTAATTCATTTTTCTCAAATGTATATGACCCATTTTTCGGTGCCACAGTTGTGATTCTTTCTCTGTTGCTCTAGACATAAAACAGTGAGCCTGACCCATGGTTGCAGTAGCTACGCTCATGTCCAACACGTACAGATTATTCACTCTAGGTGCCCTCATGATAATCCATTCTTCGGGAATAACAAATCCTGGTTTCAAGATCAAACATTCTTTGTCTGTAAAGTGCGTTGTATACATGCGATCACAGATCTGAGATATGCTCAGAAGATTGTTTTCAAGCTTGGCGATGTAGTTCACTCTTTCAAATGTGACAATGCCATTGGATAACGTTCCTTCTCCAACTATCCGACCACCCTGATTACCTGCGAATCCCACGTAACCTCCATTAAACCATGTAACATCATACAATAGGGTTTTCTTCCCCGTCATGTGCCGAGAAGCTCCACTATCCATAATCCATCATGAAACGGATCTTGAAAGCTCCTGCACATTTCAAAATCAATTAGTGAGATTTTGATGCCACCCAAGCCTCTTTTGACTCGGGTAACTTGACATTGATGTGAGATTTTGCAATGTAAAGTGGCGGAAAATTCTTGTCATTTATCTTCAAGCTTTCTTCAGATCCAACCTCAACCTTTTTGTATAAGAAAAACTCATCTTTCTTAGGTTGACCGGTTGGTTGATCTTTCTTTTGAACATTCTTCCTCTCTGGTGGAGTAGAAGATTGTTTCTCCAATTGTTCATAATACTCAAAAGGAACATCCATCTTTACCGAAGTAGTAGAAGACGATTGTTTTTCTGACTCTGAAACCTTTGGTTTAGATGAACTTTCTTTCTTGTCAACAGTTTTTGGCTTCCATGTTTGTTGAGATGACGCAACCCGTTTGTAAAATTTGTCATTTTTAGTTACCATATTTTTAACAGGTTCATTTTTGATCTTGGTGTTGCCATTTTTCAAAACCTTTTTCTCAACAACCAATGGAGCTTTTCCCTTCACACCATCTTTCTTTCTTGAATTCATCACAACTTCAGTCTTAGGCTTCAAGTTGGTACACTTTCGTGCAATATGTCCAACTTGATTGCATTTGAAGCATGTTCGGGTGTCAACTACCCGACTTGTGCCTTCAGACTGAAGCTGCAATGCTTTCTTCTCAAAGAACTCTTTGTTTGATTTTGAAAAAATCTCAGATTCTTCATCAGAAAGTGAACTTGAACTGTTCACAAACACCTTTTTCTCAGCAAACTTATTGTTTTGAACATTCCTTTTCTGATAATTCTTACCACCCTGATAACCACCCGACCATCTGTTTCGATTGTTGTTATAAAAACGCGGTGGAACAACAGGCTTTTTGTAGTAAGCTTTATCTTTTTCAAAATTCATTTGCCTCTTTGTCTGTTTTAGACCTTCAATCTCAGACAGATCAATTTCAATCAATTTGAACACATTTGTCAATTTAGCAACATTAACATTCTCCAGTGGAAACTCAGAATCCGAATACAACTTATTCGATCCTGACATCTTGTACATGACAAGAGTAGGTTCTTCATTTAAGTTGTTTTTGGATTTTGGTTTCGGAATGTATTTGTCCAGAAAACACTCATCATTATCAGCTGAATCACTTTCAGACTTCAAAACACTTTCAGCCATGCTTTTAACAATATCAGTTTGAACACTATCATCAGATGATGATGAAGAAAATGTCACATCAATTGACTCTGGAAGTTTTATTTCATTTGCTTCATCTTCATCATTAACCAACCCGGATTTCTTCTTTGAGAAATTGTTTAGAACTGGTGGTGGAACCTGATGATACCCCACCCCAGTTCCATCAGCATATACATCTTCGCCTGCTTTGTTTTTTTCGATGGGTTTGGGAACAATATGTTGTAAAACAAAGCTTGCAGAGTTGTAACTGTTCAATTTCAACTGGATGCGTTCATTTTCAATTTTGGCTTCTTGAAATTTAAGCTTCAACTTAGCAATTTCATCCAGTTGCTGATTGATTAACTCTTCTTTCACTCTAAGAACACCAGTCAGTTGAAGATTTTCTTTGTCTGTCTTACCATTTCTTTCATCACAATCTTTAACCGTTAGTTTTAGCTTCTCAAAATTTTCTGAGATTTGACGTTTTTCAAGAATCAATTTTTCATTTTCTGTCCTAATTCTTTCTACGTCATTTTTATCATTTTTGATTTTCTCAGTTAATTCTTTTAATTTGTCATTCGAAGCTTTCAACAACTTATCACGGTTCAAGATCTGATCTTCAACACTTCTGACTCTACTAGTTAATTCTTCAACTTTCTTACCACTAAGGTAAGCAAATGTACTACAAACTTTGCACTCTTTCATGCAATTTTTGCAGTTGTTCTCAGATTTAGCATTCTTACCTGACACTTGTGTATCATTTGAACTGACCTTATCTTTGGACTCAGTTCCAGAACCAGAAACTACCTCTAGTTCTTTTGCAGCTAGAACCTTGTCAGCTATCTTCTTTAAGTTTTTAGCGGTGAGTTCTTGTGACGTATCAATAACTCCGTCATCAATCTTCTTTGGCTCCGGTTCTTTTGCTGTCTCTTTTTCTTTTTCTTTCTCAACGGCTTCTCCTCCTCCCCACCATTCTCTCTGTCTGGCTTCCTCTTCATCAGCAATTTGTTTGGTGAGAACTTCAAGATCAACAGTATCTGGATCCACAGCTATGTTACCATTAGGATCAAGATAACATTCTCTATCAGGATCCCATCGCCTTGCCTTCTTTGCTTCCATCCAGATACGATAGATTTTGGCTTTCATGAATCGAGCTGTATCCTTCCTGTTCACATACTTCACTTCTTCAGTTCTCTTATCCTTAAATGGAACAATCTTTGCTGCTGTGAAGGCATAACCAACTGCGTCTTCCTCAGGAAAAACATCACTCCAATCATAACCTTCATCGTCATGAAAAACTGCAAGTGCCCTGGATTTCTCTTTGGGTGCCTCCTCTATCTGCTTCATCCTAGGAGGTTCTGATTTATTCTGATGATAGATCGCTCTTTTGTAATAATCCTCTCGAAAAGGATTTGCAGTAACATCAGTGTAAGCATTTCTGCACTCACGCTTAAAATGACCTTTCTGTTTACACTTGAAACACGTCACTTTTGACTTGTCAAAGCCTAACTTGGTAGAAGGTCCACCAATAGACTGTCTTCCAGTAATCTCCATAAATCACTGTGCTCTTCTCACTGCACTGGCCATACACCACCTTATATCGATCAATTCCATCTCCTCAGGATCGATCTGATCGTAGTCTTCTTTTGTTAGGTTGGTGTTGCCTATCTTGCCTGCCATGAGACTTTCGTACGATTCTAACACAGACGCTAAGAACACCATCTATTGTTTGGCAGATTCCTCACTGAAATTCTGACCATTCTTCAGATCAACAGCAATGTTGCATTGAAATAGATTCTTTGGTGCAGATTGATTTGAAGTATTTGACGAAGAACCACCATGATAGCCACTGCTAGGAGTTTCTTGATTCATTGTGTTTGAACTTTCTGCTGAAAAAGCTGTCTTTGGAGATATGGTCTTTGGAAGCATACTGCCTCTGTAATACAGCTCCACATTCTGCTGATAAGATGTGTTATTGACTTTGCTGGATTTCTTGATCTCCAATTCATGGCTTTCCAGTCTTTCTATAAGCAGATCAACCTTCAAATCAGCCAGCTTTATCGTATTCTTCAGCATCAATGCAAAATACTGCCAGACTTGCTCATTCGGTAGAGCATCAAACAATTTGTCTACCAGCTCTTCTTGACCGTAAATGATGTCATGTCTAGCAAGCTCCATATTCAGTTGCCCAAATCTTTCAATCATCTCGGAAACAGACTCATTCTTTAAACATCCAAACAAATCAAACTCTTTTCGTAACAGTTTCTTTTTGTTCTTCACTATTTCAGCACTACCAATACATTTTATTTTTAATTTTTCCCAAAGGTCTCTCGAATCTTTGTATTCGATCAGTGCAATAATGTCATCTCGGACAGATTGGTGAAGTAATGCAATACACTTCTGTTCAGCAACGTATTTTTCAATCTGATTTTCCTCTAAGTTCTCATAATCATCTTTCCCATATCAAATCCATTTTTCAAACTTCTCCAACTGGGATACGCAAACGCTTTAAGCCATTCTTCGAATCTTGCAGCCCACCGGTTGTAATCTTCAATAGCCATCAACTTGGGCGGCTTATTGTATGTACCGAATGCATTGTCTACGCTCATAGCATCCTGAAGAACTTTGTTTGCACTCGGTGTTGGTGTAGTTTCATTTGTGTTATTTGATGTGCGGTCTCCTGAACCACCGGTAAATGCAAACATATCACAGAAAGGATTCATGAAATCATCCATCTTTCGAGTATCTGAAACAGTCAACAAACACTTAGAAAAATTTTTGAAATTTTGAAAACAACAATTTCAAGCGGAATCAGTTGAAGCGAAATAGCTTCAAACGAAATTATGGCTTTTCAAACGGAATATCTTTCAAGCGGAATGGCAGTTCAAGCGAAATCAGGTCACTTGAAGCGAAATATGTTATTTCGTTTGAACTCAACAATAGTTTCAAGCGGAATTAGTAATTCCGTATGAAACAGTCAATAATCTCAAGCGGAATTAAGGCAATTTCAAGCGAGATCAGTGATTTCGTTTGAAACAATACAGATAATTTCAAGCAGAATTAACGTGACGTCAGCAAGTCCGATACGTTTTTCAAACGAAATTAATAATTTTTATCAAATTTTGTTCGAATTAAGGTCGAATTCTTTCAAGGATTAGTTAAAACTATGTTTCGCTTGATATGTGTGAGTTTTAAGCCATTTCAACCGTTAAATTTTGTTCAAATCAGAAAAGAAGGAGTAGAAGTGTGAGAATCCGATGAAATCAAGCTGAATTGGTATGAACTCCTCGTCCTGAGCTCTGATACCACTTGTTGGATCGTTGTGTGACCCTAACGAGTCAATCTGAGTAGTTCATCATCAAATACAAAGGCGGAATCAATGTAAATGATGTATAACACAGCTTGTTCCTTTCTAATCATTATCTATTACTGATCTCCTGTGCTTTTACAGATCTGATTACAATTTGGCAGCACCTCGGCTCTCAAACAATACCTTCTAATTCTGTTTCAAATGAACATAGCACACACCTATATATAGAGATTAGATTCCGCTTAAACATGACATGTGAGTTTCAAGCGGAATAAGTAATTTCGCTTGAACATGTCAATGTTCATTTCAAGCGGAATTAACTTGTTGATTTCGCTTGAACTGAACTTTGACACTTTCAAGCGGAATAACCCACTTTTACATATAAAACCCTAATTTCAATCATGTCGTGTGCTCGTTTATCCTATCTAGACATAAGACTCGATTAAGACGAAGTTAACAAACATTAGATGCACCAACAGGTTTTGTATTGATTTTTAAGTGAAAAACAAGATGTGTCTTTATTGTTTTACAATGGTGTTACAAGTCGGTTTATAATTTTGTGGACTTTTGATTTATCTTTTAGTAAGGCTCATGGATTTATTTTACATGTACATTCATCTTGCTGAAGCATGAATCTTTATAACTCTTTCGATTTATCTTTTAGTTAGCCTCATGGATGTGGACGCCAGTGGTGTTAGCGAGGATGGGTGGGTGAAGGCGTGAAGGTGGTGGTCGTGTTTTAGTTTCTCTTTCTTCACATACTACACAACCACCGCTGCCACCATAGTGAAGGAGAAAAGGGTTTCTGTAGGTGGTTGAAGATGGTGATGAAGGTGCTTGTCAAGAAAAATCTGAACAACTGGGTTCAGATCTGAAACATTTTTGTAGTTGCATGTTACATTTTTTATCATGTAAAAAGCGGGTCCCGTTGTTTTTGTTACACATCTACCCATCATGTTACAGAAACAATGTGTTACATAAATTGTTTTTGTTACTGTTGGTATGTTTTCATATTTATGTAACGTTTACATGTTACATTTTTGTGTATAACATTTCTATGTTACATTTTCATGTTTATGTAACATTTACATGTTTTTATGTTACGTTTTTTAATGGAGTTGTAAGAAAGAGACCGTTACAATTTTTTTAATACCTAAAAAAGATGTAACATACAGTCAATGTTACACGATCAAATACAATAAGACGATATTACACAATCAAAATACAATTCTTATATGTATTTTTAGTTACATATTTTAACAACTCCATAAGACAGAAATAAATTATTACATATATAAAAGTATTTTTAGTATCCAAAAAGATGAAAGATGAGAGAGAAAATGAGGAAAGAGAATGGATTTGATGGATTTACATACGCCCCGCTTGCGGTATGCGCATATAATGTATATATGTGTGGGCCATCGGGGGGTAAAAGTGAAAGTGAACTAATTTTAACGTTATTTTACTAATTTCGTGAAAATAACGTTAAAAGCGGGGGACGGTTAATCATGCATCATGTGGCGGCATTGATAGCCGAATGTCAAAATGATACATGCACTAATCGGTCTTTGTCCCGATTGCTTAGTGTTATATGCCTTATGTCCAAGGCTTGACGCAAAACTACTATCGAGCCGGGGGTCTCACTGGAAGCAGCCTCTTTATTCCTACTAGGTAGAGGTAATGTTGTCTACATCTTACCCTCCTCAGACCCTACCTTAGCTTAGCTATTGGTGGGATTTACTGAGTATGATGATGATGATGCCGACATGTTGTACCTTGTTGCAAGTCACATGTTTCTAAGGTTCTTGAGTTTACACCCATTTCCAAAATTACCCTTTTGGTGCTTTTAATTATATTATATTTATAAGTAATCAGATTTGAATCTTGAAATAATCACAACCGTAGATTAATACAAATCAGTGGCTATTAGGCAGTTTTTTGGGTTTTTTTAACTGAACTGGGTTTTTGATTTATCCTAGCCCTATATATATATATATATATATATATATGATGTGCGTGAGTGTTATTAGTTTTTAATGTATATATTAAGCCCTTTTTAACACTTTTTAGCCAAGTTTTAAATTTATAAAACACGATATTTACTAACACTAAACACACATATGGGCAAGTGCACCCATCGTGAGCGTAGTATAGTGTTGGCAAGATACCGAGGTCGTCCAAGGACACAAGGGCTTTTAGTACCGGTTTATCCGCAACGTCTAATCAAATCAAAAGTTTAGAAAAATGTTTTAGACTAGAAAAATAAAAACTAACTAAAATGCTGAAAAATAAAAATAAAACAGATAGACAAGATGAATCACTTGGCTCCGACTCGTGTTTAGTGTAACCTTTGATTATTTCCGCACTTTTGCACTATTTAAGAGATTATCTTAGTTATTGTAGTAGGCCCCTCTTTTGAAGGTGACGTTACCCTCAACCCAGTAGTTTGAGTCAGCAAGGATACAATCCTACAGGGTCGGATTATTGAAAGATAATTAATTAAGGTATTAATGCATATTATGGTAGGCCCCTCTTTTGTAGGCGACGTTACCCTCGGCAAAGTAGTCCGACTCAGCAGGGATACAGTCCTAAGTAGCCGGGTTAAAGTATTAATAGTAGCTTACATATGAGGGGATCAAAGAGTTTGGACCCCAGCCATCCAATACCGGTGGGTATTGAAGGAGGTCCTACTAAATTTGGCCCAGGTCCTTGCAGGATCTATACACTGAACAAGGCAAGACTCTTACCAAACCGTTCCCTTAACCCCCGACCAGGTAGCCAACATACCTCCATATAGACCGTGGAGATATGAATGGTGAAAATCTTTTATTTTATATAGACAGTAAAATAATGCCAAGACACCACGGACAAACGATAAGGAAGAATCACCTTCAACATAAGAAACTAGTTATTAAAGTCATTAATACATAACCAAGTAAAAAGTGAGAAAAGATTAAAAATAAAAAGTATTACACTAGACACTTGTCTTCACCAAGTGATGTAAGAGACTTAGGCAAACATGGCCTTGATTGTCAAGAACTCTTACGATCAATCTTGGATCCTGAGATGACTCACACCCTCTATGATGGACAATGGATGATGGTGGTGGATGATGGTGTTGTGATGGTGGTGGGTGGTGGGTGAAGTGTGAGAGAGGTGGTGTGCCAAGGGATGGTTTGCAAATGAGCCAAGCACCCCTATTTATAGCCTGAACAGCAACTCGGGCATGACCCCGTGTCCATCCTCTTCTCTGTCTTCATTAATTGCAGTTTGTCTGCATTAATTGACCACGCCCCCGTGTCCGCTGGGCATGACCCCGTGTGCAGAAGCATATCTATACTATCAAGATTTGCCTGGATTCTGCGAATCTTATAGTTGACCACGGCCCCGTGTCCGCTGAGCATGGCCCCGTGGTGGGCGATGGAAGCTTCTACAACTTTGTCTTTTATGCTGACACTTGGGCACGCCCCCGTGTTCACTGAGCACGGGGCGTGTTCAGCCTTCTGTTCTCTTGTTTTGCTTGGGAAGATGCTTTCGGGGAGGTCGGGCATGCCACGTTTGTTCCTTTTCTTGTATTTATGTTAGATTTAGCTGTCTTTTTGCTTCTTTTGTTAATTTGAGCTCATTTAATCCTGAAAATACAAAAGAAAGACAAAAGCACACTTTTTCCAACATTAGTACTAAAAAAAAGTTAGTTTTATGTCACAATTGATGTAATTTATATGTTGCATTTTGCACACATCAAATACCCCCACACTTGAATCTTTGCTTGTCCTCATGCAAAACTCTTTATAATGTGGCTTCAGACTCCCAAATGGAATGGGTAGAAGAGAAGGTTTTTGGGCTTGTCATAGAGTGTTGGGATTTCCAAGATTCTTTATTAAATTTTATTTATATTTATTTACAATCCTATTCGTCATGATTTATTTAAAACTTTTCATAAGATAAATTACTTATTAGGGCATAACATGCCTCTTTAAAATTCTATTTATATAGAAGTTCACATACCTCATGGGGGATCACTCAACACTCGGCCGAAGATGTATTTTAGTGAATCACTCGAGAGCGGCGTGGAACTTACTCCTACCATAGGCTTGCCAAGCAATCAATCCTCCTCCTTTTTAACTATATACCTTTGTAAATATTAAGAGGACTTTTGGGTGAAGGGTTAGGCTTGGGTTAAAGGTAGGTGGTTGGGTTAGTGGTTAGTAGAAAATGGCAAAAAACGTAAAAAGCATCGGTTTTCGTAAGACTTTTTATTTTTGCAATTTTTATTTTGATGAAACCATAATTCAAACAAAGTTATTTTTTATGAATTTGCTTGTTTATTTCTTTTGCTTCATCATCAACAAATTTTTTTTTGAAAGTCATACGAAAAACCGAGCTTGTCACTAAAATAAAGGGTTAAAAATAAAAAGGTTTTGGTGGGTGAAAGGGTGTTTGGTTTGGGTTAAGAAATGAAAAGGTTTAGGCTCAAAGGGGTTAACTAGAGGGATTTTGGGTAGGTGGTAAAAAAAAGAAAAATAATGGTGTAGAAATAAAAAAGGGTTAGTCCTAATGCCTCCATTATTTACTTACTCTGGTTTAAGTTGGTAAGGACCGGGAATGTATCGTCGTGGCAAGTTCTAGAGTTGTAAGAACCAAGCGGCTATTCACACAAGAAATGAAAAATGAGCATTTAGTTTAAAGATATGTATTTGTATGCTCAATAAAGGCTCAAAACTCACTTTTGTGGGAATGGGTTTTTATGTGATCAAGTATATATAATTGAATTTTAACTAAGCTTGTCATGCCTTTTTATAATTTTCTTATGTTGGTTCTTTTTATCACGATGCTATCGGTTGTAAATTTGTAAAAATATAACCTTTTTAGAATTTGAAATTCCCAAGTTAAACCTAGACAAGTAAAAAAATGAACATTTTTGAAAAAAAATTGGGGTGATTAGCGGTTCCAATAGAGTTTTGTGTAAGGCTTGTAATTAGGACTTGCAAGATTCAAAGTTTTAGCATCCCCCCCACACTTAAATTACACATTGTCCTCAATGTGTCAAAAAAAAAAAAGTTTTTAGGTTGATTGAATGTGTAAAAGGTGTGAAAAAGCAAAATTTTATGTTACTGGGCGCCTGGACACGGCCCCGTGGTGTCCGGGCACAGCCCCGTGTTCAGGTGCCAGTAACAAAAAGTTGAACAAAAGAAACAGAAGCCTGGACATGGGGGCGTGTTGGGCGAACACGGCCCGTGTCCAGTTTACCTGAACTGGGTATTTTCTGCAGACTGTGCAGCACAGGGCCGTGTTGGGCGGGCACGGCCCGTGCTGAACTTGCTGTAATGAAGAAAGTTCGTCGAATGGCCCTGTTTTCGTGCATGGGGTGCTGGTCCAAGTTTCCCTTGTTATCCTTCACCATCCTGAGTGTGTTTTATTCCTGAAAATTAAAACTAAACTAGAAAACATAAAAATTAATCTAAACTAAACTAAGGATAGTTCCGCGAAATGCCTCCGTGGTGCGCTACATTTATAAGGGTCCTTGGCTAGACCCAAAGCCTGGTCATATGTTACCCAAGTGGAATGTTTTGCATCCCATGCTACACCGTCGGAGAGCATCATCCAAGCTTGAGTCAACGACCTTCATGTAGTTGACCGGGTCTTCATTTTCTACTCTTTTACCGACTCCAAACTTTACTTCCTCGTCCCCGACCTTTAATGTTAGTGTTCCATCATTCATATCTACCACTGCTTGGGCCGTAGCTAGTAATGGCCTTCCTAGGATGAGTGGTACTTCGGTATCTTCCTCCATATCTAGTATGACAAAGTCGGCCGGAAAGACAAATTCGCCGACCTTGACCAACAGATTTTCAGCGACACCTTGTGGATATTTGACGGATCTATCAGCGAGTTGTATGCTTATTTTTGTAGGACTTGTTTTTCCTAAGCCGAGTCGAATGAACATTGATGAGGGCATGAGGTTGATGCTTGCCCCGAGATCGGCTAGTGCATTACGAATGGGGGATTTCCCAATCGAGCAAGGAATTGTGAAGCTTCCAGGGTCAAGCTTCTTTTGCGGGAGTTTGTTGAGTAGTAAGGCTGAGCATTCTTCACCTAAGTTAACTAATTGCAATGATTCAATTTTCCTTTTATGGGTGAGGAAGTCCCTCATAAATTTTGAATATTTAGGCATTTGAGTTAGGACTTCGATAAATGGAATATTAACATGCAATTGTTTTAGTAAATTTTCAAACTTTGCGAATTGCTCATCGGTCTTTTGACGAATTAACCGATCGGGGTATGGAACAGGAGGAGTCTTAGTAGGCTCTTGAACTGGTGGAGAAGCCTTTTCTTGTTGGGGCGCGGGTGGAGTTGTGGTTTGGCTAGATTGGCTTCTTTCAGTTTGTGGGAGTGGAGCCTCTTCGGGACCCACGGTACGGTTTCTCAATGTTATGAGATGTACTTGCGCCTTTGGGTTGGTCTCGGTATTACTCGGTAATGCGCCTTGCGGTCTCTCAGAGAAATTTTGAGCTATTTGATTTAATTGTTTTTCAATGTTTTGAATGCTAGCTTGTTGATTTCTAAAATTCGATTCCAATTGCTGAAATCGATCCGAGTTTTTCTTTTCGGTGTCAGAGATGAGGCGAGATACAATATCTTCAAGCCTTTCTCGTCCACCTTGTTGTTGAGAGAAATTTTGTGGTTGTTGAAAGTTAGTTCGTTGGTTTTGTTGGTTACTACTATTACCGGGATCTCTCCAACCAAGGTTTGGGTGGTTACGCCATCCTTGGTTGTAGGTACCCGTTGGAGGACCCGACGGCCTAGGTCTGTTATCAATGTAGTTCACCGTTTTCGTTTGATCATCTAATTCTTTCATACAACTCCAATTTTCATGTGGCCCACCACACCCTTCACAAGCCATAACCGAGACCGTTTTTGTCATTTCTAACTTTTTGATTTTTGAAGAAAGGGCCACGATTTGGGCTTGTAAAGAAGTGTTTTCATCAACCTTATGGGCGCCCGGGGCAATAAATTTATCTCCTCGGGGAGTGTGCCATTGAAAATTGGTTTGAGCAATTTCCTCAATTTGATTATATATTTCATTTGGGCGACGATTACCTAAAAGTCCCCCGGAGCTAGAATCAAGTGTTTATCTTGTGTGTGGCAACAACCCATTGTAGAAAGTGGATACTTGTTGCCATACCACAAGACCATGATGAGGACAATTTCTTAGTAGCTCCTTGAACCTTTCCCAAGTTTCAAATAAGGATTCCCCATCTTCATGTGAATATGTATTAATTTCAGTCATTAATTTAGCCGTTTTAGCAGGAGGGAAATACTTATATAGAAACTTTTGGGCTAGTTCATCCCAGGTGTTTACCGAGCCAACTGGGAGGGTATTAAGCCAAGCCTTAGCTCGGTCTTTCAGTGAAAATGGAAACATCCGAAGGCGGATGGCGTCGTTTGATGCTCCATTGATCCGAAAGGTATCACATATTTCTAAGAAATTAGTAATATGTAGATGGGGATCTTCGTCCGCAAGCCCGTGGAAGGTTGCGGAATTTTGAAGCATTTGTATCAAATGTGGCCGAAGTTCGAAGTTATTGGCTTCGACGTTCGGTGCATTGATAGCGGCGCCGAGATTACCTACAGTGGGTCGTAGGTAATCCATGAGGGTACGTTGGTCCGCCATTGGAAGTGGATCCCCTGAAACTTTCTCTTGGTTTTTAGCTTTAATTCTTTTTCTAAGAAAGCGTTCGGGTTCTTCTAGAGGTTCTTTTATGTCTCTACTAGAACTGGAGCTCATACACTACGTAGGAAGTTCAAATGTGGCGCCTGGGTTCCAAGTCCTGCAATAAAACAGAAAAGAACGTTGGTCAGAAGGTTCACCACGACCCCGTGCTCAGCGAACACGGCCCGTGGTCGGAGATACAGTGATTGATTTCCGGATCCCTGTTACTGCAGAATTGGACACGGCCCCGTGTTGCACCGACACGGCCCCGTGCTCAGCTCTCTGTAACTCGGAAAATAAAAACTGCCAGTAACAATGTTGGGCACGGCCCGTGTCCGACCAGGCACGGCCCGTGCTGAGTTCTGAAGAAACTGAAAAACTAAGAAAAATCCTAAAAAAATAGAAAAATAAGAAAAACGATTAGGCCGTTGATTCCTAACTTTCTTAAAATCCTTGTGTCCCCGGCAGCGACGCCAAAAACTTGATGTGCGTGAGTGTTATTAGTTTTTAATGTATATATTAAGCCCTTTTTAACACTTTTTAGCCAAGTTTTAAATTTATAAAACACGATATTTACTAACACTAAACACACATATGGGCAAGTGCACCCATCATGAGCGTAGTATAGTGTTGGCAAGATACCGAGGTCGTCCAAGGACACAAGGGCTTTTAGTACCGGTTTATCCTCAACGTCTAATCAAAAGTTTAGAAAAAGGTTTTAGACTAGAAAAATAAAAACTAACTAAAATGCTGAAAAATAAAAATAAAACAGATAGACAAGATGAATCACTTGGCTCCGACTCGTGTTTAGTGTAACCTTTGATTATTTCCGCACTTTTGCACTATTTAAGAGATTATCTTAGTTATTGTAGTAGGCCCCTCTTTTGAAGGTGACGTTACCCTCAACCCAGTAGTTTGAGTCAGCAAGGATACAATCCTAAAGGGTCGGATTATTGAAAGATAATTAATTAAGTTATTAATGCATATTATGGTAGGCCCCTCTTTTTAAGGCGACGTTACCCTCGGCTAAGTAGTCTGAGTCAGCAGGGATACAGTCCTAAGTAGCCGGGTTAAAGTATTAATAGTATCTTACATATGAGGGGATCAAAGAGTTTCGACCCCCGCCATCCAATACCGGTGGGTATTGAAGGAGGTCCTACTAAATTTGACCCAGGTCCTTGCAGGATCTATACACTGAACAAGGCAAGACTCTTACCAAACCGTTCCCTTAACCCCCGACCAGGTAGCCAACATACCTCCATATATACCGTGGAGATATGAATGGTGAAAATCTTTTATTTTATATAGACAGTAAAATAATGTCAAGACACCACGGACAAACGATAAGGAAGAATCACCTTCAACATAAGAAACTAGTTATTAAAGTCATTAATACATAACCAAGTAAAAAGTGCGAAAAGATTAAAAATAAAAAGTATTACACTAGACACTTGTCTTCACCAAGTGATGTAAGAGACTTAGGCAAACATGGCCTTGATTGTCAAGAACTCTTACGATCAATCTTGGATCCCGAGACGACTCACACACTCTATGATGGACAATGGATGATGGTGGTGGATGATGGTGGTGGGTGGTGGGTGAAGTGTGAGAGAGGTGGTGTGCCAAGGGATGGTTTGCAAATGAGCCAAGCACCCCTATTTATAGCCTGAACAGCAGCTCGGGCACGACCCCGTGTCCATCCTCTTCTCTGTCTTCATTAATTGCAGTTTGTCTGCATTAGTTGACCACGCCCCCGTGTCCGCTGGGCATGACCCCGTGTTCAGAAGCATATCTGTACTATCAAGATTTGCCTGGATTCTGCGAATCTTATAGTTGACCACGGCCCCGTGTCCGCTGAGCACGACCCCGTGGTGGGCGATGGAAGCTTCAACAACTTTGTCTTTTATGCTGACACTTGGGCACGCCCCTGTGTTCACTGAGCACGGGGCGTGTTCAGCCTTCTGTTCTCTTGTTTTGCTTGGGAAGATGCTTTCGGGGAGGTCGGGCATGCCACGTTTGTTCCTTTTCTTGTATTTATGTTAGATTTAGCTGTCTTTTTGCTTCTTTTGTTAATTTGAGCTCATTTAATCCTGAAAATACAAAAGGAAGACAAAAGCACACTTTTTCCAACATTAGTACTAAAAAAGGGTTAGTTTTATGCCACAATTGATGTAATTTATATGTTGGGTTTTGCACACATCAATATATATATATATATATATATATATATATATATAGGATAATGCTAGGGAGAAAACCCTCTATTTTGATAAAACCTTGGAAACCCATCACAAGGCCTACAATCAACCACGTATACACAGACAACTTGACTATACTTTTTGCTTTTGAGGGTATAATTGTAACTTTATATTTAACCTCCCAACCCAAAAGATCTTATCCCCATTTGATTTGACAACTCTAATTAATGCATCTCACATCATTGTACAACCACCATTTCTTTTAGCTTATTTATTTTAAAAGGGAAAATTTTCAAATCCTCTTCATCTTCTTAAACAAGATCTTTAGTATGAGATCCACCATTAATGTACCATGGTGCCTCCACCAACAATGCTTGAATTAATGTTACCAGAGTTTGGCATCGAGTTTGACAACGACAATGAAGAAAATGTTTCAGGTTTGTACAACGATTATGCCGTTGATGTTGTTATTTTCATAAAAGAAATCAAAGAATCAAGATGCTGTCAAAATATTTTCATTTTGGTTTTAGTTTCCTTTCAATTATAAGTTGGTTTTGATAATTAATTGCCATTTACTTTGATTTTCGTTCTTCACAATTGGTTTTATTTTTTCCAGAATTAAGAATGCTGCCAAAAGATTTTTAATTTTCAATACCATTGATTTTTGTTTCAAAAGAAAGGACGTTTATAGGTAATAATATTTCAATGCTATTGATTTTAGTTTGGTTTTCATTCTTCTGTGTTGATTTATGTCTCCAACAATCAATAATGGTGTTTATAAATTTTAATTTTGATCCATGGATTACTTGTTTTGGTTTCAAACTTGTTGATTTTGATCTATGGATTAATTATTTTTGTGTTAAAATCATTTTTATGTTAAAAAATTGTGTTTGGTTTGGTTGCTTGTTTGGGGATTTTGATCTGAATAGTAACTGTTTTTTGTTGGTTTGGTTGCTTGTTTGGGGATTTTGATCTGAATAGTAACTGTTTTTTGTTGGTTAGGTTGCTTTGTTTTGGGCTTTTGATCTGAATAGTAACTGTTTTTGTGTGTTATAATACAGAAACAGACCCATAACATGTGTTAAGCCCCTGTTAGAATGATATATAACGTGTGTTGATTTACATAAACATACCCATAAAGATATTCAATTGACAAGCTGGATGGATGTAGGCGACGTTAATGCGGGGACATGTGTTAAAAAAAGATATTGAATAAGTCACATTTTTTGGGAAAGAACTCTTCGTTCATTTATAACATGTGTTAGTGGTAACAGAACACCATGATGTAACCTGACGTGTGTTCATGTATAACATGTGTTAAGCCCCTGTTAGAATGATATATAACGTGTGTTAACATAGATATTACTTGGAACATGTAGTTGCTTAACATGTGATAAGGGTGAAAACAGTCGACGGAGGCGATGGGTTTAAAGGTGGGCTTAGTTAATATTGTAATCTTGTTGTAACCCGACTTGTATACATATGATAACATGTGTTAAGCATCCATTGTAATCTTTGTTGTAACCCGACTTGTATTAATGTATATGAAATTGGTTTGCAAAACACTATGATGTGCATATACTGATCATAACACTATGATGTGCATATACTCTTGTAACATGTGTTACACTTCGGGGTAAGAAGTGTTACATTGTTGAATGTAGGGCATGATCTACTTTGTCTTATATGTTGTAACATGTGTTACACTTCGGGGTAATATATCTTGCATACAGGGTGATATTCAATAGCTCATACGTTTAATAGTAGTTTATTATTTTTCATTAAATATATTACACATATAACAACCATTGTTACATATGTGACGAGCATTGTTACATATGTAACGTTGCCTTTTTAACGTATGTAACACATGTGTACCAAAGGAATGAAGTGACCAACATTTACAAATGTTAATCAAAACAAAAGTCACTTGTCATCATGGGTTGTTAGTAATTGCACGCATTACAATCATACTTAAAGGTAACAAAAATGTTTATACAAACTTAAATATATAAAGATGATCCAAAAACTATCATAAAGGTTAAAAAAAATCTAGCTACGCTTTGCGTCTTGATAACCATCTTTATTTTGAACATAGACATCCATTCACCTATGAACAAAACAAGTACATCAGTGTTAAGGCCCTAAAGTTAAACTTACAAAAAGATTATAACAGAGGCTTAACACATGTTATATATTCCAAAATGTGCACAACAAATGACCCGTTTCATATTATATATTCCAAAATTACCGGTACATGTGTTACCATAAATGGCTCGTTTAATAGTACACGTTACGTACTAACTTGTACATGTAATACTTGTACAAGTGTTACACTCGGTATCCACATTATCGGATATTTTAAACATCAGTAAAAATAAAATAGATATTTCTTTTTTTTTTAAATTAACAAAGGTTAACACACGTTATATATCATTCTATCGGGGGCTTAACACATGTTATACTACATGTCAGGTTACGTTATGGTGTTCTGTTACAGCATGAACCACTAACATATGTTATAAACGAACGAAGAGTTCTTTCCCAAAAGATGTGACTTATTCAATGTCCCCGCATTAACGTCGCCTACATCCATCCAGCTTGTCAATTGAATATCTTTATGGATCTGTTTCTGTAAATCAACACACGTTATATATCATTCTAACAGGTGCTTAACACATGTTATGGGTCTGTTTCTGTAAATCAAACAAACCAACAAAAAAACACTTACTGTTCAGATCAAAAGCCCAAACCAGCAACCAAACCAACAAAAAAACAATTATTGTTAAGATCAAAATCCCCAAACAAGCAACAAAACCAACAAAAAAACCCGTTCAAAATCTCATCCTAAAGTTTTCGATTTATTTAAAATACATGAACATTAACCATTTCTAGAACACTTTCAGCCCATAAAAACATATTAACAACCATTTCAACAAAAAATCAAGTGTGAAATGATATTTCAAGAACACTTACCGGATCTAGAACCGTCCGATGAACACGAAGAAGATCTTCAAACCTTCTTCTCTCACACACACACTTGTGCGTGTGTCTTTGTGATAAAGATTGTTATTTCTCTATCTAAAACATCAACTTTCTCTCTCTAAAAACATTCATCGTGCCATCATTCTCTCTCTAAAACAACAACTTCAAACTTTTTCTCTCTCACACACTTGTATGTGTGTTCTTGGTGTTATAGATGAACATGATGAAGATTGTTGTTTCTCTCTCTAAAACAACAAATTCCTCTCTCTAAAAACCTTCATCTTGCCGTCGTTCTCTCTCTAAAACAACAATCTTCAAACATTTTCTCTTTTCACACGATGTAGATCTGAACTTGAATATCTAAACTTGTGTTTGGTGTTCATCATGATCTTGATTGAAGACAGAGGAGAGAGAGATAACATGTGTGTGTAAGAGAAATAAAGTTGATGTGTGTGAGAGAAAAGTCAGATTTTCAATACCTTAAATGCCCTTCTCCTTTACTTGTGTATAATTTATGGTTTTATTTAAATGTAAAAGACACCAAAAAAAGCTCAACCATTGATCTACTTGGATGAAACAAAATCAATGGACGAGGTTGGGTTTCCAAGGTTTTCTAAAAAAGATGGGGTTTTCCATATAACCCAACCCTATATATATATATATATATATAGAGAGAGAGAGAGAGAGAGAGGAAGTGTAGAATACAAATCCCCTAATCATACATTACGTACGCGATCATAATAGCCCTACACATGTCCTTAATTCAGTTTTCCTACATAAGGGTATATCATACAATCCATTCAATCAGTAGAGGGAAAATTAGACAAGTCCTTCAATAAGCAGATCACGAGTTCGTTACACCACTGTCCCAGTAATTATGAATCGTATCAGTTTCAAATATTCAAAATTTTTATAGCTATACATTGCGGTTTTCATTTCTACGTGGTTAGGGTTTAATCGATTATTGTTTTCAATGGATCCACAGAGCAACACTGAACGAAACACAGATGTTGATTGTGAAGACGTTGAATTCGTCAGTGAGCATGGTGGTGACCAAAGAGTTACGAATTACGATTGAGGAAGTTAGAAATCCCATTTTTGCAAATGTTGTAAATGAGGGTTCCAATAGAAATTAATTTCTCACATTATTTAAACAAATCGCATGTTATGAAAAGCATGAAATACAAGTTCGCATGTTTATAAAGTCGCATGCTATATAATTTCACATGTTTATAATGTCGCATGTTATACAAGTTAGCATGTTATACAATTTAGCATGTTATACAATGTAGCATGTTATACAATTTAACATATTATACAATGTAGCATGTTATGCAATTTAGCATGTTATACAATGTAGCATGTTATGCAATGTAGCATGTTATGCAATTTAGCATGTTATAGAATGTAGCATGTTATACAATGTAGCATGTTATACAATTTAGAATGTTATACAATTTAGCATGTTATACAATTTCATGTTATACATTTTCGCATGTTATACAATTTTGCATGTTGTTATGGAAACCCAAATTCGCATGTTAGTTACAACTATTCGCATGTTAGTTAAAAATTCGCATATTATACATTTTGTATGTTAGTTACAAGTATTCGCATGTTCGATTATGGTCGGTCGTTGTTTTTCTTACTCAGTTGCTTCCGCACAACTGACAAGAACAATCACATCAAAATTTTATCATTCTAGTAAATATTGCTGTCGATTGGAGATATATTACCTCCCAAAGCTGCTGTAATTGTCATAATCGTCGGATGAAAAAATGATTGGATGAAATCGCACCGGCGGACGTCGATTGTAGAAGAGTTGGTTGGAGAAGAAGAAGGTATCGGACGACATTACCGGGATTTTGATAGAGGAATTGTCAATTTTATCCTCCGCGGTTGGTTTTATGTATATTAATTTGATTAATTTAATCATATAAATTAATTTTGCAACGTTCAATAGATAGAAGATCGAGTGGCTGGGCTTATCGCGTCATAATGTAGGATAAGAGGTATTGTACGTTAACCGGTCTCTCTCTCTCTCTCTCTATATATATATATATATATATATATATATATGGAAATGGTAAAATGAGAACCACCTTGAGTTATGAGAACCATGAGAACTAGACATTACAAAAGGTTTTTTCAAAAAAGACTCTCAAAATCTTAAAAAATCACTTGTTCCAACAAAAAAAATAAAAAAAAATATCGAATGCAAAAATTTCCATCAAATGTAAAAATTTACATCGTCGTAAACAAAATTTACATTAGGTCTAAAAATCGACTTAACATTCTTTTTGCTCTATTTTTACAGATGTGTTTATAATATTTTCTTTTACGTTTGTGCAAAAAATGGTGTCCCAACTCGCGCGTAAAATGGAAGTTCTCATGGTTCTCACAACTCGTGGTAGTTCTTAATTGAACTGGATCCATATATAGGGTAGGGTTAATGCGAGAACAACGAGAACCAATGTGAACACAACCAAAATAAACCCACCACACCCCCACTCAAAGACCTAAACCCCACACCCACCCCACCACAACACAAAAAACCTACCCCCACCCCCGAAATAATAATAATAATAACTAAACCCTAAAGCTAAATGATAAAAATGTTTTTTATACAGTTAAATCGCGTCTTTTTACAAAGAAAAAATTATAAATAAAAAGTCGCGATTTTTAAGGAAAAAAAATAACGTGTTTTTTAAGTTGTTTTAATAGTTTTGGTTGTGTTCACATTGGTTCCCATGGTTCTCGAAATATATATATATATATATATATATATATATATATATATATATATATATATATATATATATATAGGGAAAGGTTAAAATGAGAACCACCTCCAGTTGTAAGAACCATGAGAACCACTTCAACCAATCAGATTATTACAACAAAAAGGGTATTTAGGTCATTTACTTTATAAATCACTTTCAAATGTCAGTTGTGATCTGTCTCTTTATCTCTCTTCATTTATTCTTTGAAACTCTCTCTCTCTTCATGTCTGATGAAGATTCATCTTCATCTTATGAAATCGTTTTCTTTTAGTCCAAATCAAGTGGTCAACTAAGTTTGAAGAGTAGATAACCATTTTTCAACAGTAGATTGCTACATGGAGTCGGTGGTGGCCGGCGATGGCAGCCGGCGAAGCAACGACACAGCGGCGGCGACAGTAAATGTGGAGTCGGTGGTTGCCGACGATGACGGTAAAGGTGGGGGTACGTCGGAGTTCCGATTCGGTCGACGACGGTAAGACCAACCGATGTAGGCTCCGATTCGGAGCTCCCCCCCTGCTTGATGAAGACCGGTGACCCAGGTCCGGCTCTTCTTGATCTCCTGTCCGACCGACACAGGTCCGGCGACGGGGGTATCTTTCTGGTGGTGGGCCGGCGGCAGCGCCGCCGTGAGCGGCGGAGGCCCTGGTCTCCTCCCGACGAGTTGATGATTTATCTGGTATTTTTTTTGGCCTGTGTTCTTCTTTTTTTATGGGTTTAGTTGATTTTCTGGTGATTTCTTGGCATGTGTTCTTCACATGTGTTCTTGAATGATCTTATTTTTGTGGGTTTATTGGGGGTGTTTCTGTTCTTGATCTTATTTAGTGGGTGTTGATTTCTTGTGGGTTTCTCTCTCTAGGATCTGATGGTTTTTTGAATCTGATGGTTTTTTGATGGGTTTTGTTGGTGATTTTGTAAATGTGTTGGCTGCTGGTGATTTTTGTGAATGTGGTGAATGTTTGATCAGTGATTTCGAATGTGTTTGAATGTTTAGATAGTGAAAAAAAATGTGGGTTTTGATACGATCGATGGGGTGGCGATGATGCAAAAAAAATAAAAAAAGCGTAGATTTTGATGACGATGGCGCGGCAAGGACGGCGGAGGGTAGGGTTTTTGATCCTGCAACCCCACTTTTGCAGCCTCTTGATTATCGGATAATCTGAGCCAAACCCCGTTTTTATTTTCGAGATACCCTTTGGTTTTGATGTTTGTTGGGTTTTTATATTTTTTTTGAGGCGTCGATGATGATAAATCTATCTGAGACACCTACCGAGTAGCGATTTTCTGGATGCGTTCGTTTTGTGTAAAAAACTTTTAGATAAAACGTAAAACGTAAAAAGTTTTACGTAGAACGTAAAACGTTTTACGTAGAAACGAAAAAAGTTTAACGTGAAACGTAAAACGTAAAAAGTTTTTACGTGAAACGTAAAACGTAAAAAGTTTTACGTCAAACGTAAAACGTAAAACTTTTTAACGTAGACCGTAAAACTTTTTAACGTAAAATTAAAAAAAAAAAATTAAACCGTAAACTTTTTTAACGTAAACCGTAAACTTTTTTAACATAAAACGTAAAAACGTGAAGCGTAAAAAGTTTTATGTAAAACGTAAACAGTTTTAACGTAAAACGTAAAAAGTTTTAACGCAAAACGTAAAACGTAAAAAGTAAAAAGTTCTACGTACAACGTAAAAAGTAAAAAGTAAAAACTTATACCGCAAAACGTAAAAAGTTTTACGTAAAACGTAAATTTTTTTTAGTAAAACGTAAATTTTTTTACGTAAAACGTAAAAAAAACGGCGCGTAAAACGTAAAAAAACGTTAACGTAAAAAACTGGGGCGTAAAACGTAAAAAACCGGCGCGAAAAAAAGTAAAAAACGTTAACGAAAAAAAACCGGCGCGTAAAACGTAAAAAAAACGTTAACGTAAAAAACCGGGCCGTAAAACGTAAAAAACCGGCGCGTAAATCGTAAATAACGTTAACGTAAAAAACCGGCGCGTAAAACGTAAAAAAACGTTAACGTAAAAAACTGGCGCGTAAAACGTAAAAAACCGACGCGTAAAACGTAAAAAACCGACGCGTAAAACGTTAAAAATCGGGGCGTAAAACGTAAAAACCGACGCGTTGAAAAAACAAGGCGTGAGAAAGCCGGGCGTAAAAACGGCGCGTCAAAAAACGAGGCGTGAAAAGGCCGGGCGTAAAAACGTTAAACGTAAAAATATGTAAATAAATCTGAATTTGAAAATGTTTAATAAAAAAACTAGGTTTAAAAAATAAAAATCTAATATAATAAAAATCTGAATTAGAAAATGTTTAATAAAAAAAATCAGTTTATAAATAAAAAACAATTAAGTAAAAAATGTAATTAATGAAAAGGACAAAAAAGATAATTAAAAACTAATATATATAAAAAGACAAAACAAAGTAATTTTACTAAAATACCCTTTAACAATAAAATATTAAAGACATAATAAGACAAAAAATACTTAATATTATTTTTTAAGTACTTTTAATCTCATCCATCCATCTCCTTGATCTAAAGGCCAGAAAGTGGTTCTCATGGTTCTTACAACTGGAGGTGGTTCTCATTTTAGCCATCCCCTATATATATATATATATATATATATATGAGATGGTTATCTTGAGAACGCTAAATATTGCGAGAACGAATTAAAAAAACCAATCAAATTCAAAATTTTTAATACAACATTAAATTACAACATTAGCATTTTAGCTTGTGGGGGGTGGGGGGGTTAGGTTTTTTTTTGGGAGGGGGGGTGGGGTGGGGGGTTAGGTTTTTTTTTTTTTTGGGGGGGGGGGGTGTGGGGGGGGTGGGGGTTCGATTTTTTTAGCTATTTTAGGTTGTGTTCACATTGGTTCTCGTGGTTCTCACAATAAAGGTGGTTCTCGCATGAACCTTACCCTGTATATATATATTATAGGGTTAGATTCATTTGAGAACAACTCCATTAATAGTGAACACCAGTGAACTAATCCTAGGCTCCTAGCCCTTGATTATAAATACATAAGTGTAAATCAATGGTTAGGATTTATTCACTCAGTTCACAAATACACTAGTTTTCACTCTATAACCTCACCATATATATATATATATATATAGGAAAAGGATCCGTTAGGACCACCATTTATTGCGAGAACCAATGTGAACACAACAAAAAATACCTAAAAAATCTAAAAAACACACAAATTTTTTTTATTTTTTTTAATATTTTTAATAAAAATCGCCACTTTTCGTCAATTAAAAAAATTAATTTTTTTTCTTTTTTAAAACTAAAACTAGCAATTTTTATTAAAACAATATTAAAAAAAAAATTGTGTGTTCTTTAGATTTTTTTTTAAGTTTTATGGGCTTTAGCTTTATGGTTTAGTTTTTAACATTTAGGGTTGGGGGGGTGGATTAGGTTTTTGGGGGGGTTTAGTTTTTAGCATTTAGCTTGAGAGGGGTGGGGGGAATAGTTTTTTTTTTTTTTTTTTGGGGGGGGGGGGGGTTGGGGGTTAGGTTTTTTTAGTTTTTGGGTGGTGTAGTGGGTTTATTTTATTGTGTTCGCATTGCTTCTCGCAATAAATGTGGTTCTCGCATGAACCCTACCCTATATATATATATATATATATATATATAGGGCCAGGATCATTTCAGAACCATAAATATTTACAGAACTCGCAGAACTCCTAATAAACAAGCTTTTTATTTATACATTTTTATGTTTAGGACAATTTTATCATTTATTATGTGTATTTTTACGATTACATACATACTAAGAGTCATTTTAACATTTTTATATGTAATTTTATAATTACACGTATGTAAACTAGGTTTTTTACATATATGTAATTAGTTATGACACATATATATAATTTGGCAATTAAACATATGTAAACGACTTTTAACATGCATGTAATCAAAGAAATACAGATAATATATGATAAAAAGATCCTAAATACAAAAACTTATATATAAAATGATTGTTTATTAGAAGTTCTGTAAGTTCTGCAATTATTTAGAGTTCTGAAATGATCCTAACCCTATATATATATACATATATATATATATACATATATATAGTGTGAGGTTCATTGGGGAACACTAAAAAAGTGGGGAACAGTGGGGAACCGACTCAAACGAACTCTGATTGGACTCATTCCAGCGGCGTTGGAACCGGCTCGTCGAACCCTAACTAGGATCTCTTAACCCTAAACCCTAAATCATAACCCCTAAACCCTAAATATATTAGGGTTTGACTTTTAGGGTTTAGCTTTAGGGTTTAACTTTAGGGTTTAGATTTAGGGTTTAGGGTTTAGGGTTTAGCTTTAGGGTTTAGGGTTTAGCTTTAGGGCTTTAGCGTTTAGCTTTAGCGTTTAGCCTTTAGGGTTTAGCTTTTAGGGTTTATAGTTTAGATTTTGCGGTTTAGCTTAGATTTTAACCTAATTTTTTAGCTTTAGGGTTTAGAGTTTAGGAGTTAGGATTTAGGGTTAAACCCTAAATCTAAACCCTAAAGTTAAACCCTAAATCTAAACCCTAAAGTTAAACCCTAAAGCTAATTTCTTCGACGAGCCGGTTTTAACGTCTAAATCTAAACCCTAAAGTTAAACCCTAAAGCTAATTTTAACGAACTCCAACCCCACCACCACCCAAAAACCTAAACACCCACCCATCCCCACCCCACCCCACCACAACCCAAAACACACCCTCCCCCACCTAAAAAAAAAAAAAAACTCTACCTCATCAACCCCCCCCCCCCCCCCCCGCGTTAAAGAAAACTAAAACCCCCACCCCAAAAAACCTAAACCCCCAACCCACCCAAGCTAAATGCTAAAAACTAAACCCTAAAGCTAAACCTGTCACAACCTCAAATTCCACATCTGGAGTTTTACCGCGAGGCGTATGACTTACCAAGATCTAGCCACTAATCATGTTGAACAAAACATTTAAGATTTTAAAGCATCACTAGCAACATGATTAGCGATAAAGTTTTAATTTTCCAAAACACTTTTATGTTGCAGCGGAAATAAGTAAAAATCCCAACAAGAATTTAAAAACCACAAGTTCAATAAATGTTTGAAACATAAAGTTTTAACGAGCCACACCACTCCAGCAAATGCAACGTTCGTCCACAGCTGTACCTACTGACCTACAATGCATGTAACTATATGTCAACAATAAAGTTGGCGAATTCACAAATTTTAGTTTAGCAAAAAGTAAAGTTCACAATTATTTTTGGTTTATTTATGACTTGGGTAGCTAACCCTCATCACATGACTAAACTGTGTACCGAATGCCGACGTTTCGTTTGCGCCCTCATTAATGTCTATCAACATTAATGTAAAGTGAAGGTTAAAAGTTCACGCCCGGCCAACATCATGGTGTGAGGTTTGTCAAACCTAGTAGCGCTATTAACTAATACCTCGCGTATGCCCACCCGACAATCTAATCGGAAAAAATGTTGGGACTTTCATGATATATTTTTTCGTTTAGTCTAAGTGTACTGCTCCACCTCCACAGGATAGTATGTTTCAGTGGTTCCAACAAGGAACGTGCGCGTATCCCCAACCAGGGCTACCGTAAAAAAAGTGTTATTCCAAACTAGGAACACATGCTTTTGGAAAAAGGTTGTGAACTCACATTACTTTCCTCGATAGTAAAGGTGAAAGGTAATCAGGAATGATCAATCTCTTCCTGATATGTTTATCGTTTCAGTTAATTTAATTTATGAATTCCTACACGTAGTCTAACACATAGCCACAAAATCACGTTGTCATACAATTACTCGTTTAGGTAAGTTAGTGCATGTGATCATATTATTCCATAAAACGTATTCACTGACACCTACTAATGTTTCTAATAACATTCAACACCTTTCGATAACATGTATGCATATTCAACACAATTTCAATCACTTTTAGCAAATTACAATTTCATGTCAAATTTTAGGCAGTTTTTAGAAATTTATTTAAACAAATTCAGAAAATTATGATATTTCAACACAATAATTATTTAGTCCCCGAATACTAGTGTATTTTTCTCATGACATGAATATTTACAGAAAAATCACTAAAAATCATTCTTTACACCTAGGTCTGATTTATAACCTTCTGATGACAGTTTACGCCAAAAGTCATTTAAAAATCCTCGTAAACTCTTTTAATGAAATTCAAGTGGAAGATTTTCTATACCTCCTGGAATTATCTACAGTAAAATTTTAGGTGATAACTTAATGTGTTATGACATTCGTAACGGGCTGCAAATTCTGACAGAAAATGCAGACCGAACCTTTGACACGAAATAAATCTTTTAAAATACTAAACGGAGTCGAAAAAATGCGATTCCAGTGGGTTTTGAAAGGTATTTCCTGAAAGTACGTCGTGGACTCAAGAAACAACACTTTTTATTAAGTTTTGACCCAGTTACAGCCGATTAAAGTTAGGTGTAACTTTCTGGACAGAATTTTTGTTACCCGGTCCCAAAACAACTTTTATGATTTAAATCACCTCCCAAGCAACCAAGAATGATAACTAAACATCATCTATAGCAGGTTGTTATAGTTAAACATCTTCTACTTCATCACAAATCAACAAGGTTCAACCCGAGTCATGCAAGATTTAAACCCTAATAGTTCATACAACCATCTAACCGATCAAACCACCCAACCAACATGACCCCTAGTAAACCTAATCCATTAACATCATCACATGCATAAAGAACATTAAACAACACAGAAAATGCATCCTAGATAACATAATATCATCAAGCATGAACAATAAAAATTAACACAAAACACAAGATCTAGAAACCTAGCGAGGGGGGGGGGGGATTTGATTAACCTTGAAAACGAGATCACTTGAAATCATTGGGCTCCGGATTGCGTCGCCAATAGAGAGAGAGTAGGATCGCAGGTATTAAAGGGTTTGAGGGTTTGGGAAATCTTATTAAAAAAATCCTCATGCATGTTACGTAACAAATTAAAAGGGGTAGTGGTTGGGGCGATTTGGGATTTCTTGATTGGGCTGCAATCATAGGAGTGTGGGTGTTTTGGGCGGTAAACAAAGGAGTGTGGGTAATGGGTGGCGGTTTGGGTTAGTTTACTTGGGCTGCACATAGTTTGTTCCACGTGGGGTTTGGGCTTGAGTTTATACAGGTGGGGTGTGGGTTTCGTGTAGGAGATGTTTCGGGTTTGGCTTCACGTGGGTTAGCTGGCACGAAAGAGTGTTTCGGGTTTAGATAATTTATAGATATATATATGGCTCGGTTCAAATGAGAACCACCACGAGTTGTGAGAACCGTGAGAACTTTTTCTTCCCACGCGAGTTGGGCTAATTTTTTTTGCACAAACGTAGATGAAAATACTATAAACACATCTGTAAAATAAAGTAAAAAAAAATGTCGAGTCGGTAGTTTTGACTGATACAAGTTTTTTTACGCATTGATGTAAATTTTGTACGAAGATAAATATTTTTTTACGTCTCATGTAATGTGGGTATGCGGCATTTTAATTTTTTTTTTTTTGCTGAAACAAGTGATTTTTTTTTACTTTTGAGAAAAAAATTTTCAGAAAAACCTTTTGGATAGCCTAGTTCTCACGATTCTCACAACTCAAGGTGGTTCTCATTTTAACCCATCCCTATATATATACACACACATACATACATATTCACATTTTAGAGGGCTAAGTTTAAATCATACATTGTAACACTTTGTAAAAATAAAGCGTATACGAAACATAAGTAAAAAAACAAAAGAAAGCGAGTGGTTTTTACCTTGGGAATACGGGTTGTCACAAAACCCCTAAACTATATGTTAAAAAAGTTTTTTTAACAGTTAAATCGTGAATTTTTACAAAAAAATATAAATAATATGTTGCGATTTTTAACGAAAAGTTTTTAAAAAAAATGTGTTTTTAAGTAGTTTTCGTTGTGTTTGTGACAATTGGCACAAAACCGGTAATTTCCGTACTATTTTAATAATTATTTATTTCATGCATTTATGTGTTTACACGTCAACATTATGTGTTTACTTGTTATGCAATTGAATTCATGCATGTTTCATATATATATTGTCACATTATACAATACTTTAAGCGTTGCGTCGAAATGATTAGTAAGCTCACGGGTTAGACAAGCTGCGTCAGCACAGCTTCAGAATACAGTTGAACAATAGATTTAGGACTTAGATGAAGGCCCAACATAAAAAATACATTAAAACCTAAGTGAGTGAACAAAGGTTAACATAAACACTTTCCGGAAGCTAAAACAAGCACTAAAAACTACCCGAAACGCACTTTAAATGCAGAATTCTGCAGAATTCAGCAAAAATCAGCATTTAAACATCAATATAACATGCAGAATTACGATTTAAATATCCAGAATAACTTGTAAAGTGTCGGGAATGAAAACTGTCACAAAAGGTACTTCATACCTTGTAAAATTCACAATTTAGCACTTTAACGAACCAATAACCGAACGATTAACCAGACACTACCCAAAACACCAAAAATTGACAAGAAGCATAATTTTTATGTTTTAAAGCTAGTTATGATGATAAAACACCTTAAATATCTTAAAAACACTTAAACACTTAAACACTTATAACATTACAGTTAACACTTCAACTTACATCTTTAACCCCTAGACTTCCAAAAATTTACATTTAACCCCAACTCTCTTCCAACCGGCCCCAAGTGGCCCCCCCAACAATTCCCCATTAAAATAATCCAAATGTGTTCTAGATATGGGACATGAAGACCTTTGGACATTGTTATGTTGGATGAATATAAACTTAACCCACAAGTTCACTTCTCATTATCATCATTCAAATTCTCACACCATCTTCCTCTCACCCTCACCCTCTCCTCTACTCTCGGCCACACCCACACTCACTACCACCACCATTTTCTTGCAACTTTCAAGCTATTCTAAGGGTGTCATAAGGTGCATGAAGGTGATCTAAGAAGGCTTGAAGCAAAAGAAGTGGAATGACCTTCACTAGGAGCTTTTATCCACTCCATCTTCATCATTCTTCTTCTTCTTGTTTTCTTTGCCACTTCCCTAGCCACAAGAGCTAGTGGTAAGTCTCTTACACTCATTTTCACTTCATATTTATGCTATGTACAAGTTACATAATCTAATAAACCAAACTTTCAAAGATGAAAACAAGAAAATCTAACATAATCATGATGAAAACAAGTTGTTATGAAGTTGTTTGATGTATGATATGAAGTTGTGAACATTGATCTTGTATTTTTAGTTAGATCCATCATGTGTAAGCTTGTTAGAAGCTTAGATCTAACAAGATTAAGCATGGATCTTGAAAGATCCATGATGAAACTTGATGATGAACTTGAATATCTACAAAATAAGTATAAATATGGTTTAAAAATATGTTTCTCATGGTCTTAGAACCATAAAACTTGTGGATGATTTATTTGGTAAAATAAAGTTTCATAAAAGTTTGTTAAAATTTAACAAGAGCACTTATTTTTGGAAGATTCAAGTATGTAAAGTGTAGATCTAAAAGACTACATATTTTTAACAAAAATCAAGTTCATCATAAGGTTTAGCATGATGATTTTAGTGTATGTTACTTGTGAAATTGTTGAAGATTAAATTTTTGGTGATGAAAATAAAATAAACACATGTTTTGAAAACATGGGAAACCTCCATTTTTAGGGGAAACTATGTCAAAATTTTTAGAAAAATATGGGTTTTTGTGACAACTGTGTTCAATAATCGATGTACAATGTAAAACAATGATGATTATTAATAAAACAATGTGATTTGGTGTTATTATATGTGTTTTGGTGTTTTTATGTGTGTATTTGTGTTTGGTGATTTTTCAATTTGATTCGATTCCGATTTCAAGCTTTAAATCACTTTCTGGAAGGTTATACGCGCACTGATACGTAAATATAACCAGTTTAATGAAACGAACACTCCGGAATAGTGAAATAGGCTTAACATACCTTAAATAACCTCCACATAACTTAGAAATAAGTTTTGGATGGTTTGGTGTGTTGAAATCAAGTTTGTTCGATCGCAGGGACTTTTTGTGTCAAACTGCGAAACTATACCGATTTGTATAGTAACGAACATTCTGGAACTTGATCATAAGTTAAACATACCCTAAATATCCTTTACATAGCTTAGAAATAGGCTTTGAGGGGTTCGGTATGCTAAAATAAACTTATTTGATCAATAGGGACTAAAAGCGTCAAAAAGTGCATAGGTTTGCATTTTCGCGCATATCTTACGTTCTGAATATATCCGGACATCCAAAAATTTTTGTAAGCATTAAAATATTTTATTTTAGTGTTTGGCATAAGAAAATTTCATTCGTCGCTTAATTTGGATCGTTTTTGCGTTCGTTACGACTCCCGTCGTAATTAACCAAACAACGCGACCGTACGACCAAACGAACCGACATCCGAGATATTTTTGAGCACGTTTTGAGTTCCCTATACTTTAACTTCATTTTAGAGCCTTGAAATGAGGTTAACGGGGCTTAAACGTGCCAAAAATGAGCCGAAATGCAAGATTTTGAAGTGCAGGGACCAAATTGCAAATTCTGGAAACTCAGCCCACACGGGCCACGTAAGACTTGCTTGTCTTTTACGCAGGCCGCCTGAGACACCCAGATCAGCAAAACTGATTTTCCTACTGTTAATAGCTGTTGCACCTGATTTTTCCACTTGCAAATGGTTTTTGCAACACCATGGGCTCATTCTAGGGGCTCTAATGGTTTTGGAAAACAAGGGGCCCAAGTGGAGGGCCTAGATCGAAGCTCGTTTCCCGATAAACGATCCTAACGGTTCTAGATTTTCTATAAATACCCATCCTCACTTCACTTGAAAACCCACATTGATCTGATTTTGGCTCTCTAAGTTGAAGTTTATGCTTCATACCTGAGAGTAAATCAGATCAAAGCTTGCGGGGACCCTTTGTAAGTATTCCTTCGTTCTTTGCATTCGTTTTTATCGTAAAAGTCAAGCTGCGTTTGACTTTCTGCATTAACCAGTTTATGGTCAATGCGAAGTTCGTTTGAACTTCATAACGTGAGCGTAATCACGATGGTTATAGTCCCTAGTGACTATACCTACTGATTACCATGTTATCTAGGCTCAGTGACGGGTCGTAGTTTCGGCCAAAACGCGTTTTCTCGCGTATTTTGTAACCAAACTACTTTTAGGTATCAAAACCGTTTGTTTTGATACCAAACCTGTTTTCTAACTTAACTAAACATGCTTTAGCGTGTTTAGCTCGTCACTTTTTACTTTAGTGCTTGTGTAGGGTCGTAAGTCAAGCGGACTAAACACCCGCTTAGAATTTCGAACACGACCCGTTTGGTCGATCTTTAGGATCCGACCAAACATGGTTAGTGACCATAGTTTCATAGAGAATAACCTTCCGAGGTTATACCTTATGATCACTTAGGTTTAAGTAGTTGTATGATAGGTAGTTTATATGCCTTAGGTAAATTACCAAAATGCCCTTTTCATGCGTAATTGGTAATTAAGCATATGTAACCTAAACTTTTGTCACGCAACTGATTATGTAACATATTTAAACATGTTTTGGCATATAATACTTGTCATAGGACTAGTTAGACGTCTCAAACGCGCTTTGCGCGCACGACGTGTTAAAGTAGCGTAAGCTACCTTAATGGGTCGCGATGGGTCGAAAGCACTTAGGTTAGGTTCCGATCTAGAATGTAGACTTTGTTAAACCATATCACATGAGTTCCAACACTCATTTGGTTTACAAGACCTCATTCTATCCGATCTTTCGATTGAGGTGTCAATTGTTTGACTAGTGATTCGATTACTAGGTGCTGCTTGATTTCACTGGTTTACTTGAGTTTGTTGAAGTTCTATTGATTGAGGATACTTTGCACTACATGTGAGTACATAGTTCCCCTCTTTTACTGTTTTCAATTGTTTTGGGGTGATTCATATGTACAAAAATGATTTCAAGGTTTAAACGATGATTTCAAAAACGATTAAAACGATTTATACGAAACTAATAACGATTTCAATAATGTGAACAAACTTGTTGGTTGTAGTTACATAACGAATGACATTCATTAATTTTGGCCGAACCGACCAGTATTAGGTTATGGTACCATAGGATCTGACAAATCCCGTTATTGCACTGCACCCATGGTTATGTGTGGGGGTTGTGGGTAACGACTGAATCTGTGATTGTTAACTTACCCTTTGGTGGTTTGTTAATGCGAGAAGCGAGAAACGAGGTAGTCGAGTCACGAAGGTTTGAATGTTATTAGCGAGACGAACATAAATAGTTTTCACAATTAAAACGAGGATGATTTAAACGATTTAAACGAGTTAACGTTTTGGAAACGATTTGGAAACGATTTGAACAAGTTAAACGAATTGGATAAACGATTGGTTTTTGGTTAAGTGTTTAGATAACGGGACGAGTGTAATGTGGTGAAAGCATGGTAGATACGCCGCTGGTACTTCTTATATATAAGTGTTTTCAACATATTACATACCGTGGCGTTATTTAGTTCACTTGGGTAAACGATTTTGAAATGATGTCACACAACGATGTTTTCTAAAAGATATAAACCATACGAGTTTTATTAACGAGTTTTTACGAGATGTTTTACAAAGTGGTTTTCTAAAACAAATGTTTTTGGGTTAAGAATCATGGCTACGAGATTTTATGAACTATAACCAACTTGATTTGAGTTGGTTAGCTATGTTGCAATACACTTTTCAAAACGAGGTTTGTATTTTGACTCTTGTAGTCTAATAAAGTACCACAACATGTAAACGAAGCCATGATTCCGATACTCTTATAAAACCTATGTACTCGCCAACATTTCTTTGCTGACTTTGTTTTTACATATGTTTCAGGTGTTGTTGCTTGATTGATTTCTAGGATGCATGCGTCACATAGGATCTGGACAAGGCCTTAGTGACATAATAATAATGAAAGACGATGTGTACTTGGTTGTTGCGTGTTAAGACAATGTAAATGTTTAATATTATCAATAAAATGAAACTCTATTTGTATCCATGGTTATGAAACGATAATTCTGTTACAACACTGCTCTTCAGGGATATCTGAAATAGACTTACCCTTGCCTTTATCCCGAACTCTTCAGGGAAAACTTACCCTTGCCTTTATCTGCTATAACATGTGCCAAGAAGGCCACATAGTTCTTTCGCAGATACTTCCGAGCTTTAAAACAAGACATGAGCTTGAGACCACCAGACGGTTTCTCACCTTGAACCTGTAGGATCTCGCCTGTCGAAAGCGGCACACGAACGATCTTCTCGAAACAAACTACTTCTGCGTGATGCTTGGATAACCAATCCATACCCACAATAACGTCGAAGCTTCCAAGTTGCATAGGCGTGAGGTTAATAGGAAAAAGATGGTCGTTAAGGTTCAACTGGCAGTTGCGTAGAACAGAATCAAGAACAATGGGTGCACCACTAGCAACTTCTACTGTCAAGGGTTTTCCTAGTTTCGTTCTAGACACGCGAAGCATTGGCTCAAAAGACAATGACACAAAACTCTTATCGGCACCCGAATCAAAGAGAATAGATGCAGGCTGATTATTAATAAAGAACGTACCGTTCACCACTTCATTGTCTGCTTGTGCCTCTTGAGCATTCATGTTGAAGACTCGCCCTCGAGCCTGAGCCTGATTCTGGTTTGGATTCTGATTCTGGTTAGCCAGCCTTGGGCACCGGTTTCTGTAATGGGTCAGATCCCCACAGTTATAACAAGCACCTGGTGGGTAGTGTGGTCGTGCAGCTTGACCCTGTTGCTGAGCAGGAGGCTGAGCAACTTGTTGAGCCGGGTTCTGAACTGCCTGGTTCTGAGCAAACCGACAAACATCGGCAAGATGACCTAACTTCCCACAGTTAGTACAGAAACGGCACGGATGATGCGGCTGATGGTGACTGTTGCATCTATTGCACAAAGGTGCATTCCCTGAATAGGGCTTCTTCGCTGGAGGCTCTGCGGGTTGGTTGGGAGCTGCCTGGTTAGCTTGGGCAGTGATAGCATAGTTTCGGGAAGCCTTACGCTTCCTTGACCTTTTCGAAGAACCAGAATCCTTTCCATTCTTGTTTTGACCTTTCTTGCTATCTTCCTTGTCAGACGACTGTTTCTTGCCCTTGTCACCCTTCCTGTGTAACTTATTCTTCCTAATCTGTGACTCAGTCAATGTCGCTGCTAACTCGATAGCCTGACGGAGTGTGGCAGGGTTACTACCAGTAATGATGTCTTGCACTGAGTCAGGTAGGCCGTCGATGTACCTTTCGATAGCCTTGTCGAGTGGGGTAACCATTGTTGGGCAAAGCAGACTCAACTCCTCAAATCTATCGGTATATGCCCTGTGCTCGCCACTGTCTTGTTTCAAGTCATCGAACTCTCTCTCCAAAGCTCGCTGTTCATGACGAGGACAGAACTCCCTCATCATAAGGGCCCTGAGTTCAACCCATGTCTGTGCTAGAGCAACTTCTGCACCACGGTCTCTCATTACCCCATTCCACCATGTAAGAGCCCTCTTCTGAAACACACTTGAAGAAAACACGACCTTGAGATTGTCAGGACACTGCACGTGGCGAAAAGTATTCTCAATGCTCTCGAACCATTGAAGAAGCCCAGTCGCTCCTTCAGAACCACTAAACTTGAGTGGTTTAGCCGAGTTAAAATCCTTGTATTTGCATGGAGCATTGTTGTTGTTGTTGGCTTGGTGCCATTGAGCAAAGAGAATTGGGAATTGAGCAGCCATCTGCTGCGCAATAATTTCTGCCAGTTCGGCAGTTGCTATCTGGTTTTCGCGTCGAGGAGGCATTCTAAAAGAGGAAACATGAAAGGAAACGAGTGAGATGTTTGGGTGAAAAGAATGAGATGATGCAAAAATTGATAATGGCAAAGATGGTGGTCATTCGTCCGTATCGCAAAGCAAACAAGCGACACACAGTGACTAATCAAAGTAAATGGGTCAAAAATAATGTATCGCGAAGACATGCTCGCCTATAAGTGAACACTCACCCCAAGAGTTCCCAGGTAAGAGTGGCTGGTCCGATTATGTGGATTTGTACGAACACTCTAGCCTTAGACAGAAAACCCAGGGTACAGGCATTCACTCTTCCAGTTTGCACATGTTCACACTATTTAAAACCCAAAACCTTGAAGGTATTTTTGAAAATTCAAAGGGGTTCAAAACCTTATAACAGAGGGTTCAAAACCTTGTAATAAATCATTCAAAAACAGAAGATTGTTTTTCAAAAATCATTTCGGAAAAATTTGGTTTTTGTTTTGATAATCACCTAAGGATAAGTGATGTGCATGTTTTAAGATCTAAACACAAGATAACTTGTGTTGGGGTCCTAGAAAGGTTATAGTATAGGTCAAAGCATTACTAATAACCTAATTCCCTATAACCATTGGCTCTGATACCAACTCTTCTGTCACACCCCGACCACGTATAACATACAAAACGTGGCGGAAAACGTCGGGGAGTGTTGTAACAGAATTATTGTTTCACAACCATGGCATACAAAGTTATATTTTATTTATTAAACAAGAGTGTTACATTGTCTTAAACAGAAAACAAATAGTTCATAACATAATTAAACTAGTATATCTTCATTTTTATTCTCTAAGGCACAGGTCCGCCCTAGTGTCATGATCATCATCCTACGCAATAGCTCCTGAAAACACATGTGAAAATAGGTACGTCAGCATAAAAATGCCTGTGAGATACATAGGATTTGTGAAAAGAGGATTCATGACTTATGAGTTTAGAAAAAGATGTTTAACAAAAGCCAGTCATGAACCTTGTAAATTGTTTTGTTTTGTAAATCATTCAAAAAGTGATGATATGTATAGATAAGAGAATAATGTAAGGTTAAATGAATAACCAAGTAAAACGAGTTTGTATAAGATAAGTCGTTTTGTAATTCAATGTCTTGTGAAAATAAGTTGTTTATGTAAAACCTAATATGTCAAATATTGAAATGATTTAAGTAACGCTATGATGTGTGCAAAACGAACTATAAAATATCAACTAAATTAGACTCTCTAAACTAGACACAAAAGCTTTAAATTTATAACTAAGACCTCTAAACCTAAACCACACAATCGGCAAGTGTACCGATCAATGTAATATAACCTAGCAAGTCCGAGTATCGAACCCAAAGACTCTATGTATTACGTAAACTAGACTCTGACAAGACAATGACGGACACAACTAACTTGTTTATTTGTTGGGGGGGGGGGGTTACTGAAAACTAAGGAAATCTATGTTAACTACTAAAACTAAAGAAATTAGAATTAAGACACGAACAAAGAACGAAGTTTGTATTCAGATGAGATTAAAGACTACCTAGACTCGAATCCAGTTTAACTAGGAATGGACTTCTAATGGTATTAAAGTTGTATGGAGCCGGGATCGTAAGATACTAAACCTTAAGGTATTTCAATGCTAAGACTTCCCGACCCTTCTCAGGAAGAAACCTAGGAAACCCTACAAGGCTGTTATGATTACCGACTGTTAGACTTCCTCTCAGTCCTCTAACGATTCTAAAAGTGCCCTAATATGACTATCTACCTCTCAGCGCGATAATCTAAGGCAATTCTAGGTTCTAACTTGGTTTACTAGACACAGATGCAAGTAGGGAACTAAGATCGACTTCTCTCAAAACCTATCTTAGATATATATTGCACAGCGACCTAATAACTAACTCGAGCCTCTCAGCGACAAGTTAAGCAGAACACTTGATTTTATTAAACTACCGAATGTTACTTCTAAGGTTACTTACATGATTTTCACCCTAAAGGATCAAAGGTTTATTATGTGATATAGACACTCACCAAAACCTAAAACCCTAGCTCGATTCTATTCCGTGATAAAGACCGTCACCAAGATTCAAGCGAAGCAATAAACAGTAGTAAAACAATCGTCAAGCATGCATGTACACCAAATCAGAAATCCTAAAACACTTTACTTTCAGAAATCAATCCATACACAAACAATAAAAACCATTAAAAATCCAAACTTTAATCAAACATTCATCTCGTCTAGGTAGTTATAAAAGTTTAGCCAAGCATCTTAAATTGTGAAAACAACGCAAAGATATCTAACAAAGAATTCATCATGACAAGTATCAAACAAGTAATCGACAAACAAGGGATTGGAAAACCCGATTGATCTTTCGATTCTTCGTCTCTGACTTGTACCGATGATTCCCGTGCTTCAAGATCTCCGATTGCTCCAAAAGAATGCTCCAAACTTGCTCTCAAAGTCTCCCAATTCGTAACTAGGGTTTCCAATGATGATAATTATGATTTATTAATTCCAAAACCTAAATCTCGATGCTGTACACGATCTGGGCGCGTAAAACAACCTCTCGCGGCCCGCTTGGAAGTTAAGGGTAAGTTGACGCGGGCCGCGCGCGTATGATCATCCGGCAATTCTTGTTTCATGGTCGCGTAGCGCGACTGGAGAACCTTTTATGCTCGCGCTACGCGAGTGCGTGTTTTTTCACAGAATGTTCACTCCAAAATTCAGCTCTAACATCCCAAAACTCCTCAAAATAATTCTAACTCTTTGGGACTCATTCCAGGATGCAATGTTTCAGGACTTTAGCTCGTTTCCACTCAATTTTCAGCCAATTATCGTATCAAGACCTGGAAAACCGAACTTTGATTAATAGTACGTAATTCTAAATAAAACTAAACTAAAAATAACAAAAGAACGTACAAACTATACACGATAAAAGTATGTATTTTGCAATACATCAAATATCCCCACACTTACACTTTTTTCGTCCCCGAAAAAGAATTGTGCAACGGAATCAGAGACAAATCATCACTTGGATTAAAAACTATTTATATCTTATTAAAACCAAGACTTGCGTTAGCTGCGATTGCGAATATACTGATCCTTTTAAACCCGAATCTAATCCTAAGCCCTTATCATATGAATTTAATTTAGGTGCGGTCAATCCACCTAGGGTCTCACACTAGAATCTACGGTCCATCTACTCCCACCTCAAGCTTATAGGACAAAAAGAACGATCACTGGATCAATTCCTAACCGTTTTATATCAAAACCAAGAGAGTAAACAATCAAATTTTCTCTTTTCTTTTTTTTTCTTTTGCTTTTTCTCTCTTTTTTTCTTTTTTCATTTTTTTTTTCATTCGAATTCGTGAGACTAGACGATGCTTTCCCTAACCCAGCGGTATTCCGACTGTAGAGTCGCTATCCCCAATCACAGATTACATAGGTTTCGGTACTTTTATTCGGCAAATCGATTTCACACATCCCAGAGGCAAACCGGCTGTAGAGTCGCTATCCCCAACTCGGAATACGTAGGCCTGTGTTACTTTCATTTAGTTTCTAGCTCACTTTTATTCTATTTTTTTTTCTATTTTTTTTTCTCGCATGATCACAAACTCAAACAGTTTTAACTTATAACGGTGCCCCTTATACTCTTATCGGCAGTTTTGATTTCCCATATTTCCCAGGCGAAAACCCACTAGCAGACTGACAATTTAAGGTATATTAGCTCAAAGGGACTTAAAACCAAACCCGGGCCTATCCACATATCCCAAACTAGACGCAAGCTCGATTTATTATAATCTCATATTATTATTATTCAATCCAAGCAACAAAACATCTTTTCTATCATTTTCCGCTTTATTTTGCAAACTTCTCATATCGAAAGACATTTTCTAATTTTTCAATTTTTTTTTGGATTTTTCAAATTTTTTAATTTTTTTTTTTTTTTTTGTGTTTTTTTCATTTATGACTCAAATATTTACAAGTATCCCATCCCCACACTTAGAGATTGCATTGTCCCTAATGCAAGAACGATAATACGACTCAACAACTACCTACGAAAAGAAACTGCGAACGAAATAAAAATACAACAACAACAAAAAGGGAAACGACTTAGCTGGTTAGGACAAAAGTCAGTCAGCTGTACGAATCTTGAATCCCTCGAACGATCGTATAGCATTTCATTCGCGATCGTTAACTAGTCTGCTCGGGTTTATCAATATAGCAAATCCGAAATCATCCGAATGGCAATTGAGTACGGATGGTACAATCCAAACCTGCATAATCAAAACAAAACAAAACCCAACGCAGTATCGACTCTAAAAACGACTCAAAAACTACTAATTTAGACTCATGGTACAAAATAAAAGACTCAAAATACATACTCTACAAATTAATATCAACTTCTCACAAACTTACGGAGGATCATGGAAATGCAGCTCACCTCCAAAAACAAACTCACGGGCCGCAGCACCATTATACCTATTATTGCCCAAATCCCCCCAAGCACTCTTATCTTTCTCACAATCTCTCAACTCCTCATCTAGCGTTTTGAATCTAAATTCTCCAAATCGAGCTCTATCCCCACACTGAGCTTTGCTCAGTGTCTCTATCTTAGATTCTAAACATACCACTCTCTTCTCTAATTCCTCTAATTTCCTAGCTGGTGGATCCCCACACTTGAGTTCTATTACTTTCTCTAAACTCGGATCCCTCACATCCTTCTCCTCATCTCTCTTATCATTCTCACACTCTCCCACTAACGAAACCGAATGCACTCTATCTCTAGAATTCATGACGTTAAACACTACCGCTTCCTCGCCCGCTCTAAGTGTGATAGTGCCTAAAGAGACATCTATTAAAGCTTTAGCGGTGTTTAAAAATGGGCGACCTAAAATTAGCGGTATGTTTTCATCGGCTTCCATGTCTAGAACAACGAAATCGGCCGGGAAAACAAACTTATCTACCTTAACCAACAAATTCTCAACTATACCCCTAGGGTACTTAACAGACCGATCGGCTAAAGATAGTGTCATTCGGGTAGGTGCAAGCTCTCCTAGGTCTAGCTTCTCATAAAGAGAAAAGGGCATCAAATTAATGCTAGCACCTAGGTCGGCTAAGGCTCTAGTGTTTGTATTACTACCGAATAGACACGGAATAGTGAAAATACCCGGATCGGTAAGCTTTTCAGGAAGCTTATTTGAAACAACGGCTGAACACCCTCCATGCAATGGGACATTCGACAACTCACCTAATTTCTCCTTATTCCTAAGAAGGTCCTTCAAAAATTTTGCATACTTAGGCATGGACTGGAGTGCCTCTATAAACGGAAGATTAATCTTCAATTGCTTGAAGATATCTAAAAATTGTCCGTATTCCTTCGAATATTTTTGATTCCTAAGACGGGAAGGAAACGGAGCATATGCATGATTCACATAAGGTGAAGGTCTAACATCTACGGGCTTTTTCTCAACTCTCTTCTCACCCTGAGACTCACCGGGCTGTGCGGTACTTGCTGGGCTTAGCCTCTTTTGCACTTTGCCAGGAACCTCCATCTCTATCACTTCATCTATCACATCACCATCCTCATCAACCTCTCTTTCCTCTACAACTCTCGGGTCTCCTACGATCTTACCACTACGAGTAGTAATGGCATTTACTTGGGCATTAGGGTTTTGTTGGGTATTACCCGCAAATTTACCGGGTAATCTCTCCTCTAACTTTCTAGCCATATCACCTACAACCCTAGAAAGGTCTTGGACTGCAGCTTGGTGATTCTTAAGCATGAGGTCATGTTCACTAAGTTTCTTTTGGGTACTTTGATCTCTAGCAACCAGCTGACTCATCATGGACTCCATTCTTTCCATGCTACCCCCTAAATCAAAACTCGAATCCTGACCTGTTTGACCTTGGCTACTCGACCCCCCATTCTGAACCTGCCCGTTCGAACTTCCATTAAAAAGTGAACCTAGACCCCTATTTGGATTTTGAGCTATTTGCAAACTAGGAGGTCCACTTGAGCGAAAATTGCTATTATTATTAAAATTATTATTAGAACGCCAACCCGAACCAACATTATTACCAAACCCACTAGACTGGCTTCTACCAACACCTCCTCCTACGAAATCAACTTGCTCCTCACCGACTAACAAAGGACACGCACTAGTACCGTGACCGCCTCGACACAACTCACACTTATCTATCTTAGCCTGAATTTCCTTAAGTTGCCTATCCATATTTTCCAAAACAGAGGCCAAACTAGGATCCATAGTGACATGGTTCACCCCTCGGACGGGTGCACTAGTAGTGGTATTTGAATTACCACTTTGATACCTCTGATCGGATCTTGATTGGGATTGAGACTGAGCAAATGCCTCAAAACGCTCTAGACACTCAGGAACTGTAAGTATACCCATCATATGCCCCCCCCGCGTTCGTATCGAACCTATCTCTAGTCTCTTGGGTAAGACCGTTATAAAATTTCTCACATAAGGCCCAATCGGAAAGACCGTGCTGGGAGCAACGAGCACAAAGGGTTTGGAAACGCTCCCAAGCAAGGTAGTAGGGCTCGTCGGGCCCCATGCGGAAGGAATGGATCTCGTCTCTAAGCCGTGAAGCTTTAGCGGGCGGGAAATACTTATTCAAAAAGGCTTGACGAAGCCCCGCCCAAGTGGTAAAAGTACCGGTTGGCTGTGAGTCCAACCAAGTAGCCGCACGACCGGCTAAAGAAAATGGGAAAAGCTGTAGGTAAGTGGCATCGTTGGGTGCACCGCTAAGGCTAAAAGTAGCTAACATCCTAGAGAAACGGTTAATGTGGGCCGGGGCGTCCTCATCGTCTCGGCCATGGAATTGGATACTATTAGTGATGGCCTGCATGGCATACGATGGGATTTGCCATGAATTTTCATTAACTATGGGTGGGACGGTGATGGGTGAAGCTAGGCCGGTGAAATTCTGAGTGGCCTGCTGATGAACGGTTTGCCTAGGGTTAGCCATGTGTTCTAAGTTTTCTAGGTTACTAGAAGTACTAGAAGTAGGACTATTGGGTGGGGTAACCTTAGGTGAATGGTTAGGCGAAGGTGGTGGTGTGGGCGGAGGGGTGGTTAACGGGGTGGAATCGAAATGGGGAAAACGAGATGAAGATGTAGAAGTAACCTGGGGGCCTTCGCCCGATTGAGATGATGACTGCTTGACTGGCGGCGGTGGTCCGTGCGATCGCAGATGTGGCATCCACTACGAGCAAAAACCTGAACACAAGAAAAGCAGACACTAGTTACCGAGACACAAGAGAAGACAAAGACTCAACAAAACAAAAAAAAAACGCGTAGCACGTATGTATCAATTAGATCTATCAAAGCTAATAAACGCAATTGCCAAGAGTCCCCGGCAACGGCGCCAAAAACTTGATGTGTGCAAAACGAACTATAAAATATCAACTAAATTAGACTCTCTAAACTAGACACAAAAGCTTTAAATTTATAACTAAGACCTCTAAACCTAAACCACACAATCGGCAAGTGTACCGATCAATGTAATATAACCTAGCAAGTCCGAGTATCGAACCCAAAGACTCTATGTATTACGTAAACTAGACTCTGACAAGACAATGACGGACACAACTAACTTGTTTATTTGTTGGGGGGGGGGGGGGGTTACTGAAAACTAAGGAAATCTATGTTAACTACTAAAACTAAAGAAATTAGAACTAAGACACGAACAAAGAACGAAGTTTGTATTCAGATGAGATTAAAGACTACCTAGACTCGAATCCAGTTTAACTAGGAATGGACTTCTAATGGTATTAAAGTTGTATGGAGCCGGGATCGTAAGATACTAAACCTTAAGGTATTTCAATGCTAAGACTTCCCGACCCTTCTCAGGAAGAAACCTAGGAAACCCTACAAGGCTGTTATGATTACCGACTGTTAGACTTCCTCTCAGTCCTCTAACGATTCTAAAAGTGCCCTAATATGACTATCTACCTCTCAGCGCGATAATCTAAGGCAATTCTAGGTTCTAACTTGGTTTACTAGACACAGATGCAAGTAGGGAACTAAGATCGACTTCTCTCAAAACCTATCTTAGATATATATTGCACAGCGACCTAATAACTAACTCGAGCCTCTCAGCGACAAGTTAAGCAGAACACTTGATTTTATTAAACTACCGAATGTTACTTCTAAGGTTACTTACATGATTTTCACCCTAAAGGATCAAAGGTTTATTATGTGATATAGACACTCACCAAAACCTAAAACCCTAGCTCGATTCTATTCCGTGATAAAGACCGTCACCAAGATTCAAGCGAAGCAATAAACAGTAGTAAAACAATCGTCAAGCATGCATGTACACCAAATCAGAAATCCTAAAACACTTTACTTTCAGAAATCAATCCATACACAAACAATAAAAACCATTAAAAATCCAAACTTTAATCAAACATTCATCTCGTCTAGGTAGTTATAAAAGTTTAGCCAAGCATCTTAAATTGTGAAAACAACGCAAAGATATCTAACAAAGAATTCATCATGACAAGTATCAAACAAGTAATCGACAAACAAGGGATTGGAAAACCCGATTGATCTTTCGATTCTTCGTCTCTGACTTGTACCGATGATTCCCGTGCTTCAAGATCTCCGATTGCTCCAAAAGAATGCTCCAAACTTGCTCTCAAAGTCTCCCAATTCGTAACTAGGGTTTCCAATGATGATAATTATGATTTATTAATTCCAAAACCTAAATCTCGATGCTGTACACGATCTGGGCGCGTAAAACAACCTCTCGCGGCCCGCTTGGAAGTTAAGGGTAAGTTGACGCGGGTCGCGCGCGTATGATCATCCGGCAATTCTTGTTTCATGGTCGCGTAGCGCGACTGGAGAACCTTTTATGCTCGCGCTACGCGAGTGCGTGTTTTTTCACAGAATGTTCACTCCAAAATTCAGCTCTAACATCCCAAAACTCCTCAAAATAATTCTAACTCTTTGTGACTCATTCCAGGATGCAATGTTTCAGGACTTTAGCTCGTTTCCACTCAATTTTCAGCCAATTATCGTATCAAGACCTGGAAAACCGAACTTTGATTAATAGTACGTAATTCTAAATAAAACTAAACTAAAAATAACGAAAGAACGTACAAACTATACACGATAAAAGTATGTATTTTGCAATACATCACGCTACGACATGTAATATCATACAAACATTTATATATAGGAAGTACCAACGGCGTGTCCACCATGCTTGTATCATATTACACACGCCTCGTTACTCAAATCACTTACTCAAACCAACCACCAATGTAAATTGTTTATATATAAATGAATTGTCATGTGTTAATGTGTAAACCATATCGAAATGTCTATGTCCAATGTAAGCCACTAAATGTGTATATCAATGTCAAAATGTTTATGTTTAATGTAGATCATGTAATGTGTACCCAAAAATATCATGTATGGTAAGTGAAATATATCAACTAAACCATATGTAAAATGCACAAAACAAGATATTGAAGTAAAACATGGTTTAAATCAAAGTTATGTTTTGTGGGACAAATGCATGCTATACTGATACAAACATTTATGCGGTATTGTGAAAATGCATACATCCAAGCCTTGAGACTGTGGCGATAAACCCTTAAACAAATTAAAGGTTTATCTAAGTTATGTGTATCGAATTCGGTCATTCCTTTCATCCAAACCTACCCAGGATGTCCGGAACGGGAGTTGTCAATTCCTATGGTACCACTACCTACTAACGAACGGCGTGATCAATGTTAATGAATGTATTGTTCCATGTTAAACAAACCAAATGTCATACCAAAATGTTAGCATGTGATGTAAACAATTGTACTAAGTATGCACACAATGGGCATATATAGCATGAAATGTAATGTAAAACAATGTACTAAGTATGCACACAATGGGCATATATAGCATGAAATGTAATGAAATCATGTACTATAATTGTACTAATGAACATAGCAAGTATATGATGTGAAAGCAGGAAAGCATGAAAGTAACAAGTAGGCACATGTGTTTCACCCCAAAACAGTTTGGAAAACAGTAAAAGAGGGGGTCTATGTACTCACTTGAGATTGCTCAGAAGTCCTAAGATAACCACCAAGCAATGCTAGAGATCACGGAATCAAACGGCACCTAGTATAGGTAACTATGTTAATAAACCGGACCTAAATCGGAGGATCGGATAGAATGAGGGTTCGTAAACCAAACGAGTATGGAGACTCGTGTAATATGGTTTAACAAAGCCTACATACTAAATGAAACCTAACATAAGTGCTTACGACCCATTACGACCCGTTTAGGTAGCTTATGCTACTTTAACGCGTTGTTCGCGTAAAACGCGTTTGGACCGCCTAACTAGTCCTATGACAAGTAACATATGCCTTAACATGTCTAATATTGTTGTCAAATCAGTTTAGATGTAAAAAGTTATGTTACATATGTTAAAAATGAATTTTGGCATCAAAGGGGTATTTTGGTAATTTACCTAAGGCATATAAACTACCTATCATACAACTACTTAAACGAAGCGACCATAAGGTATAACCTCGGAAGGTTATTCCCTATATGCTATGGTCACCTAATGTGTTTGGTCAGATCCTAATGATCGACCAAATGGGTCGGGTTCGAAGGTATAAGCGATTTATTAGATCGCTTACCCTTACGACCCTAGACAACGTGGTAATCAGTAGGCATAGTCACAAGGGACTATAACCATCGTGATTACAATCACGTTGCGAAGTTCAAACGAACTTCGCATTGACCATAAACTGGTCAATGCAGAAAGTCAAACAAAGTTTGACTTTCGGACTCGAAAAGCAATAAAAGAACGAAGGAACACTTACAAAGGGTCCCCGAATGTTAATCTAGATCAAAATAGCTCAGGTATGAAACAAAGGTTTCAACTTAGAGCACATTAGATCAGATTCTTGTGAGGAATGAGTGAACATAAGGTGGGTATTTATAGTTTTCGGTTCACCATTAGGATCGTTTCTTGGAGAAGAGGGAATGATCTCGCCCGTACACTTGTCGGAATGTTGTGGTAACTCATATTGCTCCACCACAAGAGTTGGACACATGGCATTGGCCTTTGGAAAGGGTTAAGGGCTGTTAACAGCAGCTGAAAAACGATTTGCTGCATCTGGCCCCTGCTTGCGCACCGCAACACTCACATTGTTGAGGTGCGCAAGGACCAAGTTTGGCAGATTTATAGTTTTGGTCCCTGTTGTGTTATAGGCTCATTTCCTACACGTTTAAGGCCCGTTAACCCCATTTTAAAGCTCTAAAATGAAGTTAAAGTATAGGGAACTTAAAATGTGCTCAAAAATATCTCGGATGTCGGTTCGTTTAGCCGTACGGTTGCGATGTTCGGTTAATTACGACGGAATGCGCATAAGCGCGAAAAACGATCCAAATGGTGTGACGAATGAATTTTTCTTATGCCAAACACTAAAATAAAATATTTTAGTGCTTACATAAATTTTTGGATGTTCGGATGTATTCAGAACGTAAGTTATGCGCGAAAGTGCAAACTTATGCACTTTTTGACACTTTTAGTCCCTGAATGACCCAAAAGTTTATTTTAGCACACCGAACCCCTCAAAGCCTATTTCTAAGCTATGTGAAGGATATTTATGGTATGTTTAACTTATGGTCATGTTCTGGAATGTCTGTTATAGTTCAAATTGGCATACTTTCGTAGTTTGTCAAATTTAGTCCCTGTGGGTGAATTAACTTGTTTTTGCCATACCAAAGCCTTCAAAACTTATTTCTAAGTTATGTAAGGGTTATTTAAGGTATGTTAAGTATATGTTGGTGTTCTGAAGTATTTGTCGCATTAAACTGGTTACGTTTACGCACCAGTTCGCGTATAACTCTCCAGAAAGCGATATAGAGTTTGAAATTAAGCAAAAGTCAAAACATGAAAAATGTAAAACACAACCAAACAAACATTGGGATCAAATAAAATTGTTTTATTGATAATTGAACTGTTAATAAAGATTACAACCACAGATGTTACACTAAGGCTAGAGTGTTCGTACAAATCCACATAATCGGACCAGTCACTCTTACCTGGGAACTCTTGGGGTGAGTGTTCACTTATAGGCGAGCATGTCTTCAGCGATACATTAGTTTGACCCACTTACTTTGATTAGTCACTGCATGTCGTTTGTTTGTTGAGGTAACAAACGAATGATAGCCTCACTTGTGTTTTGTCGATATCTCTTTTGTTTTCTTTCCAATTTTCAACCTCACTCGTTTCTCCTGTTTCCTTGTTAGACAATGCCTCCTCGACGCGATGCTCAAACTTTTACTGCTGAAGAAGTCGCAGCCCTTGTCTCTCAGCAAATGGCTGCTGTACTTCTAGGCATTGTGACCCAAATCCACGAGTTATACAACAACAACAATAATAACAACAATAACGCACAGTGTAATTTCAAGAATTTCAATTCTGCGAAGCCGCTTAAGTTTTCTGGGTCACAAGGAGCAACTGCGCTCCTGAAGTGGTTCGAGAGTATCGAGAGCACATTCAGACATGTGTAGTGTCCGAATGCGCGTAAGGTTGAATTCGCATCAAGCGTGTTTGAGAAGCGAGCTCTTACTTGGTGGAACGGTATTATGCGCGATAGGGGTGCCGAAGTGGCATTGGCACAAACATGGGAAGAGCTTCAAGCTCTCATGATGAAAGAGTTTTGTCCCCGTCACGAAATTCGAGCTTTGGAACGAGAGTTTGATGATTTAAAGCAAGATGGGGGTGAACACCGTGCGTATACTGATCGTTTTGAAGAACTCAGTCTGTTGTATCCCACTATGGTTACCCCACTGGAGAAAGAAATCGAGAGATATATCGATGGTTTACCCGATTCCATATAGGATATTGTGACCGGCGTTAATCCTACTACCGTTCGTCACGCGATTGAGTTGTCGGTTACCCTGACTGAGTCTCAAGTCAGGAAGGGTAAACTCACCCGCAAGGGTGATAAAAAGAAGTCGACGGATTCTGCAAAAGACAAGGAAAAGGGTAAGGGTAAGAAAGGCGAGTCGTCGAAGAAATCGAGAAAGCGAAAGGGTGCTCAGAATTTTGCTGTTACAGCATAGACTGCTCAGAACCCACCGGCTCAACCGCCTGCGAAGAAGGTGTATGCTGGTACCGCACCTCATTGTGCTCGCTGCAACGGTCATCATGTTGCACAACAAGCTTGCAAGCAATGCACAACGTGTGGTAAACTTGGGCATTTGGCCAATATTTGTCGTTTGGGACAGTATCAAGTTGCCCAGGTTTAAGCTCCGGTTCAGGGGAATGCTGCGAGATTCCCACCGGGTTCATGTTTTAATTGTGGAGAGTTTGGACACTTCCGCAACAACTGTCCGAGGCTGGTGAATGCCAATGCGAATCCGAACGTGAACGTTAACGCAAATGCGAATCCCGCTCGTGGACGAGCATACAATTTGAATGCAAACGAAGCAAAGGCTGACAACGAGGTGGTTAATGGTACGTTTCTTGTTAACAATTGACCTGCGTCTATTCTTTTTTATTCTGGTGCCGATAGAAGTTTTGTTTCGTTATCTTTTGAACCTTTGCTTGCGATACCTAGAACTAAACTAAGGAAACCCTTGTCTATCGAAGTTGCTACTGGTAAACCCCTTATTCTCGATTATGTTATTCGTGATTGTCAGTTAAACCTTGATAACCATCTTTTTCCTATTGACCTCACACCGATGCAACTTGGGAGTTTCGATATTATCGTGGGGATGGATTGGTTAACCAAACATCGTGTTGAGGTGGTTTGTTTCGATAAGATTGTTCGTATTCCTCTTCAGTCTGGCGATGTTCTGGAAGTTCGTGGCGAGAAGCCATCTGGTGGATTGAAGCTTATGTCGTGTACGAAAGCCCAAAGTTATTTGAGAAAAGGATATGTTGCTTTCCTGGCACATGTCACTGAGGAGAAAGACAAGAGCAAGAGTATTCAGGATATTCTGATTGTTCGGAATTATCCAGAGGTGTTTCCTGATGAACTGCCTGGTTTGCCTCCAGTTCGTCAAGTTGAGTTTCATATTGACCTTGTACCCAATGCTAACCCAATTGCGAAAGCACCTTATCGTCTTGCACCGTCTGAGATGCAAGAGTTATCAAAACAACTTCAAAAGTTATCTGATAAAGGATTCATCTGTCCAAGCTTTTCGCCTTGGGGAGCTCCTGTCCTCTTTGTGAAAAAGAAAGATGGATCTTTTCGAATGTGTATCGATTATCGTGAGCTTAATAAGCTTACCATCAAGAATCGATATCCCCTACCTCGAATTGATGATCTCTTCGACCAGCTACAAGGTGCTTCATGCTTTTCCAAGATCGATCTGCGTTCTGGGTATCATCAACTTCGTGTTCTCGAAGAAGATATTCCCAAAACTGCTTTCCGCACAAGATATGGGCATTACGAGTTTACAGTCATGCCTTTTGGTTTGACAAATGCCCCAGCTATCTTTATGGACTTAATGAATAGGGTCTGCAAACCTTATTTAGACAAGTTCATTATTGTGTTCATCGACGATATTCTCATTTATTCGAAGTCTCGAGCCGAGCACGAGCAACACCTTCGCTTAACATTGGAACTCCTGAAGGAGGAACAACTTTTTGCTAAATTCTCCAAGTGTGAATTCTGGCTTGAAGAAGTTCAATTCTTGGGTCATATAGTCAATGAGCAGGGTATTCACGTGGATCCATCCAAGATTGTTGCTATTAAAGACTGGAATACACCGACCACACCTACAGAGATTCGATCTTTTCTTAGTCTTGCTGGATATTATCGACGTTTCATTTCAAATTTCTCGAAGATTGCGGTTCCACTCACTTCTTTGACTCAGAAGAATAAGCCTTTTGAGTGGGGACCCAAGCAAGAAGAAGCGTTCCAAACGCTGAAACAGAAGCTTTGTGACGCTCCTGTTCTATCGTTGCCCGAAGGAAACGATGATTTCGTTGTCTACTGTGACGCATCTAATCTAGGACTTGGTTGCGTTCTTATGCAACGAGGTAAAGTAATAGCTTATGCATCTAGACAGTTGAAAGTTCACGAGAAGAACTATACAACTCATGATCTTGAGTTAGGAGTTGTGGTTTTCGCGCTTAAAATCTGGAGACACTACCTCTATGGAACGAAGTGTGTGATTTTCACAGACCACAAAAGTCTCCAGCATATTCTCAATCAGAAGGAGCTGAACATGAGGCAACGACGTTGGGTTGAGCTCCTGAACGATTACGATTGCGAGATTCGCTACCATCCTGGTAAGGCGAATGTCGTAGCCGATGCGCTTAGTCGAAAGGAACAAGTCAAGCTTCATTCTGTTTGCACTCTATCTGATATTCAATCTCATGTCCTTCAAGCTCAACAATGTTGTGTTTCACAAAACTTGATAGGTAAGGAATTACCACGTCAACTTGAGCTTAAACTCGAAGCAAAGGACGATGGTTTGCTCTATTTCAAGGATCGATTGTGGATTCCGAAACAAGACGATCTTCGCACCTTAGTGATGGACGAATCTCACAAGTCTCGATATTCTATCCATCCTGGTGCTGATAAGATGTATAAGGATCTTCGTACTCAGTACTGGTGGCCTGGTATGAAAAATGATGTTGCCTTGTATGTATCGAAATGCCTAACTTATCTCAAAGTCAAGGCTGAACATCAACGACCTTCTGGCTTGCTTGTACAACCAGAGATACCGATTTGGAAGTGGGAGAACGTTGCGATGGATCTCATCACTAAATTACCGCGTACATCTAAAGGTCATGATGCGATTTGGATTGTTATCGATCGATTAACGAAATCAGCTCACTTTATTCCGATTCGCGAGGGTCTATCTGCTGATAAACTTGCAAAGATTTATGTTGATGAGATTGTATCACGACATGGTTTTCCCTTGGATATCATTTCCGATCGTGATGCTCGGTTTTCATCTCATTTTTGGAAGACCATGCAATCTGCTATGGGAACCCAACTAAATCTAAGCACTGCTTATCATCCCCAAACAGATGGTCAATCTGAGAGAACGATTCAAACTTTGGAGGATATGCTTAGAGCATGCGTGATAGACTTTGGTGGTAATTGGGATTCTCATCTGCCACTGATCGAGTTTTCTTACAACAATAGCTATCATGCTAGTATTAATATGGCACCATTCGAAGCTCTCTACGGTCGAAAATGCCGTTCACCTGTCTGTTGGAATGAGATTGGTGAAGCTCTGCTTACTGGACCTGAGCTCGTTCTAGAAATAACAGACAAAATCAAGAAAATCCGCGATAATCTTGTGATAGCTCGGAGCCGTCAAAAGAGTTATGCGGATATGCGATGCAAGCCCTTAGAATTTCAAGTCGGAGATCGTGTCCTACTCAAGGTTTCCCCTTGGAAGGGAGTGGTGAGATTTGGAAAGAAAGGAAAACTTGCACCTCGATATATGGGACCATTTAAGATGGTGGAAAGAATTGGGAAGGTTGCCTATCGACTAGAGCTACCTCCAGAGCTTGGGAATATTCATCCGACTTTTCACGTGTCCAATTTGCGAAAGTGTTTAGCTGACGCTGATCTTCACATTCCTCTCGACGAGATCCAAATCGACGAAACGATGCACTTTGTCGAGAAACCCGTGGAGATAGTGGACCGTGCTTTCAAACAGTTGAAGAACAAACGGATTCGATTGGTACAAGTTCGCTGGGAATCCAAACGTGGCCCAGAGTTTACTTGGGAATGCGAGGACCAGATGAAGATGAAATATCCACATTTGTTTTCACAAGTTTCCTCTAAATAAAATTTCGGGACGAAATTTCCTGAAGTAGGGGAGACTGTGACAATTGTGTTCTATAATCGATGTACAATGTAAAACAATGATGATTATTAATAAAACAATGTGCTTTGGTGTTATTATATGTTTTTTGGAGTTTTTATGTGTGTATTTGTGTTTGGTGATTTTTCAATTTGATTCGATTCCGATTTCAAGCTTTAAATCACTTTCTGGAAGGTTATACACGCACTGATACGTAAATATAACCAGTTTAATGCAACGAACACTTCGGAATAGTGAAATAGGCTTAACATACCTTAAATAACCTCCACATAACTTAGAAATAAGTTTTGGATGGTTTGGTGTGTTGAAATCAAGTTTGTTCGATCGTAGGGACTTTTTGTGTCAAACTGCGAAACTATACCGATTTGTATAGTAACGAACATTCCGGAACTTGATCATAAGTTAAACATACCCTAAATATCCTTTACAAAGCTTAGAAATAGGCTTTGAGGGGTTCGGTATGCTAAAATAAACTTATTTGATCAATAGGGACTAAAAGCGTCAAAAAGTGCATAAGTTTGCATTTTCGCGCATATCTTACGTTCTGAATATATCTGGACATCCAAAAATTTATGTAAGCATTAAAATATTTTATTTTAGTGTTTGGCATAAGAAAATTCCTTTCGTCGCTTAATTTGGATCGTTTTTGCGTTCGTTACGACTCCCATCGTAATTAACCAAACAACGCGACCGTACGACCAAACGAACCGACATCCGAGATATTTTTGAGCATATTTTGAGTTCCCTATACTTTAACTTCATTTTAGAGCCTTGAAATGAGGTTAACGGGGCTTAAACGTGCCAAAAGAGCCGAAATGCAAGATTCTGAAGAGCAGGGACCAAATTGCAAATTCTGGAAACTCAGCCCACACGGGCCGCGTAAGACTTGCTTGTCTTTTACGCGGGCCGCCTGAGACACCCAGATCAGCAAAACTAATTTTCCAGCTGTTAACGGCTGTTGCACCTGATTATTCCACTTGCAAATGGTTTTTGCAACACCATGGGCTCATTCTAGGGGCTCTAATGGTTTTGGAAAAACAAGGGGCCCAAGTGGAGGGCCTAGAACAAAGCTCGTTTCCCAATAAACGATCCTAACAGTTCTAGATTTCCTATAAATACCCACCCTCACTTCACTTGCAAACCCACATTGATCTGATTTTGGCTCTCTAAGTTGAAGTTTATGCTTCATACCTGAGAGTAAATCGGATCAAAGCTTGCGGGGACCCTTTGTAAGTATTTCTTCGTTCTTTTCATTCGTTTTTATCGTAAAAGTAAGGCTGCGTTTGACTTTCTGCATTAACCAGTTTATGGTCAATGCCAAGTTCGTTTGAACTTCATAACGTGAGCGCAATCACGATGGTTATAGTCCCTAGTGACTATACCTACTGATTACCACGTTATCTAGGCTCAGTGACGAGTCGTAGTTTCTGCCAAAATGCGTTTTCTCGCGTATTTTGTAACCAAACTACTTTTATACCAAACCTGTTTTCTAACTTAACTAAACATGCTTTAGCATGTTTAGCTCGTCACTTTTTAGTTTAGTGCTTGTGTAGGGTCGTAAGTCAAGCGGACTAAACACCCGCTTAGACTTTCGAACACGACCCGTTTGGTCGATTTTTAGGATCCGACCAAACATGGTTAGTGACCATAGTTGCTTAAGGAATAACCTTCCGAGGTTATACCTTATGGTCACTTAGGTTTAAGTAGTTGTATGATGGGTAGTTTATATGCCTTAGGTAAATTACCAAAATGCCCTTTTCATGCGTAATTGGTAATTAAGCATATGTAACCTAAACTTTTGTCACGCAACTGATTATGTAACATATTTAAACATGTTTTGGCATATAATACTTGTCATAGGACTAGTTAGAAGTCTCGAACGCGCTTTGCGCGCACGACGTGTTAAAGTAGCGTAAGCTACCTTAATGGGTCGCGATGGGTCGAAAGCACTTAGGTAAGGTTCCGATCTAGAATGTAGACTTTGTTAAACCATATCACATGAGTTCCAACACTCATTTGGTTTACAAGACCTCATTCTATCCGATCTTCCGATTGAGGTGTCAATTGTTTGACTAGTGATTCGATTACTAGGTACTGCTTGATTTCACTGGTTTACTTGAGTTTGTTGAAGTTCTGTTAATTGAGGATACTTTGCACTACATGTGAGTACATAGTTCCCCTCTTTTACTGTTTTCAATTGTTTTGGGGTGATTCATATGTACAAAAATGATTTCAAGGTTTAAACGATGATTTCAAAAACGATTAAAACGATTTATACGAAACTAATAACGATTTCAATAATGTGAACAAACTTATTGGTTGTAGTTACATAATGAATGACATTCATTAATTTTTGCCGAACCGACCAGTATTAGGTTATGGTACCATAGGATCTGACAAATCTCGTTATTGCACTGCACCCATGGTTATGTGTGGGGGTTGTGGGTAACGATTGAATATGTGATTGTTAACTTACCCTTTGGTGGTTTGTTAATGCGAGAAGCGAGAAACGAGGTAGTCGAGTCACGAAGGTTTGAATGTTATTAGCGAGACGACCATAAATAGTTTTCACAATTAAAATGAGGATGATTTAAACGAGTTAACGATTTGGAAACGATTTGGAAACGATTTGAACAAGTTAAACGAATTGGATAAACGATTGGTTTTTGGTTAAGTGTTTAGATAACGGGACGGGTGTAATGTGGTGAAAGCATGGTAGATACGCCGCTGGTACTTCTTATATATAAGTGTTTTCAACATATTACATACCGTGGCGTTATTTAGTTCACTTGGGTAAACGATTTTGAAACGATGTCACACAACGATGTTTTCTAAAAGATATGAACCATACGAGTTTTATTAACGAGTTTTTGCGAGATGTTTTACAAAGTGGTTTTCTAAAACAAATGTTTTTGGGTTAAGAATCATGGCTACGAGATTTTATGAACTATAACCAACTTGATTTGAGTTGGTTAGCTATGTTGCAATACACTTTTCAAAACGAGGTTTGTATTTTGACTTTTGTAGTCTAATAAAGTACTGTAACATGTAAACGAAGCCATGATTCCGATACTCTTATAAAACCTATGTACTCGCCAGCATTTCTTTGCTGACTTTGTTTTTACATATGTTTCAGGTGTTGTTGCTTGATTGATTTCTAGGATGCATGCGTCACATAGGATCTGGACGAGGCCTTAGTGACATAATAATAACGAAAGACGATGTGTACTTGGTTGTTGTGTGTTAAGACAATGTAAATGTTTAATATTATCAATAAAACGAAACTCTATTTGTATCCATGGTTATGAAACAATAATTCTGTTACAACACTCCCCGACGTTTCCGCCACGATTTGTTGTTTTACGTGGTCGGGGTGTGACAGTTTTGAGGAAACTTTTTCCCCAAAAGTTCATCCAAAATTTATTATTAAGGTTTCCTAATTTTTATACAAAACTACAAGTTAAGAAATAAGGTTTTCTTCAATTATAAAATCAATATTAAGTATGTATATTTTTAGGGAAAATATATATATTTAGTGGTCTAGGCTAAGTGTATATTATGTGTATTATATGTATTAGTGTATATTCGAAACTTGAAAAATACACTAAATACTCCAAAGGAGTATACTACCAAAATACACATACAAATGCATAAGAAATACTCAAGTATACAAGTATACAAGAGTACCCATAAAAGGGTATATGGACAAATACAAAAAAATATATATTAATACAAATATATTTCCTACAAATTTTGGACTTGGACAAATATTTGGACTTATTGGATAATTTTACATATTTATGGAGATATATAAAATTACTACAAGTGATGAGAAATCATAAAATTGGACAAGTGACAAATATATATATATATATATTGTCACACTTTGTTGAATATATATATATATATATATATATATGTGTGTGTGTGTGTGTGTATGTATGTATGTATGACAAATAAACCTTAAAAATATGATTCCGCCATCGGTTGGGGTGTGACAGATTGGTATCAGAGCCATAACTATAGGGAATTAGGTCGAATCTTGCAACACAGACCTAGTCTATAGTCTAAGTACCAAAACAGGCTCCCTTGTACGAACTTGCTAGCTTAGTGCGAACGTGTTATTCTGAGAATCTTGAAATATTTTACATGCCTTTCCTAAGGCTGAAAATTTATTCTTGCCTTTCCTAAGGCTAACACGATATACACATTTGAAGACACTAGCATAACACAATCGAGTGACTGCGTCGAGAATAGGTATGAGAACCAAGAACTCTCGATAAGATCACTCACTTCGCGTATTACTCTTAGCACGAGAATCTTTTGTTGAGTTAGGAGTGATATCCACATCTCAACAGAAATCTCCCTTTCTATCTCGTGGTTGTTCCAACCACAGCTAGGAGCAAAGTTGTTAAGTTAGGGGTGAAACCCGCATCTTAATAACCCGTTCCACTCTCTAGATCGATTTTGAAGATCTCACCAAAGTCTCGACTGTTCCATGTAACACCCCTAAAATATTAAATTATATATGCTTGTATACATGTATAATTATATAAATATCGAAAAATAACATAATGAGATAAAAACTAGGAATAACTAACCTAGTTAAAATCCTGTTATAAAAAGATGGGAAATAAGTGATGTTGATCATTTTCCATATTCTAAAACTTGAGGGACTAAAATTTACTTGTTTGAAAGTTGTTTTAAATACTAGATAAGTTCAACATACACACACTTGTGTGTGTTTTACTCTGATCGACCAAAACAGAGCAACCAAGCTCTTAGTCCCACAAACCCTAATCTCAAATTCCCTTAAGTTTTCAAAGAAGAAATCAAGTTAGGAATCAAATTCAAGTGTTATTCTTGATCACTAACCTTAGAGGATCAAAAGGTATGCTTAATTTTGGTCTTGGTGATGTTTTGATTCTTCTTGAATTTTCATAAATGAAATTATTGAAGAATTCATTTATGTTATGGCTAAATTAAGATGAGTACATGTCTAGGAACAAAGTCTAGATGAAAAATCCATGATTTCATGTTATGAACTTATGATTTAAAGAATTATCATATGTGGGTTATATGGGTTTTGTGATAACTACTTGAATCATGGTGAAAATTTATGTTATTTGATTGTTATGATGCAAGTTAAAGTGTCGGTTATGGTATTCTTATCATATGAGTATGAAAATGATGCTTTAATAGGGTTAACTAGTTAATCATGAACATGATAAAGGTAGTATATATATTACACCCTTAAGATGTTCGACAAAATGTCTAAGTGATCGTGAAATTTTGATACATATGAAAGAATCACTTAACTAATTAGCTATAAGCTTTGGATGTCGAACACTGAAATTTGAATTCTAAGTGTTATGTTCGAATTGGATTCTATAGGCAATTTGACTAGATCGTCAAGTAATCAAGGTGGAACGGATAATCGTTTGAAAGGAAAGCTTTAAAGGGACACGGCTACATGCTTCGTAAATTTTTGCTAGTATTTCATGTTTAATTACTTTGAATGATAATTGAATTGTTGTGAAGTTTGGTTGTTATTAAAACGGAGGATTTCCGTATGTATTAACCGAACGGAATAATTAGAGAATAGCGATAAGTAAAAACATAAAAGTGGTGGATTCCACTATAATGTTTAAACGGGTCAAAATGATCCGAATTATACATGTTTAGTTGTGTGAAAGCGATGGATTTCTCTAACAAAACCAAACGGGTAAAACAACCAAAGTAATGAACTTTGGTAAAATAAGGCGATGGATGTCGCTAAGAAAGATAAACGGGTCAATCGGATGTCTTGATGTAAACCGGGAAGGTTGCATGAATTAAAGACGTCGAAATGACGCCGTATTTTGAAATAATATAAACTATAGTCGTTAGCCGAGAAAGAGGTAACGTTGAATCTAAGTCATGAACTCAAGTTCGAGTATGACTGAAATATGCGCAAATTTCCAATATGGAATTTGTGTTGAAATTGTTTAACTAGTTATCGTTAAACGGGTTGAATAAGAGACAACCACGTAAAGAACGACGTATAAACTTCACGGGTAATATCTCGAAAAAGTGGAAATGGTCATGTATATAAATCTTATACATAACGTCAAGTAATAAACCAAGTCGGAAAAGTCGGCCCGATCGGGTGACAACTCGATCGGATGGCTATCCGATCGGTTGGCCACTCGATCCAGGTGTTTGGCGAGACGAGTTTTGTCGTTTCGATTCACGTGTTGGGCGTTGCGTTGCGATGCGATTCGAGCGAGTGATGCGATAGAGTTTCCTATTAAATTACTTTTAATCCCAACTACTATATCTAACATACAATCATCCTACTTTGTTTGCGTTTAGCGTTTGTGATTCGATTGCGATAGCATTGCGATTGCGTTTCGATTGATCACCACAACATAAACATACATAACATGTCACACCCTGGCTTTTGCGGAAGCGTGGGTTTATTTGGTGTGACTTCTTAATACCATAGCAACAATCGTAACAATGCTATATGATAAAACAAAAGATATTAATCCATTAATTAAGTCTTAGAAAATACCATACATACTTGTCTTGAAAACGTTGTTACCAAAATAAATTACAACCCATGAAAATGTTTAACCGAGTTCCTGAGACTCCACAAAGACTTAAAATAAAACGAGGTTTGGAGACGTGTGACCCGTCCAGGAAAGGGTTACACCTCCCAAACCCTACAACCCTGGATGACATCTTTATTTAGTACGCAGCTTGACACATATGCAGACACTTGCCAGATCCGATCAATTCCCTAAAATACATGTAGTTTGAAAAATCAACAAAAGTTGAGCGAGTTCATGTGTATGTCTGTGAGTATAAACCGTTAAAATATGTCCGTATGAAAGTCCCTGGTATGTAGCAATAAGGAAAAAGAGATCACCAATGGGTTACAAAGCCACTGGTATGTGTGAAGTGATACGGGAAAACTCAAACCTAGCGGAGTTGCACCGGGCTTCCGGCTGTAAGACACAGTCACCACTATGGGCCGCCCCGGCCTCATGGGTGTGGGCTCGCTACACCCAAATAGATCTATCACTCATGTCCCTCGGTCCTACGACGAGGATTAATGGCCTTAAGTGTTGTGCCCACCACTCACATGATCTAAGTAGTATGCCCTCCTTAAGCTAACCATACCATGTATAAAAATGTCTGTAATAATTGTAACATGTATTTCACCCCCGAAGTTATAAAACTGAAAATAGTTAAGAGAAAAGGGGGATATGAACTCACTGTAGTGCGTCTCCTGTGCTCGTACTCAAACCTTGTCAGCTACACGATAGCCTACACCGTACTAATGTCTATTAGACGAACGGGCCGTGCCTTGCTTTTGTATTTACGGTTTGAGTTACATTACTTTGACATTATTCCAAGTTATAACTTATTGTTAAAATAATAATAATTATTTTAACTTACATTATATTTTTAGGTCTTGAAATAATAGTTAGACAACTATTTCGTATTCCTACTTCTCAAGTATTTTATGTGCGTATTTCCTTTCCAAGGATGGGGGTATTTTGTACATGTATTTTTATGATTCAAAGTCTTGATATTATGTGCTCTTAAGTCCCACTTTAGAAAGTATATGATAACTTAGTTGCTCAGCCAGCACGGGGGCGTGCCCAAGTGTCAGCAGAAAAGACAAAGTGGTAGAAGCTTCTATTACCCACCACGGGGCCGTGCTCAGCGGACACGGGGCCATGGTCAACTATAAGATTCGCACAATCCAGGCAAATCTTCATAGTACAAAGATTCTTCTACACACGGGGTCGTGCTCAGCGGACACGGGGGCATGGTCAACTAATAAGACAAGCTGCATTAAATGAAGAAATAGAAGGATGTGGACACGGGGCCGTGCCCACAGGACACGGGGTCGTGCCCGAGCTTCTGTTCAGCCTATAAATAGGAGTGCTTGGCTCAAGCTCAAACTATCCCTTAGCACACCACCTCTCTCACACTTCACCCACCACCCACCACCACCATAACACCATCATCCACCACCATCATCCATTGTCCATCATAGAGTGTGTGAGTCATCTCGGGATCCAAGATTGATCGTAAGAGTTCTTGACAATCAAGGCCATGTTTACCTAAGTCTCTTACATCACCTGGTGAAGACAAGTGTTTAGTGTAATACTTTTTATTTCTAATCTTTTCGCACTTTTTACTTGGTTTTGTACTAATGACTTTAATAACTAGTTTCTTATGTTGAAGGTGATTCTTCCTTATCGTTTGTCCATGGTGTCTTGACATTATTTTACTGTCTATATAAAATAAAATATTTTCACCATTCATATCTCCACGGTCTATATGGAGGTATGTTGGCTACCTGGTCGGGGGTTAAGGAAACGGTTTGGTAAGAGTCTTGCCATTGTTCAGCATTTAGAGGTCCTGCAATGGACCTGGGTCAAATTTAGTAGGACCTCCTTCAATACTTAACGGTATTGGATGGCGGGGGTCCAAACTCTTTGATCCCCTCATAAGTAACTACTATTAATACTATAACCCGGCTATTTAGGATTGTATCCCTGCTGACTCAGACTACTTAGTCGAGGGTAACGTCACCTCCAAAAGAGGGGCCTACCATAATTTGCATTAATAACTTAATTAATTATCTTTCAATAATCCGACCCTTTAGGATTGTATCCTTGCTGACTCAAACTACTGGGTTGAGGGTAACGTCACCTCCAAAAGAGGGGCCTACTACAATAACTAAGATAATCTCTTAAATAAGTGCAAAAGTGCGGAAATAATCAAAGGTTACACTATACACGAGTCGGAACCAAGTGATTCATCTTGTCTATCTGTTTTTCTTTTATTTTTATTTTTCAGCATTTTAATTAGTTTTTATTTTTCTTAGCTTAAAACCTTTTTTCTAAACTTTTTGATTTGATTAGACGTTGAGGATAAACCGGTACTAAAAGCTCTTGTGTCCTTGGACGACCTCGGTATCTTACCAACACTATACTACGCCCACGATGGGTGCACTTGCCCATATGTGTGTTTAGTGTTAGTAAATATCGTGTTTTATAAATTTAAAACTTGGCTAAAAAGTGTTAAAGGGCTTAAAATATACACCTAATATATATAACACTTCACATGCATCAAGTTTTTGGCTCCGTTGCAGGGGACACAAGGATTTTAAGAAAGTTAGGAATCAACGGCCTAATCGTTTTTTTTTTCCTATTTTTCATTTTTTTAGGATTTTTCTTAATTTTTCAGTTTCTGCAGAGCTCAGCACGGGCCGTGCCTGGTCGGACACGGGCCGTGCCCAGCGCTATCACTGGCAGTTTTTATTTTCTGAGTTACAGAGAGCTTAGCACGGGGCCGTGTCGGTGCAACACGGAGCCGTGTCCAACTCCCAGTATCAGGGATCCGGGAAACAAACACTGTATCTCCGACCACGGGCCGTGTTCACTGAGCACGGGGCCGTGGTGAATCTTCTGACCAACGTTCTTTTCTGTTTTCTTGCAGGATCAGGGACCCAGACGCCACATTTAAACTTCCTATGTAGTGCATGAGCTCCAGTTCTAGTAGAGACATAAAAGAACCCCTAGAAGAACCCGAACGCTTTCTTAGAAAAAGACTTAAAGCTAAAAACCAAGAGAAAGTTTCGGGGAACCCACTTCCAATGGCGGACCAACGTACCCTCATGGATTACCTACGACCCACCGTAGGTAATCTAGGCGCCGATATCAATGCACCGAATGTCGAAGCCAACAACTTCGAACTTCAGCCGCATTTGATACAAATGCTTCAAAACTCCGCAACCTTTCATGGGCTTGCGGACGAGGATCCCCATCTACATATTACTAGTTTCTTAGAAATATGTGATACCTTCCGGATCAATGGAGCATCAAATGACGCCATCCGCCTTCGAATGTTTCCATTTTCGCTAAAAGACCGAGCTAAGGCTTGGCTTAACACCCTCCCAGTTGGGTCGGTAAACACCTGGGATGAACTGGCCCAAAAGTTTCTATATAAGTATTTCCCTCCTACTAAAACGGCTAAATTAATGACTGAAATTAATACATACTCACAAGAGGACGGGGAATCCTTATATGAGACTTGGGAAAGGTTCAAGGAGCTACTAAGAAAGTGTCCTCATCATGGTCTTGCGGTATGGCAACAAGTATCCACCTTCTACAATGGGTTGTTGCCACACACAAGACAAACACTTGATTCTAGCTCCAGGGGACTTCTAGGTAATCGTCGCCCAAATGAAATATATAATCAAATTGAGGAAATTACGCAAACCAATTATCAGTGGCACACTCCCCGAGGGAATAAATCTATTGCCCAGGGCGCCCATAAGGTTGATGAAAGCACTTCTTTACAAGCCCAAATCGAGGCCCTTTCTTCAAAAATAAAAAAAATTAGAAATGGCTAAAACGGCCTCGGTCATGGCTTGTGAAGGGTGTGGTGGACCACATGAAAGTTGGAGTTGTATGAAAGAAGTTGATGATCAAACAGAAATGGTAAACTACCTTGACAATAGACCTATGCCGTCAGGTCCACCAACGGGTACCTACAACCAAGGATGGCGTAACCACCCTAACCTTGGTTGGAGAGATCCCGGCAATAGTAGTAACCAACAAAGCCAATGAACTAACTTTCAACAACCACAAAATTTTTCTCAACAACAAGGCGGAAGAGAAAGGCTTGAAGATACTGTATCTCGCCTCTTCTCCGAAAACGAAAAGAAAAACTCGGATCGGTTTCAACAATTGGAATCGAATTTTAGAAATCAACAAGCTAGTATTCAAAACATTGAAAAACAATTAAATCAATTAGCTCAAAATTTCTCCGAGAGACCACAAGGCGCGTTACCAAGCAATACCGAAACCAACCCGAAGGCCCAAGTACATCTCATCACATTAAGAAACCGAACCGTAGGTCCCAAAGAGGCTCCATCACCTACAACGGAGAAGGACCAATCCAGCCAAACGACGGCTCCACCCGGTCCCCAAGCAGAAATGGTTTCTCCACCAACTCAAGAGCCCACTAAGGCTCCTTCGGTTCCGTACCCCGGTCGGCTAATTCGTCAAAAGACCGATGAGCAATTCGCAAAGTTCGAAAATTTACTAAAACAATTGCATGTTAATATTCCTTTTATAGAAGTCCTAACTGTAGGAATGTTATACGACCTGACGAGTCGATCAGAAGAGTGCTCAGACTGAATCAGAGGCAGAATTCATTGATTCAGTCTTTGTTTAGCTTGATTTCACTATTTAACGTCTCTTTTATTGATCTTCTAACAATGTACAAGCTCTGGAGACAAACTGGCAGGGCTTCACCTTAACACCATCTAACTGCTAACTAGTTCCGCTCATATGTCACCTATATATAGGCCAGGGTGGTTCGCTTATATGTCCATATAAGCGGACCTACATTATTGACACATAAGCGGATCTCCTCACTTATGACCAAATAAGCGGACCTCCAAGCTTATGACCATATGAGCGAACCTAATACACTAAACACATACAATCTCATGTTTTCTCATACAATGAGCCCTAACCTAAGACTCGAACTAAGATGTAGTCGACAGACAACTGCACCAACAGACTCCCCCTTGAATGTTGACGGAATCTTCAGTGAGAGTCTTCAACCTAACAACTCTTCAATCATGATCGGTCTTCTTCAGGAACTCTTCCTGGAATCATGAACCCAGATCTTTCTCTGGCTCTAACTCTCGTCAGACTCCCCCTATCATCAAGCTGGGATCGCTGTCTGGAATTTGTTATCACCATTGAAATCAAATCCTGGCTTTTTTAGTTCAAGCTCTTCTCAGGTTCTGATGCATCTCCTGGCTTTAGTATCAACAGGATCAGAAACCTACACAACTCAAACACTCTATTAAAAAACAAACAATATTGTGATTCAACTAAATGAATCAACTAAACATTTAAGAATCATTTTCATTTAAAATTGATTTTAAATTTGAAACATTCCAAATTCTGATTCAACTTAATGAATCATTTTAAACATTTCAAACCATTTAACCAACCCAACTGTTCATCTTGTTTAGCCTTTGAGATTTTGAATATCAGTTTTTCAACATCAGTTGTCAAAAATCTTTTTGGATTTTTCAAACTATGAAACACAAACGCAATAACAGAAATTAAATGCAGAAATGAAATATGTACAAATATATTTTTGTGAGTTTGCGAAAGAGGATCAGATCAGTTTTTAGACAAAACACAAGCACCGTTAAGCTTTTAATCGTTTTAAGCTCTAAACGATTCACGTTGATTGACGATATTGTTGTCCACTTAAACTCAATCTAAAAACTTTCGAAATGCTTACCGATACCTTAAGATATATTAAGATAGCACTAAGTTCTTATGGACCCCACGATCTCAGCATATCCCCTCATCATGCAATACACTAACTCAAGTAATGCCTTTAAACTTTTATCGACTGTGATTTGTGCGAAAACAAAGCAGAATGTTTAAACATTAACAATCAGGTCGATACTTCCGTATACGCAGAGAAAGTCCAATGTTTAAACAAAATAAGAAAATAAAAATAAGTTGAAGTTGTTTAGGCTTTAACCACCAGGTCGATACTCCCGTATACGCAGAGGTGATCCAAAGCTTAAACGAAACACCAAAGAAAATAAAGCAGAACGTTTAGGCAACAACATCCAGGTCGATACTCACGTATACGCAGAGGATGTCCGATGCTTAAATAAAATAAAGAAATAAAACAAGTTTAAATCTTTGCAAAATGAAATGCACAATCACAGTGACTTTTCAGCAAAGTTGTGAAAAGTCACAAACTTAACCAGTTTTATGTCTTTCAACAATCAGCGATTACCGAGTAGGCACACAATCAAGAAGGACAAAACTAAGTACTATGCTTTCAACCATGTTTCCCACTAGAACTAGGCTTTTCATTTAAGTTTGTATCGTTATCGCAAATCTACTAGTCTAGCTGAGCCTATCGTCACATCTTTAGTGAGACAGTTTATCACATTTAAACTGTACATTTCTTTAGCATGCTGTGATAGTCCACTGATTTTCTATCATTTCCTCTTGTTTCAGCAAAACTCATTTTTTAAATTTTTCAATGTTTTTGACATTTTCAAATTTTCTAATTTTTTTTTTAAATTTTACTCCCCCTAAAATCAAAATATGTTTCAATTTTGATTTTCTGGGAAAATTTGAAACAAACTGTACAAACTTGACAACATGATGAGAATCACTTCAATTCTCTATCCACCTGGCATAAACAATCAGAACTCCCCCTCACAACAAACTATTTTCCCATTATGATTTCAAAACACTTAAGTTTGTTTTAATCAAAATGGTTTTTCCGGAAAAAAAGTTTTGTGTGTCTTTTCACAAATTCGGGGATCTTTTGTCACTTTGTTTTCTTCAATCACTTGTAAAAACTAACATTTTTAAGATCAATTCACAAACCTCACTTGTAGAAAATCAAGTACAACTTAATGTCCCTGATTTATCACTTTTAAATCGAAATCACTTTCGTGAATTTCTCAAGAAATATGCCGATTCATGTTCCACGCTTACCAACTTGGGAACTCCGGCAATTCAGGTTTTTCATTTAAACAGATTCACCCAAGCCTGACGGTCCTTGGGTGATTTTGAATTCTTGTTCAACAATGGTGGAAAATTTGCATCATCCATTGTTAAACCAGAATTCTCTACTTTTACCTCAACACATGGCTCTTCTGGCTTTACCATACCAGAATCATCGCCTGAATGTGGCTTGTCTGACTTTAACATGTCAGATTCATCGCCGACCATTTTCTTCTTTTTCTTATCTTCTTTCGTCCTCAAATTTGTATCCGATGAATTCGTCTTGCTTGACTTTGCTATTGAGGGAGTAGATTCATCAGAACTCTTATTTTTAACAGATGAACCCGAGGACAAGATCTTCTCTAGATACTCTCTAGCCTTCTTCCTCTTCTTCCTCAGTCTGTCTTTCTGCCCCTGAGAAAGCTTCACTTTCGTTTCTTGAACTTTAGGTTCTTGAACCTTCTGTTCTTTGGGCTTGACATTGACTAAATTCTTTGCCATCTTCTGAGAATTAACCCTCAATCTTTCATTTGATCTACTTGGGCAATCTCTGGCAATGTGACCTCTGATGTTGCAGTTAAAGCATCTCCTTGTCTCATAACTCCAACCTTGGCAGTTAACAGCAATGTGTCCTTGATAACCGCATCTGTAACACACTCTGATATCGTACCAATCACCACTTTTAGCCCAAATGCTCAAATCAAAGCACTGATTGGCTTGGTGATATTCCTGTTTCCTTTTGATTGCTGGATTTGACTTTTGAGCACTGTGGTCCGACCTGCACCACTTATTGCCAACAATTTTTGAGTTTTGATTTTCCAATTTTTGTGGTTTTTTATCACGATTGGATGATTGAACTGATGAGCTTTTATTTTCTTTTTGAACATTTTTCGATTTTTTATCCTTTTGTTTTTGTTCCACATTCTTCTTTACAGGTTTTTGCGTTGAGCATTTACCTTTCTCAGTAGAATGTAGAACGGATTCTTGAAATTTTTCTTTTAATTTCAAAAATATTTTTCTTTTTTCAATATCATCATCAGTTTTCTCATCACAATCTTCAACTTTGACATTGTCAAAGTTTGTGACATTGTCACTTATTGGAACTGAATTTAAAGGTTTTGGGCAAGGAATAGTTGAAGTATTCACAAACACCTTCAACTTTTCTTCCCATTCATTGATTTTCTTTTGAGCACATTCTGCCTCTTTTTCAAGTCGAATAATTTTTTCAAGATGAGAATTGATTGCAATTTGTTTTTCAAGATTGTTTTTACCAAACAAATCTCTCTCATCTTCTAAAATTTTTATTTGACTTTGAAAAACTTTTTCAATCTTCGATTTTTCATTTTCAAAACTTTTAATTTTCTCTTCAAAAGCTTTTACTTTTTCTTTCAACTTCTTGTTTTCTGATGTCAAACTGTTCAAATCATTTAACAGTTTAACATTCTCAGATTTCAACTTCTCACAATTTTCTTGTAAATCCAGAATCTGTTTTACATCAGTTTGCTTCTCATCTTTCAACTTCTCGACATCCGATTTCAAACTTTCCGCATCCTTCAAGAGTTTGTCATTGTCAGTCTTAAAGTTGTCACACTTGGAGCACACTGATTCAGAATTTGAAGATTCATTCTTCACTGATTCTTCATTCTTTGGATCTTGTTCTTTCTCTATCTTATATGTACCTGCACCAAAGATTTTAACAAGATCAATAGGATTTCCATTATCATCAATATAACAACCCCTTTTCATATCATACATCAAATCTCTTTTCGCTGCCCAACAAACATTGATTCTTTTGTTTATTTCATATATCACGTCTAAATTCAAATCTTCTAAATTCATTTTTATCTTATCCAACACATTTCTCTTCTTTTGATAAAGTTCATAATCAAGATTTTTCAGTTTACTGATGAACTTATTCAGAGATAATTTTGAAAAACTTGAATTTTCTCTCAGATTTTTCAAAAAAACATCCCATTCAGCAGGTAATCCATTAGCAAACTTTGATACCATTTCAGCTTCTGATATTACTATTTGATTTTCTTTCAAATAGTCAATCAAACGATCAAAACGTTTTTCCAAATCATCCAATTTCTCATCTTCCTTACTCAGAAAACATTCGAAACGTTTACTCCAAACCTCTTTGGGCAATTTCGGATAGGAACTACTGAAATATCCTCGATACCAATCATTTAACCTTTTAAGATCATTGTTTTCCTGGTCATCAATCCTCATTGTCATTTTTCTAAACAATCCAAACAAATCTTTGTTGTTCACAAAAACGAAACATGTAGTGTCCAAATGAGCGAAACCAGTTAAGTCCAAATGAGCGAAACTCTTGTTGTCCAAATAAGCGGAACTAGGTCAAATTCAAATAAGCGAAACTGGTATGTTCACAAGAGTGGAACTATCAGATCTGTCCCTTGAAACGGAACCTTTCAAGCGGAACTTTTCAAGCAGATTTATGGATGTTCACGTGAAGTCTGATCCAATGAATAGATCTAATCAACTCCACTTAGCGGACAACAACTCTTTCACAACTCTTGGATTGGGCCGCAACTTGATATGAACCAAACAATTAATAACTAGTGGGAAAATGCTGTCACAACCAATATGAATTCACATGACTTTGGTAATCTCAAACAACCTTTTAACTTGTGAAGATGGCTGACACCTTATCTTTCAACACATGCGCATGAACCGACAAAGTTGATTACCATTCAAATCTCATTGGACCAACAAAGTTAGTGGACTTTAATATGCATGAATTGAACCGAATTCAATGTTATATCTCATAAAATCACATGCAAACTGACAATCTTCTATAACGTTTCACACAAATCAAAGATAACCACCTCGGGAATGATTATCACGTGAATGAACTGATAAGTCTTGAAATAACAACAATCACATGCAATCTGATTTAATTCTGATCATCTAAACACTTTTGAGTATAATTCCTAAGTGTCATTAAAACACCAACTTGTTGTCACAAGTTGTCCAAACGAGCGAACCTGATTGGTCAAATAAGCGAATCTCTGAAGATGTGACAGAAAAGCGAAAGTACCCAAGGTCAAATAAGCGGACCTATGTGATGTTTAACCAAGCGGACCTGTGTGATGCTCAAACAAGCGGACCTGTTTGTTGTTCACTGAAGCGGACCTTACACGCAATTTGAAGCGGACCTAAACAAAAATGTGTCGTTGGAGCGGACCTATCAAGTAACTTGGAGCGGACCTGATCAAATATGTTCCTAAAAACGAACCTCTAGAGCGAACCCTCAACAATCAAGTCCCTATGAGCGGACCTCTTGAGCGAACATACAACAAATATGTTCCTAAAAGCGGACCTAACAAGCGAACCTATGGAGTGTCTGTATAAGTGGAACCTATTCACGAGCAGTTTTAGGTCATTTTTAATCCATATTTTGGTCCAAAACTTTCCAGGGTTTGTTAATGACTTATAATACACAATCTGTGAAATTTTGAGCAGGTTTTGTCCAGTAAATCTTGTTCTGGTGAAGAAAGAAGGTGTAGAAAACAGAATACTTCAGCGAAAACGAGCTAAACGTTAAGAACTCTTCCTCCTGAGCTCTGATACCACTTGTAGGAACGTTATACGACCTGACGAGTCGATCAGAAGAGTGCTCAGACTGAATCAGAGGCGGAATTCATTGATTCAGTCTTTGTTTAGCTTGATTTCACTATTTAACGTCTCTTTTATTGATCTTCTAACAATGTACAAGCTCTGGAGACAAACTGGCAGGGCTTCGCCTTAACACCATCTAACTGCTAACTAGTTCCGCTCATATGTCACCTATATATAGGCCAGGGTGGTTCGCTTATATGGACATGTCCATATAAGCGGACCTACATTATTGACACATAAGCGGATCTCCTCACTTATGACCAAATAAGCGGACCTCCAAGCTTATGACCATATGAGCGAACCTAATACACTAAACACATACAATCTCATGTTTTCTCATACAATGAGCCCTAACCTAAGACTCGAACTAAGATGTAGTCGACAGACAACTGCACCAACACTAACTCAAATGCATAAATATTCAAAATTTATGAGGGACTTCCTCACTAACAAAAGGAAAATTGAATCATTGCAGTTAGTTAACTTAGGCGAAGAATGCTCCGCGTTAGTACTCAACAAACTCCCATAAAAGAAAATTGACCCTGGAAGCTTCACGATTCCTTGCTCGATCGGGGAATCCCCCATTTGCAATGCGCTAGCCGATCTTGGGGCTAGCATCAACCTCATGCCTGCATCAATGTTCAAACGACTTGGCCTAGGAACAATGAGCCCTACAAAGATGAGCATACAACTCGCCGACAGATCCGTCAAAATTCCACAAGGTGTTGCTGAAAATTTATTGGTCAAGGTTGGCAACTTCGTTTTCCCAACCGACTTTGTCATCCTAGACATGGAAGAAGACGCCGATGTCCCTCTCATTCTCGGGAGGCCATTTCTAGCCACCGCCCAAGCAGTGGTGGATATGAATGACGGAACACTAACATTGAAGTTTGGGGATGAGGAGGTAAAGTTGGGAGTGGGAAAGATAGTAGAAGACGAAGATCCGGTCGGCTACATGAAGGTCATAGACTCAAGCTTGGATGACGCTCTCCGACGGTGTAATATGGGATGCGAAACGTCCCACTTGAGTGACATATGACCAGGCTTTGGGTCTAGCCAAGGACCCTTATAAACGTGGCGCACCACGGAGGCATTCCGCGGAACTATCTCTAGTTTAATATAGATTAGTTTTTATAATTTCTAGTTAATTTTCAGGAATAAAACACACTTGAAATGGCAAAGGATACAAGGGAAGCTCGAACCAGCACCCCATGCAGGAAAACAGGACCATCCGACAAAATTCTTCGTTTACAGTAGGTTCGGCACGGGCCGTGTCCGCCCAACACGACCCAGTGCTGCACAGTCTGCAAAAAAGACCCAGTTCAGGTAACTGGACACGGGCCGTGTTCACCCAACACGCCCCCGTGTCCAGACTTCTGTTTCTTTTGTTTAATTTTTGTTACTGGCACTTGAACACGGGGTCGTTCCCGGACAACACGGGGCCGTGTTTAGCGCCCAGTAACTTAAAATTTTTGGTTAAATCACACCTTTTACACATTCAATCAACCTAAAAACTTATTTTTGGGACACATTGAGGACAATGTGTAATTTAAGTGTGGGGGGGATGCTAAAACCTTGAATCTTGCAAGTCCTAAATACAAGCCTTACACAAAACTCTATTGGAACTGCTAATCACCCCAAAAAAAATTTTCAAAAATTTTTCAAATTTTTTACTTGTCTAGGTTTAACTCGGGAATTTCAAGTTCTAAAAAGGTTATATTTTTTACGAATTTACAACCGAAAGCGTCGTGATAAAAAAACCAACATAAGAAAATTATGAAAAGGCATGACAAGCTTAGTTAAAATTTGATTATATATACTTGATCACATAAAAACCCATTCCCACAAAAGTGAGTTTTGAGCCTTTATTGAGCATACAATTACATATCATTAAACTAAATGCTCATTTTTCGTTTCTTGTGTGAATAGCCGCTTGGTTCTTACGACTCTAGAACTTGCCACGACGATACATTCTCGATCCTTACCAACTTAAACCCGAGTAAGTAAATGATGGAGGCATTAGGACTAACCCTTTTTATTTCTACACCATTATTTTTCTTTTTTTTTTACCACCTACCCAAAAATCCCCCTAGTTAGCCCCTTTGAGCCTAAACCTTTTCATTTCATAACCCAAACAAACACCCTTTTACCCACCAAAACCTTTTTCATTTTTAACCATTTGTTTTAGTAACTAGCTCGGTTTCTCATATGGCTTTCAAAAAAAAAAAGTTGATTATGAAGCAAAAGCAAATAAACAAACAAGTTTATCAAAAAAAATGACTTTGTTTGAAAAATAGCTTCATAAAAATAAAAGTTGAAAAATAGAAAGTCTTACGAAAACCGACGCTTGTTACGCTTTTTCCCTTTTCTACTAACCACTAACCCAACCACCTACCTTTAACCCAAGCCTAACCCTTCACCCAAAAAGTCCTCTTGATATTTACAAATGACTTTGGCAAGCCTATGGTAGGAGTAAGTTCCATGCCGCTCTCGAGTGATCCACAAAAATACATTTTCGGCCGAGTGTTGAGTGATCCCCGTGAGGTATGTGAACTTGTATTTAAATAGAATTTTACAAAGGCATGTTATGCCCTAATAAGTAATTTATCTTATGAAAAGTTTTAAATAAATCATGACGAATAGGATTGTAAATAAATAAAAATAAAACTAAATAGAGAATCTTGGAAATCCCGACACTCTATGACAAGCCCAAAAACCTTCTTTTCTACCCATTCCATTTGGGAGTGTAATAGCCACATATTAAAGAGTTTTGCTTGAGGGCAAGCAAAGATTCAAGTGTGGGGGTATTTGATGTGTGCAAAATGCAACATATAAATTACATCAATTGTGGCATAAAACTAACCCTTTTTTAGTACTAATGTTGGAAAAAGTGTGCTTTTGTCTTCCTTTTGTATTTTCAGGATTAAATGAGCTCAAATTAACAAAAGAAGCAAAAAGGCATCAAAATCTAACATAAATACAAGAAAAGGAACAAGACGTGACATGCCCGACCCCACGACAGCATCTTCCCAATCAAAACAAGAAGACAGAAGACTGAACACGCCCCGTGCTCAGCCAGCACGGGGGCGTGCCCAAGTGTCAGCAGAAAAGAAAAAGTGGTAGAAGCTTCTATTGCCCACCACGGGGCCGTGCTCAGCGGACACGGGGCCGTGTTCAACTATAAGATTCGCACAATCCAGGCAAATCTTCATAGTACTAAGATTCTTCTGCACACGGGGTCGTGCTCAGCGGACACGGGGGCATCGTCAACTAATAAGACAAGCTGCATTAAATGAAGAAATAGAAGGATGTGGACACGGGGCCATGCCCACTGGACACGGGGCCGTGCCCGAGCTTCTGTTCAGCCTATAAATAGGAGTGCTTGGCTCAAGCTCAAACTATCCCTTGGCACACCACCTCTCTCACACTTCACCCACCACCCACCACCACCATAACACCATCATCCACCACCATCATCCATTGTCCATCATAGAGTGTGTGAGTCGTCTCGGGATCCAAGATTGATCGTAAGAGTTCTTGACAATCAAGGCCATGTTTGCCTAAGTCTCTTACATCACTTGGTGAAGACAAGTGTTTAGTGTAATACTTTTTATTTCTAATCTTTTCGCACTTTTTACTTGGTTTTGTATTAATGACTTTCATAACTAGTTTCTTATGTTGAAGGTTATTCTTCCTTATCGTTTGTCCGTGGTGTCTTGACATTATTTTACTGTCTATATAAAATAAAAGATTTTCACCATTCATATCTCCACGGTCTATATGGAGGTATGTTGGCTACCTGGTCGGGGGTTAAGGGAACGGTTTGGTAAGAGTCTTCCCATTGTTCAGCGTTTAGAGGTCCTGCAATGGACCTGAGTCAAATTTAGTAGGACCTCCTTCAATACTTAACGGTATTGGATGGCGGGGGTCCAAACTCTTTGATCCCCTCATAAGCTAACTACTATTAATACTATAACCCGGCTATTTAGGACTGTATCCCTGCTGACTCAGACTACTTAGTCGAGGGTAACGTCACCTCCAAAAGAGGGGCCTACCATAATTTGCATTAATAACTTAATTAATTATCTTTCAATAATCCGACCCTTTAGGATTGTATCCTTGCTGACTCAAACTACTGGGTTGAGGGTAACGTCACCTCCAAAAGAGGGGCCTACTACAATAACTAAGATAATCTCTTAAATAAGTGCAAAAGTGCGGAAATAATCAAAGGTTACACTATACACGAGTCGGAACCAAGTGATTCATCTTGTCTATCTGTTTTTCTTTTATTTTTATTTTTCAGCATTTTAATTAGTTTTTATTTTTCTTAGCTTAACACCTTTTTTCTAAACTTTTTGATTTGATTAGACGTTGAGGATAAACTGGTACTAAAAGCTCTTGTGTCCTTGGACGACCTCGGTATCTTACCAACACTATACTACGCCCACGATGGGTGCACTTGCCCATATGTGTATTTAATGTTAGTAAATATCGTGTTTTATAAATTTAAAACTTGGCGAAAAAGTGTTAAAGGGCTTAAAATATACACCTAATATAGATAACACTTCACACGCATCAAACGGTAATTTGTTAAGTTATATTATTTTTCTCTAAATAATATAACTAGTTCCCAAATCATGCAAATATTCACACAAGCGTTTTAGTATAAAATATATATTCTAACTATATATTTATCCGTTTTTATTTACGAAAACCCACCTCCGACACTTTGAAATTTTGTAACAAAACTTATGGCGAAGTTTATTTTGAAAGACAAAGTTTAAAACACAACTGTAAACACTTTGTTGGAAAATAATTTCTAAGTGTTTATATTTTTAGAAAATTTCGCCATAGTTTCCACTAAAAAAGGAGGTGTCCATGCTATTAAGCATATCATTTTCTTTTCAAAATCAATCAACAATCAATCCTTAAACAATTTTACATTATCAAGAGCAAAAACTATATGCGTTTCATGTTAATCATGAACTTGATATATCACAAAAACGCGTAGTAACTTGGTAAAGCGTTTGGTGGACTTAGTTACCTTCCAAAGTGTATTCATTTCTTTAAAAATCATTTTCTTAAAAGAGTTAAGTATTTACAACTTGTAAACAATTTTTACAAAAATTAATCTTTTGAACTCTTCTTGTAAATAAAAGGTTTCTACACTTATTTCATTTCAAAAAATGGTGTAAGTGTATGTACAAGTCATGATCTTTTAAAAATCGATTTTTAAGCTTGGTTTGTTTAGAAAAGTCTCTTGTAACTCTTGGATCTACATGATCCTCAACTTACTTTGTTCATTTATATTTCAAGAAATTCATTTTTATCAAGTTCATATTTAACTAGGAGATGATTATTTCATGTATCACATAATCACCTTCCTAGTCTTGTTAAATCATGTTTCTAAACATCATTTAACAATCTCCATATGGTGATTAGCATCACATAACCAAGAATCAACATGCAATCAACAACATATTCACTACAACATCCTACTAACAACATTTCATCTTCATGTAAACTTTTACGTTCAAGTTTCTTGTTTAAACCCTTTTAGTGTTCTTGTAAAATTCAACATACTATAACTTTTAACTACTCAAAATAGAAATAAGCAAGGGTTAAACAAGGACTTACAACTAGCACAAAGGCTAGGGAAGAACTCTAGTGAAAAGATGAAGAAAAATGATGTGAAAAAGCAAGTAATGAAGCTCCTTGATGATCCACAAGCTACAATCTTCACAAAGCACCTCCTAATGCTTGAAACAAGCTTGAAAATGGAAGAATATGGTTGAGTTAGGGTGGTGATGGTGGCGGCTATGGTGAAGGTCGAGAGGGAGAGTGAGATGTGAGTGAGAGTGTGGTGAAGATATGGAATGATGAAGTGATCTATGGAGCCATACTTAAAGGGATGTCTTATAATATTTTGTTCATAAGTGCAAGCAAAGATCTAATATAAAATAGAAATAAATCTAAGAGGTATGTGGTGAAGTATGGTGGGGATTTTGTGGGTCCTCTTGTGACCGTAAGAGGGTATGGGGGGGGTTATTTGTAACATTTTGATGATAGTTGGTTATTATTAGTCAAATTCCAAGTATATGGTCACATATGTTAGTTAGTGGGTATTTTAGTGGGTGTTATGGTGAACGGGGATCATGACTAGCCAAGAACTAATAAAACAATGTATTTGGCAAAAGCCGTCTTTGGAATACTCTCCTCTTGAATCCTTAATTGGTGATAACCCGATCGAAGTTCGATCTTTGAGTAGAAACTTGAACCTTGTAACTGATGGAACTGGTCATCGATCCTTGGCAAAGGATATTTGTTCTTGATTGTCAACTTGTTCAGCTCCCGGTAGTCGATACACAAGCGGAAACTACCATCCTTCTTCTTCACAAACAAAACTGGAGCTCCCCAAGGTGAGAAGCTTGGCCTGATGAATCCCTTGTCTAACAACTCCTGAAGTTGCGTTGACAACTCCTGCATTTCCGAAGGTGCAAGTCTATAAGGTGCCTTAGCCACATGCGCGGCGCCGGGAATCAAGTCTATATGAAACTCGACTTGTCTTTGTGGTGGCAATCCTGGCAAGTCTTCTGGAAAGACTTCAGGATACTCCTTAACGACTGGAATATCTTCTAGTTTCGGCTCAGCGGCTTCTTTATCTATGATGTGTGCCAAGAAGGCAACACATCCCTTCTTCAAACACTTTCTAGCTTTCAAACAACTAATGATCCTCAAGGGCGTATCACGCTTCTCTCCGTGTACCACAATTGTTTCTCCATTCGCCATTGGGATGCGAATGGTCTTCTCGTGACATACAATTTCGGCTCTGTTGCTTGACAACCAATCCATTCCTACTACCACGTCGAAGCTTCCCAACTCGACTGGCAATAGATCCAGTGCAAACTCGTGCTCTCCCAATTCAATCACGCATCCTATGATGACTTCATTTGTTTCAACTAGCTTTCCATTAGCCAGTTCAATTGAGTAAGGAATATCTAACTTCCTAGCAGCTAACCCAAGCATTTTCTTAAATTCTAACGATACAAAGCTATAGTCGGAACCAGTGTCAAATAGTATAGATGCAAAGCGTTGATTTATAGGGAACGTACCAGTGACAACATTCGGGTCCTGGCGTGCTTCCCCTGCTCCAATGTTGAATACCCTTCCACGAGCTTGATTGAGTTTTGGGCATTCACGCTTGAAGTGCTCGATGTCTCCGCAGTTAAAACATCCCGGTCCTCGACCGTTACCATCTCCATTACCGCCTTGATTGTTGTTCTGACTGCGGTTACCATTTCCTGCTTGATTCCCGAAGTTACCGCGATTACCATTTCTACCGTTGCGGTTCCCATTCCCGTTACCTCCACGGTTGTTGTTACCAAATCTCCTTTGGCCACCACGGCCAGTACCAACCCAACAAGTGTCCTTTAAGTGACCAATCTTCCCACAGGATTCACATTTTCTAACACTGCACCGGCCAGCATGATGATACTGGCAAAATTCACATTTGGGCAGAGCGCCCATGTATCCTTTCCCTTTGACTTCAACACCATACTTAGCTTCAGCTGGGGGGGTTCACATCCTTCCTCTTGTTGGCACTACCTGTACTCTTTTTAAAGTTGGAGAACTTCCTCTTGTTCTCCCCTGACGATTCAACATGAGTTTCTTTCTTTTTCGGTTCAGAAATTGAAAACTTGTTCAATCTGATGGCTTCTTCTGCAAGTTCCACGCTGAGATCAATGGCTTCGGTAATCGTTGGAGGCTTGGACGTTGTTACCATGCTCATGATCTGGGGTGCCAATCCCCAGATGAAACGCTCAATGCGTTTAAATTCAGGATCAACCATATATGGCACAACGTGTGACAAGTCGTGGAACCTTTGGACATATTCAGCAATATTTGGGCCATCCATTTTTAGGTTCCAGAATTCCGTCTCCAGCTTCTGTATCTCTGCCCGGGAACAATATTTCTTCCTCATGAGCTCCTTCAGCTCAGCCCATGTCAGTGCATACGCCGCCGCCTCTCCCAAGGTTTGAACTTGCAGGTTCCACCAGGATAAAGCACCATCAAGAAAGAGTCCTGAGACGTAAGTAACTTGGTTCTCAGGAGCACACTTGCTCATCCTTATTACCGAATCTGTCTTTTTCGTCCATCTGACGAAAGCAACAGCACCTCCAGTGCCGTCGTAGTTTAAGGGCTTGCAATCCAGGAATTGTTTGTAAGTACAGCCTGTACAGGCAATATCATTCACAGAAAACATTAGCGGATGTGCAAAGAATATCCGAATGTAATGTAGTGTGGCTCAATCGACTTGAATTTTTACCATTTGGTGGGTTGTTGTTGTTTGAGGTATTCCTTCTTGTTTCGGCACGTGAGGCCTCATAATCAGCTATTTCTTTTGAAATACGTTCCTGTAATTCTGCCTCCGAAGTAGGCAAACGTGTGTCTCGTCGCGGAGGCATCTTCTAAAAGAAGATCATATTGGTCAGGTCATAGTAAGTGTAGTAAATAAGTAATTTTCGTATGTAATAACATCCATCAACCTCATAACACATAACATCCCATGTTGTAATATAAAACAAATAATTAAACAATGCATGTAGTGAGAACGTTGCCATTGAGCTTTCATTTAATCATGACCACAATATAGTTTTACATGTTTCACAGTACATCATACATCAAAATAAGATCATAAGGTTACATCACCCCAAAATACAAGTCAGTCTACACAAATCATATACAAAAATGTGGTCTTCCAAAAGTCTTCATATGTTGGCCCAATTGCGACTCTCTCACCAAAACAATCTACCTGCACCAAACCAAAAACATAGCTACGCTGATGGCGGAGGGGGAGGAGGAGGGAAGAAAAGCAAACGGTGTATAAGCACCCAATCCTCCTCAAGTGTGTGGACAACACGCAGCAGGTAAGCAATATGCTGCTCTGGAGTGAGGAAGCGGACATCAGAATCCGGGTGTAGTGGAAGAGGATCTGGTGGTGTAGCAAAAGGAGACTGACAATGACAAGGGGGAGGACGCGGAATCTTCTCCAGCTCCTAGACTCGTCGGCTCAACGCATCCTGCTGTAACTGCAGGGATATAAGTATGTCATCCGTGGTATATCCAACATGGAAAGGGTGATATGGGTCTGATAGAGGCATGACAGTGGGCGAAAACCACATAAGTGGCTCGCCTGAGGGTGCAAAAGGTGATGTAGTGCGAGGAAACTGAGACATGAATGGTACAGCTGACGACACAGGCGGGACAAAAGCAGGCTGTTGTCTCGAAGATCCCTCCCCAGGACGAGGTGGAGGAATGTCCTGGAGAAAAGTGATAGGAAGGTCGGTGCGATGGATATCTGACACATGGGGAAAATGAGGGGCAACATCAATCGGTGCAGAGATGGGTGCATGAGAGGGAGTGACTGGTCTAAGATATGGGGGATAATCGTCATCATCGACCCACCCATTGTGGGTGTCAGCATATCTAGGATAGATGTGGGTGGCAAACGGAGCATGGTCATCAAACATAAGGACTGGATCAGGTAATATCGGTGCAATATCAGGTATCTCAGCAAAGATAGGGTCATGATCTGGCAATGGGACAGGGTCAGCTGGGGCTAGATCTAGATCAGCGGGTACAACAGGGGGCTGATCGATAGGAGCAACATGAGCCTCTAGGGGCTGATCCTCGTGCACAAGCCCAATCTCGTGATCTGGGTCGAGATCGTGAGGAAGAACAGGGACCTCGAATGGCTGCTCATCAGGAGCATAGTCTATCTCATGCTCGACGTCATCAGCAAGGTCAAACTCATGATCGGGGCCATCAGCAAGGTCGAAATCATGATCGGGGTCATCAGCAAGGTCAAAATCAGGGTCCTGATCGGATGCGGATGACATGGCCATATCGGAATCTGAGTCGGTGGGGTATCGCTGTAACCCCAGCGCATGGAGAGTAGAAGATGCTACTGACTCAAAAGAGTCTGGACCAGAAGAATCAGAAGGATCCTCCATAACCGGAACCTCAACGACAGGAATAACGACATCATCATCAAGTGGCATATCCTCAACAGGAACTGCAGCAAGGGGAACGGGAGCAGGGATCTCAGCAAGAGGTAGATCCCCGACTAGAATACCATCAGCGAGCTGAACATCGTCTCCGACATCCGGCAAAGCAAAAGGCTGGAAGTCGTCATCATCACTGCTGTCGGTATCAGATGTATAAATCTCAGGATCTGTGGGCATCGGATCATCTGAATCTACTGCTATGGGGTCTAGTGCGCAAGAAACTCCACTCGAAGAAGACATGACGTCTGTAACAAAACAATCACGATAATTGCACATATATCAACATATAATCAAATAAGCATGTAATTCGCAATAACGTAAGCAAGTAATCATCCTAGTCTTCCCTAGACTATCCCACCCAGCCTCTCAGACTAAACTCCCTGGTCTCTAAGACCAACTCCCTGGTCTCTAAGACCAACTTTCCCAGTCTCTAAGACTAAATCCCTGGTCTCTAAGACCAACCTCCCAGTCTCCAAGACTAAATTTTCCCACAGTCTCTAAGACTAAAACCTCCCTCAGTCTCTAAGACTGATCCTCCCTCAGTCTCTAAGACTGAACCTCCCCAGCCTCTAAGGTTGAACTACCTCAGTCTCTAAGACTGAAATATAAATTTTGAAATATGTATTTGCGCCTTTTGTTTGTAAAATGTTTGTACCCTGGATCTGGACATTTTGTGTATGCAATGTAAAAATGTTTTCGTGAGAGCCCTGATGATCATAGTCTAGACTTGAGAAAGAATCCTAGTTCGCTATGATCGAGGCTCTGATACCAAGCTGTCACACACTGGCTTTTGCGGAAGCGTGGATTTATTTGGTGTGACTTCTTAATACCATAGCAACAATCATAACAATGCTATATGATAAAACAGAAGATATTCATCAATTAACTAAGTCTTAGAAAATACCATACATGATTGTCTTGAAAACGTTGTTACCAAAATAAATTACAACCCATGAAAATGTTTAACCGAGTTCCTGAGACTCCACAAAGACTTAAAATAAAACGAGGTTTGGAGACATGTGACCCGTCCAGGAAAGGGTTACACCTCCCAAACCCTACAACCCTGGATGGCATCTTTGTTTAGTACGCAGCTTGACACATATGCAGACACTTGCCAGATCCGATCAATTCCCTGAAATACATGTAGTTTGAAAAATCAACAAAAGTTGAGCGAGTTCATGTGTATGTCTGTGAGTATAAACCGTTAAAATATGTCCGTATGAAAGTCCCTGGTATGTAGCAATAAGGAAAAAATGATCACCAATGGTTTGCAAAGCCACTGGTATGTGTGAAGTGATACGGGAAAACTCAAACCTAGCGGAGTTGCACCGGGCTTCCGGCTGTAAGACACAGTCACCACTATGGGCCGCCCCGGCCTCATGGGTGTGGGCTCGCTACACCCAAATAGATCTATCACTCATGTCCCTCGGTCCTACGACGAGGATTAATGGCCTTAAGTGTTGTGCCCACCACTCACATGATCTAAGTAGTATGCCCTCCTTAAGCTAAGCTAACCATACCATGTATAAAAATGTCCGTAATAATTGTAACATGTATTTCACCCCCGAAGTTATAAAACTGAAAACAGTTAAGAGAAAGGGGGTCATGAACTCACTGTAGTGCGTCTCCAGTGCTAGTACTCAAACCTTGTCAGCTACACGATAACCTACACCGTACTAATGTCTATTAGACGAACGGGTCGTGCCTTGCTTTTGTATTTACGGTTTGAGTTACAGTACTTTGACATTATTCCAAGTTATAACTTATTGTTAAAATAATAATAATTATTTTAACTTACATTATATTTTTAGGTCTTGAACTAATAGTTAGACAACTATTTCGTATTCCTACTTCTCAAGTATTTTATTTGCGTATTTCCTTCCCAAGGATGGGGGTATTTTGTACATGTATTTTTATGATACAAAGTCTTGATATTATGTACTCTTAAGTCCCACTTTAGAAAGTATATGATAACTTAGTTGTCCAAAAATAATGTGTTTCCAAGAAAATAAACATTGTCCCAAAATGTATCTATTCTCCAAATGTACTAAGAAAATATATTATAACTTCTCAAAATAATATATTTTCTACTTGTTCAAAAACAAATGTTATACTTTGTGATAAATTATATTTTTCGTTATCAAAATGTTATCCATCCGAAATATACTAGCAACGGTATTTTGTTAAGTTATATTATTTTTCTCTAAATAATATAACTAGTTCCCAAATCATGCAAATATTCACACAAGCGTTTTAGTATAAAATATATATTCTAACTATATATTTATCCGTTTTTATTTACGAAAACCTACCTCCGACACTTTGAAATTTTGTAACAAAACTTATGGCGAAGTTTATTTTGAAAGACAAAGTTTAAAACACAACTGTAAACACTTTGTTGGAAAATAATTTCTAAGTGTTTATATTTTTAGAAAGTTTCGCCATAGTTTCCACTAAAAAAGGAGGTGTCCATGCTATTAAGCATATCATTTTCTTTTCAAAATCAATCAACAATCAATCCTTAAACAATTTTACATTATCAAGAGCAAAAACTATATGCGTTTCATGTTAATCATGAACTTGATATATCACAAAAACGCGTAGTAACTTGGTAAAGCGTTTGGTGGACTTAGTTACCTTCCAAAGTGTATTCATTTCTTTAAAAATCATTTTCTTAAAAGAGTTAAGTATTTACAACTTGTAAACAATTTTTACAAAAATTAATCTTTTGAACTCTTCTTGTAAATAAAAGGTTTCTACACTTATTTCATTTCAAAAAATGGTGTAAGTGTATGTACAAGTCATGATCTTTTAAAAATCGATTTTTAAGCTTGGTTTGTTTAGAAAAGTCTCTTGTAACTCTTGGATCTACATGATCCTCAACTTACTTTGTTCATTTATATTTCAAGAAATTCATTTTTATCAAGTTCATATTTAACTAGGAGATGATTATTTCATGTATCACATAATCACCTTCCTAGTCTTGTTAAATCATGTTTCTAAACATCATTTAACAATCTCCATATGGTGATTAGCATCACATAACCAAGAATCAACATGCAATCAACAACATATTCACTACAACATCCTACTAACAACATTTCATCTTCATGTAAACTTTTATGTTCAAGTTTCTTATTTAAACCCTTTTAGTGTTCTTGTAAAATTCAACATACTATAACTTTTGTTGGATCGTTCCGATGACCCTAAACAGTCAAAATGAGTAGTTCATCATCATTTGCAAAGGCGAAATCAATGTAAATGACGTCAAACAGCTTGTTTCCTTTTAATCTTTATCTATTGATGATTTCCTGAGCTTTTACAAGTTGAAATCTAACAAAAATCCAGCAGCACCTCAGCTCACACACACACAATTCCGTTTGAAATGAACTAGCACAACCCCTATATATAGACTGAGGTATTTCGTTTGAGGGTGACAAGACCCTGTTCAAACGAAATTACTTTGGTGATTTCGTTTGAACTTGTCTAAGTCTGCTTCAAACGAAATTACCTCCTGAAATACAATCAAACCCTAATTCAATCCCTGTTGTGCACTCATTCATCCTATCTAGACATAAGACTCGATTAAGACGAAGTTAACAGACATATGATGCACCAACAGACTCCCCCTTAGATGTTGACGAAGTCTTCGGCGTCGAGTCTTTAGTCTTTGTCTCTTTCCAAATTTTGTCTTGACATTGTAAAGCTCTCTTCTTCAATCTTCAAACTTTAATCTTCAATCTCCCCTTTGAGTGTTGATCCAGAATTCTAACTCCCCCTTTCACAGACTCCCCCTCTCGATAAGCTAGGGCTTTAAACTCTGGTTCAGACTTTAACATTTTGTTGCCATGGGGAACTTGATTCCTGTACAATCTCTACCCAAATATAAGATATATGACAATAACAGTTTCAAACCATACTTACCATTCAACCACAATTGATAGACTAACCAGTGTTTAGAAATCCACTTAAGTATTCAGGTCCAAGTTAATGACCCTGATTACTCAATTAATCTACCAAGTCCAACTTAATGACCTTGGTTGATTAGAGATAATTCACACTGACATTTTGTTCAAACATTTTCTGAAAATTTACAAGTTTCAAATTAATGAACTTTCTTTAACTTTCCAATTTTCACAAACTTATCATATTAGCTCCAAACTCATCATCCAGTCCAGAAACTTCCTGCATCTGCTTCAATTTGAATCTGAAGATCAGCTCTCTACTTTGGTTTGTCAAAAATAAAGCAGAAATGAAAAATCTTTTTGGATTTTGAATAAAGTTCTAAACTAGAAAATGAATTACAGAAATAAAATGCAATAAAAGTAAACTATTTACAAACATATTTTTGGTGAGCGTGTTAGGGAATCATATCAGCTATTCGACAAGTCACAAGTACCGTTAAGCTTTAATTTCATACTCAGAATTAAACAATTCACTTAGATTGTCGATATACTGATCCACTTAAATTCTCACACAATTTTCAATCTGTCCAGGATACGGATTTAGTGAATTAGAGACTTAAACTTATACGTGTGTCCCACCTCTTGAATATACTCCCGTATCCAAATCCCAATATTCAGTCTTACAGGTGAGTATACCACAGATGATATATGTAAGGGGTTAAGATGCGAAGAACCGTGAGAGCTCAGGTCAGAACTTCCGTTCAGCAGAGAGATGACGGCTTCGACTTTGGTGTGTCCCCTTTAGAGGATCTTTTTTACAACAACATTGATTAGCAATTTTATTGTCTCATCATTTATGCTGAGGGCGGCGCTATGTTTCAAGCAATGCAGAAAGTATTATTCGGGGACTAGGCCATTGCTTCCGCATTATCAGAAGTCCCGGAATAATACCCCAGATATCACTGAGTATAAAGACCTAGTATCTCAAAAAGAGGGATCCTTCAAACAAGATTTCAGGGGTTACCTATATATCCAAGTAGTGTTCCCCACGAAATAAGCAAGTAAGAATTTTAGGTTTATATCCCGAACAAACCTACTAAATGTGCAAAAACCTATCGGCACATCATTAGCAAGACTGTTTAACGCAGTTAAAACATTACATTTCTTTAGCATACCATAACTGTCAAGCCGATGTACTATCATTTTCCCTTTTTACACAAGCTCTTTTCTAGTTTTCTATTGTTTTTGGATTTTGAAAATATCTCATATTTTTGTATTTTTGAAATTTTTTACTGTTTTTATATTTTCTCAAAATATTACCCTACTCTCCCCCTAAATACCAAAACAAGTAAAAAATCGACAAACCATTGCAGATTGCTTCTCAACATCATCATCTACAATGTCTCCTTCATCAACGCCAAGAATCTCTTCCAACACCGATAAAAGCTTCATACCGTTCATTTTTAACAAGTATTGAAAACGAGTTTTATCAAACTCTTTGGTATGTAAATCAGCTTTTTGTTCATCAGTGTGAATTTTCTCAATTCGTATCAACTTCTTCTCGAAACAATCACGAATAAAGTGATGACGAATTTCAATGTGTTTGGTTTTAGCGTGATGAACAGGATTTTTAGTATTGTTAATCACGGCCTCATTATCAACAAACATAGGGGTGTTAAGAAATTGCAAACCGTAGTCGTGCATCTGTTGCTGGATCCACAAGATCTGAGAACAACAACTGCTCACAGATACATATTCAGCTTCACATGTGGATAGAGCCACAGAGGTCTGCTTTTTGCATTGCCAGGTGACCAAACGTGGTCCGAAAAACTGACATCCCGCTGTTGTTGATTTTGCGTTAACTTTGCAGCATCCGAAATCCGAATCGGGTACGAAAAGCGGTTTTGGGTATATCATCCTCTTGAATGCGTAATTGGTGGTAGCCTGAGCGTAAATCGATCTTGGAAAAGCACGTAGCACCTTGTAGTTGGTCAAACAAATCAACAATGCGAGGCAGGGGATAGCGATTCTTGATCGTCAGCTTATTCAACTCCCTATAGTTGATGCACATCCGAAACGACCCATCCTTCTTTTTGACGAAAAAGACTGGTACGCCCCAAGGAGAGGTACTAGGGCGAATGAAGCCTTTGTCAAGTAATTCCTGGAGCTGACTCGATAGTTCGCGCATTTCGGACTGTGCGATTCGATAAGGAGCTCTTGCAACGGGGTTTGCCCCATGAATAAGGTCAATACGAAAGTCGATATCACGACTCAGAGGCAGTCCGAGGAGATCATCAGGGAAAACGTTTGGAAATTCACGAACAACAGGGACATTGTTTACCCCCATAACTTCCTTTTTCTCCGCTACTATGATGTGTGCCAAGAAAGCTTGGTATTCCTTGCGGAGATACTTGCCAGCTTGGACACACGAAATGAGTTGTAGTTTCTTCGACGCGACTTCACCATAAACACACAATTGATCACCATTAGCGAGCGAGAATCGAATCATCTTATCAAAGCAAACAACTTCAGCATGGTTTTCACGAAGAAAGTCCATGCTTACTATGATGTCAAAACTACCGAGCTGCATCGGAATGAGGTCAATAGGAAAGATGTGATTGTTGAGTTCGAGGGTACAATCACAAAGAACAAAATTGACAGCGACAGTTCTTCTGGTGGCAACTTCGACATCGAATGTCGAGGGGAGATGGGCACGCTTACGATTAAGGAGCTTTTCGAACTCAAATGATACAAAACAGTTATCGGCACCAGTATCAAATAAAGACGAAGCATAAATACCATTCACAAGGAACGTACCATTGATCACATTGTTGTCTGCTTGAGCTTGGCGCACATTGATGTTGAAGGTTCGAGCGCAAGCGGCTTGTTGCTGTTGTTGTTGCTGCTGCTGAGGCTGTTGCTGAAGCTGCTGCTGTTGTGGCTCCTGTTTCACCACTCGATTCGGGCACATGTTCGCGAAGTGGTTGGGATCACCACACGCGAAGCAGACTCTAGCATTGACTGCGGGTGCCTGAGCCGCTTGTTGGCCTTGAGGAGCAGGAAGTAGAGCTTGATGAGCAGTAGCTGGAGCTTGTCGAGAGCCTGTACGACAGTTAGCAGTGAAATGGTCGTACATGTTGCAATGTACACAAAACATGCAGGCGATTCCCACTGGATGGTGATAGGTACAAGTCAGGCAGACCGGGTGAGGACCCGTATAAGCACGCTTTGCCGGCGGTGCTTGGGTTACCGGTGCCGCGACCTGGCGGTGTTGTATCTACTGCTGAGTTGGTACAGCTTGGAGTGGGGCAGCAGTGGTAACAGCACAGTTCTTGTTGCTGGAGTTGCTGTTGATCTTCCTCTTGCGACGAGAGGCCTTTGAAGACTGTGGAGTGGCGGTGGCTTCAGCGGTTGGTGCGGTGGTAGCTTGATGCAGATTCTTGGGAGCTTTATCCCAGACACCAGACTTGACTCGCTTGTCGTTGATTTCAGCGGCAAGCATGTAGGTTTCTTCGATTGTTGCTGGCTTTGAGGCTTGCACAAAATCTGCGACACAATCCGGCAGAGCTCAGATGTACTTCTTGATCGTCATATCAGAAGTCTTCACTTGATCAGGACAGATTATGCTAAACTGCTTGAAGCGAGCAGTTAAAGCAGCATTCTCACCATCCTTCTGCTTGATATGCCAAAATTCGTCCTCCAACTTTTGGCGCTCGTGGGGAGGGCAGAACTCTTCCAACATGATGTTCTTCAACTCATCCCACGTCAAACCGTAAGCTGCGTCATTTCCGCGTTTGTTTCTCTCGGTCGTCCACCAGTCTAAAGTTCGGGACTGGAAGACGCCAGTCGCGTTGAGAGTGCGGAGATCATCGGGACAGCCACTCTGGCGCAGGGTGACCTCGATCGAATCAAACCATTGGAATAAGGCCGTAGGACCATCTTTTCCAGTAAACTCTTTCGGTCTGCAAGCTTTGAACTGCTTGAAGCTAAAAGCAGCTTTAGGAGTATCCTTAGGAGTCTCAGTCCTGGACTCTTCAGAAGACTTGCTACCATTCTCTTGTAGGTCGCTAACGATCTGCGGGATGACTTTTACGATCTGCTCAGCGACGAGTGCAGCAAGGCGTTTGTCTCTCTATTCTCGACGAGCGTGTCGAGAGTAACGGGGTCCAGATGACGACATTGTCTGCAGTAGACATCGCCATAGGACTCAGACACAATATAATCGAATCTCACCTCACACGCCTAATGCTACTAAAGCTCAGGAACATATCGAGATCATGTATCACATAAACACATAGGCACACAAAACACAGAATCACATAAGCACAGAAGCACATAAGCATAGAAGCACATAAGCACGTAAGGCACAGTAACACAAGAGGCAGTCAGAACACAGAAACCTATCATTCATAGTTCGCGCGCGATATAGCGAGTACACAGCGAGTAGTATAGTATAGCGTATAATACAACATGCGTTTATTCACAAGTGTCAGCGATTTGTCAGCGCTTTGCGGTAAATGTGTAGTGCGTATCGTGTGGGTAGATTGAACAAAGCGAGAAGCGAGTAATTTACCAAAAATCAAAACACATAAACAGATAAAATCACATAAACACATAAAATTCATATAAAACAACATATATCAGAGTCAGCGGTTGTGAGCTCAAAATCGAAACACATAAAATCAGCGATTGCGAGCTTGAAATCGAAAGTAGACTGTCTTAGGCTTAAATAGACTTTGACTATCCAAAGTGATTCAACTATTCTCAAGGACTTTTGGTACATACTGCAACCTTCGGGACTATGCTCTTGCCTCGATTTCGGGCGATTGGCACGCGTCCTTCCAGTGATAGTGTGTCTCCAAGTCGTTGGAGTCCGTCGAGACCTTGGTGAGAGTTTTGTAAAACAAAAATAATGTACGGAACAAGTCATCAAGGTTCGGCTTTCACCCCTGGCTTAATAACCTTGTTCCTGTTTTGACAAAAGTAGAGAGGGAAATTTGCGTCGAAGTATGGATTTCACTCCTGATTCAACGCAATTTCTCCTGTTTGTAGATAAAATGCGGGTTGAACAAGTGATTTAATCGAGAGTTTACGGTTTTCACACCTAATCTCAACCTAATCATTTGTTCATTTTCAAAATTTTGAGTGTAGTGATAGTGTAGTGTAAGCGAGAATAGCGAGGCGTAAGCTCGTGCTAACCCCTACAGGGTATGCACAAGTCGGTCTGTTGGTACCTAGACTATAGACTAGGTCATTTCTAAGACATCGACCCGGACTAGGTCGAGTCTTACCTAATTCCCTATAGTTATGTATCACACCCCTACCACGTAAAACAACAAACCGTGGCGGAAACGTCGGGGAGTGTTGTAACAGAATTATTGTTTCAAACCATGGATACAAAGAGTTTCGTTTTATTAAATATTAAACATTGTCTTATAGTTAAACAAGCAAGTTAAACATAGTCTATCATCGTTATTAAATCACTAAGGCCTCGTCCAGTCCTAAGTGAGCATGCATCCTACTCGAAATCAACATTAAGCAACATCACCTGAAACATAGGTAAAAACAAAGTCAGCAAAGAAATGCTGGCGAGCACATAGTTTTTGTGTGAGTGTTAGATTCATGGCTCGTTGAAATATCTCGTACAACTTTGTTAATTGATATTTGAAACCTTGTTTTGTAAAATGTTTGTATTGCAAAATGAATAACCAAGTCAAAACAGATTGGTTATAATTTATAAACCTCGATGCCATGAATCTTAACCCAAAACATTTGTTTATGTAAACCAAATCATAAATCGTTCTCGTAATAAAACTCGTATGGTTTATATAGTTTCGTAAACATCGTTGTGTGACATCATTTAACTCGTTCTCGTTATAGATCATCGTTCATTTGTTTAAAGCGTTCATAATCGTTCAATCGTACAAATCGTTCTCGTACAAACCGTTCTCATTTTAATTGTGAAAACTACTTTTGGTCGTCTCGCTAATAACATTCAAACCTTTGTGACTCGTTCATCGTTCCATTCGTTCTCGTATTAACAAACCACAAAAGGGTAAGTTAACAATCATCAGGTTCTGTCGTTACCCACCTAACCCACACATAACCATGGGTCCGGTCTGATAACGGAATTTGTCGGATCCTATGGTACCATAACCTAATACTGGTCGGCTTGATCAATGCTAATGAATGTCATTCGTTATGTAACTACCACCAACAAGTTCGTTCACATTATCGAACTCGTTATTAGTTTTGTATAAACCATCTTAATCGTTTTTGAAACCATCATTAGAATATCGAAATCATTTTGATACATATGAATCACCCCAAAACAATCGAAAACAGTAAAAAGAGGGGATCTATGTACTAACCTTTGGGTGCGTTTTTATATGTTAACACAATCCCTCAAATTGTTTATTCGTCCTAAATTAAATAAGAATGATTTAATAATCAAAAACTCACAAAAATACATAAGTTTTTCCGATACTTAGAATTTTCACATAACTTTGAGATTTCTCGAAAAGTTATTATTTTTTATTATTTTGGTGTATTTGTATATATGGGTTAGCGTAGTACACATAATCTTGTCAACACTAACACATCATCATACACACATTGTAAAACACACAGCACATTGTAACACATAAAATTTACCCATGAATAACACATTCTAGTGTATGTCGAAAAACACTTATTTTAGCGATTCGGTGACATTTTTGGGCGTCGGAAGTCACGTATGACTAACCAAACACCAAGTAAACTTAATATAAGTTAAAATACTTATTTTTATAGCAAAAAATATCAGTTTGGTTACTGATCTAAAACAGTTTTATAAAAATCCTCCGAAAAGGCGATTTTTAACCGTTTTACCGCATAGTTTTGCATCAAACATTACCCGAACCATCCCAAATCGAAACAATTTGAAATTTTAACATAACCCATGTTATTTACTGAATAAAATAGTGGTTATACTCATGATAGTGCAGGTCTTAAATAAAGCACATAAATCATGCAAATTTCACATAATTTACCACTTTTTAAGCTATATGTACAACATGCAAAGCTATCAAACCTATGTCAAAGTTTCATGCCATTATAATATACCAAATAATGTTATTTTTAATGTTCACAACCTGATCTAAAACATTTTTGTCACACAACCATTTTTTATCACTTCTTGAGCTTTAAATCAACATATATTCACATGTACAAGTGTCTAAAGCATACTATCATATCACCAACATTTCATATGAGTTTAGATGCATCAAATATGTGATATATTCAGGTTTATTTGCTGATGTACTTGGTCATTTAACATAACATACATAGCTCATCAATCACTTGCATTTAAACTATTATTCAAGAACATGTGACAACTTAAACAAGTACTTATCAAGAACCAAACTCAAACTCAAAAACTCATATACACACATATATATGTACGGTTATATACATATATATACACCACCATTATTATTTTTGTATCATGACCCATTTCATTTTAGATTTCAAGTTTAGTGAAAATCCCAAGATTCAAGAGAAACTTCAAATCATCAAGAACAACCAAGAATCAAAGTATGATTTAAACATAAGTGTTATACCTTCAAGATTCAAGTGGGTTGTGGGATGAGATTTTGATGATAGGAAGCTTGAAATTACTTGAATGCACCTTGGAAACCCCTTTAGATCTTCACACCAACTTGAAGGTTGCTAGAAATGAGCTTGAATATGAAGAACAAGATTGAAGAAAGGATGAAGATGGTGAGAGAGAGAGGGGACGGTCATGGGAGGGAGGAGAGAAGGAGTGGAGTGTTGATTATGATCTTTGGAAAGATTGTAAAGATATATAAAGAGATTATGTAGAGATTTGAAGTTAGCATGCAAGGCCACTTGTCATACAAGATCCAATATGATATTTTGCAAGATATTTGAAATATTTGGTGGGGCCATCAAAATATTGTGACCGTAAGTTGTATGGGGGAGGGGGTGAAGTGTAATTTTGATGGTAAGGTAGATAAAAATAGGTGTTTAACTGGGTACCGGGTATTTTATCTAGCGTTTAAATCCCGGTTTATGGCGTTCTAAATTATTTTTATTATTCTATAAAAATAAACTCACCAAAATATTACTGAAATAAATTTCAGTTGCCAAGACTGGCTGCGTTGTCTGCGTTTTGCAGTAGAAGCATTGTGTCGCGCAGAAACACGCGGTACGCGCTTGAACTTGAAAAATAACGTTTTTAAGCGTTTTAATTTATTTTTCAACATGAACCTGATTAAAAATAAAATTTTAATCATAACAGAATATTTTTGGGATTTAAATATTATCCGGGCGGTCTCCAACGTTCGTTTCGCAGTTTTGTCGTAATTAGTTCTTTAGTTCAAATAAACATGTTTTTGCCATACCGAATCCTTGGAACTTATTTCTAAGTTATGTAAAGGATATTTAGGGTATGTTTGGCTTACGTCACAGTTCCGGAGTGTACGTCGCGTTAAACTGATTGCGTTTATGCACCAGTTTGCGTATAACCTTCCAGAAAGTGATTTAAAGCTTGAAATCGGAATCGAATAAAATTGTAAAATCATCAAACAAAATAACACATATAATAACACCAAAACACATATAATAACACCAAAGCACATTGTTTTATTGATAAGCAACATTGTTTTACATTTTATGATGATTACCGAGCACAGTTGTCACATTATGGCTCTGATACCAATCTGTCACACCCCAACCGATGGCAGAATCATCGGGGCATGGAACTGAGCGAAACAGATTGTCCATGAGTATCCATAACGACTATTAATTACCAGATATTTAAACGTCATGTCCCATACCATAACATATCATAATAAAACAGTTATTACAGATAATTGTCTCACAAACAAGTACTGATCCGACAACTCAGATTTCAAATAGACAATTGTTTATTTATTTGTTTCTAGGACCCTTTCCTAGCCTCGATTTCATCACACAGCAAACAAGGCATCCTAGCATCCTATGCACCTGCCACATACATTAAAGTAAAAGTCAATACACATAGTGTAAAGGTGAGCATACAAGTTTGATAATAGCATAGTAGAGTTTGAAATTGATTACGCATAACCAGTACGTACAACGTGTGACGTGAGGCATGTTAGTTATCGACATGATCCTATCGATACCAATGACTGCGGGTTGACTGCCCAAGGCAGTTCGTAATACATATTCACCACTGTGAACCATGTAATTAATTGTCCTTAACAACCCCTGAGTAAACAGGTGCTGAGTCCAAACTATAGTACTATCGTTGCTAAGGCAGGTAGACAGCAATCAATGTGTAAACATAACAAACAAGCATTCATCGAGTCACGTATACATACAGTAGCGGTTAGTGTTAAAGTATTGCGTAGTGTGTGTTTGATGTGATTTAGAATAAGTAACGTATGTAACACCCAAAAGTGCGTAAAGCAAAAAGGGTTCGAGTATACTCACAGCGATGATGGATTGAAGAGAGCGCTTAGAGCGAGTTTAGCCTGAACAGTACGATAGTATAAACGATAAGCGGCGCGTAAAACGGTGCGAGAAACCAAGTGTCAAGCAGTAGCCCGATCGGATGGCAATCCGATCAGTTGGTCATTCGATCGGATGTCAATCCGTTCGGATGGTCACCCGATTGGATGACCATTCGGTCGGATTGACACCTCTTTTGGTGAGGATGTGTTTGTGTATGATGGTTTGACTTTTGAAGTTTTCGTTGAAGCATTTTGAAAATAGAGAAGTATCTCTACCTTTCAGGTCGGTCGATCGAACGGTCGTTCGATCGGACGGCAATCCGATAGGCGAGGCTTCTCAGTGTGAGAACAAGTTCAAAGCAGGACGGTCACTCGATCGGATGGCTATCCGATCGGGTGGCTATCTTGGGTATTGAACATGTTGAAAGTTGTTTAAGTGTCAAAGTCCCAAACGTCTCATGATCGGTCGTTCGTTCGATCGGATGGCAATCCGATCGGGCGGTAACCCATTCAACGTTCAGACCTTGAATAGTTGGAATAGTAGTGTAAAGGTGGAACCAAAGTGCAACCCGATCGGATGGCCGGTCGATCGGATGGCAATCCAATCGGACAGCAGTCCGATCGGACGGCAATCCGTCCCGTCGATCTGATCGTCTTGTCACCTGATTTTGTTTGAAGCGTCGTAGTATGAATGAGACGTTATGATAGCTTGTTTGAACAATAGGAACCCCATCTTGGCCCAAGTGACCCGACCGAACAGGAATCACCCTAGTCCGACTAGTTCCTGGTTCAAGACGGTTGTTCATGTTCAAACCCAAAATCAACTCTCTCTCTCGGACAGAATTCAGATCCAGAACTAATACATAACTAAGAACGAGTAGAAGATCAGAACAAGCTCCGATTCCATTGAGTTTGAGTGCATTGAGTGTAAAAGAGTTAAAAGAAAGTTAGAAAACCATCTTTCAATCCTTTACATCGTGAATATGTTCAGATCCATGCAAGATCTTTGTTTATTCATGTGGAAATTGTCCAGATCTAAGTTGTTCTTGGTGGATTGAAGTCAAAACATGAAGTTCATAAGAACACCATGGTGACATCATCCTAAAACACCTCAAATCTAGTGATTTCAAGGTTAAAAGTTAAGATTCAAAAGATAGAAAGGTGTAGGAGTGCGTGTAGATCAAGAAAGTACAAGATTTAGGTTGAAAACTAACAAGATTTGAGAGAAATTGGAAGAAAAGAGCTTGAGAGCGGCTGGATCGAGCGAGAGAGATGTCACAATCAAATGTGGTAACAAATGGGGTATTTATAGGGCTTCCCAAAATGGAAAGTGCTGGTCGATCGGGTTGCTAGTCCGATCGGGTGGCGGCCCGATCAGGTGACAACTCGATCGGATGGCTATCCGATCGGTTGGCCACTCGATACTGGTGTTTGGCGCGACGAGTTTTGTCATTTCGATTCACGTGTTGGGCGTTGCGTTGCGATGCGATTCGAGCGAGTGATGCGATAGAGTTTCCTATTAAATTACTTTTAATCCCAACTACTATATCTAACATACAATCATCCTACTTCATATGCGTTTAGCATTTGCGATAGCGTTGCGATTGCGTTTCGATTGATCACCACAACATAAACATAAATAACATGCACAAGTAACACATAAATAGCACACACACGTAAACCAATATCCAAAACACGTAATTCGAGTTGCGAGTGCGATTGCGATCAAGTCGATTAACGATTAATATGCGATAAATAGCGATTAAACCTCGATTATTAACAAGTACTCCACATAATACAGCTAATGCGATAAAATAAATAGATTATCTACAAGTCAAAGAAGTCAAAACAGTCAACTAGGATTTTGACTTTGACTTCCGAAACACGGGGTGTTACATCCGAGCTCATTTGAAATTTTTCCAAGACAGACGAAGGTCTTACGCTGATAAAAGACGAAGGCCAATCGAATTTCAGGTTGGTGTTATACTAACATTCAAAGTAATCCCCGTGGAAAGGGGTTATCCGATTGGGAAATATTAAGTCCAAGATTATCATTCAAATTATGGAACATTTGGGTAAGGTAACTTACCGACTCGAACTGCTAGACGAATTGAACAGTATACACATCGCTTTCCATGATTCACTTTTGCGAAAGTGCTTGGCCAAGAAAACAACTTATATAAACTAAGACGACATTGAAGTAGACGATAAACTGAACTATGTCGTAAAGCCTATCGCAATTCTTGATCAAAAAGTTAAAAGCTTATGGAATAAAGAAATCGATCAAGTAAAAGTCCAATGGGAACATTGGAAGGGATCGGACAGCACTTACGAGTCCGAAGAAGAGATGAAATGCTTATACCCTTCCTTATTTGATACGTAGTATGATTTCGAGGACGAAATCCTCTTTAAGGGGGGGGGGGGTAGACTTGTAACACCCCTAAAATATTAAATTATATATGCTTGTATACATGTATAATTATATAAATATCAAAAAATAACATAATGAGATAAAAACTAGGAATAACTAACCTAGTTAAAATCCTGTTATAAAAAGATGGGAAATAAGTGATGTTGATCATTTTCCATATTCTAAAACTTGAGGGACTAAAATTTACTTGTTTGAAAGTTGTTTCAAATACTAGATAAGTTCAACATACACACACTTGTGTGTGTTTTACTCTGTTCGACCAAAACAGAGTAACCAAGCTCTAAGTCCCACAAACCCTAATCTCAAATTCCCTCAAGTTTTCAACGAAGAAATCAAGTTAGGAATCAAATTCAAGTGTTATTCTTGATCACTAACCTTAGAGGATCAAAAAGGTATGCTTAATTTTGGTCTTGGTGATGTTTAGATTCTTCTTGAATTCTCATAAATGAAATTATTGAAGAATTCATTTATGTTATGGCTAAATTAAGATGAGTACATGTCTAGGAACAAAGTCTAGATGAAAAATCCATGATTTCATGTTATGAACTTATGATTTAAAGAATTATCATATGTGGGTTATATGGGTTTTGTGATAACTACTTGAATCATGGTGAAAATTTATGTTATTTGATTGTTATGATGCAAGTTAAAGTGTCGGTTATGGTATTCTTATCATATGAGTATGAAAATGATGCTTTAATAGGGTTAACTAGTTAATCATGAACATGATAAAGGTAGTATATAGATTACGCCCTTATGATGTTCGACAAAATGTCTAAGTGATCGTGAAATATTGATACATATGAAAGAATCACTTAACTAGCTAGCTATAAGCTTTGGATGTCGAACACTAAAATTTGAATTCTAAGTGTTATGTTCGAATTGGATTTTATAGTCAATTTGACTGGATCGTCAAGTAATCAAGGCAGAATGGATAATCGTTTGAAAGGAAAGCTTTAAAGGTACGCGGCTACATGCTTCGTAAATTTTTTCTAGTATTTCATGTTTAATTACTTTGAATGATAATTGAATTGTTATGAAGTTTGGTTGTTATTAAAACGGAGGATTTCTGTATGTATTAACTTACGGAATAATTAGAGAATAGCTATAAGTAAAAACATAAAAGTGGTGGATTCCACTATAATGTTTAAACGGGTCAAAATGATCCGAATTATACATGTTTGGTTGTGTGAAAGCGATGGATTTCGCTAACAAAACCAAACGGGTCAAAACAACCAAAGTAATGAACGTTGGTAAAATAAGGCGATGGATGTCGCTAAGAAAGCTAAACGGGTCAATCGGATGTCTTGATGTAAACCTGGAAGGTTGCACGAATTAAAGACGTCGAAATGCCACCGTATTTTGAAATAATATAAACTATAGTCGTTAGCCGAGAAAGAGGTAATGTTGAATCTAAGTCATGAACTCAAGTTCGAGTATGACTGAAATATGCGCAAATTTCCAATATAGAATTTATGTTTAAATTGTTTAACTAGTTATCGTTAAACGGGTTGAATAAGAGACAACCACGTAAAGAACAACGTATAAACTTCACGGGTAATATCTCAGAAAAGTGGAAATGGTCATGTATATAAATCTTATACATAACGTCAAATAATAAACCAAGTTGGTGAGTTAAAAGTCTAAACGGGTCAAAATAAGTTGTAATGTTTATAAGATAAAAGCATAAATTTACGATCGAATTACGATCACGTAGAAAGAAACGTGACCCAATTTGGATCAATAACGACAAAATTATAGTTGTTTTCGTAAAATATGGTTGAGTGGAAAAAATGCAGACCTGAAACCATACTTTCTGTCGAATTCGTGTCACGCGACTGGGTCTAGGTCCTGTGCTAGCGGCCCGCGACCATTGTCACGCCACGCGACAACAACTTCAGTTCCCGTCACGGCACGCGATGGGTTGCGAAGTCAGCAACAGTGTTCAGTCTGATTGTTTGGACTGCAGAATTGTTAATTTAAGTTATATATTTCTATAACTAACATTTATGATCTATTTGGATTATAGGTAACAAAATGGAAACGCTCTAGATGACGATCAAGCCGACGATAGAACCGAACACACAACTAACAAAGCTTCCGAAATGACATTTTGTTTGTTATTAAATCCTTTAGTGATGTTTGCAAAACTTATGTAGCAACTTACAACTGTCTTGGGAAGATTAAAAACTTTTGTAAGTATTGTTGAAATGGTTTGAATTTTATTTTAATGTTTGTTACATTAAAGTTTCATAAAAGTGGCATTTTTATATAGAAATGTACAAGAGATGATATAAAACATTAAATCTATAGTAAGGGTCTTACAAGTTGGTAATCAGAGCCTCGTTAAGACAAGGTGTGTTCGATTCAAAGCTTGATCAAGACATCCGGTAAGAATTTATTGTAAAAGAGTCTAGATTTAAAGATTTAAATAAAGTAAAAGTGTATGGGAGGAGTGTGTAAATACGCTCGAACCATGGAAATACACTAAGTAAAAAAAAAGGTAAGGCAAGTTATATACTTGACCAAACCGAAAAAGAATAACACATTACTTATGATTAAGTATGTGTGATATAAATTTCCATATAATAAGATGGAAATGAATTGAATAGTTATTGATTAACTATTATGGACATTTCAGTTAAAGAAATGTCTGGAGTAACCGGAGGTGATGCGACATTTCACTTAACCGAACAAATTAAAGCTAAGATTTCCAAGGAAGTCGAAAAGGCTTTAGAAAATAGTTTATCGCAGTTTATCGATAAACTACAAACCACAATCTTGCCAGTGGTGGACGATATGATGACCGAATTGAAAGACAGTCTCTTACAAGAAAGAGATGAAAGGAGGGTGTTGGATGTGAATCCAAGTCCCGTAAAGAATCAAAGTCTAATAAAGCTCCCAAGAAGGGAGTTACAAAAGGGGGTTACATCAGTGTAAAATATGTCAAAAAATTCACAAGGGTAAATGCTATAAGCCAGGACATAAGAAGTTTAAATGTCCAAAGTTGAATGTCAATAATGATACAAGCTAACCACATGACTGCGAATAGAATATGCGCGACACGTGTTCACCGTAGTGAGTACGTGAAGTAAAGTATGTGATCCTTAACAACCCCTGACTAAACAGGTGTTGAGTCCAAACTATAGTACTATCGTTGCTAAGGGCGGTAGGGCAAGTCATCACTGTGTAACATGGCAACAAGTATTCAACTCATCACGTATATCATGCGAGTGCGGTTAGCGTTTATAAAGCATTTAAGTGTTGTGTTTTTGGTAGAGAACATATGTAACACCCAATAGTGCGTTAAGCGAAAAGGGTTGGAGTATACTCATTGCGCGTGTTTAACAGCTAAACACAGTCTAGATTGGATTGAAGGGAGCGCCGGAGCAGCCTGCGTACGGGAACAGAAGCATAAGTCTTCCTAAGTGCTGAAACGGTCGAAATCGAAGTGTCGAGGGGGATGTAGAGCGAGTTAAATGTTCAACAGTCCATTCGGACGGATGGGCATAGTCCATTCGTTCGGATGGGCTTAGTCCATTCGGACTGATGTGCTACCTTGTAATAACTGTTGTTTTAAAACAGAAAGAAAAAGATTCGGAGTGGCAACAGAGTCTATCCGGACGGATGGACTGTGATTGTTTGTGAACCGTTTTGGTCAAAATTGTCGAAGTTTTGTTTAAAAATGTTTTAACAAATGCGATAACAGAATCAACTCAACAGGGAATATCAGGTCAAGTCCATTCGAACGGATGGGCATAGCCCATTCGGATGAATGTGCTGTCCTTGATGAGAATTCACGTTTGTTCCGTTAACCAGATCATCTACTTGGTGAAAATTAACCCTAGAGCCAGCTCTCGACAATGAGAGGAGTCGAGAGTCTGACGGGTTCCCGATTCCACCAATGTTGCACAAAAATCGAAGAGAGGTTCATAAATAAGTCGTAAAATGTTATTATTTCTTAGAACCTTGATCCAAACTCGATTGAGTGATGCTCCACAGCAGTTTTCCTAGGCAAAATGAGTGGAAACTGTCACACCCCAAAAACGTCGCAGCGGAATATATAACATAGTGGAGACGGAAGTTGGTGCCCATTTATATCTTGTCGATTGATGCATTTAATTGTTGGACATTTTAGTATGTTTTAAATGTAAGTTATTTAAACATTGCGTTTTAAGACACGACACAACCATGACATAGTTAAGTTGTTTATGATCCTCATGGATCTTATTACATTGTCCCAGAATAATTAAAAGTTAGTCCAACATTTTAAGTGATAAAACATGCATCAACAACCACAAGATACGCCATAATTTCCTGAAGCCGAATTCAAGTACCTGTAGAACACGTTAAAAATCAAGTGTCAACACAAAGGAAGGTGTGTTCACTTATTCGTTTACTAACAGATTTTATTCCAAGGAAAACTTTCTGTTTGGGTGTTTATTTAAAAACATCCACTTAACTCTTAGAAAGTCCATTTTACTTTCTTATTAAAAATCCATGGGCCTTCCGTCGGTTCATTACTCCGACAACAGTAATACTGCCCAGGTTTTGTATATTAAATTATTGCGTCAATTTTCAGACTCGTATGTTAGCTACACGATACGAACTATATATTAACCATGCAGGGATAATCAATGCTAGACAATAAACAGAATATTAATTCGTCGTTTGACATTGACACGGGGCGACCGGTCACGACGGGGTTGTCAACCCGATAGATCTACCAACAATTCATCGCGTGCAATACTTAACTGATTAAACGACATCATGGGCGCAGGGTTCTCTCTTTGAGAACAATATGATGTCTGCCTCACGTACAATATATATATCCTACTAATATGACAATTTAGTACACGATGCGTACGAATCCCCTGAATCTCCATCACTCGAGACCCAGGCCGGCATCCGTACCCCAACCGTACGGTCTTGTATCACTTAAGAAATACCGTACATTCAATATTCATTCGTCAAAAACGTTTTACTACGAAATGTATAACTTATCAAATCTCATATATTTTCAGCAAAAATATATATTTTATAGTAAAAGGTATGTTTTATTTCGAAAACATTATTAAACCCTTTTTAACAACGTGTTCCACCCCCAAAATATATACAAAACAGTAAAAATAGGGGTTTAGTGACACTCACATTTGGGTGCGTATTTTAATACCGCAATCCCAGAGTTTGATTTTTTATATCTCCTAATATAGGAACAATTCTAAATCAATATATATAACACAAAAATCTTAAGTTTCTCCGTTTCTTAGAATTATCACATAACTTTGAGATTTTCTCGAAAAGTTATCATTTTTTTATTATGTTGGCACGTTAATATATATATGAGTCCATATACATATACATATATATATATATATATATATATATATATATATATTTATGATTCTTGCGACTTGAACGATTTTATTGGTGACCATTATTTTGTAAATCCATTAACTCTCCCGTTTATACGCAACATATCTACGATTTGCGCGTCGTAATATATATACATAAATGTCGACATAATTTAACACCGAAACACGCGAAATCTTGTTAACTTATCCATTTTGTCATTTTTAAAGCCAATATACATAAAATATCTCATACATATCAAATTTCATGCTTGACAAACAAGTTACACTTTTAACGCAATTTTTTGCCGTTTTTACCGCACAAAACGCACAAGTATACATGCATAGTCTAAATTTCCCACTATCATGTTAACACTTAACATATTATCACATTTACATGTTTAGATCACTTAACACATTTTATCACATAAGGTTCACTCAAAATTTACCCATACTAGTGTTCATCGAAAAATGTGTATTTTAGCGATTCGGTAACGTTTTCGGGCGTCGGAAGTCATGTATGACCAACCAAACACCAAGTAAACTTAAAATTAGTTAAAATACTTGTTTTTAAACTATAAACATCAGTTTATTTACTGATTTAAATCAGTTTTATAAAAATCACCCGTAAAGCCGATTTTTGACCGTTTTGATGCATAGTTTTGCGTTAAACGTTACTATAATCATCCCAACTCGAAACGACTTGATATTTTAACACAATACATGTTATTTACTGATTAAAATAGTGGTTAAAATCAGATTAGTGCAGTTTTTGTGTAAGTCACATAAATCATGCGATTTCACGTATTTTACAACTTTTAATACACCAAGTACAATATGCAAAGCTAGCAGACATTATGACAAATGTTATATACCATTTAACACTTCAAATATTCATATTTTTAGTGTTTATATTCTGATTATACTTTATTTTTATCAAATCATCTTCAAATCATCATTTCTTGTTCATCTTTCATCATGCATGCTTGTGTACAAGTATTTAAAGCACATATATCATATCATCATCATTTCATACAAGATAATATGTATCAAACCTGAAGTTAAGTCATGAAAATCTAAGATATGTTCATCATCTAGTCATTTTAACATAATTTCATACAACAATCTTTCATAAATGAACACATGACAAAACCTACATGCATGCCATTCTAGAAAAATTAACCAAACAAGTATCCATCATAAATCAAACTCAATCTCATATATATACACACATACACATATACGGTTATGTATACATACACATATATATATATATATATATATATCCATTTTTATTTTACATAAAAACCCATTTGTTATTAGTTTTCAAGTTTGTGAATTATTCAAGAACTTTGAGAAACTTTAATCATCATCAACATCATCAATAGTCAAGAATGTGATTTTTAAAGAAAATTTTATACCTACAAGATTTTGATGGGTTTCTTGACAAAATGTGATGATATGGAGCTTGGTTCTTGCTTGAAACACTTCCAAACCACCTATGGATCTTCATACTAGCTTGAACTTTCTTGGAAAGACTTGAATCTTCAAGAAAAGGGCCTTGAATTTTCGAAAATGATGAGGATGAGGGCTGTTTTCAGCCGAGTATTAGAGAGGGAGAGAGAGTATTGAGTGTCTTTGATTTTGTTTCTTGGATTTGTGAAAGATTTTGATGTATTTGAGGTGTTATAATCATATTCCACTTTCCAAGAGCACACATGTCCTCCATGCAAGAAGAAGTGGAAGTGTAGGCTGCATTTTTGTCCTTCTCTCTCTATATATTTCGAATTTACACACATATATACATATATGTATATATGTAATAGAGAGTATAAACTGGTATTTTACTGGATACCGGGTATTTTATCTAGCGTTTTAATCCCGTGTTAGTGCGTTTTAAATTATTTTTAACACTCTATAAAAATAAACTCACCAAAATATTATTGAACGATATTTTGTTTGCCTGGACTGGTTTCGTTGCTGGTATTTGTCACACCCCGACCGCGTTAAAACAACAAACCACGACGGAAACGCCGGGGAGTGATGCGACAGAATTATTGTTTCAACAACCATGGTGATTAAAGTTTCGTATTATTGATTAAAGTGTTTACATTGTCTGGAATTAAACAAAAACATAACATATGTAACTGTCTTTTAAGTCACTAAGGCCCAAGTCCGCCTAAGTGAAGCACAAACATCATCATGCATTAGCACCTGAAACACATGTAAAAATAGGTACGTCAGCATAAAAATGCCTGTGAGATACATAGGTTTTGTTTATGCAGGATTCATGACTTGTATTTGAAAGAAGTGTTTACAAAAATATAGTCATGAACCTTGTAAAATGTTTTCCTTTATATACCATATGAAAATCGATATGAAAATCAAATGATAATAAAAGGATAATGCATGGTTAAACGAATAACCAAGTAAAAGTGAATTTGTATAAAATATGTAATTTGTAAAACGATGTCATGTTCTCGTATAAAATGTTTCATGTCTTTGTCAAGTGGTTTAGGTAACGCAACAATGTATAATACAATAAAAGCACTTATATATAGGAAGTACCAACGGCGTATCCACCATGCTTTTATCATATAACACATAGCCCCGTTACATAAGTCACTTATCAATAATCAACCAAAATGTCTTGTTCAATGTCAAAATGTTTATGTATAAACCATGTTCAATGTCATGTGTGAAATGTATCATGTATAACCAAATGTAATGCATAGCAAGTAGAAAGTATCTACTCAAACTATGTGATAATGTCAATGTGAAAACATGTGTCATGTATGGTGAATAACTAGTAATTACTCAACCCCATAGGAAAATGTACAAAACAAAGTTTTTTAATAAACCAAAGTTTAAATCAAATGTTATGTTTTGCAGAAAACAATGCTTTATGATTACAAACATTTATGCAGTAATGTTTATTCGCATACATTCAAGCCTTGCGACTGTGGCGACAAACCTTTAAACAAATTAAAGGTTCATCTAAGTTATGTATATCGGATTCTGTCATTCCCAACTTCCAAACAAACCTAGGAAGTCGGAAACGGGAGTTGTCAATTCCTATGGTACCATTACATACTACCGAGCGGCGTAGCTAATGTTAATGAATGTATTATTGTTCCGATTAAACACACCAAATGTCATAACCAATGTAAGCATGTGAAAACCATGTACTAAGTATGCTAAGTAAACATACATAGTAGAAATGTTCATGAAATCAATGTGATAGCATGCTAAGTAAACATACATAGCAAAATGTTATGTAAATCAATGTCTCCATATGCTAAGTAAACATATGCAACAAAAGTGTTTTATGAAATCAATGTGCTAGCATGCTAAGTAAACATACATAGCAAAATCATAATTGAAAGCATGTACTAGGTGAAACTAGCATGTTTATGTCATAAAAGCAATGAAAACACGAAAGTAACAAGTATGCACATGTGTATCACCCCAAAGTATTTGAAAGCGGTAAAAGAGGGGAACTATGTACTCACTTGGGATTGCTTATTAGTCTTGAGAATAAGACCAAATTAAGCTCCAAGTATCACAGAATCAACAAGGCACCTAGTATAGGTAACTATGTTATTAATCAGATCCTAAATCGGGAGATAGGATAGAATGAGGTTCTGTAAATCGAATGAGTATTTGAACTCATATGGTATGATTTAATAGAGCTTACATTCTGATTTGAAAGTCTACCTAAGTGCTTTTGACCCGTTTCGACCCATTATGGTAGTATACGCTACTATAATGCGTCGTTAGCGTAAAACTATGGTCGGATGGTTATCTATGTGCTATGTCAAGTCTTACATGCCCAATTATCCCTAAACATGTTACTAAATCAGATTATATGTCAAAAATATGTTCACATATGTGAAATACGGATTTATGCTTCAAAAAGGGCATTTTGGTCATTTCCTATGGGCATGTAAGCTACTTAACATATAACTAACCAATCCTAGGTGATCATAAGGTATAACCTCAGAGGTTATTCCCTATGCAACTATGATCACTAAACATGCTTGGTTGGATCCTAAAGATCGACCAAACGGGTCGGGTTCAAAAGTCTAAGCGGTTGTTTATACCGCTTAGTTTACGACCCTAAACAAGCACTAAACTAATAGCGACGAGTTAAACATGCCAAAACATGTTTAACCTACTTTAGAAAACTGATTTGGTATCAAGACAAGGTGTTTTGATACCTAAAAGTAGTTCCGTTGCAAAATGCGTGCTAAAATGCATTTTGACCGAAACTTTGACTCGTCACTACACCTAGTCAACGTGAAAATCAGTAGGTATAATCGCTAAGGATTATAACCATCGTGATTACAATCACGTTGCAAAGTTCAATTGAACTTTGACTTGACCAATTGATGGTCAAAACCGAAAGTCAAACTGTTGGCCAAACTGTTTGACTTTCTACACTAACATAAAGAACAAGCATGAAGGAATACTCACAAGGGTCCAAAGCTTGAAGAAAGATAATAAGAAAACCAGAGAGGAAGTTCCCAACACTTGTGGAAGCTCCAATTCAGATTTAGAGAAGAGATGAGAGGAATGAGCAAAGAATGAGGAGGTTTGGCTTGCTATTTATACTTGTAGTGAACTCACAAGATCATTACAAGTGTTTGTGTGGCCAACAAGGATTAAATCACAGCCATACAAGTGTTAGAGGCCAGCTAATTTGCTTGGGGAAGTGCTAACTTGGCCACCACACAAAGGAATTGCAAGATTGGCCCCTGGATTAACAAACTGTTGCTGAAAACAGAGATTTTGTCCAGATCTGATGCTGGCGTGGCATGACAGGGATGCCATAGGGCCGTCGCGCGGTGCGAGGGTGTAGCTGGAACTTTCAGAAACTGACAGAAATGGTCCCTGCACGTGTTTAAGCTTGTTTTCGACGTTTTTAACCTCCCTAAAGTCATTTTCAAGGCTCTACAAAGTCGTAAAGTTTAGGGGACCTGAAATATGGCCGGAAATATCTTGGATGTCGGTTCGTTTGGTCGTACGGTCACGTTGTTCGGTTATTTACGACGAAACTCGAACGGACGCGAAAAGGAACCAAATTAAGCGACGAATGATTTTTTTGCATGCTGATCACTAAAATAAAAATATTTTAGTGTGTACAAAAATTTTGGATGTCCAGATGTGGTCAGAACGTAAGATATGCGCGAAAATGTAAACTTACTTCGTTTTTGACACTTTTAGTCCCTGTAAGATCAAATAAGCATGTTTTCGCACACCGAACCACTCAAAGCATATTTCTAAGATATTTTTAGGTTATTTATGGTATGTTTAGCCTATGATCAAGTTCCAGACTGTACGTTGCCTTACAAAACGGCAGACTTTTGCAGTTTGACGCAAATAGTCCTTGCGAGTGAATAAACTTGTTTTTGCCATACCAAAGCCTTTAAAACTTATTTCTAAGTTATGTAAAGGTTATTTAAGGTATGTTAAGCTTATGTTGCTGTTCCGGAGTGTTTGTCACGTTAAACTGATTACGTTTACGCATCAGTTTGCGTATAACTTTCCAGAAAGCGGTATAGAGTTCAAAATCAATCAAAAATCAAAACGTGCATAATGTCAAACATAAATAAAAAATATTGGGATCAAAACACTTTGTTTTATTAATATTATATTGTTCAGAGTTTATACAATGATTTCACAAGTACAGATGTCACAGTATTTGGCAGTATGCGCGCAGTGCTCCGCGGTACGCGCTTAAAATTGCAAAAAATAGGGATTTATGCGTTTTTATTTATTTTTATCATTCTAAAGTAATAAGCTCATTAAATTATTACTAAAATGATTATCAGTTGCCTTGACAGGACATGTTGACAGTATTTTGTCGGTACACGCGCTGCATCACGCGGTACGCGCTTAAACCCGAAAAATAGAGTTTCTTAGCGTTTTAATTCATTTTTCCTCACGAATAGGATTAAAATTATTATTCTAATCATAACAGACTATTTTTAGGATTTTAACACTGATCGGGTGGTCACCGACGTTCGTTTTGCATTTTAACCGTTACGCGATATGCGTTTATCTTATTGTTGCCAACATAATTTTTATCAAAGTCTAAATTTACCAACTCATCAAATTTCACATATAAACATCATAATCAGTCAAATATAGCCCTGTTACCTATTCACAACACGTGTTACAATTGTAAGGTACGGCCTGAAAAGTCGGGTGTCACAGTCTCCCCCTGTTTAGGAAATTTCGTCCCCGAAATTTTACTCTACAGGTCTTGTTTTCGCACTAGATGAAAACAGTGAAAACAAGCTTGATGAATATGGCCTTGTAGTTTCTGTGAGAAACTTTAATTCTTATGAAGAATCTTCGTAAACCTATATTACATACATTCTAAATTCCTAATCTCACATCTCAACGCTCTCCGCCCTTTCCAAGGTTCAACATTTACAAGCACTTAATCAAGAGGATTAAGTCAATGTTTCACCATTTTGGGTTTAACATATGTATATTTTTACATATACATTACCCCGTATCTAAGATAATCTGAGTTTACGTCCGATTGATCCAACTCGAGATGGACTCTCGAAAGAATCAAATCTCATAACTCGTCTTCCTACCTTCTTGCATTCATTTCAGATGTCCACCGGTTACACGACCTATAAATCACAGATTCTACTAGAATGTTGAAACCGCCTCATCGGTTAGTAACATAACTCTTCTAGCTATACGCACTGCTTCTACGATGCTTCGATAAACCTCCGTTTATCTTCCTAATAAATCTCTATAAAGAACAAAATCAGTGCATTATCCATTATACACTTTCTCAACTGTACCCAAACAATACATCATGTACACTACTCCATCCTTATGGTAGCTTGAGCCTATAAGCGACTGATCCAACTCAAGATGGGCTCTTGAAAGGACCAAGTCAATGTGGCTCAGCTTTTCTTCTTTCTATTAAACCTGATAGCACTTCTGCAAGATAACTCCTTTATCAGAACCAAATCTTCAATCTGGAATCGCAATAGTTCCTTCAATTGTCCATGTAATACTTCTGTTGATCAATTGGCGACTTTTAACCTTCTCTCGATCTAGGCAAATCATGTCGCTAGTTTCCTAGATAAACTAAGGTCGGGTTAATTGTCCTTTGTCAAGTTAGCTCCATGAAGTGACGATTAAAACTTCCATCCATGCAAAGCTTCAAACCGAGCAACCTAAATACTAGCGTGTTAACTGTTATTGTAAGATAACTCTGCCAAGGGCATGTGAGTATCTTAACTTCCTTCGGGGTCCATCATACACGCTCCCGACTTTTATTTCAAGGGTCCGAAAAGCTTCCTACTGTCTTGCTGTCCAATCAATTTCCCTTTTCCTTTTAGGGTTATTAGTGTCGAAGGCTGCACTAATTTAGGGAAATTCTTAGTAAATTTCCGATAGCACCTAGCTGGTCATATGGATCATCATCATACTCCCGACGGGGTCTTTGGCGCTCCTCATCATTCACCAACTCCATAGTTAACTTCAAACGTTACTCATGATTCTCCTTTGTTCATACATAGGCAAGTATGTCGTCGATGAATATTATCGCGAATTCAGCCGATTAGGGTTTCCATACCCTTTTCACGAGATCCATGAATATAAATGGCGCATTAATTTAGTCAAAAGGCATGACTAATAACTCGTAATGGCCATATCGTGTTCGAAAAGCAGTCCTCAGCATATCTTCATCAGCAACCTTCAACTGATAACATCCCAATCGTAGATCGATCTTCGTGTAGCAGCTAGATCTTGGTAGCTTGATTGAACAAATCATCAATCCTTGGTAAAAGGGTACTGATTCTTGATAGTCAGCTTGTTCGGCTTTCTGAAATCATCACACATCCCGTAGGATCCATCCTTCTTCCTCTTCAACAAAACAGATGCGCCTCAAGGCGAAAAGCTTGATCGAATGAAACTCTTGTCCAGTAGCTCTTGAAACAGACTCGACATTTCTTTCATTCTCAAACGGTGCTTAATTTATAAGGAGATTGTACAATTGGGCGTAGCACCGGGTGCTAGATCGATCCAAAATTCGATCTGTCTCGCAGGGGAGATCTAGGTAAGTCTTTTAAGGAAAACTTTTGGATAATTGCGAACAATAGGAATCTCTCCGATATTCCTTCGTTCGGCTTTCGTATCCACCACGTTAACTAAGAACGCAGGATAGCCCTTTTTGCAACCACCTTAACATTCTCACAAAACTGACAACTCTCCACCATCAACACTCGTAGCATCCTTTGAACGTAACTCCATCCAATGTACTCTTGGCATAGTACTCGTGAGTCATATGTCCAGTCCGACCACATCTGGCGCACTTTCTCCACTCATCCTCGTGAGTCTTCCTCTCAAGACCACTCCTGCCATCCTTGGCATTATCCTTTCCCGACTTTCTAGGGTTAGCTACACACGCTTCTCAACGATATCCTTCCTCGAACTCTCAGACTTTCTCTTTCGCGAATCCCCAGATCTAGGCTCGAAATGCAGGAATATTTGAATGGTCGATCCGCTAAGACAGCCCGACATTGCGCATACCATTGCCACGTCATTGCATAGGGTACCAGTAAATGATTATTGGGTTACAACCTTGGATTGTTTTATGTGTACATCTATGTACTGTTCACAAGTTTAATGAAAAATCAGATTTACGCTCCAATTATATCATAACACAGGAACTGCTAAAACTTTCCGATCATTATATCACCTGAAGGGTTTCTGATTCTGTGTCCCACCAAAACCATGCCCATGAGCATCACGTCCACGTTCCAGGCCATTATTTTGGTTAGCATCGTGCTGTTCCATGGCAGTATAAACATGTTGGGCTATGAGTTGTGCCAACTCTTCTGAGGTAATAGGTAGTCCAGAACCCTGTCTCGCTTTTGGCGGCATTTCATCGTTTCTATTATTACAACATAATATCAACATAAGACGATATCCAGAATAGTTCAATCATTAAATTCTAGTGGACCACACATTGCGCCTGTATAATATCCACGTATTAATGAGAACAATTTTTAAACCAAAAGAAACCCATTTGATATTTATACCAGAAATTACAAAGCTTGTTTTTAGTACGAAGACTAATCAAAATTTAGCATGTCTACATCAACACCCTCAACAATCCTATATGAAATTTCCTCCTAAATATATGAAAATTTGGCATGCAAGCCATAAATAGGGTTCATCAAATGAGACATACAAAACAAACAATAGAAACAACCAACAACTAACGCTTCAACCACTGGAAGTCCAACATCTTCCTAGCAAGCTCTTCTAGCTCATCATAACAGTCCATCTGTCCTACTAAGTACTTCATCGTCTCCATGCCTTCGCGTAACGTGGCGAACTGACGATCATAGTGAGAGCGATTGACCCAAACCCCTTTTTGCCTCTTCAAAGCGGACGCTACCTCAACTCTCGAAGTCGAATGCGATCTCTCCAATGGGTCGAGTCCTCTTCCTACGGCGAGTGTAGTCTTAAAAGAGGTGTAGCAAAACACGTGACTCGAATAACGGAATAAACGATTCTGTAACAACGGGCGAAAGAATCCCAAGTGTAGACTCGACAGCATAAGTGAGCAGGACTACTAATGGCTCTCTATAGGCCGAGACGTGATATATCATAACCGTACAAAGCAAGTGTGTGATCAACGTGAGTAGTAACACTTAAGGCCTAAATAAACAGAAAATCACATATGCACATAAACACATAAGGGTTTTCATATATGATAAAATTTTCCATGTTTATTTAAAAATCTTAGCTTCGAGAATTTTGGACTTTACATCTCAAAATTCTTCGGTTGAAGTCTAGTGTTTTCCTCCGAAAACATCTAGTTCGCTAACAACCAATGGCTCTGATACCAACTTCTGTCACACCCCAAAAACGTCGCAGCGGAATATATAACATAGTGGAGACAGAAGTTGGTGCCCATTTATATCTTGTCGATCGATGCATTTAATTGTTGGACATTTTAGTATGTTTTAAATGTAAGTTATTTAAACATTACGTTTTAAGACATGACACAACCATGACATAGTTAAGTTGTTTATGATCCTCATGGATCTTATTACATTGTCCCAGAATAATTAAAAGTCAATCCAACATTTTAAGTGATAAAACATGCATCAACAACCACAATATACGCCATAATTTCCCGAAGCCGAATTCAAGTACCTGTAGAACACGTTAAAAATCAAGTGTCAACACAAAGGAAAATGAGTTCACTTATTCGTTTACTAACAGATTTTATTCCAAGGAAAACTTTCTGATTGGGTGTTTATTTAAAAACATCCATTTAACTCTTAGAAAGTCCATTTTACTTTCTTATTAAAAATCCATAGGCCTTCCGTCGGTTCATTACTCCGACAACAGTAATACAGCCCAGGTTTTGTATATTAAATTATTGCATCAATTTTCAGACTCGTATGTTAGCTAGACGATACGAACTATATATTAACTATGCAGGGATAATCAATTCTAGACAATAAACAGAATATTAATTCGTCGTTTGACATTGACACGGGGCGACCGGTCACGACGGGGTTGTCAACCCGATAGATCTACCAACAATTCATCGCGTGCAATACTTAACTGATTAAACGACATCATGGGCGCAGGGTTCTCTCTTTGAGAACAATATGATGTCTGCCTCACGTACAATATATATATCCTACTAATATGACAATTTAGTACACGATGTGTACGAATCCCCTGAATCTCCATCACTCGAGACCCAGGCCGGCATCCGTACCCCAACCGTACGGTCTTGTATCACTTAAGAAATACCGTACATTCAATATTCATTCGTCAAAAACGTTTTACTACGAAATGTATAACTTATCAAATCTCATATATTTTCAGCAAAAATATATATTTTATAGTAAAAGGTATGTTTTATTTCGAAAACATTATTAAACCCTTTTTAACAACGTGTTCCACCCCCAAAATATATACAAAACAGTAAAAAGAGGGGTTTAGTGACACTCACATTTGGGTGCGTATTTTAATACCGCAATCCCAGAGTTTGATTTTTTATATCTCCTAATATAGGAACAATTCTAAATCAATATATATAACACAAAAATCTTAAGTTTCTCCGTTTCTTAGAATTATCATATAACTTTGAGATTTTCTCGAAAAGTTGTCATTTTTTATTATGTTGGCACGTTAATATATATATATGAGTCCATATAGATACATATATATATATATATATATTATGATTCTTGCGACTTGAACGATTTTATTGGTGACCATTATTTTGTAAATCCGTTAACTCTCCCGTTTATACGCAACATATCTATGATTTGCGCGTTGTAATATATATACATAAATGTCCACATAATTTAACACCGAAATACGTGAAATCTTGTTAACTTATCCATTTTGTCATTTTTAAATCCAATATACAAAAAATATCTCATACATATCAAATTTCATGCTTGACAAACAAGTTACACTTTTAACGCAATTTTTTACCGTTTTTACCGCACAAAACGCACAAGTATACATGCATAGTCTAAATTTCCCACTATCATGTTAACACTTAACATATTATAACATTTACATGTTTAGATCACTTAACACATTTTATCACATAAGGTTCACTCAAAATTTACCCATACTAGTGTTCATCGAAAAATACGTATTTTAGCGATTCGGTAACGTTTTCGGGCGTCAGAAGTCATGTATGACCAACCAAACACCAAGTAAACTTAAAATTAGTTAAAATACTTGTTTTTAAACTATAAACATCAGTTTATTTACTGATTTAAATCAGTTTTATAAAAATCACCCGAAAAGCCGATTTTTGACCGTTTTGATGCATAGTTTTGCGATAAACGATACTATAATCATCCCAACTCGAAACAACTTGATATTTTAACACAATACATGTTATTTACTGATTAAAATAGTGGTTAAAATCATATTAGTGCAGTTTTTCTGTGTGTCACATTAATCATGCGATTTCACGTATTTTACAACTTTTAATACACCAAGTACAACATGCAAAGCTAGCAGACAATATGACAAATGTTATATACCATTTAACACTTCAAATATTCATATTTTTAGTGTTTATATTCTGATTATACTTTATTTTTATCAAATCATCATTTCTTGTTCATCTTTCATCATGCATGCTTGTGTACAAGTATTTAAAGCACAAATATCATATCATCATCATTTCATACAAGATAATATGTATCAAACCTGAAGTTAAGTCATGCAAATCTAAGATATGTTCATCATCTAGTCATTTAAACATAATTTCATACAACAATCTTTCATAAATGAACACATGACAAAACCTACATGCATGCCATTCTAGAAAAATTAACCAAACAAGTATCCATCATAAATCAATCTCAATCTCATATATATACGCACATACACATATACGGTTATGTATACATACATATATATATATATATATATATATCCATTTTTATTTTACATAAAAACCCATTTCTTATTAGTTTTCAAGTTTGTGAATTATTCAAGAACTTTGAGAAACTTTAATCATCATCAACATCATCAATAGTCAAGAATGTGATTTTTAAAGTAAATTTTATACCTACAAGATTTTGATGGGTTTCTTGACAAAATGTGATGATATGGAGCTTGGTTCTTGCTTGAAACACTTCCAAACCACCTATGGATCTTCACACTAGCTTGAACTTGCTTGGAAAGACTTGAATCTTCAAGAAAAGGGCCTTGCATTTTTGAAAATGATGAGGATGAGAGCTGTTTTCAGCCGAGTATTAGAGAGGGAGAGAGAGAGTATGGAGTGTCTTTGATTTTGTTTCTTGGATTTGTGAAAGATTTTGATGTATTTGAGGTGTTATAATCATATTCCACTTTCCAAGAGCACACATGTCCTTCATGCAAGAAGAGGTGGAAGTGTAGGCTGCATTTTTGTCCTTCTCTCTCTATATATTTCGAATTTACACACATATATACATACATATATATATATATATATGTAATAGAGAGTATAAACTGGTATTTTACTGGATACCTGGTATTTTATCTAGCGTTTTAATCCCGTGTTAGTGCGTTTTAAATTATTTTTAACACTCTATAAAAATAAACTCACCAAAATATTATTGAACAATGTTTTGTTTGCCTGGACTGGCTTCGTTGCCGGTATTTGGCAGTATGCGCGCTCTTAAAATTGCAAAAATAGGGATTTATGCGTTTTTATTTGTTTTTATCATTCTAAAGTAATAAGCTCATTAAATTATTACTAAAATGATTATCAGTTGCCTTGACAGGCCGTGTTGACAGTATTTTGTCGGTACACGCGCTACATCACGCGGTACGCGCTTAAACTCGAAAAATAGAGTTTCTTAGCGTTTTAATTCTTTTTTCCTCCCGAATAGGATTAAAATTATTATTCTAATCATAACAGACTATTTTTAGGATTTTTACACTGATCGGGTGGTCACCGACGTTCGTTTCGCATTTTAACCGTTACGCGATATGCGTTTATCTTATTGTTGCCAACATAATTTTTATCAAAGTCTAAATTTACCAACTCATCAAATTTCACATATAAACATCATAATCAGTCAAATATAGCCATGTTACCTATTCACAACACATGTTACAATAGTACGGTACGGCCTGAAAAGCCGGGTGTCACAGAAACCATCCTCGAGGTATGTAGAATCAATGATTTGAGAAAAGTTTATAGTGTGTGTGTGTGTTTATGATGTGAGAAGATGGAGTAGGAGTGGAATGGGGATTGAAAGAGAATGCTTACAACAATTCTTGGTTGCAACTGAATCTCTGAGAGCGTTTGGGAGGACTAGAAGAGTTGAAATGAAGACACAAGGCCTCTATTTATAGTTTAAGGGTGAGGGCTACTTATACTCGTATGCGCTATAACCCGGATGGACTCCATCGGAACGGATGAGCCCCATCCGGACGGATGGCTCATTCAGACGGCTGAGTTTTCATTTTATTAATTTTCAACTTTGATTCGTCTATGGGTGGTGTTAAGTGTTGCGTTGCATTTTATCATGATAAATCGAGTTGTGCGAGTAGCGTTTGAGCGTTTTGAGAGATGTAACAACACATGTAACATATTTAACATATAAACACACGATTAGCACAAATAATGTCACACCCTGATATTTGCGGAAGCGTATGCGTATGACTTGATTGGTTCTCATTGCATTCGATTATAATAAACAACTATATGATCAAAATGATGTTCATCCATTCATAAAGTTCAAAACATTACAAACACTAGTCATTTAAGTTTCAAATAACACAACCTTTGATTAAGTTACAAACCAACAAAAGTGGATGATATCTAAACTTGGAATTTACATCCGGAAACAACACCAGCGCCCAAGATCCAACTTGTTTCCTGAAATACATGTAATTTTGAAAACATCAACAAAAGTTGAGCGAGTTCATGCGTTTTGTATGAGTACTGACAAACTTGTAAACATTTGAGAGACTCCTTTGAAAACAGGTATGAAAAGCGTCTATGAACAGATCAATTAATGTTTTGCAGGAACATTAATGTATGTGAAGACATAGGGAGTACTCAATATGAGTAGTCTTTTTGTCTTTGTCAAATCTCCTCAACTGTGTCGAATTCCCCTTGACTATGTCAAATTCACCTTGACTGTGTCAAATTTCCTTGACCGTATCAAATCACCTTGACTGTGTCAAATCCCCTTGACCGTTGTCGAATCACCTCGACTGGGACACTAAAGCACTCTAAGTGGTCACATAACGACCATGAGTGGGGCTCGGCCGTACCCGTTAGATCTAACCTTTGTCCATGATTCTTATGAAAGTTATTGGCATTTCAATTTCAGTCTATGCTCACATGATCTAATAGTTCATTTCATAGCCAAATCATACCATTTGATACATATGTAACATGTATTACACCCCGAGAGTTATAAATCCATAAACAGTAAGAGAAAAGGGGGACATGAACTCACAAGTTTGCGTCCTGCTATCTCGTATGCTCAAGGTCCTTCTATGAGTCGTACAACTACCTACACACGTGCCATGTTTTATTAGACGTTTAGGTCGTGTAACGACTCTTTGTCTTAGTCGATCATTAAGACTTGTTTTGAAAATCTTGGTATACTTTGAGTTACATCTTTGATGTACATTGTATAATTTCAAAGTATATAATTATCAGTTAAAATAATAATATTTTAACTTGAATTATTTTCATCCTATTATTTGGAATATTTTCAAAATAATATATGTTTGCCTTAGTTTGTTTTGTAATTCTTTTCATGGATATTTCCCAAGTATGGGTATAATTATACTTGTGTATTTTGCCAAGTATTTATGGTGTATTCCGGTGTATATTCATACGTACGAGAATACGTATTTTCTTGTATTTATTAAGTATTCATATACTTAATTTTTGTATTTACATTTTCCGGAATATTATTTTTAGCCAATAAAAATCACCAATTTGTATTCTTAAAATATATATTTTAAGAAAACTTTTATAGAAAATTAGTTATAATTCTTCCTTGGCAAAAATAATTGTATTTCCATATAAATCTCAAAATTAATATATTTTCAAGATTAACTTAGAAAATATATATAAATCCATTTTTCACCCCAAAAATAATATATTCTAAATTTGTTTAAGAAAATATATTTTCTTCAAAATAATATATTTTCTAATAATTCAAGAAGATATATATATCCTTTCTTTATTCAAAAATAATGTATTTTCTACTTGACAAAAATATGATATATTTTTGTAACACTTGTAAAAATTATAATTTCCGTTCTTTCGGTTTTCAAAATACCGTTTGACTCGTTTGTCAAAATATATATCTATTTCCGGAATATATATATATATGAGTGTAGTTCATACGTTCGTGTTTGGTTTGTCCAATATTCGGGTATAAATTATATATTTGTTTTCTTGGAGTTTTGATATTACTTTGTATTATAATTTTGGTAGGTTATATTATTTCAAGTCCTAAAATAATATAACTACTACACATAATATACAAGTGATCACACAAATAAAATAATATAACTACTACACATAATATACAAGTGATCACACAAATTGTGACATCTAAATATATTTTTCCTAAATATATACTTAGTCACTTTTATTTATCAAAAACCAAACTCCAATATTTATAATTTTTGGTAACAAAATTTATGGCAAATTTTATATGAAAAACCATGGTTAAGGTTTACTTATAAATGCTTGTTTAAAAATATTTTTCTAAGTGTTTAAATTCTACAAAAAATTTGCCATAGTTTCCTCTTAAAAATGGAGGTTTCCATGCTTTTAAAAGCATATCATTTTCTTTTAAAACATATCATTAATCATCAACAACATAAACAAGACTTACCATATGCTTTAAATATACAATTTACACATTGACATGAACTTGAAATTTTATAAAAACTTGTAGTAACTTACCATGTTAATTAGTAGACTTAGTTACCCTTAAAAATGTGGTCATTTGTTCATAAACATCATTCTTAAGAAATTTAGTCTTTCACAACTTATAACATGATTTTTCAAAAACATTTCTTCTTGAATTTTTCTTGTTAATAACATGTTTCTATACTTGATTTAACACTAAAAACATGATTAGTTTCTTTAGAAATTGTGACAACTGTGTTCTGTAATCGATGTACAATGAAAAAAAATGTTGATTATTAATAAAACAATGTGTTTTGGTGTTATTATATGTGTTTTGGTGTTATTATGTGTGTAATTTTGTTTGGTGATTTTACGATTTGATTCGATTCCAATTTCAAGCTTTAAATCGCTATCTGGAAGGTTATACGCAAACTGGTGCCTAAACGCAGTCAGTATAACGCGACAAACACTCTGGAATAGTGACATAGTCTTAACATACCTTAAATAACCTCCACATAACTTAGAAATAAGTTTTGGATGGTTTGGTGTGTTGAAATCAAGTTTGTTCGATCGCAGGGACTAATTGTGTCAAACTGCAAAACTATACCGATTTGTATAGAAACGAACATTCTGGAACTTGATCATAAGTTAAACATACCTTAAATATCCTTTACATAGCTTAGAAATAGGCTTTGAGGGGTTCGGTATGCTAAAATAAACTTTATTGATCAATACGGACTAAAAGCGTCAAAAAGTGCACAAGTTTGCATTTTCGCGCATATCTTACGTTCTGAATATATCCAGACATCCACAAATTTATGTAATCATTAAAATATTTTATTTTAGTGATTGGCATGATAAAATTCCATTCGTCGCTTAATTTGGATCGTTTTTGCGTTCGTTACGAATTCCGTCGTAATTAACCGAACAACGCAACCGTACGACCAAACGAGCCGACATCCGAGATATTTTTGAGCATGTTTTAAGTTCCCTATACTTTAACTTCATTTTAGAGCCTTGAGATGAGGTTAACGGGGCTTAAACGTGTCAAAAATGAGCCGAAATGCAAGATTCTGAAGTGCAGGGACCTGTTTTGACATTCTGCCAAAGTTCCTTACACGGGCCACGTAAGGTGAAGGTGTCTTTTACGCAGGCCGCGTGGCCTTGCCAGACAAAAAGATCAGAAACAACAATCTGGGCCAAATTCAGGTGTTTTAATGTAACATTTGCAATACCTGGAGTTGGTTTTCGACCCCCATTGTATTCTAATACCATGTACCCACATGTATGGCCAAGATTTCACACTCAAAACACTTGGAATCATCCTATTGATCCTAACTTACTATAAATAGAAACCCCCACTTCACTTCATTCTCACACTTGATCTGAAAATCAGCTCTAAGTTGGGGTGTTTACACTTCATACCTGAGCAATTTTAGATCAAACATCCTTCTTGGACCCTTTGTAAGTCCTCTTCTTGCTTGTTCTTGTATTTCAAGCATGAAAGTCAAACAAAGTTTGACTTTCAGCTTTGACCAGTCAATGGTCAACACAAAGTTCCGTTGAACTTTGCAACGTGAGCATAATCACGATGGTTATAGTCCCTAGTGACTATACCTACTGATTAGCACGTTGACTAGGCGTAGTGACGAGTCGTAGTTTCAGCCAAAATGCGTGTTTATGCGTATTTTGTAACCAAACTACACATGGGTATCAAAACCGTTTGTTTTGATATCAAAACCTGTTTTCTAACTTAACTAAACATGTTTTAGCATGTTTAGCTCGTCACTTTTAGATTAGTGCTTATGTAGAGTCGTAAGTCAAGCGGACTAAACAACCGCTTAGACTTTCGAACTCGACCCGTTTGGTCGATCATTAGGATCCGACCAAACATGTTTAGTGACCATAGTTGCATAGGGAATCATCTTCCGAGGTTATACCTTATGGTCACTTAGGTTTAATTGTATGATAAGTAGTTTATATGCCTTAGGTAAATGACCAAAATGCCCTTTTCATGTATAATTGGTAATTAAGCATATGTAACATAAACTTTTGTCACGTAACTGATTATGCAACATATTTAAACATGTTTAGGCATATAATACTTGTCATAGGACTAGTTAGACGTCTCGAACGTGCTTTTGTGCGCACGACGCGTTAAAGTAGGGTAAGCTACCTTAATGGGTCGCAACGGGTCGAAAGCACTTAGGTTAGGTTCCAATTTAGGATGTAGGCTTTGTTAAACCATATCACATGAGTTCCAACACTCATTTGGTTTACAAGACCTCATTCTATCCGATCTTCCGATTTAGGTGTCTATTGTTTGACTAGTGATTCGATTACTAGGTGCTGCTTGAATTCTCTGGTTTACTTGAGTTTGTTGAAGTTCTATTGATTGAGGATACTTTGCACTTCATGTGAGTACATAGTTCCCCTATTTTACTGTTTTCAATTGTTTTGGGGTGATTCATATGTACAAAGTGATTTTCAAGGTTTAAACGATGTTTTCGAAAACAATTAAGATGGTTTATACTAAACTAATAACGATTTCAATAAAGTGAACAAACTTGTTGGTTGTAGTTACATAACGAATGACATTCATTAGCACTGATCAAGCCGACCAGTATTAGGTTATGGTACCATAGGATCTGACAAATCCCGTTATCAGACTGCACCCATGGTTATGTGTGGGTTAGGTGGGTAACGACTGAATCTGTGATTGTTAATTTACCCTTTGGTGGTTTATTAATGTGAGAAGCGAGGTAGTCGAGTCACGAAGGTTTGAATGTTATTAGCGAGACGACCATAAATAGTTTTCACAATTAAAACGAGGATGATTTAAATGATTTAAACGAATTAACGATTTGGAAACGATTTGAACAAGATTAAACGAGTTGGATAAACGATTGGTTTTTGGTTAAGTGTTTAGATAACGGGACGGGTGTAATATGATGAAAACATGGTAGATACGCCGCTGGTACTTCTTATATATAAGTGTTTTCGACATATTACATACCGTGGCGTTATTTAGTTCACTTGGGTAAACGATTTTAAAACGATGTCACCTAACGATGTTTTCGAAAGGATATAAACCATACGAGTTTTATTAACAAGTTAATACGAGATGTTTTACAATTTGATTTACTAAAACAAATGTTTTTGGGTTAAGAATCATGGCTACGAAGTTTTATAAATTATAACCTGCTTGATTTGAGTTGGTTAATTAAGTTGCAATGTTATACTATTTTCAAAACAAGGTTTTTAATAAATATTGCAACATGTAAACTAGCCATGAATCCGACACTCCTATAAAACCTATGTGCTCGCCAGCATTTCTTTACTGACTTTGTTTTTACATATGTTTCAGGTGATGTTGCTTGATGATGATTACTAGGATGCATGAGTCACATAGGATCTAGACGAGGCCTTAGTGACATAATAACAATATTAGTCGATATGTAACTTGTTTGTTTTGTGTTAAAACAATGTAAATTACTTAATGAATCAATAAAACGAAATTTTTTGTATCCATGGTTGTGAAACAATAATTCTGCCACGACACTCCCCGACGTTTCTGCCACGGTTTGTTGTTTTAACGTGGTCGGGGTGTGACAGAAGAGTTGGTATCAGAGCCAATGGTTATAGGGAATTAGGTTTTTAGTAATGCTTTGACCTAGACTATAACTTTTAGGACCCTAACGCAAGTTTTCTGTGTTTAGATTTTAAAAACAAAACCGTCACCTACCCTTAGGTGATAACCACAATGAGAACACAAATTCGAATCCGCTTCGAAGATTAATCATCCGTTCTAGGATGATTGATTACTAGGTTTTGAACCCTTCCAGTTTGACTCATTTTTGGCTTTGTGCCTTTTGAGTTTTCAAAATCTCATCAAAGTTTGGGTCTAAATAATGTGAACACGTGCAAACTGGAAGAGTGAATGCCTGTACCCTGAGTTTTCTGTCTAAGGCTAGAGTGTTCATACAAATCCACATAATCGGACCAGTCACTCTTACCTGGGAACTCTTGGGGTGAGTGTTCACTTATAGGCGAGCATGTCTTCGCGATACATTATTTTGATTCATTTACTTTGATGAGTCACTGCGTGTCGTTTGTTTGTTCGAGGTAACGAACAAATGATCGCCTTCCTTGTATTTTGTCGATACCTCTTTTGCTTTTCCTAATTATCAACCTCACTCGTTTCTCATATTTCCTTGTTAGACCATGCCTCCTCGACGTGATGCTCAATCTTTTACTGCTGAAGAAGTCGCAGCCCTTATCTCTCAACAAATGGCTGCTGTGCTTCCAGGCATTGTGACCCAAATCCATGAGTTATACAACAACAACAATAATAATGCACAGTGTAATTTCAAGAATTTCAATTCTGCTAAGCCGCGTAAGTTTTCCGGGTCGCAAGGAGCAACTGCGCTCCTGCAGTGGTTTGAGAGTATCGAGAGCACATTCAGGCATGTGCAGTGTCCGAATGCGCGTAAGGTTGAATTTGCATCAAGCGTATTTGAGAAGCGTGCTCTTACGTGGTGGAACGGTGTTATGCGCGATAGGGGTGCCGAAGTGGCATTGGCACAAACATGGGAAGAGCTTCGAGCTCTCATGATGAAAGAGTTTTACCCCCGTCACGAGGTTCGAGCTTTGGAACGAGAGTTTGACGATTTAAAGCAAGATGGGGGAGAACACCGTGCGTATACGGATCGTTTTGAGGAACTCAGTCTTTTGTGTCCTACTATGGTTACCCCGTTGGAGAAAGCGATAAAGAGGTATATCGATGGTTTACCCGATTCCATACAGGATATTGTGACTGGTATAAATCCTACTACTGTTCGTCACGCGATCGAGTTGTCGGCTACCCTGACTGAGTCGCAAGTCAGGAAGGGTAAACTTACCCGCAAGGGTGATAAAAAGAAGTCAGCTGATTCTACAAAAGGCAAGGATAAGGGTAAGGAGAAGAAAGGTGAGTCTTCGAAGAAGTCGAGAAAGCGAAAGGGTGCTCAGAATTTTGCAGTAACTGCACAAAATGCTCAGAACCCTCAGAACCCACCGGTTCAACCGCCTGCGAAGAAAGTGTATGCTGGTACCGCACCTCATTGTGCTCGCTGCAACGGTCATCATGTTGCACAGCAAGCTTGTAAGCAATGCACAACGTGTGGTAAACTTGGGCATCTGGCCAACGTCTGTCGTTTGGGTCAGAATCAAGCTGCACAGGTTTAAGCTCCAGTTCAGGGGAATGCTGCTAGATTCCCACCATGTTCATGTTTCAATTGTGGAGAGTTTGGTCACTTCCGCAACAACTGTCCGAGGTTGGTGAATGCAAATGCAAATGCAAATGCGAACGCAAATATCAATGCGAATGTGAATCCCGCTCGTGGACGAGCGTACAACTTGAATGCCAATGAAGCGAGGGCTGACAACGAGGTTGTCAATGGTACGTTTCTTGTTAACAATCGACCCGCATCTATTCTTTTTTATTCTGGTGCCGATAGAAGTTTTGTTTCGTTATCTTTTGAACCTTTACTTGCGATACCTAGAACTAAACTGAGGAAACCCTTATCTGTCGAAGTTGCTACTGGTAAACCTCTTGTTCTCGATTCTGTTATTCGTGATTGTCAGTTGAACCTTGATAACCATCTTTTTCCTATTGACCTCACGCCAATGCAACTTGGGAGTTTTGATGTTATCGTGGGGATGGATTAGTTAACCAAACATCATGCTGAGGTGGTTTGTTTCGATAAGATTGTTCGTATTCCTTTGTCTTTTGGCGATGTTCTGGAAGTTTGTGGTGAGAAACCATCTGGTGGATTGAAGCTTATGTCGTGTACAAAGGCCCAAAGTTATTTGCGAAAAGGATATGTTGCTTTTCTGGCACATGTCACCGAGGAGAAAAGCAAGAGCAAGAGTATTCAGGATATTCCGATTGTTCGGGATTATCCAGAGGTGTTTCCTGATGAACTGCCTGGTTTGCCTCCAGTTCATCAAGTCGAGTTTCATATTGACCTTGTACCCAATGCCAACCCGATTGCAAAAGCACCTTATCATCTTGCACCGTCGGAGATGCAAGAGTTATCAAAACAGCTTCAAGAGTTATCTGATAAAGGATTCATCCGTCCGAATCAAAACAGCTTCAAGAGTTATCTGATAAAGGATTCATCCGTCCAAATCAAAATAGCTTCAAGAGTTATCTGATAAAGGATTCATCCGTCCGAGCTTTTCGCCTTGGGGAGCTCCTGTTCTCTTCGTGAAAAAAGAAAGATGGATCTTTTCGAATATGTATCGATTATCGTGAGCTTAATAAGCTTACCATCACGAATTGATATCCCCTACCTCGAATTGATGATCTCTTCGACCAGCTGCAAGGTGCTTCGTGCTTTTCCAAGATCGATCTGCGTTCTGGGTATCATCAACTTCGTGTTCTCGAAGAAGATATTCCCAAAACTGCTTTCCGCACAAGATATGGGCATTACGAGTTCACTGTCATGCCTTTAGGTTTGACGAATGCCCCAGCTATCTTAATGGACTTAATGAATAGGGTCTGTAAACCTTATTTAGACAAGTTCATCATTGTGTTCATCGACGATATTCTCATTTATTCAAAGTCTCAAGCCGAGCACGAGCAACACCTTCGCTTAACATTGGAACTCCTTAAGAAGGAGCAACTTTTTGCTAAATTCTCCAAGTGGAATTTTGGCTTAAAGAAGTTCAGTTCTTGGGTCATATAGTCAACGAGCAGGGTATTAATGTGGATCCATCCAAGATTGTTGCTATTAAGGACTGGAGTACGCCGACGACACCTACAGAGATTCGATCTTTCCTTGGTCTTGCTGGTTATTATCGTTGATTCATTTCTAATTTCTCGAAGATTGCGGTTCCACTCACTGCTTTGACTCAGAAGAATAAGCCTTCTGAGTGGGGACCCAAGCAAGAAGAAGCGTTCCAAACGCTGAAACAAAAGCTATGTGATGCCCCTGTTCTATCTCTGCCCGAAGGAAACGATGATTTCGTTGTCTATTATGACGCGTTAAATCTAGGACTTGGTTGCATTCTTATGTAACGAGGTAAAGTCATAGCTTATGCGTCTAGACAATTGAAAGTTCACGAGAAGAACTATACGACTCATGATCTTGAGTTAGGAGTTGTGGTTTTCGCGCTTAAAATCTGGAGACATTACCTTTATGGCACAAAGTGTGTGGTTTTCACAGACCACAAAAGTCTTCAGCATATTCTTAATCAGAAAGAGCTGAACATGAGGCAATGACGCTGGGTTGAACTCTTGAATGATTACGATTGCGAGATTCGCTACCATCCTGGTAAGGCGAATGTCATAGCCGATGCGCTTAGTCGAAAGGAGCGAGTCAAGCTTCATTCTGTTTGCACTCTATCTGATCTTCAATCTCGTGTCCTTCAAGCTCAACGATCTTGTGTGATCAAAGGCTTATTGAAAAATGAGCTACCGCTTCAACTTGAGCTTAAGCTCGAAAGGAAAGACGATGGTTTGCTTTACTTCAAGGATCGTTTGTGGATTCCGAAACAAGACGATCTCCGCACCCTAATGATGGACGAATCTCATAAGTCTCGATATTCTATCCATCCTGGTGCTGATAAAATGTACAAGGATCTTCGTACTCAGTACTGGTGGCCTGGTATGAAAAAGGATGTTGCCTTGTATGTATCGAAATGCCTAACTTGTCTCAAAGTTAAGGCTGAACATCAACGACCTTCTGGTTTGCTTGTATAGCCAGAGATACCGGTTTGGAAGTGGGAGAACATTGCTATGGATCTCATCACTAAATTACCGTGTACATCTAATGGTCACGATGCTATTTGGGTTGTTATCGATCGATTAACGAAATCAGCTCATTTTATTCCGATTCACGAGGATCTATCTGCTGATAAACTTGCAAAGATTTATGTTGATGAGATTCTATCACGACATGGTGTTCCTTTGGATATCATTTCCGATCGTGATGCTCGGTTTTCATCTCATTTTTGGAAGACCATGCAATCTGCTTTGGGAACCCAACTGAATCTAAGCACTGCTTATCATCCCCAAACAGATGGGCAATTTGAGAGGACGATTAAAACTTTGGAGGATATGCTTAGAGCATGCGTGATAGACTTTGGTGGTAATTGGGATTCTCATCTTCCACTGATCGAGTTCTCTTACAAGAACAGTTATCATGCTAGTACTAATATGGCACCATTCGAAGCTCTCTATGGTCGAAAATGTCGTTCACCTGTCTGTTGGAATGAGATCGGTGAAGCTCAGCTTACTGGACCTGAACTCATTCTGGAAACAACAGACAAAATCAAGAAAATTCGCGATAATCTTGTGACAGCTAGAAGCCGTCAAAAGAGTTATGCAGATATGCGATGTAAGCCCTTAGAATTTCAAGTCGGAGACCGTGTCCTACTCAAGGTGTCACCTTGGAAGGGAGTGGTGAGATTTGGAAAGAAATGGAAACTTGCACCCCCATATGTTGGACCATTTAAGATTGTTGAAAGAATTGGAAAGGTTGCCTATCGACTAGAGCTACCTCCAGAGCTTGGAAATATTCATCCGACTTTTCACATGTCCAATTTGCGAAAGTGTTTAGCTCACACTAATCTTCACATTCCTCTCGACGAGATTCAAATCGATGAAACGATTCACTTTGTCGAGAAACCCGTGGAGATAGTGGAGCGTACATTCAAACAGTTGAAGAACAAACGGATTCGATTGGTCAAGGTTCGCTGGGAATCCAAACGTGGCCCAGAGTTTACTTGGGAATGTGAGGACCAAATGAAGATAAAATATCCACATTTTTTTCACAAGCTTCCTCTAGTTAAAATTTCGGGACGAAATTTCCTGAAGTAGGGGAGACTGTGATAACTGTGTTCTGTAATCGATGTACAATGTAAAAAAATGTTGATTATTAATAAAACAATGTGCTTTGGTGTTATTATATGTGTTTTGGTGTTATTATGTGTGCAATTGTGTTTGGTGATTTTACGATTTGATTCGATTCCAATTTCAAGCTTTAAATCGCTTCTGGAAGGTTATACGCAAACTGGTGCGTAAACGCAGTCAGTATAACGCGAAAAACACTCAGGAATAGTGACATAGGCTTATAATACCTTAAATAACCACCACATAACTTAGAAATAAGTTTGGATGGTTTGGTGTGTTGAAATCAAGTTTGTTCGATCGCAGGGACTAATTGTGTCAAACTGCAAAACTATACCGATTTGTATATAAACGAACATTCTAGAACTTGATCATAAGTTAAACATACCTTAAATATCCTTTACATAGCTTAGAAATAGGCTTTGAGGGGTTCGGTATGCTAAAATAAACTTTATTGATCAATAGGGACTAAAAGCATCAAAAAGTGCACAAGTTTGCATTTTCGCGCATATCTTACGTTCTGAATATATCCGGACATCCAAAAATTTATGTAATCATTAAAATATTTTATGTTAGTGATTGGCATGATAAAATTCCATTCGTCGCTTAATTTGGATAGTTTTTTGCGTTCGTTACGACTTCCGTCGTAATTAACCGAACAACGCAATCGTACGACCAAACGAGCCGACATCCGAGATATTTTTGAGCATATTTTAAGTTCCCTACACTTTAACTTCATTTTAGAGCCTTGAAATGAGGTTAACGAGGCTTAAACGTGTCAAAAATGAGCCGAAATGCAAGATTCTGAAGTGCAGGGACTTGTTTTGACATTCTGCCAAAGTTCCTTATACGGGCCGCGTAAGGTGAAGGTGTCTTTTACGCGGGCCGCGTGGCCTTGCCAGACAGAAAGATCAGAAACAGCAATCTGGGCCAAATTTAGGGGTTTTAATGTAACATTTGCAATACCTGGAGCTGGTTTTCGACCCCCATTGTATTCTATTACCATGTACCCACATGTATGGCCAAGATTTCACCCTCGAAACACTTGGAATCATCCTATTGATCCTAACTTACTATAAATAGCAACCCCCACTTCACTTCATTCTCACACTTAATCTGAAAATCAGCTCTAAGTTGGGGTGTTTACACTTCATACCTGAGCTATTTTAGATCAAACATCCTTCTTGGACCCTTTGTAAGTCCTCTTCTTGCTTGTTCTTGTATATCAAGCATGAAAGTCAAACAAAGTTTGACTTTCAGCTTTGACCAGTCAATGGTCAACACAAAGTTCTGTTGAACTTTGCAACGTGAGCGTAATCACGATGGTTATAGTCCCTAGTGACTATACCTACTGATTACCACGTTGACTAGGCGTAGTGACGAGTCGTAGTTTCGGCCAAAATGTGTGTTTATGCGTATTTTGTAACCAAACTACTCTTGGGTATCAAAACCGTTTGTTTTGATATCAAAACCTGTTTTCTAACTTAACTAAACATGTTTTAGCATGTTTAGCTCGTCACTTTTAAATTAGTGCTTATGTAGAGTCGTAAGTCAAGCGGACTAAACACCCGCTTAGACTTTCGAACTCGGCCCGTTTGGTCGATCATTAGGATCCGACCAAACATGTTTAGTGACCATAGTTGCATAGGGAATCACCTTCTGAGGTTATACCTTATGGTCACTTAGGTTTAATTAGTTGTATGATAAGTAGTTTATATGCCTTAGGTAAATGACCAAAATGCCCTTTTCATGCATAATTGGTAATTAAGCATATGTAACATAAACTTTTGTCACGTAACTGATTATGCAACATATTTAAACATGTTTTCGAAAGGATATAAACCATACGAGTTTTATTAACAAGTTAATACGAGATGTTTTACAATTTGATTTACTAAAACAAATGTTTTTGGGTTAAGAATCATGGCTACGAAGTTTTATAAATTATAACCTGCTTGATTTGAGTTGGTTAATTAAGTTGCAATGTTATACTATTTTCAAAACAAGGTTTTTAATAAATATTGCAACATGTAAACTAGCCATGAATCCGACACTCCTATAAAACCTATGTGCTCGCCAGCATTTCTTTGCTGAATTTGTTTTTACATATGTTTCAGGTGATGTTGCTTGATGATGATTACTAGGATGCATGAGTCACATAGGATCTGGACGAGGCCTTAGTGACATAATAACAATATTAGTAAATATGTAACTTGTTTGTTTTGTGTTAAAACAATGTAAATTACTTAATGAATCAATAAAACGAAATTTTTTGTATCCATGGTTGTGAAACAATAATTCTGCCACGACACTCCCCGACGTTTCCGCCACGGTTTGTTGTTTTAACGTGGTCGGGGTGTGAGAGAAATCATAGTCATGTAAATCTTGAAATTAAACTTGGTTTCTTGAGAAATCTTTCTTTGAAATCATCATCATTCTACAAGTCTTATAACATGTTTCATACTTCATCATACATAAAAACAACTTCATCTTTCAAGTTCATGTTTACATAAAGGATGATCATTATGATTTCCTCAAGATCCATCCTTATACTTGCTAGATCATGTGTTTAATCATCATCTAGCAAGGTTATTATGATGATCAGCATCATAAACATAAGAAATCCACAAACAAGTTTCATACATACACTTAAACAACAATGCTTCTTATGATTTAGAGCTTTATGTTAGGAGTTATCTTCTTATTCTTTCATGATCTTTGTGATTAACCATTAATATAATCTTTTAACCATCATAACTAGAAGTAAAAACAAGTTTCAAGAGTATTACTACTAGCACAAGGCTAGGGAAGAACAAGAAGCAAGTTGGTGAAGAAATGTGGTGGATAAAAGCTCCTTGTGATGGTCCTTCAAGTTCCAATGCCTCCACCCTTCTTAAATGTGCTTGATACACCTCAAGATCACCTTAGAATATGTGTAATGGATTGAAAAATGGAGGTAGTGTGGGTGTGGTTTGTTGCCGTGAGCAAGGAAGAGAAGGAAGGAGGTGATGATGTTGTGAAGTGGTGAAGATGTAAGAGAATGGAGAACTCATGGTTACTTATAATAATTTTCCAACATTTCTTTACACCATGTATATTATGTTCATAACCCTTCCAACATAATCTTATAAAACAATTGAAAGAAATCTCAAGTGGGGCCCACATCCTAACCGTCCACTAATGGGGGGGTGTTGGTTTGTTTTCAAGTTTTAGTTGCTTCCATCTAGTTAGGTTCTAAATGTTAAATTTAGGGATTTAGGTGTTTGGTGTTTATATGATGTAATATGATGTTCGGTGACCATAACTAGCTTCGTAACACTAAAACAGTGCTTCTAGTGAAAATTTGGTGTTTCGGGTAGTGTCCGTTTGTTTGGTTGGTTACCGGTTCGTTAAGGTGCTAAATTGCACAGTTTAGTGTGCTTTATGTTGTATTTTATGACAGTTTTGATTCCCGGCACTTAGGAAAGTATTCTGGACCATTAAACCACTTTTCTGCATTATATTTAGTTGTTAAAATGCTGAAAATTGCTGAATTTGGTTATTTTCTACATAATTTTGCAGTTTAAGTGTGTTTCTGGCACTTTCCGGCACCTAAATCATCACTACGAAGGCAGTTTTGTAATCCCTATTTTTCTACACACTATTCTAGTGTAACACTTGGTTCCGGGGCTCATTCTGTGTCTTAATTTCATGTCTGCCTGAGTACTGAACTCCCGTCAGTACTTCTAGTTTGTCTGATAACTGTGTTGACTTTGTTCTGTGCATTAAGTGCTGTGTTGCATGTAATAAAGATAAACAATCTTGCAACATGAAATGCCTATGTATGTATATGACAGTAATCAGAAATTCATTCGTCTTGTTAATTCAATCATGCACAGTCATTAAAGCACATACTACTGTTTATTATTGTACAGAATTCATGATAAGTGCCAGTTGTCACATTCTCCCCCCGTTAAAAGAATTTCATCCCGAAATTCAAGCTATGTTATAGATTGCAGGGGAGTTGTGAAATAGGTATGAATACTTAGACTTGATTTGGCCATGATTTGAATTCCAACGAACTTTAACAAATTTAATACGACTTCTCCGTGTTTTGTGGACTTCCAGTCCGCAACCTTGACATGTTCTTTAGTAAATTGGAGTTTGTCGTTGACGTGAATCTTGTTTGCGGGAATAACGACTGTTTCCTGAGTCAGACTCATCTTAAGATTAGACACGTGAAACGTGTCGTGAATACTGTTAAGTTTCTGGAAGTTTCGGCTTGTAAGCCATGGTTCCGATCCTTTCCAGGATCTCGAAAGGTCTAATATACCGTGGGTTCAACTTCCCATGCTTTTCCAAATCGTACCACGCCTTTCCAAGGCGAGACTTTCAATATTACCATATCTCCAACCACAAATTCCAACGGTTTTCGCCGCTTGTCGGCGTAGATTCTCTATATACGACATGCTTGACTTGATATGATCACGTATCTAAATGATCCTATCTGTAGTTTCCTGAACCAACTCAAGGCCAGTAAATCATTTATTTCTGGTCTCCGCCCAACACAAAGGGGCCGATACTTACGTTCATATAGAGCTTTGTACGAGGCAGCCTAAACGACGGTGTGATAAGTATTATTGTGGGAAAACTCCACTAAGGGCAATGAGTATTCCAGCTTTTCATCAAAGTTCCTCACACAAGCACGTAGCATGTCCACCAAAGTCTGTATCGTTCGTTTATTCTGGTCGTTCGTCTGAGGGTGAAATGTAGTACTAAGGTTCAACCGTGACCCATACGCCTTCTGAGACGCCTGCCACATCCTTGGCACAAAACGACCATCTTGGTTGGATAACATAGAAACAGACACTCCATAACGTGCCACAATCTCTCTAAGATAAATCTCTGATAATTCCCTTGTGCTGTCTTCCTCGTTGTCCAGTAGGAAAAGTGCAGACTTGGTGAGTTGATTAATGATCACCCAAATCATATTGTGACCTCTTTGGGTTTTTGGTAGTTTTGTAATCAAAATTCCATTGAGATCCGTTCCCACTTCCACATGGGGATCTCAGGCTGTTGCAGCAGCCCTGATGGTTTCTGGTATTATGTCTTAACTTCGGCACAGGTAAGACAGTTACCCACATAGGTAGCTACATCAGCTTCTGACTTGGGCCTCCCATACTAATCCTTCAAGTCTTGGTACATCTTGTTGGATCCAGGATGGATCGAGTACCTTGACTTCTAAGTTTTGCCCAAAATAAGCATACGTATTTTGTCGTGAGTCGGAACCCCAAAGTCGTCCCATGGTGTATAAGGTTTCGTCTTCCTTAGGCAATAACTGCACTTCCATTCTATGTAACGCTTCAGCTGGAAGGTTCTCTGGTTTGAGCACCTCTTGCTCAGCTCCACGAATCCGAGTAGCGGGATTCGTCTGTTTGGTCATCTCTAAGGCTCGCACCCTTAAAGGCTTTTCGTGATTCTTATGGCTCAAAGCGTCTGCTACAACGCTCGCCTTGTCCAGGTGATACCTAATCTCACAGTCGTAATCATTCAGTAGCTTATTCCATCTCGTTATCTCATGTTTAAGTCCTTCTGATCAACAGTATGCTGCAAACCCTTGTGATCAGTAAAGATCGTGAAGCGTTTTCCCATACAAGTAATGATGCCAAATCTTCAACGCGCAATTACTGCACCTAGTTCAAGGTCTCTTCTCATGATCCTTTAATCAACGTAATGCGTACGCGATGACTTGGTCACGTTGCATCAACACGCAATCGAGACCTTGTCGAGAAGCGTCTCAAGAACCGCAATTCTATTGGTACTGTCAGGTGAAGACAAGATAGGTATCTTCTGGGTTAGGGTTGTTAGCGGTTGAGCAATCCTTGAAAAGTTTTCTAGGAGTCATCTGATACAGCCTACACTCCCCAAAAATTCTTAGTTGTGTCTTTGAGACTCCTTATTTCTTGATTGTAGGGTCGTCATGAATCTCGTTCTTATTCACCACGTGACCTAGGAATCTTGCCTCGCGAATCCAAGGTTCGCACTTCGACATCCTAGCACACAACTGTTCTTTCTCCAAGAGTCCCGAGATAAATTACAGATGTTGCTCATGACCTTCCTTGGTCCTTGAGCATATAAGGATGTAGTCAATAAATATAATCATGATCTTATCCAGGTATGGCTTACACAACCGATTCATGAGGTCCATGAATACTGCCAGTGCATTTGTTAAGCCAAACGGCATGACAAGGAACTCGTAATGCTTAAAGCAAGTCCTAAAGGTCATTTTAGGGATACTTTCTTCTCGTGTCCTCAACTAATGATACCATGTCCTTAAGTCCATCTTGGAATAGTAGCTGGGACCTTGTAGTTGGTCGACAAGTCATCAATTCTCGGTAAGGGGTACCGAAATTCTTGATGGTTAGTTGTATATCTCCCTGTAACCTATGCGTAATACTTTTTCCACATTAGTTCTTCTGAGTTCCTCTCGGATTAGGCTGTATACACGTATAAAAACTGTCGTCCTTCTTCCTAACGAATAACACTGGGGCTTCCCAAGGTGAGAAGCTCGACCTGGTAGATTTCCTCTGTCTAGCAGCTCTTGCAGTTGCATCGAAGGCTCCTATAGCTCAGACGGAGCTAGTCGGTAAGGCGCCATCCGTCACTGGTGCCGCTCCTGGCACTAGGCTTATCGTAAACTCCTCTTGTCGCTGTGGAGGTAACCCAGGAAAGTCTTCGGGAAAGACTTATGGGAATTCCCTCACAACGAGGATGTCTTCGAACTTTGGTTCATTGGTCTCCTTATCGACAACATGAGCAAGGATGGCTATGCAGCCTTTTCGAAGGCACTTCTGTGTCTCTATGACCAATGTGGGATGCTGCAATTTACCACCTTATGGGGACTAGTGCCCTCGCATCTATTGCAAGAAGGTTGTATACTATGAGTGTCTCATCATTCGCAAGAGGGATGCGAATGATTTTCCTTATGACGAACATCTTCAGCTCTATCCTTGGATATCCAATCCAAGCTGACTACACTATCATGACTTCCCAAGTCAACGGTAATAGAAGGTTTCCGCTCTCTAAGTTCCAAAATACAATCTTTAATCACCTCATCTGCTTTAACTAACCTTCTATTTGCCAATTCTAAAGAATACGGGGCGTCTATCCTACTTGAAACTAGGCCAAGTAGGTTCTTTATTCCTAAGGATACAAGGTTAAAGTCGGCGCCAGTATCAATCAAAATGGATGCATAGTGTTGGTTAATAGGGAATGTACCCGTAACCGCATCAGGATCCTGGCATGCTTCACGAGCTCCGATCGTGAAGACCCTTCCTCGCTTGGTTCTTCTTAGGGCAATCTTTCCTAAAGTTCCCCACGTCACCACATTTGAAGCAACCTGGAACTCTACCATTATCGTTTTCGTCTTGGTTGCCGTCATCATTCCCTCCTTGTTTGGGATACTTCGCCCAACAGGCATCCTTGTTGTGTCCTTATTTTCCACACCTATCGCACTTAGGCCTTAGACATCGACCTTCATGGTGAAACTTGCACTCATCACATCTCGGCTTAGTCCCTAAGTAATCCTTACCACCGGCCTTATTGGTGGCTCCATAAGCTCGCATGCCACGAGGCGGGTCCACTTCCCTTCTTTTGTGTGCTTTAGAGCTTTCATATCTGACTTGGGTGCCTACCTTTAGGTTCGAAGACTTTCTTTTGTTATTGCTCGAAGACTCCACATGAGTTTCCTTCTTGTTTGCCTTGGATTCCGAAAACTTTCCCATTCGAAGAGCTTCTTCAATAAGCGTAACACTCAAATCGATAGCCTCCATGATGGTTGGAGGCTTTGAGGCAGTGACCATGCTCAGGATTTGAGGTGCAAGTCCCCAAATGAATCGTTCAATCCTCTTGAATTCAGGCTCGACTAAGTAGGGAACAACCCTAGACAAGTCATGAAAGCATTGGACGTACTCAGCAATCTTTGGCCCGTCCATTTTCAAATTCCAGAACTCAGTCTCAAGCTTCTGGATTTCGGCCCTGGCGCAGTATTTCTTCCGCATCAATTCCTTGAGCTCGTCCCAGCTCAGTGCATAAGCAGTAGCTTCACCAAGGGTCTGAACCTAAAGGTTCCACCAGGAGAGTGCGCCACCCAAAAACAACCCTGATATATAGGTAACTCTCTGCTCGGGCGAACAATTACTCATTCTCATAATGGAGTCAGTCTTTTCTGCCCAATGAACAAAAGCAACGGCACCTCCTGTGCCATCAAAATTCAATGGCTTGCAGTCCAGGAACTGTTTATAGGTGCAACCAGTTGAAGGGTTATTTCCGGAGGTGCCACCGCTGTGTTCAGGGCGGAGGGCTTCATGCAGCGCTATAGCTTGGGAAATACACTCATTGAGTTCGGCCGGTGTCTGTGTCACGTCTGGGTGGCATTTTCTTCTGGCAAAAAGGTATAGGGTAGGTTAGACAACATTCCATAATTGTCTATGAGTTATATATTACCACAAGCAAACATGAAATCAAACAATATCACATGCATATATAATCAACAATGTATATGTAAGAAAACAACTACTGAGTTTGTCACACCCTGACTTTTGTGGAAGCGTATTATGTGTGACTTGCTTAATATCATTGCATTTAATTATAATAAACAACTATATGATTAAAACATGATGTTCATCCATTCGAAAAGATTCAAAACATTACAAACACCAGTCACTTAAGTCTCAAACAACACAACCTCTGATTAAGTTACAAACCGACAAAAGTGGATGACATCTAAACTTGAAATTTTACATCCCGAAACAACACCAGCGCCCAAGATCCAACTTGTTTCCTGAAATACATGTAATTTTGAAAACATCAACAAAAGTTGAGCGAGTTCATGCGTTTTGTATGAGTACTGATAAACTTGTAAACATTTGAGATACTCCTTTGAAAACAGATATGAAAAGCATCTATGAACAGATCAATTAATGTTTTGCAAGGACATTAATGTATGTGAAGACATAGGGAGTACTCAATATGAGTAGACTTTTGTCTTTGTCGAATCTCCTCGGCTGTGTCGAATTCCCTCGATTGTGTCAAATTCACCTTGACTGTGTCAAATTCCCCTTGACCGTTGTTGAATCACCTCGACTGGGACACTAAAGCACTCTAAGTGGCCACATAAGGACCATGAGTGGGGCTCGGCCGTACCCGTTAGATCTAACCTTTGTCCACGATTCTTATGAGAGTTATTGGCATTTCAATTTCAGTCTATGCTCACATGATCTAATAGTTCATTTCATAGCCAAATCATACCATTTGAACATTCGTAACATGTATTCCACCACCGAGAGTTATAAATTCGAAAACAGTTAAGAGAAAAGGGGGACATGAACTCACAAATTTGCGTCCTGCTATCTCGTATGCTCAGGGTCCTTCTATGAGTCGTACAACTACCTACACACGTGCCATGTTTTTATTAGACGTTTACGTCGTGTTACGACTCTTTTGTCTTAGTCGTTATGACTTAGCATCCTTGAGTTACGTTTTTGATGTACTTGTATTAATCCAAAGTATATAATTATTTGTTAAAATAATAATATTTCAACTTAAATTATATTTATTAATCATTTGGAATATTTGTTAAAATAATATATTTAAACTTGGTATATCATGTAATTATACATATGTATCCTCCCAAGGATGGGTATAATCATACCTGTGTATATTAGACTTGTGTATTTGCAAAGTATTGGTGGCGTATTCCGGTGTGTATTTGTACGTACGAGGATACGTATTTTCATTGTATTTATTAAGTATTCATATACTTAATTTTTGCATTTATATTTTCCGGAATATTATTTTTAACCAATAAAATCACCGATTTGTATTCTTAAAATATATATAAATATTTCAAGAAACTTGTATAGAAAATTATTTATATTTCTTCCTTGGCAAAAATATTTATATTTTCATATAAATCTCAAAAATATCATATTTTCAAGATTAACTTAGAAAATATTTATAAATCCACTTTTCACCCCAAAAATAATATTTATAACTTTATGTAAGTAAATATATATTTCTTCCAAAAATATTATATTTTATAATTGTTCAAGAAACATATATATTTTTCTTACTCAAAAATAATATATTTTCTTCTTGTCAAAAATATGATATATTTTTGCAATGTTCATAAAGATCATATTCTTCGTTTCCTTGGTTTCCAAAATACCGTTTACCAAGGTATACTTATGAATTTAATTTCGGAATATTTTGTAGTTTATATTCCTAGTTTGGTTTCTCTAATTTTTTGGTATAAATTATATATATATTCCCTTGTGATTTTGGTAATATTTTGTGCTATAATTTCTTAGTATTTTAGTGAGTTATATTATTTCAAGTCCTAAAATAATATAACTAATACACATAATATACAAGAAATCACACAAATTGTGCCACCTAAATATATATCCCTAAATATATACTTAGTCACTTTTATTTATCAAAAACAACCGCCAATATTTGTAATTTTTGTAACAAAAATTATGGCAAATTTTATATGAAAAACCATGGTTAAAATTTACTTACAAACACTTGTTTAAAAATATTTTTCTAAGTGTTTAAATTTTAAAAAAAATTGCCATAGTTTCCCCTTAAAAATGGAGGTTTCCATGCTTTCAAAGCATATCATTTTCTTTTATAGATCATCACAATCAACAACAAATCAAATAATACTTACCAATTTGTCAAAATCAAGCATAATCACTACTTCATGAACTTGAAAATTTACAAAAATTTGTAGTAACTTACTAGTGTGTTTAGAAGGCTTAGTTACCCTTTAAAGTGTGGTTGTTTATTTAAAAACATCATTCTTGAAGAATTTAGATGTTTACAACTTGTAAATCATTTTTCTAAAAATACTTCTCCTTGAGTTTTTCTTGTTAAATACATGATTCTACACTTGATTAACCACTAGAAATGTGATTAATTTCTTATATTCACGTTCATCATCATACTTCAAGAAAACAATTTATACTTCAAGTTCATGCTTTACATAAGGATGATCACTTTGATTTCTAACATAATCATCCCCTCATCTTGCTAGATTATGTCTTTAATCACCATCTAGCAAGATCATATGATGTTTAACATCATAAACACAAATAATCAATCATCAAGAAGCATAATAACACTTAACAACATGCATTCTTATGATTTTTAGTCTTATGTTTAAGATTTGTGTTCTTGATTCATAGTGTTCTTCATGTTTAATCTTTTACATGACCTTTTAACCAACATAATAAGAAGTAAAATGAGATCATAAGAGTCTTACTACTAGCACAAGGCTAGGGAAGAACAAGAAGCAAGATGATGGAGAAAATAGGTGGTTAATAGCTCCTTGTGAAGTTCCTTCCAATTCCGTTGCTTCCCACCTTCCTATTTATGCTTAATTCACCCTAGGATGCTCTTAGAATGCTTGGAAATGAATTGAAAATGGAGGTGGGGTGAGAAGAGGTTGAGGCCGTGAGCTAGAGGAGAAGGAATGGAAGTTGTGTGTTTTTGTGAAGGTGTTAGAATGATAGAGAATGTAAACTCTTGGTCTTTAAAGGAATCCTCCAACATTAGGATAGCATATGGTATATTGTGTTTAGCATATTCTCAACATATCAAATAAGATATATCAAAGAAATATTATGTGGGACCCATGTCCCCTAACCGTCCAACATGGGGGGGAGGGTTAAAGTGTAACATTTCAATTGTAAGTTACATGATTTAGTTAGGATTTAATGGTGCTAGCTAGGTATTTTATGTATTTAGCGTTTATGAGATGTAATATGATGTTCGGTGAACATAACTAGCTCGGAAATGTTAAAACAATGCTTCTAGTGAAAATTCAGTGTTTCGGGTAGTGTACGGTTGTTCGGTTGGTTACCGGTTCGCTAAGGTGCTAAATTACGCAGTTTAGTGTGCTTTATGTTACCTTTTATGACAGTTTTGATTCCCGACACTTAGGAAAGTATCCAGGGCCATTAGACCACATTTCTGCCTTATACTTAGTTGTTAAAATATTGAAAATTGCTGAATTTGTTTATTTTCTGCAGAATTCTGCAGTTTTAGTGTGTTTCTGACACTTTCCGGCACCTAAGTTATCACTAGGTAGGCAGTTTTGAAATCCCTACTTCCCTACACACTATTCTAGTGTATCACTTGGTTCCGGGGCTCATCCTGTGTCTTATCATCATGTCTATCTGAGTACTGAACTCCCGTCAGTACTTCTAGTTTGTCTGATAACTGTGCTAACTTTGTTCTGTGCACTAATTGTACCATATTGTGTTGCATTTAATGAAGATAAACAATCTTGCAACATGAAATGCCTTTGTATGTATATGTCAGAAATTAGGAATTTATTCGTCTTGTTAATCCAATCATGCACAGTCATTAAAACACAGATTACTATTTATTATCGTACGGAATTCAGGGTAAAGTGCAAGTTGTCACATTCTCCCCCCGTTAAAAGAATTTCGTCCCAAAATTCAAGTTATGTTATAAATTGCAGGGGAGTAGTGAAATGGGTATGAATACTTAGACTTGATTTGGCCTTCATGTTCCCAAGTAAATTATGGGCCATAATGTGAATTTCAACGAACTTTAACAAATTTAATACGACTTCTCCGTGTTTTGTGGACTTCCAGTTTGCAACCTTAACAGGTTCTTTAGCAAATTGGAGTTTGTCGTTGATGTGAATCTTGTTTGCGGGAATGACGACTGTTTCTTGAGTAGGATTCTTCCTAAGATTAGACACATGAAACGTGTCATGAGCACTGCTAAGTTTCGGGAAGTTTCGGCTTGTAAGAAATGGTTATGATCCTTTTCGGGATCTCGAAAGGTCTAATATACCATGGGTTCAACTTCCCACGCTTTTCCAGATCGTACCACGCCCTTCCAAGGCGAGACTTTCCATGAAAACCATCTCTCCAAACTCAAATTCCAACGGTTTCCGCCGCTTATCAGCGTAGCCTTTCTGTACATCACGTGCTGACTTGATACAACTACGCATTTGAACGATCTTGTCTGTAGCTTTTGGAACTATCTTGGGGTCAGTAAATCGTTTATCTTCGGTTTTCGACCAACACAAAGGGGACCGATGCTTGCGTTCATATATGGCTTCACGCAAGACGGCCTAAATGGCGGTGTGATAAATATTACCATAGGAAAACTCCACTAAGGGCAAGTGAGTATTCCAACTTCTCATCAAAGTCCATCACGCAAGCACGTAGCATGTCACCCAAAATCTGTATCGTCCGATCACTTGGACCGTCCGTCCGAGGGTGAGAGGCAGTACTAAGGTTCAATCCTGACCCAAATCCCTTCTGAAACGTCTGCCATATCCTTGGCACAAAACTACCATCTCGGTCGGGTAAGATAGAAATAGGAACTTCATGACGTACCACAACCTTTCTAAGCTAAATCTCTGCTAATTTCCTTGTGTTGTCTTCCTCACTGTTCGGTAGGAAATGTGCAGACTTGGTGAGTTGATCAATAATCACCCTAATCATATCATGACCTCTTTGGGTTCTTGGTAGCTTTGTAATCAAAATCCTTTGAGATTCATTCCCACTTCCACATGGGAATCTCAGGTTGTTGCAGCAGCCTTGATGGTTTCTGGTATTCTGCCTTAACTTCGGCACAAGTAAGACAGTTACCCACGTAGGTAGCTATATCACCTTCCGACAGTTACCCAAGTAAGACACCCATACTAATCCTTCCAATCTTGGTACATCTGTCGAATCCAGGATGGATCGAGTACCTTGACCTATGAGCCTTGTCCCAAAACTAGCGTACGACAATTGTCGCGAAACGGAACCCAAAGTCGTTCCATGAAATATAATGTTATGTTTACCTTAGGCAATAATTGCATTCCCATTCCACGTAATGCTTCAGCTCGTAGGTTCTCTGGTTTGAGTGCCTCTTGCTCAGCTTCACGAATCCGAGTAGCGGAATTCGTCTGTATGGTCATCTCTAAGGCTCGCACCCTTAGAGGCTTTGCACAATCCTTATGGCTCAAGGCGTCTGTTACAACGCTGGCCTTGTCCAAGTGATACTTAATCTCACAATCACAACCATTTAGTAGCTCAATCCATCTTCGTTATCTCATGTTTAAGTCCTTCTGATCTAAGATGTGGTGCAAACCCTTGTGATCAGTAAAGATCGGGCAGCGTTTTCCATACAAGTAATGACGCCAAATCTTCAACACGCAATTACTTCACCTAGTTCAAGGTCTCTTCTCATGATCCTTTAATCAACATGACACGTACGCGATGACTTGGTCTCGTTGCATCAACACACAATCGAGACCTTGTCGAGAAGCGTCACAAGAACCGCAATGCTATTGCTACTGCCAGGTGAAGGCAAGATAGGTATCGTCTGGGTTAGGGTTGTTAGCGGTTGAGCAGTCCTTGAAAGGTTTTCTAGGAGTTGTCTGATACAGCCTATAATCCCCAAAAATTCTTAGTTGTGTCTTTGGGACTCCCTAGCTCTTGATTGCAGGGTCGACATGAATCCCGTTCTTATTCACCACGTGACCTCAGAATCTTGCCTCGTGAATCTAAGGTTCGCACTTCGACATCCTAGCACACAAGTGTTAGTTCTCTAAGAGTCCTGAGATAAATTGCAGATGTTGCTCATGACCTTCCTTGGTCTTTGAGCATATAAGAATTTAGTCAATAAACATACTCACGATCTTATCCAGGTACGGCTTACACATCCGATTCATGAGGTCCATGAATATTGCCGGTGCATTTGTTAATCCAAACGGCATGATAAGGAACTCGTAATGCTCAAAGCGATTCCTAAAGGTCGTGTTAGGGATACTTTCTTCTCGTGTCTTCAACTAGTGATGTCCTGTCCTTAAGTCCATCTTGGAATAATAGCTGGGGACCTTGTAATTGGTTAACAATTCATCAATTCTCAGTAAGGGGTACTGATTCTTGATGGTTGGTTGTCTATCTCCCTGTAATCTTTGCGTAGTACTTTTTCCACATTAACTCTTCTGAGCTCCTCTCAGATTAGGCTATGTACATGTATAAAACTGTCGTCCTTCTTCCTAACGAATAACACTGGGGCTTCCCAAGGTGAGAAACTCGGCCTGGTAGGTTTCCTCTGCCTAGCAGCTGTTGCAGTTGCATCGGAGGCTCCTGTATCTCGGATGGAGCTAGTCGGTAAGGTGCCTTCGCCACGGGTGTCGCTCCTGGCACTAGGTTTATACTAAACTCAACTTGTCGCTGTTGAGGTAACCCAGGCAAGTCTTTGGGGAAGACTTCTGGAATTTCCTTTACAACGGGGATGTCTTCTGGCTTTGGCTTCTTGGTCTCTTTATCGACAACATGAGCAAGGAAGGCTATGCAGCCTATTCGGAGGCGCTTCTGTGTCTCTATGACCAATGTGAGATGTTGTAAATCCACCGCCTTATGGGGCCTAGTGCCTTCGCATCTAATGCAAGAAGGTTGTGTGCTATAAGTGACTCACCATTCGCAAGAAGGATGCGAATGATTTTCCTTATGACGAACAACTTCAGCTCTATCCTTGGATATCCAATCCATGCTGACTACATTATCATGACTTCCCAAGTCACGGTAATAGAAGGTTCCCGCTCTCTTTAATCACCTTATCTGCTTTAACTAACCTTTTATATGCCAATTCTAGAGAATATAGGGCGTCTATCCTACTTGAAACTAGGCCAAGTAGGTTCTTAATTCCTAAGGATACAAGGTTAAAGTCGGTGCCCGTATCAATCAAAATGGATGCATAGTGTTGGTTAATAGGGACGTCCCCGTAATCGCGTCTAGATCCTGGCGTGCTTCTAGAGCTTCGATCGTGAAGACTCTCCCTCGCTTGGTTCTTCCTAGGGCAATCTTTCCTAAAGTGCCCCACATCACCACATCTGAAACAACCTGGAACTGTAACACTCAAATCAATAAGTGTAACACTCAGAACGAAGTCAGTCTTTTCTACCCAATGAACAAAAGTAACGGCACCTCCTGTGCCATCAAAATTCAATGGCTTGCAGTCCAGGAACTGTTTATAGGTGCTGCCAGTTGGAGGGTTATTTCTGGAGGTGCCACCGTTGTATTCAGAGCGGAGGGCTTCATGCTGAGCGATGGCTTGTGAGATGCACTCTTGTAGTTCGGCTTCTGTCCTTGGTAACGTATTTGTGTCTGTATCACGTCTGTGCAGCATTTTCTTCTGGCAAAAAGGCATGGGGTAGGTTAGACAACATTCCATAATTGTCTATAAGGTATAAATCACCACAAGCCAACATGTAAGCACCCAATATCACATGCATATAAAATCAACAATGTATAAGTAAGAAAATAACCACTGAGCTTTCATATATGCTTGATAACTTGACTTATTGTTTTTATCAGAAGAAAACAAAATGAACTCGAGGTTACATCACCTCGGTCATACAACTTCCATAATATGAAAGTAGTAGTTATTTTCCTTCTACATTGGTTTTCTTAGGTCTTTAGCTTCACAAAGTTGGGTATACTTCCCAAGAGATGGGGGTTGTGCATTTCTTCTACATGCAGGGGTGATAGAGGGTGTGAAGTTACTGAATCTCTTCCGAGTGTTAGCCATCTTCACTTGCTTAGATATCAGTTCCCAAGCTACTCGTTTACGAGTAGAAGTGTCAGACATGAAGTAGGCAAAGACAGATTTCCTACTTTGTGGAGTGCTATAGCAACTATCTAGGTGTTGCTCAACTAGATGAAGGTGTGAACACTTAGAAATTTGAATGGGTGGTGATCATTATCTTGACCCGTAGAGTCCACCAGGATTTCCATGCACTACAAGTCGTTATTACGTGGGCCCCCGTAATAATAAATTGTCTTGCATGGTCACCCTAATTTTCCCTCATTCAAAACAGATGATCAACAAAAGAGGGGACACTACTGTCCTTATACCTTCGACATGGAAAGGACCATTGCGGTGGTCCATGCGCTAACATCCTCTATCGTTACGCGCGAATAGGCACGATGATTAGATGTAATAGGAATAAGGAGGATTCCTAGTAGTTGGAGGGGCACCTTCCAAATGAGTACTTCATTTTCCTTGTTTGGTCAAGTGTGTCGTCAATCTTGTTTCACAAAAGCCACAGGGACCTCGTCCTGCTGATAAGGGTGTTGTCCAAGGTTGCCGCCTCTGCCTCGCCGTCACTACCGTAATCAGGCACCTTCACATTCGACAGGGAAAAGCAGCCATCTTCTATGGAAACAAGCTCAGGATCTTGTTTGGTAATTACTCCAGCCATGAGCTTCGCAATAAACGCGAGGTCGACAGTCTCAGTGTGCGTGTCAAGAACAATATTAGGATTCAAAGTCGAAGATATCTCGTTCACGTCAATAGTTATTCCATACACTTATACGCATATATGTTAATGAATAAATATGTTACTTAGTATAAACAGGCAAATAGATACATCATGTCACATATAACTCTCGTTTGTCCTTTCAGGGGAGGGGGTCATTTTGTCTTTGGCAAGTTTATCTCACGTAGACTATGCCTTAATTGGCACTTTAATTTGGGGTATTCTCCTCCCTACTAATGTCCTTGCCTTGCCTTTTCTTTGAAAAATGTTTGACTCATGGATCTTAGCGCTTTCATGAATGCAATGAAAAACCTTTTTGTGAAAATGTTTTCGTCAGAGAGTCCTAGTGATTGTAGTCTAGACTCAAGAAGGAATCCTAGTTCACTACAATCGAACCTCTGATACCAAACTGTCACACCCTGACTTTTGCGGAAGCGTATTATGTGTGACTTGCTTAATATCATTGCATTCAATTATAATAAACAACTATATGATTAAAACATGATGTTCATCCATTCGAAAAGATTCAAAACATTACAAACACTAGTCACTTAAGTCTCAAACAACACAACCTCTGATTAAGTTACAAACCGACAAAAGTGGATGACATCTAAACTTGAAATTTTACATCCCGAAACAACACCAGCGCCCAAAATCTAACTTGTTTCCTGAAATACATGTAATTTTGAAAACATCAACAAAAGTTGAGCGAGTTCATACGTTTTGTATGAGTACTGATAAACTTGTAAACATTTGAGAGACTCCTTTGAAAACAGGTATGAAAAGCGTCTATGAACAAATCAATTAATGTTTTGCAAGGACATTAATGTATGTGAAGACATAGGGAGTACTCAATATGAGTAGACTTTTGTCTTTGTCGAATGTCCTCGGCTGTGTCGAATTCCCTCGACTGTGTCAAATTCACCTTGACTGTGTCTAATTCCCTTGACCGTATCAAATCACCTTGACTGTGTCAAATTCCCCTTGACCGTTTTCGAATCACCTCGACTGGGACACTAAAGCACTCTAAGTGGCCACATAAGGACCATGAGTGGGGCTTGGCCGTACCCGTTAGATCTAACCTTTGTCCATGATTCTTATGAGAGTTATTGGCATTTCAATTTCAGTCTATGCTCACATGATCTAATAGTTCATTTCATAGCCAAATCATACCATTTGAACATTCGTAACATGTATTCCACCACCGAGAGTTATAAATTCGAAAACAGTTAAGAGAAAAGGGGGACATGAACTCACAAATTTGCGTCCTACTATCTCGTATGCTCAGGGTCCTTCTATGAGTCGTACAACTACCTACACACGTGCCATGTTTTTATTAGACGTTTACGTCGTGTTACGACTCTTTTGTCTTAGTCGTTATGACATAGCATCCTTGAGTTACGTTTTTGATGTACTTGTATTAATCCAAAGTATATAATTATTTGTTAAAATAATAATATTTCAACTTAAATTATATTTATTAATCATTTGGAATATTTGTAGTTTATATTCCTTGTTTGGTTTCTCCAATTTTTGGGTATAAATTATATATATATTCTCTTGTGATTTTGGTAATATTTTGTGCTATAATTTCTTGGTATTTTAGTGAGTTATATTATTTCAAGTCCTAAAATAATATAACTAATACACATAATATACAAGAAATCAGACAAATTGTGCCACCTAAATATATATCCTTAAATATATACTTAGTCACTTTTATTTATCAAAAACAACCTCCAATATTTGTAATTTTTGTAACAAAAATTATGGCAAATTTTATATGAAAAACCATGGTTAAAATTTACTTACAAACACTTGTTTAAAAATATTTTTCTAAGTGTTTAGATTCTACAAAAATTTTGCCATAGTTTCCCCTTAAAAATGGAGGTTTCCATGCTTTCAAAGCATATCATTTTCTTTTATAAATCATCACAATCAACAACAAATCAAATAATACTTACCAATTTGCCAAAATCAAGCATAATCACTACTTCATTGTGACAACTCGAACCCTTGACCCTGATCGTCGAGAGACAAGCATTCTATTGTTATTTTATTATTATTACTATTATTATTATTATTATTATTATTATTATTATTATTATTATTATTATTATTATTATTATTATTATTATTATTTATCTAATAATAATAACCACGATGAGAGGAACATACCGTTTAACCGTCGACTCGAACCAAACATATTTAACGTAACACACTCGTATTTAAAATTAATAGCATAATTGGTTGCGCGTTTTGGATCGAACTCGTTTTTATATAAAGAACACGAATGATATTTTGCGGATTAGTATACTTGGGTCAAGCCCAACCCAACTCATCTAAACACCCTAAAACCCTAGCCTATATAACATGCTAATCCCCCCTTACCCTTCAATTCTTTCTATAAACCTAAACCCAAAAAAAATAAGATGGCAGCCGCACACCCCTGTACACTCTCCACCTCCGGCGACCGGAGATGTTTGCCGGCCAAAAACTCCGGCGAGCCAGCGACACCCACACACCTTTCTTCTTGTGCACACCCACACCCAACTACCTTTCACTTTGAAACCACCTTCCCTCCCTGTACCATTCTACACACACCTATATTCAGAAGTTATGGAGAGAGAGAGAGAGAGAGTCTGAGGAGGGAGGAAGGAAGGGGACGGCGGTAGAGCAGAGGTGGTGCGCAGCTCCGGCAGCCGATGCAGCGAGCACCATTTCACTTCGGCACACGGCTTCGAATGGTGGTTCTATTTGGACACTAGCGGAAGTGCTGCGATGATAGCTACGGATTGGTTCCGACGAGGCGACGGCAACATGCTTAAACCGTCGGGTATGGTTGACCAACGTAACACGAGTAAATTGTCAACCGAGCAAAGCAAAGGTGAGTTCACTACTTTTTACTTAAAGCATTCGTTCCTGGTGGTTGGGAAACGGAACGAAACAACTTTTCCTGGTTTGGGATTGCTTACTATCTCCTTGTGCGGGATACGGTATTTCTATCTCCTTGTGTGGGATACGAGTAACAACACTATCCCCTGTGAGGGATACAAACCTACTTTTCTCCCCTTATGCGGGACCCTTAGTTAATTACTATTTATACTGGATGCAACAAGCAAAACTAAACGAAACTCTATCACTCAAGTCCTCACTACTTAATACCGATTAATCGACGGGGCCTGGCGAACGGGTTATTAGTTGATAGCGCTATTTAGGTCTCACCAGCCTCACACCGTGCCCGCGTATGGGATCGGGCGTGAACTAATAGACTCTGGCAAACCGTCAATGATGATAGAACATTGACAAACGGGGCACCACGGAAACGTACGGATGACTAGTATTCGGTATTGTAAAAACAGTTTAGTGGCTTACTTACGGGGTAGCTCCCCATGGCATGTATAAATGAGTAAATTAACTGTTGAAACAAGTTTTTGGAATTAAAACTGGAAAACTGCAAACAAGTGAACTCGCCAACGTTATGTTGACACTCTACTGCATGCTTTGCAGGTTGCTCGTTACAGCTCTGGACGGACGTTGCAATCGGATGGAGTGCGTGGTTCGTAAGTGACATGATAACAAACTTGTGGTTTTAAATTACGATGCGTTTTCTTCCCCTTTTTGCTGTGAACTTAAACTATGTTTTGAAAAATTTAAATTAGGTCACTAATTATGCTAATGTTTATAACAATAACTAATTTGTTCAAAATAATTAGTGGCTAAGATCCTGGTCGTCACACGCCTCGCGGTAATACTCCGCGTGTGGATTTTGAGGGTGTGACAGATTGGTATCAGAGCCATTGGTTATCGCGAACTACGTTTTAAATATAAAATATTTTCGGGTTGGGAAATAAAATATTTTTATATGAAAACCAGACTATAACCGTTCTTTAGTGGAAACCACAACGACACCACACTCCGAATTGCAAGGTTCGTCAACCTCAGATGCTCACCTGGTAATGGTAGACTAACGGCATTTACTTGTGCATAACTTATGTGTGTGAATACGCATGTGTGTATGTATATAATTAGCATATATGTGTTAGTATATATGCGTAGATTTAGTATTTAACACAGTGGATCATACGAAGGCTAGAGCTAGTGTTACGTGTTAAACAGGAGCGAGTCCTCCTAAACCTGGTTCGAAACCACGATACACTAAGGGAAAGGAACCAATTATTCCGAGCCCTCATCCACGTATTTCCTGATATCATCCCTGGACTGTGAATCGACGCGAAGGACGTTTACTCGATAGACATGCTCAGGAAAGGCCTGCTACGAACCACATAGGGAAGTTACGAGAACGAATCGACGAAGGGGAGCCACCCCTATATCATGGGATATTAGAAGGAACGACGACGCCATTCGCACCCTTTTTACCTGCGTATTTCTTTTCCGATTTAAGTGGTGAGACTTGTTCCCTCACCCGACTGATCACCTGGATTCTTGAAGCATTCTAGTAAGTCTACACTTTTCAGGTTTCTGTCTGCACGTCTCGAACACGAAAATCATGCGTGGTGTATGCTTTTCATTGCAGTGACAGCAATTATGTCACCTATACATCGACCACGAAGTTATTACCCCTAATTTCTCGTTACATGGTTAACCCTTATTCAAGTACAACCTTATACCTTAGCATGCCCCAAAACCCAGCAAATTGATATCTTTGTTACAAACCGGCGTATTTGAAGGTGTGGCATGACGAAGACACAAGCCAGTCAACCCACCGACGAGTACGGTGACCTAGATGCATGCCTTACCCTTCATTGCCAAAGCCGATATCCTTTGACGACTATTCTGATTTTGTAAACCCTTTCGCTAGCTTTAGTACGAATCATCATTCACTGCTTAAGGTGGTAATCCTCTCTTCTATCGTTTCTTCATCACGACGCCCACGTCTCTTCGTATAGAGATCTTGACCAACTTTCTCTCCAGTTCAGAGAATTTAGTCGACTCGACCTTTAACCAACAAACTTCATAGACCCCTGTAATGTGGCAGTGTGTTACTTCAATCCTGCTTTTTTGAGAACCTGTTTTCGCATTTTCACACCCCCCCCCCCGACGCAAGTGCTACTTCAAACTCATTCGCACGACTTAGAACAACCCACTCGAACTTGATTTCCTACCAACTTGAGAAATCACATCCTGCCAGAGTCTCAGTAGACCCTGAAACCTACAGACCCGCACGACGACCATCCCTCTCTAGCTACTTCATTTTGCGCTAACCACATCGACGTGACACCCCTTATCAGCAAGCAACGTTCTTTATTCTAAACGCCCATAGCTTGTGTACGACCAGCTACCTCATCGACATCAGATAAATCCCTATTGCCGATCCCCAAAGCCTTTATGTTTTGTCTCAAGTTGAAAGCATCGATTTTCACTACCGTTCTTGCATTATCTCGCTACCCGTGTTATGTTTCACGGATTCCATGATCCTTATCCTACTTTACTCTTCACAAATATCCGTTTGGATGAATTACTTCCTACAAATGTTACTCGCTGGAGCAACGAGCCAAGGATACTTCGGGGGTAAAAAGGGTATCGCAAGTGCTGTTCTTCGAACTCGATACGATCAGCGCCTAGTTACGACACTCGAATTTATTCCATCCTGTCAAAATTCAACACTTGTTTCTTTCGACGACGTCCGAACCTATTCCGAAAACCAGTGGGAATCAGGATGACTCCTACGCTTTACCCTGGTACTTCTACGACGCAAACCGCCTTGCGCTACGTTTTTCAACGCGCGACTTTTAACGTCGCAAAGCTCACTTTCCTTGACCGTTCACACAACCACTCATGGTTTAAACTCGAGAGAATATCACCTAGCATTGGAGTAATGTCAGCAATTCGCAATTCCTATCGTTGAAAGATGAGTTATCAGGTGCTCCTATCCATCCAGGCCATCGATAGAATATCTGCCGGTAACAGTGCACGACCCAGGAAACTGTCAAGTTCTTGAATTTGCAACCATCTACTTGGAAGGAGTAGATGCTAGACACGGAGCGCCAACTTCTCTCATCTCAGATCGTAATCCATGTTTTGCATCCGATTCGTCGCAGGCTGTGCTTGAAATTCTTTGGCCCACGATTAGACATGAGCACCGTTTGTCACCCATTGATGGGTGGTCAATGTGAACACACTCTCCAAAACCCTTGAAGGCTTGCTGGGAGCATGTGTTATCGACTTTGGAAAACGAGTGACGCTTCCTTTTTTGTAGAATTCTCTTCCAACAACAGCTACAATACTAGCATTCAGGCAGCACCATTTGAGGCATTGCACGGACGCAAATGCCGGTCACCTTTGTGTTGGGCGGAAGCCAAATTACCGGCCGAGAACTTGCACTTGACACAACATGTAGGATTACCCAGAACAGACAATGCATGGCGGTAGCTCTAGACCATCAGAAAGGCTACGCGGATAAGCGTAGTAAACCTCTAGAATTCCTAGTCGGAGACTGGGTTCTACTTAAAGTTTCACCATGGAAGGGTGTGGTACGTTTTGGCACACATGGCAAGCTTAATCCGCGATACGTTGGACCATTCGAAGTTACCGAAAGGATCGGTAAGGTAGCATACTAACTAAACCTGCCTGAAGAGCTTAATGCAGTACACAACGTCTTTCACGTGCCTAATCTGAAGAAGTGCCTGTCAGATGAAACATTCGTCATTCTCTTAGGAACTCATGATCAACAACCAACTATACTTCGTTGAGGAACCGGTTGAGATCAGGGATCAAGAAATCAAAACCCTTAAGCGTGGTATAATACCAACAAACCGAGTTCGTCGGAAACTCGCACCGTGGCCCAGAGCTTACCTGGGAACGGGAAGACCAGATGTGCATGTATCCCCAGTTGTTTACAAACGTTACTTCCAGCACTGAGGCTACAACTGAATTTCGGGAAGCAAATTCAAACCAACAAGGGGATGATGTGACGCCCCACGCAAACATTTTAACACTAGCTTGTCAGTGGTTGCGCGCTAAAATTTCGGGACGAAATTTCTGAAACTTGGGGATAATGTGACACTTCGGGTTTTTCCTGTACGTTTCTTGGATGCTATAATTTATCTTGTGAAATTCTATACTATGTGAGATGCGTACAAACTCTGTGAATCTTATGCTATGTGACCTTATGTGCTATGTGGCTTACATGTTCATTTTGTGGACTTCTGTGAAACTGCTTGTATCAACGTATGGTAATGAGGTCTAAGTATACATATAGAGTGAATCACATGACTGTTTCTTAAATTTCGAGGACGAAATTCCTGTAACATGGGGAGAATGTGACAACTCGAACCCTTGACCCTGATCGTCGAGAGACAAGCATTCTATTGTTATTTTATTATTATTACTATTATTATTATTATTATTATTATTATTATTATTATTATTATTATTATCATCATTATTATTATTATTATTATTATTATTATTTATCTAATAATAATAACCACGATGAGAGGAACATACCGTTTAACCGTCGACTCGAACCAAACATATTTAACGTAACACACTCGTATTTAAAATTAATAGCATAATTGGTTGCGCGTTTTGGATCGAACCCGTTTTTATATAAAGAACACGAACGATATTTTGCGGATTAGTATACTTGGGTCAAGCCCAACCCAACTCATCTAAACACCCTAAAACCCTAGCCTATATAACATGCTAATCCCCCCTTACCCTTCATTTCTTTCTATAAACCTAAACCCAAAAAAAAAAGATGGCAGCCGCACACCCCTGTACACTCTCCACCTCCGGCGACCGGAGATGTTTGCCGGCGAAAAACTTCGGCGAGCCAGCGACACCCACACACCTTTCTTCTTGTGCACACCCACACCCAACTACCTTTCACTTTGAAACCACCTTCCCTCTCTGTACCATTCTACACACACCTATATTCAGAAGTTATGGAGAGAGAGAGAGAGAGAGAGTCTGAGGAGGGAGGAAGGAAGGGGACGGCGGTAGAGCAGAGGTGGTGCGCAGCTCCGGCAGCCGATGCAGCGAGCACCATTTCACTTCGGCACACAGCTTCGAGTGGTGGTTCTATTTGGACGCTAGCGGAAGTGCTGCGATGATAGCTACGGATTGGTTCCGACGAGGCAACGGCAACATGCTTAAACCGTCAGGTATGGTTGACCAACGTAACACGAGTAAATTGTCAACCGAGCAAAGCAAAGGTGAGTTCACTACTTTTTACTTAAAGCATGCGTTCCCGGTGGTTGGGAAACGGAACGAAACAACTTTTCCTGGTTTGGGATTGCTTACTATCTCCTTGTGCGGGATACGGTATTTCTATCTCCTTGTGTGGGATACGAGTAACAACACTATCCCCTGTGAGGGATACAAACCTACTTTTCTCCCCTTATGCGGGACCCTTAGTTAATTACTATTTATACTGGATGCAACAAGCAAAACTAAACGAAACTCTATCACTCAAGTCCTCACTACTTAATACCGATTAATCGTCGGGGCCTGGCGAACGGGTTATTAGTTGATAGCGCTATTTTGGTCTCACCAGCCTCACACCGTGCCCGCGTATGGGATCGGGCGTGAACTAATAGACTCTGGCAAACCGTCAATGATGATAGAACATTGACAAACGGGGCACTACGGAAACGTACGGATGACTAGTATTCGGTATTGTAAAAACAGTTTAGTGGCTTACTTACGGGGTAGCTCCCCATGGCATGTATAAATAAGTAAATTAACTGTTGAAACAAGTTTTTGGAATTAAAACTGGAAAACTGCAAACAAGTGAACTCGCCAACGTTATGTTGACACTCTACTGCATGCTTTGCATGTTGCTCGTTACAGCTCTGGATGGACGTTGCAATCGGATGGAGTGCGTGGTTCGTAAGTGACATGATAACAAACTTGTGGTTTTAAATTACGATGCGTTTTCTTCCCCTTTCCGCTGTGAACTTAAACTATGTTTTGAAAAATTTAAATTAGGTCACTAATTATGCTAATGTTTATAACAATAACTAATTTGTTCAAAATAATTAGTGGCTAAGATCCTGGTCGTCACACGCCTCGCGGTAACACTCCGCGTGTGGATTTTGAGGGTGTGACATTCATGAACTTGAAAATTTACAAAAATTTGTAGTAACTTACTAGTGTGTTTAGTAGGCTTAGTTACCCTTTAAAGTGTGGTTGTTTATTTAAAACATCATTCTTGAAGAATTTAGATGTTTACAACTTGTAAATCATTTTTCTAAAAATACTTCTCCTTGAGTTTTTCTTGTTAAATACATGATTCTACACTTGATTAACCACTAGAAATGTGATTAATTTCTTTAAGAACCAAGCTTATGTAAATCTTGTATTTTAACTTGGTTTCTTGAGAAAATCATTCTTAAAATCATATGTTTACAAGACTTTATATTCACTTTCATCATCATACTTCAAGAAAACAATTTATACTTCAAGTTCTTGCTTTACATAAGGATGATCACTTTGATTTCTAACATAATCATCCCCTCATCTTGCTAGATTATGTCTTAATCACCATCTAGCAAGATCATATGATGTTTAACATCATAAACACAAAAAATCAATCATCAAGAAGCATAATAGCACTTACCAACATGCATTCTTATGATTTTTAGTCTTATGTTTAAGATTTGTGTTCTTGATTCATAGTGTTCTTCATGTTTAATCTTTTACATGACCTTTTAACCAACATAATAAGAAATAAAATAAGATCATGAGAGTCTTACTACTAGCACAAGGCTAGGGAAGAACAAGAAGCAAGATGATGGAGAAAATAGGTGGTTAATAGCTCCTTGTGAAGGTCCTTCCAATTCCGTTGCTTCCCACCTTCCTATTTATGCTTAATTCACCCTAGGAGGCTCTTAGAATGCTTGGAAATGAATTGAAAATGGAGGTGGGGTGAGAAGAGGTTGAGGCCGTGAGCTAGAGGAGATGGAATGGAAGTTGTGTGTTTTTGTGAAGGTGTTAGAATGATAGAGAATGTAAACTCTTGGTCTTTAAAGGAATCCTCCAACATTAGGATAGCATATGGTATATTGTGTTTAGCATATTCTCAACATATCAAATAAGATATATCAAAGAAATATTATGTGGGACCCATGTCCCCTAACCGTTTAACATGGGGGTGGGGGGGTTAAAGTGTAACATTTCAATTGTAAGTTACATGATTTAGTTAGGATTTAATGGTGATAGTTAGGTATTTTATGTATTTAGCGTTTATGAGATGTAATATGATGTTCGGTGACCATAACTAGCTCGGAAATGTTAAAACAATGCTTCTAGTGAAAATTCGGTGTTTCGGGTAGTGTCTAGTTGTTCGGTTGGTTACCGGTTCGCTAAGGTGCTAAATTACGCAGTTTAGTGTGCTTTATGTTACCTTTTATGACAGTTTTGATTCCCGACACTTAGGAAAGTATCCTGGGCCATTAGACCACATTTCTGCATTATACTTAGTTGTTAAAATGCTGAAAATTGCTGAATTTGTTTATTTTCTGCAGAATTCTGTAGTTTTAGTGTGTTTCTGGCACTTTCCGGCACCTAAGTTATCACTAGGTAGGCAATTTTGAAATCCCTACTTCCCTACACACTATTCTAGTGTATCACTTGGTTCCGGGGCTCATCATGTGTCTTATCATCATGTCTATCTAAGTACTGAACTCCCATCAGTACTTCTAGTTTGTCTGATAACTGTGCTAACTTAGTTCTGTGCACTAATTGTACCATATTGTGTTGCATTTAATGAAGATAAACAATCTTGCAACATGAAATGCCTTTGTATGTATATGTCAGAAATTAGGAATTTATTCATCTTGTTAATCCAATCATGCACAGTTATTAAAGCACAGATTACTGTTTATTATCGTACAGAATTCAGGGGTAAAGTGCCAGTTGTCACAGAGTTTTCATATATGCTCGACAACTTGACTTGTTGTTTTTAATCAGAGGAAAACAAAATGAACTCAAGGTTACGTCACCTCGGTCATACAAGTTCCATAATATGAAAGTAGTAGTTATTTTCTTGATACATTGGTCTTCTTAGGTCTTTAGTTTCACAAAGACGGGTATACTTCCCAAGAGATGGGGGTTATGCATTTCAACGACATATAGGGGTGATAGAGAGTGTAAAGTTGTTGAATCTTTCCCGAGTGTTAGCCATCTTCACTTGCTTAGATATCGGTTCCCAAATGGCTCGTATACAGGTAGAAGTGTCAGATACGAAGTAGGCAAAGACAGATTTCCTATTTTGTAGAGTGTTATTGCAACTGCCTAGGTATTGTTCTACTAGACAAAGGTGTGAACACTTAGAAATTTTTGAATGGGTGGTGATCATTAGCTCGACCCGCAGAGTCCACCAGGATTTCCATGCACTACAGGTCGTTATTACGTGGGCCCCTGTAATAATAAATTGTTTTGCATGGTCACCCCAATTTTCCTCGTTCAAAGCAGACGATCAACCAAAGAGGGGACACTACTGTCCTTATACCTCTGACATGGAAAGGACCATTGCGGTGGTCCACGCGCTAACATCCGTTATCGTTACTCGCGAATAGGCACGATGCTTAGACGTAATAGGAATAAGGAGAATTTTTGGTAGTTGGAGGGGCACCTTCAAGATGAGTACCTCATCTTCCTTGTCTGGACAGGAGTGTCATCAATCTTGTTTCTCCAAAGGCACAGGGACCTTGTCCCACTAATAAAGGTGTTGTCCAAGGTTGCCTCCTCCTCCTCGCCGTCACTACCGTAGTCAGGCACCTTCGCTTTCGAGCAGGAAGAACAGCCATCTTCTACGGAAACAACCTCAGAATCTCGTTTGGAAATCACTCCAGCCATGAGCTTCGCAATAAACGCGAGGTAAATAGTCTCATCGTGCGAGTCAAGAATAATAATAGGATTCAGAATCGAAGGTATCTCGTTCACGTCAATAATTATTCCGTACACTTATACACATATATTAATAAATAGATATGTTACTTAGTATACATAGTCAAATAGATGCATCATGTCACATATAACTCTCGTTTGTCCTTTTGGGGGGGGGGGTCATTTCGTCTTTGGCAAGTCTATCTCACGTAGACTATACCTCAATTTACATTTTAATTTGGGGTATTCTCCTCCCTACTAATGTCCTTGCCTTGTCTTTTCTTTGAAAAAAAATGTTTGACTCGTAGATCTTGGCGCTTTTGTAAATGCAATGAAAAACAACTATATGATCAAAATGTCACACCCTGATATTTGCGGAAGCGTATGCGTGTGACTTTATTGGTTCTCATTGCATTTGATTATAATAAACAACTATATGATCAAAATGATGTTCATCCATTCATAAAGTTCAAAACATTACAAACATAGTCATTTAAGTTTCAAATAACACAAACTTTGATTAAGTTACAAACCAACAAAAGTGGATGACATCTAAACTTGGAATTTACATCCGGAAACAACACCAGCGCCCAAGATCCAACTTGTTTCCAGAAATACATGTAATTTTGAAAACATCAACAAAAGTTGAGCGAGTTCATGCGTTTTGTATGAGTACTGGCAAACTTGTAAACATTTGAGAGACTCCTTTGAAAACAGGTATGAAAAGCGTCTATGAACAGATCAATTAATGTTTTGCAAGGACATTAATGTATGTGAAGACATAGGGAGTACTCAATATGAGTAGTCTTTTGTCTTTGTCGAATCTCCTCGACTGTGTCGAATTCCCCTCGACTGTGTCAAATTCACCTTGACAGTGTCAAATTTCCTTGACCGTATCAAATCACCTTGACTGCGTCAAATCCCCTTGACCGTTGTCGAATCACCTCGACTGGGACACTAAAGCACTCTAAGTGGTCACATAAGGACCATGAGTGGGGCTTGGCCGTACCCATTAGATCTAAGTGGTCACATAATAATATTTTAACTTGAATTAATTCTACATCCTATTATTTGGAATATTGTCAAAATAATATATGTTTGCCTTAGTTTTTTTGTAATTCTTTTCATGGATATTTCCCAAGTATGGGTATAATTATACTTGTTTATTTTGCCAAGTATTTGTGGTGTATTCTGGTGTATATTCGTACGTACGAGAATACGTATTTTCTTGTATTTATTAAGTATTCATATACTTAATTTTTGTATTTACATTTGCCGGAATATTATTTTTAGCCAATAAAAATCACCAAATTGTATTCTTAAAATATATATATTTTAGGAAAACTTTTATAGAAAATTAGTTATAATTATTCCTTGGCAAAAGTAATTGTATTTTCATATAAATCTCAAAATTAATATATTTTCAAGATTAACTTAGAAAATATATATAAATCCATTTTTCACCCCAAAAATAATATATTCTAAATTTGTTTAAGAAAATATATTTTCTTCAAAATAATATATTTTCTAATAATTCAAGAAGATATATATATCCTTTCTTTATTCAAAAATAATGTATTTTCTACTTGACAAAAAATATGATATATTTTTGTAACACTTGTAAAAATTATAATTTCCGTTCTTTCAGTTTTCAAAATACCGTTTGACTTGTTTGTCAAAATATCTATCTATTTCTGGAATATATATATGAGTGTAGTTCATACGTTCGTGTTCAGTTTGTCCAATATTCGGGTATAAATTATATATTTGTTTTCTTGGAGTTTTGATATTACTTTGTATTATAATTTTGGTAGGTTATATTATTTCAAGTCCTAAAATAATATAACTACCACACATAATATACAAGTGATCACACAAATTGTGACATCTAAATATATATTTTCCTAAATATATACTTAGTCACTTTTATTTATCAAAAACCAACCTCCAATATTTGTAATTTTTTCTAACAAAATTTATGGCAAATTTTATATGAAAAACCATGGTTAAGATTTACTTATAAATGCTTGTTTAAAAATATTTTTCTAAGTGTTTAAATTCTACAAAAATTTTGCCATAGTTTTCTCTTAAAAATGGAGGTTTCCATGCTTTTAAAAGCATATCATTTTCTTTTAAAAACCATCATCAATCATCAACAACATAAACAAGACTTACCATATGCTTTAAATATGCAATTTACACATTGACATGAACTTGAAATTTTGTAAAAACTTGTAGTAACTTACCATGTTAATTAGTAGACTTAGTTACCCTTAAAATGTGGTCATTTGTTCATAAACATCATTCTTGAGAAATTTAGTCTTTCACAACTTATAACATGATTTTTCAAAAACATTTCTTCTAGAATTTTTCTTGTTAATAAAATGTTTCTATACTTGATTTAACACTAAAAACATGATTAGTTTCTTTAGAAATCATGGTCATGTAAATCTTGAAATTAAACTTGGTTTCTTGAGAAATCTTTCTTTGCAATCATCATAATTCTACAAGTCTTATAACATGTTTCATACTTCATCATACATAAAAACAACTTCATCTATCAAGTTCATGTTTACATAAAGGATGATCATTATGATTTCCTCAAGATCCATCCTTATACTTGCTAGATCATGTGTTTAATCATCATCTAGCAAGGTTATTATGATGATCAACATCATAAACATAAGAAATCCACAAACAAGTTTCACACATACACTTAAACAACAATGCTTCTTATGATTTAGAGTTTTATGTTAGGAGTTATCTTCTTATTCTTTCATGATCTTTGTGATTAACCATTAACATAATCTTTTAACCTTCATAACTAGAAGTAAAAACAAGTTTCAAGAGTCTTACTACTAGCACAAGGCTAGGGAAGAACAAGAAGCAAGTTGGTGAAGAAATGTGGTGGATAAAAGCTCCTTGTGATGGTCCTTCAAGTTCCAATGCCTCCACCCTTCTTAAATGTGCTTGATACACCTCTAGATCACCTTAGAATATGTGTAATGGATTGAATAATGGAGGTAGTGTGGGTGTGGTTTGTGGTCGTGAGCAAGGAAGAGAAGGAATGAGGTGATGATGTTGTGAAGTGGTGAAGATGTAAGAGAATGGAGAACTCATGGTTACTTATAATAATTTTCCAACATTTCTTTACACCATGTATATTATGTTCATAACCCTTCCAACATAATCTTATAAAATAATTGAAAGAAATCTCAAGTGGGGCCCACATCCTAACCATCCACTAATGGGCGGGGGTGTTGGTTTGTTTTCAAGTTTTAGTTACTTCCATCTAGTTAGGTTCTAAATGTTAAATTTAGGGATTTAGGTGTTTGGTGTTTATATGATGTAATATGATGTTCGGTGACCATAACTAGCTTCGTAACACTAAAACAGTGCTTCTAGTGAAAATTTGGTATTTCGGGTAGTGTCTGTTTGTTTGGTTGGTTACCGGTTCGTTAAGGTGCTAAATTGCACATTTTAGTGTGCTTTATGTTGTCTTTTATGACAGTTTTGATTCCCGTCACTTAGGAAAGTATTCTAGACCATTAAACCATTTTTCTGCATTATATTTACTTGTTCAAAATGCTGAAAATTGCTAAATTTTGGTATTTTGGTAGGTTATATTATTTCAAGTCCTAAAATAATATAAGTACTACACATAATATACAAGTGATCACACAAATTGTGACATCTAAATATATATTTTCCTAAATATATACTTAGTCACTTTTATTTATCAACAACCAACCTGCAATATTTGTAATTTTTGGTAACAAAATTTATGGCAAATTTTATATGAAAAACCATGGTTAAGATTTACTTATTGATGTGTGCAAAATGCAACATATAAATTACATCAAATGTGGCATAAAACTAACCCTTTTTTAGAACTAATGTTGGAAAAAGTGTGTTTTTGTCTTCCTTTTGTATTTTCAGGATTAAATGAGCTCAAATGAACAAAAGAAGCAAAAAGGCAGCTAAATCTAACAAAAATAAAAGAAAAGGTATAAACGTGGCGTGGCCGACCCCCCCCCCCCCCGACAGCATCCTCCCAAGCAAAAACAAGAGAACAGAAGGCTGAAAACGCCCCGTGCTCAATGAGCACGGCTGCAGAAAAGACAAAGTTGTAGAAGCTTCTATCACCCACCACGGGGGCGTGTCCAGCGGACATGGGGCCGTTGTCAACTCTAAGATTCGTAGAATCTAGGAAAATCTTGATAGTACAGATACGCTTCTGCACACAGGGTCGTGCCCAGCGGACACGGGGTGTGGTCAACTAATGCAGACAAACTGCATTTAATGAAAAAAGAGAAGACAGGTGGTCACGGGGTCGTGCCCAATGGACACGGGGCCATGTATGGGCTTCTGTACAGGCTATAAATAGGGGTGCTTGGCTCATTTGCAAACCATCCCTTGACAAACCACCTCTCTCCCACTTCACCCACACTCCACCACCACCACAACACCATCATCCACCACCATCATCCATCATAGAGTGTGTGTAGTAGTCTCGGGATCCAAGATTGATAGTAAGAGTTCTTGACAATCAAAGGCCATGTTTGCCTAAGTCTCTTACATCACTTGGTGAAGACAAGCATTTAGTGTAATACTTTTTATTTTTAATCTTTTTGCACTTTTTATTTGGTTATGTATTAATGACTTTAATAACTAGTTTCTTATGTTGAAGGTGAAACTTCCTTATCATTTGTTCGTGGTGTCTTGGCGTTATTTTACTTTCTATATAAAATAAAAGATGTACACCATTCATATCTCCACAGTCTATATGGAGATATGTTGGCTACCTGGTCGAGGGTTAAGGGAATGGTTTGGTAAGTGTCTTTCCTTGTTCAGTGTATAGATCCTGCAAGGACCTGGGTCAAGCTTAGTAGGACCTCCTTCAATACCCACTGGTATTGGATGGCGGGGGTCCGAATTTCTTGATCCCCTCATTTGTAAACTACTATTAATATATTAACCCGGCTACTTAGGATTGTATCCCTGCTGACTCAGACTACTTAGCTGAGGGTAACGTCACCTTCAAAAGAGGGGCCTACCACATTATGCATTAATAACTTAATTAATTATCTTTCAATAATCCAACCCTTTAGGATTGTATCCTTACTGACTCAAACTACTGGGTTGAGGGTAACGTCACCTTCAAAAGAGGGGCCTACTACAATAACTAAGATAATCTCTTAAAAAGTGCAAAAGTGCGAAAATAATCAAAGGTTACACTAAAGGCGAGTCGGATCCAAGTGATTCATCTTGTCTATCTGTTTTATTTTTATTTTTATTTTCGGCATTTTTAGTTTTCATTTTCATATTTAAACCTTTTTCTAGATTTTTGATTTGATTAGACGTTGAGGATGTCACACCCCCAAAATCCACCATGCGGAGTATCACCGCTTGGAGGCGTGACATGACCAGGATCGAGCCACCAATCATATTGAACAACGTAATTAAGTAAATAAACCAACCACAATACAATTGGTGACCAAAAGAAAGTAACCGACTTTAAGTTAACAGCGGAGGCATATTGCGTAAACTAAAACATAAGTTCATAGTTCATAAGTTTAAAGACAAAAACATAAGTTCCATAAGTTTCAAAAAGTTCAAATGTTAAGCACGGGACATAACAGTCCATATCCCACAACGACCTCCTCCTTGTGCAAGCTCCATAAGCATCTAACGACCTGTAACGCATGTAACAACGAGTCAACAACAAAGTTGAGTGAGTTCACGGTTGGTTGTTTAGTTTTAAGTTGTTTCCAAAAAACATGGTTTGTCTTTTGCTGGCTTACTTGCCGTGGGGGTTACCCCATAGTTGAAAATATAATTAACCAGTTACTCCTTTAATACCCAAACCATATCCATGATCAGTGGGGGGCTTCCCCATGTGAACCACTAGACCGTTACCGCATCGACTACTAACAAAAGTAAGTTGTGCCCTACATCAATGTCTATCATCATTGACAGTTTGCCATAGTCCATTAGTACACGCCCGTCAAACTGGCACGGTGTGAGGTTTGTTAAACCTAATAGCGCTATTAACTAATGACCCGCTCGCCATTGGCCTCGGCGTTTAAGTCGATATAAAATGAGGGACTTAAATGATAGAGTTTTGTCTAGTAAGTTTTAAGGTTGTTATCCTACCCAAGGAGGACGAACGTACGTATTCTACCCAAGGAGAATACGCAGGAATAATATTGGCATCCTACCCATGGAGGATGGCGGTACATATCCTACTCAAGGAGGATATGTAGGTTCCATTTTAATTCTTTAACCCATTCCCAACCACCGGGAATCCCATGCCTTAGAAAGTGTGTGAACTCACCTTGGTTTGCTCGGTTAGATTAGTTACTCTAATAATCAGAAATCAAGCACGTCCTAATAAAGTACAGATAACAATCAATTTCTCATGCATGTATAACACGTATCCTACGTACGGTTTATCTACCCATTACTTCTACCACATACCACACAATTCAAATATCACACTCTGACTTTTGTGGAAAGATCATAATTAAAATACACTTGTAACACTTGTTAGAAAATATTTTCTATGTGTTGGAATTTTTATAAAATTTCGCCAGAGTCTCCTTTGTAAATGGAGGCGACCATGCTAATAAGCATATCATTTTCTTTTCCGAAAATCATTCGACAATCAACAACAATTTACCAAGAGCAACTATTCCATTTACAAACTAACATGAACTTGATGTTTCATAAAAAAACGCGTAGTAACTTGGTAAGGCGTTTAGTGGGTTTAGTTACCCTCCAAAGTGTGTTTACTTTATTTAAAATCTCATTCTCGGGATTTTTAGATGTTCACAACTTGTGAACATATTTTACAAAAATATTTATTTACAACATTTTCATGTGTCACTAGTGTTCTCATACTTCTTTCTTTCCAAAAATAATGTAAGTGCTAGAAAAGTTATGATCCTTCAAAACCACTTTTTTAACTTGGTTTGTTTAGAAAAACCATTCTCAAGACTTGGATTTACAAGATTACTAGTTCACTTGGTTTATTATTTTTCAAGAAAATCATCCTACTTTCAAGTTCATGGCTTCACTAGTGGATGATTATTTCGTGTACACATAATCATCCCTAACTTGTTAAGTCATGTTTTTTTAATCATAACTTAACAAGCTTCATATGATGACTAACAAACATTTTACTAGTAATTACCAAGAAATCATCAACACATTCAAACAATATCATTCTACCGTTATTTCATCTTGTTTCTTCATCTTTAAGTTTATGTTTCAAGACTTAAGATTCATGTCTTTTAGGGTTCTTGAGATTTCACCATAAAGCAATCTTTAACCACTACAAACATGAAGTAATCAAGGATTAAAGAGGCTTACTACTAGCTTTTATGCTAGGGAAGATCAAGCTTGAAAATGGAGAGGATAAAAGCAAACTAGAGAGGTCCTTGATGATCCGTGAGTTCCACGCTTCGTGATTCACCTTTGTGCACCTTGTGAGAAGATTGGATGGATGAACAAAAGTTGAAGACGGTGAGTGTATGTAGGGGAGGTTTCGGCCGAGCTTTTTAATGGAGGAAGGGAGAGAGAGCTTGTGTTGATAAGTGAAGGTGATGATGGTTATTTAAAATCAAGTTCCTTTGTCCATTGGGTTATGTGTAAACAATAGTACCAACATAATCATCCATGATATTCTAAAGAGATCACATAGGGATTATGCAAGATTTAATCAAATCTTGTGGTGGTGGGTCCCCTTAGGGGACGGTTATGTATAGGGGTGATTGTAAATTAGATGGGTAATTGGTGATTAGTAGGGTGTTAGATGTAGAATCTAATGTTTAGTGGGTACCATGTCTTGTGTAGTGTGTTTAAGTGTTCGGGAACCAAGACTGGCTCAGAAAAATAAAAACAATGCTTCTTGCAATATTTTAGTGTTCCGGGTAATGTCCGGTTGTTCGGTTAGGTACCGTTCCGTTAAAGTGCTAAGTTATACCGTTTGGTGTCTTTTATGTATCTTTTTGTAACACTTTTAATTCCCAACACTTAGGAAAGCATACAGGACTATTTAGTCAATTTTCTGCACAAGACTAATATGTTAACAAGCACATGTAAGTATGACGCAGTAATCAGAAAGCAGTTAAGTAATTCAGCACAGTCATTAAGCACTTAATTAACTTTAATAAATCGTACAGATACATGTGATTATGAGGGTTGTCACATTCTCCCCCTGTTAAGAGAATTTCGTCCCGAAATTTAGCACGTGGTTACTGAGGAAGCTAGTTAAGTTGCGTTGGTTTCCTGGTTTTCCTGGGGTGTCACATCATCCCCCCGTTGGTTTGGAATTTCGTCCCGAAATTCTGCGGTAGCTTCAGCCTCAGTACTGGTTGCACTTTTCTTAAACAACTGGGGATACTTGAGTTTCATTTGGTCTTCTCATTCCCATGTATACTCTGGGCCACGACGGGAGTTCCAAGGAACTCGAACAAGGGGTATTCTAGTACGCTTGAGAATTTTAACATCTCGATCAGTGATCTCTACTGGTTCCTCGACGAATCGCAACTGGTCGTCGATAGTGAGCTCCTTGAGAGGAACTATGAGGGTCTCATCTGGCAGACACTTCTTCAGATTTCACACGTGGAATACGTTGTGAACTCCACTGAGTTCTTCAGGTAGATTCAACTTGTAAGCGACGTTGCCAATTCTCTCAATGATTTCAAACGGTCCGACATAACGCGGATTGAGTTTGCCTCGTTTTCCAAAACAAACTACACCTTTCCAAGGTGAGACTTTGAGTAGCACTCGATCCCCAACCTGGAACTCGAGTGGTTTCCTTCGCTTATCAGCATAGCTTTTCTGACGGTCACGAGCTGCCGGCATTCGTTGTCGTATCTGAGCAATCCTTTCGGTTGTATCTGCTACAAGTTCTGGGCCTGTGATTTGACTGTCGCCAACCTCTGCCCAACAAAGAGGTGATCGGCACTTCCGTCCGTACAATGCCTCGAACGGAGCGGCCTGGATACTGGTGTGGTAACTGTTGTTATACGAAAACTCCACTGACGGGAGGTGTTTTTCCCAGCCATTACCAAAGTCGATTACACATGCCCTAAGCATGTCTTCAAGGGTTTGGATGGTGCGTTCAGATTGCCCATCCGTCTGTGGATGATAAGCGGTGCTCATATCTAAAGGTGAGCCAAAGGACTTGTGCATAGCTTGCCACAGTTCAGAAGTAAAACGCGCGTCGCATCAGATATGATAGAGGTTGTCACTCCGTGCCTTGATACTACTTCCTTTAGGTAGACGTCTGCTAGAGTATAAAACTTATCCGTTTCCTTGATAGCCAAGAAGTGTGCAGACTTAGTCAATCGATCCACTATCACCCAAATAGTGTCATTTCCGCGTTGAGATCTTGGCAGGCCAGTAACGAAATCCATGGAAATTTGCTCCCATTTCCATTTAGGTATCTCTGGTTGTTGAAGTAGGCCTGATGGTTTCTGGTATTCGACCTTGACTCTCGCACAAGTCAGACATTTACTGACGTAGGTTGCTATGTTGGCTTTCATACTGGGCCACCAATACGTAGTCTTGAGATCGTGGTACATCTTATCCGAACCAGGATGTACTGAATAACGAGACTTATGCGCTTCATCCATCACAAGCTCGCGTAAGTTTCCATAAAGTGGAACCCAGATGCGCCTGTTTACATAGTAGGCGCCGTCTTCATTTTGTTTTAACCATTTCCTTGATCCTCGTAGGGACTCAGCCCTGATGTTTTCTGCTTTCAATACTTCGACCTGAGCATCACAAATTTGAGCGGGAAGGCTAGAGTGAATGGTAAGCTGTAACGCACGTACACGCTTAGGTATAGAATCCTTTCGACGGAGGGCGTCAGCCACAACATTGGCCTTGCCCGGATGATATTTGATAGTGCATTCATAATCGTTCAAGAGCTCGACCCATCGGCGTTGTCGCATGTTTAACTCCTTTTGCTTGAAGATATGCTCGAGACTCCTGTGATCGGTGTAAATGGTGCACTTGGTACCGTACAGGTAATGTCTCCATATCTGAAGTGCGAAAACAACTGCTCCCAATTCCAAGTCGTGCGTAGTGTAGTTCCTTTCGTGAACTTTAAGCTGGCGTGATGCGTAGGCAATGACCTTGTCACGTTGCATCAACACGCAACCAAGTCCTTGGATAATGAATACCCAGAGTATACCAAAAACACAAAAATGCATAAATGAAAACACCAAATATGTAAACACATAATCACATAACCACAAAATTGTTTAACTAGAAGTTTGTTCTGCTAACAGAGTACATGTATTTAAAGTACAATAGGAATCCATCTCGTGGATTTCATTTGGCACTTTAAAGATTTTTAAGAATCTAACTATAAAGATAGAAAGATTCAAAAAGAAAATTCGATTTCGATTACTAGAACCCGAAATGTTCGAATTAAGGTACATAAAGAATCCAATTAAGGACTCTGATTTGAATGATGATCATCCACAAGGGTCTAAATATGAAGATAAAAAGATCCCATATGGATTTTAGAAGTTGAAGATGTTTTGAAACCTTGCACTGGACGTGCTTATGTCAAAACATGAAGTTGAAATGCTTTACAAAGTTGAGATGCCAGATATGCCAAGGCGACATATGAAGCTAAATTTGAAAGTTAAGTCGATGTACGAGGAAAATATTTTTGAAAACTGTGCATGGGGTTCTTTTAAGAAAAAATGTGTTTACCATTTTTGAAACCTTATATATAATACTTTTGAAATAAAGTAGGTGTATTAGATAGATATATTTACAAAAATGTTTTAAAATCATGAGAGATGAATTTTGAAATTATGTATAAGGTTTTTGAAAGACATGAATGATGCTTTTCGAAATCATGCACTTGATCAGAAAATGTATTGTGTTAATATTGTCTTCAGACTATATGAAATATTTTGAAATTAGAAAGGTTGGTTTTGATAACATGGCCAATGTTTTTGAAATAACATAGACAATGCATCTAGAAAAATTGTTTTCAAACTATATGAAATGTTTTGAGATCATGAAGATTGTTTTGAAATACTGGTACTGTGTATGTTGAAAAATCAAAACTTAAAGGGGTATGAGATTTGAAAATACCCTTAGTTATCTAACCAAGGATTTAAAGGCACAGATGTGCGAAAAGCACGATTACTCATAATGTCACTTAATTTTCTGTACTTTGTTTCTTAGAGTGAAACGAGTACTTAAAATTTTTGAGGGAATCATGAGCAATCATTTGAAATAGAGAAATCACAAGAGTAGTTTGTAAGGTACATAGTTCCTTGATGTAGGTATCATAGGAAAAGCCATACACACCTAGCAGGGGGTTGAGCTGGTTGGTTGGGGACTGCCTTACCATTGTGAGCGACCATGGCGAAGTTCTGAGAAGCCTTTCGCTTCTTTGACTTCTTAGGGGATCGTTCATCCATGGTCTTTGATTCCTCGATTGGTTTCTTGGCTGATAGTGTTGTCGCCTGACTAGGTCCTGCCTGTCTTGGTGACTCTTGAGTGGCTTCATCCTGGAGATGATACATGGCAGTAGCTAATTCAACAGTCTTCAGGACTACTTCGCCTATTCGCTGAGCGAATTTGGCTGCTTGCTCAGATATCTGGGCGTCATTGTGATGAAGAGACATTCTTGAAGAAAAAGAAAGGCATAGGGAGAAACAGGTGAAAGATTATTGGAAAATCAAAACAGAATGATAACGCATGAAGATTTCGATCATTTGTTTGTTACCTAAGGCAAATAAATGAGACGGTGACTGATCAAAGTAAATGGGTCAAAAATAATGTATCGCGAAGACATGCTCGCCTATAAGTGAACACTCATCCCAAGAATTCCCAGGTAAGCACAACTGGTCTCGCGTCTGATGAGATGTATACGAAGTGCTTGCCTAGACAGAAAACTCAGAATACAGGCATTCACCCTTCCAGTTTGCACGTGTTCACATTATTTAAAACCCAAAACTTTGCCGAGATTTTTTTTTTTTTTTTTTTTTTTGTAAGTTCAAAGGGGTTCAAAACCATATAACAGAGGGTTCAAAACCTTACAATCAATCATCCTAGAACAGATGATTAGTTTTCAAAGCGGTTTTGAAATTTATGTTCTTGTTGTGGTCGTCGCCTAAGGATAGGTGACGGTATTGTTTTATGACTAAACGCAAGTAAACTCGCGTTAGGGTCCTAAGAAGGTTATAGACTAGGTCAAAGCATTACTAATTACTAATAACCTAATTCCCTATAACCATTGGCTCTGATACCATCTTTTCTGTCACACCCCGACCACGTGGAACATACAAAACGTGGCGGAAATGTCGGGGAGTGTTGTAACAGAATTAATTGTTTCAAATCCATGGCAATTGAAGTTTCGTTTTATTGATTAAAAGTGTTACAATGTCTTAACAAACAAGGAAATACAACATAATTAACTAGTCTTGCATCTTTTATTGTCACTAAAGCCCAAGTCTGCCTATGTGTATCTTGATCATCTTATGCAACAGCTCCTGAAAAACACATGTGAAAATAGGTACGTCAGCATAAAAATGCCTGTGAGATACATAGGTTTTGTGAAAATGAGATTCATGACTTATGTTTAAGAAAATGTTTAGTCATGAACCTTTTTAGTTTGTTTTGTTTTGTAAATCGTTTAAAATGCAATAAGATCAGATGATATGTATAAATAAGAGAATATGGTATGGTTAAATGAATAACCATTTTAAAATGAGTTTGTAAATGATAAGTTGTTTGTAAATCAATGTCTTGTGAAAAGTATGTTATTTGTATAAAATGTTATATGTATCAAACTGAAATGATTCAAATAACGCTACGATATGTAATACCATACAAACACTTATATATAGGAAGTACCAGCGGCGTATCCACCATGCTTGTATCATATTACACACGCATCGTTACTTAATCACTTAATCAAACCAAACCAACAATGTAATAAGTCTATGTTTAAACCAATAGTCAAAAGTCCTTGTATAAACCATGTCAAATGTTTATAGTCCAAAAGTAGTCAAGTAATGTATAACCAAAATGATATGTATGGTAAGTAAAATTTAGACTACTTAAACCATAAGTAAAAATGTACAAAACAAAGTATTGAAGTAAAACTTGGTTTAAATCAAAGTTATGTTTTGTAAGATATATGCATGCTATACTGAATATGAACATTTATGCGGTATTGTGAAAATTCATACATCCAAGCCTTGAGACAGACGGATAACTATGTAAAAGTGAGTTATCAAGAGAATATGTATTCGGATTCAGTCATTCCTTTCATCCCCTTTCCCTGGGATGTCCGGAACGGGATTTGTCAAGTCCTATGGTACCACTACCTACTAACGAACGGCATGATCGGTGTTAATGAATGTATAGTATAGTTTAAACAAACCAAATGTCATACCAAAATGTAAGCATGTTTTATGAAGATAATGTACCTAGTATGCTAGAGTAAACATACAGGGTAGAGCTGTAAAACAATGTGTCCATATGTTACTGGAACATATGCAACAGAGATGCAGTGTAAAACAATGTACTAAGTATGCAAAGTCATCATACAAAGTAGAAAAGTCATGTAAAACAATGTACTAAGTATGCAAAGTCATCATACAAAGCATAGAACACCATGAAATCATGTACTATAAATGTACTAATGAACATAGCAAGTATATGATGTCAAAACAGGAAAGCATGAAAGTAACAAGTAGGCACATGTGTTCCACCCCAAAACAGTTTGGAAAACAGTAAAAGAGGGGTCTATGTACTCACTTGAGATTGCTCAGAAGTCCTAGGATAACCACCAAGCAAAGCTAGAGATCACGGAATCAAACGGCACCTACTATAGGTAACTACATTAATAAACCGGACCTAAATCGGAAGATCGGGTAGCATTAGGGTTTGTAAACCAAACGAGTGTAGAGACTCGTGTCATTTGGTTTAACAAAGCCTACATATTAAATGAAACTTAACCTAAGTGTTTACGACCCATTACGACCCGTTTAGGTAGCTTATGCTACTTTAACGCGTCGTTCACGTGAAACGCGTTTGGACCGCCTAACTAGCCCTATGACAAGTGTTATATGCCTAAACATGTTACATAATCAGTTATGTGACAAAAGTTTAGGTTACATATGCTTAATTACCAATTATACATGAAAAGGGTATTCTGGTAATTTACCTAAGGCATATAAACTACCTATCATACAACTATTTAAACGATGTGACCATAAGGTATAACCTCGGAAGGTTATTCCCTATACACTATGGTCACCTACTATGTTTGGTCGGATCCTAATGATCGACCAAATGGGTCGGGTTCGAGGTATAAGCGATTCATCAGATCGCTTACCCTACGACCCTAGACAACGTGGTAATCAGTGGGCATAGTCCCAAGGGACTATGACCAACGTGATTATACTCACGTTGCGAAGTTCAAAAGAACTTCGCATTGACCATTACTGGTCAACGCTGAAAGTCAAACAAAGTTTGACTTTCTGACTCGAAAAGCAGTAAAATAAGGAAAAGAACGAAAGAATACTTACGAAGGGTCCCCGAATGCTAATCCCGATTCAAGAATCTCAGGTATGAAACAATGGTTTCAACTTAGAGGTTCTCAAATCAGAATTCTAGTGATTTTAGCAATGGGGGGTATGGGGTATTTATAGGAATACCCGAACCGTTAAGATCGTTTCATGGAAAACGTGCCTTAATCCCATCCGTACATGTGTTGCAAAGTTATGGTGCCTAAATTCCATCCTTATCCGCTGACTAAGCATGTTAGAATGTGTGGTTGTGAATTAAACAACGGCTAATACATCGAATCTGGTCCCGAATGCGAAAAACGATCCAAATGACGTGACGAATGGATTTTTCTTATGGCGAACACTAAAATAAAATATTTTAGTGCTTACATAAATTTTTGGATGTCCGGATGTATTCAGAACGTAAGTTATGCGCGAAAATGCAAACTTGTGCACTTTTTGACACTTTTAGTCCCTGAATGACCCAAAAGTTTATTTTAGCACACCGAACCCCTCAAAGCCTATTTCTAAGCTATGTTAAGGATATTTATGGTATTTTTAACTTATGGTCATGTTCCGGAAGGTCTGTTACAGTTCAAATTGGCATACTTTCGCAGTTTGTCAACTTTAGTCCCTGTGAGCGAATTAACTTGATTTCGGCATACCAAACCTTCCAAAACTTATTTCTAAGTTATGTAAAGGTTATTTAAGGTATGTTAAGCCTATTTCACTATTCCGGAGTGTTCGTTGCATTAAACTGGTTATATTTACGCATCGGTGCGCGTATAACCTTCCAGAAAGCGATTTAGAGTTTGAAATTGAACGAGAAATGATATGTGCAAATGATACACATATCTTTACAAATCCCAAGTATGAATTTTAATATTTCATTGATTTGGTATTTGTTTGATGGCCGTGAAGGCACAGGTGTTACAGTCTCCCCTACTTTAGGAAATTTCGTCCCGAAATTTATTTAGAAGAAACTTGTGAGAGCTTGAAAGCATGAAGTTGAAAAGATCGAACAACATTGGTTTGGGTTCTGAACTTCTAGTAACTTTAATAACATCATGATTGCAATGTAAGAGGGATACTTATATACAAGTATATGAAGCGTCATTGGTGCGTCCACCGTACCTCCATTACATCGTTCTCATTTCGTTATTGTTGTCACTATCGGTTCTTACACATAACAAATCTTACTGGGTTTCTGTGCACTAAATTTTATGATTATGTACGCGTCCATAATTAGACAATTCCTTGCATAGTCCACACAGTCTATTTTAAAATGTGCAGGGGAAAACCAAATGAACAATCCTGTGATGAGTGTGACTAGACCGCCATAGAGTCCTTTTAATTAAATCAATTATTGATCTAAATAGACTATCAAGGAGTCTGTCCAGCTACATCACTAGATGTCGTTCTTTAACCAAATTGTGAATCAATCTTTTTGATTAGACCACTAAAGGGTCTCTTATGAATCATGGAATAGTACTATATAATCCAAGGGTCTTAACTATTACATAGAAGCCCATTTAGGATTTAAGGTAGTACCTTTTTGAATATCCTACTACGAATCCCTCATATGAAGATATGAAAGATTCTACGAGGATTTGGATAATGAATACCCAGAGTATACCAAAAACACAAAAATGCATAAATGAAAACACCAAATATGTAAACACATAATCACATAACCACAAAATTGTTTAACTAGAAGTTTGTTCTGCTAACAGAGTACATGTATTTAAAGTACAATAGGAATCCATCTCGTGGATTTCATTTGGCACTTTAAAGATTTTTAAGAATCTAACTATAAAGATAGAAAGATTCAAAAAGAAAATTCGATTTCGATTACTAGAACCCGAAATGTTCGAATTAAGGTACATAAAGAATCCAATTAAGGACTCTGATTTGAATGATGATCATCCACAAGGGTCTAAATATGAAGATAAAAAGATCCCATATGGATTTTAGAAGTTGAAGATGCTTTGAAACCTTGCACTGGACGTGCTTATGTCAAAACATGAAGTTGAAATGCTTTACAAAGTTGAGATGCCAGATATGCCAAGGCGACATATGAAGCTAAATTTGAAAGTTAAGTCGATGTACGAGGAAAATATTTTTGAAAACTGTGCATGGGGTTCTTTTAAGAAAAAATGTGTTTACCATTTTTGAAACCTTATATATAATACTTTTGAAATAAAGTAGGTGTATTAGATAGATATATTTACAAAAATGTTTTAAAATCATGAGAGATGAATTTTGAAATTATGTATAAGGTTTTTGAAAGACATGAATGATGCTTTTCGAAATCATGCACTTGATCAGAAAATGTATTGTGTTAATATTGTCTTCAGACTATATGAAATATTTTGAAATTAGAAAGGTTGGTTTTGATAACATGGCCAATGTTTTTGAAATAACATAGACAATGCATCTAGAAAAATTGTTTTCAAACTATATGAAATGTTTTGAGATCATGAAGATTGTTTTGAAATACTGGTACTGTGTATGTTGAAAAATCAAAACTTAAAGGGGTATGAGATTTGAAAATACCCTTAGTTATCTAACCAAGGATTTAAAGGCACAGATGTGCGAAAAGCACGATTACTCATAATGTCACTTAATTTTCTGTACTTTGTTTCTTAGAGTGAAACGAGTACTTAAAATTTTTGAGGGAATCATGAGCAATCATTTGAAATAGAGAAATCACAAGAGTAGTTTGTAAGGTACATAGTTCCTTGATGTAGGTATCATAGGAAAAGCCATACACACCTAGCAGGGGGTTGAGCTGGTTGGTTGGGGACTGCCTTACCATTGTGAGCGACCATGGCGAAGTTCTGAGAAGCCTTTCGCTTCTTTGACTTCTTAGGGGATCGTTCATCCATGGTCTTTGATTCCTCGATTGGTTTCTTGGCTGATAGTGTTGTCGCCTGACTAGGTCCTGCCTGTCTTGGTGACTCTTGAGTGGCTTCATCCTGGAGATGATACATGGCAGTAGCTAATTCAACAGTCTTCAGGACTACTTCGCCTATTCGCTGAGCGAATTTGGCTGCTTGCTCAGATATCTGGGCGTCATTGTGATGAAGAGACATTCTTGAAGAAAAAGAAAGGCATAGGGAGAAACAGGTGAAAGATTATTGGAAAATCAAAACAGAATGATAACGCATGAAGATTTCGATCATTTGTTTGTTACCTAAGGCAAATAAATGAGACGGTGACTGATCAAAGTAAATGGGTCAAAAATAATGTATCGCGAAGACATGCTCGCCTATAAGTGAACACTCATCCCAAGAATTCCCAGGTAAGCACAACTGGTCTCGCGTCTGATGAGATGTATACGAAGTGCTTGCCTAGACAGAAAACTCAGAATACAGGCATTCACCCTTCCAGTTTGCACGTGTTCACATTATTTAAAACCCAAAACTTTGCCGAGATTTTTTTTTTTTTTTTTTTTTTTGTAAGTTCAAAGGGGTTCAAAACCATATAACAGAGGGTTCAAAACCTTACAATCAATCATCCTAGAACAGATGATTAGTTTTCAAAGCGGTTTTGAAATTTATGTTCTTGTTGTGGTCGTCGCCTAAGGATAGGTGACGGTATTGTTTTATGACTAAACGCAAGTAAACTCGCGTTAGGGTCCTAAGAAGGTTATAGACTAGGTCAAAGCATTACTAATTACTAATAACCTAATTCCCTATAACCATTGGCTCTGATACCATCTTTTCTGTCACACCCCGACCACGTGGAACATACAAAACGTGGCGGAAATGTCGGGGAGTGTTGTAACAGAATTAATTGTTTCAAATCCATGGCAATTGAAGTTTCGTTTTATTGATTAAAAGTGTTACAATGTCTTAACAAACAAGGAAATACAACATAATTAACTAGTCTTGCATCTTTTATTGTCACTAAAGCCCAAGTCTGCCTATGTGTATCTTGATCATCTTATGCAACAGCTCCTGAAAAACACATGTGAAAATAGGTACGTCAGCATAAAAATGCCTGTGAGATACATAGGTTTTGTGAAAATGAGATTCATGACTTATGTTTAAGAAAATGTTTAGTCATGAACCTTTTTAGTTTGTTTTGTTTTGTAAATCGTTTAAAATGCAATAAGATCAGATGATATGTATAAATAAGAGAATATGGTATGGTTAAATGAATAACCATTTTAAAATGAGTTTGTAAATGATAAGTTGTTTGTAAATCAATGTCTTGTGAAAAGTATGTTATTTGTATAAAATGTTATATGTATCAAACTGAAATGATTCAAATAACGCTACGATATGTAATACCATACAAACACTTATATATAGGAAGTACCAGCGGCGTATCCACCATGCTTGTATCATATTACACACGCATCGTTACTTAATCACTTAATCAAACCAAACCAACAATGTAATAAGTCTATGTTTAAACCAATAGTCAAAAGTCCTTGTATAAACCATGTCAAATGTTTATAGTCCAAAAGTAGTCAAGTAATGTATAACCAAAATGATATGTATGGTAAGTAAAATTTAGACTACTTAAACCATAAGTAAAAATGTACAAAACAAAGTATTGAAGTAAAACTTGGTTTAAATCAAAGTTATGTTTTGTAAGATATATGCATGCTATACTGAATATGAACATTTATGCGGTATTGTGAAAATTCATACATCCAAGCCTTGAGACAGACGGATAACTATGTAAAAGTGAGTTATCAAGAGAATATGTATTCGGATTCAGTCATTCCTTTCATCCCCTTTCCCTGGGATGTCCGGAACGGGATTTGTCAAGTCCTATGGTACCACTACCTACTAACGAACGGCATGATCGGTGTTAATGAATGTATAGTATAGTTTAAACAAACCAAATGTCATACCAAAATGTAAGCATGTTTTATGAAGATAATGTACCTAGTATGCTAGAGTAAACATACAGGGTAGAGCTGTAAAACAATGTGTCCATATGTTACTGGAACATATGCAACAGAGATGCAGTGTAAAACAATGTACTAAGTATGCAAAGTCATCATACAAAGTAGAAAAGTCATGTAAAACAATGTACTAAGTATGCAAAGTCATCATACAAAGCATAGAACACCATGAAATCATGTACTATAAATGTACTAATGAACATAGCAAGTATATGATGTCAAAACAGGAAAGCATGAAAGTAACAAGTAGGCACATGTGTTCCACCCCAAAACAGTTTGGAAAACAGTAAAAGAGGGGTCTATGTACTCACTTGAGATTGCTCAGAAGTCCTAGGATAACCACCAAGCAAAGCTAGAGATCACGGAATCAAACGGCACCTACTATAGGTAACTACATTAATAAACCGGACCTAAATCGGAAGATCGGGTAGCATTAGGGTTTGTAAACCAAACGAGTGTAGAGACTCGTGTCATTTGGTTTAACAAAGCCTACATATTAAATGAAACTTAACCTAAGTGTTTACGACCCATTACGACCCGTTTAGGTAGCTTATGCTACTTTAACGCGTCGTTCACGTGAAACGCGTTTGGACCGCCTAACTAGCCCTATGACAAGTGTTATATGCCTAAACATGTTACATAATCAGTTATGTGACAAAAGTTTAGGTTACATATGCTTAATTACCAATTATACATGAAAAGGGTATTCTGGTAATTTACCTAAGGCATATAAACTACCTATCATACAACTATTTAAACGATGTGACCATAAGGTATAACCTCGGAAGGTTATTCCCTATACACTATGGTCACCTACTGTGTTTGGTCGGATCCTAATGATCGACCAAATGGGTCGGGTTCGAGGTATAAGCGATTCATCAGATCGCTTACCCTACGACCCTAGACAACGTGGTAATCAGTGGGCATAGTCCCAAGGGACTATGACCAACGTGATTATACTCACGTTGCGAAGTTCAAAAGAACTTCGCATTGACCATTACTGGTCAACGCTGAAAGTCAAACAAAGTTTGACTTTCTGACTCGAAAAGCAGTAAAATAAGGAAAAGAACGAAAGAATACTTACGAAGGGTCCCCGAATGCTAATCCCGATTCAAGAATCTCAGGTATGAAAAAATGGTTTCAACTTAGAGGTTCTCAAATCAGAATTCTAGTGATTTTAGCAATGGGGGGTATGGGGTATTTATAGGAATACCCGAACCGTTAAGATCGTTTCATGGAAAACGTGCCTTAATCCCATCCGTACATGTGTTGCAAAGTTATGGTGCTTAGGTGCTTAAATTCCATCCATACATGTGTTGCAAAGTTATGGTGCCTAAATTCCATCCTTATCCGCTGACTAAGCATGTTAGAATGTGTGGTTGTGAATTAAACAACGGCTAATACATCGAATCTGGTCCCGAATGCGAAAAACGATCCAAATGACGTGACGAATGGATTTTTCTTATGGCGAACACTAAAATAAAATATTTTAGTGCTTACATAAATTTTTGGATGTCCGGATGTATTCAGAACGTAAGTTATGCGCGAAAATGCAAACTTGTGCACTTTTTGACACTTTTAGTCCCTGAATGACCCAAAAGTTTATTTTAGCACACCGAACACCTCAAAGCCTATTTCTAAGCTATGTTAAGGATATTTATGGTATTTTTAACTTATGGTCATGTTCCGGAAGGTCTGTTACAGTTCAAATTGGCATACTTTCGCAGTTTGTCAACTTTAGTCCCTGTGAGCGAATTAACTTGATTTCGGAATACCAAACCTTCCAAAACTTATTTCTAAGTTATGTAAAGGTTATTTAAGGTATGTTAAGCCTATTTCACTATTCCGGAGTGTTCGTTGCATTAAACTGGTTATATTTACGCATCGGTGCGCGTATAACCTTCCAGAAAGCGATTTAGAGTTTGAAATTGAACGAGAAATGATATGTGCAAATGATACACATATCTTTACAAATCCCAAGTATGAATTTTAATATTTCATTGATTTGGTATTTGTTTGATGGCCGTGAAGGCACAGGTGTTACACCCATACCGAGTTCTGAATGCTGTTTTAGAGACATCCTCATCTCGGACTCTCAGTTGATGGTAGCCTGACCTCAGGTCAATCTTGGAATAGAAACTCGACCCTTTCAACTGGTCGAATAAATCATCAATGCGTGGGAGAGGATAACGATTCTTCACGGTCACCTTGTTGAGTTCGCGGTAGTCAATACACATTCTGAAGGTATCGTCTTTCTTCTTCACGAATAACACTTGAGCTCCCCAAGGCGAAGAGCTAGGACGTATGAAACCCTTTTCCAAGAGTTCTTGTAGTTGCGTGGACAGTTCTTCAAGTTCTGATGGAGCTAGATGATAAGGTGCTCGAGCTATAGGCGCTGCTCCAGGAGCTAGCTCGATCTGAAATTCAACTTGACGACGAGGCGGAAGACCAGGTAATTCCTCAGGAAATACCTCAGGAAAGTCACGTACAATAGGTATGTCTTCTATCTTCCGTTCTTCCGAGGATGTATCAGAAACGAGGGCTAGGATAGCAATGTGGCCCTTTCGCAAACACTTCTGGGCCTTAAGGAAAGAGATGATGCCCACAACAGCACCACTCTTGTCGCCATGAATCATGAGAGGTTCTTCACCAGAACGAGGAATACGGACGATTTTCTCCTTACAAATAATCTCCGCTTGGTGTTGAGATAGCCAATCCATCCCAATAACGACGTCGAAACTACCAAGTATGATAGGAATAAGATCGATAGGGAAGGTCTGGCCAGCTAGGACGAGGTTACAGCCCTTAACTATGTGTGTGGCTTCAAGACTTTTACCGTTTGCTAGTTCTACCGTGTGTTTGGTGTTCAGAAGTGTTGGAGTGCGCTTAAGCATTCGGCTAACTTTTAAGGACACATAACTAGTATCGGCACCCGAATCAAATAAAACATTAACAAAGAAGTCATCCAGAAGGAACTTACCCATCACAACGTTGGGATCGTTCCTCGCATCACCCAGAGCCAGCACAAAAACACGTCCCCTGGCACCATTGCCATTATTGTTACCCCCGTTGTTGCATCCATTGTCGCCTCCATTGTTGTTCCCGTTTCCTTGGTTGTTATTGTTCTGATTCTGGTTCAGCTGAGGACAGTTCCTCTTAAAGTGGCCTTCAGCGCCACACTGAAAGCATCCTTTATTGCCCTGCTGTTGCTGCTGGTGGTGGTTCTGTGGAGCTTGTTGTTGTTGTTGGCGATTCTGATTTGCTGGTCGTGCGCCCCTACAATCCTTTGGTTCATGACCAAACTTGTTACACCTCAGACAACGACCCTTGTGGCACTGCCCGGTATGGTGCAAATTACATCGATTGCACTTAGGGTGATTTCCCTTGTATCCACCCTGACCTTGATTCCCAGAAGACTGCTGACTGGGGCTCCTGAACTCATCTGTCTTTCGCTGCTGGGACTGAGACTGAACTGAAGTAGAACCCTTGCCCGAATTTCCATCCCACTTGCGCTTGTTATCACTGGGAGCATCAGTAGTAGTAGCGCTAATACGCTTGGGCAGCTTGTTCTGCTCAACTGCCTGATCAGTGAGACGATGAGCCAACCGGATGATTTGCTGAATGGTGCCGAGATTAGCTGAGGTCACGTGGCTTTGAATTTCTGGCACCAAACCCTTAAGGTACAGCTCAATATGCTTGATAGGAGGATCCACCATAGTGGGACACAAGATAGCTAATTCGTTCGATCTCTTTGTGTATGCCTCGATTTCAGACCCCGTCATCTTCAAATTGAAAAATTCCACCTCTAGCTTGTGGATGTCGTCACGACTACAGTACTCTTCCTTCATCAATTCTTTGAAGTCATTCCATGGGGTGGCATTAGCAACCTCCAGCCCTAGCAGTTGGACCTGTGCTTTCCACCAGGTTAACGCAGCACCTTCGAGTGTTCCAGTAGCAAATTTGACCCTACGATCTTCAGGGCATTCACACATTTCAAAAACAGACTCAATCTTCTCGAACCAGTGGAGAAGACCTACAGCTCCTTCTGTGTCGCTGAAAGTACTAGGTCGGCAATCCATGAATGTTTTGAACGTACATACGGGAGGCGGAGCATGTTGACCTGTGGCGCGAGAATAAAAGACAAGGTTAAGTACAAGAGTTGGTTCGCGAGAGTAGGATCTAATCATCCTAGGATAGGTCGAAATGGCAGGTTATACCTCCTGCTGGAACTGCTGTGAGTGCCTCATCCACTCGTTCGTTGATTAGAGCCGTCAGCTGGGCTTGAGTCAAGTTCAGGCGTCCACTCATGATCTTCACATCGCAGGAAACACAAGTAAGAAAAGTGTCGCGAAAGTGCGTAAGTGTGGAGTGACGGAAGGGAGCAAACACACAGGGTTTCAAGCAATAGTTGTTACGCTAACTAAGCATAGCATAATCAAATGTGCTACTTAAACGAGCAGGTAGGCAATACGAACATAAACCATATTACCTATAGTGTTAAGTCTTGCACGTGGAGCGAAGCGTCGTTGTGGATCGTTGAGCACTGTACAGGTTATAGTCTGGTTTTGTCAAAAAGTTTTTCCCTTTTTAAAACCAAGTTCACTATAACCAATGGCTCTGATACCAATCTGTCACACATCCAAAATCCACCATGCGGAGTATCACCGCTTGGAGGCGTGACATGACCAGGATCGAGCACCAATCATATTGAACAACGTAATTAAGTAAATAAACCAACCACAATACAATTGGTGACCAAAAGAAAGTAACCGACTTTAAGTTAACAGCGGAAGCATATTGCGTAAACTAAAACATAAGTTCATAGTTCATAAGTTTAAAGACCAAAACATAAGTTCCATAAGTTTCAAAAAGTTCAAATATTAAGCACGGGACATAACAGTCCATATCCCACAACGACCTCCTCCTCATGCAAGCTCCATAAGCATCTAATGACCTGTAAGGCATGTAACAACGAGTCAACAACAAAGTTGAGTGAGTTCACGGTTGGTTGTTTAGTTTTAAGTTGTTTCCGAAAAACATGGTTTGTCTTTTGTTGGCTTACTTTCCATGGGGGTTATCCCATAGTTGAAAATATGATTAACCAGTTACTCCTTTAATACCCAAACCATATCCATGATCAGTGGGGGGCTTCCCCATGTGAACCACTAGACCGTTACCATATCGACTACTAACGAAAGTAAGTTGTGCCCTACGTCAATGTCTATCATCATTGACAGTTTGCCATAGTCCATTAGTACACGCCCGTCCGACTGGCACGGTGTGAGGTTTGTTAAACCTAATAGCGCTATTAACTAATGACCCGCTCGCCATTGGCCTCGGCGATTAAGTCGATATAAAATGAGGGACTTAAATGATAGAGTTTTGTCTAGTAAGTTTTAAGGTTGTTGTCCTACCCAAGGAGGCCGAACGTACGTATTCTACCCAAGGAGAATACGCAGGATTAATATTGGCATCCTACCCATGGAGGATAGTGGTACATATCCTACTCAAGGAGGATATGTAGGTTCCATTTTAATTCTTTAACCCATTCCCAACCACCGGGAATCCCATGCCTTAGAAAGTGTGTGAACTCACCTTGGTTTTCTCGGTTAGATTAGTTACTCTAATAATCAGAAATCAAGCACGTCCTAATAAAGTACAGATAACAATCAATTTCTCATGCATGCATAACACGTATCCTACGTACGGTTTATCTACCCATTACTTCTACCACATACCACAGAATTCAAATATCACACTCTGACTTTTGTGGAAAGATCATAATTAAAATACACTTGTAACACTTGTTAGAAAATATTTTCTATGTGTTGGAATTTTTATAAAATTTCGCCAGAGTCTCCTTTGTAAATGGAGGCGACCATGCTAATAAGCATATCATTTTCTTTTCCGAAAATCATTCGACAATCAACAACAATTTACCAAGAGCAACTATTCCATTTACAAACTAACATGAACTTGATGTTTCATAAAAAAACGTGTAGTAACTTGGTAAGGCGTTTAGTGGGTTTAGTTACCCTCCAAAGTGTGTTTACTTTTTTTAAAATCTCATTCTCGGGGTTTTTAGATGTTCACAACTTGTGAACATATTTTACAAAAATATTTATTTACAACATTTTCATGTGTCACTAGTGTTCTCATACTTATTTCTTTCCAAAAATAATGTAAGTGCTAGAAAAGTTATGATCCTTCAAAATCACCTTTTTAACTTGGTTTGTTTAGAAAAACCATTCTCAAGACTTGGATTTACAAGATTACTAGTTCACTTGGTTTATGATTTTTCAAGAAAATCATCCTACTTTCAAGTTCATGGCTTCACTAGTGGATGATCATTTCGTGTACACATAATCATCCCTAACTTGTTAAGTCATGTTTTTTAATCATAACTTAACAAGCTTCATATGATGACTAACCATCATTTTACTAGTAATTACCAAGAAATCATCAACACATTCAAACAATATCATTCTACCATTATTTCATCTTGTTTCTTCATCTTTAAGTTTATGTTTCAAGACTTAAGATTCATGTCTTTTAGGGTTCATGAGATTTCACCATAAAACAATCTTTAACCACTACAAACATGAAGTAATCAAGGATTAAAGAGGCTTACTACTAGCTTTTAAGCTAGGGAAGATCAAGCTTGAAAATGGAGAGGATAAAAGCAAACTATGGAGGTCCTTGATGATCCGTGAGTTCCACGCTTCATGATTCACCTTTGTGCACCTTGTGAGAAGATTGGATGGATGAACAAAAGTTGAAGACGGTGAGTGTATGTAGGGGAGGTTTCGGCCGAGCTTTTTAATGGAGGAAGGGAGAGAGAGCTTGTGTTGATAAGTGAAGGTGATGATGGTTATTTAAAATCAAGTTCCTTTGTTCATTGGGTTATGTGTAAACAATAGTACCAACATAATCATCCATGATCTTCTAAAGAGATCACATAGGGATTATGCAAGATTTAATCAAATCTTGTGGTGGTGGGTCCCCTTAGGGGACGGTTATGTATAGGGGGTGATTGTAAATTAGATGGGTAATTGGTGATTAGTAGGGTGTTAGATGTAGAATCTAATGTTTAGTGGGTACCATGTCATATGTAGTGTGTTTAAGTGTTCGGGAACCAAGACTGGCTCAGAAAAATAAAAACTATGCTTCTTGCAATATTTTAGTGTTCCGGGTAATGTCCGGTTGTTCGGTTAGGTACCGTTCCGTTAAAGTGCTAAGTTATACTGTTTGGTGTCTTTTATGTCTCTTTTTGTAACACTTTTAATTCCCAACACTTAGGAAAGCATACAGGACTATTTAGTCAATTTTCTGCACAAGACTAGTATGTTAACAAGCACATGTAAGTATGACGCAGTAATCAGAAAGCAGTTAAGTAATTCAGCACAGTCATTAAGCACTTAATTAACATTAATAAATCGTACAGATACATGTGATTATGAGGGTTGTCACAGAGGATAAACCGGTATTAAAAGCTCTTGTGTCCTTGGACGACCTCGGTATCTTACCAACACTATACTATGCTCACGATGGGTGCACTTGCCCATATGTGTGTTTAGTGTTAGTAGAATATCGTGTTTTATAAATTTAAAACTTGTCCAAAGTGTTAAAAATGGCTAAAAATATACATTAAAAACTATATCACACTCACGCACATCAAGTTTTTGGCGCCGTTGCCGGGGCCACAAGAATTTTAAGAAAGCTTAAAATCAACGGCCTAATCATTTTTTTTATTTTTGTATTTTTTTAGGATTTTTTCTTAATTTTTCAGCTTCTGCAGAGCTCAGCACGGGCCGTGCCTGGTCGGACACGGGTCGTGCCCAGCATTGTTACTGGCAATTTTTATTTTCCGAGTTACAGAGAGTTGAGCACGGGGCCGTGTCGGTGCAACACGGGGCCGTGTCAAGCTCCCCAGTAATAGGGATCCAGAAAACAACTACTGTACCTCCGACCACGGGCCGTGTTCACCTGAACACGGGGCCGTGGTGAACCTTCTGACCAACGATCTTTTCTGTTTTTATTGCAGGACTTGGAACCCAGGCGCCACACCTGAACTTTCTACGTAGTGCATGAGCTCCAGTTCTAGTAGAGACATAAAAGACCCTCTAGACGAACCCGAACGCTTACTAAGAAAAAGATTTAAAGCTAAAAACCAAGAGAAAGTTTCGGGGGACTCACTTCCAATGGCGGATCAATGTACCCTAATGGATTACCTACGACCCACCGTAGGTAATCTCGGCACCGCTATCAATGCACCGAATGTCGATGCCAACAACTTCGAACTTCGGCCGCATTTGATACAAATGCTCCAAAACTCCGCAACCTTCCATGGGCTTGCGGACGAAGATCCCCATTTACATATCACTAACTTCTTGGAGATATGTGATACTTTTCGGATCAATGGAGCATCAAATGACGCCATCCGCCTTCGAATGTTTCCATTTTCACTAAAAGACCGACCTAAGGCTTGGCTTAATACCCTCCCAGTTGGCTCGGTAAACACCTGGGATGAACTAGCCCAAAAGTTTCTATATAAGTATTTCCCCCCTGCTAAAACGGCTAAATTAATGACTGAAATTAATACATATTCACAAGAGGACGGGGAATCCTTATATGAAACTTGGGAAAGGTTCAAGGAGCTACTAAGAAAGTGTCCTCGTCATGGTCTTGCAGTATGGCAACAAGTATCCACTTTCTATAATGGGTTGTTGCCACACACAAGACAAACACTCGACTCTAGCTCCGGGGGACTTTTAGGTAATCGCCGCCCAAATGAAATTTATAATCAACTTGAGGAAATTTCTCAACCCAATTTTCAATGGACACTCCCCGAGGCACAAAATCTATTGCCCCGGGCGCCCATAAGGTTGATGAGAGCACTTCCTTGCAAGCCCAAATCGAAGCCCTTTCTTCAAAAATCAGAAAGTTAGAAATGGCAAAAACGGCTTTGGTTATGGCTTGCGAGGGGTGTGGTGGGCCACATGAAAATTGGAGTTGTATGAAAGAAATGGATAATTAAACAGAATCCGTAAACTACATTGATAATAGACCTAGGTCGTCGGGTCCCCCAACGGGTACCTATAACCAAGGATGGCGTAACCACCCTAACCTTGGTTGGAGAGAACCCGGCAATAGTAGTAACCAACAAAATCTAAACCAACGAACAAACTTTCAACAACCAAGAAACGAGTCGTAAAATTTCTCTCAACAACAAGGGGGACGAGAAAGGCTTGAAGATACCGTATCTCGCCTCATCTCCGACACCGAAAAGAAAAACTCGGATCGATTTCAACAAATGGAATCAAATTTTAGAAATCAACAAGCTAGTATTCAAAACATTGAAAAACAAATAAATCAACTAGCTCAAAATATGTCCGAGAGACCACAAGGCGCATTACCCAGCAATACTGAAACCAACCCAAAGGCACAAGTACATCTCATTACATTGAGAAACCACACCGTGGGTCCCGAGGAGGCTCTGCTACCCCCAGTTGAAAAGAGCCGATCTAGCCAAACCGCGACTCCACCAACGCCCGAACAAGAAGCGGCTCCTACACCAAATCAAGAGCCACCCAAGAATCCTCTGGTTCCATACCCCGGTCGGTTAATTCGCCAAAAGACCGATGAGCAATTCACAAAATTCGTAAATTTACTAAAACAATTGCATGTTAATATTCCATTTGTTGAAGTCCTAACCCAAATGCATAAATATTCAAAATTTATGAGGGACTTCCTCACTCACAAAAGGAAAATCGAATCATTGCAATTAGTTAATTTAAGTGAAGAATGCTCCGCCTTGCTACTCAACAAACTCCCACAAAAGAAGATTGATCCTGGAAGCTTCACAATCCCTTGTTCGATTGGGGAATCTCCCATTCGCAATGCACTAGCCGACCTCGGGGCTAGCATCAACCTCATGCCAGCATCAATGTTCAACCGACTCGGCTTAGGGAAAACAAGCCCTACGAAAATGAGCATACAACTCGTCGATAGGTCAGTCAAATATCCACAAGGTGTCGCTGAAAATCTATTGGTTAAAGTCGGCGAATTTGTCTTTCCAGTCGACTTTGTCATACTAGATATGGAGGAAGATACCGAAGTACCACTCATCTTAGGTAGGCAATTCCTAGCCACGGCCCACGCAGTGGTAGACATGAATGGTGGGACACTAACATTAAGGGTTGGGGACAAGGAAATGAAGTTTGGAGTTGGCAAGAGAGTAGAAGACGATGACCCGGTCAATTACATGAAGGTCATAGACTCAAGTTTGGATGATGCTCTCCGATGGTGCAACATGGGATGCAAGACATCCCACTTGGGTAACATATGACTGGCTTTGGGTCTAGCCAAGGACCCTTATAAACGTGGCGCACCACGGAGGCATTCCGCGGAACTATCCTTAGTTTAGTTTAGATTAGTTTTTATGTTTTCTAGTTTAGTTTTATTTTTCAGGAATAAAACACACTCAGGATGGTGAAGGATACTAAGGGAAGCTTAAACCAACACCCCATGCACAAAAACAGGACCACCCGACAATTTTTCTTCATTATAGCAAGCTCAGCACGGGGTCGTGCTCATCCAACACGCCCCGTGCTTAACCATCTGCAGAAAAATACCCAATTCAGGTACCTGGACACGGGGCGTGCTCACTGAACACGCCCCCGTGTCCAGCCTTCTGTTACTTTATTATTTTCTGTTACTGGCGATCTGAACACGGGGCCATGCCCGGAAACCACGGGGCCGTGTCCAAACGCCCAGTAACATAAATTTTTGCTTTTTCACATCTTTTTACATATTCAATCAACCTAAAAACTTATTTTTGGAACACATTGAGGACAATGTGTAATTTAAGTGTGGGGGGATGCTAAAACCTTGAATTTTGCAAGTCCTAACTACAAGCCTTACACAAAACTCTATTGGAACCGCTAAACACCCCAAATTTTTTTCAAAAACTTTTCGTTTTTTTTTTCTTGTCTTGGTTTAAATTGGGAATAACAAGTTCAAAAAAAGGTTTTATCTTTATAAATTTACAACCGATAGCGTCATGATAAAAAGAACTAACATAAGGAAATTATGAAACGGCATGACAAATCTAGTTAAAATTTGATTATATATACTTGATCACATAAAACCCCATTCCCACAAAAAGTGAGTTTTGAGCCTTTATTGAGCATACAAATACACATCTTTAAACTAAATGCTCATCTTTCGTTTCTTGTGTGAATAGCCGCTTGGTTCTTACGACTCTAGAACTTGCCATGACAATACATTCCCGGTCCTTACCAACTTAAACCCAAGTAAGTAAATGATGGAGGCATTAGGACTAACCCTTTTTATTTCAACACCATTGTTTTTCTTTTTTTTTTACCACCTACCCAAAATCCCCCTAGTTAACCCCTTTGAGCCTAAACCTTTTCATTTCTTAACCCAAAACAAACACCCTTTTACCCACCAAAACCCTTTTTCATTTTAAACCCTTTATTTTAGTAACAAAGCTCGGTTTTCTTATGACTTCCTTATCGAAAAAAATGATCATGACAATGAAGCCAAAAGGAATAAACAAACAAGTTCATCAAAAAGAACTTTGTTTAAAGAAATGCTTCATTAGAATAAAAAGTCATAAAAATAAAGTCTTATGAAAACCGATGCTTTTTACGCCTTTCGCCCTTTTCTACTAATCACTAACCCAACCACCTACCTTTAACCCAAGCCTAACCCTTCCCCCAAAAGTCCTCTTGATATTTACAAAGGTGTATAGTTAAAAAGGAGGAGGATTGATCGCTTGGCAAGATTATGGTAGAAGTAAGTTCCATGCCGCTCTCGAGAGTTTTCACAAAAATACACCTTCGGCCGAGTGTTGAGTGATCCCCCGTGAGGTATGTGAACTTGTATATAAATGGAATTTTAAAAAGGCATGTTATGCCCTAATAAGTAATTTATCTTGTGTAATGTTTTAAATAAATCATGACGAATAGGATTGTAAATAACTAAAAATAAAACTTAATAAAGAATCTTGGAAATCCCGACACTCTATGACAAGCCCAAAAACCTTCTTTTCTACCCATTCCATTTGGGAGTGTAAGCCACATTATAAAGAGTTTTGCTTGAGGACAAGCAAAGATTCAAGTGTGGGGGTATTTGATGTGTGCAAAATGCAACATATAAATTACATCAAATGTGGCATAAAACTAACCATTTTTTAGTACTAATGTTAGAAAAAGTGTGTTTTTGTCTTCCTCTTGTATTTTCAGGATTAAATGAGCTCAAATGAACAAAAGAAGCAAAAAGGCAGCTAAATCTAACATAAATACAAGAAAAAGGAATAAACGTGGCGTGCCCGACCCCCCCCCCCCCCGGGACAGCATCCTCCCAAGCAAAAACAAGAGAACAGAAGGTTGAACACGCCCCGTGCTCAACGAGCACGGGGGCGTGCCCAAGTGTCTGCAGAAAAGACAAAGTTGTAGAAGCTTCTATCACCCACCACGGGGGCGTGTCCAGCGGACACGGGGCCGTGGTCAACTCTAAGATTCGCAGAATCTAGGAAAATCTTGATAGTACAGATACGCTTCTGCACACGGGGTCGTGCCCAGCGGACACGGGGGCGTGGTCAACTAATGTAGACAAACTGCATTTAATGAAGAAAGAGAAGACGGGTGGACACGGGGCCGTGTCCGGGCTTCTGTGCAGGCTATAAATAGGGGTGCTTGGCTCATTTGCAAACCATCCCTTGACAAACCACCTCTCTCCCACTTCACCCACACTCCACCACCACAACACCATCATCCACCACCATCATCCATCATCCATCATAGAGTGTGTGTAGTAGTCTCGGGATCCAAGATTGATAGTAAGAGTTCTTGACAATCAAAGACCATGTTTGCCTAAGTCTATTACATCACTTGGTGAAGACAAGCATTTAGTGTAATACTTTTTATTTTTAATCTTTTTGCACTTTTTGTTTGGTTATGTATTAATGATTTTAATAACTAGTTTCTTATGTTGAAGATGAAACTCCATTATCATTTGTCCGTGGTGTCTTGGCGTTATTTTACTGTCTATATAAATTAAAAGATTTACACCATTCATATCTCCACGGTCTATATGGAGATATGTTGGCAACCTGGTCGGGGGTTAAGGGAATGGTTTTAGTAAGTGTCTTGCCTTGTTCAGTGTATAGATCCTGCAAGGACCTGGGTCAAGCTTAGTAGGACCTCCTTCAATACCCACTGGTATTGGATGGCGGGGGTCCGAATTTCTTGATCCCCTCATTTGTAAACTACTATTAATATATTAACCCGGCTACTTAGGACTGTATCCCTGCTGACTTAGACAACTTAGCCGAGGGTAACGTTACCTTCAAAAGAGGGGCTTACCACATTATGCATTAATAACTTAATTAATTATCTTTCAATAATCCAACTCTTTAGGATTGTATGTTTACTGACTCAAACTACTTGGTTGAGGGTAACGTTACCTTCAAAAGAGTGGCCTACTACAATAACTAAGATAATCTCTTAAAAAGTGCAAAAGTGCGAAAATAATCAAAGGTTACACTAAAGGCGAGTCGGATCCAAGTGATTCATCTTGTCAATCTGTTTTATTTTTATTTTTATTTTCAACATTTTTAGTTTTCATTTTCATATTTAAACCTTTTTCAAATTTTTTATTTGATTAGACGTTGAGGATAAACCGGTATTAAAAGCTCTTGTGTCCTTGGACGACCTCCGTATCTTACCAACACTATACTACGCTCACGATGGGTGCACTTGCCCATATGTGTGTTTAGTGTTAGTAGAATATCGTGTTTTATAAATTTAAAACTTGACCAAAGTGTTAAAAAGGGATAAAAATATACATTAAAAACTATACGACACTTACACGCATCACTTATAAATGCTTGTTTAAAAATATTTTTCTAAGTGTTTAAATTCTACAAAAATTTTGCCATAGTTTCCCCTTAAAAATGGAGGTTTCCATGCTTTTAAAAGCATATCATTTTCTTTTAAAAACCATCATCAATCATCAACAACATAAACAAGACTTACCATATGCTTTAAATATGCAATTTACACATTAACATGAACTTGAAATTTTGTAAAAACTTGTAGTAACTTACCATGTTAATTAGTAGACTTAGTTACCCTTAAAAATTTGGTCATTTGTTCATAAACATCATTCTTGAGAAATTTAGTCTTTCACAACTTATAACATGATTTTTCAAAAACATTTCTTCTTGAATTTTTCTTGTTAATAACATGTTTCTATACTTGATTTAACACTAAAAACATGATTAGTTTCTTTAGAAATCATGGTCATGTAAATCTTGAAATTAAAATTGGTTTCATGAGAAATCTATCTTTGAAATCATCATCATTCTACAAGTCTTATAACATGTTTCATACTTCATCATACATAAAAACAACTTCATCTTTCAAGTTCATGTTTACATAAAGGATGATCATTATGATTTCCTCAAGATCCATCCTTATACTTGCTAGATCATGTGTTTAATCATCATCTAGCAAGGTTATTATGATGATCAACATCATAAACATAAGAAATCCATAAACAAGTTTCATACATACACTTAAACAACAATGCTTCTTATGATTTAGAGCTTTATGTTAGGAGTTATCTTCTTATTCTTTCATGATCTTTGTGATTAACCATTAACATAATCTTTTAACCATCATAACTAGAAGTAAAAACAAGTTTCAAGAGTCTTACTACTAGCACAAGGCTAGGGAAGACACAAGAAGCAAGTTGGTGAAGAAATGTGGTGGATAAAAGCTCCTTGTGATGGTCCTTCAAGTTCCAATGCCTCCACCCTTCTTAAATGTGCTTGATACACCTCTAGATCACCTTAGAATATGTGTAATGGATTGAAAAATAGAGGTAGTGTGGGTATGGTTTATGGCTGTGAGCAAGGAAGAGAAGGAAGGAGGTGGTGATGTTGTGAAGTGGTGAAGATGTAAGAGAATGGAGAACTCATGGTTACTTATAATAATTTTTCAACATTTCTTTACACCATGTATATTATGTTCATAACCCTTCCAACATAATCTTATAAAATAATTGAAAGAAATCTCCAGTGGGGCCCACATCCTAACCGTCCACTAATGGGGGGTGTTGGTTTGTTTTCAAGTTTTAGTTACTTCCATCTAGTTAGGTTCTAAATGTTAAATTTAGGGATTTAGGTGTTTGGTGTTTATATGATGTAATATGATATTCGGTGACCATAACTAGCTTCGTAACACTAAAACAATGCTTCTAGTGAAAATTTGGTGTTTCGGGTAGTGTCCGGTTGTTTGGTTGGTTACCGGTTCGTTAAGGTGCTAAATTGCGCAGTTTAGTGTGCTTTATGTTGTCTTTTATGACAGTTTTGATTCCCGGCACTTAGGAAAGTATTCCGGACCATTAAACCACTTTTCTGCATTATATTTAGTTGTTAAAATGCTGAAAATTGTTGAATTTGGTTATTTTTTGCAGAATTCTGCAGTTTAAGTGCGTTTCTGGCACTTTCCGGCACCTAAATCATCACTAGGAAGAAAATTTTGTAATTCCTATTTTCCTACACACTATTCTAGTGTAACACTTGGTTCCGGGGCTCATTCTGTGTCTTAATTTCATGTCTGCCTGAGTACTGAACTCCCGTCAGTACTTCTAGTTTGTCTGATAACTGTGCTGACTTTGTTCTGTGCATTAAGTGAACCACACTGTGTTGCATGTAATAAAGATAAAAAATCTTGCAACATGAAATGCCTATGTATGTATATGACAGTAATCAGAAATTCATTCATCTTGTCAATTCAATCATGCACAGTCATTAAAGCACAGATTACTGTTTATTATTGTACAGAATTCATGGTAAAGTGCCAGTTGTCACAAATAATATAAATAAGTCAGCGTTTCGAGTTTGCGTTGCGATAAGTGTTCGAGTAATAAGCGTTTAATGCGATAATTAAGTGATCAATAAGTGAGGTAAAATGCGTTTAAAATTATAGTTAACCCTTTGTCATTATCGAGTCTCAGAGTACAAGCGCTTACGAAATGAAATAACGATAAGTAGGAAATAATCCGAAAGTCGGGTTGTTACAACATGTATTTCAGGAAATTAGTGGATATGCTCGCGGGCTCTTTTGTCAAGATGTAGTGTCATGTTTCAAGATGTTTAGTGTCCATTCTCCATTGCCACCTTTTTGACGGATTTGTTTGCTATATCCCGCCTCCTTGCGGTGATATAGGAAGCAAAACCTTGATCTTTGTTTTGAATGATGTTGTAAACATTCAAACAATTATCTTTTGCTATGATGTAAACTTTAAACTAAATTCTGTATTTTGGATAATTAAACTTTGAATGGCAAGATAGAGTTTGTTTTATATCATGTAGCTTATTTACTTATCGTATGCAATGAGAACCACTCAGATCACACCTCGTGCTTCCGCCTCTGAAAGGGGTGTGACAGTGTTTAAATTGGTTCTCATGGTTCTCGCAATAAAGGGTGGTTCCTAACGGATCCTTACCACATATATATATATATATATATATATATATATATATATATAGGGGTAGGATTTAGAGAAAACGAGGGAAAGTGTGAGAACGGTTATGGATCGTCAGATCAAAACAATCCATGGACTAGATTGCGTGGTGGCGTTTTCGTAAATAACATCAATTTTATTATGTGGGACGCGCTTCATTAAGGGTAAAAGGGTCTTTTACCGCTCAAATTCAAAACGCCAACAAAAATGATAACACGCCATTCAAAAAAATAAAACGCCATTAAATACAAAACGCTAAAAATTAGTGATAAAGCGCGTTGGAGATTACAGGAAGAGGAAACAACACAGTAACTGAAATTCAGTTATTAACATTTATTAGAAGAAATTCCCTCCTAAATTACGCACCAAAAACATCATTATATAAACAACGTAAAACATAGCTTCCATGATCACTTCAATCTATCATTCTGTAAAAACATCTTTTACCAAAAACGCCAATTTAACCAAAACGCCAAAAATGGCAACTATCATTTGGTGGAGATACACTCTGGCAATCAGGCGATTCGTCCTGCGTTTTGACAACAGAATGAGGGTGTATGTTAGGACGATCAAGGCAATTTTGAAGATGGAAAAAGAGGTACAGAGGGGTATCCCATCTCTTGGCATCACTCTGGATAACGAATGCCATGAAACACATATGCTTATGAAAGCATTAAAAAAGAAATTTTGACCAATCAAAGCAGATGGATGGTCGGACCCTGTCATGACATCATGGCGTTTTGATGATGAAACATACATGGTGACTGTTATATACGACAGCGGGGAGCAGGAAGACTACCTGCTTGAAAACATCATGACAAAGTAGGGGCTTGGGTTCATGGAAGAATTGCACAACGCCACTTGTTTGAACACATACATGGACTCAAAAATGGCGTTAATGCAAGACATGTTCAAATGGAGGCTTCAGAATCTTCAGGAACAAGAAGCCGATGAAAGTGAAGGTGATGACATGGATGAAGGTCAGATGAAGACTCCGAGGAAGAAGATGACGCAAGTGATGGATACTTCTCGGATAAAGTACCTTCTGACGAAGAGTTTTAATTTTTTTTTTTTTTAGTTTCTTCTGTGTAATCTTTTTTTTCTTAAGATAATTAAATGATATATTTCTCTATTTAGTTGCAAAACGCCAAAAAATATTACAAAAAGTTATTTCTTACAAAACGCCAAAAATAATAAAAAGTATTTTTCCTGCTTAATATTTTCTCCGTTATTGTATTTTGTCATCTTGGTCTGCATAACGCCATTTAAAAAAATGTCAAACTTGAAAGATGGGACGTCTATCACCCTAGAACTGATAAAGCTGAACAAAACAGTAAATAAACACAATAACTGAACAGACGGTTACTTTATTACTATCATTTATTATAATAAAAAATCCCGCCTAAACTACGCGCCAAAAAACTCCTGAGAGGGTTCTCTACACAATGAATTAATCACACCCAGAAAAACAAGCGCCATGTTCACTAGAAACCACTCACTTTAAAACGCCAAAAAGTTAGTTAAAAAAACCACAGATGGCAAAGCTTTCACTGAATGTATTCTTCTCTGGGGGGGGGTTATCTCTATAATCTTTTGCTGAATGAGATGGACAAATATTCAAGAAAAAGTGACTGATGACAGTGATATGTCATCATATGAGCTTTGTTCTTGATGACTATATGCATGACATGAAGGGATCAACACAAGTGTAAAATGCTATTTTGGACTCCATTATTATAAATAGCATTCAAGCAAGAGTTGATCTTCAATGACATGCCATCAAACAAGAATATCACACCAAAACACAGGATGCGACTAACAAGCTTCGTCTAAAAAAGACGGGGTTTATGTAGGAAAGTTGGAATCTAGCTAAGGTATTCAAAGGTTCAAAACGCCAAAACAAATTCAAGAAGAAGAGGCTGATGACATTGAAGATTTGGATGAGAAATTAGATTACCATTTTTAATTTTTTTTCTTTTTCATTTTATATTGTTTTGTTATCAAATTATCTATTGTTTGTTATCTAATTCTCTACAAATAAAATACATTATTATATAAAACGCCGAAAACTACAAACACCAAAACGTTAGTAGTATGAAAACTGTGAGAACGGGTGCTAGCAAAGCACCTTGTCAATGTATTACATGCCAAAAAAATTGACTAAACGCCATAAAAAACATTTGGTCTTATTGTAATCTTATGAAAATATTAATGACTCGTAGTGAATTATTATACAACGCCACAAAACGCCAAAAAAATTGACCAGAGAAACGCTATAACGCCAAAAAAATTATCTATGTGACACAAAAATAATTAATTCAACGCCAATTAGTTAATGAATACAATTAACGCCAAAATAATCTTAGACGCCAAAAATGAAGCAGCATGTTACGCAAAATTTGGAAAATAAAAGAAGATTGAAAAGACAAAAAAACCTCTCACGCCCTGATCCTATCCCGCGCCACGTGTTGGGCCAGGATGCATTCTCACCGTTCTCACACTTTGTGTCGTTTTCTCCTGATCCCGTACCTATATATATATATATATATATATATATATATATATATATATATATAGGATTAGGTTCAAACGTGAACAAAATCCCAAGAGTGAACTGCGTGAACTGATCTGGGCCTTTATTTTTTATGATCTTGAGATTAAAGTGAGTGGCATGATGGTAATTATTTGGTTAATTTTTTTCATTTAACAAAAAGGGTATATGTGTAATTTCAATCTTAAATTGATTGCATAAATCTCTCACAAATCAAGTAATCAATTATCCTCTTAAATTAATTGCATAAATCTCTCACAAATCAAATCAAGGATTAGGAAAGATGTAACTTAATTCAATTATTAAAATAATTATTTGTTTAAATGCGATGTACACATGTGTATTCTGATTTTGCCTTCTTTTTAATGCGATGTACACATGTGTATATCGTTTGTTTTTGTGATATCTCAGATTTTTTTTTGTATTGAATGTTGATGTACACCTGTGAATTACTGTACACATATGTACGATGCTGAGTACATATGTGTACTGTTCTATTTATATCCAAGTACACATGTGTATACCGTTGAAATATGAAGGTTACGTGGATCTTAAAAATCAAAATTTGAATTCTGGTTATGAAATCTGAAATAAAAATTAAATTTGAAATCTGGTGATTTGTTGTTTATTTTGATAATTATCTTATTAATAAATAAACTTAATGTGGATAATGAATTTAAATTAGGAAAGATGTAACTTAATTCAATTATTAAAATAATGATTTAAATCTAATTTTTATATAATTACGATCCTACCCTTGACAACTAAAAAGGAAATCAAGGGTCCATATCTGTTCACGCAGTTCACTCTTCGGAGGTTGTTCACGCTGGAACCCTACCCTATATATATATATATATATATATATATATATATATATATATATATATATATATTTGGTTATCAAAATAAAAAGAACTAGTTTTTTCCCCGCGCTACGCCGCAGAAGTTTGATCGTTTTTCCCCGTGGTATGTGTTGTGACTTTGGTCATGTTCGGCTCAACTCATCGAAAACCATAAAAGCGAAGATCGATAAGGTTCCAATAATACCAATAAAAAAAGGTTTTTCTACCCGCGCTATGTGGCGGGAGTTTGAACGTTTTTCCCCGTGTTACTTGGCGTGACTTTGGTCGAATCGACTCGACTCACCGAAAACCATAAAAGCGTATATCAATAACAGGTTATTCCCCTGCGGTACGCGACGGGAGTATACTCATCTTTCTCCCATGCTACGTGACGTTACTTTGGTCATTATCGGCTCGATCATAAGAAACCATAAAAGCGGATATCGATAATGCTTTCGATAATACCAATTAAAAAAATTAGGTTTTACCTCACGCAACACGCGAGAGTTTGGTCGTTTTTCCCCGGTGTTATGCGATGTGATTTGGTCGTTATCGGCTCGACTTATTGGAAACCATAAAAGCGAATATCAATACTGGCTTTTCCCCCGCGCTACACGGTGCAAGTATGATCGGTTTTCTCTCGTGTTACACGGCTTGACTTTGATCGTTATCGGCTCGACTCATTGGAAAACAATAAAAGCAAATATAGATTTTGGTCCCGATAATACCAACTAAAAAAAATAAAAATAGGTTTTTCCCCTCGCACTACGTGGCGGGGGTTTGATCGTTTTTCCCTGTGTTACGCGGTTTGACTTTGGTCGTTATGCTCTGCTTATCGAAAACCATAAATGCGATAATCGATAAAAACAAATATTAATACCGGTTTCGATGATAGCAAGGAAAAAAACAAAAAAAACCCCGTAAAATACAAAAAAAAAAGGTCATTGTTCATAAGACCTTTCAATAATTATTTTTTTTAAACATAAAGGAGGCTTTTATAGATAAACTTCCAGCCAGAGCCTAGCAACCATTACAAATATCACAGCAATTGCTTCTGTGTCACCCATCTATCGCCGCCAATTTTCAAAAGGAAAGTCCTCCACTTTGGCTCTGTTTTTGATCCATATGTAGGTGCTCTCCATAATGTCTTCTATGATTCTCGAGTTCTGTTAGATATTTTAGTGTAATCGGAATTGACTTGGTGATCAAATCGAATAATAATACACATCAAACAAGTTAGGAGGTGCGGGAGTACACGCTTGTTTGAGTTATTATAATTCGAAGTGTACGGGCGGAGCCCGTACCCTACGGGGGTTCCAACGGGGCAATGCCTCCTTGGCGGGGGTCCGGGGGCAACGCCCCTAGGAGCAGGGTCCAAGGGGCAGAGCCCCTGGCTGGGGTCGACAAAAATTAGTCCTAATTTTTCAGACAAAAATTAGGTAGGTTTTAATGCAATTTAATTAAATTGGAATATAACTGACAGACAGAGGTAGTTATCTGCAAACATCCCCAAAATTCGAACACACAGTTTTTGATCATCTTCCTGGTTCAAAAATTCGCACACACAAAAACATACTCTGGTTCAATTTCTCGAAAAATCAGAGTTGTATCCGATTGAATTATTCGGGTGAACCACCAAAATAATTTGATCTGAGAGTGATTACACGCCTCTCTGATTATCCGGTAACAAGTTCGAAGTGTATACTCCCTTAAAAACCCTTTCATTTCTATAAATTCAAGTCTTCCATAATGTCGCCATGATAACACACATCGATGCCTTTCTCCTTTTTCTTGAAGCTGGTGACGATTCCACATGCTTGAGGAGTTCTTTTACAGTAGCTTGTGAGAATAGCCCATCTATACCCAACCACGAACCTATTAACCACCAAAGTCGTTTCGCCATCGGTTCAATAATTGTTATATAGTTGGATTTCTCAGCGCTTCGCAATAGGCTTTCAGTCACTATCGGTTCGGTTAATTATAGTACAATAACGATACCGGCACTCAGTATAGCAATTAATATGTGTTAAAGAATACCCGTACCGATATCGGTGTTGTTCGATCGATATCAGTTCGGTTCGTTACGGTACCAATATTAGTATTACGATACCAAATAATATTCTTTAATATGTTTAATGTTAAAAGTAAATATAATAATAAACTAGTATAATATTACAATAAAATATAAAAATATTAAAAAAACTATATATTATTAAAAAACTAGACCTACTATTCATGAAGCCTTTGCAATTAAATAAACTAGTGTGATTCTCTTGCGCTATGTGGCGGGAGTTCAGTCGATAGCAATTTGGTTTGCTTTATTACCAACACTCACTATAGCTATCGAAAGAGAAATGCCAAAAAAATAAATTCGTGATATGTCCAAAAGATATCAACATGTATTTTACATCGATCGAAAACAATATAATATGGGCATCGTTTCCATTAATATCGATACAACGGGTACCTATGTTGTTCGATCAAAATCGATTCGGTTAATCATAGTAGTGCTTCACACAAAATCTATATCAGGATGTCAAATAATAAAAAATAAACAAAACTACATATTTATATTTTAGTAAAGTTAAAGCATAAATTATTAGATGAATATCAATCAAAAATTAACTATATAATCAAGAAAATATCATTAACAACATAATTTCTTATTGGCTTAAAGAAAATATTATGAACTAAGAAAAGAAAAACAATATTAAAAAAAAAAACCTTATTGGCAAGGTACTATTCATGCCAAGTTAGTATTAATATATAGGCTGATTCTAAACACACACCCCTCCTGATTATACCCCCCCTTGTGAGAGGAAAACTGCCGGTCTCACGCGGGCCCAACCTGTAAGTATGTGAGAGGAGGGGGTGTAAAAAGTAACTAGAGGGGGTGTAGAAAGTAGCACCCAATATATATAATAATAACTAGGTTGTTTCCCCACGCGTTGCGGCGATACGTTATTGCGGGCATTTGATCAGTGTCGGATAGGTTCGTTATAGTACTGGTACGATACATGCACTCGGTATATAAATCAACACATGTTTTACATCTACCGAAAACAACAAAAAAAGAACACTGGCACCGAAAACGATGTTGTCCGCACGGTATCAATCAATTCAGATCGTCACGGTATTGGTAATGATATCTGTTTATAATCGTAAACAAAGTTGTATAAATAAAAATATCAGAACCCGGAACCATAAAAATGAATACATGTACATATACCAATCTTGTTCGGTAGGATACGTCAGTTTATCGAAAGAAAAAACAATAAAAATAAGTACCGGTACCAATACCGATGTTGTTCGGTCGGTTTCGATTTGGTTAACTACAGTAGCGGCATAAAATTCATTACCAAACAGAAACCATACAAATGAGTACAGGTACCAATGTTATTCGGTACGATGTGGTAACGATACGATGTCAATATATCAAAAGCAAAAACAATATAAATAAATATTGGTTTATCGGAAGCAAACACAATATAAATAAATATTGGTACCAATACATATATCATTCTGTCGGTTTCAGTTGTTTTTTGGTACGGCGGGGGCACAATATCCGTTTCAATAAAATTTATACTGCAATGTTGAAAAAAAACAATAAGTTGTGGTTCGATTTAGTACGATAGTGACACATTATCCTTTTTCAATAGATTTACACTGCAATGTTAAAAAAAATAAACATAGAATGCAACTATGCAAGTTGTCAGAAAAATAATAAAAATATATGATAAATAAAATATTATTAAGAAAATTAAAACAATTACTTAAAAATTAAAAATCACAGGCAACTTTATTTTAGTATGTATAATTAGATAGTAGATGAAATGCATAATGTATTCTGAAGTTTGGAATTTGGATGAAATGCCCTCTTACCCTTAATATGTTCTATAATCTACACGTCTATATAAAATATTTAACTTTGGGCTTATTTTAAGTTTTAACGGCACTTAGGAGATCATATCAAAATTATTTAAAAAAGTATTCTGAAGTTTCTTTTCAAAATAAAAAGAGTAAACTGCCATTTTGGTCCCTGTGGTTTGACCAGTTTTGCCACTTTAGTCCAAATCTCAAACTTATTACATCTGGGTCCCTGTGATTTGCATTTTGTTGCCATTTTAGTCCAAAATCCAAAACCCCCCCTTTTTTACTGTTGAAAGCTGTCTATTTTGTCCTTTAGTGTAGGGGCATTTTGGTCCATGTTAATTTATTATAACATTTCAATAATTAATAACATCATCTTCAAGAACATCATCAAATTTCATCATTAAAACCCAGAAAATCAAGAACATCATCTTCAAGAAAATCAAGAACCCAGAACAAAACCAGAAACCATCACAAAAATCAAAATACAGACAACAAATCAAAACAAAAACCGATTTGTAAAAAGAAACGAGGCTCCAACAACAAATCAAAACAAAAACCGATTTGTAAAAAGAAACGAGGCTCAGATCTGTATCTTCAATAACATCATCATCAAAACCCAGAAAATCCAGAAAATCAAGAACATCATCTTCAAGAAAATCAAGAACCCAGAACAAAACCAGAATCAACCCATCACAAAAATCAAAATACAGACAACAACAAATCAAAACAAAAACCGATTTGTAAAAAGAAACGAGGCTCCAACAACAAATCAAAACCGCCATGGCTGCAAACAGAGGTTGCAAGCGCACTTGCCATCCTCCGATTCTGCCACGCCAAGCTGCGGAAAATCTCAAATGTTGACCCAATTTTGACTCGGATTAGGTGAAATCATCACAGCCTCGTGGTGAATAAAAGGATTGGGTTCACAGATCATCATCCATCACAAAATCACAGATCAACACCCACCAACACCCGAAACCCACCACCACCAACGAACACCTCCACCACCGGGCAGGCCACCACTACCGCCGTAACCACCACATCAGCCTCGTCGCCCCCTGCTGCTTAACACCGCCACAGCCATTAAGATCCACCACCGCCAGCACCCTCTCGCACCCCCTGCAACCACCGCCCCTCTCTCTCTCTCTCTCTCTCTTACATCACAACACCATCACCTCCACCTCCACAACTGCAACTCAATCCGGTGAGCACCTCCACCCAAAATTCGCCCTAATCTTCCACTATTCTCCACCACCGTCGCCTTATCCCACCTTAAAAACCCTAATCAGTTTACTATTCTCCACCACCGTCACCTTATCCCACCACTGTCAGAGATCTATGTCGCCGTCGTTCTCATCACGGAAAACCACCACCTCCTTCACCTGCTCCGCCGGTTCTCATCACGGTGGTGGTGGTGGTGGTGTTCGACAGAGAGGAGAGAGAGAGAAGAGAGAGAGAGAAGAGAGAGAGATGGGTGTTTGGAGAGAGAAAGATGGGTGTCGATGATGAAGAGAGAGAAAGAGCTGGTCGATGATGAAGAGAGAGAAAGAGCTGGTCGATGATGAAGATGAACTCAAATCTGATGTGTGTATATTAATATATATATATATATATATATATTAATTTTTGAATTAAGAAAATGTTAAATGAAAAGCAAAATGACCAAAATGCCCCTGCACTAAAGGACAAAATAGGAGGTTGCAACAGTAAAAAAAATAGGGTTTTAAATTTTGGACTAAAATGGCAACAAAATGCAAACCACAGGGACCCAGATGTAATAAGTTTGAGATTTGGACTAAAGTGGCAAAACTGGCCAAACCACAGGGACCAAAATGGCAGTTTACTCAAATAAAAATAAATATAGATAAAGCAATGTGACATGTGTTAAAATGTCTAGTTCTGAACTTTTTGTTTCTAATAAAAACTAGGTGTTTCAATTACGCGCGTTGCGCGATAGGCATTAGTGTATTCAAATAGCGTAAGTTGCTCGTTAACTGTTCATATTTCAGTTAACACCAATTTATAAACCGCCAAGGTTATCAAAATGGTCAGTTTCCTAATCACAGGATGGACAAGAAAATTATTTTGGCAACAATCTACTATTAAAACAGCCATAATGATGAAGATTTCCATACAACAGATATTGTTGACTTGAAATAAAATAACATACATTTTCAATAGGCTCCATTGTCAGGTCCTTAACAGATTCACCATCAGGGTAATACATAGAAACAATGAAATTGCTAAACTTATCAACACCCTCAAGAACAATGTAAACCTGAAGAGGACGCAAAGTAAAGAAAACTTTAATTCACCCTATATAGTTAAAAAGTTCCATTAAGAACAAATAACCAAGACATTACTTATATCTCTGTTTAGCACACGAATCTGAGTAAAATGTATAGCTTCCCTCCCAAATGCATCGGGGGAAACTTCATTAAAGGCTGGTGAGGATGTAACTCTTTAAGCTGAGGTTAAGGTCCCACGAAACACGCCATTAGTTTCTCCATTTGGCTCATCAGATGGTATTTCAGTTACTATGGTAGGTTCTTGGGTTGTTCTCCTTCCCATTGAAGGGGCCTAATTATTGAAAAATAATATAGTAAGTTTCCATGAACAACAAAGTATCCCATGAACAACAAAGTATCCACGTAGAAGCTCAAAAACAGACTACATAAAAAAAACTTAATGCTAACAAACTTCCTACCTGGATTGCGGCAACAAATACTTGTACAAATTGAAATTCTGGAAGCAAAACTAAACACGAAGTTAGCTTCCATAACGAACCTAAGCATATATGTTTTTAGAATCAGTAAAACCTTTCTACTTTAACTGGTTAATTCATAAAGAACACCCCCCGAATAGTTATTGATGACGGGGGTAGCTCAAACCTTAATAAACTGATTAGAGACACAACAACTTAAAAGGTTAAAAGGTTCGGAAATGGTCCAACGGTCATGAACAGTAAAAAGACAAGTCAGAGCCTTGTCACATCACCCTTTGCGTGTGAAACCTCCTGCACAACCGCAACCAGACCATGTGGGAGAGCACACCCTTTTGTCCGCATGTCCAAACCCTTCAACCCCTAAAAAGGGTAAGCCCCTCACTGCAAGCCAGGTTCACTAGTTAAAGGTTTCTCCTTTGAGAAACCTCTTCCCCTATAAATTGCAGCCCATGACAAGCATGCCATTTCATTCTGGAATCAGCAGAAAACTATCTCAATTCTCTGATTCTCCTTCTCCCTCTTGAGAACAAGCTTCATGCTTGCTTCTCTTCTTCTTCTCCCATAATAACTAACTTCATGCTTGTTTCTCTTCTTCACTCTAAATAATTCATCATCTCCAACGATTACATTCTGGGCTGGTTTCATATCAGTCTAGAATTCAAGGAGAACAACAATAACACTAGTGAACCTCTCTCCACGTCTTGCAAACGTGGGGGGACCCCACGACCTGCGTTAGGCAAACTGAAACCTTGAACCCTTTTACCCCGGAGATATCACTACAGGCCTTGGTCTCTTATTTGTTGCATCAACAAGTTGGCGCCCACCGTGGGGCCACGCCGCTTACTTTATCTTAAAGACCAGTTGTGTAGCTCCATTTTCTCTTTACATCATGTCTGAAAGCGAGTCTCTCGGTCAGGTAAATCAGGTGCCTAACAACACCGATTTAACACCAAATTCGGGTCAGATCTCACCGGTCCTATCTACACCTCTTTCTACTCCCAGAAGTACTCCACCGGGATATGTTCCCGGGGTTCACTTCTTTTCAAACACAAACACATCTCGGTCAGGGGTTGCATCTACTCAAATCGATGTAATGCATACACCGGAACGCATAGATCTAACACCCGAGGGAGTAGCTAGAAATTTCTTACAACTGAGATTTCTTCTCAACTAGCATGTGAGCTTAGAAAGGGAAAAAAGGGTGAGAATAAGACTAAATTATGAGGAGTCTGAACCCTCATTATCACATGGCCCTCCATCTCTTCCTTTTAGCAGCTCACATTCAGCCACATCTTACCTTGAAGTTGGTCCTAGTGTGACAGACCAACCACTCAAGCCCGTTAGCTTTTGGGGAGGCCAAGTCCAACCGCTTTTCCCTTATTTACCTCCCAACCCGTTACAACTGGTGCACCTATGGGGCATAAAACCACTCTTGATCAATTATGGCAGTCACCAGCTTCAAGTGTTCCCCCTCCCATTGCTACTTCGTGAAAACAAGCCATGGCCACCCTGCTTTTGGCTCGAGGTGCGGTCATGAGCACATCCATGGGAATGCCTTATACAGTAAGCCTTTAAGGCTTTAACCTTATGACACAGATAATGGCATATTTTATTAGTATCATCAGAAAGCCTTTAAGGATTTAACCTTTTGCCTTAGCTGATGACACAAATGATGGCACAATTTCCTTTGCAGCACGTGAAAGCTGGATGATGACACAGAAAGCCTTCAAGGCTTTAACTTTAACTTCATCAACCAAGTACCAACCACTCACCAGGGTACCTCAAACGGTAACCCAGCTTCAAGGGTAGTAGAAGACCTCTCAAAACCCTACAAGCCCAACAAACTTGTCTTGCTTCTCCCAACAAATCGTTGATTACGAGTTTCAAACCCAGATAAAGATGCCATTACGGTACTAAAGACTACATCTAAATCTTCGCCGGGACTGCAAGAATTGAAAAATGACCCAACTCTGAATGTTGTCTCATGTTCATGCAAACCCTTGAAGGGTTTTCACGCATATGGTTCAATGACCTTCCTGGACGAAGCGTTCAGACCTTTGACGATCTTAGCAAAAGTTCCCTATAACAACAGAGGCATGTCAATGACGCCACGGTAATCTTCCAGACCAAACAACATGATGATTAAAGTCTCGGAGACTTCATCGAAAGTTACAAGAAGGAAGGTTTAACTTACGCCGATGAAAAGATTAGGGTTGCAGGGTTCATGAATGCTATAAATTCCAAATATCTCGCAAGAGACTTCAATAAATGCCTGCCCAAAACCCTTGAAGAAACAATCAAGAGGGCTGAAGCCCACATTCGAGGAGAATAAGCTGTAGACATCCAAGAAAAAAAGAGAGAACTCTTAACTGGTATGGCTCTTATGACAAACGGTTCAAAGGTTTGGATTCCAGAAGGCCTGAAGGCCGGAACCCTCCAAGCCGAGAAAAAACCATAAACTTTACAGCCTTAACCAAGACTCCGCAAGAGATCTTGGCAACCGAAGAGGTAAAACACAGCTTCCACCCTCCTCAACCTTTGCCAAAAAAAAAAAAGATCAGAAAAATCAAGCCAATATGGTGAGTTTCACGAATAGAAAGGTCACCATACCAATGATTTCTTCCAAACCCAAAAAAAAAGATCGAAGAAGCCGTCAAGTCCGAACTGGCTCACTTGGTTAAAGGGGTCAAGGACAAGATGGTTAAAAAAAATAATAATAATAATAGTGAATATGGTCGACCTTGAAAACAAAGCTTCCCACAAACGCCATCATTTCGAGGCATGGGAACATCAATATAAGGAGAGTTGCTTTCAAACCCTCTGGTGATGGAGTCCAACATAGGAACCATCAAGACACAAAAGGCTTACATTGACACCGGTGCAACCACCAAAATCATGTTTGAGAAATGCTTTAACCCTCTCAGCGACGATGAACGTTCAAAGCTTCAACAGTCTGAATCCTCCATCGAAGGTATCGCAGACATACCTACCAAGCCTTTAGGCCAAATAACCCATAATGTTTGTTCAACGAGAAACCAAAGGGACGAACCGAACAACTCACTTTTGCGGTGATCAATATCCCTTCCAACTATGATATCATCATAGGAAGGCCAGGGCAAAGTGTGTTCGGAATGGCAGTTTCAGTTGGTCAAGGTACTGTGAAGTTTCCCACTGAAAAAGGGATAGAAACCCTTCAACCTACCCAAGAAGCTTTTGTGGTTGAAGGGGAAAGCTCAAGAAAGGACGAAGACGATGAACAAGGGTTGGACATAAACCCAAAATATCCTCAACAGGGGATAAGGGTAAACACTAACCTTTCCAATAAAACCCTCTCATACCTTTAAAAGCTGCTCTTGCACTATGTATTCGCTTGATGCCCCGAAGATATGACTGGCATCCCTCATAGCATTGTTGAAACATGAGTTATGGATCCCATCTGATAATAAGCCCATTATACAAAAGATGGAAAAGCTTGTTCTAGCCGGAATCCTTCGAGAGGTCAAGTATCAATCATGGGTGGCCAATCCCGCAATGGTTCGAAAACCCGACAAGTCTTGGAGAATGTATATCGATTTTAAAGACTTGAACAAAGCATGCCCAAAGGATTGCTACTCGCTGCCCGAGATAGACCTCAAGGGTAACTCGCTCACAGGCTTCCCATTCAAGTGTTTTCTTGACGCCTAAAAAGGTTACCATCAGATCCTAATAATAAAAAAAAAAAAGATGAAGAAAAACCCACATTTCACACTGATAAAGGTATATCTTGCTATCAAAAAATATATTTTGATTTAAGAAATGCAGGTGCCACTTATCAACGTCTGGCTAACAAAGCGTTTGCCAGAACAATCGGCAAGAACATTAAAGCTTATGTTGAAGATTTGGTGATCAAGAGCAAAACGAAATACCAAATGCTCGATGACATACAAGAAACTTTCCAAAACCCGAGAAAGATCAACATAAAGGTTAATCCAGTCAAGTGCTCGTTTGGTGTTGAAGAAGGTAAGTTTGTAGGGCACATCACGGGGAAACAAAGCATAAAAGCCAACCCTCAAGGGATATGCTAACAAGAAAGGCTTTCGATGGAAAGCTTACAGCTTTGAAGCGTTTTACCTCAAAAGGAAGCATTCAACCAAATGAAGCAACACTTGGCTTCACTCCCAGCCATTTTGGCTTCGGAGACAGGAGGAACGACCTCTACCTACCTATCGATTGCTGAAAAGACCATAAGTACGGCTCTGATCATTGAACGAAACAAAGTTCAGATACCCGTTTACTTTTTCAAAACTTCAAAATTAGCAGAAATCAAATATTCTTCTTCGGAAAAACTTGCTCTAGCCCTAGTCCAAACGACTTGAAGGCTTCTAAGGTACTTTTAGTCACACCTGATACAAGTGGTCACTGACTAACCTATTAAGAATGTGCTTGAAAAATCACATATGTCCCGAGAAAAGCTGTCAAAGCCCAAGTCTCAACTGACTTCATCATAGAAGTCCCTAAAGAAGTCACAACGAAAGTCGATACAGTCTCCACTGAACCCTCCGACCCCCATACTTGGAAGCTCTTTACCGACGAAGCTTCCAGCATTGAAGGGTTAGGAGCAGGGCTTGTTCTAATTGATCCTAACGAATTGGAATTCACGTATGCCTTTCGTCTTGAATTGCAGACTACAAACAACGAAGCTGAGTATGAAGCATTGATTGCCGGGCTCAAGCTTGCAAAAAATATGGGTGTCAAAAGGCTTCAAGTCTTCACAGACTCGTTGCTTGTTTCATACCAAGTAAGTGACAACTACATAGCCAAAGAAATAGGGATTCAAAAGCTTCAAGCCCTCACAGACTCTCTCAAGCTAAGACAATTACACCTACATAGCAAAAGAACCCAACATGTATTAGTACCGAGAGAAATCAAAGGAATTGATGAACACATTTCAAATATGTTCCATCAAAAAAGTTCCAAGATCTCAAAATAAGAGAACTAATACACTAAGCAAGCTTGTATCTCTTACTTTTGCCCACCTCACCAAGAAGTTACTAATTGAGGTATTAAAAATCCCATCCATCCAAAAAACTTGAGGTTCAAAATGTGATCATTAAAGAAGGGCCAAATTGGATGACTCCCATTGAAAAGTTCCTCAAAAATGGTGAATTACCTAATGACCAGACTGAGGCTAAAAGGGTTCGTATCAAGTCAAGGCAGTATGTGCTACAAGGAGATATCCTTTACAAAAAAGGATACCTTGCACCATTACTACGATCCGTTGACCCAGAACAAAGCCAATATCTGATTAAAGAGGTTCACGAAGGGATATGTGGGGCTCATTGTGGCCCAAGATCGGTAGTGTCAAAGTTGATGAACCTCGGATACTTTTGGCCTTCCATGCATCGAGATACCTTCGAACAACTGCGAAAATGTGAAGCTTGATAGTTACATGCTCGGTACCCAAAAGCCCCAAACATGACCCAGTTCCCACCTCCTCGACTTGGCCATTTCGTAAGCGGAGAATGGACATTGTTGGACCATTCCCACCAGCCAAAGGAGGAGTCAAGTTCTTATTGGTAGCCGTGGGCTACTTCACCAAGTGGCCAAAAGAAAACTATTGGCAAAAATCTCAGGGAAACAGGTCATTGCTTTCGTCTACGAAAACATAATCTATCGTTTTGGGCTCCCAGGGACACTAGTCACGGATAACGGGAAGTAGTTTGCCGAAAAGCCTTCTAGCTCTGGTGTAAGGAGTTCAGAATAACTCAAGTATTCAGCTTGGTAGCATACCCACAATCCAATTGCCAGGTTGATAGGACAAACCGCAACATTGTTGAAGGGATTAAATCTCGATTGGGAGGATACGACAACAACTGGCTCGAATAGCTTCCCAATGTGCTATTGGAAATTCGAACAACCGAGAAAACGAGCCACACAAAAAAAACACCCTACAGCCTAGTGTTTGGATCAAAGGCTGTAATCGCAGCTGAAATCGGAGTAACAACACAAAGAACATTCAACATCGACCTCGAGTCAAATAAGAAAGAAACGATGTTGAATTTGGAACTCCTCGAATAGGCTCGTGACCAAGCAGCCATACAAAAAGCAAGTTACAAGCAAAACATGGAATTGTATTACAATACACGGGTGAAGCATGAACGCTTCAAGCCTGGGGACCTTGTGTTTCGAAATAATGTGGCCTGCAAGAAAGAAAGCCAAGGAAAGCTTGGCCCTAAATAGAAAAGGCCATACACTATCCTTAAAGCCCACAAAGGGGGATCATACAAGCTGGCAGGTCCGCAAGGCAAAAAGCTCCCCCGCCATTGAGATGGCAAAAACCTTAAAAGGTTCCATGTTTCACCAAAACGTATAGTTCCAAAAAGTTGTTCTATTCCCCTAGTAATCAAAGTACTTTGAAATGAATTAACAATGAATCAAAATTTGTCTTTCTATCCTATAATCAGGTTGAGAACCTAGCAAGAAACTCCATGGCAAGGGCCATCTAAGGGGATGAGCTCCCAGGCCACATCACTCAATAGGTTCAAGGGTTGAATGGACCTATATAAGGGGTGAGTTCCTAAATCAATACAACTCCATGAGACTCATAGAAATCTTAAAAATCATGTCTCATAGACGGGTTTGAACAGCCTACACCAAATGTTCCTTAAGCCCTAACATTGGCTTACGAACCAAAAAGACTTTAAGTGAATGTCATACATAGGATAGAGGTTGTATCTTCTTGTTAAAAATATCCTAAGGCTAAGTGACTGCAGCACTGAACCCTTTAAGGTATAAGTAACATAAGATGCACCGCCCAAAACAAAGACAACATACAAAACCAATGAAAACACAAGGGAATAAATAGAACAGCATAGCAAGATAAGTTAAAGATAGCAAGGGCCATACTGGCCATCAAACATAAAACATTGTTCACAAGTATTCCAGGCTTTAACCACCAAGGGACCTAAACGGTTCCCTTAAAATAAAAGGATGTTCAAACTAACAATCCATAACATCGTTCGACATGCTAAGAATGCTACAAATCAAAGTTTCTTTTTCACTTGGTAGCATCAGAGATGGTAGACTTTGTTGCACCATCCTTCGTCGAAACCCCATCATCTTGGGTCTTTTCAGCCTTCCTCATCAAGGCTCGAACCTTTTGAGCCCTCACCACCTTCAGAACACGTTTCCTCACTATCTCCGGAGCAAGGACGTTTCTTCGAGAGGGACTTCAGCACTTCGTTATAAACAGCCTCATTAAGGCCCCGAGGTTTTAGCCCTTGCAAGAGAGGCAAAGGTTTACCAAAACACTTGGAGACTTTACCCACATAAGGGTAAATCATATGCTCAATCTTCAAAATTGTTCCCTTGAAAACTTTGAAGGCTTTGGGTTGAAAAAGAGAAGACTTTTCCCAAGGCTCCCCAGGATCACAAAGCTTTGTAACCAGCAAACAAACCTTGGTGTCTCCCATGAGCAAGAAGCTCGGTGTACACATCACCCAAGACCTTTTTGAACTCCGATGAATGGAGAAGATAGGTAACCACTTGCTGGAATCCATGCTCAATGAGCCATTTATTATCACTAGTTGCCTGGGCAAATGAAGCCTTTAACCCTTCTTTTTCCTCTAATAAGGCCTTTTTCTGAACCTCCAAGGCAGCCTTATCGATCCTGACTTAAACCTTGTCAGCCCCCAAGCGTTTTTCCAACTCAACCATATCAGTCTTGTGCGGGAAGAAAATTACTCAAATCTTTAAACAGCAATGCTTTCTCCGTCTCAGCGCAGCCCTCAGCTTCTTTCAAAGCAACCATTGAAGCTTTCAAGTCATCCCTCTTCTTCGAAAAGACTTCATATTCTTGCATCCTTTTGTGAAATCGGGATACACCCTCTAGAAGCAAGGCAGCAAGGTTGCAAGCACCCATCATCAGGTCGTCGTCCATAGACGAGCAAGAACCTCGTACAATAGGAGGAGTAAAATGGGTAAGAACATCCTCACAAACGGATGAATACTTGAAGTTGTCACCAACTGTGACCTTCCAATCCGGCACATAAACCTCTTCGGGATTAACATTGGTGGAACCTTCACCACCTTTCCCGAAACCCTTCAAGCTTACAACCTTCTTACCCGCTGCTTTACTCTCCTTACCAATCACCAAGGGCAACTCCTAGTCCTTTTTTTATTATTTTCTCTCAACCCCAACTTCCAAGTCGTCCGAAGCCTCTATATCATCACTCGGTTGCACTGGCTCGGAGGCCGATAGTTGGTCAGCTCTCTTTAACATACGTCGGGTTAAACAATGGGTAGAAGCCTTGGAAGCACCGACCCTAGTAAAGCCTTTGACATTTGGAACGTTCACATAACCTGAACCCTCGAACCTGTGTTCAGCACCTCTGGCAACAGCATCTTCACCGGGGGTGGCCTCAGCATCCCCAAATACAACATCAGAGGTATCATCACTCTTGATAAAGCATAAGGCAAAACATCATACCCTGATCATACCTCATGAGCACAGGGTCACGATCCGACTTGTCCCACAAGGTGCTCACACCCATCAACACTAAAAGGTGTTCAGGAAAGGGACGAAGACTTGAAGGACACTTCCTAATGGCTTTTAAACTATCTAGTTCAGACTCAAATGGCTTAAGCTTGTTTAACATAGCATCAGGGTGCCTCCAAACAAGCTTGAAGGAAACAATGGACTCAGAAATCCAGAAAAATCGGTCCTTCCAAGAACCAACGGTAGTAACCATTGAGGAAGTCAAACAAACATCAACTTGGGATGTCTCAAACGTGACCCAATCGTCGTTCTTGGTCAACCGGAAGAAACATCAGAACAACAACGATGGGTCATACCCTATCACAAGACCTCAAAGTGTAAAGTCCCAGCAAGACCTTGAGGATGCAACTAACCAAGCGACACACGATACTACTCTAAAATATTCAGTACAAAGACCAAAAACGGATGACACAAGTTGGAAAACTCGAAATGACAGCAATAAAGAGCAATCGAATCAACGGGACACTGATCGATCGATTTATCTAAAACCCGGAGCCACCGGGTTAAACTTTAGATCGATCCCCCATTATTTACAAAAAGCCTCAACTTCCTTTCTAGTGAGACAAGAATAACTCACATACAGATCTTTGCTAGCACCCAGGAGAGGCGATCAAAAGAAAAAAGAAAGTGAAGTATAGGCAGTTATTATTACGCTTGATAACCTTTCAAGCCTTGAAGCCTTTAAGCAATAAAAATCATGTACAAAAGTCAGAAGCATTTGAGCTTACACCCCAAATACCTCTGACTTGGGGGGCTGATGACGGGGGTAGCTCAAACCTTAATAAACTGATTAGAGACACAACAGCTTAAAAGGTTAAAAGGTTCAGAAATGGTCCAACGGTCATGAACAGTAAAAAGACAAGTCAGAGCCTTGTCACATCACCCTTTGCGTGTGAAACCTCCTGCACAGCCGCAACCAGACCATGTGGGAGAGCACACCCTTTTGTCCGCAGGTCCAAACCCTTCAACCCCTAAAAAGGGTAAGCCCCTCACTGCAAGCCAGGTTCACTAGTTAAAGGTTTCTCCTTTGAGAAACCTCTTCCCCTATAAATTGCAGCCCATGACAAGCATGCCATTTCATTCTGGAATCAGCAGAAAACTATCTCAATTCTCTGATTCTCCTTCTCCCTCTCGAGAACAAGCTTCATGCTTGCTTCTCTTCTTCACTCTAAATAATTCATCCTCTCCAACGATTACATTCTGGGCTGGTTTCATATCAGTCTAGAATTTAAGGAGAACAACAATAACACTAGTGAACCTCTCTCCACGTCTTGCAAACGTGGGGGGACCCCACGACCTACGTTAGGCAAACTGAAACCTTGAACCCTTTTACCCCAGAGATATCGCTACAGGCCTTGGTCTCTTATTTGTTGCATCAACAGTTATATACCTTGATTAATCTCACTCACGCCTTAAGAAAAAGAACATTTTATACCCCCTTTAATAATCAAAACCCCACAAAAAGTCCAATATTACTGTATTCATATGACCTTTTCTTGTTAGAGTTATAAATTAAATGGTCACAACTTCACCCGACGTTTTTATTACTTATAAATTTATGTAAGTTGTATGGGTCAGATAGACTTGATTAATTTTTTTTATATATATTTTAAAGTTCATTACCCATCCGTGATTATCCCTAAAATGTATATATATTTGTTTAATTAAAAAAAGAGTGTAAACTATACATATGAAAGGGATAATACAAGCTCATAAGGCCTACCAAGAGATGATTATTCAACAATCCAAGAGATGGTGCAATAATATGTTGTTGAAATTTTTTGACTTAGTGCCTCAAAGGTCTAATAGAAATGTCCCATTTGAATGAAGCCTATACCTGATTGTTATAGAAATAACTAAAAGAGAATATTAGCTTACTATACTCCAATAAGAACAAACATAATTTTAAAGCAACCGTTTAATCTACCAGCATATTCTCTCATTCTCATGTGTTTCACAATAGGTTAAAAAATGTATTAAAGAAGCATCATGATATTAAAAGATGATTCAGATGACTAATCAATATTCAACAAAAAACAAAGCTACTGGATATCTAAAAAGTAAATCCAAAGTAACACTAACATCAAATTAAATCACATAAAGCAAAAATCAATAATTTTCCTTACAAAATGATATAAAACATACGTTGGTGGCTTTTGTTCCATGCTACGAATCTCCAGCCCCTTCTATCACTCGTATACCTTACACCGCTTTCACCATACAAACAAATACCAAATCGCCATCAAATGAAAACCATTTGAATAACAACACCACCATCACAGTTTTCTCCATTTTGTCATTGATCAAACACATCTGCATTCAATTCAAACACCCCAAAACCATCATAATCAGTGGAAAAGTTTTAACATATATGCCCAATCAAGATTCTTATTCGGAACAACTGAAAAATAAGTCTCGCTTCAAACACCAACAAACACACACCAAAATATATCTTTTAGCCTAAATCATCCCCAATTTTCAACTTTAAAGGCTATTTTCCTATTAATTAAAAAACGAAACACAAATTATTTTGTACATTATAACAAAAAAGGTTGCATAGTTGCTAATCAATTCAAAAGAATGCAATACCTCTGTTATCCTTGTTCTTAAAATATCTTGCAATACCTTTACCTGTATGAAACCCAAGAGACAAACCATCACAGGTGCCTGCCTACCCACTTAATCTTTTGCCTGTAAAATTCAGAGCACCACACCAATATCGACAATAGAAGCCGTCGGTGCAACGGTAGTACACACAACTACAGCACTACCGCCGAAATCCGGCACTCAGTCCGTCCATGGTTCGAAGACATCTTGTCCCTTTGGTGCGAATCTAGGGTTTTCAGGGTAAATCTGCGATGGTGGTGCAGATGATTCCAGATCCACCATCAATGGGGTTTCTAACCACCTGAACCCTAAAAACATTTATACCCCGTCGTCTCTCCTCCGATCTCTCTCCTCCGGCCGTCGTTTGTCTTCCTTCTCTTTTCCGATTTCGCTCTTTCCTCCGGACGTCGTTTGCATCTTTCTCTCGCTCTATAAGTGCATGTTTGGCTAAGCTTTTCCAACCAGCTTATTGACTTATTGACTTAATCAAAAAGCCAGTAAGAAGTTTTAGTGTTTGGCAAATGCAAAAGTCCTTTTTAAAATGACTTTTTGAAATGAAGGAAAATGAGTTTTTAAGAAGTTAACATATTGTGACTTCTTGATCAGCTTATAACTTTTCAAACATCAAATTACCAATATACCCCTTATTTAACACCCCCTTATATCTTATATATGTGTGCCCTATAACAACAACAACGTTCATCTGTTCTCTCTCGTAAACACAGCAAGCCGCCACAGCCAGTTCCCCTCTCCACCTCCGGCTTCCTTTTCCAGCGGCTCCACCACCGGGGATTCCTCCCTGTTCTCGTAAACACACCTCCGTCCATTCTCCACTTCAACACCGCAGGTATGTTTCCAATTAACAGCGATTGCATGTTTATCAATCTGGTTCCCTTTTTTTCGTTTCATTTATAAGGAATCGTTGAATTCACTAGATAGTTTTGATTCATGCTCAATCGCCACCATATCTGTTAAATCTGTTTCAAATTGGATCTATTTGTTGTTCGATTGGATCTGTTTACTATTTGAAATTGCATGTTAAAGTTGTTTCAAATTGGATCTGTTTGTTGTTCGATTAATCAGGTATGGATCTGTTAATGCATCTGTTTAAAATGGCATGCTAAATTTTTTAATGTTTCAAATCAGATTTGGATATGTTGATTGTTGCTGAATCTGTTTGCTGTATTGTTGATTGTTACTGTATCTATATGTAAGTGTAAAAACAAATTAATGCATCTGTTTGCTGTATTGTTTGGTGTGTCAGTTCGATTAATCAGATTTGGATCCATATGTTCATGTGTATATGATATCGACAGTGTACTGTATCCGTATGTAAGTGTAAAAACAAAATTAATGCATCTTTTTGCTGTATCGTTGCTGTATCGGTTCGATTAATCAGATTTGAACCATATGTTTATGTGTATATGTATCAGATAATGGATGCTTACCACACAAATGTTGTTGATTGTGAAACGTCAACTAAAAAGAATAAACCAAAATTCTTATGGAATAATGATGCGTTTATGGACTTTGTCGAAGCTTGCTTGCTTGAAACTAGAAAAGGGAATAAACCGTGTGGTCACTTTAATAAGATTGGGTGGGAGAATATAGAAAAAACCATGAACGAAAAAACCGGCAAAGTCTTTGATAGAAAACAACTTAAAAACAAATGGGACTCCATGAAAAAAGATTGGAAGCTTTATGACCGCTTAATAAGGCTTGAAACTGGAATCGATGGGACGAGAAGCTTAATCGAGGCATCGGATGAGTGGTGGGAGGAGAAAATAAAGGTAAGTTATTAATTAAGCTGGAAATCTTTTGTAGTTAATGAATTTGTGATTGCAACTTGAAAATCCATTAATTAACCGTCTTTACTCGTAGGTAAATAAAGACTTTGCCAAATTTAAGGATGCAAATTTGAAAATATTCGAGTCGCATTATGCTCCTTTATTTCGAGATTCTGTTGCCGTTGGGGATCAGACTCAGACGCCGTTACAATTTTTAAACGACAACAATCAGAACGATGTTCGACTCGAGGAAAGGTACGGACATTTATTATCATATACCGGATTTTCGACGTGCACAAACTAGTGCTATGCGTGCTCCTCGCGGACCAAAAGAGACATTTAACTATTACCACTCATCATTGCGAAATATCATTGAACGTACTTTTGGAGTGTGGAAAGCTAGGTGGGCGTTATTGAGAGATATGCATGTTAATTTCACGTACGAACACCAAGTGAGTATTGTGATAGCGTCGATGGCGATCCATAACTATATTAGAAAGGCCGGTGGGTTTGATAAAGCATTTGATAGGGCACAACAAGAATCGTACAGTCCTAGAGGAGGTGGTACTAGCGATGAAGTTCGCGAAGAAGTTCAGGCTACACGTCGTACAAATGATGGTGATATGTATATGGCAGCGATCCGAGATATCATTGCAGAAGATATAATGACATTGCGGAGATGAACATGACATCATTTCAATTGTATGGATGAATGTACTATGAGAACTATGGTGGTATTATTGTGTTTTTACTTTTGTAAAAGAAATATTTTTTATTTTGTAGGTTTTTTTTATTAAATTAAACTTTTTATTAGGAAGAGAAGAGAAACAAAAAAGCTAAGCCAAACACTTTTTTAAAAAACAACTTATTGACTTATGAAATAATGTCCCTTTTAGTCATTTTATATCAATAAGCTAAGCCAAACACTTTTTAAAACACAACTTATTGACTTATTGGTTTTTCCCAACCCATAAGCTAATCCAAACACTTTTTTTAAAAACTCCTTTTCAAAAATTCTTTTTCCCAAAAATCATTTTTAACTTAAATAAGCTTAGCCAAATATGCCCTAAGGCGGTGGAGTCATCCCTGCTAACATCTATCTCTCTCTGTATGGCATATGTGAGATGGAAAGATAGCAGGAGGTGGAAAGTGAAATGGTATTGAAACCCTAAAATGCCCTGCGTTACTGTTCATTGCGTTTGATTTTTAATATGTATATGTATATAATTTAAGTTGCCGTTAAAAAAATTAAGTTGGTTTTGATAAAAAGAAAAATGAAAATGAGAGTGATTTGGGTTGAAATTCAAATCCTTTAATTTAGTTGAACAAATTTTTGTTATAAAAATATAAAAATAAAGATGGGGAGTTTTGATACAAAACATGACAAGAGACGAGCAAGTGGTTTTAGAGGCTTTTAGAATCATTTTTTACAAGAAATATTATATATGTTTAGAAATATATCGAGCAAGAAAATCTAACACGTCATAAAAGTCAAAATAAAAGAACCAAGGTGAGAAAAGAAAGTCAAAAGAAAAGAATCAAGGTGAGAAAAAGAATATTCAAACCATTCCAGACATAGTTTTAGGCTGATTTTTAAGCACAGATGTTTTTATGAACCCTACTTATTTTTTTTATAAATTTGTTTTTAAGTAATCAAAAAGCTGTATAACATTAAAAGATAAAACTTATTTCCAGACAAAAAATATTGAGGATATTTTGGGTAAACACCAAGTGCCTCACTTTACCACACTTTGCCGACTCTACTCCGGATCCCCTTATTATTAAAGCTGTATGATATTAAAAGAAAAAACTTATTTCCAGACAAAAAAATATAATTAAATAATAAGAATATATTTGAAAACCCCACCACTTCCGCGGTAAAATCAATCAAATCAGGAATAAAAAAATAAAAACCAAGGCCCTAAAACATTGGGCTCGGGTCAAATCCCGTAGGAGAAAGTAACTAAACAACGACTCCCTTCTTCAACACTCGCTATAAATCCATCCTTCATCTTCAACTTCTCATAATAATAATTCTCAACAACTTCTCATAATAATCAATCCATTACATTCATTTCAACATGAACTCCAATCATGTGCTTCTCGAAGAACCGATTCGCATGGCTTCCATTCTCGAACCTTCCAGATCCGTAAGTTCATACTTCAAATAATAACCGTTTTTTGTTCATTTTATTGATTTTGCTTTATGATCAGAGTTATTTTCCGTCAATGACGAAGATCGTCGGTACTCTCGGACCGAAATCGAGATCTGTGGAGGTTATTTCACGGTGTCTCATGGCCGGAATGTCTGGTAATTTTACAGTTTTTGCGTTTTTGTTACGTTTTAGGTTATTCAATTGTGGATCTGGTGGTTATATGTTGTGGATAGTGGAATTGAGTTGAGATACTAAGTGATCTGCCGTCAGTTTTCCGTTAATTTCAGTTATTTTTTTTATTAACGGTTCGGTTTTTGGTTATGGTTCGATTATTTGAACATCGCTAGTTTTAAGTAACGAGTTTAGAAAATGAAATTGTGTATAATATAATAATATATGTTTGTTGAGTGTGTTTGGTTAATTGTTTAATAAGATAGCGATGGCTTCCACTTTTTCAGATGTACGGAAAACGTTGTTTTATAAAATTGATTTTGATTTTGATTTTTCATTTTTTTTAATAAATTGAGTTTGATTTTTTCGTTTTTCAGTTTGAATTTGAGGAATTAAATTTATAATTGAAGAAAATTCGATAGAAGTTTTGAATTCTGATCCCCATTTCTAGGTTAAACTACTACTAAATTGTGGATTTGGTGATGAAGTGTTGTGGATAGTGAAAGTGAGTTGAGAGTTATCTTGTGTTTTAGGAAATGAAATTGTATATAATAATGTTTGTTTGTTGAGTGACGTTTGGTTTATTGTTTAGCTAGGTACGGGTTGAAAAAAATAAATATAGTTAATATTGAAGATTAAAATATTATAAAAAAAGTTTTTGTGATAAGAGATTATTGATTTTTTTAATTGAAATTTTAAAATTGAATAATGAAAGAGAGTGAAATAAGAAGGGAAATATATTTTCGGCTCACTAAATTGTAACATATGACACAAAATGATAATAATACTAACATCAACAACAACAACATCAATATTAATAATAGTAAAGTATTTTATGTGGTTTGGTAGATAATTTTTAGGAACACGTTTATCACACGTCATGATAGCGCTAGGCTACAAGCCGGTTATCTTTTATGTAGTTTCATTTGTGTAACATCCTGATTATAGAACCACATAATAATAATAATAATAATAATAATAATAATAATAATAATAATAATAATAATAATAATAATAATAATAATAATAATAATAATAATCAATCATGAATTGAATTGAATTGAATTTTCTTTAGTAGGAATATAAAAGAAAACCATAACCTCAATAAATTTAATAACATTATGAAATTTGTAAAGTAATTAAATGAATTCAATTAGAAAACATATGAAGAATATTTAAACCTAAAGAATACGTAAAATAAAAAAAAGAAAACTTAGTTGTAATTATGGCTCATCACTTTTCAATTAGGAAATATACAAATAAGAATTAGACCTAAAGAATTATGTAAAATAAAAAATAAAACTTATCCATAGTTATTGCTTATCACTTATCACTTCTTATCTAAAATTAAGGCTTATCATTTATCAGTTAGAAAATATATAAATAATAATTAGACCTAGAGCATACGTAAAATAAAAAAGAAAACTTATCTATAATTATTACTTATCATTTAGGAAATATATAAATTATATTTAAAACTAAAGGATATTAACTAAATTAGAGAAAAAAAAGGGTAGGAAAACAATTCTGAGGATGCATAGTAATACGACACGTGTCCCTCATATGTTTACTTTATTATATAGTATAAGTATAGATAGATAAGATAGCGATAGTTTTCAAAGCTATGGAAAACATTGTTTAATAATGAGATAAATTGATTTTGAATTTTGATATTTGTTTTGCTTAAGACTACGGGGTGTGGAGGGGCTTGGGTTTTGGGCATTGCTCGACACGTGGCGAGGGTGGGTTCCACAAGCTAATACTCAAAAACTAGGGTGGCCAGCCATGTGGAATTTTTTTTGTTTAAACTCTTTGCTTTGAACCAGCCAACCACAGTCTGCCACGTCACCCAGCCCCCCCGTCCCACGCCAGGCAGAATACCCATGTAAAGCGGGCAACGCCAAGCCCAACGCCGAGCCGGGGTGGTGTAGCCGGCGTTAAATCCCCTTCAACGCCACAACCCACGCCCCATACCCATCAGTCTAATGTCATAGTGACAATGATTATGTTAAAATGTTTTTGATTCAGAATGTTCTGAATTTTGAATTTGAGGAACTACTTTTATAATTGAAGAAAATTATGTAGAAGTTTTGATCACGATTTCTAGGTTATCACTGATTGTGTTAAATGTTTTTGATTCAGTGTGTTCTAAGTTTTGAACTTTTAGGAATTAATTTTATAATTGAAGAAAAGTGGATAGAAGTTTTGATTGCCATTTCTAGGTTAAAATAATCTGATTTTGGATTGGACATAAATTTTGTGGTCAAATTGGGCGTAATTGGATAACTCACTAACCTGGACTCTGATCAAACTAGAAACTTTTTTATTATAAACTTGAACTGCTGTGTTTCCACTGATCCACATTCGTTTGAGTTCCTTTTTCGTAATACTTTCTTTGCTGTGTAGTGGCACGATTCGATTTTACATGGGGTGATGCTGAATTTCACCAGGAGACATTAGAAAACTTGAAGATTGCGATCAAGCAAACAAAGAAGCTGTGTGCTGTAGGTTTCATTACTGGCTCACTGAAGAAAATCATTTGTTATTATAGTATCAATTATTTAAAGATTAATCATTTTTTTAATATAATGATTCTGACATTGATAAATGTGTGTGATTATTATCAGGTGATGCTAGATACAAATGGCCCTGAACTTGTTGTCAACAAAGGTGATCATCCCATACCTCTTGAAGCAGGTTCGTTCGTTGCTTTAACACCCGATCAAGAGAAAGAAGCAACTTCAAGTTTATTGCCGATTAATTTCGGCGGTCTAGCTAAGGTAACAAATTATTATTCTAGGCCCTATGTGTTTAACCGTTCCACTCTAATCTAATTTAGAGTAATTATTGATGTTTGCAGGCAGTAAAGCCCGGTGACACCATTTTTCTTGGCCAATACTTGTTTACAGGAAGCGAAACAACATCTGTTTGGATGGAGGTAAGTAGACAGTTAAAGCATTATTTTTATGTACATTCAAGTAGATATAGTTAGCTTTATTTGGCCAATGATACATATGTATTTGTTTATTTACGTACGAGTAAAATGCCATTTTCATCCCTGAGGTTTGTCTAGTTTTGCGACTGTCGTCCAAAGGTTTGTTTTTCCGCATCTGGATCCAAAAGGTTTGAAATCTTGCCATTTTCATCCGGTTCATTAACTCCATCCATTTTTCTCCTTTAAGTCAGGTGTATTTCGTCTTTTTTGTTAACTTAAATAGCAATTCGGTCTTTTTCACTTTATGTAAAAGCATTTAGCATAATGTACAATTATTCAAATTACCGAATTGCCCTTTAAGTTAAAAAAAAAGACGAAAATACCACTGATTTAAACGAGGAAAAATGGATGGATTTAACGAGCCGGGTGAAAATGGCATAATTTCAAAACTTTTGGATTCAGATGCGGAAAAACAAACCTTTGGACGAAATTCGCAAAATGGGCCAAACCTCAGGGACGAAAATGGCATTTTACTCTTTACCAAATTTCTGATTTTTATACAAGTGTTTATTTATGTAATGTAGGTTTCTGAGGTCAAAGGTGATGATGTTGTTTGTCTTATAAAAAACTCGGCTGTTCTTGCTGGTACATTGTACACTTTACATGTTTCTCAAGTTCATATCGACTTACCGACACTCCCTGGTAAAGATAAAGAGGTAAACCATCTTAACATTAACAAATTAATCAATTAACTAAGGGCTTTAACTTATACTGACATTCAAGCAGATATAGTTTACCGGCTACTTATTCTTAATTGTAGGTTATCAGCACTTTAACTTATACTGACATTCAAGCAGATATAGTTTACCGGCTACTTATTCTTAATTGTAGGTTATCAGCACATGGGGTGTCAAAAACAGTGTTGACTTTCTATCTCTGTCGCATGCCCGCAGTGGGCAAGATATTCGAGAAGTACAGAATTACTCCTTAATTTCTAACTGCATGCAACCTTTTGTGTCGGTTATTTACATATACAACTTCTTTTATGCAGGCTCGTGAATATCTTTCTAAACTAGGCGATCTCAGTCAAACTCAGATTTTTGCAAAAATTGAAAACATAGAGGTGAGATGCTTATTATGGCAAATTATTTTTCACGATGATGACATAATCTATGTCACTGTATGTGGATCTACTTCATAGATCTCCCAAGTATGTATCTAGTTCCATTTATTCGAATTTCGGCTAAAAACAAATTGAATGACCAAAATGGCCTTATTATTTGAAAGGACACATTTTGGTCTTCTAAAATTTTTAAGGGCATTTTCGCCGTTCGACAAGTTTTGGCCAAAATGGTATAACTGAAACTAGATACACACTTGGCTGATATATGAAGTAGATAATAAATTATCATATTATTCTTTTCAACGTGCTGTTCGATATACTGCAGGGCCTAGTGAATTTCGATGAAATCCTTCAGGAAGCGGATGGCATTATCCTTGCTAGGGGTAATTTGGGGATAGATCTTCCTCCCGAGAAGGTCAGCTCGAAATTATCTGTTCTCATTTTCTTAGTATTATCGTTATTGTTATGTTGTAGAACCGTAACTGATTTCATTATTTTTTACACAGGTATTTTTGTTTCAAAAAGCTGCTGTTTACAAATGCAATATGGCTGGGAAACCGGCTGTTGTTACTCGTGTTGTGGATAGCATGACTGACAACTTAAGGCCCACCCGTGCTGAAGCTACTGATGTTGCTAATGCTGTTTTAGATGGTAAGTGTATAGTTCTATAACAGTATACTATTACAAAAATATCTTTATATTATATCAATAATTAAATGGTCCTATAAATAGGGATTTTGACATGGGGTTTAGTATGTCTGATTTGATATCGGATCTAAGCTCATATTTCCGTTAGAGTAAAATGCCATTTTCGTCCCTGAGGTTTGGTCAGTTTTGTGACTTTCGTCTATAGGTTTGTTTTTCGGCATCTGGATCCAAAAGGTTTCAAATCTTGCAATTTCAATCCGGTTTGTTAACTCCATCCATTCTTCTCCGTTAAGTCAGAGGCAGTTCCGTTTTTTTTGTTAAAGGACAATTCGGTCTTTTCAGAAGTATTCGGTCTTTTTACATAAAGTCCAAAAGACTGAATTGCCCTTTAAGTTAACAAAAAAGACGGAAATATCCACGAGTTAACGGAGAAAAACGGATGGAGTTAACGAGACGGATGAAAATGGCAAGATTTCAAACCTTTTGGATCCATCCAGATGCGGAAAAACAAACCTTCGGATGAAAGTAGCAAAACTGACCAAACCTCAGGGACGAAAATGGCATTTTACTCTTTCCGTTATTTCAAAAAGTGTAATTTATACAAAAAATGGTAATTACTCATCTTACGTGTGTGCAAATTTTTTTGTAACAGGAGCTGATGCAATTCTTCTAGGTGCAGAGACAATGCGGGGGCTGTACCCTGTCGAAACTATCTCTATTGTTGGTAAAATTTGTGGGGAGGTATTAAATTTTTTGCTTAATTTAAGGATCCTAACTTATGTTATTTATTTTATTAAATCGTCATACATTTTTCTTCAGTATTCTAATTTAGCTAAACTGTATACAGTCTGAGAAAGTGTACAATCAAGACTCGTATTTCAAGAAAACCGTCAAATATGTCGGTGAACCAATGAGCCACATGGAATCTATTGCTTCCTCTGCGGTACAGTAATCAACATTTTTCATATTTTATATAATCCATGGTTTTCTTTTTAATTAAACTGTGGGAGTTGAATATAGGTCCGTGCTGCTATAAAGGTGAAAGCATCGGTTATCATTTGCTTCACTTCAACTGGAAGAGCTGCAAGGTGTGTATGTGTGCGCGTGCTTGTGTGACAATACAGTTCATAAAAATGTTTTAATTTCTGATTTAATTAGAAGATACATGACATGAAGTATCATCAAATCTGCAGGTTAATCGCGAAGTACAGGCCTACCATGCCTGTGCTCTCTGTGGTGATTCCACGCCTTAAAACGAATCAACTTCGCTGGACAACTACTGGTGCTTATGAGGTAAATACAATAAGTTGTTTTCATTAAACTGTTATCGGCTTATTTCGTAATTAACAATTATGAAAGACTTATTTTTGATTCTCTTGTGGTGATTTGTATGAGAAGGCAAGGCAATCGCTCATCATAAGAGGTCTTTTCCCGATGCTTGCAGATCCTCGACACGCTGTAAGAACTTCTTTAACGAATGCAAAAAACATCTACGTGTTTTGTAAAAAGAAAAAGAAAAACTAATGGACGGTTTTTTGCAGGCTGAATCTACAGGTGCTACAAATGAGACAGTTTTAAAGGTGGCATTGGATCATGGTAGAAACATCGGTGTGATAAAGCCGCATGATCGGGTTGTTGTTTGCCAGAAAGTCGGGGATGATTCTGTGGTCAAGATTATTGAGCTTGAAGATTAGTAATTACTAGTAGACGGTTATCGTCTCATATACTATGTAACTTCCTTTTGTTAGATTTCGGACTACGTGTTTGTTCCAGGTGTAAATCTCAAAGCTTGAGCTCAAGTTTTTGTTATGGCGTTATAAAAGAAGATCGTTTAAAAAAGAGTGGATCTTTTAGTTTATCTAGTTTCTATGCAAGACCACAAGTCAACATATATAACCTTTTACATCAAATTCCTTGTTAAATGAATTTGTATGTTTTAGAATCTCTTTATGCTATTAAAGAGCGAAATCTGAGAATTACGTTGATAAGAAGACGTCAAGGCAAGGAAACAAATAGTAGTCATCATCATACATTCATACTCAGTAAATCACATCAAAGAAACAAATAGTCTGTAGCTCAATTGTTGAAACATCTTCAAGCCTATGGTACCGAATCCACAAAAAATCTCGAGGAGCATGCATTAATCCAAATCGACAAATTATATCAAGGACCATAAGTAAATTCAAAACCACCATCATAGTGCCTCTAGGCACTCGTCATCATTACAGTGATCACTTTAAACACAATAATGATGCAAAACTCACTCTATATAGATATTCTCATGTCAATGCTCGTTCCCAAAGCATAACCATTGTTTTCTATCTAATCACATAAGTTTGAACGCACAACTACAATTACAAATGGCTCAAACTATCCACACACCTCTTACCTCGTATAGACCTATACGGGGGCGTATACGGTTATATCAAAAGCAATGTCTGACTGGCGTCAGTTCTGGTCTGGTTGCTCCTATGTGCCGCGCATAGACCCCTCGTACAGGTCTCCTATATGACCTCTGCCCCATGTATGCCTCGTACAGGCCTATATGAGGCGTATATAAGGTTTTTTTTTTTTTCAAAGACTTTTATATAATATTTCTCGTTTTAGCAAAATTTTCTAATAAGTAATTTTTAAAAAGAATAAATAAATAACATTGTTAAGTATGATATTACAAGTCTCGTATAGGCGTAGTATAATATAGTATCTTATCGTATAGTATAGGTGTGGTATAAGTCCTATATTAGTCTCGTATAAGGCTATAGGTGTAGTATAGGTCATGCATTAGCCTTGTATAAGCCTATTGGAGTAGTCTAGGTCTCGTATTAGCCTCGTATAAGCCTATAGGTGTAGTATTGTATCAATACGATACGATACGATACTGTACTACACCTATACGGGATCTATACTACACCTATAGGCCTATACAAGACCTATACGATACGATACTATAGCATACTACACTATACTTTACTACCGCTTATAGGCCTATACGGGACCTATACAATACGATATACGATACTATATTACACCTATGGGCCTATACGAGACTTATACTACATTATACGATACGATGTGATACTATATCAATAGCCTATACGGGACATATACGAGACTCATACTATACGCTACTTAACAAAAAAAAAAGTTAAAGTACTTATTATCTTATTATAAAATTTGCTAAAACAATCAATATTATATAAAAGTGTTTGTTAAAAAAAACCCCTTTCAATATAAGGGGCAAAAAAAGACAATTTTACTCCTGGTTTAGGCTGCGTACAGCCCCCAAACTAAGAGTAAAATGACATTTTTTGCTTATACGCCTTGTATGGGTTTATACGAGACATACATGACATAATCAGAGATTCTCTTGGAAATTGAAAAGATTATACGTCTCGTATAGAGCTATATGAGGGTATGTGAATAGGCACTTGTTTTAATATGTAGACCCTTCCAAATCCATGGCAGCAACACTAAAAATTATACACAATTTAAGGTAACATATAGAACTTTAATTTGTATAATGTCTGCAGCAATTCAGGATTCAATTTATTCACAATTTATAATCATAATTACTTTTCAACACCATTTAAATAACACTTATATAACAATTAATATAATTTAGTTTTTTTCAAGTTTTTTTTAAATACTTGTACTTTTATTGCCTACTTCCGCTGCAAATGGTGACATTGTTATCCGACCGTCACACATAAAACCTAAATCCTGGCCCACCGGGAAATTGTGGTGTGACAAGAATTCAACTTCTTGATGCAACCATAGACAGAATGCAACTTCTTTGATGCAACCATGGTTGATGCATTAATTGTTTCATGGTTAGAAAGCAGATTAAACTGCAACCATTAATTGAAGCAAGTGCAGCCAGGGGTTTGATTACTACTTAAACTGGATAACCATGGGTTTTGAATGCAACTTAAACTGCACAACCATAACCTTCTGGGGTAGCCCAGTTGGCCAGTCCCACCCAGCCTCTTCTTGAGGTCACCGGTTCGACTCCCGGCAATGCCCTATTGGGGTGTTGGGGCTCTTCACCGTGGGTACTCACCGCCAGGCAACATTGGGACGTTGTTAGCTTGCGGAGTTGCAATACTCCGGCGGATGGGAGGTCGTGCAACTACCCCCCCCCCCCCCCCCCCCCCCCCAACCATGGGTTTAAAGCAGCTTAAACCACACAACCATGGGTTTTGAATGCAGCTTGAACAACAGTACAACACGACCATAGGTAGTGCTTGATTTGTTTGTTTGAATGCATCAGTTTGTTAAGCAATTTGTTTACTTTGTTTGAATGCAACAGTTTGTTTAGCTTTAGCAATATGTTTAGTTAATTAATAGTGGTTAGTTAAGATTAGTTAAGAGTAGTTAGTTAAAAATGTTAAATATTTGAATTTGGAGGGAAAATCTTAGTTTTAGAGGCAGGGACGCATGTTGCACATATAAAAGATGGGGTATTGTCACTCAATTTTAAATGGGTATCAAACGGTGGGGACTCACATGTTGAAAAATTGCAACCATGGGGGAATCAAAGGCTGAAAAACATGTTGAAAAATTGCAACCATGGGGGAATCGAAGGCTGAAAAAAAGTTAGGGCTCAACATGTAAGTTCTTGTAAATCACAGGGACTCAAGTTGTACTTTACTTCTTTGCTAAATCTTAGTTCAAATTGTGACCATGTGATGATAGTTTTTTTAGTAAAGTACAATTTCAGTCTGATACGGACCCTCCTTGAACCGCCAAACATCCGGTCAAGTGCACGATTTGTCAAGTTCCCATGTTCCCACGTTCTTGTAGTTTAAGTCGTGCATTTTCCCATGTTCACTTTATTTCCTAATTTCATGTTGCTCAAGTAACAGTTGGTTACATGCACCAATGTTCTTTAAATAACTTGTTTTGCATTGGAATGAAGATAAGAAGAAAATTGATCCAAATACTTGTCTTACGTTAATATTTACATTTTTGTTATTTACTTGTTTATTGGAGATTGCCGATCTCGAATCCGGCTCTATCACAGTCCCTTGGGTTTACACTTAATCACACATACAACCCTCATTTGAAAAACGGCTAATCAAGTCCCTATGGTTGTCGATTGCAATCAATCAGGTCCCTCCTTACATTTTCTATTCGTCAACAGTTAGTTTACCAGGGTATTGTTGTCTTTTTACTTAGAAAAGGAAGGGCAATTTTGTCATTTCGTATTGTACAACCCAATATAGCAAATACCGTCCCCTCAAAACCCCAAATTAAACCATTCACTCCTCCCATCTTCCCCAGCAAGCAACTTACTGTTAAGTCGATGTTCCAACATTTCTTGATATCATACATGACATTATCAAATTATATTGAAAAGTAATGGCTTTATATGAAATACGACAGTTGAATTTTTTATTTTATTTTTTTGAAAAAGAAGACAATTATCCATCACCCTCTATAGATTATTGTCTTTTTTTTTCCGTTGAATCTACAAGATATATATGCCCCATCTATAATAAATTTCATAAAAACATACCCATGGTTCCACCTCTTATAACTACAAGCTCAAAGAAACAAAAACAAAAAAAAAAAAAAATGCGTCAATTACCCTTTTGCAGATTACACCATTATTCATTCAATTGAAATCAATCCAACTAAAAACATAGTCAAATTCAAAAGGATTTTTTTGTGCGTGTGCCCCGGGGGGGGGGGGGGGGGGGGGGGGGGGGGGGGGGGGGGGGGGGGGGGGGTGAGATCTTGTGAAATTGTGGTTGACTAAAATCATATAATATAGGGCTGCAAACGAACCAAACAAACACGAACAAGTCCTTGTTCGTGTTCGTTTGTTAAGAAATATATGTGTTCACGAACTGTTCATGAACGCTTACCGAACGATATTTTATGTAGTGTTTGTTTGTTAAGAAAATGAACTTGTTCGTGTTCGGTGTGTGTTTGTTTGTTAATTTTAGGCAACGAATGAAAACGAACGATGATGAACACAAATGAGCACAAACTATGGTTCATGAACACAAATGGTAACAAACGTTCATGAACAATATATCATAATACGTTGACACTTATTAAAATATTTTATTTGTCTGAATTTTGAAGTATTTAAATAAAATATAAAAGCTAAAAAACACTAATGAATCATCAAACACAAACAACATGTTACCGAACGTTCACGAACATAAATGAACGAACGCGGCCCTCTGTTCATGTTTGTTCATTTAACTAAACGAACGAAATTTCTTGTTTGTGTTTGTTTGTTTAATAAACGAACGAACACAAACGAACTTCCCGCCGAACAGTTCACGAACTGTTTGCCAAACGTTTGGTTCGTTTTGCAAGCCCTACATATAAACATTGAATACTTGAAGTTGAATGGATGAAAGGAGATAACCAGCAATTCATTGTTGTTTTTTGATCCCTGGATGAAGCTGTTGCCATTTTACGGTTACTTGAAATGAAGATGGTGGTGGGTTGGGTGTTGCAGAGATTAACAAGGGGAGAAGACTATTTCGTATTGTAGTTTCGATCCCTGAATGGCATTATGGTCTTTTAACCAAAACCCTAACGTTGACCTAACTACTTAACCACATAAAGAGTAAATTTCAAAGTTCGTCCTTTATGTATGTCTAAAATATCAAAGTATGTCCTTTGTCTTTAATAACCTCAGAAAACATCCTTAATGTTTGAAAAACCAATCAGGTTATGTCCTTTAGTCATAACACAATTAGTTTTCATGGTTAAAGTTGACTAAGTCAACCCCACATAAGGGTATTTTAGTCATTTTATCCTAAATATTATAATAAATAATCATAAACCCGATAAATAAAATAATTTAATAACAAAAACAGAAATAAATTATATATATCCTCTCTCTCTCTCTCACACACACTTTGCACACACTCTGTCTCTCTCTCTAAAACACACACACACTCTCTCTTCTCTCTCTCTCTCTCTTTAACACCATCATCTGCCACCATGAAGCCGACAGCAGGTTCACCGGCGACCATGGCACCACTACCCTCACTCCGAGCCGCTGCCGATTCTCACCAGAAAACCAGGCAAGCTGGAGAACACAACCTCCGCCGTGACTCCACTGCCGCCGCCGGACTCCGTCGCCGCCGCCGCCGTGAGCGGCGGCTCTCTCCCTCTCTCTCTCTCTTCTCGATTGTTCTCTCTCTCTCTCTCTCCTCTGCTCACCATCTTCCGATCCATCCGTCGCTCACCACCACCCGACAGTGGTGGTGGTGGTCAGTGTTGCCAACAGAAGAGGGGGGGCTGGTAGGTGGGTGTTGTCGGGAAAAAAGCTGTAATTGTGACATCTTTGAAAGATGGAGAAGAAGATGGTGAGGTTTTAGGTTTTAGGGTTTGTATAAGATATGTGAAATCGCAGATCTGTTGGGAAAGAGGATAGGCGTCACCGGATACAAACTGGACAAATCAACTAGTAAATTCAAAGTGTTCTTCAACGACACCTGCAGCTTCTGGTTAGAAGGTAGCGTATGATCTGGAATATAAATCGACTATCGGAGGAACCATTTCGAAAGGTAGGTTGATGGATCTTGCTGGAGTTAGTGTGGAGGTGTTGTTCCTTTGGCTGAATATTGTTGAGTTTTATGTTAGTGATTGTGAGCTATGGTTTTCGGCTGGAATTGCTTCTGATAGTTTTCCGATTCAGAATTTTGAAATGTGTCCGCAGTGTGGGTGTGGGATGGATTGTGATGGTGTTGTTGGTAGTGATCGGGGTGAGGGAGTAGATGGATTGATGATGATGATGGTTGACGGTTTATGGTGTAGATGGTTGTAGAAGAGGGATGTAAAGAAATATAGGTAGAGAGTGGGTTCTAGAAGAGGGATGTTCAGAGAGAGAGAGAGAGAGAGAGAGAGAGAGAGAGAGATATCTGAATTTTTTATAATTTTTTTAGTATTTAGGGTAAAATGACCAATATACCCTCATGTGCTTCTCACATGACCTGAATTAACTGGGAAAACAAACTAGGTTTAGGGTAAAGGACATAACCTGATTGGTTTTTCAAACATTAAGGATGTTTTCTGAGGTTATTAAAGACAAAGGACATACTTTGATATTTTAGACATACATAAAGGACGAACTTTGAAATTTACTCCCACATAAACTATAATGCAGATTAAGGCAAAAATCAAATGTTATGATTACATTAACGTATATGCACATATAACGGAATTGATCAACAAAGTTAGTTGATCAACTAAAAACATGTTTAAAGGTATATAACTAGTTGCTCAACAAGTTTGATCAACTAAAAACCTAAATCATCGACAATCATGATCAACAAAATACCCTAATCAACTAACAAACATGATTAACAAAAAAACACAAATCATCAAACCTAGTCGATCCTATCTTCTTCCCTGCCTCCTAGTTTAAATCGGAAATCGAAGCTCATGTTCCAGAATTTCAAAACCACCCTTAAGTGCAATCGGAGGTGGCTCAGGGTACCAGTGGCCCTAACTACTACAAATGTTCAACTTTGTTGTATCAAATTGAAATCAAGAACACGTCATTACCTACTAGACATTGTGTATCCATGACGACAAAACTGAAATTTGGTGTACACATAATAATTGTAATTTAAGCTTCTCTCTTTTTAATTTATTGAATTAACACAATATTTAGTTATATAAAATATCCAAAATAACAATTTTTATGACCGTTTAATATTTTCCTTTTTACAGTGTAATATGTTAAATATTGTTTACCCATAAGGCTTCTCAATCAAGTCATCTTTGATGCATTTTCGTAAAATCCAAATGTATTGAGCTAATTTTAACCTATTCGACAAACACAGATTAAAATTTGTCCAAATTTCCATGTTATTTGTTGTTAGAACTTACACAACCGTTAAGTCACGAAGATTCAACATCAATGGGGCATTGAGATTGGCCTCTTTTGCATGTTGTTTGACCATTTGAGATTGTTTTTAAGACCGATGTAAAGAGTTTGTATTCATTTTGCGTTTTTCAAGCATTTTTGTATTTTTGAGAGGTAGAGAATTGTTGTGAGAAAACCAGTACACCTAATACCTATTCAAACCAACATATGAGGGTTAAATGGTCAAAAAAAAAAAAATCAGAAAAGGGGCCAGAAACGGCTATACTGGTTCTTAATTGGACCTTTCTCTGTACTCCAAACCAGTTGGTTGCCTATGTTATTTTATCAAATCTAAACCGACGATAATAATCCTTTAAAAAAAAACAAGTTTCTACTTTATTTAAAGAGTAAATTACGATTTTGGCCCCTATGCTTATATCACTTTTACTATATTAGCCCATAATAGGATTTTTTAACATTTGTGACCCCATGATCTCTATAACTAACTATTTGGGCCCTGAGTCTAACTCAACCCCTTACCCTGGTTAATTATTTGCTAGATAGACTCAGGAAAAATTACAAATATACCCATCATATGCCTGGCATGTGACATATAATTAACCAGGGTAAGGGGTTAGGTTAGACTCATGGGCCAAAATAGTTAGTTATAGAAACCATGGGGGCACAGATGTTAAAAAATCATATTTTGAGCTAATATAGTAAAAGTTATATAACCACATGGGCCAAAATCGTAATTTACTCTTTATTTAAATTACATTACATGTAGAAGCCCAAGGCCATGCTTAAAAGTGGTAGGGTAAAATGAAAAATTAGAAAGGCCAAGTCCATGGTTGGAAATTGAAATTGTAAAATCAAAAGGACTCAATAAAATCACCCCAAGCACACCAAAACCCGTAACATTAGATCAACTTAAACCATACAAACCCAAAGTAGCTAACCCTCTCAGTAAAACATGCTAATAAAAGGTTCACCGCAAAATCTATATTTTGACACCCTATACACGAGTCTTACACAAGTAAGCGGCTAATATACATATATACTAGTCGTATAAAACTAGTGTTAGATAAACACTTTTTCCGGGTTAGATAAAAAATTCATGTATGTGCTATTTCGTATTTGGCATTTAGATAACCAAATGAAGTTAGGAGGCCAAAGATTCACACATATATCTAGGGATGAGCGTGGTACCGCTACCGTACCGACCACCAAACCGGTACCGGTACGGAAATTCGACAAAACTGGGTACCGTTACCGAAATATTCAGTACTGTACCGGTACCGATACCAAAATGCCAAAAAGTGGTACCGGGTAACCAGTACCAGATGCTCATCCCTACATAAATCACTGGATTTAATTATTACACATATATTAATGAATGTAATACTTAATGTCATGAAAGGTAAAACAAGTTGAAAAAAGAGCATTCTCAGGATTCTTTCAAAAGGTAAATTCCGAACCGTAACAAAATGTTAAGCGGTCACACCACAAAAACAAACTGTGAACCAAACCGACCACAAAAACAAACTGTGAACCAAACCATTTAAACCTCAAACCGGCAAAACCAGCATGACTTAATCGGTTTAAACTATGAACACCTCTAAAAAGGTGGAAATGAAATAAGTAGAAGTTGCAAAACAGCCGAAGAAATCTAAAATCAAGTACCTAACTGCCTGTGATCATCAAAATGAGGTACACAACTTGCCACATTATTCCATCAGATTATGTGATCATAAACCTAACCATCCAGTTCAAACTAAATCACAATGAAAACTATTCCATCAACACACCATCTGTGAATAAACTTGCTACTCACATCAAATGCCTATGATCATAGCAATTGAATCGATCCAATACAAAAAAAAAATTTAACATACTGACCTATGTAGTTAATACAGCGATATATGGTGAGATATCAGTGCAAAACATAGGTTAGAATATCGGAAATATTGTCAGATATTTGACTGATATATCAACGATTTTGCCAATATTAGTACATTTCTTCTTAGTACTACCATTCGTCTTTCTTCTTATTGCTTCTACTAGTGATTAACTTCTTAATTGTTAATTGTTAATGTGCTTTGTAAGACACATTAAAAACGGATGCAGCAAATAAAGATCAAACACATGAATCAGATACTGAAAATTTCAGGTTCAAAATGCATTGAAATGAAAACAAGTCTAACAATATCAATAACAAAACAGAAACAAACACCTTATGACCTCCTCTTTAAAACCTGAGCTTGGAGAAAAACCACCTGTTCTTCCCGGTCTTAAACCGCTCTTCAAACCTAGCCTTGGTCTCCTTACACGCAGTCACCTTCTTATCACGTGACGTAAGCACATCAGCCGTAACAACATCTTTCAGATCTACATCAAGCGTGTACCTCGTCGGCATAATATGATTGTAGTTCACTAGCTTGATGAACGCCTTCACTCGAGACTTCTTCGCCGTCTTCTTCGCAGAGTCCTTTCGGATCACTTTTTTTGGATATTTTGAGATTCCGGCAACCAGACAGTGGCCGTATGGACGGTCGCGAGTTCCGTCGTCGAATTGCCGGACGATCACCGCTTTCCGGCCGGCGAAACGGCCGTTCAGGACGACAACTGCCTTGTTAGGTTTTAGAAACTTCACCATTTTCGCCGCCGCAGCTTACCTGTTGCACACTGGTGGATTGTTGCTAGGGTTTCTAGGGTTTGATGGAATATGAAGATTTATATAGTTCGTTTTTACTGGCCTGGCCCTGGGCTTTGCTGGAATTACGTAACTGCCATTAGGTTTTTATGGGCTGGGCTTTAGGAGTAGTTTGAATGTTATACGATTATATTACCTCCTGATCTTTTAACATATTGTATGTATGTTGGGTTTTTTAATTAGGATATCGGATTTAAATAAGTTAAACTTTTACTAATTAGCTGATAACACTTTTAACTTTCAATATGTAATATACCACTTTCAACTTTCATCTTATTGGCCGATAGCACTCCCAAATTAACTGAACCCTAACCCAGTTAGTTTTTTCGCTAATATGGCACTTGTGTGTTGACGTGGCATCTGACGTGAAATTTTTTGATGATGTGGCAGCTGAGGTGCTACTGACGTGGCATCTAACTTGGTTTTTTTGATGACGTGACACTAGTTTGGTGACGTGGCAACTGATGTTAGCAAGTTGGGTTAGTTTTGGAGTGCTATCGGGCAATAAGTTGAAAGTTGGGAGTGGTATGCTACTATCGAAAGTTGGGAGTGCTATCGGCCAATTGATAAAAATTGGGGTTATTTAAATCCAATATTCATTGTGTGTAGACTGCTATCGTTTGGTGGCAACTTGTAATTTTTATTTACCTAATAGCTTATTCTAATAATAAGATGGAGTTACTAGTTGTTTTGTGTTAGAGAAAGGTCTTTTTAATGCTCTAATTCTCACATTAGCTATGGACTGAAGTATCTTGGAATGTATTAAACCCAAAGTGAAATTGTCATAGTAACTAGTAAGCATTTATATTAATGAATCATACTTGAATGTTGATTTACTAAACCCCTCACCACAAACTCAAAATTAGTATGGCTCTTTCATAATGGTGGTGCAAAAATTAGAACTCTTAAGTTAACCAGTTTAAATCAGTATAAAATTATTTAAGATACTAAGATTGTGCATTGCAGAAGAGAAAAGTGGATATAGGGTGCTCCACATGGGCACAATGGGCGTGTCACACTGTGCCAAGTTGGGCGTGAGTGTTGCCACGAGAAAATTGATTATAATGTGCATGTTAAGCGTAGGATTTGATGCAACTAGCCAACGATATAATTAATAATTATGTTTCAAGTTAAAAAATAATTAACGGAAGACCTATTCACCCTTAGTTGAGCACTATTGCCCTTAACAAGCAAGTATAAGTGCCTCTTTTGTCTACGTGTGTTGCAGGCTAAGACCCTCCACTATGGGCCAACACTCCTGCCACGTGGCATGGGGCTTGGCGTGGTAGGGGCGGGGCACACTCGCCGGACAAGGTGTGGTAGGGGGTGAGGTGGGGTGGGTGTGGCGTGAGTGGTGGAACGCCATGGAGGGAGAGAAGATGTGGGCCCTTTGTTTTTTTTTTTTTTTTTGGAATTGCTTGAATGGAGATCCAGATGTGAAGATGACAAAGGGTTTTACTTGAAAAAAAAAGAAGGCTAATATTTGTTATAAGGCAAATTGGATTTAAATAATCCCAACTTACTGTCATTGGCCAATAATAATCCCAACTCATTTAATCACCAATAATAATCCGAACTATTCACTTTTGTTTGTAAAATACTCCCAGTTAAAAAAACACTAACTAGGTTAAAAAATTGCTGATGTGGCATCTGATGTGGCCCTTTTAGCTGATGTGTCATATGACGTGGCAGTCGATGTGGCATTTTTTGATGACGTGGCAGTCTACGTGGCATTTTTCGATGACGTGGCAGCCTACGTGGCATTTTTCGATTACGTGGCAACTGATGTGGCAGGTGACGTGGCAAGCCACATCAGCAATTTTTTAACCTAGTTAGTGTTTTTTTAACTGGGGGTATTTTACAAACAAAAGTGAATAGTTCGGATTATTATTGGTGATTAAATGAGTTGGGATTATTATTGGCCAATAACAGTGAGTTGGGATTATTTAAATCCAATTTGCCTTGTTATAATTACACCTAAAACCTTAGAGTTGTGTAATTTACATTTTAAACTCATAATTTTTATTGTTATTATTATTTACATTTTAGATGTTTTTATTTTGATTCCACTTTTTTAGTTTTTTAAATATTATTGTTATATTTATTTAGTTATTATTATAATTTGTAAAATAGTTTCTCAAAAATAAGAAATAAATAAATAGGTAATCATTAAAAAATAATTGGGGGTGGGTGATGTGAAGTGAAGTGAAGTGAAAGGGCATGAAACCATAATAGAGGTGATAGTGAAAGAAAGTGCAGGAAAATAGGGAGGTGATGTGTCGGTAAGTAAAATAAAAGTGCAGGAAAATAGGGAGGTGAAAAAAAGTGCAGGAAAATAGGACATGTAATTTATAGCGTGACAGTGATTTGGAATGAAAGGGGTTTGAACTTTGAACCCATAGTTGACGGTCTAAGATGACAACATTTTTTCACTCGCGCATGACCACTACGAATGGTCTAACATAAAATAAACAAACCCACCACTAGGCATTTTATGTGGGTGTTTGGCTTAGCTTCTATTTCAACTTATTGACTTATTGAACAGTGAAAAGGGGTGAAAAGGACTTATTGAAGTGTTTGGAAAATGTGTGTATGTGAGGCAATAAGTCAATAAGCAAGAAATTCTAGCTTATTGAACAGTGAAAATGACTTATTATAAGTCACAAATAAGCTAAGCCAAACACCCCCTATATCTATACAAAACCAATGGAAGGGAATAGTGTGAGGCTGTTGCCTGACACTTTCCCATTGGTCCTACCAAATTAAGATTTTGTCTCCGGTTTAAAATTACGATTCTACCCCCAATTCAAAAGTGAATTTTGGTTTCGCCCACAGCTCAAAATTACGATTTTGCCCTTCATTAAAAATTACGGTTTTGCCCCCAGTTCAAAATAAAATTATGGTTTTGCCCCCAGCTAAAAAATACGATTTTGACGATTTTGCCTTCAGTTCAAAATAGAATTTTGTCCCAGTTCAAAATAGAATTTTGTCCCAGTTCAAAATAGGATTTTATCCCCATACGATTCTGCCCCCAATTCAAAAGTAAATTTTGGTTTTGCCCACAACTCAAAAGTATGATTTTGCCCTTAGTTAAAAATTACGATTTTGCCCCCAGCTAAAAAATACGATTTGCCTTCAGTTCAAAATAGAGTTTTGTACCTAGTTTAATATAGGATTTTGTCACCATTTCAAAATTGCGACTTTGCACCCAGTTAAAAATTATAATTTTGCTATCGTTTTTTTGTAAAACTATGGGGTTGTGTTATATTTTACTTGGTTGACTCAATATAATTTTATTTGTGTCAACTCGCTCATTGGTCCTAACAAATTATTGTTTTGCCCCCAGCTCTAAATTACATGTTTGCCATCGTTTTAGTTTTTTTTAGCAAAACTATGATAGTGTTTTGGTTTAATTGGTTGACTCCGTGTATCTTTTTTTTGAGCTCGTGTTGTAAGTAGCATGTACATGTTATCAAACTAAGATATATTCGGTTTAGTGCCTGGTAAAGAAATATTTGGCGTAGGCAACGTGGACGGGACATTAACCACTTTCTATATAAAGATGTTTTTCTATCTGCTCAAAACTCAATATAATTTTTAAAATCATATTTATCCAATAAAAAATCACAGTATCATACATATTAATTTTTAAATTTATGACATCCATATTAGGAATAAGCAAATGGTATCGGTACCGAATTTACCGAACTGGATTATTTTCGGTACAGATTTGGTACCAACTTTTGACATTTTCAGTACCGTTTCGGTATCGGGTATTTTCAGTACTAGTACCCATTTTTAGGGATTTTCGGTACCGGTACCGATTGGTCCCGAGCTCATCCCTAATCCATATCCTTCGTGTCCCTTATAACTTGCATTTACAAGTTAAATATTTTAAACCATTGAGGTAGTTTATTACAAAGGGCCAAGCAATCCTTCCCAAATTGTTGGTTTTCTTCTCGTACATTGTTTCTTTTTACAAAGATGCAAGAATCTGTACCTACCAAAAAAACTGGTCAAAACTTAACAATGGGCCTCATTATTCTCAGTCATTTGGCATTGTAGACTGAATGTTTTCTCTTAAAGAAAAAAAGATAGGCCGATAAAAACAGGCAAAACTCTAGCGATGAAATCAGGAGTATAAATAAATTGTACGGACTGCAAATAAGCTGCGGCGAGTGTCACGAGACATTCATGTGCAGCTTGGAAATTCCAGTTGCATTTATCAGAAAATCACTCGTGATGCCTGGTTTTGCTAGATCAGTAGTCTCCGTATATCACTGAAGTTTGATTTTAAAGCTCCAAGGAAAGCGCCTGCCAAATATATTATTTAGCCATTCATCATAGTGGTCTTATAAATAATATTTGACAAATTTACCCTTATGACACATGAAAAGACGTCAAAGTAGTTGAGACATGAGGGTAAAATGGTCAATATTGTGTGCAAATCACCTCCCATTAACAGTAAACTTTAAACGACTCCAAAAATTGACCAATTTTAAGTAAAAGGGCTGAAATTGCCATCTATACATATACTCAATGCAGATCACATACCTGCAACTTCTCCATCAAAAACACGATGATCAGCAGATAACGTTACATTCATTTTTGTAACAGCAGCGGGTTTTTCAATTCCTGGTGGGGTAAAATGGTCAACATATGTTTAATAAATCATCAGTTATAAAAAGCATTTACTGAAATAGCATTTAGAAAAAGTTATAGATGGTTTACCATCTTCATCAATCACGGGTTCAACCACCGTGTTGCCCCTACCAACAGCAAGAATTCCAGACTGCATTTATAAAACAACTTATCATGATTTCTGATTAACAGATATAATTTACGATGATTAATCTAATAATCTTAAAAGGTATTTTCATTTGTGACTGAGAAAGAGAGATAACCTGAGGTGGATTTATAATTGCACAAAATTGATCCACTGGAAACATACCCAAATTCGATATACTGCGAAAGAACGGAACATAAAAAATGTAAACTGAGGCCAAAGTTAATATAAAAATAAAAACCGAATGATACATAAAAACGAAAACAATGGAACGCACCTAAAAGTGCCACCTTGGAACTCGTTTGGTGTAAGCTTCCCCGCTCGGGCCTTTTCAGCAAGTTCCTTGATCTTCAGATAATTGACTTATGAGTGAGACTTAATAAAAAGGTGAAGCAATATATACCATTTTATATATTTGACAAATAGTTATAGTTTCCAAAAGCTATGTGTGCCAAATCAATTAGAAATGAATAGTATCAAACTAAAAACATATTTAAGCACGAATTGTACCTCTTGGGAAATTGAGGATATAGATTTTTGATCAGCATTTTTCACGATAGGAGTCATCAAACCCTATAATTTGGAAAAAAAAAATATATTAAGATAATAACCCTAGCAATCACTGAGAAAAGAACATGTAGAGAAATTACTACCTTCTCGGTAGCGACTGCAATTGATATATCAACAGAATCACATAATACAATTTCTCCTTTATTGTCATCCCAGAAAGCTGTCATGTATTTTCACAATTCATAGTCAACAATCTGCTCTTAGATATGAGATAAAAAGTAGTAAAGGATTGGTATTACATATGCTATTTTGTCACATTAACCAACTTTGGCCCCTCAACTTTGCCATTAACCAACTTTAGCCCCTCAAGTTTGAGAATGACATGTTTAGCCTCTTAACTAAACATCTTTAGCCCCTCAATTTTAATAATAAACAACTTAGCCCCTCAACTTTAATAATAAACAACTTTAGCCCTTCAAATTTAATAATAAACAACTTTAGCCCTTCAAATTTAATAATAAACAACTTTAGCCCCTCGACTTTAATAATAAACAACTTTAGCCCCTCGACTTTAATAATGACATGTTTAGCCCCTCTACTTTACTAATGACATGTTTAGCCCCGACATGTTTAGCCCCTCTACTTTACTAATGACATGTTTAGCCCCTCTACTTTACTAATGCATGTTTAGCCCCTCTACTTTACTAATGACATGTTTAGCCCCTTAATTAAAACAACTTAAAACCCTAAACTATAATAATGGCATGTTTAGCCCCTTAACTAAAACATCAAACAATTTTAACTCTCATGATTTCCTTATTTTTATCTACGTTTTGAACCCGTTGCGGAGTGCGGGTGGTAACCCACTAGTTACGATAAATTAAAGAAATCCCTTTCATATGAAGTAATTCAGTTTACAAGACAAAGGGTCAAACGGGTTTAAAGTCTTCAAAAGTATATTTTTAATGCACACAACATCCTACCTCATTTTATTCAAGCTTTTTATCATTAATTATAAAAAAGGTACAAAATGGGCAAAAAGAATGTTTGTGGGGCCCATTTTGACACATCAAACTACTATTATCTGATCCAAACCAGTGACCTCAACCCGCCTGTTTACACATGCAAGCTATCGAAGAACCTTACCATTAGCTTTTGAAACATTTCTCAAAGCAATTGCCACGGTTTTTATAACAATGTCATTTACCGACACTTTGACGCCAAATTTATCTGCGCATGAAGAAAAATAATGCTTTATTGAGCTGCTAGAAAAAGTAAATCTACAAAAGAAGAGATATATAACACACCTTTAAGCTCCTTTCTAAAAGACAGAAGAGGATCCAGTATAACATCTGTCAAAACCAACTAAAGAAATTAATCACAGATTAATAGCTGTTTTAAAAAAAATACCGTTTAGAAGCTTTTGAGACCTGTGGTTAAATATAAATGAGGTATGTTCTGTTTTGACTCTAGCAACCTTCTTGCAATCACCTGCAAAGCAAGTTCAAAGCTTACAACACGAAGTATCAATCAAGATTATCTTATTTCAAATAATCAATCCAAACTTATTTCCATGAATAGTTGTTACTATTTGATACAACATACATTAGGTAAAACTTTGACCCAGTTACTATTATTTCAATGCATAAAACCTCCAAAAATAATTTTTAGGGTAAGGTACACGAATGGTCCCTGTGGTTTACCAAAATTTTGGATTTGGTCCCTAGCTTTCTGAAAGTACACGGATGGTCCCTGTGATTTGCACTTTGTAACGCATTTAGTCCCCAGCCAAAATATCCAAAGGTTTTAGCATGTCCAAGTTAGAAAGTGCAAGCCATAGGGACCATCCATGTACTTCTAGAAAAAATTTAGAAAAAGCTAGGGACTAAATGCGTTACAAACTGCAAATCATAGGGACCATCCGTGTACTTTTGGAAAGCTAGAGACCAAATCCAAAAAATTAGTAAACCACAGGGACCATCCATGTACTTTACTCATAATTTTATTAGAAAGTTCGAATTATTAATTTTTATAAATTCCTTTTAACCATACCCGAGCCACCCATTTTGCCTTAAGAAACCACTGGCCTACATATTTAAACATTTTTAGAGGTGAATTGAATGTAATTTCTAAAAATTTAATTTGTAAAATGCAAAGAAGATATACCTTACGGATTTGACTATTTGGGATATCCACATATGAATCCAACTGCTGAATCTCAGATGATGCCGATAAAGACGTATGTGTCTGAGGTTGACTTTTTGACGGAGGTGTAGTAACTTCAGATGCTGAACTTTTTACTGCGGCTGTGCCAGACTTAATTGCATTTAAAACATCAGATTTCAAAAGAGTGCCACGTGGACCAGAAGCGTTTATTGATGAAGCATCTAATTTATGTTGTGCAATTAGTAACTTTGCAGATGGACTTATTCTAGAAAAGGTTGACTTTTCTCCTTTCACTTCTTTGTCATGGGTAGCATGCTGAGCTGGCTTTGCCTCTTTAGCAGCTAAATTGCCACTAACGTGTGACTTTACCGCCTCAACATCAGCTGGATCCTCAACCTTGCAAAATAGTAATATTAGTTCCAATGTATTCTTAATAATTGTTACATTTTGATACATGTTTAGCCCCTCTACTAAAACAACTTTAGCCCCTTATCTGCATCAAACAACTTTAGCCCCTCAACTTTAATAATAAACAACTTTAGCCCCTCAACTTTAATAAAAACAACTTTAGCCCCTCAACTTTAACAATGACATGTTTAGCCCCTCAACTAAAACAACTTTAGACCCTCAACTTTAATAATAAACAACTTTAGCCCCTCAACTTAATAATAAACAACTTTAGCCCCTCAACTTTAATAATGACATGTTTAGCCCCTTAACTAAAACAATTTTAGCCCCTCAATATTAATAATGACATGTTTAGCCCCTTAGCTAAAACATCAAACACCTTTAACTCTCGCGATTTTCTTATTTTTATCTACGTTTCGAACCCGCTGCGGAGCGCGGGTGGTAACCCACTAGTTAAGGGTAAATAGGCAAATTTGAGTTATACTTAGCCTCTAACAGGTCAAAATGTATAAAACTTCAAGAATTGGTTAAAATGGAAACAAATTGAATGACGAATACGTATTCAAATGCCTAAAACATCCCAAATTGTTTTTTTTTTTTTCAAAATTATATCAGCACTGTAATAATGTACTATTTAAAAACATATCTAAAACATTAACTAGACATAAGTGTGTTACCCAACCCACCCATTTTGTAAGCTGTAGAGTTTCGTTGATTGGAAAGCAATATAAGAAAACATAAGGAAATGGCCTATGCGGATTTAACTATTGGTACAAAAGGCACAATTGTTCATTATGAGATAACTAGTATTGTTACACTTCCGTAACAGCAGATACTTACTGTTATTGCAATGGGTTGTCCAACTGCAACGTCTTTTGAACCCTCAGGTGCCAGTATCTTTGCAAGGTACCTGCGGTTAGTGTTTCGTTAAGCATTTAAGCAGTAATAGGTACCCCAACTTAAACACTGATAATGTGATAAAGAGTTGGTTGTAAACGGTCACCATATGGTGTAGAGATGACGAAATGGGTGGGTCAGCAGATTTTAGTAGTGGGTCAAAACTGGTAATTTTTGTGCCCTTCAAAATGGGTCAGGTTGTTGACCCAGTTTTTGTCAACCATTTAACTTTTTATGTAGATAATTAGCATGTTACATATGATTGCAAAAACAATATTTTGCATAAAGTAATTTAGAGGGTTGTAACTTATATGTTAAAAATACCCTGTGCGCGACTTTGATCCATTAGAGATACAACAACCAGAATTGACCCACTCATATGTAGATAGTTCAGCTGTCACCACTAACATGGTATAAACTACACCAAAGAGAAGATTAACAAAAAAATAAAAATAATAAGTTTAGCATTAGATCACTGAAAAGGAAATTTTACCCTTCTTCAAGACATTCAAACTCAAGGGTAGCTTTATCAGTCTCTATCTCGCATATAATATCACCAACTTCAATCTAATAAACGGAGCAAAAAAAAAAAAAAAAAGATTTAGACTTGTAACTTGAGTTCAAACCTCAATGCCAATGTAAACAAATTATATATACGATAAATATGCTATTTTGTCCCATCAACCAACTTTGGCCCCTCAACTTTGGCATTAACAAACTTTAGCCCCTCAACTTTAATAATGACATGTTTAACCCCTCAACTTCGGTAATGACATGTTTAGCCCCTTAACTAAAACTACTTTAGCCCCACAACTTTAATAATGACATGTTTAGGCCCTTAACTGAAACATCAAACAACTTTGCTAATTTTCATCTACGTTTCGAACCCGTTGACCCACTAGTTTCATTAAATAGGACTAACCTTGTCACCTTCCTTTTTCCTCCACCTGGCAATATTCCCTTGGTCCTGCAGATTTGATAAGAATACAATGTCGGATTTAGCAACAGAAATGAGATTGTTGACATCAACTGAACTCTAGATGTCTAATTGTCTAGTTTAGTTAACGTACCATAGTTGGTGATAATGCTGGCATTTCGATAAAGATATGTGGAGGAAGTTTAGATGCATCAAGTTGCTCTGAACCTGACTGTTGGACCGTGTCTTCAGTTTTTACATCAGCTTGGGTTGACTTTGTTTCTTTGACCTCTGACCCACCAAGAACACTTTCAGGGATATTTTGTATATCATCCAAGTCTTCGACCTAGTAAACAAGGACATATTGATTATATGAACAAATAATGTTCATGCAGTGATTAATACAGCATACATTAGCTTATAACCCTTAAAAATTAAAGACAGATATGTGTGTAATACCAGATGCAGGTAATATCTTTTTTCTGGAAATGAAAAAAATAATCAAAATTATAATACAAAAAAACCTTACCGTAACTGCAATAGGCTGTCCAACTGGCACATCCTTTGCACCGTCTGGAACCAATATCTTTGCCAAAAAACTGCATAGGGTGGCCCACGTGACATCATTTCATCAAACATAACAAAACCATAGGTTTTTTTCTGTATAAAATACCAACATATTTTTCTCATGTGTCCAGCTTTAGTCATTGTAACTTTTTTAATATATCTCACTCATTAAGATATGACTCTGTTTCGTTTTGATCATTTTGTATATACAAACCAGCTGTTAATAATACTAATTTTATTAATTAAAGTTTCAAACTAATGAAAAAAAACTGTAAAATTTAAACAAATATGTAACCTTATAAACGAACCAAACTGTACACGGAAACATCTTTTTACTGATGTACAAAAAAGAACAATGGCTACAACAGGGTAAATGAAGAGGCATATTGATATTTTAACTTTTTTAGAATAAGATGACCAAACTATACCATTAAGCTCATCTTATAATGATCTGGAGCACCATCAACATGTAACTATAGTACATAGCAATTCTATATTTTAGAGTATATCTAAATGAGTAAATTACAAGTTTTGTCCTTTATCTATATACCATTTTGCACGCGGTGTCCTTTGGCGCAAAACTTCACAAGTTATGTACTTAATGTTTCAAAATCTTGCACGGTATGTCCTTTGAGCCTAACCCAGTTAAATTTTTTTGGTTAAGTATTTAACAAAAAAATCTAACTGGGTTAGGGCTAAAGGACATAATGTGCAGGATTTTGAAACGTCAAGTACAAAAGTTGTCAACTTTTGCGCCAAAGGACACCGCCTGAAAAAGGGTGTTAACATAAAGGACAAAACTTGTAACGTACTCTATCTAAATTAAGGAATATAGAGTTACCCTTCTTCAAGACTTTCAAATTCAAGAGTAGCTTTATCTGTCTCGATTTCACATATGATATCACCCACTTCTATCTATTAGATCAACACAAACAAACAATCAAATACATATAATCAACCGTCATGCCAAATAATGGTTTTCTAAATTTCAATGCAATAACTTGTATTTGCAATGTGTAACCGGAATTTAAAACATATGAAGAAGTCTCTTATGACAGGGACAACTCTGAAATAACTGACCTTATCACCTTCTTTCTTCCTCCACTTTGCAATGTTTCCTTGAGTCTATATTAAAGCACAAAAGTATGCAGAATATGAAGGAAAATAAAATATATAAATAAATCAGATCCATGTGATATCTTTTATTCTTTTACCATTGTAGGTGACAGAGCTGGCATCCCAATAACAATATGTGCAGGAGGTTCTGCATATTAAAGCCCATTAAGATTAGCTAAACCAACTTTAAGAAACAATTGTCAACTGGCATTCAGTTTCCTTGAAGATAATAAAAAATAGAGTAAAATGCCATTTTCGTCCCTGAGGTTTGGCCAGTTTTGCGATTTTTGTCCAAAGGTTTGTTTTTCCGCATCTGGATCCAAAAGGTTTAGAATCTTGCCATTTTCATCCGGCTTGTTAACTCCATTCATTTTTCTCCATTAAGCCAGGGGTATTTCTGTTAACTTAAAGGGCAATTCGGTCTTTTCACTTTATGTAAAAAGATCGAATACCCCTAAAATATACCGAATTGCCCTTTAACCTAACAAAAAAGACTGAAATACCCCTGACTTAACGAAGAAAAATGGATGGAGTTAACGATCCGGATGAAAATGGCAAGATTTTAAACCTTTTGGATTCGGATGCAGAAAAACAAACCTTTGAACGAAAGTCGCAAAACTGGCCAAACCTTAGGGACGGAAATGGCATTTTATTCTAAAAAATAAATAAATAACCACAATTTGCAGCACGAAAAGTTCAATACATACCACCAATATTTTATAGATAAAAAGACAATAAGAAAGGTGAATCTGAACTAAAAAGATTCATACCTGCAGATGAGTAACATCTAATATCACTCGGCAACTGTAAGCAAATAACCATCGTCAAGAGATTGATATTGTGTCAAAGGAAAAATAAAATTTTAATTTTAATTACTAACCTTTAGTTTAGATTGGTTTCGGATACCACTGAATGGAGAAAAAAGTGTGGGCCTGAAAACCCCATTGTCAGAAAACTTTAAAGATGCAATGGATGACTGGCATAGTACAATAATAGTATGTTGAAAGAGGTAATGAGAGCAAGTAAGGCTATACCTAAACAAAGCGCCACCATCTTCAACAATAGAACTCTGCAATTTGGAATTGCTGCACAAAATTGCCTCTATAAGTAACATAACCAGAGGTTCATTGCCCACATATGAGTAATACCATCAACAATATCAATGATTTATTCATGTAATTTTATTTTATATTCAACTAATGTAATGTCCATAACCTAAGATAGAAAGACTACATGAAACACTATACAAAGTAACACTTTAGAAATTACACAAGCAGCAATACCAAACAACAGAGCAGACGCGACGGAAATAACTCCTTTATGAAACTAATTAACAAAATTCGTACAAGCATACGGAAGTATAGAAGTATAAAACACATTGAGCAAATTCAGACCCTATGTTCAAATCCAATTCCACTGGTCTGCTATTATTCTTTACTTCATCAGTCTAAAATGAATTTGAACAATTTCGCCTATACAACAACCCTACCCTAGATAACAAGATTGTTACTAAACATACAACTCGGATGCTAGTTCAGCATCATTCGAATCCTAACTCACATAATCAACAACTTAATCGCTAAAAACAACTAACAAAACAGATACGAACTCATAAATTATTGATAAAAACTCCAGAAAAAACTAGCACGTGTGCGCAAATCAAACCTAACGGATCGAATAATAAAACTGATAAACAGAACTTGCACAAGCATATAGATGCATAAAACACATTGAACAAATCCAATTCCACTAGTCTACTATTAACTCTTCCCTTCATCACTCTCAAACGAAATAAAACAAGTTCACCTACACAACAACCCTAGATAACTAGATTCTCACTAAACATACAACACGGATGCTAATTCAGCCTCATTTAACCCTAACGCACATTATCAACATCACGCCCCGCTTGCGGTATGCGCATATAATGTATATATGTGTGGACGCTCGGGGGGCATTGGGGCAAAAGTGAAAGTGCACTAATTTTAACGTTATTTTACTAATTTCGTGAAAATGATGTTAAAAGAGGGGCATGGTTAATCATGCATCATGTGGTGGCGTTGATAGCCGAAAGACAAGGGAGTACATGCACTAATTGGCCTTTGTCTTAATTGCCGAAGCTTGATGCAAAACTACCATCGAGCCGGGGTCTCATTGGAAGCAGCCTCTCTATTCCTACAGGGTAGAGGTAAGGCTGTCTACATCTTACCCACCTCAGACCCTACCTTAGCTTTGCTATTGGTGGGATTTATTGAGTATGATGATGATGATGCACATTATCAACATCATAAATAATCACTAAAATCAACTAACAAAACAGATTCGAATTCACAAATTATTCATAGATTTAAAACGGATGCTAGTTCAACCTCATTCGAATCCTAACTCTCATTATCAACAACCTTATCGCTAACAAAAAATAACAAAACAGATTCGAACTCACAAATTATTTATAAATTTAAAGCGGGTGCTGCTAGTTCAACCTCATTCGGATCCTAACTCACGTTATCAACAACTTAATCGATATAATCAAGTAACAAAACAGATTGAATTCATAAATTAACAAAAGTAACGGATCGAATATTGAAAAAAAAATATAATATAGGATTATCACCGTGAAATGGATCTGGAGGAGGAAGAAAGGAGGCGAGCCCTAAGTAGTGACGGAGCTCGCGAAATGACCGGATGATGACGGAGACGTGAAAGAGCCATCGATCATTCACCGCTGATTCGTCGTCGTCGGCTTCTGCTGCAGTCTTTCAACAACCAAAAGGGGTTTTGATTCCTCAACGTTGAGTTTTGTGAGTGGGTGGTTCGATCATCGGGAATCAATTGTAGACTTTTTTTTTTTATTTTTATATGATTTAGGGGGTGTTTGGGTTACTTAATTTGGAGCAACTTATTTTTATATTGAGTGTACGTTTTATAAAAGAAGAAAACTTGATAACATAAAAAAAACGGACGTGTCACCCAGAGAGGCTGTCTAACAACCTTTTTTTATGTCATTACTGCATCATAAAACTTAATTTAAAATACATTAAAAAATTCAAACATCTGCTATCAAACCACTGCCATATTCAAAATTCAATCTATGTTATAATTCAAACATCTGCCATCAAAACCACTTCACATATTTAAAATTCTGGCTCTAGATTCAAAATTCAAACCGTATACATATATAACATTCATGATTCTGGCTTCACATTCAAATTTCAATCCCTCTCTCATATCTAGAGCACCTCCACATCCAATCTTCAAACCGTATACTTTCAAAACTCGCATATTCTTCTGACCTTCGATTCAATCGGTTAACATGTTTTGGTGTATGAATAATTGAATCGACTTATTTAGGGTTAGGTATACTTTCTATCAAGTGTCGGTGAAGTGGGTTTTGAAGCTGATTGAAAGAAGGATAATGGAAACCCTAAGGCAACTTCTATACAACCATCTTGACTCGATTTGAAACCCTATTTTCATCTTGATCCTCAGTCGATCTACTTCTACATCATCATTTGCTGTCGATCCACTATGGATGAAGAGTATGACGTCATGGTTCTCGGAACTGGCCTCAAGGTTTGTATTCATTTGTTTAAATGTTAATCTTTTGGCGGTTTCAGCTTTTCAGGTTAGGTGAATTACAATCACTTTGTGTATTAGAAGGTTCTGAAACCGTCAAAGAGGTAAGCCGTTGCGACTATGTTGTGTAGCTTCTATTTTTGTATATTTTTTCGGATTGATTAGTTTAGAACTATGTTGTGTAGCTTCTCAGTTGTTGTTGAGGCGATTAAAGTGAACGAAATGGATGATTGTTCAGCTACGAAGGCTCAAGGCTCAGCTATGAGGACCAGAGGCGATTGATTTATGGTTCTATACATTATTCCAGAAGTACCCCAGAGGTTGATGAAGTTAATTTGTTAAAGATTTCATTTTTCTTGAATTTTTCTTCAGTTTTAAGTGAAATGTGGGTCTTTGTGAGGTTTAATTGATGGTTTTTTTCTTTTTGTAGATGTGGGGAGATTTGATTATGAAGGCTAAAGAAGGAGGGCTTGATGTGATTGAAACTTATGTATTTTGGAATGTGCATGAGCCTTCTCCTCGCAATGTATGTTGTTTTTTCTTTAAAGTTTCAATTTTTAGGGGTTTATGGGTGGTTTTAAGTGCTAATTTTACTGTAATTTTGTTCAAATTCTATATTTTTTTTTTTGAAAATTTTAGTGTTAGTTTAGTAGATCTGTATTTTCTTTTTATGGTTATTTTTTTTTCTATTTTTAGGTAATAATTTTATAGAAGTTCCTTGATTTTATAAAGATTCATGCTTTAACTACTAATTTTAAGATTTAAACATTTTGCTTGTGAAATTCAATATAATTTTGAAAGGAGGTATGATTTGGTGAGATTCTTGAAGACGGTGCAAAAAGCAGGGCTTTATGCTCATCTCCGTATTGGATCTTATGTTTGTGATGAATGGAATTTTAGGTAATTTTTTTACAAATATTTTTCAAATGTTAATGTCTCGGATCTGGATTTTTCTTTTAGTTTTTAGCCTTTAGGTTTTGACAATTAACAATTAATATTATGTAAAATTACTAAAAATTTATTTGTGTTAATTCTTTCAGTGGATTCCCAGTTTGGCTAAAATTTGATCATGGAATTAGCTTTAAAAATGATAATGAGCCATTTAAGGTAAAAATTACCTAATCTCACTTTTTTAATACTATATTATGATAATAATTATATAAATTTTTTTAATTCATGTTCTTGCAGAGGGCTATAAAGGGTTTCACTGAAAAAATTGTGAACATGATGAAGAGTGAAAAACTGTTTGAGTCAGAATGAGGTCCAATAATCCTATCTCAGGTACAATATCGAGCAAGCATGTTGTAACGACTTGTAACTTGTGCAGTTGAAGGTGTACATTGGTTTGAGTTAATGAGAAATGTAATGTGGTTGGGTGTAGATTGAAAATGAGTATGGGTCTACTGGGAAAGCACTTGGAGGTGATGGATATAACTAGCAAGAAGATGCTCCTGATCCTATTGTAAGCACTTCTCAGATTCATTTGTTTCTTTCACATGTTAAAGCTTCCATTTTTACCTTTGATGATGCCAAAAAGATGACTTTAAGGGTATCTTAGACATTTGATTAATCGTTATTTAATGCGACGACAACAGTCAGTGATTCTGGTTTTAATAGGATGGTTTTATTCATTAATTGATAGGATTAGAAAATTAATAATATTTGGTCAATAGTCAATACTCATTAGGAATCTTTGTTTCTTTGTCAGTTGCTTTTAATAATGTTTAGTAACATGGAATTAGTATATTTAAGTTAGTGACTGACTGACTGTCCTTAATGCATATGGGAAAGGGTTGCCTTTGGGCCAGTATAAGGGCCAGGCCTGGTGTGGTTTTTTTTGTTTTTTTTTCTTCATTATATTCTCAGGCCTTTTGATTGTTTTATTTTATTTTTAATATATATTTTCTTCTAATGGGTTATAAGCTAAAGGGATACGAGGGAGATGGGTCGTGTAATCATATGTTAACACAAATATCATTTGTAATGGACAAGCATGTTGTGTTGTTCATGCTGTGACTTTCAAATCGAGATTGACCAGATCAGTGATGGACAAGATGAGATGCCGGCGGATAAGGTAAGAATCTGTTACATTAAGTTGTATATTCTGATTACCCTTTTTTATTTTTACTTTAATTATTTATACCTAAATTATTTCTAATTTAATCTCTGTTTTTATAAATCTTTGTGGTGGAATGAAATGATTGTTTGTTAAACTTTGTATTAGAATGATGCTTTCTAATTGTTCGGTGAAATGCAATTTATGTGTTCCTAAAATTGTATTTTGTTTTTCAAAGGCATTACGTGATAAAGTCTCTGTTGATTCTGACCAAGAGACATAGAGAGGCATAGGGCGGAGGAACATGGTGGCGTTTAGGGTTCCATTGAAGTCTCTGTTGATTTCGACCAAGAGATGTCTCTGGTTACTCAATCTAGGGTTCCGACCAAGAGACGCTGGTCTGGGATGAGTTGCAAGAGATGCTAGAGATGTCTCTAGATGTTACAGCGGTTCATGATCTAAAATATATTTATTATTAATCTAATAGTTTTATACATTTTTTGCATGTTTGTGCTCTTTGAAGGTTCTGGGATGAGTTGCCAGACACGACAACTCGACCAATAGTTATGTCTTTAAAACAGACGAAGAACGGTATGCATTCACGATCATAGATTTTGGATACCATGAATCTTGATGTCGTATATGCTCACATATATTAGTACGTATTTGAATAATATTTAACTATGTTTGGTAAAAGTAGTAAAATACAAGTTCTAGACAACTATGCGTAGTAACGTCATAAATGTGATGTGAATTACTAATCAATGAATGAAATGTACATTCCTTAGCGCAAAAGTACCAAAAGAGTAGATTTATATGTGTCATATTTGTCCTGAATGTGAAGTCACTATTTTGGAATTACAAGTAACACACTACTTTTGATTAATTCAAAAATATATAATATGTAATTCTTCTTATATATTATGCAATTGATATTTGCAGAGCTGATAAATATGTCAGAACTTCATTGGAAAAAGTGTACAAGCCTCAGTTGTATACTTATATGTTGAGACAGATCTTGGAATACCACTTGACCAACTTGATTGAAATACCTCATTATCTTTTTATTCTTTATAAGTTTTCCAACATTTAGCTACTCTGGCATGATGGCGTGGATACAATAAAGGTGGCCCAGTAAGTCTTTTAGTTTATAATAGAAGATTATGTAAAGCTAATCATTGACAGGAACCTGGAAGTTGATGAGGACTTAAGGCAAAAGACATATAAGGGGTAAATCTGGGCAAAGGAAAATGAAAGTAGCAGATGGTGTCCCTGTTCTTGGTTCCTCTCACATCATGCACATTGGTAACTTCTTCACCTTATTTATTTACAATGATTGCAATCTAAAAATTGGTGTTTGTTTCAGTGGAAATCGGTTGGTCGAAATCAAGTAACAAGAGCGTCCATGAGGTGTACTAATAATTGTGAAGCCAAATCATTTTCCTTTGGTCTGTTGAGCGTATTCTTGGTCTGTTTGATACAGAAGTTGAAGCAGCCAGGTAAACTAATTTTTTTTACCTTCTAATGGATTTTATTTGTCATAAGTTTTAGTCTAAATGGTTTTTTCATTAAAAGTGTAACTATTTGTTTTATAAGGGCTTATGACAAAGCTGCTGTTACTAATGTTGATCCAAGTACTATATATGACAGGGACTTCACTTTGACTGGTAATGCATTATACATATATTTATTTTGAAAACAATATTCTTTTGTGTTTCTATCTGATGAATAATGTTTTTTTTTGTTTCACAGATCAAGTAATAACAATAACGATATTGTGTTGGGGGTAATGCATTTTGGAAGGCTTCATGGGTGTGGAGTGGATCAAACCCTCATTTACTGCCAATTGGAGAAGGGTTGCTGGAAAGGCTGAGAAGGATGGTTGGAGAAATGGTGCCCACGATGACAGCAATGGTAAAGTAGATAAATGCACATGCGAAGACCATGTTTTCCGAATCAAATTACCAGCTGGTAGGTCTGTGTAAGCTTAAGTTTAGCAGGTCATTTTTTCGTTTGTGTAATTCAAGTTTACTTATGTTTTTTATGTTGTGTTGTAATAGGCTTTACATGGTTAATGTTTGATGTTATTAAACCTTCACTGTCGTAACACGTGGCCCTTAAACATAGTATTTGTATAGTTTGTTTGTATACGTTACATCTTAATATGCTCATAAGAATCATTATGGTTTTGTCAATTGCTTATCTAGCATGGAGTGATTGTCTATTAATCAGAAGTTTGGATTTTGAAAACAATGGTTAAATGTCTGTTCACTTTTGGTCAATCAGATGTTTATTTTTCCTTTTGTAATCTATGTTTTTGAAACAGAGGTTAGGATTTCAAACAGTGGTATGAGAAACATATGTTTGAAACCTCTGTTTGGTTACAAACAGAGTCTTAAGAAACAGTGATTTGGCGAAACAGAGATTACCCTTTACAAACAATGGTTAACTTTAGTCAAACAGAGTTTTAGATACCTCAAATAAATGATACACACTTTTGAAACCTAAAATCTGTTTATTAATCAGAGGTTTGGTTTTTGAAAATAAAGGTTAAATCTCTGTTCACTTTTGGTCAATCAGATATTTGCTTTTCCTTTTGTAATCTCTGTTTTTGAAACAGAGGTTAGGATTTCAAACAGTGGTATGAGAAACATATGTTTGAAACCTCTGTTTGGTTATAAACAGAGTCTTAAGAAACAGTCATTTGGCGAAACAAATATTACCCTTTACAAACAGTGGTTGACTTTAGTCAAACAGAGTTTTAGATACCTCAAACAAATGATACACACTTTTGAAACCTAAAAACTGTTTATTAATCAGAGGTTTGGTTTTTGAAAATAAAGGTTAAATGTCTGTTCACTTTTGGTCAACCAGATGTTTGTTTTTCCTTTTGTAATCTTTGTTTTTGAAATAGAGGTTAGGATTTCAAACAGTGGTATGAGAAACATATGTTTGAAACCTCTGTTTGGTTATAAACAGAGTCTTAAGAAACAATGATTTGGCGAAACAGAGATTACCCTTTACAAACAGTGGTTGATTTTAGTCAAACAGAGTTTTAGATAGCTCAAACAAATAAGCAGGTTCTTAAAAAGGAATTCCCAAAAGGCGTTGATATCGTTTATGAATATGTTGGTGGTGATATGTTTGATATTTGCATGGTTTTCTAAAAGCTACCCGTGTTTGCACACGGGTCTTACAGCTAGTAAAAGTTAATAAGTTGTTTTTAAGTGTTTGGGTTAGCTTATTTTGGAGAGTTTTGTGTGTTGAGAAGTCATTTTTGAGAAGTCAGAATTTCTAACTTCTCACTTATGACTTATATAAGCTAATAAGTCATTTTTGAGAAGGAATCCCAAACACCCACTTATTATAAAGTAAATAGTCATGGTACCTAAGGTTAGTCCTTTGGTCACTTTAGTTCAAACCTCAAACCTTTTGAATTTGTGTCTCTTGGTTTCAATTTTGTTGTCATTTCATCCAAAAGCAAAATCTGGTTAGGTTTTTCGGTTAACAACTAGTTTTTTTCCTCCCTTTTAATGAAGAGCAAAATGGTCTTTTAACATCTTTTTACCCAATAATTTAAAAATTATTTTAACAAATAGAACAAAAATAAACTTAAAAATGATATAATATAATATTTGTATATATATATAAAGAAAATCCAGTCTCTCACTTTAGCTCTATCTCTATCTCGATACCTCTCTCTACAGCCTCCAACAACCACCTCCAGGCACCACCAACAACCATCTCCAGCCACCACCATCCATCACTCCAAAAATCGCCACCACCCTCAACCACCTCTAGCCACAACCTACCAACACCGAAACTAGCTGAGATCTCACCTCCACCCACCACCCTCCGACACCGGAACTGCCATCACCCACTGTCAAAAACCCAACACCGCTGCCCTCAAAAACATACCACCATTCTCGCCATCTCTTTATTTTTCTCAGTAACCCAATTTATCTAAGGTCACGACAGTTAGAAGATTATAGTTAGGGGTTAGTGGGATGGGTGAATGGGGGCGTATGAGACTTGTTGGCGTCGATTTTCGATCTGGGATGGGTGTTTGAGTTGACATGATTGGTTGATTTATAGGCCTTTTTGGTGCAAGATCATAACTTTTTGAGTTAGGGTTTTGTGGGTTTGGGGGAAATTAGATTTGTGATGAACCCTTTCGGGGAGATAGTGAATTGAAATCAAAACTGAGGTTTTGCAGGGTTTGTTTCTTGTAAGGTTTTCCAATTTGGGGTTTTTCAGTTCGAGTGGTGGATGTAACTAAGTGGTAGCGCCACAAGGTGGTGGTCGAGTGGTGGCGGTAACCGGGTAGTGGTGGTTTGTAAGTTAGAGAGAGTGTGTGTAGGTTAGAGAGTGGTGATGATGGTCTACTCTCATTGCCATTCTATTTTCTTAGCAAGAACAAGTTCCTTCTTCCGAGTTATTCAAATAAGTCTACTCTCATTGCCATTCTCATAGGAGCAAAGTATAAAGTAAAATATGACATTCCATTTTCCATACACATACAAAAAGTACATTAAAAAATTCTAGCTTTTTATACATACATAAACTCTATCTTTAATTCAAGACTAATAGATAATTATTCAAGAAATATTACATGCATATACCCCGTTTTTGGAACTATTATTCTATTTGTATTTGTAGTTTATATATATGTAAATGCAACAAATTATATAAATGTAAATGCAACACATGTACCAACCACCATCATCATCATACTCAGTAAATCCCACCAATAGCAAAGCTAAGATAGGGTCTGAAGAAGGTAAGATGTAGACAACCTTACCTCTACCCCGTAGGAATAGAGAGACTGCTTCCAGTGAGACCCCTGGCTCGATGGTAGTTTTGTATCAAGCCTTGGACATAAGGCACAAAACACTCAGCAATTAAGACAAAGGTCAATGCATGTACTCCCTTGTCTTTCGGCTATCAACGCCACCACATGATGCATGATCAACCATCCCCCTCTTTTAACATTATTTTCACGAAATTAGTAAAACAAAGTTAGAATTAGTGCATAAATACATTAACAATACACACTAAATTACTCTTGAGATTGAAAAAAATATAAAACGGTTGGTCTACTTGGTGCTCGCCTACCCAAGTAAAGCTATTAGATTTAACCACTATTCATGCCCTTTGAAAACATATGTTATAAGAATAAAATTACTGCATAAATACATTAACAATACACACACCGAATTACTTTTGAGATTGAAAAAAATATAAAACGGTTGGTCCACTTGGTGCTGGCCTACCCAAGTAAAGCTATTAGATTGAACCACTATTCATGATGTCACACCCCAACCGATGGCGGAAACATCGAGGCATGGCACTGAGCAAAATAGATTGTCCAGAAGTTTCCATAACAATTATCATTACCAATCAATTTAAAGTAACATGTCCCATACCATGTCTCAAAAGGTAAACAAATTATTACATACAAAATTCTAGGCAAATAGTTCTGTTCCGACAACTCAGATTTTCTAAATAGAGCAATTGTTTATCTGCTTCTAGAGACTCTTGATTTAATTTGTACAGACAACTATTTGTTGGCCTCTAGAGCCTTATTCTAGCCTTGATTTCCTAGCAGATGTGCATCCTAAGCACCTATCACATACGTTAAAATAAAGTCAATACATATAATGTAAAGGTGAGCATACAAGTTTGATAATAGCATATAAAGTTCGAAATTCGTTTATGCATAACCAGCACATACACATAGTGAAATGAAGCACGTTAGTTATCGACATAGATCCATCGATACCAATGACTGCGGGTTGACTGCCTGAGGCAGTTCGCAATACATGATTACCACCGTAATCCATGCAAGTAATTGTCCTTAACAACCCCTGCGAACAGGTGCTGAGTCCAAACTATAGTACTATCGTTGCTAAGGCAGGTAGACAACATTCCATGTGTAAACATAACAAACAAGCATTCATAAGCCACGTATAACATGCATTAACGGTTAGCGTTCAAATAGTATTGAGTAGTGTGTTTGTTGTGATTGAATTTTCGTAACGTATGTAACACCCAAAAGTGCGTAAAGCAAAAAGGGATCGAGTATACTCACAGTGATGGATGGATTGAAGGGAGCGCTAGAGAGTAGGGTTAGCCTGAACAGATTGATAGCATAACGATAAGTGACGCGTAAATCGATGCAAGGTGTAAGTGGCTCGGACAGCAGTTTGGTCGGATGGTAATCCGATCGAACGGTCCGGTCGTGCGGATGACAATCCGTTCGGATGGTCATCCGGTCGGATGATAGTCTGGTCGGATGACTATTCGAGTGGATTGTTTCTTTCTTTGAGAAGGATGTGTTTGTGTATGATGGCTTGACCTTTGAAGTTTTCATTCTAGCATTTTGAAAACATTGAAGTATCTCTACCTTTCAAGTCGGTCGATCGGACGGTCAGTCGTGCGGATGACAATCCGTTCGGATGGTCATCCGGTCGGACGGTTGTTCGGTCAGACGGCGACTCGAGTGGCGAGGTTACTTAGTGAGAACAAATCCACAGTAGGTTGTCACTCGATCGGACAGCAGTCCGGTCGGGTGACATCCTTAGTGCATTGAACATGTTGAAAATTGTTCGAGTGTTAAAGTCTAAGTATCTCATGATCCGAAGAGTAATTCGGTCGGATGGTAGTCCGATCGGATAGCAATTCGTTCAATACTCAAACTTCAGATAAAGTTGGTCAAGTGTGGGACCCAAGGTGCAGTCGCTCGGACAGCCGGTCGCTCGGATGGCTTATCCGTTCGGACAGTAGTCTGGTCGGATAGCACTCCATCTCGGTTGTTCCGTTCGTCTTTCACTTGGTCGTTTTGATTGTTTGTCGTTTTATCGAGAAGTTTTGACAACGTGTTAACCAACAGAACTCCATCTTGACCCAAGTAACCCGATCAACCAGGAATCACCCTAGTTCGACCAGTTAACCGGTTCGAGACGGTTGTTCTTGGTTAACCCAAAATTGGTGGTCTCGTGAGTAGAATCCAGATCTTGAGCTAGCACACCACTGAGAATGAGTAGGAGACTAGATCAAGGCCCGATCCTATCGTTTTTGAGTGCATTGAGTGTAAAAGAGTTGAAAGGAAGTTAGAAACCATCTTTCAATCCTTTTTCACCATGAATACGTTTAGATCTATGGAAGATCTTTGTTTATTTGTGTGGAAATCGGTTGGATCCAAGTTGTTCTTGGTGGATTGAAGCCAAAACATGAAGTTCATAAGAACACCATGATGACGTCATCCTAGAACACCTCAAATCTAGTGATTTCACGGTTAAAAGTTAAGATTTAAAAGATAGAAAGGTGTAGGAGTGCGTGTAGATCAAGGAAGTACAAGATTTATGACAAGATCTTACCGGAATCGAGAGAAATCGAAGAAAAGGTGGGGAGCACGAGCTGTTCTGACGTCAGATGCCAAAAGTAGAAAGTTTGAGAGTGTCATGGGGTATTTATAGAGTTACCCAAAGAGGAAAAGGTGGGTCAGTCGGATGGCATCTCACCCGGATGACAATCCGGTTGGATGTCATCTCGGTCGAATGGCAACCTGACACTAGATCAAGTGGCAGCCCGGTCGGATGGCAATCCGGCCGGATGGCACTTGGTTCGGGTGTTCGGCGCGACGATTTTTGCTGTTTCGATTTCGATTGCGATCGATGAGAATGCGAGAGAGTTTCCTATTCAAATTACTTTTAATCCTAACCATTCATATCTCGCGCTATCTCTTCTCCACTAATTATCATAGTTCGATTTCGATTGAGTTCGATTGCGATTTGATTGCGTTTCGATTGATTCCCACACATACATAAATTAAACATGCACAAGTAACACATAAGGCACACACACACACACGTATAACAATAACCAAAATGCGTAATTCGAGTTGCGAGTGCGATTGTGATTTGATGTCGATTTGATTAGCATAGTTTGATTATCGTTTAGTTAACTTTATCGCATTGTTACTTCTTATAGTTCACAGTCGTAAGTTGATTGAATGGCGAATAACACACGTCGATTATTGTAATTATTGACGCTTACTCCACATAATACAACTAAAATAAACACATAAAGGAAATTCACTACTAGTCAAGTTGCGCGAAATCGGTCGTTGACTTGACCTTGACTTTGACTTTCGAAAACACGGGGTGTTACAACCTCCCCTAGTTGAGGGAATTTCGTCCCGAAATTAGGCCGAAGCCGTAACGAACAACTGCGGGTAGTTCGCCTTCATTTCGCTTTCGAGTTACCAAGTGAACTCTGCGCCTCGTTTGCCTTCCCATCGGACTTTCACAATAGGAAAGCGCGAGCGTCTGAGCTGCTTGGTTTGGCGATCCATGATTTCGACAGGCTTCTCCATGAAGTGTAGTGTCTCGTTTACTTGAAGGTCATCGAGGGGTACAATTAGATCATGCTCAGTCAGGCACTTTCGAAGGTTTGACACATGGAAAGTCGGGTGGACGTTACTGAGTTCCTCCGGTAGTTCGAGTCTGTAGGCGACTTTTCCAATCCTTTCCAGAATCTTAAAAGGTCCAACATATCGAGGCGCTAGTTTCCCTTTCTTGCCGAATCTGACCACACCCTTCCAAGGTGATACCTTTAGGAGTACGTAGTCGCCAACGTCAAATTCAAGGGGCTTGCGTCGTCTATCGGCGTAACTTTTCTGTCGACTTCGAGCTTTCAACAAGTTGTCTCGAATTTGGAGGACTTTGTCAGTCGTTTCTTGTAATAGCTCGGGACCGGTTAGTTGCGAGTGACCGATCTCGTGCCACACAATAGGCGATCGACATTTTCTTCCGTATAAGGCCTCGAATGGTGCCATTTGAATGCTGGAATGGTAACTGTTGTTATACGAGAATTCGACTAACGGCAGGTATTTATCCCAATTACCACCGAAGTCTATGACACACGAACGAAGCATGTCTTCAAGAGTACGAATCGTTCTTTCAGTCTGACCGTCGGTTTGAGGGGTGGAAAGCGGTACTTAGATTAAGCGATGTACCGAGAGCCGTTTGAAACGTTTCCCATAGTCGCGAGGTAAACCAAGCATCACGGTCAGAGATGATGTCACGAGGCGTCCCATGATTACAAATGATCTCGTCGGTGTAGATTCGGGCTAATTGTTCTACCTTGTAGTCTTCCCGTATTGGCAAGAAGTGAGCTGATTTGGTCAAACGGTCAACAACAACCCAAATGCTGTCGTGACCTGATGACGTGTGCGGAAGTTTTGTTATGAAGTCCATAGCTATACTCTCCCACTTCCACATAGGGATCGGCGGTTGTTCGAGTAAGCCAGAGGGTCTTTGATGTTCAGCCTTGACTCTTGCACAAGTTAGGCACTTTCCAACGTAGAGAGCAATATCCCTTTTCATGCCAGGCCACCAGTACTTGTAGCGAAGGTGATGCGTGCGAAGTGTTATATATATTAGGTGTATATTTTAAGCCCTTTTTAACACTTATTTTAGCCAAGTTTTAAATTTATAAAACACGATATTTCACTAACACTAAACACACATATGGGCAAGTGCACCCATCGTTGAGTGTAGTATAGCGTTGGTAAGATACCGAGGTCGTCCAAGGACACAAGAGCTTTTAGTACCGGTTTATCCTCAACGTCTAACCAAAACAAAAGTTTAGAAAAATGTTTTAAACTAAGAAAAATAAAACTAACTAAAATGCTGAAAAGAAAAATAAAAATAAAAACAGATAGACAAGATGAATCACTTGGTTCCGACTCGTATCTAGTATAACCTTTGATTATTTCCGCACTTTTGCACATAATTAAGAGATTATCTTAGTTATTGTAGTAGGCCCCTCTTTTGAAGGCGACGTTACCCTCACCCCAGTAGTTTGAGTCAGCAGGGATACAATCCTAAAAGGGTGGATTATTGGAAGATAATGAATTAAGTTATTAATGCAGTATTGTGGTAGGCCCCGCTTTTGGCGGTGACGTTACCCTCGGCTAAGTAGTCTGAGTCAGCAGGGATACAGTCCTAAATAGCCGGGTTATAGTATTAATAGTAGTTAACTTATGAGGGGATCAAAGAGTTTGGACCCCCGCCATCCAATACCGTGAAGTATTGAAGGAGGTCCTACTAAATTTGACCCAGGTCCATTGCAGGACCTCTAAACGCTGAACAATGGCAAGACCTTTACCAAACCGTTCCCTTAACCCCCTACCAGGTAGCCAACATACCTCCATATAGACCGTGGAGATATGAATGGTGAAAATCCTTTATTTTATATAGACAGTAAAATAATGCCAAGACACCACGGACAAACGATAAGGAAAGATCACCTTCAACATAAGTAACTAGTTATTAAAGTCATTAATACAAAACCAAATAAAAAGTGCAAAAGATTAGAAATAAAAAGTATTATACTAGACACTTTGTCTTCACCAAGTGATGTAAGAGACTTAGGCAAACATGGCCTTGATTGTCAAGAACTCTTACGATCAATCTTGGATCCCGAGACGACTCACACACTCTACGATGGACAATGGATGATGGTGGTGGATGATGGTGTTGTGATGGTGGTGGGTGGTGGATGAAGTGTGAGAGAGGTGGTGTGCCAAGGGATGGTTTGAGCTTGAGCCAAGCACTCCTATTTATAGCCTGTACAGAAGCCTGGACACGGCCCCGTGTCCGCTGGACACGGCCCCGTGTCCACCTTTTTCTCTTTCTTCATTAATACAGTTTGTCTTTATTAGCTCCACACGCCCCCGTGTCCGCTGGGCACGCCCCCGTGTCCGTCTGACACTCTCTCTCTTCATTAATTGTAATTCGCAATTACAATTAATGCGCCTGCTGTACTTTCGCCACGCCCCCGTGTCCGCTGGGCACGGCCCCGTGGTGGGCAATAGAAGCTTCTACAGGTTTGTCTTTTGTGCCAGGGCTGACCATTCTGGACACGGCCCCGTGCTGATCTGGGCACGCCCCGTGTCGGGCTGAACACGCCCCGTGTCGGGCTGGGCACGCCCCGTGTCGGGCTGGGCACAGCCCCATGCTCAGCTGGGCACAGCCCCATGCTCAGCTTTCTTCTTGTTTTTGCTTTGGGAGTTGTTGTCGAGGGGTCGGGCATGCCACGTTTCTTCCTTTTCTTTGTATTTATGTTGGTTTTGGCTGTATTTTTGTTCCTTTTGTTCGTTTAAGCTCATTTGACCCTGTAAATTCAAAAGGAAGACAAAAACACACTTTTTCCAACATTAGTACTAAAAAAGGGTTAGTTTTATGCCTTATTTGATGTAATTTATATGTTGCATTTTACACACATCAGAAGGTCCTGGTACATTTTGTCGGCACCGGGATGAATAGAATACCGGGATTTGTGGGCTTCGTCCATCAAAATTTGTCGCAAATCGTTCCGTTTGGGGATCCAAATTCGGTCCAGAAAGTGGAATATCCCATTTGACTTATTCACAAGCTGGGCTCCATCGTGGTAGATTCTTTCCTTCTTCAGAGTGCGTTCATTAAAACATGCATGCTGAGCTTCGCGGACGAGAGTTTCGAGGTCGTATTGGGCTTGGACGTTACGAGTGCTAAGCAGAGAGCTCCGTCTGCTGAGTGCGTCGGCAACAATATTTGCTTTGCCTGGGTGATAACGAATCTCACAGTCGTAATCGTTGAGAAGTTCTACCCATCGGCGTTGACGCATATTAAGTTCCTTCTGATTAAAGATATGTTGTAGGCTCCTATGATCGGTGAAGATCGTACACTTGCTACCATGTAGGTAGTGTCGCCAAATCTTTAACGCAAAAACAACTGCGCCTAGCTCGAGATCATGGGTTGTATAGTTCTTCTCGTGGATTTTGAGCTGACGAGATGCGTAAGCTATAACCTTGTCTCGCTGCATAAGGACACAACCGAGACCGAGGTTGGAAGCATCACAATAGACAATGAAATCGTCGTTTCCGTCGGGCAATGTGAGAACAGGAGCATTGCAAAGCTTGTGCTTGAGGGTTCGAAAGGCAGAGTCTTGTTTAGTTTCCCAAACAAAAGGCTTGTCTTTATGCGTGAGAGCGGTAAGCGGTACTGCGATCTTTGAGAATCCTTCGATAAACCGTCGATAATAGCCCGCTAGTCCGAGAAAAGAACGGACTTCAGACGGGTTCTTAGGTGTAATCCAACTCTTAACGGCTTCAATCTTCGTGGGGTCGACGTGAATACCTTGACTATTAACAATGTGACCCATAAACTGAACTTCCTCCAACCAGAATTCACACTTGGAGAACTTGGCATAGAGTTGGTTCCCCTGGAGTAGCTAGAGTACCAAACGTAGATGCTGCGCGTGTTCGGCTTTCGATTTGGAATAGATCAAGACATCGTCGATGAATACGATGACGAAACGGTCGAGATATGGTTTACACACGCGATTCATCAGATCCATGAAAACCGCGGGTGCGTTGGTTAAACCAAAGGGCATAACAACGAATTCGTAATGGCCGTATCGAGTGCGAAATGCGGTTTTGGGTATATCCTCCTCTTGAATGCGTAGTTGGTGATAGCCTGAGCGTAAATCGATCTTTGAGAAACACGTAGCACCTTGTAGCTGATCAAACAAATCATCAATGCGGGGTAGGGGATAGCGGTTCTTGATAGTTAACTTATTCAATTCCCGATAGTCGATGCACATCCGGAATGACCCATCCTTCTTTTTGACGAAAAGGACTGGCGCGCCCCAAGGAGAGGTGCTCGGGTGAATGAAGCCTTTCTCAAGTAATTCCTGGAGTTGGTTTAAGAGTTCACGCATTTCGGACGGTGCGAGTCGGTAAGGAGCTTTGGCAATAGGGTTGGCTTCAGGAATGAGGTCGATACGAAAGTCGATATCACGACTTGGCGGAAGTCCGGGAAGATCCTCCGAAAAAACGTTAGGAAATTCTTGAACCACTGGGTCATCGTTTACACCAGGTCTTCCTTTCTTTTCTTTCTCTGCTACTACAATGTTAGCCAAGAAAGCTCTGTATTCCTTGCGGAGATACTTGCTAGCTTGGACACATGACATGAGCTTGAGACCTTTCGAAGCAGTTTCACCATAATCACACAATACATCAACATTCGCGAGCGAAAATCGAATCATCTTATCGAAGAACACAACTTCAGCATGGTTTTCGCGAAGAAAGTCCATGCCTACTATGACATCAAAACTTACGAGTTGCATCGGAATAAGGTCGAATGGGAAGATGTGATTATTGAGCTCAAGAGTACAATCACGGAGAACAGAGTTAACGACGACAGTTCTTCCGGTAGCGACTTCAACATCGAACGTCGAGGAGAGTTGGGAGCGCTTACGATTAAGGAGCTTCTCGAATTCGAACGACACAAAGCAATTATCGGCTCCAGTATCAAATAACCACGAAGCATAAATACCATTCACAAGGAACGTACCATTGACCACGTTGTTGTCGGCTTGGGCTTGGCGCACGTTGATGTTGTAAGTTCGTGCACGTGCTGCTTGTTGCTGTTGCTGCTGGTGTTGCTGTTGCTGCTGCTGGGGCTCTTGTTTCACAACCCTGTTTGGGCACATGTTGGCGAAATGGTTAGGATCGGAACATGCGAAGCAGGCTCTGGCGTTGACCGCGGGTGCCGGAGGAGCTTGTTGACCCTGAGGGGCGGTGAGTAGAGCTTGATGAGCAAGAGCTTGTCGAGCACGGCAGTTGGTAGTGAAATGGCCGTACATATTGCAATGAGCACAAAAACGGCAAGCGATGGTAGTCGGGTGGTGGTAGGTACAAGTAGGGCAAAGCGGGTGTGGCCCAGTGTATGCACGCTTAGCAGGCGGTGCATTTGCCACATGCGCCACTACTTGACGCTGTTGGGCTGGTACAGCTTGTATCGGTGCAGCAGTGATCGCACAGTTCTTGTTGCTGGAGCTGTTCTTTCGCTTGTTCTTCCTCTTGTTGCTCGATGCGGTGGTGGTTTCAGCAGTTGGTGCGGCGGTGGTAGCTTAATGCAGGTGCTTTGAAGTTTTATCCCAGACACCAGCCTTGACCCGCTTGTCGTTGATTTCAGCGGCCAGTAGGTAAGTCTCTTCGATCGTCTTAGTCTTAGCCGCTTGCACGAAATCTGCAACACAGTCAGGCAGGGCTCGGATATACTTCTTGATTGCCATGTCTGGAGTCTTGACTTGGTCAGGGCAGATGATGCTGAGCTGTTTGAAGCGAGCAGTGAGAGCAGCATTTTCACCTTCCTTCTGCTTTATCTGCCAGAATTCATCTTCTAACTTTTGGCGCTCATGAGGAGGGCATAATTATTCCAGCATGACCTCCTTGAGTTCGTCCCACGACAGACCGTAGGCTGCATCGTTCCCTCGTTTGTTTCTCTCAGCCGTCCACCAGTCTAGTGCGCGGGACTGGAAAACGCCGGAAGCATTTAGAGTGCGGAGATCGTCTGGGCAACCGCTCTGTCGTAGAGTGACCTCAATGGAATCAAACCATTGGAACAACGCTGTAGGGCCTTCCTCGCCAGTGAATTCCTTCGGCCCACAAGACTTGAACTGCTTGAAATTGAAGGCAACTTTGGGGGTAGCTTTAGGAGTTTCGGTTCTCGACTCCTCAGATGATTTGCTGACGTTCTCGTAGACATCACTCAGAGATTTTGCTACTTGTTTAGCGATGATAGCAGCAAGACGTTTGTCTCTCTTTTCCTAACGAGAAAGTGGTGTGTGACGGGATGATGGTCCAGTTGACATTGTCTGCAACAGACATCGTCATAGGTCTCAGACGCATCATAATCGAATCTCACCTCACACGTTTAATACTTACTAAAGCCTAAGAACACGTTGTAACATGTATCACATAAACACATAGACACATAATCACAGATTCACATAAACACAGAAGCACATAAACACATAAGCACGTAGAGCACAGAAGCACACACGCATTTAGTCACCCGAGGTAGTCAGAATACAGAAACCTATCATTCAAAGTCTGCGATTGTTCGAATATAGCGATTGCGTTTCAGTATATCGAGTAGTGTAGTATAAGCGTATATCATAGCATAAGGTCGTCCATAGTTTAGCGATTTGTCAGCGTTTTGAGATAGAAATACAGTGCGAGTCGTGTGTGTCGATCGAAGTGAAAGCAAAAATCGAGTAAATCTCCAAAATTTAAACATATAAGCAGGCAATTTCACATACAAGCACATAAAATCAACGAATCATCAGAGTCAGCAGTTGCGGGCTCAGAATCGAAACACATGAAAATCGAGAAATAGATCGTTTGCGGCTAGTATACTTCGACTATCCAAAGTGGTTCAACTATTCACAAGGACTTGTTGTGCACATTTGACCTTCAGGGCAGTGCCTTTGCCTCGATTCTTGGGCATTTGGCACGCATCCCGTTAGTCATATCGTGACTTCAGGTCGTTGGAGTCCGTCCAGACTTTGGTGAGAGTTTGAAAAAAAAATCAGAATAAGTCGTCAAGGTTAGGGTTTCACCCCTGGCTTAACAACTTTGTCCCTGTTTTGATAAAATAGAGGAGATTATTCATCAAAATACGGATTTCACTCCTGATTTGGCATAATTCTCCCCGTTTGTAAATAAAATGCGGGTTGATCAAGCAGATTTTACTCAAGGGTTTGCGGTTTTCACACCTAATCCTAACTTAATCGCTTATTCATAATTGATAATTCGAGTGCAGTGATAGTGTAGCGTGTGCGAGAATAGCGAGAAATAGTAGTAGGCTCATGCATAATCTCTAACGGATATGCACAAGTTGGTCTGTTGGTTCCTAACTATAGACTAGGTCTCTAAGACATCGACCCAGACTAGGTCGAATCTTGCCTAATTCCCTATAGTTATGGCTCTGATACCAATCTGTCACACCCCAACCGATGGCGGAAACATCGGGGCATGGCACTGAGTGAAACAGATTGTCCAGAAGTTTCCATAACAATTATCATTACCAATCAATTTAAAGTAACATGTCCCATACCATGTCTCAAAAGGTAAACAAATTATTACAGATAAAATTCTAGGCAAATAGTTCTGTTCCGACAACTCAGATTTTCTAAAGAGAGCAATTGTTTATCTGCTTCTAGAGACTCTTGATTTAATTTGTACATACAACTATTTGTTGGCCTCTAGAGCCTTATTCTAGCCTCGATTTCCTAGCAGATGTGCATCCTAAGCACCTGTCACATACGTTAAAATAAAGTCAACACATATAATGTAAAGGTGAGCATACAAGTTTGATAATAACATATAGAGTTCGAAATTCGTTTACGCATAACCAGCACCTACACATAGTGAAATGAAGCACGTTAGTTATCGACATAGATCCATCGATACCAATGACTGCGGGTTGACTTCCTGAGGCAGTTCGCAATACATGATTACCACCGTAATCCATGCAAGTAATTGTCCTTAACAACCCCCTGCGAACAGGTGCTGAGTCCAAACTATAGTACTATCGTTGCTAAGGTAGGTAGATAGCATTCCATGTGTAAACATAACAAACAAGCATTCATAAGCCACGTATAACATGCATTAACGGTTAGCGTTCAAATATTATTGAGTAGTGTGTTTGTTGTGATTGAATATTCGTAACGTATGTAACACCCAAATGTGCGTAAAGCAAAAAGGGATCAAGTATACTCACAGCGATGGATGGATTGAAGGGAGCGCTAGAGAGTAGGGTTAGCCTGAACAGATTTATAGCATAACAATAAGTGACGCGTAAATCGATGCAAGGTGAAAGTGGCTCGGACAGCAGTTTGGTCGGATGGTAATCCGATCAAACTGTCCGGTCGTGCGGATGACAATCCGTTCGGATGGTCATCCGGTCGGATGACTATTCGAGTGGATTGTTTCTTTCTTTGCGAAGGATGTGTTTGTGTATGATGGCTTGACCTTTGAAGTTTTCGTTGTAGCATTTTGAAAACATTGAAGTATCTCTACCTTTCAAGTCGGTCGATCGGACAGTCAGTCGTGCGGATGACAATCCGTTCAGATGGTCATCCGGTCGGACGGTTGTCTGGTCGGACGGCGACTCGAGTGGCGAGGTTACTTAGTGAGAACAAATCCACAGCAGGTTGTCACTCGATCGGACAGCAGTCCGGTCTGGAGACATCCTTAGTGCATTGAACATGTTGAAAATTGTTCGAGTGTTAAAGTCCAAGTATCTCATGATCCGAAGAGTAATTCGGTCGGTTGGTAGTCCGATCGGATAGCAATTCGTTCAATACTCAAACTTCAGATAAAGTTGGTCGAGTGTGGGACCCAAGGTGTAGTCGCTCGGACAACCGATCGCTCGGATGGCTTATCCGTTCGGACAGTAGTCCAGTCGGATAGCACTCCGTCTCGGTTGTTCCGTTCGTCTTTCACTTGGTCGTTTTGATTGTTTGTCGTTTTATCGAGACGTTTTGACAACGTGTTAACCAACAGAACTCCATCTTGACCCAAGTAACCCGATCGACCAGGAATCACCCTAGTTCGACCAGTTAACCGGTTCGAGACGGTTGTTCTTGGTCAACCCGAAATCAGTGGTCTCGTGAGTAGAATCCAGATCTTGAGCTAGCACACCACTGAGAATGAGTAGGAGACTAGATCAAGGCCCGATCCTATCGGTTTTGAGTGCATTGAGTGTAAAAGAGTTGAAAGGAAGTTAGAAACCATCTTTCAATCCTTTTTCACCATGAATACGTTTAGATCTATGGAAGATCTTTGTTTATTTGTGTGGAAATCGGTTGGATCCAAGTTGTTCTTGGTGGATTGAAGCCAAAACATGAAGTTCATAAGAACACCATGATGACGTCATCCTAGAACGCCTCAAATCTAGTGATTTCACGGTTAAAAGTTAAGATTTAAAAGATAGAAAGGTGTATGAGTGCGCATAGATCAAGGAAGTACAAGATTTAGGACGAGATCTTACCGGAATCGAGAGAAATCAAAGAAAAGGTGGGGAGCACGAGCTGTTCGGACGTCAGATGCCAAAAGTAGAAAGTTTGAGAGTGTCATGGGGTATCTATAGAGTTACCCAAAGAGGAAAGGGTGGGTCGGTCATATGCATCTCGCCCGGATAATAATTCGGTCAGATGTCATCTCGGTCGGGTGGCAGCCTGACACTAGATCAAGTGGCAGCCCGGTCGGATGGCAATCCGGCCGGATGGCACTTGGTTCGGGTGTTCGGCGCGACGATTTTTGCTGTTTCGATTTCGATTGCGATCGATGCGAATGCGAGAGAGTTTCCTATTCAAATTATTTTTAATCCCAACCATTCATATCTCGCGCTATCTCTTCTCCACTAATTATCATAGTTCGATTTCGATTGAGTTCGATTGCGTTTCGATTGCGATTTGATTGCGTTTCAATTGATTCCCACACATACATAAATTAAACATGCACAAGTAACACATAAGGCACACACACACGTATAACAATAACCAAAATGCGTAATTCAAGTTGCGAGTGCGATTGTGATTTGATGTCGATTTGATTAGCATAGTTTGATTATCGTTTAGTTAACTTTATCGCATTGTTACTTCTTATAGTTCACAGTCGTAAGTTGATTGAATGGCGAATAACACACGTCGATTATTTTAATTATTGACGCTTACTCCACATAATACAACTAAAATAAACACATAAAGGAAATTCACTACTAGTCAAGTTGCGCGAAATCGGTTGTTGACTTGACCTTGACTTTGACTTTCGAAAACACGGGGTGTTACACATGCCCTTTGAAAACATATGTTATAAGAATAAAATTACTGCATAAATACATTAACAATACACACCGAATTACTTTTGAGATTGAAAAAAATATAAAACGGTTGGTCCACTTGGTGCTGGCTGATGTGTGCAAAATGCAACATATAAATTACATCAATTGTGGCATAAAACTAACCCTTTTTAGTACTAATGTTGGAAAAAGTGTGCTTTTGTCTTCCTTTTGTATTTTCAGGATTAAATGAGCTCAAATTAACAAAAGAAGCAAAAAGACATCAAAATCTAACATAAATACAAGAAAAGGAACAAGACGTGACTTGCCCGACCCCACGACAGCATCTTCCCAAGCAAAACAAGATAACAGAAGACTGAACATGCCCCGTGCTCAGCCAGCACGGGGGCGTGCCCAAGTGTCAGCAGAAAAGACAAAGTGGTAGAAGCTTCTATTGCCCACCACGGGGCCGTGCTCAGCGGACACGGGGCCGTGGTCAACTATAAGATTCGCACAATCCAGGCAAATCTTCATAGTACAAAGATTCTTTTGCACACGGGGTCGTGCTCAGCGGACACGGGGGCGTGGTCAACTAATAAGACAAAGCTGCATTAAATGAAGAAAGAGAAGGATGTGGACACGGGGCCGTGCCCGAGCTTCTGTTCATCCTATAAATAGGAGTGCTTGGCTCAAGCTCAAAGCATCCCTTGGCACACCACCTCTCTCACACTTCACCCACCACCCACCACCACCATAACACCATCATCCACCACCATCATCCATTGTCCATCGTAGAGTGTGTGAGTCGTCTCGGGTTCCAAGATTGATCGTAAGAGTTCTTGACAATCAAGGCCATGTTTGCCTAAGTCTCTTACATCACTTGGTGAAGACAAGTGTCTAGTGTAATACTTTTTATTTCTAATCTTTTCGCACTTTTTACTTGGTTTTGTATTAATGACTTTAATAACTAGTTTCTTATGTTGAAGGTGATTCTTCCTTATCGTTTGTCCGTGGTGTCTTGGCATTATTTTACTGTCTATATAAAATAAAAGATTTACACCATTCATATCTCCACGGTCTATATGGAGGTATGTTGGCTACCTGGTCGGGGGTTAAGGGAACGGTTTGGTAAGAGTCTTGCCATTGTTCAACGTTTAGAGGTCCTGCAATGGACCTGGGTCAAATTTAGTAGGACCTCCTTCAATACTTAACGGTATTGGATGGCGGGGGTCCAAACTCTTTGATCCCCTCATAAGTTAACTACTATTAATACTATAACCCGGCTATTTAGGACTGTATCCCTGCTGACTCAGACTACTTAGTCGAGGGTAACGTCACCTCCAAAAGAGGGGCCTACCATAATTTGCATTAATAACTTAATTAATTATCTTTCAATAATCCACCCTTTTAGGATTGTATCCTTGCTTACTCAAACTACTGGGGTGAGGGTAACGTCACCCTCAAAAGAGGGGCCTACTACAATAACTAAGATAATCTCTTAAATAAGTGCAAAAGTGCGGAAATAATCAAAGGTTACACTAGATACGAGTCGGAACCAAGTGATTCATCTTGTCTATCTGTTTTTCTTTTTATTTTTATTTTCAGCATTTTAGTTAGTTTTGATTTTTCTTAGTTTAAAACATTTTTCTAAACTTTTTGATTTGATTAGACGTTGAGGATAAACCGGTACTAAAAGCTCTTGTGTCCTTGGACGACCTCGGTATCTTGCCAACACTATACTACGCTCACGATGGGTGCACTTGCCCATATGTGTGTTTAGTGTTAGTAAAATATCGTGTTTTATAAATTTAAAACTTGGCTAAAAATAAGTGTTAAAGGGGCTTAAAATATACACCTAATATATATAACACTTCACACGCATCACTGGCCTACCCAAGTAAAGCTATTAGATTGAACCACTATTCATGCCCTTTGAAAACATATGTTATAAGAATAAAATTACTGCATAAATACATTAACAGTACACACCGAATTACTCTTGAGATTGAAAAAAATATAAAACGGTTGGTCCACTTGGTGCTGGCCTACCCAAGTAAAGCTATTTGATTGAACCACTATTCATGCCCTTTGAAAACATATGTTATAAGAATAAAATTACTGCAGAAATACATTAACAATACACACCGAATTACTCTTGAGATTGAAAAAAATATAAGACGATTGGTCCACTTGGTGCTGCCCTACCCAAGTAAATCTATTAGATTGAACCACTCTATTCATGCCCTTTGAAAACATATGTTATAAGAATTGCTTAATTTTACCCACATTCTAACCATTTTTTTCATGTAAGTGATGTTGTGATGATGCTTCGGATGTAAGTTTTCTTACTAAGATATTAAAGAGCCCCAATCCTGAGGGTCTTATACGTTTAATTTTCTCGTTGGCACATATCGTAAATTGAGAAAATTTCATTATTTTTGCAACGGAAACATACAAAACATAGTTTGTACATAACATAGATGTCTCAATAATGAAACTTCATTAAACAAGATGTCAATATCTAGAGCGAGGTTGCCTTCATTCCAGCCATCAATGCATTTCCAATCATCCCACATCAAGCCTAAGTCTAACCTAATGTTTTTTTTTTTGAAGGAGAACTTCATTAGAAACAAACGAACGCCCGAAGACCGGGCGAACGAGCACAACAACACTACATAATTACAAACTTACACCAACCTGACCAAGAACACTCCCTATATTTTGATCTAAACTTAAACCAAAGAAACCCGAGAGATCTGATGTCGCCAAAAACATCCTCCACATTCGGAGCCTTTCCGGAGAAAACGACCTCGTTCCTAGCTTTCCAAACCCGCCAACACAATATGAGAACCACACCGTGATAAGCCTCCTTCGTCTTCCCTGTTAACCTGCAGCCCAAATGAGCTTCCACAATATCACGAAAAGAGAAAGCTACCAAGGAAGGAGTCCTGCACCAACTGCTGATATTAGACCAAAGAGCCGTAACGAAACTGCATGCCGTGAAGAGATGGTCTACAGTCTCGTCAGCCGAAGAACACAATGGACAAGAAGAATCTTGGACCGGGATATTCCTTTTGCTTAGTTCAACTCTCGTCGAAAGCCTATCCAGTTCGGCTCTCCACGCAAACAAGTTGCACTTTAACGGTATCCAACTACTCCACTCCCACACAAATCTGGAAGAAAAATCGGAATTAGAATCCATCAGTCGTTTGATAGACTCGACACTAAACTCGCCATCCGTTTCTCCCAACCAAACCCACTTATCCCTCTTATCCGAAAGCGACATACCCGCAAGCGAACCACACAAACTGGCCCATTCCACTAATTCGACACTACTATTAAGAACTGACCTCCACTTCCAAGCCGCACTCGGATTAGTCACCGGCCTAACGATCCGCTCCTTAACCTTACAACTTTTATCCATCTCCAACCGGAAAAGGTTCGGGAAGCTAACCCTTAACGGCTCATTCCAAAGCCAGGGATCGAGCCAGAAGCGGATATCCGCTCCATCCCCCACATCGCCTTTGATGAAGCTGTCAAACCGGTCAGCCCCGACAAACGGTAAATCTGCCGTCTTCACTGTATTGCACCAGACTCCACCCAAGGATGCCTTGAACGGAAGGAAACCAAAGGAATTCCTATGGCTGTGTAAAGAAGAAATCACCTTCACCCAAAGACTACCTATTTCCACTTTGAATATCCAAGCCCATTTGAGCAGAAGAACTTTATTGATAGGGTTCAACTTTCTCAGACCAAGGCCACCCGCATTAACCGGCGATGCCACCCGTAGGGATGGCAATGGGTCGGGTTTGGGACGGGTTTAGTTAATCCCAAACCCAAACCCGGTTAGATAAGCTTGTCCCAAACCCGTCCCAAAACCCATCGGGTTTCTAGCGGGTAAATACCCATCGGGTATCGGGTATACCCGCGGGTTTCGGGTAAACCCATTAATTTAAAAAGATTACGCGTTGGGTATACTCATCTCAAAACCCATTGGGTATCTATCGGGTAACTGCTAACCGGTTACATTTTGTATTATCATTATAAAAATATATATCAAATAACTACAATATATACGGAATAAAATACTTATATGTGTAAAAAATGGATGTATCATATATATACATATTTAGTAATATAAAAGAAATTATATCGGGTATACAATCGGGTAAATGGGTACACTTTATCGGGTAATTGGGTCGGGTAAATGGGTATATGTCTAAATCCCAAACCCGTCCCAAACCTGCGAAAAAAATAAAAACTATTCCCAAACTCGTCCCAAACCCGATTAACCGACCCCATACCCGTCCCAAATGTTTCGGGTTTCGGGTTTACCCATCGGGTTCGGGTTTGATTGCCATCCCTAGCCACCCGGTCCCATCCGACCTAATGCATCTTATTCCCATTACCACTGCCTCCCCATAAGAACTTGCGGATAATGGACTCAAGCTCATTAATCACTCCCATAGGCGACTTATAAAGAGCAAAGAAATAACTTGGAAGGCATTCGAGCACCGACCTAATTAAAGTGACTCTCCCCCCAATAGAAGTGTAGCGGCCTTCCACAACGACAATCTAGCTTCAAACACCTCGATAACCGGTCTCCAATTAACTATTCGATTCATATTTGCACCGACCGTGATGCCAAGGTAATTAAACGGAAGACGAGACACCCTACACCTGACTCCATCCGCAGCGGTAGCCACCACTGAATCATCCATCCCTAAGCCAACTAAAGAAGATTTTTCGAGAAACATGGAAACCCCTCAAAATTCTGACAACGTTAGAGATATGTTCCTCAGTCCATTCACCTAACACAATTGCGTCATCGGCATAAAACAAATGTGAGACCACCGGGCCGTTATTCAGAAGTTGTATCCCTTTGAAAACACCCTCTTTTATCGCTCTATCAAAACTGCAAGAAAGAATTTCCATGACAATCAGGAACAAGAACGGGGATAGAGGATCACCCTGCCTCATCCCTTTTTGACATGGAAAATCAAAAGTGGGAGCACCGTTAACCAAAATCGCGGCCCTAGCCGAAGATAGAACCCCAAAAACCCATTTGTACCACAAATGAGGGAAGCCCATTTGGCGCATCGCCATATCCAAAAAGCCCCAATTGACGTTGTCGTAGGGTTTCTCAAAGGCCACCTTCAACATAAACGCTTTCTTCTTGCTTTTCTTTAGCCAGTTGGTAATCTCGTTCAAAATTAAAGGGCTATCTAAGATATACTTACCTTTCAAAAACGCAGATTGTGTTTCAGAAATCACGAAGCCAAGGACAATCTTTAACCGGTTCGCCAGCACTTTGGAGATGACTTTATTGATTGCCCCCACCAAACTGATCGGACGATATTCGTTGAGACTAATTGGGTCTTTGATTTTCGGGATCAAAGCGATAAACGAAGAAGCACACCCCCTGTTGATCACGCCGTTCTTATAAAATTCATTCAGCACTTGAACAAAGTCATACTCAAAAAGCTCCCAAAAGTGTTTAATAAACCTAAAGTTAAACCCATCCGGGCCAGGGGCTCTATCATCGCCGCAATCGGACACAACTTGTTTTAGCTCTCCCACAGTGAAAGGACGAATAAGATGTCACGGCCCCCGACCCCACCCTGGACAGAATCGGGAACCGCGAACAGCCGATTGGTACCGGTGGTTATTTTGAAAAGTATTGCAGCGGGGATGTTCATCAGGACCGTGAGGTAGGAAAAATATCAGAGTTTAGAAAACACCGGATTTTTATTTATTAAATAGATGGGATAAAACCCATGCTTTACAGAGGTAGTTTTAATATATGAAACCATGTTTTCTTAATTTAATTCAATTGATAAAATAAGCCAATTCTCTTAAGCCTTTCGGTGCCGCATCATCACTTTTATTCCCATCTACTGTAATTACCTGAAACACGTTTTAAAAAGATTTGGTCAGCAGGAAATACTGGTGAGTTCATTCATTTTTGTACAAAAACATATTTGTTATAATTCACAGCATTAAGAGTTTTTACATTTGCTTCTTTAAGATTGGCAAAGACTTAATCACTGCAATTACAACTTTGTTATAACTTACAGTATTAAGGGTGATTACATTGTTTCTATCAACCAATTACCCAACCGTATTTGTCACTCGACCTGTTTCTGTGACTATGGTCATATCACCCATTGGCTAACTCGTTGTCCAATGGTGACGGTTATCAAGTAATGTATACAAAACCCCACATACCGGCTGTAATTGAAGACTACAAAGACTTAATCCCTGTAATTATAACTTTGAAAACAAGTAGAGTTTTGGGAAAACAATTTGATAAAAAGAGAATGACTCACATTGCAAGTTTAAATGGGCAGCGTCTAGCCTACTGATTCTTAGCCTGGTTAACCTAATTCAAATAATAATGCACACGAAAACTAGGTCAGTAACTTAATACAACATTTATAATAACTCACGAGATAAAAACCCTCACGACGAATGACAAAGTGCAATACTTAAACATCCATCGAATTCACGACGAATGACAAAGTATAACCCGAGTTTGAGCAGCACTTAAACATCCATCGGATTGGTTTCAATCGATCGGACATTAAATCGTAGCAGTGATCGAGTTATTACCCTGTTATCGCTGCAGAATTTCGTGATTGTGTGTGTTTTTGAAGTAAACGGACGATATCTCAGTGTACGAATTGAATTTTAACGTCGAACCAACGCCAAAATGCAATTGCCAAACTCCTCTATTTATACTGGAAAAACGGCGCTGTCGCGTGTCACGAGAGGCTCTCGCGTGGCACGACGGGTCACTTCTAGGATAGGGTAGCCACGTCTGTTAGTAGCCTGTGTGAGTCGATCGTTCGACGAAATTCAATTTAGACAACAAACAGTGAGGATAATACCAATTAGGGAATACCCCCCCCCCCCTGAGTTTTACGGGCCCGGATCCTCATTCCAACTGTTCTAAAAATTTTAGGGGTCATGCAGTATCACTTGGGGGTCTCAATTAGGGTTTCCTATTGGACAAAATAAAATAAGAAATAATAATTATGGTGAGAGTTGTTACATCCTCCCCACCTTAATTAAAATCTCGTCCTCGAGATTTACTGGAATAAATGAGGATATTTCCGCTTCATTTCCGATTCTGGCTCTCAAGTGTATTCAGGTCCTCTCTTTGAATCCCACTTGAGTTTGACCAGCACTAGTCGTTTGTGCTTGAGAAATTTGACCTTTCTGTCTTCTATTTACAGTGGCTTCTCAACAAATTTTAACTTTTCATTTACCTCTACATCTTGAAGAGGTACTATCAGGGATTCGTTAGATAGGCATTTCTTGAGATTGGATACATGAAATACGTCATGTACCCCGGCTAGCTCTTCTGGTAGTTGTAGGCGATAGGCAACTGGTCCTATTCGCTGGATTATTGGGAATGGTCCTACATACCTTGGACTTAGCTTTCCCTTCTTTCCGAACCGCACTACTCATTTCCAAGGAGAAACTTTTAAGAGTACCTTGTCTCTACCTTGAAATTCTAGCGGCTTACGTCTATTGTCTGCATAACTTTTCTGCCGATCTCGAGCCGTTTTCAGTCTTTCCTTGATTTGAGTGATCTTGTCGGTAGTTTCTTGTATGATTCCGGGACCTGATAATTGGCTTTCTCCTATTTCTACCCAACAGACCGGAGTTCTGCACTTTCGTCCATACAGTGCTTCGAATGGGGCAGCTTCAACGCTTGCATGGTAACTATTGTTATAGGAGAATTCAATTAAGGGTAGGTGGTCATCCCAGTTTCCACCAAAATCTATTACACATGCCCTGAGCATGTCTTCTAGGGTTTAAATCATCTGTTTGGGGATGATAAGCTGTACTTAAACTTAATCGCGTCCCCATGGCTTCTTGGAAAGTTGTCCAAAAATGTGAAGTGAAGCGACTATCTCTATCTGATACAATGGAGAATGGGACTCTATGTAAGGATACTACTTCGTCTACGTATAATTTGGCTAATCTTTCTATGCTAAAGGTTTCCTTCATACTGTTCAAAATAAGTCGGGTTAAAATTTCCCCATAAATGAGAAGTAATGTGACTATCTTGATTATATGTAATAGATAACGAGATTCTATGTAATGAGACTATTTCGTCCTCATATAACTTAACTAAGTGTCTTATACTAAAGGGTTTCCTTTATTGGTAGGGATTGAGCAGACTTGGTTAATCGATCCACAATCTCCCTGATTGTGGATCTTATTTTCTTATGTTGGGTAAATTGGGTATCAATCCCCTCTCCATACTGATAATTCTAATCATTGAAGTCTACCTGTTCAGCTTTAATTTACTAACAGATCAAATACTTAGAGGCATAACTGGCTATTTATCAGAATTTCTTATAAAGCTCTTGATACCTCATATCACTTACACGATGCGATAAATACTTAGTTTTATGAGTTCCTTCTAATAGGTTTCCTTGATTAGTATCCAAATTCTTTTCTTATGAAACCTCCAAATTCTATTCCTTCGTAATCCTCCAGCATCATTTTTGGTTGTTGTGTTCTTGGGTACTATTTAATTATTTTATTAAATCTATTCGTACTTTAATCTAAGAGCACCTACTTGTTTCGGCTTCTTATGAAACTTATGACTTAAAGCATCAACTACTCCCTTAGTCTTAACTTTGTGATATAACAAGCGGCGTTGTTTCTAGTCTCAGATGAATTCTGAGTTGTCACACCCCCAAAAATCCACACGCGGAGTGTCACCGCTGGGAGGCGTGACTGACCAGGATCAAACCACCAATCATATTGAACATTTCAAGTAATAATTAAATTTCAATCCAATTAATACGAAAAGTCTTCAAAACAAAACATAGTTAAGTGTTTAGCGGAAGCATAAATGTGAAAACCCAACATAAGTATTAAATTCGAAATGTTATAATGTTCTTAAGATGGCGCCCACTGTCCATGTCCCACAACGACCGCGCCTCCCTGTGCAAGCTCCATGAGTACCTATCGACCTGCAAGGCATGTAACAACGAGTCAACAACAAAGTTGAGCGAGTTCACAGTTGTTTGTTCAGTTATTGAGTTCGTTTCAGAAATCGTAAGTTTATTTCATAATCATGTGTTACCCAGTATCCTTGTTTCCCAAATCTTTACGATATTTAGTGGGGGCTTCCCATGTTGCATATTACTAGACTAGTTGTATCTATAGGTGTCCTTCCCTATCCGAGGACAGCAGTAAGTATGAGAATACGTAGGTTTTACGTAAGTGCCCTTCCCAATCCGAGGACAATGGTAAGTGTGAGATTACGTAGGTTTTACGTAAGTGCCCTTCCCAAACCGAGGATAGTGGTACGTAGCGAGTACGTAGGTTTAGCGCTGGCGTCCTTCCCAATCCGAGGACGGTGGTAAGTAGTCTAGTAGTGGTAAATGTACAAGTTCTGTTGTAGCTATTCAATCCCATTCCCAACCCACCGGGAATCCCATGCCTTGGAAGTGTGAACTCACCTTGGTTTGCTCGGTATGCTAATCTATATGCTCACAAGTAATCAATCAAGTCCTATAGTATGCACGTATACCCAATCAGTTCAAGTTCGAAAAGATTCACATGCAATCTATGTCACAAAGTGTGTTTGGCAGTGAACATCATGCATCACACAAACAGTTGATCAATTTCATGCAATTCATGCTTCACATAAATGTCCTTCACAGTTTATTCTAACATGGTTATTCTTTAACGTACTTAACAAGGTTAACAAACTTAACTGGATTGATATACATAACATGGATAGTAAACTAACAGAGTTACTTACTAACAGAGTTAACAAGCTAATAGAGTTAACTACTAAACAAAGTTACATAATTTAATAGAGTTAAAACAGTTAACAACAGAGTTAATAAACTTAACTCAGTTAATAGACTAAACAGAGTTACTGTTGTCACACACTAGACGAAATCACGTGTAACGGAATCATTTATTGGCGAAATCACTTATTGGCGAAAACTCTTGGAACAAAAACACTTGGTCGAAAACCCCTTTACTGGCGAAATCACATTTGACGAAAACCCAAGGGTTTTTTCGTCGGACTTAAGGCTTGACGAAAACACCTTGTGTTTTCGTCTGGTTGCTGTGTTTTCGTCTGGTGCATCATCATCAACAACAGTTACGTATTCCAAAACCCTAACGCATCATCTAACAATCATTCAATCGGACCAAACTATGTAATCATAAGAATTACCAAATCACTATACAATCATGATTATCATCCAATTATTATTCAATCATCAATCATCAGCAAGTTGTTGTGATCATCAAGTTCTTGTCATATCTTTTAACATAAAACCTTAATCTGCTAGACATATCAGATCAACAATATTAAACATAAATCATATGCATAAAACAACCGATTTTTACATCAGATTATAGGAATTCCTATCACATCTATCTATCCAATCTACCATCATTCAACATAACAGTTAACTCATGATATCACACCAATAATCCATAATGATTTCCATTAAATAACTATCAATATTTGATAACTAACCCGAACAGGAGAAGCAACGAACCAGACAAAGTGAGAGGCTTCAAGGGTGTCAAGGTTGCCGTCGCAGGGTGGGAGGTGACTAGGGTTTTTGGATTAAAACTCTAACGTAAAGGTCAATATCAAAACATTATAGTTGCTCGCTACTGGGCCGAAGCCCAACTTGTTTTCGCCGGCCTCATAGTGGACGAAAACACTTAGTGTTTTCGCCACATGGGGTGTGGGTGTTTTCGGACATGGGGTGTTTTCGGGTGGAAGGTATTCAGCCAAGGGTTATGCTCTTAATTTTACAATCAAACTATTAATACAAAAATATAATTTTAACCTTCACACATATAATGCACACCATGTATAATTACAAAACAACACTTAGTTAACAAGTATTTAGTCAAGTAGAAACCTTGAAAACTCGGGTTGTCAGATTATCCCAAACTTGAAAGAAATTTCGTCCCGAAATTTAGCACGCGGTTACTGAGGAGGCTAGTTGTGTTGCGTTGTTTCCTGGTTTTCCTGGGGCGTCACATCATCCCCCCGTTGGTTTGGAATTTCGTCCCGAAATTCCGCAGTAGCTTCAGCCTCAGTGGTGGTTGCGCTGTTTATGAACAACTGGGGATACTTGAGTTTCATTTGGTCTTCTTGTTCCCAGGTGAACTCTTGGCCACGACGGGAGTTCCAACAAACTCGAACAAGAGGTATTCTGGTGTGCTTGAGAACCTTAACGTCCCGGTCTGTGATTTCAACTGGTTCCTCGACGAATCGGAACTGATCGTCGATCGTGAGCTCCTTCAAAGGAACTATGAGGGTCTCATCTGATAGGCACTTCTTCAGATTCGACACGTGAAAAATGTTGTGAACTGCACTGAGTTCTGCGGGCAGGTTTAGTTTGTAAGCCACTTTGCCAATTTTCTCGATGATTTCGAACGGTCCGACATAACGCGGATTGAGTTTGCCTCGTTTGCTAAAGCGAACCACACCTTTCCAAGGTGAGACTTTGAGTAGCACTTGATCCCCATCCTGGAACTCGAGTGGTTTCCTGCGCTTATCAACGTAGCTTTTCTGACGGTCACGAGTTGCCGCCATGCGTTGTCGTATCTGGGCAATCCTTTCTGTAGTATCAACTACGAGTTCTGGGCCTTTGATTTGGCTGTCGCCAACTTCTGCCCAACAAAGAGGTGATCGGCACTTACGCCCCGTACTGTGCCTCAAACGGAGCGGCTTGGATGCTGGTGTGGTAACTGTTGTTATACGAAAACTCCGCTAACGGAAGATGTTTTTCCCAGCCGTTGCCAAAATCAATCACACATGCCCTAAGCATGTCTTCAAGGGTTTGGATGGTGCGTTCAGACTGCCCATCCATTTGCGCGTGATAAGCTGTGCTCATGTCTAAACGTGAGCCAAAAGATTTGTGCATCGCTTGCCACAGTTCTGAAGTAAAACGTGCATCACGATCAGAGATAATAGAGGTTGGCACCCCGTGCCTCGAGACAACTTCCTTAAGGTAAACATCTGCTAAGGTGGAGAACTTATCCGTTTCCTTGATAGCCAAGAAGTGTACAGACTTTGTGAGTCGACCCACGATCACCCAAATAGTATCATTTCCACGTTGAGATCTAGGCAGACCAGTAACAAAATCCATGTAAATTTGCTCCCATTTCCATTGTGGTATCTCTGGTTGTTGGAGTAGGCCCGATGGTTTCTGATATTCAGTCTTGACTCTCGCACAAGTCAAACACTTGCTAACGTAAGTTGCTATGTGAGCTTTCATGCTAGGCCACCAGTATGTAGTCTTTAAATCATGGTACATCTTATTCGAACCAGGATGTACCGAGTAACGAGACTTATGTGCTTCATCCATTACAAGTTCTCGTAAATTGCCATAGAGTGGGACCCAGATGCGTCCTGTTACGTAGTAGGCGCCGTCTTCCTTTTGTTCTAACCGTTGCCTTGAGCCGCGTAGGGCATCAGCCCTGACGTTTTCTGGTTTCAATGCTTCTGCATGAGCATCTCGTATCTGTGTAGGAAGACTAGACTGGATGGTAAGTTGTAATGCACGCACGCGTTTAGGTGTAGTATCTTTTCTACTGAGGGCGTCGGCCACAACATTGGCTTTGCCTGGATGGTACTTGATCGCGCATTCGTAATCATTCAATAGCTTGACCCATCGACGTTGTCGCATGTTCAACTCCTTTTGCTTGAAGATATGCTCGAGACTCCTGTGATCGGTGTAGATGGTGCACTTGGTACCGTACAGGTAATGTCTCCATATCTTAAGTGTGAAAACAACAGCTCCCAACTCCAAATCGTGTGTAGTGTAATTCCTTTCGTGAATCTTAAGTTGGCGCGAGGCGTAAGCAATGACTTTATCCCGTTGCATCAATACACAACCAAGACCCTGAATCGACACGTCGCAATAAACAACGAAATCGTCTGTGCCCCCGGGCAATGAGAGAATAGGTGCGCTACAAAGTCTATTCTTTAAATGTTGGAACGCTGATTCTTGAGCATCACCCCAACGATAGGTGACACCCTTCTGAGTTAGCAAAGTAAGCGGCTGCGCAATCTTGGAAAAGTCTTTGATGAACCTTCTGTAGTAGCCCGCCAAACCCAAGAATTGGCGGATTTCTGTTGGTGTACGCGGTGCAGGCCAGTTCTTGATCGAGTCTACCTTGGATGGATCAACATGAATCCCATCCTTGTTTACCACATGGCCTAGGAAATGGACTTCACGAAGCCAGAAGTCGCATTTCAAAAACTTAGCATAAAGTTGCTCTGTTCGAAGCAGTTCCAAAATAATCCGCAGATGCTGCTCGTGTTCCTCCCGACTCTTAGAATAGATCATGATGTCGTCGATGAAAACAATAACAAACTTATCCAGGTAAGGTTTGCACACTCTGTTCATAAGATCCATGAAGACTGCCGGTGCGTTCGTCAATCCGAAAGGCTTGACCAGGAACTCATAATGGCCGTAACGAGTTCTGAATGCTGTCTTAGAGATATCCTCATCTCGGACTCTCAGTTGATGGTAACCCGATCTCAGATCAATCTTGGAGTAGTAGCTCGACCCTTGCAGCTGGTCGAATAAGTCATCAATGCGCAGGAGAGGATAACGATTCTTTATGGTCACCTTGTTGAGTTCGCGGTAATCTATGCACATACGGAAGGTACCGTCTTTCTTCTTTACAAATAACACTGGAGCTCCCCAGGGTGAAGAGCTAGGACGAATGAAACCCTTATCCAAGAGTTCTTGCAATTGTTTGGACAGTTCTTCCAGTTCGATTGGAGCTAAGCGATAAGGTGCTCGAGCTATGGGTGCTGCTCCAGGAGCTAGCTCGATTTGGAATTCGACCTGGCGATGAGGCGGTAGCCCAGGTAAATCTTCAGGAAACACCTGAGGAAAGTCGCGTACAACTGGAATATCCTCGATTTTCTTCTCTTTCGTTGATGCGTCAGTAACAAGTGCTAAAATAGCAGTGTGGCCCTTTCGCAAACACTTATGGGCCTTGAGGAAGGAAATGATGCCCACAACAGCACCACTCTTGTCGCCTTGAATCATGAGAGGTTCTTCACCAGAACGAGGAATGCGGACGATCTTCTCCTTGCAAAGGATCTCTGCTCGATGTTGCGATAACCAATCCATACCAACAACAATGTCGAAACTACCCAAAACAATAGGAATGAGGTCGATAGAGAAGGTTTGACCAGCTAAGATGAGATTACAACCCCTAACTATGTGTGTGGCTTCAAGATTTTTACCGTTTGCTAGCTCTACCATGTGCTTGGTGTTCAAAAGTGTTGGGGTACGTTTAAGCATTTGACTAACTTTTAGGGACACATAACTGGTATCGGCACCCGAATCAAATAAAACATTAACATAAAAGTCATCCAGTAGAAACTTACCCATCACGACGTTGGGATCATTCCTAGCATCACCCAGACCAATCACGAACACACGGCCCCGAGCGCCATTGTCTCCATTGTTTCCCCCGTTGTTACCCCCATTGTTATTTCCGCTCCCTTGGTTATTGTTCTGATTCTGATTTAACTGCGGGCAGTGTCTCTTGAAGTGACCTTCAGCGCCACATTGATAGCATCCCCTGTTGCCCTGTTGCTGTTGCTGATTCTGCGGTGCTTGCTGTTGCTGCTGACGATTCTGATTTGCAGGCCGTGAGCTCCTGCAATCCTTGGCTTCATGACCCATCTTGAGACACCTCTAACAACGTCCCTTGTTTCACTGACCACTGTGGTGCCTGTTGCATTTGTTGCACTTTGGGTGGTTTCCTCGATATCCACCCTGCCCTTGACTACCAGAAGATTGCTGACCAGGACTCTGGTAGTCATCAATCTTTCGCTGCTGCGCCTGGGACTGAACTGTAGTCGAACCCTTGCTGGAGGCTCCATCCCATTTTCGTTTGTTGTCACTGGGAATAGCAGAAGTAGTAGTAGCAGTAGCACCTATACGCTTAGGCAGCTTGTTCTGTTCCACTACCTGGTCTGTGAGACGATGAGCAAGACGAGTAACATCCTGGATGGTAGCAAGGTTAGCAGCAGTCACATGGCTTTGAATCTCTGGTACTAAGCCTTTGAGGTACAACTCGATACGCTTGATGGGAGGATCCACCATAGTTGGACATAACACTGCCAGTTCGTTGGATCGCTTCGTATACGCCTCTATCTCTGACCCCGTCATCTTCAGGTTAAAGAACTCCACTTCCAGCTTGTGGATGTCATCACGGTTACAGTATTCTCGCTTGATCAGTTCCTTGAAGTCGTTCCATGGGGTGGCGTTTGCAGCTGCCGGCCCTAACATTTGAACTTGCACGTTCCACCAAGTCAACGCAACGCCTTCGAGAGTACCAGTGGCATACTTCACCCTACGAGCCTCAGGGCATTCACACATCCCGAAGACCGATTCGAGCTTCTCGAACCAGTGGAGGAGTCCAACGGCCCCTTCAGTGCCACTGAAAGTACTAGAACGACAGTCCATAAAAGTCTTGAACGTGCATACAGGTGGCTGAGCGTTCTGACCTGTTATGTATAAGAACAGGACAAGGTTAAACACAAGAATTGGTTTATGAGGGTAGGATCTAAAGATCCTAGAGTGAGTTGCGACTGCAGGGTATGCCTCCTGCTTGAGCGGCTGCAAGCGCTGCAGTAACTTGTTCAGTGATCAAAGCCGCCAACTGGGCTTGAGTTAGGTTAACGCGTCCACTCATGATCTTCATATCAAAGGAAACATGAGTGAGAAAGGTTCGCGAAAGTGCGATGACAGAAGAGAGTAAGCACACATGGGTTTTCAAACAATAGTTGTTACGTTCATCTAAGCATACCATAATCAAAGTTCTATGTAACTAGCAAGTAGGCAATATAACATAAACCATATCACCTATAGTGTTGAGCCTTGCACGTGGAGTGAAGCGTCGTTGTGGATCGTTGAGCACTGTACAGGTTATAGTCTGGTTTTAATAAAAACTTTTTCCCTTATTAAAACCAAGTTCACTGTAACCAATGGCTCTGATACCAATCTGTCACACCCCCGAAAAATCCACACGCGGAGTGTCACCGCTGGGAGGCGTGACTGACCAGGATCAAGCCACCAATCATATTGAACATTTCAAGTAATAATTAAATTTCAATCTAATCAATACGAAAAGTGTTCAAAACAAAACATAGTTAAGTGTTTAGCGGAAGCATAAATGTGAAAACCCAACATAAGTATTAAATTCGAAATGTTATAATGTTCTTAACATGGCGCCCACTGTCCATGTCCCACAACGACCGCGCCTCCCTGTGCAAGCTCCATGAGTACCTATCGACCTGCAAGGCATGTAACAACGAGTCAACAACAAAGTTGAGCGAGTTCACAGTTGTTTGTTCAGTTATTGAGTTCGTTTCAGAAATCGTAAGTTTGTTTCATAATCATGTGTTACCCAGTATCCTTGTTTCCCAAATCTTTACGATATTTAGTGGGGGCTTCCCATGTTGCATATTACTAGACTAGTTGTATCTATAGGTGTCCTTCCCTATCCGAGGACAGTAGTAAGTATGAGAATACGTAGGTTTTACGTAATTGCCCTTCCCAATCCGAGGACAGTGGTAAGTGTGAGATTACGTAGGTTTTACGTAAGTGCCCTTCCCAAACCGAGGATAGTGGTACGTAGCGAGTACGTAGGTTTAGCGCTGGCGTCCTTCCCAATCCGAGGACGGTGGTAAGTAGTCTAGTAGTGGTAAATGTACAAGTTCTGTTGTAGCTATTCAATCCCATTCCCAACCCACCGGGAATCCCATGCCTTGGAAGTGTGAACTCACCTTGGTTTGCTCGGTATGCTAATCTATATGCTCACAAGTAATCAATCAAGTCCTATAGTATGCACGTATACCCAATCAGTTCAAGTTCGAAAAGATTCACATGCAATCTATGTCACAAAGTGTGTTTGGCAGTGAACATCATGCATCACACAAACAGTTGATCAATTTCATGCAATTCATGCTTCACATAAATGTCCTTCACAGTTTATTCTAACATGGTTATTCTTTAACGTACTTAACAAGGTTAACAAACTTAACTGGATTGATATACATAACATGGATAGTAAACTAACAGAGTTACTTACTAACAGAGTTAACAAGCTAATAGAGTTAACTACTAAACAAAGTTACATAATTTAATAGAGTTAAAACAGTTAACAACAGAGTTAATAAACTTAACTCAGTTAATAGACTAAACAGAGTTACTGTTGTCACACACTAGACGAAATCACGTGTAACGGAATCATTTATTGGCGAAATCACTTATTGGCGAAAACTCTTGGAACAAAAACACTTGGTCGAAAACCCCTTTACTGGCGAAATCACATTTGACGAAAACCCAAGGGTTTTTTCGTCGGACTTAAGGCTTGACGAAAACACCTTGTGTTTTCGTCTGGTTGCTGTGTTTTCGTCGGGTGCATCATCATCAACAGCAGTTACGTATTCCAAAACCCTAACTCATCATCTAACAATCATTCAATCGGACCAAACTATGTAATCATAAGAATTACCAAATCACTATACAATCATGATTATCATCCAATTATTATTCAATCATCAATCATCAGCAAGTTGTTGTGATCATCAAGTTCTCATCATATCTTTTAACATAAAACCTTAATCTGCTAGACATATCAGATCAACAATATTAAACATAAATCATATGCATAACACAACCGATTTTTACATCAGATTATAGGAATTCCTATCACATCTATCTATCCAATCTACCATCATTCAACATAACAGTTAACTCATGATATCACACCAATAATCCATAATGATTTCCATTAAATAACTATCAATATTTGATAACTAACCCGAACAGGAGAAGCAATGCACCAGACAAAGTGAGAGGCTTCAAGGGTCTCAAGGTTGCCGTCGCAGGGTGGGAGGTGACTAGGGTTTTCGTATTAAAACTCTAACGTAAAGGTCAATATCAAAACATTATAGTTGCTCGCTACTGGGCCGAAGCCCAACTTGTTTTCGCCGGCCTCATAGTGGACGAAAACACTTAGTGTTTTCGCCACATGGGGTGTGGTTGTTTTCAGACATGGGGTGTTTTCGGGTGGAAGGTATTCAGCCAAGGGTTATGCTCTTAATTTTACAATCAAACTATTAATACAAAAATATAATTTTAACCTTCACACATATAATGCACACCATGTATAATTACAAAACAACACTTAGTGAACAAGTATTTAGTCAAGTAGAAACCTTGAAAACTCGGGTTGTCACATGAGTTTTTCCTCACGATCGGGTGATAGCCCAAATGGATCCTCTGGGAAACATATGTCTTGTCTCCTTGTGGTCACTTCTCCGATTGGCTTGCAAATCTAAACCTAAGTCAGTACTCACCTCTGGAATCATTGTTTCCATTTTATTCCTTTTTATGAAGCAGACATGATTTCCCTTCTGTCAGTTCTTTTTATTCTTTCCATTTCATGGCATATGTCTTGATCCTGTGTTTCGAAGATCAGGTTTTACTATCTAAAGGTCGAAATTTTGAAGCATACATTACTTCATTTTTCTTAACATATATACTAATGGTTTGGAGTCCTTTGCAGCTCATGTATTTCGTAATAGCTTCTTTACTAGTATTCTGAGTAGGATTATAGGTGAAAAGAGTCTTTGTAAATGCATTTATTCGTGGTTATTCCTATCTTCGCAAGAGTTCTTAAGGAAAGTAGGATTACTCTTGTTAGCGTAGGTTTTGAGATGTTTGGTACCTAGCACAACTTTTAGTTACAGGTTTCTTATTGTGTTAATAATCTAAGGTAACGTAAAGGGAATTCTTATACTTTCGATGGCCTCCCAATCATCAAGGGTTCACATTGTTCATCTTGTTGCATGAGTTACGAGACGGATGATCAAATGAAATAGTTTTCGATATCGGAATTATAGATGAATACAAGAGATTCCTAACAAAGAAATCTAGAATTATTGTTGACACGCATGCTCGTGCTTGATTCTAATTTGTCAATCCTTACGGTTTTTGGATTTCCTTATAGATATACATATCTATATAATCATATATTTCACATACTGTAATCTACATACCATTTATGAGGTCAATATATTTACCAGATTCATGTTTCCAAAGACAAATCAGACATCAGATCATGATATTATTTAGGGAATTCTGTCACTTGTTTGACATATCCTATACCCCATCTTACCCGGTTCTCGCCGGAGAGGTAACCCCATCTTACCCGGACAAGCTGGAGAGTCTGTTACACCATACCCAGTCTTGCCGGAGAGGTAATTGGTATTTCCCATAAATAAATCTTTCTTAAATCATGATTTAAAAATGAATATTTTATTAAGGCTTTCATCAAAGAACAAGGAAATCAGTATTCACGTGACGGATCATATTCCAGAACCAAGTAGTACAAATAAATAAGAAATAACAGTGGCCAAGTGTTATCGCTTATTTACCATACTCACAATGTTCTAGTCGTCATCCTCACGGCATACCAATACCCCTTTCCACTTTATTCATGCAAGTAATTAGCTTATCTCGATGCTTATACTAAGGCATTAAATTCTGGTTTTCCTGATTTACTTCGTTGTTAATCTGAATATCTATCAGGTATCACAGACTAATATTTAGTACAAACATTTAGGCACAACTGTACAAACATATTTAATTGAACATTGCGACTTATATATATATATATATATATATATATATATATATATATATCTATTATAAATTACAACTGAAATTCAAAATATACTAGGGGTTGTGCATTTAGTCTATCTAGGAATATTATGCTCAGCATGCTTTTATATAAGGTTTATTCTATCTCTTCTTATTAAGTTGTTTATCTAATGGGCAAAGTTCCTTTTAAAGTTTCTGGCTCATAGGTGACATGGGTGCTAGTACTGGGTCAGGGTGTTGTGAGATAAGATAATTTATAAACTTTTCTGGTTGAGACCTAATTTCATTGGTTGGTCCAGGTTTGGCATGTTAACTTAATTAAAAGTTAACATTTATCGCTGTAGTGGCTAACTTATTGAGATTTGCCCATTGTTCATCTAATTCATCTTCCCATGGTGGGTAATTGCCTATTTCCTGAGTTTCCTTATTGATTATTACTCCTTTTTGTTGTGACTTCTTTATTTTCTCTTGACTTTTTCTAATAATCCAACTTCTTTTCTTAGTGGTAAGTGGTTTCTCAGACTGTGCCTTACGAATAAATATTCCTTCCTTAATATCTGTTGAGTATCTTGAGGAATTTGAGGTTCCTTTATCTTTTGGTGAACTATCTAATTGACGATAGATGTTCGAAATTCTTTGCTTATCCATATTGTAAACTAACAAATAGTCAAATAACACAAAACACATAATCACATAAGTTATTTCCTACCACAGAAATTTTAAAATTTAAGTGTTAGCAGAACACTTCTTTGGCTTAGACTAGTGGCATGGCTCTGATACCACCTTCTGTCACGGCCCCCGACCCCACCCTGGACAGAATCGGGAACCGCGAACAGCCGAGTGGTACCGGTGGTTATTTTGAAAAGTATTGCAGCGGGGATGTTCATCAGGACCGTGAGGTAGGAAAAATATCAGAGTTTAAAAAACACCGGATTTTTATTTATTAAATAGATGGGATAAAACCCATGCTTTACAGAGGTAGTTTTAATATATGAAACCATGTTTTCTTAATTTAATTCAATTGATAAAATAAGCCACTTCTTTTAAGCCTTTCGGTGCCGCATCATCACTTTTATTCCCATCTACTGTAATTACCTGAAACGCGTTTTAAAAAGATTTGGTCAGCAGGAAATACTGGTGAGTTCATTCATTTTTGTACAAAAACATATTTGTTATAATTCACAGCATTAAGAGTTTTTACATTTGCTTCTTTAAGATTGGCAAAGACTTAATCACTGCAATTACAACTTTGTTATAACTTACAATATTAAGGGTGATTACATTGTTTCTATCAACCAATTACACAACGGTATTTATCACTCGACCTGTTTCTGTGACTATGGTCATATCACCCATTGGCTAACTCGTTGTCCAATGGTGACGGTTATCAAGTAATGTATACAAAACCCCACATACCGGCTGTAATTGAAGACTACAAAGACTTAATCCCTGTAATTATAACTTTGAAAACAAGTAGAGTTTTGGGAAAACAATTTGATAAAAAGAGAATGACTCACATTGCAAGTTTAAACAGGCAGAGTCTAGCCTACTGATTCTTAGCCTGGTTAACCTAATTCAAATAATAATGCACACGAAAACTAGGTCAGTAACTTAATACAACATTTACGATAACTCACGAGATAAAAACCCTCACGACGAATGACAAAGTGCAATACTTAAACATCCATCGAATTCACGACGAATGACAAAGTATAACCCGAGTTTGAGCAGCACTTAAACATCCATCGGATTGGTTTCAATCGACCGGACATTAAATCGTAGCAGTGATCGAGTTACTACCTTGTTATCGCGGCATAATTTCGTGATTGTGTGTGTTTTTGAAGTAAACGGACGATATCTCAGTGTACGAATTGAATTTTAACATCGAACCAACGCCAAAATGCAAGTGCCAAACTCCTCTCTTTATACTGGAAAAACGGCGCTGTCGCGTGTAATGAGAGGCTCTCGCGTGGCGCGACGGGTCACATCTAGGATAGGGTAGCCACGTCTGTTAGTAGCCTGTGTGAGTCGACCGTTCGACGAAATTCAATTTAGACAACAAACAGTGAGGATAATACCAATTAGGGAATACCCCCCCCCCCCTGAGTTTTAGGGCCCCTGATCCTGATTCCAACTGTTCTGAAAATTTTAGGGGTCATGCAGTATCACTTGGGGGTCTCAATTAGGGTTTTCTATTGGACAAAATAAAATAAGAAATAATAATTATGGTGAGAGTTGTTACATAAGACCCTCAGCATCCTCCGCACCCAGAGTCTTGATATTATCACAACATATCTTCGGCCGACTATGCACGGATTCCTTGAATCTATTTCAAAAAAAATTAATCACCTGTTTCTTAATGAGAGAATGTTTAGCACACCATGACCCATTAACGTGAAGGCCATGAATCTTATTGGAAGCCTTCCTACAATTAATCATCGCGTGGAAGTATTTCGAATTCTCATCCCCGTCTTTGGCCCATCTAACACGGGATTTCTGCCTAAGATCCTTATTCTTGTTTTCTTCAATTTCTCTCAATAACTTTTTGTTCTCCGCAAAGATCCATTCATCCTCCTCCGAAAGAGTATTTTCCTCCATAGACACCTCCAAATCCTCCATCTCCTGCCTAGCAGTAGCTTCATCTAAACTTTCTTTTTTAACCATGTCTTCACGCCAACTCCTCAGACAATTCCTAATATGCTCAAATTTCTTTAACAACCTCAAATCGGCTGGGCCCTCCCAACAAAAAGACAAGGAAGCGAAGCGTACTGCCTCATCATAACCAGGCCGACCAATCCAAGAGTTAAAAACCCTAAATGGCTTCGGCCCAAAATTGGTTTCTTTCGTAACCAAAACCAGCGGGCTATGGTCCGAAAGAAGTCTCGGGAGAGCCCGAAGGCAGGCCTCCGGCCACATACCGGAAAAACCCGGGCACCCAAGAAACCTATAGATCTTGCTTAATTTCCTGCCTTTATCGTCCCACCTTGTAAACTTCCTATCCTTCATATCATATTCCATCAAACCCGAGTCGAAAATAAACGAGTTGAAATTGCTCGCACAAGATGGTTTGAACATCGAGTTCCTTCTTTCCTACGGATATCAGACAGCGTTGAAATCCCCTAACAGGACCCAGAAGCCAGGATGACCATCCATCTCTTGCCTCAGCCGATCCTACAGCAGCTTCTTAGCCGGCACGTCCTGAGGCGCATAAACATTGACAACGTTCATCCTGATCCCACTACCTTTCAGTTTCCCCTTAACAATCAAGAAGTTCCTATCCTTGACCGAATCATCACACTCGAAAACCAAGAGATCCCACATACTAATCAAACCTCCGGAGAGGCCGACGACCAAACCCACTCAATTCCGACACCTTTCCCTCCCCACAACCCAGTCACATCCACACCGTCCAAGGAACTGAGCTTCGATTCCTGAAACCCAGTGAAAGAAATCCCAAACCTGTTTCTAATACCCCTGATCCACCTCCCCTTATCGCCCCCCCTAAACCACGAACATTCAGAGAGAGAAAATTCATGGTTTAAACTCATTAATACCGTTACCTAGAATGGTCTCCTTCACCAAATCTACACAATTCTGCAGATCCATTCCCAATCGAATCCCCAAACCGACCGTCTCTTCAACCTCCTTATCAACTCCAGAGCCTTCCTCACCGACCTCTGTAACCGCATCAACCACCACCTCCTGCGTCGGCTCTTGAACCCCGGCTCCATTGTCACTGACCGCCTTAGAATTAAGGTAAAAAAAAACCCCACCAGCTTGGTTCAGATTTCCTCTTATTTCATTATCTTCCTGTGGACTTCCTTGAAAATAAGAAGAGACCTGGGCCGAAGGCCTAAAAGAGCCCAACATTTGGTTAAGAGAAAAAAGGTCACTATTAGTAGACTGGTCCCTAGGCCTTTTAATGGGCCTCATCGAATCACTGGATCCATAATTTAAAACCTTGGAACCCCCCGCTTTTTGCAAGCGGGCCCTACATCCTCTTACCCTACGTCGTTTAGGATTCTCCCCCGATTTAAAGAAAAAAGCATTGTTTCCCACAACCTTGGAACCAATCTTTTCATCTGACAAAGGCGGACGACTTTTAGAATTTTCCTCAAACGAGTCTCCTGCCTCCTTATCATCCTTGGGAGCCGAACAGTTGGACCCTTCGGCTTCCTCCCTCCCGCCGACTTTGGACGATGCACCAAAATACCCTTCCGAGGCCACCGGCGAGAGGAGTTCACCAGAGCTGGAAGAGAAGATCTCACCAGACAGTCTGGGATCCAGTCCTCCTGTTCTTCTTCCACCCAAACCCTAAACATCTTGTCCTTCCACCCCAAGTTGACACATTCCTTAATACGTTTAACATCGCCAGACAGAATACCTACCCGAGAAACCGAGAAGTCCTGATCCCCCTCGAACTGTGCCAGGACGTATAAAACCTTACCAAACGATTCTCCGATACTTCTCAACACTTCAGATTCAAGCAGATGGAGAGGGACTCCGTTCAGCTTGAGCCAAGCCACCCTCTCCAAGGTGAGGGATTGCCCTTCCCACAAGTCTAACTTAACAAACCAGGGTCCCCAAACCTTCGAATCTTCCAAAAATGACTTGGCATCAGATTCAGCATCGAAAGAAACCATAATGGATAAACCTCCCAAATAATGGATGCAACGGAAGTCGGTCCCGGCAATACTGAGAAGATGATCAAAGTCCACCAGGGTCTCAAGATCAATAGTCCTGCCCACCACCGCTCTGCCATGCAGGCCTGAAAGTGCCATAGTGGAATCCGGAACGATAATCTTTTTAAACGATACACCTCCTTCCTCCTGACGTTGTTCCATGCCTTTCTCCTTACCAAGCACCCCACTGTAGGACCTGTGATCCCTAAAAGAGAACAACTTACTTCTATCCACCTGAGGAATATTATTGGACCCCCTTCCGGCAACTTAATCTTAGGACCCGCCACACCTGGTTGACCATAGTTTTCAACCGCAAATCTGGCAATATTAACCTTCAGTTTATTCCCACCCATCTTCAATCCTTTAAGAGCCGCAACTAACTGATACTTATCTCTTACATCTCTGAAGCTAGTGAAACCGAACTTGTTTCCGTCTTTGTCCCTCTTCTTAGCCACATACGTTCCAGAAACTTCCCTGAACACTTTAAGAAAGCTCGACAGCTCCCATGGTGTACACCCTTCTGGAAGATTAGACAGGACGAACTTGGTAATGTTTCCTACCTTTTTCGCTTTAGCCTGATTCATGCCACCACCTCCTGCTCCCTCCATACCTCGGATCCGACACCACCGCTGAGCTTTAAAAGGTTAATCGGATTCGTACTGTTCAAGCTAAAGTATACTTAGATAGCCGCGATCGGTAACAGACCGACTAAGCAATCAAGGTCAGGGCATAAATCTTATCCGGCCAAAGAAACGAAACGAAGAGACACCGGGGAAACTCTAGCAGCGAATGGAAGATTCAATCAACCAAATAGGGTGAAAGGTAAAGTCTGATTCGCAACCAAATGAAGGAATCGGCTAACCTCACTCACTATTCCGTTTCTGTCCTCTTCGTCGAGCCACCAGACGATTCCGACGACTGTTAATATTCCGGCATTTAACTTTAGATTTTTGGTTGGTTATACGTGGACTACTTGTGAAGATTATTTAATTCAATCTAAAAAGGCAATAATGCAAGGCTAACTATTCTAGTATACCGGCAACAAAAGCGACTGCCTTAAAGATAGTACTTGGATAAAAACGTACAACGTTTTCGCCCAAATTATACCCACTTCCAACTTTCCACTAAATCTAACCTAATGTGCATACTAAAAGTTAGCTACACTGAGTGAGTTCTAGATTCATAAACATTCTTAAAATTTAACATACATCATTACATAATGCTACATATCATACCATAACATACATCATGTGTCATAACAATTATAACATAAGACAACAGAATGTTCTTTGCTATTCGAGAATGATCGTTATCATTTCATTCCACATGTCCCATAGGAACTATTCATTCCATACGACTCGTAGGACCTATTCATTCCACATGTCCCGTATGACCTAATCATTTCTATGCACACCACTATCTTTCATTTGTAATGTTGGTTTTAGCCTACATTAATCCATATATTGCCTAAGTAGTTAATGCGGTAAAATATCGGATATTAGTCAAGAACCTATATTTGAGATATTGGTTATCACGGTGGGATATCGGTAAATTTAATATCATGTTTGTCACACCCGCTCGTAGCGGAAGCGCGAGGTGTGATCTGATCGGTTCTCATTGCATAACAATATAAGTGAACATACTAAATGAATAAAAACAAGCTCCAATGCCATTGTCATAATTGTTTCAAAAGAATGCAACATAAGTTGAATGTATTGGTTACAAACCATCAAATGAAAATAAGTTGTCATCGTTTTATACATCAAAATGTAAGTCTTAAAATGTCAAGGCTTTGACCACTATATCACCGCAAAGAGGCGGTATATAACGGGCAAACCCTTCAAATGGTGGCATGGAGTCTTGATACTTGCTTTCCTTGAACTGAAATCGTTGCATTGGTCCACTAATTCCCTGAAATACATGTAAGTTTGAAAACATCAACAAAAGTTGAGCGAGTTCATGCAGTTTAGTTGTATGAGATGTATCTGTAAAATGTGAGTTGTATAAAATGTATCTGTAAAATGTGAGTTGTATAAACTGTATCCATAAAATGTGAGTTGTATAAACTGTATCCATAAAATGTGAGTTGTATAAAATGTATCTGTATGTAATGATGTAGTATGTAAAGCGTCAATGAAATCGTTGATCATTAATGTTTCGCGAGGACATTAATATGTGTGACGAATTAGGAAGCAATCCAACCCTAGACGATTTTATGTCGACTCCTATCGACTGGGACACAAACGCACTCTTCTGTATGGGTCTACGACCAAGAGTGGGGCTCGCCAAAACCCATTAGATCTAACCACTTGTACCTAGGTCCAAACTGGATTAATGGTGCTTAGATGTATAACCCTAATTCGCACATGATCTAAGGTGTTTCATTCCCTAACTTTAACATACGTTGAACATGTATTTTCCCCGATAGTTGTAAAGTTGTAAAACATTTAAATGAATAGGGGACATGAACTCACAGTATTGCGTCCTGTGAATAGATGTAAATAAGATCTCACGTGCGGTCGTCCTGAATAGCGTTGCGACCTACAAATGTTCTTATTTTTGTTAGACACTTCGGTCTTTGTAAAGAACTTGAGTACAAGTCTTGTGTCTTCAATATGTGTAAGACTTGTATGTCTTTACTGTTCGTTAACTGTGTATTCGATGAATGAGTTGTTCAAATGTTATATATATATTTTTCACCAAATATATATATATAAACGTTATCTTGTATCTTGTGAGTTGTATAGTCGGATCTAGTCCGCTGAATTTCGTGTCTTGTATGTATCAATTGTATAGTTGTGTTTCCAATAATGGTAACATTGGGCCAAGCCCATGTTTTCAAGTTATTGGGCTTAAATAGTGCTGGGCCTTAAATAGTGTTGGGCCTCAATAGTGTTGGGCCTCAAATAGTGTTGGGCCTCAAATAGTGTTGGGGCCTCAAATAGTGTTGGGCCTCAAATAGTGTTGGGCCTCAAATAGTGTTGGGCCTCAAATAGTGTTGGGCCTTAAATAGTGTTGGGCCTCAAATAGTGTTGGGCCTCAAATAGTGTTGGGCTTGAATAGTGTTGGGCTTTGGCCCATATGTTTGGTGTTTGGGCTTAGCCCACGAATTTATGTTAAGCCCATTATGAAAAATAAGCCCATTTGTAAAACAATAGCCCATTTGAAGGTATAAGTCTTTCATTTTTATAAAAACATTTTTATAAAAATCACTAAGTATACTTTTTAGTTAATAAAAACATAATAGTTTTTATAAGTTTCAAAATGTCCGAATTTTGTTAATGGTAACGTAATTTTTGTGTTCGCGTCGAAAGATCGTCTATACGTCGTAGTAATTCCTCGGAATGGCGATATGTTTATAAATTCGCCCGTCGTCCGTTTTGACCATAAGTTGTGTCCGAAAGTTCGGAATGTCCGTAAGTTGTTTTCAAGTGTGTCTATATGTATTTTTGTAAGTCTTTAGTTGTAAGTATGTCTTGTATTTATTTGTGTCATTGTTATCAAGTCTCTAACTTGTATATATAACTAATACAAATAATAACACATAGCACATACTTGATATGTTCAATAAATATGTATTTTACCAAAATATATATTTATGTCAATTTTTATGTTTAGAAAGACCAACTTTCTAATCTTGTAAAGACTTTGTTAGAAAAAAAAATGATAGTTTTGTTAACATAATGTTCTAAGAAAAATGGCCATATAACCTTTGTATTAATCATTTGGCCATGTTTCATAAACATATCATTTTCTTTTCCAAATCACCATCAATTTACCCAATCATCTTAACTAAAAACATATGAGATTTTTATAACATAAACTTATCAAAATGATCTCCAAATCATGTAGGGTTTTGGACATGATCATAACATGTGCTAACTAGTTCAAAAACCAAGTTTACTTCTAGTTTTAACAACTTTTATAAAAATCTCATGTTGTATGTTACTTTTCATAATTTTGTAGAAGTATTGTTTTTAGTGAAAAACATTAAATACTTTAACAAAATTAAAGGTTATGTAGGACCGGGTTTGGGGACCGAAACCGTGATTCTTGTGATTATGTTCAAAGTCGGAAGAGATTAGCAATGATAAACAAACAACTTTGTATTAATCCGGTAGTATAACATTACAAATCGGCCCGATTACATGATAACCGAACTAATACCAAAGGAGTATACATTCCGGGAGAGATCAAGTGGTGATATCTCCCCGGGTGAGGTCTCAAACCTCCTCTCACTCTCTTGGTCTTGCAAATGACAAAGTGTTGGTATTTATACCCAACACAGGTTGTATGGTCGAAGGATCTAACTGATTGATCTATAGATCATCTGTCGATCATCCAGCTATCGAAAGATACACATATGCCTCGAAGGATGACATATCCTTCGAGGTCCATCTTCATCTATCGATGGATATCTTTCGAGCTCATCGAAGGATATACACAATCCTTCGATGCCTTATCCTTCGACACCACACATTATACAACCATAAACTAACTGTTTGTCTAGCAAAACCCACACGGTCAACCGAATAACCCTCTCGTTTGACCACTTCAAACGAGCGGGTCTATACACGTTCGATAGACCGTTTCACTAACTATTACAAATTCAGCGTAAAATAAAACTAATCTATTCGACAAGCATCAGACACAAAATCTGCATCAACAAATTCCCCCTTGTCCGTTGCTGTCGAATGCTGAAAATGCAACTGCAATCGATCTTCAGTCAAGTATTCATCTTCTCTGTGTTAACAAATTCCCCCTTGACCGATGATCCAGGTAAGTAGTATCTTGACGCTCCTTGTAAAATATTTCCCCCTTAAAGTACGCGTATCCGTGTTGGGTGTTGTGCAATTTCCTCAATTGACCGATCTTCCGCTGATCTTCCAATACTCCAACCGGCATTTGATAAGGGTTCCATTCTTTAAGAACTGCATCAAGTCTTGATCTGTCATAAGAACTTCATTTCATTCAAGCATACTACATTGATAGAGATTTCTGGTGAACTGTCTTCTGTAAACCGTCTTTGTGGAATCGACCAAGTAATGCACTTTAATCTTCAGCATCAACACTCAGGAAAGTCAGCTAGACCAAGTGTATCCCTTGCAAGCTCAACCAGCATGCTTAGTTGAACTACATCCAGATCTCATTGTCTCGCCTTTGTGAAGTTGACCACGTAATGCACTACGGATCTTCAGCATCAGTACTCAGGAAGTCAGCTTGACCAAGTACATCGTTTGCAAACTCAAAGAATTGAGTTACCCCCAGATCCCTGTAAAATCCCAAGGAAACATCAAACCCAAAACCGAATCCTGCAGGTCTTCAGTCTTGAATTATCAGCTTTCATAAAGATTCCCCAGGTCTTCAGTGAACAGCGCTTTTGTAACTACTGTAGACTTTAGAAACCTGTATTTTTCCGTGCAAAACCCTTCACGCTGGCTGGAGAATTAATTAAAATCCTCAAATATGTGTCTGTGCAAAACATTCCACGCCGAACCGTTAGTATCACCAGAAAATCACAAACTCTACCACCTGTGATTGCGTTTAGAAATTTACCGAAGAAATTCAACATACGAAATTTTTATTCCCCCTATTTCTTTGGTAAGATTTCTAAACCTTAACAGATTCTCTCCACTTCAAAGAAACTGTCGTCAAATGTTCACCAGTTCCCTCCACTAAGCGGAACTGTCATCAATCTCCGTTGAATGTTCTTGGTTTTTCGAAAAATCACGAAAACGAATTTCTTCTTTGCATAAGCTAGTTGAATAAGAACGTCCCCTAGTACCCCGTAGGATCCGACTTGTATCCCTCCAAAGACTTTGTGAACTCGTTAGGACCGGTGTTGACATTCTAGGTTCATTCATTCGTTACCAAATGCGAGAATATGACAATAAACAAAAAGGATTTCTTCGTTGCATATTCTAGTTGATAAAGCAATATCGCCTAGTACCCCATCGGATCCGACTTGTATCCCTCCAAAGACTTTGTGAACTCGTTAGGACCGGTGTTGGCGTTCAAGGTTCATACGTTCGTCTTCAAATGCGAGAATATGACAAATAACAAAATGCTTTCGAACATTTTCGAATAACCAATAACAATCATAAGCTATCGACGTGCGGAAGTGAACATACCGTTCTCGTTTTTGGTTTTTGGCCCATAATAGTCGCGTCACCATTTTTGACATTTGCATCGGTAACCGTGACTACCCCACAATTTTTCAACCATCAAGTATCATCATCTTTTGTTTTCTTTTCATCATGCCGCAACATCCCGCGCTTTCCCGTACGAATTTGACGTTGACATTTAGAAGCGCGGTTCAACTAAACTTCGCGAACACCCGACCCCTATCTGCATCAAAAACATTTGTTTTAATGGATCCCAAACTTATCTGAACATATCCATTTGCCAATGACTAAATTATCAATTGTGGCCCCATGGAATAATTGAAAGTTCCGTAGCCCAAGAGATACACCATTTTCCAATTGCCCAAATACCCATGAAGCCCATATGTGAAACCTTTCTTTGAACAATTTGGCCCACATCCAAAAATTTTAATTCTGATGACAAAAATTTCGACCAAAACCTAGAAACAAAAATGCCAGCTGCCAACATCATCTTCTAGGTCTTTCTCCTTTCTCTGCAATACACCGCCTCCAACAGCTCTTTCTCTCTCTCTTCGATACCAAGCATCCAAAACCCTAGAATTAATCCACAAAGTAAAACACCAGCCGCTAATTTCCAGCTGATGTCTCTTCTTGTTCAATCGAATATCCAGCAACAATCAACATTCATCAGCAGCAGCAACATAATCCTCTTCTGCTTCGATGATGAACAATCAGCGGCGTCATCTTCATCGGAGATTCAAACTCCGATCAACTCCAAACAGCCGCCATTCACATCTGGATCCTGAGAAAGCTGGTTCGTGCCACAACCGAAGGATGATCCTTCGAATTGGTTGATCCTTCGACAAGAACAGATCTTTCGAACTGTTGATCTTTCGAAGTTGTGAGTGACCCTTCGAAGTCAGTTGGTCTTTCGAAGTATATAAAAAAAAAAGATGACCTTTCGAAATCAGTTGGGATGACCCTTCGAAATCAGATGATCCTTCGAAAAGAAGGATGACCCTTCGAAGAACTGATGATCTTTCGGAGTTGTTGAGGTGATCCATCGAAATCAGTTTAATCTTTCGAAACATGAAGGCACCAAGAACATCAAGAACACAGCTCTGTGTAAAACTGCAGATTTGATTAAAACACGTTGTATACAGTTTTTGATGATGATAACTTGAATGTTTAGGTGAAAAACATAAAAACCAACACTCGTTTCAGCACAGATCTGAATATTCGGGTCCAGATCTGAGTTTTTCTTGATTTTCACCATTTTTACATCTTGAACAAAAAGCACAAAAATCACAGATCTAGAGCACATGTGACTTAGTAAACGGTTAGATTTACTAAATCGGGCACCATGGCTCTGATACCAATTGTAGGACCGGGTTTGGGGACCGAAACCGTGATTCTTGTGATTATGTTCAAAGTCGGAAGAGATTAGCAATGATAAACAAACAACTTTGTATTAATCCGGTAGTATAACATTACAAATCGGCCCGATTACATGATAACCGAACTAATACCAAAGGAGTATACATTCCGGGAGAGATCAAGTGGTGATCTCTCCCCGGGTGAGGTCTCAAACCTCCTCTCACTCTCTTGGTCTTGCAAATGACAAAGTGTTGGTATTTATACCCAACACAGGTTGTATGGTCGAAGGATCTAACTGATTGATCTATAGATCATCTGTCGATCATCCAGCTATCGAAAGATACACATATGCCTCGAAGGATGACATATCCTTCGAGGTCCATCTTCATCTATCGATGGATATCTTTCGAGCTCATCGAAGGATATACACAATCCTTCGATGCCTTATCCTTCGACACCACACATTATACAACCATAAACTAACTGTTTGTCTAGCAAAACCCACACGGTCAACCGAATAACCCTCTCGTTTGACCACTTCAAACGAGCGGGTCTATACACGTTCGATAGACCGTTTCACTAACTATTACAAATTCAGCGTAAAATAAAACTAATCTATTCGACAAGCATCGGACACAAAATCTGCATCAACAGGTTATGATCATCCAAGTAATCCTTTATGTTAAAAACCCTTTAACATAAACATGTATAATTGTTAGATCATATTATTAAAACATCCTCTAACAATTTATTCATATCATAATCATCATAACAAGATCAAATATGCAAATAACAAGTCTTAGATCACAACATAAACAAACATAAATAAATCATAATTATTATTTTTGCTTCTTTGTATTTTTCATGTTTATTATGTATGATTATTTAGTTATTTATTAGTTAATAACAATCATAAACATAATATAAGTATGAAAAAAAAATAGATCTTGAAGCTTACTTCTAGCACTAGGCTAGGGATGATCTAAGAGGATGATTAAGAACCAAGAAGATGAAGATCTTGATGGTATAATACTCTTGAATGGATGAAAACCCCTTGCTTTAACTTGTAAGTGATTTAGATCTTCTTATATTCCATAGAAAATTATATTGATCATAAAGAGGTGATAAAAATAAAATGGGTTTATGGTGTTCTTGGTGGATGATGAAGATGATGAGAGAGTTTTAGTAAAAGTAATAAAAGATGTAAAATGAGTGTAAGGTGCTAGTATTGCTTAATGGTTAAGTGTTGAAACAATTCATCCATCTAATCCACTTGCAAAGTAATTAAAATATCTAGATATTCACCAACTTAAACAAGGGGTGTGGGACCCCTTGTTCACGGTTATACATGAGGGGGGGGGGGGGGGTCTTATGTGCTAAAATGTGTTAGTGAAATTTATGGTTTCTAAATGAAATAAAAAGATTAAGTCTTTTGGTGTTTAAGTTTTGCAATTTTTTTTTCGAGATGTTTCAAGACTTGAAATGATCATAAACTAGCTTTACAAGACCAAAAATAATGATCACTAGTTCGCTACATGTACCAAAATATAGTTCGGCTAGATGTTTAGCGCTCGTTTCGCAAGAAGATAGTCGAAAGGTTAACATATATAAGTTATAGGGAATTATTCGGTTATGTATAAATATGGTATTCCCAATGTATTTTCATATAAACTTTGTGTTTATACAACACTTTTTGCATCTTGTAATAAAATACAAATGCTGAATTTTTGCGGAAAATTAATGAAATGGTCACTTTTAGCGCTTTTCGGACAGTTTTTAGTGCTACCGGACATTGGTAAAATATTAACCAAACTCTTGTATTCCCGTATAGGGTTTAATATATAATTTATGTTGGACTATCGTCCGAGTCCTAAAGATGTAATTTAAATGATTTCTGATATCCTGAGTTTTCGTCAGCACTCTAGTTTACTAGATACTACTCTAGTTGCTTCGACGCATTGTTTACATTGTTTCAAAGGTAATAAATAAAAATGAATAATGTGCATCATAAATGAATATTCCTTGAGTATTCTAAGATGTATATCATGTAATACGCAGTTCGAGTGTTCGAAATGCATAAAAATGTAGCTAAAAATGAGTACTTTAAGTGTAATAAAGTTACCGAAAAGTGGCAGTTGTCACATTCTCCCCCTGTTATTGAGAATTTCGTCTCGAAATTCAAGCTGAGTCATCCTATACAGGAGACTACTCGAACAGGTGAGAGTATTTGGCTTTGATTTAATGTTCACGTTCCCAAGTATACTCGGGTCCGTGTCGAGAGTTCCAACGTACATTTTAATAATTTGATACGACTCCTCCATGATTTCTTGACTTTACAGTCCATGACTTCAACAGGTTCTTTAGTGAATTGGAGTTTGTCGTCAATGTGAATAGAATGATAACGGTTGCTTGTGTTGGACTCTATTTAAGATTCGACACATGAAACGTGTCGTGCACACTGTTAAGTTCATCTGGTAACTTCAACTTGTAGGCAACAGTGCCAATCTTTTCTAAGATTTCAAATGGTCCAATGTAACGTGGGTTAAGCTTTCCACGTTCACTGAACCTCGCTACGCCTTTCCAAGGCGAGACTTTCAACAAGACTTTGTCTCCAACCTCGAAAGATAATGGTTTTCGTCTTTTATCTGCGTAGCACTTTTGTCGATCGCGAGCCGTCTTGATACGGTCTCGGGTCTGAAAGATTTTATGTGTAGTCTCTTGTACTAACTCCGGACCGATAAGTTGTTTATCGCCCGCTTTTGCCCAACATAGCGGAGAGCGACACTTTCGACCATAAAGAGCTTCAAACGGTGCAGCTTGTATAGTAGTATTGTAGCTGTTATTGTAGGAAAACTCAACTAAAGGTAGATGAGTATCCCAATTGCCGCCTAAATCCATAACACATGCGCGAAACATATATTCGAGTGTTTGGATTGTCCGTTCGCTCTGGCCGTCAGTTTATGGATGAAAGGCTGTACTTGGATTCAAATGAGATCCAAAGGCCTGTTGAAATGATTTCCAAATTCTAGAAATAAAACGACCGTCTCGGTCTGAAATGATTGAAATAGGCACTCCATGACGAGCCACTATTTCTTTGAGATAGAGTTCCGCTAGTTTCTCAGTATTATCCTTCTACCAAATCGGTAAGAAGTGCGTGGACTTTGTTAGTCTATCGATGATTACACATATCATGTAGTGACCTCTTGAGGTCCTGAGTAACTTCGTAATGAAGTACATCGATATTTGTTCCCATTACCAAACGGGAATCTCGGGTTGTTGTAACAAGTCCGAGGGATTTTGCTACTCGACTTTTACTTTCGTGCAAGTCAAGCATTCTCCGATATAAGTCGCGATATCACTTTTGAGGTTAGGCCACCAGTAGTATTCTTTCGCTACTTAGGCCTATGTGCTTCCTCAAAATATCATCTCGAAGGCCGCCAAAGAATAGAACCCAATTTCGACTCATAATGTATAAAGTTCCATCTTCTTTACACTAATTGTTCCTTCATGCCTCGAAGTGTTTCTGCTTGAATATGCTCTTCCTTGAGCGCTTGTGAATCATCTTCTCTAATGCTTGAACTCTCAGTGTTCTAACTCGCTCCTTGCGGCTCAAGGCATCTGCTACAACGTTTGCCTTGCCCGGATGGTACTTTATTTCACAATCATAGTCGTTCAACAATTCAACAAACATCGTTGACGTATATTTAATTCTTTTTGGTTGAATATGTGTTGAAGACTTTTATGATCCGTGAAAATAATGCATTGAGTACCATATAAGTAATGTCGCCATAATTTGAAAGCGAATACCACCGTACCTAACTCGAGGTCGTGAGTGGTATAGTTATTTTCATGAACTTTCAGTTGACGTGATGCGTACGCGATAACTTTATCCCGTTGCATAAGTACGCAACCCAATCCATGATGCGAAGCATCACAGTAAACTACGAAGTCATCGGTACCATTGGGTAGTGATAAGATTTTGAAATGCTATGCACCAATATTAAGGACAAGTTGTAATGCTACTTCTTGTTTTTCGATTGGGGCAAATTTCTTGTCTTTATGGGTGAGGGAGGTTAGCAATTGAGTAAAAAAAATATATCTCAATAGATCTCCGATGATATCCCATTAATCCCAAAAATTGTCGGCTACAGTTGGAGTCTTGGGTGTTTCCCAGCTCTGAATTGCTTCAATCTTAGCTGGGTCTACTTGAATGCCTTTCTCGTTCACTACATGCCTGAGGAATTGTACTTCGCGAATCCAAAATTCGCACTTGGAAAATTTCGCGTATAGTTTCTCCTTCTTGAGTAGTTCCGAAATGGTTCTCAAATGTTGTTCGTGCTCATCTGCCGATCGTGAGTATATCAAATGTCGTCAATGAATACCATGACGAATTTGTCGAGATACGGCTTGCACACGCGATTCATTAATTCCATGAAGACCGCTGGTGCGTTCGTTAAACCAAAGGGCATAACGAGAAACTCGTAATGACCATAACGAGTTTGAAAAGCCGTCCTTGGCATGCTTTCCTCTTATATTCGTAACCTGTGATACCCCTGATCGTAAGTCTATCTTGGAGTAGAAGCTAGAATCTTTCATAAACCATTTGAGTTAGTTAGAAATTCATTTGTAACATGGTTTAGAAATATTAATTTTCATTCATCGAAATGTTGTGCACTTTTGCAAAACTTGTATGTATTTCCACCCCCAAAACCTTTATAAAGATATATAATGGTAAAGAGTGGGGGTTATGAACTCACAACATCCTTATTCGGTCAACTACAAGGTTCAGAAGGTGCTAATCAACATGGAGATTTGGCTACGGTTGCAGCTCCCGGTACCAAGTCGATGTGAAACTCGACTTGTCGATATGGTGGTAGTCCTGGCAAGTCTTTAGGAAAGACTTCAGGGAACTCTTTTACCACAGGAATATCTGTCATCTGAGGCCCATCAGTCTTCTTGTCAACAACAAGTGCTAGAAAGGCAATACAACCTTTCCGTAAGCACTTTTGTGGCTTCATGCAATTGATGGTCCGCAATGATGTGTTGCGCTTCTCTCCATGGATAACAAGTGTATCTTCGTTCGGTAGTGGTAAGCGAATGATCTTCTCATGACAGAAGACTCCGTCTCGATTATTGGATAGCCAATCCATGCCAATCACTACGTCGAAAATACCCAACTCAATGGGTAAGAGATCGATATGAAATTTCTGCTCCTGACTTGCCTAGTTTACCGTTTGCCAATTCTATAGAATGAGGAGACGTCTAGCTTACTTGACTCTAGGCCAAGTACATTTTGAATTCTATGTAGTAAGGACTTCACTGTACAAATATAGAGGACAACCCAATCCCTATGTTTAGATGTAGGATAACCCAATCCCAATTTGTAGCTAGGACAATCCCGTCACTAGCCATGAAACTATGCATGTGAAATGTTGCGATAAAGCTAAAAATCGGCAATGGTATCAAATAATATGGATGTGAAATGTTGATTGATAGGATACGTAACGGTGACCCTTTATGATTTGACAAGAGTCAGCTAATTTCCCATTAGCTAAGTTGATATAGTAATGTGTGTCCAACATGTCTCTAATTCGAGTATATGCTTAACATTTAAAGACAATAGCTAAGCTCGGTGTTGGTATTAAAAGAATTGGTACATGATGATCGTAGAGTGTACGTACTCATGACTTCATTGGGATTTTGTGGAGTATTCATAGTTCTAGCCACACACACTTATTCACTAGCTAGATCCGTTCTTAAGTATTATCGTCTTACTAGCCTTTGTTTTGCGCCCGGTATCAGTACACTGCTACTCTTGGTGCTTTTGCAATTGCCCTCATGATGAACGTCTCACTTGTCACATTTAGGATTTCGGCAAGTTACCAGCATACATCCTGGTGCCAAAATCGTTTATGGCAGCAATTGCCTTCATTTTTCTCATGGCGAGAGTTATTGTTTGAGTGATCGAGGTAGGGAGGGATGATGCGGTCATGCTTCGGATCTCCGAGGCTAAACCCGAAATGTAACACTCAGTGTGTTTGAATTCGGGTGTTTCCCAGTATGGAAACAACCCTTGATATATCGTGAAAGCATCAAGTGTAACCATCAACATTGGCTCCAGTTATGATCGAGTTCTTTTATAAAATCATATGAAAATCAGATGATATAAAAGAATGATGTATGGTTAAATAAATAACCAATGAAAATGTAGTGTATAAATATATCATGTCTTGAAATAGAATATTATGTCTTGTGTAGAGGATGTCGTGTCTTGTGCAAAAATGTCATGTCTTGTCTTTGTCGAAGAGGTTTGAATAACACCACGATATGCAATATAATATAAGCACTTATATATAGGAAGTACCAGCGGCGTATCCACCATGCTTTTATCATATTACGCACGTCTCATCACTTACAAATAACCACCAAAAATGTCTTGTGTATACCAACGTCAAATGACATGTATAACAATGTCTTGCGTAACAATGTCATGTATAAACCATGTCCTGTGTAAAAGCAATGGTTTTCAACACATAACTTTTAACTTAAACAATTGATTCTTTTGGCGCCATGATCTTTTTAATACACACTATTAAAAGAATCTAGACATGTATTTAGATAAATAAAGTCTATCATGTGCCCAAGAATGAAGAATGCAATCAATCGGTCATGGAAACCTCAAGACCATATTATTCATACATGTTTGAATAAATGATAATGTGGATAACCAAAACCAAAAGGTGTAATGCCTCTTGCGTGTATTGGTCATATGTTTAAATGGAAAAAGAAAAAAAAATAATTCGTTGAGGAGGGGAAACCAACCAGTGGTCTTCGTCTATATAATATGTATTCCCTACTCTATGGACCTCGATCATCCTAAGTAGAGAAAATCCTTTGTCTTACTTGTCCATGTGACAATTATGGTAATAGTACTTGAGTTTCACGAGCTCTAGCAAAATTATTAGAATTTCCAAAGATGTCGAATAGAATGTAATGAGGGAGTTGCAGCATGGTTCATGCCATACCATCCCTTGGAAAAAGACAAATGTCAAACGACGGAATTTATTGTATCACTTCCAATAAATATGATAAGGTGGAATATGATAAGGTAAGGTAAGGTAAAGTAGGATAAAGTGTCATAGACACCCTGGAACCAACCCATGTTCAAGAATTTCGAGAATGTTGAGGAAAATCCTCCATGAGTAGCTAACACGTTTTGTTTGTTTAAATGACTAGTCTCAACTGAATCGTGATATAGATCGAATGTTAGGTGTGAACAAATATGTGTCGTCTTCCCGTATTGTATTGTATTGTATTGTATTGTATTGTATTGTATTGTATTGTATTGTATTGTATTGTATTGTATTGTATTGTATTGTATTGTATTGTATTGTATTGTATTGTATTGTATTGTATTGTATTGTATTGTATTGTATTGTATTGTATTGTATTGTATTGTATTGTATTGTATTGTATTGTATTGTAGGGTGTTATACTAACCACCCCCAGTTCGTGTTCTACTAGATAGGAAGAATTGAATCTCAAGTAATAACTTAAGAATTTTGAATGAATAGTGATCATTAGCTTGACCCGCAGAGTCCACCAGAATTTCCATGCACTACAAGTTGTTATTACGTGGGCCCCCGTAATAATAAATTGTCTTGCATGGTCACCCTAGCATTCTCTCGTTCAGAGCAGGCGATCAGTCAGAGAGAGGACACTATTGTTTATATACCTTCAACATAGAAGGAAACTTCGTGATAGTTCACGTGTCAACGTCTGTTGTTGTTACTCGCAGGACGGTACGACGTTAGATGAAATAGAAATGGAAAGAATCTGTAACAATAACAATTGAAGGGGCACCTTCAAGATGAGTACTTCATCTTCCTTGTAGGGACAAGAGTATATCCACCTTGGTTAGTATGAGTCACATGGATCTCGTCCCACTAATGGAGTTGTTGTCCAAGGTTACCACCTTCGCCTCGTCGTCATTATCATGGTCAGGCATCTCAGCATTCGCGAGAAAGCAACCATATTTTACGGAATTAAGTTTAAGATTTCACTTAGGAATCATGTTCGCCATAAGCTCCGCAATAGACATGAGGTCGATATTTTCATCGTGTGAGTAAAGAATAATAATAGAGTTTGAAGTCGAAAGTATTTTGTTCTTGGCAAAATATTTCATGCAACATATATATGAACCACCTATATATATAATCATGTAAAATCCTATCAATCAAGGATTTCTATCTTGTATAAGCTGAACTTGTAAACTGTTTATAATGCATAAACTGATAATGTAATGTATTGTATTGTAGGCACATAGTCTATTAATGTATTGTGTCTGTTTCTCATAGACTTCACCCATGGAAATGTCCTCGCTTGATTTATGTGAAATGAATTTTTGTTGTAGTGGACCTTGAAAAATGTTTATGCAATGAAAACCTTTTGACCTGTCCAATTTTATTTATAATCTGTTCAACATGAACAAGAGGTTTTCGTGAGAGATCCCTAGTGATTGTAGACTTAGACTCGAGAAAGAATCCTGGTTCACTACAATCGATGCTCTGATACCAATCTGTCACACCCGCTCGTAGCGGAAGCGCGAGGTGTGATCTGATCGGTTCTCATTGCATAACAATATAAGTGAACATACTAAATGAATAAAAACAAACTCCAATGCCATTGTCATAATTGTTTCAAAAGAATGCAACATAAGTTGAATGTATTGGTTACAAACCATCAAATGAAAATAAGTTGTCATCGTTTTATACATCAAAATGTAAGTCTTAAAATGTCAAGGCTTTGACCACTATATCACCGCAAAGAGGCGGTATATAACGGGCAAACCCTTCAAATGGTGGCATGGAGTCTTGATACTTGCTTTCCTTGAACTGAAATCGTTGCATTGGTCCACTAATTCCCTGAAATACATGTAAGTTTGAAAACATCAACAAAAGTTGAGCGAGTTCATGCAGTTTAGTTGTATGAGATGTATCTGTAAAATGTGAGTTGTATAAAATGTATCTGTAAAATGTGAGTTGTATAAACTGTATCCATAAAATGTGAGTTGTATAAACTGTATCCATAAAATGTGAGTTGTATAAAATGTATCTGTATGTAATGATGTAGTATGTAAAGCGTCAATGAAATCGTTGATCATTAATGTTTCGCGAGGACATTAATATGTGTGACGAATTAGGAAGCAATCCAACCCTAGACGATTTTATGTCGACTCCTATCGACTGGGACACAAACGCACTCTTCTGTATGGGTCTACGACCAAGAGTGGGGCTCGCCAAAACCCATTAGATCTAACCACTTGTACCTAGGTCCAAACTGGATTAATGGTGCTTAGATGTATAACCCTAATTCGCACATGATCTAAGGTGTTTCATTCCCTAACTTTAACATACGTTGAACATGTATTTTCCCCGATAGTTGTAAAGTTGTAAAACATTTAAATGAATAGGGGACATGAACTCACAGTATTGCGTCCTGTGAATAGATGTAAATAAGATCTCACGTGCGGTCGTCCTGAATAGCGTTGCGACCTACAAATGTTCTTATTTTTGTTAGACACTTCGGTCTTTGTAAAGAACTTGAGTACAAGTCTTGTGTCTTCAATATGTGTAAGACTTGTATGTCTTTACTGTTCGTTAACTGTGTATTCGATGAATGAGTTGTTCAAATGTTATATATATATTTTTCACCAAATATATATATATAAACGTTATCTTGTATCTTGTGAGTTGTATAGTCGGATCTAGTCCGCTGAATTTCGTGTCTTGTATGTATCAATTGTATAGTTGTGTTTCCAATAATGGTAACATTGGGCCAAGCCCATGTTTTCAAGTTATTGGGCTTAAATAGTGCTGGGCCTTAAATAGTGTTGGGCCTCAATAGTGTTGGGCCTCAAATAGTGTTGGGCCTCAAATAGTGTTGGGGCCTCAAATAGTGTTGGGCCTCAAATAGTGTTGGGCCTCAAATAGTGTTGGGCCTCAAATAGTGTTGGGCCTTAAATAGTGTTGGGCCTCAAATAGTGTTGGGCCTCAAATAGTGTTGGGCTTGAATAGTGTTGGGCTTTGGCTCATATGTTTGGTGTTTGGGCTTAGCCCACGAATTTATGTTAAGCCCATTATGAAAAATAAGCCCATTTGTAAAACAATAGCCCATTTGAAGGTATAAGTCTTTCATTTTTATAAAAACATTTTTATAAAAATCACTAAGTATACTTTTTAGTTAATAAAAACATAATAGTTTTTATAAGTTTCAAAATGTCCGAATTTTGTTAATGGTAACGTAATTTTTGTGTCCGCGTTGAAAGATCGTCTATACGTCGTAGTAATTCCTCGGAATGGCGATATGTTTATAAATTCGCCCGTCGTCCGTTTTGACCATAAGTTGTGTCCGAAAGTTCGGAATGTCCGTAAGTTGTTTTCAAGTGTGTCTATATGTATTCTTGTAAGTCTTTAGTTGTAAGTATGTCTTGTATTTATTTGTGTCATTGTTATCAAGTCTCTAACTTGTATATATAACTAATACAAATAATAACACATAGCACATACTTGATATGTTCAATAAATATGTATTTTACCAAAATATATATTTATGTCAATTTTTATGTTTAGAAAGACCAACTTTCTAATCTTGTAAAGACTTTGTTAGAAAAAAAAATGATAGTTTTGTTAACATAATGTTCTAAGAAAAATGGCCATATAACCTTTGTATTAATCATTTGGCCATGTTTCATAAACATATCATTTTCTTTTCCAAATCACCATCAATTTACCCAATCATCTTAACTAAAAACATATGAGATTTTTATAACATAAACTTATCAAAATGATCTCCAAATCATGTAGGGTTTTGGACATGATCATAACATGTGCTAACTAGTTCAAAAACCAAGTTTACTTCTAGTTTTAACAACTTTTATAAAAATCTCATGTTGTATGTTACTTTTCATAATTTTGTAGAAGTATTGTTTTTAGTGAAAAACATTAAATACTTTAACAAAATTAAAGGTTATGATCATCCAAGTAATCCTTTATGTTAAAAACCCTTTAACATAAACATGTATAATTGTTAGATCATATTATTAAAACATCCTCTAACAATTTATTCATATCATAATCATCATAACAAGATCAAATATGCAAATAACAAGTCTTAGATCACAACATAAACAAACATAAATAAATCATAATTATTATTTTTGCTTCTTTGTATTTTTCATGTTTATTATGTATGATTATTTAGTTATTTATTAGTTAATAACAATCATAAACATAATATAAGTATGAAAAAAAATAGATCTTGAAGCTTACTTCTAGCACTAGGCTAGGGATGATCTAAGAGGATGATTAAGAACCAAGAAGATGAAGATCTTGATGGTATAATACTCTTGAATGGATGAAAACCCCTTGCTTTAACTTGTAAGTGATTTAGATCTTCTTATATTCCATAGAAAATTATATTGATCATAAAAGAGGTGATAAAAATAAAATGGGTTTATGGTGTTCTTGGTGGATGATGAAGATGATGAGAGAGTTTTAGTAAAAGTAATAAAAGATGTAAAATGAGTGTAAGGTGCTAGTATTGCTTAATGGTTAAGTGTTGAAACAATTCATCCATCTAATCCACTTGCAAAGTAATTAAAATATCTAGATATTCACCAACTTAAACAAGGGGTGTGGGACCCCTTGTTCACGGTTATACATGAGGGGGGGGGGGTCTTATGTGCTAAAATGTGTTAGTGAAATTTATGGTTTCTAAATGAAATAAAAAGATTAAGTCTTTAGGTGTTTAAGTTTTGCAATTTTTTTTTCGAGATGTTTCAAGACTTGAAATGATCATAAACTAGCTTTACAAGACCAAAAATAATGATCACTAGTTCGCTACATGTACCAAAATATAGTTCGGCTAGATGTTTAGCGCTCGTTTCGCAAGAAGATAGTCGAAAGGTTAACATATATAAGTTATAGGGAATTATTCGGTTATGTATAAATATGATATTCCCAATGTATTTTCATATAAACTTTGTGTTTATACAACACTTTTTGCATCTTGTAATAAAATACAAATGCTGAATTTTTGCGGAAAATTAATGAAATGGTCACTTTTAGCGCTTTTCGGACAGTTTTTAGTGCTACCGGACATTGGTAAAATATTAACCAAACTCTTGTATTCCCGTATAGGGTTTAATATATAATTTATGTTGGACTATCGTCCGAGTCCTAAAGATGTAATTTAAATGATTTCTGATATCCTGAGTTTTCGTCAGCACTCTAGTTTACTAGATACTACTCTAGTTGCTTCGACGCATTGTTTACATTGTTTCAAAGGTAATAAATAAAAATGAATAATGTGCATCATAAATGAATATTCCTTGAGTATTCTAAGATGTATATCATGTAATACGCAGTTCGAGTGTTCGAAATGCATAAAAATGTAGCTAAAAATGAGTACTTTAAGTGTAATAAAGTTACCGAAAAGTGGCAGTTGTCACAATGTTAAATTTATATATATATATATATATATATATATATATATATATATATATATATATATATATATATATATAGCAATTTAACACAAAAAATTCAGTATACTCCCTACCATTAAGACCATGCATAGTCGTTAGAGTGAATAATGCCCCACCCTAGGGCGTTTTGCGTCATGTGGCAGCCCAGTCAGCAATGGAGCATTATTGGGCGTTTTTACAAAATGGGTGTAGTGGGGATGTGGGGCATTATGTTAAATGAGATGTAATATATTTAAATAAAACAAAACCATTAAAAAATCTTATTGGATAAAAAATAGGAAGATGGAAGGTGATTGGACAAAGAAAATGGGGGAATGCGTGTTTTAAATCACGCTGGAGGGGCTTTTATTGCAAAATCACGCCCAAACACGCCCAGGGGGCGGTCGAGGGGCAATATTGGGCGTTATTGGGGCTAAATTTTGAAGAAACACGCCCCACTACACATGGTCTAACAAATTAACATTTTGCAACTTGCAAAACACTAACAATTATAGCAAGTTGGAACTAACTAAAGACTTAAACACTAAAGTTTGACAATAACAACTAACATTTAACACTTAAAACATTAATAGCATCAATAAGAAGAAAGACGAATGGTAGAAATAAGAAGAAAAGTACTGATATCAGGAAAATCGGTGATATATCGGTCCAATATCGGTCAATATCAACGATATAATCGGTACTGATATTCTGACCAATATTTTGCACCGATATCTCGGCCAGGGACCGATAACCGATATATCACTGATATATCGGGATATTAACTACATAGTATATTGCACATACTCATATGGTTAGCCATAACCAGTGTTGTAAAAATTAGAACTAGGAGCCGATTAATTGGTGACTAGTCGGAAATCGAAGGCTTTCCGATTTGATTTCACATAATCCAACAACAATATCGCAAATCAATCAAAGTTGTTGAAGGTTGGCTCAAATCGGTCTAAGTCGGTATGTAACGCCCCAAACCTTGATTTTTGTTAAATATGGCATTTACTAGTTCCATTGCATAAAATAATAAACCTAGGCTGGTTAATATAGTTGGAATGCATTTCTTTTAAATAAAGAAAGAAATTTAGGCTAAAAGGAGATGTCATCAAATTATGAAGAGGGTTATGTGCAATATTTTTTTATCAAAAAAAAAAAAAAAAGACCAGTATATGTAGTATATGTGGGGATGGAGAAATGACACACGCAAGTGTGTTCTTGTGTGAATCAACAAGTGAAGGAGAAGAGAAGGAAGATAAATTGCATGTGTAATTTGTTATGTTAGAAGTGTTCATCACCTTCTAAGCATCAAGTAATTAGTATCCATTACATCTCTTTAACCTTCTTAGTTAGAATTCTAGGTGGTTTTTGTCGAGTCCTCAGGTCACTGATGACGGTCAGAGGGTCTCGTTGACGTTGTAAATTCCGTCTCCTAAAAGAAAACCATTAGCCTCGTCACGAAGAACCCCCGGGGGGGGGGGGATCCGTGACCAAGCTCCGGCGTGAGAGTAAGTAAACTTGCCGGGAAAAGTGAGAAGCTTACTCCGACGAGTATTATCGTCGGAATATTCTCCTTGGTGTGGATTCTTATGAGTGAGCAATTATGTCGGAATAAATGCTAATATGGAATGGTCGGAATAAATAGTTTAGCATTTAGTGAGGGTTTTTTTTGTCTATGGAGAGTTGTTGCTTACCTTCCTTATATAAAGGAGATCACTTCTCTCCATTGGAAAATGATGCCGGATCATCTAACGGCACCCTGCTGCCTTTGGGGGACTCAGACACGTGTCTGAGCCCCAACGGTGAGATCAGAAGCTTCATTTAATGAAGCCAGCTCAATTGTACTATCTTTCCGGCGGATCTTTCCTCCTTATCAATCAGGCATTTAATGCCCTGCAGCGTCCTTGGATCCTTTTCTCTTTTTCCCGCTCCTTTTAAGTATGTAAGACCCTTGTTAAGAGAAGACATGGACCATGGGCTTACTAATTGGGCCCAGACGATAAGAGCCCAAGACGGGTTATGTTGGGCTATCAACTGGACCCGTCGTCAGTTTTGATGAATCAATCCTAGGTGGATAACTTGGAAGTGTTAAATGGTTGAATTTATGTTTAGATGCACTAATCTAGAGTCATTGATGATATAATCATCTCAATTGAAGTTTTTGATTCCAGATTCATGTTCAAGAAATTTGAGGTTTTTGATTAAATATGGTTTATTATGAATTGTTAGTGTATTTGGTGTTAATTTAGATTTGTGAACATGAATTTTATTTGAAATGATGAACAAACCCTAAAGAAATAGTTTATGAATATGAATAATTGAAATTAGATAAATTGGTGTTATGAATCCATGGTTAAACAGATTAAAATGACGGATTAATGTTTATGCCCAAAAGGTTTTGATAAAATGCCTAAATGAATAAAATGATAGGAACTTGAATGAATTGTAAGTAATGATATAGTTGTCTGAAAGAGAATAAACTAGTGGGCATAAACTTTAGATTAATCCAATTTAATGAATTGAAATGTTGTGTTTGATCATAATGTCATGAAATAGTTGAGTACGTCAATAATGGGAAAATCACCCAAACGGGTCACTTGGATGAATGGGTTGAATTATAACCAAAACTTATATATTGGTTAATTGGTGCACTAAAAGTAAGATGCCATGAATTTCTGGTGAAAATGACCTATATGTTATCATTAAACACAAATGCATGATAACAAGTCAAATATGTAAGGATAAACCCAATTACTCGAATGATTGGTAAAATGATTAAGAACACATGTAATGATGAATTATACTTAGGAATTTAAGGGAGCGATCATGACACACTTCGAGTTTACATATGCGAATCGTATTGGTATAAGTGTACGTAGATTGTAGAATGTGAGTCCTTACTTAGTTTCGGCTAATTATTTGTGATGGTAGTAGTGATGTGCAAGTATGAAGAGTCATTTATGCACGGAAGTGGTCAAGATATGTCTCGATTAAGTGGATCGGCTCAGAATACATATCTTTGGGGGATTAATTGAGGGCGTTGATCCTAGAGTAACTGGAGGGTTAAAAGGGTAGCTTAACCCGACTTAAAGGATAAGTGAATAAATAAGTCTTTTTCAATTATTTGGTTTAAGTGATAAACACATAATTATATGTGTCTATGAATATATGCGGTCACATGGATAATGACATAGAAGTATTTGAATTGGAAGTTACCTAAATGTTGGTTGATGACAGTTTTGGAAGGTAAAAGGCGTTGGTGATCTCAAGTCAAGAAATCGGGTCAACGGGATGGAGATTTGGAGTTGGCATGATGTATGGTTTGGCATAGTTGTTTGTAAAGTCTTTTCATTTACATTGTGCTTTTGTATCGGCGTTTGGAGTATAAATCCCATGTTGATTTATTATGTGTTGATGTGTCCATGGATGTTTTGGTCACTTGGTTTGGTTATATGTGGTGTCTAAACAGGTTGATGTTTCCTAAGAGGTGTCCATTTTAAGAACGGGTCATGTCGAAATAACTCGGGTGCCTTTTTATAAGTATTCTTTGGGTGAATGTGGTGTAATATTGTATGAAGTGTTTTATTTTGGTGAAATGAGTTCTTTATTTAAAAATTAAATACAAATAAATGGGTCTACTTTTCCGCAAGTTGTCTAAATTTACTGTTTTGAATTTACGTGTGTTTCATGGTACAAATCGGTCTAAGTCGGAACAAATCAGTCCCCTTGGATCCATGGTTTGATGTGTAGAAGATAAGGTGACAACCAAAAATTTCATTGGATAAGTTGTTGGAGAAAACAAACTGACGAGCTGGAACAGTCGCCTGAGAAGACGAGCTGATGAGGATGAAAGAGTGTGATATGGGAACTTAGAAGATGATGATGCTGCAACCAACGACTCCATGTCTAGTAAGGTAGATGTGCAAGTAGACGTCATGATAAACAATGAAATAGATAATGTTTGTCTCGGAAATGAACAAAAAGAAGAAGTGTAGAAGCACGTTTTTGTGACAATAACTTAGATAATAACTTAATCATCTTGTAATTAAGCTTTTGGGCTCCAAATTGTAAATAGGGCCCTAATGATGATTAAAGCCCATTAGAGATCTTAATTGTGGGCGTAAAGGTATAAATAATTTTGGTTAATGAGTTTCTCCCTAGCTCTTGGATTAGGGATTTTCTCTAGAGAGAAACTCATTTGTACGTGTTTGGCTTTATTTAAATTGAATCCAAGAAAATTTAAAGTGATATGATTGAGTTCTTATTGTCGTGTTATTAGCACGTGTGATACACCCACGAGAGGTTTACGAGTGATTTTCACTCACTAGTTTACCTTAGATCCGAAATACGAGTTAGATCCACGTGTTAGGCCATGGGGTGTACTCTAACATCTAGAGTGTTAACAATGACATGACATGTTAACTAACATTGCAAACAACTCATCCTTTGTGTTAAAGTGCATTAAATGAGTTATGTGTTAACATGTTAACCCAATGTTAAGAGATTGAATTAATTATTAGGATTATGTTCAAGAGTGAACACTAGTGTAGCTTGCGAACTGAGTGAACTAATCCTGGCAATACACGTGTGTAGATCAATGGCCAGGATTTGATGTTGAAATACACTAGTGTATTTTAAGATTTTAAGATGAGATCCTGGCCATACACGTGTGTAGATCAATGGTCAGGATTTGTTCACTCAGTTCACAAATACACTAGTGTTAACTCTAGAACCCCACCCTATATATTTTCTTTTTTAGACAAAAACCCAATGTTAAAGTGCATTAAATGAGTTATGTGTTAACATGTTAAACCATTTTCTTAGGCCGGAGGGTGTGGGGGTGCCACCCAGGCCAGATCAGCATCTATAGCGCCCCTAGGAGCTATACACCCATACCGAGCAAGTGAAGAGGGGGCGCCATAGGAGGGGGCTCCATCATGTTAACGAGCTTTTGTGACGAAGAACGAGGAGGGATTGGTCAAGATAAGGGGCGCTATAGGCATTAGGGGGCTTTATCCCACACCCTTCAAGTTAAAGTGGGGGGCTTTAAAGCCCTTGTGTGGGGTGGCGGTGATAAAACCCCTACCACACCCTCCAGCCTTAGAGTGAGACAAAGTGAAATGAGGAAAAAAACAATTGATGTGTCAGTTAGGTAGAGTTAAGTTAGATTAAAGTATACCCAAAAGCCTTAGAGGGACTTACAAGAAGTGTGACTCACTTGGAATTTTAAAAACTTAAAAAGTCAACAAAATCTAAGGTTCAAATCCAATTTATTAGGCTTTTTTTAAATATACCCCCTCCCTACTAATTATACCTCCATTGTGAGAGAAAAAGTAACGGGCCTCATCCGTAAGTACGTGAGAGGTAGGAATGGCAATGGGCCGGGTTTGGGCCGGGTATTAGTAATGCTAAGCCCGTACCCGATTGTAATTCTTTGGCTCATACTCGGCCCGTTACCCGTCGGGTATTTATCAGGTATTTACCCATCGGGTATCGGGTATACCCATTAATTTGTTAAAAATATCATTGAAACTCTCATGTGCATTTTTTACTCTAATGTTTATATAATTTACTACTTTAATAACTACAACAAAGGAAAATATGACCAATAACATACAAACATATCATATTCAAATGCATATTTGAAACATATATTTGCATAATTAACTAATTAATGTACTGCTACTTTGGAACATATAATGTCAGTTTATAGAATTTGCATTTAACTGAACACCAAACATGAAAAATGATAGCATTAATCAGAACCCAAGTAATCTCCCTAACAACTTCAAATGTGTTTAGAAAATTCCAAAACTAATACACATTTTTAATCTGCATGGAAACAACATAACTAAACATACAATCTTGTGTTTGTATGTTAAATTCTTGAAGACAAACAACAAATCAAAATAATATGAATAAGTGTATGTACTAAAATTTATATAAATGGAAAATTAAATTTAAAATGATATGTTTTTCGGGTAAACGGGCCGGGTATCGGGCGTGTGTCGCTAAATCCCATACCCGTACTCATACCCGAATATTTTTATATTTTTAATCCCATACCCGTCAGGCTTCGGGTACACCCGACCCGTATATCTCAAGTTTCGGGTATACCCGTCAGGCTTGAATTTTTTTGCCATCTCTAATGAGAGGAGACAATATAACTAGTAGGAAAGAAGAAATATCAAAGAGGAAAATATAATTTTGAGAAAGTCACGTCAGAATTGAAAGTCCGAAAATATCAAAGAAGAAAATATACTTTTAAGAAAGTCACGTCAGAATAATGTCTTTTACTTTTGGGTTCTTCTCAGGACAAATAGGGGTTTTCTAATGGCACACCCCCTGTTTATCTGCACACCTTTTCAATTCAATATGCATCGTATAGGCCTATACGATACATATTAAAATAAAGTAAAAGACATGGCAGACTGACAGGTGCAGGTTATGTCTGGCGGCGTGCTTGATACGCATCGTATAGGCCTATACGATGCGTATTAGGCCACTGTTTTTTTGAATTTATTTTTTGTTGTGTTGTGTCGAATGCGAACCCGAGAAACGAAAGGGATTTCGAGCAGTTGGTCGATGATATGATAGATAAAGATCTTGACACGATTATTTCCATTTTCAAGTATTATTAAAACCATTCAAGCCCACCAGTCTACAATGCGGTTCCCAATTTGCGGAACATAATCTCAGATTGTCTAAAGAAGCCCTTTTATCATGTGTCATGTGGTAAACAAATACCAAGGGTGTATACAGATCTCTATTCGGTCATCTTTCCAAGCTTTTACACACGAATATGTGGTTCCCAATTTGCGGAACATAATCCCAGATTGTCTAAAGAAGCGCTTTTATCATGTGTCGTATTAGATGTGTTATGGTGAGATTTTTCAAGTTTGCACAGTGGGAGAAAAGACCAGCACCTCTGTTAGTATTGTCCTTTAAATTCGCATAAACATATATTCATTTCCTAACCTCCTCCTATAAATCAATCACAACTCACCCGATACGTCTTCTATGATGATTCGAAACATTCACGAACCACAATGGACTCAGACTCATACTACTCTAATATGACACATGATAAAAGCGCTTCTTTAGACAATCTGGGATTATGTTCCATTTTATGACACATGATACGGCACGCTTACCTTAATCACATTTTCCATGGAGTCACAGATCCGACAATAGGGCCCACGGATCTTATGCCCACCCGAGACCGACCTCTGGATCACACATGATAAAAGCGCTTCTTTAGACAATCTGGGATTATGTTCCGTTTTATGACACATGGCACGACACGCTTACCTTAATCACATCTTCCATGGAGTCACAGATCCGAAAACAGGGCCCACGGATCTTATGCCCACCCAAGACCGACCTCTGGACCACACATGATAAAAGCGATTCTTTAGATAATATGGGATTATGTTCCGTTTTATGACACATGACACGGCACGCTTACCTTAATCACATCTTCCATGGAGTCACAGATCCGACAATAGGGCCCACAGATCTTTCTTCAAGATTTACGTCTGATGTCCAAGTTTGATCACATTTGATTTCATCTGCGGCAGTCCATTGACTTTCTTGGTTCAATAATCCGTTCAATTTCGAGAAACGAAAGGGATTTCGAGTAGTTGGTTCAATAATCCGTTCAATATCAGCGTTGTTTATCACCCTGTGTAAGCATTGGAAGCCCGACAAACAGTCTTGCAATTACATCTTCAATCGAGACCACATTATTAATTATAATGAAGCAATGAAGATTGAATGTGCAAAACCGCAACCGTTTTTTACTACGGAAACGGTGGCTATGGGAAATACAAACCTGGCACGAACCACAATGGACTCAGACTCATACTACCCTTGTCGTTCCGTATTTTCTCCTTTTCTAATTCTCGAAGAATCTCGTAACGTATGACACATGATAAAAGCGCTTCTCTAGACAATCTGGGATTATGTTCCGTTTTATTATAATCGTGAGTTGGTCAAACCTTTCTAAAAGTAGAAAAAAATAAAACATAAGAAAGTGTTCCTCTTTGTTACCAAGCATGTCATCTGAAACAATTAACAGGACGTTGTTAAAAGGGAGAATCTATTGGAACACCTGATTGAGAGAAACTTCTTCAAGCTAACTGCCGATATCTCATCCTTCTGTTGTTCAGTACTTCCCAGACGATTCAAGTGAGTCCTATGAAGCAAGTGTCTGTCTACAAATTTCAACAAATTGTGGGTTAATAGATTCCGAAGCTGTTATTTCAATTTTTTCTGTTGATTTAGTACTTCAAGGCATGCCTGTTTGATTCAAGTGAGTCCTATGAAGCAAGTGTCTGTCTATTCAATTGAGAGGAAAGATGACCGAATAGAGATCTGAACCAACCGAAATTCACAAATTCCAACAAATTGTGTCTAATACAAGGATCTTCGAATGCGATGTGTACGTTAAATACCGTTCACAACTTTTTTAGTTGCTTCTCTTGTTAAGTGAGACATTTCATAGAGAACAAGTTCACAGCAGAATGAAATTTTATTGAAAACTTGTAAAAATGTTAAGTGTTTGAGGCCACAAGTCATCCGAACGGATTGTCGTTCGATCGGATGGCAATTTGATCGGACGACAGTCCGTTGGGTGACTTGCTCATTTTGAAATCTGGAAATTTTGTTAAGTTCGGAAAGTTTGCGGTTTGACTGAGACGGAAGATTGAGAGGAATCATTTATGCTTCTTTCCTGATGCATGTCTGTGTCGAACAGTTTTTCCGTCGCTAATTTCTCCACTCACCGTGAAATCGAACAATTTCTTCGTAGATTCCGACCGGTTTCAAAGCCGGTTGAGGATTACGAGTGTTATAGACTCGTTTAAGGCATGCTTGTTTGTGCGATTTACAAAAATAAGGATGCATTCCACGGTAAACGATGCAGCTGATGAACCCGAAGCTGTTATTTCTGTTGTTCAGTACTTCCGAGACGATTCAAGTGAGTCCTATGAAGCAAGTGTCTGTCTATTCAATTGAGAGTAATCATTGCATTACATCCCCGTTGAAAACAAGTGGTTGTAATGATGGAACCCTTGATTTGAAAAACATTTTTGAGAAATTTATAATTCAATACGCATCGTATAGGCCTATACGATGCGTATTAATCGATGAATTTACTGAAATACCCCTGTTTTTCTGATAAATTCAGGGGTATTTGTGAGAAAATTCAAAGTCTAATACGAATCGTATAGGCCAATACGTATATATTAAGCTGATATACGATACAACATAGGCCTATACGATCGTATATGGCATTATTTCAAATTTAGTTTTATCGTGTTTCCCTCGGTTCAACGCGTATACGTCTCGTTTTTTGCCGAACTTTCGCATATTTTGTCTTTTTATGACGTATACCTTCAACATAAGTCGTTTCGGTGCCGCTCGGTTGCGTGCGAATATCGTATTCCATGATTACGTACAGTTTTATTTGAAATCCACTTAGACTCCATAGTGCCGTGTTATATGTATACGTGTGTGTAAATATCGTTAGTCGCGTACTTTGACGTATTTTGACGTATTCTAACATATTGTTGCGTATTTAATAGTATTTTTGACGTATTTGAGCGTATTCTAACATATTTTAGCTTATTTTAACCTATTTTAGGGTATTTTTACGTATTTTAGCGTATTTTAACGTAGGGGGATGTTCATTTGAGAAGAAAAATTAATTGAGAAGAAAAAGAACAAAGGGTAAAATTGTAAAACATCAAATACTTTTTTCCATCTTATTTATTATTATCTTTGACTAATTAATTAGTAATAAAGACTATCATCCTCCACAATAATAATTTTTGCCTACATACATCAAAATTTGTTCTACAGATTTCGAAATTTATCCTACACATATTGAAATATATCCTACACATATCGAAATTTATTATATACAACTCGTAATTTATCCTACACATCTCGTAACTTATCCTACATTATAAATTATTAATTTTTTTAAATATATATATATTTTTTAAAATAAGTTACAAATTTAATGTAGTTAATTAAAGAGGAAGACTACTAATTAATGATCTATTTAAGATTACCAATATACCCTTACAATAACATTACATACAAATATTAAATGAAGCAAAATAAAGCATTCTTATTGGTTAAAAAATATTATTTCTTCTTCTTATAAAAAAATTCTTCTCATTTGAACTCTCCACTTTTAACGTATTGTAACGTAATTTAACGTAATTTAGCGTAATTTAGCGTATTTTAACGTATTTTTGGCGTATTGTAGCGTATTTTAAAGTATTGCAACGTAATTTAACGTAATTTAGCATAATTTAGCGTATTTTAACGTATTTTTGGCGTATTGTAGCGTATTTTAGCGTATTTTAGCGCATTTTAGCGTATTTTAACGTATTTTAACGTATTTTAGTTGGTTTTGAATATACCCAAAGTAGTTGATCACGCTCTTATATACATTCAAAATTGTTATGTTGAAGGATAACGCAAACAAGTTCTCCACTGTTTGTTATTCACAGTTGTCAAATTCGTTGCGTGCATTCATATTGTTTTAGACAACAACAGATAATGAACTGATTGTTGGACTTCTTGTTCCAAATGTACGCCTCAATTCATCTTTTTTACTCTTTTCTTCGATTTCAACAAATCTTTTCAATAATCAGTACGCAACAAAGATTGGAGAACCGTTGAATCTGCAAACCGCAACAGTTGTCAAATTCGTTGCGTGCTTTCATATTGTTTAGACAACAACAGATAATAAACGGATTGTTGGACTTCTTGTTCCAAACGCAACTGTGAAAATTGAATGTGCAGTGAATATTTTTAGAGAAGCATTGGGATTCAAGGGTTTAGTTGGAGCATGAAGAAACGAAACCCTAACAACTGATTCAGATTTAAACAATGCACGCCTTAATTCATATTTTTTACTCCTTTTCCTTCAATTTCGAGAACATTCTCCGTAACATGAAGACATGTCGGGTTCTTCTACTAGTGGTATTTTAATGAAGTATTGAAGATTGAATGTGCAAACCACAACCGTTTTTTACTACGGAAATGGTGGCTATGCGAAATACAAACCGCAATCGTTTGTGACTATGGGAAACACAAGTTTTCTTTTTGAGCTTGATGGATGTCCGTTATCTCAACGCTTCTCCTTACATTATTGATCTGGAATTGGAGAACTGTTGTTAATTTAGTGCTTCTCAATCAGATATTATTTATTGAAACATAACTGAAACAGTTGGAAAAAAAACTAAAACAATCAGATATTATCTATCTGTGTGTGTCACATCCATCCTGTTATAGCACTGTTAACTACCAAAAGAATGCATACACAAATAGTTCTAGTGGACGAACAATATGGTAACAAGAGTATGTTGTTCCAAGATCAATTTCAATTGCAGTTTTTGAATGTGCAAATCGCAACCGTTTTTGACTATGGGAACGATGGCTATGCGAAATACAAACCGTTGTGTATTTGCTTGCTGATCTGGAATTGGAGAACCGTTGTGTATCTGAATCAGGTTCTCAAACAAACACTACTAAAGATGAGTTGGTATTGAACTAAGAATATGGTAACAAGAGTATGTTGTTCCAAGATCAATTCCAATTGCAGTTTTTTCAACTCTCCTGTTCCAAATGCCGCTGATGAAATCGGAGCTGTTATCTCGGTTTTTCAAGTGAGTCCTATGAAGCAAGTTTCGGTCTATTCAATTGAGAGGAATCATTTCATTACATCCCTGTTGAAAAACATAATCGATAAATTTAAGGAAAATGGGGTTGAAAGATGATAACCCAACAGTGGAGGATCTCATTCTACAGCTTCGATAAATTCAGGGGTATTCTCAAATAATGTTTCCTAGATGTTTGAATACCAACAAATGTCCAAAGTGCTGCTTCTTCGTTCGCATGACGGAAAGCTACCGCGTGACAGGAAGTTACCTTGCAAAAATTAAAAAATTAAATCGACACCCTCAATACGCATCGTATAGGTCTATACGATGCGTATTACTTTTTGGTAGGGGACAATGGCAGCCTTTGGCAGACATAGAAGTTTGTACCCACCTCAATACGCATCGTATAGGCCTATACGATGCGTATTGAGGGTGTCAATTTAATCCCCCAAGGTGTGCCAATAATACGAACCGGACAAATATGTTGTTGTTAGAAAATTGTACTGATTGATTATCTTTAATAGCATTACATATATGTGTATATATATATGGGTAGGATTAAATAAAAGGTTTATTTTGTCTAACTAGGATGGGAACGAATCTTGAAATTTTATTTTTCAAATCAATGGTTAAGATGAAAATGTAGGAATAAAAGAAGGATAAGGGTATCTTTGAAAAATACTAAATTTTTTGTTTTAAAAAGTTTTTGCTGAAATTTTTAAGCTATATTTTTTGTGCTGTATTTTATTGTGCTATATTTTTTGGAACTAGATTTTTTATGCTATATTTTTTTGTACTGGATTTTTTGTGCTAGATTCTTTTGTTGTACTTTTGAGAAAACAAAAGGGGTGTCATATGTCATCTTCACACTCATACTTATAAAGACCAAAATGTCATTCATTTCTACTTATAAAGAGTGTCACATGTCATCTTCACAATCTTTTTTAGGCTACTTAGACAAAACCCACCTTTTAGTGCATCTTTCCCATATATATATATATATATATATATATATATATATATATATATATATATATATATATATATATATATATATAGGGCTTGGCTATATAAGAAACTCTATCTTTTTAAGAAAACTATGCAAACCCATTGTCAACCATTGATTAGCTTACATCAAACTTGTTCATGTTTCTCTCTCATCAAAAACAAACATCGAAACGTACTTCTCTAACCCTAACACAGGAGCCGATAGTGTCGATCTTGCTCAAATGAGGAAATCGTTCATAATCTTGTCGTCGTCGGTTAAGCTGAAACGATTAAGGAAGATTAAGAGTTCAATTAAAAGGTTAGTTGTTGTAATCGGTCATGTAAAAGGAGGTTTTGTTCAATCGATTTATCGAAAAATGGCAACTGAGTTTGTTTTGTTTTATATATGTAGGACTTCGAGACCCATATTAGGGCAAAAAAGGGCTGAAAGCCGTAGTGTTGTGATTATCTCCGACGAACCCAAGGCAGGACCTTCCATTCAACAATCTGTCTTTGGTCCGACCCAAAGGGAGTTAGGTAAGAATTGATATGTCTATGAACCTTGAACATAGTTGAAGGTGATGTATATATGTATAGTGTGTTGGATTAGAAATTGTTCATAAAAGACTTTTTTTGGCTGCGTTGCAGTGTATGATGATACCGATAGTGGGTCACCAAGCCCTGGGAAACGACGGAAAACGGGTAACGGTTAACCAGTAATATTGTGTATAATTTGTATAATTTCTTGTTGGAGTAATCGTTTTCGTTACTAATTTATCAGGGCGTAATGAAGGTTGTGTGGAAAGCAAACGGGGACATACCAAAAATCACAAGGGTAAGTGCCTTTTGTTACAATAGTGGGTATTTGCGTATCCAGTTTAACCTGAGTAACATGTGTTAAACTGTAGGGAAGAAAAGCATTGCCGTGGATAGTTCTGGCTGTGGAAATAAAAGAAAACGTGGTTAGTTAAATATTATTGGCTTTGATTAACATGTGTTAATTGGGCTGACCTTGAAATTTCCCTAACATGTGTTAATTGGCAGGGAAAAAAACCAGCGTGGATGATAATTCTGGCAATGGAATGCGAAGAAACCGTGGTTAGTTAATTTTTAAGCCTTTCAAATTGTTTGATGTTAAAAATGAAAAATTGTTACATGTTTGATCGTATAACTGAAATGTTACCGTTTGTGTTAGAAAGATTTGTCATAAATGGTTGTAAAGTAGACTAATTTATTGGGTTGTTCTGGTTTCGTATAAAACGTTATTTCAGTAAGTAGGGCAGATGTGACGGCTACATCGAAGGGTGGAACGTTAAGGACAAAAAAGAAGAAGGATTCGGAGGACAATGTGAAAGGTGAAGCAGGGAAGCCAAAGGTAGTTGGTAACAAACAGGAAAAGGTTCCGAAAGCCCGTAAGCGAGCAAAGAAGGATGAATTTCCGGGAATATGGACAAGATCCGCACCACTGCAGTTTTATAAGTGTGTACGGGCATTGACAGACCAACAACGTGAGGCCGTCAGGGGAATGGGCTTTGGTCGTTTGCTTACTTTCAGCGTTGATGGGTTACCGGCTAAGTTAGGTTATTTTGTTGTGGACAATTTTAATCCCGATAAGATGGTGATATGTACGCCTGCTGGTGATATCAAGGTGAACAGGAAAGTGATACATAAGTTATTAGGGATTCCGACTGGTGGACAAAAGATTAGTTTGATTGATAAGCTGCCGATGCTGATTGATGCCGTTGCGGATTGGAGGGCGAGATACCCGGGTGTAATGGTGCCTCCAACAAAGATGGTGAAAATGATAGATGAGTCCGATGGCGAAGACAGTTTTGATTTCTGTATGGATTTTGTAATGTGTTTTGTGGCAGTGCTGGTTGACTGTCATAAACAAAGTTGTTTACGGGAAGAAATCTTAGAGTATCTGGATGACGAAATGGACTTTGCAACAGTAGACTGGTGTGACCTGGTGGTAGATAAGTTGAAAACTTGCAAAGATACCTGGGATCGGCTTGACCCACAAAGTTTCTTCGTTGGTCCTCTCACGATTCTGATGGTAAGTGAAATTTATTTATTTGGGATAATTAACATGTGTTAATATACTGGCTTGTTTTTGGGCTGAACCGATCGTTGTTTGTTGCAGTTGTTGTACGTTGATAGCATTGAGTGCACAGGGATGGAGGTAGACAAGGCGGTGTGTCCTTTATCTTTCTGGAACTTGAAAAGATTGCGAGAGAGAGAAAGGCTTGAAATACTTGCTGGTGGGTTTGGTCTGGGACGGTTTAAAGGATTAACACTTCCAAGAAACTATAACGTGGAACACTGGGCAAGTAAGGAGGTATAGTTATATGCACTAACATGTGTTTTTTACAATTAGTATATAATCTTGGTATCAAAAGGTTGAAAAAGTTTTTTCAATAGGAGAGGTTGATGATGGTACGACAGCTAATTAATGTGACAAAGAAGAACACAATCAAAATAGAGGGTATGTTAGAATCTCTGTGGGTGGAGAGCCCTGACGACGAGCAAGTACAAACGTTGAAGGCAATGTATGAAAGTATGTTTGAACAGAAAGGCTATGAAAGTAAAGATCATGATAAAGCGGTAGATTTAGCGTCGCACAGGATCAATGAGGTGTTGGGTCATTTGAAAAATGATGAAAGAATTCACATTAACGAGGGAGAGAACGCTGGTTAGTAACTGTTATTCTTTCTGTTATTTAGTTTATTAATGTGGAATGCATTTACCGATGTGCAACGATTTCGTAGGGAATGGCGTGGATGACGATTTTTCGGATGGGTCGCCAATAGCTAGCTTGTACAGGAAGTCACTTAATCGGCAAAACAAAAAAATCAGTAAAAGTAGATTGAAAGAAGTAGGATCTTCAGCCATAGACTTTGATGCCCCGGAAGGTGCGGTGATAATGTTTCTGAAATGTACACTCAACCACATGTTAATGTGATACCTGTTGTGTTGGTTATCATTCTTAAATGATCACTGTAACACATTTTACTGTTTTGCAAACTGTATTGATTGACATATGTTGGGGTTGCAGCTGATGTTGCGGGCCAATCAAGCGTAGATGATGGTGGAAAAGAGTATGCTGAAAAGATGGAAGATGGTGGAAAGTCGGTATCGGTGAGGAGATCTGCTCGACTAGGGAAGTTAAAGCATGTTAGTGAGATAGAAGAAGGCTATGTGACCCCAAAAAGACGTAAGACAAATATAAAGTTTGGTGGACCAGACACGGATGGTGGTAAAGAAACAGGTAAATTGTTACATGTATTACCACTTTAAGAGTATGCTTATTGCGCGAAAAAAGTTTATGTCCCTGTAATATAGGTATTTCACTGAAATGTGTAGTGTAACACATGTTAATGTGATAACGATCGCATAGTTTAACATTTATTGTGGTTGCAACTGATGTTGCGGGGGAATCAAGCGTACCTGATGATGGAACAGAGTGTACCGGAGCACTGGAAGATGGTGGTATGTCGTTGCGGGTAAGGAGATCTCCTCGACTGAAGAAGTTAAAGGATGCTCCTGAAATAGAAGTAGGCTGTGTGACCCCAAATAGCCGGAAGACAAATATAAAGAGTGATGGGCCAAAAACGGATGATGGCAACGAAACAGGTAAACTGTAACATGTGTTACCAGTTTCATTGTACATTTACATTTAAATCTACACATTGATGGTGACACGTAGTTTGTTAGTCGATAAAATTTATGACCCTCTAATATGCGTACATGTCTGAAACCCATTTAATATTAATGTGATGTTATTGGGTTCAACAAGACTGAGAAGCAACGGGAAGAGAGAAAACTGGGGTGTAGTGAAGTTGGGGACGAAACAAATGAAGGCGTCCAAGGTGATAAGATTGTCCATGATGCTGGTAATTCAAGTGGAGGTGACTGTAGTATGGGTGGGGCCGAAGATAATAAAGGACCAGGAAGCGGGGATAAAAGTGATGTTGAAGAAGTCCATAAGCCGTTGGGTTTAATGCGTGCGATACTGTGTATTAAAGCAGTAGCAGTGCAGGGTGCACGTGGTAGTTCCCGTACCATTTCAGATTGTCTGTTTTTAAAAGTGTGCTTTATTACTTTATTCCGTTTTAACATGTGTCATGTTGCTTTGACAGTTGACGGTGGGTCAGACATGCAGTTTGTTAGTAAAGATGCATATAGAGTGGATGCAGACAATAAAGTGGCTGCGAATGGCGATGATCAGCAGAACACCGATTTAGAAGCGAATGATGCAAAAAAGGATGAGATTTACGAAGCACGGTTTACCTGTGATCAAGAGGTAGCCAAAATGGCTGAGATGGAGGTTAAGGTTAGCGAACAGGTTGAAGGGAATGACAATGAAGGTAATCTTCAGAAACCGTTTTATTTGTAGGGTCGTAAAAACTCTAGAGGCACCATGTTTAGGCATGTCTAAGTTATTCGAGAATGTTTATGCAACTTCAGATAGTAAGATTGAGAATGAAGTTGGGGATGCAACTGATGCAAGTAAAGAAGAAAGTGGTGGCGTCGTGTTTGGATCTGTGGAAGGTGATGTTATTGATGTGGACAAACATGTGGTTTTGGATGGCAAAGGCAAGGGGGCTGTTGAGAAGTGTGACCGTGATTGTAACGGTAATTAATTATGCAGCTTCTGATACTAACTTATGCATGAGATGTGATAAGAATGTTTTATGCAGCTGAAAAAAGTAAGATTGAGCATGATGGGCTGCATTCAACTATCGTAAATAAGGAAGAGTGTGTTGGCGTGGTGGTTGACTCTGTGGCAGGAGATGCTTTCGATAAAGCTGAGGACGTCGATGGTAAAGGGAAAGCGGCTGAAGAGGAGTGGCAGCCGGATAATAACGGTAAAGATTTTCATGCTATAACATGTGTTAATTGGTTCCCTAACTGTATCATTTAGTGTGTTAACATGTGTTAATCATATGAACAGTGGGCGAAGGCGATACGTTTATTAATGAACGTAGTTTCGATGGCCCTAATTGGAGTCTTGGAATGACACAAATTGGGGGTGAATTTGACGAGTCACAGAAAACCGGTACGTAAGAGCATTAAAATAAATAGGATTGCTGGGTTAGAAGGAGTCATTTAAAATATACTTATTTGCATCGAACGTGCATGTTGCACAAGTGGGAAGGTGGATGAGATGGCTGGGACAGAAACAGTGCTGGAGCGTTCCAGTAAGCTTAACTATATTCATTTACTTTGAAAGTGTTATATTCGTTACCGAGTAACGTGAATTATTTATTTTATACGTGTTTAGGCGATATGGAGGCTACCACAAACTTGAGTATGGTTATAATGGTAGAACCAGTTACCTCATATGACCCCGTAATTGCAATCCACAAGGGACAAACTGGGCTGGAATTATATGGTGGTGATGTGAATGAGGTGGAGGACAATATGTCGCCTGCACACCGTGTACATATGTTAGCTGAGTTGGGGGCCCAAAAAAGGAAGCTCCCTTTTAGAGAGAAAGTGGCAGCGGAACCAAATAGATCACCTTACTATATAAGGTCTGTTGACATGGGTCAGCCAATAACTAAGAAAGAGGCAAATCTGTGGGATTACATATACGCTGATGAAAGCCAAATGCACTGGCTAAATGGGCATTCTCGTAGGAAGCGGGCAATGGAGGCAAACATGTAAGTAGAACTGCAACGTGGTTTATTGTTGTATAATAGGAGTGTAAACCATGAACCAAATGGATCTAGTTAAATGGTTATTTTTTGATTTTTGCCGCAGGAAGGAACAGGGTACGTCGTCAGTTGTTGATGTAGATAGCCCGATACACATGGCTGTGTAAGTAGGGGGGCATGGTTAAAAAATTAGTTAAATAACAGTAACATGTGTTAAAATATGCAATTTAATTTTTTATCTGTACATATGAAACCAGGGAGTTGCTGTTTAGAAGCCCTGCCCATGTAGAAGCGTCTCGGGCTATGTTCAAGAGTTTAAACGTTGGCAATGAGGTGTCGGATGGTATTATCGACTGTTGGGCGGAGGTGCTAAACTTCCAAGAGAAACGGAAATCACGGGAGGCTTACAGTAGGCAATTCTTTGGTACTAAAGTTGTGGTGAGTGTTTTGTATATAGACATTACGGTGTGGCGAGTTTTTATCCTTATTAATTTCTCTGTTGTGCTCAAAGTTTCCGTGGATGCTAACAACTGAGGAAGGTGGAGTCGAGGTGCGGATGCACAAGTTTCGGCTTGGAATAAAAGGTGCGGTTAACAGTGCTGAAAAAGTTCCTGACTTTAGAAATCACGACATTGTTTTCTTCCCGATACTGGAGCACAAACATTTTTACTTGCTAGTGTTTGAGTTACGCGACCCCGGAATTTATGTTGTTGATAATGACAAAGCCCGCCAAGGTCAGGTGATAGAAGATAGTGTCTACTACCTCCACAAGGACACACCATATAAGATTGTAAGTTATTAAAATGACCATTGTTGAACCATAAGTGTGATAATATTGAAGATCTGTTTTTTTATTGAGCATGGCTTGTATATGTATATGCAGAAAGATATGTTTGTGCAATACCTTCGGGAGGTTGGGAATCCGCGAGCCGATGACATAGACTACTGCAACATCCAGCGTATGCCGGTTACTTGGGCGACCACAGCAAACACAACTGATTGTGGGGTCTTCTTGATGCGACACATGGAGTGCTACATGGGGAAAAACAAAAGTTTTAACTGTGGGTTCAGCATGAGTGGGGCGAGGAAGATGGCGGAGTTGCGAGTTGAGAAAGAGGTATGCTGCGCACATCTTATGTTCAGAGGTGAATGTGCTGCTGCCTAAAATCAAGCAGGATTGCCGAATAGAGTAACACGTGTTAGGGGGTGAATGGTATTTACTGTAGGACCGGTGGGGCGTTAACTGTGCCAGCTTTGTTTTGGATGTGTATTGTACTTTGATTTGGGGATGTTGCTTTAAACTTATTGCGGGGTAGGTGTTTTTTGGGTATGGCATGTACCAGGTCTTTTGGGGATAGACTATTTATATGAAATCTGATGTTTATTAACTTGGTAATTGTATACTCTAAAGAATATTGATGTATTGTTGGATGTGTTAGAATGTTATTAATGTAGTTGATGGATGTAGTTGATAATGTTTTAAATGAGGTTGTTTTAAATTATATATTGGTACGTGTAACATTTAAGAAAATGAGAAAATGCTGCTTCCTGTTTCCAAGGGGGCCACTGTTTCTAAAAATGTAGTAGGATTATTGGAAATTGGGGAAAGTAGGTGGCAGAAGTCTACTAACATAGGGGTTGGTGGCTAGAAAACAACTTTATTGGAAAAGGAACCATTGCTTTTTTGCCCCTTATGGTCACATCAAAGTTAAGTCACAACACCTATATTAAATGTATCCATGAAAAAACCTCTATAAGTATTGTAATGAAGAACCAAAGTCATATTCTGTAATACTTCACTACTTCAGTAAACCATAAAGTTTTAGTGGTTAAAAAGTGTGCTAATGCGATGGACCCTTACGAACGTATGGTCACGGCTACACCACCAGGCATGGAGAAGCTGAAGCAAAAGGGGAAGGAAGCATGTGAGGGTCGGTACGGGGTGTGCTACGAAAGAAAAGTGTTTCACAAGAAGCCGGAAGACATGAAAACTGGAGGAGCTTCTGGTGACGATGCTTCAGATAGCGGAACCAAAAATGTAGCTGATGTAGCTGGTGTTTCGCAAGAAACGTCACGCCGTAGGGAACACGTTTTACCAGAAGCTGAAAAGTTGAAGGGGCTACCAGATGAGTTGGTTAGGATGCTGACGGATCCAGACCATGAATTATGTGGTTGCCCGTTGTGTCCATACTCACCCGAAACAATCCAGTCCTGGTGTTACCATGACCCATGGGAGAGTGAGCGCAGCCCCTCTTCTCTGTACTTTCATGATGAGGATGTTGCCACACCATGATCGGGTTTTTCTTAGAGATGGAGGATAATAAGGGGTAGTTAGGATGTTGTAAGTGGTTAAAGTTGTGTTAACCTGATGACCCTATGTTTCTCGACGACATACTAACGTCGTTTTGTTGGTATTTTATTATTAATTTTTTTTTTTGGGAATGGGTTGATGTCACGGCTCGGTAGTCGATCCATTGTTTTAGACGCGGTTGTAACCTAGTAGTAGAATGTGTGGTTAAGTTGGCTAGATGTGAAGTTTAATTCTATAACCTGATGTGTCTTAATATATAAGCTATTGGTGTGGTTAACACAGTTTGTTTTGATCCTTTCCAGCTAAAAAAACCCCATTTATGGGGGCTAACATGTGTTAAGCATCTGTTTTGATGCTGGGGTAAAAAAGTATAAAACAAAAACATAATTATCAATGCATATAATAATAAGATAAGCCCATTAATAGCAAACAGAGGTCCACAAAAAAGTAGGGCTACAAACACAAAAGTGCCCAAGGCCATAGAGTTTCTTACAAAGACTATTTATGATAAATGGGATCAAAATAGTTCCACCTTCTTACACACGTAACAGAAAAGAGCAGGAGGATGTTAAAAGACTGTTACATGTGTGTAAGAAGGCCAAAATGAAGAGAGTCTCCCATTACATAGTACTAGAAAACGAAAAGAAAGATTTTAATCAGAGGGTGAGGCACCAGGGGCGGTCTGCCTTTGTTGTTCAGCAGCTGCCTTTGCTGCTTTCATTGCGGCCACCTTAACGCAGTTGCGTGAGTCATGGTCGTCGACATACAGACCACAACGCTTGCATAAACGAAGCTGCTTTGGACGTTTTGGTGGTTTTGCCTATGCCTTCTCACCGGGCCCGGAAATGCGAGTATGAGTACCACATCCTTTATTGCGTACCACTTCTGGATTAGCAACTTCGACTGGAATGTTTATTGGTTGCCCAACTATTTCTTCCATTTCACACTCGTTTGTTTCATTTTGAATTGTACCCAATGGTTGCTTGGAAAGCACATTGATCTTGAAATCCCGGAGTTGGTCAAACGTGCGTCGCCCACAAAAGTCCGTAGACAGGAAAATAGGCCGTCGGCAAGCATGGGGCGTCGGCGACGGCCCCTCCTTTGTAAAAACGCTGTTGAATTTTTTTTTTTGACTGTTCCAACCATTTTCCAGATCCGTTTTCAGCTACACGGGTCCAGGGACTTCTCATTATACCCGTTTTATCACTTCTTAGCATACTCATATTAAACAAATATTTAAAAAAAATTACCTCATTGGCGATCTCGGAGCGAGCACACTTTTGCACGAGCCATCGGTTTGAGTTCAAGCACTATTACTCTTGCTCGAATCCCTCAAACCTAGGCTCTGATACCAACTTGTAAGGACCGCTTTTTCGTCTTTATAAAATAACTTACAAGAGTGATTTAAAGACTTCAAACTAACAACTTTAATACATAATTTTACAAAATTTGGGCATGACCCGTTCGTAAAACGAGTATACCCCTGTTTTAACCATAATCAAGACAATACCATTCTACAAGATACTACTAAAACCAAAACATCAAATACTAAAAGGTGTGTCTACCAACAAAATTTTACAAAAAAAAAAAAAAAAACATTTTGACCCAAAACATTAACATAAACTAGCGGAAGCGCTTGGTAAGACATATTTTGATCACGTGCTCGCTCCAATTCGCCGAGTCGCCTAAGTCGAGGATTTACCTACATTTAACAACAAACTTTAGAAAGTTAGTCATAATACTTGTTTCACTTACAACACCAACCTTTTTAATTGCATTCCTTTATCTACTTTCATTACTCTTACGCATTCGATTACCCCATTAAATGGGTATGGCATATACTCTCATAATGAGATTCAAGCATATCTCTTACGACCCGGTAACATCGGGTTAATAGCTTACAACATAAATCTTTCGTTCTATCCGTATAACGGATTGAACTTCATACATTCTTTATTGCATTCATGACCACCCGTTCTAAACGGATGGTACCATATTCTTACTCGACATGGTTCGACTCGAACCGGTCGACTTGCATAACTTAATGTAACCTTCGTTAACATAACCAAATCCGCAAGGGATTTGTTATCTACTTACTAATCACCATAATCATTGTAACAAGGGTTGTTTTTCATAATATAAACAAAATTTTAAATAAGGCTTTGTATGCAACGGAACATACCTCGGTCTTGTACACCTTCCGCCCTACTAGTGTTCGTGCTTTCTTCCTTCACGCCTACATTATAACATTCGTTTGCTTACTTAGTCAAATTCAAATCATTTCAGCATTTTCTTTTCATACTACACATATAATCATCTCTTAAGCATTTTATCAAACACTTGGTGGGCATTATATTTACAAGCATAATGTACAAGTACTCATAGCATGGATTCTACTTTGTTTACTTCCTAGTCTAACAAAATAAATTTAATTCATATCTTTTCTTTCATTTTATGCTAACTCATCTAATTTATCTATCACATACAAGATCATGCATCAAATCACAATTGTAAGTATATTATAGTAATCATCATATTCATCAAAGTCTTACATCAAATGGGTATAAACCCTAACCCCTTCAATAATTGAAATTAAACAGAATTCTCAACCTATTATGAGTTCCTAACTTACAATTGCATCAGAAATTCACCTAATTCACGTTTGGGTTAAAAACCCACTTCTCATCACTCACCAAAAACAAGATTTTCGACTTACCTTTTGATGTTCAAGCTTAGATGGTTGAAAATTCGGGTTCTAGCATTGTTTTGGGCTCTCAATTTCTTCCTAATCTTGATAATCTCTAAGAGCTAGGGTTTCCCCCTTTTTGGTCTCTGCCTGATCGAACAACAACACACACCAGTGTGTTTGTTTTTTGTAAATTTTCTAGAGTAGTAAGACTTTTATCACAACTTACAATTTCAGCCCCTATGGTTATAAGTGTTGGTATTTATCACACTACTTTCTTTCTTATTAACTAATATCACATTCTTTTAACTTGGTTAATTTTTTTTTTACATTTTTATACACTTAAAGCAGCATAAATGAATAGCATATTTTGGGGTGTTACACATGAGCAACTGGCGGAGTGGTCTACAGTGTTATACGTAACCTGATAGGAACAGAACGAGCAAAAAAAAGAAGGCCTTTAGATCTAACGTATGTTAGAGGATGCGTAATAATGAAATTGCCTAACATGTGTTACCTGATACACGTTTGTGATGTTGTTCCTTTTATCCAAATGAGTGACGTCTATCAAAAGAGTGGAATTGCTGGACTCGGTTTGGTTTTTGAATTAGCATAAAAACTTCCCTTTAATTATCTCCTTTTGAACTTGCTGGAAAACAGCGTTTGTGTAAATGGCGAACGCGTGCTGTTCTATCGCTAAATCAGTATTGCCCTTGAACACCGTGGATGAGGTTTTGTACTCCGATACACGTTGCCGATATCGTTGGCTGTCTACCCTATTTTCAAAGCACATCATAAATTGTACAAGGGTGTTTGCGCTTGTTGAGTTGACCTTGAAGGCAGCGTTAGAGCTTTCGCAGCGTGAAGTGGTCTTCATCAAGCAACACATGGGCAGTTCCCTGAAGTAGGCTGGTACCCAAAGATGTTTGATGTTGTACATGTCGTTCAACCAAGTGTGGGATTGAAGTCCAAATGTTTGTAGTAGGTCATTCCAGCGGGACTCAAACGTTTCAGGTTTGATATAAACATTCCAAACCAACTGGTGAATGCAGGACCGAAGATCAGTGTTATCAAGAACGTCCGCAGAGATCTGAAAAATTTAAGAGTTACTAACACGTGTTAGATTAAAACAGTTTGAAAAGACATATAAAATTCTGTTATGTTGAATAACACATGTTAAAGGCTAACAAATTAACCTAACCTTGGAGGGTAGTTTTTTCATTATATGCCACATGCATAGACGGTGGCGTGATTCGGTAAAGACCATAGGAACAGCTTGAAGCATGGATGGGTCTTGATCACTCAGCACGAGAGTTGGTTGAGTACCGTGTGCCTTCAAGAAAGCCTTAAGCAACCACACATAAGATTCAATGGACTCGGTTGATATCAAACCCGCTCCAAATGTAACACATTGGAAATGATGATCCACACCCGTGAATGGCACAAAAACCATCTTGTACCTATTAATAAAAAATGGATTTGAGGTTAACAAAATGTAAAACTTTTTGGGTTAGGTTTGTATACTTGGGGATCAGGCCTAACACATGTTAAGGGGGGGGGGGACTAACCTTTTAGTGCTGTAAGTCGCGTCAAAGGCGAGGACATCGCCAAAGGCTTTGTAGTTTAGCTTTGAAATCTCATCAGCCCAGAATACAGAAGACAACTTTCCATTTGATACAGTGTAATCAAAATAGAAGTTGGGTAGGTTGTCAAAGCGCTCACGCAGGCGTTCGAGGAAAACTTGTGCGTCGCGTTCACCAATAAAAATTCGCAACTGGTGGCTAAAATTTTTAAAATCCACCGAAGTCCCATTGACATTGTGATGCCCCCCTTTTAAAGCTACAAGACATCTATAAGCTCTCATGGGTCCGATACGGTTTAGACTCATATTGTGAATGAATTGTTTGGTGGAGAATGACAGCTTCCGTGATATCTTGCTAAGATCACGGTTGTAACTCTCAACAAGTTCATGATTATGAATATCATTGAAACTCAGAACTGTGTATGAATCATTCGAGATTGAGACTAGAATGCTTGCCTTACAGTCACACCATGTGAGGTTGGTTCTCCGAGACTTTAGAGAAGATTCATCTAGGGGTGTCAAAAGTCCTCTTGGGTTGTGGTTTTCCATATTTTGAGCATCGAAGATACTTGTGTGTGGGAATTCCATTCCAGACTTTAGTTTGCCCTTTTTTAACAGAAAAACCTGCTTCAAACGCATAAAGTTCATACATGGAAAGAACAGCCTCAAAAGTTGGATAAGATTTCCCACACACTGGTATGAACTTATCAGCGACGGTAGGAATCCAGTAACGGGTTCCCTGAGGGGTATCAAAAACAAAGTATGGATGCGCTGGCCCTGCATCAGAAAACGAAAAAGGTTAGGAATCTGGTATATGGCATGACAAAAGGTTAGAAATCTGTGATATGAGAATAAAGTGGGCTCCCATATAATATAAACAACCGTCTAAAGGGCCGCGTGATGATTCAGCAAACACAGAAGGGCCATGAGATGATCCAGAACCAGCACCCGGCATGAACTGCAAGCCAGAATCTTGGGATGCTACATGTGAACATTATGGAATATGTTTGAACTATGCCATATCTGGGGAAGAAAAGTCAAAACCAGTGTATAGAAAAATAAACCTTGTTCATTATCCATAACCTCGTCATCATGAAAAGCGCTGTTCATGAACTTGTTGGATATCAGAACATCCGGTGATCTAACAGGGACTTCAGATGATCGAGAACCATCAACAGGCATATAAGTGTATACAGAAGCTTCGAAGGGAACAGGTGAACATTGCCATGCAGTATAGTTGGATTATTCGATTAAAAAGTTGTAAAAGACAAAAAAAAACATATATTCGAGAAGAGTTAAGTTACATAAATAGACAAACCTTGAGCATTTAATTCCTCATCATTATGGAAGTCGCTGCTAAAGAACCTGTTAGGGAAACTATGGACCGGCGACATTAACTCGGAGGTTGGTGGATTTGTCTCCATGGATATTAATGGAGAAATGATAATTTGGAGTATAATATGAAATGGGATTTTTCTGGTTAATGTTGAAGAAGATATAAAGGAAATATTGTAAAAGAAATATGGGGGTGGGTGAATGGTATGGGCAATAAATGAACATGTCAATTCATATTGGGGAAATATCTTGGTGGTTAACATAAATTACTAATATAACATTGGAAGCAAAAAGTAAGAGTAAGGGAATATGGGCAACGTGGCTAAATGTAAGCCACAAGTAGAGTTTGCTAAGTTTTCTAAAAAAATGGGGTTTCTTGTAGAGCATTATCCTATATATATATATATATATATTGAATTATTAATTTATTAATTATTAATTAATTAATTATTAGAAGAGGATAGTATTTTAAAATTGTAGGATCGTTGTACGACCTATACGAGTCGATCAAAAGAGTTCTAATCCAAATCAAAGGCGGAATTCAGTGATTCGGACTTGATTACAGCTTGATTCACACTAGGATTCACTTTAACTGTCTTGTATATTGATTTGACACGATTACAGACCACTTGACACTTCGGCAGCACCTCTGCTCCGGAATCAGCAACCTTACAAATGAACACATGACTCAGCTATTTATAGGATTCCCAATCCCCATGAACCTGACATTGCCATTTCGTGTGAAATGGCCTTTTTGCGTGAACTGGCTCTGCCAGTTCGTGTGAATTGGTCAAACAACATTAAAATCCTATTTCTTTGACTACCGAGCTTTGGATTATCCTATCTAGATACAAGACTCGATACAAGACGAAGTCGACATACATATGCACCAACAGACTCCCCCTTGGATGTTGATGAAGTCTTCGGTGGAGTCTTCAGCATGACAAGTCTTCAGTCTTGATCAGTCTTCTCGTGCTCTTCCAAAGTATCTAACACTGTAAGCTTCCATCAAACTCTATCTTTCTCTTCTTCTCTCTTACTCTCCTCAGCATCAGCAACTGGCTCGGACAACACGATTCGAAACTGGCTGTACTATTTTCAGACTCCCCTTTGCTAGCTGACTCCCCCTTAAGTTGTTCCGGGATCGCAATCTGACATAGCATTTCCACAGGTTCAGGTCGTGTCCTGGCTCTCCGTAGCAACAGGATTAGGAACCTGGTATCCTGCACAAGCCTCAAGAGTCGAAACCTGGTTAACATGCACATCCTCTACCCAAAACATAAGTTTTATAATTATTAAGATTTAACAAATTTAGAATCTCTGCTAACCACTTGTAATCGAAACATTTAAATTTGGTTTCAACTTAATGAACCATTTAATCATTTCAAAATCAAATCTCATTTCATACAAACTCTCCCAACCTGTTGTTCATCATGTTTAGCACTCGGAATTTTAAAAATCAGCTTTCCAACATCAGTTGTCGAAAATAATATGAAATAAAATCTTTTTGATTTTTCAAAATTTTATGCTAAAAACACACTAATGGAAAGCAGTAAAAAAATATTTACAGACAATATTTTTGTGAGTTTATGTAAGAGGATCATATCAGTTTATGAGACAAATCACTAACATCGTTAAGCTATAAACATTTTAAGTTCTAAACGATTCACATAGATTGTCAGTATACTGATCCACTTAAATTTTCACACAAAGTTCAACTGTTTCGAGATACGAGATTAATGTTTTAGAGACTTAAACTTATTCGCGTGTCCCACCTCATAATATACTCCCGTATCCAGACTCCTATATTCAGTCTTACATGTGAATGTACACTAATGATATCTGTAAGGGGTAAATACAAGACCATGAGAGCTCAGGCTATTGCTTCCGCAAAATCAGAGAGATGATGGTTCGACTTTAGGTGTGTTCCCTTTAAAGAATCTTTTCTTCAACAGCACATGATTATCATTTTTCAATGTTTCATCAGTTTTTATGCTGAGGGTGGGCTTTATGATTAAAGCAATGTAAAGTATTATACGAGGACTAGGCTATTGCTCCCGCAAAATCAGAAGTCCTGGTATAATACCCCAGATATCATCACGCACAAAGACCTAGTATGTCAGAAATAGAAAGCCCTTCAAACAAGATTTCGGGGGTTACCCATATATCCGAGAAATGTTCCCCACGAAATAAGTAAGTATTTGATATTTAGGTTTATATCTCGAAAACAATCTACTGAATGTATAAAAACCTACTGGCATATCATCCGTGAGATCGTTTATCACATTTGACTTTCCAATTCTTTAGCGTGTTGTGATAGTCCACTGATGTACTATCATTTCCTCTTTTTCACAACATAACGCATTTTTGAATTTTATCATGTTTTTGGCCTTTTCAAATTTTCTAATGTTTTTGGATTTTCTGAAATTTCTTACTCCCCCTAAAATTCAAAACCATTTAAAGAAAATTTGACAAACCGATGTGAATTTCTTCAATTCGCCATCCTCTTGGCGTAAACAATCAGAACTCCCCCTGTCAACAAACTATTTTCCCATTATGAATTCAAAACACTTAAGTTTGTTTTAATCAAAATGGTTTTTTTTCAGAAAATAAGCTTTGTTGAAACCACTTGTAAGATCGGGGATTAATCCATCACTTTGTTTTTCTTTTAAACCCTTGAATGAAAGTTAAATCAAGTTCAATTTAATGACCTTGATTAACCACTTGTAGGAACAAGCACTTTGTAGGTGCTTATCAACAATATCACTTTGTAAGTTAAAATATGACAATTGTTAACCACTTGTAAGTTTTTCACAAAAAAAAAACATTTTCAAGAATGGTGCCGATTCCTGCTCCACGATTACCAACTTGGGAGCTCCGGCAAGTCAGGATTTTAAGTAGAGAATGCTGTCACCCAAGCCTGACCAGTCTTGGGTGATTGTGAATCATCTTCAATCCACCATCTTTTTTATTTATAAAAATCTTTCACACTTTTCACCTTCCCATTGGCAATTTTCCCAAAAATATGTAACACTTTTCCTTTAAAAACCTTTTCAGCATCAAATTCTTCTTTACCAGGGAAGAATTGATCTGAGATTTCAATCTTTCCAACTTTTAACTTCAAGTTTTCTTTTGACAATGGCGGAAAGTTTTTATCGTTCATTTCTGGAACAAAATTCTCATCATTTTTCACAACAAATGACTCCTCTGACTTTGATGAGTCAGATTCATTGTCAGAACTAGTTTCAGATTTAACAACCCATTTTTGTTTGTTCAAATCGACTCTTCTTTTGTAAAAACGTTTCGAACTTTCACCAACTTCGAAAGTCGAATTTTTGAACTCTTTAAACTTTTCTACTGGTTGTTCTGTTTTATCAACACATTTCTTTTTCAAATCTGAGTTAGAAGTAACTCCCTGTTTTGTATAAGTGGACTTGGTGCAATTCCAAGCAATGTGTCCAACTTCTTGGCATTTGAAACTAGTTCTTCTGTCAACTCTTGGTGCAGATTTTTTCAAAACATTCTTTTTCTTTTCTCTGAGAAATTCTTTGTTTGACTGTTTTCTGAACAGTTTCTCCTTTTCTTCTTCTGAACTTGTACCTGAAACAAATTTAGTTTTTGGTTTATAATTTTTCTCATTTTTATAATTTTCAGGTGGAATAAAACCTAAACCTTTCTTTTTGAAATTACTGTTATGGTTTGGTTTCTGTTGAAAACCTGAACAAGAACTGTAACCTTTTTTCTTGTTCAATCTTTGTTGAACCCTTGAAGTGTATTTTTTAGGTTTTTCAGTAAGATTTACATATTTTATTTCAGAAATATTAATTTCTGTTAATTTGAAAACCTTTTTGATCATTTCAGTTTTAACACTTCTTATTGGAAATTCCTCATCAGAAAATAATTTGTCAGAATCATTCAAAGTATATGCTATTTTGAATGTTTCGTCATTCAAATTATTTTTCGACATCTGAAAATCTTTATTGTAAACCCGTTTGACCGGTGAACTTGAGCTTTTGTCTGACGGACTCGAACTTTTAGATTTAGACTCTGACTTTGACTCTTCATCTGTATCTAACACCTGATCGACCACTTTCTTTAATAACTCAGACATATTGAACGTGTGAAAAAACATTGAAAACAAAAAGAAAGGTTTTGTTTTTTTATAGTGTGCGATTTTTTTTTATACATGCGGTTTTAAAAAAGGTAATAATGTTTAAGATTTCTTATAGTGTGCGAATTCTTGTTTTATACACATGCGATTTTAAAAAAAGGTAATAATGTTTGAGATTTCTTATAGTGTGCGAATCCTTGTTTTATACACATGCGATTTAAAAAAAAAGGTAATAACGTTTAAGATTTCTTATAGTGTGCGAATTCTTGTTTTAAACACATGCGATTTTAGAAAGTGATCTTGTCTGTGGTTTCTTAAAGTGTGCGAATTCGTTTTTGAATCACATGCGATATTGAAAAAAAATGCAGCTGATGATTTCATGTAACTTTGTCCCATGATGATTAAAATGCAAAAACAAAAAATTATGAATTCATAATTAAAATAAATATAAATTAACTATTTTATATAAAAAAATGAATTTAATACCAATGTGACTGTAATGTGACTTGTAATGATCAATTTTACCATAAATACTACTGAACTTACCACCCTACCTAAATAATACATTTACTATTTTAATATAAAATACCCAGGGATAACTACCTTTCATATTAAGACACTGAACACAAACATACACAAAACACACCCCAAAAATGTCATATGAAGATTCAGAACAAATAAAAAACATTGCAATAAAGGAACTATTGTCAACTCGCACGTTGACAGAAATAAGCACCGATGTCACATCTTCTCATTTGATTCTTGATGTGCAGGGAAAGATTGTTGAAGAAATCAAGAAAAATCAAGAGATGTGGGAGATACTACTTGAAGAACCACCATCAAGCTTTAGAGACGCAGCTTTGGATCACATAAAGGAACAGTCTCGAGCTGATGACTTAGTCTTCTCTTTCCTGAAAGATGCTCTAAACACTGTGAAAGAGAAGATGGAGTTCAGCTCGCCTAAACATGACAAAATCTTTGCTTCAAGTAACTAGATTTCTGTTTAATCGTTTTATGGTTTTAGTTGTGTTAAAACGATAACAGCTACTTTATATTTATGTTTTTTGTACAAGTTTTGAAAACATCTTATGCTTCATTATTATATAAATCGCATGAATGATTTAGACATCTTTGTAAAAAAAAACAAGATAACTCAAAATCGCATGCAATAAAATGAAATCGCATGTTAAACTACTTATATACTGATGCATATAAAATCGCATGTTTACATACTAAATCGCATGATTGTATGATATAAACTCATATGTATAAAATCGCAAGTTTGTCGTATAAAAATCGCATGTACAGTAAAAAAATTTAATCTTCCTCATCTGAAACCTCCTCCCACTCATCTTCTTCAGTTCCATCATCACTACCTCCACTGTAATCTTCAAACTCATCTTCCTCTTCATCGTCTTCAACCTCGTTGGCTTTGTGCCTGGGATCTTTTTCAATCTGGCCTCCCTTCATCTTCTTTTGTTGTTTGCCTTTCAGTATCTCGCAAGTCCGAATTTCATGACCTTTTTCATTGCATACACTACATGTCCTTGACCTTTTTCCTTTGCAGCTGATCATTTGTTCCTTCTTCGATTTAATCCTTTTATGCGAACCATGTCCTTTGTTTCTTATACCAGCCGGCATACGGGCAGTAGGAGGTGCACTAGTTACTGGTTGTTGGTAACCAATCAACTTTGAAAACCGGTCAAACTTTAGATCAAGCTGCTTGGTTATATGAATCTGATAAACTTTTTCTTTAATCTGCTTCATCTGATCCCTGACTAAAACAAGTTGATCAAGGTCAGAAATCAAATTGCTAACCAAATACTCCCCTGTGTAGATGATTTCGCGAGCAATCTGTTTAGCCTTGTGTTGCTCATCCTTATCATCCACCTTTACATCGAACGTGGCATTTAATTCATTCGGAACCACATCCTTTATCCATCTCTTCATAACATATTTGTTTGGTATTTCTTTAACACCAAACATCTTCAAAAGAAAATAGATGTGTTTACATAGCAGCCCATACTGTTCAAAACGCAAACAGCTACACTGTGCAGTTACATCATTTTCAAGATTCTTGAAACACACCTAAGAAAGCCAAAAAAAATTAAAAATTAAAATCACATGTGTACATGAACAATTTTGCATGTCTAACAAAATCAATTTATTCAATTAATTTAAAATCGCATGCATTCATCAAAATCGCATATTGCAAAAATCACGTTCCTTATGAAATTCGCATGTGGGTTTTCAAAATCGCATGTTTTAAATATATATGCTATATTACCTCTAATAACCCATCTCCATGAGCTTTAAAGTCTTTCAACGATATCCTTATCTGTGGACCCTCGATTTTGGTATCCATAGGCAGACATTCGGTAATAGTTCCATATATCTCTGTTTGCTGATCAAAGAATATAAACCTGGTGTATATCTTAGCAGCATCTTTTTCCAAAGTAGTTTTGCTCCTATCTTCAGGCTTAGTATATCTTGAAATATGATCATTGATGTATTGCAAAATACATCTCAATACATCTCTTATTCGTGTACAGTTTGTAGAGTTTTCGTTATATTTAGTTCCGTTTTAGTTAGAATGTGCATACTATTGATTAAATTTAGTTTTCCAGGTCGTTCGTGCTAAAAACGTTGAAAAACCGAAGTCTTAAAGGCTGGGAAACAAGTTTAAAAGAGTTAGAAAAAAATTGTGAAGGTTTTGAGAAGTTGAAGCTAGGCAAAATTCGAAGGAGTCTGTCCATTTTGAGCTGTCGTGCTACGCCACAAGGAAACCACATCAGTGTCGCGCCCCGCCATAATATTTAATTAATATTTCTGGTGTTTCAATGTCACACCCTGACTTTTGCGGAAACGTGATTATGGTGTGACTTTCTTAATACCATTGCATTCAATCATAACAACAGCTAAATGACAAAACCATAGATGGTCATCCATTAATTAAGTTAAAAACATGACAACATTGTCTTAAAACATAGAAATTCAAACACGAGTACAAACCATGCAACTTGTTTAAAAGTTCACAAAGACTCGACCAATGACATTAAATAAAACCAGGATTTGGAAGACGTGTCTCGTCCAGGAGTAAGACACACTGACCAAACCCTACGACCATGGATGACATCTTTTATTCTTAACGCAGCTTGAAACATCCAACGCCCCCCAGATCCACTACTAATTCACTGAAATACATGTATTTTGAAAACATCAACAAAAGTTGAGCGAGTTCATGTGTGTGTTTGTGAATAAACCTTTGAAACATTTGTAAATATGTTTGTATGTACTTGAAAAACCCGGTATGAAAGCAAAACAAGGAAACAGATCGATTAATGGTTTGCAAGGCCATTAACATGCGTGCAACGGCGTAGGAAGACTCAAACCTAGCAGATTTTGCACCGGGCCTCCGGCTGTAAGACATAGTCACCTCATGGGCCACCATGGTCCGCATGGGTGTGGGCTCGCTACACCCAAAATGATCTATCACTCATGTCCCTCGGTCCTAACGCGAGGATTAATGGCCCTAAGAGTGTGCCTACCCATTCACATGATCTACTGTACTTTCCAAAGCTAACCATACCAATTGTAATTGTATGTAATCATTTTGTAACATGTACTTCACCCCCGAAGTTATAAAACAAAAACAGTTTAAAGAAAAGGGGGACATGAACTCACAGTCTTGCTTCAATAATCGTAACTCAAGCTCCTTCGGCGAACACGACTACCTACAACGTACTAATCTATTAGACTAACGGGTCGTGCCTTGACTTGGTATTATTGTCTTCGAGTTACATTTCTTTTGTGTCTTCGATATTATTCCAAGTTATATAATTGTTTGTTAAAATAATTAATATTTCAACTTAAATTATATTTATAAATTTTGGAATAATAATATATTTTTGACTTGATACTCTTCGGGTGTTTATACATGTATTTCCTTCCCAAGGATGGGTGTATTCTTATACTTGTATATTTTTGCCATGTATCGGGGTCGTATTCTGGTGTGTATTTATACGTACAGGAATACATATTTTATTGTATTCATTAAGTACTCTTTATACTTAATTTCACATTAATTACTCCGGAATCTTGTCTTTAATAAAGATTCAATATGTATTTCCAAAATATATATTTAAGGAATATTACTTAGAAAAATTATTTATAATTTTTCTTTGGCAAATATATTTGTATTTCTCACGAGTTCAATATATATATATATATATATATATATATATATATATAGGGTAGGGTTCCAGCGTGAACAAACTCCCAAGAGTGAACTGCGTGAACAGATATGGACCCTTGATTTCCTTTTTAGTTGTTAAGGGTAGGATTGTAATTATATAAAAAATTAGATTTAAATCATTATTTTAATAATTGAATTAAGTTACATCTTTCCTAATTTAAATTCATTATCCACATTATGTTTATTTATTAATAAGATAATTATCAAAACAAACAACAAATCACCAGATTTCAATTTTAATTTTTATTTCAAATTTCATAACCAGAATTCAAATTTTGATTTTTAAGATCCACGTAACCTTCATATTTCAACGGTATACACATGTGTACTTGGATATAAATAGAACATTACACATGTGTACTCAGCATCGTACATATGTGTACAGTAATTCACAGGTGCACATCAACATTCAAAACAAAAAAATTCTGAGATATCACCAAAACAGACGATATACACATGTGTACATCGCATTAAAAAGAGGGTAAAATCAGAATACACATGTGTACATCGCATTTAAACAAATAATTATTTTAATAATTGAATTAAGTTACATCTTTCCTAATCTTTGATTTGATTTGTGAGAGATTTATGCAATCAATTTAAGAGGATAATTGATTACTTGATTTGTGAGAGATTTATGCAATCAATTTAAGATTGAAATTACACATATACCCTTTTTGTATTTAATTAAATGGAAAAAATTAACCAAATAATTACCATCATGCCACTCACTTTAATCTCAAGATCATAAAAAATAAGGGCCCAGATCAGTTCACGCGGTTCACTCTTGGGATTTTGTTCACGTTTGAACCTAATCCTATATATATATATATATATATATATATATATATATATATATATATATATATATTTCCATGTCCAACATAGAAAATATACATATAAACTCATTTTCTCCAAAAATGATATTCTTCATATTTATTTGAGAAATTATATTTTTCTTCTAAAAATATTGTATTTCATGTTTGTGTAAGAAAATTTATTTCTTTAAAAATAATATATCTACAAAATTTCAAGAAAAATATATATTTCATACTTGTCAAAAATAATATATTTTTCCTTGTAAAAATATGATATATTTTTGTAGTAATTGTAAAATCATATTTTTGTTTCCTTGGTGTCCAAAATATTATTTACCCAAAATATACTTCGTGAATAAATTCCGGAATATTTTTGTAAGTCTTATTCCATAGTTCGGTTCTCCAATATTTTTGTGTAAATGTGTATATTTATTCTTTGGAATTTTGGTATTATTTTGGATTGTGATTCTTGGTATTTTAATGAGTTATATTATTTCATGTCCTAAAATAATATAACTAATACACAAAATATACAAATAATCACACACATGGTGTCTTCTAAATATATATTTCCTAAATACATATTTAGTCACTTTTATTTATGAAAATCAACATCCAATATTTGTATTTTTGTAACCAAAAATTATGGCAAAGTTTTTGTAGGAAACTCATGGTTTAAAATACACTTGTAAATATTTGTTTAACAATATTTTTCTAAGTGTTTATATTTTTAGAAAATTTTGCCATAGTTTCCCCTAAAAATGGAGGTTTCTATGCTTTCAAGCATATCATTTTCTTTTGTAAAAATCATCACAATCAATTCACAATCAACAATAAACAACTTTTACTTACCAATTTGCCAAAAATATGCATTTTCTACTACTTCATGAACTTGAATATTTGTAAAAATTTGTAGTAACTTACTACTGTTCTTAGTAGGTCTTGTTACCCTTTAAAATGTGTTTAGTTCTTTAAAAACTTCATTTTTAAAGAAGTTAGATGTTTACAACTTCAAATCATATTTTCTAAAGATATTTCTTTATCCATTCTTCTTGTTACACAAGTGTTTCTACACTTGTTTAACCATTAAAAATAAGATTTGTGTATGTAAGAACCAAGATTAAATGAAACTCATAATTTTAATTTGGTTCCTTTGAAAAACCATGCATAAATCTTTAGATCTATACGATTATTAACTTACTTTGATCATTATTTTTCAAGAAATCAAAGTATTCTTTCAAGTTCATGATTCATGTGTGGATGATCTATCATCCTACAACATTTCTACTTTCTCATCTTGCTAGATATGTTTTTAATCATGATCTAGCAAGATCTTATGATGATCAACATCATCTCAACAAACAATCAATGATCATCAAGCATAACAACTCATATTCATCAAGATTACTTCATTAAACAAGCTTATGTTCATGTTTACTTCTTATGTTCTTTAGTGTTCTTCAAGTTTTCGATTATGATTCTTCTTTAACCACTAACAATGGAAGTAAAATGGAGTGTACAAGGTTCTTAGCACTAGCTCAAGGCTAGAGATGATTCAAGTGAAGAAATGAGGTGGATAAAAGCAAACAAGAGAGGTCCTTGATCTTCCACAAGCTCCTAGCTTCTTTGTATGATCTTCAACACCCTTGTATATGCTTAGATTAGATGAGGTTGGATGAATGAAGGTGATGGTGGTGGTGCTATGGGTCGGCCGAGAACAAGGAAGGAGATAAGAGGAGAGTAAGTGTGTGTTCTAATGTGTGTAAGAATGAGGGTCTTGTTCTCATGTGTTCTTTTATAAACCAAGTTAACATTTTAACCTTTGTATATTATGCTCATAATTAGGGAACAAGATCTAATTAAATAATGAAATAAAATCATCTTGGTGGGGGCCATGTTGGCCGTGAACTAGGTGGGGGGGGGGTAGTAGATTAGGTTGTAACTAGATTGGTTGATTAATAGTTCAAATCCAAGTATAAGTTACATGTTCTAGTTATTAGATATTTTTAGGAGGTGTTATGATGTTCGGGGATCATAACTAGCTTGGAAATGTTAAAACAGTGCTTCTTGTGTAAATTTGGTGTTTAGGGTAGTGTCCGGTTGTTTGGTTAGTTATTGGTTCGTTAAAGTGCTAATCTTTGCAGTTTAGTGTGCTTTATATATCTTTTTATGACACTTTTGATTTCCGACACTTAGGAAAGCATTCAGGACCATTTAATCATATTTCTGCATAATATTAGTGTGTTAATTTGCTGATTTTTCCTGAGTTTTGCTGAATTCAGCACTTTGGGGTGAGTTTTTGGCACTTTCCGGCACTTAAACTATTACTAGCAAGACAGTTTTGTGATCCTTACTTTCCTATACACTACACTAGTGTCATACTTAGTTTCAGGCTCATTTTGTGTCTCAATACACTGTCTGTCTATGTGCTGAGTTCTGTCAGCATTTTCCTGATCTATCAGATAGCTATGCTAACTATACTTAATGCATCATTTAATGCAATACAACTTTCATGCAATATTGGTATGACATTAAACAATGTATGATGCACATGTATGTATGAGACAGTCATCAGAAAGCAGTTAATTACAAAATTTAACACAGTCTTTAAGCACTAATTATGGTTAATTAATTGTACGGATACCTGGATTTTTGACAGTTGTCACATTCTCCCCTTGTTAAGAAAATTTCGTCCCGAAATTTTAAGCTTAACTACTAGCTGCAGGAGTGTTAGGGAATAAATGTGGATATTTTGCTTTCATGCGATCCTCACGCTCCCAAGTGATCTCTGGGCCGTGACGCGCATTCCAGCGAACGTTAACAAGCTTAACACTACGCCTCCGAGTCTTATTAACCTTCCAATCCATAACCTCAACAAGTTCTTCGGTGAAGTGGAGTGTGTCATCAATGTAAACTGCTTCAGCAGGAATGACCACCGTTTCTTGTGTTGGACTCTTCTTCAGATTAGATACATGGAATGTATCATGAACACCATTCAGTTCCGCTGGTAGTTCCAACTTATAGGCTACAATGCCAATCCTTTCCAGGATTTTGAACGGTCCAATGAATCATGGGTTTAACTTTCCACGCTTCCCAAAGCGTGCTACACCTTTCCAAGGTGAGACTTTCAATAAAACCATATCTCCCACTTCGAATTCCAAAGGTTTCCTTCTTTGGTCCGCATAGCTCTTATGTCGATCACGAGCCGCCTTGATGCGTTCTCGGATCTGCATGATCTTGTCTGTCGTCTCCTAGACCAATTTGGGACCAACAAGCTGTCTATCACCTGCATCTGCCCAGCATAATGGCGATCGACACTTTCGTCTGTAGAGAGCTTCAAACGGTGCAGCTTGAATGCTTGTATGGTAGCTGCTATTATAGGAGAACTCAACCAAAGGTAGGTGAGTGTCCCAACTGCCACCCAAGTCCATTACGTAAGCTCGTAACATATCTTCAAGCGTCTGAATCATTCTCTCACTTTGGCCGTCCGTCTGTGGTTGAAATGCGGTGCTTAAATTCAACTGTGAGCCAAATACTTCTTGGAAAGATTGCCAAATCCTTGACACAAATCTCCCATCTCTATCAGAAATGATTGAGATAGGCACTCCATGACGTGCGACTATCTCCCTCAGGTACAGCTCAGCTAGCTTACCTGTGTTATCCTTTTCCCTGATTGGCAAAACGTGTGTAGACTTTGTCAGACGGTCTACGATTACCCAAATTGTATCATGACCTCTGGGTGTCTTGGGCAACTTGGTTATGAAGTCCATCGAGATCTGCTCCCACTTCCACATGGGTATCTCGGGTTATTGCAGAAGACCTGAAGGCTTCTGATATTCAACCTTTACTTTGGCACAAGTCAAACACTTCCCAACGTAAGTTGCAACTTCACCTTTCAAGCTTGGCCACCTGTAGAAATCCTTCAAATCTTGGTACATCTTATTCGATCCTGGGTGGATCGAGTACCTTGATTTATGAGCTTCATAAAAAATAACGTCTCTAAGACCTCTAAAAAGCGGAACCCAAATTCGTTCCATAAAACACAAGGTTCCTTCCTTGTTGGGTACCAACTTCTTCTCCATCCCACGGAGATATTCATCCTTCAAGTTTTCCTTCTTGGGAGCTTCTCTCTGCGCAGCACGAATGCGCAACAAGAGGTCTGTTTGAATGATCATCTCCAAAGCCCTAACCCTTATGGGCTTAATCCTCTCTTTCCGGCTCAAGGCGTCTGCCACCACATTCGCCTTTCCTGGGTGATATTTGATTTCACAATCATAATCATTTAATAGCTCCACCCATCGGCGCTGTCTCATACTGAGCTCTTTCTGATAAAAAATGTGCTAGAGGCTCTTGTGATCTGTAAAGATCGTGCATCGGGTACCATACAAATAATGTCGCCAGATCTTCAAAGCAAACACCACTGCGCCTAACTCCAAATCATGCGTGGTGTAGTTCTTCTCATGAACTTTCAACTGGCGTGAAGCATAAGCGATAACCTTCTGTCGCTGCATCAACACATAGCCTAATCCCTGACGCGAGGCGTCACAGTAAACCACGAAGTCATCGGTGCCTTTGGGTAGGGATAATATAGGTGCATCGCAAAGCTTATTCTTGAGTAACTGAAAAGCTTCCTCTTGCTTGTCTCCCCATTCATACTTCTTATCCTTCTGAGTAAGGGAGGTCAACGGTGGAGAGAATCGGCGATAATACCCAGCTAAACCTAGAAACTGATGGATCTCGGTTGGCGTCTTCGGAGTTTCCCAATTCTTGATCGCCTCAATCTTGGCAGGGTGCACATGAATCCCATCTTCATTCACTACATGACCGAGGAATTGTACCTCACGCAACCAAAACTCACACTTTGAGAACTTTGCGTACAATTTCTCCTTTTTGAGCAGCTCTAAAATGGCTCTAAGGTGTTGCTCATGCTCTTCCTTCGTCCTTGAATAGATCAATATATCATCGATAAATACAATCACGAATTTATCGAGATATGGCTTGCAGACTCGGTTCATCAGGTCCATGAATACTGCTGGCGCGTTTGTTAGACCAAACGGCATCACTAGAAACTCGTAGTGTCCATAACGAGTTCTAAAGGCAGTCCTTGGTATACTCTCTTCTTGAATTCTTAGCTGGTGATAACCTGATCGAAGATCGATCTTGGAGTAATAACTCGAACCTTGAAGTTGATCGAAGAGATCATCAATCCTCGGCAAGGGGTACCGATTCTTGATAGTCAACTTGTTCAACTCTCGGTAGTCAATGCACATGCGAAAACTACCGTCCTTCTTCTTGAAAAACAGTACTGGAGCTCCCCAAGGCGAGAAGCTTGGTCTAATAAATCCCTTGTCCAAAAGCTCTTGAATTTGCGTCGACAACTCTTGCATCTCGGAAGGCGCGAGTCGATAAGGTGCCTTGGCTACAGGCTCGGCGCCTGGAACCAAGTCAATATGGAATTCGACTTGTCGCTAGGGCGGTAATCCTGGCAAGTCTTCGGGGAAGACTTCAGGATATTCCCTTACCACAGGGATATCTTCCAGCTTTGGCTCTTCGGCTTCTTTATCAACAATGTGAGCCAAGAAGGCAACACATCCTTTCTGCAAAAACTTTCAGGCCTTCAAACAACTGATAATCCTTAGAGGCGTATCATGCTTCTCTCCATGAACTACAATCGTCTCTCCATTCGCCATCGGAATGCGAATGATCTTCTCGTGACATACGATCTCAGCTCGGTTGCTCGACAACCAATCCATTCCAACTACCACGTCAAAGCTTCCCAACTCGACTGGAAGAAGATCAAGCGTAAACTCATGCTCTCCAAGCTCTATTACACAACCTCTAATCACTTCGTTTGCCTCTACTAGCTTTCCATTAGCTAGTTCTATCGAGTATGGAATATCTAACTTACTGGCAACTAACCCAAGTATATTCTTAAATTATAGGGATACAAAGCTATAATCGGCACCGGTATCAAACAGTACAGATGCAAAGTGTTGGTTGATAGGGAACGTACCCGTGACTACGTTCGGATCTTGGCGAGCTTCCCTAGCTCCTATGTTGAAGACTCTTCCTTGGGCTTGATTGTTCTTTGGGCAATCTCGCTTGAAATGCCCGACATCTCCACAACCAATACATCCTTGCTTGTTTCCAGTACCACCCTGGTTGTTGTTTTGGTTGCGGTTTCCATTACCAGTCTGGTTTCCAGAACCACCACGATTCGTATTACCGCCATTTCCTCCTTGATTGCGGTTTCCATAACCGTTTCCACCACGGTTTCCACTGCCATTACCACTACCTCTCTGGCCACCATTATTCCCATGACCGGCTCCATGCCAGCATGTCTCTTTGGTATGGCCAACTTTTCCGAACGTTTCACATTTTCAAACTCTGCAACGACCAGTGTGATGGAACTGACACGCATCACATTTGGGCAGAGTGCCCATATATCCTTTTCCTCGATTCTCAGCACCAGAAGTAGCAGTACCAGTCTTAACCTCGGCTGGCGGATTCGTATCCCTCTTCTTGTTACCACTGTTGTTCCATTAGGTACCCTTCTTGAAATTGGAGAACTTTCTCTTGTTCTCTCCTGATGACTCGACATGAGTCTCCTTCTTCTTCTTCCCATCAGAGATCGAAAACTTGTTCAGCCTAATCGCTTCTTCAGTCAGTGCTACACTCAGATCAATGGCTTCAGTGATCGTTGGGGGCTTGGACGTCATCACCATGCTCATGATTTGGGGTGCCAATCCCCAAATGAAGCGTTCAATTCGCTTGAATTTCGGTTCTACCATGTAGGGGACAACGCGAGATAGGTCGTGGAATCTCTGCACATACTCAGCAATCTTCGGACCATCCATCTTCAGATTCCAGAACTCGGTTTCCAGCTTCTGAATCTCAGCTCTCAAGCAGTACTTCTTGCGTATCAGCTCTTTCATCTCATCCCAAGTCATAGCGTATGCAGCCTCTTTTCCCAGAGTCTGAACCTGAAGTTTCCACCAGGATAAAGCTCCGTCTAGGAAAAGTCCAGAAATGTAGGTGACCTGGTGCTCTGGCGCACACTTGCTCATCCGCAGCACATAATCGGTTTTCTCCGCCCATCTAACGAAGGCTACAGCACCTCCAGTGCCGTCAAAGTTTAGAGGCTTACAGTCAAGGAAGTGCTTGTAAGTACAACCTGTACAAGCAACATCATTCAAAGAAAGCATTAGTAAGCGCACATGGAATGTCCAAACGTATCGTAATGTGTCCTTAATGACTTAAACATTACCGTGAGGTGGGTTATTTCCTGAGGTACCTCCGCTGTGTTCAGAGCGTAAGGCCTCATGTTGTGCGATTGCTTGTGAAATCCGTTCATGCAGTTCTGCCTCTGTTGTGGGAAACTGATTGTTCCTTCGAGGAGGCATCTTCTAAAAGAAGATTGTATAAGTCAGGTCTTATGTATATAGTAAGTATTACGTATATAATAGCGTATGTTATAACAAGTAAGCAGGCAATCATGGCATAAGCAAGAAAATTAACAATGTATTTAATGAGAACATTACGATTAAGCTTTCATTAATCATCAGCCACAATTACAGTTGCATGTTTTACATAAATATCGTATCAAAAGGGAACACAGGGTCACACTACCCTTGTCCAAAATGTCTACCAATCTACCATAAGTCATACAGTCAAAAGGTGGTCTCCAAAAGGCTTCACTAGCTAGGCTCAATAGCGGTTCTCTCATCAAAAGTAAGCTACCTACATAAAACCAAAAACCGTCTATCCTAATGGCGGTGGAGGAGGAGGTGGAGGAAAAAAAAGTAAGCTGAACACATGCGCTAGCTCCTCCTCAAGCTCATAAACATGACACAACAGATAACTAATCTGTTGCTCAACGGTAAGAAAGCGAGTGTCAAACTCGGGAAATGGAGTAAGCGGTGCAGGAGGATGTGAAAATGGGGAGGGTGATGAATAAGGAGGAACAAAAGATGGCTGACACGGACATGGCAAAGGTCGCGGTGTCATCTCAAGCTATAGAATCCTGCGACTCATGATCTCAAACTGAAGCTGCAAGGATAGGAGTAACTCATCCCGGGTGTAACCAGTAAAAGGCGAGGGATGGTAGGGATCAGAAATCGGTGTGGTGTAAGGTGGGAACCATCTAAGTGGCTCATCTAGTGGTGAAGAAGTAAAATGAGCAGTAGGTGTATACTGAGGCATGTGAGGAAATGAGGATGAAACATGAGGATCACGGTCAGGCTGCTGGCCAGAAGGGCCTTCCCCTGGACGGGGTGCAGGTATGTCCTGCAAGAAAGTGACAGGTAAGTCAGTGCGGTGAACATCGGACTCTCGAGGTGCCTCCCCCGATCGAGTCTCTAGATGGAAAGGAGCAACATCAACGGGTGCAGGTGCATGTGGGGGAGTAACTGACTCAACAACAGGAGGGTCAACGGGTGTAGGAATCGGATCTGGTACAAGGGGTGCAATATCAGGTAAGCCGAAAGGAACAGGATGTAAAGGCTCAGGCGCTGGAATGAAATCAGGCTCAACATCATGTGGAGGTAACGGTGCAGCTGACATAGCTGTATCGTCATCAGAATCAGTAGCGTATCGTCGCAACCCAACGGCCTATAAGGCGGATAAAGTCACAGACGCAAAAGAATCTGGGACAGAATGTAAACTAGAATCAGAAGAAATCTCAATAACAGGGATCTCAAGAAGTGGAATAGCAACAACGTCCTCATCGAGCTCTCCGTCACCATGCGCACCATCGGGAGGACCATCGACAAACAGGTCAACATCATCATCAAAAAGATCGTCAAAAGGACAATCCTCAGAGGGAATGACCATGAGAGGAACGGGAGCGAGGATCGGTGCCACGACATGCTCACCATCGGGGTGACCGATGATAAGATGATCGTGAACAGGAATAGGAATAACAAAAGGATCCTTGTATGGGATACCGTCAGCAATCGGTAAATCATCTCCGAAGTCGGGCAGCGCAAAGGGCTGAAAGTCATCGTCATCGTCGGACATCATCTCCGGGTCACTCTCGGTGTCGGAAGTAAAGATCTCTGGCTCATGGGCAATCTCATCATCTGAGACTACAGTCATGGGGTCATCGGTATCGGACAAACCACTCTCGGAAGATGACATAGTGTCTGTAACAAAACAATCACAACATATGCACATATATCAACATCTAACATTAAACATGCAATCAATAACAATGTAATCACGTATCCTTCTTAGTCTCCCAGACTAAGCCACCTAGTCTCTCAGACTAAACTACCTAGTCTCCCAGACTAACTACCCAGTCTCCCAGACTGAACCACCTAGTCTCCCAGACTAGACCTCCCAGTCTCCCAGACTGAACCACCTAGTCTCTCAGACTGAACCATAAACATAAACCTTGAAATGTGTTTCGTGTCTTTTATTTTGTAAAAATGTTTGTTTTCCTGGATCTGGGCGTTTCGTGTATGTAATGAAAACATGTTGTAAAATCATTTTCGTGAAAGCCCTAATGATAGTAGTCTAGACTCGAGAAGGAATCCTAGTTCGCTACAATCGAAGCTCTGATACCTGTTAGGACCTGTTTCGACACCGATACGATTGAGAATCGACCATTCGACGTGCGGAATCCGTGAACAATCGAGACCGAAACACACAAGATGTAATATAAACGTGATTCTATTTATAAATCTGAAACGTACAAAGAACCTTGAATCACTTAGAGTACTTTCTCTCTCTAGACTCTCTCTCTAGAATCTAAGCTCTCCAAATATCAAATGTGCAAAAGTCTAAAATGATTTAGCTTGAAAGCTATTTATAGTGTGTTGATTTAGCTTGAAATGACATATGCTACTTTCAAGCTAAATCATGATTTCCCTTGAAATGACATGTGACACTTTCAAGGTAAATCACCACTTTCAAGCTAAATTACATTATACACTGATAATCCTATTACATGATACAAGACGAAGTCAATAGACATAGTGCACTAACAGACTCCCCCTTGGATATTGATGAAGTCTTCAGTGACTATTCTTGCAATATGACACATCTTCAGTCTTGATCATTCTGCCTCCTCTTTCAAGTTGTAACAATATAAGCATCTTTCAATCGTTATCTTCTCCATCAGCTCCAGGCTTCCCATTTCATCAAGCTTCCGTGCTTTGGGATCGATGCCTAGCTTTCCATCTACAAGCTTGTCTTCAGACTCCCCCTTAGACTCTGCTCTCGGGATCGTAGTCTGGACTATCATCTGCAATTTCTCAAACATTTATGAGTAACATCATTTTGAATTCTCAATCAAATTCTCTAATCCACTCCCCCTATCAACAAACTGGATAGATTTAGCAGCATTAAAGAATCCAACTCCCTCACAGTTTATCATCCAAGTTCAAGCTAATGACCTTGGAGATATCACAAACTGTTTTTAAAATTTTTATTTTAATTCAAGTTTCAAATTAATGAACTTGTTTTATTTTCAGAAACACAATCAGCTTACTTAGATTTTGAAACTCAGCACTCAGACATCAGTTGTCGAAAATAAAGCAGAAATCAAAATCTTTTTGTATTTTCTGAAAATATAAAGCAGTAAAGAAATATGTACAAACATATTTACAGACAATATTTTTGTTTGAGTAAGCGTTAGAGGATCATATCAGTTTTCGACAAGTCACAAGTACCGTTGAGCTTAAAATCACATTATGCATTAAACAATTCACTTAGATTGTCGATATACTGATCCACTTAAATTTTCATACAAACTTCAACTGATTCAGGATACGAATTAAGTATTTTAAGAACTTAAACCTATTCATGTGTCCCACCTCTTGAATATACTCCCGTATCCAGATCCCAATATTCAGTCTTACAGGTAATTATAACACAAATGATATCTGTAAGGGGTTAATAAATTATGAAGAATCATGAGAGCTCAGGTCAGAACCATCGTTCAGCAGAGAGATCATGACTCAACTTGTATGTGTGTCCCCTTTAGAGGATCTTTTTTACAACAACATTGCTAAGCAATTTTATTGTCTTATCATATATGCTGAGGGTGATGCTATGTTTCAAGCATTTGCGGAAAGTATTATTCGAGGACTAGGTCAGAACTTCCATTCAGCAGAAGTCCTGGAATAATACCCCAGATATCACTGAGTATAAAAACCTAGTATATCAGAATACAAGACCTTTCAAACGAGATTTCAGGGGTTACCTATATATCCAAGTAGTGTTCCCCACGAAATAAGCAAGTGTGAAATTTAGGTTTATATCCCGAAAAAGTTTACTAAATGTATAAAAATCTACCGACATATCCACGGTGAGATCGTTTAACACTTTTTAACTTTCCATTTCTTTAGCATACTGTAACTGTCTACTGATGTACTATCATTTCCTCTTTTTACGCAAAACTCAAATTTTTAAATTTTATCATGTTTTTTACTTTTTCAAATGTTTTTGTATTTTCTAATGACAATTTTTCTCCCCCTAAAATGCAAAATCATATAAAGAAAATTTGACAACCAATACTAATAGCTTTGTCTCGCCATCCATTTTCTGCTAAAAGTGCTCTGATTTGCAGAAAATCTAACATACCCCCATGATTTACAACCCATTGATCTTAATAGTTTGAAAACCGTTTTTCAATCTGATGAAAGTAATCATGTTTGTTCAGCCGTGAGGGTTTCGGCATATTCAATCAACACATATTTTTGTATTTTTTTTTAATATTTGACAAAAATTAAAAACAAACATATTTTTGGTTTTACAAATTTTTCAATTTTTAGGGTTTTTGAAATATTGTTTATTTATTTACAGAAAACATATAAACTCCCTGTTCAATCAGAACAGGATCCAGCAGCAGCCTCTCCTTGTTGTGCCAGGCTGCTCCAACCTCCATTTTCACAATCTTTGAATTCCATGAGCACCTGCACAAACAAATTACTCAATTACTTGAACAATTTAGCCCAGGTCTGTTGAACCTTAGGCATTTCAACACAATAATTTTCATTCAATGCTGGAAATTCTTTGTCATTTTTCACAAAAACTTTCTCAATTTTAATATCAACTTTCTCATCTTTTACCGAATCAACATGTTTCTTAACACTCCATGTTTGACCTTTTGGTGTTCCTCGTTTGTAAAAATGTGAAACTTTTTGAACATTTTGATTTTGAACAACAACTCTTGGTTTCCAAAACTCTTGAGGTTTTGTCATATCAACAGTTGTTTTCCAACTTTGTGTTGTTCTAAATCTGGGTGTGTGAGAATTCCAGATCTGTCTAGAATCGAACTTATTCGGGTCTGATTTCCAGTTTTGATTCGAAGCAAACTTGTTTGTGTTGTACCTCCAAGTTTGTTTTGAGTCAAATCTAGTTGAACTTTGTCTCACATTCTCAGATTTTTGTTTCTCAGCATCAATCTTCTTTTGATCAACATCCACAGGTTTTAGATTAGAACACTTGCGTGCAAGATGTCCTTTTTGATCACATTTGAAACATGTTCTCATGGACACATCTTTGACCTGTGGCTGTTGCTTTTTCTTTAGAGCAAAGAAATCATCATTAGACTGTCTCATTTTGAGTTCTTTTTCTTTTTCTAAACTATCTCCTTGAACAAAACTCAATTTTGCCTGAAAATTTGGCATTTCATTTTTGTTTCGATTCTGTTTCTTCTTATAACCCAACCCAGCCTTCATGTTCTTCTTTTTGAAACCAGGTTTGTTATACGAACCTTTATGACTCTTAGCAACAAACTTTGAAATCTCAGATTTCTCAATCTCAACCATTTTGAAAACTTTATCAACCTTTTCTGAAATCACATTCTGAATTGGGAAAACAACATCTAAGAACAATTTGTCCGATCCAATCATGGTATAAACCAATCCTTTTGAATCATCATTCAAACTTTCCTCGGATTTTGTATTTTTCAGATAACCATCATGAAGATTTCCTTCATCTTCATCCTGTGATTCAGATTTACCTGTAACAACAACTGACTCTTCTTTCAACACACTTTCAACGACTTTACCTACCACCTCTGAATCATGAAAATCATCAGATTTGGAATAGGTTATGTCAATGTTGTCTGGCAATTGGTCTACCATGTTGAAAGCTTTTTCGACCTTTTCCTCATCATAAAATGCAAATTTTCCCGGTGGTGGAACTTGATGAAACTCTGAACCAATACCTTTCTTGTTCTGTTCAGACTCACCCTCACCCGGTTTTATATTGAAAATTCGTTCAAGCACATATGACGACACATGGTAACTCTTTAACTTGTTGTTATCCTGTTCTAAATCAGCAATCTGTCGCTTCAACTTAGCAACATCCTCAATATAGGAATTAACAACATCTTGTTTTATAGCATACATTCGTTTAAGCTCTTTGGTTGTTTCAGACAAATAATTCATTCTTGATTGAGCATATTTCATTTCGTCTTTCACTTTATCATATGACTCTTTTGTAATGTGATATGATAATTTCATAGAGTCATATTCCTTTTTCATTTCTTGACAAGCAATTTCTTTTTGTTCACATTCATTTGTCATTTTCAAAACATTTTCTTTCAAAACTTCATTTTCTTTCTCTAATTTGTTACATTTTTCTGAAAGTTTCTCATCATTTTCTTTAAAAACTTTTTCTTTTTCTAGCATTTCTTTGCATTTTTCTTTGAAAATCTTTTCAATTTTTGTGAACTCAAGATCTCTTGTTCTAAATTGCTCATCTTTTTCAGTACAAGCTCTGCACAGTTCCATGCATTTCTTGCACTGATCAATCAGTTTCAAGTTTTCAGAATCAGAATTTACCTCAGTGATTGGCACTTCGGTGTTTTCAGCAACCTCTATCTGCTCAGCAACATTCTGCTTTTCTTCAACACCGACTTCATCACCAACATTATCAGCTTCCTCATTCTCATTCTTTTCTTCTTTTTCTTCTTTCTTCACCTCTTCTTCAATCTGCTGTTCTTCAGTAACAGCTTTCTCAACCTCTTCATTCACAACAACATCTTCACTATTAATTTCCTTCACAGCTTCAACTTCAACAGTTTCTTCTTTAACCTCTTCAGCAGCTTTCTTCAGATTGTTCACCATTCTTCTTCATTCTCTCCTCATCCCTTTTTCTCAGACACGATAACATAGCATATCTAATCTCCTTTTCAAATCTCTTAGCGTATGTGTCATCTTTCAATACATTTCTATAGTATTCAGCTCTCAACGGGACTTTGAGAAGAACATCATCGAAAATTATGTCTTTCTTGGGAACAACCGGTTCTCCTTCTCTGTTATAATAACATTCTCTCTTTTTATCCCATCTTTTGCTACCAACAGCCATCTCATACTCCTCCTGCATATCATCCATTCTGTTGTAGACCACATTTCTTTCTCTATAAGTCTTCTCACTTAAGATCTCTTCTCGAGTTTTCTCTTTGATCTCAACTTTTCCTTCATGGACTTCAGTAGTGTCTTTGTCTTTGTTTTCAGCTGTGTCTTTGTCTTTGTTTTCATCTTGAATCTTAGCAACAAAAACAAACTTTCTTTCTTCTGTCATAGCTCTCCCTTGAGCTGTTTTACGAACATTCTCTAAACGATCTTCTTCTGGACAAACTGTGCTCCAGTCAAATCCTTCATCAGGATAGATTACTGCATATGCTCTTGATTTTTCTCTCGGCTTATCTTCAATCAACTTTGGTTCTTCTCTGCTTCGATGGTAAATCGCCTTTCGATAATAATCATCGTTGAAAGGACGTTCACTTCCTTCACCAACTTCAGAGTTTCTGCATTCTCTTTTGAAATGACCCTTTTGCTTGCATTTGAAGCAGGTCACTTTGGATTTGTCGAATCCAAGTTTTGTTGAAGCACCTCCAAGCGATTGTTTCCCGGTAATCTCCATATACCTCTGAGCTCTTCGGATACAACTAGCTAAACACCAACGAATGTCAATGAGCTCCATCTCTTCCGGATCAATCTGGTCATAGTCTTCTTTGGTCAATTCAGAATTTCCAATTTTGCCAGCTACTAGACCTTCATATGACTCCAAAACAGATGCAAGGAAACTCATTTGTTGCTTAGCTGCATTTATGCTCATTGCAGGAGAATTCTTCCATTTAAGAGCAATGTTGCACAGAATTTCTTCAGAATCATCAGAATTTGTCTTTGAAGATGAATGATATCCAGAATGATGACTTGTTGACATTGTTGTTGGTTCTTTCATCTTTTCACCACTAAATGCTGTTTTTGGTGAACCAACGCCTTTATCGGAAAGCACACTGCCTTTGTAGTACAAGCCAACGTTCTGTTGATGTGAAGAATCAGTCATCTTGTTTTGCTTTTGTAGTTCCAGATCATGACTTTCAATCTTTTCAAACAAAGCATCAAGAGTAATTGTATCATATAAAGCATCATTTTTCAAAATAAAAACAAACGTTTGCCACTGATCAGCTCGTGGTAACGCTTCAATCACTTTGTCTATCAATTCCTCTCTTGTTTTATTTATCTCTAATCTTTCCAATTCAATTTTAAGATGACAGAATCTCTCAATCATTTGCCTCACCGACTCTCATTTTGTGTTATCAAACAGATCAAATTCTTTCTTTAATAAAGCGATTTTGTTCTTTTTAATCTGTTTACCCCCTTCAGCTTTAACACGTAAAGCTTCCCAGACAGACTTAGATGACCCATCATGAGTTAGTAAAGCAAAAATATCATTTCTGATTGCTGATTGGATCAATGCTATCATTCTCTGTTCAGCTCCGTATTCAGCTTTATCTTCTCTGGAAAACTTCTTGAACACAAGATCTTCGCCTTTATCATCTTTTGGTTTTTCATACCCATACTCCAAGCAAAACCAGCTTTCATGAGCATACGCTTTCGCCCAGTTGATGAAACGTTCTTTCCACCAGGTATAATCCTCAATGCTATCAAGAGTTGGTGGCTTTGAGTGAGTTCTGTAAAAGTTATCATGCTTGATGTTCTCATTTAGCACCTTAGAAATGGTTTTTGGTGTAATATTTGTAGCCTCAGACGATTCGGTTGCGAACGCGTTGTAAAACGTATTGAAAAATTCCTCAGCCATGATGCAAACCTGACAATCACAAGAAAACAAACAAATACAATCAGTAAACACAATATCAAATATCCTGAAAGAAACTGATACACAGTTGACGTGGAATAATCTCGACACGAAATTTCACTTTTCAAGTGAAAAAGGAAATTCAAGCGAAATCACTATGTTTGACAATTCAAGCGAAATCACAAGTTTATCAGTTGAAGCGAAATCAACTGTTATAACTTCAAGCGAAATCCCAATGTGATGTTTTGAAGCGAAATCAAACAATCTGCTATTTCAAGCGAAATCTGATCTATGCTGTTTCGAGCGAAATCTGATATTATGTACTATCTCAAGCGAAATCAAGACCAAACATCATGTTCAAGCGAAATCTTCAGACTATTCAAGCGAAATCCATTAAAATACTCAAGCGAAATCTGACTGATAAGGATTTCGCTTGAATTTCAAGCGAAATCTTGCTGATTGCAGCGAAATCGGACACAAAAACTTGAAAATCTCCTAAACGACAAGGAATTTGAATCTGAAACTTGGCAGGATTGTATATCAACTGTTTTCGCACAATATTCTAAAAAATCATCCAATTCGGACCGTAAAATCCCGTTCAATTTGACTAAAAACCGATCAAAACGTGAAAGAATGAGTAGATGATGAAGAAATGATGCAATTCAGATCTGAAAACGCTGTAATCTGGTACGAATCTTGTTATTTGATCAACGCAATCGAGCTCCTGCTCTGATACCACTTGTTAGGACCTGTTTCGACACCGATACGATTGCGAATCGACCATTCGACGTGCGGAATCCGTGAACAATCGAGACCGAAACACACAAGATGTAATATAAACGTGATTCTATTTATAAATCTGAAACGTACAAAGAACCTTGAATCACTTAGAGTACTTTCTCTCTCTAGACTCTCTCTCTAGAATCTAAGCTCTCCAAATATCAAATGTGCAAAAGTCTAAAATGATTTAGCTTGAAAGCTATTTATAGTGTGTTGATTTAGCTTGAAATGACATATGCTACTTTCAAGCTAAATCATGATTTCCCTTGAAATGACATGTGACACTTTCAAGGTAAATCACCACTTTCAAGCTAAATTACCTTATACACTGATAATCCTATTACATGATACAAGACGAAGTCAATAGACATAGTGCACTAACAATACCAAGCTGTCACACCCTGACTTTTGCGGAAGCGTGATTATGGTGTGACTTTCTTAATACAATTGCATTCAATCATAACAACACCTAAATGATAAAACCATAGATGGTCATCCAATAATTAAGTTAAAAACATGACAATATTGTCTTAAAACAAAGAAATTCAAACACGAGTACAAACCATGCAACTTGTTTAAAAGTTCACAAAGACTCGACCAATGACATTAAATAAAACTAGGATTTGGAAGACGTGTCTCGTCCATGAGTAAGACACACTGACCAAACCGTAAGACCATGGATGACGTCTTTTATTCTTAACGCAGCTTGAAACATCCAACGCCCGCCAGATCCACTACTAATTCCCTGAAATACATGTATTTTGAAAACATCAACAAAAGTTGAGCGAGTTCATGTTTGTGTTTGTGAATAAACCTTTGAAACATTTGTAAGTATGTTTGTATGTACTTGAAAAACCCGGTATGAAAGCAAAACAAGGAAACAGATCGATTAATGGTTTGCAAGGCCATTAACATGCGTGCAACGGCGTAGGAAGACTCAAACCTAGCAGATTTTGCACCGGGCCTATGGCTGTAAGACATAGTCACCTCATGGGCCACCCTGGTCCGCATGGGTGTGGGCTCGCTACACCCAACTAGATCTATCACTCATGTCCATCGGTCCTAACGCGAGGATTAATGGCCCTAAGAGTGCGCCTACCCATTCACATGATCTACTGTACTTTCCAAAGCTAACCATACCAATTGTAATTGTATGTAATCATTTTGTATCATGTACTTCACCCCCGAAGTTATAAAACAAAAACAGTTTAAAGAAAAGGGGGACATGAACTCAAAGTCTTGCGTCTTCAATAATCGTAACTCAAGCTCCTTCGGCGAACACGACTACCTACAACGTACTAATCTATTAGACTAACGGGTCGTGCCTTGACTTGGTATTATTGTCTTCGAGTTACATTTCTTTTGTGTCTTCGATATTATTCCAAGTTATATAATTGTTTGTTAAAATAATTAATATTTCAACTTAAATTATATTTATAAATCTTGGAATAATAATATATTTTTTACTTGATACTCTTCGGGTGTTTGTACATGTATTTCCTTCCCAAGGATGGGTGTATTCTTATACTTGTATATTTTTGCCATGTATCGGGGTCGTATTCTGGTGTGTATTTATACGTACAAGAATACATATTTTATTGTATTCATTAAGTATTCTTTATACTTAATTTCACATTAATTACTCCGGAATCTTGTCTTTAATAAAGATTCAATATATATTTCCAAAAAATATATTTAAGGAATATTACTTAGAAAAATTATTTATAATTTTTCTTTGGCAAAAATATTTGTATTTCTCATGAGTTCAAATATATATATATATATATATATATATATATATATATATATATATATATATTTCCATGTCCAACATAGAAAATATACATATAAACTCATTTTTCTCCAAAAATGATATTCTTCATATTTATTTGAGAAATTATATTTTTCTTCCAAAAATATTGTATTTCATGTTTGTGTAAGAAAATATATTTCTTTAAAAATAATATATCTTCTACAATTTCAAGAAAAATATATATTTCATACTTGGCAAAAATAATATATTTTTCCTTGTAAAAAATATGATATATTTTTGTAGTAATTGTAAAAATCACATTTTTGTTTCCTTGGTGTCCAAAATATTATTTACCCAAAATATACTTCGTGAATAAATTTCGGAATATTTTTGTAAGTCATATTCCATAGTTCGGTTCTCCAATATTTTTGTGTAAATGTGTATATCTATTCTTTGGAATTTTGGTATTATTTTGGATTCTGATTCTTGGTATTTTAATGAGTTATATTATTTCATGTCCTAAAATAATATAACTAATACACAAAATATACAAATAATCACACACATGGTATCTTCTAAATATATATTTCCTAAATACATATTTAGTCACTTTTATTTATGAAAATCAACCTCCAATATTTGTATTTTTGTAACAAAAAATTATGGCAATGTTTTTGTAGGAAACTCATGGTTTAAAATACACTTGTAAATATTTGTTTAACAATATTTTTCTAAGTGTTTATATTTTTAGAAAATTTTGCCATAGTTTCCCCTAAAAATGGAGGTTTCTATGCTTTCAAGCATATCATTTTCTTTTGTAAAAATTATCACAATCAACAATAAACAACTTTTACTTACCAATTTGCCAAAAATCATGCATTTTCTACTACTTCATGAACTTGAATATTTGTAAAAATTTGTAGTAACTTACTACTGTTCTTAGTAGGTCTTGTTACCCTTTAAAATGTGATTAGTTCTTTAAAAACTTCATTTTTAAAGAAGGTAGATGTTTACAACTTCAAATCATATTTTCTAAAAAATATTTCTTTATGCATTCTTTTTGTTACACAAGTGTTTCTACACTTGTTTAACCATTAAAAATAAGATTTGTGTATGTAAGAACCAAGATTAAATGAAACTCATAATTTTAACTTGGTTCCTTTGAAAAACCATGCATAAATCTTTAGATCTATATGATTATTAACTTACTTTGATCATCATTTTTCAAGAAATCAAAGTATTCTTTCAAGTTCATGATTCATGTGTGGATGATCTATCATCCTACAACATTTCTACTTTCTCATCTTGCTAGATTATGTTTTTAATCATGATCTAGCAAGATCTTATGATGATCAACATCATCTCTACAAACAATCAATGTTCATCAAGCATAACAACTCATATTCATCAAGATTACTTCATTAAACAAGCTTATGTTCATGTTTACTTCTTATGTTCTTTACTGTTCTTCAAGTTTTTGATTATGATTCTTCTTTAACCACTAACAATGGAAGTAAAATGGAGTGTACAAGGTTCTTACCACTAGCTCAAGGCTAGGGATGATTCAAGTGAAGAAATGAGGTGGATAAAAGCAAACAAGAGAGGTCCTTGATCTTCCACAAGCTCCTAGCTTCTTTGTATGATCTTCAACACCCTTGTATATGCTTAGATTGGATGAGGTTGGATAAATGAAGGTGATAGTGGTGGTGCTATGGGTCGGCCGAGAACAAGGAGGGAGAGAAGAGGAGAGTAAGTGTGTGTTCTAATGTGTGTAAGAATGAGGGTCTTGTTCTCATGTGTTCTTTTATAAACCAAGTTAACATTTTCACCTTTGTATATTATGCTCATAATTAGGGAACAATATCCAATTAAATAATGAAATAAAATCATCTTGGTGGGGGCCATGTTGGCCGTGAACTAGGTGGGGGGGGGGGGGTAGTAGATTAGGTTGTAACTAGATTGGTTGATTAATAGTTCAAATCCAAGTATAGGTTACATGTTCTAGTTATTAGATATTTTTAGGAGGTGTTATGATGTTCGGGGATCATAACTAGCTTGGAAATGTTAAAACAGTGCTTCTAGTGTAAACTTGGTGTTTCGGGTAGTGTCCGGTTGTTTGGTTGGTTATTGGTTCGTTAAAGTGCTAATCTTTGCAGTTTAGTGTGCTTTATGTATCTTTTTGTGACACTTTTGATTCCCGACACTTAGGAAAGCATTCAGGACCATTTAATCATATTTCTGCCATTTGGGCTATGTAACGCTCCAGCTACCTTTCAGCGGTGCATGGTTGCCATATTTTAGGATATGATAGAGAGTTCCATGGAGGTTTTCATGGACGATTTTTCGGTGTATGGTAACTCCTTTGATGAGCGTTTGAAGAATCTCGAGAATATGTTGAAGAGATGTGTCGAGACCAAGCTAATGTTAAATTGGGAGAAGTGTCACTTCATGGTGACGGAAGGTATTGTGTTGGGACACAAGATCTCTAGGGATGGTATAGAGGTAGATCGTGAGAAAATAGATACCATTAGTAGGTTACCTCCACCCACGAGCGTTAAGTCAATTAGAAGTTTTTTAGGTCATGCGGGGTTCTATAGGCGCTTTATTAGGGATTTCTCAAAAATCACTTGCCCCATGACCCGTCTTTTGGAGAAAGATGTTCCATTCGTTTTTTACGAGGAGTGTCTTAAAGCCTTCAAATTTTTGAAGGAACACCTTGTTAGTGCACCTATTCTTATCTCGCCCGACTGGAGCTTGCCGTTTGAGCTCATGTGCGATGCGAGTGACTATGCCCTTGGAGCGGTATTAGGACAAAGAAAGGATAAGCACTTCCACCCTATATACTACGCGAGCAAAACGCTAAACGACGCTCAAGATAATTACACCACCACGGAGAAAAAACTCTTAGCCGTAGTATTTGCTTTCGACAAATTCCGCTCATACCTCGTTCTATCCAAGACCATATTTTTCACCGATCATTCTGCGTTGCGTTTTCTTTTTTCAAAAGAAAGACGCCAAACCCCGACGTATTCGGTGGATTCTATTGCTTAGTGAGTTTGATATTGAGATTAGAGACAAGAGAGGGGCCAAAAATGTAGCGGCCGATCATCTATCACGTCTAGAGGACCCCAAGAGAGAAGAGATTTGTGAGGAGGAGATAGGAGAAACATTCCCTCACGAGTCTATCGAGTTTGTTGAGGCCGAAAATGAGGGATTGCCTTGGTTTTGTGACTTAGCAAATTATCTTTCTAGTTGCAATATTGTGAGAGGAATGACCACACAACAAAGGAGAAAGTTTCTTAGTGAATCGAGAAAGTATGTGTGGGATGACCCTTTTCTCTTTAGAATAGGGGGAGATAGGATTCTTAAACGATGCGTGTCGAGAGAGGAGGGTTGGAACATCATTAAACATGTGCATGAAGGCCTCACGGGAGGACATCATGGCGCATATGCCACCTCACAAAAGGTGTTCGATTGTGGCTTTTATTGGCCTAGCGTACTTCGTGATGCCGTTGAGTTCATAAAAACATGTGATGCTTGTCAATGAACCGGCAACATTTCAGCCAAAGATGAGATGCCTCAAAACCCGATCCAAGTATTAGAGGTTTTTGATGTTTGGGACAATGATTTTATGGGACCCTTTCCCGTCTCCAAAAAAACCGCTATATACTCGTGGCGATTGACTACGTGTCTAAGTGGGTTGAGGCTCAAGCTCTTCCTACAAATGAAGGCTGAGTAGTCTTGAAATTCCTTAAGAAACTCTTTTCCTGTTTCGGTACACCTAAAGCTTTAATTAGTGACCGTGGTACTCAATTTTGCAATGCATTGGTGGAAAAATTGCTTGCACGCTACGGAGTCACTTATCATTTGTCTACCGCATACCATCCACAAACAAGTGGTCAAGTGGAGAATGCAAATCGGGGTATCAAATGTATCTTAGAGAAGACCGTTGGTAAGAAAAGGAAGGATTGGTCCGACAAGCTAGACAATGCATTGTGGGCGTTTCGAACCGCCTACAAAACGCCTTTAGGAACTACACCATTCATGATCGTCTATGGAAAAGCTTGTCACCTTCCCGTAGAGCTAGAGCATCGAGCACTTTGGGCATTGAAAACCGTTAACCTTGACATGACCAAAGCCACTAGGAAGCGTTTCTTTCAAATCCACGAGCTTGAGGAGCTTAGGGATGCGGCTTATGCTCGATCGTTGGGAATTAAAGAGAAAATGAAAGCTTCACATGATCGGAAGTTGAGAAAGGCTAAGGAGTTTAGTAAAGGTGATAAAGTACTTCTCTACAATTCACGATTGAAGTTGTTTGCGGGGAAGTTGAAGTCGAAGTGGTCGGGACCGTATATGGTTCATTACGTGTTTCCGTACGGAGCAAGCGGTGGAGATTATGGATGAATCGGATGGCCGAAGTTGGAAGGTGAATGGCCACTGTTTGAAGCACTACATTGGAGGAGCAATAGACAAGAACGAGATGGAGGAAACTCCTCTTGAAATTTCATCCAAAGCCGCCAATTAGTGTTTTGGGATGAAATCCCAAGTGTAGAGTATGTACCATTTGTAATTTCGTAATTTTCGTAATTTTTCATAGTTTTTTCGTGTCTTTGTTTCGTGTGTTTGAGTAATTTTGCAGGAATCATACCGTCGAGGAGCTAAAATTGCAATGAAAACGGCATTCCAGGTAAGTCCCAACACTTAGAAAAAATTTGGGATGGTTTTGGGAAGGATTGGTAAGAGTTATAATTTTTTCTAAGGCATAAAACTCACAAATTTACGCAACCTTCTGTCCAAAAAGCGCCTTCGCGTCGCGCCACAGCAAAACCACCTATCCGTGGCGCAGCGCGACCTCTAAGGTCAAATAAGCACCCTAAACCTCCTTGTGGCGTCACGCCACACCTCTTGAACTTCCCTGTCGCGCTACGCGACCCTTAATTGAACCTTTTCATTCTGAACCACCCTGTGGTGCTACGCCACAGACTAACCATTAATCCGTAGCGCGACGCGACGGCGTAAAGAATCGGATAAAACCCTTTTTCTTCTCTGTCTTCCCCACAAATCAACAAAACCCTTTTCTACAAAACTCCCACCACCGAAACCACCTACACCCGCCATATCTACACCGTCACACCACCATTGACCACCCTGAAACCATCTTTGTGATCGGTTTTCCTCACATAACAAAACCCACCACAAAGATTCACCATTCATCCGCTGATTACTCTGATTCGGGACCCTCAAAACCACGAAATTTGACCTTTTTCTTGCAACTTTTTCAGCGAATCAGGTATGTGTTCCCAAGTTTACTCTCGTATGTTTGGTTTCGAGTCATAGTTTGGTTTTGTGTTAGTTTTTTTGTTTAGGGTTATAGTTGGGTTAGTCGTAGGTCAGGTCCAGTCCGGGTTGTGTATGAGTTGTCGGTCACCTCGTTTGTCGGTTTTTTTTAGAGTTTAGTTAGGTCATTTGTTAGGTCAGTCATGGTTGGAGCCCATTGGTGTCCTAGGTAGGTTGTTTTTAAATGTAGATTAGTGGGTGCGGATGGTTATGTTTGGGCATATTAAACGTTGCTTTTCTGTTTGTGATGCTACTTTGCTGTCAGGACAGTTGATAATCAAGTATCGACCATATGTCTAGCGTAGGGTGGTCATGATTGGTGTCGAAATATGGGTGCGGGTGGTGTTGGTTTGGGACATTGGATGTGTGTTGATTAAGGATTGGTTGGTATGGGACATTGGTGATTAAAGTTTCAACCTTGCGCATTGAAACAGAATTTTTGCAAAGATCAAAACCTCCTTTAACTAGGCGGAATTTTTCAATGCTAAATTTGTTTTCAAACTAATAAATGGTTGAATTTTTAAGCAAGGTTGGACTTCAATGTCTTTGTTAGGCACTCGGTTTAATTGCGGACAATTAAAGTGCCGAGGGGGGTAGTGTACATTGAGTCCAGTTTAGTGTCTTTGTGTCTTTATAGTCAAGTTGTAGTCTAGTTTGAGTCATATTTAGTTGTTTTTGGGTTTACTTGCGCGTACAAGTGATTTAAGCTCGCCCGTACTCAATCTCCATTCGGGCGAGTTTAATTATCACTTAGAAATTGTAAAACGTAACCCAGTGTTTTTATTTCAACTTTATTTTCAGAATTAGCCGTGATAAATGCTATACGGCTATTCTAATTTTTTTTCGGAAAAAATTATAAAAAATCCAAACAAAAATATAAAAATTTCTAAAATAAAAAAAATAAAAAAATTAAAAATACCAAAAATAGTTTGTTATTACTGACTGTTTGCTTGTTCTGTCTTGTTAATATCTGTTTTGCAGACATGGCTAGCAGCTCACGCAGCAGTAGGGCCCGGAAAAAGGCTGCGGGTCAGACAGCACCACAGCAGGATCCGATTGATCCGATTCCTCAGGAGATCCAAATTCTTCAAATAGCTGCTGATGATCCAAAATTGAGAAAGATCCAGTATCAAACGGCTTATGAATTTATTCCAGATAGGAAATGTAGTAGAGCCAACCATTCGATACTGCAGTTCGAGCCGGGTACATCTGAGTGGGAGAAATATGATAAGTTGAGGAAAACGGATTTGCTTCAGCACAGGGTGATAGACTGGATGTGGTTGGGGAAATAGGTTCAAGGCAGGAAGTGGCGGACCTCTTGGGTCCAAAGTTGACTGATGCATTGGAGTGTACGCAGGCTCAGTATGAGGAGTTGGTGCTGGAGTTTCACAGCACATGGAGACACAAAGAAGGGAAATTTGATAATGACACCGTTGTGTCCTTCAGTCTGGGTAGGCAGGTTTTTGAGATGAATATGGCGAGGTTTGCCATTGTGTCGGGATTTTATACTGAGGCGGAGGTGAAGCAGCCGGGATTTTTGACTAGTTTGAGAGGTGCTTATTCTACTGTGAGGGATCACAGTGTTGGTTTGACTGAGCTGCGAAATTTCTGGCAGACGATTTCCGACCACCCATTCGCGGTTACGAACCTTATTACTTCGGTTCGTAACCCGGTTTATAGGTATGTTTTGAAGATTTTATCTGCTACGTTGGTGGGGCGGAAGTCGGGGGAAAACAAGGCGAATTGGATTGAGTTGTTTATTCTTATGTGTCGTGTTGAGAACCGTGAGATGAACCTGGCTATAGTAGTAGCAGACTCGTTTAGTAGGGGTCGTCGAGGTGGTCATCGGGCTGGGTTGGCTATGGGCCCGTATATTACTCGGATTGCACAAAATTTGGGGGTGTTTAACAAGTATGTCCCCCAATTTCTACATGAAGGGCCCAAGACGATGACGTTTGGTTTGAGAGAGTTGCAGAAGGCTGGGATAGTGTCGTGGACTGAGCCCTACGGTTGGGAGCCGATTAGGCAGGGCCCGCAGGTGCGGCCTCCAGAGGGACATCCAACTGAGGATGTGATGATTCAGATTACCCTACTCGCCGACAGCGGCCACCACAGCGACACGACCAGCACATCAGTATCCGAGGAGGCAGCCCCACCTGAGCCTCTGACTTTGCAGTCGCTCTCTGGCTATGTGGAGCAGAGATTTGACAGGTTGGAGCATCTTATTGGGTTGATTCAGCTGGGTTAGGAGAGGCAGGATGATGCTCTCCGTTACATGATGAGTACGCACAGCATGGGATTCCAGATCTCTTTCAGCTGAGACAGCAGGGAGGCTTGACTGGTGCTGGTGAGGGTAGCAGTGGTGCATTTGGACGAGAGGAGGGCAGTGAGGAGACTGCCAGTGAGCACGAGGAGGATTAGTGTGGGGATGATATGAGGATGAACCAGCAGCCGACTATATCTTTTGTTTGATTTTTTCTTTTATGTTGTTTTTGATCCTCATTTGTTGGTCTGTACTTATACTGATACACGTTAAACAGGTTGGTTGGGCAGGATGGGTTGGTTTGTGTTGACACTGAATTTTGGATGATATATATTCTATGATGTTTTGGTAGTGTTTGCTTGTGATGTTGATAGGTTGATGTTTAAGCCACTTTCCTTCGCGTGTCCAATGATAGGAGTTGTTTGCTGAGCGCGTTTCGAATTCGAGGGCTTATGTGGAAACGACTGGCACTTTGACAGTATCACATATTCAGCTAAGTCATTTCCCTTGTTTTTTTTGTATTCGTTTATTTCTTTATTTATTTAGTTCATTCGTAGTTTAGTGGTAATTTAGGTAGTGTGTTGAGTCGTATTTCCGTTCTTGCATTAGGGACAATGCAATCTTTAAGTGTGGGGATGGGATACATGTAAATATTCGAGTCATAAATATGAAAAATATAAAAAAATTAAAAATTTGAAAAATCCAAAAAAAATTGAAAAATCAGAAAAATGTCTTTTGAATAAAGAAGTTTGCAAATTAAAACGAAAAATGATAGAAAAGATAAATTTTTGCTTGGGTTCGAATAATAATAATATGAGATTAAATAAATCAAGCTTGTGTCTAGTTAGGGATATGTGGATAGGCCCGGGTTTGGTTTTAAGTCCCTTTGAGTTAATATACCTTAATTGTCGGTTTACTAGTGGGTTTTCATCTGGGAAATTGAAACCGCCAATAAGAGTATAAGGCACACCGTTATAAGTTAAAACCGTTAGAATTTTTTATCATGAAAAAAAATAGAAAAAAATGAGCTAGAAATTGAATGAAAGTAGCACAGTTCAATGTAATCTAGGTTGGGGATAGTGACTTTACAACCGGATTACCTCTAGGGTGTGTGAAATCAAACTTGCAAAGAAAGAAAAAGTACCGAAGCCTAAGTAATCCGAGTTGGGGATAGCGACTCTACAGCCGGAATGCCTCTTGGTTAGGGAAAGCAACGTCTACGCTCATTGAAAAAAAAGAAAAAAAGTGATGAAAAAAAAATTGATTGTAAATTCTCTTGGTTTTTATATAAGACGGTTGGGTTTAAAGGGACAAATATATTCGCAATCACGGCTAACGCAAGTTTTGGTCTTAATAAAATATAAATATGTTTTTGACCCGAGTGACTGTTCATCTCTGATTCCGTTGCATAATTCTTTTTCGAGGACGAAAAAAGAGTAAGTGTGGGGATTTTTGATGTATTGCAAAATACATATCTTATTCGTGTACAGTTTGTAGAGTTTTCGTTATATTTAGTTCTGTTTTAGTTAGAATGTGCATACTATTGATTAAATTTAGTTTTCCAGGTCGTTCGTGCTAAAAACGTTGAAAAACCGAAGTATTAAAGGCTGGGAAACAAGTTTAAAAGAGTTAGAAAAAAATGTGAAGGTTTTGAGAAGTTGAAGCTGGGCAAAATTCGAAGGATTCTGTCCATTTTGAGTTGTCGCGCTACACCACAAGGAAACCACATCAGTGTCGCGCCCCGCCACAATATTTAATTAATATTTCTGGTGTTTCAAGCCGTCGCGCTACGCGACGCTTAAGAATGATACCCGTCGCGCGACGCGACGGGGTTTAATGACGGAAACTCTTCGCTGCTGATTAAGATTTGCTATAAAAACCAAGAAAATCATAACACAACCCTAATTACGAATTGAGGCAATCATAGGAGAACTTTGGAGCATTCTTGGAGCAATTTTGGAGATTTTGAAGCTTTGGAATCATTGGCACGAGTTCGGGACAAAGGATTGAAGACTACGCGGGTTTTCCAATTCCTTTTTTTGTTGATTTCTTTCTTTCGAAACTTGTTATCATGAATTCTAACTTGAACATCTTTGTTTTGTTTTCATTACTTAACATGCTTGGCTAAACTTTTAAGCCACCTAGACTTTGATGAATGGATTGATATGAAGTTTTAACCTTTTCGCTAATTGTATGAATTTTATGGATTAATTGTGTTTAGTAAGGAGTTTGATTTTATTGATTTGATGTATATGCGTACTTTAATCCGGTTTATTATTATCAATTGCTTCATGTGAATCTTGGTGGTTGTCTGCTACATAATAGGTTCATATTAGATCTTTGACTGTGTGTCTTTGACCTTAGGGAGAATTGGCCAATAACCCCTAGAAGTAGTTGTTAGTAATTCGCTAGGTTTTAGTATTCTGCTAGTCCTTATAGCTGGAAGGTGCGGGGCTATTGATAGGTCTTACCCGGCGAATTGCTTGAGACAGTCTTTGGAAAAAGTCGTGCCTTAGTTGCCCCGTCGGTTTATTAGTCTATCAAGTCAAGTTAATAATTCCAAACTACCCTAGATCTATGATTGGAAAAGAGTAGGTCAATATTAGGGTACTTACACAATAATTAGACAACTGGAAAGACGTCTAATTACCGGTAGGATTAACAGCCTAGGTAGCGCCATAAGTTTCACCTCGAGAAGGGTTGAGGGGCTTAGTTGGTGTCTTAATAGGTTTAGTATCATAAGATCCCGGTTTCATAAATCATGCAGTTAACTTAATCGGTAATTTCTTAAAATCAATCCAGGATTCTATTCTAGGTGGTCTCGTTCATCATATAAGACAAGCCTTCGCCTTATTTCGTATTAGCTTAGTTCGTTCTAGTTTAATTAGTTTAATATTTAGTTTAAATAGATTTCCTTAGATTTTCCGTAACCCCCCCAAAACAATTAAACAAGTTTGAGTCGTGTCTGTCAGTGTCTATTAGAGTCTAGTTTACGTGATAAATAGAGTCTCGTGGTTCGATATCCGAACTTCCTTAGGTCATACTACAGTGATCGGTACACTTGCCGATTGTGTGGTTTAGGTCGAGTCTAGAATTAAAGCTTTTTAGTGTCTAGCTTAGAGAGTCTAATTTAGTTAATTTTTATAGTCTGTTTAGCACACATCAATCATTCTTTCTGTGATTGAACCTTTGGACATCCATTGAACCGTCAAAATGATTCATACACTCTACAAGAGTGAGTTGTGAATTTGCCACCTGGCAAAAAAAATGATTCTCGCTCTCTGATCTCGAAGTTGTTCGCATGAGTCCAGACATGGGCTCATGCCGATAAAAAGCCGGAATCCACATGTATCTCATCGCAAACATATCATCAATCCATTTATTTTGTGTGAGACCATACTCAATCATCACCAACTTCCTTGTCTCTCAAATTCTTCAGGCTCAATGGAATCAGTCCATACAATATCGCACATCCTCCTTTTAAACTCATCATTATTGCACAACTCGCGTCCAACTTATACAGATAAATGGTTTTTATATCAGCCTAACGAAAGACAATATAGCATGCTATACCTTATCTGCAACTTTTTTCATTATGTGCCACATGCACAATCTATGTCTACTGGTAGTAAAAACCTCCTCAATAGCATGTTTCATCGTAGGGTCTTGGTCCGTCACTACAACCTTTAGCTGCCGTCCAAATGACTTTACGAATGAATTGAGAAGCCATTTATAAGAGTCAATGCTCTCCGATGCCAACAACCCAGCTCCAAAGGTTACATTTCGACAGTGGTTGTCAATCCCTGTGAATGGAACAAACACCATCTTGTACCTGGAATTCCATATAATTAAAGATTTAGTACACATGCGAAGTACACATTGTAACATGCGAAATAGACAAAACATAACATGCGAAATATACAATATAACATGCGATATATTCATCACCTAATCTTCAATGTATATTAACATGCGATATTGCAAGTTTATGAAATCATATAACATGCGAAAAAAATTACAAACCATTTTATGTAACATTTACTTGTTTGTCTTGAAAGTTGCATCGAACGATATCACATCCCCGATCTCCATAAAGTTACGCTTGCATAACCCATCGGCCCAGAACAAACCAGTTAATGGTTTGTCCTCATCAACAGAATATTCAAATGAAAAATCAACTAAATATTGATTTTTGTGGTCAACCTATTGATCACCATGTCAGCGTCATATTCTCCTATATAGCTGTTAATTCGAGTCCTAAAGTTTTTGCAATCATCGACCGTGGCGCCAACATTCTCGAAACCACCGTAACGTTTCCTCATTATATGAAAAGATTTGACAGGGCCAAGGTTTAGAGGGCCTAGTTCCCATATCATCTCCTCCTGGACATCTGACAATTATCTGTACGCTAGCAGTAAATGAATATCATGTGGACATACAAACTTATGATTATGGCCATCAACGAATCTCTTTACTGTATATAATCTACCATCCACCGTGCAAATCATAAGTTGAGCTTTGCACCCAGTTCTAATGGTCTCCATGTTCCTTGATTTAAATGGCTTTTTTAACTCGAATAAGCATCGTCAATAAACAATGGCTTATGTCCCTGTTTAGAACAAACAAGATACTTAGTTTTGGTTATACAACCACTGTATACTTCACCACCTTTCCGAGTAGAAAAACCAGCTAACTTAGCATATGTTTGGTAAAACACGTATGCTTGTTCGATAGAGGTAAATTGCATTCCAACCACAGGTGTAGCTGATGGTTCAACCTCCGGAGTGTACAGCCTTTCATCTACATAAAATCAAATAAAAAAAGGAAAACACATGCGATTTATCGGACTAGTAACATGCGATATATTAAAAACTCCATAATTTCATCATAAGAACAACAACACATGCGAAATGCCAGACTCATAACATGCGAAAATGACCATTTTGATAAATATGTTTTACACATGCGATTTATGATATCAAAACATGCGAAATCATCATTTAGAATAAACATCACATGCGAATTGCCAGACTCATAACATGCGAACTTATACAATTTGCTTTCATATCAATTATCCTAAACATTCAAACTTCAAATCAGTTATAATAATGCAAAATCATTACTACGATTAAACAAAACACATCTACGAACAATTTAAAGATCTGAATTAACATAATTACCATTCGAACACTCATTTACACCACTTGTATTTGCATTTCGATTTGGATTTGCAGGTTCCGGATTTAAAACATCGTCAATCGTAACTCTCTGATACGCAGATAATTGAACCTGATCACCGATCGATCGAGCTTCTTCAAAATCAACATCTGTGTTTCGTCCGGTGCTGCTCTGTGGATCCATTGAAAAAAACAATTGAATCAAACCCTAACGCAGAAGAATGAAAACTGCAATTTGAGAATTATGAAAAATTTGAAACTGATTCGAATCATAATTACCGGGATATTAGTGTAACGAACTTCTCGCTGATTGAATGAACAGACAAATTTGCCCTCAGTTGATTGAATGAATTGTCTAATTTAACCTTATGAGTGAAAAACGAATCAGGACACGTGTACGGCTAATAAACTCGCGTATGTAATGTATAATTAGGGGATCTGTATCCTACACTTCCTATATATATATTGATTGGTTAAATAGAAACTAAATTGCCTGTGAGAACTCCACTTCCAATTTTTGTACACCAATTGTTTTTTTTTAAATTACCTTTTCAAAAAACAAAATAAAAGAAATCATAGCCCGTTTTTACGGTGGGAAGAAACACTTTAGTTTTGCTGCTACAATGACTTACATGTCCAAAAATCATGTCCAAAAATACTGGCTTGTGAATTTTTTTACGGTTTTTTTTACAGATGTTTTAGTTAGATGTTACTTGATGACGGGGGTAGCCCAAGACTAAATAAAATGACTAATTACGTAAACGCTTAAATGGTTAAATGGTTCAAGGCTTAAAAAGCTGTGGAAGGAAAAAGCAGCACGGTAACAGTAGCCAAGTCACATCTGAAGGTTGCTTCACCAACCCACAGCCGCAAAGGCATTGCAGGTCTGCACGGGGCACGCTATTATCCGGGGGACTAAAGCCTTCAACCCCCAAAAGGGGAAACCCTCCACTGCAAGCGAGGTTGCTAGTCAAATCCATTCCACTTCGGGAGATGCCTTCCCTTATAAAATGACACTTCATTTACTTCAGGAAGACATCTGGACCAGCTCTGATTCTTCTATCTCTGGTCATTCACATTGAATGCTTGTCTCGCACAAGTCATTCCCTTTCACATCCAACACACACATTCCCTTTGCTTTCACTTCTGAATCTGAGCACAAATCAGAGGAGGATCTATAGCAAAGAATAATAACAAACTAGTAAACCTCCTTCCACGTATCGCAAACGTGGGGGGACCCCACGACCTGCGTTAGGCAAGGTTGAACCCTTCAACCCTTCTGCCTAGCCAGCCAAGCTACCATCGTTGGTCTTGTATTTGTTGCATCAACAAGTTGGCGCCCACCGTGGGGCTACGCCACTATTTCTTCTCAAAAAGACCTAGTAGTGTAGCTCTATTCACTTAAAATCACCATGTCTGAAAGTGGATCCCCGGAAGAAGTGAATCAGATTCCAAACACTTCTACTCCGGGTAGTAGTCAAGCTCACGTGGCTATACCAACTTCTTTCTCAACTCCGGGGAGCACACCCGAGTTCCTTAACTTCAACACACCAACCCCGTCCCGATCCGGAGTTCCATCTCCTAATATCGGTGTCTCTGATGCTCCATCATGTGTTGAACTCACCCCTGAAGGGGTTGCTAACAATTTCCTTGTGCTAAGGTCTCTTCTCAACCAGCACGTGAGTAAAGAAAGAGAAAAGGGAGTGAGGATTCGTTTAGACTATGACGAACCTAAGCCAACATTGTCTCCTGGACCACCTCCTCCTCTTTTTGCAACAAGAAGTGAGGCTGGTCCCAGTAACCCTTCAAACCCTCACCCTTATCTGTCCTCTATGACAAATCCTACGGTGCATCCTATCTTCTCTTCCCAACCAATTACTAGTGGTGTTCCTTTGGGGCATGAGCTGACTCTTGACCAGCTCCTACAATCCCCGGTGACAAGCTATCCAGCACCCACTACAACTACATGGGAGCAAGCTCTGTCCGTGCTCCCTTTAGCACGGAGTGCTGTTACGAGCACTCCCCTCGGGATGAACTGCTCCACTGGCCCAGGAAGCCTACAAGGCTTCAACCCTATGCCCAACATGATGACCCAGATGATGGCCAACTTCCCGTGGCAGCACTTCATCAATCAAGTGCTCGCCACTCAAGGAAACAATGGCAACGGCAGCAATGTGGATGCAAGGACTGAAGAAGACTTGGCTAAACCGTACAAGCCAAGTAACCTTTCATGTTTCTCAAGACAAATAGCCGATTATGACTTCCAGTCAAAGATCAAAATGCCGGCCCACATCAGGACGTATGATGGGACTGAAGATCCTGAGGACCATCTTCAGATCTTCACCGGTGCAGCTCGGATAGAGAAGTGGTCCAACGCGGAGTGTTGCCTAATGTTCATGCAAACTCTTGTTGGATCCGCCAGGATCTGGTTCAACGATTTACCTGCTCAAAGTGTTCGAAGCTTTGACGATCTCAGCAAAGGTTTCCTGGCCAATTTCTCTCAGCAAAGACGATATGTCAAAGACGCAACAGTGATCTTTCAGATAAAGCAACGTGATGATGAAAGTCTCCGTGCTTTCATTGAACGATACAAGAAGGAAGGTCTGACTTATGTAGGGGCCGACGAGAAAATGAGAGTGGCTGGCTTCATGAATGCCATCACCTCTAAGTACCTTACAAGGGATTTCAACAAATCTCTACCCAAGACCTTAGAAGAAGCTCTTGAAAGGGCCGAAGCCCACATCCGGGGAGAGGAGGCAGTAGACATTAAGGAACAAAGAAAAAGAGGGTCCGGCTGGAGGAGCAACAGTCCAGCCAGAAAAAGAGGGAACTTCAACCCCTATGACAGGCGGCCAAAGGGTTCAGATCCTCGAAGGTCTGAAGGTCGGAACCTTTCAAGCAGGGAAAAAGGCATAAGCTTCACGCCCCTCACAAAGACCCCTCAAGAAATCCTTGCAACAGAAGAAGTTAAACAAAACTTTCGGCCTCCTAGACCTCTCCCCAAAAGCAGGAAAAATGAGAACTCCACCCAATACTGCGAGTTTCATGAAGAAAAGGGTCACCACACCAATGATTGCTTCCAACTCAAGAAAAGAATAGAAGAGGCTGTTAAATCCGGAGAACTCGCTCATTTGGTAAAAGGAGTCCGGGACAAAATGGCTGAAGGAAAGGGTAAGGAAGTCAATATGGTAGATTTCGATGGAAAGGTTCCTCATAAAAGACAAAGGTTGGAAGCTTGGGAGCTTCAATGTGTCTGTTTCCCCCCTACGGAGAATGACCCTCTCTCTAGCCCACTCGTGGTGGGGGCTACCGTAGGAACGTTGCAAACATGCAAGGCTTACATAGACACGGGTGCAGCCACTGAAATCATGTTCGAAAAATTCTTCAACCAATTGAGCAATGAAGAACGTTCAAGGCTTCAACCTTCTGGAACCTCTATAAAAGGTATCGCTGACATACCCCTCAAGCCTTTAGGGCAACTAACACTTAATGTTCGTTTTAGTGAAGGTTCAAAAGAACGAACCCAACCACTCACCTTTGTGGTTATCAACATCCCCTCAAGCTATGATGTGATCATTGGAAGACCAGGACAGTGTGCATTTTACATGGCCGTGTCTGTTGGTCATGGCATAGTCAAATTCCCCACCGAAAGGGGCATAGCAACCCTTCAACCCTCCCAGGAAGCCTACATGGTTGAAGGCGAAAGTTCAAACAGTAAAGAAGACAGGCAAAGATTGGTCATAAACCATAAATACCCGGAACAAAGGATAAGGGTCAACCCTGACCTTTCTCAAGAGACCCTCTCATATCTTGAAAAATTGCTAACACACTACAGTGATGTATTCGCTTGGTGTCCTGAAGATATGACCGGGATCCCTCGGGATATTGCCGAGCACGAGTTGAGAATACCACCAGGGGTCAAGCCGGTGGTTCAAAAGAAAAGAAGCTTGGCACCTGAAAGAAGTCTGGCAGCCTGCCAAGAGGTTGAAAAGCTTGTGTCAGCCGGCATCCTCCGAGAAGTCAAGTACCAATCATGGGTTGCAAACCCAGTTATGGTCAAAAAACCAGACAACTCTTGGAGGATGTGCATAGATTTCAAGGATCTTAACAAAGCTTGTCCTAAGGATTGCTATCCACTACCAGAGATTGACCTCAAAGTTGACTCCCTCACCGGGTACTCATTCAAATGCTTTCTTGATGCGTACAAAGGTTACCACCAAATCCTCATGAAGGAAGAAGATGAGGAAAAAACAGCCTTTCACACGGACAAAGGAATCTTTTGCTATCAAAAGATGCCTTTCGGCCTCAAAAACGCAGGAGCAACCTATCAACGGCTCGTTGACAAAGCCTTCGAAAGCCAAATTGGCAAAAACATGGAGGCATATGTCGATGACCTGGTTATTAAAAGCAAAACGGAATACCAAATGCTCGATGATATTCAAGAAACTTTCAAGAACCTCAGAAAGGTTAACATGAAGCTTAATCCAGAAAAGTGTTCATTTGGATTCGAGGAAGGAAAATTTTTGGGCCACATTGTTGGAAAACAAAGCATCAAAGCCAACCCTAACAAAGTAAAAGCCGTCCTTGAAACCAAGCCACCAAAGACCAAGAAGGAGGTTGAAAGCTTGAATGGGAAGCTCGCAGCCTTGAAGCGTTTTACCTCCAAGTTAGCCGAAAGATCTATGCCCTTCTACAAAACGCTCAAGAACTGCTCAGATAAGAAGGATTTCAAATGGACTGAAGAAGCGGAGGAAGCTTTCAACCAGATGAAGCAACACTTAGCTTCCCTACCAGACATAGCAGCACCAAAAACCGGGGAGTTAATATCGGTGTACCTCTCAATCACGGACGAGGCCATCAGTGCAGTCCTCACCATTGAGCGAGACAAGGCCCAGGTACCCGTTTATTTTTTCAGCAAAACTTTAAAACTAGCTGAAACAAAATACCCTCCTCTTGAAAAACTTGCCCTAGCTTTAGTTCAAACAGCTAGAAGGCTTCGAAGGTATTTCCAAGCACACCCCATACAAGTGGTCACCGACCAACCTATTAAGAGTGTGCTTGAAAAAACTGAAAACTCGGGCCGATTAGCCAAATGGGCCATAGAACTGGGTGAACATAACATCACCTATGTCCCAAGGAAAGCCATCAAGGCTCAGGTCTTGGCTGATTTCATTGTGGAAGTCCCAAACCAAACACTTACTGAAGTAAACACAGCCACCACTGAACCCTCCAACCCTGAAGCCTGGAAGCTTTTTACCGATGGGGCTTCAAGCGTTGAAGGGTCAGGGGCTGGATTAATTTTGATTAACCCAAAAGGTTTGGAGTTCACATATGCTCTTCGATTTGATTTTCAGACCACCAATAACGAGGCTGAATACGAAGCACTAATAGCCAGCCTAAGGCTGGCCAAAGAAATGAAGGTTGAAAAGCTTGAAGTGTTCACGGATTCGTTGCTGGTCTCAAGCCAAGTGAATGATAGCTACATAGCTAAAGAGCCCAACATGAAAAAATACAGAGAAAAATCAAAGGAACTAATGAGTACCTTCCAAGCATGCAACATCAAACAGATCCCCAGATCTCAAAACAAAAAGGCCGATGCCCTAAGCAAGCTTGCATCTCTCACTTTTGCCCACCTCACCAAAAAGGTACTGGTAGAAGTGTTGAAGGCACCATCCATTAATGAATTGGAGGTTCAAGATGTGGTTACCGAAGAAGAACCAAACTGGATGACTCCCATAAGAAAGTTCCTCAAAAATGGTGAATTACCCAATGATCAAGTGGAAGCTAAAAGGGTTGAAATCAAGGCAAGACAATACATGCTGCAAGGAGAAACCCTTTACAGAAAGGGTTACCTTGCTCCCTTGCTAAGGTGTGTCGGCCCCGAGCAAGGCAAGTATTTGATCAAGGAAATTCATGAAGGAGTGTGTGGAGCCCACTTTGGAGCTAGATCGGTAGTTGCAAAACTCATGAACCTCGGATATTTCTGGCCTTCAATGCATCGTGACACAGCCGAAGAATTGAAGAAATGTGATGCCTGCCAGATCCATGCACCAATCCCAAAAAGTCCCAAGCACGACTTAGTCCCAATAACCCCCGCTTGGCCATTTCACAAGTGGGGAATGGACATTGTTGGTCCATTTCCCCCAAGCAAAGGAGGGGTAAAATTCCTATTGGTGGCGGTGGACTATTTCACCAAGTGGCCCGAGGTCAAACCATTTGCCAAGATAACAGGAAAGCAAGTCATTGACTTCGTCTGGGAAAACATCATTTGCCGTTATGGGTTGCCAGGAGTACTTGTTACCGACAACGGAAGACAATTTGCTGAAAAGCCTTTTAGCGTTTGGTGCAAAGAATACAAAATCGATCAGGTTTTCAGCTCAGTGGCTTATCCACAATCAAACGGGCAGGTTGAGAGAACAAATAGAAGCATAGTGGAAGGAATCAAGACAAGATTGGGAAGATATGAAAGCAACTGGCTTGAAGAATTGCCTAGTGTTCTATGGGCAATTAGAACAACGGAAAAAACAAGCCATAAGAAAACACCTTACAGCTTGGTATTTGGATCCGAAGCTGTGATCCCTGCCGAAATAGGAGTTGTAACCCAAAGAATTGTCAACATGGATCCCGAAGCAAACCAAAAAGAGACCATGTTGAATTTACAACTCCTAGAAGAAGCAAGAGATCAAGCCGCAATTCAAGAAGCCAAATACAAGCAACAGATGGAAGCTTACTACAACAAAAAAGTCAAAAACGAACGTTTCAAGCCAGGGGACTTAGTCCTCAGAAACAACGAAGCCAGCAAAAAAGAAAATCAAGGAAAGCTTGGCCCAAAGTGGGAGGGTCCATACACCATCCTTGAAGCACACAAAGGTGGATCCTACAAGCTGGCTGATTCAGAAGGCAAAAGGCTTCCAAGGCATTGGAACGGAAAAACATTGAAAAGGTTCCATGTTTAAACGGAAAGTTTGGTTTGTATCAAAATGTATCTCAAGCAGAATTATGAATACCTTTTGTAAAAAGCAAGTATTGCTTTAATGAATGAAGTTGTTTTTATCAAACTTGTCTTTCTATCCTAAAATCAGGTTGAGAACCTAGCAAAAAACTCCATGGCAAGTGCCATGTAAGGGGATGAGCTCCCAGGCCACATCGCTCAATAGGTTCAAGGGTTGAATGAGCCTATATAAGGGGTGAGTTCCTAAATCAATACAACTCCATGAGACTTGTCAAGAAAAAATAAAATTGTCTCATAGACGGGTATAAGCAGCCCACACCAAATGTTCACGAAGTTTTAGAAATATAGTCTACAAAGAGGCTAGAAAAACCAAAAGAAATAATGAAAAGGATAGGTGTTATCTCTTCTTGTTAAAAATGCCAAGGCTAAGTGTCTGCAGCACTGAACCCTTTTAGGTATAAAAAACATAAGGGCAACACAAACCCGACAAAGACAAAGTTACAAAAGAGAACAAACCAAATCCAAAAAAGAACAAAGTCCATTGGAAAAAACACAAAGGCACAAATCAAGCCTGGACGCAGAACCAACAAGCCTTCAAGGCTTCAAGCCACCCGGGCAATATCTCGAAACCTTCAAGGCTTCAACCTATTAACAGACAGCCAAAGGCTTGAACGGTTAAAAACTAAACGAACTGCCCTGACTAAAAAGGCACAAACATAAAACCATAAAAAAAAAATAGTTAAAATATCATATCATAAAAAGTCCTAAAAGGACTTCCAAACATAAGTTAAGGCAAGTCCTAGTAACTTGCAAATCTAATCATTGTCCAACGGCCATACAGGCCTTCAACATAACCAAAAGGAACCTTAGGGGTTCCTACCAAACCTAACATTGTTCAAGTTAACATTACAAACATAAGTTGTTTTCAGTGCTAAGAAAGCTACGAATCAAGCATCAACAGATTTGGAAACTCCAGAACCTTCGCCCTTGGCCTTCTTTGTTTTCTTCAACTTTTTAGTCTTCACACCTCCATCACCACCAACCGCCGAAGCCTCCAAGCTTGCATCCTTAGGAACATCCGGCTGACCTGAAAGGGTATCATCGCTATCCCCCGAATAGGACCTCTTCCTTGAAAGAGAGCCCAAAACCTCAGCACAAACCTTCTCATTTAGGCCCTCCGGTTTCAATTCCTGCAATACAGAAAGAGGTTTACCAAAACAAGTGGAAACCTGATGGATGTAGGGGTAGGTCAGCTTCTCCATTTGCTCAACGGAGCCTTTAAAAACGTCAGAAGCCTCGGAACGAAACAGAGGTGACTTCTCCAAAGGATGACCGGATTCATGAAGTTTATACCCAGCAATGAGGCCTTGGTGTTTCCCCAGGTTAAGAAGCTTAGTGTAAACGTCACCAAGAGCAGAGTTAAACTCTTTGGAGTGCAATAGATAAGTAACCACTTGGTGAAAACCTTGCTCTATGAGCCATTGGTTATCCCCAGTAGCCTGAGCAACTGAAGCTTTCAACCCTTCTTTCTCCTTAACAAAAGCCTGCTGCTGAACAAACAAAGCTTCCCGGTCAGCCCTAAGTTTCAGCCTAGATGCCTCGAAGCTCTTTTTCAAATCATCCATCTCAATCTCATGCGTCTTTTTCAGATCACTAACCTTCTTCTCCCATGCTGCTTCCTTCTCGGCAAAACCAGCTATCTCCTTCTTCATCCCAGCCATGGAGGATTTCATTTTATCTTTCTTCTTGGAGAACTCTTCATACTCCTGCATCCTCTGACGAAAACGGGCAATGCCTTGAGGAAGCATGGCAGCAAGATTGCAAGTACTTAAAATCATGCGGGACAACATCAAATCATCATCCATCCCAGCAATGGTCTTGTGAACTGATGGAGGAGCAATGTGACTTAGAGCATCCTCACAAACAGCAGCATCTTTGAAGCTGTCATCATTCTTCACTGACCAAGTAGGCACATAAATCCCTTCCGGGTCCAACCCTTCAACGTCCCTGCTCGAAGACTCCTGAATAGGAGTGGCAACAACCTTCTTGCTTGAAACCTTTTTACCATGAATAACCAATTCCTTATCCTTCTCAGCACCTGCTTCAACACCTTGATCTTCCGAAACTTCAATATCATCACTCAAGTCCACCTTTTCAGTAGAAGTGGATTGAGGACCAGCTTTCAACAACCGACGAGAAGATCGACGGGTTGAAGATTTAGGAGCATTAGACTTAGAAAAACCCTTGGCAGTAGCAGCACTAACATAGCCTGAGCCCTCAAACCTTTGATCAGCAGTCCTAACCACAACATTCTCACCAGGAACAGACGGAGCATCCTCAAAAACAACATCAGAAGTATCGTCGCTCTTAATAAAATCCAAGGCAGACATGACTGCAAAAAACAACAACACATAAGTCATAGACTAAGAAAAACATAAAGAGGACAAAAAAGGAAAAGGCATACCAATTCCACTCCTCATAAGAACCGGATCCCGATCAACATTCCCCCAAATTTTACTAACCCCTAATAGAACAAGTAAGTGTTCAGGAAAGGGACGAACCCTAGAAGGGCAGTCCCGGATGGCATTAAGAAAAACAACATTCAATTCAGACTCGGAAGGTTCCGGAGCATTGAGAACAGCATCCGGATTCCTCCACACCATTTTGAAGGGAATGATAGTATCGGAAACCCAGAAAAAGCGGTCTTTCCAAGCCCCAAGTGTGGTAACCATCGATGCAATAAGGCAGGTATCAACTTTGGTTGTTTCAAATGTAAACCAATCGCCATTCTTCGCCAAGCGAAAAAACCGGCGAAAGAGTAAAAGGGAAGGATCATACCCTAGAGCACGACACAAAACCTCAAAATGCAAAACCCTAGCCATCCCCTTTGGATGAACTTGCCCAAAAGAAACCCGATAATACTCCAACAAGTTCAAAACAAAAAACGAAAAAGGATAACGAAGGTTTGAGAACTCAAAATGACTACAATAGAGGGCAATCGAACCAGAAGGCGGTTTATCAACGGGAAGATCACAAGCAGGGGCAGTGGGGTTAAATTTCCTATCAATACCATATTCCATACAAAATAAATCTATCTCCTCTTGTGTTAACCGGGAAAAAGATTTTGCTAAGTCCTTACGAGCACCCATTTTTTTTGAACGGAAAATGAAGAATGCAAGATGAAAAGGAAACCAGAACTAACCTTAGAAGGAGAGAAAATGGCAGAAAACTTGGAGAAGATTATGAGACAAATGGATAAGTATGGAAATATAAAATAAATATAAGCCTACAATAGGGGTAATAATGGCAACACAGTAACTTCTGCGAAAACCGCCACCCTATCAACTGCCATACATCAATCAAATCAAGTGTCAGTTATTTGAAATTCAAATTCAAAACATTAACTGCCGTTAACCTTTCAAGCCTTCAAGCATGGAACCATTGAAACTTTTAGGCAATAAAACACGCGTATAAAGTCAGAAGTCTTTGAGCTCATCTCCCAAAAACCTCTGACTTGGGGGGCTGATGACGGGGGTAGCCCAAGACTAAATAAAATGACTAATTACGTAAACGCTTAAATGGTTAAATGGTTCAAGGCTTAAAAAGCTGTGGAAGGAAAAAGCAGCACGGTAACAGTAGCCAAGTCACATCTGAAGGTTGCTTCACCAACCCACAGCCGCAAAGGCATTGCAGGTCTGCACGGGGCACGCTATTATCCGGGGGACTAAAGCCTTCAACCCCCAAAAGGGGAAACCCTCCACTGCAAGCGAGGTTGCTAGTCAAATCCATTCCACTTCGGGAGATGCCTTCCCTTATAAAATGACACTTCATTTACTTCAGGAAGACATCTGGACCAGCTCTGATTCTTCTATCTCTGGTCATTCACATCGAATGCTTGTCTCGCACAAGTCATTCCCTTTCACATCCAACACACACATTCCCTTTGCTTTCACTTCTGAATCTGAGCACAAATCAGAGGAGGATCTATAGCAAAGAATAATAACAAACTAGTAAACCTCCTTCCACGTCTCGCAAACGTGGGGGGACCCCACGACCTGCGTTAGGCAAGGTTGAACCCTTCAACCCTTCTGCCTAGCCAGCCAAGCTACCATCGTTGGTCTTGTATTTGTTGCATCAACATTACTCTTTGTATAAAATTTGGTTGAAAAACTCACACGAGAAGTAGGTAGAGTAACATCCAACTAAGACATCTGTAAAAAAAACTATGAAAACCACAAGAATTCCTACTTCTCGTGTGAGATTTTCAACGAAATTTTGCACAAAGGTAGAGTAACATCTAACTAAGACATCTGTAAAAAATCCGAAAAAAAATTATGAGCCAGCTTTTTCTCAACTTGTAAGTATCATTTACGGTGGTGTAAATCATTATAGCAACAAAGTTTTAGTGATTTTGTCCCATCCTAAAAATTGCCCTATGATTTTTTTTGAAAAAGGAAATTTTAGAAAAAAATTGGTGAATTTAAAAAAAAAATTGGAAGTTGAGGTCTCACACTAAAACTAGTTCTCATTTTAACCATCTTCTATCTATACGTGTGTGAGTGAGAGAGAAATTAGGTTGGTGATTGGTGATTACTTCTGACTGACTGGTGAAATGGACATTTTTTTTTGGAAGGTGACTTTCTATGTACTGGACCTATTGGTTACCGGGTTCATGTCAAAGACATTCCCCCGTCAGCCCCGCACTCTCGGACGCGATGTTCGATCCGGCCCCGGCCGCCGCGCAAGCTGACTTCCGCCCGGAAACCATACTGCCCCCACACGAGAGACTCGCTGGGGTAACAGCTGGGTAAAACCGGGTTGCCCTCAAGACCGCACCATGCCTCGGTAGGATACGATCCATCATTGGGACGTCCCCCCCCCCCCCCCCCTAAGACCATAGTGGGAGTCGAACCGGTGACCTCCCAAAGGAGGAGCCGGCCCAACATACCCAATGGGAAACCACTGGGCCACGGAGGGAGGATGTGAAATGGACACTTAATACTTCTATCATGGAATGTGTAATTTTTTTCCCTTCTAAATTAACCGTTTAAACCATTTTCAAGGGTTAAAATCAAAAGTAGGTGTGGATCCACTAGTATAGGGGACTTGGTTTCCATCATCCCATGTTCAAACCTTGGGTGGTAGAGGTTTTATTATAGAATTTTTTTTTTTTACCTTTTTAATATTTTTTCCATTTATTTTTCATTTCCCTTATATTTTTCTATGCTTTTCAGTTTGTTTTTGACGTTTTGTTTCGGTAAGCACAAACGTATATATCATTAAAGTTATATCACGTTTTTAGTGCCATTATATATAACGTTTTATAAAATTATGAATATATTGTTACGGTGTGCTTAGTTTTATCCACGATTCGATAACGGTTTTATTCTAACGAGTCAATTATAGTTGACTTTTTTGGTTCTTTACTGCGACGAACCGAATCGATATTGTTATGAATAACATCAGTGTGGGTCCCGTATAACATTGTTTATTTTGTTTTATAATTTATTATTTTCATTTTTGAGTAATAATATAATATAATACAACGTTTATAAAATTCCGAACATACCGTTGCAATTTGATTAAAGTTCTAGAACTTTTGTTCTTTATCGTCATGAACCGAACAGATACCGTCCAAGCAACATCGGTACCGCGTATTCGTTTTTATGGTTTTCTCTGCGTGGCAGTATAAATCTCATTGAACATATAGTTTTATTCGCAATTGAATACTCGTTGGTACTATAAGTTTTATCAAGTGTCGGTATTGTATCGATATCGTGGCGAAACGAACCAATACTAACCAAACAACATTGAAACCAATATAGATATTTGTTTTTATGATCTTTAATCGATGTAAAGCATGTATTGATTTACTTACCGAATGTCGGTATCTTATTAGTACTATAATGAAACAAACCAATAGCGATCGAAAGCACGCCGCGAAGCGCGACAAAATACTACTAGCAAGTATTAATGTGAATCATGACTGAAATTTTACTTTAAGTAAATATTTAAGTTTGAAGAATATTCTAGTTAATTTGCACCAAAATATAAGTTTTTAATTATACTATATGAACTTCAAAGTATTTATGGGAATAATTACACATAGAAATCTTTGTTCGACTAATCCTAATTAATAATTAGTCATTAATCATTAGTCAGTATCCACTGATTGACTAGCGTCTAGCGATTTTTACAACAGTAGCTTTAGCCAACGCCAATTCGTCACATTAACATTTTATACGAGGCAAATGGCGTCAGTGGCGAAGCTTGAATTTTTCGGCCGGGGGGCGAAAACGTATATACAAAAAAAATTCTATAGAACCGGGGGGGGGGGGGGGGGGGGGAATGTATATACCCACAAATTTCTATACGAAAACTACATATATAACACTTCTGAGCGAAAAATTCGGGGGGGCGGGCACCCCTCCCCGCCCCTCTTATCCTTCGCCCCTGAATTGCGTGCTCACGTAGCGGGTAAAAAGGACAACCTTTTATATGAGTATTAGTCGTGTCTAAGGTGATCAGTTTGAACATTTAAAGCATTTAACGTGATACTTCGCAACTTGCGAGTAATGATACTAGTTTAACACAAATACAAACTTTTAATCCTAAACTAAAGACCATAAATAAATAAGCCTCAACTCAACAAGTCCAAGACCAACAAAAACATAAAATCGAACATACGTGAAATTGTTTAAGCTCATACTAATATTACCGCACACCTTTAAACCAAATTAGATAAGAAAAAAAACTAGCGTACGTAACATGGGAACAAGAATTTTGAACGAGTGGTTGATCGCCACCATCATCAATGAATTATCGATGATCGCCAATCACCATTAATGGTTCGTCAGAATTTGGCCTCGCCAGCCACCTGCCTGGGTTCTGGGAAACGAAGGTGAGTCGGTGGTGAATGTGAACACTAACAAGTTGGGAGTACAGAGGTTTTCTTGAATATTTTTTTATATATTACTTATCATCTTTTAACAGCAAAATCCATCCACTTTTTGGGCACCCCAAGACTTGAATCCTGCCACTTGGCTACTTGGCTAGGGTTGTAAATGAGCCAGTCTTGTTTGTGTTCGTTCAGTAAGGAAATAAATGTGTTTACGAACTGCTCATGAACACTTAGCGAACGAGATTTTATGTTCGTGTTCGTTCATTAAGGAAATGGGCGTGTTCACGAATGGCTTACGAACACAAACAAACACAAATAAATTTGGCAAATGCGACGAAGGCTTAGAGTGGATGGCGGAGAGAGCAACGTTGGAACTTGAAACCCTAATCGTGGAACGGAGTTTGATTGTATTTGTTGATGAGTAATGAGAAAGAAAAGGTAATAATGCACAAAGAGGAAGGAAATAGGATTTTCTAGTTTAATTGTCTAGGGTAATAAAATAAAAAAAAAGTTAAAGAATATAAAAAGTTTAGATAAAATATATGAAAAATACAAAAATCTTTTGTTAAAACACCAACAAACCAACATGAATGAATATAAATGAACACAAATGAATGAATATTCACGAACGTGTTCACAAACACCATACCGAATTTTCACGAACACAACTGAATGAACATGGCCTCTGTTCATGTTCGCTCATTTAAATACTAATCGAACGAAATTTAGTTTTTATGTTCGTTTGTTTATTAAATGAACAAACGTAAATGAACTTTCCGTCTGTTCGCTGAACGTTCGGTTCATTTACCACTCCAGTGTCCCTCTACACTTGGTCACTTGACTGAGAGGAGCACACCTTTACCACTCCACTGTCCTCATTAGGACTATATATTACTTATATTACTTATTTACTTTAGTTGTTTAAATTGTTCATATTATTGTCTAGGTTTCAGGAAATGAAAACCATTGATAACTAGTTTAGGGATATTTGTATTTCCATTATGCATTTATGTTGACATTTCACACACTTTTGTTATGTATATGAAATTTAGTAACGAAATTTAGTAACGAAAACCTGACCCAAACCAAAAAAATAATTAATATATAGCGATAGTTAATTGACCCCTAAAATTCTGATCCCGATAAAAAAAGTTTCTCTGTCCGTCACTAATAGAAAATGGTCACAAGCTAAGACTGTGTGTTGATTTGACTAAAAAGCGTCTACCACCTAGGCAAGGGGGCTCTCCCTAACTAAACTCTCAAGACTGAGTATGAGTAATGATTTAACTAACCATATTATTAAAATAATGTTTAAATTAATAAATAAAAAATAAAGTGAGACAAAAGGTTATGATGTGTATTTATTTGGTTTGTTTAAAACAACTAAATGAGAAAGAAAAACTGGGAATGGATGTCAATGCACCCACCTTCGCTTGACATATGAGAATTGGTGTGGTGGGCGCCAAAATATATGGTGGAGTGGGGTTAGCCCAATACACTTGTTTAATAGTAGTAAATATTCATAATTATATATGACTTGTCACTACTAGAAAAAATACCTTTAATGACACAAGAACAATGACACACATTAAATTTATGACACACAAACGCTTGTGTCATAGAAAAAATGTCATCATTGGTAAAATTTGAATGTTTTATGACACTTATTCTTGTGTGTCATCGTTTAAATGTCATTTTCAAAAAAATAAAACACATTAAAATATGTGTGTCATGATTTTGTGTCATCTTTTAACTTTTAATAGTTAAACAAAACGTATGTGTCATCGTTGTGTGTCATCAATATGTGTGTCATTGTTGTGTGTCATCGTTTAATTTTTAATTAATTTAATCACCAATCTATCATGGCGCCATCTAAAAACTTATCAAAAAGTTTTATCCCCCAAAATTCCCTCTCAAAAACCCAAACCCTACACTTCATCATCCCAAATCCCTCTTAAAATTCTACACACCAAATTCCCAATTCCCTCTCAAAAACCCAAATCTTCAGCCGCTTCATCGTCCCAAATCCAAACAAGTTTCTTGCTGATCATCTCCTTCCAGGTAAAAAACCTCATCCAATAATCTATTAACAAAGCATCTTAAATTCTAGGGTTTATGTAACCGATAATCTGCTGAACATCTTCTTTCAGGTTTGAAATTTAGTTATACTTCATGAAATATCAATGTTATTTTAGACTGCGGGGTATGGGGCGGGAGTTTGGGCGTGGGTAGGGGGAAAATGCCCAAGCCACCATCCCGGGTGGGTTTGGGTTTGGGCGTGGCCCTTGGGGCTTGGGTTTCAAGCCGGGCGTGGGGCGGTATGGCCATCCTAGTTGGCTGAATCTCATTGGCTTACCCGCCACGTCATAGCGGTCCATCCCAAAAGTTTTGAATTTTTAAATTCAAACCGTTGGCTTGGCCAAACGGTCACCCCAACCGATCACCCCAACCCCAACATCCCCTATAAATAACCCCAAACCCCAACCATGTGGTCTATCCCAAACCCCACCGTGGTCCATCCCAAACATTCGCTATCCCCCCCGCTGCCCCAACCGGTCACCCCAACCCCAACATCCCACGAACCCGCTATGGCATCCTGGACCCACGAAGAAGAACTTGCCCTAGTCACAAGCGTCGTTGACGCTATGAAGGGGCGGCCATCGGGCCAATCAAAATATTGGCCGGAAGCTTTTGCGGCCTACCGACTAAACGTCGGTAACGACTGCCACAATGTCAACGCGTGCCAACATAAATGGCGCGAGCTACGTCCCAAGCTCGAGCGTTTCAAAGCTTACTACGAAGCCGTTCCCGGGGGCGAAGCCACGAGGACCGGGTGGCGGTGGCGAACATAGAGTTTCGCGGCAAGGAAAAAAAGGCGTTCGACAAGATCGACCTTTTTGAAATTTATTTAACGCTTTAGGTTTCTTATTTTGTAATTTTTAGGTTTATGTAATTTTATAAATATTAATGAATTTGTATGTTTTTTTTATAAATGTTTGTGTGATTTTTTTAAATTTTTTGTATTAATGAACTTGGATCCGTGTGTTTGTGGCTGGGTTAATAGTGGCCGTTGATATTGAGTGTGATCAATGGCTAAGGTTTTATCAGAAAAGGCTGGGTTTTTCCCTCCCTCCCCATGGTTCTTTTGCTCGATCTCCCCCAAATTCACATTTACAGCAAACACTACCAACCTCCAAAATCACACTACGAGCTCCAATCTCACCACCGTAGGGCAAGTGAACGGCGGAAAAAGGTCAGCCAGTCGTCGTTTCCGGTAAAACTTCCGTCATCTCTTTCTCTCCTCATGTTCTCTCTCTAGAAAACATAGATTTAAATCACAAACTAGCAGATCCGTAAAAATCGTAGATTCGTACCAGTTTGATTTATCATTTCTTTTTATAATAATTTGACTTTTATCTTGACGATTACGATTGTAGGTAGATTAGTTAGGTATTCTATGCTGCTGCTATTACTCGGTTGATTATTATTCGCAGAAACATATCATGGAATGGGGAAGTATAATCTTTAGATTGAGTTTTTGCAGAAACATTGTATACATGACACGAAATTCCAAATTGGATATTGTTGTAGTTCTATGAGTAAGTGATTGAAATCAATTGCAATAACAATTAAAAACATACCTTCTATGATAAACTAGTCGAGTAGAATTTGAATAATATTGAAGTCTTATGTGAGTGAATTATAAGGAGCTGAATTGTGAAACAATGACTTTACCCAAAAAAAAAATTTGAAACAATGAATAAATCATTTTTAGGTTAAAATATATTTGGTTCTCATGAATCGTTTGTTGCTGGTTGCTACTTTTTTAAATCAATTTGAACAAAATTGTACGTATTTTTTATAACTTATGCAATTAAATGATGGAGTCATCTTAACCAATGTTATTTACTTATCTTAGCCTTTTCTTAACCATTTTCTTTTCGAACAAATATCATATGCAATTAAGGATCGATTCTCAGTTGAAGGAGAGGTAGTTGCTTGCCCTATCACCACAACCGCTATAATAATCCTCCTAATTACCTCCTATTTCGTTAAATCGACTGATTTCACTTGTTTCGTACTTTCGTGTGTGATTTCGAGTGTTCGGCATGCTTAAATTCAGATTGCTGTTGACTTGCGTATGAAATATGAATCAATTTAAACTTCGTGTTGATGTTCATTGACATATTTCACTTGTTTCATACTTTCCTGTGTAACTTGTGTGATTTCGAGTGTTCGTCATGCTTATCAGTTTAAGCTTTGTTTTAATGTTATTTGACTGATTCACTTGTTTCGTGCTTTCGTGTGTAATTTTGAGTGTTCGTTGTGCTTGATCTGGAACATATGGTGAGATTAGACCTTGCTATAACTTGTATAATGATGTTGACAAGTTATTTATGTTTGTTTGAATAGTCTGTACTGTATTAGATGATAAACTGTGACTTTTTTTTTATGATTTTCGTCTAGTTACGTGCGTTTTCTGGTGGATAAAGTAAACGACGCATCAATTTCGTCAACTGAAGATATTTTTGGTGCGAAATTGTTAGAGGATTTAGGTTTAAAATTCAGCATTGGAACTATCGTGATATACTTTTCTTAATTCATCGTTCTGCTAAAATAATTGTGTTCTACTGTTGATTCGGGTATGAAATAGGAATGAATTTAAGCGTGATTTTGATGTACCAAATGAATTTTTATTCGGGTACGGTTCGGTACCGGTACCCGGTACCAAATGAAGTTCATCGTCGGCAAAACAGATAATATTAGTGGTATGAGATGCCGGATGTTACAAAATCAGTTTAATTTGTGAGTTTTCTTGCTGAATGTTATTGGTAATTCAATTTAGTTATTGACCCTTTCAACATCTTTACTCTGTTTGTGGGTTATTTATTTTATCTTTTGGGGATTTTTATGGAAATAACAGTTAATCTGCAATGACAAGTGAAGTAGAATCACTAACCCAATTGAGAAAAATCTTAATTTATCATTTATCTTGTTGATTTATAGTTATAATCTTGTGAATATCAGGTTGTTTATGACAAAGGCAGTGGAAGAAGCAGGGGTTTCGGCTTTGTAACCATGTCAACCGTCGAAGAAGTTGAGGCGGCTACACGACAGTTCAATGGTTATGAAAGTAAAGAAGACCCAAAATCACTTTTTCATTAATTGTGACACCATATAAGTTAATGTCAATGATTGGAATTGCAGGAACTCGACGGGAGGCAATTGAGTCGTGGCGGCTACCCACAGTGTTGGTGGTGGTGGAGGGAGAAGTTATGACAGCACAAATAAGGTTTATGTTGGAAACCTTGCATGGAGTGTGGACAATCTGGCTCTTGAAACCTTGTTTCAAGAGCAAGGGAATGTCATGGAAGCTCGGGTGGTTTATGACAGGGATAGCGGTCGGTCAAAGGGTTTTGGTTTCGTGACGTATGGTTCGATGGATGAGGTTAATAAAGCTATTGATTCAATGGATGGCCTTGTAAGTATTGTTTTATATAAGAATTTGATATATTCAGTAGTTTCGGACAATACAGATGTCGTATCTGTCTGAAAAATTTGAAACATGCAAACAAAATCAAAATATAGTTTCTAGAACTGACAAAGTTGGGTCATATATATTTCTAAAAAATAAAAGTGCCATAAAAGACAATAAAAACCAATCGCACTTTTCTGATGATGGCCCTGCAATCCCAAAGTTTTTTGATTTTTGATTTTTTTGATTTTTTTGATTTTTTTGATTTTTTAAAATTTTTTGATTTTTTTTTTGTTTTTTTAATTTTTTGATTTTTTTATATTTTTATCCTATCATGCCCAAATCCATCTTGAAAATAACCCATCTCGACCTAAACCCATCCTAACCCATTTCTTAATATACCCATCTTAACCCAAACCCATCCTAACCCATACTCATTCTAACCCATTACCCAAACCTGCCCAACCCACCCATTTTGCCACTCCTAATTATAGTATGTTTATTATTAGTTAGGCATGAATACATAGTGTTTAGGACTTTAGCGCTGTAAACAAGTTGAGCCAGTTGGGCCGGGCTCGGGTCAGCCACAAATCGAGCCGATTTTGAGCGAGCCTCAAGCAGTGAGCTTTGTTAACAGTCTGTATAGTGTTAGGCTGATTAAAGATCTTAAATAAGATAATTATGGTGTGTTTATACTTATAGTAATTAGTCATAAATACATGGTGTTAGGCTGATAAGGATCCTAAATGAGATGCTATAAGTATGTTTATATAATCTCACTGAAGGAGATGTAAGTTATTTATAACACACCATTTTTTATATTAATTAGTTTAAACATTTAAAAACATTTTATTTGTAATTGACTTTGGTATGTCCACATTTTGAGCATAGGTATGTGGTATATGTGTTTTCCAGGGATCATGTTACATGGCCTATGTGATACTAAAAGACAGTGAACCGGATGCAAGAACTGTAGATATTCTGCATGTTCTATTAAATTATGCACTCGATCCTGCTTTTGTTTCTGATAAGAAGCCTTCAGTGGCGGAAATTGTTGAAGCATCTGCCAATAAGTTGCTTTTGGAGTAGACTGAGCTTAGTGACACGAGAGTTGACCCTGAATTAAAAAACCAGCTGCAACAGTTCCTAGAAAGGCACAATCTTTTGGAGTTATGGAACAGACTGTTGAAATGAAAAGAGGAGATTAGTTGTGTCCCAAGTGAGTATCTGTTTGAAATTATAATACACATTCTGGTTAATATGAGATATATAATCTCATAATATGCTTATAATTTTTTTGGTTAGGTGCAATTTCTTTAATTTTTCTAGGAATACAAATAAAAATGGCGTTAATGCAAACTGCAAACGAAGATGGTCCTCAAAAATCCTGTGGTGATAGTGTTGAAATGACAAAGATGGTTATATATGGTTTTGTACACGCTGTGCAGGGAGAGAACGATGGAATCTGGGCATGGAAACGGTTTAATCAGCTGTTTAACCATCTTCCACTTGCAGCACTTATAGAGCAAAAGATTATATGTATGCATGGTGGCATAGGAAGGTTTTCTAATTTTGTTTGTCATTAATTGTTTTTTTTATAAAAAAGTGCATGTATTTAGGTTCTTTAATTTTGTTCCAGGTTGGGAGAGGCAAAGCGGTATACACGGATGAGGATATTGATGGGATACATGAAGGGTGTTTGAGTTATGGGGCTGCGTTTGTTTTTAAGTGACTATTTTAGATGTCAAATTATGTGCCAAACAATATTTTTTGTTAACTTAAGATATTTGTATTATTTTTGACGTATGACTATGAAATGAATTGTTTTGTTATATGTATATTTTGTTATGATATGGATTTATATATTGTTTTGGTTCTATTAGGAAAATTAGAAATTCTACCAATAAAATAAAAAATAAAAATTTAAAACCATGACACGCAATGCGTGTCATAAAGGCGTGTCATTAAAGTGTATCATAAACGTGTATCATGAGTGTGTGTCATTAAGGCGTGTCATAAAGGCCTGTCGTTAAAGTGTGTCGTAAATGTGTGTCATAAAAAGATGACACACAAAAGCATGTCATCTTCAATTAATGACAGGGGCTTCCTTGACACTCTTTTGTGTGTCATGCCTACCCTTTAATGACACGCATTGCGCGTCATTGAAGGTCTTTTTTCTAGTAGTGTGTGTACCAATATCACGATTATGATACCATCAAGTGAAACAGGTCTAAGTCGTGTCGATTTAATGTGTCAATTATTGGAAAAGAAATACTTTCCAAAAATGTTTGGGTACAAAATATAATTAGAAATAATGAATATGTTTTTACCGTATTTGTTTACTTTCCAAAAATGTTTGGGCACAAAACATAATTAGAAATAATGAATATGTTTTTGCCACATTTTAGTCATTTATATGCGTATAAAAGGTATATTAAGTTTGTAAGTGCATAATAAAAACTTCGTCGTTAGGCTATGTGGTGTGGATAGTGATGTTTAGAATAACTAGGGATGAGCAAATCCCGATCCCGAATTTCGTCAAAGCTTGGTACAGATACCGATACCGAAATATGTCGGTACGATACGGTTATGGTATCGGTACGGTAGCGGTATTTGAAGGTAAAATTCAGTATTTTACCGGTACCGTACCGAGCCGGTGCCGATCTCGAAAATACCGATAACGAAAATGCCAAAAAGTGCATACCGTTTCCGGTACCGAAAAAATCGGTACGGTATTTTTGGGATCGGGACAATATCACCAGAGCCGACTCAACACCTTTAGAGACCCAAATCGAAAGCGAACTAAAGATCTGGGGCCTACACTCGTGCCAAAATAAATCAAGAATTTAAGATTTTGTAACCTAACAAGAACTAGAACGCTCCACTTTAACTAATTATTTGATAAACCAACTGTCACGGCCCCCGACCCAGTTTCCCGGTTCGGATGCCGCGGGACAGAAAACCCATGGTATTTGTTTTTAATTTGGCAGCGGAAATTTTAACAGGATCGTTTAAACTGAAAACACCCATTTATTTCATTTCAAATTTCGGGACAAACCCCATAATTTACAATAAAGGAATTTCACTGGGAAATTCCCTGTTTACAAAAACATGTTTATTTATTTACTGAGCCACTTTATCCAAGCTGCTAGTGCTACACGACACTTCTCCTGATTCACAGTAAATCACCTGAAACATGTTTAAAAAGATTTTATCAGCGGGGAAATACTGGCGAGTCATTCATTTGATACAAAACGACACATTGTTATAAATTACAGTATTAAGGGCGATTACAATGTTTATATCAACCAATTACCCAACTGTATTTGTCACTCGACTTGTTTCTGTGACTATGGTCATATCACCTATTGGCTAACCCGTTGTCCAATGGTGACAGTTATCAAGAAATGTATACAAAACCCCACATACCGGCTGTAATTGAAGACTACAAAGACTTAATCCCTGTAATTATAACTTTGAAAATAAATAGGGTTTTGGAAACAATTTGGTAAAAAGAGAATGACTCACATTGCAAGTTTACTGGACAGATTTTGCCTACGGATTTAAGCTTTGTAACCTAATTAAATAATGCAAACGAAACTAGGTTAGTAACTTAATACAACATTTACGATAAGCTCACGAAATCAAAACCCTCACGACGAATGACAAAGTATAGCCCGAGTTCGGGCAGCACTTAAACATCCATCGGATCGGTTTCAATCAATCGGACATTGTATCGTAGCAGTGATCGAGTTATTACCCTGTTATCGTAGCGGCGTTTCCGTACTAAAATTGAATTTTTGAGCAGAAAGGAGGGTGTGTGTATGTGAATTTTCGAGCAGACGGAAATGGCCATGCAACGTACAATTTATAGCTGAAAATTGAGTCTCTCGCGGCCCACGTAAACTCGAAGGGAATCCTACGCGGCCCGCGAGGGCCACCCTAGCCACGGCTAGGGCTGCCGTGTCACGGTGTAGGTCTGCCACTTGTCTGACACGTGGCCCTGATCGTTATCCGAAGACTGGCAAGGCTGTCGCGCCCCGCGTAGACTTCCCTTGAGTCTTACGCGACCCGCGAAAGACTAATAAAATTTGATTTTCTTGATTTTCATAAGGATTAGGGTTTGAGGGGTCCGGGTTTTCACTTACGGAGTGTTTTGGGACATTTTTGCAGTTCCTTACATCCTCCCCACCTTATTTAAAATCTCGTCCTCGAGATTTACTGAAATAAGTAAGGATATTTTCGCTTCATTTCCTCTTCCAGTTCCCATGTATACTCCGGTCCTCTTTTTGAATCCCACTTTACTTTGACCAGTACCAATCTCTTGTGTTTGAGGAATTTGACCTTTTTGTCCTCTATTTGAAGAGGTTTCTCAACGAATTTCAATTTTTCATTTACCTCTATGTCTGGAAGAGGTACTACCAATGATTCATCAGTTAAACATTTCCTGAGATTAGATACATGAAACACATCATGTACCCCGGCTAATTCTTCTGGTAGTTGTAGTTTATAAGCAACTATTCCAATTCGTTGGGTAACTGTGAATGGTCCTATGTACCTTGGACTTAGCTTCCCTTTCTTACCGAACCGAACTACTCCTTTCCAAGGAGAAACTTTCAATAGTACCTTATCCCCAACTTGGAATTCTAACGGCTTGCGTCGATTGTTTGCATAACTATTCTGACAATCACGCGCCATTTTCAGTCTTTCCTTGATTTGAGTGATCTTGTCAGTGGTTTCCTGAACAATCTCGGGACCGGATAATTGACTTTCTCCTATTTCTGCCCAGCATACGGGAGTTCGACACTTTCGTCCATACAGTGCTTCAAACGGGACAACATTGATGCTGGTGTGGTAATTATTGTTATAGGAGAATTCTATTAATGGTAATTGGTCATCCCAATTTCCACCGAAGTCGATCACACAAGCTCTGAGCATGTCTTCAAGGGTTTGGATCGTCCTTTCACTTTGTCCATCTGTTTGGGGATGGTATGCAGTACTTAAATTTAGTCGTGTCCCCATTGCTTCTTGGAAAATTGCCAAAAAATGTGAAGTGAAACGACTATCCCTATCTGACACAATGGAGAGTGGAACTCCATGTAGTGATACTACCTCATCTACGTACAACTTAGCCAATCTCTCCATGCTAAAGGTTTCCTTCATTGGTAGAAAATGCGCTGATTTGGTTAATCGATCTACAATCACCCAGATTGCATCGTTACCTTTCCTGGTTTTGGGTAGCTTGGTAACAAAATCCATTGTTATTAGTTCTCATTTCCATACGGGCATTTCTAACTGTTGAAGTAAACCTGAAGGTTTCTGGTATTCTGCCTTAACTTGCGAACAAGTTAGACACTTAGAAACATATATAGCTATGTCCTTCTTCATTCCTATCCACCAGAAATTGTTTCTTAGATCTTGATACATCTTGTTAATACCTAGATTTATGGGCTTCTTCTAGAATCTTATTTCTTAAATTTCCTTTCTTAGGTACCCAAATCCTTTTCTTATGGAATCTTCAGATTCCATTAGTCCCTTGCTCTAATTCCTTTATCCGTCCTTTCATTCCTTCAGCATAATCCTTGATTGCCGTTTCTTGAACGCTCTTCAGTTGTTCCATTAAATCTAATTGGAGATTTAATCAAAGAGCACGAACTCGCCTTTGTTTTTCATGATACTTACGACTCAAGGCATCTACTACTACATTCGCCTTTTCTTCGTGATATTGAATATCACAGTCGTAGTCACTTAGAATTTCCATCCATCTTCTTTGCCTCAAATGTATTGGATGGCGGGGGTGCGAATAGCTTGAACCCATCATATGTAAACTACTATTAAAACATTAAACCGGCTTCTTAGGATTGTATCATTGCTGACTCAAACCACTTAGCCGTGGGTAACGTCACCTTCAAAAGAGGGGCCTACCACTTTTCGCATTGATAACTTATTTAAGTATCTTTCAATATTCCGACCCTATGGGATTGTATCTCTGCTGACTCAAACCACTGGGTTGAGGGTAACGTCACCTTCAAAAGAGGGGCCTACTACTATAACTAAGATAATCTTTTAAAAAATCCGAAAGTGTGAAAATCATTAAAGGGTACATTAAAGATGAGTTGGATCCAAGTGATACTATCTTGTCTATTTGTCTTTTATTTTATTTATCTTTTAATTTTTAGATTTAGTTTCATGTTTAAAAACGTTTATAAAAAAATTAGTTCGATTAGACGTTGACGATAAACCGGTATTAAAAGCTCTTGTGTCCTTAGATGACCTCGGTATCTTACCAACACTATACTACGCTCACGATGGGTGCACTTGCCCTAGTGTGTGTTTAGTGTTAGTACAGTATCGTGTTTTATAAATTTAAAACTTGACTAATGCGTAAGACGAACTTAAAATATTAATAAAATCATATCACGCTTCATGCACACCAGTAAACTCTCAAGTCGAGGCTCGCTACAATGTTTAGAATAACGAGCCGCTAGTTCGCACGCACTCGTAACCGCCTCTTGCTCGACCTCTTCATCGGTCGAGTCACCCTCATCCGCTAAGAAATTTTTGTATTAATAATTTGCAACGGACGACAAGGAAGTGGAGGAATCCATTTTTTATAAAATGGGTGAAGGTTGCATAAAATTTTGTGGGTGAAAGAGTTATTTGGTTGTGGTTTGTATAAAATGAATGAGGAATGAGAGTATTTATATAAAAATGGATGAATACAAAAAATGAACTAGCCGTTTTTTTTTACAGTTGCAACGTTCCAATTGGTCAAAATCTTCCCCCTTCTGGCGTGGAATATTGGACGTCCCTTGATTTTTTTTGCGATAAAAAACGCCCACCAGGGCCGATGCGAGGCGTGTTTGGCATTAAAAACGCCCAAATCACAACGATCACGGGTGGTCTAATAGGAAATGGTGACAAGCTAAGACTGTGTGTTGGTTTGACTAAAAAGTGTCTACCACCTAGGCAAGGGGGCTCTCCCTAACTAAACTCTCAAGACTGTGTAATGATTCAACTAATCATATTATTAAAATAATATTTAAATTAATAAATAAAAAATAAAGTGAAACAAAAGGTTATGATATGTAATTATTTGATTAGTTTAAAACAACTAAATGAGAAAGAAAAACTAGGAATATGGATGTCATTGCACCCACCTTGGCGTGACATATGAGAAATGTTGTGGTGGGCCCAAAATTTATGGTGGAGTGTGGGGTAGCCAAATACACTTGTTCTAATAGTAGTAAATATCTATTATCTATTATATATAATAAATGTGTTAAATTTTGCTGATGTGGCACAATATTAGAGCTTCTTAGAATGGGTTTGGGAGGGAAAAAAATCGGTGTTTTTTTTGATAATGAAGCCCCGAATGGAGCTCTTTTACCCATTTTTTGACCCACGTATATGAGCATCTAAAAAACCTAAATTTCTCTACAACCTCATTCTTCTCCTTCGCCGCTTCATTCTTGAAACCTAGATTCACATCTTTGCTACTACAGATCATATCGCCTCTTCTTCCTATATCTCATTTTCTCTAAAACCTAAATCTTCATCATCGCTTAATCGCCGTTACCACCACAAACTTGGATTATCTTCTTATTTTTGGTGGTGGAGACAACGATTACAAAAGGTATTTCAACCATTACGAAAGGTATTTCAACCCTTCTTATTCTACTCGTATTGTCCTTCTGTATCTATATGCTAATCGATCCAATGATTTGAGTTGTTATATGTTTTTCGAGGGTTTTAACAGGATCTGAAATGGATAATCGCTATTTATTAGAAAGCAGAGAAGCATCCGTTAGGGTTCGTGTTGTCGAGGGTTTTCACGTTTCTCTTTTCACGTTCTTCCCTAAACCCTTTTTTCAATCGGCGATTCATTATTGTTCTTCAAGATTATCATTTGTATCGAAAGGTATGTGTATCTGATGTTTATGTTTATCTTAATCGTTTGTTTGTCTATCAAAATTGTCCATTTTCCTTCAGCATAACTACTGCTTTTTTTATTTTGATTAACGGATCTTCTTAATTGCAGGAATCAACTTGATCTTACAGGTATGGTTTTCTTTTTCACTTAATCTTCATAGAATCGTATTTATATTGCTTTACGTTGTTTTATTTAAACTGCGATGCCAATCATCTTTTTTATAGTACATTTTTTATTTCGATATTGTTAACATGTTTTTGTTTACTTGATTGCATGTTATTCTTCCCCGTCCATAATCACGCATCTATTCATGTATTTTATTGAAGAACATCAGGTAACAAATTAATCAATGTTTGTTTTGCCTATTCATTAAATTGTTATGATTATTTTTTGTTTTGTTTTGTTATTAGTCGTTTATGTTGTCCATAAACGTATGGATTTATGTTTTATACTTTTAATCTTTTGTTTTTTTTACTATCGTTGATTATAATCACAAGTATATATTTATAGATCCAATGTTTTTACTAATTTTGACCATCCAAATTCCAAAAAAAAAATCTAATCTTGATGTTTGGACGATCAGTCGGACGGTGATTTTGAAGTTGTTGATCAGTCGGATAGTGATGTTTCTACTGATGGGATGTTCGATGAAGATGACGAGCGAGATACAGATGCACGAAGTATCATAAAGTTTTTGACAAGCGTTTTGTAAGTTGATCGTCATTATTATATTTAAATAGATATATTAAAATTTAAGTATTATCTTTCTTCATTTTATGAAATACGTGATGCAATCTTTTTTCCCCCTTTTTAGTGTCTTCCTGCCGATGTTGCTTTGATGTCTAAGATTGACATGTCTATGAAGATGTGCATACAGAACTTGGTTGGATTTGATACAATGGTGATGTTTCGAGCTAAGAAACATGGTGGTGGTTTTAGGTATTATGCTTCGGAATGGCGTAAGAAGTTTACCAAACCAAATGGTATCAATCATCCAGACAAACGCATCTTTGTTTATTGTCCTGATCAAGGATGATCCTTAAGAAGGTGTTCAGGTAGTGAAGTTTGTTGGTTCAAGACAATCGAATGAAGAAGTGTTTTTTTGTTATGTTACAATATCACTTTGATTGTTTTGGTGGGTTGGTATTTTGATGAAGAATCATGTTTTATGTGTCTAATGTAATTTTGGTACTTATGTTACTGTTTTGTAAATATGTATTAGGATTTATGTTAATGATCTTACATATACTTTTTGATGTTTTGTACTATTTGTATTATGACTTGGGTGTGTACTTTCTGCTACTTCAATTAATGTTAGTATTAGTTCTACCCATTTATTTGCTTTAACAATTATTTATATATTTTTTTTGTTTTTTTTTTGTTATAAGTATATTTAATATAATACATATTTCAATTAAATTTAAATAATATTTTTAGTAGATGTTTATAATTATCAGGATCTATATTGCTTTTGGTATGTAGTTTTGAGTTTTCAAACTTTCATAAATAAAAAACTTCAGTAATTTAGATCACATTTAGATGATGATAATAATGTGACACGTAATTGTTATTTATTAACTTCTATATTCATCAATGTATAATTAAAATTTAGATTGTCATATGAGATAACGTATTTAAGGATATGTTTAAGACGGGTAATTTTAAATTTTTTAGATGTATAAATTTAAACCACCAGTTAGTTTTATTCAGGAAACTTTCAATAATTATAACACATATCTTACCGTGTACTATCTTTGATTGTATTCAACGCAATTGTATTATTGCAATACATTTATAACTGTTTTTCAAATTTAAATTTCAAAAGTTCAAATTTATAAATAATTGATAGTTTTGTAAATTGTAATCTTATATTTCAATCAATAAACAATTAATAATAATAATGTGATATTTATTTGTCATTTATTAACTTCCAAATTTAACAACTTTTTAATAAGGGTGGAGGGTATGGTTAATCACTCTAGGGTGATTGACTGAAATCCTACCCAATAATATTATGGCATGTCAACTTCCCATTCCACTCCCCTTTTTGCACTCAATCAAGGGGTATGGTTAATCACTCTAGGGTGTTTGAGTATGTTAAAAAATAAAAAAATTTGATTGGTTCTTCTCTCCTCTCTCCTCTCTCTCTCATCCATCACTCCATCACTCACATTCGGTGACTACACACCGATTTTGCTAAACTCTCACCCAATCACCGACCAAGTCAATCAAGTGGGTATGGTCACCGATCGGTGACACCCACTCCCCGCTTAAGTCACCGAACATTATACCCTCCACCCTAACAATATAGATTGTTTGACTATTATTACAATTAATTGTCTCAATTAATGAGATAACGTATTTAAGGATATGTTTAAGGTGGTAATTTCAAAATTTTTAGGTGTATAAAATTTAAGCCAGTTTTTTATTTTTTATTTAGGGAACTTTGAATCATTATAAGTGCAATTGAATCGCCAGTAATTATGTTTAAGGATATGATATTTAATAAGCATCATATTTTGTTTTTAGTATGAGAGTTCGTTAACAAGTTGTTGGTGCATATTGTTGTATCCTGGAATCTCACAAGTCTATTTAGATTTGAGTGAAGTGTCTGTAATTTTTAGGCATCAAATGAGGTGAAATAAATAAATAAAACGTGATTTAGATTTGACGTCTGGTTAGCGGTCAAGTTAGTCATTACTTCATTTTGCTAGGTCGTCCCCTTGGCGAAACGCCAAGCTTCCAGTATTATGCTTTTTATTGTTTAAATACTTGAACCTTCTCAATTGTGTTTAATACATTAAGTACCTTTTTGGTTCAAAAGTTAAGTATAAATACCTATCATGTGACAACTCGTACTTCAGAACCTATCTTTGTGTTTAATGTGGCGTGTATGAACTCTATGAGATTAATTGATATGTTGATGTTATCGAATAAATGTTACGTGTTTTGTGAATGTGTGTAATGTATGTATGTATGATGAACTTTGTCGCTAATTGCACAAGCCCTTTGGGCCGCACACCTTATCCCTTATCACACACCACTCTCGGCCCACTATACTTGAACTCGAGACCAAGGAGGCAACCCAAGATGGGTTCGGCCCACTCCTCTCATGCGCACAATACACAAGGGGGTTGTGTATGACCCTCATAATAGCAACATAAGAAAACACACAAAACCCTAAAACTCTCTCTTCTCCTCCCTCTTGTGCGACGGCAACAAACCTTCCCCTCGAAGCTTTTCTTGGATCGCTACACCATCTCTCCCTCGTTCCATCACTTGTGTGCACTCAAACTCTCGGTTAGTATCTTTAGTTTTGTTTTGGTTTGTGATTCCTTGTTGTTTTCGGCCATGAGATATTGGAGATACAAGTTATGTTGTGATCAAAATATGATGTAAGGTTGTTACATGATTTAAAGAATCGAATGGATGGATTAACTCGCATAGTAAATTATTAGATACATATCATGATAAGGAACTAGCATTGATATGATTGTATGCATGGATTTGAATGTTATTGATCTAAGTAGGATCTGAAAGCATGATAATAAATTGATGATGTTCGAATATGTGATGTGTTGTATTGATTAGTTTGTTGTACACATAAAACTAGGGTTGCATGTTAGTGTTCGGATTCACTAGTCTAAAGAGCCGATCGTATGTTTTGTATAGTGATGGTTTGATTATTCATGATTAGATTATGATTAGGGTGTATGAACATGCATGATTTCTGAATGGAATGTCGTTTAATCTGAATTGAAACTACCAAACTTGTTAAGCAATTGTTACGGGATCAATGAGCTGAAAATAAGGAAGGTTGTTACATCTTCTGGTTGCGACACGGGTTACGAGTCGAGAACCCCTAGTCTCGACTCGAGACCACACGTTACCAGCACACAAACAACATGACTCGAAACCACGGTTGCGGGTCTTGTTGCGACTCGAGACCTGACTCGAGACCACCTGGTCTCGAGTGATGAAGGCTATAGACCGAGACAACACCGTCTCGACTCGAGATCTTTGGTCTCGACTTGAGATCACCTGATTATATATTCTGTTGGACTTGCACTGTTACAGGCCTAAGTATTTGGGCCGAATACATGGACCTTATATGTCACTGTTGAACGTGTATGTTGTATACTGTTGATTAGGACTGCCATGAATAATACTTGTATGCAACTTGCTAGTATACGTGTAGAAAATATACGTGCATTACTTGGTTTGAATCTGACTTGTGTGGTAACCATACTAGGACGTGGTTGACCACAATTAGCTCAAGTGACCTTTGATTATCTGCCGAGCTAACCTAAGGTGAGTTCACACCCTCTACAAAGCATGGGATTCCCAGGGGTTGGGAATGGGGTTAAGGAATATGGATTCCTCGTCCTTTCTTGGGTAGGACAGTACTGGTTCAGGAATGTAATTCCTCGTCCTCATGGACAGTTAACTTTTACTAGACCAAAACTCTATCACGAAGTCCCTCCTTTTTATATCGACTTAATCGTCGGGCCAATGGCGAGCGGGTCATTAGTTAGATAGCGCTATTTAGGTCTGACAAGCCTCACACCGTGCCGCAGAGGACGGGCGTGAACTAATGGATCTGCGCACGTCAATGATGATAGACATTGACAGTTCAGGGCACATAAACATGACTACAGTCAGCAGTCGATATGGTAACGAGTCTAGTAGTATACATGGGGTAGCCCCCACGGCCGAAAAGCCAGATAACTAAACATGGGGTAGCCCCCACGGCTGGATTTCCAGAGTTAATGGGTTAAACAAATCACGTTTTCAACTATGGGGTAACCCCCACGGCAAGGATGCCAGTTAAAGGAACTGTTTTTGGAACAACTTAAAACGAACACCCAACTGTGAACTCGCTCAACATTATTGTTGACTCGTTACTACATGCTTTGCAGGTCAATAGGTACTTAGCTGGAGCTTGCATGGGGAAGAGTCGTTGTGGGACATGGACAGCTGTGTGCCATGTTAAACCTTGGGATATTTAAACTTATGTTTTGGTTTTAAACAATATACTTCCGCTTACAACTTAAACTATGTTTGTTTTGGACACCAATTGTATTGATTGGACTTTTACAATTAATTACTTGCTTGTTCAATATGATTGGTGGTTTGATCCTGGTCAGTCATGCCTCCAAGCGGTGATACTCCGCTTGTGGATTTTGGGGGTGTGACATATCATAACCCCTCAATAAGTTTATAAGATTGTGAATAACTTCATAGCATGTGAAAAAGTATATGAATAACTCTATAAGTGTGTTTGCATCTCACAACTTAAATTATCATTTTCTCTATAATATTTATCTTCATCTATTGGTTTTAGTCGACACCCCTCAGAAATCAATTGCACACAAAAGAAAGAAACACATTGATGATCCCAATGAAGTGCTTTGATGGGTGATATAGGTTTAGTTGATATTAATAATGTAATCTTTACTTTTTAATGTTGTTTCAATTCTAATCTATTGTGTATTATCAGGTTCATATAAATAAACCAAATGGCACTACAAGTGTGTCATTTTAGGTACTCAAATATTTTTAAAGATAGGTCAAAAGAAGCTCCAAGGTTTGTGACGGGTGCCCAAGGTATGGATACTACTAGGCTAACGAAGTAAACAAAAGATGGATGTTTCCTACAAACATTCTAATGGCACACCCATGAACTCATTTTCTGCTGATTTATGTGATCTTGAGCAGGTAATAATATTTTTCATATTTACATCTTTTAAGTTTTGTTTGGATTTAATGTATTAGGTTTAAGAGCTAACATAAATGTTTAAATAAGAATATATATTATCTGTGATGTTGAAATTAGTCAGCTTGAAATATGATAAATCTGATTATCTGAACCCTAATAATATAGCAAATGAGGAGCATAATTAATTTGAATCGTCCATCAATAAACAAAATCCCTTTATATACGCATTTGAAATTTGATTAGATGTTCTCAAATAATATGATGTACCAGGTTCTTAGGCATTATGTGTAAACAAACCATGGTCAACTTTCAAATTGGATGTGTTTCTTTTTTAACTATCTTATTATTTAACATTTTAACCCATTTGATTGCATCACGATTTCCTTCTTCTTTTGAAATAGTGATTTAAATCAACAGGTTATTGGAAGATCTCTTGATGGGCTTTCAACTGAATCCGGTTTTGATCTTCAAAAAGTTTTGGAACCTGGCACTTAAGGAATAGAATGAAAATAATGAATGTGTTGATTTTATGGTACGTATATGTTTGACTATAATCTAAAATCACAACTATTTTGACCATCATATGATATGCAGGATACTATTTTGCTCGGCAAAGAGTATTTGCATGAGACTTTTCATATAAATGAAGGCGAGTTTTTGACTTTTGATGTGTTATGTTAGCTCTTCTATTCATTTTTTGAGTTGCATAGATAATTTATGATTTCTTCATTTAAATTCTAAACTGGGGGCATTTAGGCTTATTTAGCAGTTGGCGCTCCTGATTATATTGCTCCAATGGTTACGATTTAGAAGTTATTCATAGGGAAGGTTACGATTTATATAACCCTCTATGTTTCTATTAGTCATGTTTCATATTATCATTAAATCATATTAATGATAATATTTATTTTTGCCATGATATACAGGTTCCAAGTAAAAAAAAACATTTTTTTTGCAATCGCATGACCATTGTGCTATTTGGTGTTGCGGGTACTGCAATATCCTTCACCTTCATTTAATTCAGTATGTTGAAAGTTTATCATATACGTTTTTTCGTTTGCTTTTGCTGTATATCCTATGGTGTTCTGGTTTATGCGTTGAATCCGATATTAGATGTAGATTAAATTTATTTGTTAGTTCATACTTACATAATTGTAAAACATAACCAGGTGGTAAGGACACCGATTAACTTATTTTGCCATTAAAAAGGCAACTAATGCAATCGTCAATTTTTGAGCTTTATGTTATTTCATTCTAGGTGCCAAGCTTTATGGTAGGTTAGAGACGCAACGGTTGCTGATGTAAGTGTCATCCTCTCTCTCAGTGGTGAAGGTATGATAGTTCTGCTCTGATCATTGTGGTTGATTCTACCCTGTTTACTAATTAACAAACTATATTTTTATATAAAAAGTGAAGTGGATAATTATTTTTATAAGATTTCGTTGTTGTAGTTCCGGTTCAAACTACATGTTAGATCGTTGGTCTAGAGCTATAAATAGTCGATTTTAATATATTAACATGGCTCTTATACTTGCTGTCCAATCTGCACCTATCAGGTTGGCTTGTGAAAACACCATCTCCCATTTGCACCCATCAGGTCGGCTTATGATTGGTGGCCCACATGGTGATGCAAGTCTAACCACTTTATTCATTGCGATTTGGGAGGAAGGCTTCAAATTCCTACACACGAATCTGATAATAGGTTACAATCTTGCACCTCTTGATTCTCTTCAAGGTATCTTTTATAACTAATTGCTTATTTCATCTTCTATAGTTTTACATTGCTTATTTGATCTTCTATCGTTCATGTTATAATTTACTTTGAGTAATACCTAATTTTTGTTGAGTTTGATGAAGTCTTCACGTTTTCCCAAATTCGATAACACTACGGGTGATCTTAACATGAACTATAAAGTACATGAAAATGAAAACTATGTGTTATTTGGATGGTGAGTTTTTATTTTTGTTTGTTTTATTAAATCTTTTATTTATGTTTCAAAACTAATAAAATAAGGCCACATGCATTTAAAAATTGTAGTATGACAAGTTTGTTACACTGTTAATATCTGGGACCTTGCAATACATACGAGAAGTAATTCCAATTTTTTATTAAATCATATTTAGTACCCCTATGTAACATTTATATTTATGACATATCACATATATACCTTCCTTTATGTTAATATTTAGGTTGTGGGAGTTTGAACTGGCATGACAAGTTTACCACTCTATTTAGGAACTATCTTTTTGTAGTCTTGAGTGATTTGTATGAGTTTGTTTGCACAAAAGAGTCTTATGTCGGCCCAAAAGAATCGATGAGATGCTTTGACTGAAACGAAAGGAAACTGAATAGACTATGGAAACTGAATAGACTATGGATCTTGCCAGCATGGCCAGGCATATGACTTGCAATGCCCAATGGAATGCACATATACTGCTTTTTTTTTTTCTTTTAGAGTTTATTTTTTTGTTGAAAACGTGACAATTTTAATGTGGAAGTTGGGATCAGTTTTTTATTTATGTTTTTAGATTGTTAACATCAGACATAACATAAGAATGTGATCGTTGTTGTAACTTGGAACTCCTAGCATGTTGACTTCATAGGTGTTTGGATGAATGTTTTAAAACTTTTTTATATTTTTGAATGATCAGAATAAGATAATGAGTCGTAATAGAAGTGTTGGCGAAAATAATTTGTGGACATGTTTTTGTGGCTTGAAGTTGTACTGATGATGTTATTTGAGCGTGACACATTCTAATCTTTTAAGGAACTAATAGATAAAATCACAAAGCGACTTCATTATATACTGTTTGTGTTTTACATAAACTACAACATTATTTGTTAACAGTTTTTGAACGCAGGTACCATAAATTCTTATGTAATTCTTAATTGTTACCTTATTTCTTAAAGTATCAACCCTAAACCTTAACTTATTACAATCAAATATAGTAACATACAATTTAAAGTATATTCTTCTATGTATTCCAGACAACATATATATATGGTTTCAGGTACCATGTTTCGCAGTTGTTTAAAATATGTGCCACTTTGATGCAGATGGTCAAAGATTTCACCCATTTGGTGAAGGATCAGAGTATCACAGGTAGAAACCCTTAACTAAATAGTAAATACTATAGGTAAGGTGGCAAGTTGGACGGGTCCGGATGGGCTCGGTAATGGGTCAGTGTGGGTTTGGGCTTATATATAGGTTACCATATTTTGGCTGCTGGTTTAAATGGTTATATGGCCACTGTCACCAACCTCAAAAGTCCTTCAAACAAATGGCGCTGTGGTGCAGTTCCAATAACGGTATGGTTTCCACCCTCGGAATAACCGCCATCTTTATTATTATTATTATTATTATTATTATTATTTTTATTCTGTTTCATTGTCTTTTATTTTTGTCGAATAATGTGGATTAGTGATATTCATACTTTTGGCTGGACATTCTAGGCTATGATGACCATCAAGAATTATGGTCGCGGGCCAGGGTCAGGGGCTACAACACTTGGGAAACCTTTTGTTCATCCTGCTACCGTATATTTGTGAGACAAAGTATACGAGTAAGTGAAATTTTTTTTATTTTGTTCTATAAGGCTTTTATATTGAGGGAACAATCGAAAATATGGTTTATTAATGGTGGTGATTGGTGCAGGCTGCTTAGACAAAATGCAACAAGATTCTTGCTGGATGATTTCTACAGTAACCCCGACCCCCTTCAGTTTGACGGGCCAGGTGCCGATTCCAAAGCTGTCAAGCCTTTAGTCCAAGTGGTACCAAACATGTATAATTCCTAAGTTGTATACATAACTGATATTTGTCTTTTTCTTGATGTTTTTGTACACGGCTTATAAAGAAAACTTTGTTACCATTTTATGTAATGTCACTGTATTTTCATTACTTTTAAACATACACTTATGATTAATTTAATTTAAATTTTCCAACCCGGGTTGCCACCCGGGTGATAACCTAGTTCATAACTATATACGACTTGTGTACCAAGTCTGTGACGGAGAAGTGCATGCTACACCTTTGAATGAAACATACCATAAAGAAAACTCAATATCACGATTATGATACCATCAAGTGAAAGAGGTCTAAGTCGTGTCGCTTTAATGTGTCAATTATTGGAAAGAAATACTTTCCAAAAATGTTTGGGCACAAAATATAATTAGAAATAATGAATATGTTTTTGCCGTATTTGTTTACTTTCCAAAAATGTTTGGGCACAAAATATAATTAGAAATAATGAATATGTTTTTGCGGTATTTTAGTCGTTTATATGCGTATAAAAGGTATATTAAGTTTGTAAGTGCATAATAAAAGGTATAACATTGTTCATTTTGTTTTATAATTTATTCTTTTCATTTTTGAGTAATAATATAATATAATATAACGTTTTATAAAATTTTGAACATACCGTTGCAATTTGATTAAAGTTCTAGATTTTTTGTTCTTTATCGTCATGAACCGAACAAATATCATCCAAGCAACATCGGTACCGGTACCGTATTCATTTTTATGGTTTTCTTTGCGTGACATTATAAAGCTCATTGAACATAGAGTTTTATTCGCAATTGAATACTTTTTGGTACTATAAGTTTTATCAAGTGTCGGTAATGTATCGATATCGTGGCGAACCGAACCAATACTAACCAAACAACATTGAAACCAATATAGATATTTGTTTTTATGGTCTTTAATCAATGTAAAACATGCCGAATGTCGGTATCTTACTAGTACCACTACTAGAAAACTGCTACTATTCCTACCAAAATTTCCTACGCATTTCCTATGAACGAAAATGGCGACACTTTTCCCACGAAATTCCGACGAAGACCCCAGCTCTAAAAACCAGTACAATCTTGTCATCTTCTCCATTGCCAGCTGGCAGTCATGCAGCCACCCCTGTTGCTGCTACTGCTGCTTCATCAATCCTTACATGTAATGCGCTTTAAAGATATAAAACAATTTGATACTGATATGTTATCTTGGATGCTAATTTTAAGTTGTTAAAACTCTACATGCTATATTAAAGAATTGCACCGAAGCTGTAAAGGATTTGCGCATGCTGGATTTTGGAGGAGCATCGATTAGCATTCATTAGTGAATAATGACGATTTTGTAATTTAAACGTGCTTCGAATTTATGTTATTTGTTTTTGTTAAATTTATGTACCGAATCATATTTATCATTATGCATTTTTCAAGAAGAAAAAGCAAATATTTTTTTCTTTTTTTTATTTGTTTTTAAATGTATCCGTAGGAAACATGTAGGAAAAAGAATAAACAGGTTTCGTCACATTCGGTTGGAATTGTGTAGGAAACAAAGATAAATTCGTAGGAAATGCGTGGGAAAAAATAATACATTCTGTTGGAATTGCGTAGGAAAAAAACTAATTTTGTAGAAATTTTGTAGGAAATAAGAACACATTTCGTTGAAACTGTGTAGAAAAAAAATATTTCCGTAGGAACTATGTAGGAAAAACGAATACATTCTGTTGGAATTGTGTAGGAAGAAAAAAAAATTCCGTAGGAATTGTGTAACAAAATTAAAATATATAAAATGTATATAATAAAAATAAATATATTTGATTTAAACACAAATTTTTTAAAAAGTAATGTTTGGTAGAAAATGCGTTGGAAAATTAAGAAAATTAATTCCGTGAGAAATGTGTAGGAGAATTCTAACGAAACATTTGTGTGGAAAATGAGTAGGAGAATTTGTAGGAAATGCGTCAGAAAAAAATTACCCACGAGCAAAATTCCCACAGCCCATTTTCGTGGGAAATCCGTGGGTAAACGCAGTTACCCACGGATTTCCCACGGAAATTGGCGTGGGAATAGTAGCAGTTTTCTAGTAGTGTACCATAATGAAACAAACCAATACCGGTCGAAAGCACGGCGTGAAGCGCGACAAAATACTACTAGTTAGTATGAATGTGAATCATGATTGAAATTTAACTTTAAGTAAATATTTAAGTATGAAGAAAATTATATATTATAATTTTGCAACACAAATGGGCATTAACTGGTTGTACGGCATGCTTAAAGTGTATTATGTGCATATTTGTGTTGTATCTTGAGTAATGTCATGTGTACATTTGGTATTTGGAAGCCGCGTGTCTCTTTGCCACGCATCCTTGCAACGTGTAAAACCCTAAAGCTTCACGTTTACTCTCTCTCTCTCAAAAGACATAAGTCACAAACAATCACTTGATCAGTCTCAGACAATCACCTAAATCCTAACACCGAATCAATAATTGAACAACCGATTTTCAGTGGTTTTCCAGCGATGGCGACGGCGCCGGCCCCAGGTTCGTCATACATTTTTATTGTTATTGTTATTGTGAGTTGTGATACTTTAATCAATCTTATAATTTTTCACGGGGATTTCTAGGGTTTGTTAATATTGTTTGTGTTTAATTGTTTATAGAGAGAGAGAGAGAGAGAGAGAGAGAGAGACCAGGGTTTATAACTCACAGAAAAGGCATCGGTTGAGCCTCCGGTAAGTTATCTGGGTCGTGCTACACATCGGTACATAGGAGGGCGATCCTCATGGTGGTGTTTGTTTCCCAAATTGTAAAGCAGTGTTGGTTCAATCGACACTGTAGGGAGCAACATATAGGCAATTCAGGTAAGTTTCCTTCTTTTTACACAATTTTACGAGTTTCAGCATCGCTAAGTTTCCACGGTTCCTTAACCTTGGCTTTTTTACTCTTTTTTACCTTTTATCTTCATGATCAAGTGGCATGATTTTGTGATGTTGGTTGTTTGATTTTAGTAACTAGGTTCTTTGCTAATTTTGTGGTTTTGGTTGTTTGAAGGCAGAGGTGAGTATGTTAGGTTGTGATGCTTCTTCATTTGCCATTAATTAAAAAAATGAACTAGCTCCAAAAAAAAAAAAAATAGCATGTGAATTTGTGAAATTTTTTAATGTTATTTGATTCTTTATGATGAATTGAAGTCACCTTATGTGTGGTGTTCTTAATCCCTTTGGTTTAATTTTCCACAAATTGAAACTAGATGTTGGTGACACTGTTTTTTTTTTTGGCTAATCTTGAGTTCAGTTCATCAATACAGTTGCTAAGACCATGTGTAGTGGCAAAGGAATTGGGCGTTTTTTGCCCCATAATGCCAAACCACGCCCACCACACCGCCCCCTATGTGTTTTCTTTCAAAAAGTGGCTTCGCGTTTCATTTAAAACGCCTGTTGATCAAAAAGTTAACTGAAAGGGCCTATAGGAAATTAGAAAATAGAAATGGGTAATCATTGGATGGGGCATTATTGGGCATTATATCTCTACACCCATTTTAAACTAATGCCCCAATGCTGATTGTACTGCCACGTGTTGCTTCATGCCCAAGGGATGGGCATTAGTTTCAAGCCCCACTGCACATGGTCTAAGGGGCATAATCCACCAGTTCAGTTCATCTTGATAAAAGTCTTCAAAGCATGCTTAAAGTTTTCAGTAGAGGTTACAATTCCCTAAGGGATTTAAAACACTAATTGAGATAACGAGTCTCATGGGGATGACGGATAGTCGGATACGGAGCTGAGGTCACGACGCCTGAAGGTAAATACAAAGGAGAAATGGATAACAAGCATCTTAAACTAGCACGGATATATGAATGACTGACTATGTGTGTTTATGAATGGAATAGGATATTATGTTGGGTTGTTAAGTGCCTCTTAGCAGATTGGTATGGCTGGAATTGAGTTAAAAATTCTAAGCAGTCACCCTCCTTGTGATCCTCCTTTGCTTTATTTTAGGGTTATCTAATTGCTAGCTGAGGTTAACTGATGTTTTCCTTTTTACCCTGATATACTCTTCTAATTTGGGTGTTTCTGTCCTGCATCTTGGGTCGTCGGGTAGGGTCTAGCACAACAATACAGAGTGGTCTACATGTTTCTCACATATTCCATTCATTGACTTTATCTTCTTGGCCATCAATTAAGAGCCCTTATCGGGCGCTCAATGATGTTCAATTGGATTAGATGTTGAACGAACACAGTTGACGGTTGCGTTTTAGCACAAGGAAGTGGAAGCAATGGATCATCTGAACAACTGAGCTATGTTTCGATTCTGGCCAAAAGATACTCCTAAATTATTTCTTTATTTTCACGTAGTGGATAGATATTGGTTTGTATCTAAAGTAGGGGTTACGACAAAAGTTTTTATCAGGTAACGTTTTGCTTTTATATATGAAGCCGGAACACTTAGAACTTTTAGTTACCATTGTTAACTATTTTTTTTAGGTTGTCATCATCACAGACGCAACGGCTGATGAAAGCAATGATTATGGCTTCGACAACTTTTCTGATCAGATTCCAGTTACTCTGACCACCGGTCCTCATCCTGCATGTGACATCTTCGTATAGATCGACAACAATACGGTACGCATTGATTATTCCCCACCATATCCAATAATGAATCCCTAGAGGTCTTGGTTAAGTGGTTAACTGATTAATGGTTAATTAGTGCGTAAAATGAAGTGATAATGGATTTGAATTTTATAGGTCTTGGTTGTCGTCGGTTAGAGAAAGGGCGTTTGTGAAGCACTCAAGCACTGTTCGTTTGAACCAAGTGGTACGTTTTGGTGGAGAATGATTATAGCTGGAATAAAGGTACACATAATGCCTAGATCTCTTTGTTTTTTATTGAGAATTTTTAAAGTTAAGGTTACTTTTGTGTTGACTGGTGCATCTTTTATAGTGTGGTCATGTTTGTTGTTTAATTCATCAACAAGTCCTTGGTAAGATTGGTTATTCTCCACTTCTTCATCATTAGGTTAATAAGCCTTACTCTAAGTTTATGATGGTATTTCTGAAATTAAGAAGTTCTATTACGATTTAGTATCACATGAAAAGACTTTTAGCAAACCTAACAGATTAGAATCATTGGGTTAAATAACATAATTTAGCTAACCTAACAGATTAGATACTATGGAATAAGAGACAAAATATTCATTATCCCTCCTGCTAAGTTATATGCAGTTCATGCTTTAACTTTCTAGAACAACTTTTAAGTGCTTTTATCTTCAAATGAATGTATTTTCAATTTTGCATTTCTAATTTAAAATTTATACATCTATACTCTATAGATATATTTTATTTCTTATGAAGGTTGTGCAACAGCCGACTACCGCCATCCCGGATATCATGGCCACCATAATAGGCGGTTGACAGATACATACTTGGAATCAAACCAGAAAACCAAAAAAATAAATAAATAAATAAGCAGAACAACAAAACATCTTTTTTTTTCTTCCAAAAATTAAGCTTGGTGTTCGAATATGTGTTCTTTCCTTATAAATCGATCAATTAACTAATATAAAAATTCATGATGGAAAATGTAATCGTTTGCAGGTCGATGGGTGCATTTAAACGCTTCAGGGGCGCCCGGGGCGCTCTGAAAGACTCCACCAAGGTTGGGCTTACAAAGGTCAATAACGAATTCAAGGTATGTTCTGATCCTAATATGATATATTTACTGACTTTTCATTATTTGATTTTATTAGTAAGGACATGGTAACTTATTCTTAGCTAATTTGTCACTTGATATTGAATATATAATAATATTCTTTAAATCTCAGGAGTTTGTCATTTTGAGCAGTTGCTACTCGAAAAGATGATGTTTGATCACATATGAAGGCTTTGTAATCATTCGGATATTAGTTGATTGTCTAGGCGTATAGCCAGAAGTATTATTTTGTTTTCCAAATGCTTGACGCCTTGACCTTATTTTAGTTCAATAGTAAGAACACAAGCTTTGGGTTAAATAACATGTGCTTGAATTTTAGTTTAAACACACCGTTGTAGTCAATTTAGTTGCTCGCGGCGCAACGCGCGCGGAGCGATTTTCTAGTTCTAGTTAATTTGCACCAAGATATAAGTTTTTAATTATACTATATGAACTTCAAAGTATTTATGAGAATATATATACATGTGAAAAATTGCACATAAAAATCTCTGCTCGACTAATCCTAATTAATCATTAGTTGTTACTCCACTGACTGACTAGCGTCTAGCGATTTTTACAACACTAGCTTTAGCCAACGCCCATTCGTCACATTAACATTTTATATGAGGCAAATGGCTCGCTCACGTAGCGGGTAAAAAAGGACAACCTTTTATATGAGTATTAGTCGTGTCTAAGGTGATCAGTTTGAACATTTAAAGCATTTAACGTGATTCTTCGCAACTTGCGAGTAATCATACTAGTTTAACACAAATACAAACTTTTAATCCTAAACTAAAGACCGTAAATAAATAAGCCTCAACTCAACTAGTCCAAAACCAACAAAAACATAAAATTGAGCAAATGTGAAATTGTTTAAGCTCATACTAATATTACCTCACACCTTCAAACCAAATTAAATAAGAAAAAAAAACTAGCGTGCGTAACATGGGAACAAGAATTTTGAACGAGTGGTTGATCGCCACCATCATCATTGAATTATCGATGATCGCCAATCACCATTAATGGTTCGTCAGAATTTGGCCTCGCCAGCCACCTGCCTGGGTTCTGGGAAACGAAGGTGAGTCGGTGGTGAATGTGAACACTAACAAGTTGGGAGTACAGAGGTTTTCTTGAATATTTTTTATATATTACTTATCATCTTTTAACAGCAAAATCCATCCACTTTTTGGGCACCCCAAGACTTGAATCCTGCCACTTGGCTACTTGGCTAGGGTTGTAAATGAGCCAGTCTTGTTTGTGTTCGTTCAGTAAGGAAATAAATGTGTTTACGAACTGCTCATGAACACTTAGCGAACGAGATTTTATGTTCGTGTCCGTTCGTTAAGGAAATGGGCGTGTTCACGAATGGTTTACGAACACAAACAAACACAAATAAATTTGGCAAATGCGACGAAGGCTTAGAGTGGATGGCGGAGAGAGCAACGTTGGAACTTGAAACCCTAATCGTGGAACGGAGTTCGATTGTATTTGTTGATGAGTAATGAGAAAGAAAAGGTAACAATGCACAAAGAGGATGGAAATAGGATTTTCTAGTTTAATTGTCTAGGGTAATAAATTAAAAAAAAGTTAAAGAATAAAAAAAGTTTAGATAAAATATATGAAAAATACAAAAATCTTTTGTTAAAACACCAACAAACCAACATGAATGAATATAAATGAACACAAAAGAATGAATGTTCACGAACGTGTTCACAAACACCATACCGAATTTTCACGAACACAACTGAATGAACATGGCCTCTGTTCATGTTCGCTCATTTAAATACTAATCGAACGAAATTTAGTTTTTATGTTCGTTTGTTTATTAAATGAACAAACGTAAATGAACTTTCCGTCTGTTCGCTGAACGTTCGGTTCATTTACCACTCCAGTGTCCCTCTACACTTGGTCACTTGACTGAGAGGAGCACACCTTTACCACTCCACTGTCCTCATTAGGACTATATATTACTTATATTACTTATTTACTTTAGTTGTTTAAATTGTTCATATTATTGTCTAGGTTTCAGGAAATGAAAACCATTGATAACTAGTTTAGGGATATTTGTATTTCCATTATGCATTTATGTTGACATTTCACACACTTTTGTTATGTATATGAAATTTAGTAACGAAAACCTGACCCAAACCAAAAAAATAATTAATGTATAGCGATAGTTAATTGACCCCTAAAATTCTGATCCCGATAAAAAAAGTTTCTCTGTCCGTCACTAATAGAAAATGGTTACAAGCTAAGACTGTGTGTTGATTTGACTAAAAAGCGTCTACCACCTAGGCAAGGAGGCTCTCCCTAACTAAACTCTCAAGACTGAGTATGAGTAATGATTTAACTAACCATATTATTAAAATAATGTTTAAATTAATAAATAAAAAATAAAGTGAGAGAAAAGGTTATGATGTGTATTTATTTGGTTTGTTTAAAACAACTAAATGAGAAAGAAAAACTGGGAATGGATGTCAATGCACCCACCTTCGCTTGACATATGAGAATTGGTGTGGTCGGCGCCAAAATCTATGGTGGAGTGGGGTTAGCCCAATACACTTGTTTAATAGTAGTAAATATTCATAATTATATATGACTTGTGTACCAATATCACGATTATGATACCATCAAGTGAAACAGGTCTAAGTCGTGTCGATTTAATGTGTCAATTATTGGAAAAGAAATACTTTCCAAAAATGTTTGGGTACAAAATATAATTAGAAATAATGAATATGTTTTTACCGTATTTGTTTACTTTCCAAAAATGTTTGGGCACAAAACATAATTAGAAATAATGAATATGTTTTTGCCACATTTTAGTCATTTATATGCGTATAAAAGGTATATTAAGTTTGTAAGTGCATAATAAAAACTTCGTCGTTAGGCTATGTGGTGTGGATAGTGATGTTTAGAATAACTAGGGATGAGCAAATCCCGATCCCGAATTTCGTCAAAGCTGGGTACAGATACCGATACCGAAATATGTCGGTACGATACGGTTATGGTATCGGTACGGTAGCGGTATTTGAAGGTAAAATTCAGTATTTTACCGGTACCGTACCGTACCGAGCCGGTACCGATCTCGAAAATACCGATAACGAAAATGCCAAAAAGTGCATACCGTTTCCGGTACCGAAAAAATCGGTACGGTATTTTCGGGATCGGGACAATATCACCAGAGCCGACTCAACACTTTTAGAGACCCAAAGCGAACGCGAACTAAAGATCTGGGGCCTACACTCGTGCCAAAATAAATCAAGAATTTAAGATTTTGTAACCTAACAAGAACTAGAACGCTCCACTTTAACTAATTATTTGATAAACCAACTGTCACGGCCCCCGACCCAGTTTCCCGGTTCGGATGCCGCGGGACAGAAAACCCGTGGTATTTGTTTTTAATTTGGCAGCGGAAATTTTAACAGGATCATTTAAAATGAAAACACCCATTTATTTCATTTCAAATTTCGGGACAAACCCCATAATTTACAATAAAGGAATTTCACTGGGAAATTCCCTGTTTACAAAAACATGTTTATTTATTTACTGAGCCACTTTATCCAAGCTGGTAGTGCTACACGACACTTCTCCTGATTCACAGTAAATCACCTGAAACATGTTTAAAAAGGTTTTATCAGCGGGGAAATACTGGCGAGTCATTCATTTGATACAAAACGACACATTGTTATAAATTACAGTATTAAGGGCGATTACAATGTTTATATCAACCAATTACCCAACGGTATTTGTCACTCGACTCGTTTCTGTGACTATAGTCATATCACCCATTGGCTAACCCGTTGTCCAATGGTGACGGTTATCAAGAAATGTATACAAAACCCCACATACCGGCTGTAATTGAAGACTACAAAGACTTAATCCATGTAATTATAACTTTGAAAATAAATAGGGTTTTGGAAACAATTTGGTAAAAAGAGAATGACTCATATTGCAAGTTTACTGGACAAATTTTGCCTACGGATTTAAGCCTTGTAACCTAATTAAATAATGCAAACGAAACTAGGTTAGTAACTTAATACAACATTTACGATAAGCTCACGAAATCAAAACCCTCACGACGAATGACAAAGTATAGCCCGAGTTCGGGCAGCACTTAAACATCCATCGGACCGGTTTCAATCAATCGGACATTGTATCGTAGCAGTGATCGAGTTATTACCCTGTTATCGTAGCGGCGTTTCCCTACTAAAATTGAATTTTCGAGCAGAAAGGAGGGTGTGTGTATGTGAATTTTCGAGCAGACGGAAATGGCCATGCAACGTACAATTTATAGCTGAAAATTGAGTCTCTCGCGGCCCACGTAAACTCGAAGGGAATCCTACGCGGCCCGCGTGGGCCACCCTAGCTACGGCTAGGGTTGCCGTGTCACGGTGTAGGTCTGACATGTTGCCTTGATCTTTATCCGTAGACTGGCAAGGCTGTCGCGCCCCGTGTAGACTTCACTTGAGTCTTACGCGGCCCGCGACTAGGGCTGTCCAAACTGCTCGACGATCGAAGATCGCTCGACGATCGCTCGAAAAATGATCGAAAAATGCTCGTTCGATTCCCGCTCAGTTTGTAAATGAGCCGATCGGATCGGTTCGATTCAAATTCAATCCGAGCACGAGCAAGGCTCCGCTCGCTCGACGATCGCTCGGTTTCGCTCGAATTATTTTTATTAATAATTAATATATATATATACATATATAAATATATATATTATAGATTAAAACCCAAAAAAAAATATAATAGCCCAACCAAATATAAAAGCCCAAATAGTTAGCCCATCTTATGAAATAACCTAAATCTATACTACTCAATATACAAATCTTATCAGTTATCTAACCCTAAAGTCCTAAACATTACTCGCCGCTCTCAACTCACACGCAGCGGACAATCACATACAATCCAGTCACCGTCCGGTCCACTCTCACACTCACACGCAGCGGACAATCACATACAATCGGTATGTTTCAAGCTTGTTGAATGTTTCAACCTGTTTAAGCGATAATCTGTTTTTGTTTCTGTTTATAAGCTGTTTAATGATGATCTGTTTCTGTTTCTGTTTCTGTTTCTGTTTCTGTTTCTGTTTAAGCGATAAAGGTGATGATGGCGACGACTCCGACAACCAGATTGGGTATGTACGATTGTTATTCGTTTATTTTGTATTAGGTATGTACGATTGTTATTCGTTTATTGTTCATATGTTATTGATTATTGAAGCCTTGTGATTTTAAGATAGTACGCTTGAGTAATTTTGTATTAGGTATGTACGATTGTTATTCGTTTATTTGATTGATTGTTGCAGGAAGTTAACATTGAAAGTTTTTACCATTCGATTGATGGTTATGATTTATGATCTGTAGATGTAGTTTATGATTCTTTAGAACTTGATAACAACATGTTTGCTAAATGGGTCATACCCGAAAGCCTCAAAGATGCTTCAACTCTTCAGAATTTTTCAGCTGTTAATGCTAACATAATGGGTACCATACCCGAAAGCCTCAAAGATGCTTCAACTCTTCAGAATTTTTTCAGCTGTTTTTGTTTTTCAACTTTTTTGTGAATAATGACATTTTTTTTTAATCTTTAGGTGTTATTTGTACAGATCACAAATTTCTTGCAGCTGCCATTTTCTTGTACATATGCATAATTTGTGTCTGAAACCATATTGCTTCATTGCCATGTTGATGTTGTTTACTCTTAAGGCAACTGAATGTGGTTTATGGATCCAGTCATATGACTAATATATGCATTAGTGTTAGAATCTTTATATTGTTTCGTTTCTGTTTTGGTAGGATGTCTTCTTGTAAAGAATCAAACGAGAATCCGGCTGCTCATGTTGACTTGACTGATGGAGAGGACGACCCAATAAATGATGAATCGGGTGTTGCCGATATGGATGATACAGCGACCGGAGGTGCTGGTTCAAAAAAGAGAAAAAATTATTCGGATGTGCATCCACATTTTGTGGATGGAGATGACCAAGCTTTAAGAAGATGTTGATGGAGATGACCAAGCTTTAAGATGTTCATGGCTTTTGAGCTAGATTTCAATTTGTGTTTCGCACTATATTTTATGCTTTGGATTCGATATTGTTAAGAACATTTTTAGGATCTTGATTTCAATTATGTATTGCTTTTGATTTAGTTTAATGCAGCCTAGAAAGGTTGGACATGTTTTACTCATCTATTTCAATTATGTATTGCTTTTGATTCAGTTTTTGTTGTTGATGCACATTTGTTAATTTAGGTGTTGAGATAAACCGAGCGAAACCGATCGAAATCGATCCGATTGATTTAAATTCGAACCGATCTCGAGCACCACTTTTATGCTCGGTTTTATAAATTCGAACCGAACCGATCCGATCGGTTGTAATTCGAACCGATCTCGAGCAGACCCTCGCTCGGATCGGATCGGTTCGTGAACACCCCTACCCGCGACAGACTAATAAAATTTGATTTTCTTGATTTTCATAAGGAATAGGGTTTGAGGGGTCCGGGTTTTCACTTACGGAGTGTTTTGGGACATTTTTCCAGGTACTTACACCAACAACAACTAGGTTCTTGGATGAAACTTTGTGAGTCAGCCACAAAAAATAAAAAATAAATTAAAAATTAAAAAATAACAAACAAATACATGTGGCCTTAAGGTGTGTTGGGCTTTTCTGGCTTTGTACCCGGAAAAAAAGCACAAAAAGCGACCAACAGGGTCTCGAACCCTTGACTTGCTTTTACACGGAAATGTAGTTTACCACTAAACCAACAGTTTGTTTTAATTTTAACTAGCCTAATTTTCAAATATATAAACTAACTGGGTTTGTTTGTTTTTTTTTTTTTTTTTTTTTTTAACTTGGAGGCCCTATTCAAGTGGTGGCCCAAAGCCCATGCTTGGGTTTAATTACCCTTGGGCCTGCCCTGAACATCACCATCCTCCACATAGGTGCCACATCACTTCACCCCTCATCCATCATTTTCATCTACTACCCTATTATGGTATGGACCATGACCCTATCATTATCCACCATCCTCCATCACCAATCAAATTCCCGCAATTAACTAAGGAGCGGTGAGCATGCTCACCAATTATATCCATGCTCACCACTCATGGATTTGAGAGGGGAGTGGTGTACCACGCGAATCATGTTTCATGTAGCAATCCAAGACCCAAACCACCATCGCCACACCCCAGTGGCGGAGCCACACTTTGAACACTGGTGTCGTCCGACACCATTGAATTTTTTGTAGCAAATACAACGTATAATAGGAAAAATTCAAACGACACCATTGTTTTTTACGAGCGACGCCATTATCTGTTTACAAACGACACCATTGTTTTGTTTTCTTCTAAAAGAATTACATAATAAACAAATTTATATTTCAAAAATTAAGCCCAAATTACTTGAATTTAATTAGTAAGCATTATAGCACCATGACTAATTGGTTTTGTTTCAATTGTTTAACCTAATAGGATGTTTGATGATCATATGAATGATGCGTGCACTTGTTTGTTATAATGAAAAAGAGGTTTTTTTTTTTTTTTTTTTTTTTTTGCAAGTCGCCATTGAAAATGCGTACAGAGCAACTATTAAATGCATTTTTTATATATTTCAAATGCCTTTGTTATTTTATTATGTGTTTTTATTCAATGACAATGTACTATTATTGAATTGCTTTTATTATGTGATTTGACCCGACTAAATCCGAACTGATCCAAAACATTTGACTCCAGGTTACTAAAAACTGGGGTATCTATAAAAAAATAACACCATAAGAAAATATTTCTGGCTCCGATACTGCCATACCCCACAGCCTTACAAAAGTATAATATACCATATAAGTCTTTCAAAACTTATAGCTATTGATGTGTGTAAAATGGAACATATAAATTATAGCAAATGTGGCATAAAACTAACCCTTTTTTAGTACTAATGTTGGAAAAAGTGTGCTTTTATCCTCCTTTTGTATTTTCAGGGTTAAAGTTAAATGAGCTTAAATGAACAAAAGAAGCAAAAATGCAGCAAAATCTAACAATAATACAAGAAAATGAATAAACGTGGCATGCCCGACCCCTCGACAGCATCTTCCCAAGCAAAAACAAGAGAACAGAAGGCTGAACACGCCCCGTGCTCATTGAACACGGGGGCGTGCCCACCGGACACGGGGCCGTGGTCAACGCTAAGATTCGCAGAATCCAAGCAAATCTTGATAGTTCAGATACGCTTCTGCACACGGGGCCGTGCCCAGCAGACACGGGGGCGTGGTCAACTAATGCAGACAAACTGCCTTTAATGAAGAAAGAGAAGATGGGTGGACACGAGGCCGTGTCCGGGCTTCTGTGCAGGCTATAAATAGAGGTGCTTGGTTCACTTCAAAGGCAACCCTTGGCAAACTACCTCTCTCACACTTCACCCACCCACCACCACCATCACAACCCACATCCATCACCATCATCCATCATCCATCATAGAGTGTGTGTAGTAGTCTCTGGATCCAAGATTGATAGTAAGAGTTCTTGACAATCAAAGGCCGTGTTTGCCTAAGTCTCTTACATCACTTGGTGAAGACAAGCATTTAGTGTAATACTTTTTATTTTTAATATTTTCGCACTTTTTATTTGGTTATGTATTAATGACTTTAATAACCAGTTTCTTATGTTGAAGGTGAAACTTCCTTATCATTTGTCCGTGGTGTCTTGGCGTTATTTTATTGTCTATATAAAATAAAAGATTTACACCATTCATATCTCCACGGTCTATATGGAGATATGTTGGCTACCTGGTCGGGGGTTAAGGAAATGGTTTGGTAAGCGTCTTGCCTTGTTCAGTGTATAGATCCTGCAAGGACCCACTGGTATTGGATGACGGGGTTCGAATTTCTTGATCCCGTCATATGTAAACTACTATTAAAACATTAACCCGGCTACTTAGTATTGTATCCCTGCTGACTCAAACTACTTAGCCGAGGGTAACGTCACCTTCAAAAGAGGGGCCTACCACATTACGCATTAATAACTTAATTAATTATCTTTCAATAATCCAACCCTTTAGGATTGTATCCTTGCTGACTCAAACTACTGGGTTAAGGGTAACGTCACCTTCAAAAGAGGGGCCTACTACTATAACTAAGATAATATCTTAAAAAGTGCAAAAGTGCGGAAATAATCAAAGGTTATACTAAAGGCGAGTCAGATCCAAGTGATTCATCTTGTCTATCTGTTTTTATTTTTTATTTTTATTTTCAGCCTTTTTAGTTTTTATTTTCATGTTTAAACCTTTTTCTAAAATTTTGATTTGATTAGACGTTGAGGATAAACCGGTACTAAAAGTTCTTGTGTCCTTAGACGACCTCGATATTTTACCAACGCTATACTACGCTCACGATGGGTGCACTTGCCCATATGTGTGTTTAGTGTTAGTAAAATATCGTGTTTTATAAATTTAAAACTTGACTAAAGTGTAAAAAGGGTTAAAAATATACATAAAAATATATAACGCTACACACGCATCAAGTTTTTGGCGCCGTTGCCGGGGACACAAGGATTTTAAGAAATCTAGGAATCAACGGCCTAATCGTTTTCTTATTTTTTTCTGTTTTTTTAGGATTTTTCTTAAATTTTCAGCTTTTGCAGAGCTCAACACGGGCCGTGCCCGCTGAACACGCCCCGTGCCCAATCTTTGGTACTGGCAATCCTGTTTTAAGTCAGACAATAGCTGAACACGGGGCCGTGCCAATTCAACACGCCCCGTACCCAAGTATCAGATACTGAAAACAGAACCGTAAGATCCCAACGGTTGGTAATTTCTGACACAACCATGAGCGATACTGATATTTTTTACTTCCGACCCTCTTATGGTACGTGGTGTCAAATATGTGGCGGAACTCATGAAGATTTAAAATGTTATTTTTTAAACTACAAGCCCCACTATATAGACCCATTGTTTTCCTGTAGCCTTAAGAGGGGCGAAAGTAAAAATAATCCTTATCTCTCCCTCGAATGCTCTCAATCATCCCTTCTAGGAGAAATGCTTCTTGATGAATTATTTCAAATGGAAGATCTAATTCTTAACTGGGTAAAAGAACTTGAGATGGATATTATTAATTCACCTCAAGAAGATACCCAAGAAGAATTATTGAGATCGCATTCGGATAAAAACAACTTCGTTGTTCCCGAAATCACCTCTAAATCTCGTGAAGACTTGAATGATAGTCGTCCCTGTCTCGATTGTGCCGTGAAGGACTCCCCATCGACATCCTTCGATGCATACATAAACCTAAGCGATTCGACATACACCTTCTTTAACGAGAGCCCGAGAAAGGGTTGGACTTGTCCACCTACATTTAGCATAGGAATCACCCTTACCGATAACCTCTTGCGTTCTCGTCTAAATCTTGAGCAACTAAGGTATCTCAGGCACTTCGGTTTTGTTCCGTCCAGTAAGGAACCACCCGATCCGGATAAATTCCTTAAAAATAGACGAAACTTCATAAACAGCGTCTAGGCACGGGGCCGTGTCCAGGTCAGCACGCCCCCGTGTCCACCGAAAGATTCCCGTCTGACTTTTTGTCAGAATACGGACAAAATGTGTCAGGCTCTTGTCTGCACACGGGGCCGTGTCCAGCCGAGACGGGGCCGTGTGCAGCGTGCTGTCGTTTTCTATAAATGCAGCCAAGATTCCTGCACATTTGGACCACTCCAAAGACAAAGATCTAGTGGGATCTTCACACATACCATCCTAGGTATATTCTAAAGAAGGTTCTCAATAACCATCTTGTCTTTTCTACTTTTGTCCATTGCCTTGTTCTTCAATTTTTTCCCTCAACACCTCCATTAGAGCTTGAAATCACCATGGTTCCAAACTTTATTGTGATGTTTGTTAGGTTTTTATTCAAGGAATCTTGTTAAAAATAAGTTCTACAACATTGTTTTAAGTTATTTCTGCTTAAAAATGCTTTAAAAATCAGAAAAATAATTTGAAACTCCAAGATTCCTTGTTCCAAAAATCTGCAGACAGGTGAACACTGGGCCGTGCTCATTGAGCACGAGGCCATGTCTGAGATTACTGTTTCATTAAAATGAACTCTTTTCAGTTTATTTTCGTAGAATATCAAGCCAAAACAGTGGAACTTCTTCAGCACATTCCAGAAACAGTCGAAGAGAACGAAGGCCTTCAATCGAAGCAACTCTCGTACGCTATGTGATGGCATTACGTGAAGCTCTCGATGAAATGACATCGATGGAGGAGATCCTGATAGACCGTATAAATTATCTTATGGTGGGGGCAGGAAAATAGTTTTCAAGAAATTAACCTCTTGCACCAGAGGTTGAACATTCTTGTGACACCTCCCATGGAACCAATCCTCCCCCATGAGGATTGGAACTTAGCACTTGGAGTCAATAATCCCACCGGGTGGGATGACATCCCCGCGGAACCTCCTCTTGACAACTTGCAAGAGGTCCCAGTGGAAGTTACACCCCCTCAAAATGATGATGCCAATGAGCCCGCCTTTCTTCTCCCTAGGGAGATAGAAGAATGGCTCGCCGACGTATGAGGGACCCATATCCGGAGGAAGAAGTTCTTCAAGCCGCATCCAACCGAGAAAATTATCTTTTCAGAAATTTTGCTATTAGAATAAACTATAGGCTAGAACTTCTTTCCGGCTTTAGACTTCTTGTGTTTTCTGACCTATTCATTTGAAGTTTTAGTTTATTAGGAACATTATGTAACTCTCTCTATTTAATGAATGATGGTTTTAAAAAATTGTTTGGTGTTTGGATGATGTTGTAATGGGTAAAACACACTCGGGATGGTGAAGGATACTAAGGGAAACTTGAACCAACACCCCATGCAAAAAAATAGAGCCTCCCGACAATTTTTCTTCATTACAGCAAGTTCAGCACGGGTCGTGCCCAGCCAACACGGCCCCGTGCTGAAAGGTCTGCAGAAAAACGCCCAGTTCAGGTAACTGGACACGGGGCGTGTTCGCTGAACGCCCCCGTGCCCAGGCTTCTGTTACTTTCTGATAATTTCTGTTACTGTCAACCTGAACACGGGGCCGTGCCCGGACACCACGGGCCCGTGTCCAGATGCCCAGTAACATAAAATTTTGTTTTAACACACCTTTTACACATTCAATCAACCTAAAAACTTATTTCTGGGACACATTCAGGACAATGTGTAATTTAAGTGTGGGGGGGGGGGGGGGATGCTAAAACCTTAAATTTTGCAAGTCCTAATTACAAGTCTTACATAAAACTCTATTGGAACCGCTAAAAACCCCAAATTTTTTTCAAAAAAAAAAACTTTTTATTTTTTTTTAGTTGTCTTGGTTTAATTTGGGAATAACAATGTAACAACTCTCATCAAAAGTTATATTTATTAAATTAATTTGTCCAATAGGAAACCCTAATTGAGACACCCAAGTGATTCTGCACAAACCCTAAAATTTTCAGAATCATCAGAATCAGGATCAGGGCCCCTAAAACTCAGGGGGGGGGGGGGGGGGTAATCCCTAGTTACGATTATCTAAATAAAACGCTGTCAAAAACGAATTTTGAGAAACCGTCAAGTCAGCAAGGCTAGTCAAGGACGTGGCTACCCTATGGTAGTAGATGACCCTTCGCGTCACGCGAAGCCCATGGGGGTACCCCTCGCGTCACGCGAGGGGGGTCAATTTTTATGTATAAATAGGGGTGTCTGGGACTTGAAATTGGGCGCTTGAACGACGTAAAAAGTCGAAATATACACTGAGATATCGTAGAATTACTATTACAACACACACGGATCACTAATCGTCGCCGCAATACAGGGTAATAACTCAATCGCTGATACGATTCAATGTCCGATCGATTAAACTATCCAATGGATGTTTAAGTGCTGCCCACATTAGGGTTTATGCTTTGTCATTCGTTGTTAATTCAATGGATGTTTAAGTATCGCACTTTGTCATTCGATGTGAGGGTTTGATCTCGTGAGTTATCGTAAATGCTGTATTAAGTTACTAACCGAGTTGTGTGCATGTTATTAAATTTAGGTTAAAAGGCTAATCAGTAGGCTAGGCTCTGCTCAAATTAAATCTGCAATGTGAGTCATTCTCTTTTTATCAAATTTATTTACAAAAGCATGTTTATTTTCAAAGGTTATAATTACAGTGATTAAGTATATGTAATCACCAAGTTACAGCCGGTATGTGGGGTTTTGTATACATTACTTGATAATCTTCACCATTGGGGCAGCCAGGGGGTGATATGACCATAGTCACAGACACCATTGGACAACGGGAGGGCCAATGGGTTGAGTGACAAAATACCGTGGGTAGTTGGTTTGATATCTGGAAACATTGTAATCTCTCTTAATACTGTAAATTATAATAAATGAGTCGTTTTCATAAAAAGAATGATTCACTCAGTATTTTCCGCTGACAAAACCTTTTTCAAACATGTTTCAGGTGATCTGTTGTGATCCAGGAAAAGTGCCGAGAAGCACTACAAGCTTAAGGAAGTGGCTCAATATAAAATAAAGAAACATGTTTTGTAAAATAAAAGATTTATCCGTGAAATCTTATGATTGTAAATTACCGGGATTTTATCCTGAGTTGTGAAATAAAATAATCGAGAAATTTCAGTTTTTAAAAGATCCTGAAGAAAACTTCCGCTGTTAAATAAATACCACGGGATTTCTGTCCCGCGGCTCCTGAAACGGGTCAAACCGGGTCGGGGGCCGTGACAGAAGAAGGTGGTATCAGAGCCACTGATTTAAGCCTATTAAGTCTTTACTTAATTTTTCTACTTGTCATTCTGTGATTATGTGTTTTCTTATTTGAATATTTGTGTACAGTATGGGTAAACAAAAGCTGTCAAATATCTATCTTAAATTAGATAGGTCATCCAATGAGAAAGGAAGTTCATCCCAAACCAAATCCTCAAATCACTCTGAAATTCCTGAAGAAGGAATATTTGTGCGAAAGGCACAATATGAAGAACCACTTTCTCCTAATAAAAGAAGTTTGATTTTTAAGAAAAGTCAGGAGAAAGTAAAGAAATTCCGAGAAAAGAAGATTAAACAGGAAACTCAGGAATTAACCAGTAAATCACCTTGGGAAGACAAGTTAGATGAAAAATGGGCAGATCTTTATATGCTAGCTACTGTAGCAGTAAATGCAAATCTTTAAATAATCTGACCAAAGTTTTAGTAACCTATTCACCTACAAATCTAGAAACCATATCCAGTAAATAAATAAGTAAACCCTAATGTGTTTTAAAATTTCAGTTGTTTTGTAGTCGCACGATATGAAATAATATTTAAAGATTATCTATGAAATTTTAACTTAGTATTTGTGTGTATTTTGTTAAACAGAATGAGTGACTTGTCTGATGCCCTTCAGAATTTAAATCTCTATCCGGTAAAAATAGAGGTTTCCAGAGATTTCAATAGGTATATACCAGATATAGAAGAACCTATTGAATTCAATGCTTCACCACCTCCGGAGAAACCCAAGCCCAAGAAAAGAAGGAGATTTGTAGGATGGAGGCGTGTGCGTAGGAGGAAGCCCGTCACTAGAAAGATGCCTAAAATAGAAAATCCTTTAGATAAAGGGAAGGGAATTGAAGTCGGGGAAGAGTCTAGGCAGATGGGATTACAGTTTGATGAATATTCGAAGCAAACAGAAATGGAGATTGGAGGAGGTTCTCAGGTAGAAGTTGGAGAAAGTTCTAAACAAACTCAGGAAATGACATTGCAGGAAGAACTAGATTTTATATTAGCAAGCTGTGATACTATTCAGCCTGTCAATACAAATGTTTTTACTCATCCTGTTGAAACTCAACTCCCTATAAACTTAGAACCAGCAATCCCAGAACCTATAATCCACACCTAACCTTTGGGAATGGATGAATGGTGGACGAATGATTGGCAGTTCCAAAATCTGCTCAACAGTCCTTATTCCTTTCTTCCTCAATTTGACCCTGAACCTATACCTAATCCACCTATGAGCAATGAGAATTTAGCTGAACTCCGCCACTTTGGCGAAGAATTAATGGATGCGGGAAATAGGATCCGGGAAGTAGGAGAACAGATCTCCTGGAAGTACGATGAGAGGGAGCGCCGTTATTAAAATATTAGCTTACGAAGGATAAGGGGGTTATGAGACTGTGGTTGTAAATTAGCAATAATAATATAATCATGTGAAATAACCTAAAATAAAACTTGTGTAAAAATAATCAGTGTGTAATGATGCATAATATATATGAAAAGGAGAAATCGAGAAATAGATAGTTTTGGCTATATGTGTATTGTGAAATTAGTATGATTATTTGTGTATCATTTTTATTTATTTGATACTAATAAAATTAAATATATTATCAGATGGAAAACGCTAATAACGAACCAGTTAATGAGGTTAATCAATCTGAGCAACACCAGGAGGATCAATTTCTAAATAGGTAAGATATAGAAAATATCGTTGCTCAAGGGATAGCCAACGCTATTCCAGCAATAGTTGCTGCTGTTAGAAATCCAATCGAACCTCAACAAATCGTTCCTAGCAAACGTATTTCTGAAGATAACTTCAGTAATAGTGTAAACGGAGGCGGTAATAACCATGACAATAATCCACGGCAGGCTCCGCTCCCTAAGAAAATGAAAGCTGCAACACCTGGTTGCACTTATAAAGAATTTCTTGCTTGTAAACCATCTGAGTTTGTAGGTAATGAAGGAGCGACCGCAGCACTGCGTTGGTTAGAGAAGACCGAGGCAGTAATTACAATAAGTAAATGTGCCAAGGACGATCATGTCATGTACGCGTCAAATCTTTTTAAAGAAGGGGCGTTAGAATGGTGGAACACGGTGTTACAATCAAAAGGAAGGATGATGGCGTATGCTATGAACTGGGAAGAATTTAAGATTCTTGTAGAAAGAAAATTCTGTCCCGAATATGAAAGAGATCAAATGGCAAATAAGTTCCTAAATCATAGAATGATGGATGTAGATTGTCGCGGTTATACTTCGACATTCTTTGAATATGCTAGAGTGGTACCCACACTGGCTTCGCCAGAACCGGTACTCATTTCTCGTTATATGTGGGGATTGATTGGTGAAATCCGCAATATCGTTAAAGCTGCGAGACCTCGCACTATTGACGACGCTGTGGAATTAGCCAACACCCTAACTGATGAACTAGTACGCACAAGAGATGATAACAGGAAAAAGGAATTGGCTCAGAAAATTACCCAAGGAGTTCGTATGGGTAATAATAGCAACTTCAAGAAAAGAGGAACATGGCAATTTTCAAATCCACCTTTCTGCAGGAATTGCAAAAGGAAACATTTTGGAAGATGCAATATAACCTACAACTTTTGTAAAATGGTAGGACATCGTGAAGAAAACTGCAGAAAGAAAACAATAACCTGCTTCAACTGTGGAGAAAATGGGCATTTCAAAACAGAATGTCCTAAACTGATCAAACCAGCAGACAACAAAGCCAAGACGGCCGATAGAGCTACTAAGAAGAATGTTCGAGCCTTTCAGTTAACAACTCAGGAGGCCGAGTTAAATCCAGATGTGATAGCTGGTACGTTCTTAGTTCACAACATTTTCGCAAAAGTATTATTTGACTCTGGTGCGAACCAAAGTTTTATCAATACTTCATTCTGCCAAGCTCTTAATTTACCCTTAACCAACCTTAGGCAGATTTTTATAGTTGAAACGGCAGACGGAAATTCTGTTAGCATAGATAAAGTTTTGCAAAAGGAAAATATAGAACTTTCAGGTCATAAATTCTTTGCAAACCTATTACCTATGAAATTAGCCGAATTTGATGTTGTGTTAGGAATGGATTGGTTAGTAGCCAACCATGCTCGAATGCTTTGTGATCAGAATTCCATAGAAATTCAAGCACCTACTGGAGAAGTAATTATGATTACAGGAGATCCACGTAAGCCCATGAAGTTCATATCAGTAATTAAAGTTGCTAGTTATGAACGAAAGCAAGGCATAGTATATATGATTTCAGTAATCATTAGTACTAAGGGTAAAGAACTTAAGGAAATTCCTGTAGTCTCGGAATACCCAGATGTATTCCCAGAAGAATTACCAGGACTACCACCCGATAGGGAGGTAGAATTTAGAATTCATTTAATTCCCGGAACTATACCGATAGCCAAGGCACCTTATCGGTTAGCACCCACATAAATGTTAGAATTGAAAAAGAAATTAGATGAATTACTAAGTAAAGGTTTCATACAACCTAGTTCATCCCCGTGGGGAGCACTAGTATTGTTTGTGAAAAAGAAGGATGGTTCAATGAGAATGTGTATTGATTATAGAGAATTGAATAAGGTTACAATTAAGAATCGATACCCATTACCTAGGATTGATGATCTATTCGATCAACTTCAAGGAGCTAGATATTTTTCTAAGATCGACTTACGCTCCGGATATCATCAATTGAAGGTGCAAGAGGAAGACATACCTAAGACTGCTTTTAGAACTAGGTATGGTCATTACGAGTTTACAGTCATGCCCTTCGGGTTAACGAATGCACCTGCAGCATACATGGACATGATGAATAGAATCTGTAAACCGTACTTGGATAAATTTGTAATTGTCTTCATCGACGATATACTGATTTATTCCAAAAGTCAGAACGAGCACTGTGAGCACTTGCATGCACTCTTAACTTTGTTAAGAAAAGAAAAGTTGTATGCCAAATTCTCGAAGTGTGAATTTTGGCTAAAAGAAGTGCAATTCTTAGGACACATGGTGAATCACGAAGGTATCCATGTAGATCCTGCTAAGATAGAGGCAATTACCAAATGGAAGGTTCCACAATCCGCAATGGAAATTAGAAGTTTTATAGGTTTAGCTGGATACTATAGATGGTTTATTAAGGATTTTCCAAAATAGCTGTACCATTAACTAAGCTAACCTGTAAAGCAGTTAAGTTTGAATGGGGAACTAAGCAAGAAGAAGCTTTTAGAATCTTGAAACAGAAATTAACCAATGCTCCAATCTTAGCCTTACCAGAAGGAACTGAAGATTTTGAAGTATATTGTGATGCTTCAAAACTAGGATTTGGATGTGTACTGATGCAACGCAAAAAGGTAATTACGTATGCCTCAAGGCAATTGAAAAAGCACGAGGAAAACTATACGACTCATGACTTAGAATTAGGAGCTGTAATTTTTGCCCTGAAAATCTGGAGACATTATCTGTACGGAAGTAAGTTTACTGTTTATACAGATCATAAAATTTTAAGATATATATTTGGGCAAAAAGAGTTAAACATGAGGCAAAGGAGATGGATGGAAATCCTAAGTGACTACGACTGTGATATTCAATATCATGAAGGAAAGGCAAATGTAGTTGCAGATGCCTTAAGTCATAAATATCATGAAAAGCAAAAGCGAGTTCGTGTTCTCAGAATAAATCTACAGATAGATTTAATGGAAGAAATAAAGAGTGTTCAGGAAACAGCAATCAAGGATGATGCTGAAGGAATGAAGGGACGAATAAAAGAATTAGAACAAGGAGCTGATGGAATTTGGAGATTCCATAAAAGCAGAATTTGGGTACCTAAGCAGGGAGAATTAAGAAGTAAGATTTTAGAGGAAGCTCGTAAATCTAGGTATACCATGCACCCTGGAAACAATAAGATGTATCAAGATTTAAGAAATAATTTCTGGTGGATAGGCATGAAGAAGGATATAGCAAGATATGTTTCTAAGTGTCTTACTAGTTCACAAGTTAAGGCAGAACATCAGAAACCTTCAGGTCTACTACAACAACTGGAAATGCCTGTATGGAAATGGGAACTCATAACAATGGATTTTGTTACTAAGTTACCCAAAACCAGAAAAGGTAATGATGCGATTTAGGTAATTGTGGATCGATTAACCAAATCAGCTCACTTTCTACCTATGAAAGAAACCTTTAGCATGGAAAGATTGGCTAAGTTGTATGTAGATGAAACAGTATCCTTACATGGAGTTCCACTCTCCATTGTTTCGGATAGGGATAGTCGTTTTACTTCTCATTTTTGGACTAGTTTCCAAGAAGCAATGGGAACTCGACTAAACCTAAGCACTGCATATCATCCTCAAACAGACGGACAAAGTGAAAGGACGATCCAAACTCTAGAAGACATGCTTCGAGCATGTATGATAGATTTTGGTGGAAATTGGGACGATCACTTACCTCTGATCGAATTCTCCTATAACAATAGTTATCATTGAAGCATTGAAACTGCTCCATTCGAGGCACTATACGGAAGAAAGTGCAGAACTCCAGTTTGTTGGGCAGAAATCGGAGAAAGTCAATTATCAGGTCCTGAAATAGTGCAAGAGACGACCGACAAAATCAAGGAAAGACTGAAGACAGCTCGAGATCGTCAAAAGAGCTATGCCGACAATCGATGTAAGCCGTTAGAATTCCAAGTTGGAGATCGAGTATTGTTGAAAGTTTCTCCTTGGAAAGGAGTTGTTAGATTTGGTAAGAAAGGAAAGCTAAGTCCAAGATACGTAGGACCATTTCCAGTGATCCAACGTATAGGACCAGTTGCTTATCGTTTACAACTACCAGAGGAGTTAGCTGGAGTACATGATGTATTTCATGTATCCAACCTCAAGAAATGTCTATCAGACGAATCTTTGGTAATACCTCTCCAAGATATAGAGGTAAACGAAAAGTTAAAATTTGTTGAGAAACCTCTTCAGATAGAAGACAGAAAAGTAAAGTTTCTCAAGCACAAACGACTAGTGCTAGTTAAAGTAAAGTGGGATTCAAAGAGAGGAGCTGAATACACTTGGGAGCTGGAATCAGAAATGAAGCGAAAGTATCCTCATTTATTCCAGTAAATCTCGAGGACGAGATTTTTATTAAGGTGGGGAGAATGTAACAACTCTCATCAAAAGTTATATTTATTAAATTAATTTGTCCAATAGGAAACCCTAATTGAGACACCCAAGTGATTCTGCACAAACCCTAAAATTTTCAGAATCATCAGAATCAGGATCAGGGCCCCTAAAACTCAGTGCGGGGGGGGGGGGGGGGGTAAACCCTAGTTACAATTATCTAAATAAAACGCTGTCAAAAACGAATTTTGAGAAACCGTCAAGTCAGCAAGGCTAGTCAAGGACGTGGCTACCCTATGGTAGTAGATGACCCTTCGCGTCACGCGAAGCCCATGGGGGTACCCCTCGCGTCACGCGAGGGGGGTCAATTTTTGTGTATAAATAGGGGTGTCTGGGACTTGAAGTTGGGCGCTTGAACGACGTAAAAAGTCGAAAAATACACTGAGATATCGTAGAATTACTATTACAACACACACGGATCACTAATCGTCGCCGCAATACAGGGTAATAACTTGATCGCTGATACGATTCAATGTCCGATCATTTAAACTATCCAATGGATGTTTAAGTGCTGCCCACATTAGGGTTTATGCTTTGTCATTCGTTGTTAATTCAATGGATGTTTAAGTATCGCACTTTGTCATTCGATGTGAGGGTTTGATCTCGTGAGTTATCGTAAATGATGTATTAAGTTACTAACCGAGTTGTGTGCATGTTATTAAATTTAGGTTAAAAGGCTAATCAGTAGGCTAGGCTCTGCTCAAATTAAATCTGCAATGTGAGTCATTCTCTTTTTATCAAATTTATTTACAAAAGCATGTTTATTTTCAAAGGTTATAATTACAGTGATTAAGTATATGTAATCACCAAGTTACAGCCGGTATGTGGGGTTTTGTATACATTACTTGATAATCTTCACCATTGGGGCAGCCAAGGGGTGATATGACCATAGTCACAGACACCATTGGACAACGGGAGGGCCAATGGGTTGAGTGACAAAATACGGTGGGTAGTTGGTTTGATATCTGGAAACATTGTAATCTCTCTTAATACTGTAAATTATAACAAATGAGTCGTTTTCATAAAAAGAATGATTCACTCAGTATTTCCCGCTGACAAAACCTTTTTCAAACATGTTTCAGGTGATCTGTTGTGATCCAGGAAAAGTGCCGTGAAGCACTACAAGCTTAAGGAAGTGGCTCAATATAAAATAAAGAAACATGTTTTGTAAAATAAAAGATTTATCCGTGAAATCTTATGATTGTAAATTACCGGGATTTTATCCCGAATTGTGAAATAAAATAATCGGGAAATTTCAGTTTTTAAAAGATCCTGAAGAAAACTTCTGCTGTTAAATAAATACCACGAGATTTCTGTCCCGCGGCTCCTGAAACGGGTCAAACCGGGTCGGGGGCCATGACAAACAAGTTCTAAAAAGGTTATATTTTTACAAATTTACAACCGATAGCGTCGTGATAAAAAGAACCAACATAAGAAAATTATGAAATGGCATGACAAATCTAGTTAAAATTTGATTATATATAATTGATCACATAGAAACCCATTCCCACAAAAAGTGAGTTTTGAGCCTTTATTGAGCATACAAATACACATCTTTAAACTAAATGCTCATTTTTCGTTTCTTGTGTGAATAGCCGCTCGGTTTCTTACAACTCTAGAACTTGCCATGACGATACATTCCCGGCCCTTACCAAATTAAACCCAAGTAAGTAATGATAGAGGCATTAGGACTAACCCTTTTTCTTTCAACACCATTATTTTTCTTTTTTTTTTTTACCACCTACCCAAAATCCCCCTAGTTAACCCCTTTGAGCCTAAACCTTTTCATTTCTAAACCCACAAAACAAACACCCTTTACCCACCAAAACCCTTTTTCATTTTAAACCCTTTATTTTAGTAAAAAGCTCGGTTTTCATGTGACATTCCTTATAAAAAAAAATGTTGAAGCCAAAAAAATAAACAAACAAGTTCATCAAAAAGAACTTTGTTTGAAGAATTGCTTCATTAGAATTAAAAGTCATAAAAATAAAAAGTCTTATGAAAACCGACGCTTTTTACGCCTTTCGCCCTTTTCTACTAACCACTAACCCAAAACCACCTACCTTTAACCCAACCCTAACCCTTCCTCAAAGTCCTCTTGATATTTACAAAGGTGTATAGTTAAAAAGGAGGAGGATTGATTGCTTGGCAAGCATATGGTAGAAGTAAGTTCCATGCCGCTCTCGAGTGTTTCACAAAAATACATCTTCGGCCGAGTGTTTAGTGATCTCCCGTGAGGTATGTGAACTTGTATATAAATGGAATTTTAAAGAGGCATGTTATGCCCAAATAAGTAATTTCTCTTATGTAATGTTCTAAATAAATCATAACGAATAGAATTGCAAATAACATAAAAATAAAACCTAATAAAAATATTGGATTCCCGACACTCAAGACAAGCCCAAAACCTTCTCTTCTACCCATTCCATTTGGGTGTGTAAGCCACATTATAAAGAGTTTTGCTTGAGGACAAGCAAAGATTCAAGTGTGGGGGTATTTGATGTGTGTAAAATGCAACATATAAATTACATCAAATGTGGCATAAAACTAACCCTTTTTTAGTACAAATGTTGGAAAAAGTGTGCTTTTGTCTTCCTTTTGTATTTTCAGGGTTAAATGAGCTTAAATGAACAAAAGAAGCAGAAATGCAACTAAATCTAACAATAATACAAGAAAAGAAATAAACGTGGCATGCCCGACCCCTCGACAGCATCTTCCCAAGCAAAAACAAGAGAACAGAAGGCTGAACACGCCCCGTGCTCATTGAACACGGGGGCGTGCCCAAGTTTCTGCAGAAAAGACAAAGTTGTAGAAGCTTCTATTTCCCAACACGGGGGCGTGCCCACTGGACACGGGGCCACGGTCAACGCTAAGATTCGCAGAATCCAAGCAAATCTTGATAGTACAGATACGCTTCTGCACACGGGGCCGTGCCCAGCAGACACGGGGGCGTGGTCAACTAATGCAGACAAACTGCATTTAATGAAGAAATAGAAGATGGGTGGACACGGGCACGTGCCCAGCGGGCACGGGGCCGTGTTCGTGCTTCTGTGCAGGCTATAAATAGAGGTGCTTGGTTCACTTGAAAGCATCCCTTGGCAAACCACCTCTCTCACACTTCACCCACCCACCACCACCATCACAACCCACATCCACCACCATCATCCATCATAGAGTGTGTGTACTAGTCTCGGGATCCAAGATTGATAGCAAGAGTTCTTGACAATCAAAGGCCATGTTTGCCTAAGTCTCTTACATCACTTGGTGAAGACAAGCATTTAGTGTAAAACTTTTTATTTTTAATCTTTTCGCACTTTTTATTTGATTATGTATTAATGACTTTAATAACTAGTTTCTTATGTTGAAGGTGAAACTTCCTTATCATTTGTCTGTGGTGTCTTGGCGTTATTTTACTGTCTATATAAAATAAAAGATTTACACCATTCATATCTCCACGGTCTATATGGAGATATGTTGGCTACCTGGTCGGGGGTTAAGGGAATGGTTTGGTAAGCGTCTTGCCTTATTCAGTGTATAGATCCTGCAAGGACCTGGGTCAAGCTTAGTAGGATCTCCTTCAATACCCAATGGTATTGGATGGCGGGGGTTCGAATTTCTTGATCCCCTCATATGTAAACTACTATTAGAACATTAACCCGGCTACTTAGGATTGTATCCCTGCTGACTCAAACTACTTAGCCGAGGGTAACGTCACCTTCAAAAGAGGGGCCTACCACATTACGCATTAATAACTTAATTAATTATCTTTCAATAATCCAACCCTTTAGGATTGTATCCTTGCTGACTCAAACTACTGGGTTGAGGGTAACGTCACTTTCAAAAGAGGGGCCTACTACTATAACTAAGATAATCTCTTAAAAAGTGCAAAAGTGCGGAAATAATCAAGGGTTACACTAAAGGCGAGTCGGATCCAAGTGAGTCATCTTGTCTATCTATTTTTATTTTTATTTTTATTTTCAGCATTTTTAGTTTTTATTTTCTAAACCTTTTTCTAAAATTTTGATTTGATTAGACGTTGAGGATAAACCGGTACTAAAAGCTCTTGTGTCCTTGGACGGCCTCGGTATCTTACCAACGCTATACTACGCTAACGATGGGTGCACTTGCCCATATGTGTGTTTAGTGTTAGTAAAATATCGTGTTTTATAAATTTAAAACTTGACTAAGGTGTAAAAAAGGCTAAAAATATACATAAAAATATATAACTCTACACACGCATCAGCTATATAGAATAAATAGAAGGTAAGAACTAATAAATTTCATAATAGTTACCATTTAAACATTAACTACATTTTAGTCACATTTCAGCGGGTTTAATAGTTTTAACTTTAAGTCACATTTTTGGCCTGGTTTTGAGTATAGCCTTAAGATTAAATATGTAAACTTAATTTTCACGCTCATAAAAGGGCTTGTTCTAGCGGTATTATTGTGTGATGGAAAGATATCACTTCTCATCATGTAAGACCCTAGCACGTTTTAACCAAAAAGACGCAGCGAAAAATACAAACCTTAAAATTTCTTTCGTTATAAAAATTCTAAAATACTTGAAAATCCCTTTAAAATGACTCTTTAACAAGATTTGCATTCTTTGTTCTTATTTTAAGAAATAAAACATGACATACTTTACTAACTACAAGACCACACGCTCCCGTACAATCTGAGTTATGACTCGATCTTCAACCGCCTACATTCCATGATGATAATCTATGATTCTGTGTAACCTGCAGTCATTACATACATTCACATCATTAGTACTTGATAACATTATACAATATCTAAACTTACATAATTAAACAACCATGTCGCATTCTGTAACAACCCTCGAAAAGGTGATTACGAATCATAACCGAGACTCCAAACTAGTACACTGGGAGCCAGCACAAGAAACGAGGTAACCCAGGCTTTGACCTCGTAGCACTACGCGACAGTGTTTAGGAGGATTGGTCGCGTAACGCGACACCTCATGGTACGACAGAGGACACGTGGCAGCTACGTGGCAGGTCTACAGTATTGACTCATGCCACCTAAGCCCTAATTAACCTTGTCGTGCTACGAGACGGTGAGGGACCAAGTTGGTCGCGTGATGCGACGTGGTAGTTCTACGGTTATAAATTGAACAAGATTTCTGCATTCTAAACTGCTCAATTGCTTACTTACTTTCTCTCTCACTCCATACTGTCTGCTATTATACCTGCTGCCTTGAAACCCTAAACTCTACTACGTAGTCGGTGTTTTAACCCTGATCACTGGTATGATACCTTGTCCGATCGATCTGGAACCCATCAATGGATGTCAAAGTTCTATCTAAATAAGTCTATACTTTGTTAACTACGATGGCATTTTGATCACGTATCACGTGATTATCGTTAAAATTTGAATTGGTTGGGTTGATACACTAATACGTGTTGCATTGTGTGTTTGTTAGGAACCCAGGCTTGATACCAGGAGGCTACAGTAATAAACCCAAATCTACAAAGTGAATCATTCTCTTTTTATCAAATGCTTTCAAAACCCTAAATGTTTTTCAGTTATACTTACAATGATTAAGTGTTTGTATTCTGAAATTACTACCGGTATGTGGGGTTTTGTATACACTACTTGATAATCTTCATTATTGGACAAAGAGTTAGCCAATGAGTGATATGACCACAGTCACCGGAGCTGCCACCGAGTGACAAATACCGATTTGAGTAATTGAAAGATATAAACAAATGTAAAAACTCTTAATGCTGTAAATTATAACACTGTGTCTTTTTATTCAAATGAATGAACTCACCAGTATTTTTCGCTGATAAAATATTTTTAAGCGCGTTTCAGGTAACTTACTGTGAAAGTAAAAGAAACATGCTATGAAGCACTTAAAGCTAAAATAAAGTGGCTATGTTACTAGAATAAAGAAAAGAAATTATGTTTTATCAAAATAGGGTTTATCCCTATAAAAACCTTTGTTTGTATGTGAAAGTAAAAGAAGCATCCTATGAAGCACTGAAGGCTTAAATAAAGTGGTTATGTTACTAGAATAAAGAAAAGAAATTATGTTTTTGTCAAAATAGGGTTTATCCCTATAAAAACCTTTGTTTGTAATATGGGTTTTATCCCAGTTGTTTAATATTAAACTTTGGTGTTTTACAACTCTGAAATTTTCCTAACTACGATCCTGAAGAAATTTTCCGCTGTGAATTAAATAAACACTGGTACCACTACCGTTATATGCTCACGGCTCTCGCCCAGGGTGGGGTCGGGGGTTGTGCCACATTCTTTCTACATATACTAATCCATTCAGATATCTCTCCAAATTCAATCTTTGCATCCTAGTGTCAAAACTTCATAACGCCAATAATAGCATACCTGCACTTTCATTCTATTCTCAAAAGAAATATGGTTAGCATCGGTAATACTCATACATATTAAAACCATATATGTAATTCTCATCCGTTCGTATATACAAAATTCCAATTCATACATCTACCCCTTCATATCAATACACATATATACAACTTACGTACTAATACATTCATACGTACAAATCCTAGTCCCTACATCCATACATACAAAACACATACAAACGCGCACGTGTAATAGTCCATCTACTGCATACAATTTGATCTTTCTCGTATATATGTACATGCACACCAACAACCTATTGTATTCTTTTACATACTTAAATATGAATCCCATGCCCACCCATACCTTACACAACTATTTGCATGAACTACAAGCATATCATTTTTATTTGATTTGAGCCGTTTGGTTCATGACCCATTTACCTTTATTAGGTGTAATCCAAGTTATCATGTTGGTCATATACCCTCAAGGGGTTTTGTATAATCGATACTAGTGAGTAATAACCCTTACAAGTGCTTAAATTATCAACTTTGCTCATACATATGTATATTAAGACAGAACAGCGAAACAGTCGTGTCAGAATTCAACACGGCCGCTTAGCATCTAGGCATCTTTATTACTTTTCACATTTTGTATACTTAGGTATCCTTTTTCCCACAACTAAAACTTTATCCCCATTAAGTTAATCAAAACATAAAAACCATTATTATATTATTTCTAATCCCTTCTATTAAGTATTTCATAACTCAATCCTTGTGAATAACATATTCCGAGTTTGACTCGTTTACTCCCAATAAATGAACCCATTCATATTTATACCACAAATAACCCGTTACGACTTCATTACATAATAAGAAACTGAGTTCGAGAGTCGCTTACGTGAGCGTTCGTGTTCGTGCTTACTTCCTCACCTCCTTTTGACACGTTAGCCTTTAATGCTTCCATCCACATTGACATGATTCCTATACTTTGATGTCATTATGTTTACCATATTATTAGCAAACACACACGTTCTAAATTACATTCATTTCACATTCATATCTCACATTGACCTTTACTAGCCAAATTTCAACAACACAATACACAAGCTAGCAATTGCATCATTTCGAGTCCACGCCTCTCTAATGTTGTCTCCGACCACCATCTTAAATCTGCAGAGTCGTCGTTTATTGTCAAGTGGTCGGAACCCTAGCCACCACTTTTCTCACCCACTCCTGTTTAATCTTTGGAAAACCCTAATTTGGAGCCTAGCCGCCGCATCAGAGTGTAAACCAGATCCATTGTTCTGATTGCCAAGTGCCAAAGGGGGATGTTTTTTTTTGAAAGGTGTGAATTATTTGCGAATGTCGGAGGTCTAGCATACGTTTTCTTAACCGGGTCCGTTCTAGAGAGCCCCCTCACACAATAGATCCCTAATTTAAACCCCTCAATGAGAAACCCCTATCACCCAGACTCGAACTTGAGACTTGGAAGAGAAAACTCACCCGGGCCCATCATAGGTGGAAAATATATACCCGTGGCCACCATTAGAGCACTAGTGATGGTTGCCAAAAGGGGGATGTTTGGTGGAGATAAGGTGTATGTGTGGTGGTTGTTGAAGCTTGAGAATTGTGAAGAGAGAGGGGGAGGGGGAAGGGTAAAGAATTATGGAGGATTTTTTGAAATAGAGAGAGGGAGAGAGAGAGAGAGAGAGAGAGAGAAGAGATTTGATATATTATGCAGATTTTAGGGTCGGGGAGGGTGAATTTACATAATGACCCCTCTTCAAAAAGGATGGTAGATGATGATGTGTCAAAATTTTATTCGTTAAGAAGGGTTCCTTTGGTTCTCATAACTCGGATAGATTCTGCCTTAAATTGAATCATGAGAAAACTCTTTATATAAGAAAACTAAAAACTGCTGTAAAAACACGTTGCAGACTGCAAAGAAAAGTCCTTGCGGTTCGCAAGGGCAATTTTATATTACACATATGTAGTACTACGGTTTTTGTTTTTCCAAGATAATTATTCTTTAGATATAGTGCATATATACATTATATGAAAAATAAAAAATTGGAAAAAACGTAATATTACACGTGTGTAATATAACATGTACTTCACATGTTTAACACACCAGCGGACCGCAAACAATTTCCTTGTAGTCCGTAGATGGTATCTCCTGTAGTTTTTTTGTATTTTCATTAAAGTGAGTTTTCTCATGATCCCTCCCTTATATATATATAGGGGATAGATCTAGGGGATAGATCATGAGAAAACTAGTTTAAATGAGAAAACCGTTTAAATGAGAAAACCAAAAAACTAACTAAAAAAACCTAAAAAACATACCAATTTTTTTTTTACAAATTTTTATAAAAAAATCGCTAGTTTTTATGAATGGAAAAAAAATTTCAAAAAAAAAATTATTTTTTTGTTGTATTGCACATGTGCACTATTACGGATATAGTACACATATAATGCACATGTGTAGTACAATAATTTATTTTTTTGAAATTTTTTCCATGTATAAAAACTAGCGATTTTTTATAAAAAAAAATTGTAAAAAAATGTTTGGTATGTTTTTTTAGCTTTTTTTAGGCTTTTTAGTTTGTTTTCTAGTTTTCTCATTTAGATGTAGTTTTCTCATGATCCTCTCCCTATATATATAGAGTGCGGTTAACATACATTACACGTGATCGTACTTCACGTACGCGACGCTGGAAACCGTCGGATCAGGCAATAATCACGCATGGGACACAAAATAACGCATGGGATCAGTTTTTTGGTGATAATAAAGCATGAGAAGTGATAATCACGTATGGAAAGTATAATCACGCACGATGAGATGGTCAAAAAAAATAATCACGCACGTTATGTATATGGTCGCGTACGTTAATGTAGGTTAAGGCGTGAAGTACATTATACTTTCTCTCTCTCTCTCTCTCTCTATATATATATATATATATATATCTATACTATATTATAATGCATGAGGGAGGGGTATTTTAAGATACCCAAAAAATAAGAACTTTTCACCCCCTTTATTTATAGATAGACCCCTAAAATGAGGGTAATTTGGTCTTTTAAACACTATTTATTTTTTAAGCCCCTAAACTTATTACACTTAAATCCCTGACTTTTAATAAAATTATAGTTAATTTATTAGTTACACTTTTACCCCTCCACAACAAACTTATAATTTTTACGTATTCTTAACATATCTTATAAACTATAATGTTTAAAAAAAATCCAAAGATAGCATGACGATCTAAACATTTTTGTTGACGTTTCGGTAGTGGTCTTGTTCAATATCGACGCACGGATTAAAAGGTACAAGTTAATGATGTTTACTGTACAAGTGATTAAAGACGAAAATAACAACTAATATAGTCGGCAAAAGAGTGGTAGAAGTGTCTTGGTCAATATCAACTTTTGTAGCAATTTAACTTAAATTAATCACAAAGAAGGTGGTGAAAAAAAATGGGATGATCCGAATAAAATTTTCATAAATGTCCAATTGGAAGTGCAATTCTATAAATACCTTTCTAGCAATTACCTTGGTGTACGGGTGTTAAACATATAAGTTAATATCAAACGTATTATTATATAACTGTTTTTTATTATCATAATTATTAGTGTGTTGATAGTAACGTTGTTATCATAATTATTATTAACCAATATTTTTTTTATCATAAACACACACTCATTGAGAGAAAAAAAATTACGGATATACATGTAAGATTTTATACATGTGTTTTAATCAACTAAACTTCCCAATTTAAAGGGGTTTCTTGTTGACAAGTTTAACTAAGATTTTAACCATGTGTTTTAATCAACAAAACTTCCTAATTAAAGGGGATTCTTTTTAACAAGTTTAACAAAATAAAAGATAAAAGCACCGTAAAAAATGTAAAACTAATTGATTAAACATGTTTTTACACTTTAGTTTTCTAATTTAAAGGGGTTTTTTAACAAGTTTAACAAAATAAAAAATAAAAGCTCGATAAAAAATTTAAAACTAATTGATTGAACATGTTTTTACACTTTAGTCAAATATCAACAAATCTTCCTAATTTAAAGGGGTGAAAAACTCTTATAGTTAACCAAGCGGGAAACAAACTTTTAAAATTTAAACCCTAAAGTGCATAACGAGGGTTTATCCGTTAAATACATAGCAATACACACCTATATTTCATTTGCTAAATCATTTAGGCATGGATCCAAATATAACTTCAAAGGTTAGTTCTTTATTAGTTTATGTTTTATTAATTATACCTTTTTTTATATATTCGAGTTATGATAATATAGTTTGTGTGTTGTTTGGATCATTGTATTAATTTGTACATTTAACATATTTTATTTAGAAGTTGATATTATATGGTATGATTTTATTTTACTCCTATGTAAATCTTAACTTTTTTTCTTTTTGCAGATTCATTTCGATGAAGAACATACTGATTTGAACAAATCAATAGCCGTACAATCGTCTAAGGTTGCCTCTAAGGTTGTACCTTTTTAAGGTTAAGCTTTTTTTTGTATAGCTTTTATATTAACACGTTTCGTATGTTATGTGGTATATTTTATGTGTTTTATTTCAGGATGATGGCGATAATAGTCTTAGATCATTTGTTATGGTGCAATGTTTTAGTCCATACAAGTTTGATCCTTAACGTGAATTCAGTGAAGAGGTAATATTAATATTTATTTAAACTTCTTTTAACTTGTGTATTCAAATTTTACACATTTTTTAAGGATCAGATGTTTGAAACTCAAAGAAAGATAAAAAAAGGCTCTCTGAATGGATATGGAGCCAAGTTATTGATCTAGGCACTTCTGATGACAATGTGTAACGTTTATGACGTATATCTACCACAATGATGCTACAACAATTACTATAGGATAAGAAACCAGTACCACAATACAAAATGTCGCCTCCGCTGCATCGCGCGGGTTTTCTACTAGTATATATATATATATATATATATATATATAGGGGAGGGTTCATTGGGGAACATTAAAAAAGTGGGGAACGGGGGAACACTCTTAAAAATTATACTTAACATGTTAAAAATTATTTTTTTTCTAATTTTTTGGCGCCTTTTCTTATAAATACAAGTAGAAACATTTTAATAAAAAAATCAAAAAAAAAAAATTAAAAAAATGTTTAAAAAATAGTTATATCTTAGAGAATTAACTTAACATGTTAAAAATTAATTTTTTTAAATTTTTTAGCGCTTTTCTTTATAAAAAGGAGGAGAAACTAGTCGAATAAAAAAATAAGAGTTAATTGCCAAAATCGTCCCTAAGGTTTGGGCAGGTTTGTCATTTTGGTCCAAAATGACACTTTTGTACCAAATTGCCCCCAACGTTTGTAACTTTTTGCCATTTTCATCCAAACCACTAACTTAGTTTATTCTTCTGTTAAGTTGAGGATATTTGGATGAAAACTGGCAAATATAAAACCACAGGGACGATTTTGGCAATTTACTCAAACTCTTTTAAATTTCTTTTATTTAATTAATTTTGTTACATATATAATAAAAAAGAATATACATACAATTTTTATATGAAAAAAAATAATTGCTTTGTCACATAATTTTTATAAATTTTCATCCAACCACTAACTCAGTTAATTTTTCTATTAAGGCGAAAAATGTTTATAAACTAAGATAGAAATTAATTTCGAATTTTTTATATAGTTTAGTTTTATAAAAAGTAAAATATACTTAAACCTCTAAATTTTATAAAACTAAAATGCTGATAACCTTATTGAAAAATGTCAAATAAAAAAAATCTTATTATATGTACCAAGTTTGTAATTCATCGTCTACTCTTTTAAATTCGCTCATAAGGAAAAACAGAAGCCAGTGCCCCCTCCCCCCTCTATCAAACAACGTATCGTTACCAAACCTTAAAATTACCCACCAAATTGTAATTATAATGCTATGAACCAAAAGTTTCATTACTCAAGCCACTCAGAATAAGTATTAGTTAGTTACCCTCATAATCTTTAATTAAATAAATATTTTATTTCTACCAGTATATTTCCTAGGTGCTCAACACATTTAAAAAATATGTAACGTTTTACAATTTTTTCTATCTCTACAACTGATAAATACTAAAAGTTGTAATCGATTGTTATGTGTTGCACACCAATGACGTTTTCTCTTTATAAAACTGATTTATATAAAAAGCTGTAAATTAATTACTGTCTTAATTTATAAAATTTAAAACATCCTTCACTTTAACAGAAAAAATAAAATGAGTTAGTGATTTGGATGAAAATTTATAAAAATTATGTGACAAAACTATTATTTTTTTTTCTAAAAACTCCATGTATATTCTTTTTTATTATATATGTAACAAAAATAATTAAATAAAAGGAATTTAAAAGGGTTTGAGTAAATTGCCAAAATCGTCCCTGTGGTTTTATATTTGTCAGTTTCATCCAAATATCCCCAACTTATCAGAAAAATAAACTAAATTAGTGGTTTGTATGAAAATGGCAAAAAGTTACAAACGTTGGGGGCAATTTGGTACAAAAGTGTCATTTTAGACGAAAATAGCAAACGTGTACAAACCTTAGGGACGATTTTGGCAATTAACTCAAAAAATAATTTTTCAAAAAAAAAAGTAGCCTTTTTAATTGTTTTTTTTAATATTTTTAGTTTTTAATTTTTTTTATAAAAAATGCTTCTACAAGTATATATAAGGAGAAGCGCCGAAAAAGATGTTTAAAAAATAAATTTTTAACATGTTAACTTAAATTTTTAAGAGTTTCCCCGGTTCCCACTTTTTTACCCTCCCTCAAACTCCCTTCCCTCTCATGGTGAATTCCATGTCATCTCGATCAAAAATTTCCTTTTCTATCCTTATCAACATAGACAGAAATCAAAGAGGACAGAGCAACCCCTGTTCAGAATTTCATCGGAACCTACATCACGTATTGTCGTTCCAGTACCAAAAGCAACGTACTGAGAACTACAAAGTTGTCCGAGACGGCTGATCGATGGGAAACGGAACATCAATTTCTGAAAAAACACGATTCACTCAGTTCAACCGGAGATAAAGGTTAGGTGTTATTATTGCTATAGTTTCTGTTGTCTTTGTATTTGTATTTGTTTGTGGGTGATAATACTGCAAACAGGGGTGGGTGTTACGGGTCTAGGGTTTCACGTGATGAAGGTATAGAATGGATTACAATTTGATGTTTTTGTTGGAGTGATTGCCTGTTTAAGTCTAAGTTTGAAATTATAAATATATAGTTTGTTTGTTGTCTTAAATGAACAGGAAACATGGTTGCAACCACCCGCAGGTCAAGTCGTGGTAAACAGAAGATCGATGAGACACCTGGATTGATATACCTCAGTTCAGGTAAGAAAAGACGGGACCGTTACCTATTACTTTGATTATTTGATATGTTAAACGTAAAAGAGGTTTCACACATCTTGTAGAGAATGAAGGTCGAAGGAAGAGAAGGAGATATATCGAAACGGATGATGGTGATTTATCAACTGGGAAGATGATAGCCACGTTCTGAAGCGAGTTCATGTCACAAGGTCTTCGATAAAGAAACGTAAAGACATTGTGACCATTTCTGATGGGTCTACGGGGTACGAAAAGAGACGAAAGTCTGTAAAACCAAAGGAAATACGGAGCCTAAAGACGCGTTCCTCCCCAAAGCAGCTATACAATGCAATTTCATGCATATCACGTAGGCAGGAAGAAGCTGTCAGGGAAATGGGTTTAGGTGGACTGCTAGGATTTGTTGTCGACAGCATCCCTGAAAAGATTGGCTATCATGTTGTTGACCAATTTCATGCTGATAATCTGACTTTGAATCTTGGAAACACCGAAGTGGTTGTCACCGCATCTTTGATCAGCAAGCTGTTGGGTATCCGTGAAGGAGGTTTGAGCTTTGGTGCCATCCTTCCATCCAAGACACTACACCCGTCGTTGCAGGAATGGCGTGCTAGGTACCCCCCAGGTTTTAACGTATCCGCAGCTTTAATATCCAACGAGATCCAAGAAGACAATTATGATGACATGATGTTCTTCCGGATTGATTTCATATTGCTTTCCCTGACGACGTTGGCTTCGTCACAGATAAATGGATAAGTTAGTGACAAAATTTTGAAGCGTTACGGCTGATACACGCTTCAAAGAGTATAACTGGTGCGATTACATCATAGAATGTTTACGCAAATGCAAGAAAAAATGGAAGCCAAAAGACCCGAACAGTTGGTGGGTGGGGCCCCTTACTATCTTGATGGTACGTCTTAAAAAAACCTAGTGATTTGGGAAAAAGATCCCTATAGTTAATGACCTGGTTTCTTGTGCAGTTGTTGTATGTCAATAGCACAGAGCTCGCTGCGATGAACATGAAGGCTGGCATTAGGGCAATTGAGTTCTGGACCAAGGACATGTTATCACGTCGACAATATTACGAGATCAAGAATGGTGGGTTTGGGAATGGTAAGTTGAAAGCGATAAATGTAGGTGCTATTGATGTAGGGATTGACGAAGACAAGGAGACATTTGCAAACACACAGGTATTTTACTTGTAAAAGACTTTAGTCCCGTACTTTTTTAAAGCCTGGTGTACTTGTAACAGGAATTTGTAGACTATAACAACCTTCCTAGAACCCTTAACGTGACCTTAAAAACATCTTTAATATACCCCGTATGCGAGAAACGAGCCCGATATACCATTATACTTAGAAAAATCAAGAAAAACAAAATATAAAGGGTTATCGCGGGCCGCGAGCCCCTTTGCTTGCTCGACATTTGTAAGTCCAGAATCACTACAATCGGATATCAAACACCAAACAAGTAGCGAAATTACAACTGAGATGTGAAAGATTGAAAGGCAAATTGTATTGATTCAAGAACAAGAGCACACGATTCTAAGATCGTCTGGTACTCAAGTCGCACAAGAACACAAAAGTTTGCTAATGAATCAACAACCTAAATCGACTATGGACTCCCCTATTTATACTAACATAGGAGATCCATTTACATTGGGCCAAGCCCATACCCCATAGCATACAAAACAACCAAACAAGTCTAATATCTATATCAAGCCCAACCCCTACAAAATAACCCAAGACAGACGTAAACCTACACTAGTTTATGCCCTTACAATATCCCCTTAGGTTTGTGTTGGCTTGGCATCCTTGAGTTCACTGCTGCTTTCTCTTCTGCTTTCTAGCTTGCTCCTTCTTTTTCTTTTGCAATTCAGGCAAAATCGGTATGTTTCTTCCAACATAAGGACCAAACAGTTGTGTCTCCACCTTGGTCCGCTGCCCTGACCACAATTTGAAATTCATAATTTGAGCCACAGCTCCTGTCCAGCTTTTGGCACACACTTCGTACTGAGGATCACTCTGAATTTGTGACCTTTCCTTGATGTCGTTTTCGCCAAAGCACATCAAGTCTCGAGTATCAATAAATTTGTATTCAGCATTGTCACACACAATCACAGCTTGACCAGAAATAGGATCATACATCCAAAACTGGAAGTTCTTCAGAGTGTTATCAGGAAGCTTCTTTAATAATGGCTCTGTATTCGCCTGTTTAGTTGCAGGCCATTTGACAATCTTATATGGCTTCCCTGTTGCAGGATCTAGCACTTCTTCATCCTCTTCAATGGTAGACTCAGCCAATTTCATATCTCTAAATTTTACTCGAGCTTCTTGCTGCAGCCTGTTGTAGAAATTAACTCCAATTTTTCAATTTGGATTCTTGACCTGATCATGAAATCCTGCATTGCTCAATTCCCTTAAATCAACTGGAGTCCAGGAGTTGAAACCCTCAGAATTATCATAATATTCCACATCACCATTCTTCCTCAGCACAATAAACATTTCCTTTTCATCATTGTATCCCCAGCTTGTAATACCCGACCTGTTTCCCTTCTTGCTTTTCTCAGTGGTGATAACATATCTGTCAGGTTTATCACCAAACTGTAAGTTCCTTTCAGCTCCCACATTTCTCATCACAACCATCTTCTTTCTTGGTTTCTGATTCGCTGTACGAGGAGTACTTTCATAATATCTGTTCATTGCATCTTCATGCTCTTTTCTCTGCTGCTCTCTCTCTCTTCAGAAGTAGATTCCTTTGGTGGACCAGCAAACTCCTTTGGAATTTTTCCTTCAAGCTTTTGCTTCATATCTATCACTATAGCACTAAGGGCTCCCAGATTCGTTTCTAACTCATTAATCTTCTGATTTTTAACCACTAATTCTTCCATGAGACTAGCAATCTGTGCATCCTTGAATATCTTGTCTTCTTCAAGAGTAGAGATTCTCCGCATCAGGATAGTTGTCTCATTTTCTTCAAACACACCTTCACTATCGGAACTTTCAGCTATTGCAGCAGTCTCAGGGGTTTCAACTTGTTTTGACTTAGCTGCTGCTTCAACTTGAACGACAGCAGCTTGCAGCAACTCAGCAGCCCTAATAACATTAGCATCAGATGGACCACTGCTTGAACCGTCACTTGGTTTAGGAACTGGCACATACATAGCAGCTCTCTCATTAGCCATAAATTCAATTATTGTAGGGCTCAACTCAGTGGGTATGTAGTTGACTTTGGGCTGTGTGTCACCAATGGGGTTAGATGTCTCCGTGGTTGTTTGAACATCAGTCCTTACTTCACCGCTGATCCTGGGATCTCTTCTGCTTCGTTTCCTAGGAGGAAGATCAGCGGTAGTATTTTCTAGAGAATGATCAATAAAAGCAGCTTCCGTTGTAGACACAGGTTCAACATGAGGAGGGCTCACACGAACTGGTTCACTAATCTCTTCAGTTTCTGCTGTAAGGCCTTCATCCAGTGTCTCTGTCTCTGTTTCACTCTCATCAACACTCTCCTCTCCTTTTTCATCATCAATCATTCTGTCATCAGCAACATCTTCCTCACTTTCAATACCAGTCAAGTCTACGTTCTTAATCGGCTCTTGAACTCCAACAGGAGCTTCAATTATCTCTACATCATGCTCTTCTGCCACAATAGCATTTATCTGAGCCGGTGTTTCTTCTTGAATCTCACTAAAAACCCCAAACTTCTCTAAATTCCGCTTGTTTTGATACATGATCCCAACATTATCTCTTGACTTTTGGTTTATCCATGTAAATACCAAGTGATTCATCATCTTGGCATCATAAGTTTTCACAGTAACTGGCAACTTAGGATACTTCTTTTCTAAGATCATTTGTATAAATCTAGGGAACTTGTACCCGTACTTCTCATTCAACGTTTTTACATTCACCAACATATCATCGAAGACAATCCTTGAGTACTTGTATTTCCATCCCTCAACCACTGAAACTACTGCAGAAGTTTGCTTCAATGTCAGTTTATTAAGACCGCTCTTGTTTCCACTGATGCATACTAGATAAATATGAGCCAGAAGTCTCCAGTATGGATGTAGCAGCTTCTTGATTGTGGGAGGAGGAACCGCTCCCTCATAGCTCATTTTGACTAAAACCTCCATGACCTTTTCCTTTGAATACTCTGTTGGATCATCAGCTGCATCTCCGAATAACAACACCTCACGTATATCTTGTTCACTAACTGAAACTTCTGTACCCTGAACCTTTGAGTTGATGACCGTGTCTCCTTTCTTTGCCGTTGAGTTATCCCAAAAATCTTTGATCCAGTCTTCACGAATAACTGGATTCTCCCGAAGAGAATGAGCTAATCTGCAAGTGTTTAGACCCACGATCAATGACTTGTACGTCTCGAAACCCTTTGGAGGATCTGATAAATAGCAAGCAATGTTCATAGTCTTCTCCCATGCTGGAACATGCGGACCTTTGGCTTTCTTTCCTGTATCTGCAAAAAAAGAGACGAGTTAATGCGGACACATATACGTTAACATCAAAGATTTCGGAGTTTGACCGTAAACTTGGTCAAACTAAGTCAACTGATGCATTATAATTTTAGAATCCTTAAAAATAAACCACATAACTGTGTTCTGTTTAAAAGAATTCACAAATTATAACAAAAACAGTTTATAAACCCACTGTGTTAAAACCGGCCCAAAAGAATTGGATCAGGCCCAAAGATAACACCTTGTGCGATTGAAACTGCCTTGTGCGATTGGACATCTCTTGTGCGATGGCATTTTTGTAACTAACTTAAAAGATTTTAATTAAATAATAAAAATGAAACGCACAAGTCAGTCGCATAAGTCCGGTCCACAAATGTCAAACCAGGTTAATCGCACAAGACCTGGTCAAACCAAGTCAAACGCACAAGACCTGGTCAACATTAGTCAATCGCACAAGACGGTCAAAGAAGGTCAAAGATATTTCAATCGCACAAGATATTTTAAACACAGGGGAAAAATAGACTTTTCACTTAAAAGCTTTAGGGGTAAAACTGTCCATCCAGACTTTTGCGATTCACTCAGACGGCGCGTGTGGTACACTTGCCGTCTCCGGTTGTCTTCTCCGGCGAGATCTGCAGATTCCGGCGACTGTCTAGGGTTTCAAAACAAGCTTTTTTGGTCAAAACTTAGGGTTCTAATCCATTTTTAGTCAAAACTTAAACAGTCAAGACTTAAAAACCCTAAATACTTCGATTTCAGTATAAATCCCTTCTAAAAACCCAATGTTCATTCAATCAACATGTCACACCCCGACCACGTAAAACAATGAAACGTGGCGGAAACGTCGGGGAGTGTTGTAACAGAATTAATTGTTTCACAACCATGGAAATTAAAGTTACGTTTTATTTATCAATCAAGAGAGTTACATTGTCTTAAACAAGAAACAAAGAGTACATAACATAACATAATTTAACTAGTTCTTGCTTCGTTTTAAGTCACTAAGGCACAGGTCCGCCTAAGTGTGTCTCGATCATCCTATGCAACAGCTCCTGAAAACACATGTGAAAATAGGTACGTCAGCATAAAAATGCCTGTGAGATACATAGGTTTTGTGAAAATATGATTCATGACTTGGGTTAAAAGAAACTGTTTAATAAAAAGTAGCCATGAATCTTGTTGAGTGTTCCCTTTCATAAATCATTTGAAAAGTGATAAATAAACCAAATGATATATATGTATAAAAGAATAATGTATGGTTAAGTGAATAACCATGTAAAAATGGGTTTGTATAAGTTAAGTTATTTGTAAAACGATGTTTATGTGAAGATTGTATTATAGATGTAATATGTCTAAACTGAAATGGTTTAAATAACGCTACGATATGTAATACCATAAAAGCACTTATATATAGGAAGTACCAGCGGCGTATCCACCATGTTTTTATCGTATTACACGTCGCCTCGTTACTTAAATCACTTACCCAAACAACCTCCAAAATGAAATGTTTAACAATTGTAGAAATGTTTATGTATGGTCAAATACGGTTCACACGGTTCAACAGTTACAACGGTTCACATAATCAAATGGTTACAACGGTTCACATAGTCAAATAGTTACAACGGTTCACATAGTCAAATAGTTACAAACGGTTCAAAATGTAATATAATGTGTTCATATGCTGGATGAGCATATGCAACAAAATGTAATGTAAAACAATGTACTAAGTATGCTAAGTTAACATACAAAGCAGAAAAGTCATGTAAATCAATGTGCTAGCATGCTCAGTCAACATACATAGCAGAAATGTAAAGTAAAACAATGTACTAAGTATGCTAAGTTAACATACAAAGCAGAAAAGTCATGTAAATCAATGTGCTAGCATGCTCAGTCAACATACATAGCAGAAATGTAAAGTAAAACAATGTACTAAGTATGCTAAGTTAACATACATAGTAAAACAATGTAATGTAAATCATGTACTATAAGTGTACTAATGAACATAGCAAGTATATGATGTGAAAACAGGAAAGCATGAAAGTAACAAGTAGGCACATGTGTTTCACCCCAAAACAGTTTGGAAAATAGTAAAAGAGGGGTCTATGTACTCACTTGAGATTGCTCAATACTCCCAGGATAACCACCAAGCAAAGCTAGAAGATCACGGGATCAAACGGCGCCTAATATAGGTAACTATGTTAATAATCGGACCTAAATCGGAGGATCGGATAGCATTACGGTTCGTAAACCAAATGAGTGTAGGAACTCATGTAATATGGTTTAACAAAGCCTACATACTAAAACGAAACTTAACCTAAGTGCTTACGACCCATTACGACCCGTTTAGGTAGCTTATGCTACTTTAACGCGTCGTTCGCGTAAAACGCGTTCAGAACGCCTAACTAGCCCTATGATAAGTAAAATATGCCTTAACATGTCTAATATTGTTGCCAAATCAGTTAAATAACAAAAGTTTGGGTTACATATGCTTAAATATCAATTATGCATAAAAAGGGCATTTTGGTAATAAACCTAAGGCATATAAACTACCTATCTTACAACTAACTAAACGTCGTGACCATAAGGTATAACCTCGGAAGGTTATTCCCTATACAACTATGGTCACCTAATTGTGTTTGGTCGGATCCTAATGATCGACCAAACGGGTCGGGTTCGAAAGTATAAGCGATTGTTTAGATCGCTTACCTTTACGACCCTAGACAAGCACAAAACTAAAAGTGACGAGCTAAGCATGTTAAAACATGCTTACTTAAGTTAGAAAACAAGTTTGGTATCAAAACAAACGGTTTTGATACCTAAAAGTAGTTTGGTTACAAAATACGCAAGAATACGCATTTTGGCCGAAACTACGACTCGTCACTGAGCCTAGATAACGTGGTAATCAGTAGGTATAGTGACTAGGGGCTATAACCATCGTGATTACGCTCACGTTATGAAGTTCAAACGAACTTCGCATTGACCATAAACTGGTTAATGCAGAAAGTCAAACAAAGTTTGACTTTCATGACAAAACGGATAAAAGAACGAAAGAAGACTTACAAAGGGTCCCCGCAAGATTTGATTCCAAGTAATCTCAGGTAGGGAGTGAATAATCACAACCACTTAGAGAAAAACTCAGATCAAATGTGGGTTTGCAAGAAGTGGGGGTTGGGGTATTTATAGTTTTCGGAGAGCCGTTAAGATCGTTTATCGTAAACCGTGATTCAATCTCATCCATACATGTGTTTACAATACCATGTGCATCAAAATGGCCCCCTAGTATCAGGAAATGACATGTGTAAGTGAGATTAAAGGTGGGTAACAGCTTGTGACAACCCTCGCCAAACCAGGTATCCGTACGACTTAATTAATAATTAATTATTGCTTAATTACTGTGCTTGCTTGAACTTGTGAATAAACTGCTACTTGAATACTGATACATGTACTTACTTGCATCATACTTTACTTGCTCTCACTACATTATTTACATGCTGAACCTTAGTGACAAACATGATGCACAAAAAGCACAGTAGCACTATAACAGATAACCTATTGAACATGCTGATAAAGCCAGCATCAGGCAAACACTGCCTCTAAGGCCTGTAAGAGCCTGAAATATTTTGCTACACTAGTGGTGAGTGTAGGGATATAAGGGTTGTAGAACTGCGTCTCTAGGAATAAGTCACAATGACTGGATGTGCCTAAAACGTACTCTAAGTACAAAACTCAGCACTTTACATAATAATTCAGCTTTTAGCTAACTAATAAAGTGCCAAAACATGAGAAAAATATTACTAGACACTTTCCAAAGTGTCAGAAATGAGTTGTGTCACTAAAAGGGGTAATAACGACACTTTAACGCTTTGTTAAGCACTTTAACGGATTACTATCCAACCGAACAACCGGACTATACCCGGAACATGAAAATATTGTCATTTTCATTATTTATCTTTTTCTGAGCCAGTTAGGGTCCCTGAGTACCCTAACACCCGCTATAAAACACTACACGCAACTAACCAGGTTAAGTACCTAACTAACTAACTTAACCTAACTATTATCCTAACTATCTAGTTAGAATCGGACTAGGACCCCCCCCCCCCTCTCTAACCGTCCCCAACTAAGGGGGACACACTTGGTACAATTTTGATTAATTTAATCCTAGTGTTTAATATCTAGGAAGCATAGTATCCATTGGTTAAACACATTATGATTTGCCTATAAGTTCTTGTTATGGCACATATGATCATTCACATAACACACATTATCACAACACCACTCCACAACTCTCTCTTTCTCCCTAAAAGCTTTCGGCCGAACACCCCCTTGAGCATACATCCACTTTCGATTTTTGTTCATCTTATTCCAACATCATACAAGCTTCAAGGATCACGTATTAGGAGGCTTGGTGCACTCGGAGTTTGAAGGACCTCTCTACTTTGCTTTTATCCACGCGTTTTTCGTCTAGATTCTTCCCTAGCCTCGAGCTAGTGGTATGTTACTTAAATCACCTTCTTGAACTATTCTAAAGTGGTTAATACGATTTGTAACGGTTAAAACTCGAAATCTTACAAGATGATACTTTAAAGTCTACTAAAAATGCTATAAGTGTTGGATAATAGCTCATATGTTGTGTAAATGTTGTAGTAATTGAAATTTGTGATTATTTAGACCCGATCTATGTTGTGGTAGCTCGGATCATCACTTAACCCGGTTTGGTCATGATCACGAATCATGACATAAGGTTGTTTTGAATAGAACAAGGGTTAAAGGGTGAAACTCTACCACACACGAATCATGAACTTGTGTAAAAATGTTTTACTTGTGGAATAGTGTTTAAAACTAGCAGATCTACGTATCTGCAAGTGGTATTTTCAAAGGACCAAGCGTTAAAGGAATCATGCTTTCTAAAAATGGATCTTACACTAACAAGAATGGTTTTTAGAACACACGAGTGTGTAAACACTTGTGTAACACAAAGTTTCGACAAAATAACTATTTTTGGAAAAGATGACGAGAAGTTGTAAAGATGGAATTTCTTTAAAAACGAGGTTTTTACAAAATCGGATTGTTTTATATAAGGACCCACTAAAAGTAATGTGATTTACTTCATAGTTTGAATAAATCACAAGTTCATGAAATTTATGCGACTTATAGACATATTTTGACTAGTTTGTGATTTGAACATTGTTTTGGTTGATTGAGAAAATTGTTGGGTGATTTGTAAAAGAAAATGATACGCTTGAAAGCGTGGCCACCTCCAGTTACAGAGGAAACTCTGGCGAAATTTTTCTAAAACCTAACACTTAGAAATATTTTCACTATAAGTGTTAGGAATACATTTTGACTTGTTTTCAAAATATAAGTTTCGCCACGACTATATTTACGAAACATCGGAGGTGGGATTTTCACAAAATAAAAACGTGATACATATATATATATATTTAGTATATATTTTTCACAACATCACTTGTATAAGTGTTTATGATTATTTTGTGAACTACGTAAATATTATTTTTAGAGTAAAAATAATATTACTAAGTATTATTTTGGAAAATCACATGTATTAAAGTATAATATTTTTGGGAAGAATATTTATATTTTGGGAGTTAGAAATAAAATATATTAAGTGAGACTTAATAGTGAAATCCGAATGTACGAACACACATGTATTAAATCCCCCATCCTTGGGAAGGAGAATAACTACCAAGTATATACAGAATGTAAACACGAAATAGTTGCCTAACTATTTCCCAAAAACTTAAACCATAAAGCTAAGGCACGGCCGTCCGTCTAATAGAATTAGTATGTGTAGGTCGTCACACAGCTGTTGATTTGGAGGCATACTTGGTAGAGACGCACCACTGTGAGTTCATGTCCCCCTTTTCTCTAACTGTTTTCAGTTTTCTTAACTGCGGGGGTGAAATACATGTTACTTTGATTACAAGTACTTTATACATGGTATGGTTAGCGTAAGGAGGTTTATTACTTAGATCATGTGAGTGGGTAGGCAGAAACTGGAGGCCATTAATCCTCATTGTAGGACCGAGGGACGTAAGCGGTAGATCTATCTGGGTGTAGCGAGCCCAACTCTAGGCCCAACAGAACGGACCTCTAAGAGGCCCAACAGAACGGACCTTGGAGTGACTTTGTACCCAATGCTAAATCTGCTAGGTTTGAGTCTTCCTACTTGCACTTCACATATATCGGTGGCCTTGCAAACCATTGGTGATCTATTTTTCCTTTGTTGCTACATACCAGGATTTTGATACATACAAAGGTTTACTTACTCACTTACACATGAACTCGCTCAACATTATTGTTGATTTTTCAACTTACATGTATTTCAGGAAATTAAAGATCTGGCGCGGTATGATATGTTTTCCCGCTGCATAAGGGTTCCAAGGTCATCCCAGTTTAGGAAATGTGACTCTTTCCTGGACAAGTCACAAATCTTAAACTGCGTTTATTTCATGTCGGTGTTTATGTTTTTCAAGACAATGTTTTATGTTACGAGGTTGTAAGTCTCTAAGACAATGTTATGTTACTCTGGTTTTAAAACTAAATCAAATGGATGATCTTGCATGATTTTATTTCATATAGCTTTGTTATGGTTAAGCTATGGTATTAAGAAGTCACACCAAAATAACCACGCTTCCGCAAAGCCAGGGTGTGACACAGCTGGATCAAGCTGGAAATCACATTCTGATGTTCTGGCACCTGCTTACGGACCGTAAGCAAGTCTCCATACGGTCCGTAAGGGACCTGCAGACCAGCAACTTTCAGAAATGACAGTTTTAGCCCCTGAAGCCCCAAACTTGATTTTCGATGCATTTTTGACACGTTTAAGCCCCGTTAACCCCAATTTCAAAGCTCTAAAATGAAGTTAAAGTATAGGGAACTTAAAATGTGCTCAAAAATATGTCGGATGTCGGTTCGTTTGGCCGTACGGTTGCGTTGTTCGGTTAATTACGACGGAAGTCGTAACGGACGCAAAAACGATCCAAATTACGTGACGAATGGAATTTTATCATGCCAAACACTAAAATAAAATAATTTAATGCTTACATAAATTTTTGGATGTTTGGATGTATTCAGAACGTAAGATATGCGTGAAAATGCAAACTTATGCACTTTTTGACGCAATTAGTCCCTGAATGACCAAAAGTTTATTTTTGCGCACCAAACACCTCAAAGCCTATTTCTAAGCTATGTAAAGGATATTTAGGGCATATTTAACTTATGATCAAGTTCCGGAAAGTTCGTTACAGTACAAATCGGCATACTTTCACAGTTTGTCGAATTTAGTCCCTGTAAGCGAATAAACTAGATTTCGGCACACCAAACCTTCCAAAACTTATTTCTAAGTTATGTAAAGGTTATTTAAGGTATGTTAAGCCTATTTCACTATTCCGGAGTCTTCATTGCATTAAACTGGTTATATTTACGCATTGGTGCGCGTATAACCTTCCAGAAAGCGATTTAAAGCTTGAAATCGAACAAGAATTGATATGTGCAAAAGATACACATATTTATACAAATCCCAAGTATGAAATACAATAGTTCATTGGTTTGGTATTTGTTTGATGGTCGTGGAGGCACAGGTGTCACACAACACCCAAATAAACCTAATGATTTACATTAAGGCACAAGACAGAGATCCGATTCAAGAAAATAGTGAGAAAACACTGACCCTTTGATTTCCCTTTCTGATCAGGAAGAAGATGGACTTGTGCGATCGGAGTTTTTGAAACTTTGAGAGAAATTATTTTTCAACACCAATGATTGTAAAATCCCACAATCCGTCGCACAAGATCTTTTAAACCCTAAGCAATTTGTTTTTCAACCAAGGGGGCCCACCAAGTATGCGGTGGGCCTAGCCGTCATTCCACACCCCTTTTATTTACCAATTCTAAATTTTAAAAAGTGTTTTGGATTTTGTGTGGCCCACCAAGTTTACGGTGGGCCCAGCTCAAATCTCGAGGATAAAACCACTTTTAAAACTTTGTGCAAAGGACATTCTATGAAAATTCGGTCCTTTTCGATTCATAAACACACAGCCACATAATTTTATATTAATAAAATACAAACTAAAACTTTACACAAAATAAATATTCACACAAGAGGAACAATATGAAATATTTACAAGTAATAAACATCCTACACACTAGTTTTGCATGCACTTTTCTTACGGGATCAAATCACAGAGTTTCGGGCTAGACTACATTTATCAACACTAATTTACTCTGGTAGATCCGAGCGATTGCCAGTATGTTTTTCCTCTTAAAATTATCTCCCTAGGCCTTTACCAAATAACGAACTGCAACTTATTTATCATGTTTTCATTTTAAATTATATAAACACTCAAATCAATCACGATCAAATCCCGGAATTTTAGTTTTGAACAGGCTATCATACGAGTAGTTTCCCTATCACATATTTCACAAGCCCATTCTAGAGTTCTGAAACCTTGACTGGACTGGATTGAGAAAAGAACAGAATGGATCAGCGGAGATGGATATAATATACAAATCAAATGAGATTTTCTCAGTTTGATATAGGTTTTTATTTTTGGGTTTCTTTTGGGCACTAGAGGGCCTCTTTCGGGTGTATTTGATCAACAGAGCGACAGCGTACAGCTAGGTCTTTGCTCACGCAAAACAGAAGCTGACGTTGCCTAGCACCTCCAGGTCTTTGCTCACGCAAAACAGAGGAGATACACGAGTTTTTTTAGAAAAGATTTCAAAACTAGAACGAAATTGTGTGTATCGGGACATCACACACGCATTCAAATAGCTATGCTCTAATTCCAAGTGAACGTTCTTTCCTGAGGTCATAGAATAGATTAGTGTTCTACTCATTACCAGTTAAAGAGTCCAACTATCAGGATAAAGCCTACCAACACATCGCTCTAGAGTCCGACCATTTCAATATTGGTCTTACATGAGTCAGCCTTAATCCACATAGTGAAAATTCATTTCATTTCCCGGGTTGTGGCAAAGTCATAGCAAAAACAAGAAACTATTTTTTTGTATTTTTCTAGCTTTTCAAATGTTTTTGTAGTTTTTTGATTTTTCAAATGTTTTAGTATTTTCCTGGTTTTTCAAATGTTTTTGTATTTTTCTGAGAGACTACATCCCCCTAAATTTTTGCTTAAAATAAAAGAAAGCAATTTTAAGAAACAAATTTACAGAAACGAAGAAAAATATTTTTGTGTGATCGCGGTCAATCCTCGAATTCGACCATTTTGAGAAGTTCAAGAAGAGCAAGAAAACGTGCTTTATCAACCGGTTTTCTAAAAATGTCTGCGAGATTGTCGTCAGTGTGAATTGGATCCATTTTTATTAAACCTTGGTTGAAAGAATCACAAATAAAGTGAATTTTTATGGCAATGTGCTTGGTTTTTGAAAAATATACCGGATTTTTCACTATTTGGATAGCTGCATCATTGTCACAATAAATGGGAGTTTGGGAAAAATTCAAACCGTAGTCCACCAGCTGGTGTTGAATCCAGATAACCTGTGAGCAGCAGGCTGAAACGGCTACGTATTCCGCTTTTGCAGTCGACAGAGAGACAGTTTGCTGCTTCTTGCATTGCCAGGAGATGAGGCGATCCCCCTGAAACTGGCATCCAGCTGACGTAGACTTCATGTCCTGACCAATACCTCCAAAATTGCTGTCAGAAAAAGCACACAAATCAAATGGAGATTCTTTTCGATACAAAAGTTCAAGCCGAGGCCTGCCCTTAAGATATCAAAAGATTATCTGAACAACATTTAAATGAGAAAGTTTAGGAGCAGCTTGATAACGAGCACACTGACACACATCAAACATGATATCAGGTCTACTGGCTGTCAAGTACATCAACGAGCCAATCATCGACCGGTACAGTGTAGCATCAACAGCTTCCCCTTCTAGATCTTCAGTCATAACTGGTCTTTCTGCGATAGGAGTATTTGCAGGTTTAGCATCTTGAAGTTTAAATTTTGCAAGAATATCATCGACATATTTTCCCTGATGAATGAGAATTCCTTTGGAATCTTGACGAATCTGCAGACCCAGAAAGAAACTCATCTCTCCCAACGCACTCATTTCAAATTGCTTCTTCATAACCTCCTCGAATTCCTTGCACAGTGCTTCACTAGTGGATCCAAAGATGATGTCATTCACATAGATCTGCACTAAGATTTGATCCTCTCCCACTTTTCGAATGAACAATGTCTGATCAATCACTCCCCGAGTGTATCCACGAGCGAGTAGATGCTCCGTCAGAGTAGCATACCATGCACGAGGAGCCTAATGTAGCCCATATAAAGCCTTATCAAGCTTATAGACGTGTAGAGGACACTGTTTGTTCACAAAGCCCGGTGGATGTGACACATAGATCTCTTCCTTTACTTTTCCGTAGAGAAACGCCGTCTTAACATCCATCTAATAGACCTTGAATCCCATGTAGGATGCATACGCCAGAAAAATTCTGATTGCCTCCAGTCGAGCCACAGGAGCATATACTTCGTCGTAGTCAAGGCCCTCAATCTGTCTAAACCCTTGGACGGCCAGTCTTGCTTTGTTTCGAACAATCACCCCGCTATCATCTCTCTTGTTGCGATAGACCCATCGAGTTCCGAGTGATTTCTTTCCAGCAGGTAGGGTAACCAACTTCCATACCTTCAGTTTCTCAAACCAATTCAACTCATCCTGCATAGCGTCTACCCAGCTAGGTTCCAAAAGAGCCGTATCAATTATCTTTGGCTTGATTTGTGAGATGAAACAGGAAAACAAGCAATTGTTTATGATTCCTGACTGACTTCTAATCAACACACTAGCCTCTACTGGTCCAATCACATTCTTAATGGGATGATCACGTTGGACACTTTTAGGTATAGCAACTTCTGGTGCAGTTCCAGTTGGCAACACATTCGTTAAATGATCAACTACTACCGACTCAGTTTGGTCAATGACTTGCTCTTCTTCTGGACCATTTGCGACAAACTCCTCAGGAATGGGACCATCAAACATATCATTTTGATCGTTGGGTGTGTCTTCATCATCAGACGAGTCTAACCCCTCCCCTCCATCATTAAGAATGTTGGTGTAAATAGGAGCCACTTGAATCTCTGGTGTAGATGTTGAAGATGAGGCTGCAGATGTGTGATCCCCAACAAATTCAAGATCCCCCTCTTCTTCAGCATTATGTGGAACAATTGAGGGTCGAGAAATTATATTAGTTGTACCAGAAGTACCTGCATGAGTAACAGGAGGATCATCAAGAATATCAAAAGATTTAAATAGATAGGCATAATTATAAAGAGTAAATGGCCCGTTTCCAGCGTCCGTCTGATTTTCTTCGAGCCACTGCACATCATAAGACTCAATGATTTGTCTCGTCTTCTTGTTGTACACTCTTTATGCCGTCTTATTTTCATGAGCATCTTTTCCAGCATATCCAATGAAATAGCATTCATCTCCCCTAGCGTCAAACTTTGGTATGGATTCCAAATGCAAAAGAGTACATGGACAACCGAAAGCTCTAAAGTGCCCCACAAATGGTTTTTCGCCAAACATTACTTCATGAGGCGTCTTCATGCGTGCCTTGTTGATAACAACTTTGTTTTGAACGTAGCACGCAGTATTAATGGCATCTTCCCAGAAGAAGACTGGAAGCTTTGAATCACAAAGCATCGTGCGAGCTGCTTCAATCAGGGTTCTACTCCTTCTTTCAGCAACTCCATTTTGCTGTGGAGTTCTAGCAGCACTGTATTGTCGAGCAATTCCCCTCTCGGCACAAAAGAAATTCAATTCAGCATTCTTGAAATTGGTTCCATTGTCGCTTCGAATGCCCTTCACTTTCTTGCTAGTCTGATTCTCCATAAAGATTATGAATCTCTTGGTTAATTCTGCAGTCTCACTTTTATTAACTAAGAAGAAAACCCAGGTAAAACGTGAGTAATCATCCGTAATTACAAGACAGTAAGACTTTCCAGACAGACTGAGCACATTCACTGGACCAAAAAGATCCATGTGAAGAAGCTGCATCACACTGTTAATGGTGTTTACAGTTTTGGGAAAATGAGGTCTTCGATGTTGTTTACCCTTTGCACAAGAAACACATTTTTTCAAAAGTTATAAAGTCTTTTACAGGTAGACCCCTTACCAACCCTAGTTTTGCAAGACGGTTAGATGTTTCACATTGGAATGTCCTAAACGACGATGCCACAGCATAGCATTGTGCTCAGAGATTTTGGTAAACAAATAGGCAACACCTTCAGTGGGTGGTTTATTCATGTCAATGACATAAGTGTTGCCTTTTCGTTCAGACTTTAACAATATCCATTCATCAGTGAAGTGAGTTGAGTAACCATTGTCGCAAATTTGAGCAACACTTAGCAGACTGTGCTTCAACTCAGGAACGTAGTTGACGTCTTTGAAACATAGATCACCATTCTTGACTGTGCCTCGTTGTGTGATCTTTCCTTTCTCTCCACCCGCAAAGGCAACATATCCTCCATTAAATTCCTCAAGATCAGAAAGTTGGGATAGATCGCCAGTCATATGCCTGGAACAGCCACTGTCAATGACCCAGAGTCGAATAACAGCCCTCCATAGCCGTTCCTGCACATTACGCGGGATTAATTAGATTTTGGTACCCAAGCCATAGTTGTAGTGGGTACACCCTGTTCATTAAAATACGTGACTTGCATCCAAATCAACTTTTCTTTAGAGTAGATAGGTTTATTATTAATGCACGATGATTTAGGAGAGTTGTTTGGAACATGATTCTTAGGTTTCCAAACTTGCCTAGGACTCTCCAATCTCTTGGATGCCTTAGGCGAATCAGAAATGGAGTTTGGAATGTAATTGTTTCTTTTCATTTTCATTTGTTTAGCCTTGTTCCAATCTCTATCAGAAGGCTTCACTTTGGAATTCAGTTTCCTAACAGGTTTAGAGTTTGAAGTCTTCTCCTGTTTTGAAAGCTTGACATTCCCTTTTGGAGCCTTCTGATGCTCTCCCCTTTTGAGTTTATCAGGACGATGCTGACAATTTCTTGCAATGTGTCCAGCAATTCCACACGTGTAACATATTTGTCGTTTCACATGTGGTTTTGCTTGACATCCATCAGTCTTTGTAGAACCTGAGGGCTTGTGTGGTTCCTGAGATGCAAACGAGACTTGTTTAGCCATATCTTTAGAAACAGAATGACATTTAATTGGTTTGTTTGATCTTGATTTTGGAGGAACATATTTAGCTACATTTCCTCTTTTAGTTTGTTTTACCAATAGATTTTAGACTTGTCAACTTTATTAGGCAAAACAACTGAATTCAAATCCACACAAATAGAACCAAAATAAATGTCAGAACATTCATTGCTCTTTAAAACAGAGCCCACACAATCCAAAGCATCAGAAGAAATTGAAATATTGTTTGACTTTTCAGAAATTAAAGAATTGTTTTTCTGAATTTTATTTTTCAAAACATGAAAAGCAACGTCGTCCTCATCATCTCCATCTACCCAATCTTCAATAATTACTTGGTCTGCATTTGAAGCAACAGGGTTAGTATCATTATTTTTCTCACAAACAGTGTCACTTGATGCTGTAGAATTGCTCTCAGCCTCTCGTGACACCATTGATTCAGAAGGATCAGAATTATTTTCCTTTGAACATTCAGCTGGGTCTCCTGTGGTTTTATTACCATCTAACACAACAGAGGCTCCTGATGTTGTTTCTGATTCTTCTTTAATCGAATCTGAATCAACTGTTTCAGATGATTCATTTGTTGAATCCACTGAAACAACTGACTCTGAATTATCACAGTCAGTCTTTTCATAGGAGTCACAAGTTGAATCAGATGAAGCTGATGATTCAGTCTGAGGTGCCCCTGCTTCCTTAGGTAATGCGTTGTTGACAACAGATGATTCATCCATTTCTGATTTCTCAGGAGTGGCTGACTCAGAAGCATCGCAAGTTGTATCACATGGGGAAGCAGATTTATTTTCTAGACTCTCTTTCATAAATTCAGTCAAACCTTTTATCATGGCAAACTCAATGTTGTCTATATTAATTCTAGACTCTCTTACCTCAGGCTCTTGTGTTGCTGATTTATTTTCAAAAGATTGTTGTGACTCATACGATTCTTCCTTTTCCAACACTTGAGAATGTTTATCAACACTTACATTTTTCTCAAAATTTAGGGTTTCAGTGTGATTTAAAACATCTTCTGATTTAACAAATGTTTGTTTATAAGCCTGCTTTTCTAAAGTAACTTCAGTATTTTCAGGCCTAGTGATTTTTATCTTTCGAGGCTTGACAGGCTCAGGCTTCCTATCCTCTGGTTTTCCATATTCCATTTTGGGTAAATTGTCTATCTCCTCTTCAGTCATTGGAATTGAGGAATAGTTGTGGTTGTATGGTGGAGGTATGCATACAAAACCCAACCCTTTATTCATCACTTCCATTTTGCTATACTTTAACTGTTGATTTATCATTTTCTCGACCTTTTCGCTTGAAACATCAAACTTTTTAAAATCAAATTCTGTATTTTCGAAATTTGATTTTAAGTCGTTTAATTCAACAGTTAATTTTTCAGATAGCTCCTTGAAGTGGAGATATCGACAGTTCGCTTCACTTAGATCACTATGCAACTTTCAAATATCACGTTTTTGTTCCTCCACCATATCCTTATACCCATCTAGTTTCTTTTTAACTTCATAACTACTGGATCTGGTATATTGAAGTTGCATAGTAAGCGATTCGGCCTGTTCCTTAAACCCTTTTACCTTCTCTTTACATTTTAGAGTACAACAAACATCATCTACACATACCTCAGCCTTAGAAGGAGTGTAGTCGTTCATTTGAGCCATGAGGGCATGATAAATCGTTCCCTCAACGTCTTCAGTGGCCGAGTTAGCATCTTCTTTCACTTCTGCCATGAGAGCTTGATTTGACTGGTATAAAGTGGCTGTAGTAATCTGCAGATCATTCATCTGTTGAGTCCAATCAAATCCCCCTCCTTCCTGAACCACCAATGCATTTCCAGGATTTGCAGTAGATTCTATAGCTTGAGTTCTGACAGCAGTGTTTGAGGATGAACCTTGAGTGGGACGAGAGACAGTGATGTTCGAGGTTGACACAACATTTGGAGCTGGTCGAGCTGCTGAACTAATAGTGACAATAACATTTGGATCGACTCTATCCCTTCTTGGCTGTTTGCACTCTCTAGCATAGTGCCCAGGCTCATGACAGTTATAACATCTGAGCTTAGCCCTGTTCCAACCAAGCTCACTATCAATCTTTTCCCATTTATTTCTACCAGTTTTCTTCACAAAATTCTCAGCACGAAACACTGCTATGGCCATTTGCCAAGTGATATCCATTTCTTCAACATCATCAGGATGAACTTCCAGCAGTTCAACAGAGTCGATGTTGTTTGCTACCCTTCCAGCAATGAACGCGTGATAACAATTCATGACCCCTGAATAGTTTGTTGTAGTAAAAGTAGTAGTGATATTCGAAAGAAGTTGTGTGGGTGTAGGAGAAGATTGATTAGTAGGCTGTGAAGCAAATGGAGTTTGGGTAACTTGTTGAGTAGCAGCAGGAAAGTAGCCAGATTGGTTAATAAAAGTTCCAAGATTAGAAGGGAAATGCACAGTAGAGGGTGCTTGAAGCAAGCTCATTCCTTGCTGAGACATCAAAGCACTGTTGGTCAACACACCTGCATTGTTGTAGCTTGCAGTGTGGTTGTAGAGCCTTTGTTTGTCGTCCATTTCATCAGACTTTAGCAATGAAATTAGCCCAGAAAGAGTCATTCTAGCTAAGTCCCTGGTTCTTTTGATGAGAGTTACATTTGTATCCCAGTTTCTTGGAAGAGCATTGAGCAGTTTCTTGTTGGTAAGAGACTTTTCCAAGCTGATATCATGAGTTTTCATATCACTGACCAAGGCAACAAATCTTTGGATTTGATTTTCCAAAGTTTCCCCTGGGAAGTGATTGAACAGGTTGAACTTCTGAGTGAGCATTTCCCTTCTGCTTTCCTTCATCTCTTCGTTTCCCTCATACATAGCAAGAAGAGCTTCCCACATTTCCTTAGCAGTTTTGCAATCACGAACTCCAATGTCAATTTCTGGTGCAAGAGCAGAGTGCAGCATAGCAAGAGCCTTGACATCAATGTCAAGCTTTTCACGATCCTCTTTAGTAAATTGAGACTCGGGTTTAGGAGAAGTTGTTCCCTCAGCTTCATTCACAACATAGGTGATCACAGTTGGTCCGTTGCAGATGGACCTCCAGGCCTTTGGATCCTTGATTCTCATATATTGGATGAACCTGAACTTCCATTCTGAAAAGGATCCCCCAGAAATGAGCCTGGGAATCCTGTTGTTAGTTCCAATTATGTTATCTAGATCCTGGCTAATAGCAGCTGTTTCAGTCAATCCCAATTGATTTATTTGAGCCAATTCTGAAAGACAATTGAACTTATAAGTAACAGGTAATAGTAAGTATGAAAACCAGATGAATATTACTAATGATTACAATATAGATCAAATAACAATTCAGATGGTTTAACAAACAAGGAAAAGATCCAATACAAAACAAATTCGTCTAACAATCCACAAGCCAAATTAGTCCAGTCCACGTGAATAGGTCCAATAACAGTCGCACAAGATGACCCATTTGATCGCACAAGACGAATCGCACAAGGTGATATGACCCCTCCGATCCCAATAGGTGAGTCGCACAAGACGTCTTCAGCTGAACCTTTTGCCAAACGCACAAGATAATATGACTCCTTTCAAATGAACCTTTGAATCGCACAAGAGTTCAATCGCACAATACCAACATCAACAGTTCAAAAGAACAGTTGATCGCACAGGGTCTTCACAATCGCACAAGAGGTAATGAATCGCACAAGTCACAAAACTTGGGCCTGAATCCTTGAAAGCCCAATTATTTATGATCGCACAACCCACCCTGAATCGCACAAGAGATAGTACTGGGCATCAGTCCTTTAAAAACCCAATAACCACGATCGCACAAGACCTTCAGTCGCACAAGCTAAAATTGGAAATGCAATATTGCAATCTTTCAACCAAAATCCCGAAAGATATGGTGATTTTAATTTTCAAATCCCTTTTGAAATTACCTGTAACAAACTTTCCAAAAATCTGCAAACACAACCAAATTGCACATAAACATATCAAACCCACAATTATTCAAAAATTCTAACGAACATTTGATGAAATTCGAAGCACAAGAACCCGGAAATTCAAAAATTTTTCAAAGAACTTTCAATCAAAAATTGATAAGTTTAACTAAAACCCTTTCAATTTTAACAAACCAAAATTTTAGGATCAAAAATCAATAATTAAATCTCAATTTTGATATCTAAAACAATTGGTTTTCACGATAATTTTAACCAAATCAAGTCAAAATTCCAAATTAACAGACCCGTTTTGATTCACAATATGTCAACTTGATTTTAGTCAAAACAGAAAAAACACTTTAAGATCAGTGTTCGTGCCTCAACTTGGGTTGATATTCAGATGCAAATAAACAGATTCTTAAAACAAAAGATGGACAACTCAAATCCTTTCTAACCCAAGAAACAGTCGACAGAAGAAAACTATAAAATAAAACTGAAATAAGCCAAGAAATCAGACCTTTCTTTGTCCAACTTGAACACGATCAGCAGCAAAAACAATCTTCAAGATATCCAATCCAACCGAGCCTTCGTGAGACTACTTAGGCTCTGATACAAATTGTAAGTCCAGAATCACTACAATCGGATATCAAACACCAAACAAGTAGTGGAATTACAAGTGAGATGTGAAAGATTGAAAGGCAAATTGTATTGATTCAAGAACAAGAGCACACGATTCTAAGATCGTCTGGTACTCAAGTCGCACAAGAACACAAAAGTTTGCTAATGAATCAACAACCTAAATCGACTATGGACTCCCCTATTTATACTAACATAGGAGATCCATTTACATTGGGCTAAGCCCATACCCCATAGCATACAAAACAACCAAACAAGTCCAATATCTATATCAAGCCCAACCCCTACAAAATAACCCAAGACAGACACAAACCTACACTAGTTTATGCCCTTACAACATTGCATCATGCCACGTGTCTGGTGACTTGGCGAAGCTAGGCCAATGCCTAGCCAAGCCTATGACCGCCCTTATTGCCCTCGCGGGCCGCGACTCAGTTAAGGGTGGCTTTCGCGGGCCGTGAGCCGCCCTCGGCCAGCCCTATAAATAGAGGCTTCAGCCTCATTTGTTTAGTCATTCAAAATCAAAATCTCTCTCAAACTTTCTGTAGGCAATTATTATACTCGGGAATTATACCCACTAAAAGCGAAGCTCTGCCTCGTTGTAAGTATTATAACCGTGTTGTTACCCTACACGATCGATTTAGGTCTCCGTAACGCATGCCAGGGCTCTGCCCGACTCAGTCATTGGAGTTCTGTCTCGTGTTACACCCGATTGATCTAGGATTTCGTAAGGCATGTCAAGGCTCTGCCTGACTCTGTCATTGGTATTCTGTCTCGAGTTGTACGGTTAATGTGATTTGGGTTATTTTACTAACACATGTGCATTGTTTAATTTTAATAGATAATAACCAGGAGAATCACCAGGAAGCTATAATAGTATCATCTAAGTCAACAATGTGAGTACTGATGCGTGTGAAGTGTTATATATATTAGGTGTATATTTTAAGCCCCTTTAACACTTATTTTTAGCCAAGTTTTAAATTTTATTAAACACGATATTTCACTAACACTAAACACACATATGGGCAAGTGCACCCATCGTGAGCGTAGTATAGTGTTGGTAAGATACCGAGGTCGTCCAAGGACACAAGAGCTTTTAGTACCGGTTTATCCTCAACGTCTAATCAAAATAAAAGGCTAGAAAAATGTTTTAAACTAAGAAAAATAAAAACTAACTAAAATGCTGAAAATAAAATAAAAAGAAAAAACAGACAGACAAGATGAATCACTTGGTTCCGACTCGTATCTAGTGTAACCTTTGATTATTTCCGCACTTTTGCACATATTTAAGAGATTATCTTAGTTATTGTAGTAGGCCCCTCTTTTGAAGGTGACGTTACCCTCACCCCAGTAGTTTGAGTCAGCAAGGATACAATCCTAAAAGGGTGGATTATTGGAAGATAATTAATTAAGTTATTAATGCAAATTATGGTAGGCCCCTCTTTTAGAGGTGACGTTACCCTCGACTAAGTAGTCTGAGTCAGCAGGGATACAGTCCTAAATAGCCGGGTTATAGTATTAGTAGTAGTTAACTTATGAGGGGATCAAAGAGTTTGGACCCCCGCCATCCAATACCGTGAAGTATTGAAGGAGGTCCTACTAAATTTGACCCAGGTCCATTGCAGGACCTCTAAACGCTGAACAATGGCAAGACCTTTACCAAACCATTCCCTTAACCCCCGACCAGGTAGCCAACATACCTCCATATAGACCGTGGAGATATGAATGGTGAAAATCTTTTATTTTATATAGACAGTAAAATAATGCCAAGACACCACGGACAAACGATAAGGAAAGATCACCTTCAACATAAGCAACTAGTTATTAAAGTCATTAATACAAAACCAAGTAAAAAGTGCAAAAGATTAGAAATAAAAAGTATTACACTAGACACTTTGTCTTCACCAAGTGATGTAAGAGACTTAGGCAAACATGGCCTTGATTGTCAAGAACTCTTACGATCAATCTTGGATCCCGAGATGACTCACACACTCTACGATGGACAATGGATGATGGTGGTGGATGATGGTGTTATGGTGGTGGTGGGTGGTGCGTGAAGTGTGAGAGAGGTGGTGTGCCAAGGGATGGTTTGAGCTTGAGCCAAGCACTTCTATTTATAGGCTGAACAGAAGCTCGGGCACGGCCCCGTGTCCACATCCTTCTCTTTCTTCATTTAATGCAGATTTGTCTTTTTAGTTGACCACGCCCCCGTGTCCGCTGAGCACGACCCCGTGGTGCAGAAGAATCTTTGTACTATGCAGATTTGCTGGATTGTGCGAATCTTATAGTTGACCACGGCCCCGTGTCCGTTGAGCACGGCCCCGTGGTGGGCAATAGAAGCTTCTACCACTTTGTCTTTTCTGCTGACACTTGGGCACGCCCCCGTGCTGGCTGAGCACGGGGCGTGTTCAGGCTTCTGATCTCTTGTTTTGCTTGGGAAGATGCTGTCGTGGGGTCGGGCATGTCACGTCTTGTTCCTTTTCTTGTATTTATGTTAGATTTTGATGTCTTTTTGCTTCTTTTGTTAATTTGAGCTCATTTAATCCTGAAAATACAAAAGGAAGACAAAAGCACACTTTTTCCAACATTAGTACTAAAAAAGGGTTAGTTTTATGCCTCATTTGATGAAATTTATATGTTGCATTTTTAACACATCAAATACCCCCACACTTGAATCTTTGCTTCTCCTCAAGCAAAACTCTTTAATATGTGGCTATTACACTCCCAAATGGAATGGGTAGAGAAGAAGGTTTTTGGGCTTGTCGTAGAGTGTCGGGATTTCCAAGATTCTTTATTTAATTTAATTTTTATTTATTTACAATCCTATTCGTCATGATTTATTTAAAACTTTTCATAAGATAAATTACTTATTAGGGCATAACATGCCTTTTTAAAATTCTATTTATATACAAGTTCACATACCTCACGGGGATCACTCAACACTCGGCCGAAAATGTATTTTTGTGGATCACTCGAGAGCGGCATGGAACTTACTCCTACCATAGGCTTGCCAAGCAATCAATCCTCCTCCTTTTTAACTTATATACCTTTGTAAATATCAAGAGGTCTTTGTGGGTGAAGGGTTAGGCTTGAGTTAAAGGTAGGTGGTTGGGTTGGTGGTTAGTGGTTAGTAGAAAAAGGCGAAAAGCGTAACAAGTGTCGGTTTTCGTAAGACTTTTTATTTTTGTGACTTTTATTTTGATGAAGCTATTATTTTTTTTTTTTTCAAACAAAGTTGTTTTTGATGAACTTGTTTATTTATTTTCTTTTGCATCATCATCAACACAAATATATATATATATATATATATATATATATATATATACATATATATATATATATATATATATAGGGAGGGGCTCATGCGAGAACCACCCTTATTGTGAGAACCTTGAGAACCAATGTGAACACAACCTAAAATAGCTAAAAAAAACCTAAAAAAACCTAACCCCCACCCCCCAAAAACCTAACCCCCCACCCCCCCCAAGCTAAAAAAACCTAAAAAAAACCTAACCCCACCCCCCCCCCCCCCAAAAAAACCTAAACCCCCCTCCCCCACCCCCCAAAAACCTAAACCCCCCCCCCCCACCCAAGCTAAAATGCTAAAAACTAAACCCCCAAAAAACCTTAAAAAATCTAAAAAAATCAAAAAAAAATCCAAAATTTTTTTTTTGATTTTTTAAATATTTTTTAGGTTAAAATCGCTACTTTTCGAAGCAAAAATTTTTTTTTTTTTTTTTAAAAAAAAAATTAAAAAATTTTTTTTTTAATTTTTTTTTGGGTTCGAAAAGTAGCGATTTTAACCTAAAAAATATAAAAAAAATCAAAAAAAATTTTTTTGTGTGATTTTTAGCTATTTTTAGGCATTTTTTGTGTGTTAACATTGGTTCTCGCGGTTCTCACAATAAGAGGTGGTTCTCGCATGATCTTCTCCCTATATATATATATATATATATATATATATATATCTTTTTCTTTTTGAAAAGTCATACGAAAAACCGAACTTGTTACTAAAAAGGGTGTTTGGTTTGGGTTATGAAATGAAAAGGTTTAGGCTCAAAGGGGCTAACTAGGGGGATTTTGGGTAGGTGGTAAAAAAAAAGAAAAATAATGGTGTAGAAATAAAAAGGGTTAGTCCTAATGCATCCATCATTTACTTACTCGGGTTTAAGTTGGTAAGGACCGGGAATGTATCGTCATGGTAAGTTCTAGAGTCGTAAGAACCAAGCGGCTATTCACACAAGAAACGAAAATGAGCATTTAGTCAAATGATATGTAAGTGTTTGCTCAATAAAGGCTCAAAACTCACTTTTGTGGGAATGGGTTTTTATGTGATCAAGTATATATAATTAAATTATAACTAAGCTTGTCATGCCTTTTCATAATTTTCTTATGTTGGTTCTTTTTATCACGACGCTATCGGTTGTAAATTTGTAAAAATATAACCTTTTTAAGAACTTGAATTTCACGAGTTAAACCTAGACAAGTAAAAAAAATGAAAATTTTTGAAAAAATTTGGGGTGATTAGCGGTTCCAATAGAGTTTTGTGTAAGGCTTGTATTTAGGACTTGCAAGATTCAAGGTTTTAGCATCCCCCCCCCCCCACACTTAAATTACACATTGTTCTCAGTGTGTCCCAAAAATAAGTCTTTAGGTTGATTGAATGTGTAAAAAGGTGTAAAAAGCAAAAATTTTGTGTTACTGGGCGCTGAACACGGCCCCGTGTTGTCCGGGCACGACCCCGTGTTCAAGTGCCAGTAACAAAATTAAAACAAGAGAAACAGAAGTCTGGACACGGGGGCGTGTTGGGTGAACACGGCCCGTGTCCACTTACCTGAACTGGGTCTTTTTCTGCAGACTGTGCAGCACGGGGCCGTGTTGGGTGGACACGGCCCGTGTCGAGCTTACTGTAAACGAAGAAATTTGTCGGACGGTTCTGTTTTCCTGCATGGGGTGCTGGTTCAAGTTTCCCTTGCATCCTTTGCCATCTCAAGTGTGTTTTATTCCTGAAAATTAAAACTAACTAGAAAACAAGAAAATTAATCTAAACTAAACTAAGGATAGTTCCGCGGAATGCCTCCGTGGTGCGTCACGTTTATAAGGGTCCTTGGCTAGACCCAAAGCATGGTCACATGTTACCCAAGTGGGATGTATTGCATCCCATGTTACACCGTCGGAGAGCGTCATCCAAGCTTGAGTCTATGACCTTCATGTAGTTGACCGGGTCTTCTTCCTCTATCTTCTTTCCACATTCAAACTTCACTTCCTCGTCCCCAAACTTCAATGTTAACGTTCCGTCATTCATATCCACCACTGCTTGGGCGGTGGCTAGAAATGGCCTCCCGAGGATGAGAGGGACATCGGTGTCTTCTTCCATGTCTAGGATGACAAAGTCGGTTGGAAAAACGAAGTTGTCAACCTTGACCAGTAGATTTTCAGCGACACCTAGTGGAAATTTGACGGACCTGTCGACGAGTTGTATGCTCATCTTTGTAGGGCTTGTTGTTCCTAGGCCGAGTCGTTTGAACATTGACGTGGGCATGAGGTTAATGCTAGCCCCAAGATCGGCTAATGCATTACGAACGGGGGACTTCCCAATCGAGCAAGGAATTGTGAAGCTCCAGGGATCGATTTTCTTTTGTGGAAGTTTGTTGAGTACTAAAGCGGAGCATTCTTCGCCTAAGTTAATTAATTGCAATGATTCAATTTTCCTTTTGTGAGTGAGGAAATCCCTCATGAATTTTGCATATTTAGGCATTTGGGTTAGGACCTCAATAAAAGGAATATTGACATGCAATTGTTTTAGTAAACTTTCAAACTTTGCGAATTGCTCATCGGTCTTTTGACGATTTAACCTACCGGGGTACGGAATTGGAGGAGTCTTGGTGGGCTCTTGATTTGGTGAAGAAGCCTTTTCTGGTTGAGGTGAAGTCGTGCTTTGGCGTTGACCTCCTTCAACTGGTGGCAATGGGGCATCCTCGGGACCCACGGTTCGGTTTCTCAATGTGATGAGGTGTACTTGTGCCTTTGGGTTGGTTTCGGTATTACTTGGTAACGCGCCTTGTGGTCTCTCGGAGAAATTTTGAGCTATTTGATTTAATTGTTTTTCAACGTTTTGAATGCTAGCTTGTTGATTTCTAAAATTCGATTCCAATTGTTGAAATCGATCCGAGTTTTTCTTTTCGGTGTCGGAGATGAGGCGAGATATGGTATCTTCAAGCCTTTCTCTTCCACCTTGTTGTTGAGAGAAATTTTGTGGTTGTTGAAAATTAGTTCGTTGGTTTTGTTGGTTACTACTATTGCTGGGATCTCTCCAACCAAGATTTGGGTGGTTACGCCATCCTTGGTTGTAGGTACCCGTTGGAGGACCCGACGGCCTAGGTCTATTATCAATGTAGTTTACCGTTTCTGCTTGTTCATCTAATTCTTTCATACAACTCCAATTTTCATGTGACCCACCACACCCTTCACAAGCCATAACCGAGGCCGTTTTTGTTATTTCTAGCCTTTTGATTTTTGAAGAGAGGGCCTCGATTTGGGCTTGTAAAGAGGTGCTTTCATCAACCTTATGGGCGGCCGGGGCAATAGATTTATTACCTCGGGGAGTGTGCCATTGAAAATTGGTTTGAGCAATTTCCTCAATTTGATTATATATTTCATTTGGGCGACGATTACCTAAAAGTCCCCCGGAGCTTGAATCAAGTGTTTGTCTTGTGTGTGGCAACAACCCATTGTAGAAAGTGGATACTTGTTGCCATACCGCTAGACCGTGATGAGGACACTTTCTTAGAAGCTCCTTGAACCTTTCCCAAGTTTCATATAAGGATTCCCCATCCTCTTGTGAGTATGTATTAATTTCAGTCATTAGTTTAGCCGTTTTAGCAGGAGGGAAATACTTATATAGAAACTTTTGGGCTAGTTCATCCCAGGTGTTTACCGAGCCAACTGGGAGGGTGTTAAGCCAAGCCTTAGCTCGGTCTTTTAGTGAAAATGGAAACATCCTAAGGCGAATGGTGTCGTTTGATGCTCCATTGATCCGAAGAGTATCACATATTTCCAAGAAATTAGTAATATGTAGATGGGGATCCTCGTCTGCAAGCCCATGGAAGGTTGCGGAGTTTTGGAACATTTGTATCAAATGCGGCCGAAGTTCGAAGTTGTTGGCTTCGACATTCGGTGCATTGATAGCGGCGCCGAGATTGCCTACGGTGGGCCGTAGGTAATCCATGAGGGTACGTTGGTCCGCCATTGGAAGTGGGTCCCCCGAAACTTTCTCTTGATTTTTAGCTTTAAGTCTTTTTCTGAGAAAGCGTTCGGGTTCTTCTAGAGGTTCTTTTATGTCTCTACAAGAACTGGAGCTCATGCACTACGTAGGAGGTTCAAATGTGGCACCTGGGTTCCAAGTCCTGCAATAAAAACAGAAAAGAACGTTGGTCAGAATGTTCACCACGGCCCCGTGCCCAGTGAACACGGCCTGTGGTCAGAGGTACAGTAATTGTTTTCCGGATCCCTGTTACTCGGAGTTGGACACGGCCCCGTGTTGCACCGACACGGCCCCGTGCTCAGCTCTCTGTAACTCAGAAAATAAAAACTGCCAGTGATGATGCTGGGCACGGCCCGTGTCCGACCAGGCACGGCCCGTGCTGAGCTCTGCAGAAACAGAAAAACTAAAAAAAAAAATCCTAAAAAAATGAAAAATAAGAAAAACGATTAGGCCGTTGATTCCTAACTTTCTTAAAATCCTTGTGTCCCCGGAAGCGGCGCCAAAAACTTGATGCGTGTGAAGTGTTATATGTATTAGGTGTATATTTTAAGCCCCTTTAACACTTATTTTTAGCCAAGTTTTAAATTTATAAAACACGATATTTCACTAACACTAAACACACATATGGGCAAGTGCACCCATCGTGAGCGTAGTATAGTGTTGGTAAGATACCGAGGTCGTCCAAGGACACAAGAGCTTTTAGTACCGGTTTATCCTCAATGTCTAATCAAAATAAAAAGTTAGAAAAATGTTTTAAACTAAGAAAAATAAAAACTAACTAAAATGCTAAAATAAAAAGAAAAAAACAGATAGACAAGATGAATCACTTGGTTCCGATTCGTATCTAGTGTAACCTTTGATTATTTCCGCACTTTTGCACATATTTAAGAGATTATCTTAGTTATTGTAGTAGGCCCCTCTTTTGAAGGTGACGTTACCCTCACCCCAGTAGTTTGAGTCAGCAAGGATACAATCCTAAAAGGGTGGATTATTGGAAGATAATTAATTAAGTTATTAATGCAAATTATGGTAGGCCCCTCTTTTGGAGGTGACGTTACCCTCGACTAAGTAGTCTGAGTCAGCAGGGATACAGTCCTAAATAGCCGGGTTATAGTATTAATAGTAGTTAACTTATGAGGGGATCAAAGAGTTTGGACCCCCGCCATCCAATACCGTGAAGTATTGAAGGAGGTCCTACTAAATTTGACCCAGGTCCATTGCAGGACCTCTAAACGCTGAACAATGGCAAGTCCTTTACCAAACCGTTCCCTTAACCCCCGACCAGGTAGCCAACATACCTCCATATAGACCGTGGAGATATGAATGGTGAAAATCTTTTATTTTATATAGACAGTAAAATAATGCCAAGACACCACGGACAAACGATAAGGAAAGATCACCTTCAACATAAGCAACTAGTTATTAAAGTCATTAATACAAAACCAAGTAAAAAGTGCAAAAGATTAGAAATAAAAAGTATTACACTAGACACTTTGTCTTCACCAAGTGATGTAAGAGACTTAGGCAAACATGGCCTTGATTGTCAAGAACTCTTACGATCAATCTTGGATCCCGAGACGACTCACACACTCTACGATGGACAATGGATGATGGTGGTGGATGATGGTGTTATGGTGGTGATGGGTGGTGGTTGAAGTGTGAGAGAGGTGGTGTGCCAAGGGATGGTTTGAGCTTGAGCCAAGCACTTCTATTTATAGGCTGAACAGAAGCTCGGGCACGGCCCCGTGTCCAGTGGGCACGGCCCGTGTCCACATCCTTCTCTTTCTTCATTTAATGCAGTTTTGTCTTTTTAGTTGACCACGCCCCCGTGTCCGCTGAGCACGACCCCGTGGTGCAGAAGAATCTTTGTACTATGCAGATTTGCTGGATTGTGCGAATCTTATAGTTGACCACGGCCCCATGTCCGCTGAACACGGCCCCGTGGTGGGCAATAGAAGCTTTTACCACTTTGTCTTTTCTGCTGACACTTTGGCACGCCCCCGTGCTGGCTGAGCACGGGGCGTGTTCAGGCTTCTGATATCTTGTTTTGCTTGGGAAGATGCTGTCGTGGGGTCGGGCATGTCACGTCTTGTTCCTTTTCTTGTATTTATGTTAGATTTTGATGTCTTTTTGCTTCTTTTGTTAATTTGAGCTCATTTAATCCTGAAAATACAAAAGGAAGACAAAAGCACACTTTTTCCAACATTAGTACTAAAAAAGGGTTAGTTTTATGCCTCATTTGATGAAATTTATATGTTGCATTTTTAACACATCAGTACATTCACTTTTTCTCCCTATTTGCGAGTCATTCTCTTTTTGTAAATCTTTTTATGAAAACCTCAAATGTTTTTATAATACTTAAACAGTGATTGAGTCTTTGTATTGTACAATTACTGCCGATATGTTGGGGTTTTGTATACAAAATGTGAAAGACGTTACTGTTGGACAAAGAGTTAGCCAATGAGTAATATGACCCACAAGTTTAGTGTGGATAGTACTGAACGAGTAATTGTGTAGATATAAACATTGTAATCGCCCTCAATACTGTTAATGTTATTTAAACTGTTTTGATTAAACTGGGATGCACTTGACAGTATTTCTTGTTGATAAAATGTTTTAAAACGCATTTCACGTAACAAAATTTGAAGCCAATAGAAGCCAGCTGGAGAGCACTGAAGGCTTGGAAAAGTGGCTATAAAAGTTACCTAATAAAAAAGGAGTTTTTATTTTCAATAATTAGGGTTTATCTCTACAAATGTACTGTCAAATAAACATGGGTTTTACCCCAATGATTTGTTATAAACAGTTTGGTGTTTTTATCTGATAAACATATTTCCTAACTACGGTCCTGATGTATTCCGTTGCTAAATTAATAAACACCGATACCACTAATCTGGATCTCGCGGCACCTGCTCCAGGGGTAGGGGTCGGGGGTTGCGACAGAGAGTGGTATCAGAGCTACAGCCACTGGTTTAAGCCAAAGAAGTGTTCTACTGAAACTTAAATTTTAAATTCTGTGTTAGGAAATAATTCTGTGTAAATATATATATTATGTGTTTTGTGTTATTTGACTATTTGTTAGTTTATAGTATGAGTGAGCATGGAACGTCGATAGGTCACCAAAAGATGAGGGAACATCGTCACAACCTAATTCCTCAGGATACTCAGCCGATACTGAGGAAGGGATATTTATATTTAAAGCACAGTCTGAGGAACCCTTCACTACTAAAAAGAGAGTTTGGTTTAATAGAGGAGCACATGAGAGAAGAAAACGAATGAATAAATTACAACAACAGAGAGCGATAGTCAGAGCTAATAGGGAAGTGAACGCATAGACTCAGGAAACAGTTGTTAGGCCACCTTGGGAAGAGGAACTAGATAGACAGTTGGCCAATTTCCATATGTTAGCCACTACAGCAGTAGACACTAACCTAAACCAAATAGCTGAACCGCCACTGTTACCTTTATTTCCGGATCAACAAATGCTAGAACCCAACCAAGACAACCAATTCCCTATACCTGCATTTGACCCCAACGAGTTACCTAGAATCCCAACCCCACAACCTTTAGAATATAATCCATGGTTTGATGACAATAGGTCGTACTCGACCCTATATACTCCCAAAAAAAGCAATGCCTTTAGAACGCGATCCGTGGTGGGATGATGATAGAATATTTTTTGAAATGAATAGTGCAGACCCTTATGAGGAACCCGTACCTCATAAACCTGACCTGTTAAACCCACCAATGGAATAGAGAATGTGTGAAGGAACTCCGTAAGTATGGAGAAAGTTTAGTAAATGAGGGGAATAGAATCCGACAAATAGGGGAGAAATTAGTTTGGAAGTATGATGAAAATGAAATGCAATACTGTAGGAACGGTACTTAGAAAATGCTTAGATATATGTGTAATTTTGTATTTTGATAAAAAAAAAATTAGACTAGAATAAATAGACTAGAATAGATACGGACACATTACTACTAGTATATTTGATTTCCAGTTGTAGTATGTAACCGATGCATATATATAGAAAGAGTAAAAGTCGCAATGATCCACGTTTTTGACCAAATTGTTTGTGTGATTGTGTATAAATATTTATACTAAATTATTCTATGATAAATTAATACTTGATAAATGTTCACAATTCAGATGTCGAACGAAGTAAATCAGGAAAACCAGAATAATGAGAATTATGGAAACCAAATAGATAACAATGCCATCCAACATATAGTAGCACAAGGAATTACAGATGCTATGCCTTATATTATCAAGACTGTTAAAGAAGCAGAAAATAATAAATCTACAAATGGAAGTAAACGTCAACACACTGAACCAAGTCACAGTGTGCACGATAACGGACCTATTATCCAAGCTCCATTTCCTAAAAGAAGAAGAACCGCTTCTTACGGTTGTTCTTATAAAGAATTCTTGGCCTGCAAACCAATAGAATTCTCAGGCAATGAAGGAGCCGTTGCAGCCTTATGTTGGATAGAAAAGACAGAAGCAGTCATAAAGATAAGTAAATGTGCAGCCGAAGATAAGATTATGTTTGCTTCTAATCTTTTAAAAAATGCAGCCTTAGAATGGTGGAATACTATTCTCCAGTCTAGGGGAAGTGACAGAGTTTATAATATGGAATGGAACAACTTTAAGGAAATAGTTGAAAGAAAATTTTGTCCTCCCTAATGAAAATGAACAAATCGCTATTAAGTTCCTAAATCTTAGAATGACTAGAATAGACTGCAAAGGTTACACTACCATATTCTTCGAATATGCTAGGATAGTGCCTACCTTAGCCTCACCTGAACTAGTGTTAATCTCCCGATATATTTGGGGATTAATTAGTGAGATTAGACACGTAGTCAAGGTATCTAGACCATAAACCATAGAAGAAGCAGTAGAACTAGCCAATACCCTGACTGATGAATTGGTGCGTACACAAGAAGAAAACCAGAGAAAGAACTTAGCTCAGAAACTTACCCAAGAATTTCAGTACCGTGGAAAAGGTACAAGTTGTTCCTCTACACCCTACTGTAAGTATTGCAAAAGGAAGCACTTTGGAAGACGCTCCCTATATTGCAACTTTTGCAAAATGTCTTGACACAAGGAAGAAAACTGTAGGAGGAAACCTAGTAATAGGATATGCTTCATTTGTGGAGAGGCTGGTCACATCAAAACAAACTGTCCGAAACTAGCTCTAGCAACAACCAGCAAAGCTAAGACAGCTGAAAGTCCCAAGAAGAATGCCAGAGCATTTGTTCTAACAGCTGTGGAAGCCAAGATGATTCTGGATGTGATTGCCGGTACGTTCTTAGTTAATAATATTTTTTGCGAAAATATTATTTGACTTTGGTGCAAACCAAAGTTTTATCAATACTTCTTTCTATAAACTTCTTGAACAACCCTTAGCCAAACTTCAACAAGATTGTCTGGTAGAGACAGCAAAAGAAGAATCCATTAAGATAAGCGAAATCTTGCATGAAGTAAGAATATAAATCCTGAACCATCATTTCTTTGCTAACATTTATCCAATGAATCTAGCCGGATTCGATGTTGTATTAGGAATGGATTGGTTGGTAGCCAATCGTGCCAGTATTTTATGTGATCAAAAGACAGTATAAGTAAGTACACCAAGTGGTGACAAGATCACAATTAAAGGAGATAAGCCAACCCGATCGATAAAGTTCATCTCTGTGATGAACGTCGCAAGTTATGAAAGGAAAGGAGGAGTAGTATATATGATTTCCATAATCATTAATACTAAAGGAAAAGAAATAAAAGATATTCCTGTAATATCTAAATTCTCAGACGTCTTTCCAGAAGGGTTACCTGGATTACCGCCTGATAGAGAGGTTGAATTTAGAATTCACGTAATTCTAGGGACATCACCGATTGCCAAAGCACCATATCGATTAGCACCAACGAAGATGCAGGAACTGAAGAACCAATTGGACGAACTTCCTGACAAAGGTTTTATACAACCAAGTTCATCACCATGGGGAGCACCGGTGTTATTTGTTAAGAAGAAAGACGGATCGATGCGTTTGTGCATTGATTACCGAGAATTGAACAACGTTACGATTATGAATCGGTACCCACTACCGAGAATCGATGATCTGTTTGATCAACTTCAAGGAGCTCGATTCTTTTCTAAGATCGATTTACGCTCAGGATATCATCAACTGAAAGTACAGGAAGAGGGCATTCCTAAAACTGCTTTCAGAACAAGGTACGGTCATTTTGAATTTACCGTCATGCCATTTGGTTTAACCAATGCCCCAGCCGTATTTATGGACATGATGAACAGGATATGTAAACCATACCTGGATAAATTCACAATTGTCTTTATAGATGATATTCTAATTTACTCTAAAAGTAAAGAGGAACATGCAACGCATCTGCATACACTTCTGACATTATTGAGAAAAGAGATGCTTTATGCTAAATTCTCAAAATGTGAATTTTGGTTACAAGAAGTGCAATTCGTTGGACATATGGTTAATCATGAATGAATTCATGTGGATCCCATAAATATCGAGGCGATCACGAAGTGGAAAGTCCCTGAATCACCAACAAAAGTATGAAGTTTTCTTGGACTGGCAGGATATTATAGACGGTTTATCCAAGATTTCTCTAGAATAGCCATTCCATTAACTAAACTGGCCTGCAAATCAATTAAGTTTGAATGGGGACCAAAACAGGAAGAATCTTTTAGAATTCTTAAGCAAAGGTTAACCAACACACCCATACTCGCATTACCAGAAGGAACTACAGACTTTATAGTCTATTGTGATGCGTCTAAGTTAGGATATGGATGTGTGTTGATGCAACGTCAAAAGGTTATAGCTTATGCCTCTAGATAACTTAAGAAATATGAAGAGAATTACACAACCCATGATCTAGAGTTAGGAGCCATAGTTTTTTCCCTTAAGATTTGGAGACACTATTTATATGGAAATAAATTCGTTGTCTTCACAGATCATAAGAGTTTAAGATACATTTTTGGCAAAAAAAAAAAGAGTTAAATATGAGACAGAGACGCTGGATGGAAGTTCTTAGTGATTATGATTATGATATCCAGTATCATGCTGGGAAGGCTAATGTAGTAGCTGATGCTTTAAGTCGAAAGTATCATGAAAAGTTGAAACAAGTACGTTCTCTCAGATTAAATCTACAAGTAGATTTAAATGATCAAATTAGAGAAGTACAAGAAACAACAATCAAGGACGATGTTGAACGTCTAAAAGGAATGATTAAGGAATTAGAACAAGGAACAAATGGAATTTGGAAGTTCCATAAGAAAAGAATGTGGATACCTAAACAAGGAAACCTACGCCACAGAATTCTAGAAGAAGCTCATAAGTCTAAGTATACGATACATCCCGGAAGTGATAAGATGTATCAAGATCTAAGAAAGAATTTCTGGTGGATAGGAATGAAAAAGGATATAGCAAATTATGTTGCTAAATGTCTAACCTGTTCACAAGTTAAAGCTGAACATCAGAAACCCTCAGGATTATTGCAATAGTTAGAGATACCAATATGGAAATGGGAATTGATAACAATGGACTTTGTTACCAAATTACCCAAGACGAGAAAAGGAAATGATACAATCTGGGTGATTGTAGACAGATTGACTAAATCTGCTCATTTTTACCAATGAAGGAAACTTTCAGTATGGAACAGTTAGCCAAGCAATATGTAAATGAAATAGTTTCATTACATGGAATTCCTTTATCTATTGTATCTGATAGAGATATCCGTTTTACTTCTCATTTTTGGACAAGTTTCCAAAAAGCAATAGGAAACAGGATAAATCCAAGCACAACTTATCATCCACAAATGGACAGACAAAGCGAAAGGACAACACAAATGATGGAAGATATGCTTAGAGCATGTGTAATTGATTTAGGAGGAAATTGGGACGACCATTTACCATTAATAGAATTTTCCTACAATAACAGCTATCATGCAAGTATAAATGCTGCACCATTTGAAGCACTTTATGGACGAAAGTGCCAACCTCCAATTTGTTGGGTAGAAATTGGAGAAAAGAAATTATCTGGACCAGAGATAGTGCAAGAAACAACAGATAAGATAATTCAAGTCAAGGAAAGACTAAAAGCAGCACGAGATCATCAAAAGAGTTATGCAGTAAACAGACGAAAACCTTTGGAATTTCAAGTAGGAGATAAGGTATTGTTAAGAGTTTCTCCATGGAAAGGAGTAGTCAGATTCATTAAAAGAGGAAAGCTAAGCCCCAGGTATGTTGGACCTTTTGAAATTATTAGAAGAATAGGACTCGTAGCCTATCAGCTACAACTGCCAGAGGAAATGGCAGGAATACATGATGTGTTTCATGTTTGTAATCTCAAAAAGTGTTTAGCAGACGAATCATTAGTGATACCCCTTAAGGACATTGAGGTAAATAAGAAACTTAAGTTTATCGAGAAACCCATTCAGATTGAAGGTAGAAAGATCAAGAATCTCAAACACAAGAGACTAGTTCAGGTCAAAGTAAAATGAGATTCCAAGAGAGGACCAGAATACACTTGGGAACTCGAGTCAGAGATGAAGAGGAAATACCCACACCTGTTCAGGTAGACCTTGAGGACGCGATCTAAAACAAGGTGGGGAGGATATAACAACCTTCCTAGAACCCTTAACGTGACCCTAAAAACATCCTTAATATACCCCGTATGCGAGAAATGAGCCCGATATACCCTTATACTTAGAAAAATCAAGAAAAACAAAATATAAAAGGTTGTGGCGGGTCACGACCAAGACCCCTTGGTCCCTCGCGGGGCGCAAGCCCCTTTGCTTAGTCGACACTGCATCATGCCACGTGTCTGGTGACTTGGTGAAGCTAGGCCAATGACTAGCCAACCTTATGACCATCCTTATTGCCCTCGCGGGCCGCGACTCAGTTAAGGGTGGCTTTCGCGGGCCGTGAACCGCCCTCGGCCAACCCTATAAATAGCGGCTTCGGCCTCATTTGTTTAGTCGTTCAAAATCAAAATCTCTCTCAAACTTTCTGTAGGCAATTATTATACTCGGGAATTATACCCACTAAAGGTGAAGCTCTGCCTCGTTGTAAGTATTATAACCCTGTTGTTACCCTACACGATCGATTTAGGGCTCCGTAACGCATGTCAGGGCTCTGCCCGACTCAGTCATTGGAGTTCTGTCTCGTGTTACACCCGATTGATCTAGGATTCCGTAATGCATGTCAAGGCTCTGCCTGACTCTGTCATTGGAATTTTGTCTCGAGTTGTATGGTTAATGTGATTTGGGTTATTTTACTAACGCGTGTGCTTTGTTTAATTTTAATAGATAATAACCAGGAGAATCACAAGGAAGATATAATAGTATCACCTAAGTCAACAATGTGAGTACATTCACTTTTTCTCACTATTTGCAAGTCATTCTCTTTTTGTAAATCTTTTTATGAAAACCTCAAATGTTTTTATAATACTTAAACAGCGATTGAGTCTTTGTATTCTACAATTACTGCCGGTATGTTGAGGTTTTGTATACAAAATGTGAAAGACGTTACCATTGGACAAAGAGTTAGCCAATGAGTAATATGACCCACAAGTCTGGTGTGGATAGTACTGAATGAGTAATTGTGTAGATATAAACATTGTAATCGCCCTTAATACTGTGAAAGTTATTTGAACTATTTTGATTAAACTGGGATGCACTCGTCAGTATTTCTTGCTGATAAAATGTTTTAAAACTTGTTTCAGGTAACAAAATGTGAAAGCCCATAGAAGCCAGCTGGAGAGCACTGAAGGCTTGGAAAAGTGGCTATAAAAGTTACCTAAATAAAAATGAGTTTTTATTTTCAATAATTAGGGTTTATCCCTATAAATGTATTGTCAAATAGACTTGGGTTTTACCCCAATGATTTGCTATAAACAGTTTGGTGTTTTACTCTGATAAACATATTTCCTAACTACGGTCCTGATGTATTACGCTGCTAAATTAATAAACACCGATACCACTAATCTGGATCTCGCTGCACCCGCTCCTGGGGTAGGGGTCAGGGGTTGCGACATAGACTGTATTGGGAAATGGTAAATACGATGGCTACAATTTGGGTTAAGATTGAAACGCACTTGGGTGCTCGTTTAACAGAGGAACCAAACTACACAGGGTTCCTTGGGTTAAAGCATAGATATGTTGAGGTGTTAGATGATGAGCCGATTTGGCCCCCGGAAGGATTGGATAGCTTTGAAGAGGGCCAAATGTTCAATCAGGCATCACCAAAGGTCCAACACACACCGGGTGCAACCCCTGGTATAGCAAAAACAGCTTCCGACAGAGTTTTTCCCAGACAATGGGTATCTGAAAATGTGACAAACCTGATTTCAGACGAAGCCGCTTCAAAGACAATAGCACAAATACTGATTAAGTTGAATGCATATTCGGAGGAAAAGACAGGCTCTCGCAAAAAAAAGAGGTCACTTAGACAGCTTCCGACAGAGTTGAATGCATATTCGGAGGAAAGACAGGCTCGCGCAAAAAAAAGAGGTCACTCAGACAGCTTCCGACAGAGTTTTTCCCAGACAATGGGTATCTGAAAATGTGACAAACCTGATTTCAGACGAAGCCGCTTCAAAGACAATAGCACAAATACTGATTAAGTTGAATGCATATTCGGAGGAAAAGACAAGCTCGCGCAAAAAAAAAGAGGTCACTCAGACGACAAAGTGGTGTGTCCTTATTTTAAAAATATTAGTTACTGCCCTCCCACCCCCCCCCCCCCCTCGTAGGTCCCTTTCCTGTTATTTTAGTGATAACTTTAAGTCATGAATAGGCGTCAAAGTGATTGACAGTTTGAAAAGTGTGGAGACAGTTACATTGGGTGGCGATGATACTGGTACGGTTGATCTAGGTTCCTGTACACCCATTGTTACACCTGTGGATCACAACTACGGAGGGTTTGAGGGTATGAAAAATTTGGAAACAATGACGGTGGGTACTGACGAGGCGGACACGGTGGATTTAGTTACGTCTACACCTCCAGTCCCGCATGTGGGAAACATTTCCGATGCCAAAGAGTTTGAGAGATAGAAAAGTTTGGAAAAAATAGTTGTGGGCAGTGACGAGTCGGGCACGATCGATTTAAGTACGTCTATCCCTGTTGTTACACGTGTCGAAGCCATTTCTGGTGTGCCGGAAAGCCAGGTGAGAGATAGGATCAGTACAACAAGGGAAGAGGTAAGTATGGCCACTTTAAATGAAGAAGCGAGAGTTCAGGTGGTTGATGATGGACGCCGAGGTAGTGCGATTGAAAACATAGATTCATTTGAAAACGTAGACTTGGGGGTTGAGACGCATGTTGATTGGCCGCAAGACGGAATGAGTCCGAAGAAGGACACGTTAGCCATTATGAGTGTTTTGGATGGGATTGCCGGGCTACTAAATCCAGGTATTGGGAAAAATCGTTTATTTTCCATTAGTTTATTCATTCCATGTTAAGTATTTTGGTAAACAGGTGCAGATAGAGGGTGTGAAAGTTCAAGTGTGGGGGCCCTGCCGTGTTTGGATGTTGACAAATGGCCTAACGTTGTATGTGCACTCCCCGCGCCAGGACGAGGTAATCCTACAGGCTACACGCTGTCAACCAGACCTGTTGCTGTCACCCACGTTTAAGGGTGGACAAAATGTTTGATAACGGTGAGGGTACCAGGTAAATTGGTACACCCTTTGTATAATAAAAAAGTCCCCCACATGAAAATAACGAAAACTTTTAAAATCCTGATGATACTTTTGCAGAAATTGAAAGACCGCGGCGCACAGTACAGGATGCAGTTTCTATGGGTGGGGGGGGGCAGGTCAATGAATTTTTTATTTGGGTTTATATATATTTCTTAAATATAAAACTGATTTTACATGTGGGGGATGTGTGAGCGTAGGGCACTCATAAAAACTTTTTACAACAAAATGTTAAAAAAAGAAATTAAACAAACCACGTAAAAAATCAAGTTTCCTGAAAACTATAACCACCCGTAAAAAAGCTAAACAAAACCTACGTTGGTGTATGACTTTGCTGCTTCTTCGTTAGGACGGTTGTCGGGTGGATCAAAAAATGGTTTAGACACTGGTGGGTAAAAATGAAAAGAAAAAGGAACGCTCATTTAATTTCAGTGAGTTTTTTTTACGATGTTGTTTTAAAAAATCTACTGGTGGTTTTTGAAATAGAAAACAGGAAAAGTGGTTGATGTGATGAGCCAACCAAGTTTCAGCTTAGGAATATCTCAGGACGACGTGTGTTACAATGACAAAAATTTTGGTGCGCAAATCACTGAGTAATAATTTTGAAACACTATAACAATTACCATCTTTTTTATTTTTCCCACATATTTTCTTACAAACCGTGTATTTCTAAATATTTATGTGCAGATGAAACAATAGTGGGAAAGAGAATAGAGGTGGGTGGTGGTTTAGGTCCTTCAAGACCAAGAAGCCCGGCTGGCCCCACGTCAAGCCACCCAAGTTTCAGTGGCTGGAATCCCTCTGGGGGTTTGATCAAAGAAATCCTCCCGATAAAAGTAGTGAAATGGGGGGCGGGGATTTTGTAAGGATTCAAACACATCGTCTGTTGTACAGTTGTCGGGGGTGCCAATTTTTACGAAACCAATTCACAATTTCCGTGAAAAAAACCACGGAGAAGTGGCGCTAGGGGACATCGAGATAGAACCAAAAAATATAACCAGAGTTGATCAGAAGGTCTGGGCCTTTGTTTTCCACAATAGGACTAGGGAGGCATAGATCAAACAAACAATAATGGAACTACGACTAAGGTAAATTGACAAAACCCTATTACATGTATGCATGTCCTACATGGATTTTTTTTTTGCTAACGGCATGGATATTTATGGAGGGTTTCTGGATGGTTTATGCAGGGACCCACAGCAAAAATCTCAGCAGGGGATGCGACAGAAGAATTCCCGTGAGAAAAAACACAGACACCTTGTAGGAAAATTTAAGAAAGGTGTAAAAAAATATTACTTACTTTTTTACGTGTGTACTTTTTTGTAGCTATGTGATGTTTGAGAACCAGTATGGAACCCGTGTAGAGGCAGACAAATTTCAAATGCTGGAAATTGGATACGACGTGTCAGGGGCGGTGGTGGATGCGTGGGTTCACATCCTTAACAACGATCCAGCCTATCGCGATCCAACTCTACCTAGACGTTTGTTCTGTGTCCACTCAACAGTGGTAAATGCGTCTTGATTTTACCTTTGTGTTCCATATTTAGTTTGAAAAATAGAACGTCGCGTGTGCACTTTCTGACACGCCTGTGTTCTACGCAGGTTGATTGGATGTTGAGTCTAGAGACCGACCCTTTTGCTAGTCATCTTTCCGCTTTTGAGTCTGGTTTAAAAAGCAGCCTTTACTGCCGCGAACATCTGCTTGATCTGAAGGAGATTGATATGTTGTTTGTGCCTTTAGTTGAAGAGAAAGACTTCTATCTACTAGTGGATCACATGTCGGACGGGGAGTCTGATGTGTTTCTCAGGGACCATATAGAATATGTTCTCAAAACAACCCCCTTTAAAGTGGTTTGTGACTGATCTTACAAAAAAATTCTTTTACATTGTATACGATAATAAGAAAGTCAGGTACAGTAAGCGTGTTTTTTTTTAAACTTTTGTACCATGCAGAAACATATAGTCATTGAATATCTAGAGCTGGTAAAGCACCAAAAAGCCAGCGTTATGCATGGAGCTATCATCCAGAGGGAATCGTTGCCTTGGTCAACAACCGTAGGGGAGCATCGCTGAATGTTGACTCTGCCATTTTCATGATGAGACATCTGAAGCGATTTATGGGTTGTCGACGTGATTTCTTCTGTGGTTTTAGCTCGAACGGTTCACGTAAGAAAGCACAGTGCAATTACTTGCGTAAGAAGTATGCAAGTGAGATACTCCTCTCTGCGGTGAACAAATATCACGGGGGCGTGCGGCACCACATTTATAGAAAGTAGATGGATAGAGCTGGTGACTGACGTTTGGGAATTTTTTGGGGGCATTTAAGTACGTTATTACTCTGTAATTTGACAATGTCGTATATGTCTTGGGTGGCCATGATGATGGATTGCGGTTCTTTTTTGGGGGCATACATCCCCGGTATAAAAGACTAATACCACATGTGTATGTGATGCCTGTAACGCCCTAACACGTAATAGATTAAAAACGACGCAGCGGAAATACGAGCCTTAAAATTTCTTTCTTTATTAGACACATTACTTACATAAAGGCTCAAAAAGAAAATGTTAAACATTTACTAGAAGGGATTCACAATATTCACATTGAATTCACGTTTCAAAACAATACATAAATCAAACTATGTGACCGTTCTTTCCGTACAATCCTTACTCTTGTCTCGATCTACGTCCGCTTATCTTCGTTAGTGGTAGAAGAAATCTGTGTAGTACCTGTGGACATCACATACAACTTAACCATTAGTCATTGACAACATCATACGACATTATTCTCATATAATTAAAAATCATAAAACATTCGACAATATAAACTTTGATTCATTCGACTATCCTCTCGAATTCTCTTGTTCCTAGTTCGGCTTCTATTTCATAAGAATCGGACGATCTCATTCCTGCATTACATTCCAGCCTCAAGCACATTGTTAGTAACGTTAATACTCAAACGTATCTAAATCATGCATACGCACATACACACCTACATACCTAAATACATGTATTCATACCTACATGTTTCGTACACGTTCTTGCATACCATTTACATATAATTCTTGTCCAACTTATTTACATTCATCTATCATACTCATACATTAATTACATGGGGTTTAGACTTGGATTTATAACCCCTAAACATCTAGAAACACACAAAATCAAGTTTGATTTTGGGAGGCTCGCCGTAGACCACGGTTAGTATACCGAAGCTTACGATCCATAAAACAACTTAAATATCAAATTTCAGCTTTTGAAACATAGGGAGGGCATCGGCGACGGCCCTACAGGGCGTCGGCCACGGCCCTACAGGGCGTCGGCCACGGCCCTACAGGGCGTCGGCGACGCCTCTTTGTTTTCGCGTAGCCAGAAACCTCCGTAGACAGTAAAACAGGCATCGGACAAAAACCAAAAATGCACATGGCGTCGGCGACGGCCCATATGGGCATCTGCAACGCCCTCTCGTTTTGCAATTTTTCTGCTATGTTGTTTTCGTCGTTCGTACGCACTAAAACTCGCATAACTTGCAAACCGTTTACCCGTTTAACCTCCCGTTTCTTCCTACATGTTCGTAAATTAACATTCTATCATGTGAACTTGAAATCCAACATCCGGATTAAGGAAGTTCTTAACGTATACGTTTTCGGCTTACTATTCATTTATGAATTATTCGACCCGTTCATGTTTTCATCAAACGACTCATTTTTTTTAACCCAAAACTTACATGAACATTATAGCCATAATACTTTTACATCATCCGGTGTTTCGTACTTGGGGATTACGCACCCGATACCCGGTATGCATTAAACTCATTCATTTTATTCAATTATACAAAATCAAACTTTGTTAGCCCAAGTTCCATTCACGGAATTGTTTACCCATTAGTCATAACTCACAACCGAGTTTTATAACTATTAATCCGCGTCTCCGTTTCCCAGTTAGCGTATCGTAGCTATTTCTTACGCTTCATTCCGTTATAACAACAATACTTCTTTTTGACCCGTTCGATCTACTTAGCGAAAATAATCGATTTCATAAAACCAAATCCATACTTGACGTCAAACATCATGCTTAATTAACTAGAACGCTACCTTACTTAAACAAACTAAAAAGTGATTCCGGAATTCACTTACTTAATAATAATACTACTTGATATCATCAAAAACACATTTCCACATAACTACTAACGATTTTCATACAATAATCGCTTTAATACTAAAGAGGGAGTCTGGGAAATTACTTACCTTAGCGTCTGTATTTGCATCCGTTATCTTGCCTCCTTTTGATCCGTTAGCCTTCCATGCTTCCATCCATCTTGATATGATCCCTATACTTTCACGTCATCGCAATCACATTCTTATTAGCATACATCATTACGCATGTTAACGATCATATCAAATACATATTTCCCATTTGGCTTTCATTAGTCGACTCTAGCAAGCATAAGACATATGCCCAAATTCTCATCTTTTCAAACTCATATAATTCATCATGTCATCATATGTAACACATATTGATATAACACGCACTATATGACTTTCTATAATCTTACTATCGTGACAACAAGTCTAACCATGCTTCTTATGTGCAGTTGACTTTCAGAAGTCAACGGTCTATCATATGAACTTTCGACTTAACCTCGTTCATCCGTGTCATCCTATTAGTCATACTAATGATACACTATATATATATATATATATATATATATATATATATTTGTACTCATGATGCAATATACTTATAACCATATGATCACCTAGTTATATCTTGTACATCTATAACCAATTTAATACGAGCTAAGGCTCTCATGGTCCTACAATTGTCAACCACATTCAGCGCTAGTAATTTAACATAATCTCAACATCATTCTTTATTAGTGAGTCCACAAGCTATTCATTCGTTACCTATCCATTCTACATTACCAACAAATAACTAGTTCGACACATAGTATGCACCACCATTCAAGCATGTAGTACAAGCCATTAATGCATACTTCTACAAATCTTGAAAATCGGACAACAACCTTCATATAGATTAATTCAAACGCACCTTCCTCATATAAGTTTTCTAACAATTTCATTGGTATCACATTCTATTCTTAATTATCATGTTTTTGCTTACAACATCATCTTCTAACTTTACTTAGGCATTTCATCAAACACTTGGTGTGCGCACTACTAACAAAGCACATTGTACAACTAATTTATGCATCATCTTCCAAGTTCATACATAATTCATCAAATCTTTCTGCTAGTCAACAAATATCATTCGCACATATTCATCAAACAAGATTCCATCATACATAACATGGTACACCAACATTGGACAAGAGTTGAACATGGTGAAATATCCATGTCATATTCATCATTCAACTAGTGGGTTTTCATCTTTAAACATCAAATTAATCGAAATTATGCCTAACACATGTTTCCTAAGATGATGCTAACACCTATTCATGCTCAATTTCATACAAATTCGTGGATTGATCATAACCCACTTCATATCAAAATCACCAATTCATAAATTAGAACTTACCAAGTGATTTATAGGGCTAGATGATCAAGAATCCTTGTACATGCAATAGAATTGGTGGAATTCCCTTTTCAATTTGATGATTTCTTGTGAGTTAGGGTTTGCACCCCTTCCCCCTTCTCCTGCTCGATCACACGCACACACACCTAGTGTGTGTGTGTGAGGTTTTTGTTTTAATTAAATTTAAGCTTTCCCCCTTTTGAAAATATTAGCCCCTCAAGTTAGTTACTTGATGTCGCAACCCCCGGCCCCTAATTACTTGGGAACGGGCGGCCGCGAACCAGTATCAGTGGTATCGGTGTTTATCAGTTTGGCAGCAGAATTTACATCAGGACCGTAGTTAGGAAATATTTTATCAGAGTAAATACCACATTTTTTATAATAGTAAATACATGGGAAATTCCCAAGTTTCTATTACCAACATGTTTATAGGGATAACCCCTAATTTATTGAATTAAAACATCTTCTTTATTTAGGTAACTTTTATAGCCACTTTTCCAAGCCTTCAGTGCTCTCCAGCTGGCTTCTATTTTGCCTTTCACATTTTGTTATCTGAAACGCGTTTAAAAATATTTTATCAGCAAGAAATACTGGCAAGTGAATCCCAAATTAATCAAGAAAAGTTTTATCATTTTACAGTATTGAGGGCAACCCGCAATTACATTTGTTCACATCTACTTTAATTACCACCCACGGCACTGTCAACACGACTTGTGGTCATGTTACTACTCACAGTGTAGTAACAAATTTTGTATACAAAATCCCAACATACCGACGATAATTGTAGAACTACAAATACTCAATCACTGTGAAATATAACTTAAAAGGTTTGAGGTTTTGTAAAAACACTTTGTGAAAAGAGGAATCACTCACATTGCTACTTTAGGTATTTCCTTTGTGACTTCCTGGTTATAATCTATTAATTAAACAATGCACACGTGTTAGTATAATAACCCAATTTACATTAGTTATACCCTCCCTGAGACAGAACTCCAACGACTACGTCGGGCAGAGCCTCGACGGGCGTTACGGAGCACTAGATCAATCGGACAGCGTATCTAATATGTAACCGGGGGTTAAAATACTTACAACGAGGCAGAGCTTCACTAATTAGGGGGTATTATTCCCAATATTATTTCTATAATTCAGAAATTGAGAGAGATCGAGAAAGTTTTGAACGATTTGGGACTGAATCCGATCCCATCTATTTATAGGGTCTGATCGACCCTCTATCGCGCCCCGCGAAAGATACACAAGGGGCTTTCGCGCCCCGCGAGCAAGGTGTCGTAGGCCTTAGCCTTGACCAGTCATGGGGGTAGTTCTGCCGAGTGTTATGCCAAGTGGCGGGCTAGGGTTTCGCCTCTCGTCACTCGCTCGCGGCCCGCGACAGCCTTTACTGCTTTGTTGCTCCCCGCCAGAGACCTTAAATTTTTGTTTTTATTAAATTTTTATTAAAGTAAAGTATTTGGGTCCACTTTTCATATACGGGGTGTATTTTAGGACGTATAGGGATGTTATAAATATTTTAGGAAGGGTTGTTATATCCTCCCCACCTTGTTTTAGAACTTGTCCTCGAGGTCTACTGGAACAGGTGTGGATATTTCCTCTGCATCTCTGATTAAAGCTCCCAAGTGTATTCTGGTCCTCTCTTTGAATCCCATTTTACTTTGACTAGAACCAATCTCTTGTGTTTAAGATTTTTGACTTTCTTGTCTTCAATTTGTAGAGGTTTTTCTACAAATTTAAGTTTCTCATTAACCTCTATATCCTTAAGAGGTACTACTAATGATTCATCGGCTAAACACTTTTTGAGATTACATACATGAAATACATCATTCATCGGCTAAACACTTTTTGATACGCTACAGGTCCTATTCTTCTAATAATTTCAAAAGGTCCAACATACCCGGGGCTTAGCTTTCCCCTCCTGATAAATCTTACCACTCCTTTCCAGGGAGAAACTTTTAATAATACTTTGTCTCCTACTAGAAATTCCAATGGCTTTCGTCTGTTATCAGCATAACTCTTTTGTCGATCGGTGCTGCTTTTAGTCTTTCCTTGACTTGAATAATCTTGTCTGTTGTCTCTTGTACTATTTCTGGTCCAGACAATTGCTTTTCTCCAATCTCTGCCCAACAGACTGGAGTTTGGCACTTTCGTCCATAAAGTGCTTCGAATGGTGCAGCATTGATGCTAGTATGATAGTTGTTATTGTAGGAAAACTCTATCAATGGTAAATGATCATCCCAATTTCCTCCAAAATCAATTACACAAGCTCTAAGCATATCTTCCATGGTCTGAATTGTCCTTTCGCTTTCTCTGTTTGAGGATGATAGGTTGTGCTTAGATTTAGCTTGTTTCCCATTGCTTTTTGGAAACTTGTCCAAAAATGAGAAGTAAAACGACTATCTCTATCAGAAACAATAGATAAAGAAATCCCATGTAATGAAACTATTTCATTTACATACAACTTGGCTAATTGTTCCATACTGACGGTTTCCTTCATCGGTAGGAAATGAGCAGACTTGGTTAACCTATCTACAATTACCCAGATTGTATCATTACCTTTTCGTGTCTTGGGTAATTTGGTAACAAAGTCCATTGTTATCAATTCTCATTTCCATATTGGCATTTCTAATTGCTGCAATAAGCCTAAGGGTTTCTGATGTTCAGCTTTGACCTGTGAATAGGTTAGACACTTGGCAACATAAGCTGCTATATCCTTTTTCATTCATATCCACCAGAAATTCTTTCTTAAGTCTTGATACATTTTATCACTTCCAGGATGTATCGTATACTTAGACTTTTGAGCTTCTTCTAATATTCGGTGGCGTAGATTTCCTAGTTTGGTATCCAAATCCTTTTCTTATGGAATCTCCAAATTCCATCTGTTCCTTGTTCAAATTCCTTAATCATTCCTTTCAATTTTCAGTATCGTCCTTGATTACTGATTCTTGTACGGCTCTAATTTGCTCGTTTAAATCTATCTGCAGATTTAATTTAAGAGAACGTACTCTTTTTGGCTTTTCATGATACTTTCGACTTAAAGCATCGACTACTACATTAGCCTTGCCGGCGTGATACTGGATATTACAATCATAATCACTAAGAATTTCCATCCAGCGTCTTTGTCTCATATTTAACTCTTTTTGCCCAAAAACTTATCTTAAACTCTTATGATCGGTGAAAATGGTAAACTTACTACCATAAACGTAATGTCTCCAAATTTTTAGGGCAAAAATTATGGCTCCTAATTCTAAATCATGGGTTGTATAATTCTCTTCATGACTCTTAAGTTGTCTAGAGGCATAGGCTATAACCTTTTGACGTTGCATCAACACACATCCATAACCTAATTTAGAAGTGTCACAATAGACTACAAAGTCTTCAGTTCCTTCTGGTAACGCTAGTATGGGTGTGTGGGTTAATCTTTGCTTAAGAATTCTGAAGGCTTTTTCCTGTTTTGGTCCCCATTCAAACTTAATAGATTTACAGGTTAGTTTTGTTAAGGGAATGGCTATTCTAGAAAAATCTCGGATAAACCGTCTATAGTAACCTGCCAGTCCTAGAAAACTTCTCACCTCCGTTGGTGATTCAGGGACTTTCCATTTAGTAATCGCCTCTATTTTTGTGGGATCTACATGAATTCCTTCATGATTAACTAAATGTCCGTGAAATTGCACTTCTTCTAACCAAAATTCGCATTTTGAAAATTTAGCATAAAGCTTTTCTTTTCTCATCAAATTTAGGAGTGCATGCAGATGTGCTGCATGTTCCTCTTTACTCTTAGAGTAAATGAGAATATCATCTATAAAGACAATTATGAATTTATCCAGATATGGCTTACATATTCGCTTCATCATGTCCATAAATGCGGCTGGGGCATTGGTTAAACCAAATGGCATGACAGTAAATTCATAATGGCTATACCTTGTTCTGAAGGCAGTTTTAGGAATGTCCTCTTCCTGTACTTTCAATCGATGATATCCTGAGCGTAAATCGATCTTAGAAAAGAATCGAGCTCCTTGTAATTGATCAAACAGATCATCGATCCTCGGTAATTTGTATCGATTTTTAACCGTGACCTTGTTCAACTCTCGGTAATCAATGCACATACGCATTGATCCGTTTTTCTTTTTGACATACAAGATCGGTGCTCCCCATGGCAATGAACTTGGCTGTATGAATCATTTCTCCAAAAGTTCGTCCAACTGTTTCTTTAGTTCTTGCATTTCTGCTGGTGCCGAACGGTAAGGTGCCTTGGCAATTAGTGTTGTCCCTAGTAGCAGATGGATTCTGAATTCGACTTCCCTGTCTAGCGGTAGTCCTTGTAACTCTTCTGGAAGACATCTGAGAATTGAGATACTATGGGAATATCTTTCAATTCTATTCCTTTAGTGTTAATGATTATGGAAATCATATACACTAAGGATCCTTTTCTTGCATAACTGGCCATTCTTATCACAGAGATGAATTTCGTGGATCTAGATGGCTTATCTCCTTTAATTGTGATCTTTTCACCCTTTGGTGAATTCACTTGGATTGACTTTTGATTACATAAGATACTGGCTTTATTGGCTACTAACCAATCCATTCCTAATACAATATCAAATTCAGCCAGATTCATTGGGTAAAGATTAGCAATAAAATTTTGGTTTAGAATTTCTATTCTTGCTTCTTGCAAGATTTCGGTGATCTTAATGGATTATCCATTTGCTGTCTCTACTAGACATTCTTGTTGAAGTTTAGTTAATGGTTGATTGAGAAGTTTTCAAAATGAAGTATTAATAAAACTTTGGTTCGCACCAGAGTCAAATAATATTTTAGCAAAACATCATTAACTAAAAACGTACCGGCGATCACGTCCGGAATCATCTTTGCCTCTTCAGCTGTCAGAACAAATGCTCTAGCATTTTTAGTAGTCTTGTTGTTCATGGCTAGAGCTAGTTTCGGACAGTTTGGCTTGATATGCCCTTTTTTCTCCACAGTTGAAGCACACTCCATTACTAGGTTTCTTCCTACAGTATTCTTCCTTGTGTCCTGGTATCTTGCAGAAATTGAAGTAGGTGGAGTATCTTCCTGCATGCTTCTTCTTACAGGCCTTAGAATAAGGTGCAGAAGTAGAACCTACGTGTGACACCTGTGCTTGTAATCATTGTAAACAGTTCATTTATCAATAAAATAATGTTATTTGATCCAAATGTTTGTTTATTTATGTTTAACATCTTTCATGTTTTGACTTTCGTTCAATTTTAAACTCTAAATCGCTTTCTGGAGAGTTATACGTAAACTGGTGCGTAAACGTAATCAGTTTAAAGAGACAAACACTCCGGAACATCAACATATGCTTAACATACCTTAAATAACCTTTACATAACTTAGAAATAAGTTTTGAAGGCTTTGGTATGGCAAAATCAAGTCTAATCGCTTACAGGGACTAAATTCGACAAACTGCGAAAGTATGACGATTCGTACTGGAACAGACATTCCGGAACATGACCATAAGTTAAACACACCCTAAATATCCTTTACATAGCTTATAAATAGGCTTTGAGGGGTTCGGTGTGCTAAAATAAACTTTTGGGACCTTCAGGGACTAAAAGCGTCAAAAAGTGCATAAGTTTGCATTTTCGCGCATAACATACGTTCTGAATACATCCGGACATCCAAAAATTTATGTAATCACTAAAATAATATGTTTTAGTGATTGGCTTGTCAAAAATCCATTCGTCGCGCAATTTGGATCATTTTTGCGTCCGTTACGACTTCCGTCGTAATTAACCGAACAACGCAATCGTACGACCAAACGAACCGACATCAGAGATATTTTTGAGCATGTTTCATGTTCCCTATTCTTTTACATCCTTATGGAGCTTAAAAATGGGTTTGAAGGGTGTTAGAAGTGCCAAAACACGACGATACATGCACAGGGACCAAAACTGTCAACTTTGAAAGTTGCTGGTCTGCAAACCAGCATACGGTCCGTAAGGGGAGGACCATACGGTCCGTAAGGCTTCCCCATATCAGCAGAAATCTGTTTCCAGCCTGTTTCCAGCCAATTCCAACTCATTTCTCTCTTGCACATGGTATTTCAAGATACTAGGGGCTCCAATGGTTTTGTAAAGCCATGTGCCCAAGTGGATGGTTGAGATTGAAGCTCGATTTTCGATAAACGATCTTAACGGTTCAAGGAAATCTATAAATACCCCTCAAGTTCACAACTCAAAACCCACACCTATGAATCTGAAATTTGTTCTCTAATTTGATGTGTTTATCACTTCATACCTGAGAATATTCGGATCAAAACTTCCGTTCTTGGACCCGTTGTAAGTTCTCTTTCAATCTTTTAGCGTTTTCTGCGTTGACCAATTTATGGTCAACACGAAGTTCGGTTGAACTTCGCAACGTGAGTGTAATCACGATGGTTATAGTCCCTTGTGACTATACCTACTGATTACCACGTTATCTAGGCTCAGTGACGAGTCGTAGTTTCGGCCAAAATGCGTATTCTTGCGTATTTTGTAACCAAACTACTTTTAGGTATCAAAACCATTTGTTTTGATACCAAACCTGTTTTCTAACTTCGTTAAACATGTTCTAACATGTTTAGCTCGTCACTTTAGGTTTAGTGCTTATATAGGGTCGTAAGGTAAGCGATCTAAACAATCGCTTAGACTTTCGAACCCGACCCGTTTGGTCGATCATTAGGATCCGACCAAACGCATTAGGTGACCATAGTTGTATAGGGAATAACCTTCCGAGGTTATACCTTATGGTCACGACGTTTAGTTAGTTGTATGATAGGTAGTTTATATGCCTTAGGTAAATTACCAAAATGCCCTTTTTACGCCAGAATTCATTTTAAGCATATGTAACATAATTTTTGATATCTAAACTGATTTGGCAACAATTTTAGACATGTTAAGGCATATTTTACTTATCATAGGAGTAGTTAGGCGTTCCAAACGCGTTTTACGCGAACGACGCGTTAAAGTAGCATAAGCTACCTAAACGGGTCGTAATGGGTCGTAAGCACTTAGGTTAGGTTTCAATTTAGTATGTAGGCTTTGTTAAACCATATTATATGAGTTCCCATACTCGTTTGGTTTACGAACCCTCATTCTATCCGATCCTCTGATTTAGGTCCGGTTTATTAACATAGTTACCTATATTAGGTGCCATTTGATTTTCGTGATCTCTAGCATTGTTTGGTTGTTACTCAAGGACTTCTAGGCAATCTCAAGTGAGTACATAGACCCCTTTTTTACTGTTTTCAAACTGTTTTGGGGTGAAACACATGTGCCTACTTGTTACTTTCGTGTTTTCCATGTTTTCATATCATATGCTTGTTATGTTCATTAGTACACATATAGTACATGATTTCATACATGTGTTGCTATGTATGTTCACTTAGCATGCTAGCACATTGTTTTACATTACATCTTATGCTATGTATGTTCTTTTAGTGCATACTTAGTACATTGTTTTACATTACATTTATGTTGCATATGTTCACTCAGCATATGGACACATTGTTTTACATTTCACGCTATGTATGTTCTTTAGCATACTTAGTGCATTGTTTTCACATCACATGTTTACATTTGGTATAACATTTGGTTGTTTAACGAAACTAATACGTTCATTAACACCGATCATGCCGCTCGGTAGTAGGTAGTGGTACCATAGGACTTGACAACTCCCATTCCTGAAATCCTGGGTTTGTTTGGACGTAAGGAATGACCGGATCCGAAAACATTTTTGATAACCTTTGATCTGTTCTAAGGTTTATCCTACTGTCTCAAGGCTTGGATGTAGACGTTTAACTTACAACATAAGTGTTTGTATCAGTAAAGCATGCATTATTCTACAAAGCATAACTTTTGATTATTCAAAATACTTTGTTTTGTACATTTTTACTTGTGGTTTAAGTAGTCTCATTTTACTTACCATACATAACATTGTTTACACATTACATGATTTACATTTGACAATAAACATTTGACCATACATAAACATTTCTACAATTATTAAACATTACATCTTGGTGGTTTGTTTGGGTAAGTGATTTATATAACGAGGCGACGTGTAATACGATAAAAACATGGTGGATACGCCGCTGGTACTTCCTATATATAAGTGCTTTTATGGTATTACATATCGTAGCGTTATTTAAACCATTTCAGTTTAGACATATTACATTCACAATACATTTTCACATAGACATCGTTTTACAAATATCTTAATTTATACAAACTCATTTTACTTGGTTGTTCACTTAACCATACCTTATTCTTATATATATATATATATATATATATACATATATATATATATATATATATATATATATCATCTGATTTATTCATCTTTTTTCAAATGATTTATGAAAGAAAACACTCAACAAGATTCATGACTACTTTTTATTAAACAGTTCTTTAAACTCAAGTCATGAATCCTATTTTCACAAATCCTATGTATCTCACAGGCATTTTTATGCTGACATACCTATTTTCACATGTGTTTTCAGGAGCTGTTGCATAGGATGATCGTGACACACTTAGGCGGACCTGTGCCTTAGTGACTTAAAACGAAGCAAGAACTAGTTAAATTATGTTATGTACTCTTTGTTTCTTGTTTTAAGACAATGTAACTCTCTTGTTTATTAAATAAAACGTAACTTTAATTTCCATGGTTGTGAAACAATTAATTCTGTTACAACACTCCCCGACGTTTCCGCCACGATTTGATGTTTTACATGGTCGGGGTGTGACACTACGTTCTTCCCACGATTGGAATTACCGTAGCGAAATTCCTGGGTAAGTTTCTAGACTAGGTTCTTCCTCTGGTTTTCTTCTTGTGTACGTGCTAGTTCATCAGTCAAGGTATTTGCTAGTTCTACAGCTTCTTCTATAGTTTGTGGTCTAGCTGCCTTGACTACGTGCCTAATCTCACTGATTAATCCCCAGATGTAATGGGAGATTAATACTGGTTCTGGTGAAGCTAGGGTTGGCACTATTCTAGCATATTCGAAGAATACGGTAGTGTAACCCTTACAATCTACTCCAGTCATTCTATGGTTTAAGAACTTATTGGCTATCTGTTCTTTTTCATTGGGAGGATAGAACTTCCTTTCAACCATATTCTTAAACTCAGTCCATTCCATATTATAGACTCTGTCACTTCCCCTAGACTGGAGAATAGTGTTCCACCATTCTAAAGCTGCATTTTTAAACAGATTGGAAGCAAACATGATTTTGTCTTCCTCTGCATACTTGCTTATTTTTAAGACTACCTCAGTCTTTTCTATCCAGCATAGAGTTGTAATGGCTCCTTCATTGCCCGAGAATTCTATTGGTTTACAAGACCAGAATTCTTTATAAGAACAACCATAAGACATGGTTCTTCTTCTTTTGGGAATAGGCACTTGAAGTAACAGTCCATTGTTTACGCCGTGACTGGGTTCAGTAGGTGGTCATTTACTTCCACTATTACTTTTATTGTTTTCCGTTTCCTTAACCGTTTTAATAATATATGGCATAGCGTCTATAATTCCTTGTGCCACTATATGTTGGATGACACTGTTATCTACTTGGTTGTCGTTATTATCATTATTCGGGTTTTCTTGATTCACTTCGTTGTCCATCTGAATTATAAACATTTACCAAGTGTTAATATCACAAAACAATATTTAATGCCAACAATCTCACAAACACAAACATGTTGGTCAAAATCGTCATACATTGCGACATTTACTCTATTTTATATATATGCATCTATTACAAACCGCAACTGGAATTTAAATTACAATACTAGTATGCATCAGTAGGTATTGGATTACCTATTATATATATATATATATATATATATATATATATATATATATATATATATTCAACTTAGACACACACACACACACACACACACACATATATATATATATATATATATATATTATTGATAGGGGTTCATCCAATATTGCATTTTACGCTCGTCGTACTTCCAAACGAGCCTCTCCCCTATTTGCCTTATATTTTCACTTTCATCTAACAACTCCTCACCAAAAGTGCGGAGTTCCTGCACGTTCTCGGTACACATGGGTGGTGCGGGTGCTCGTATCGGGTCAGGGTACTGACGGGTGGTCCATAGGACAACCCTTAAGTGTGTTAAAAGACGAGTTAAACCCTTATTTAATCATGTAATTGTCTTGAATTAGATGACTACAGTTGCTTATGTTTCAGGTGCGTTTGGAGCTTAAAATGAGGGAAAACGCTGCTTCGGATGGAATGGAGTGGAACGGGTCACATAAAGATGGAAAGAAGGAACAAAAGGAAGAACCCAGGGGTCCACCGTAAATTACGGTGGCTACCTTAATTTACGGTAGCCCCTGAATTCCTCCATTTTCCACCGTAAGGCAGCAGAATCCTGGCGTATCAATATGAAGGCTACCGTAATTTACGGTAAGTACCGTAAATTACGGTAGAGCCAGACGAGAAAAGCGTAACTGCCCATTTTAAACCGTTTTCAAGTGTCTTTTGATGCCATTCATGATTGGAGACGTTTCTCTGGTGTTCTTGGGTGAAAAATAGCTTTGGCAAGTGATTGGGAACATTTCTAAACAATTCGGTTTGTATTTTGATGCTTATGAACATTGATTTTGTTGGAATGATGATTTACCAAGCCATGTCCGGCTAAACTTTCGCTGATCATCTTAGGTAACATTTTCTCTTATGACTTTTGTGTGTTTTCTTTTATTTCTAGAATGATAAACTTGGTGTGTTTGCTATCTTTATTATGGTGTATGAATGTTTGATTGTAGCTTGTTAATTGATGTTTTGGTTCTAGTCTAAATCGTACATTATTGGTGTCGTTGACAATCGAGATATCACGGGTAGGTTTAGGGTTGGATATTGATTAATTGATCATCGGTTATCAACCTCGCGTTTATATAATCCAAGTACTTTGTTCCCTTTTATCACAACAAATGTTTATGCATGAGTTATGTCTATGTAACTCTTTCTAGTTGGAATTATGCACAATTGTTGAAGGAAACCGAAACCTAAGATGGTCATTCTCTTGTAATCTGATGAACAAACCAATTTTGATTTGCAATTAGTTAATAATTTAGTTCTTAAATCAAATAATCCAAACTCTCAAATTTTAATTTCTGCATATTAGTTTAATTGTAGGTAAAATTACAAAGCTATAGAATCAACACATTTTCCACAAACTCCCTGTGTTCGATACCCACTTACCGCTATCTATTTAGTAGTAATTGGATTAAATTTGCGTGTGAATACGACAACACGTCAAATTTTGGCACCGTTGTCGGGGACTAGTGCGCAACGTATGTTAATTTAGTAGTTTTGTTTTGTTATTTTTGGGTTTACGCTGGTTGTGTTTAGTGTGCAGGTACTACAGGTGTATGCATACTAGGGGCTCTCACAAGTCATCACCGCTATCGTTTGATCCGGAAATTGAAAGAACTTTGCGTCAAAACAGAGTTTTGTTAAGAGAAAACAAGGTCATTGGTTCACCCACTTCACCCATTACACCAAGAAACATTATGACTGATTCACAAATCCCACCCACAACGGGTCAAACGACCTCATCATTCATTCCTACATCCACACAACCTTCACCAAATACCACCATGCCTAATTCCACTACCGAACTTACTCCACCACATGATGTTACACCAACCAACACTACTACATCACCTATTACTACCCAAGTTGATCCCACTCTTACCTTTAGCTCCTCTACTACAATCCCACCATTCTCACATTTTTTCCTAAGTATGGGTCAATCATCTTCTACCTACCCATTACCACAAAGCTCAACCGTCATTCATGCTACTTCTACATATCGACCACCGAACCAACCGGGTTTCCAATATTCGTCTCTTCCATTTGTGCAATCTTCGGGAATAGGAGGAGATGGGTATGATGGGGGTTATGAAGAAGAATTTGGAGGGTACGAAGAGGAAGGTTTTTACTATGTGGGTGAGGGAGGTAATTTGGGACCTCAAGGAGGAGCGGGTCAACAAAGTCAACCGCTACAACAATTTCAAGACACGGGTAGATTACCGGTTGGGGTACAACATATTAGACCACAAGGGCCACAATTGCAACGTCCTACGCCTCTACATCAAGTGCGTCCACAAAATACACAACCTCACTTTCAAAGGCCGATTCAACAACCACCAATGCATCAATACCAATTTCAACCACCATTTGCACCTCAAGGGCCTATGCAAGGGAAAATGGGTCAACCTAGAGCACCATTGGGTGCCCCTCGAAGACATCACCGGGAGGTAGTACGGGGAATTGAAGCTCATTTCTGACCTATTATCACTAACAATCCTTCTCCGATAGTCATTCCTCATCACGCGGATGGAAGGACTTTTGAAGTTAGAACAACCGCACTCCAAAGTTTGCCGAAGTTTAAGGGGTTAGCAACGGAAGAACCTTACTTTCATTTGGAGACATATAACTCCATTTGCAACACTATTGGAGGTCAAGGGTTTTCATCGGATGATGTTAAGTTGGTCCCCTTCCAATTTTCTTTGGAAGATAAAGCAAAATGATGGTTTCACACTTTACCCTCTGCGTCGATTTTTACATGGGCCGACATGCAACAGATTTTCTTGGATGAATTTTACACTTCTCAAAAGACTAATGATGCAAGGAGAGGTTTGAGAAGCTTCCAAAAAAACCAGGGGAAATGTTTCATGAGGCTTTTGAAAGGTTCAACATGATGCTAAGGAATTACCCTCATCACGGTATCCAACTTTGGGAGTTGTTGAACGCGTTTCATGAAGGGTTGAGTTCGGAGGATGCTCATGACTTGATGTCGATCCCTAACGGTACATTCGGTACAAACTTTGAACATGATGATTGGGCATTTTTAGAACAAATGGCGGTTACTTCAAAAAGGAAGGCACAATCCTCAAGACGGGCAAGACATGTAATAACAAGGCCACAAGTGCATGGAGTAGAAAGTGGAGGCGTTCAAACCACGAATCAAGTATACAACGTGTGCACTAATTGCAATGAAATAGGTCATACGGCGGAAGTTTGTTTAGTAGGAGTGGTTGAAGAGCAAGTAGAAGAGGTGAATGCTATTCAAGGGGGTGGTCGAAACTTTAACATGAATTCGAACACATACCACCCCGGGTTACGAAATCATCCTAACTTCCGTTACGGGAACCCGGCGAACCAAGCTAACCCAAATTTTCAAGGAGCTCAAGGTAATTTTGCACCTCGCCAACAATTTAATCAAGGTAACTATAGGGGTGGAAATAACTATGGCTATCAAGGGAAATTTCAACAAACGGGTCAAAGTGGTTCGGGTCAAACTTCATCAAGCGGGAATGAGGTTATGGATATGCTTCGGGCAATGTAACAAGACATGCAAAAATGGAATCAACTTGATGAAGTCCGGATGCAAAATGATGAAGTTCGTGACAAAAGCATTCAAACACTAACAACCCAAATGGGTCAATTAGCAACCGACGTGGCGGAGTTGAAGAAGAACAAAGGTCAACTTCCTAGTGACACCAAGGTCAATCCTTCCCATAGTTCGTCACGAGGTAATAATGTTAATATTAATCATGTTAGCATGTTAAGAAGTGGTAAAGAATTTAAAGCCAATTTGTCACCGGGATTGCTTGAAGGGGTGGTTGAGGATGTAACGGGTAATGAAAGTGAAGAAGACGAAGTTTCACCGGTTGTATCTAAAGAATCAAATGTTAAAAAACCGGGGTTGGGTGAAAATGAAAAAAATGAAAAAGATGAAGGCAAGCCGAGTCAAGTCCCGTTCCCATCGGCTCTACTTGATCCGGGTAAGAAAAAATTTATCTCATCAAGGGGTCCCCAAAAAGAGGAGTTGTGGGACATTTTCAAACAAGTTAAAGTTAACCTTCCGTTACTTGATGCAATAAAACAAGTACCCGCCTATGCTAAATTTTTAAAAAAATTGTGCACACAAAAAAGGCAACAAAAGAAGAAAATGCCTAAGCGGGTAGACTTAACCGGGCAAGTAAGTGCGGTGTTGAATGGGGAGCTTCCTCCTAAGCTCCAAGATCCGGGTACGCCATTAATCAATATCCAAGTCGGTAATTTTCAAATGTCAAAGGCGTTACTAGATCTTGGAGCCGGGGTGAGCATTTTACCGGGGGGGGGGGGGGGCTTATATGACCAATATGACTTTGGTCCATTAGCAAGGGTAGAGAAAACGGTTGTGTTAGCCGATTTGTCTCATAAGCTACCTCGGGGGATGGTTCAAGATGTAGTAGTGAAAATTGATGAGTTTTACTACCCGGTTGAATTTTTAGTCTTAGACTACTCATCCGCGGACCCAAAACAACAACAAAATGCTATTTTGGGTCGGCCATTTTTGAGCACAACGCATGCCGTAATTGATTGTCGATTTGGTACGGTCGACAAGACTTTTGGAAATCGAAAAATGAGATTGAATGTTTTTACTAACAATTCTAACTCTAATGTTGTTGATGAGTGTTTCATGGCAGACTTAGTCGACGGATGCAACCCGCATGAGTATGAGGAGGATAGTATGGATATGTGTGTTTGTGATTTTTCTGAACAGGTACATGCTTGTGCACTAGGGGTTGAAGAAGAGAAACAAGATGCTATGGCATTGAAGGAGGGTCGACCGCCATGGACCCATCAATTTGAAAGCTTGCCGGTGGAAATCAATTCGGGCACCAGACCATCATTGGAAGAACCACCAAAGTTGGAGCTCAAAGACTTACCAAGCCATTTGAAGTATGCATTTCTAAGGGATAATGGCACTCTACCGGTCATTATTGCCTCTAAGTTAGAGATGGCATAAGAACAAGCTCTATTGGAAGTTTTGAAAGCAAACAAAGGAGCTATCAGATGGACGATTTCCGATTTAAAAGGAATTAGTCCATCAATCTTCATGCATAAAATCATCACCACCGAAGATGCAAAACCAACAAGGGAAGCACAACGAAGATTAAATCTGAACCTAAGGGAAGTGGTAAAGAAAGAGGTAATTAAATGGTTGGATGCGGGAATTATCTATCCTATTTCGGATAGCGCTTGGGTAAGTCCTACCCAAGTTGTGCCTAAGAAGGCCGACATTCAAGTAATCAAGGACGAAAATGGTGAACAAATAGACACCCGACCGGTCACCGGGTGGCGTGTTTGTATTGATTACCGCAAATTGAATGCTGCCACTTCTAAGGACCATTTCCCGCTACCTTTTGTTGACCAAATCATTGAAAATTATCGGGTCAAAATTATTACTGCTTTTTGGATGGGTATTCGGGTTACAATCAAATTGCAATACACCCGGATGACCAACACAAGACCACCTTCACTTGTCCATATGGCACTTTTGCCTTTAGGCGAATGCCATTTGGCTTGTGTAATGCACCAGCAACTTTCCAACGATGTATGATGAGTATTTTCTCGGACATGGTTGGAGAGTTGCTTGAAGTTTTTATGGATGACTTTTCAATTTTTGACACTAGTTTTGAATCTTGTCTCAACGAGTTACAAAAAGTTTTAAAAAGATGTGTTGAGAAAAATTTGGTGCTTAGTTGGGAGAAAAGTCATTTCATGGTGCAAGAGGGTAATGTGTTAGGCCACGTGATTTCGGAGAGGAGTATGGAGGTGGATAAGGCAAAAATACGGGTAATATCATCTTTGCCTCCACCGAAAAATGTGAAAGGGGTAAGGTCATTTTTGGGACACGCGGGATTTTATAGACGTTTCATTAAAGGTTTTAGTGTCATTACTAAACCTTTATGTAATTTGTTATTAAAGGATATTCCATTTGATTTTATTAATGAGTGTTTGCAAGCATTTAATGTTTTGAAGGAACACTTGGTGAAAGCTCCCATCTTGCAACCGCTGGATTGGTCAAAACCATTTGAAATCATGTGTGACGCAAGCGACACTACAATTGGTGCAGTTTTGGGTCAAAGGATTGATAAAAAGCCGGTGGTAATTTACTATGCAAGCAAGACGTTGTCCGAAGCACAACTGAATTGCACCACAACCGAAAAGGAGTTATTAGCGGTGGTGTATGCTTTGGATAAGTTCCGTTCTTACATTTGGGGAAGCAAAGTGGTTGTGTACTCGGATCACAGTGCGGTCTGGTATTTGATGGAGAAAAAAGATGCGAAGCCCCATTTGATCCGTTGGGTGTTGTTGCTACAAGAATTCAATTTAGAAATTCGAGATAAAAAAGGAAGTGAAAACGTAGTGGCGGATCACTTGTCTCGAATTCCGGTGGAAGGAATTGATGATTTGAGCGAGATAAACGAAAGGTTTCCCGATGAGCAACTACTAGTCATGTCTACTTTTGTTGCACCGTGATATACCCACTATGTGAATTATTTAGCCACATGTGCCATCCCAAATCATTGGACCAAGAAAAGAAGACAACAATTTATGGTCCAAGTGAAGCAATACATTTGGGATGAGCCGGACCTTTTCAAGATTGGGCCCGATCAAGTCATTCAGAGGTGTGTGCCCGAAACGGAGGTGTTAGAGATCTTGACTCATGCCCACTCATCCGCTTGTGGAGGTCATTTTAGCGGTCACAAAATGGGCTACCGGGTTCTTTCGTGTGGGTTTTATTGGCCCACAATTTTCAAAAATGCATGTGAGTTCGCAAGGAAATGTGTCAATTGCCAAAAGATGGGGAGTATTTTAAAGAGGGATGAGATGCCATTGCAACCGATTTTGGTTGTTGAAATATTTGATGTATGGGGCATTGACTTTATGGGTCCCTTCCCGAATTCCAATGGGTTTTTGTACATTCTTGTGGCGGTGGATTATGTCTCGAAGTGGATTGAAGCTATTGCAACAAGAACAAATGATCATTCGGTTGTTTGTAAATTTGTTCAATCCAACATCTTTGCCTGTTTTGGTATTCCGAGAGTTATCATTAGTGATGGTGGGTCGCATTTCAAGAATTTCAATTTCGGAAAACTGTTGAAGCGGTACAACGTGAACCACCGGATTGCTACACCGTACCATCCACATACGAGTGGACAAGTCGAAATGTCCAACCGTTAAATTAAATAAATTCTTATGAAAACGGTTCGAACGGATAGGAAGGATTGGTCAACTAAACTTGATGATGCGTTGTGGGCATACCGGACGGCCTACAAAACTCCAATTGGAACAACACCTTACCGGATGGTGTATGGAAAGGGTTGTCACTTACCATTGGAGTTAGCTCATCGGGCGCATTGGGCAATCAAAATGGTGAATGCGAACTGTGATGAAGCGGGGAAGATGCGGAAGTTGCAACTAAGTGAGATAGAAGAAATTCGAGACGAAGCTTACGAGTGTGCATCGGCATACAAGGATAAACTTAAAAAGGTCCATGATGCAAAGCTGAGAAAGAAGACATTTGAAGTGGGTCAAAAGGTATGGTTGTACAATTCGCGATTAAAGATGTTTGCGGGCTAATTAAAAAGTAAATGGATGGGCCCCTATGTCATTCGGCGAGTCGGTAGATTTGGTGATGTGGATATTCAAGATGAGCAAACTAACAAGCAACAAACGGAAAATGGACATCGGTTAAAGCCATACTTGGAAGGAAACGACATCAATAACTTGGAGCTTGACAAAGTGGGCTATATCCTACGCCCGGTAGAAGAAGAACAACCATGAGAGGCCCAGGTTCGGTAGTGTACATAGTTAGTTTATTTTGTTTATTTTGTTTTGATTAGTTTGCATTCTTACCGTATTCGCTTGAAGCTCGTGTTTGAAACAAGTGTGGGGATGTTCGTATGAATAGTTCTAGCATCGTGTTGAGGACAACACGGGATTTTCGAGGGGGTATGGTAATTTTCCATGTTTTTGAAAAATATTAAAAAGCATAAAAATTAGAAAACTAAAAAAAACACTAAAAGCTGCATTTTTGGCGAACCATATATCCCCAGGTGCCACCGTAAATTACGGTGGCTACCGTAATTTACGGTAGCCTGGGGATCTTGGCTCTTTTACGCTGGAAACTCACTGGTTTACGGAGGGTGTTTGTGCCAGAGACCTACCGTAAATTACGGTGGCTACCGTAATTTACGGTAGCCTCTGGAAATGGAAGGGGCGCAGCAGGTTAGCGGTTTATAAAAAAAATTAATTAGGTTACGTGAGTACATCCCCAACCACTCATTTTCTGCATTCCTTCTCCTCCATACAACCTCATCTATCACTTTCTTCAACCCCACAAAATCTCTAAGAAACCCCACAACCTTCAAACCTCAAAACCTCCATAACTCTTCCAAATCTTGGTCAAATCTAGTGATTTTTGGGTCTATCTTGATTGAAATTTCACGAACTTGCTGATTTTGAGGAGAGATTTGCAAGAAAAACCTGTTTTCTTGGCCGATTGACAAACCCTAGGTGCCGATTTTTTGGGGGTTTTGGAGTTTTTGATTTGCTTGTGTTCTTGCATCTTAAATCTAAGGTATGTGATGTTTTTACTTTATTTTTGATGATGCATTGTGAAGTTGAAGGTTATTATTGTTACTTGTTCACACACACTTGCTTGTTCTTAGTTTTCATCATGAAAAATTGTTAATTGAAGGTGTGTTATGGTTGTAGATGTAGGATTGGTGTTAAATTTGTGAACTTTTGGGAACCTCTACATTGTAGAGGCACCATTCCCAAATTTTGTGAAAATAACATATGAAATTTTGTACTCTCTAGCATCTACAACCATAGTAACAAGCAAGTGTGGGGATTTTTGGAGAAAAGGGGACTGATTTTTGTGTTTGGTTGTTTTGTTTGTGTTTGTGATGTGTGTAGGAAATGGTGAGAACTAAAGAAAGAGCGGGAACTAGTTCTTCAAAAGGCAAAGGCAAACAAGCTGAACAACAACTGAGGAAGCGAAGATATTTGGGTAGAGATGATGACAGTGATGATAGCGATGAGGAGGAAGTGATGGAGTTGGACCCGACTGACAAGCCAAGGTGGGAAGCGGGTCCGTTAGACGATCAACCGGAAGAATGGCAGCCTACATTATTCAATGATCGAATTAACAAGTTAAAAGACAAAGCTCCTGCATTTTCTTGTGAAAGAGAGGTTAGAGAAGTAGAGTTTGGGCCGTTCAATGTGTTTGCTCAGTTTCGCGCCTTGGGTTGGGAGGCGGCGCTTAATTGCTATGATAAAGACAACAAGAACTTGTTCATGGCTGAAATTCAGGAGTGGATGGCTACTTTAACATGCAACAAGTACGACAAGCCGTCCCAAATGAAGTTAACGGGCATTGTGAATTGGATTGATGTGGAGATGTCATTTGACACATTGCGGAAGTAGGCAAGGTATGATAGCCTGCCCGCACGTGATTATACAATACCGAGTCTTGATGATTTGCTTATCAAACCAGAGGCCCACCCGAGGTGGAATGACATGTTGGCAGCTTTGTTCTTACCGGGTACTTTTAGTGGCACATTGTATAGAATAAATTTGAAGATTGAAGCAAAACTATTGCTTACTATTTGTATCTTGAATGTGATTCCAAGGAGAGGTGATAAGCAGGAGGTGAGGTTTTAAGAGGTGCTCGTTATTTACTCGTTGCTTCATGGGTCACCCCGTTTTCCTCTACGGTGTTTGATAATGAATCATGTTTGGATATGCCGAGATAAAGTGGGAAGAAGCATCATTCCGTATTGTCGGATTATTACGAAGTTGTTGAAATTGTTCAAGGCTATCACACCGGAAGACAAGGGGGCACCAAAAAGGCACAAGCATTTTAACATAAGGAGAATGGGTGTTGGATGGACTTATGATGAGTCGGAGTGCTATCATAAGTTGAAGTCGGAAGGTCAAAGGTGGAGAGCTTTGAAGGCTGATGCAAGGGCACTATTACCGGGCGAAGCGGATGAGCCCGAGAGCGAAGATGAGCCCCCGACTGGGGGTGAAGATTACGCGGATGAACCCCATGGTGAGCACATGAATGTGGACCAAGGGGGTCCAGGTAGAGGACATGGTGGTGGTTTCTTTGACTATATGGAGCGCTCGTATGAGCCGAATTGGGCATATGATGGAACCATGCAAGAAATCATTGAAAACCAACGTCCACCGGCATCGCTTTTCGACACATGGTCGGGGTCCGAGCGCACGTTCTTCGATCATCAAACATGGATGGGGGCTAGTATGGAGCGGGCATTGAAACACAACTTTGACTGACAGGAGTCGTGGAACCGCACACACGCTTATTCCCGTGAGCAGGAGATGAACAACAGGTACAATGATGATCAAGCCCGACGGATGCATGCAGATTGGCATACAGGGCGGCCGGTGGTTGTGGATCCACCTCCGGTGGATTATGCGTCTCTACCACCTTATGATGGTAGTGTTTCGTATCCGACACCGCCGCTTCATCATTCCCAATGGGTGGACCCCCGTCAAGATCAACAAAATGGAGCCTCGCAACAAAGCGGAAGTGGTAGCGGCTCGTTTGCTTCTGGAGAATGGAATGATATGATGTCTTCCATTTTCGGGCCTCCTCAGCCGCGTTATTATTAGTCAGGTTGTGCTCTCTCTTGTATATGTTTGTGAATATTTGTTTGTTATGTTCATGGTCGGGTGGATGGATGGTGTTTTAGTTTTTGATGTTATGTCTTGGGTTGTGCGAGTTGGTGGTGTTTATGTTTTAAAACAAAAATTAAAAAAAATATAAAATGAAAAGACCAAAAAGAAATTTGGGGTTTGAGATTGGAAGTTTTTGTTGATGTAGAATGGTTTAGCGATCAATTCCTCCCACAACCATACATTGGGGTCAATGTATCCCAAGTGTGGGGATGGGGGGAAAATTTTGAGGTTTTTAAAAAATTTTAAATCAAGTGAAACATTGTGAGAATTTGAACACCTTGGACTCACCCCGAGTGACGCACCGGCAACCCATAATACCTTTTGTCTTGGTGAGAGTTGAAGCCACACTTGTATATAAATAATGCTTGTCTTTGATGAGAGTGGCAGCGGGTGGGGGTGCATTAGAACTTGTGCTTGAATATGGTTCGAGGCCTTACTTAAACATGAATGTAAAAAGGATAAGGGCATTTAGGTAGCCTCGTCATAGTGTGTGCGAGTGTGGGATTTGGGGGGTTGGACCTCATAAATTATATATATGAGCTTGGTAGTGAGAGGGGCGGGGGTTTGGACATGTAGTTACCCATTTTGTGCCTAAAGCCGATCATTTGTTACCCCTTACCTAGTTCCTCAAAAATTTACCCGACTTGACCTGGTCTTATAGTGTTAGTAGTTGTTATAGTTGTGTTTAGATATGTTATGTTGAATGTTTGCTATGTTAAAAAAAAGAAAGAAGAAAAAAAAGTGAAAAAGCAATGAAAAAATGATTAAAAAAATGATGTTTGAGTTGTCTTGTATATAGAAGTTTATGTTTTGTTTGTTTGTTTCATTGTGTAATAAAAGACCGGGTTAAGTCCTTTGCTACTACATATATATTTCCATTTCCTACCCGTACGCCTAGCCACGTTACAACCTTTAAGTCCCTTTGATTTGCATTCATGTTTGGCACTTGTTAGGAGGAGGACCGATTTAGGTACAAGCATATAGTTGTGCAATCTCCCGTGTGCCTTTTGTGTGTCTAGCTTATCTTTGCTAGTGCTTACTTGTTGCCGAGATGAGAGATATAGTGAGGGGTGTGTTGTTTGGGTGTAAGGAAAGGGTTAGTAAAATGATAACATGTTTATGCTTGATTTATGTTGATCGCTTGTGCATTTGAAAATGGTTTTAATGGGTTGCTTGGGACAAGCAACGGTTAAGTGTGGGGATGTGACGGGTGGTCCATAGGACAACCCTTAAGTGTGTTAAAAGACGAGTTAATCCCTCATTTAATCATGTAATTGTCTTGAATTAGATGACTACAGTTGCTTATGTTCAGGTGCGTTTGGAGCCTAAAATGTGGGAAAACGCTGCTTCGGATGGAATGGAGTGGAACGGGTCACACAAAGATGGAAAGAAGGAACAAAAGGAAGAACCCAGGGGTCCACCGTAAATTACGGACCCCTGAATCCTCCATTTTCCACCGTAAGGCAGAAGAATCCTGGCGTATCAATATGAAGGCTACCGTAATTTACGGTAGGTACCGTAATTTACGGTAGAGCCAGACGAGAAAAGCGTAACTGCCCATATTAAACCGTTTTCAAGTGCCTTTTGATGTCATTCATGATTGGAGACGTTTCTCTGGTGTTCTTGGGCGAAAATTAGCTTTGGCAAGTGATTGGGAACATTTCTAAACAATTCGGTTTGTATTTTGATGCTTATGAACATAGATTTTGTTGAAATGATGATTTACCAAGCCATGTCCGGCTAAACTTTCGGTGATCATCTTAGGTAACGGTTTCTCTTATGACTTTTGTGTGTTTTCTTTTATTTCTTGAATGATAAACTTGGTGTATTTGCTATGTTTATGATGGTGTATGAATGTTTGATTGTAGCTTGTTAATTGATGTTTTGATTCTAGACTAAATCGTACGTTCTGGGTGTCATTGACAATCGAGATATCACCGGAAGGTTTAGGGTTGGATATTGATTAATTGATCATCGGGTAACAACCTCGCGTTTATATAATCCGAGTACTTTGTTCCCTTTTATCACAACAAATGTTTATGCATGAGTTATGTCTATGTAACTCTTTCTAGTTGGAATTATGCACAATTGTTGAAGGAAACCGGAACCTAAGATCTTGTAATCTGATTAACAATCCATTTTTGATTTGCAATTAGTTAATAATTTAGTTCTTAAATCAAACAATCCAAACTCTCGAATTTTAATTTCTGCATATTAGTTTAATTGTAGGTAAAATTACAAAGCTATAGAATCAACACATTTTCCACAAACTCCCTGTGTTCGATACCCACTTACCGCTATTTATTTAGTAGTAATTGGATTAAATTTGCGTGTGAATACGACAACACGTCAGGTACTGGGGCATCGGTTCTTCGTATGGGTATGGGTTCTCTAGGATTTCCCTGATATATTGGTCGTTATCCCAGTATGGATCTAGAGGGTCAAGGTTATGATAGGGTGCTACTGGGTTCGGTATGAGTTCCTCCTGTGGGTGGAGTTCTCGATAATCCATATGATCGTCAAACCATGGGTCATAATTGGGAGGATGGGGTGCTAGAATTCTAGGGATTTCATTTGGGTCGAAGGCAGGTGCAGGAATCTGGTCTATTGGGTTAGGTTCTATTTCCATGGGTTGAGTTGGGAACAAGGGTAGTGGTTGTGGTGCAATAATTTGTTCTAAGTTCGGGTCTGCGGATGTGGTAGCTAGTATGTGGAAATTTGCCAATCGTCTATTGATTATATCCTGAGTCTGGGCATTCATTTCCCTATTTGCAGCCGCTAAAGCTCTCTGTTGCGGTAACTTCCTCATTCTTTTTCTACGCTCGTGAGCTCCCCGACCGAACCATCCTCTCTTTTTTGTAGGGAATGGCTATTTGGATTGTGCTTTGAATATGAAAATCCCCTCTTCTGTGTCAGTTGAATACCCCGAGGGGGTAGGCTGGGAAGAAGTTCCTTCATTTCTAGGAGAACTAGACAGTTGACGATAAGCGTCTGACGGACCTTGATCACTCATACTGTAAACTAACAAATTGTCAAATAACACAAAACAATAATATACAGATATGCACGTAATCCCGTGGATTATTACCTAACATAATGGATAAAATTTTGGTGTCAGCAGAACACTTTTGTGGCTAAAATCAGTGGCTGTAGCTCTGATACCACTCTCTGTCGCAACCCCCGGCCCCTAATTACTTGGGAACGGGCGGCCGCAAACCAGTATCAGTCGTATCAGTGTTTATCAGTTTGGCAGCGGAATTTACATTAGGACCGTAGTTAGGAAATATTTTATTAGAGTAAAATACCACATTTTTTATAATAGTAAATACATGGGAAATTTCCAAATTTCTATTATAAACATGTTTATAGGATAAACCCTAATTTATTGAATTAAAACATCTTCTTTATTTAGGTAACTTTTATAGCCACTTTTCCAAGCTTTCGGTGCTCTCCAGCTGGCTCCTATTTTGGCTTTCACATTTTGTTACCTGAAACGCGTTTAAAAACATTTTATCAGCAAGAAATACTGGCGAGTGAATCCCAATTTAATCAAGAAAAGTTTTATCATTTTACAGTATTGAGGGCAACCCGCAATTATATTCGTTTACATCTACTTTAATTACCACCCACGACACTGTCAACCCGACTTGTGGTCATGTTACTACTCATAGTGTAGTAACAAATTTTGTATACAAAATCCCAACATACCGACGATAATTGTAGATTACAAATACTCAATCACTGTGAAATATAACTTAAAAGGTTTGAGGTTTTGTAAAAACACTTTGTGAAAAGAGGAATCACTCACATTGCTACTTTAGGTATATCCTTTGTGACTTCCTGGTTATAATCTATTAATTAAGCAATGCACACGTGTTAGTATAATAACCCAACTTAAAAGTTATACACTCCCCGAGACAGAACTCCAACGACTACGTCGGGCAGAGCCTCGACAGGCGTTACGGAGCACTAGATCAATCGGGAAGCGTATCTAATACGTAACCGGGGGTTAAAATACTTACAACGTGGCAGAGCTTCGCTAATTAGGGGGGTATTATGCCCGATATTATTTCTATAATTCAGAAATTGAGAGAGATCGAGAAATTTTTGAACGATTTGGGACTGAAGCCGATCCCATCTATTTATAGGGTATGATCGACCCACTCTCGCGCCCCGCGAAAGATACACAAGGGGCATTCGCACCCCGCGAGCTAGGTGTCGTAGGCCTTAGCCTTGACATGGGGGTAGTTCTGCCGAGTGTTATGCCACGTGGCGGGCTAGGGTTTTGCCACCCGTCACTCGCTCGCGGCCCGCGATAGCCTTTACTGGCTTTGTCGCGCCCCGCCAGAGACCTTAAATTCTTGTTTTTATTTAATTATTATTAAAATAAAGTATTTGGGGTCCACTTTTCGTATACGGGGTGTATTTTAGTACGTATAGGGATGTTATAAATATTTTAGGAAGGGTTGTTATACTTGATCTCAATTTTCACCCAATTCATTCCCTCACTTAATTTGTTAGGCATTTAACCAAATTTAATAACTTAGTTATTGAATTTCATTTAATTAAACATGGTAACATACTAACGGATTTAATAATTGGGTGTTACAATGCCGCACTTTTGTCACTGTAAAAACAAAAACTAATATATTAGGTTTGGCTAACCCTTTTACGAAAGTATAAGGTTTTCTGAAAACTTTGATGTGACATTTAAATCGATGATGTGGGGTTATTACGTTTTTATACATGAATTTTTAAGGAGGGTTTTTTTTGGTATGTAAAAAACTCATGCTTAAATTTGAACGCAAATGTGTAAGACAACCGTAAAACCTTTTTACATTGAATGATTTAAAATTAACAAAAAAAGATAAAAAAAACATTAAAACAGCCGTAAAAAAACTTTATTAAAGGTGTACGCTAGTCGTAAATAGCAATTCTGAAATTTTTTTACGGGTAGTGAAAAAAAGTTTGCACTACAAAAAGCTCCCTGTAAAAAAATTATTACATCAAATGTTAAAAAAATAGAAAAAATACAACCCTTTAACAGACCGTAAAAAACTTTGTTGAAAACTGTACGGTAACCGTAAATACCTATTTTCGAACTTTCATTACCGGTTGTTTTTAAGGTTTATACTCAAAACCGCATGCGTAACTTTCTTCAGAAACCTATAGACGATCCGTAAATTTTTTTTACAACATATGTCAAATTTAAAAAAAAGGATACAAACCTTTAAAAAACACGTAAAAAAAGTCTTTTTAGCATAGATGAAAAATGTTTTTTTTTACATCAATTGTTTAAATTTGAAAAAATACAGACCTTTTAACCCACGCGTAAAAAAATATATTAAAAGTGAACCCTATGCGTAAATAGCAATTATCAAACTTCTTTTATGTAGAGTTTTTCGGAAAACTATAACCAACCATAAAAAGCTTTTTACAAAAAACACGTAAAAATTAAAGTTTTTTTATAGGTTTACGCTAAACGTAAAATTTTTTTTACATGAAGTCTAAAAAGGTTTATACACAGACTAATTCGTAAAATTCTTACCTATAAACCACCCGTAAGAAAGTTTTTACAACAAATGTGAAAATTAAAAAAAATACAAACCTTTAAACAAAGGCGTATAAAAAAATGTTTTTAAAGGTTTACGCTGCATGTAAAAAACAATACACTAATTGTTAAAGATTAAAAAATTACAGAACTTTTAACCCACGTATAAAACCCTAAATTAAAAAGGACAGCCTAACCGTAAAAATACCTATTCTCAAAGTTTTTTTATGTGGATTTTTTCAGAAACGTATAACCACCCATAAAAAGTTTTTTACACCAAATGTTAGAATTAAAAAAAATAATTACAACCAAAAAGCTTTACGATAAGCGTGAATTTTTTTACGGGTAGTTTAAAAAAAAGTTTAAACTCAAAACGCGTGCGTAAATTTCTTCAGAAACCTATAAACCACGCGTAAAAATTTTTTTACGCCAACTGTTAAAATAAAAAAAATCCCGTAAAAAATAAGTTTTTTAAAACTTTACGCTACACATAAAAAACTGTACGCGAATTTTTTTTTATATCCATCTAAAATGATTTTTTTAAACATCAATTGTCTAAAGTTAGAAAATATACATCCTTTTTAACCCAGGCGTAAAAACTATATTAAAAGTCAACCCTAATACACATTCTCGAACTTGTTTTATTATTTTTTTTGTAGTCTTCCGAAGACCTATGACCACCCGTTTATAAGTTTTACACCAAAATGTAAAAATTAAAAAAAAAATTACAAGCATTTAAAAAATATAGGCATGTAAAAAGAGAGTTTTTTATGGCTTTACAATACACACAAAGGTCTTTTTACGGCTTGTTTAAAGGATTTATACTTAGAGCTAATTCGTAAAATTTTTCAGAAACCTGTAAACCACCGATAAGAAAGTTTTTACAACAAATGTGAAAATAAAATAAAAAATAGAAACCTTAAAACAAAGGCGTAAAAAAGGTTTTTTTAAAGGTTTACGCTGCACGTAAAAACAATACACTAAAAAAATTTACATATGTGGAACATGTTGTTTTTACATCAATTGGTTAAGATTAAAAAATTACAGAACTTTTAACCCACGCGTAAAAACCTAAAATTAAAAGGCAACCCTAACCGTAAAAATACCTATTCTCAAACTTTTTTATGTATATTTTTTCGGAAACCTATAACCACCCATAAAAAAACTTTTTACACCAAATGTTAGAATTTAAAAAAAATTAACAACCATAAACAAACCACGTAAAAAAATAAGTTTTTTAACGCTTTAAGATACACGTGAAGCTTTTTTATGGGTTGTTTAAAGTTAGAAAATATACATCCCATTTAACCTACGGTTAAAAACTATATTAAAAGTCAACCCTAATACATATTCTCGAAGTTATTTTATTATTTTTTTTTAGACTTCCGGAAAATTATGACCACCCGTAAAAAAGTTTTTTACACCGGAATGTAAAAATTTTAAAAAAATAAAAGCAATTAAAAAATACAGGCATATAAAAAGAGAGTTTTTTATCGCTTTACAATACACGTAAAGGTCTTTTTACGACTTGTTTAAAGGGTTTAGAGCATTCTCATCCAATCCATCAAAACTTGTGAGGGTGACTTTTTATATTGTAAAGAGTAAAAAAAGTGGTTGTGAGTGGAGGAGAGAGAAAATGTTACTGTTCATCTGTATATTTAGGGGGACACTGTTCACACAGTATAATTTTTTTAATATATATTGAAAGTGGTTGTGAGTGAAGGGAATAGAAAATGTGATGATAATATTATTTAATTGAAAATGAGAGAGAAAAAGTATTTGTTTTTAGTGGAAATATATTGATATAGGAGTTGTTTTTTAGTGGAATGTATGTATAATTTGATGGATTGGATGAGAATGACCAAGCATAGTAAGCATTGTCATTTGGGGGATACACAGTCAAAAGGTAAAAAGCATTTAACGTTACTAGACAGTGCGATAAAACAACATAAAGGACATTACCTAACAAACATTCCCAAAAAAAGACCCAAAAACACATTGCTCATTTTAAACACATTCTGCGGTAATAAGACCAACATAAACAGCACCGAGACGCAAAAAAGGGCCCAACACCACACACCCCACCCACCAACACGCTTCACTGAGGTTCTGCTTGCTTGCGCTTTTCCGGACAGTTTCGCGAGTCGTGACCAGTTTACATACTGGTAGCAAGTCTTGCAGAGTCGTGGGTGCTTCTTGTAATTATGGACAGTGGTCGCTCCTACTCCACCTGCATGGTTGTTGGTCCCACGGACTTTGTTATGCAGGACACGGGGATTCGAGCAAAGAACATCAAATTCCACGATAGCTCCCAACATGCTAGCCATGTCCTCTGTATCCGCCGTTTGCGCATTCCATTTGCCATGATGATAATCTGCAATTTCTTTCTTTATGGCCTTTAGTTTCTCCAAAAAACATCCATCGCGGCACCGTCACCAACAATCTCCTCCAATACCTCAGTGAAACATTCAACTAGGTGGTACCTGCTCAATAAAAGGGGGGCAGATCACCTCCAAACCTGTTTTCAACGCGGAAAAATGAATTTGGAAGCACATGACAAGCCCAACGTCCAACATTGTACTTCGCCGGTATTTCATCCACCTTCACGTGCCTAAAAACACAAAATATGTGACGGCAAAGATATCCAATACGGGTCCACAGGTTACAAGAACATATTGTAGAGTCGTCCGCAGTGTCAACTTTCACCTGCACAAGGAGGGGGGAGAGACAGAACAAAACCCATACGATTTAAAAAATACACAATATTACAGAAATAAAAATAATAAAAAATAGGGTACACACTGGTGCATGGTAAAAAAAATACCGTTAAATTGTCCACAACGTCAGACATCTTATCCAGATGGTTCACTTTGTATATCTTGGTGCCATCATCTTCTACAACTGTTGTGATGTAACAGAACAACATTCCTTTATATATCTTCTTACGGACCTCGACGAAGATAGTGGGGGAATACAAAATTACGCATTGCTTCTCTATTTAAAGCCTCGTTTTAAAATCGTCTGCGCGGTCATCAGCCATGAAGCGGGCAACCCTCTGATTGTGTCTCTCAGCTTCGAGAGCGGAATCGTAACACAACAAAAACTGGACTAGCGTATTCGCCCAGGAAGAACTAAACTTGACGCAGCATTACAACTCTCTCTTCGGGAATTACTTTTCATGAGACATGACATGGGGATTTCTCTAAAGTATATTGGATCCCAAAACTCCTTGATACTGAACATATCACTCAGCCAAACGTGATTTCCTAGACCATACTTTTCTAGAAGCTTCTCCCACCTACGCTCGAAAGTTACAGGTTTTAAGTAAATATTCCAAACAAGCTTATGCAACGCTGCTCTGACTTCATTCTGGTCTTCGACATCACCTGCAATCTGAAAAATAAAAAAAAGGTTCACTTGTATGAAAAAAAACGTCCGAAAAGAGTTGGGGTAAAAAATGTCCCAAACAGAGTTTATGCAAAGTCATTTATGCGTCAATTTTTTGGATGAGAGTCTTACCTTTGAGGGCAGCTTCTTCATTATATGCCACATGCACAGTCAAGGAAGAGACCCCGTAAAAACTGCACGTAAAGCTTCCCTAACAGACGTGTCTTGGTCAGTTAGCACAAGAGTATGCTACTTTTTGTGCGCTTCAAGAAATGACACTAGCAACCAAGTGTACACCTCTATGCTCTCACAGAACAAAGGCCCAACTCCAAAAGTCACACACCTTTTGTTGTTGTCCAACCCCAGTAAAGGGGACAAAAACAAGATTATACCTGTAAGGTGCAAAAAAATTTAAGGGTCATTTTCAAATTTGGTGAGTTTATAAAATTAAAAACCAAAACAGAATATATGACAAAATAAAATGCTACAAATACTAAAAATGGGCGACTATACGTACTTGTTCGTTTGGTATGTGGCATCTGTTAGCGGAAGCCGTTATCTTCGTCTTCATCATAATCGCTCTTGTACTCGTGTTTGTGTGTGTGTTTGTACAGAGAACAGAAAAACAGAATGGATATTATGAATATCTTGGTACCGATCAAACTGTCGGTAAATACATATATATACGGGAATGTTTGGCGGTTAATTTGGCGGGAGTAACCAGTGTCAACCAACCAACATTTCTGTTAGTTCATATCGTTACATACTTACATAATAATAATAACTTTAATTATCCTAATTACACTTAATACATAATAAAATAACAAAATTAAGTTTAATATTCCAACACACTCCCCTAAACTTAATTCAGTTTTAGAGAGTGCTTGAGAACACTTTTGTTGGCCTCATCCACAGTTTGTTCTTCATGTACATGGCCTTCATCCATAGTTTGTTCTTCATGTATAGGGCCTTCATCCACAATTTGCATCTTATTCTTCTTTCGCTTTCTCCTAACTCCTCTACTCTTATTAATCCGGTGACAACATTCATGCCATATATCTGCCCATAATCCATGTTCTGTGCCGGCGACGTTGTACTCTGCTCTCGTTCGTTGAATTCCGGTGTTGATAACATCCCTGAGTAACTGGGTTGCCTTGTCATGTTCCTTTAATTTGCAGAAAGCAATTAAGTGTCCCATATCATGACAATAGTAACATCGCTTCTTCGTAAGATCCTTCCTTCGTCGTTCGTTCCTCTTTATCATCCGTCTCTTCCCGGGAACCTGTAATTCTGATTGTAATTCTCCGATTTCCAACCATTCCGGTTCTCGTTCCTTTTCTCTGTTCTTATGAACATTAAACATCTCCTGTTGTTTCATACCTTCATTACCGTGATCTTCCTTGTTTACATCACCGAGAGAATTGAAATTTCCAATTTCTATTTCCGTTGTATCTTCTCGTCTTTCTTCCGTATCTCGTTCCAGTAACTCGATTTCGATTTCTAATTTCATTAGAATATCTCGCTTCATTCTTGCGAACATTCGTGATCGCGGAATCGTGCGATCGGGATTGGATTCTTGTCCGTCTCCATATCCCCTGTTTTTGTTCTTCATCCGGATGTGCCCGGAATCGTATAATATCGATCGATCTTCATCGATTTCCCACCGTGGCTCTGATACCACTATGTTAGCGGAAGCCGTTATCTTCGTCTTCATCATAATCGCTCTTGTACTCGTGTTTGTGTGTGTGTTTGTACAGAGAACAGAAAAACAGAATGGATATTATGAATATCTTGGTACCGATCAAACTGTCGGTAAATACATATATATACGGGAATGTTTGGCGGTTAATTTGGCGGGAGTAACCAGTGTCAACCAACCAACATTTCTGTTAGTTCATATCGTTACATACATACATAATAATAATAACTTTAATTATCCTAATTACACTTAATACATAATAAAATAACAAAATTAAGTTTAATATTCCAACAGCATCGAACGCAACAACATCTCCAAACACTTGGTAGTTGAGCTTAGCAGTTTCGTCCGCCCAGAACATGTGACGTAGTTCCCCGTTCTCCACGCTATACTTGAAAGTGTAGTTAGATAAATGGTCGACCCGGTCTTTCATCTTGTCGATTACTAGTTGCACATCCCTGTCACTGATAAACATACAAAGACTCCACAGAAATTTGTTGTAATCTTCTGCCCTACCGTTGACATTGTCATGCCCAACCTGCGTACAAACTTTGATTTTTGGTGACATCGAGGGTCCAACCTTATTTAGGATGACTCGGTGGAGGAAGTCTTCAGACGAAAAATCAAGTCTCCGTCCTTTTATGGTGAGGTCTCTATTATACGAGGGCACAATCGAATGATTGTGATGTTCGTCAAAGTAGTAGAACACCCGCCTTTGAGAGGGCTGAATACACTTGACGCGGATACAGGCATTGCAGTCACAGACCCTGAATGTGGATTGCCTAATCTTTAAAGAAGTGTCATCCAACGTATCAAACTTCCTTTTCAGCTGCGGTTTCCCATGGTTTGCACACAAAAGGTAACAATGCGTGATGGCTCCATGCTTCCTCTTAACAGTTCCAACCCTAGTCGAAAAGCTGCACTTCTCAGCGTACCTTTCATACATGTCAACTACATCCTGCCATTTCTGGAACACGGCGGTCAGTTGTGCCTAAGATGTGATGAGGCATTCGGGTCCAGTAACGGGTGCCATTGGGGGCGAACCACGAGGTGCATCCCTCTTCTCGCTGCTTCCCACAAGCTACCTATCAACCCCAGGTAAAAAAGGACCAAAAAAACATACATATCAGTACACATTTCAGAATGAAAAAATCATACATGGACTGCACCCACCATTATTTATTTTTTTTCCTTACATCAAACCATGATGACAATTTTTGAATGGAGACTCGACTACAAAAAACTTATTTTAAAAGGTAATTGGAAAATTTTTTCCTTACATCAAACCATTAACATAGACATAATGGTTGAAAAAAATACACCCCTTATAAACAAAATTCACATAAAACCATCCAAACCACTACAAAAAAGACATCAACATGTGCGAAGAAAAGGACTGTTAACCTAACTTACCATACCAGATAAACAAAAAAGCAATACACCCTATCGCGAGTAGTATCCGTTTAACTATGTTTACAAACAGGAAACAGAAAAAAGAATTTTAAAACAAAAATCAACGATAGTTGACAGAGATATACTACCGTGTTCATTGACTTGAATCCCTTGGTCTGGAGGAGTACTGGATGAGAACGAAGATGAGCCATGTTCAACATTCAACGAGGTGCATGCTTCAGGTGATACTTGGCTACAAACATACCTTTCGGCTTGACGGAAGATCAAATGGTTTATTGTTGTACCGAGAAAGTGAGGATGATTGGAGAACATATAATTCACAATGGGGATGCCATCACCGGCGACAGGGGACATCTCAGACATGGTGTGCATTGTGGTGTGAGATACAGGGAGAGGGGGGTGTATCACCGTCGAATTCGCCATCACCGGCGATGGATTTGCTCTGATACATGGTGAGTTACTTCTGTGAAGATAAACCAGGGTTGGGAGTGAAATGCAGATGAGAAGGAGGGGAACAGGGTTTCTCCCATCATCATCTCCCCTGTCTAATGTCAAGAAGACGGTGCTGATAGAATGATTTGAAAACAATAAGAGTCCAAAATAACAAAACAAAACAAAACTACCAATATACCCCCCACATTAAGTCACATGATACTATGACATGGCAATCTATGATTGGTGCAAAGTGGTTCCTACGGTTCTCACAACTCGGTTTGGTTCTCGATTGATCCGGAGCCTATATATATAAGGTTGAGTTAACATACAATATTCCTTAACGTACGATACGTACGAGATGAAATTACTCACGTTATAAAACTTAAAACCCTAATCACGCAAGTTGAAAAACCATAAATCACGCATGTTGAAAACCATAATCAGGCATGTACAAAATCAGAAATCACGCATGGGCAGGCAAGTTATAAACCAAATTACGCATGTTATAATTTCATCTCGTACATATTGTACATTAATGGAAATTGTATTTTACACTTTCCATATATATACATATACTAGGCTATCACCCGGGAACATCCCGGGTTAGGAAAATTTAGTTTTCAATAATTAAAGGTACATAAACAACATTTTGAAACTCGTTAGTATCTTCTTTCCCTTCTCACAATAATTTATTTGTTCCGTTTCATCAGTATCCTAACTTTGTCTCCATGTGTATTCATAGTTTTCGTGCCTTTTAATTCTTAATGAGATCTCAGTTAAAAAATGTTTCGTAAACCGATACAAAATGGTATATTTTCGTGCCTTTTAATTCATCGAATACATAAGCTAAGGAAATAAAAATATAATTGGGTGAAAGTCGGTTTACCTTTGATTTGGAGATAGACGGAAACTCATTAGCCCGTCCTCATCTTCGTTGTCATGTTGATCTTTTGAAATTTGAATCCGAAAACAATGCAATTGACTTACTATAGTCAAAATAACAGAGTTTGCCTTTAATAAATCATTTAATAACAGAGTTGACTTTCTATATCAATCTTTTTTATATTTTTCATATGTTCGTATCAACATGAACTTGACATTTATATATAAATAAGCTTTATATACAATTTACTAAATAAACAACCATATGTACAGCTTACTAATTGTAACACCCCGAAAATATGAAACCTTATATTAAAATAATAGAGTATAAATAACGAGAATTTACTAATTAGGAATTTTAACCTAGTTAGTTATTTTCTTCGAAATGGTTCATAAAATGGTTAAAAGTTAACAAACTATATGTTTAATATAAGTAGAGGGGCCTTAGTTGTAAAAGATTGAAACTATAATATTGTTTTAATAAAAATTAGATCAAAACCCCATTTTTTGAGAGTCCTGGTCGCACATCAGAAGAGCAGGGGCGACACCCCCTTTATCACAAAACCTAAAATCACTAGAACTCTCAAATTGAAGGTTTAATCTTGCCCCAAATCAAAATCCGAGCACAGATTATTGATCCTCATCACAAGAGGATTCCAAGGTATGTAAAGTTCAAGGAAAACTCTGAAATTGAAATTCTCATGAATTGGGAAAAATCTGAAATTAAGCTTGCATGTATGTGTTATGATGATTAAGGAACAACTATAGTGTTTAGGGACAAACCCTAGATCAAAATAAGTTGAAATCACAAGAGATTTTGGGTGAATCCATAATCACCCTAGTAGGTGATTAGTGGGTCATGTGTATTTAGATGAACACTAGAAAGTAGATTGTTAATCTAGTGTAATTTAGCAATCTGGAAGTGATTTCAGCAATTAGAAGCTAATATTCATGTAAATTGGTTGATTTATATGAAAATAGGGTTAAATGATAAACTAAAGATGTGATGTTTAATCATGTAAAAATCTGCTTATAAAGTGTTTGATGAAATGCCTCAAAGAAGGCTTAAAAAAACTGAAATTTCGAGTTTAAACGCATAATCATGATGTTCGGTGTATTATGCGAATTATGATATGAAGAGAGTTCTAAATATGTCTTGAATTGAACTCTATAGGACAAGATACCGGAACGTCGAGTGGACAAGCCGGTGGTGACTCACGGTTGAAGGGCGTGCGTTAAGGTATGTAACTTGATCCGTTACATTTAGTAGATTGGATGTTTATATGATGTGTACTTGAATTTAGAATAAAGGATGCTATGAAATAAAGCGTTGATGTCGTTATATAGTATAGTTGGTTATAATTCGTTGGTAGTCGTCATAAGGAACAAATTTCCATAGACGAGCTAAACGGGTCGAATAATCAAAATAAAGCATGGTTAATACTACGGAATATGTAGATTTTACTTTGATATTGGTTAACATGTAACACGTTAGAAATACTAGAATTTGATGTAGTAAATTCTTAGAAAAACGAAATCCGATAGTTGGGTTTGAGAGCTTTGAACAAAACAAGCAAAAACAAGGATTTCCAGGAACTACCGTAAATTACGGTAGTACCGTAATTTACGGTAGAGGTCATGTCTGTTACGGTGATTCACTACTGGTTTACGGTGGAACCAGGGATTTCCAGATGTCACCGTAAATTACGGTAATACCGTAATTTACGGTGGAGACAGGAAATTTTATATTTTTTTATTTTATTTAAATTAATGTTGTAATATATGTTTAACCTTATTTTCCCAAAGTCAAAACTAATGTTCTAATGGTTTTGACTCTAGGTGACTAGATGGACCTTACGGATGGTGGTCAAGCAGCGTCAAAGAACCGAACACGATTAATGAAGCTTCCGCTATATTTTAAAACTTTTGTAGTCCTTGTGTATGGGTCGTAAACACATGTTTTGAACATCTTTTAAAATGTTCCAACTTAGTTATTAGTGATTAAGTTAGATGGAAATTATGAACTTTAAGATGAAAGTCAGGTTTTGTAATCAATATTTTACTAGAAATGGTACAAACTATTATAAATATCAAGGGTTTAATTTAGGGTGTTACAAGTTGGTAATCAGAGCCTAAGGTTGTTAACAAAGTGTTCGGTTCAAGCTTGATCGATCGTCCGGTAAGTGTTAACTTATTCTGTTAATAAATTATGTATTACGTATAGAATGAGAAATGAATAAATATGCATGAAAAATGAAAAGAGTGTGTATAAGCTCACTTAAAAACAAGAAATGCATGAAACAAGAATTATTAAATCAAGTTACGAACTTGATTGAATTGAAACAAGAATTATTAAATCAAGTTACGAACTTGATTGAATTGAAACAAGAATGACTAAATCAAGTTACGAACTTGATTGAATTGAAACAAGAATGATTAAATCGAGTTATGAACTTGATTAAATCAAAACAAGTAAAGCATGTGTTATAAATGGAATGTTTAACAATCTATGTAAACATTTCAGAAATCGAGATGGCTGATGGAGGTAATGATAATGCGGTGCCAAGAGTCACCGAACAAATGAGAGAAGTGATTGCCGAAGAGGTTGGAAAGGCGATCGAAAACAGTTTGTCGGGCTTTATTGATAAAATTCAAAACACAGTTTTATCAATAGTGGAAGGGAGAATCAAGAAATTGGAAGATGATTCCAATTCAACGAAGGAAAAGCATGGTGGACGAAAGCCTTGTTCATACAAGGAATTCATGGCATGTAAACCACCAATATATAATGGGGAGGTTGATCCAATCGTGTGCCAACGATGGCTAAGCGATATCGAAGGAGTATTCGAGAGAACTCATTGTGATGAAAATGACTACGTAGCTTATGGTACGGGTCAATTAAGAGGCCAAGCGAAAGACTGGTGGGATAACAAAAAGAAGGAGATTGGAAGTGAAGTAGCTAAGGCCATGACATGGGAGGAGTTTAAGACGCCGTTTCTTAAACACCATAGTCCCAAGGCGGTCATAAATAAAATCAAGGAAGAGTTCATGCAACTCAGACACAAAGGTGAATCCATAGACAAGATCACGGGGATGTTTATGGACAAGATGAAGTTCTGTGATGATTTGATAACAAATGAAGAGCAAAAGGTCTATTATTATCATAACATGCTAAGCGCGGAGTATAGAGAGTTCATAACCCCTTCAAAGTACGAGACCCTTACCGAGATTGTCAATGCTGCTCGGGAAAGGGAGATTGAATTGAAAAAGAGTATAGAACGGGGTGAACGAAGGGCACAAGATGTGAATCCAAGCCCTGCCAAGAAAGCAAAAACGAACGAGTCAGCAAAGAAATCAGATGCTAAAGGTAGTACATCAGGTTGCAAAATTTGTGGGAAAAATCATAAAGGCGAATGTCGTTACAAGGATAAGCCTTGTCCCATATGCAAGAAAACGGGACATATGGCTATGTCGTGCCCGGAGAAAGTGACGGTTTGTTACAATTGTTATCGAACGGGTCACAAAAAGTCGGAATGCCCGGAACTGGTTGGAAAGAAAGATGGGCAGGAACCGAAAGGTGAAGCCCCAAAAGCAAAGGCAAGATCTTTTCAATTAACCGCCGCAGAAGCGAAGATTGAACCTGACGTGGTCTCAGGTATATTTGCTGTAAATTCAATTCCCGCACACGTGTTATTTGATACGGGTGCGAATAAATCCTTTGTTTCATATGGGTTTATTCGACATCCTTCATTTGTTCTAACCAAATTACCTGTGCCTTTAGAAGTAGAGATAGGTAATAACAAAAGCTTTATTGTTTGTGATGTATGTGAAAATTGTAAACTGAGCATCGATGATGAAGAATATCTGATAAATCTAATCCCGATGTCGATGGGAGAATTCCAAGTAGTCGTGGGGATGGATTGGCTATCTCAATACCATGCAAAGGTCGTGTGTTTTCGCAAAGAGATAAAACTAACATCTCCGAGCGGAAAACACGTCACCATTTATGGCGAAAAACGAGCCAACCCCATAGTGTGTTCGATGTTGAAAGCTCACAAGCTCATGAAGCGAGGATGCAAGGCATTCATAATTTATGCAAATGAGACCGAGAAAGAATCACGAAAGATTGGAGATGTACCGGTAGTACGAGATTATGAAGATGTTTTTCCGGAAGATTTACCGGGGATACCACCTGAACGGGAAGTAGAGTTCGGGATCGAATTGATTCCGGGCGCGAAACCTGTAGCAAAAGCCCCGTACCGACTTGCACCGTCGGAACTACAAGAGTTGATGTCCCAAATCCAAGACCTGCTTGACAAGGGATTCATAAGGCCGAGTGTGTCTCCTTGTGGCGCACCGGTATTGTTCGTGAGAAAGAAAGACGGGAGCATGCGTATGTGTATTGATTACCGGGAGTTAAACAAACTCACGGTAAAGAACTGGTACCCGCTCCCGAGGATAGATGATTTATTCGACCAATTACAAGGCGCGAATTGGTTTTCCAAAATTGACCTTAGATCGGGGTATCACCAACTAAAGGTCAAAGAAGAAGATGTGCCGAAGACGGCTTTCCGCACGAGGTACGGACATTACGAATTCCTCGTGATGTCGTTCGGGCTAACAAACGCACCCGCTGCTTTCATGGACCTCATGAACCGGGTTTGCAAGCCAATGTTGGATAAGTCGGTCATCGTGTTTATCGATGATATCTTGGTGTACTCGAAAAATGAAGCTGAACACGCACACCATTTACAAGAAGTGTTAGAGACACTTAGGCGAGAGAAGTTATATGCAAAATTCTCTAAATGTGCCTTTTGGTTACGAGATGTTCAATTTTTAGGTCATGTCATAAATGCCGACGGAGTATTGGTGGATCCGTCAAAGATAGAAGCAGTGTCAAAATGGAATTCCCCGAAGAACCCTTCAGAAATTAGAAGCTTTTTGGGGCTTGCGGGGTACTATAGGAGATTCATTCAAGATTTCTCTAAAATTGCGTCACCCCTAACCAAGCTAACTCAAAAGAAAGCAAAGTTTATTTGGGGAATTGATCAAGAAAAAGCGTTTCAAACGCTAAAAGAAAAGCTAACCCAAGCTCCAGTACTGACATTGCCAGACGGAGTAGAAGACATGGTGGTTTATTCGGATGCTTCATTATCGGGGCTCGGTTGCGTGTTGATGCAACGGGGCAAGGTAATAGCCTATGCCTCGAGACAATTGAAGTTACACGAGAAGAAATATCCCACGCACGATCTCGAATTGGCAGCGGTGGTATTTGCTTTAAAAATATGGAGGCATTACTTGTATGGGGTAAAATGCACCATATTCACCGACCACAAGAGCTTGAAATACTTTTTCGATCAGAAGGAGTTAAATATGCGACAGAGGCGTTGGCTGGAAACGGTGAAAGACTATGATTGTGAGATACATTATCACCCCGGAAAAGCAAATGTGGTAGCGGACGCTTTGAGCAGAAAAGCGGATTATGCCCCGATACGAGTAAGATCGATGCAACTTGTGGTAACCTCGGGTATACTTGAACGTATTCGAGAGGCACAATTAGAAGCAGTAAAAGAAGAGAATTGGAAGAAAGAAAGAATAATTGGACAGTTGAAAGATTTGTCGGATGGGAATCACGGGTTAAAGACTCGATCCGGAAGGATATGGGTCCCACATACCTGTGGAGTAAAGGCGCTTCTACTTGATGAAGCTCATAAATCCCGTTATTCAATTCATCCGGGTGCAACCAAGATGTACAATGATTTGAAACAAAATTATTGGTGGCCCGGAATGAAGAGGGACGTGGCGAAATATGTGGAAAAATGCTTGACGTGTTTACAAGTCAAGGCGGAGCACCAGAAACCATACGGCAAACTCCAACCGTTAGAAATTCCGGTTTGGAAATGGGAACATATTACAATGGACCTGTTAACCAAGTTGCCTAAGACGAATCGTGGTTTTGATGCCATATGGGTAGTGGTGGATAGATTGACGAAAAGTGCTCACTTCATTCCGATTCGTGAGACTTATACGTCAGAAAAGATGTCAGAAGTCTATACCAATGAAATCATAGCACGTCATGGAGTGCCGGTGTCCATCGTGTCCGATAGGGACACCCGGTTTACCTCAAATTTCTGGCGTGATTTCCAAGAACAAATGGGGACCAAATTGTTCATTAGCACTGCGTACCATCCTCAAACGGATGGACAAAGTGAAAGAACGATACAAATATTGGGAGACATGCTACGAGCGTGTATAATCGACTTTGGAGGCAGTTGGGATGTTCACCTACCGTTAGTCGAGTTTTCGTATAACAACAGTTACCAATCTAGCATTAAAATGGCACCATACGAAATGCTTTACGGTAGGAAGTGTCGAACCCCGGTATGTTGGGGTGAAGTGGGTCCACGTGAACTCGCCCACCAAGATATAGTACAAGCCACGAACGAAAAGATCGATAAAGTTCGGGCACACTTGAAAGCGGCTCAAGACAGGCAAAAGGCGTATGTTGATAAAAGGAAAAGGCCAATTGAATTTCAAGTCGGTGACATGGTCATGCTAAAAGTATCCCCATGGAAAGGCGTTATTAGATTCAGAAAAAGGGGGAAGTTAAGCCCAAGGTTTATCGGGCCATTTAAAATTATCGGGAGAGTTGGCAAGGTAGCTTACCGTCTTGAATTACCGGAGGAGTTTAGTGGAATCCATGGCACGTTCCACGTGTCGCAATTAAGAAAGTGCCTAGCAGACGAAACGACCTATATCCATTACGATGATATCGAAGTGGATAATAGTCTGAATTACGCTGTGAGACCGTTGGAGATTTTAGATCGAAAAGTCAAACACTTACGAAATAGACAAATTGACCAAGTCAAAGTCAAATGGGAGCATAGGAAAGGTTCGGACACTACGTGGGAGTCCGAAGAGGAGATGCGACGTCTCCACCCTACATTATTTGGTACGTAAAACGGTTTCGGGGACGAAACCCTTTTAAGGGGGGTGGACTTGTAACACCCCGAAAATATGAAACCTTATATTAAAATAATAGAGTATAAATAACGAGAATTTACTAATTAGGAATTTTAACCTAGTTAGTTATTTTCTTCGAAATGGTTCATAAAATGGTTAAAAGTTAACAAACTATATGTTTAATATAAGTAGAGGGGCCTTAGTTGTAAAAGATTGAAACTATAATATTGTTTTAATAAAAATTAGATCAAAACCCCATTTTTTTGAGAGTCCTGGTCGCACATCAGAAGAGCAGGGGCGACACCCCCTTTATCACAAAACCTAAAATCACTAGAACTCTCAAATTGAAGGTTTAATCTTGCCCCAAATCAAAATCCGAGCACAGATTATTGATCCTCATCACAAGAGGATTCCAAGGTATGTAAAGTTCAAGGAAAACTCTGAAATTGAAATTCTCATGAATTGGGAAAAATCTGAAATTAAGCTTGCATGTATGTGTTATGATGATTAAGGAACAACTATAGTGTTTAGGGACAAACCCTAGATCAAAATAAGTTGAAATCATAAGATATTTTGGGTGAATCCATAATCACCATAGTAGGTGATTAGTGGGTCATGTGTATTTAGATGAACACTAGAAAGTAGATTGTTAATCTAGTGTAATTTAGCAATCTGGAAGTGATTTCAGCAATTAGAAGCTAATATTCATGTAAATTGGTTGATTTATATGAAAATAGGGTTAAATGATAAACTAAAGATGTGATGTTTAATCATGTAAAAATCTGCTTATAAAGTGTTTGATGAAATGCCTCAATGAAGGCTTAAAAAAACTGAAATTTCGAGTTTAAACGCATAATCATGATGTTCGGTGTATTATGCGAATTATGATATGAAGAGAGTTCTAAATATGTCTTGAATTGAACTCTATAGGACAAGATACCGGAACGTCGAGTGGACAAGCCGGTGGTGACTCACGGTTGAAGGGCGTGCGTTAAGGTATGTAACTTGATCCGTTACATTTAGTAGATTGGATGTTTATATGATGTGTACTTGAATTTAGAATAAAGGATGCTATGAAATAAAGCGTTGATGTCGTTATGTAGTATAGTTGGTTATAATTCGTTGGTAGTCGTCATAAGGAACAAATTTCCATAGACGAGCTAAACGGGTCGAATAATCAAAATAAAGCATGGTTAATACTACGGAATATGTAGATTTTACTTTGATATTGGTTAACATGTAACATGTTAGAAATACTAGAATTTGATGTAGTAAATTCTTAGAAAAACGAAATCCGATAGTTGGGTTTGAGAGCATTGAACAAAACAAGCAAAAACAAGGATTTCCAGGAACTACCGTAAATTACGGTAGTACCGTAATTTACGGTAGAGGTCATGTCTGTTACGGTGATTCACTACTGGTTTACGGTGGAACCAGGGATTTCCAGATGTCACCGTAAATTACGGTAATACCGTAATTTACGGTGGAGACAGGAAATTTTATATTTTTTTATTTTATTTAAATTAATGTTGTAATATATGTTTAACCTTATTTTCCCAAAGTCAAAACTAATGTTCTAATGGTTTTGACTCTAGGTGACTAGATGGACCTTACGGATGGTGGTCAAGCAGCGTCAAAGAACCGAACACGATTAATGAAGCTTCCGCTATATTTTAAAACTTTTGTAGTCCTTGTGTATGGGTCGTAAACACATGTTTTGAACATCTTTTAAAATGTTCCAACTTAGTTATTAGTGATTAAGTTAGATGGAAATTATGAACTTTAAGATGAAAGTCAGGTTTTGTAATCAATATTTTACTAGAAATGGTACAAACTATTATAAATATCAAGGGTTTAATTTAGGGTGTTACACTAATGCACAAAATATACCATCAACAATCGTTCGGGCTTGCACCTAAGTGAGGTCAAGTGATCAAAAGTATACACCTCAAGTCATATGTTCTATAAACTTAAGCTTTTTAAGACCTCAAGTTGAGATTGAGAAGTTCGTACGTTTTTTGTTTATGATTAAAAGGATAGTTTTGTCATTTTGTTAGAGTGGGGAAATATGTAATTTAAATTTTAGATCGGGTAAATGTTAATTAAGGTTTTAAATTCAGGGATATATGTAATAATCCCAAATATTTAAACTAAGCAATCACATTGTTAAAACATGTTTGCACCAACATGCTCTCCAAGACAACAATATCAACACCAACAAAAACAAAACTAAACATCATTCATTTTTAATCTTGCTCAATTGTATGAAGAGTAATAGCGCATCAAACAAAAAAATAATTTTTTTCAATTTAAATTTCAGTAAGTTCTCATGCTTCCATTTAAGCTTGACGACTCAGAACTGAACCGACTCTAACATAGAACCGAAAACTTCTGCTCCGCGATTTTGGAGGGTCAGGTCAAAGGTTCTCGCAGGTCGGAACCACGAAAAGCTCACCCCTAGACTCATTCATTCAACCTAAAATCAATATAAGACAAATAGAGTAGAGTGTAATGTGACAACTCGAAATTTAGAACCTTTCGTTGTACGCTTGAACACTGAGTGACTAACTAATTTGATGATTTAATGAATGATAAGTGAACCTCTATATGATTATGTGTTATGTTACATGTATGCTTATGTGTATGTATGCGAGTATGTATAGGAACCGAGACAACACGAATCCGACTCGAGACCATGTGGTCTCGAGTGAACAATGACTTACGGGCCGGTTGGGCCGCACACACACGCACACTTAGTCTATTTCGAAAGCCCATTAGGGTGCACCCATGTGGAACAACTATATAACCCTTAGTGAGGTTAACCTTGCCATTCTTTGGACAAACCCCACACACACTCACCACTCTCCCTCACTAAAACCCTAAATCACAACATTCCTCTCCTTCATTCTCGGATCAAATCGGTGACACTAGGAGCTCTCGGATCGGCTCACACACACACATTTGGAAGCTTCATACCCACCCTTGAAACTCATCAACCGGTTAGTGTTTATGATGATTGTTGGTTAGTGTTTATGATGATTGTTGGTTAGTGTTTATGATGTTTGATGTCATGAATGATATGATTTAACTAGTGTAGTGGTATGATTGATGAGGTTTTGTGAATCGATTGTGTGTAATGTTGATAATAGGAACATGTTTTAATTTCGGACATATTGCTAAAAAGCTCATGATATCTTGTATCGAAATGTGATTCAAATCATTAAATGTGGATGTTCATAAAAGCCGGCTTGCATAGGTGTAGTACCATGTTAATGAGATTAGTGTAGAGTTGATTTTGATATGTTATGTGATGATTTGAAACTATTAGATGAGTATATTCAAGTGTGTTGCCTTGTTGTTCATGATTTCGTTTGTGATTGATGCTAGAAACCGGGAATAGGATGAACAAATTCGATTAACCAACATGAACATGACTTTAATATGTGAAGAACTTGATGAATGTCATATGAACATGATATGAATATTTGAAATGTATGTGTTTGATCTATTTTGGCTATGTGTTAGACAATTAAACATGTTAGTGTAGTATTATTGGATAGTACACAAAATCACAACAGTGAAATCTGATTGGCCAAGTACACTATTGAATTCAGCAAATGTTCCCAGCCGAAACCTCCAGTTGCGACTCGAGACCATCACATGATGAGTCGAAACCCCCGGTTGCGACATCGGTTGCGAGTCGCAAACACCTGGTTGCGACTCGAAACCACACTCGATCAAGCACAACTCTTATGACTCGAAATCTCGGTTGCGAGTCCAGTTGCGACTCGTAACCAAAACAACACGAACCGAAACCATGATTGCGACTCAGGTTGCGAGTCGCAAACGCCTGGTTGCGACTCGAGACTATACGCATGTACACGCTGTTTGGGCTTTCACCTCGTTTCGGACTTAATTGTTTGGGCCGGACTCTTGGGCCTAATGCACAGACCTTATATGTTACTGTTGAACGTGAATATTGTTGATCTGCCATGATTAAACGTGTATGCCATGAACGATACTTGAATGCACTGTGCTAGAAACATCCGTGTGCTACTTGGTTACGAACCTGACTTGTATGATACAACTATGATAGGACGTGAGTAGCCTCAACGTTGCTTGTTTGACTTTTCTGTGTTTCTACCGAGCAAACCAAGGTGAGTTCACACCCTCTACAAAGCATGGGATTCCCTGGGTTGGGAATGGGGTTAAGGAACTGGGTTCCTCGTCCTCCTTGGGTAGGACAGCAAAGGTTCAGGAATGTAATTCCTCGTCCTCACGGACAGATAACTCGTACTAGACCAAAACTCTATCACGAAGTCCCTCCTTTTTATATCGACTTAATCGCCGGGCCAATGGCGAGCGGGTCATTAGTTAGATAGCGCTATTTAGGTCTGACAAACCTCACACCGTGCCGCAGAGGACGGGCGTGAACTAATGGATCTGGGGCACGTCAATGATGATAGACACTGACAGTTTCAGGGCACTTAAACATGACTACAGTCAGCAGTCGATATGGTAACGAGTCTAGTGTATACATGGGGTAGCCCCCACGGCCGAAATGCCAGATAACTAACACGGGGTAGCCCCCACGGCAGGATTGCCAGAGTAACCGGGAATAAAACAAGTCACGTTTTTAACTATGGGGTAACCCCCACGGCAGGATGCCAGCTAAAGGAAACTGTTTTCGAAACAACTTAAAACGAACACCCAACCGTGAACTCACTCAACTTGTTGTTGACTCGTTACTACATGCTTTGCAGGTCCCTAGGTTCTCAACTGGAGCTTGCATGGAGGAGGATCGTTGTGGGACATGGACGACTGTGTGCCATGTTAAACTATGAAACAATTAAACTTATGTTTTGATTTAAGACTTATGCTTCCGCTTGCAACTGAACTATGTTTTGTTTGGACACCAATTGTATTGGTTAAACTTTTACATCTTTTAACTCGCATGTTCAATATGATTGGTGGCTGGATCCTGGTCAGTCACGCCTCCAAGCGGTGGTATTCCGCAGGTGGATTTTGGGGGTGTGACATGTAAGGTTGGTTTAAATATAACAATTGATTAAATGAGCTAAAATGAGATGATACGTACAACTGTCATACCTTCACCACTTTTTCTTGGTATAGATTTGTTCAGTAATATGCAGTCGAAAACAACAAATTTGGATTAAATGAGTTGCAAAGACAACAAAACAATAAAAAAGAGAAATTAACTATTCGTCTACCTAATATTAGCTTGTGTCAAAGTTGAAAGCTCCATGTTCATTTTTTCGGTGGTCTAGGTTAAACGCTATAGAGCTTGCATGTCTTTTGGTAGATAAATACTCTCGTCTTTCTTGAACTTTGCTGCAAGCGTAATGAGGAAAGAACATCCATGTCATGGCACCCTTTTTTCGTTTCCTTCTTCATTCAGAGAGCTCGGCCCCACTGCAATCACCTACACACTTTCAATGCATACAAATATGTAGTTAGCAGAAGATAAAATCAAACACCTGTTACGTATTAATGATGACAAAATGAACGGGCCGAGCTGGTGAGTGATCGACAACTTTCATTATAAGAATAACGTGATACTTGTGATTAACATTATTTCTATAATAATCTTTACGCGTCAAACGAAAAAAAATCCAACATTTTTTAGAAAGATATATACAAAGAGAAAAGTATGTCATCCCATTAAATTCTATAGATAACATTACTATTGGTAATAGGTATGACTATTCCATCTTGAGCGTTTTCCAAATCTTTTCTTCAACAGTTTAGAGATGGGAAAAAACAAAACAAAACTAAAATATAAGTTATCCAAATAATCTATAATAGTCCAAAAAACAAAAAACAAAAAAACAATTAAAGATGACCTCACGGCCTTGAACAATATCACCATAGAGAATAGCTTGGCAAATCGTCTATATATAGGAACTTTAGCATAAGCACATCCCACCATGTAAACACCAAACCCGTTAACTAATAAAGTATCTCCCTTGATTTTTTTCTCTCTAATGGGATTTGTAGCATAATCGTGATGAGAATCCAACACATAATAAGGCGTCTTCAAGTATTTCCCTTGATTTTTGCTCTCTAATGAGATTTGTAACATACACTTATGTTTTCACATTTTGATAACAAATGCTAGCTTAAAAAATTATAGACAACATTTAAATTCTATCTGCATATATATAAAGTCAAATATACTAATAAAAAAGACACTAACTTGCAAATTTTTGAAGCATACCTTAATATAACCTTAATATATGTAGGTGATAAATTTGTTACACCAACTTACTTACTATGAAATAAAAGGGGTAGCTCTACAAATTTTTCATTTTCATTCTTACCTCATACACTAAATGTACTACAACTTGGTATTGACAAACACTCAATAGTATTCATTCAAGATCAATTCCCAGTTTTAGTAAGGGGCTATTGTAAACTGATTTATGGATTGTAAGGGAACATATCTCCAGCCACAAACTAATATAGTTTAACACATAAATTCAAGATAAATCATTTTTAGTGGAAACCAATGGGTCAAATGAGTATCATCTTACTTGGTTATTAGTAAGGCCCTTTGTTGTTATTTCAATCCTCAGGGGAACACCTTCATTTTCAGTGAGAATACTTCCAACCAGGTGAATAATTCTCTCTAAGCTCTGCTTCGACCCGAATACCTAAATCACATCAAGTGTAAACCAAATATTTTCATTTCTGTTTTAGATTAAAAACAAATAAATTTACCTATTAAAGTAAACAATAAAGTAAACAAACTGAACATGGCCCATTCATTAGCAAACAGGTAGAGTGAGTATTGTCTTACCTCGTTGGCGAGGTCCTTTGGTCCTATTTCAATCCTCAGGGGAATATTTTCATTTCCCGTTAAGTCCAACCAGGTGACCCATTCATTAGTGAACCACTTGAATGAATATTGTCTTACCTGGTTTATAACCAGGTAATAAACAAATCATGTCCTTAGATATTCAACTTTAATAAATTATACACATGAGTATAATGCATAAACAAAATAAGATCGAATTACACATCTCAGTCACGGATTCCAGAAGAAACTAAGCACTTCATATGATCCAATTGCTGACGAAACACTAATTTGTTACTGCAACACAATATGAAATCATCACTATCAATAAGAGAATATGTAAATTAAAACATCTAGAACACTAAGTTGATCGTATCCTAAACGTTTACAGCAAAAGAATAGATCTAGGGTTTGTTTCTAGTGATGAGATTAGAGGTAGGAAAAAACTTAACTTCTTGATTAGGACGACAAAAGAACATATCTAGGGTTTGTTTCTAGCGACTTATTCATCCGCATGATGTTTTTCTCTGATCCAAAGTTTGAGCGGCAATTGACAACCGAAGATTATTGGAATTAAGAACTTAAAATAATGTATGTTGCAGTTCTAACAGATTTACATGTTGTAAGAACACAACCAGATAAGTCAAGGGCACGTAAATCATCACAACCATATGCGAAACTCGTTACTCCCGCATCACCAACTTCCTCACACCATCCTAGGTTCAATGACTGAAATTGGCTACAGTTGTATCTGATTGCCAGTACACACAATCAAGCATCCGTGATTAACTCAAATCTAGACGTGGCAAATTCACGCAGGTCAAAGCAAGGTTGGTAACGGGTCAAAACACGTAATTTTTGCACGAGCTAACACAGGTTAGTTTGGATTTGAGTGACCCAACCCACTTTTTGTCCAAAAGTTTTTATCTTTTTATAAATTATCCGTTCCTGTTGAATATTATTTCATTACCAACTTATCATAGTTCCCTTAGGAACGATACTACAAAAACATACAAAATCTGAATGAGAAAGCAATCATGCACAATACAAGTGTAATATCACAATTATCGTCTAATCATGCCCTTTCATCAGATAAAAATTTGCAATTTACTGAATATCACACTACGAACACCCCTTTCTATGTCCTACGTTGTAAAAGGTATATTCAATAATGACCAATTATAGCACGGGACTAAATGACCTGCTAGCAAGCTTAACTCGTTTCTATGACCAATTATAGCATGAGACTAACATCAAAAATTATAAAATAATGGCAGACATTATATCAAGAAACATAAGTTTAGCTTTTATTTATGAAGATTTGATTCAACATTAAGATACATAAATTAAAATGCAATTGTGGTCTAAGATAAAAGGTGATAAAGGTACAACCTATGTATTGCCAGAGATATATTTCCACAAAAGTTGTTGCAGAGATACTGCACTCCATGCCTAGCAAAATCCTCTTTTGCTGAAATTGATCAAGTACATCCTAAAAGAAAAAGATAAACTAAATGAATAGGGTGATTAATGATGTTTTCTTTCTAGATCATGTAAATCATCTGACTTACATGTTTTTCTTCTAAAGTCATATACATATTGGCTTCTCTAAAGAGCTAAACATGAGGTCTTTCTACATCTTCATATGGAAGTTTCCCGATTCAGTGAGCATGTGCGCCTTGCTGCACTCAAGACAGTTTGGCTGAGCCTCGCCTCGCCTCCCGATTCAGTGAGCATGTGAATAATTCTCTCTAAGCTCTGCTTCGACCCGAATACCTAAATCACATCAAGTGTAAACCAAATATTTTTATTTCTGTTTTAGATTAAAAACAAATAAATTTACATATTTTTATTCCTCGACAACCTGGCAGTTCTCCGGTCTCCGCTTTTGGGGCGGGTGCTTGATCGTTGGGCTTTCCTTTTCCTCTAATGATTAAAAAACAACCATTAAAGTGTTGATACCTGCAAATAAATTTGCTTTAAAAGTTAGAACCCTAAAATGTACCTGCCACATCCTATATACACATCAGCAAAAATAGCTTTCAAAAAGCAAATTATGTAAAAATCAATCTATCAATCAATTTTCCTGTGTAAAAAGTCAAATGCAAGCCCGTAGTTTAGTTTAAGGACCTTTTTCGTTCTAGGGGTGGATCCAAGATCTGTTACCAGAGTATGTACTATCACAAAATGATGCAAACTGATCAAGACCCGAAAAGTCAATATTTTTTCATGTTTAAAAAGTCAAATGCAGATCCCTAGTTTAGTTTAGGAATCTTTTTCGTTCCAGGAACAAAAGGGGTTTTTAGATATGCTCTAAATATTGGTGATTCCGGTATTTTTTTTAACCAGGGTCTGCACTAACTATGCAACCTTAGCTTGTATAGAAAGTCAAAATGTTGACGATTTATGTCCAAATGGTTAACATTTTTTATGTATAAAAAGTCAAATGCAGATCCCTAGTCAAAAGCTACAATAAAGATGTTATAATCAATAGACAAACAAATCGAAAGCGTACACAACGGAATAAACCATAATGTAATCCAACCAAAGAAATCAGACATACGAAACGCATATTCACCAAAAGATTGTCATAAAGAAAAGCTATGGGTTCCCAGAAAGAAGAGCATCTTAGTCCACCGATCAGTTGTTTTCTAGAGCCAACCCCATCAATGTTATCCCTGCATTGCAGACCAATTTAGTTAAGCTATACCAACATAAGTAAGAAAGTGATAATCTATTAAAGATAAGCAGCTTGAAATGTTCATATCATCCTTTATATTATATTCATTACCAAGATCTCGAACAGATTGTGATCAGAACTACAAATTCAGATTGGTAGTTAAACGTTTGATTTGTAACTTTTTATGCCTTACCCTATTTCCATAGCAGTTATTTTTTACGCGACTCGCTAAAAATAGAATATAGCCTAGATCAAGTGACAAATAAATGGGTCAAAATTGCACCTCTTTAAAAAAGATCGAGTTAACATACCTCATATCTTTGCATCTCCTACTCCTCAAAGGTAGTAACATATTAGGATCAAGTGTTTGCAATATCAGGTATGACATGGATTTTTTCTTTATACACAACACAAACGGGATCGTGTAAACGCCTTCCGAGTTCCGGCCATAGTTGTCAATTCTTCCATTCATTAAGACATAAACCAACCATGTTAATTTACCAATATACATAAAACTTCTTTCGAAGAAGAAAATAAATTTAAAAATATCATTAACATGAAGCAAATAGTTATTCAACTTTACAAGTCGACGATTAAAATATAAAGATGGACAACAAATTTGAGATGGAGATATTAATAATTAAACTATACTTGAAGTTGTCAATATAAATAAACTAAATATTCCTAATAGGTAAATCCAATTCATGTTATATAATCATTTTCTTTCTCTGCCATCACTATTAGCTCTCTAATTACACATTTTGGAGCCTAAAACCTAAATAACTTTATAATAAACCATTGGTAGCTGAACTAAGAAATCCTAATTTATCATTCCAAATTCAATAAGAAAAACACACAAAGGAACCGCAAGTAATATAATCAAATTTCACAGTTTTGCATATAGGGATGAGCTCGGTACCAATCGATACCAAAAAATCCCCAAAAATGGGTACCGGCACTGAAAATACCCAGTAAGGTACCGGTATTTGAATGTAAAAACCGGTAAATCCTGGTACCGAACAGGAACCGAAAGTACACAGTACAGCACCGGTATTTGAACGTAAAAACTGGTAAATCCTAGTACCGGACCGGTACCGAAAACGCCAAAAGTCAGCACCGAATCGATACCCAAAATATTTCGGTTCTGGAAACCAATACCATTTGCGCATCCGTAGGAATTGGCAAAGCGTATAAAAGATGACCTTCAACGGTAAACCATAGATACTCCATGACCAAAAGATAAAGTCCAAGGAGTCTTGCAGGCACTCGCAATATGAGTCATCTGTTAAGATGGAGCACATGAAATCTAAATAGTCACTTTGTGTGCAACAATCTCATGTAATCACTTCGAAAATTATTTTTATGGACAAATCTACACGTTGTGCATCATTGCAAATTTCAATAGTTTTCAATCTCATATCAATCAACTTTGAAATTAGTTTCATTTTCAGAATCCATAGATTAACGAACATGAATACAATAAATCTGGTCAAACGAAGGAAATAAAAATAATCGGAATAGAAAAGACGAACAAAAGGATTAACCATTAGCAATAGAAGATTTCTTACCTTATGAAGCTTAAATCGTGGATCGGAGATGAGTAAACCAGAAGGAACATTAACATTTACATTCAGAAAAACGCAAGCGGGTTTCTTTTAGCAATTTTAAACATGCAAAAAACACTTGTGACGGGTGGAAATAACCACTAAATTTATCAGTTCTTAAAAGCAACACTTGTAACGGGTCAACGAACACCAGACAATTATTATTAAGAAAACAAAGAATGAGATACACTCACTGTTACCAACTGTAAACACTAAATGCACAGGATAAACACAACTGTAATTAAAATATCGTTACTTACATAGTCGCTAACCAAGCTGTGCTGTAACATGTTGACCTCTGATTGCGATCGCCATCAATTTCCCACTCACACCAGCCCTTAATCAGCCACCGATGAGGTCACACACATCAACAATTACACCAAAACAAATGTCCTGAATCACCCACTTCTTGTGCCCTAACTCAACCCAATATGAACACCACCTATTCTTTCACATAACAAATATCCTTTAATAGCCCTTACGATGTCGCAAATCGTCACTGCAGCTGTTAGAATCATCATTAAAGCCTCCAGACCTACAAAATTTCAACATCAGTTGCTAAATCTAATAGAAACTAAAGCACGTGACCTAAACAAATCAAAAGAAGGTCGCCAGACGTACCTTTGTTCTCGAAAAATATACATGCGGCCGCTAAATCGGAATCGGGTTGTCGGAACCAACCTTAACCACCATGTACTGCTAGGATCTCGTCTTAGTTGCAACCGATCTGCTCAAGAATCCTACCACCAAAACCATTTTTGATAAGATGAAGTAAATAATAGCAATCATATAAATTACTAATTAAAAACAATAACTCCTGCTTTTAATTTCTTTATTAACAACATCATTTATAATCCGCCAATCCAAAATCTATAACAATAGCAAGTAATAACAATACCAGAAGCTGCTATCAAATCTACTACAAAAAAACAAATTCTCTATACACACAGTCCAACAAAATATGTCAACAAACTCTTAAAAAATCATGTTAATCAAAACACATGGTTGGTTGAATCGAAATGATTCAGGTATTTTCTTTCCTGTATGAAAACAAAACACATTTATTTTCAAGCTCTCTAAAAAAAATTAACCAAAGAAGCTTTGCTTACCAGATGGTTGGTTGAATCGAAATGATTGCACCACCACCACCGCCGCCGCCACTTGAGTTACCACACCATTGCTTTAGAGATCTAGGGTTTCATATTAGATGTGAAAAAGGAAAAAGTGATTAACAACGATGATATATATGGGTTAAACGACGATGAAGACCTTAGATTTAGGGTTTTGCAAGTTTACCTCTACTTCAATCATCGCTTGTTGGAAATCCAGAACTGAATCAATCAACTCAGCACCATAGATTGTTTGTCACAAAAGATGAGATAAAACCCAAAACAATGCTTCAAGCACAAAAAAAACTTGATTAACACTCAGATTAGATGAAACCGAACGAATCATGGATGAATGATAGAAGAATCATAAGAAATTGAACGAAATCATCGATGAAAGATACAAGAAATCATAGGAAAATAAGAATAGATTCATTGACTTACCAGATGTTAATGAAATCGAAAGAGATGGTGGTAGATTTGCTTGTCGGCGATGAACAAAATTAGGGTTTTGTACGCTTGAATGAAAGCGTGAATGAGAAGAATGATGCGTTTGAGAGATCTAGGCTAATTAGATAGTTTTTATACCCGGATCCAAAAAACGGGTATGGATATACCACACGCGGATCCCGTGTGAAAACACAAGGTTTCTCACATTTTTCCGCCAAAAATCCATTGTGGTTGCACCACCACTTGACACGTGTCCCACACTTTGTTTGTTTATTATATATATAGATTCATCTAATTACATATATTAAATTACAAAAAGTACCTTAAAAATTATTAAATGTATAAATAAAATGATTGGTTGTTATGAGTTCTTAAACTTATTGCTAGTTTTAAAATGATTCTAATTGTTATATATTTATATTTAGTAAAAGGGTGCCCATACGATGCGACGAGAAACACAGACACTTGTAATCACGTAACATGTTTTTTTAAATAAAAAACTATTGAAATCACATACGCAAATTAAAGATAATAAAATACCATTTTTATGGTGTATTTTTTTTAATATTAATGTGTGAAAAAATTATAGCCAGCTAAAAATCGTGTGGATAGTTGAGTTAAAATTCAACAATATATTTTAGGTATTGTATCATATGTTTTAAAAATTGTATTCTTTAAACTCTTAAAATTATGTAAATTTTTCTTGTTTTATAAATGCGAGAACTACGTTTATTGCGATAACCGTGAGAACCAATGTGAACACAACAAAATAAACCCACTACACCACCAAAAACTAAAAAAAACCAAACCCCACCCCCAAGCTAAATGTTAAAAACTAACCCTCCCCCACCCCACCCAAGCTAAATGCTAAAAGCTAAACCCCCAAAACATCTAAAAAACACTCATTTTTTTTAATTATCTGTATTAACACAAAGTAGCAATTTTTATAAAAAAAATAATAATTTTTTTTGTGTGTTAGATTTTTTAGGTATTTTTGGTTGCGTTCACACCGGTTCTCGTAATAAAGGGTGGTTCCTAACGGATCCTTCTCCTATATATATAGGGTAAGACTCATTTGAGAACCACCTTTATTGTGAGAACCAATGTGAACACACCAAAAAAACCTAACCCTCCCCTAAAAAAAACTACCCCCTAAGCTAAATGCTAAAAACTAAACACCACCCCTCCAAAAAAAAAAAAAAAACCTAACCCCCCTATAATATCTAATAATATCTATATAAAGGGTTGCAACATGCAAGCAATGGAGTGCCATAAGTTGTTGACAACCAACAAAAAAGGACTAGAGTTCTGTGAAAAATGGGTTCTAGTGAGGATCACTTTTCTTGCGCAATGGAATTGGTTAACTCCATAACATTGGCCATGGTGTTAGCGAGCACAATCAAGCTTAAGGTTCTAGAGGCTATAGCCGAAATGGGACCAGATGCCCGAGTCTCAACTCGTGATATTGCCTCTCGTTTATCAATCCCCAACCAAGATGCGCCCACCATGCTAGACCGTATGCTTCGTTTGCTTGCTAGCCATTCGATTGTCACTTGCACCAAAGAGGTCCATGAATCAAGGCACATTCGAGTGTACAGACTCACCCCCATGGCCAAATACTTCATCCCGAACGAAGATGGGGCATCCATAGGTCCTCTCATGAGCTTAAATCAAGATAAAGTATTTATTGACGGATGGTAAGTTTAATCACATTAATATTATCCACATTTTAAAGAAAAAATGTTCAACTTTATGGTAATCTTTAAAAAATAGTTTATCGTATGGTTGTTTGAGTTTTAAAAAGTTGATGGAATTAATAAATTGACTCAACTACCATTGCTAATAAAAATCTCATAAGCCACGTGTCACCTTTACATCGTTTCCTACGTCTTTTACTTTAAAAAAGTATCTTTAATATAACAATATTATACTTAAATAAATAATAAAAAATGCTAGATTTATTTATTTTTAAAGTTTTAACGTTTGGAAAAGTGACCTAAGGTTTAAAATTGGGGTGGGGATGAGTTTTTCCATCTCTCTCTAAATATTATGGAAAACTTTTTTATATAAAAGCTTTATACTATCACATTTGTTGCGACACATTAAATTTGTAATTATTTTTCAAGCTTTTTATTTAATATATATATATATATATATATATATATATATATAATTTTGTTTTTCTCGTATAACTTTTCTTTATTGATATGCGATGTTTAATAAAAATTCAACAGGTTGTGACAATTTATATATTTTAATCTACAATTCAATGCAAGTTTAAAAATTAACCTACGCTCAATAATTTTTATATATGTACAATTTATTCCAAGCTCATTTTTATATAAATTAGTATAAATGTAGATACAAAGAAATATCGCAACCATGTATTTGAATTCATATAAATTATTTTCAATTAAAAGCCATAAGAGCATGCAAAATTATATGTTGGAACACAAACATTAAAGATAATTAAAAGCTTACATCAAATGAGTTGGTGTAAAAGAAATTTTATACCCTTCTAGGAGTAAATGGTATGAGTGTATGGCCCTCGTAATTGTGCTATATTTGTATGAATCTGACCCTTGTATTTTTTAAAAACAACAAATTTACCTAAAAAATCTCATAAATAACAAAGCTATTGGTAGGGTGAGGTGACTATGAATGTTTTTCGTTTCCTCAAATTTAGGCTACATGTATTATAACAGCTATAGTTGTTTATGCATGCATAAAATAGTTACTGCTTTGTACAGAATTTTTTCTAAAAGAAAATTATTATTTATCAGTAACATATTTCTAAGGTCGTCTTCCTACAACAAGAAGCACCTCGAACACACGAACCCGGATCGCTCGACACACACGCGATGTGCGGAAACCACCGCGTGTCTCGTACCGCACCGTAGAACTCATACAGAAGGTGTAGAAGATGAGAGAACCGAACCTGTGAATACACTGAGTATTCATAGATCACTATCACACACAGTGAAGCAGTGGCGGACCCATGATTTTATTTCAATGGGGTCCATTTTCGGGTCGGTCCTCGTTCGGGTCGAGTTAAAGTGAGGTTTGAACTAGATTTAAAAAAAAATAAGAAAAATGGGCTTATCAAGGATTGAACCCATGACCTCTTGGTGGAAAAGAGGAAAATTTACCACTACACCAACTTTCTTTTTATTTCTATGGTGTCCACCTAATTGTATTTATGGGGTCCATATACAATTTAATATACCGAATCTACTATTTTTTTTTTTAAAGATTGGGGTCCGGGGACCCCGGTGGCACCAATGTGGGTCCGCCCCTGCAGTGAAGAACACACAAAGTTAGGGTTTGTTTCTCTCTCTAGGATACAATCTTGCATAGGAAGTTTTTGTCAAAAAGCATTGTTTCATTACCGCTGATTGCAAACATCCACTAAGTATATATACAATCATAGATATGGACGCATAAGTCCTTACAATGCAATACCTAGTCCGTATAACACTAAGTACGGACAATACATATTCTATCAACTTGTCAGTACTTAACAAATAAGTACTGACATTACATAATCACTAAATTCGGACACCCCTATGAACATACAAGTTCTGCCAAGCTAAAACCTTAAGTTCGGTCACTTTGTGAACTTATAAGTTCTTACAAACTAAGAACAACAAATTCGGACATGCAAGCAAGAACTTATAAGTTCTGACAACTTAAAAACACAAATTCGGACCATCTAAACCCATATCTGTCCGAATTTGATAGATTGCTTTCAACATATTAAAAATCAACTCCCTGAAGTGTCAATCTTTGGTAGCGTCAAGCATTTATCAACCTGAAGTGCATTTACAATATTTATATAATTGCATATTGTAATAGTATATGGTTACATTATATTTATCTGTTATTATAAAGGAATTAACGTCTGTAATTAAATAAGTTTTATTTGAGAGGTTTTATCCAAGCTAAGCTGCACATACAATATTAAGGAGAAATAATTGTCAGTTTATGATAAAAGTATAACTATTCACGTTATGGGAGTATATGCATGATTTGATAAATTTTTTATTAAAACAACAAAATTTAATTTTTTTTGTCATGCTTTTAGTTGTTTTAATTGTATTGATTCTACGTGCTTTTGTGTTTACAATATACAAGGCTTGAACTTGAAGATGCAGTCCTTAAAGGAGGCGTTCCATTTGACAAGGCTCATGGAGCAAACGCATTTGAATATCCAACATTAGATGCAAGATTCAGTGAGGTTTTCAATAAAGCCATGATGGATCATAGTACTATTGTAATGAAGGAAATTTTGAAGCACTATCGTGGTTTCGACAATCTCGGATGTGTGGTTGATGTTGGAGGTGGTATAGGGATCACACTTAGCATGATTGTATTGAAGCATCCGACCATTAATGGGATTAATTTCGATTTGCCACATGTGACTCAACATGCACCCGTATATCTAGGTATGCATGTTATCACTTTCATTAAACAATTATGCCATTTGCACATATTTGTACATTTGTTTGTGAAATGTGTTCTTACTTATAGCTGTTCGTAAGATGGTTACATATATACTTATATTTATTTATACGTACCTCTCTTACGTGAGAATGATGTGTGAAAAATGATTTAACATTTAAATGTAGATAAGATGTGTTTTTGTGTTATATTTTATACAACCATACACATGTAAATTGCTATGATTTAATGAATTATTATAGGTATAGAACATGTCGGAGGAGATATGTTTAAAGAGGTTCCTAAAGGAGATGTCATTTTTATGAAGGTAATTTAAATGAACCCTATTTAAATTTATATATAAATTTTTAACATGTTGCTAACTAATTCCATATGAGACAGTGGATTTTACATGATTGGAGTGATGATTCTTGCATAAAGTTACTAAAGAACTGTTAGAAGTCTTTGCCTGAAAATGGAAAGGTTATTATTGTAGATGCGATTCTATCTTTTGTACCAGACACGAGCTCGTCTGGCAAAGTCAACAGTGGCTTAGATGTGGCGATGATGGCTCATTTTCAAGGTGGAAAGGAGCGCACTGAGGATGAGTTTCTTGCACTAGCTAAAGGTGGTGGATTCACAGGGATTAGAAAGGAATGTTTTGTTTGCAACTCATGGGTCATGGAATTCTACAAGTAGATTTATCTCTAGTTGTTGTTTCAACAAAAACTTAAACCCGTAACAAAACCCAAACAATAAAGTGTGTAAAACATGGTTATGGAATAAAAGTGTTGGAAGTTGTGACATTGTTTAAACTCTTCATTTCTTTGGTTTCACAATAGGTTTAGTATTTTTCTAACCGCACCAAAGGGTTTGGTTAATGTTTACACTCAAAACCGGTAGGAAAAAAAACCAAACCTGCAAGATTTTGTGCTATATATATATTTGTGTTTTACTTGGGCTCTTACTTATTTTAAGTTGGTTTATACACATGAAGTATAAGGAGTTACTCTTTTATAATGTTGAAACAATATGGCTTCTTTATTTTGATTGTATCTAATGCATTTTTTTCTTATAAAGACATTATAAACCAAAGTCGTGAAACCAAACCATTAGTAACAATTTTGTTTGGTTTATTTTTAGTTTTCAACTATTATGTTTTGTTTACAATGATAAAAAAAACCGTTACTAATGATTTGGTTCACAAATGACCTAAAAAACCATTTAAACTGAAGTGTAAACAGCTCTAGGCAAAGTATGTTAAAAGGATTAATAAAAAATTCAATAGAAAAGAGTGTTTATTCATTTATTCTATATTTTTATAACAGAGTAGATTTTCTTAGTAATTTTATTTATCATTTTCTAAGAGGTCTAATTAATATCAACTTCAATGAAATAATCAAGTGTGGTATTTTTAGAGAAAGATAATAGAAAGTGAAGAGAATGGTCAATGATATCTAACAGTCTCCAAGACAAAAGCTTAAGTTTAGATTACTAAATAATCTAAACCCCTTAAATTGTAGCCCTGATACTAGCTTGTCACACCACGAACCTGGGCGCCTGACTTTGGTTAGATTTACACAGAACTTGCACATCGTAAGACTTTCCAAATGTTTCATAAACATTTTTAAAAATACATCTATAATTGTTATGACAAAAAGCTTAGTTTTCTAGTAGTGGATGTGAGGTGGCCTAGGAATTTCCCTTAGTATGATTATTAGAACATCCCACCATTAAGGGGATTAATTTCGATTTGTCATGTAACACCCTACTAACGCGGAAACATGGAGTGAGACGAGCATGGTTTCACACTGTTTATGCGAGAAAAAGTATATAAGTCATTTCACATAAACAAATAAGGTCTCAATGTCAAATATGGATTACATGCCTTGGCAAATGTATTCAACGACTTGAAGTCAACCAGCACGTTGCGATGAGATGTTGATCATGAAAGTCTTTAGTAGCACTACATACCACACTAAATCATTTCTTCTCGAAAGGGTCAAAAATAAATAATATAAAGTTCTAAAAAAAAGTTGGTTCAAAAGCAAATTATAGTATGCAAAAAGTCCAAGGTAAAATAGGCTTTAATTTTTGTTTTTGCGTAACATACAAAAAACCAACTTAACTATTTGTATACCAGAACTTTATATATATTAGTGTTTTAGGTTCAATATTATACTAATATTGTAGCGATATTCACTCTAGCTTACAGTACAAAAAATATACTATATTGAGTACAAAAAATATACTATATTGTGAATAAAATTGTATTCAACAAAATTTTACGTAGATATAGCAAAGGTATATTTAGAATTTTATAAAACTTCACACTATATTATGAGAATAAATTAATAAGTATACCGCTTCGATATATAAAAAAAGGACCTAAATGTGACACATTGTTCATGGTATATGTATGGTAATATTTCTTATATTAGTATCTTATTTTGGAATTTATTTATGAGACTATTTTTAAGTAGATAGACACTATTTTGTTTTAATGTATGGTATTTTTAAGCTAACTAGGTTTTTTTTTCCTCCGCGTGCATTGTCATACCCTGCAAAATTAGAGTTGGGCATAACGACTAGTATCTTCATTGCACAGCGGAAGTATAATGCTAAGACTTCTAGAAGGTTAAACGCTCGCTAAGGTACTCGATCCAGCTTGAAGGGTTCTCCTATTCCAACCGTGTCATAGTTCATATGTGAAACCTGAGAAAGAACATGCTAAAAAGTCAACATAAAGTTGGCGAGTTCATAGTTGTTTGAAAAGACTTGAAATAAATCTTTTTGATAACCGGTTTAAATAAAGTTGAGAAAACATAATTAACCATTTTCCTCGGCATGTCATTTGAAAACTTTGTACTTGTAAAACTTGTATAACCGTCATTCTCCATGTAAGACAAGTCAACATGCTCGCATGAGCCTATAACCAACCTTGAGCTAGTGAGTGCCTCACCATATCGTGTACTCAGGACGATAGACTAGCAGTCGGTTATAGTTCCAAAATGTAGCGAGGACTTCACTGTAAAGTTGTATCGCTTTGTAAGCACCCTACGGTCCTTATTGTTGAGTAGAGGACAATCCAGTCTCATTGTTTGTATGTAGGACAACCCAGTACCATCGTTTGTATGTAGGACAACCCAGTCCCTAATTGTAACTAGGACAATCCCGTCACTAGTCTGTAACTCATGCATGTTTCGTAAACGTCATATGTTTTGTAAAATCGGTGTGTTTTGGCATAAGCCTTTCATAAACCATTTATGTTAGTTGAAACTCGTTTGTAACATGGCTTAGAAATATGTAATGTTTGTTCATCGAAATCTTATATGCTTTTGCAAAACTTACATGTCTCCCCTCCCCCCCCCCCCCCCCCCCCAACAAACATTTATAAAAATGTAAAACTGTAAAAAGTGGGGGCCACCTTGATGTTCTTGTGTATGATAAACTGACTTCAATCATAATCTCGCTATGTGTATGCTAATACTAAGACATCCCTAGTAAATAACAAAAAGATAAGTGTCTATCGGAGGGGATACGGTTATAATATTCGTCACCGAGCTCTAGCGAATCGTTATTCAGACGACTCCATGGAAGTGTTGTTAACTTGATTTGAAACACCAATTCTATGATTGTTTAATCCTGTTTATAGTCGGGATAAATACTAAGTCTTAGTAATAACTTAGTTTCCGAGAGCTTAAGGATATATATATATATATGTATATGTATGTATATTTATAAAATAGTGTTAGTCGTCTCGGATAATGGTACTTGTATGTAAACAAATGTTTGTATGAAAATAATACACGTTGTAAACTCGTATAATGTATTCACGCGGTTCCGAATAGTCGTCATATACGTTATGAACAATACCACTACTTGTCGTACTTTTAGTAGAATGTGCATTTAGTGGAGAGTTCAAATGAGAAGAAATTAAAAATTATGAATAAAAAGAATAAATGATACAAAAGTAATTTGAACAAATCATTTAATGAGTCTATTATTTATTTTTGCTATTCAAATTAATGAAATCTAATCATTTAATGAGCCTATCTTATAAAATAGTTATGCCCCTTACACAATAAAAACAATTATGCACATAATCTTACATTTTCAACGTTTCCTACACTATTAAAATAATATTTTGGTGTATAATACATAATGTGTAGGACTCAAACACTTTTAAATAATTTTATGACTCATAATAAAAATATGTGTAGGACACAAAATTTTTAAATAATTTTGTCACTTCTAATAAAATTTATCTAGGAGCCAATACATTAATGATGGTGAAGGAGGAATTTATGATTGCATTAATAAGACTTGAGTAACTCTTTAAAATATTTATTAATATTCTACATTAAAATGTTTATACTACCCTTAGTAGTTAAAGTATTAATTAAAAGTGGACAAAAATGATATCTTGATTCACAACCATTGATCAAAAAATTATAGAGTCAAGATTAATTCATTGTTCTTCTTTTAAGAAGATTCTTCTCAAATGAACCCCCCCGTGCATATATATGTGTATATATATAAGACGAAATAATAGTCTTGTGTCTCGTTTATAATTAATAAAATAATTATAATCGTACGCTTGTTAGTTGAAATAAATATAAATAATTATATCTGTTTTATAGAAATTTTCGAGTTCTAGACGTTTGAAATAAATATAAATAATTATATTTATTTTATATAAATTTATGAGTTCCATTATCTTGTAAACCCCGTCCGTTGAAATGTTATAAACTTGATTTTGTGAGTTATAGGAGTCTCCAAAATAAATATATACTTATATTTATTTTATGAAATACCTGAATCCCGATATGTTTTGTTGTTAACAGTGATAACGTATTCCATTTTATAGATTTTTACGAAAAACGGGAAGGGTTTCCTCTGTTTTTAGGGTACTTCCAACGATACAAGTTGTCGATAATTTTCAAAACTCAACAATTAATGTAACAGCAATATATATATTTCCATCGTATCTCCAAAACATCCATTTTTCTTATAAAGACATAACAAACGAAAGTGGTGAAACCAAAACCATTAGTAACAGTTTTGTTTGGTGTATTTTTAATTTTCAACTATTTGGTTTTGTTTATAATTATAAAAAACCATTACTAGTGATTTGGTTCACAAATGACCTAAAAACCGTTTAAACCCAAGCGTAAACAACCCTAGGCAAAGTATGTTAAAAGGATTAATAACAAATTCGATAGAAAAGAGTGTTTATTCATTTATTCTATATTTTTATCACAGAGTAGATTTTCTTAGTAATTTTATTTATCATTTTCTAAGAGGTCTAATTAACATCAACTTCAATGAAATAATCAAGTGTGGTAATTTAGAGAAGGAGAATAGAAAGTGAAGAGAGTGGTCATAATATCTAACAGTCTCGAAGACTCAAGCTTAAGTTTAGATTGCTAAATAATCTAAACCCTTTAAATTGTAGCTCTGATACTAGCTTGTCACACCACGAACCTAGGCACATGACTTTGGTTAGATTTACACAGAACTTGCACATAGTAAGACTTTCCAAATGTTTCATAAACATTTTTAAAAATACATCTATAATTGTTATGAGAAAAGCTTAGTTTTCTAATAGTTGATGTGTGGTGGCCTAGGATTAGTAGAACATCTCACCATTAAGGGGATTAATTTCGATTTGTCATGTAACACCTTACTAATGCGGAAACATGGAGTGAAACGAACATGGTTTCACAATGTTTATGCAAGAAAAAGTATATCAACCATTTCACATAAACAAATAAGGTCTTATAATGTCAAATACGGATTACATGCCTTGGCAAATCTATTCAATGAGTTGACGTCAACCCGTACGTTGTTGCGGGATGTTGATCATGAAAGTCTTTAGTAGCACTACCTCACCACACTAAATCATTTCATCTGGAGAGTGGTCAAAAAATTAATAATGAAGTTCTAAAAGGAAGTTGGTTCAAAAGCAAATTATAGTATGCAAGAAAATCCAAGGTAAAATAGGCTTTCAATTTTGTTTTTTTTTTTGTTTTTTTTTGTTTTTGGTTTTCTTGTCGTAACATTCAATAATTTAACTACTAACTATTTGTATACCAGAACTTTATATATATTAGTGTTTATAGGTTCAATATTATACCGGTATTGTAGCATACTATAGTGAATAAAAGTGTAATCAACTAAATTTATATGGTAGACAGAGCAAAGGTATATTTAGAATTTTAGATAGCTTTACATTATATTATATTATATTGTGAGAATAAAGCAACAGGTATACCGCTTCGATATAAAAAAAAGATAGGATGATGTATGTGTGGTAATATTTATTAATATCTTATTGTGGAACTTATCTAGGAGAGTATTTTTGAAGTAGTCAGACACTATAGTTAGAAGAAGATGCCACATGTGATTTTGCTTTTTATTGATTGAATTTTGGGGCTCTAAGTGTACCGCCTCTTGTTACTTTATACCTCATTTTTATAAAATCATATTTAAACTTATCATATTTACCTCCTATACATATCATCATTTTTTGAAAGTATACTTTTTGTTACAAAACAAATTTAAAAGTGTAAAAAATATTGTAGACGTTTTATTTTCAAAATTTTTGTTTGTTTTTTATATTAATTTAAAAAACATATTTTTTAAAGTGTTCACTTCAATTGAAAGTCTTAAACTGGTTTTAACTTGCTTATAACATACTCCTTACACTAATTAAATTTGAACTTATATAGATTGTTAATTTATAGTTTGATAAAATTATATTAGTATCTACTGTTTATTTGTTCACATACATAGATGATTTGAATGATTAATATATGCTAGGGCTATAAACACTGTTTTAAAAGAAAAACTTTATTACTTTTTAATAAATAGAAATTGTTAATTATTTTATAAACACATTTCAAGTATTAAAAATTATAAAAGTAAGACCTTTAAAATAAAAAATAATATGGACTTTTCTTTAAAAAAAGAGTTCAAAACTTTTTTTATTGTTTTTAGTAAAAAATGTTATTATTTATTTGTAAAGATGTTCAATAAAAAAAGCATAATCAAAATATTATTTGAGAAAGTTTCTTTAAAAACAATATCCGAGAACTTTTAAAAAATATGTTTTTAAAATATAAATTAAAAAACAGTTTATTTATTTTTGAAAAAAAAAACGTCTGTAATCTTTGTAATCTTTTTTTTTCACTTTTGCATTTGTTTTCTAACAAAAAGAATTGTTTTAAATGATAATTTGTATAGGGGGTAAATATTACAAGTTTTAATGTGATTTTATGGAAGGGTATAAAAAGTAATAAGAGGGGGTATATTTAGCCTACCCTTTGATTTTTTTTGTTAAAATTTGTTGTTCAGATCTGCAGATCTAGATGGATATTTATACCGATGATGCAAGGAACAATTATATTGATATAATCGCCATACCAAAAGGCACAACGCTAATCTAAATACAACGGTTACAAAATATTAGATTTTTAAATTATTAACACCCTTTGGTTATGTATCACCGGAATTACAAGACATAAGCACCTATTGGTTATGGATTGCCGGAACAGAAACCATTCTATCTGCCATTAATATGCAATATTATGATTTGAACGGGGTGTTTGTGGGGACACCTCAATTACATAAGCCGGTGATGCCCCAAGTTACTTTGTGTATTGCTATATAATGTCAAAAACAAAATAATAACAAAAAAGACTTCTTTATGCATTCCTATGTATGCCTTCTTGATTCACTTAATTGTTTTCTGAAAAACATGCTTAAAAACGTCAACTAAACGAGTCAGTGGCGGATCCAGGATATTTTCCTTATGGGTTCACTTTTTTCCGATGACCGGATTTCTCACGACCAAATGTTAGAATTTTCATATCGGGTCGGGAACATAATATACCTAATCAATTAAGTATCACCATACATGAATAAGCAATATAGTCTAAAACTAATCAACAAAATAAAAAATAGTTAGTCAATAAATTGGAATATAAACATTTAACATAAGTCAAATTCAACATACCTTGTAATTCTGAAATTGAAGCAGAAATATAGAACCAAGTAAGAGCCCTAAAACTAGCTACAAGAATAAAAAAGTGGTTCGGTGGTTCAATATTTGCGAAAAAAACAAAATAGTCAAATAAGAAATGGTTATGTTGCTTTTAAGTCCACTAACATTCCTGTATTTTATCACTGAAGGTTGTTAATCCTTTAGAAGCACCAAATTCCCATCCTAAAGAGACAAAGTTTCACTTTAAAAAAAAGAAAGTGAACGCCAAAAAAGGGAAAAAAAACTTAAGAGGCGGAATCGAACTGGGGATCTGAAGCTTTGAAAGCATGCGCTAGGGGTGCAGACGAGCCGAGCTACCCGAGCTCGGCTCGAAATGTCACACCCCGACCGCGTAAAACAACAAACGCGCGGCGGAAATGTCGGGAAGTCGAGTAACAGAATCATTGTTTCACAACACATGGTAATTGAAGTTATGTTTTATTGAATTAATAATTCTTTAACATTGTCTTAAAAGTAAAATAAACGAGTTTAAACATATTGTCTTTCATGTTTTATGTCACTAAGGCCAGCGTCCCATCCTACGTGAATCATCATAATTATCAAACAACTGCACCTGAAACATATGTGAAAAGAAAGTCATCACAAAAATGTCGGCGAGTACATAGGTTTTGTGAGTGTGTCAAATTCATGGCTTGTATACCTATTGCAATAAATTGTACGACTACTAGAGTCGATAATTGAAAACCATGTATTAAAAAAAAGTGTTTTGTATTGCAATAAAATCAACCAACGAAAACATGTTGGTTAAAGTTTATAAAATCTTGTTGCCATGAATCTTGACCAAAACATTTGCTTTTGTAAACCAAATTGTAAATCGTCTCATGAGAAAACTTGTATGGTTTATATCATTTAGTAGACATCGTTGTGTGACATCATTTGAAATCATTTGTCCAAGTGAACTAAATAACGCCACGGAATGTAATGTGATAAAAGCACTTATATATAGGAAGTATCAGCGGCGTATCCACCATGCTTTTATTACATTACACCCGTCCCGTTATCTAATCACTTTACCATAAACCAATCGTTCAATTCGTCTTTGTTATCAATCATCTGTGTTATAAAAAACAATCGTCCCAATAGTTCAATTCGTCTGTGTTATAAACCAGCGTTCCATCGTCTGTGTTTTAAACCATCGTTAAATCGTTCGTGTTTTAATTGTGAAAACTAACTTTTGGTCGTTCTATTTGAATACATTCAAACCTGTGTGACTCGACTATACCACCAAAAGGTATCTTTAAATTGACTAACAAACCACCAAAAGGTTTGTTAAAATAACAGATTTTGTCGTTACCCACATTACCCACCAAATCCATGGGGATAGTCCGATAACGGGATTTGTCAGATCCTATGGTACCATAACATGCTATTGGTCAGCTCGGCCAAAGCCAATGAATGTCATTCGTGTTATAAATCAACGCACCGACAAGTTCGTCCACATTATTGAAATCGTTGTGTTTAATATAAACCATAGCATTTGTTTTTGAAAACTCGAAATCATTTTAGCACATATGAATCACCCCAAAACAACTGAAAGAATAAAATAGGGGAACTATGTACTCACTTTAGATTGCAAGTATCCTTGATCTAGTGAACTAACAAAGCTCGGGAAGTCAAGGAATCAAGTGACACCTAGTATGGAATCACTATGTTAATAAATCAGGACCTAAATCGGGAGATCGGATAGAATGAGGTCTTGTAAACCAGATGAGTGTTGGAACTCATATAATATGGTTTAACAAAACCTACTTTCTGATTTGATAGCAATCCTAAGTGCTTTTGACCAGTTATGACCTATTAAGGTAGTTTACGCTACTTTAACGCGTCATTTGCGCAAATGCGCGTTTGGATGGTCTAACTAGTCCTATGATAAGTCTTATATGCCTAAACATGTTTAATAATGTTGCATAATCAGTTTAAGTGTCAAAATATAGGTTGGTTACATATGCTTAAATTGAAATTACGCGCAAAAAGGGCATTTTGGTCATTTTCCTAAGGCATATAAACTACCTATCATACAACTAATCAAACGAAATGACCATAAGGTATAACCTTGAAAGGTTATTCCCTATACAACTATGGTAACAAAATATGTTTGGTCAGATCCTAATGATCGACCAAACGGGTCGGGTTCGAAAGTCTAAGCGGTTGTCGAGACCGCTTGACTAACGACCCTAAATAAGCACTAAACTAGAAGTGACGAGTTAAACATGTTAAAACATGTTTAACTAAGTTAGAAAACTGATTTGGTATCAAAACAAAGTGTTTTGATACCCGAAAATAGTTTCATCGCAAAATGCACATAATCGTGCATTTTGACCGAAACTTTGACTCGTCACTTTGACTAGTCAACGTGGTAATCAGTAGGTATAGTCGCAAGGGACTATAACCATCGTGATTACGATCACGTTACAAAGTTCAATTGAACTTTGTCTTGACCAATTCATGGTCAAATCAATTCATCGCACACCACTGGAATATCACTTACACTCTTTCCCTTGCCTTTTTCTTCCACAACATGGGCTAAGAAGGCAAAGTATTGTTTACATAAGTACTTATTCGCTTGTGTGCATGACATCAACTTTAGTCCCCTTGAAGGTCGGTGTCCATAGATGTGCAAAGTATCACCAGATGAAAGAGGCAAACGAACATACTTCTTATGGCAAGCGATTTCAGCATGGTTCTTACGAAGCCAATCTATGCCTACTATGATATCGAAGCTACCCAATTGCATGGGTATAAGGTCGATAAGGAAAACATGGTCATTAAGAGTAAGGAAGCAATCACGAAGAACAGAATCGACTGAGATAGACTTGCTATTGGCAACTTCGATTGAGAACGACTTAGGTAGTTTAGAGCGTGTACAATCTAGCAAAGATTCAAATTCAATGGACACAAAGCTTTTGTCCGAACCAGTATCAAATAGTATCGAAGCATAAAGATTATTAACAAGGAACGTACCATTGACGACTTCATTGTCGTTCTACGCCTGCTTAGCGTTGATGTTGAATGTTTGTCCTCGTGGAGCTTTCCGTTGTACCTCTTGATTTAGCTGAGGACATTGGGGATGAAGATGCGTAGTATCACCACATTTGTAACAGGCTCTGTCGTTGTTTGCTGGTTTAGGGTTTTGGGGATCTTGTTGAACTTGTGTTGTAGGGTTGTTGCGACAATAAGGTGTAGTGTGACCAAAACGGTTGTAGCAGTACAATGGCGACAGGAAGAGTTGATAGGGTGATGATAGTTGCAGGTGGTACACTTGGGATGAACCCCGGTGTATGGCTTTTTGGTGTTTTCTGGTGTAGCAGGGTTTGGGTTTGCAGCAGGTACAATCGCATTGCAGCCAGGTTTTTGAAACTTTCACTTCTTACCCTTGCCACCACTTGGTTGTTGGGTGATTTGGTTGGCTGGTGTCACACCCCCAAAATACCACCTAGGGAATGTCCCTGATAGGCGTATGACGTTCCAGGATCCATGCCACCAATCACATTGAACTCATAAATATATTTAAATAAAACCGTCATTCATTAACATAAAGGGTTACAAACGTTACATATCATTTATTGTGTACAGCGGAAGCAAAACTCATTTGTTATGTGTTTAGTAAACCATGTGTACATAAATCATTTAGCTTGTGTTGAGATTCCATGTATCACGACCCATGACCACTCCAGCATCCCAGACAACAAGTCCCAATGATATAAACCTACAACCTGCAAGCATGCAGACAAGTGTGTCAGACGACGCTGGTGAGTTCAAAGTTTTGTTAATGCGTTTAGTTACCAGGTATGTGTATAAAACAGTTCAACAGTTCAATAGTTCAATAATTTGATTTGATGTTGTTATTAACTCGATTACCACAGATGGCTACAAGATGTATTTGCCCAACCCCAATGTCTTTATCAAAACATTGGTCATGCTTTAAGGTGATTAATTCACGCCCGTCCTCCTTGGTACAGTGTGAGGGTGCCAAACCTAATAGCGCTATCAACTAATAACCTCGTTGCCTCCCCGGCAACTATCGGGAGATGTAAGGGGTCTTATATGATAGAAACTGAGTAATAACAAACATCCCATTAACCCGACGTTCCTCCCCAGAACAATTACCAGATATCCCTCCCCGGGATGCATGCTTGGAAAAAGAGTAGTGAACTCACCTTGGTTTTGCTCGGTAAGACTAGTTACGTGATCAAATTGCTCTAAACGATCCTAACATGGATACCATTAACATTTAGTTGTGTATCGCTTAAATCTTTATATTCTACACGCACATTACACAAGTAGGCATCTTATAATATCATGCAAGTTATAACGAGCATTCGGGCCATAAGTATTCTCACATTACAGGATCATATATCACAATAACACGTAGTAACAGTCAAATCCTTAATCAATTGAACATGCATATAATGACCACAATTCATATCACTCAATCATTTATTTAGTTATAAAAAATCTTATACTAACACTGTTCAAGGCTCGCCAACAACTTGGCAGCCCATACCGAAAGTCCTACAGTGATCGTTCCAGTTACAGTTAAGCCTATTACAATAACCGTTTCACCCTACTATTACTACTCGGCCCAATCATCATATATTAAACTCACTAACAACCCACTATCAGGAATTAAAATTGTAAAAGCCATCTTAATCTGAATGGCCCAATCATTTAAGATTAACAACAATTTTCACAACCACTAAACATAACCCATCATCATCCTGTTAACACCACACATTCCTAATCATCAAATAACCTTAATGTTTAACATTGAGCTCCATAATCTTTTCTAATAATCCTGCCTCAAATATACGTATTAAACCAAGTTAAGTTAATTAAATCTTCATCATAAAGAACCACTTTCATTACATTCAATTAACCTTAATTATTTAACAAACACATAATTGCAACCAAACAACAAGACATCATCACATCAGATTAATTCTCATATCATCAATAACGTTGACTAATCTGACAACACACACATGGGCCGCCCATTTGCTTTTAAAAGGTTATCCCCTTTGAATAATCAAACCATCACATACCATATTATTGGACCGATCATGCCACTGTCATCTACTTTAATTATGAAGCACATATACAACACATAATACCATGTATCAACCTCATAATATATGTATCCAAGGAACTTCGAGCCAAGCAAAGATAATAGCACACTAATCGAGAGCTTGACTGGATTAAAATGTTGACCGACTAGGGGGTTGCATCGATGAGAGGGGGTTATCCACTGCCGTCGAGATATCTTGATGGGGGGGGGGAAGGTGATGTTTGTTTAGGGTTTTCTTATGTGAGAGTTGAATGATTTCATTATGGCCATGTACCCCTTTAAACGAAAATACACAAACCCCTAACATAACCGGGCCTAACCTTGGGTTATTTACAAGAGAAGCTGGGCCAGACCTTGGGCCATAAGAGAATGCACATGCGGGTTAAGTGTGTGTGGGGGGGGGGGGTTTCCGGCCCAGTTGTGCAATTAACGAAGCCCACTTGGGTTATCTACTACATACGTACAAATACACGACATAGATAGTCAAGCACATAAAACACATTTGACGGTTTCACGCATAGATAACCTATACACATAACATTTTAGCGAAACACGAGTATAACCTACTAAGTCTTGTATGATCGTGACATAAAAGCAATTAAATGTAAGGACACACGCCAAATGTTGTGGAGTTTGAGTAATGCGAACCTTGAATATTCGGGTTGTCACATCATCCCTAACTTGAAAGAAATTTCATCCCGAAATTTGATAAGTAATCACAGAGGAGTGAAGTGATAAATCAGGACTGCTGCTGGTTTTCCTCAGGTGCCACATCATCCCCAACTTTAAATGGAATTTCGTCCCGAAATTCACCAGTGATCCCCGAATTAGCTTAATCAGTAGGAAAAAGTTGAGGATATTTGAGCTTCAACTGATCTTTGCGTTCCCATGTGAACTCCAGTCCACGACTTGAGTTCCTACGAACTCTCACAATTTGAGATTCAACTAAGTCAACGAACCCTAACTTCCTGGTCCATGTTTTCGATAGATTCCTCGACAACTACAACTCGTCGTTAATTTTCAGTTTCTGGAGTGGTACAACAAGTGTCTCATCGGACAAACGCTCCTTTAGTTGTGAAACATGGAAACATCACGAACGTTACCTAACTCGACAGGTAACTCGAGCTCGTACGCCACCTTGCCAATACGTTCTAGAATTTTGAATGGCCCAACATAGGCGCGGATCATGCTTACCGCGTTTCCCAAACCACACCGCACCCTCCCAGGGTGAGACTTTCAATTATGACGCGTTCGACTGTAGCGAACTCCCAACGCCTCCTAAGCTTATCGGTTTTTCCTGGCGGTCATGCGCTATCGACACGCGATTTCCGATCTAACAATCTTCCCAAGAGTTTCGAGTACATGTCCTGGACCCGTGATTAGGTTGTCCTCCACCTCAATCCAACAAGGAGGTTGGCATTGTTGTCCAAGCAATGCCTCAAACAGAGCTGTATGCATACTAAAACGGTAACGGCTGCAGTAGAACTCACTCAAAAATAAGTGTCCTTCCAAATATTTACCAAAGTCAATCACGCACATGCTCGCAGCATGTCTTCGTGTGTCAGAATGGTTCGCTACTCTGTCTGGTTGTCCTACAGTGATAAATAATGCTCATGTCTAGACGTGGGCCAAGGGTGTTGTGTATTGTCTGACATACATCAGGTATAGATCAAAATCAAATGTATCAGGAGTTGGTACCTTGTGCCTAACAACCGCCTCTCTCAGAGGAATATTCACAAGCTGTAAAGACTCGTCAATTTCCTTGGTCGCGAGAAAGTGTGCTAGTTACGTGAGACAATCAACGATCACCCAGGTGATATTGTTTCCGTTTCGATGTTGTAAGTAGACTAGTGACATAATCTATGGCAGTCTGTTCTCATTCCATATGGGTGTTTCTGGTTGCTGATACTTCACCTTGACTTTCCCACAAGTCAAACATCATTCACATACATAGCTATGTGGGCCTTCATACCCGATCACAAGTGCAGGATTTTTATAGATCCTAGTATCTCTCATCAAAACCCAGACGACTAGAATATCGAAGCCGGTGTGCTTTGTTCAACACGAGTTCCCTACAGTTGCCGTATAATGAGACCCACATTCGTTCCATGAGGTAGCGAATATTGTCTGACCTGCCAACGGTTGCTTCTCCATGCCTCGCATGGGTTTAACTTGCAAATTCTGTTCCTTCAGTTCTCCAGTGTGAACAGAGCGAGTCTGATCAAGTAAGTTAGAGTCGATAGTGAGCTGCAGAGCTCGTGCACGTTCAGGTTCCACAGTTGTAATCATTCAAAAGTTCCATTCAGCGATGCTACTACACGTTTAGCTCTTTCGAAACAAAGGTACACGGGAGGCCCTTGTGGTCGGTCTAAGTAACGCATCCGGTACCGTCCAAGTAATGCCTCCAACTTAAATCCAAAGACCATGGTTTCCATCGTAGGTTGCGATTCGTGCAACTCTTCTTGTAATTCCACTACGTAAGCCATCACTTTCTCGTGTTGTATCGGCGTGTAACTGTGACTCTGATTCGAATCATCATGGTATACCACTAGATCACCCGTACCCTCGGGTAAAGACAATACTCAGTGCATTGTAGAGTTGAGTTTCAAAAGCTGAAAAGACGTCCTCCTGTTTTGTCTCCCCCGAATTCACCGCACCCCGCGGTGCTAAAGAGGTTATATCGGCGCAATCTTCAAAAATCTCGCGATGAATCTGTGACAATGTCTAGCATAACCAAGGAATTGTTGCATCCTCGAAGGAATCTTTGGTGTCGATCAGTTTCAAATGAAATGGATCTTAGCGAGATCCATGCGTATTCCCACTTCGTTGATTACCTGACCAAGAATGTACTTCTCGAATCCAGAAGTTAGACTTCGCCAGACTTCGCGTGCAGCAGTTCTAAGATAAGGTACAAATGTCACCTAGGGTGTTCCTTCCTCCTGGAAATGATTCAAAACGTCTTCCATAAACACCGTCGATTCATGTGATCCATAAAGCTGCTAGGGTGTTGGGTAACCCCATGGGTCATGGAATACAAAGTCGTAATGGCCACATTGCGTTTGATATGCCGTTTTTGGAACACCCGCCCCTTGGACTTCCCTCTGACGAGAGCTCGTTCGTTAGCCAATCCTCGAATGGAAGCTTGACCCACGCAACTGGTCAACAGGTTGCCAATACAATGGTCGAGACAAACAGTTCTTGACTGTCACCTTGATGAGTTTTTGATAATCAGTATACATTTCCAATGATACCACTTATCTTCCCGGATATAACTGGGGCTCCCCAAAGCGAAAACTAGGTCCGACAAAACTCCTGTCCAACCGTACCTGTAGTTGATTTGACGATTCTCGCAACCCTCCTGGTGCAAGACGGTAAGAAGTACGAAGATTCAGGCCTGCCTCTGGCATGAGATCAAACTGAGAGTCTGTCTAATATTTGTGGAAGTAAACCTGATAGTTCCTCGAGTAGCACACCAAAGGAATCACGAACATTTGGTGGATCCTCGATCCTCTTTTCCTTAGCCTTAACAGCAGTAACGAGTGCTAACATAGCGGGGTAATCCCTTCGTAGACACTTCTGGGCTTTCATTGCTAAAATGATGCTATCCTTTACACCACTCTGTTCTCTTTAGAGCATATAGCGATGCAAAATTTTCTTCTCGCAGGGTATATCTGCACGATATCTAGACGGCCAGCTTTCCCAACTACTGCATCAAGACCATCAAGGATAGCAGAAGGAAAGTCGATGTCGAACACTTGTCCCACAAGGTCGAGTTTACATCCCAACGAACATATGAGGTTTCCATTGCCTTGCCATCAGCCGTTTTCACAACAGGTTTCGTTCAATGGGTAACAGGGTTAAACAGGACAGGGCGAAGCGATTAATTACCGTTACAAGCTACCATGTTGCTATTATACATGGTGTCGCCTACGCCAATCCTAGATGCTCCCCCACGAGCATCACTACCAGTGCTGTTACTGTTGCGAGAATTTCCAGTACTGCCGTCGTTTCCTTGGTTGTTGTCGTCTTGGTTTAACAACGGCCAATCCATGTTATTGGCACCTCCATTTCCATACTGTTGGTTGCGAGTACGAGTATCTTGCTGTTGCCATGACGGTTGCTTCTCATGTCGTTGCCTGGGACGGAGCCCTACGAACTTTCACCAATAGGGTCTATCTTTTCACAGTCCAAGTCGCGTTCTCAATGTGCTGGCAGTTACACATTCCACCCCACAGTCAATCGTCGTCGTTTATGTCCCGATTAACTCGTAAGAGTTGACTCCCATAAGTCGCTGACTAGGGTTAAAGATTCGGTTGGGGTCAAATTGCTGATATTCGTTGCTGGTAATCAGGGTCGTCCAAATACTGAAGTCGGTAAAGTACTACGCTCGTCCGCTTGTGCATCGATCTAGCAAGTCGATTGAGTAATACATGGAATGTTGCGAGACTGTTGCATAAGTGATCGCACTTCGGGACCTAAGACGTCAATACATTGAGTTCCAACCAACAAAGAGAAGTGAGATGGGTATTGACCAAACATTCAATGCTGCGACATCCAACTCAGGGATGTTCGTACAAGCACCTAACATTCTACACAGTTCGCTAGGCGTTCAGATAGGTGTTCAGGTAATACCTGATAGCATCGAGATTCGAAAGGATTCAGAGAGGAGTGAAAAGGTCACGTTCGAGTAGGAGACAATCACTGCTATGACTCCTATAGACTTGTCACGTTTCGCATTGTTCAAATAACAGAGCAGAACCCCTTTTTCACTTGTTAAGCCTCACTGGGACTCACATGCACCCCACATTATTATTATGTGTGCACCCACAATAATATTGTGATTTGCATGCTCATCTCAGTTCCTCCTAATTCATGTCAAATTGTTCCTCAACCTCGAATGCCAAACAGAGGTTATCAAGATGATAGATCACAAGATTCTAAGGACTACGGCATGCTATCAATGCATCACAATGTAAGCAAGCAATTCATGTAATCATATTATAGAGATGAGTGTGTGTTTGTACGCTACATCATAAACAAATGTGTACTAGTTATGTAATGTATGCAACAAGTGAGAAAGACGAACCTTGCAATCTGGAGCTGAGTGTCATGGTCGTATTCACGTATTTAGAACTGTTCGGTTATAGTCTGGTTTTACAAAACATTTTAAAACCAAGTTCACTATAACCAGGGGCTCTGATACCAAATTGTCACACCCCCAAAATACCACCTAGGGAATGTCCCTGATAGACGTGTGACGTTCCAGGATCCAAGCCACCAATCACATTGAACTCATAAATATATTTAAATAAAACCTTCATTCATTAACATAAAGGGTTACAAACGTTACAAATCATTTATTGTGTACAGCGGAAGCAAAACTCATTTGTTATGTGTTTAGTAAACCATGTGTACATAAATCATTTAGCTTGTGTTGAGATTCCATGTATCACGACCCATGACCACTCCAGCATCCCAGACAGCAAGTCCCAATGATATAAACCTACAACCTACAAGCATGCAGACAAGTGTGTCAGACGACGCTGGTGAGTTCAAAGTTTTGTTAATGCGTTTAGTTACCAGGTATGTGTATAAAACAGTTCAACAGTTCAGTAGTTCAATAATTTGATTTGATGTTATTATTAACTCGATTACCGCAGATGGCTACAAGATGTATTTGCCCAACCCCAATGTCTCTATTAAAACATTGGTCATGCTTTAAGGTGATTAGTTCATGCCCGTCCTCCCCGGTACGGTGTGAGGGTACCAAAACCTAATAGCGCTATCAACTAATAACCTCGTTGCCTCCCCGGAAACTATCGGTAGATGTAAGGGGTAGGGCTTGCAATTTTACACGAATATACGAATACACGACACGAACCTACACGAAGTTAACAGGTATCGTGTATGGCCTTAACAGGTATCGTGTACCAAACAGGTAGACACGATATTACCTGTTAATTTTCGTGTATAAACAGGTTAAATACATGTTTACCTGTTAATACTCGTTAGTACATGATAAGAAATTAAATTAAATAAAACTCATAAGACATATGCATGTAGGTTTCTAAATTCCTTTCTATTTTCATTCCTCATTCAATTCAAAAAAAAATAAAACCCTAAACTCCCTCTGTAACTCTCAGATAGCATGTCATGTTCGAGTTTTTGTTCGTGTTAACAGGTAGTAACATGTAATTTTCGTGTATAACAGTCGAACAGTCATGTTAACAGGTATTAACAGATAATTTTCGTGTATATCGTGTCGTGTTCGTGTTCGTGTTTGAAAAAAAGGACACGATAAGTTATCGTGTCGTGTTCGTGTATATGATTTCGTGTATCGTGTCTTATCGTGTCGTGTCTTATCGTGTACGGGTATACATGATATGCCAGCCCTAGTAAAGGGTCTTATATGATAGAAACTGAGTAATAACAAACATCCCATTAACCCGACGTTCCTCCCCGAAACAATTACCAGATATCCCTCCCCGGGATGCATGCTTGGAAAAAGAGCAGTGAACTCACCTTGGTTTTGCTCGGTAAGACTAGTTACGTGATCAAATTGCTCTAAACGATCCTAACATGGATACCATTAACATTTAGTTGTGTATCGCTAAAATCTTTATATTCTACACGCACATTACACAAGTAGGCATCTTATAATATCATGCAAGTTATAATGAGCATTCGGGCCATAAGTATTCTCACATTACAGGATCATATATCACAATAACACATAGTAACAGTCAAATCCTTAATCAATTGAACATGCATATAATGACCACAATTCATATCACTCAATCATTTATTTAGTTATAAAAAATCTTATACTAACACTGTTCAAGGCTCGCCACCAACTTGGCAGCCCATACCGAAAGTCCTACAGTGATCGGCCCAGTTACAGTTAAGCCTATTACAATAACCGTTTCACCCTACTATTACTACTCGGCCCAATCATCATATATTCAACTCACTAACAACCCACTATCAGGAATTAAAATTGTAAAAGCCCTCTTAATCTGAATGGCCCAATCATTTAAGATTAACAACAATTTTCACAACCACTAAACATAACCCATCATCATCCTGTTAACACCACACATTCCTAATCATCAAATAACCTTAATGTTTAACATTGAGCTCCATAATCTTTTCTAATAATCCTACCTCATATATACGTATTAAACCAAGTTAAGTTAATTAAATCTTCACCATAAAGAACCACTTTCATTACATTCAATTAACCTAAATTATTTAACAAACACATAATTGCAACCAAACAACAAGACATCATCACATCAGATTAATTCTCATATCATCAACAACGTTGACTAATCTGACAACACACACATGGGCCGCCCATTTGCTTGTTAAAGGTTATCCCCTTTGACTAATCAAACCATCACATACCATATTATTGGACCGATCATGCCACTGTCATCTACTTTAATTATGAAGCACATATACAACACATAATACCATGTATCAACCTCATAATATATGTATCCAAGGAACTTCGAGCCAAGCAAAGATAATAGCACACTAATCGAGAGCTTGACTGGATTAAAATGTTGACCGACTAGGGGGTTGCATCGATGAAAGGGGGCTATCCACTGCCGTCGAGATATCTTGATGGGGGGGGGGGGAAGGTGATGTTTGTTTAGGGTTTTCTTATGTGAGAGTTGAATGATTTCATTATGGCCATGCACCCCTTTAAACGAAAATACACAAACCCCTAACATAACCGGGCCTAACCTTGGGTTATTTACAAGAGAAGCTGGGCCAGACCTTGGGCCATAAGAGAATGCACATGCGGGTTAAGTGTGGGGGGGGGGGGGTTCCGGCCCAGTTGTGCAATTAACGAAGCCCACTTGGGTTATCTACTACATACGTACAAATACACGACATAGATAGTCAAGCACATAAAACACATTTGACGGTTTCACGCATAGATAACCTACACACATAACATTTTAGCGAAACACGAGTATAACCTACTAAGTCTTGTATGATCGTGACATAAAAGCAATTAAATGTAAGGACACACGCCAAATGTTTTGGATTTTGAGTAATGCGAACCTTGAATATTCGGGTTGTCACAGCTGGTTTTGAGGAAAAAGGGGTTGCAACTTGTTTATCACGACTGCGATTGTTGTTTAGGCTAGCTGTGAGGCGGTATACTGCCTCGATGTTGTCAAGTTTGGCTGCTTCGATGGTGTCACGCATGCCAGAGGGTAAGCCATGAATATACTTCCTGATCATGCGATCAGTGGTTGACACCAGGTGTGGTACTATGAAACTCAGCTATTTGAAACGTGTGGTGTAGGCTAGGTTCATCACCAATTTGCTTGAGAGCCTAAAACTCTTCTTCAAGCTTTTGCTGTTCATGAGCGGGACAAAACTCATCCATCATAAGTTGTTTAACTTCATCCTAAGGCAATGCATAGGCTACTTCATTAGAGCGAATGTTCCTCTCGTTCGTCCACCATTCCAAGGCTCTAGCTTGGAAGACCCCAGTAGCGTTGCGAGTTTTGAGTTCATCTAGACACTCACTGTTAATGAAGGTAACCTCAATGCTATCGAACCATTCAAGCATAACGGTCACCCCATCATTGCCAGTGAAAGGCTTAGGGTTGCAGGCAATAAAGTGTTTGTAGTTAAAAGTTACAGGCTTGGGTTGGAAAACTTTCGAGTCAACAGAGGAGTTTGGGGTAGAGGAGTTTTGGATCTCACTAACGATCTTGGGAATAACTCGTGCTATCTGGTTGGCCATGAATGCCATCATCTTCTTTTGGGAGCTAGTCTTGGACTTCTTAGTTGAGTTGGAAAGTCGGCTGGAAGACATCTAAAGATTCAAAACAATGAATGGATGAGACTTGATCATAATGTTTTTGTTTAAGAAAATTGTTTTCATGAATGCATCACATAGCACATAAAGTTTCAAATAATTTCACATAGCATAACAAGAAATTCACATCGTGTAACAAGAATAATGAAAGTATCATAAATTTAATTTGTTCACGTGAGATTATTATTGTTTTAGATTGCGAAGGTAGTGTGTATCGTGTTTCCAAGCTTGAAATGAAATAACGTACAAACGTAAAACACATTAAAATTGAGATAGCATAAAAGAGATTTAACATAAAAATTGGATTGTCACGGAACGTAACATAAGACTATTCCAAAGTAAATCGAAGTCCTTTTTGAATCAAGGAGCCGGCTTTGGCCTAATAGACAAATACTCTCATCGAGGAGCGACTAACGATATTTGTCCTTCTAGTTACTACACGTCCTTAATCGATTAGGAAAATCAAAACTTTGGCGAGATTGAAAATCAAAGAGTGGGACTAGTTATCAAGGTGTGAGTTTCACCTCTAACTTACATCATACCCAAGTGTGGTTGGTACTTATCAAAAGATAAGGGTCCAATAGAATATGAAATGGAAATTTCCTTCAAGACTTGGATATCACTCCTAACTTGAGGGCAAATTTCATACAAAATGCAAAGTATAACTGAAGGAAAGTCATCACCAAATGTGGGAATCACCCCTATTTTGGTGAGTTGTTTCGATTGTGTTATAAAAGTGTCTTCAAAGCCTCCAAGTGTGTATTGTGTTAGCCTTAGGAAAGGCATGTATGTTTGTCACACCCCAACCGATGGCGAAATCATCGGGGCGTGGCACTGAGCGAAACAGATTGTCCAGAAGTTTCCATAACAATTATCATTACCAAATAATTTAAAGTAACATGTCCCATACCATGTCTTAAAAGGCAAACAAATTATTACAGATAATTCCAGTCAAATAGTTCTGTTCCGACAACTCAGATTTATACATAGATAGTTTATTTATTGGTTTCTAGGACACCGTCCCTAGCCTCAATTTCATCACCAGCACATAAAGCATGTAAACATCCTAAGCACCTGTCACATACGTTAAAATAAAGTCAATACATAAAATGTAAAAGTGAGCATACAAGTTTGATAATAGCATATAGAGTTCGAATTCGTTTACGCATAACCAGCACGTACACATAGTGAAATGAAGCACGTTAGTTATCGACATAGATCCATCGATACAATGACTGCGGGTTGACTGCCCGAGGCAGTTCGCAATACATGATTACCACCGTAATCCATGCAAGTAAAAGATCCTTAACAACACCCATGTGAACGGGTGCTGAGTCCAAACTATAGTACTATCGTTGCTAAGGCAGGTAGACAGCATTCCATGTGTAAACATAACAAACAAGCATTCATAAGCCACGTATAACATGCATTAACGGTTAGCGTTCAAATATTTTGAGTAGTGTGATAGTTGTAGTTTGAATATTCGTAACGTATGTAACACCCAAAAGTGCTTAAAGCAAAAAGGGATCGAGTATACTCACAGCGATTAGTGGATTGAAGGGAGCGCTTAGCGAGTGCGATTAGCCTGAATAGATTCGGTAGTATAATGATAAGCGATTCGTAAAACATCACAAGGTATGAAAGGGTCAAATAGGGGTTCGTTCGGATGGTAATTCGATCGAACAGCAATTCGTGCGGGTAACAATCCGTTCGGGTGGTCATTCGATCGGATGGTAATTCGATCGAGTGACGATTCGAGTGGCTTGTTTCTTCCTATGAGAAGGATGTGTTTGTGTATGATGGTTTGACTTTTGAAGTTTTCGTTGTAGCATTTTGAAACAATGAAGTATCTCTATCTTTCCAGCCGGTCGATCGAACGACTAGTCGTGCGGATGACAATTCGTTCGAATGGTCATCCGTTCGGACGGCGACTTCATGATGAGGTTACTTATTGAAACAAGTTCACTACATAAGTGTCGTTCGATCGAATGGTAATTCGATCGAATGACAATTCATGCTATTGATCATGTTGAAAATTGTTAAGTCTGTTAAAGTCTTAGTATCTCATGATCCGAAGAGTAATCCTTTCAAAGGGTCGTTCGATCGGATTGCAATTCGTTCAATACCCAAACTTTAATTAAGATTGTTCAAAGGTGGGGCCCAAGTGTAATCCGTTCGAGTGGCAATTCGTTCGGGTAGCCTATCCGTTCGAATGGCAATTCGTTCGGTTGGCAATCCGTTCTGATTGTCCTGTTCGTTCTACACTTGGTCGTTTTGAAGGTTTGTCGTTATGTCGAGTCACTATGACAACGTGTTAGCCAATCAGAACCCTTCGTTCGACCCAGTTGACCAACCTGACCAGGAATCACCGTAGTCCGGCCGGTTACCGGCTCGAGACGGTTGTTCTTGACTAACCCGGAATCGGTAGTCTCGTGAGTAGAATCTAGATTTGAGCCAGTACAATACTACGGGCGAGCAGGAGACTAGTTCAGAACCTGATTCTACTGGTTTTGAGTGTTTTAAGTGTAAAAAGAGTCGAAAGAAAGTTAAAACCATCTTTCAATCCTTTTTCACCACACTTGTGTCGAGATCTTTTCAAGATCTCTGTGGAAATCGGTTAGATCTAAGTTGTTTGATGTGTGTAAAATGCAACATATAAATTACATCAAATGAGGCCTAAAACTAACCCTTTTTTAGTACTAATATTGGAAAAAGAGTGTTTTTGTCTTCCTTTTGTATTTTCAGGATTAAATGGGCTCAAAAACGCAAAAGAAGCAAAAAGACAGCTAAATCCAACATAAATACATGAAAAGGAACATTAGTGGACTGCCCGAACCCTCAACGGCACCTTCCAAAGCAAAAAGGAGAAAACAGAAGGCTGAACACGCCCCGTGCTCAGCCAGCACGGGGCCGTGCCCAAGAAGCAGCAGAAAAGACAAACCTATAGAAGCTTCTATTGCCCACCATGGGCCGTGCCCAGCGGACACGGGGGCGTGTCGAAAGTACAGCAGGCGCATTTATTGTAATTGCGAATTACAATTAATGAGGAGAGAGAGTGTCAGACGGGCACGGGGCCGTGTCCAGCGGACACGGGGCCGTGTCCAGCTCTCTGTTCAGCCTATAAATAGGAGTGCTTGGATTCATTTCATCTCATCCCTTGGCACACCACCTCTCTCACACTTCATCCACCACCCACCACCATCATCCACCACCATCATCCATTGTCCATCGTAGAGTGTGTGAGTCGTCTCGGGATCCAAGATTGATCGTAAGAGTTCTTGACAATCAAGGCCATGTTTGCCTAAGTCTCTTACATCACTTGGTGAAGACAAAGTGTCTAGTATAATACTTTTTATTTCTAATCTTTTGCACTTTTTATTTGGTTTTGTATTAATGACTTTAATAACTAGTTACTTATGTTGAAGGTGATCTTTCCTTATCGTTTGTCCGTGGTGTCTTGGCATTATTTTACTGTCTATATAAAATAAAGGATTTTCACCATTCATATCTCCACGGTCTATATGGAGGTATGTTGGCTACCTGGTAGGGGGTTAAGGGAACGGTTTGGTAAAGGTCTTGCCATTGTTCAGCGTTTAGAGGTCCTGCAATGGACCTGGGTCAAATTTAGTAGGACCTCCTTCAATACTTCACGGTATTGGATGGCGGGGGTCCAAACTCTTTGATCCCCTCATAAGTTAACTACTATTAATACTATAACCCAGCTATTTAGGACTGTATCCCTGCTGACTCAGACTACTTAGTCGAGGGTAACGTCACCGCCAAAAGCGGGGCCTACCACAATACTGCATTAATAACTTAATTCATTATCTTCCAATAATCCACCCTTTTAGGATTGTATCCCTGCTGACTCAAACTACTGGGGTGAGGGTAACGTCACCTTCAAAAAGAGGGGCCTACTACAATAACTAAGATAATCTCTTAATTATGTGCAAAAGTGCGGAAATAATCAAAGGTTATACTAGATACGAGTCGAAACCAAGTGATTCATCTTGTCTATCTGTTTTTTCTTTTATTTTTATTTTCAGCATTTTAGTTAGTTTTTATTTTTCTTAGTTTAAAACATTTGTTCTAAACTTTTGTTTTGGTTAGACGTTGAGGATAAACCGGTACTAAAAGCTCTTGTGTCCTTGGACGACCTCGGTATCTTACCAACGCTATACTACACTCAACGATGGGTGCACTTGCCCATATGTGTGTTTAGTGTTAGTGAAATATCGTGTTTTATAAATTTAAAACTTGGCTAAAATAAGTGTTAAAAAGGGCTTAAAATATACACCTAATATATATAACACTTTACACGCATCAAGTTTTTGGCGCCGCTGCCGGGGACACAAGGATTTTAAGAAAGTTAGGAATCAACGGCCTAATCACCTTTTATTTTTCTTTTTATTTTTTTCTTAGTTTTTCAGCTTCTGTAGAGCTCAGCACGGGCCGTGCCCGCTGAACACGCCCCCGTGCTCAATCATTGGAACTGGCAATCCTGTTTTACATCAGACAGTAAGCTGAACACGGGGCCGTGTCCACTCAACACGCCCCCGTGCCCAAGTTTCAGTTACTGAAAACAGAACCGTTAGATCCCGACGGTTGGTAATTTCTGACATAAACATGAGTGATAGTAATTATTTTTACTTTCGGCACTCTTATGGTAAGTGGTGTCAATTGTGTGGTGGCGAACATGAAGAAGTAAAATGCTACTTCCTAAATTATAGGCCCCACTACATGGACCCACCATCTTCTCACGACCTTAAGAGGGGCGAAAGTAAAAATAAGCACTATTTCTCCCTCGAATGCGCCCAGCCAGATATTCTAGGGGAAATGCTCCTTAGCGAGTTATTTCAACTAGAAGAACTAATTCTAAAATGGATAGAAGAGCTTGGGAAGGATTTTATTGATCCACCCCAAGACAATACCCATGAAGAAATGTTGGGACCGCATTCCGACAACCTCGTTGCTCCCGAAAATGCCTTCGTACCTAGCAAAGACTTGGACGATAGTCGTCCCTGTGTCGATTGTGCCGTGAAGGACTCTCCATCGACTTCGTTCGGTGCATACATAGACCTGAGCGATTCGGCATATACCTTCTTTAACAAGAGCCCGGAAAAGGGTTGGACTTGTCCACCTAGAATAAAAATAGGAATTACCCTCACCGACAACCTCTTGCGTTCTCGCCTTAGTCTAGGACAATTAAGGTATATTAGGCACTTTGGGGTTGTTCCAACCAGTCAGGAGCCACCCGATACTAACAAGTTCCTTAAAAAACTAGACAACTTCATAAAACAGTCCCTAGACACGGGGCCGTGCCCAGCCAACACGCCCCCGTGTCCATCGAAAGATTCCATTCTGATCAGTACGTCAGAATACGGACAAACTGTGTCAGAACTTCACCTGCACACGGGGCCGTGTCCACTGAACACGGGGCCGTGTCCAGGTTGCTGTCGTTTTCTATAAATGCAGCCAAGAATTCTGCACATTTGGACCAACTTGGGGCAGAGATTTACAGGAATCTTCTCTCAAACTATCCTAGGTAAGTCTAAAAGAAGGTTCCAACAACCCATCTTGTCCTTTCCTCTTTTAGCTATTTCCTTCTTCTTCATCTTTCTCCAAGAGCTACCATTGAAAGTTTGGAATTCCTCCAACTCTATGGTAGGGATAAATGAGTTTTGTTCAAAGAATCTTGGTAAAAACATGTTATGAAATATTGTTTTAAGTTATTAGTAGCCAAAAAGGTCCCACAACATTCAGAAAATAACTTAAAAATCCAAGTTTCCTTGTTCCAAAAACTCTGCAGAAAGATGAACACGGGGCCGTGCTCAGTGAGCACGGGGCCGTGTCCGGATACTGTTTCATTAAATAAGCTATTTTTAGTTTATTTTTCGTAGGATGACGAGTGAAAACAGCGAAACATCTCCTATGCATTCACCAAACAGCCGTAGAGGAAGAAGACCCTCCATTGAAGCTACACTTGTACACTATGTGATAGCATTAAGGGAGGCTCTCGACGAAATGACTTCAGTAGAGGAGGTCCTAATCGACCGTATTAACGATCTAACGATGGGACTTGAAAGCAGCTTCCAAGAAATTAACCTCTTGCACCAGAGGTTAAATATTCTTGTAGCACCTCCAATGGAACCAGTCCTTCCTCAGCAGGATTGGAACCTGGCACTCGGAATCAACAACCCTACCGGGTGGGAAGACTTTCAGGCGGAACCTCCCATGGAACACCAACAAGAGATCCCGGTGGAAGTTGAAACTCCTCAAACTAATGCCAATGAGCCTTCTTTTCTCCTTCCAAGAGAGATAGAAGAATGGCTCGCTGACATTTGAGGAGAACCGCACTCGGAAGAAGGAGTTCATAAAGGCCTTGTTTAACCAAGATTGATTATTTCTTGGAAATTTTGCTAAATTAAAATAAAATAAAGGCTAGGACTCCATGGTTTGTTATTTCTTTGTTTTATCTAGTTTAATTTAGGATTATGTAAGTTCTCTCTATGATGAAATGAAATGATGGTTTTAAGGTTTGGATGGTTTAAAATGAATAAAACACACTCATGGTGGTAAAGGATGAAAAGAGGAACGAGAAAAATGATCCCATGCACAGGAACGAGGCAACCCAACAATTTTCTCCATTTCAGAAGGTTCAACACGGGCCGTGCCCAACCAACACGGCCCCGTGTCGAACCACCTGCAGAAAACGCCCAGTACAGGTACCTGGACACGGGCCGTGTTCACCCAACACGCCCCCGTGTCCAGACTTCTGTTTCTCTTATTTCAATTTTGTTACTGGCACTTGAACACGGGGCCGTGCCCGGATAACACGGGGCCGTGTTCAGTGCCCAGTAACACAAATTTTTGCTTTTTAAACACTATTTTACACATCTAATCAAACTAAAAATTTATTTTTGGGACACATTGAGGACAATGTGTAATTTAAGTGTGGGGGGGATGCTAAAACCTTGAATTTTGCAAGTCCTAAATACAAGCCTTACACAAAACTCTATTGGAACCGCTAATCACCCCAAATTTTTTTCAAAAATTTCATTTTTTTCTTGTCTAGGTTTAACTCGGGAAATTCAAGTTCTCAAAAAGGTTATATTTTTACAAATTTACAACCGATAGCGTAGTGATAAAAAGAACCAACATAAGAAAATTATGAAAAGGCATGACAAACTTATTTAAAATTTGATTATATATACTTGATCACATAAAAACCCATTCCCACAAAAGTGAGTTTTGAGCCTTTATTGAGCACACAATTTCATATCATTTTACTAAATGCTCATTTTTCGTTTCTTGTGTGAATAGCCGCTTGGTTCTTACGACTCTAGAACTTGCCATGACAATACATTCCCGGTCCTTATCAACTTAAACCCGAGTAAGTACATGATGGAGGCATTAGGACTAACCCTTTTTCATTTCTACACCATTATTTTTCTTTTTCTTTTACCACCTACCCAAAAATCCCCCTAGTTAGCCCCTTTGAGCCTAAACCTTTTCGTTTCATCAACCAAAACAAAAACCCTTTCACCCACCAAAACCTTTTTCATTTTTAACCCTTTATTTTAGTAACAAGTTCGGTTCTTCGTGAAAAAAAAAATTATAATGAAGCAAAAAGAGAATAAATAAACAAAGTAATCAAAAATAACTTTGTTTGAATAAAAGCTTCATTAAAAATAAAAAGTTGCAAAAATACGAAAACCGACACTTGTTACGCTTTTAGCCTTTTTACTAACCACTAACCCAACCACCTACCTTTAACCCTAGCCAACCCTTAACCCACAAAGTCCTCTTGATATCTACAAAGGTATAAAAGTTAAAAAGGAGGAGGATTGATTTCTTGGCAAGCCTATGGTAGGAATAAGTTCCGTGCCGCTCTCGAGTGATTCACTAAAAAAAATACACCTTCGGCCGAGTGTGAGTGATTTCCCCGCGAGGTATGTGAACTTGTATATAAATAGAATTTTAAAAAGGCATGTTATGCCCAAATAAGTAATTTCTTTTATGAACAGTTCTAAATAAATCATTACGAATAGGAGTGTAAATAAATAAAAATAAAACCCAAAAAGATCTTGGAAATCCCGACACTCTACGACAAGCCGAAAACCTTCTCTTCTACCTATTCCATTTGGGAGTGTAAGCCACATATTAAAGAGTTTTGCTTGAGGACAAGCAAAAGTTCAAGTGTGGGGGTATTTGATGTGTGTAAAATGCAACATATAAATTACATCAAATGAGGCCTAAAACTAACCCTTTTTTAGTACTAATATTGGAAAAAGAGTGTTTTTGTCTTCCTTTTGTATTTTCAGGATTAAATGAGCTCAAAAACGCAAAAGAAGCAAAAAGACAGCTAAATCCAACATAAATACATGAAAAGGAACATTAGTGGACTGCCCGAACCCTCAACGGCACCTTCCAAAGCAAAAAGGAGAAAACAGAAGGCTGAACACGCCCCGTGCTCAGCCAGCAGCCGTGCCCAAGAAGCAGCAGAAAAGACAAACCTATAGAAGCTTCTATTGCCCACCACGGGCCGTGCCCAGCGGACACGGGGGCGTGTCGAAAGTACAGCAGGCGCATTTATTGTAATTGCGAATTACAATTAATGAGGAGAGAGAGTGTCAGACGGGCACGGGGCCGTGTCCAGCTCTCTGTTCAGCCTATAAATAGGAGTGCTTGGATTCATTTCATCTCATCCCTTGGCACACCACCTCTCTCACACTTCATCCACCACCCACCACCATCACAACACCATCATCCACCACCATCATCCATTATCCATCGTAGAGTGTGTGAGTCGTCTCGGGATCCAAGATTGATCGTAAGAGTTCTTGACAATCAAGGCCATGTTTGCCTAAGTCTCTTACATCACTTGGTGAAGACAAAGTGTCTAGTATAATACTTTTTATTTCTAATCTTTTGCACTTTTTATTTGGTTTTGTATTAATGACTTTAATAACTAGTTACTTATGTTGAAGGTGATCTTTCCTTATCGTTTGTCCGTGGTGTCTTGGCATTATTTTACTGTCTATATAAAATAAAGGATTTTCACCATTCATATCTCCACGGTCTATATGGAGGTATGTTGGCTACCTGGTAGGGGGTTAAGGGAACGGTTTGGTAAAGGTCTTGCCATTGTTCAGCGTTTAGAGGTCCTGCAATGGACCTGGGTCAAATTTAGTAGGACCTCCTTCAATACTTCACGGTATTGGATGGCGGGGGTCCAAACTCTTTGATCCCCTCATAAGTTAACTACTATTAATACTATAACCCGGCTATTTAGGATTGTATCCCTGCTGACTCAGACTACTTAGTCGAGGGTAACGTCACCGCCAAAAGCGGGGCCTACCACAATACTGCATTAATAACTTAATTCATTATCTTCCAATAATGCACCCTTTTAGGATTGTATCCCTGCTGACTCAAACTACTGGGGTGAGGGTAACGTCACCTTCAAAAGAGAGGCCTACTACAATAACTAAGATAATCTCTTAATTATGTGCAAAAGTGCGGAAATAATCAAAGGTTATACTAGATACGAGTCGGAACCAAGTGATTCATCTTGTCTATCTGTTTTTTCTTTTATTTTTATTTTCAGCATTTTAGTTAGTTTTTATTTTTCTTAGTTTAAAACATTTGTTCTAAACTTTTGTTTTGGTTAGACGTTGAGGATAAACCGGTACTAAAAGCTCTTGTGTCCTTGGACGACCTCGGTATCTTACCAACGCTATACTACACTCAACGATGGGTGCACTTGCCCATATGTGTGTTTAGTGTTAGTGAAATATCGTGTTTTATAAATTTAAAACTTGGCTAAAATAAGTGTTAAAAAGGGCTTAAAATATACACCTAATATATATAACACTTCACACGCATCATTGTTCTTAGTGGGTTGAGGTTAAAACATGAAGTTCTTGAAGAACACATGATGACGTCACCTTAGAACACCCGAAATCTAGTGATTTCACGGTTAAAAATTAAGATTTAAAAGATAGAAAGGTGTAGGAGTGCGTGTAGATCAAGAAAGTACAAGATTTAGGACGAGATCTTACCGGAATTGAGGGAAATCTGAGAAATGGTTGAGTTGAGCGTGCTGGTCGAACAGGGATTTCCAAAAGTGGAAAAGATGACAATGACAGGGGTATTTATAGGATGCCAAAAGAGGAAAGGACTGTTCGGTCGAATGGCACGTCACCTGGGTGATTGTTCGGTCGAATGGCGATTCGATCGAATGGCACCTGTCATCCTTACCAAGTGGCTATCCGGTCGAATGGCAATTGGTTGGTATGTTTGACGCGATGAGTTTTGCTGATTCGATTTCGATTGCGATCGATGCGATACGGTAGATTCTCCTAGCCAAATTACTCTCAGTCCTAACACTCTTATATCGCATAATCTATTTTCCACCATTTCTAGAGTTCGTTTCACGATTCGAATTCGATTGCATTTCGAGTTAGATTTCGAGTTTCGATTGAGTTTGCTTGCTTATCACAACATAACATAATTAAACATGCACAGGTAACACGTAGGGCACACACACATGTATAATAACAAGTAAAATTCATAGCTCGAGTTACGATTAGAAGTCGATTCGATTAGCATAGCTTGATTATTTATTAGTTAACTTTATCGCATTGTTACTTCCTGTATTTCACAGTTGTAAGTTGATTGATTAACGATTAACACACATCGATTATTGCATTAACGACACTTACTCCACATAATACAAATAAAATAAAGAAATTTCTACGAGTCAAGTTGCGCAAAATCGGTCGTTGACTTTGACCTTGACTTTGACTTTCACTTGTGAAAACACGGGGTGTTACAACCTCCCCTTGTTTAGGGAATTTCGTCCCGAAATTAGGCTGGAAGCTGTACAATGCCGTGAATCACATTTGAGAACTTTCCGTTTGGGCCAATTTTTTACTTCGAAACGATCGCTTGTGACACGGAATCCGTGAACGTGCATGACCAAACACACTAAAACGTACTATAATCGGTGGTTCTATAGATTAACATGAAATCGTACAAGCACTAGAATCACAATACTACTTTCTCTCTCTAGTTTTTCTCTTGAAACAACTGCGGGTACTTAGCTTTCATATCGCTTTCGAGTTCCCAAGTGAACTCTGCGCCTCGTTTGCCTTCCCATCGGACTTTCACAATAGGAATGCGTGAGCGTCGGAGTTGCTTGGTCTGGCGATCCATGATTTCGACAGGCTTTTCCACGAAGTGTAATGTTTCGTTCACTTGTAGATCGTCTAGAGAGACATGTAAATCGTGGTAGGAGAGGCACTTTCGGAGGTTTGACACGTGGAAAGTCGGGTGGACGTTACTAAGTTCCTCCGGTAATTCGAGTCTGTAGGCGACTTTTCCGATCCTTTCCAGAATCTTAAAAGGTCCAACATATCGAGGCGCGAGTTTCCCTTTCTTGCCGAATCGGACCACACCCTTCCAAGGTGATACCTTTAGGAGTACGTGGTCACCAACGCCAAATTTACGGGGCTTGCGCTTTTTATCGGCGTAAACTTTCTGTCGATCCCGAGCTTTCACCAGGTTGTCTCGGATTTGGAAAATTTTGTCTGTCGTTTCTTGTAATAGCTCAGGACCAGTTAGTTGCGAATGACCAATCTCGTGCCATACAATAGGCAATCGACATCTTCTTCCATATAATGCCTCTAATGGTGCCATTTGGATGCTAGAATGGTAGCTGTTGTTATACGAGAATTCGACCAATGGCAGGTATTTATCCCAATTACCTCCGAAGTCTAGGACACACGAACGGAGCATGTCTTCAAGAGTACGAATCGTTCTTTCAGTCTGACCGTTGGTTTGAGGGTGGAAAGCGGTACTTAGATTAAGCGTTGTACCGAGTGCCGTTTGGAACGTTTCCCATAGTCGCGAGGTAAACCGAGCATCACGATCAGAAATGATGTCACGAGGCGTTCCATGATTACAAATGATCTCGTCGGTGTAGATTCGGGCTAATCGTTCTACCTTGTAGTCTTCTCGTATTGGCAGAAAGTGAGCTGATTTAGTCAAACGGTCGACCACAACCCATATGGTGTCGTGACCTGATGACGTGTGTGGTAGCTTGGTTATAAAATCCATGGCTATGCTCTCCCACTTCCACATGGGAATTGGTGGTTGTTCGAGTAAGCCAGAGGGTCTTTGGTGTTCAGCCTTGACTCTAGCACAAGTTAGGCACTTTCCGACGTAGAGAGCGATATCCCTTTTCATACCCGGCCACCAGTACCTATAACGGAGGTCTTGGTACATTTTGTCGGCACCGGGGTGGATAAAATACCGAGATTTGTGGGCTTCGTCCATCAAAATCTGTCGTAAGTCAGTTCGCTTGGGAATCCAAATTCGGTCTAAAAAGTGGAATATCCCATTCGATTTGCTCACAAGCTGGGCTCCATCGTGGTAGATTCTTTCTTTCTTCAAGGTGCGTTCATTAAAACATGCATGTTGAGCGTCGCGGATGAGGGTTTCGAGATTATGCTGGGCTTGAACGTTACGAGTGCTAAGCAGGTAACTCCGTCTGCTGAGTGCGTCGGCAACGACATTTGCCTTGCCTGGGTGATAACGGATCACACAGTCGTAATCGTTGAGAAGCTCTACCCATCGGCGTTGACGCATATTAAGTTCCTTCTCATTAAAGATGTGTTGTAGGCTCCTATGATCGGTGAAGATCGTACACTTGGTACCATACAGGTAGTGTCGCCAAATCTTTAACGCAAAAACAACTGCGCCTAGCTCGAGATCATGGGTTGTATAGTTCTTCTCGTGGATTTTGAGCTGACGAGAAGCGTAAGCTATGACCTTGTCCCGTTGCATGAGAACGCAACCAAGACCAAGGTTGGAAGCATCACAGTAGACAATGAAATCACCGTTTCCGTCTGGCAATGTGAGAACAGGAGCGTTGCAAAGCATGTGCTTGAGGTTTTGGAAGGCAGTCTCTTGTTTGGTTCCCCAGACAAAAGCCTGGTCCTTATGCGTAAGAGAGGTAAGTGGTACAGCAATCTTCGAGAATCCTTCGATAAATCGTCGATAATAGCCCGCTAGTCCGAGAAAAGAGCGGACTTCAGAGGGATTCTTAGGTGTAACCCAGCTCTTGACAGCTTCAATCTTTGCAGGGTCGACGTGAATGCCTTGACTATTTACGATGTGACCCAGAAACTGAACTTCCTCCAGCCAGAATTCACACTTGGAGAACTTGGCATAGAGTTGGTTCCCCTGGAGTAACTCGAGAACCAAACATAGATGTTGCGCATGTTCGGCTTCTGATTTGGAGTAAATCAAGACATCGTCGATGAATACGATGACGAAACGGTCGAGATATGGTTTACACACGCGATTCATCAGATCCATGAAAACCGCTGGTGCGTTGGTTAAGCCAAAAGGCATGACTACAAATTCGTAGTGATCGTAACGAGTACGAAACGCGGTTTTGGGTATATCCTCCTCTTGAATACGTAGCTGGTGATATCCTGAACGCAGGTCGATCTTTGAGAAACACGTAGCGCCTTGTAGTTGATCAAATAAATCGTCAATGCGAGGTAGAGGATAGCGGTTCTTGATAGTTAACTTATTCAATTCCCGATAGTCGATGAACATCCTGAACGACCCGTCCTTCTTTTTGACGAAAAGGACTGGCGCGCCCCACGGTGAGGTGCTCGGGCGAATGAAGCCTTTCTCAAGTAATTCCTGGAGTTGGGTTGAGAGTTCGCGCATTTCGGATGGTGCAAGACGATAAGGAGCTATGGCAATAGGGTTGGCTCCAGGAATGAGGTCGATACGAAAGTCGATATCACGACTTGGCGGTAATCCGGGAAGATCCTCTGGAAAAACATTAGGAAATTCCCGAACCACAGGAACATCTTTCACTTCCTTCTTCTCTTTCTTTTCCTTCTCCGCTTCTACAACGTTAGCCAAGAAAGCCCTGTATTCCTTGCGGAGATACTTACTAGCTTGGACACAGGACATAAATTTGAGACCCTTCGAAGTAGTATCACCGTATACACACAATGAGTCACCATTCGCGAGCGAAAATCGAATCATTTTGTCGAAGCATACAACTTCAGCATGGTTTTCTCGAAGAAAGTCCATGCCTACTATGACATCAAAACTTCCGAGTTGCATCGGAATAAGGTCAATTGGGAAGATGTGATTGTTGAGCTCGAGAGTACAATCACGGATAACGGAATTGACAGCGACGGTTCTTCCGGTAGCGACTTCGACATCGAATGCCGTGGATAGTTGGGAACGTTTACGACTAAGGAGTTTCTCAAATTCGAGCGACACAAAGCAGTTATCGGCTCCAGTATCAAACAAACATGAAGCATAAATACCATTCACAAGGAACATACCATTGACCACGTTGTTGTCGGCCTGGGCTTGACGCATGTTGAGGTTGAAAGTTCTGGCGTGTGTGGCCTATTGTTGCTGCTGTTGTTGTTGCTGCTGTGGCTGCTGTTGCAGAGGCTCTTGCTTCACGACCCTGTTTGGGCACATGTTGGCGAAATGGTTCGGGTCGCCACATGCGAAGCAGGCTCTGGCTTTGACTGCGGGTGCTGGAGGAGCTTGTTGACCCTGTGGGGTAGTGAGTAGAGCTTGGTTGGCAGGAGCTTGACGAATACGGCAATTTGCAGTAAAATGACCGTAGACGTTGCAATGAGCATAGTAACGGCAAGCAATGGCAGTTGGGTGGTGGTAGGTGCAAGTAGGGCAGAGCGGGTGTGGCCCAGTGTATGCACGCTTTGCAGGCGGTGCATTGGCCACAGGCGCTGCTACTTGACGCTGTTGGGCAGGTACGGCTTGAACTGGTGCAGCAGTGATCGCACAGTTCTTGTTGCTGGAGCTGTTCTTTCTCTTGTTCTTCCTCTTGTTACCTGATGAGGTAGGTTCAGCAGTTGGTATGGCAGTGGTAGCTTGATGCAGATGCTTTGAAATCTTATCCCAGACACCAGCCTTAACCCGTTTGTCATTGATTTCAGCGGCCAGCAGATAGGTTTCCTCGATCGTCGTAGTCTTAGACGCTTGTACGAAATCAGCGACGCAGTCGGGCAGGGCCCGGATGTACTTCTTGATCGTCATGTCGGGAGTCTTGACTTGATCGGGACAGATAATGCTGAGTTGTTTAAAACGAGCAGTGAGACCAGCATTGTCACCATCCTTTTGCTGGATGTGCCAAAATTCATCTTCTAGCTTTTAACGTTCATGAGGAGGGCATAATTCCTCTAGCATAACTTCCTTGAGCTCGTCCCATGACAGACCGTAGGCTGCATCGTTCCCTCGCTTGTTCCTCTCGGCCGTCCACCAGTCTAATGCTCGGGACTGGAAAACGCCGGTAGCACTCAGAGTTCGAAGGTCATCAGGGCAACCACTCTGTCGCAGAGTAACCTCAGTAGAGTCAAACCAGTGAAATAGTGCAGTGGGACCTCCTTCGCCAGTGAATTCTTTTGGCCCACAAGACTTGAATTGCTTGAAACTGAAAGGCCTTGTGGCAGCTTTAGGAGCGTCGGTTCTTGATTCCTCAGACAATTTGCTGGCATTCTCATAGACATCACTCACAGCCTTTGCTACGCTTTTAGCGATGATGGAAGCAAGACATCTGTCTCTCTTCTCTTAGAGAGAAAGTGCTTGACGGGATCCAAACGACATTGTCTGCAACAGACATCGCCACGGAACTTAACACATTGTATTCGAATCTCACCTCACACGTTTACTACTTACTAACGCTTAGCCACACGTACACTTACGTACACACATAACACATGGAGCACAATATCACATATACACATAAGCACGTAGAGCACATAATCACGTAACACCTAAGCACGTAAAGCACGTATTCACATAACGCCTAATCATGTAGAGCACAAGAGCAACGAACACATACGCATTGAATCACTAGAAGCAGTCAGAAAACAGAAACCTATTATTCAAGGCTCGCGATCGTTCCAGTATAGCGATCGTGTTTAGTATATCGAGTAGCGTAGTATAGCATAGGTTTGTCCAAAATTCGGCGATTTGTTAGCGATTTGGGATAGAATGCAGTGCGCGTCGTGCGTGTCGATCGAAATGAAAGCGAAATCGAGTAATTCTTCAAAAAATTAAACACATAAATAGGTAAAAGCACATAAAAACACATAAAATCGATGAATTAGAGCAACAACTGCCGACTTCAAACACATAAATTAAGGATTAGATCGTCTGCGGCTACTAGACGTTGACTACCCAAAGTGATTCGACTATTCTCAACAGACCTGTCGTCACATTTCGACTTTCGGGATCGTGTTTCTGCCTCGATTCTTGGGCATTCCACACGTACTCCCTGGGTCATACTTATGAACTCAAGTCGTTGGAGTTCGTCGAGGCTTTGGTGAGATGAGTAAAAGTTAGGAGCAAGTTGTCAAGGTTAGGGTTTCACCCCTAGCTTAGCAGCTTCTTCCTTGTTTTAGCAAAAGTTGAGGAGATTATTCATCAAAATATGGATTTCACTCCTGATTTGGTATAATTCTCCTCGTTTGTTATTGAAAATAATGAGGAAATCATTGATAGATTGATAAAATCGGTACTGACCACGCAATTTAGTCGGGAGTTTGCGGTTTTCACACCTAATCCCAACGAAACCGTTTGATCCTTTTTGAAAATTCGAGTGCAGTGATAGCGAGAAATAGCTGTGTATAGCACATAAGTTCGGTCTGTTGGTTCTTAACTATAGTCTAGGTCTCTAAGACATCAACCCGGACTAGGTCGAGTCTTGCCTAATTCCCTACAGTTATGGCTCTGATACCAATCTGTCACACCCCAACTGATGGCGGAATCATCGGGGCGTGGCACTGAGCGAAACAGATTGTCCAGAAGTTTCCATAACAATTATCATTACCAAATAATTTAAAGTAACATGTCCCATACCATGTCTTAAAAGGCAAACAAATTATTACAGATAATTCCAGTCAAATAGTTCTGTTCCGACAACTCAGATTTATACATAGATAGTTTATTTATTGGTTTCTAGGACACCGTCCCTAGCCTCAATTTCATCACCAGCACATAAAGTATGTAAACATCCTAAGCACCTGTCTCATACGTTAAAATAAAGTCAATACATAAAATGTAAAGGTGAGCATACAAGTTTGATAATAGCATATAGAGTTCGAATTCGTTTACGCATAACCAGCACGTACACATAGTGAAATGAAGCACGTTAGTTATCGACATAGATTCATCGATACCAATGACTGCGGGTTGACTGCCCGAGGCAGTTCGCAATACATGATTACCACTGTAATCCATGCAAGTAAAAGATCCTTAACAACCCCCGTGTGAACGGGTGCTGAGTCCAAACTATAGTACTATCGTTGCTAAGGCAGGTAGACAGCATTCCATGTGTAAACATAACAAACAAGCATTCATAAGCCACGTATAACATGCATTAACGGTTAGCGTTCAAATATTTTGAGTAGTGTGATAGTTGTAGTTTGAATATTCGTAACGTATGTAACACCCAAAAGTGCTTAAAGCAAAAAGGGATCGAGTATACTCACAGCAATTAATGGATTGAAGGGAGCGCTTAGCGAGTGCGGTTAGCCTGAATAGATTCGGTAGTATAATGATAAGCGATTCGTAAAACGTCACAAGGTATGAAAGGGTCGAATAGGGGTTCGTTCGGATGGTAATTCGATCGAACAGCAATTCGTGCGGGTAACAATCCGTTCGGGTGGTCATTCGATCGGATGGTAATTCGATCGAGTGACGATTCGAGTGGCTTGTTTCTTCCTATGAGAAGGATGTGTTTGTGTATGATGGTTTGACTTTTGAAGTTTTCGTTGTAGCATTTTGAAACAATGAAGTATCTCTATCTTTCCAGCCGGTCGATCGAACGACTAGTCGTGCGGATGACAATTCGTTCGAATGGTCATCCGTTCGGACGGCGACTTCATGATGAGGTTACTTATTGAAACAAGTTCACTACATAAGTGTCGTTCGATCGAATGGTAATTCGATCGAATGACAATTCGTGCTATTGATCATGTTGAAAATTGTTAAGTCTGTTAAAGTCTTAGTATCTCATGATCCGAAGAGTAATCCTTTCAAAGGGTCGTTCGATCGGATTGCAATTCGTTCAATACCCAAACTTTAATTAAGATTGTTCAAAGGTGGGACCCAAGTGTAATCCGTTCGAGTGGGAATTCGTTCGGGTAGCCTATCCGTTCGAATGGCAATTCATTCGGTTGGCAATCCGTTCTGATTGTCCTGTTCGTTCTACACTTGGTCGTTTTGAAGGTTTGTCGTTATGTCGAGTCACTATGACAACGTGTTAGCCAATCAGAACCCTTCGTTCGACCCAGTTGACCAACCTGACCAGGAATCACCCTAGTCCGGCCGGTTACCGGCTCGAGACGGTTGTTCTTGACTAACCCGGAATCGGTAGTCTCGTGAGTAGAATCTAGATTTGAGCCAGCACAATACTACGGGCGAGCAGGAGACTAGTTCAGAACCTGATTCTACCGGTTTTGAGTGTTTTAAGTGTAAAAAGAGTCGAAAGAAAGTTAAAACCATCTTTCAATCCTTTTTCACCACACTTGTGTCGAGATCTTTTCAAGATCTCTGTTGAAATCGGTTAGATCTAAGTTGTTCTTAGTGGGTTGAGGTCAAAACATGAAGTTCTTGAAGAACACATGATGACGTCACCTTAGAACACCCGAAATCTAGTGATTTCACGGTTAAAAATTAAGATTTAAAAGATAGAAAGGTGTAGGAGTGCGTGTAGATCAAGAAAGTACAAGATTTAGGACGAGATCTTACCGGAATTGAGGGAAATCTGAGAAAAGGTTGAGTTGAGCGTGCTGGTCAAACAGGGATTTCCAAAAGTGGAAAAGATGACAATGACAGGGGTATTTATAGGATGCCAAAAGAGGAAAGGACTGTTCGGTCGAATGGCGATTCGATCGAATGGCACCTGTCATCCTTACCAAGTGGCTATCCGGTCGAATGGCCATTCGATCGGATGGCACTTGGTTGGTATGTTTGACGCGATGAGTTTTGCTGATTCGATTTCGATTGCGATCGATGCGATACGGTAGATTCTCCTAGCCAAATTACTCTCAGTCCTAACACTCTTATATCGCATAATCTATTTTCCACCATTTCTAGAGTTCGTTTCACGATTCGAATTCGATTGCATTTCGAGTTAGATTTTGAGTTTCGATTGAGTTCGCTTGCTTATCACAACATAACATAATTAAACATGCACAGGTAACACGTAGGGCACACACACGTATAATAACAAGTAAAATTCATAGCTCGAGTTACGATTAGAAGTCGATTCGATTAGCATAGCTTGATTATTGATTAGTTAACTTTATCGCATTGTTACTTCCTGTATTTCACAGTCGTAAGTTGATTGATTAACGATTAACACACATCGATTATTGCATTAACGACACTTACTCCACATAATACAAATAAAATGAAGAAATTTCTATGAGTCAAGTTGCGCGAAATCGGTCGTTGACTTTGACCTTGACTTTGACTTTCACTTGTGAAAACACGGGGTGTTACAATGTTAAAAGACCAAATTGAATAGGTAAGAAGCAAATAGGAGATAATGCAAGTAGTTTTATAGAACACATAGTGAGAAAGTTCCTTAACTATAGACTAGGTAAAAGCATTCCTACTTTTCCTAATTCCCTATAGTTATGGCTCTGATACCAATCTGTCACACCCCAACCGATGGCGGAAACATCGGGATGAGTCGAACAAATCGCTCAAAGCATCATAACACTATAGTGACAATATAATTAAATCAAGATTTCATGAAATACTAAATTTCATACATTGTTTCAAACATCATCAAACTGTATCAAAACATAACATCACTAAAACATTGTTTATTCTAGAGTGTGTGTTTCTAAATCCACCCTAACTTTATTTCTTCACTAGCATCATCGTTCAGCCTGCAATATGTATTAAAATAAAGATCAACAATAATGTTGGTGAGTATACAAGTTTGATACATAGCATAAATAGAAAAAAATGATTAAATGTGCTCATATCCAACATGAATAACATAATACAAGTTACTAATATGCTGAAACGTGTCACTATATGTCAAAGCAAAATTTCCAACGCAAATTGTCTTTCTCCAAGACTCAAGGGAGGTTAACATGTTTTACTTAACAATACCCCAAGACTCAAGGGCGGTGCGTTAATCCTATAGCGCTATAATTGTTAAGGTAGGCTTGATCGAAGTTAATGAGCATATAGACACAAAATGTATGCATAGCATATGAGATTAACAAGTATCAAAATGTTTTCATGTCTAAACGTGGATAGAGTGTGAATATAAATAAGTTTCAAGTGTTGTGTGTTTTTGTATAGAATACATGTTGCACCCAAAGTGTTTAAAAACTAAAATGGGATCGAGTATACTCACATTAGTTGCGTTTGCGATTCCTTGTAAAATAACGCACGAGTAAAGATTGAGAAATCCAAGAGAACGAACAAGAGAAAGTATCCTAGATATTAAGACACCATAACATGATCTAGTTAATTTCTACAAGTTAGATAATAACCCTAATATGTATGGTTACAATTTTAAGCATTTAGTTATTATAATTGGTTAATATTAAGAATTATACTTAAATATTGATGTTATTAATAATTTTAGAGTTTTTATTATAAAAGAAAAAATGAATTAAGAATAAAAATAAAAGAACAAGAAAAACTATTAACTTATGATTTATAGTTTAAAAGAGAAAAAAAAAGGAATGGATTTAAAATAAAAAGAAAGGAAAGGAAAAAGAACAGTTAGTTTTATTTGAAAAAAAAATTAAGAAAAGAATTCCTTCAAAAATTCGCCAAAAATAAGCCCAATTCTGGCTTAGCATGATTCGAACTCGCGACAATGTGCACCCGTCCCTTCCACTGGGACAATTGTCTAACCCGGTGATTATGCTGATTCAAAATTGTTTTATTAAAAAATGGCCGCGACAAACACGGAGGGGGAATAGAACGGATGACCTCCCTTGACCTTACACACACGCACACTAACACCAGTGGACTACTTGATGTTTTCTGATGAGATTTCATTTCGCATTAAACTTAAACTGACATTAATTGTTTTCATATAGACTTATTAATAAAAAGAGAAGGTGCAGCGTAAATGTAGGAAAGAGGACTCGAACCCGCGCCACTGATCTACTTTGATGGTTTGTGTTGAATGAGGAGAGTATTATTTTTAAAACAGTATAGTGTGTCATATTCTTCATTAAAAGAAACAATACCCAGAAACCGATTATGTAAATATGTATATATTTTTCTTTCTCGTTTCAGTTTGGTTTGGTTTTGAATGTCATAATAATTCATCGAGCATTTAAATGAACGAACAAGATAGAGTACGAAGGAATATCGAACAAGATGAAACGATTTCGTCGTGAATTCCAATCTCCGGCGAGCTCGGTTCACTCCGGCAGAACTACGGTGAGATGTTTCTTGTTTTCAGCGACCTTGTTTACTCAGCAGGTTTGTTTTAGAGTGGAGAAAAAGGATATGTACTAAAACATTAGAAGCAAACACTGACTTCTTATCAAAATTTCTGAACTTTCCGAGATCGAAAATGGTAAGGATTTTGTTCATCGATGAAGGAGGACAGGGGTGTGGTATTTGTTCATGATTGATACAAGATTGGAGACGCGGTAAATCCAAATCATCGAAAAATCAGGATGTTTACCATGTTTATGTGATCGAAACTTGGGCGGCAATCTGGATTCAAAAAAACTCTACTACAATGTGCGTATAAGATCAGTCCGGATAAGAGAATTGCACCAAAAACTAATTTGGTTTAGTGGTTTGCTTGTTATGTTATACCGCGTACACCCAGGTTCGAATCGACGGTCCATCCGCTTTGGGTAATCAATTTTGTTTTTAATTTAGAGTTTTTTAAAAAGGTTACGATAAGACCCCTCAACTATACTAACCGAACTAACTTGGCTTAAACAATACTAACTTGGTTAAACTTATATTACCTCAAAACCTTACTTTGAAACCTAACAAAACTAACTAGATTATATTAGGAAATTAATGGTTTTAATTGCAATATTAATTGAATTATTTAAAATAAATAAATAACTAAATCGAAAATTGAATTATTTTAAAGGATAAATCTTTTCAACGTTTATTTATTTTCGCGAAAGTTATCGTGGTTTAAAAGGGTTAGAATCCGAATCTGATTATTTTATGAGCTTTAATCAGTTTAACGAGTATCAAGTATCACCGTGTAATAAAGAATCAAGAATCTTGAATAATATATCGTTCCAAATGTGAATTTTGAGTAAAAGTTTGCACATATGAATAACACGAATATGATTAAAATAACTTCGTTTTCATTATGATCGGTAGTCTCAGATTACAAATTGAAACGAAATAGATTATAACAAGAGTACTACTGTCAAAAAAATGGAAAGTACAACATGACTTGCTAAAATAAGAAAGTACAAAAATGCGGAGCGTTATAGGAGCTGCCTGAATGCTAGAGTGATAACTATTATTGTAGGAAAACTCTACCAAAGGTAAATGTCTTTCCCAACTTTTACCAAAATCGATCACACATGCTCGCAGCATGTCTTCGAGTGTCTGGATGGTTCGTTCACTTTAACCATCCGTCTTAAGGTGATAAGCGGTGCTCATGTCTAAACGTGAGCCGAATGATTTGTGCATCGCTTGCCACAAATCGGACGCGAAACGCGGATCGCGATCAGAAATGATGGAAGTTGGCATCTCGTGCCTAGAAACTACTTCCTTCAAGTAAATACTAGCAAGTTGTGAAAACTTGTCAATTTCCTTGATCGCAAGGAAGTGTGCAGATTTTGTCAAACGATCAACGATCACCCAAATGGTATCGTTTCCGCTTTGAGTTCTTGGTAAGCCCGTGACAAAATCCATGGAAATCTGTTCTCATTTCCACATAGGCAGTTCTGGTTGTTGAAGCAGACCAAATGGTATTTGGTATTCTACTTTAACTTTCGCATAAGTCAAGCATTTGCTCACATACGTCGCTATGTTCGCTTTCATGTTCGTCCACCAATACAAGATTTTCAGATCCTGATACATCTTATCAGAACCCGGAAGAACAGACTACCGAGACTTGTGCGCTTCATCGATCACAAGCTCTCTCAGATTACCGTGCAAAAGGACCCATATTCGCTCCATAAAGTAGCGAATACCGTCAGATTTGGTTACAAGTTGTTCTCCATGCCCCGCATGGACTCAGCTTGAAGGTTCTCGTCCTTCAACGCTTCGGTTTGGGCAGAACGAATCTGGTCGGGAAGGTTGGAATGGATTGTGAGTTGTAAGGCTCGAACACATTTAGGTTTGGTTTCCTTACGACTGAGGGCGTCAGCTACAACGTTAGCTTTGCCTGGATGATACTTATTTGCACAGTCGTAATCGTTTAGGAGTTCCACCTAGCGAAACTGTTGAAACAACCCGACTTCCCAAGTCAAAGTCATGGTCAAGTCAAAGTCAAAGTCAAGACATGTCATTATTCAGACCTGTTATTTCTTGCTTAATTGACTATTTAACAACGCTTATTCAAAACACAGTTACCGCATTTAATGCAGTTTGCAACGCAGTTTTTGCTATTGTTCGATGTGTTACTATGTGCTTACTTGTGTGTGCCTAAAATATGTTTTGGGATGTTATTCACAAACGCAATCACAACTCTATCGCATTGCAATCGCAACGCAAACTCGAAACACGGATTTACTTTTATGCATTTTATGTGTCATGTTATTGTGTAACTACTTGTTTAAATGTTATGTGGTTATCTCATCGCAACGCTCACTCGCAACTCGCTTAAACGCAACGCAACGCTTAACGCACGAAACGAAAGTCGGAAACCAAAAAACGCAACTCGGCTGGTCGACTGGCCATCCGACACATCGCCTCTCCACCGCCTTATCTCTTCTCTCACACTATAAATACCCGTACACTCCACTGTTCACTTGATGTGACAGCTCTATCCGACCCAGACGCTCCTAGTTCACTCTCAAGCACTTTTCTCTCGATTCAAGGCTATTCCGTAAGTATTTCACCCTAGATCTTATACTTCCTTCATCACCACACACAACTTCATCATCTGTCTTGGTCAGGTGTCAACGCCTGATATCGCGATCAAAAAATACATCCGCGCTCTCCCAGACTGTGTTGCCAATTTTGTTCAAGCAGCGAAGCCTGTTACCATTGAGGAAACCTTCCAAATCGCTGCTGAGATCAATGATAAGCGAGTTTTGGCTGGTTATTTCAAGACCTCAACCAAGAGTCTGAATCAAGCAACTGTTACTCCCGCTACTGAAACCGCAGCACCTCAAGTTTCGAAGTCCTCACGCCAGAATCGCAAGTGCAAGGGTAACAACAACAAGAACTGTGCTGCAACTGCCGCTCCTCTCAACGCTGTACCCGTCCAACTCAATCAGAACCAGAACCGATAAGTCGCAGCACCTGTGACCAACGCACGGCCTGCTAAGCGTGGGTACACTGGTCCTCATCCTTTGTGCCCTACTGATGGAGAGTGTGAAACCCGAGTGTTAACGTGCGTATTTTGTGTGATTTATTGCCATTTACGTGATTATACGTTTGGAATATGTGCACTTCGAAAGTTTATGGTTTTGCAGGTCAATCGCGCAATTTGGTGAATTTAAAGTGGTTAGAGATGAATCAGAACACCTACGGATGATAACCGGGGCACATCACGTTGCTATGTACTTGTTTCGGGTTGAAGATATATCTTGAATGTGCAAGAAACGCAAAACATCAAAGTCTAGGGATCTGGGATACATTAATTGAAAGTTGAAATATAAGCCAAATATGGAGCATATGGTATGAGACGTAACCTACGTATTGGATAATGTGGTTTCAGCAGTAATCTTGGAGCGTAGCCTACGGCTACTCAAGCATAGCTTACGGGTTATGAAGGAAAGAAAGAAACAGAATGTTCGTACCGTAACCTACGGTTCTTAAACCATAGGCTACGGTTGAAAGACAAAACAACAAGGATCATCGTGATAACTCACGTGGGCCGAAAGGGATTGGGCCGCCACACAAAGAAGTGGGCATCATCATGTTTAACGGCAAGGGGGCCCAGCACACGTGAATTAAGAGGGGGACTATTTGTGTGATTTTAGAAAAAACAAGTCACAAAACATCATCATGATGTTTGACTTCTAATCCTGAACATGCATCATAGGAAAGATACGCGCTGAATTGACAAACTGTGAGGGGGGCTTCGAAACTTGTGGGATGACTTTGGCAGCCATATCACGTGCAAGGAAACAATTATAATTTTGGGGGACTTCTTTGATGGCACATGCACATGAGGGTCTTGACTTTTGGATTGGGCCGATAACACACAACATCACAACAATAGAATTTTTGGGCCAACACATGGGATTTGTAAAGGCAGATTCGTAGACTTTGGGGCCCAGGAAGAACTATAATCATCTCGACGGCAGAGAAGAGAAGGAAGCAGCGACCTCACAGGGTTTCAACCGTGATTCGAGCCTTTGACGATCAATCTTTCGCGATGAGCGGCTAGTCTCCTAGTGGTTTCCTCCGGATAGAGGGTTTTTGTAAGTGGGATAATTTTATGTGTTTGTGACAATCGTTTAACTCGGTGATCTAAGCATTCGATGCTTTTCACCTTTTATTTGATTTATTGGTTGTAAACAATTGCATTTATTTAAACCTATATTTCTAAGCATTCAGTTCCCGAGAGTTCTAGTAAATGGGATATATTTGACATGGGGTTAGGGTTTGTAATTGTAATTGTAATTGATAGTCATTCGATAACCTCCCGTTATGTATTGACCGGAGTACTTAGTCGTTGGTTATCACAACTGGTTAATTAGATTCAACACTTATGTCTATGTAAGTGTTTCGATTAAACACATAACTGAATCTAGCTGCAAAACCTGAAATCTGAAGGAACCATTGTTTCTCTATTGATTTAAACTTCACTTTTTAGTTTGTAATTTTAGATAATCAATCAACTCACAACAAAGCTTTATTTTTTTCGTCTTAGTTAATCAACACGTAACCTTTCCACAATCCTCCTCTGGTTCGATATCCGACATATCCTATCTACATAGTTTAGTTGGTTTTTGCATGTCCTTAACGACAGACATCACCTACTTGCACCTATCATCACCCAGCTGGGATAGCTTGTTGTTTCTGTGTGCACTACAATCTTTACGGATACTTCACAGCGAACTGTCGCACTGGCCCACGTTAACAAGCTCCAGCTCAAGCTCATCCAGCACTACCAGCTCCACCCCCCGCTCCTCAGGGTAACCAAGAAGCTCCTGCTCCCGCTGCTCATGCACGAGCCTGCTACTCTTGTGGTGACCCGAATCATTTTGCAAATTTCTGCCCGAATCGTGTGGTGAAACAAGAGCCGCAGCAACCACCGCAGTAGCAACAACAATAGCAGCAGCAGCCACATCAACAAGCAGCCCGCGGAAGAACCTTCAACATCAATATTCGCCAGGCTCAAACTGACCACAATGTTGTCAATGGTACGTTTCTTGTTAACGGTATTTATGCTTCGTGTTTATTTGATACTGGAGCCGATAACTATTTTGTGTCGTTAGAATTCGAAAAGCTTATAAACCGTAAACGCGCTAACCTCCCAACGACGTTCGACGTAGAAATTGCCACCGGAAGAACCGTCACCGTTAGTTCTGTACTCCGTGATTGTACTCTCGAACTCAACAATCACGTCTTCCCGATCGATCTCATTCTGATGCAACTTGGTAGTTTCGATATGATAGTAGGCATGGATTTTCTTCGTGAAAATCGTGCTGAAGTTGTTTGTTTCGAAAAGATGATTTGTTTCTCTCTTGCTAATGGCGACCAACTCTGTGTCTATGGCGAAGTATCTTCGAAGGAACTGAAACTTATGCCGTGCATTCAAGCAAGCAAGTATCTCTGAAAGGAATACATGGCTTTCTTAGCACACATCGTAGTAGCGGAGAAGGAAAAGGAAAAGAAGGCAATGGAAAAGGTACTTGTGGTTCGTGATTTTCCTAATGTCTTTCCTGACGATTTACCTGGTCTACTGCCGACTCATGATATTGATTTTCGAATCGACCTCATTCCTGGAGCTAACCCTGTTGCCAAAGCCCCTTATCGCCTCGCACCATCCAAAATGCGTGAACTTTCCAGTCAACTCCAGGAATTACTTGATAAAGGCTTCATACGCCCTGGCACAAGCTTACTATCAAGAATCGCTATCCCTTACCCCTAATCGACGATTTATTTGATCAATTGCAAGGCGCTACGTGTTTCTATAAGATCGATCTACGCTCTGGTTATCATCAATTACGAATTCAGGAGGAAGATATCCCAAAAACATCTTTTCGAACTCGCTACGACCATTATGAATTCGTCGTTATGCCCTTTGGTCTTACCAACACACCCGCGGTTTTCATGGATTTGATGAATCGCGTCTGTAAACCCTTTCTCGACTGCTTTGTCATCGTGTTTATCGATGATATCCTTATATATTCGAAGACGAAAACTGAACACGTGCAATATCTACGTTTAGTTCTCGAGCTTCTCCAAGGGAATCGCCTCTACGCCAAGTTCTCCAAGAGTGAATTTTGGCTTGAGGAGGTTCAATTCCTCGGTCACATCGTCAACAATCAAGGTATTCACGTCGACCCCGCAAAGATTAAAGCAGTTAATAGTTGGATTACACCGAAAACCCCATCCGAAGTTCGTTCTTTTCTCGGATTGGCGGGTTATTACCGTCGATTTATCATTGATTTCTCAAAAATCATCGTTCCTCTCACCTCTCTTACGCATAAAGACAAGACTTTTGTTTGGGGAACCGAACAGGAGGATGCCTTTCAAACTCTCAAGCGTATGCTTTCCAACGCTCCCGTACTCGCGCTACCCGATGGAAACGACGACTTTGTAGTCTATTGCAATGCCTCTAACCTAGGTCTTGGTTGTGTCCTTATGCAACGAGACAAGGTTATTGCGTATGCATCTCGTCAGCTCAAGGTCCACGAGAAAAACTACACGACCCACGATCTCGAACTAGGTGCAGTTGTTTTTGCGTTAAAGATTTGGTGACACTACCTTTATGGTACCAAGTGTACGGTCTTCACCGACCATAAGAGCCTACAACACATCTTGAACCAGAAAGAGCTGAATATGCGCCAACGCAGATGGGTCGAACTTCTCAACGACTACGACTGTGAGATTCGCTACCACCTAGGCAAAGCGAATGTCGTTGCAGATGCTCTTAGCCGAAAAAGCTATTTACATAGCGTTCGTAATGTTCAAGCCCAACACGACCTCGAAGCTCTCATTCGCGACGTTCAACACGCCTGTTTTACCGAACGTACTTTGAAGGATGAACGAATTCTTCGAACCGAAAACCAACTAGTGATTAAACCTAATGGTGTTTTTCACTATCTCGACCGTATTTGGATCCCTAGTCGCAATAATCTCCGAGGGATTTTGTTGACTGAAGCCCACAAATCCCGATATTCCATTCATACAGGTGCCGATAAGATGTACCAGGACCTCCGTGCCAGGTATTGGTGGCCAGGAATGAAGAAGGATATCACTCTCTATGTTTCAAAATGCCTAACTTGTTCGAAGATGAAGAAGGATATCGCTCTCTATGTTTCAAAATGCCTAACTTGTTCGAAGGTCAAGGCTGAACATCAACGACCCTCTGGCTTACTCGAACAACCCGCGATCCCGATGTGGAAATGGGAGAGTATAGCTATGGACTTCATTACGAAACTCCCACGCACGCCATTAGGTCACGATAGCATTTGGGTTGATCGTCTTACGAAATCCGCCCACTTTCTACCTATACGAGAAGACTATAAGGTTGAACGATTAGCACGAATCTATACCGACGAAGTCATTTGTCGATATGGGACACCTCGTGACATCATCTCTGACCGCGACGGTCAATTCACCTCGCGCCTTTGGGAAAATTTTCAATCTGCTCTCGGTACTACTCTTAATCTCAATACCGCATTCAATCCCCAGACCGATGGTCAAACTGAATGCACGATTCGCACCTTTGAAAAAATGCTTCGTTCGTGAGTTATAGATTTTGGTGGTAATTGGGATTCGCATTTACCTTTAGTCGAATTCTCGTACAACAACAGTTATCACTCTAGCATCCAAATGGCACCATTTAAGGCATTATATGGAAGAAAATATCGATCGCCTATTGTATGGCACGAGGTCGGAGACGCGTAAATTACCGGTCCTGAGTTATTGCAAGAAACGACTGACAAGATCCTCCAGATACGAGACAATATCTTGAATTCAAAGTTGGTGATCACTTACTCCTAAAGGTTTCACCTTGGAAGGGGGTAATCCGATTCGGCAAGAAATGAAAGCTAACGCCTCGATACGTTAGACCCTTTAAGATTCTAGAAAGAATTGGCAAAGTGGCCTACCGACTCGAATTACTAGAGGAACTCAGCAACGTATATCCGACTTTCCACTTTTCGAACCTCAAAAAGTGTCTAGCCGAAGAGAATTTGCATGCCTCTCTCGAGGATTTGCAAGTGAATGAAACATTACACTTCATGGAACAGCCAGTAGAAATCATAGAGTAAGAGTGTCACACCCCCAAAATACCACTTGCGGAAACACAGCAGGACGTGTGTGTTAGGATCTGAGTTTGGTTTTGATTGTGTTTTACGTTTGAAATAAGATGAAGATGAATGAGTAGTGCAGCGGAATTTAAGATGGAAACAAACTTTGCACACAATCAAACAGGAGAATTGCTTTAATCAAACATTTACAGCAAAGAACCGAAAGATTGAATTTATTTCAATAACGATTACAATGCATGTATGAATACAAACTCCCCCTCAGCCTGAGCTCACAGTGTTTGTTCGTGCAGGAAGAAGATTTTGTAAAGAGCTAATAGAACAGTGCATGGTACTATTCTATTTATAGGCATGGACAAACCACTGAGGCATCAATGCTGACGTCACCATGAAAGTGACATCTAACCTCCTAACAACTTCTAACAACTGATCTATACAAACACTGCTTAAGCTAACAACTGCTATACAATAATTACATAATTGAACTAAACTACTGCTGGTCCTTCCACTGTTGTGACTTCAGCAGTACTTGATAACTACCAGCAGTGCTTGACCCAAAGCAGTAGATTGAACAGCAGGTCTTTAGTGTTTGACTTGATCAGCGGTTGTAGGTCAGCAGTTGTAGCGATCAGTAGATAGGAGGTCAGCAGATGTTGAAACCACTTTCAAGGGGAGAGACTTGTATCACAATATCTGCTTATTCTGGATCCACTGTCCTGACCTAGTTTTGGCTTTAATTATCTGATCCTCTGATAGGGTTCAATCCCAACAATCTCCCCCTGGAACAGATAATGCCAAAACCCGTCATTATTGTGGAACTTTATTGCCTCATCAACAATTCCCTTATCTGACCTTTAAGTTGCAACTCAAAGTCTAGGGCATCTGTGTTATCTTCATCCCTACTAAGTGGAAGATCAAGGAGATCCTGCATATCTTCAAGACTTAGGCCAAGTGCTTGTTCCCTTGTTATTTTCTCCACTTCTCCACTAGACCTGAACACAGTTAGTACATGGGTCTGTTTGTCAGTTTCCCACTTTAGTACTTTTGAGCCTGGTGGGTTTCTTGGGAGATTTTTATTGGATGAGGTGTTTGGTGATGCAGGCCTTGTGATGACTGTTTGAGCAGTGCTTGCAGGTTGATTCAGGCCAAGAGTTTCAGCTATCATCTTTTTAATGCCTTCCTTTAAAAGCTCATCTCCTGCCATTAATTCTGCCACTGTTTCAGTATCCAACTGTTTTTGTTGCCTTCTTTTAAAGATGGCTGCACCAGCTGGAGCAGTGGCTCTCCTGATTTGCAGTTTTGGTGGTCTTTTTGAAACCTCTGCTTCAGGGTAGTTAGGTTTTTGTGGAACTTTAGGATCTTTCTTCCTTAATTCCTCCAACATTTTGTAGGTGGACCTGACTATGTCTTCTTTCCATCTTGCCACTTGATTTTTGGACCCATAGTCAGCAACAACTAATTCCTCTTTCATTCTTTTCAGCTCTAATGTCTTCTCAGACACATTCTTCTTGTACTTTGACCAATTTAGAGGAGTGTGTTTGACCTTATTCTTTATCATTTCTTGAATCCTGGCTGCTTCTTGTTCAAGCTCAGGAATGGTCCACTCCTTGTACATATACTTTTCTCCCTTGACTTCTTGGTTGCCATGATGCTTTCAATGTAGTCTTTTCTCAAAGTTTCATCTGCTCTTTCTGAGATTTGTTGACAAACATTTTTTTGCAAATTGCTCTAAGGATCTGACTTGAGTAAATAGAAACTGGTAATGCCTTTGAATTTCTTTGTCAGTTTTTCCTTGAGAATTTCTTTTGGAAATATCCTCTGCCTGTTTAGCCTTAACTTTCAAATATTCTTCAATGTTGTTAGGCCTTGGATATCCTTCAACTGATGGCAACTTCCTTTTAGCAGGGTCATCCTCATAGTAGAAGGATTTGATCTCTTCTCTAACTGCTTCAAGTTCTAGAGGAAATTTGACACCTGCAGGAGTAATGACATGGATTGGTTGTTGTACTGGAGCTGATGAGAGAAGAACATGGTTTGGAATAAGTGCAAGTGATTTTGAAAATGTTGGTGGTGGTGATGGAGAATCATCATCAGGTGTGAAAATCCTTATCCTTTTTATTGAAGGAGAGGCTAATGATGTCTTGGGTGGATCAGTGGTGGTATTTTGAGTGATGGATGGTGGCTGACTAATAGTTGTTGAAACAACTGGTGTTTCAACCACTGTTGCCATTACAACAGATGTTGTAACATCTGGTGTCTTCTGCTTTTTGGCAGGAGGTGATGGTGGTGAGGTTGTTTTTGGTGGTTTTATTGGTGGAGTGATTTTTGGTAGTGGTGGTAAGGCAGTGGTTGTGGTGTGTGTTGAAGTGGTAGTTTGAGGTTTGGAGCCTTTAGTGGGTGGTTTGGAAGCATGCTTTTTAGGTTGCCTTACTTGTCTAGTGGGCTTCTTCTTTTCTTCCTTGGGATTTTTATCATCCATAGGTTCAGAAGGACCTTGTGCATTTAGCTTCATGAAAGCTCTCTTCTCCTGTTCCCACCTGGCTTTATCCTTAGCCTCTCTATCCCTTTTTACACTTGCTTTTGCTTCAGCTAGTGCATTTTCAGTAACATCAATCTTTTTACTACCATCAGGCAAGGGAATGTTTTTAGTCATGTTTTCCTTTTCTGGTTCAATATAAATACCATCTTCAATTCCCTTCTTTATCCACTATTTGATTTTCTCCCCCTTTTTGGCATTATCTGGAGGAGGGGTATCAAGGAAGAGAACAGTGGGAGGAGCAGTGCCAGTGGTTTTCAGAATGTAGGCTTTTAAAGCCTTGATGTCAGCTTGAGTATCTTTAAACCTTGCTTCCATGAGGGTTCTGATATTTTGAATTTGGATCTCATGTTGCTGATCAACTAATTCTCTTTGATGTCGGAGCAATGGTTGAAATAAACTCCACAGCTCATTAGATAATGGAGCAGCTGTTGGGGGTGGTGCAGCAGTGGATGTAGACTTTTGAGAATTTAACATCTGCTGCAGCATTGTTTTGATGTCTGCAACAGATGATTCAATTATGTCCACTCTCTTCGTCAATTCTTTATATTTTAAACCATCACCCAAATGAATTGGATCATCTGATTTCCCACCAGCAGTGGTTGTATCAATGTGTGACTTAGGAACTGAATCCCAAAAGTCATCCATTGATGCCCCTTGTTCTTGGTACTGGGGACTTCTTTCCTCATTTGTGGACACTTTGAACAACTCACCAGTGGTTAAAGAAAACTCACCAGTGGTTGCCCTAGTTGTCTCTGAAGAAATTGCCTTCAAGGGAGTCTTATTGATAGAACAACTGACCCAATGTAGACCAGTGGGTCCAACACTAGTAGTTGCTGCTCCACTTGAACTACCGACAGGAGTTACTTGTAACTCCTGCAGTGTAACCTCCTCAATTGTTGCTGGGATTGCAGAAGTATATGCATCAGTCCCAGTCACTTGTTGGAGTGTACTCTCATTAATAGGTGGTTGAGAGGAACTGGTTTGTGTCTGAACTATATCAACCGCATGCAACAAAGGTAGCATGGATTGTTGTAGGATGAGGGGTGAAGGTATTGGTGTAGAAAGAGACATGTCCTTGGGATCAGGACTGAGGAAGATGGACCCAATTGGACCCAGAGCTTCATAATGTGGGGTCCCTGTGCTTACAACCTGATCCTTTTGTGAGGATGCAGGAGGAGTTTTAGGCAAAGGTGGAGATCTTTCTGCCATCTGCTGTGAGGAAGTAGCAGCAGTGGTTATTGGTGACTTTTGTGTTGTCACTGGCAGTTGCTCTGGGATCTCATCTTCCAGAGTTGCCTTTTTGATGGGTTTGGGGGGTTTTCTGGATGATTTCTTTTTGTTCTTTTTGGTAAGGGCAGGTGTGGGTTTCAAAACAATGGTTATGCTGCCTTGATCACCTGGAGCAGTGGGCTCAGCAGCAGATACCTGAGGAGCAGTGGTAGCTGCTAAATTCTGCCCAGGCACCTCTGCTTGTGTTTTTGTAGGTTTTAACATTTTTGTGAATGTTTCAGTTGTTAAGCTGTTTATTTTAAAAGGAGGACCCTGTACAAGTACATGGGCATTATTTTCTGAAAATTTTTTTATCAAAATAGTAACTCAAAAATCTTGGAAATAATAGAAAAGCCTTTTTCTCAACATTTTTGACCAAATTATCGAAGATTACCTGGGAATAATTAAAATTTTCACCTTTAAGTATAGCATAACCTAGGTATTGTATCTTCAATGGGATTTCATTGAAAGCAGTGGTTTTGTTAGAAACACACATAAGGAGGGTATGAAATAAAAACCTTATAGCAGATGGAAAACTGCCCTTTTGTAAAGTATCTATTTTCATTTATTCTCCATACCCTCTTTGAATGAAATCTCCTTGGTACTCTGTTTTCAGAAAATAATTTTTACCTTCCAGATCATTGAGCTTAAATACTTCAGATATGGCTTGAGGTGTGATTGAGATTTTTACACCTTTTATTGTGGAATTGATGACAACAACCTTTTTGTCCATCTTCTCAAGAGTAGCATTTTTCCAAAATTCTCGTTGAGTAGCAAGGTAGACGGTTGCATTGTAAGTGAGCAAAGTTTTGTACTTTGTGGAGGATAATGTGTCTATGATGGAATCGAAGATCTTTGTGTCACTGGGTTTTTCAAGAATACCCAAGTAATTGTGAGACCATTTGTATGGAATTTCAATCTCGGTAGGCTCTTTTGTTTTGGATTTGCTTGCCTTTTTCTCCATGATTGAAACAGAGAATGAGAGAAATGAAGTGAGGATGATGAAGATTGTGGGAGAATTTTTGTGGAAAACTGTTTTGAGAAAAGAATTTTGAATTCAATTCGACAGTGAAAACCCTGTTTGGGGGTTTAGGGCAGGGTTTTATATGATGAAAAAGTGAATGCTGACGTGGCAGCGGTTACAAAGATCTGACGGATAAATACTGACCACGTGCCAACCTCTGATGAAAGGATGAAATAATGGAGGCCAGTTGTTTGAGAAACCACTGATGAAGCAATACCAGTGGTTCACAAAGAAAAATGAAAACAGTGGGTGACTTTACTATCAGTGGATAGCTTGTGTCAGTGGTTTTAAAACACTGAAGTGTAACATCAGTGTTTACCAAGGAAAATGAAGAAACAGAGGTTGACTTTCAGCAGTGGAAAGCAAATAACAAACAGATGTTTGCACCAATCAGTGGTTATGGCAGACTTTTAAGGATTTAATGAAAATTTCATTTTTAGCTATTTTTAAGGATGGATTTTTGATTTTCTGAAAACATTTTAATGCTTTTATTCATAGAAAAACAAGATTTTGCTTGTTATTCCATGTTTAGCATGCCAATCCTAGAGACCAAGCTTTCAAAGGTAGATGTATCTAAAGCTTTTGTGAGCACATCTGCCAGCTGGTCTTTAGTTGGAACATGATGCAGAGAAATCAAACCTTTTTCATAGCAATCCCTCACAAAGTGATATCTGATGTCGATGTTCTTGGTGGTTGAATGGGAAACTGGATTTTTGATGATATTTTCTGCTGCCTGGCTATCCAACATGAGTGGTGTCTTTAAGGCAGTGATACCAAAATCCAGCAACTGATTTTGAAGCCACAGGAGTTGGGCTGTACAGCTTGCAGCAGCAATGTATTCAGCTTCAGCAGTGGATGTTGAAACAGCTGCTTGCTTTTTGCTTTGCCATGAAACCAAGCAATTGCCTAGAAACTGGCACCCTCCTGAAGTGGACTTCCTTGTGGTGTTACATCCGGCTAAGTCACTATTTGAAAAGCCTGAAAGCTGGATATTCCCATTAGCTGGATACCAGATACCAAGTGTGGGAGCACCTTTTATGTATCTGAAGATCCTTTTTACGGCAATGAGGTTTGATTTTCTGGGAGCTGATTGACTTCTTGCACAGACACATGTTGCAAACATGATGTCTGGTCTAGATGCAGTTAGGTACAGTAAAGACCCAATCATGCTTCTATAAAGTGTTTGGTCAATCAGCTCATCATTTTCATCAGACATGACTAGCTTATTGGTTGCCATGGGTGTGCTGCATGGTTTACAATCATTCATATCAAATTTATTTAAAAGTTCTTTAGCATATTTACTTTGATGAATGAAAGTTCCATTTTGCATTTGCTGAACTTGGAGACCAAGAAAGCATTGCAGCTCACCCATTGCACTCATTTCAAACTCAGCTGTCATGAGTTGCCTAAACTCTTCACACATTTTATTACATGTGCTTCCAAAAATAATGTCATCCACATAAATTTGGACAATCATTAAATCCTTTCCTCTCCATTTTAGAAACAGTGTTTTATCAATGATACCTCTTTTGAAATCATTTGAGAGTAGAAAGGTGGAAAGAGTTTCATACAAGGCCCTGGGTGCTTGTTTCAGGCCATACAAGGCTTTGTTTAGCCTGTAGACATGATCTGGATAAAATGGATCCTCAAAACCTGGAGGTTGACACACATACACCTCTTCTTGAATTGTACCATAGAGGAAGGCACTTTTGATATCCATTCGAAACACCTTCATGTTGTGGTTGACAGCAAAGGCCAGGAACAGTCTTATAGCTTCCAATCTTGCTACAGGGGCAAAAGTTTCATCATAGTCTATCCCCTCTTCCTGTCTATAACCTTGAACCACAAGCCTGGCTTTATTCTTGACAACAATGCCCCTTTCATCAGTTTTATTTTTGAAGACCCACTTTGTGCCGATGGGACTTACATCTTTTGGCAGTGGTACAAGCTCCCATACTTGTTGTCTTTTAAACTGTTGGAGCTCTTCTTGCATGGCTTCTACCCAGCTGTTGTCTTTCAGTGCCTCTTGGTACTTGACTGGCTGATGGAGTGATAGAAAACCAGCAAAAAGACAACTATTTTGGGTTTGGCTTCTTGTGAGCACCCCTTCATTGATGTTGCCAATGATTTGGTCAGGTGGATGAGATCTCAAGAAGATTAAATCTCCTTGGTATGGTATGATGGCATTTGTTGGTGAAGGCTGCAGATGTGTATCATCTGAGCTAACCACTGCTGGTGACGTTGATGATCCAGCAGTGGCTTCAAAAGGTGGTGGAATAGGAGGTAATGATGTGGACACATGCTGACTTTGATCCACTGTTTGAGGACATTTATCAACAGTGCTTGATGATGTAGAAGCAGGGGTTAATGGGCTACTTTGGTCAACATCTGTTGAGGTAGCAGTGGTTGAGCTTTGACAACTATTTTGAACATCTGCTGCTCTTCCCATGTTGGCAGACTTTTGAGGAATGATGATTTCATATCCATAGTCTGGTGTTGAATCCTCTGATGGACCTGCACTGTTAGTCTTGACAGTTGTGTTTTCAAAAGTGAATTTACCAAGATCAAACAAATCTGCAGGATTTGCTAGGATTTTAATTGATGAAAGTTCATTGAACTTTACATTCAAGGTGTCATCCACTGTTTTGGTCCTTGTGTTAAACACTTTGTAGGCCTTAGCAGTGGTTGAGTATCCCAGATGATATCCACAATCAATTTTGGCTGCAAACTTAGAAATGGAATCTTTTAAGTTTAAGATGAAGCATGGGCAACCAAAAACTTTGAAGTATGAAATCAATGGCTTTATTTTATACAGCAGTTCATAGACAGTCTTTTGATGCCTGGGGTTGATTAAAACTCTGTTTTGGACATAGCAAGCAGTGTTTACTGCCTCTGCCCAAAAAGTTAATGGCAAACCTGAATCAGCAAGCATAGTTCTGGCAGCCTCAATCAAAGTTCTGTTCTTTCTTTCAACAACCCCATTTTGTTATGGTGTTCTTGGAATGTTGTATTGCCTCGCAATTCATTTTGACACACAGAAATCATCTAACTCCTTGTTTCTGAACTCCGTGCCATTGTCACTTCTGAAGATTTTTACTGGAAGATCAAACTGCTTTTCAACCTGTTTCACAAAGTCTTGCAGAATGCTTGCAGTCTCATCTTTTGAGTGTAAAAAGTAAGTCCATGTAAACCTAGAAAAGTCATCAACAATAACCAAACAATACCTCTTTTTCTTAAGACTCATGACTTTAACTGGGCCAAACAAATCCATATGAAGCATTTGCAAACATTTGGTTGTTTTGGACTCATCAATGGATTTGTAGGAGCTTTTATGTTGTTTTCCTTTTAGACAGGAAATACAATGCTCAGGACAGGTGAACAGTTTTTGAGGTAAACCTCTTACTAACCCCTTTTTTGAAATAGCAGTGATTGTCTTGAGATTTGTGTGCCCCAATCTTCTGTGCCATAGTTCTGTCTCTTTGTTTGATGCAGCTGAGAACAGACAGGCATCAGTTCTGGGGCTCTCTTTTGACATATCCACCACATAAACATTGCCACTTCTTTGAGCAACAAGTTTGGTTTTTCCATTTTTTATTATTGCTTCAATCTTTTCAACCATTTCTGGTCCAACAATCCTACAACACTCCTTTGTGAGACACTCAGGAGGTTGAATTTTAGATTGTCTATCAGATTGACATTTTCAAATTTTACATTTCCAGACTGTACTGTACCAGACCCCAAAACTTTCCCTTTACTATTATTACTAAAGGATATATCACCCCCTCCATGAATTTTGAAATCTTTGAGAAGGGCTTTACATCCTGTCATGTGCCTGGAGCCTCCACTATCTACATACCAAAGACTATCTAAGCATGCAGAAGCTCCCTGCACATGAAGTAAAAGGATTAGTTCATTAGTGTCTCCAAAGCCAATAAGGCTTTGGATGGGGTCTCAACAGTGTCTAGGATGAGTTCAGATGCATGGACAGTGGTTAGGTCAGGGGTTTGGATAGTTTTAGGACTGTTTCTCTCTAACCACTATTGTGGGTTTTGACCAATCACCTGCTGACAACCAAAAGGATTCCTGTTCACTCTTGGTTTAGAGGGCCTTTTGTAGGTCTCATAAACGTGTAGAATCCTTTGGTAAGATGATTGTCCCTTGCCTTTTCTGAATTGGTTGGCAGGGGGTGCATCAGTCACTTGAACATCTCTTTGGACAGATGTTTGGTTCAGCTGTTTTGTAACAGCTGTTTGGACTGGCACAAACAGTGGTTGGTTTTTGGTGAATTTGACAGATGATGTTGATGCACTCAAGAAAGTTTTTGCAGTGTACTCATTCTTTTTTACATCAAAGTTTTTAAGATACACACATTCTTGAGTTTTGTGGTTTGGTTTACCACAGATGGTGCAGCTTTCAGCAGGTACAATGATACTTGTTTTGTTTAAATCATATGCTTTTAAATGGAAACAGTCTTTTGTTAGATGATTCTTTTTTTCACAAAATTCACAAAACAGGTTTTTGATCTTTTCTCTCTTCTTTCTCTTTTCAGACTCCTTTGCAACAGAGTTTTTAACCTCTGTTGGGATGTCCTTGAGAGGAATGACCTTTGCTTTTGGAGCTGTAACACCATCAGTGGTTGTAAAGTCCATAGGCTTGAAATTTTCAAGAATGTCACACTCATCAGACCATGTGGGTTTAAATTGGTATTTCTCAATTTCCTCAAAAGTTGAGGACCTCACAGATCTTTCCAAAGTGATTTTGTTACCAAGTTTATCGGTTATTTTAACCTCTTGGCCATTCTTGTTGGTTGGTTTAATTTCAGATGAACCAGCTTGTTTTTCAGCAGTGTTTACAAGATCATCATATTTTCTATATCCTACATCAAACTTGACATTGCTTTCAAGCTATTTCTCAAGCATAACCTCATACCCTTTACAAGATTCCACCCATCTTTCACAAGTGATTTGGGTGGACTCCAACTCCTTTTTGCAAACTTGGTATTTTTCTACCATAGTTTGGAGTTGAGTCTTGGTTATGCTCTGCTCTTCTTTGAGACTGCTGATTTCTTTGTCTTTTTCAGCCAATTTGTTTCTAAGTTCTTTTAATAACTTTTCAAATTTGACTTCATCAGTTAAGACTTTATCCCTAAGGTTTTCATTTACCTCTTTGATGTTAGCAAATGCAATAATGCATTTGTCTGAACACAGTTTTTCAAGAACTTGAGGTGTTACCTTAGCAGCAGCCATCATGGCACAATCACATTGATGATTACTTTCTTCATCAGCTCTTTCTTCTTTCTCACCCTCTCTCTCCTCTTCCTTTTCTTCCTTGTCTTCTTTGGACCAAGGACCAATCAGTGGTTCAATCAGGGTTTCTGAATTTTCTCCCAGCAGTAGTTCATCAGCAACTGTAGTAACCACTGCTTTAGTCACTTCATCCACTGTTTCAGCACTTAGCTGTTCACCTTCAGTTTCTACCCCTTCTGGTATAGACTCTAATGCCATCAAACAAAATTCATCATTAGTAGGATCATTAAAAGCATTGAGCGCAAAATTTTCATCACTAAGCTCATCAGGCATACTGCTCCAGTCAACAAAGCCTTGAGTGAAAAAGCTTTGCTGATCTGGCTGTGTTACTGTTGGAGCAGCTGGTTGAGATGCAACAGGTTGCACTTGTGCCTGAGGGACAGGGGTTTGAACATACTGAATTTGTGGAACAGAGGTTTGAACATAATGCACAGGCACAGGGGTTGCAGCATAGTTAGCAGTGTTAACATGGGCAGCAGGGGTATATTGGGTATAGTGCACAGTGCTTTGATGTTGTGGTCTAGGGTTTGAGCTAGGATGAGTGATAATAGGACCAGTGGTTTGACTCCTACACTCCCTAGCAAAATGACCTAGTCTATTGCACTTATAACACTTGATTTTTGATTTATCCAACCCCACCCTCAAATTCCCATGTAACCCTGGGAATTTTCTCCCTGTTCTTTTATAGAATTTGCTTGTTCTTACACTAAGCAAAGCCAATTGATGCAAAATGTCCATTTCTTCTAAGTCAGTGGGATCAAAGTGTTGCAAATCATTGAGTTCAAAACACAAGTTATCTGACATCTGGTTTTCACAATTTGCGGTAAAAGCATAATTTTGCAGAGTGAGAATCAGGGTTGTTGAAATTTCCACCAGCAGTTATATCAATAAAGTGATCATAACCCTGATCCTTACTACTGCTACCAGATTCTTCCTGACCATAAAGAGCTGTGCTGCCAAATGAATAATCATCATCAGCAACTTTGCCAGACTCTTGCAACTTCTTTTTCTGGTTTAACTCCCTTTCATAGGTCAGGAGTCTACCATGAAGTTGGGTCAGGGTCAGATCTTTGAACTCAACAGAGTTTCTAGTAACAAATGCAATAGTATCCCATTTTTCTGGTAGTGATCTAAGGAACCTGTTATTTTGAGTTGAATTTGGAAATGTTACTTTAACAAGCCTTAGTTCACTAATGAGATAACTGAATCGTTCAAACTGCTGAGTCAATGATTTACCCTTGATGTGACAAAATGTTTCATACTGCTGATTCAGAATTTCCCTATTGTTTTCAATGACTTCTTCTGTTCCCCCAAATTGTTCCTTCAGTGCATCCCATAGCTCTTTGGCACTGTTACAATGTAACAGTCCAGCATAGATCTCATCGGGTAATGCAGATGCTATGATGCTATATGCTTTGGCATCGAGTTCAAACTTTTGAAAATCAGTTTCAGTATAGTTTTCAGATGGTTTAGGTATGAACTTCTTTGCATCCTCAACACTTGGCACCATAGGAACATAGGGACCAAAAACAACAGACCTCCAACATCCAGTGTTCTGTTGAGCAAGGATGTGACCCATCCTTCTCTGCCAGATGTTGTATTCATTACATTTAAGCATGGGTGGTTTGAAAAGAGAGCCAATATTATTCATATCATCTTGTGATTGTGACGTTATCCTGGTTGTTTTACAGGGACTGATTAATCAACTTTGATGGTGATTAAACCTTGCTCTGTTTTTCAACAAACCGAACAAACTATCAGTATCAACGATTGTGAGCTGAACTATTTATGTCAAAATGATTGTTAAATCAAATTTGACTACCAGCAGTGCTTGACCCAAAGCAGTAGATTGAACAGCATGTCTTTAGTATTTGAATTGATCAGCGGTTGTAGGTCAGTAGTTGTAGCGATCAGTAGATAGGAGGTCAGCAGGTGTTGAAACCACTTTCAAGGGGAGAGACTTGTATCACAATATCTGCTTATTCTGGATCCACTGTCCTGACCCAGTTTTGGCTTTAATTATCTATTCCTCTGATAGGGTTCAATCCCAACAGTGTGACGTACCAGGATCTAGCCACCAATCATATTGAACTCATAACTATTCTCAAATAAAAACTTTCATTCATTAACATAGAGTGTTACAAAATGTTAAATATAATTCATCTATACAGCGGAAGCATAAGTCATTTGTTAAGTGTTTCATAAACCACATGTACAAAACCATTAGACTTGTCTTGCGATTCCATGTATCTCGACCCATGACCACTCCAGCATCCCAGATAGCAAGACCCAATGATATAAACCTATAGACCTGCAACCATGCAGACAAGTGTGTCAGACGACGCTGGTGAGTTCAAAGTTTTGTTAACACGTTTAGTTACCAGATATGAGTATAAAACAATTCAATGATTTGATGTCGTTAATAAATAGATTACCTCCGATGGCTCCAGATTATTTGCCCTATTCCCCAAAGCCTCTATCAAAGCAATGGTCAAGATTGGGGTCATTAGTTCACTCCCGACGTTCCCCGGTGCGGTGTTAGGGTGCCAAACCTAAATAGCGCTATAAACTAATACCCCATTGCCTTCCTGGCAAAAATCGGTAGAAGGGACTTAAGTGATAGATATGAGTGTATTAACCAACATCCCAATAACCCGGCGTTCCTCCCCGGAACGTTTACCAGATGTCCCTCCCCGGGACGCATGCTTGGAAAAAGAGCAGTGAACTCACCTTGGTTTGCTCGGTAAGATTAGTTACTTTGTTTATCAATTGATCAAGCATGCCCTAACATGGTTCATCGATAACAATCAGTTTCGTATTCACATTGCACCACGTATTTTGTCATATATTACACAAGTTACGTTTATGAGATATACACATAATATGCATGTCACACATCATTCACGTTGACAAACTTTATCCACATAACAGATTATTGTGCCACATACAAGTTTACTTCACAGGTCTAGTTCCCTATTAACTTTTATCAGCCGGTTATCACCACGAAATCTCATAGTAGGTGGTTGGTTCATTTACGAGCTCATATCACAAGTTCATATTTCTCAAGACACGTAACGGTTAATCATTTGTAAACATAATCATCCAATATTACACACACCGTATACTTCTACTGTTCCATCTACAACCCCTTCGACGAAATTCCATGGACGACGAAGAACATACTTCATCAAGACCATGCATGCCGAAACATTCCAATTCTTCATCGGATTACATATGACGAAACATCCTTATGTTTCGTCGAGATCACACATGACGAAACACCCCGTGTTTCGTCGAGATCAGACATGGCGAAACATCCCTATGTTTCGTCGAGATCAGTTACAAGGCTGTGATAACAACAGTTAACACAATATAGATTCGGCAAGCAGAATTATTGAATCATACAGTGAACATGAACAAATGCAAACTATCAAGCCCTTATCATATATGTTCTAATTTCTCAGGTTGAACCATTAAACATCAAAACCCTAGTTTACAGAATATGAAAGTATGGTTTCTGACAAACCCTATATCCACAAAAGACCACAATAGGAATTGATTTACACACTCAAATCATCATCACTTTATACGTACTAGTTCTAGATATACAATTTTTATTAACGAAACCCTAATCACACAGATAGATTTTTAAGGATTTTTATCATGCAAACACTATCTTGTTGGTTACTGGTTTCATGTACTCGTATCATATAGTTTGTCTCAATAACTTAAATCATGTATTTCAATTCAATAAAATCAGCCACAATCTAATCAATCAACAATTGAAATCAATTATAATAATGGTGATTATACAAATAGTATATCAAGTTGGTCGAATTGGGTTATCACATACTAACCAGATACGAGATAGGACTAGCAAGAGCTTCGAGAGGGATGATGATTGTCGTCGAGTGCAAATGAGAGAAGGGAGAGTGCATGGTTTCGCTAAATATGATTTTCGTAAAGATATGCGGACACAAAGTGGTTATAATCGGGTGTACTGGGCCTCACTTGGGCCAACAGCCCATACAGCAAACCGTCTTCGACGAAGAAGTGTTTTTCGTCGGGTAAAGGTGATGACGAAAGTCTATTCTTTGTCAGGCAAGGGTGGTGACGAATAACCTATGTTTTGTCGAGGGTTATCACAACGATTGTGCAACAATTATGATATCACATGCAATCCTTTCAAATCAACTAGCCGGCAATCTAATTCTATTGGATCGATGATATTTATCACATGCAAAACTGATATGATCAAAATGTAAGCTTTGATTTCCAATGAATGAAATGATGACATTGTTTACTGATCACATGTGCTGTCCCAAAATCTCATGTTTAATTGATTTCTAATTGGACCTCTATAAGCAACTGCGGTTCACATGTAAGTTTAATGATCTAATCAAATGGCCGACAACTATTAATCGAATTCAAAGTTTATTGGGCCGTTAATAGTAGTGGGCTGACTGTTAATCGGGTTGTCACATCATCCCCAACTTGAAAGAAATTTCGTCCCGAAATTTGATAAGAGATCCAAAAGTGGCGAGGTGTTAGATCAGGATGACTGTGGATTTTTCCGTGGGTACCACATCATCCCCAACTTGAAAGGGAATTTTGTCTCGAAATTCGCTAGTAACATCAGGAGTTGCTTTAGTCAATTGAACAACTGAGGATACTAGAGTTTACTCCGATCATTGCGTTCCCACGTGATCTCCGGTCCACGTCTTGAGTCCCAACGAATTCTCACGATTGAAAATTGGGCTATGTTAATGAACCTTGACTTCCTGGTCCATGCTTTCAATAGATTCCTCGACAACTGCAACTTGTCTATTAAAGGTATCACAAGTGTTTCATCGGACAATCACTGCCTTAGATTCAAGACATAAATGACATTGTGTACGTTACCTAATTCGTCGGGTAACTCGAGTTTTGTAGTTCACATTACCGATTCCTTCCAGAATTTCGAATAGCCCAACAGAGCGTAAATTAAGCTTGCCACGCTTCCCAAGCGTACCACAACCTCCCAGGGTGAGACTTCCAACATGATACGATCACATACAGCGATCTCCCAGTGTTTCCTAAGCTTATTAACTTTTCTGAGGTCACGCGTTGCCGCCACACGATTTCCAATCCAAGTATCCTTCCCAAGAGTTTTGAGTACAAGTCCTGGACCCGTGATTAGGTCGTCACCCACCTTAATCCAACAAGGAGAGTAGCGTTACTGTCCATGCAATGCCTCTAACAGAGTTGTCTGAGTACTAGAATGGTAACTGTTGCAGTAAACTCAACCAAAGGTAGGTGTCCTTCCAATTTTTACTAAGTCAATCACACACATGCTCGTAACATGTCTTCAAGTGTCAGGATGGTTCGTTTACTCTAACCGTTTGTCCTATAATGATAGATGAGGCTCATGTCTAGACGTGAGTCGATGGTGTTGTGTTTATCTGCCATATATCAGGTATAGATCAAGATCAAAGATATCAGGAGTTGGCACCTCGTGCCTAAAAACCGCCTCTCTCAGAGGAATATTCATAAGCTGTGGAGACTCGTCAGTTTCCTTGATTGCAAGAAAGTGTACTGGTTACATGCAACAATCAACGATCACCCAGGTGATATTGTTTCCGTTCTGAGTTTTAGGTAGACCAGTGACAAAATCCGTGGCAGTCTGTTCTCATTTCCAAGTGAGGGTTTCTGGTTGCTGGCACAAACCAGAAGGTTTCTGATATTCCACCTTAACTTTTACACAAGTCAAACATCATTCACACACTCCGCTATACGGACCTTCATGCCCGATTGCCAGTACCAGGTTTATAGATCCTAATATCTCCTATCAAAATCCAGACGACTAGAATAACGAGGCTGGTGTGCTTTGCTCAATACAAGTTCCGTACAGTTATCGAATAATGAGAACCACATTCGTTCCATGAGGTAGCGAATATCGTCCGACCTGCCAATGGTTGCTTCTCCATGTCCCGCATGGGTTCAACTTGAAAATTCTCTTCCTTCAGTTTTCCAGTTTGAACAGAGCGAGTCTGATCAGGTTGGTTAGAGTCGATAGTGAGTTGCAAAGCTCGTGCACTTTCAGGTTTCACAGTCGTAATCATTCCAAAAGTTCCATCCAGCGATGTCATTACATGCCTTAGCTCTTCCGAAACAAAGGTACACGGGAGGCCCTTGCGATCGGTCAAAGTAGTGCATTTGGTACCGTCCAAGTAATGCCTCCAACTTAAATCCAAGATCATGGCTTCCACCCCAGGTTGTGAGTCGTGCAATTCTTCCTGTTAATTCACCACGTAAGCCATTACTCTCTCGCAATGCGTCAACATGTAACTAGGACTCTGATTCGAACCATCATCGCATACCACTAGATCACCCGTACCCTCGGGTAAAGATGATGTTTAGTGCGTTGTAGAGTTGGATTTCAGAAGCTGAAAAGACATCTTCCTGTTTCGTCTCACAAGTATACATAACACCCTACTGTGCTAAAGAGGTTTAACGCTACGCGATCTTCGAAAATCCCACGGTGAATTTGCAATAGTATCTAGCGATACCAAGAATTTGCTGTATCCCCGAAGGACTCTTAGGTGCTGATCAATATCTAAATAAATGGATCTTTAGCGAGATCTACATGTATCCCCACTTCGTTGACTACGTGACCAAGCAAATGTGCCTCTCGAATCCAGAAGTTACACTTAACAAGACATCGCGTGAAGTGGCTCCTCCCTTAGGAGCCCTAAGATAAGATACAATGTCATCAATAAACACAGTCGATTCATGTGATCCATAAAGCTGCTGGTGTGTTGATTAACCAAAGGTCATGGTCGAGGCAAACGGTTCTTGACTGTCACCTTGTTGAGTTCTTGATAATCAGTACACATACAAGAAGGCTTACATTCACGGATATAACTGGGGCTCCCCAAAATGAAAAAAAAACTAGGTCCGACAAAACTCCTGTCCAACAGTTCCTGTAGTTAATTAGACGGTTCTTGCAGCCCTCCTGGTGCCAGACGGTAAGGAGTACAAGTAACCAGGGCTGCTTCTGGCGCGAGATCGGACTGAGATTCTTCCCTACAATTGTGGGAGTAAACCTGGAAGTTCCTCGGATAGCACACCGAGAGGAATCACGAACAATTGGTGGATCCTCGATCCTCTTTTCCTTAGTCTTAAGATCAGTAACGGTTGCTAACATAGCGGGGTAATCCCTCCGTAGACACTTCTGGCCTTCATTGCTGAATTGATGCTAACCTCCGCACCACTCGGATACTTTATGATAGATGACAACTTTCTCCTCACCGGGTATATCTGCGCGATATCTGGATAACCAATCCATACTGACTACTGCATCAAAACTATCAAGGGTAGAGGTCGAACACTTGTCCCATAAGGTCGAGTTTGCATCCCAAAGAATATAGAAGGTTTCAATTGACTTGCCATCAGTCGATTCCACAACAGGTTCAGTTTCAAGAAACATCAGGGTTAAGAAGAATAGAGACGAAGCGATTAGCTACCCATACAAGCTACCCGGTTGCTATAATCCTGGCGTCGCCCACGCCAATCCTAAATGCCCTTCCACGAGTATCATTTCCAGTGTTGTTATTGTCGTCGTTCTCTTGGTTGTTGTCGTCTTGATTCCAACAACGGCCAATCCATGTCGTAGGCACCTCCACTTCCATACTGTAGGCCATGGTTACAAATACCTTGATGTCCCCGTGACTGTTGTCTCTAACATCGTTGCTTGAAACGGAGCCCTACGATCTTTCACCAACCAAGTCCATCTGTTCACATTCTGTGCTACGTCCTATCGCGCTACTCACTGTGCTGGTAGTTACACGTTCCACACTATAGTCAGTTGTTATTGTTCATGTCCCGATTGATTCGTAGGAGTTGACTCCCCTTAGTTGTTGACTAGGGTTAAGGATTCGATTGAAGCCAATTTGCTGGTGTTCGTTGCCGATAGACAGGGTCGTCCTAATACTGAGGTCGGTAAGGCACTACGCTCATCCTCTTGTCCATCGTTCTTACAAGTTGATTGAGTAATACACGGTAGGTTGCGAGAGTGTTGCAGAAGTGATCGCACTTCGGGATCTAAGGCGTCAATACGTTAAATTCCAGCAAACGAAGAAAAGTGAGAAGAGTATAGACCAATCATTCGACGCTGCGACATCCAACTCAAAGACGTTCGTACTAGCATCTATCATTCTACACAGTTCGCTAGACGTTCAGATGGGTGTTCAGGTAATACTCAATAGCATCGAGATTCGAAAGGATTCAGAGAGGAGTGAAAAGATCATGTTCGAGTAGGAGACAATCACTGCTATGATCCCTATAGGTTTGTTATATTTCTCGTTGATCGAATAACGGATCAGAACCCTTTTTTTTCACTCGTTAAGTCTCACTGGGACTCACATGCACCCCACATTATTATTATGTGTGCACCCACAATAATATTGCGATTTGCATGCTCATCTCAGTTCCTCTTAACTCGTGTCAAATGGTTCCTCAAACTCGAATGCCAACAGAGGTTATAAAAACGATAAAATCACAAAAATCTAAGGGCTATGACATGCTATCAACGAATCATAATGTAAGCAAGCAATTCATGTGATCATGCTATAGTGACGAGTGTGTGTTTGTATGCTACATCATAACCAAATGTACACTACCCATGTAATGTATACCACAGATGAAAAGACGAACCTTGCAATCTGGAGCTGAGTGTCATGGTCGTATACACGTGTTCAGAACTGTTCGATTATAGTCTGGTTTTTATATAAAAAAAATTTAAAACCAAGTTCACTATAACCAGTGGCTCTGATAACAAACTGTCACACCCCCAAAATACCACTTGCGGAAACACCGCAGGACGTGTGACGTACCAGGATCTAGCCACCAATCATATTGAACTCATAACTATTCTCAAATAAAAATTTTCATTCATAAACATAGAGTGTTACAAAAAGTTAAATATAATTCATCGTATACAGCGGAAGCATAAATCATTTTTTAAGTGTTTCATAAACCACATGTACAAAACCATTAGACTTGTCTTTCGATTCCATGTATCTCGACCCATGACCATTCCAGCATCCCAGACAGCAATACCCAATGATATAAACCTATAGACCTGCAAGCATGCAGACAAGTGTGTCAGACGACGCTGGTGAGTTCAAAGTTTTGTTAACACGTTTAGTTACCAAATATGAGTATAAAACAATTCCATGATTTGATATCGTTAATAACTCGATTACGGCCGATGGCTCCAGATTATTTTCCCTATTCCCCAAAGCCTCTATTAAAGCAATGGTCAAGATTCGGGTCATTAGTTCACTCCCGACCTTCCCCGGTGCGGTGTGAGGGTGCCAAACCTAAATAGCGCTATTAACTAATACCCTGTTGCCTTCCCGGCAACAATCGGTAGAAGGTACTTAAGTGATAGATATGTGTGTATTAACCAACATCCCAATAACCCGACGTTCCTCCCCAGAACGTTTACCAGATGTCCCTCCCCGGGATGCATGCTTGGAAAAAGAGCAGTGAACTCACCTTGGTTTGCTCGGTATGATTAGTTACTTTGTTTATCAATTGATCAAGCACGCCCTAACATGGTTCATCGATAACAATCAGTTTTGTATTCACATTGCACCACGTGTTTTGTCATATATTACACAAGTTATGTTTATGAGATATACACATAATATGCATGTCACACATCATTCATGTTGACAAAGTTTATCCACATAACAGATTATTGTGCCACATACAAGTTTACTTCACAGGTCTAGTTCCCAATTAACTCTTATCAGCCGATTATCAGCACGAAATCTCATAGTAGGTGGTTGGTTCATTTACGAGCTCATATCACAAGTTCATATTTCACAAGACACGTAACGGTTAATCGTTTGCAAACACAATCATCCAATATTACACACACCGTATACTTCTACTGTTCCATCTACAACCCCTTCGACGAAATTCCATGGACGAAGAAGAACATACTTCGTCGAGACCATGCATGACGAAACATTCCCATTCTTCGTCGGATTATGTATGACGAAACATCCCTATGTTTCGTCGAGATCACACATGACGAAACACCCCATTTTTCGTCGAGATCAGACATGGCGAAACATCCCTATGTTTCATCGAGACCAGTTATAAGGCTGTGACAACAACAGTTAACACAATATAGATTCGGAAAGCAGAATTGAATCATACAGTGAACATGAACAAATGCAAACTATCAAGCCCTTATCATATATGTTCTAATTTCTCAGGTTGAACCATGAAACATCAAAACCCTAGTTTACAGAATATGAAAGTATGGTTTCTGACAAACCTTATATCCACAAAAGGCCACAATAGCAATTGATTTACACACTCAAATCATCATCATTTTATATATACTAGTTCTAGATCTACAATTTTTATTAACGAAACCCTAATGACAAAGATAGATCTATAAGGATTTTTATCATGCAAACACTATCTTGTTGGTTACTGGTTTCATGTACTCGTATCATATAGTTTGTCTCAATAGCTTAAATCATGTATTTCAATTCAATAAAATCAGCCACAATCTAATCAATCAACAATTGAAATCAATTATAATAATGGGTGATTATACAAACAGTATATCAAGTTGGTCGAATTGGGTTATCACATACTAACCAGATACGAGATAGGACTAGCAAGAGCTTCGAAAGGGATGATGATTGCCATCGAGTGCAAAGGAGAGAAGGGAGAGTTTAGGGTTTCGCTAAATATGATTTTCGTAAAGATATGTGGACACAAAGTGGTTATAATCGGGTGTACTGGGCCTCACTTGGGCCAACAGTCCATATAGCAAACCATCTTCGACGAAGAAGTGTTTTTCGTCGGGTAAAGGTGCTGACGAAAGTCTATTCTTCGTCAGGCAAGAGTGGTGACGAATAACTTATGTTTCGTCGAGGGTTGTCACAACGACTGTGCAACAATTATGATATCACATGTAATCCTTTCAAATCAACTAGCCGACAATCTAATTCTATTGGACCGATGATATTTATCACATGCAAAACTGATATGATCAAAATGTAAGCTTTGATTTCCAATGAATGAAATGATGACATTGTTTACTGATCACATGTGCTGTCCCACAATCTCATGTTTAATTGATTTCTAATTGGACCTCTATAAGCAACTGTGGTTGAAATCACATGTAAGTTTAATGATCTAATCAAATGGCCGACAACTATTAATCAAATTCAAAGTTTATTGGGCAGTTAGTAGTAGTGGGCTGACTATTAATCGGGTTGTCACAAAGAGACTAAGAAACTTCGACGCTCTCGCATTCCTATAGTGAAGGTTCGCTGGGAAGGCAAACGCGGTGCCGAGTTCACCTGGGAACTCGAAAGTGATATGAAAGCTAAATATCCACATCTCTTCGTTACCCCTTCGCCTTGATTTCAGGACGAAATTCCCTAAAGTAGGGGAGGCTGTAACAACCCGACTTCCCAAGTCAAAGTCATGGTCCAGTCAAAGTCAAAGTCAAAGTGAAGACATGTCATTATTCAGACCTGTTATTTCTTGCTTAATTTACTATTTTAACAACGCTTATTCAAAACGCAGTTAACGTGTTTAATGTAGTTCGCAACGCAAACTCGAAACACAGTTTTTGCTATTGTTTGATGTGTTACTATGTGCTTACTTGTGTGTGCCTTAAATATGTTTTGGGATGTTATTCGCAAACGCAATCGCAACTCTATCGCATCGCAATCGTAACGCAAACTCGAAACAAAGATTTACTTTTATGCATTTTATGTGTCATGTTATTGTGTAACTACTTGTTTAAATGTTATGTGGTTATCTCATCGCAATGCTCACTCGCAACTTGCTTAAACGCAACGCAACGCAACGCTTAACGTATGAAACAAAAGTCGGAAACCAACAAAACGCAAATCGGCTTGTCGAATGACCAACCGATCGAATGGACATCCGACCGGATGACCATCCGATCGGATGGCCATCCTATCGACTGGCCATCCGACACATCGCCTCTCCACCACCTTATCTCTTCTCTCACACTATGAGGTTGGAGGATTGCTTTAAAGTAATCAACCTTTTGTATTAAAGGTTGAATATCTTGGCTTTACCTCCCGTGGAGCCAATCTAACCACAAGAAGATTAGAACCTAGCCAAAGAGATCATACAACCTACGGGTTGGGATGTGGAGCAAACTAGTATTGTATTTTTATTCCAGTTGTATTTGTAATAAATATAGATGCATAATATAAATTAGAGTAAGTCGCAATGATCGACGATTTTGGATCAACATGCTTGTTGTGTGATTGTTATATTGGATATTTTTATGCGATATTAATACTTGGTAATTGTTTAAAATCCAGATGGCCGACGCAGCAAATCCGGAAAACCAGAATAATGAAAATCAAATAAATAATAGTGAAATTCGACACATGGTAACCCAAGGAATTAGAGATGCTATGCCAGCTATTATCCAAAATGTTAGGGACGCGGAAAATATTAATAAAAGTGATAATGGGAGTAAACGAACCCATACTGAACTTAGTCACAGCGTGCACAATGGACCCATTTTTCGAATGCCAATTCCAAAAAGAAGAAGAACCATGTCTTATGGTTGTTCTTACAAAGAATTCTGGTCCTGTAAACCAATAGAATTCTCGGGCAATGAAGGGGCCATTGCAGCTCTACGCTGGATAGAAAAGACGGAGGCAGTCTTAAAAATAAGCAAGTGCGCAGAAGAAGATAAGATAATGTTTACCTCCAATCTGTTTAAGAACTCAACATTAGAATGGTGGAACACTATCCTCTAGTCTAGAGGAAGTGACAAGATTTATAATATGGAATGGGAAGAATTTAAAAACATTGTGGAAAGGAAATTTTGCCCTCCCAATGAAAAAGAACAGATAGCAAATAAGTTCTTAAACCTTAGAATGACTGGAGTAGATAGTAAGGGTTATACTACTTTATTCTTTGAATATGCTAGAATAGTGCCAACCCTTGCATCACCAGAATCTGTATTAATCTCTCGTTACATCTGGGGATTAATCAGTGAGATAAGGCATGTAGTCAAGGCAGCTAGGCCACAAACCATAGAAGAAGCTGTAGAACTAGCAAACACCTTGACTGATGAATTAGTACATACACGAAAAGAGGATCAGAGGAGGAACCTAGCTCAAAGGCTTACCCAGGAATTTCGCTACGGTAATTCTAACCGTGGGAAAACATAGGTTCTACCTCTGCACCTTACTGTAAGGCTTGCAAGAAAAAGCATTCAGGAAGATGCTCCACCTACTGCAATTTCTGCAAGATACCAGGACACAAGGAAGAAGATTGTAGGAAGAAACCTAGTAATGGAGTGTGCTTCAACTGTGGAGAAAAAGGTCACATCAAGCCACACTGTCCAAAACTAGCTCCAACCATGAACAACAAGAATACTAAAAATGCTAGAGCATTTGTTCTGACTGCAGAAGAAGCCAAGATGATCCCGGATGTGATCGCCGGTACGTTTTTAGTTAATGATATTTTTGCTAAAGTATTATTTGACTATGGTGCGAACCAAAGTTTTATTAATACATCATTTTGCAAACTTCTCAATCAACCATTAACTAAACTCCCACAAGAATGTCTAGTAGAAACATCAAATGGGGAAAGCATTAAGATTACAGAAATCTTGCAGGGAGCAAGAATAGAATTTTCAAATAAAAAATTTATTGCAAACCTTTATCCAATGAATCTGGCAGGATTTGATGTTGTATTAGGAATAGATTGGTTAATAGCCAATAAAGCCAGTATTTTATGTGATGAAAAGTCAATCCAAGTAAATTCACCAAAGGGTGAAAAGATCACAAGTAAAGGAGATAAGCCGTTTAGATCCGCAAAATTCATCTTTGTGATGAAAACGGCCAGTTATGTAAGAAAATGATCATTTGTGTATTTGATTTCTATAATCATTAACACTAAAGGAAAAGAATTGAAAGACATTTCTGTAGTATCCCAATTTTCAGACGTGTTTTCCGAAGAACTACCAGGACTACCGCCAGACAGGGAAGTTGAATTTAGAATTCATCTGCCACCAGGGACAGCACCAATTGCCAAAGCACCTTATCGTTTGGAACCTACAGAAATGCAGGAATTAAAGAAACAACTGGACGAATTGTTGGAGAAAGGATTCATACAGCTAAGCTCATCACCATGGGGAGCACCAATATTGTTTGTCAAGAAGAAGGACGGGTCAATGCTTATGTGCATTGATTACCGTGAATTGAACAAGGTCACGATTAAGAACTGGTACCCATTACCAAGGATAGATGATATATTTGATCAATTGCAAGGAGCTCGATTCTTCTCTAAGATCGATTTACGCTCAGGATATCATCAATTAAAGGTACAGGAAGAGGACATTCCTAAGACCGCATTTAGGACAAGGTATGGCCATTATGAATTTACTGTCATGCCATTCGGTCTAACCAATGCCCCAGCCGCATTTATGGACATGATGAACCGAATATGTAAGCCATATTTGGATAAATTCGTAATTGTCTTTATAGATGATATTCTTATCTATTCTAAGAGCAAAGAGGAACATGCAAAGCATTTGCACGCACTTCTAAGTTTATTAAGAAAAGAAAAGCTTTATGCAAAGTTTTCGAAATGTGAATTTTGGCTAAAAGAAGTACAGTTTCTTGGGCATTTAGTTAATCATGAAGGAATTCATGTGGATCCTACAAAGATTGAGGCAATTACTAAATGGAAAGTCCCTGAGTCACCAACTGAGGTTAGAAGTTTCCTAGGACTGGCCGGTTATTATAGAATATTTATTCGAGATTTTTCTAGAATAGCCATTCCCTTAACTAAACAAACCTGTAAATCTGTTAAGTTTGAATGGGGACCAAAACAAGAAGAAGCCTTTAAAATTCTTAAGCAAAGATTAACCAACGCACCCATACTAGCGTTACAAGAAGGAACTGAAGATTTTGTAATCTATTGTGACGCTTCTAAGTTAGGTTATGGATGTGTGTTGATGCAACGTCAAAAGGTTATAGCCTATGCATCTAAATAACTTAAGAATCATGAAGAGAATTATTCAACCCATGATTTAGAATTAGGAGCTATAGTTTTTGCTCTTAAAATTTGGAGACATTACCTTTACGGTAGTAAGTTTACTATTTTCACTGATCATAAGAGTTTAAGGTATGTTTTCGGGCAAAAGGAATTGAATATGAGACAGAGACACTGGATGGAAACTCTTAGTGATTTTGATTGCAATATCCAGTATCATGCAAGAAAGGCAAATGTAGTTGCTGATGCCCTAAGTCGAAAGTATCACAAAAAGCCAAAAAGAGTACGTTCTCTTAAATTAAATCTACAAGTAGATTTAAATGAACAGATTAAGAAACACAAGAATCAGTAATCAAGGATGATACTGAAAAATTGAAAGGAATGATTAAGGAACTAGAACAGGGAACATATGAAATTTGGAGATTCCATAAGAAGAGAATGTGGATACATAAACTAGGAAACCTACGCCACCGTATATTAGAAGAAGCCCATAAGTCTAAGTATACAATGCATCCTGGAAGTGATAAGATGTATCAGGACTTAAAAAAAGAATTTTTAGTGGATAGGAATGAAGAATGATATAGCAGCTTATGTTTCTAAATGTTTAACCTGTTCACAAGTTAAGGCTGAACATCAGAAACCCTCGGGTTTATTGCAGCAGTTAGAAATGCCAGTTTGGGAATGGAAATTGATAACAATGGATTTTGTTACCAAACTACCCAAAACAAGAAAAAGTAATGATACAATCTGGGTGATTGTAGATAGGCTAACTAAGTCAGCTCATTTCCTACCCATGAACAAAACCTTCAGTATGGAACAGTTAGCTAAGTTATATGTAAATGAAATAGTTGCGTTACATGGAATTCCTTTATCAATTGCTTCTGATAGAGATAGCCATTTTACCTCTCATTTTTGGACAAGTTTCCAAAAGCAATGGGAACCAAGCTAAACCTAAGCACAGCTTATCATCCTCAAACGAATAGACAAAGCGAAAGGACAATTCAGACAATGGAAGATATGCTTAGAGCTTGTGTAATTGATTTTGGAGGTAATTGGGACGATCACTTACCATTAATAGAATTTTCTTACAATAACAGCTATCATACCAGTATCAATGCTGCACCATTCGAAGCACTTTATGGACGAAAGTGCCGAACTCCAGACTGTTGGGCAAAAATTGGAGAAAAGCAACTATCTGAACCTGAGATAGTACAAGAAACAACGGACAGGATTATCCAAGTCAAAGAACGACTGAAAGCAGCACGCGATCGACAGAAAAGTTATGCTGATAACAGACGAAAGTCATTGGAGTTTCAGGTAGGAGACAGGGTGTTATTAAAAGTTTCTCCTTGGAAAGGAGTGGTAAGATTCATCAAAAGGGGAAAGCTAAGCCCCAGGTATGTTGGACCTTTTGAGATTATTAGAAGAATAGGACCTGTAGCTTATCAGCTACAACTGCCAGAAGAAATGACAGGAACACATGATGTATTTCATATATCTAATCTCAAGAAATGCTTAGCTGATGAATCACTAGTAGTGCCTCTTAAGGATATAGAGGTAAATGAAAAGCTTAAATTTGTAGAGAAGCCTCTACAAATTGAAGACAGGAAAGTCAAGAATCTCAAACACAAGAGATTAGTTCTGGTCAAAGTGAAATGGGATTCCAAGAGAGTGCAAGAATACACATGGGAGCTTGAATCAGAGATGAAAAGGAAATACCCACACCTATTTCAGTAGACTTTAGGACGAGTTCTAAAACAAGGTGGGGAGGATATAACAACCCTCCAAATTTATTTCTGACACCCCTCCCTATATGTCCTAAAATACACCCCATATACGAAATTTGGCCCTAAATACCTTTATTTTTATAAAAATTAATTAAGAAACGAAATTTAATGGGTCATCGCGGGGCGCGATAGATACCCCATGAGCCGTCGCGGGCCGCGAGCGCCTGGCTACGAGGCAAAACCCGGTGCTGACACGTGGCACAATCATGTCAAGCCTGGTGGGGTGACCCGGGCAAGCTAGGGCCTACCCACCCTAGTTCGTGGGCCACGTATGCCCCCCCCCCCCCTTTCTCTTTCGCGGGCCGCGAGGAAGTCCGAATCAGGCACTATAAATAGATGGCATCGGCTGTTCAATTGAAATTGTTCACACACAACTTTCTCTCTCTAATTTCTATAGTGTAGAAGCTATACACGGGAATAATACCCCCCTAAATAACGAAGTTCTGCCTCGTTGTAAGTATTTTAACCCCTGGTTACGTATTAGATACGCTGCCCGATTGATCTAGGGTTCCGTAATGGCTGTCGTGGTTCTGCCCGACGTAGTCATTGGAATCCTGTCTCGGGAAGGGTATTACTAATGTAAATATTGGGTTATTATACTAACGCGTGTGCATTGTATAATTAATAGATAATCACCAGGAAATCACAAAGGAAAACCCTAAGATAGCAATGTGAGTAATCTCCTTTTTGTAAACGGTTTTTACAAAACCTCAATTGTTTAACATTATAATTAACAGTGATTGAGTATTTGTAATTCTACAATTATCGTCGGTATGTTGGGGTTTTGTGTACAAAATTTGTTACTACACTGTTAGTAGTAACATGACCACAAGTCAGGTTGACAGCACCGTGGGTGGTAATTAAGGTAGAAAATTAAACAAATGTAATTGCGCGACCGCCCTCAATGCTGTAAACGGTTTTACTTGTCTTGATTAAACTGGGATTCACTCACCAGTATTTCCCACTAACAAAATGTTTTTAAACGCGTTTTAGGTAACAAAATGTGAAAGCCAAATAGAAGCCAGTTGGACAGCACTGAAGGCTTGGAAAAGTGGCTATAAAAGTTACCTTAATAAGAAATGTTTTATTTAATAAAATAGGGTTTATCCATATGAAAATGTGTATACTAGAAACTTGGGAATTTTCCCATGTGTTTAATATTATAAAAGTGTGGTATTTTTCTCTGATAAAATATTTCCTAACTTCGATCCTGATGCAATCTCCGCTGCCAAAATGATAAACACCAATACTACTAAAACTGGTCGCGGTCGCCCATTCCCGGGAAAATAGGGGATGGGGGTTGCGACAGTTGTGATAAATGATGACTAATCTAACCATCTTGCGAATGATAAATGATAGTTTGACGCTTGACAAGCTAGGTGGAAGCTTGGGAAAGAAGCGGGTCAAAAGGATCAAGTACGAGGAAAAAGCATAATCGAATGCAAGATAAGTGAAGCTTACTTCTTTAAAATAGTACATCTACTTATATATTTGTCTAATAATAAGCGATTTGGTATTCGGAATGAGATTTTGAAATATGACGTTCGGACACGAATCGATATGGGTCGGAACAAGTGAAAATGGTAATAAACCATATTTGATGGTAAAAAGGGTAAAATGGTAATTTAGTCATGTAATGACGAAAATACAAGGAGTTTTGAAAAGTGGCCTTATGGTGTAAACCATAATAGGTAAAAAGGGTAAAATGGTAATTCGGTCACGAGTTGACAAATAAATATTGAGTTTCGAAAAAGACACCCTATGGTGTAAGCCATAATGGGTCGAACGAATTAAGAAACGACCTTAATTAATATGATCATATGGTGTAAACCGAAACAGACTAAATGGTGAGATGGTAAATAAATACCATGTCATAATGGTAAAATGGTCATTTAGGACAAATAGGTCAAATGGTGATGTTATCACCATTTGACAATAATGACAAATGGTCGATTGTCGAGTTTGTGCTCACAGGGAAATAACGTATGGTTTGCGTCACTATTAATTAGAAATTAATAATGCAAGGTATTTCCCGAGCCAGGTATGTGTAATGGGACTCTCAATGAAGACTTAGGGTCCGATGAGAGTTAAACAAGTCATGGGTGGACATTGGGTTACCTAAAGTAAGGTATATCTAGTAAATTAAATGGGTGATACTATGTTCTTATTAACATAATGAATCATTATATAGATTATGGTTAAAAGTGCCTTTTTTGTCAAAATAAACTTTTAAAGCGTCCTTCGCGGTTAAAGGGGCTAAAATTGACCAAAACGCCCACGAATGGCAAATAAGATAAACGACCCTTAGGGGAAGTTTAAATATGAGTTTTATAAGTTGGTCGATCCTTCAAGTAGTATAAAGTGGAAGCGTTAAACAATTTTTGGCTTAATGCTACATAAAGGGTCATTTTCGTAAAAGTGTCAAATCCGTTGGTAGAATAGGAATATAATGGTTTTCCAATCATAATCCATCACAATTGAAGATGTGATGATACTTGAATGAAGTTTATAAAGAAATAATAGGGGATATGAAGAAATGTGGATGAATTAAGTCTAAGTGCTTAAATTCCCATAACGGGTCAAAATAAGTATACGCACAAAAAGGATTATGGATGCGTAAAATATAAGGATAATACCCTGGGTAATAGGGAATATTCATAAAAAGGATGATCTTGTAGAAATGATGTAAACATATAAGTTCGTTGGTTTAATTATGCAAACGGGTCAAATAATTTTTTTTTATATAAATTAGTACCGTTAGCGTACGAATTAAATTTATAAATCCGGGCCATGGGTTCATAAGTTAAGAATGTGGGAAAATGTTTTACGGACACGTAGAAACAAGTTTCGCGTAAAAAGGACAAAGTTGGAAAACCTGCAGAGCAGCCAAATCGTAAGCTACGGCTCAGCCATAAGCTACGGAAGGTAGCTGCTGCTTGGATCAGAACAACTGAATCGTAAGCTACGGCTCAGCCCTAAGCTACGGTACGTAGCTGCTGTTTGGATCAGAACAACTGAATCGTAAGCTACGGCTGACGTTAGACAGTTTTGCAAAATGTTGATTTTTTGTTATTTTTGAGCTTTCGGGCTTATCTAGATTAGTTATAAACTCCATATAAATAACGTATTTCATGATTTATGAAATGTAGGTAATGATTTGAAGTACCGGATGATGATCAAGCTCAATAAAGAACCAAACAGATCAAAGTTCAAGCTTCCGCATTTTGTTTAGTCGTTTACGGAACTAAACAACAATAACATTTTGAAATGTTTTAATATTTATGAAATCTGAAAATATGTTCGGACGTGTATTAGCATTTATTCATATATATAAATGCATATTTTTTTGTAAAATTTCAATTAATTAAGTAAGGGTCTTACAATACTAAAATTATCCCATTCTTACAGGGTGGTGCCGGTGGTCTTTTTACGTTTGGCAGTGATAGTACGAAACATTTTTTTCCAAAAATTAATGACGATGGCGTTGCATGGATGGCGAAGGGTAGGTTTTTGAACCCGCAACCCCACTTTTGCAGCCATGATTATTGGAAACTTTGAGCCAAACCCTGTTTTTTTACAGATCCACGGATGGTTTTTTGATATTTGTTGTTGGTTTTTATATTTTTTTTTCAGTCAAAGATGATAAGTTTCAACTTATCTTAGACAGCTTGTTGAGTCGTGATTTTGGGTGAGCTCGTTTGTTAAAAAGTTTTTTTTGTAAAAAAAAAATTCTTTTGTTTCGCGTAAAAAAGTTTTTTTTAAAACCGTAAAAAAATTGTTTTTTGTAAAAAATGTTTTTTTACAACCGTAAAAAAAAATTTGTTTGGCGTAAAAAAATTTTTTGTTTAAACCCGTAAAAAAAAATTTTGTTTGGCGCAAAAAAATAAGTTTTTGTAATAAAGTATTTTGTAAAAAAAATTCTTATGTTTGGCGTAAAAAAGTTTTTTGTTTAAACTCGTAAAAAAATTGGGTTTTGTAAAAAGTGGTTTTTTTTACAACCGTAAAAAAGTTTTTTGTTTGGCGTAAAAAAGTGTTTTGTTTAAACCCGTAAAAAAATTTTTGCTTGGCGTAAAAAAAAAATTAATCCATAAAAAAAATTTAAAACCGAGTGGTAAAAAATGTTTTCAAACTGGGCCGTAAAAAATGTTTTAAAACCGTAAAAATGTTTTAAAACTGGGTCGTAAAAAAACTTTTTTTAAAACCGTAAAAAAGTGGTTTAATACCGGATTGTAAAAAAGGTTTAAACCTGTAAAAAAATTTGTTTTAAAACGTTTTTAATAATAAATTCTGATTTTAATAAAAAAATCTGATTTTAAAAATTTTTAATAAAAGAATCTGATTTTAATAAAAAACCATTAATGCAATAGAGAGGGAGAGAGTATACTGAGGATTTTTATATATATATATATATATAGAGAGAGAGAGAGAGAAGAGATTTGATATATTAATCAGACTTTAGGGTCGGGAGGGTGAATTTACATAACTACCCCTCTTCAAAAAAGAGGGTAGATGATGATGTATCAAGATTTTATTCATTCAGAAGGGTTCCTTTGGTTCTCATAACTCGGATTGATTCTCCTTAAATCGAATCATGAGAAAACTCTTTATATAAGAAAATTAAAAACTGCTATAAAAACATGTTGTGGACTGCAAGGAAAATTAGTGCTTGGGGTCCGCAAGGGCAATTTTACACTACACATAGGGAAAGATCTACTAAAAAGTAGATTTTGCCTAACTAGCCTAAGAAATATTGTGATAATGACATGTGGCACTCCATGTATGTAGGAAGGAAGGACATTTTGGTCCTTATAAATAGGAGTGTGAAAATGACATGTGACACCCGTTTTGTTTTCTAAAAAATACAACAAAAAAATCCAGTACAAAAAATCTAGCATAAAAAATCCAATACAAAAAAATACAGCACAAAAATACTATACAAAAAAATATAGCACAAAAAAATCTTGTACAAAAAAATATAGCACGAAAAAATTCAGTACAAAAAAAATATAGTAAAAAAAATCTAGCACAAAAAATTAAGAAAAAAAAAATTAAGAGAAAAAAATTCAGCATAAAAAATTTAGCACAAAATTATAGTACAAAAATCTAGCACAAAAAAATGTTATACAACATAGGAAATACAACACATTTTTGTGGGATTTTTTAATCGTCATATTTTATATAGCAATATGGTACTCAAATTAAAGATAAAAAAAACGCTCGATTTTGTGGTGAAATTTTTATGACAAAATAATATCGTATAAAAAAGTTACAAGCGTTTAAAAAATAAGGGTGGAATATGCATGTGCCTTGCATGTGGAGAGAGAAAGTCAATAAATATGATTTTCTCAAGATACTATTACACTCATCTTTTTTTCCTACATTTTCATCTTAACCATTGATTTGAAAAATGGATGGTTAAGATTACTTCTCATTCTACTTAGGCAAAATGAACTTTTTATTTGATCTTACCTCACTACACATATGTAATAGTACGGTTTTTGTTTTTCCAAGATAATAATTCTTTAGATATACTGCATATATGCATTATATGAAAACTAAAAAAATTGGAAAAACGTACTTTTACACGTGTGTAATATATCATGTACTTCACATGGTTAACACACCGCTGGACCACAAAAAATTTCCTTGCGGTCCACAGATGGTATTTCCTGTCACACCCCGACCCATAGCGGACAAGGTGACCGGGGGATGATTGGTTGGTCCAAAGCTTATGACATACTACGAAAAGTTTCAATATTTATTTATTCAAAATTTAAATAATCCAAATAACACATAATTCAAATCAACAAGTACAAAATCAAAATGTTCTAACTTAAATAACTTCATTTTTCTTCTAAGGACCAAGTCCTACGTGATCCTTTCTTCATGCTTGTTCATCTGTATCATGTGTAAAGGTAATTTTGGGTCAACAAAGGTTGGTGAGTAAATCTTATTTATTATTCGGAAAAAATGCATCTTAGTTTATTTATGGTAAAACATGTATTAACTTGTAATAAATGAATATCGTATATGGTAACACGACAAACCCCATAACAATCTCAAACTATGTAAAGGTGCACAATATTATGGTGTGCGGTTTTGTAAAACATGATCTAGGCTCAATCAAACGGAGCCGATCTCGTGTGTTGGCATCATCTTGTTCCACCCTTAGGTAATGGGAAAATAGATGGCCAAATGTATCGATAAATAATGTACAATGTAATGTAAATAACTGAACAACAACCAAACAAACAAAATAATCACATAACGCATCATACGGTAATTGGCACGTAAGGTTTGGAAACATGAGTTGGCAAAAGGGACACATTGTGACAACTCGGATTTTCAAGGATCTTTTATTAGTTCTTTACATGCATTGATTTACGTTGTATTACATGTTGTATTCGGAATGGATGAATTTATTTGAATGAATGTGTGAAGTATGCTAAACGTTAAGTGTTGTTGGTCTTATAAGAACTTGTTCGCATGATACCTTTCGGGCCGCGTACCTTGCTCTCGACACACACCCCATCCCGTGTACAATGGTTACCGGCCCAAACAGGTGAGCCCAGCCCGCCCCCTTATGCGCATACACACATGGGTTGTGTGTGGTTTCTCATTACTTTGCAAAACACAAGTTAACATCGAACCCTACACTCTCTTTCTCTCCCTCTCACTCGACGGCAGTTTCCCCATCATCCGAAGCCTTTGTATCTCGATCGAATCAACCTATTCGGCATTTCGGTTAGTGTTTTATTAACGTTAGTTTGCTATGATCTGGATGTTGTAATTGTTATGATCTTACGTGGTGAATTAGGGCTTCATGTTAGTAGAACTATTGAAGGAAATTGCGTTCATGAATCTAAAATAAGTCTCGAGTTATACTGATAATACGTAGAATGATGAAACTAGGTGTGATGTTCATACAAACCGATTTACATGTACGTTACGACAGATTGAATTTGGGTCTTGATAATCTATGATTTCATGATAATATAAGGAATTTTATGCAATTTGGTTGATAAATGGTTGCATGTTCATGATTGAAATAACTGTTCTAATGATCCAAATAAGTAATAGGGATGACTGATAAATTGTGTTCATGGCTAGATTGTATGAACAAGTGAAACTGCTGTCAAATATTGTTGTTTGATCCATTAGAATATTGCTATGATGATTGATGGCTTGTTTGCAATGAATTCAGAATGTGTGTAACGGATTTAGTGATTGTAACTGATTGCCATAATTTAAGGAATAAACAACTATAAAAGGAGGTAGACCCGACTCAAGACCTTGGTGGTCTCGACTCACTCGAAACCATGTAAAACGGCATGACTCGAGAACAGAGGTTGCGGGTCGAGACCTCATGGTTCCGACTCGAGACTAAACATCATCAACACAAGAGGACTCGAGACCTGACTCGAGACCTCATAGTCTCGACAATTGAACTCATCACTCGAGACTGCCGGTTGCGACTCGAGGCCTGGCTCGAGATCTCATGGTCTCGACTGAGTGTCACTTGAAGCAAAACTTGAACTGGTACCTTGGGCTAAACGCTGTTTGTTGGGCCACGGATGAACAGTGGGCCGCACATTTGCATTATTTGGGCTTTGTGTTCTTTCACCGGACCAGACATTTCAAACTGATGTACTATGTGTATAGGTGATAGTAAACTGTATGCGATATTGAATTACTATGCTATACGTGTTGCGTGACAACAATGTGTGTATTACTTGAGTACGAAACTGATTGTTATTGGTAACCACGCTAGGACTTGATTGACCAACTTGAAACAAGTAACTAATCTTACCGAGCAAACCAAGGTGAGTTCACTACTCTCAATACAAGAATGCATCCGGTGGGGACAATCAAACAGGCAAACAAAGAAACAAATTTTCATAAACCCATATCCTTGTAGGGGATATGAGGCAGTTTTCAGTAACGAACAAAATTTCACAAACCCATAACCTTGTAGGGGATATGAGGCGGTTTTCAGTAAATGTTGATGTTGGATAATACACTCACTTTCTATCACTTAAGTCCCATCATACTACCGAACTAGTTGCTTGTAGGGCAACGGGGTTATTAGTTGATAGCGCTATTAGGTTTGGCACCCTCACGACGTACCTGGATAGGACGGGCGTGAACTAATAACTTTAAAATCATAACCAATGTTTGATAGAGCATTGGAGAAGGGCAAAAATGAGCCGTCTGCGGTATCGAGTTATTATCAACATAACATAAATCAATACTTGGTGACAAACGGTTAAACAAACTGTGAACTCGCCAGCTTTCGCTGATACACTTTTCTACATGCTTGCAGGCCCTTAGGTACACTTTCATGGAACTTGCTGTCTGGGAAGCTGGAGTGGTCATGGGTCGTGGTAACTAGAACGCTCCTTGATGTTGCTTTGTCTTTGAACATTTTTATTAAACTAATTGAACAAACTATTATGCTTCCGCTGAACATGTTTGATTTTCTAAACTAGTGTTGGAATTATACTATTTTACTTAATGGAAAGTTCTATTTTATTTATGGTTCAATGTGATTAGTGGCTAGATCCTGGTACGTCACACGCCTCGCGGGGGTTTCCGCTTGTGGTATTTTTGGGGGTGTGACACACATGATACAACCCAAAAACGTGTAATAGAAAGGGGAGTTGTAGATTTACTCACAATTTTGCGTTAACGATTCCTTGCAAAGTTAAGAGCACGGATAGGATTGAGAAACTTGGATCAACGAAGATTATCCTTTAAAGAGAACGTGGAATTGTACTTAAATACGAGGAACTAAATATTAATTTAGTAATTGATTTTGAAAATAACTATTTTGATTGCTTTTAGATAACTGATTTTTTATTAAATAATCATTTAAATAAACAGGTTTTAATAATATATATAATCTGTTTTCAAGATAATAATTAACAAAAAAATATACATGTGCATAAGTCCCGAAAAAGAAAATAATACAAAAGAATCAGAGGTTGGCCAGGTTTGAACCAGCGACCTCCTTTTTCCCAAGTCACATCCTGACCACTACGCTATGTTCTGTTGTGTTTAGTGTTTGTGATATAAATGTATCCAATTGCTGCAGTTTCTTGTAAATAAACTAAAGTGGAACGATTGGAAATAAAAAGTATACTTAAGCGATTCCCGTCGTGAACTCCGAATGTCTCCGGTAAGCTGCTGGTTTCTCCGACGTAAAAGTGAAGTTTAGTAAGTGGATGAAGCAGCCGTAGATGGTTATGTGAGGGTTTAGGGGTTATGATTTAGGGTTTAGGGTTAAGAGATCCTCGTTAGGGGTCGACGAGCCGGTTCCAACGCCGCTGGAATGAGTCCAATCGGAGTTCGTTTGAGTCAGTTCCCCACTGTTCCCCATTTTTTTAATGTTCCCCAATTAACCTTCCTCTCTCTCTCTCTCTCTCTATATATATATATATATATATATATAGGGGGCCGCTAGAATGAGAACCACCTCGAGTTATGAGAACCGCGAGAACCACACCGTACGGGGCGAGGTGGACCAAATTTTTTTTTCAAAAACGTAGATGCATGTATTATAAACACATTCGTAAAAAAAAAATTTAAACAAAATGCCGTGTGTGTAGTTTTTTACACCACAAGTTTGTGGTTTACGAGTTCCGTAAATTTACGGAACTCGTAAACCACAAACTTGTGGTGTAAAAAACTACACACACGACATTTTTTTTAAAAAATTTTTTACGAATGTGTTTATAATACATGCATCTACGTTTTTGAAAAAAAAATTTGGTCCACCTCGCCCCGGATCAAGTAGTTCTCGCGGTTCTCATAACTCGAGGTGGTTCTCATTCTAGCGGCCCCCTATATACCCCTATATCTATATATATATATATATAGAGGAAGGTTAATTGGGGAACATTAAAAAAATGGGGAACAGTGGGGAACTGACTCAAACGAACTCCGATTGGACTCATTCCAGCGGCGTTGGAACCGGCTCGTCGACCCCTAACGAGGATCTCTTAACCCTAAACCCTAAATCATAACCCCTAAACCCTAAATATATTAGGGTTTGGCTTTTAGGGTTTAGCTTTAGGGTTTAGGGTTTAGCTTTAGCGTTTAGGGTTTAGCCTTTAGGGTTTATAGTTTAAATTTTACGGTTTAGTTTAGGTTTTAGCCTTATTTTTTAGCTTTAGGGTTTAGAGTTTAGGAGTTAGGATTTAGGATTTAGGGTTTAGGGTTAAGAGATCCTAGTTAGGGTTTGACGTGCCGGTTCCAACGCCGCTGGAATGAGTCCAATCGGAGTTCGTTTGAGTCGGTTCCCCGCTGTTCCCCATTTTTTTAGTGTTCCCCAATGAACCTTCCCATATATATATGTGGGGGGGGGGGGTATACGATAAGGATAAAAGTTAAAAATAAAAATGAAAATTCCATCCGCGTTTATTTATTGCAAGTGGAGTTACAAATGTTACGGGTTTTATGGCCCGTTTTTCGACGGATGTTACATTTCCTGCAGTTTTTTTTGTATTTTCATTAAAATGAGTTTTCTATGATCTCTCCCTTATATATACAAATGGAGTGAGTTAACGTACAATATTCTTAACGCACGATTCTGGCTATTTTCGGACAATTGCTGAGTTGCTATTTTTGCTTCTGTTCGAGTACTGTTTCGAGGTCTGCTGTGAAAATCAAGAATTTCGGATCATAAGCTATTAAAGATTGCCTGTTTTGGATCATTAGTTGTTGAAGATTGCCTGATTTCGGATCATATTCAAGGATTCTGGATCAATACTATTACGAATTCAGATCATCTTCAAGGATTTCGGATCATAGTGTTACTATTTCGAATCATCTTGTTGCTGAACTATCTCGAAAAAATTGTTACAAGATTTTTCAGGATTTCAGTTACCAACATTATCAGGATTTCGAATCCCTGATTTTTTGGAACTTAGTTACTAACAACTGTTTTGCAGGTTTTCAAATCACACTTTCGGATAGCATTTTGGATCTTTCATTTATGATAAGTCATTCGGATACATCACTTGTTGGTGAATATTTTGTATGTCTGCCATTGTGCGAATAGGCTAAATAGAGCTTGTGTTAAATATTGTATAGAATAGTGTGAAATCCAGTACGAACTGAAAGGTTCTATGATGTAACAGCTTCTTCTTACGAAGGGAGTCCCTTCTTACGAACGGACAACTTAGCCGGTTCGTATGGATGCACAAGACCTTCGTTGGTTCGTACGAAGGCACCCTATGTGGGTTCGTACGAAGGCACAATGCCTATATATATGGGTGTTAGGGTCTTGTGTTGGACAAGCTTTGGTTCCCTGAGGGGAGATGCCGTCCAACTGGTTTCACGGATATGTAATTTCTAATCAATAATAGAAACCATATTAAATTGACTTGTTTGGTGTCGATTCTACTTCTACTCATTTCTTATCACCGAACCAGTTACCTCGGGACCAAAACTCCGTCAAACTTGTCGGATCCTGAAATCTCAATTGGTGTCCGAGTTACGGTACCGATTTAATCGATCTAACAGTTGATTGAATCACCTACGCTTATAAATTTTGGATGTGTAGGGAGTTTTGACGTAAAATATCGAAAAACATCAAATTGAAGGTCAATTCACGGATGAAATTCGAAATTGGAGATATCTTTGTGTTCGTGATTGATCTTTGCACAATCCTGTGAAGTTTCATCATGAAATTCGCAGAAATGAAGATTCTGGATCGAAAAAAATGTGTTTGGAAGTGTTCTTGAGAAATCAGCACAGCTTCGTACGAACCGGCGTTACGAACTGGTGTTACAAGTTTGTACGAATCCACTCCTGGGTTCGTACGTAGGGACATTTCTAGGTTCGTACGAAGGGACACTTGGTACTTAATTGTTATTTCATCCGGAACTTTAGCCATCATATTTGATGATGCGATCACAGATTGTGGAAATTACGGGGCAGTCATGATACTAGTGCAGAATCTTTATCATCTAGGGTATGTGACTATTTATGGGCCATAACGTTAAATCCGCATAGATGAAAAACAGACGTTCGGGGAAGATGTTGTCATACTCTCAGTATAGTCAAGTTTTTCAGAGATGACAAAAGACTGAATTGCCCAGTTTGAGGTGGAATTCAGTGAAAAGACGTCAGAATTTACAAAAATGAGGGGCAACAAAAATTTCATAGCATATATTGAAATTCCGGCATTTTTGAAATTCGTTACAATGCAACAGTATTTGGGTGGTTCCGACTTAAGGATTGTCTGGGAATGAGAATCTGATCGTGGATGCTAGCTTCTGAGATCTAGATTATCCGAGAGGGTGAATCTGAATGTAGACGAAAGCTTCAACGATCTGAGTGCATTACCAGATGATTTGTTATTCGTTGAAGATTTGCTGATTGTGGAAATTACCGTTTACACGGATCTATCATTCTTGAAGGTGCTTAAAGTTGATCACGGAAAATGGAATTTCAGATTTTCATGGGTAATCATAGATTTGACATTAACCAGTGTGGTATTTGAAGTTTCTATCAATTGTCGGTTGGTTTTTGGGTAATAACAGATCAAGCTGGCTGAATGGGCGATCGATGATGCTGAAATGATATATCAAAAACCGAATGCGGATGTGGTTAAAGTTGAAACAGAGAAGCTGCATTTATTAGTTTCAAGTTGGTGATTGTTCGTGAAGACTGCAGTTTAGCAAATCAGAGGGGGAGTTGTGAATTGTGCAAACAAAGACCTGAAGATTTATTTCAGGGGGAATGTGTGCATAACAGTATCAAAGCAAACCCGGATCATCAATCAAGGCGGAATCTATCGAAGATTTCAAGATTCCTTATTGAAGCTGCAGAATATTCAAAACACAGCTCAAGGTTTACAATGAGACGATTCGACAGTGATAGCCAAGGGGGAATCTGTTGGTGCATATTTTGTATGTTTGCCATATGCAAAAAGGCTAGATAGAGCGTGTGTTAAATATTTTATAGAATAGTGTGAAATCCAGTACGAACTGAAAGGTTCTGTGATGTAACAGCTTCTTCATACGAAGGGAGTCCCTTCGTATGAACGGACAACTTAGCCGGTTCATATAAATGCATAAGACCTTAGTCAGTTCGTACGAAGGCACCCTATGTGGGTTCGTACAAAGGCATAATGCCTATATATATGGGTGTTAGGGTCTTGTGTTGGACAAGCTTTGGTTCCCTGAGGGGAGATGCTGTCCAACTGGTTTCGCGGGTATATAATTTCTAATCAGTAATAGAAACCAGATTAAATTGACTTGTTCGGTGTCGATTCTACCTCTACTCATTTCTTACCACCGAAACGGTTACCTCAGGACCAAAACTCTGTCAAACTCGCCGGATCCTGAAATCTCAATTGGTATCAGAGCTACGGTACCGATTCAATCGATCTAACAGTTGATTGAGTCACCTACGCTCATAAATTTTGGATGTGTAGGGAGTTTTGACATAATATATCGAAAAAACATCAAATTGAAGGTCAATTCACGGATGGAATTCAAAATTGAAGACATCTTTATGTTTGTAATTGATTTTTGCACAATCCTATGAAGTTTCATCATGAAATTCGCAGAATTAAAGATTCTGGATCGAAAAAAAATGTGTTTGGAGTGTTCTTGAGAAATCAGCACAACTTCGTACGAACACACAGCTTCGTACGAACCGGCATTACGAACTGGTGTTACAGGTTCGTACGAATCCACTCCTGGGTTTGCACGAAGGGACATTTCGAGGTTCATATGGAGGGACACTTGGTACTTAATTGTTATTTCATCCGGAACTTTAGCCAACATATTTGATGATGCGATCACAGATTGTGGAAATTAGTGGGGTAGTCATGATACTGGTGTAGAATGTTTATCATCTAGGGTATCTGACTATTTGTAGGATCGTTTTCAGACCCAAACGAGTCCATCAGAAGAGTAATTCACCAATTCAAGAGGCGGAAACTAATGAATCAGTGTTATTTCAGCCGTATTCACTTTAAACTTTTGATTTTATTGACCAGAAAGCTTTTTACATGCATGACAACACTTCGGCAGCACTTCGTGGCAAACCGGAAGACTATCCCTACTGATCTCGCTCCAAGCAACCTATTTATAGGCCAACAAATGACATCTCGAGCGGAATCAGACCTAACACTTTCGAGCGGAATCAGAAAGTTAAGTTCGAGCGAAATCAGAATATTATGTGGTTTCGCTTGAAATGACAAGATGACATTTCAAGCGGAATCACTCCTAAATACCAAATTCTTGGATTCTGTGCCCTATTCTATCTATCTCTAATCAAGACTCGATTCAAGACGTAGGCGACAGACGGATGCACCAACAAACTCCCCCTCGGATGTTGACGGAGTCTTCAGTGTCGAGTCTTCGGTTGTCAAACCTTCAGTCTTTATCAGTCTTTGTGCTTCTCTTCAAAGTATTCTTCATTATAAGCATCCACAATCAATCTCTTTCACTTTCTTCCAGAATCGCAATCTAGCTCTGAGCTCTCTCTTGATGTCCTCAGACTCCCCCTCTCACTAAGCTAGGATCGTAGTCTGAAAATCACCATCTGCTCTGATATCGGAATCTGGCTTTGGTCAATCTTCATATCTGCAAATTCTCTACCACACACATAAGTTTCTCAAAGATTAAATCTTCAAAATTTAGAAACTATTTGCAGAAAATATTCAAAATGATTTATCTTCTGAAAAACTCTTAAAAAAATACAATCATTTTCACTCACTCTTTATCCAAACCTGTTCATCAAGTTTAGCACTTGGAATTTTGAACGTCAGCCTTCCAACAACAGTTGTCGAAAATCTTTTTGGATTTTTCAAAAATTTATGCTAAAACACACTAAACTCTTTTTGGTTTTTTGAATGAGAATGCAGTAAAGAAATATTTACAAACAATATTTTTGTGAGTTCGTGTAAGAGGATCATATCAGTTTATGAGACAAATCATCAACACCATTAAGCTTTAAACATTTTAAGCTCTAAACGATTCACATAGATTGACGATATTGTTGTCCACTTAAACTCAATCTACAAACTTTCGACATGCTTACCGATACGTTTAAGATATATTAATTTTACACTAAATTCTTATGGACCCCACGATCTCAGCATATCCCCTCATCATGCAATACACTGACTCAAATAATGCCTTTAAACTTTTATCAACTGTGATTTGTGCGAAAACAAAGCAGAATGTTTAAACATTAACAATCAGGTCGATACTTCCGTATACGCAGAGAAAGTCCAATGTTTAAACAAAATAAGAAAATAAAAATAAGTTGAAGTTGTTTAGGCTTTAACCACCAGGTCGATACTTCCGTATACGCAGAGGAGGTCCAAAGCTTAAACAAAATAAAGAAATAAAACAACTTTAAATCTTTGCAAAATGAAATGCACAATCACAGCGACTTTTCAGCAAAGTTGTGAAAGTTCACAAACTTAACCAGTTTTATGTCTTTCGATAATCAGCGATTACCGAGTAGGCACACAGTCAAGAAGGACAAAACTAAGTATTATGCTTTCGACCATGTTTCCCACTAGAACTAGGCTTTTTCATTTAGATTTGTATCGTTATCGCAAATCTACTAGTCTAGCTGAGCCTACCGTCACATCTTTAGGGAGACCGTTTATCACATTTTATCTTTCCATTTCTTTAGCATGCTGTGACAGTCCACTGATGTACTATCATTTCCTCTTTTTTACAACAAAACTCATTTTTTATTTTATCATGTTTTTGGATTTTTCAAATTTTCAAATGTTTTTGAATTTTCTAAAATTCTTACTCCCCCTAAAATGCAAACACATTTTAGGAAATTTGAAAACAAACTGTACAAGAAACGTGACAACTGATATCGAATTGCCTCAATTCTCCATCCACTTGGCATAAACAATCAGAACTCCCCCTCACAACAAACTATTTTTCCATTATGATCTCAAAACACTTAAGTTTGTATTAATCAAAATGGTTTTTCTGGAAAAATAGTTTTGTGGATTTTATCATTTGTAGATACAGGGAAAACTCATCACATTGTTTACCAACACTTTTAAATGATAGTTAAATCAAGTTCAACTTAATGACCTTGATTAACCACTTGTAAGATCAAATATCAAACATTTTCAACCAATCATCATCTGTTGGTTGAATTCTCAAGTTGCCGATTCCTACTCCACACTTACCAACCTGGGAGTTCCAGCAATTCACACTTCTCAATTTAAAATTTTCAAAAACTTTTTCAAGAATAATGCCGATTCATGCTCCGCGATTACCAACTTGGGAGCTCCGGCAAGTCAGGTTTTTATTCTTTGAAAAATATAGACACCCAGGCTTGTCCATCCTTGGGTGTAACAACCTCTTCTTCATCTTTACTTTCAACAGACTTGTGAACATTCATTTTGGAAGCATAGAATTCTTTAACTCCTTTGGCCTTACCATCGACCATTTTTCCAAAAATATGTTTCACATTTCTGTTGAAAACCTTATCAACATCAATTTTTTTCTTATCATAATAAAATTGATTTGAAATTTCAACTTTTCCAACTTTCTTTTTAAAATTTTCAGCCCGCAGAGGTGGAAAATTCACCTCATCCACATTCGGAACTGATTTCTCAACTTTTTCTTTAACACGTGGCTCCTCTGATTTTGTGGAATCAGATTCATCACCAGAACTGTTTCCTGAACCCTTAACGACCCATTTTTGATTTTTCAGATTTTCTTTTCTTTTTACCACATTCTTTGAACATTCACCAATCTCAAAGGTTGAATTTTCAAAGCCTGTAAATTTTCTGGTTGTAAGTTCAGTTTTCTCAACAACTTTTTCTTTCATTTTACCAGAGACTTCCTGTTTTGGTTTGAATGTTTTCGGACAATTTCTAGCAATATGACCAGCAGTTTTGCACTGAAAATAGGTTCTCGTCTCTGTAATCTTCTGAGCAATACTTTTCTTCACTTCTTCTTGCTTTTTGGCAAGGAATTCTTTGTTTGTCTGCTTTCTGAACGCTTGCCCTTTCTCATCTTCTAAAGATTTTCCTGAAACAAACACAGTTTTTGGTTTATAAACTTTTTCATTTTTATAATTTTCGGTTGATTAAATCCAAGACCTTTCTTTTTGACATTACTATTATGGTTTGATTTCTTTTGAAAACTATAACCACAATTGTAACCCATTTTCTTGTTAATTCTCTGTTTATCTCTTGAAGTGTATTGTTTAGGTTTTCTAGAAAGATTTAAATCTTTTATTTCAGAAATATTAATTTCTGTAATTTTGAAAACCTTTTTAATCATTTCAATTCTAACACTTCTTATTGAAAAAATATCATCAGAATATAATTTGTCAGAATCTTTCAAAGTATATGCTACTTTGACCGGTTCGTCATTCAAATTAGATTTTGATAGCAAAAATTCCTTATCATAAACCCGTTTGTCCTTTTTGATTGTTGACTTTGACTTATCGGACCCAGACTTTGACTCGGATTTGGACTCCGGTTTTGACTCCTCTATGTCATCTTTGTCTAACACTTGATCGACCACACTTTTTATCAACTTGGACTCATGATTAGTATCGGACGATGTGAACGTAACATCAATATTTTCTGGCAAATTATCCGACGACCCTGACTCCCATTGTAAGTTAATTGCCTTTTTGACTCTTTCGGAATTTGGATTTCGAGACAAATATCCATTTTTGACCGGGGCGGACATCTATTGTAGACAACACTTGGTTTCTTACCAGAAATTTCTACTTCATCCTCTTCTTTTGTCTCGGACTTCTTTTCTTCTGAAGTCTTCTCTTCTTCAAAAGTCTTCAATCTTTCAACGATCGGGTAAATCCTGTCAACAACAAAAGTAGAACATGAGTAACTTTTCAGTAAATTGTTGACTCTTTCAGTTTCTATTCTTTGTGTTGCCAACTTCAATTCCAGCTCAGCACACTTCTCTGTGTAATAGTTGACATCATCAAGCTGTCTCATGTAAGCTCCTTTGAGTGTATTCAATGCAACAGCTTGTTCACTGTTCGACTCAGTGTACTTGTTAATCTCTCTGTTCAAAGTATCATAAGATTCTTTCAATCTTTTTATGTTGTGTAGCAGCTCGTTGTTTTGCATGATCAAAGAATCACAATTCAAACACTTTTCAGGAACTTTGACTGCTTCAGTATCAACTTTGATTTCAAATTCCGGAACATCTTTGACTGTTCTTTTTGCTTGGAAAAACTCAGCTCTTTTCTTTTTCTCGGCTTCAGCTTCAGCTTTTAACCTTTCTTCTTCTTCTTCCTCTTCTTCAATTTTTCTCCATTTTTCTTCTTCAGCTTCCCTGACTTTTCTGTATTTTGCAGCCCAATATTCATCATAAGCATTAGCAATAAAGGCTTTAGCATTTGACATCTCTTTGGACATCTCTTTGGCCATGAATTCTTGATCTGGGCAAAAATTGTCCCAACTAAAATCTTCAGGCAATCTTTCATCATCTTAATCTGCCAAACACACTTTGCTGTCTGTTGGAATGTATTTATCCCAACTGAATCCACCATCCTTGCCCTGATTAACCATACATGCTCTCTTTGAATCTTCAATTTCTTTTCTACCATGTGCAGTTTGAGCCTGATGTGGTGCCTGTTGTTGTTGATATGGTTGTTGTGTTACTTGATGATAAATCGCCTTTTTGTAGTAATCGTTGTTTCCGAAAGGGTTTTGAGCTCCACTCGCTTCTCGATTTGTGCACTCTCTCTTGAAATGCCCCTTTTCCCTGCAACGAAAACAAGTAACTTTAGAGTTATCAAAACCTAAAGTTGAAATATGTACCTCGCGAAAATCATCTCTGCCTGTGATTTGTTTAAACTTTTCAGCCCGTCTCAACACGCTAGCCATGCACCATTTAATATCCATCAATTCCATTTACCTCTTTCGTGAGCATTGGATTTCCGATCCTCCCTGCAACTAAGCCTCCATAGGATTCAAGCACAGTCACCAACAAAGACATATGACTTTTTGCAACTTCCTCAGTATAATTCTGATCATTATCAAGCTTTAAGGCAATGTTACATTGAAGAACTTTGCCACTCTTTGTTGTAGAAAACTGTGGATCATAGGTTGGAAATGAAGAAAATCCGGTAGTGCTATTTGATCCCTGAGATGAACTATCAGAAGAACCTTTTACGTTATAAGCAGTTTCAACCTTTGGAGAGAGATTTGTTTTTTCACCAACACCACTCTTAAAATACAAACCAATATCCTGTTCTCCATCATAGTTCTTCATCCTAGCAGTCTTTCTTTGCTCCATCTCTTGAGCTTCCAAATGTTTGATAAATTCTCCCAATGTTAACTTTTTATATTCCTTCCGATTGTTTCTCAACATCATCAGGAATGTTCCCCAAGTATCATGTGGTAATGCATCAGCAAGTTTCTCAATCAGCTCATCAGTTGTCACACCCGCTCGTAGCGGAAACGCAAGGTGTGATCTGTATGGTTTTCATTGCATAAATATCGATGTACATGAACAAACTATATGAATAAAAATACTCCATTGCCATTGCCATTACATAAGTGTTTCCAAAAGGATTACAACATAAGTTTAGTGTGTCGGTTACAAACCATTAACATAAAAGTAAAGTGTTATTGTTTCATACATTAACATTAAAATAAACTACTGAGGTTTAAACCGTCATATTTCCGCAAAGAGGCGGAATATAATAGTTAAACCCTCCAAAAGATGGCATGGAGTTCCGGTACTTGTTATCTTGACTGGGAAATCCGACATGGTCCTTTAATTCCCTGAAATACATGTTAAGTTTGGAAAACATCAACAAAAGTTGGTGAATTCATGCAATTTAGTTGTAAATGATGTATTTAAAATGTGAGTTGTAGTATGTAAAGTGTCAATGAAATCGTTGATCATTAATGTTTTGCAAGGACATTAATATGTGTGACGAAAAAGGAAGCAATCCAACCCTAGACGATTTTATGTCGACTCCTATCGACTGGGACACAAACGCACTCTTTTGTATGGGTCTACGACCAAGAGTGGGGCTCGCCAAAACCCATTAGATCTAACCCCTTGTACCTAGGTCCAAACTAGATTAATGGTGCTTATATGTATAACCCTAATTCACACATGATCTAAGGTGTTTCATTCCCTAACTTTAACATACGATTGAACATGTATCTTCCCCGATAGTTGTAAAGTTGTAAAACATTTAAATGAATAGGGGAACATGAACTCACAGTATCGCGTCCTGTGAATAGATGTAAATAAGATCTCACGTGCGGTCGTCCTGAATAGCGTTGCGACCTACAAATGTTCTTATTTTTGTTAGACACTTCGGTCTTTGTAAAGAACTTGAGTACAAGTCTTGTGTCTTCAATATGTGTAAGACTTGTATGTATTTACTGTTCGTTAACTGTGTATTCGATGAATGAGTTGTATAGTCGGATCTAGTCCGCTGAATTTCGTGTCTTATATGTATCCATTGTATAGTTGTGTTCACAAAAATGGTATCATTGGGCCAAGCCCATGTTTTCAAGTTATTGGGCTTAAATAGTGCTGGGCCTTAAATAGTGTTGGGCCTCAATAGTGTTGGGCCACAAATAGTGTTGGGCCTCAAATAGTGTTGGGCCTCAAATAGTGTTGGGCCTCAAATAGTGTTGGGCCTCAAATAGTGTTGGGCCTCAAATAGTGTTGGGCCTCAAATAGTGTTGGGCTTGAATAGTGTTGGGCTTGAATAGTGTTGGGCTTGAATAGTGTTGGGCTTGAATAGTGTTGGGCTTGAATAGTGTTGGGCTTGAATAGTGTTGGGCTTTGGCCCATATGTTTGGTGTTTGGGCTTAGCCCACTAATTTATGTTAAGCCCATTATGAAAAATAAGCCCATTTGTAAAACAATAGCCCATTACTTAAACTAGCCCATTTGTTATAAAAATAGCCCATTAAGTATAATAAGCCCATTTGTAGAAAAATAGCCCACTAGTACATGTAAGCCTTTCATTTTTATAAAAACCCTTTTTATAAAAATTTACTAAGTATAGATGTTAGTAAATAAAAACATACTAGTTTTTATAAGTTTCTAAACATCTGAAATTTGTTATCGATGACATATTTATATTTCGTGTCGAAAGATCGTCTAAACGTCGTAGTAACTCCCCGGATTGGTGACTCGTTTAAGGATTCGTCCGTTTGTCCATTTTGACCATAATTGGTGTCCGATTATTAGAATCGTCCGTAACTCGTTTTAAGGCGTTATCATGTGAAGTCTTGTAGGACTTTTGTTATAAAGTGTCTTGAGTTTAAATGTGACATGATACAAGTTTCCCTACTTTGATATATGTAACTAATACATCAAATAATACATAACACAAAAATTGTCAAAATAACCAAATATATATTTTCTAAAAAAATATATATTTATCTTGTCTAAAATTTACCAAAAATGTTGTTACTTTATAAAATAAAGTTTTTATGAAAAATGGCCATATAACCTTTGTATTTTTATCTTAACCATGTTTCATAAACATATCATTTTCTTTTTCTTTCAAATCATCATCAATTTACTCAACTTCTTAACTAAACATATGAGACTTTTATAACATGAAATTATCAAGATGATATCCAAATCATGTAGGGTTTTAACCATGATCATTTCATATGTTAACAAGTTCAAAAACCAAGTTTAATTTTAGTTTTAACAACTTTTATAAAAATCTCTAGTTGTATGTTACTTTTTATAATCTTGTGAAAGTCTTGTTTTTAAATAAAAACTTTATATACTTTCACAAGATCAATAGTTATGATCATTCATTTAATCCTTTATGTTAAAAACCCTTTAACATAAACATGCATAATTTTTAGATCATATCTTAAAACATCTTCTAACAATTTATTTGCATCATAAACATCATAACAAGACTAAATAAGCATATATCAAGTCTTAGATCACAATATAAACAATCATAATTATATCATGATTTTTATCTTTTGCTTCTTTGTATTTTCTTCATGTTTATTATGTATGATTTCCTTGGTTATTATTAGTAATAATAACAATCATAATCATAATATATTTGCATAAAAAAAATAGATATAGAAGCTTACTTCTAGCACTAGGCTAGGGATGATCTTAGAAGATTATTAAGAACTAAGAAGATGATAATCTTGATGGTAGAACACTTTTGTATGGATGAAAACCCTTCCTTTTACTTCCAAAAGCTTTAGATCACCTTATGTTACTTGGAAATCCATGTTGATCATGAAGGAGGTAATAAAAATAATTGGGTTTTTGAAGGTGTTCTTGATGGAAGATGAAGATGATGAGAGAGTTTTCTTATGTGTGTGTAAGATATGGTGTAAAGTGTAGTAACTTAGTGAAGAAGTGTTGTAATAAGTCACCATTCTAATCCACTTGTTCATAACATAATATCTAGATATTATGCAACATAAACAAGGGGTGTGGGACCCCTTGTTCACGGCCTCAACATGGGGGGGGGGGGGGTCTTGCATGGTGAAAAGTGTTAGACATTTTTAAGGTCTTAAAATGAAGTATAAAGATGTAAGTATTAAGGTGTTTAGGGTTTTGCAATTTTCCGAGATGTTTCTTGATCTAAAATGATCATAAACTAGTTTTACAAGACTAAAAAAAATAATCACTAGTTCGCTACTTGTGCCAAAATATAGTTCGGCTAGATGTTTAGCGCTAGTTTCGCAAGTAAATAGTCGAAAGGTACACTTATGGAAGTTATAGGGAAAAATTCCGTTATGTGTGAAATGGATATTCCACAAGTATTTTTATATGAAATTGGTGCCTAAACATCAATTTTTGCATCTTGTAATAAAATACAATTGCTGAATTTTGCGGAAAATTCATGAAATGGTCACTTTTAGCGCAGTTCGGACAGTTTTTAGTGCTACCGGGCATTGGTAAAATATTAACCAAACTCTTGTATTCCCATATAGGGTTTAATATATAATTGATATTGGACTCTCTTCCGAGTCCTAAAGATGTCATTTTAGATGTTTTCTGCGGATCCGGAGTTTTCGTCAGCACTCTAGTTCACTAGGCACTACTCTAGTTGTTTCGGTGAATTGTTTGCACTATTTCAAATGTACCCAATAAAAGTGAATCATGTGTAATAATAAACGAATATTCCATGAGTTTTCTAAGATGTATATCATGTAATCATGCAGTCCGAATATTCAAAACACATACTTGTATAATGTAAATCACTGTTTTAAATGTAAGTAAATTACCCGAAAGTGGCAGTTGTCACATCAGTATCCTTTTTGGTCCCTAATTTCGTCATATTTCTCACCAAATTACAATATCTTTCAATAATTTGTTTGGTATTTTCATATTTCAACCCACGAAATAGATCAAATTCTTTCTTCATGAGAGACATCTTGTTTTTAAGCATATCATCACTTCCTATAGACTTTGCTTCCAATTCAGTCCAAATTGAATATGCACTTCCATCATGTTGAAGCAAAATCAAATTGTCCTCTTTAATTGCTTGCTGAAGCAGACTCACCATCAATTTCTCATCTCTATACTTCTTTTTCTCATCAGCACTCATATCTCTGATTGTTAACTGAATACCATTCCTTGTGGGCCTTTCATATGGGACTTCAGTGTGTTCCCAAGCATCCAAGTGATAAGCTTCAACCCAATTGCCAAAACGTTCGGACCAACCATTGTAATCATCAATATCCAAGAGCTTAGGCGGTTTCTGTGATGTCCCGGTTTCATTTTCAAGCAAAGCATTCTGAGTAATTGTGATAGGACTAGCAAAGGCATTGTAGAACTCGTTGTCCATGTTTCAAATTTCAAAAGTTCCAAAAGCTGACTTTCAAGCGAAATAACCAAACAATACTTTGAAGCGGAATCCCAAATAAGTTTCAAGCGGAATACCAAAACCGCTTTCAAGCTAAATAACCAAGAACACCTTTCGAGCAAAATCACCAAGAAGCAATTTGGAGCGAAATACCAACTGAATCCTCTGGAGCGAAATCACTTAGATTGCTTTCAAGCGGAATCTGATAAGACAACTTGGAGCAAAATCAGCAATAGTTTGTTACTCTAGAGCGGAATCAACAAACCTTTTGAAGCGAAATCAAAACTTTGTAACTTGGAGCGAAATCACGAGCTAAGCACACTCACTGATTCAAGCGGAATCAGTCAACAATTGCTCAAGCGAAATCTTGGTTCGAGCGAAAACAAGATCAAATCTCAAGCGGAATGTCGATTTGGAGCGGAATCAGAACCAAATATCAAGCGGAATCGCTGTGACGTCATGTTTCTCTCGAGTGATTTCAAGCGGAACCTCAAAAATGACCAGTTTTAGTTCGAATTTGGACTTGAAATTTCTAAGGCTTTGTTAATATGTAAATCCGAGCAGTGTGTGAAAATCTGAGCCAATTCTGACCGTGAAATGATGTTCAGATTGAAAAGAAAAGCGTAGAAACAGAATTCGCAGCTGAATTGTATAGAACTCTTCCTCCTAAGCTCTGATACCACTTATAGGATCGTTTTCAGACCCAAACGAGTCGATCAGAAGAGTAATTCACCAATTCAAGAGGCGGAAACTAATGAATCAGTGTTATTTCAGCCGTATTCACTTTAAACTGTTGATTTTATTGATCAGAAAGCTTTTTACATGCATGACAACACTTCGGCAGCACTTCGTGGCAAATAGGAAGACTATCCCTACTGATCTCGCTCCAAGCAACCTATTTATAGGCCAACAAATGACATCTCGAGCGGAATCAGACCTAACACTTTCGAGCGGAATCAGAAAGTTAAGTTCGAGCGAAATCAGAATATTATGTGGTTTCGCTTGAAATGACAAGATGACATTTCAAGCGGAATCACTCCTAAATACCAAATTCTTGGATTCCGTGCCCTATTCTATCTATCTCTAATCAAGACTCGATACAAGACGTAGGCGACAGACGGATGCACCAACACTATTTATGGGCCATAACGTTAAATCCGCATAGATGAAAAACTGACGTTCGGGGTAGATGTTGTCATATTCTCAGTATAGTCAAGTTTTTCAGAGATGACAAAAGACTGAATTGCTCAGTTTAATGGGGAATTCAGTGATAAGACGTCAGGATTTACAAACATGAGGGGAAATAAAAATTTCATAGCATATATTGAAATTCCGACATTTTTGAAATTCATGACAATGCAACAGTATTTGGGTGGTTCCAACTTCAGGATTGTCTGGGAATGAGAATCTGGTCGTGGATGCTAGCTTCTGAGATCTACATTATCCGAGAGGGTGAATCTGAATGTGGACGAAAGCTTCGGAGATCTGAGTGCATTACCAGATGATTTGTTATCTGTTGAAGATTTGCTAATTGTGGAAATTACCGTTTACACGGATCTATCATTCTTGAAGGTGCTTAAAGTTGATCACGGAAAATGGAATTTCAGATTTTCATGGGTAATCATAGATTTGACATTAACCAGTGTGGTATTTGAAGTTTCTATCAATTGTTGGTTGGGTTTTTATACAATAAACAGATCAAGCACGCAGAATGCGCGATCGATGATGCTGAAATGATATAACAAAAAGCAAATGTTGATGTGGTTAAAGCTGAAACAGAGAAGCTGCATTGATTAGTTTCAAGTTGGTGATTGTTCATAAAGATTGCAATTTAGCAAATCAAAGGAGGAGGAGTGAATTGTGCAAACAAAGACCTAAAGATTTATTTCAAGGGGAATGTGTACATAAGAGTGTCAAAGCAAACCCGGATCATCAATCAAGAGGGAATCTATTGAATATTTCAAGATGCCTGATTGAAGTTGCAGAATATTCAAAACACAGCTCATGGTTTTCAATGAGACGATTCGATAGTGACAGCCAAGGGGAATCTGTTGGTGCATATTTTGTATGTCTGCCACTGTGCGAATAGGCTAGATAGAGCGTGTGTTAAATATTGTATAGAATAGTGTGAAATCCAGTATGAACTAAAAGGTTCAGTGATGTAACAGCTTCTTCGTACGAAGGGAGTCCCTTCGTACGAACGGATAACTTAGCCAATGGATGCACAAGACCTTAGTCGGTTCGTACGAAGGCACCTGTTGGGATTGAACCCTACCAGAGGAACAGATAATGTAAAGCCAAAACCAGGTCACAACAGTGGATTCATAATAAGCAGCAGTTTACATTAAGCTTTCCCCTTGAAAGTGATTTATAACAACTGATGATCTTTATCCGCTGTTCAGATACAACTACTGCTGGTCCTTCAACTGCTGATCAAAACCCTGAAGTATCCAACACTGCTGGTCCTATCTACTGATGATAAAGCACTGCCCAGTCAAGGACTGATCAACCTTGAGTAAAGCACTGACATAAAGGGAGAGCAGCTGTTTAGTGAATTGTTTTGTTTATGTATAGTCAGTGGTTAGGATAGCAGTGTTTGTGTAAGGACAGTAGATACAGGTTGTTAGGCTGTTAGACGTCGCTTTCATGGTGACGTCAGCTGAGATACCTCAGTGGTTTGGTTTGCCTATAAATGTAACAGTACCCTGTACTGTTACATTTGATTGACTGAGCGGGTTCTTCTCCTCATGTCTAATCCTTTCATCTTGTGTGCAACCAACCTTGGGGCATTAGGCTGAGGGGGAGTTTAGTTTGTAAGCATATCTGTAATCTTTTGCTTAGATTTGTAAATCCTTTGACTCTATGTGAAGCAATTGTTTATCAAACTATTTTCTCCTTTGATTGTGTTTACAAAGTTTGTTTTCATTTCCGCTGCACTTTACATGTTTCATATTCACAAATTGTTCAAAAATATACAAACAAACACAATCTCAAGAGCCTCCGATCCTAACAGCACCCTATGTGGGTTCGTACGAAGGCACAATGCCTATATATATGGGTGTTTGGGTCTTGTGTTGGACAAGCTTTGGTTCCCTGAGGGGAGATGTTGTCCAACGGGTTTCATGGGTATGTATTTTCCAATCAGTAATAGAAACTAAATTAAATTGACTTGTTCGGTGTCGATTCTACTTCTACTCATTTCTTATCACCGAACTGGTTACAATGGGACCAAAACTTCGTCAAACTCATCGGATCCTGAAATCTCATCACTTCGGATAACATTTCAGATACATCACTTCGGATAGCTTTTCGAATTCAGCATTTCGGATTGTTTTTCGAATTGAACACTATTTCTATTCGAATTGGACATTGTTTCGTATTGACTAGTTTCGAACACTGTTTTGGATTGACTAGTTACTGTTTTGGATTGATTAGATTCGGATAAAACACTGTTTCGAGAAGGACTGTTCACTTGTTTTTTAAAAATATCTAAATTATTATTTGGTAAATTTAAAAATGATGAACACAAACAGTGTCATGACTGCTGTGGATCTTGTAAATGCTACTTTGGCTGCTATCCAAACTCAAATTTTGACGTTTCGTTAGGAACTTGATCAGATTATTGGTACTTCTACCAAAGTTCCTAGGTTATTATATGGAGATGATTACTATGAGTGGAAGTTTAGGTTCGAGCAATACTGCAAAGCAAAGGAACCTGGGGTTTGGAGGAGTGTTAGAGATAGACCTCGTGTTATCATGTATGCTACAGAAGCTGATCCTCTAACTTAGATTTCGAAACCTGAAAATATATGGACAGATGATGACAAGAAAATAAAAGAAGATGATGATAAGTCTATGTCAATCCTACTATGGCACTTGGTCCAAACATTTCTATTGTTATTAGGAATTGTACGAACACCAAGGAAGTGTGTGTGACAACTCGTATTTCAGAACCTATCTTTGTACTTTGATGTAACGTATGTGGAACATTAGGTGATTATGTGAACCTTGTGATTTATTGAATGTTATGTTATGTTATGTGCTTATGTGTAAACCTATGTGCACTACTTGAACCTAGACCTGACTTGTATGGTAACCATGTTAGGACGTGGTTGACCTCTAGCAGCTCGATTGACCTTTACTTATCTGCCGAGCTAACCTAAGGTGAGTTCACACTTTCTACAAAGCATGGGATTCCCAAGGGTTGGGAATGGGTTAAGGAATATGGATTCCTCGTCCTTTCTTGGGTAGGACAGTACGGGTTCAGGAATATAATTCCTCGTCCTCATGGACAGTTAATTTCACTAGACCAAAACTCTATCACGAAGTCCCTCCTTTTTATATCGACTTAATCGCCGGGCCAATGGCGAGCGGGTCATTAGTTAGATAGCGCTATTTAGGTCTGACAAGCCTCACACCGTGCCGCAGAGGACGGGCGTGAACTAATGGACTATGGCACGTCAATGATGATAGACATTGACAGTTCAGGGCACATAAACATGACTACCGTCAGCAGTCGATATGGTAACGAGTCTAGTAGTATATACATGGGGTAGCCCCCACGGCCAGAGAGCCAGATAATTAAACATGGGGTAGCCCCCACGGCTGGATTGCCAGATTAAATGGGATAAACAAATCACGTTTTCAACTATGGGGTAACCCCCACGGCAGGGATGCCAGTTAAAGGAAACTATTTTTGGAACAACTTAAAACGAACACCCAACTGTGAACTCGCTCAACATTGTTGTTGACTCGTTACTACATGCTTTGCAGGTCAATAGGTTTAGCAGGAGCTTGCATGGGGAAGAGTCGTTGTGGAGCATGGACAAATAGTGTTCATGATGAACTTAAACATTATTTACTTATGCCTTGGTTTTAGACATTATGCTTCCACTTGCAACTTAAACTATGTTTTGTTTGGACACCAATTGTATTGGTTGGATTTTTATAATTACTTACATGCTTGTTCAATATGATTGGTGGCTGGATCCTGGTCAGTCACGCCTCCAAGCGGTGATACTCCGCGTGTGGATTTTGGGGGTGTGACAGTGTGGAACGAGCTTTAGAATTTATATGAGGGAAATGCAGAAATGAAGGCGAGTAGGGTAAATATGTTGAACCAGCACTTTAGTTCGTTCAACCACATTTATGGTGAAACCATCGAAAATCAGATCAGAAGGTTCGTCAAACTGGTCTCGCAGATGATAAGTGCCGGTATCACCATCACAAATAGTGGAATGAATCGTCAACCTCTGAATTCCTTGCCGAAGAACTGGGATGCTGATGTTTCTATGATCAAGCGTACAAAGAATTTGAACAACGTCACACTTACTGAGCTGATTACTATGATCAAGTCGTGTGAGATTGATAATCAGCAGAGAGAGTTAAACCATAAGAACTCAATGATGGCTACCGGGTTGACCAGTTCCAACAATGCATTAATATCTCAGAATCATCCCAACATAGTTTTCAGCCCTGTTCATGGAGTGCCAAACAATAACCCAAATGTTATTTTCAATCCGTTTACCCAAGCTCAACTACAAGCTCAGAAGACCAACTATGTGTACGGCATGTCACTTCGTACACCACAAGTTTCTATTAACAACTTTACAACACCTACTTCAGCCAGCAATACCCTCAGCACGCCAGTGTGGTTTTCAGTCTAGTGACCCCTACATCGACTCAAAACATTACCTCCTCAATCTCAGTTTGTAACACCCCAAAAATTTTTGTCCAATTATGTGACGACATGTGTCCAGTCCTCCAACTAATCCCGACTATGAGGATGGAGGAAGGATCCACACTGTACGTTCACTGAAACGTGTCCCGTATCTCTGATTGATCCCCGCTATATGGAAGGAGAGGGACCTACATTTAATACGTTAACTGAAACGTGTCCTAAATTCTCCGACTAATCCCAACTGTGTGAAAGGAGGGGGACCAAAACTGCCCAAATTGGAAAAGAATTAAAGTCCAAGGACTAAAAATATAACAGTCTCAAACCTTACTCCTGGAGGTCCCTTACAGACCACAAGGCTTAGCCCTTACAGTCCACAAAGGGAGTTTAAATATTTTTGAGCGCCTGAGGTCCTTGCGGACCGTAAGGCATCACTCTTACAGTCCGCAAGAGTATGCTGATGACAGTTAAATGGCAGCTGGCCTGCCTTGGCTGCCAAGTTGCCACCTACGTTCGATCTTTGCCACTTATCACCTCTATTCAATACCTGGTGGGACACTTTGCATGATTTAGTGGCTTCTTGATTAGTATAAATAGGTGTTCTTAGTGCTCCTTCGAGCTCACACCATTTTTTTCTCACTTATTATCTTCTTTGGAGTTGCTTCTCTTCATAGAGGCCTCCTCCATGAAGTTATAAACTTCTCTTGAACACAAGTAATTGTTCTCTTTCAGTTCTTTTCCATTCCTAGGCTAGTTAATAGCCGGAAGTCAAACAAATTGACTTTTGCTTTTGTCACACCCTCAAATTACCACCTAGGGAGTATCCCTGTTAGGCGTGTGACTACTAGCAATGAGCCACTAATTACATTGAATCACAAGTTGTAATAAAGTTCCATCAATTAAGTAATAACAATTCCAATCATAAGTTATTCAAAATCACAAGTTCAGCAGAAGCATTAAAGTATCATAAGGTAAATACGAATTCAATCATAATAAATAAGTATTTGACAAATAATCCCGTCGGTATGACCATGACCACTCTTGCTCTCCAGCCAGCAAGCTCCTGTTTCAATCACCTAACGACCTGCGAGCATGTAACAAGTGTATCAGACAAAGCTGGCGAGTCCACAGTTTAAGAAAACGTTTGTTACCAGTTGAATATAAAACAGTTCAATAACCAATGCAAGTAATATTGTTAATATCTCAATTCCGAACAAGATGGCTCCTGAAGTACATGACTGCCCTTTCCCACGTACTCCTATCCAGTACTGGGCCCGACTGGGTCATTAGTTCACATCCGTCCTCTCTAGGAGCGGTGTGAGGGTGCCAAACCTAAGTAGCGCTACCAACTAATACCCGTTACCCTCCAGGTAACAACATAAGGGACTTACAAGAATGATAGGTGAGAATATTAACCAATATACTCGTTTTTACCCAAAAGACTTATCCCTCCACGGGATACCCACTGACTGTCCCCAACCACTCGGACGCATGCTCGAATGTAGTGAACTCACCTTCGGTTTGCTCGGTAAGATTAAAGTATGTGTTCACAGTTGCTCAATTCAATCCTAATATAATTACCAATAATGATCAGATTCATACACCAAAATCCACTTATTAAAGCAAGTTGTAGCACAGATTGATCACTCATGACGGGTATGACATAACAGTTCATGTAAGTTCAGATTACCAGTTCAATCTCATGTAGTTCACATAATGCTCGATAATTATTCGAAACACATGTAGTTACGTATCACAAACATAACCGACTAACAACACTTGGGAGTTCGTTACATTATTCAAATTGAGATGCGGCCCACTAGACTATACCGATGTAAGTGCGTGTGTGACCCGAGTCAACTAGACCAGAATCATTTCATGGTCCCGAACCTAAACCAATTCGGCCCAACTGTGTTTTAAACACTGCCCCATTTAGATGTAGCCCAACAACTCACACGAGCCCAAACCAATAAATAAATCTATATGTATGTGTGTGTATCCAGCAATTACATGCGGCCCAACCAATAAATCCTCCAATAACTTTTTAATTCATTCAATCACTTATTAACCAAAACAATATATATGAAATCAGTCAAAGTGTTCGGTCCAAACAAATCAACTATTCCTTATTATACATAGTCACTACATCAATTCCATATGCATGACACATCAGATCGGTCATCATCTCATCACAATTACACATAATATTAATCATGACATTCATGTGCACATAATATAAATACCCGTGACTAATCTGACAATCCTATTATGATGTGCACATGGCTTGAATTGATCAATACTACAAACACCCACATGAGCCGCCATTATCCTATTCAAGATTATCCAACTTTGTTAAATCATTATCTTCAATTCCATTGGACCTATAAACTATTGTTACATCAAAATCCATCATGAATCATATATTTGTTACATGCACACATCGATGATAGTCAACATCATTATCCAACATTTAGTCATTATCTTACAATCAATTATATTACACAAAGCATCCATCGATTATAATCAAGTTCACACACAAAATCACAAGATCATCACGTATATGTCATGACATGCTCATCATCAAAAGGTTACCACAAATCACGTCACTCATCCATACCATCTAATCATTCACTATTACACAAATAAAAGGAATCAATAGATGAGAATCACTAACCAGAACCTGATTGATTAGAATGTTATCTCGAACAGGGGGGGTGGGTTCTGCCATCGCAATATGTTGAGAGGGTAGGGTTTCTTGTTGCAAATATGAGATAAGGAAAGTGGGTACGTACACTTAGATTATAAAGTCAATACCTAAGCAAGTGGGCCGGTTGTGATTTGCTAATTAAAGTGTGATTTGGGCCGATTATTTATGCTAAGCAAAACAGTGTTTTGGGCGTTTTGGGCCGGTTATTGTTACTAAACAAAGCAGTGTTTTGGGGCTGAGACTAAACAGCAATGCGAATCAATATTTGGGCCAAGACCAAAGGTTATTCGTTGATGTTACATGTCATGTTTGGGCCGAGTTAATCAATTATGCCAATGGGTTTCGTAATCAAACAAACATACACATATTGCGGCCCAATTATTCGTTATGGCCCAATAGTAAGTACGACATAAAGACTGGCCCGTTACACACACACCACACAACTACTAAATATATAGCACGTTTAACAGAGTCACGGGTCGAATAGATAGGTTAGAACAAAAACGGGGACCGAAGGCACTAACTTTGAACCTTCGAGTTGTCACAGCTTTGACTTTCATTATGACCATTATGGTCAAGTCAAAGTTCAATTTGAACTTCCATATATCATCATAATAACGATTGTGTGATCCCTCTATGATCATACCCTTGGATCATCACATTTACTAGTCGAACTGATGAGTCAAGCATGCTATGTAAAAGTCAAACTTTCGTTAAAACTTCATAAATGGTATAAATGGTTTTTATAACTATTAAATCAGTTGTTTTGACGTATACATTATAAAGTGTTATTAGCATGCCTAACTAGTCCAATTCAGTTTAGACTTCAATTCCATATCGAAAGTCAATCAGTTTGACTTTTACTTTGACTTTTGATTCCGACCCGTTTGGTCAACGTTAAGACCTGTTTTAAACCTGTTTTGAGACCATATTATTGTTGAGTATAACTCTCTAAAGTTATACCACATGGTCATTCCGTTTTGTCACACCCCAACCGATGGCGGAAACATCGGGGCATGCCACTGAGCGAAACAGATTGTCCAGAAGTTTCCATAACAATTATCATTACTATTCAATTTAAAATAACATGTCCCATACCATGCCTCAAACAGTAAACAAATTATTACAGACAAAATCTAGGCAAATAATTCTGTTCCGACAACTCAGATTTAAATAGAGCAATTGTTTATCTGCTTCTAGAGACCCTTGATGCAATTACTACAGACAACTATTTGTTGGGCTCTAAAGCTTTATTCTAGCTTCAATTTCCTACCAAGTGTGCATCCTAAGCACCTGTCACATACGTTAAAATAAAGTCAATACATATAATGTAAAGGTGAGCATACAAGTTTGATAATAGCATATAGAGTTCGAATTCGTTTACGCATAACCAGCACGTACACATAGAGAAATGAAGCACGTTAGTTATCGACATAGATCCATCGATACCAATGACTACGAGTTGACTGCCCGGGGCAGTTCGCAATACATGATTACCACCGTAATCCATGCAAGTAATTGTCCTTAACAACCCCCGTGTGAACGGGTGCTGAGTCCAAACTATAGTACTATCGTTGCTAAGGCAGGTAGACAGCATTCCATGTGTAAACATAACAAACAAGCATTCATAAGCCACGTATAACATACATTAACGGTTAGCATTCAAATAGTATTGAGTAGTGTGTTTGATGTGATTTGAATAGTTGTAATGTATGTAACACCCAAAAGTGCTTAAAGCAAAAAGGGATCGAGTATACTCACAGCGGTTGATGGATTGAAGGGAGCGCTTAGCGAGTAGGGTTAGCCTGAATAGTTTGATAGCACAGTAATAAGCGACGCGTAAAACGGAAAACAAGTGTTGGGGAGTCGGACAGCTGGTCGATTGGACGGCTGACCGTTCGGTTGACAGTCCGCTCGGACCGCTGTCCGGTCGGTCGGTAGGCCGATCGGATGGCTATTCGAGTAGATTGTTTCTTCCTTTGTAGATGATGTGTTCGTGTATGATGGTTTGACTTTTGAAGTTTTCGTTGTAGCATTTGAAAACATTGAAGTACCTTTACTCTTCAGGTCGGTCGATCGGACGGCTGTTCGATTGGCCGACAACCCGATCGGTTAGGTATTTTTAGTGGGACAAGTCCTCAGCAGGGTGTCACCTGATCGGACGGCTGTTCGATCGGGTGGCACTCCTAGTGCATCAAACATGTTGAAAAATCGATTAAGTGTTGAAGTATAGTATCTCATGATCCGAAGAGTAATCCGATCGGACGGTAGTCCGATCGAACAGCAGTTCGTTCAATACTAGTCCTCCAAATAAATTGATTAAGTGTGGAACCATGTGTTAACCGATCGGCTGGCCGTCCGTTTGGACAGTAGTCCGATCGGTCAGCATCCTGACCTGATCAGCCTATTCGTCTAACACTTGGTTGTTCTGATTGTTTGTCGTTTTGTTGAGGTATTTTGACAACGAGTCGAACCATAAATCCCTCATCCTTACTTAGTTCCCCTGGTCGGACAGGAATCACCCAAATCCGGCCGGTGAACTATTCAGAACAGAGTTTAACGTTTAACCCGAAATCTGTTAACCTCGTGGATAGAACCCGGATCTTGAGACATGCAACCACCGGAGTGATTTGTAAGTCGGCACAGGCTCCGTTTCTATCGGTTTGAAGGCATCGAGTGTAAAAGGGTTGAAAGAAAGTTGGAAAATCCATCTTTCAATCCTTTTCACCATGTATATGTTTAGATCTATGAAAAATCTTTGTTTATTTATGTGGTCATCGGCTAGATCCAAGTTATTCTTGGTGGATTGGGGCCAAAACATGAAGTTCTTCAAGAACCCATGAGGACATCACCCTAAAACACTTGAATCTTGATGATTTCACGGTTAAAAGTTAATATTTGAAAGATAGAAAGGTGTAGGAGTGCGTGTAGATCAAGAAAGTACAAAGTTTAGGACGAAATCTTACCGGAATCGAGATGAATCTGAGAAAAGGTTGAGTTAAACGTGCTGGTCGAACAGAGGTTTCCAAAAGTGGAAAGGATGACAATGACAGGGGTATTTATAGGATGCCAAATGAGGAAAGTGCTGGCCGATCGGCCAGGCAGCTCGATCGGACATCATGTCCGATCGGACAGCAGTCCTATCGGCTGGCTCTTCGATCGGCTGGTAGCCTGATCGATCAGCTGAACGTTTCGAGTGTTCGATGCGATGATTTTTGATATTTCAATTTCGGTTGCGAGCGGTTTGATACGATAGGGTTTCCTAGTCAAATTACTTTTAATCCCAACCACTCATATCTTGCGCTATCCTTTCTCCGCTAATTATCATAGTTCGATTGTGATTCGAGTTTGATGTCGATTGAGTTCGATTGTATTTTGAGTTCGATTGATTACCACAACACAACATAAATAAACATGCACAGATAACACGTAAGGCACACACACACGCATAACAGTATTCCCAAATGCGTATTTCGAGTTAAGATTTGATTCGATGTCGGTTGGATTAGTTAGCTTTATCGCATTGTTACTTCCTATAATTCCCAGTCGTAAGTCGATTAAATGGCGATTGAAATACGTCGATTGTTGTAATTATTGACACTTACTCCACATAATACAACTAAATTAAACACATAAAAGAAATTCACTACAAGTCAAGTTGCGCGAAAACGGTCGTTGACTTTGACCTTGACTTGGACTTCGACTTCCCGAAAACACGGGGAGTTACACGTTTGATGGGTTAATTGACAAGTCTTGATAATATTGTTAAAAATGATCACAATGCCTTATGTGGTCGTAATGGCTAATTAAATGGTTTTACTCTAAACCAAGCTACAATCTAACTTTGGGACAAAATATACATCAACTAAAAATATGTTTTTAATACTTGGACTTGTCATAGACCCATCTAACCTTCCAAACCCACATATACGCACATAACTAGTTATACGAACCTAGTTCGTATAATGTAGGCGTAACAAGTCTAAATACTTCAAAATTACTTCAAAACAAAATGCTTGGTTAATTGACCTTGATCCAACGAGTCATTGCACTTGGATAGGCATAAACCACATTTATTCCGGTCTACACTTAATCTAGCGAAACCGAACCTATTCTTAAGTAACGTGACATGTGTAAGGAACTAACCTATGACCCGTATACATTCTAATAGATAACTAATTATGTTCATTCTAGACTATAGAACCCCCCAGATAATCTGCCTGTGGTCAATAATACTTAGACTTGCGGCTTTTGCTAAATTAAAATCATTATCAGTTGGAAGCTAGCAAAAGGTAAATACTCTTAACTATTTTGTTTTAAAACTTGGGGTAGGGAAAATATACCACTTGGAGCGGGTATTATATAAACGATTCGTGTGATTGCTTATAAATATAAGAACTCGGTTTAATCTATATTACTTGATAACTGAAACAATTGGGGGTTAATGGGACCGTGTCCGGGCGTCCCGACTCATGAACTATTATGGCCATACGGAATAACGTGCTAGGGTAGGCGTACTGTCTGTAAGATGTGTTATTTAACTTTGGTGTGTACCTTAATCATTATAGCACTGAAAATGACCAGCTCTGATCTTTGGTTCCCGATTGTATGACAAGTATTTTAAATCTGGTAACAAGATAAAATCCCAACAAATATTAATGATTACCTACGGGTTTTCTCTATGTATAAAATTCTTTTTGAAAAATTATTTTCAAAACGAGTTAATTAATTATATTTACCAGCGAAAGCTGACGTATTTTCAAAAGACTAAACCGCAGATACCGAACCTTGATATTAGGCTAGGAATCCGGGTCGGCTATGGAATTTGCAACAACTCAGCTTAAGGCGTATGATGTCTAAAGCTCTTTGTATTTCGATCCCACATATGGCTTGTACTCTATTGCTTGTATAGATGTTTAAATATATTCAAGCTTTTATTAAATAAATATTTTTACTCAATACTTCCGTTGCATTAAAATTTGTGATACTGTTATCCAATCGTCACGCTTAAACCCCACTCTTCCGGGCCCACCAGAAACCGGGGTGTGACAGGTTGGTATCAGAGCTACAGTATGAGCGAATTAGACACTAGCCTTTTGTGTCTAGTCTCAAATATCACAATTGCAGTTTCCTTAAGAAACTCCGAGTCTAGACTGAAATATAAGACTACTCTTATATATATATATAGTTATTGATTTTATTAATATTTTACAAATGCCGCCAAGATGTTGCGTACAAGACAAAGGATCTATGCTTGCTCACAGAATCAATAACCTCTATACTTGAGTAGCTTGGAGTTCCATATAGCGAACTACAATGTTTTGACAATAATGACCCTGATACGAGAATGCTAAACCTCGTCACCAAATACTATTTCTTTTACTCTTTCCCTTGATATATCCCTATATCTAATATCACATCTGATAGACACTCCAGTGATACGTCGCCAGCTAATTAAGCAGCTATAAAAAAAAGAAGCCGCATCATGGCAAGGATATCTGTGCACTTTGGCATGAAATTCCGTTCTTTGATACATCACTCTCCCATTCTAGATAACAAGCATATTGTAACTTCTAAAGTCTTGCTGAACGATAATCACAGTTTTATTTCAAAGATTCAATATTTTGCTCACCGCCACTTGTTACGAACCTTACTTTTGTAAAAAAAATGAAAAGGTTTCATATGCGATCACCATCAATATTGTAACTTCTAAAGTCTTGCTGAACTATAATGATAGTTTTATACCTACGGGAATTCATTTCTTTCTTTGCTCACAAGTAGCTTAAAATTTCCAAAAAAATTAAACCGTCGTTATCGCTATCTATCGCTACACCCCTAATAGCGAGCCTAGACCTATACGCTATGTAGCGCGCTATAGCGATCGCTACGCTGGCTATTGACAACTATGGAAGGAAGATGTGATCTACCTGGCCGTTGCACTTCAATTTTTTCAAGATGCCTAAAACACCCTTGCATAACTTCAATATGGTAGTTCTAACTTCAAAACTTATGTGATTTGCAGCGGATAGCCAAGCTCAAATTGGCAGGTTGCATAACAGATTAAAACGGGTAAATTTCGTAAGGCTTGTCACACGTCAGGTCAGTTTGGGTTGGCCCATAAGCTTTTTACCCATTCTTTTAGAATTTAATAAACAACTAAAATGTTAAGTATGATTAAAAAATGTAATATAAAGAAATAATCAAATCTCTTTTAAACAAGAAGTTTAAGAGGTTATAGGCAAGCACTATTGACACATTTCGTTTGACTTTCAACTCATTTCACCCAATTAACTTTTACTATTTTTTTTTAGCTTTAAAAATGATGACATATTTGCCTAAAACTTTGCATGAATAGGAGTTGATTCTAGAAAGTAGCAAGGAGTAAAACCAAAATAGAAATTTGGCCTTTAAGTTTCAAACCTAATTATATTGACTTTTTAATCAAAGCAACGCCCCTTGGTTTAGAGAAATGAACTCCTTGACTGGGAGTATGATATAATACTTTTGACATCACAACCAATAAGAAGAGGAACCTACAATCACAGGAAAGCATTAGTGTACAAAGTACAAAACATGTGCGTTAACATAAACACAATAAAGTGACAATGGGTTATACTTTTGAAATAGCCCATATGCTGAAATAAGTTTATAAGAAATCATTAACAAAAAAAAACCTTGAGATATCCAGATGCATCAAATACCTTATAAATCTCGGGTGACACGTTATTAACATGCGAGGGCCAAATTGTAGGACAACCGTTCACAAAATAAATAAAATAAAATTTTTATTAATAAACATTCTGATTACAATACATAAAGAGGAACATAACTAAATTGAAAGAAATTACAATACAAGAAATGTAAATTAAACTAAGAACAGGTTACAAGAAAAATTAAGGAAAAACGTAAAACAACGGTGACAGAGGCACATGAAGATCACGCTTCCCTTAAAACAGATTTCGGGCCACCCTGGGGAACCCTTCTATCTCCCAGGGTACAACAGCCTAAGCAGATTGTACTGCCGGGATTAGCCTAGCACCTGAAAAAATACCTGACACAAGAGTTCTCAGGGATTCGAAGTTAGGAAAATCCCTGTGTGTGCTTTTAACCATACGAATTTGTGTTCTCTGTGTATTCTAAACAAAGCACACAACTTTGTATATATTGTTGTTAAGAATTCGAAATGAAAGGTCATATTGAATACATAATTCAATAAAAAAATTAAGTCTCAAATTCAATGAGAACATAATTCAACTTGACCAGTAGGAATCTAAACAGTCACAAGACCACTTGCTCAAGCCACATCTAAACAATAGTAAAGGTGGCTCCAAGCAGCGATTCGAGCGTGCGAAGTGCAAAGTGCGCCATCAAAGCGCCACATTGCGCCCATCGCCCTCGTCCCAGTCCCGGGCGCGGGCGCTTGCGCGTGTCGGGTGCTTCGCACCCTTCTGGCAACCACTTGGTGTGAGTTGTCACACAAGAATACATTCATGTAGAGAATTCTAATTATAAATCCACAAAAGATTTATCTCTCCACCTATGTGGGAGAAGCTCAATTTCCCACATGTTTATGGTTCCAACACACAAACTTAATGCACAAGATCTCTCATTTATCTTGGCTTAATTAATAAATAATCATTATATTAACTCATAATATAATATTATTTATAAAATTTCCAACAATCCCCCACATGAATGGAGATCGTCCCATACACTCAAGTGTCATGATAAGATTTCAGCGGTTAAGTAATGCAGGATAGGTGGGTTTCCTTTTGAACCCTCCTTTGTGACATATACGTAGTCTCCTAGCGGTTAGTAGACACGATGTCCTTGAACCAACCCCTTTTTACGTAGACGTTATTACACATCACACATTACTCTTCATGGTCTAGCTAACCCCTTATAGTTGTGTCTCTTATGGTGATGGAACACCATCCTGGTTCTGCGAGAGCTCTAGGAATTGTGCCCCCAATTCCATTCGAAGCGACCCCACTTCTCTCTAACATAGGTGATTTACAAATCATTAAGAGCCATATGCTTAACCTATCGTGATATCACTGATTTTAAGTAGGAATGGACTAGGAAGTTTGTAACTCCCTTTGTATGTTGAGGTACTCCCCCACAGTGACCTCAGTTCGTACAGTTAGGTGGTCCTATTGAACCTAGATCATGGGATCTCCAATCTTCTAGGATAGGTTTTCCGTTGTACAAAATTACTCCAAGGGCTTTAGTCCCATTCCCATTGATGACTTATGTACTAGCTCTCTTCTTAAGCCTTTTGTAAGCAGATCCGCAATGTTATCCTTTGACCTCACATAGTCAATCGTGATAACTCCAGTTGAGAGTAGTTGTCGTATCGTGTTATGCCGACGTCGCATGTGCCTTTATCTGCCATTATATATTGCACTTTGAACTCTACCATCAGCTGATTGGCAATCACAATGTATGCAAATAGCAGTCATAGGCTTAGGCCATCTTGGAACATATTCCAAGAATTGACGCAACCATTTTTCCGCTTCTCCAGCTTTATCTAACGCGATAAACTCAGATTCCATCGTGGATCAAGCTATAAGAGTTTTTTTGGATGACTTCCAAGATATAGCTGTTCCTCCAAGGGTAAACACATAACCACTTGTAGATCTAGAATCTTTTGTATCGGATATCCAGTTGGCATCACTGAATCCTTCCACAACAGCTGGATATTGGCCATAATGCAGTCCATAATTTCTCGTGTATCTGAAATACCTTAATAATCCTGTCATACCCTTCCAGTGCTCTGAACTAGGATTACTGATATATCTACTTAACCTACTCACAACATATGCTAAGTCTGGTCGAGTACATGACATGAGATACATAAGACTGCCAATGATCCTTGAGTATTCCAATTGAGCAACACTCTCGCCTCTATTTTTTGACAAATGTTGAGAGGTATCAATTGGAGTTTGAGCTACACTCATGTCCCTAGGATTGAACTTCTCAAGGATCTTATCCACATAATGAGATTGACTTTGCACCAAACCAATTTGGGTTCTAATGATCTTTACTCCAAGAATCACATCAGCTAGACCCATAACTTTCATGTCAAAACTCGCTTTCAACATGTCTTTAGTAGATCTGATCATCACTCCCAATGATAAGCATATCATCTACATAAAGGCATAAGATCACATAACCTTTAGAAGTGTCTTTCTCATAGACACATTTGTCGCATTCATTTATTTTGAAACCACTGTTAAGCATAACTTGGTCAAACTTTTGATGCCATTGTTTTGGAGCTTACTTCAAGCCACATAATGACTTGACGAGTTTACACACTTTGCCCTCTTGGCCAGGAGCAGAAAAACCCTTTGGCTACTCCATGTAAATCTCTTCCTCTAATTCCCCATTGAGAAATGCAGTTTTTACATCCATTTGATGTATTTCCAAATTTCTCAAAGCCGCAATTGCAAGCACCTATCTAATTGAGGTTATTCTGGTCACATAGGAGTATGTGTCAAAATAGTCAAGACCTTCCTTTTGTCTAAACCCTTTGATCATAAGCCTTGCCTTATACTTGTTGACAGAGCCATCAACTTTCATCTTTTTCTTGAATATCCATTGATATCCAAGTGGCTTGCACCCTGGTGGAAGATCTACTAGCTCCCAAGTATGATTCTGCAAGATAGAATCAATTTCACTCTTGATGGCTTCTTTCCATTGAGGTCCATCTGAAGAGGTGACTGCTTCTCGATAGGTTTGAGGCTCACTATCAACCATGAATGTAAGAAAGTCAGGCCCAAAGGATTTCTCAGTCCTTTGCCTTTTATTTCTTCTTGGCTCACCCTCTTCAGCCTCTGATTGTTCTTTAGTATCCTCTTGAACAATCTCATCAACCATTGTTAATGAACTTGCGTGATTGGTTGTTGAAGAACTCGCATGAGTTTGTACTAACATTGAAAACTCTTCTTTAAAGTAAGTCACATTTCATGGCCTTGTCTCTATGATAAAGTCCATGTGCACATCAGGATTCTTGGATTCATATACAATAAAACGATGTGAACTACTGTTTTTGGCATATCCAATGAAAATGCAATCAACAGTTTTTGGCCCTATTCTAAGTGCCTTAGGGGGTGTAACAATCACCTTGGCCAGGCACCCCACACTTTCAAGTATTTATAGGATGATTTATGTCCCCACCACAACTCATGAGGTGTTACATCCTTATTCTTGAAAGGTATTCTATTTAACAAAAAATTGGCCGACAAAATTGCCTCCCCCCACATGTCCTGGCTCATCCCAGAACTTATCAACATGGCATTCATCATTTCTTTTAGTGTACGATTCTTTCGTTCCACGATTCCATTTGATTGGGGTGTATAAGGAGGGGTACACTCGTGTATTATGCCACTTTTTGCACATACTTCCCCAAATGGTGAAACATATTCACCTCCTCTATCACTTCTCACAAGTTTTTTTTTCTTGTTGAGTTGATTCTCAACTTCAGCTTTATACAAGATAAACTTGTCAATTGCTTCATCCTTACTCTTAAGTAAGTAAAGATAACAATATATCATATTGTCATCGATAAAATATTTATTACCACCTCTGGTGGGAATTGATTTTAAGTCACACACATCAATGTGAATCAAATCAAGGGGTTCTATTATTCTTTCAACTGATTTGAAGGATGATCTTGTTTGTTTGGCTTCAACACAAGTTTTACATTTTGTTTTAGAGTCAATGGCAAAAGTTGGTATGTAATCTAATTTAATTAAACAACGCATCGAATTAAAATTTACATGACCAAGACGTCCATGCCAAACATTAGGAGACTCAACCAAGTAAGTAGAAGTACTTGCATTTTTATTCATGTTTTTCTTAACAGACATTACATTAAGTTTAAACATGCCATTTTGGGCATAGCCCTTTCCAACAAACATACCACGCTTAAATAAAACAAAATTATCACTTTCAAAAACCACACGAAAGCCATGCTTGTTAAGCATCCAACCCGACACAAGACTCTTGCGCAGGTCTGGAACATAAAGCATATTCTTCAAAGTGAGCTCTTTCCCAGAAGTCCACCTCAAGATCACATCACCTTCTCCCTTGATATCAGCTGTAGCAGCATTACCCATGTACAACTTTTCTCCCACCGCCTCTTTAAACATATTAAAGAGGGTCCTATCTGGGCACACATGGCGGGTTGCCCCAGTATCAACCCTCCACCCTTTTGGCTTGTTAGCCACCAAATTTACCTCCTCCGCCATGGCAGTGAGGTCTGAAATCATGGCCACTAATGGCATACCATCATCATCAACCATAAGAGCTGTGTCACGTTTAGGCTCTTTGCATTGGTCAGGACGGTGACCAGTTTGTCCACAGTTGTAACACTTCCCTTTAAAGGGACCAACTTTCTTCTTCACACCACCTTTCTTTGGCCCAAGGTCAACACCTTTGTTTTTCCCTTTTCCATTGAACTTGTGGCCTTTGTTACCCTTGTAGCCTCTTGAGGATTGACCATGTTCCACAAGGTTCGCTTTTGCAAAAGCTTCAACTTGACTTCCTTTGTGTGATATTTTGTTGTCCTCCTCAATACGAAGATGAACCACAAGGTCTTCGATGGTCATTTCCTTTCAATTATGCTTAAGGTAATTCTTGAAGTCCACCCAACTAGGAGGCAACTTTTCAACAATTGCTGCAACTGGAATGTTTCACTCAGATTCATTCCTTCCGACAGAATATCACTAAGAATAATCTGCAGTTCTTAGACTTGACTCATCACAGTTTTTGAATCAATCATTTTATAGTCCAAAAACCTAGCAACAACATACTTTTTAGTACCTGCATCCTCAGTCTTGTATTTCCGTTCCAATGACTCCCATAATTCTTTGGCAGTTGGAACCTTGAGATACACATTATAAAAGGCATCTGAGAGGCCATTCAACACATAGTTGCGGCATAGGTACTCAGAGTGTTTCCAAGCATCAACAACACTCAAAGATTGGACATCAGATGTCCCTTCTGCGAGAACAGAAGGAGACTCCGTCAAAAACCTCTCAAGGTTTAGAGTGGTCAGATAGAACAACATCTTTTGTTGCCATCTCTTAAAATTCAAACCAGTAAACTTCTCTGGCTTAGCACGGTTAGCAACTGCTTGAGCCGCTTGGGTACCAACCAATGGTCCCATGGTAGTGGATGTTGATCCAACAGTGGTTGATATGGTTGGTGCAACAATAGACATTTCTCAAACAAGAGTAAAAATTCAATCAGTTTATGGCAGAAACAAATTAGTTTACAGAAAACCAATACAAACTACAAAATTTTGCTAATAAACAAAACATACTGTTTATAAAAATTTTTAAAACCGAAACAGTGAACGGGTTTTAAAAATTTGTTTTAAGCTTGTAGGACAACCGTTCACAAAATAAATAAAATAACAATTTCATTAATAAACATTCTGATTACAATACATAAAGAGGAACATAACTAAACTGAAAGAAATTACAATACAAGAAATATAAATTAAACTAAGAACAGGTTACAAGAAAAATTAAGGAAAAACGCAAAACAACGGTGACTGAGGCACGTGAAGATCACTATTCCATTAAAACAGATTTTGGGCCACCCAGGTGAACCCGTATGTTTCCCAGGGTACAACAGCCTAAGCAGATTGTACTACCGAGATTAGCCTAGCACCTGAAAAAATACCTGAAACAAGAGTTCTCAATGATTCGAAGTTAGGAAAATCTCTATGTGTGCTTTTAACCATACGAATTGTTGTTCTTTGTATATTCTAAACAAAGCAGACAACTTTGTATATATTGTTGTTTAGAATTCGAAATGAAAGGTCATATTAAATACATAATTCCATAAAAAATTAAGTCTCAAATTCAATGAGAACTTAATTCAACTTGACCAGTAGGAATCTAAACAGTCACCAGACCACTTGCTCAAGTCACATCTAAAAAATAGTATAGGCGGCTCCAAGCGGCTCGCGGTGACGCGACCGTGCGAAGTGCAAAGTGCACCATCAAAGCGCCACATTGCGCCCATCTCCCTCATCCCGATGTCGTGCCCGGGCTCAGGCGTGCGCGTGCGCATTTAGGGTGCTTCGCACCCTCCTGGCAACCACTGGGTGTGAGTTGTCACACAATAATACATTCGTGTAGAGAATTCTAATTATAAATCCATATAAGATTTATCTCTCCACCTATGTGGGACAAGCTCAATTTCCCACATATTTATGGTTCTAACACACAAACTTAATGCACAAGATCTCTCATTTATCTTGGATTAATTAATGATAATCATTATATTAACTCATAATATAATATTATTTATAAAATTTCCAACAACCCCCCACATGAGGGGAGATCGTCCCATACACTCAAGTGTCATGATAAGATTTCAGCGGTTAAGTAATGCAGGATAGGTAGGTTTCCCTTTGAACCATCCTTTGTGACATATACGTAGTCTCCTAGCGGTTAGTAGACGCAATGTCCTTGAACCAACCCCTTTTTACGTAGACGTTATTACACATCACACATTACTCTTCCTGGTCTGGCTAACCCCTCATAGTTGTGTCTGTTATGGTCATGGAACACAATCCTGGATCTGCGAGAGCTCTAGGAATTGTGCCCCCAATTCCATTCGAAGTGACCCTACTTCTCTAAAACATAGGTGATTTACAAATCATTAAAAGCCATATGCTTAACCTCTCTTGATATCACTAATTTTAAGTAGGAATGGACTAGGAAGTTTGTAACTCCCTTTGTATGTTGAGGTACTCCCCCACAGTGACCTCAGTTCGAACAGTTAGGTGGTCCTATTGAACCTAGATCATGGGATCTCCAATCTTCTAGGATAGGTTTTCCGTTGTACAAACTTACTCCAAGGGCTTTAGTCCCAATCCCATCGAAGACTTATGTACTACCTCTCTGCTTAAGCCTTTTGTTAGCGGAACCGCAATGTTATCCTTTGACCTCACATAGTCAATCGTGATAACTCCAATTGAGAGTAGTTGTCGTGTCGTGTTATGCCGACGCATGTGCCTTGATCTGCCATTATACATTGCACTTTGAGCTCTACCAATAGTTGATTGGTAATCACAATGTATGCAAATAGCAGTCACATGCTTAGGCCATCTTGGAACATATTCCAAGAATTGATGCAACCATTCTGCCTCTTCTGCAGCTTTATCTAACGCGATAAACTCAGATTCCATCATGGATCTAGCTATAAGAGTTTGTTTGGACGACTTCCAAGATATAGCTGCTCCTCCAAGGGAAAACACATAACCACTTGTAGATCTAGAATCTTTGGTATCGGATATCCAGTTGGCATAATTGAATCCTTCCACAACAGCTGGATTTTGGCCATAATGCAGTTCATAATTTCTCGTGTATCTTAAATACCTTAATAATCTTGTCAAACCCTTCCAGTGCTTTGAACTAGGATTACTGGTATATCTACTTAGCCTACTCACAACATATGCTAAGTCTGGTCGAGTACATGACATGAGATACATAAGACTGCCAATGATCCTTGAGTATTCCAATTGAGCAACACTCTCGCCTCTATTTTTTGGCAAATGTTGAGAAGTATCAATTGGAGTTTGAGCTACACTCGTGTCCCCAGGATTGAACTTCTCAAAGATCTTATCCACATAATGAGATTGACTTAGCACCAAACCAGTTTGGGTTCTAATGATCTTTACTCCAAGAATCACATAAGCTAGACCCATATCCTTCATGTCAAATCTCGCTTTCAACATGTCTTTAGTAGATCTGATCATCTTATCATCACTCCCAATGATAAGCATATCTTCTACATAAAGGCATAAGATCACATAACCTTTAGAAGTGTCTTTCACATAGACACATTTGTCACATTCATTTATTTTGAAACCACTGTTAAGCATAACCTGGTGAAACTTTTGAAGACATTGTTTTGGAGCTTGCTTCAAGCCATATAATGACTTGACGAGTTTACACACTTTGCCCTCTTGGCCAGGAGCAGAAAAACCCTCTGGCTGCTCCATGTAAATATCTTCCTCTAATTCCCCATTGAGAAATGCAGTTTTTACATCCATTTGATGTATTCCAAAATTTCTCAAAGCCGCAATTGCAAGCACCAATCTAATTGAGGTTATTCTAGTCAGAGGCGAGTATGTGTCAAAATAGTCAAGACCTTCCATTTGTCTAAACCCTTTGATCACAAGCCTTGCCTTATACTTGTCGACAGAGCCATCAGCTTTCATCTTTTTCTTGAATATCCATCGATATCCAAGTGGCTTGCACCCTGGTGGAAGATCTACTAGCTCCCAAGTAGGATTCTACAAGATAGAATCAATTTCACTCTTGATGGCTTCTTTCCATTGAGGTCCATCTGAAGAGGTGACTGCTTCTCGATAGGTTTGAGGCTCACTCTCAACCATGAATGTAAGAAAGTCAGTCCCAAGGGATTTAGCAGTCCTTTGCCTTTTACTTCTTCTTGGCTCACCCTCTTCAACCTCTGATTGTGCGCCATCAAAGCGCCACATTGCGCCCATCGCCATCGTCTAGAGCCCGGGCGCGGGCGTGGGCACGTGCACGTGTCGGGTGCTTCGCACCTTCCTAGCGACCACTGGGTGTGAGTTGTCATACAAGAATACATTCGTGTAGAGAATTCTAATTATAAATCCATAAAAGATTTATCTCTCCACCTATGTGGGACAAGCTCAATTTCCCACATGTTTATGGTTCCAACACACAAACTTAATGCATAAGATCTCTCATGTATCTTGGCTTAGTTAATAAATAATAATTATATTAACTCATAATATAATATTATTTATAAAATTTCCAACACTAATCCCAGGCATAGGTGACATGACTGGCATTTTTAACTTTCTATTGTGGATTCTTTGACCGAACCATAAAGACAGTTATAAGAAAATCATAGCTGAACAGTTAAGACCTATATATCGATTTGTTTATTTCAAAGATTCAATATTTTGCTCACCTCCACTTGTTATGAACCTTACTTTTGTAAAAAAAAAATAAAAAAGGTTTAATATGCGATCACCATCCATATTGTAACTTCTAAAGGTCTTGCTGAACTATAATCATAGTTTTATACCTACGGGAATTCATTTCTTTCTTTGCTCACAAGTAGCTTAAAATTTCCAAAAAAATTAAACCGTCGTTATCGCTATCTATCGCTACACCCCTAATAGCGGGCCTAGACATATACGCTATGTAGCGCGCTATAGCGATCGCTACACCCGCTATTGACAACTATGGAAGGAAGATGTGATCTACCTGGCCGTTGCACTTCAATTTTTTTAAGATGCCTAAAACACCCTTGCATAACTTCAATATGATAATTCTAACCTCAAAACTTATGTGATTTGAAGCGGATTGCCAAGCTCAAATTGGCAGGTTGCATAACGGAATAAAACGGGTAAATTTTGTAAGGCTTGTCATAGGTCTGGTCAGTTTGGCTTGGCCCATAAGCTTTTTTACCCATTCTTGTAGAATTTTATAAACAACTAAAATGTTAAGTATGATTAAAAAACATACTATAAAGAAATAATCACATCTCTTTTAAAAGAGGTTATAGGAAAGCATTATTGACACACTTCGTTTGACTTTCAACTCATTTCACCCAATTTACTTTTACTAATTTTTTTAGTTTTAAATCTCAAAACTGATGACAAATTTTCCTAAACTGTGCATGAATAGGAGTTGATTCTAGAAAGTAGCAAGGAGTATAACCAAAATAGAAATTTGTTCTTTAAGTTTCAAACCTGATTATATTGACTTTTTAATCAAAGCAACGTCCCTTGGTTTAGAGAAATGAACTCCTTGACTCGAGGGGATACTGGGAGTATGAGATGATACTTTTGACATCACAACCAATAAGAGAGGAACCTACAATTACTCGAAAGCATTAGTGTACAAAGTACAAAACTTATGCGTTAAAATAATAAAGTGACAATGTGTTAGACTTTTGAAATAGCCAATATGCTAAAATAAGTTTAAAAGAAATCATTAACAAAAAAAACCTTGAGATATCAAAATGCATCAAATACCTTGTAAACCTCGGGTGACGGGTTATTAATGTCACACCCCGACCCGCAGCGGAAAGGTACGGGGCATGATAATTGTCCATAGCTCATGACAACTAATTATTGTTTCAGTATTTAAAGCATATACATTTAAATAGTCACATAACATATAATAATCAAAATTATTCATACATTGTTCAAAACAAACATATCAAGATTTCAATTTAATTTCCTAAGGCCCATGCTACGTGTCCACATCACTTGATCGTCAACTTTGAAAAGCCTGCACCACGTTAGAAAAATATGTTTTTGGGTCAACAAATATGTTGGTGAATAATTTCCTCCTTTTTTAGAAAATAATGTTATATTTATTTTAAAAAAATAAATATTTTTAACATGCACCTCAAGGTTAGTATGAAATAGGTCTCGTACCATAGTCAAACATATCATATATCCAAATTCACCAAACAAGAGTACACAACCATATAACAACACAAACAACCAAAGTAAATAGACTCCTGACAATAGCGTGCATTAGGCTCAAGCCCCGAGGAGCGAGTCTAATACCGTTGACGATACTAGGCTACAACCCATGGCCGTGGGGAACCTAGTCAGCCGTGATCCACTAAACACAATAGCATGCAATAGACTTGAAATCAGATAGCATATAGAATAATAGAATACACATAAAACGTCCACACAATAATGCTTGATCATAGCATGTTAAGTAAATCGAAAAGTGTAACATGATGCACCCCAAAATTTGAAAAGTTAAAAAGGGGAAAGTGGAGGAGATTACTCACTGGTTGCGAAGAAACGTTCCACGAGAATTGCCACATGAGCATACGAGGCGAGTCGAATAACCAAAGCACGCTAGTCTTGTTATGTAATGAAGTGAGGGGAATCCGGGATTGTCCTAAGTTGATTAAATAATAGTGTTCAATAAGAAACGGACTTAGGTTAATGGCTAATGTGTTCTAGGACTATAGGCAATTAGGGATTCTAGATTTTATTTGGAAATGACTAGAGTTTTGATTACAAAGTTAGTATTTATACTCAAATGAATAATCATTATGTATTAAGAGTTGTGAAAATGACATAAGACATAAGAAATCTTCTAGTTAATTATAAACGGTTTAAAATGTGTTGGACAAAACTACAAGTAAAGGGTTATTCATTTGAAACAAATTCTTTGTATGATTATTTAAGTAAAATAAATAATTATTTGGTTAGGTTTAAATAGCAATAGAAATCTGATCAAGTATTTAGGGATCTTAGTTTATGTAAACAATTTGAATAAAATAAATAAAAAAAAAGTTGAAAAGGTCAGTTTACACAATTATCTAATTAGACTAATCAGATAAAATTACTATACAAAATGAGTTTAATAGATGACGATTAAGTTTGATAAGTTATCTAGTTCGGATAGATTTGACAAAGAAAAGTTATAATTTATAAAACTTGGTTGGTTATAAGAACGTTTAAATAAAATATGAAATTATAAATATTTGTTTGAGCTACACAAAAATGAAAAGGCTTAATATGCGATCACCATCCATATTGTAACTTCTAAAGGCTTGCTGAACTATAATCATAGTTTTATACCTACGGGGATTCATTTCTTTCTTTGCTCACAAGTAGCTTAAAATTTCCAGAAAAATTAAACCGTCGTTATCGCTATCTATCGCTACACCCCTAATTGCGGGCCTAGACCTATACGCTATGTAGCGCGCTATAGCGATCGCTACACCCGCTATTGACAACAATGGAAGGAAGATTTGATCTACCTGGCCGTTGCACTTCAATTTTTTTAAGATGCCTAAAACACCCTTGCATAACTTCAATATGGTAATTCTAACCTCAAAACTTATGTGATTTGAAGCGGATTGCCAAGCTCAAATTGGCAGGTTGCATAACGGATTAAAACGGGTAAATTTCGTAAGGCTTGTCATAGGTCTGGTCAATTTGGCTTGGCCCATAAGCTTTTTTACCCATTCTTATAGAATTTTATAAACAACTAAAATGTTAAGTATGATTAAAAAACATACTATAAAGAAATAATCACATCTCTTTTAAAAGAGGTTATAGGCAAGCATTATTGACACACTTCGTTTGACTTTCAACTCATTTCACCCGATTTACTTTTACTAATTTTTTTAGTTTTAAATCTCAAAACTGATGACAAATTTGCCTAAACTGTGCATGAATAGGAGTTGATTCTAGAAAGTAGCAAGGAGTATAACCAAAATAGAAATTTGTTCTTTAAGTTTCAAACCTGATTTTATTGACTTTTTAATCAAAGCAACGCCCCTTGGTTTAGAGAAATGAACTCCTTGACTCGAGGGGATAATGGGAGTATGAGATGATACTTTTGACATCACAACCAATAAGAGAGGAACCTACAATCACTCGAAAGCATTAGTGTACAAAGTACAAAACTTGTGCGATAAAATAATAAAGTGACAATGTGTTATACTTTTGAAATAGCCCATATGCTAAAATAAGTTTAAAAGAAATCATTAACAAAAAAAACCTTGAGATATCCAAATGCATCAAATACCTTGTAAACCTCGGGTGACGGGTTATTAATGTCACACCCCGACCCGCAGCGGAAAGGTACGGGGCATGATAATTGTCCATAGCTCATGACAACTAATTAATGTTTCAGTATTTAAAGCATATACATTTAAATAGTCACATAACATATAATAATCAAAATTATTCATACATTGTTCAAAACAAACATATCAAGATTTCAATTTAATTTCCTAATGCCCATGCTACGTGTCCACATCACTTGATCGTCAACTTTGAAAAGCCTGTACCACGTTAGAAAAATATGTTTTTGGGTCAACAAATATGTTGGTGAATAATTTCCTCCTTTTATTGAAAATAATGTTATATTTATTTAAAAAAAGAAATATTTTTAACATGCACCTCAAGGTTAGTATGAAATAGGTCTCGTATCATAGTCAAACATATCAAATATCCAAATTCACCAAACAAGAGTACACAACCAAATAACAACACAAACAACCAAAGTAAATAAACTCCTGACAATAGCGTGCATTAGGCTCAAGCCCCGAGGAGCGAGTCTAATACCGTTGGCGATACTAGGCTACAACCCATGGTCGTGGGGAACCTAGTCAGCCGTGGATCCACTAGACACAATAGCATGCAATAGACTTGACATCAGATAGCATATAGAATAATAGAATACACATAAAACGTACACACAATAAAGCTTGATCATAGCATGTTAAGTAAATCGAAAAGTGTAACATGATGCACCCCAAAATTTGAAAAGTTAAAAAGGGGAAAGTGGAGGAGATTACTCACTGGTTGCGAAGAAACGTTCCACGAGAATTGCCACATGAGCATACGAGGCGAGTCGAATAACCAAAGCACGCTAGTCTTGTTATGTAATGAAGTGAGGGGAATCCGGGATTGTCCTAAGTTGATTAAATAATAGTGTTCAATAAGAAACGGACTTAGGTTAATGGCTAATGTGTTCTAGGACTATAGGCAATTAGGGATTCTAGATTTTATTTGGAAATGACTAGAGTTTTGATTACAAAGTTAGTATTTATACTCAAATGAATAATCATTATGTATTAAGAGTTGTGAAAATGACATAAGACATAAGAAATCTTCTAGTTAATTATAAACGGTTTAAAATGTGTTGGACAAAACTACAAGTAAAGGGTTATTCATTTGAAACAAATTCTTTGTATGATTATTTAAGTAAAATAAATAATTATTTGGTTAGGTTTAAATAGCAATAGAAATCTGATCAAGTATTTAGGGATCTTAGTTTATGTAAACAATTTGAATAAAATAAATAAAAAAAAAGTTGAAAAGGTCAGTTTACACAATTATCTAATTAGACTAATCAGATAAAATTACTATACAAAATGAGTTTAATAGATGACGATTAAGTTTGATAAGTTATCTAGTTCGGATAGATTTGACAAAGAAAAGTTATAATTTATAAAACTTGGTTGGTTATAAGAACGTTTAAATAAAATATGAAATTATAAATATTTGTTTGAGCTACACAAAAATGAAAAGGCTTAATATGCGATCACCATCCATATTGTAACTTCTAAAGGCTTGCTGAACTATAATCATAGTTTTATACCTACGGGGATTCATTTCTTTCTTTGCTCACAAGTAGCTTAAAATTTACAAAAAAATTAAACCATCGTTATCGCTATCTATCGCTACACCCCTAATTGCGGGCCTAGACCTATACGCTATGTAGCGCGCTATAGCGATCGCTACACCCGCTATTGACAACAATGGAAGGAAGATTTGATCTACCTGGCCGTTGCACTTCAATTTTTTTAAGATGCCTAAAACACCCTTGCATAACTTCAATATGGTAATTCTAACCTCAAAACTTATGTGATTTGAAGCGGATTGCCAAGCTCAAATTGGCAGGTTGCATAACGGATTAAAACGGGTAAATTTCGTAAGGCTTGTCATAGGTCTGGTCAATTTGGCTTGGCCCATAAGCTTTTTTACCCATTCTTATAGAATTTTATAAACAACTAAAATGTTAAGTATGATTAAAAAACATACTATAAAGAAATAATCACATCTCTTTTAAAAGAGGTTATAGGCAAGCATTATTGACACACTTCGTTTGACTTTCAACTCATTTCACCCGATTTACTTTTACTAATTTTTTTAGTTTTAAATCTCAAAACTGATGACAAATTTGCCTAAACTGTGCATGAATAGGAGTTGATTCTAGAAAGTAGCAAGGAGTATAACCAAAATAGAAATTTGTTCTTTAAGTTTCAAACCTGATTTTATTGACTTTTTAATCAAAGCAACGCCCCTTGGTTTAGAGAAATGAACTCCTTGACTCGAGGGGATAATGGGAGTATGAGATGATACTTTTGACATCACAACCAATAAGAGAGGAACCTACAATCACTCGAAAGCATTAGTGTACAAAGTACAAAACTTGTGCGATAAAATAATAAAGTGACAATGTGTTATACTTTTGAAATAGCCCATATGCTAAAATAAGTTTAAAAGAAATCATTAACAAAAAAAACCTTGAGATATCCAAATGCATCAAATACCTTGTAAATCTCGGGTGACGGGTTATTAATGTCACACCCTGACCCGCAGCGGAAAGGTACGGGGCATGATAATTGTCCATAGCTCATGACAACTAATTAATGTTTCAGTATTTAAAGCATACCCATTTAAATAGTCACATAACATATAATAATCAAAATTATTCATACATTGTTCAAAACAAACATATCAAGATTTCAATTTAATTTCCTAATGCCCATGCTACGTGTCCACATCACTTGATCGTCAACTTTGAAAAGCCTGCACCACGTTAGAAAAATATGTTTTTGGGTCAACAAATATGTTGGTGAATAATTTCCTCCTTTTATTGAAAATAATGTTATATTTATTTAAAAAAAGAAATATTTTTAACATGCACCTCAAGGTTAGTATGAAATAGGTCTCGTATCATAGTCAAACATATCAAATATCCAAATTCACCAAACAAGAGTACACAACCAAATAACAACACAAACAACCAAAGTAAATAAACTCCTGACAATAGCGTGCATTAGGCTCAAGCCCCGAGGAGCGAGTCTAATACCGTTGGCGATACTAGGCTACAACCCATGGTCGTGGGGAACCTAGTCAGCCGTGGATCCACTAGACACAATAGCATGCAATAGACTTGACATCAGATAGCATATAGAATAATAGAATACACATAAAACGTCCACACAATAAAGCTTGATCATAGCATGTTAAGTAAATCGAAAAGTGTAACATGATGCACCCCAAAATTTGAAAAGTTAAAAAGGGGAAAGTGGAGGAGATTACTCACTGGTTGCGAAGAAACGTTCCACGAGAATTGCCACATGAGCATACGAGGCGAGTTGAATAACCAAAGCACGCTAGTCTTGTTATGTAATGAAGTGAGGGGAATCCGGGATTGTCCTAAGTTGATTAAATAATAGTGTTCAATAAGAAACGGACTTAGGTTAATGGTTAAGGTGTTCTAGGACTATAGGCAATTAGGGATTCTAGATTTGATTTGGAAATGACTAGAGTTTTGATTACAAAGTTAGTATTTAAACTCAAATGAATAATCGTTATGTATTAAGAGTTGTGAAAATGACATAAGACATAAGAAATCTTCTAGTTAATTATAAACGGTTTTAAATGTGTTGGACAAAACTACAAGTCAAGGGTTATTCATTTGAAACAAATTCTTTGTATGATTATTTAAGTAAAATAAATAATTATTTGGTTAGGTTTAAATACCAATAGAAATCTGATCAAGTATTTAGGGATCTTAGTTTATGTAAACAATTTGAATAAAATAAATAAAAAAAAGTTGAAAAGGTCAGTTTACACAATTATCTAATTAGACTAATCTGATAAAATTACTATACAAAATGAGTTTAATCGATGACAATTAAGTTTGATAAGTTATCTAATTCGGATAGATTTTACAAAGAAAAGTTATAATTTATAAAACTTGGTTGGTTATAAGAAAGTTTAAATAAAATATAAAATCATAAGTATTTGTTTGAGCTACACAAAAATGAAAAGGCTTAATATGCGATCACCATCCATATTGCAACTTCTAAAGTCTTGCTGAACTATAATCATAGTTTTATACCTACGGGAATTCATTTCTTTCTTTGCTTACACGTAGCTTAAAATTTCCAAAAAATTTAAACGGTCGTTATCGCTATCTATCGCTACACCCCTAATAGCGGGCCTAGACCTATACGCTATGTAGCGCGCTATAGCGATCGCTACACCCGCTATTGACAACTATGGAAGGAAGATGTGATCTACCTGGCCGATGCACTTCAATTTTTTTAAGATGCCTAAAACACCCTTGCATTACTTCAATATGGTAATTCTAACCTCAAAACTTATGTGCTTTGAAGCGGATTGCCAAGCTCAAATTGGCATGTTGCTGAACGGATTAAAACGGGTAAATTTCGTAAGGCTTGTCATAGGTCTGGTCAATTTGGCTTGGCCCATAAGCTTTTTTACCCATTCTTATAGAATTTTATAAACAACTAAAATGTTAAGTATGATTAAAAACTTACTATAAAGAAATAATCACATCTCTTTTAAAAGAGGTTATAGGCAAGCATTATTGACACACTTCGTTTGACTTTCAACTCATTTCACCCAATTTACTTTTACTAATTTTTTTAGTTTTAAATCTCAAAACTTATGACAAATTTGCCTAAACTGTGCATGAATAGGAGTTGATTCTAGAAAGTAGCAAGGAGTATAACCAAAATAGAAATTTGTTCTTTAAGTTTCAAACCTGATTTTATTGACTTTTAAATCAAAGCAACGCTCCTTGGTTTAGAGAAATGAACTCCTTGACTCGAGGGGATACTGGGAGTATGAGATGATACTTTTGACATCACAACCAATAAGAGAGGAACCTACAATCACTCGAAAGCATTAGTGTACAAAGTACAAAACTTGTGCGTTAAAATAATAAAGTGACAATGTGTTAGACTTTTGAAATAGCCCATATGCTAAAATAAGTTTAAAAGAAATCATTAACAAAAAAAACCTTGAGATATCCAAATGCATCAAATACCTTGTAAATCTCGGGTAACGGGTTATTAATGTCACACCCCGACCCGCAGCGGAAAGGTACGGGGCATGATAATTGTCCATAGCTCATGACAACTAATTCTTGTTTAGTATTTAAAGCATATCCATTTAAATAGTCACATAACATATAATAATCAAAATTATTCATACATTGTTCAAATCAAACATATCAAGATTTCAATTTAATTTCCTAAGGCCCATGCTACGTGTCCACATCACTTGATCGTCTACTTTGAAAAGCCTGCACCACGTTAGAAAAATATGTTTTTGGGTCAACAAATATGTTGGTGAATAATTTCCTCCTTTTATTGAAAATAATGTTATATTTATTTTAAAAAAAAGAAATATTTTTAACATGCACCTCAAGGTTAGTATGAAATAGGTCTCGTATCATAGTCAAACATATCATATATCCAAATTCACCAAACAAGAGTACACAACCAAATAACAACACAAACAACCAAAGTAAATAGACTCCTGACAATAGTGTGCATTAGGCTCAAGCCCCGAGGAGCGAGTCTAATACCATTGGCGATACTAGGCTACAACCCATGGTCGTGGGGAACCTAGTCAGCCGTGGATCCACTAGACACAATAGCATGCAATAGACTTGACATCAGATAGCATATAGAATAATAGAATACACATAAAACGTCCACACAATAATGCTTGATCATAGCATGTTAAGTAAATCGAAAAGTGTAACATGATGCACCCCAAAATTTGAAAAGTTAAAAAGGGGAAAGTGGAGGAGATTACTCACTGGTTGCGAAGAAACGTTCCACGAGAATTGCCACATGAGCATACGAGGCGAGTCGAATAACCAAAGCACGCTAGTCTTGTTATGTAATGAAGTGAGGGGAATCCGGGATTGTCCTAAGTTGATTAAATAATAGTGTTCAATAAGAAACGGACTTAGGTTAATGGCTAAGGTGTTCTAGGACTATAGGCAATTAGGGATTCTAGATTTGATTTGGAAATGACTAGAGTTTTGATTACAAAGTTAGTATTTAAACTCAAATGAATAATCGTTATGTATTAAGAGTTGTGAAAATGACATAAGACATAAGAAATCTTCTAGTTAATTATAAACGGTTTTAAATGTGTTGGACAAAACTACAAGTCAAGGGTTATTCATTTGAAACAAATTCTTTGTATGATTATTTAAGTAAAATAAATAATTATTTGGTTAGGTTTAAATAGCAATAGAAATCTGATCAAGTATTTAGGGATCTTAGTTTATGTAAACAATTTGAATAAAATAAATAAAAACAGTTGAAAAGGTCAGTTTACACAATTATCTAATTAGACTAATATGATGAAATTACTATACAAAATGAGTTTAATCGATGATAATTAAGTTTGATAAGTTATCTAATTCGGATAGATTTGACAAAGAAAAGTTATAATTTATAAAACTTGGTTGGTTATAAGAAAGTTTATATAAAATATGAAATCATAAATATTTGTTTGAGCTACACAAAAATGAAAAGGCTTAATATGCGATCACCATCCATATTGCAACTTCTAAAGTCTTGCTGAACTATAATCATAGTTTTATACCTACGGGAATTCATTTCTTTCTTTGCTCACAAGTAGCTTAAAATTTCCAAAAAATTTAAACCGTCATTATCGCTATCTATCGCTACACCCCTAATAGCGAGCCTAGACCTATACGCTATGTAGCGCGCTATAGCGATCGCTACACCCGCTATTGACAACTATGGAAGGAAGATGTGATCTACCTGGTCGTTGCCCTTCAATTTTTTTAAGATGCCTAAAACACCCTTGCATAACTTCAATATGGTAATTCTAACCTCAAAACTTATGTGATTTGCAGCGGATTGCCAAGCACAAATTGGCAGGTTGCATAACGGATTAAAACGGGTAAATTTTGTAAGGCTTGTCATAGGTCAGGTCAGTTTGGCTTGGCCCATAAGCTTTTTTACCCATTCTTATAGAATTTTATAAACAACTAAAATGTTAAGTATGAATAAAAAAACATAATATAAAGAAATAATCACATCTCTTTTAAAAAGAAGTTTAAGAGGTTATAGGCAAGCATTATTGACACATTTTTTTTACTTTCAACTCATTTCACCCAATTTACTTTTACTAATTTTTTTAGTTTTAAATCTCAAAACTGATGACAAATTTGCATAAACTGTGCATGAATAGGAGTTGATTCTAGAAAGTATAAAGGAGAAAAACCAAAATAGAAGTTTGGCCTTTAAGTTTCAAACCTTATTTTATTGACTTTTTAATCAAAGCAACGCCCCTTGGTTTAGAGAAATGAACTCCTTGACTCGAGGGGATACTGGGAGTATGAGATGACACTTTTGACATCACAACCAATAAGAGACACTACTAGAAAATTGGACAATTGTGACCAAAATTTGCTACCGAAAAAAATGATAGCAAATTTAGCCACCGATTTGCTACAGAAATGAAAATAAGTGTATTTACCATGATATGGTAGCAAAGTGGTTGCAATCTTTGCCACCTTTTTATTTTGGCAATTTGTGGGAAAGATACGCAAGAACTTGAAAACCAAAAACGTATTTGTTAATTGTGACCATATTATTGGTGACAACATGAAAATTCAAATAGACGGTTTATTTTTTTAGTGGATCTGTGCGCTTCAAAAGTCAATTAGGGTTCCAACCAAATAACTCCCCTCCCAAAATTTTAATCCTTGCTTCTCACCGGTTCCCCTACGTCTCACCAAATTTTCATAATTAGGGTTCCTAATCTCCATGGAAATCCACTCGTAAGGTACAAATCCTCCACTCTTTCTTGATTTCCGCACTTGATTTAACTATATTGTCAACTAAAATCACTTTGATTTCACCGATTTCGAGCGCCCCTGATCGGTGAGATTGGTGAAGGCTTACATATGAGACCTTTGCGGGTGAATTAGTACTTTATATTGCCATAGGGATTCATTTTTTTGGGATTTTGAACCCAAACCTTTTAAAAATAGCAGCTTATGTGATAAGCAAACAATAATTCTGTAAATTGTATTGATATTATTGATTACATCGTCTTCTTTTGGCATCAGATGAAATTGTTCTGTTTGTGAACGCCGGAGCCCAAACCATAGTAGAACCTGATTCAACCATAAACTTGGTAGAGGATAAGCACTTTGATGGAGGCAACATATTTCAAACGAACGAGTGTATAACCGACGGTGGTGATGTTTCATTCATTTACCACACAACAAGAATAGGCGAGTTTCAGTACCGGTTTGACAATCTACCAGAGGGTGATTATTATGTTGACCTTCATTTTGTCGAGATGATAAACACATTCGGTTCTAAAGGCATGAGAGTGTTCAATGTATACTTGCAGGACGAGAAGGCAAGCACAATTTCCCTTTTTAAATTCGCGTAAAAAGTTACTACACAATTTAGTTTATAGAATCTGAGTTTCGTTTTGTTTTTTAACAGATTCTTGTGGATTTTGACATATTTTCTGTTGTCGGAGCCAATAGACTGGTGCAGTTAGTTGACTCGAGAGTCAAAGTCAAGATGGGTCAACCTATTGTGGTTAGGTTTGAAGGGATCACCGGTAGTCCTTTGATCAGTGGAATATGCATAAGATGGGCTCCTAATCTTCGTGGTATTTTAGTTCCTCTGTGAATCTAATTTATTATTGTAATGTGACAGGTGTCTTGACTTTGGCTTTGACTTCTGTTCTGTGTTGACTTAATTACAGATGATGTTGTAAACCATGATTGTATAAAATGTCAAAACTGTGCTGCTGATATAGAAGTCCTCTCAGTTCAGGTATGATTATTATTATTATTATTAATGCAATTATGAAGTTATGACACTGAATCATGTTTAATGTTGTTGAATCATTTCATAATGAAGAAGAAAGTAATGCGAAAGAAATCGGTAGAGAAGTACGAGAAGAGGATACAAGAGTTGACTAGTCAATGCCAGCGTAAGACTGACGAATGTTATCAAGCTTGGATGTCTTTAACTGCAACAAATGAACAACTGCAGCAGGCGCGTATGGAACTTGACAATAAGTTGTTCCAGACATCCTCTCTTAGTATGTTTATGTACTCAAGCATTACATTTATCTTCGGTCCTAGAAAATATTTATATGTGCCTTAATAACACTTCTGTTAAAAATTCGTAAATTTTTTTTATTAGACCGAAAGATGGAGAAAAAATCCGAGATGCTTAGGAACATATCAAGCAGATATGAACAATCCGAGAAACATATCACCGATTTTGAGCGCCCCTGATCGGTGAGACTGGTGAAGGCTCATGGTAAGGTCGAGCTTCCGACTGATGATGACATGGGGAACAGTGAAGTCGGGCATAATGCTCTTGGTGCCGGACGAATTTTTGCTCAAGGGTGATTTCTCTAATCCCCTTTCATTTTTCGTCATTGATTTTTGATAATTTAATGTTCGGTATTACATTACTGGTAAAATTCTTGTTGAATAATTTGCATCTATTATGAAAGAGTATACAAAATTAAGCTTCACAATCAAATGAGCTGATCATATGCAGTGTCAAATTTGTGTGGTTTTGTTCATTCTTTGGTGATTTATCATCTATGTTGCATATTAGACATGTTTGGATGAACATAAAATTTTATCACATTACAAAAGGAAAATATCACTAAAATGTAAATTGGGGATATATAGGATTCTGGTTTGTTGTCTATTTAAAAACGACATAAGGGTTCTTAAGTTGTTAGAATAATGATCCTTGATTGTTGATTATGTTTACAAACAAGATTATACTTGTTCAACTAGTGCAAAACTTGTTGATAATGCTCTTGCCTCAGGAAAAATTTACGAAGACGAAGGTTTCAGTTACATCAAAGAATCTTTCAACCAGGCTCGAGCTCGAGCTCGTTTAACATATGAAAGCTCGAGCTCGGCTCGAAGGTAATTTTTCAAGCTCGAGCTCGGCTCGGGCTCGACTCGTTTAGTATTTATTAATTAATTTTTATTAAGTATAATTATTGTTATACATATAATTTAGTTATTTTTTTATATTTATATAAATGGTAAATATTATTATTTAAATATATGTTTAATATATTAATAAAAAATATATAAAAAGAAAGCTCGATAAGGCTCGCGAGCCGGCTCGAGCTCGATAAGCAAAGATCGGGCTCGGGCTCGTTTACTAAACGAGCTTGTTTTTAGGCTCGGGCTCGAGCTCGTTTAAGCTCGGCTCGTTCGAGCTTTTTTTCGAGCTGAGCTCGAGTAGCTCGGCTCGTTTGCACCCCTACAAGTTTTTATTGATAACCATCATGTCTAACTTATTGGTCTGCAGTTGCTGCTCAACGGTACTAGTGAATGCGGTGCCAAGAGGATACGTGCTCATGTACTTACTGCTGGTTTAAAATCGATTGTTGAGTTCGTTGTTTTAAATTATTGAAATCTACAACTTCTTTTATGTTAATGATCATTGATTATTCATTAATATGACATTACATATATCGGGTTAAAAATGTATCTTTTTGTTGAAAATTGTAATCTGTTATTTCTCCACTGCTGGTTTAGAATCAATTTTCGAGTTTCGTAGTATTCAAGTTTACCAGTTCGTTTATGTTGATGATAATTAATTAGTTAATATGGCATTACATGTACAGCTCTTGGGGTTGAGAAAATGCTAGGAAATTCATAAATACATATAGATATACATAAATTAATTTTTTTTAATGTTCATTAGGCCCACACATTGGAGAAGTTTGGTTCAGGATATAGAGGTTCTTGCCGTCAACTCATCATCACTAGGAAATTCAAAGGTGATGACACCAGAAACTCTGCTTCAGTTAATATTAGATGATCGTGTCTGAAGGAAAAAAAATTGAAGCGAATTATTTGCAAGAAATTCACACATTAATGTCTTCATCTGCTGGTATCTCTCATAAAGTCAGTGGTTCTTCACTGTGGATTCTTATTGATCTTGCGCTTGAAGACGCCATGGATGGTTCACAAGTCGATACAACAAGCGCCATCGAAATTATCACACGTAAGTTTATATCAATAATATAAACCACATTTAATCAGAAACTTTGAATAAAGATTTGTGAAAACGGTGTTGCTCCTGATAGAGCACTGGATCCAGCCATTCTTTCTCGTTTGAAGCAGTTCTCTGCAATGAACAAGTTAAAGAAAATGGCTTTGCGGGTACGTTCATATTCTTTTTAAAATTTGCAAAAAAGATTCGATTTTTACATAAGAAATGGTACAAACGGTTAATTACATGAATGCTATATATGATTTATGCAAAAAGTAATCTTGAATGTTTTCTTGTTGTTTGGGTCCAGGTTATAGCCGAAAGCTTGTCTGAGGTTTGAGAGAGATGTTCAAATAAAAAGATAAGGTGGATAAAGATGCTATGCTCGATAGGATGTCACAAATTGAAGCTATGTGAATAAATACAATTCGAAGATAGGCTACAAACACTTGGTTTTAAATGTTTCGATGTTTATCATGTTAGGATAATTTTAGTTATCTGATGTTTTAGCTGGTAATTCTATTAGAATGTTTTATATACTTTTGATACAGAGATGTTTTATGTAATTTTGGGTTTTCGTGATCTTATTAGACTTTAATATAATTTTGTAATTTTATTGATATGTAATTTTTATGAAAAGAGCAGGAAAAAATGGAAAATCAATCTAAATCAAAAACCAATTTTCAAGCAATCACAAAATGGTAGCAAATAATTCAACAAGTTCGTTAAATGCCACCGATTTTCAATGAAAATGGTGGTTAAATGGTGGCAAATGGTTGGTGGCTAAATGTTGGCAATATCAAACGGTGGCAATAAAGTGGCAAAAAATCCGTCACAACTCGGTAGCAAACAAGGCGGACCGTAGCAAACAAGAAGCGGTGGCAAATAATTTTGACCAATTTTGTGGTGGCAAAAATATGGTGGCAAAATATAAAAATGGTCGCTATTTGGTGGCATTAGGGCAATTGACACGGGTGTTTTTGTCACCACATTTTCGGTGGCAAAATGGTGACAACAGAGAAATTGCTACTGTTTTGTGACCAAAAGTTTCATGACAAAAACCGTCTTTTCTAGTAGTGAGAGGAACCTACAATCACTCGAAAGCATTAGTGTACAAAGTACAAAACTTGTGCGTTAAAATAAACACAATAAAGTGACAATGTGTTATACTTTTGAAATAGCCCATACGCTGAAATAAGTTTAAAAGAAATCATTAACAAAAAAACCTTGAGATATCCAAATGCATCAAATACCTTGTAAATCTCGGGTGATGGGTTATTAATATGCGAGGGCCAAATCCCAGGCATAGGTGACATGACTGGCATTTTTAACTCTTCTATTGTGGATTCTTTGACCGAACCATAAAGACAGTTATAAGAAAATCATAGCTGAACTATTAAGACCTATGTATCGATTTGTTTATTTCAAGGATTCAATATTTTGCTCAATGCCACTTGTTACGAACCTTACTTTTGTAAAAAAAAAATGAAAAGGTTTAATATGCGATCACCATCCATATTGTAACTTCTATGTCTTGCTGAACTATAATCATAGTTTTATACCTACGGGAATTCATTTCTTTCTTTGCTAACAGGTAGCTTAAAATTTCCAAAAAAAATTAAACCGTCCTTATCACTATCTATCGCTACACCCCTAATAGCGAGCCTAGACCTATACGCTATGTAATACGCTATAGCGATCGCTACGCCCGCTATTGATAACTATGGAAGGAAGATGTGATCTACCTGGCCGTTACACTTCAATTTTTTTAAGATGCCTAAAACACCCTTGCATAACTTCAATATGGTAGTTCTAACTTCAAAACTTATGTGATTTGCAGCGGATAGCCAAGCTCAAATTGGCAGGCTGCATAACGGATTAAAACGGGTAAATGTCGTAAGGCTTGTCACAGGTCAGGTCAGGTCAGTTTGGGTTGGTCCATAAGCTTGTTACCCATTCTTATAGATTTTATTAACAACTAAAATGTTAAGTATGATTAAAAAAATACTATAAAGAAATAATCACATCTCTTTTAAAAAAGAAGTTTAAGAGATTATAGGCAAGCATTAGTGACACATTTTGTTTGACTTTCAACTCATTTCACCCAATTTACTTTTACTATTTTTTTAGTTTTAAATCACAAAACCGATGACAAATTTGCCTAAAACTTTGCATGAATAGGAGTTGATTCTAGAAAGTATAAAGGAGTAAAACCAAAATAGAAATTTGGCCTTTAGGTTTCAAACCTGATTATATTGACTTTTTAATCAAAGCAACGCCCCTTGGTTTAGAGAAATGAACTCCTTGACTCGAGGGGATACTAGGAGTATGATATGATAGTTTTAACATCAAAACCAATAAGAAGAGGAATCTACAATCACTCCAAAGTATTAGTGTACAAAGTACAAAACTTGTGCGTTAACATAAGCACAATAAAGTGACAAAGTGTTATACTTTTGAAATAGTGCCCATATGCTGAAATAAGTTTAAAAGAAATCATTAACAAAAAACACCTTGAGATATCCAAATGCATCAAATACCTTGTAAATCTCGGGTGACGGGTTATTAATATGCGAGGGCCAAATCCCAGGCATAGGTGACATGACTGGCACTTTTAACTCTTCTATTGTGGATTCTTTGACCGAACCATAAAGACAGTTATAAGAAAATCATAGCTGAACTATTAAGACCTATGTATCGATTTGTTTATTTCAAGGATTCGATATTTTGCTCAATGCCACTTGTTACGAACCTTACTTTTGTAAAAAAAATGAAAAGGTTTAATATGCGATCACCATCCATATTGTAACTTCTATGTCTTGCTGAACTATAATCATAGTTTTATACCTACGGGAATTCATTTCTTTCTTTGCTAACAGGTAGCTTAAAATTTCCAAAAAAAATTAAACCGTCCTTATCACTATCTATCGCTACACCCCTAATAGCGAGCCTAGACCTATACGCTATGTAATACGCTATAGCGATCGCTACGCCCGCTATTGATAACTATGGAAGGAAGATGTGATCTACCTGGCCGTTACACTTCAATTTTTTTAAGATGCCTAAAACACCCTTGCATAACTTCAATATGGTAGTTCTAACTTCAAAACTTATGTGATTTGCAGCGGATAGCCAAGCTCAAATTGGCAGGCTGCATAACGGATTAAAACGGGTAAATGTCGTAAGGCTTGTCACAGGTCAGGTCAGTTTGGGTTGGTCCATAAGCTTGTTACCCATTCTTATAGATTTTATTAACAACTAAAATGTTAAGTATGATTAAAAAAATACTATAAAGAAATAATCACATCTCTTTTAAAAAAGAAGTTTAAGAGATTATAGGCAAGCATTAGTGACACATTTTGTTTGACTTTCAACTCATTTCACCCAATTTACTTTTACTATTTTTTTAGTTTTAAATCACAAAACCGATGACAAATTTTCCTAAAACTTTGCATGAATAGGAGTTGATTCTAGAAAGTATAAAGGAGTAAAACCAAAATAGAAATTTGGCCTTTAGGTTTCAAACCTGATTATATTGACTTTTTAATCAAAGCAACGCCCCTTGGTTTAGAGAAATGAACTCCTTGACTCGAGGGGATACTAGGAGTATGATATGATAGTTTTAACATCAAAACCAATAAGAAGAGGAATCTACAATCACTCCAAAGTATTAGTGTACAAAGTACAAAACTTGTGCGTTAACATAAGCACAATAAAGTGACAAAGTGTTATACTTTTGAAATAGTGCCCATATGCTGAAATAAGTTTAAAAGAAATCATTAACAAAAAACACCTTGAGATATCCAAATGCATCAAATACCTTGTAAATCTCAGGTGACGGGTTATTAATATGCGAGGGCCAAATCCCAGGCATAGGTGACATGACTGGCACTTTTAACTCTTCTATTGTGGATTCTTTGACCGAACCATAAAGACAGTTATAAGAAAATCATAGCTGAACTATTAAGACCTATGTATCGATTTTTTTATTTCAAGGATTCGATATTTTGCTCAATGCCACTTGTTACGAACCTTACTTTTGTAAAAAAAAATGAAAAGGTTTAATATGCGATCACCATCCATATTGTAACTTCTATGTCTTGCTGAACTATAATCATAGTTTTATACCTACGGGAATTCATTTCTTTCTTTGCTAACAGGTAGCTTAAAATTTCCAAAAAAAATTAAACCGTCCTTATCACTATCTATCGCTACACCCATAATAGCGAGCCTAGACCTATACGCTATGTAATACGCTATAGCGATCGCTACGCCCGCTATTGATAACTATGGAAGGAAGATGTGATCTACCTGGCCGTTGCATTTAAATTTTTTTAAGATGCCTAAAACACCCTTGCATAACTTCAATATGGTAGTTCTAATTTCAAAACTTATGTGATTTGCAGCGGATAGCCAAGCTCAAATTGGCAGGTTGCATAACGGATTAAAACGGGTAAATTTCGTAAGGCTTGTCACATGTCAGGTAAGTTTAGGTTGTCCCATAAGCTTTTTACCCATTCTTATAGAATTTTATAAACAACTAAAATGTTAAGTATGATTAAAAAGCATACTATAAAGAAATAATCACATCTCTTTTAAAAAAGAAGTTTAAGAGGTTATAGGCAAGCATTATTGACACATTTCGTTTGACTTTCAACTCCTTTCACCCAATTTACTTTTACTAATTTTTTTAGTTTTAAATCTCAAAACTGATGACAAATTTGCCTAAAACTTTGCATGAATAGGAGTTGATTCTAGAAAGTAGCAAGGAGTAAAGCCAAAATAGAAATTTGGCCTTTAAGTTTCAAACCTGATTATATTAATGACTTTTTAATCAAAGCAACGCCCCTTGGTTTAGAGAAATGAACTCCTTGACTCGAGGGGATACTAGGAGTATGATATGAAACTTTTAACATCACAACCAATAAGAAGAGGAACCTACAATCACTCGAAAGCATTAGTGTACAAAGTGGTGGGAAAATTAGTGAATGGATATTTAGTTAATTTATAATTGAGTGAAATTATAATTACTAATAAAACTCCTTCATATGGTGAAACTCTTGAGTAGAGTTTTATGTCACTTGATTAGCTTTTATTGGAGTTTTTATGTCTCTAATTAAATCACTAATTAAGTGAAACTTTTATTAGAGTTTTATGTCTTTAATAAAATCACGAATTAAGAGAAACTCTTCACTACCCACAACTCTTGTAAAAAATGGTTGGCTATGTGACTCATTGGAATCATGAGAAAACTACAAGAGAATGATAATATGTATGAAGAATTCTTGGAGAAGTGGTGAAGACTTGAACATCCATATGTTGGGAATATAGAGAGATAAGTTTTCTCTACTCGATTCCATCACATTCGTATCATATTTTTCCACAAGTTCAAACACTATAATTCTATTCGGTGTAGCTCGGGCGCGTGGCCATTTCCGGCAGTACAGACTGCTTCGGCTGTTGTACCCTGGGAGACAGACGCGTCGCCTTTAGTAGAGGCGCGAAATCTGTGCTTAGGGAAGCGTGTTGAACATGTGCCTCAACCAAAATCGTCAACGTTTTAGTGTGCTCTTTATTGCAGTCAAGGAGTATTTTTCAAGACTCAAGATGATGAATACATGAGTCTAGGATGCTATCAAGTGCGCATGAAGGACCCACCAGAGATGCGGCTTGAATCAAAGATTGGTATATATAATTATATTTTATAATCTTTTTATTTAGTTATTGCAACCGGTATTGTACTATGATATTTCCTACGAATACGAGAGTCCCGTTATTATATATTTTATAATTATATTTTATAAAGGGTTATTGGATTTTAATAATCCTAAGTTTCACCAGTTGGCCGATTAAAATCCCAACTTTAAAAATTCCCTCCAATAATCCCAACTTGTAAAAGTTTGGCCGCCATTGATCCTTTTCTAACATAGGTGCACTTAAATCAATTAATGAGTCTCTAGGTGTAATTGAATCTATTGAGGATACCAAATTCTTATACGTTTGAAAAGGATCAATGGCGGCTAAACTTTTACAAGTTGGGATTATCGGAGGGAATTTTTAAAGTTGAGATTATTATCGGCCAACTGGTAAAACTTAGGATTATTAAAATCCAATAACCCTTTTATAAAAGGTGAACCTAAATCCTACAAACTTAAAACAGATTTAGTGAGATTGTTGCTACAATCTTAAAAACCTTATTTATAAGGATTTTAGGTTTACGAAAGGATTTATAATAGAATAAAAAAATTTATAGGTTATGATCTTATAAATATCTTTTTTTTGGGAAATATGTATGTAGTACAACTTGTTATGTTTGGATTTATTGAGATTTTGGTACAATCTTAAATCTTACACCGTGATACAAAAACGAATGACTTATGGTTCAGACGTTTGGTGTTGAAACGATTTTGGAATCGTTGATTTTTCTAACCTTTGTGTTAGATCGGGTTTATTAGTATAGACCATACGTTTTTTTGTAAATGTTAAATTCTCTAACTTGTGCGTTAGACCGACCTTATCTTTATAAACAATACATTTTTGTAAACGTTTCATGTTCTAACATGCTTGTTAGAAATGATCATATTATTTATATAATATGATTTAAAGAATGGATGTTAAATATAAGTTTATTATGTATAAACTAATAAGACATATAATGATTTTTGTAATCATTTGTCTTCTAACATGTGTGTTAGAAACGTTCATGGAAAGCGTTAGTTTGGAAGCAATTTTTAATTGTTTATTTTCTAACGTGTGTATTGGAAATGGCATATTTATTTGAACCATATATGTGTTTATAGCAAGTTGAATTAACATTTTGTGGAAATGTTAATATTTCTAACGTGCGCGTTAGAATTTCTTTCATTTTAACATGATTGTTAAAAATGGTTAAAATACAAATGCTTTGAAATGTTTTATGTAAACATTTGATATAAGTAATTTGTTGTAGCATTGATTTTAATGAATATAAACACTTATATTATGCTTTGTTTTGTATGGTTTAGAAATAAAAGGTCATACATTGAAGTTGATGTTTGATTGGCTTCAAGGAATTAAATCACCATAAAGTGATGGTATGGTATTTATTTGAATTTAATGAAATTAAAATCATTTACTAGACTCTTCATATGGAATATAAACTTTAAGTAGAGTTTCATGTCAATTTATTAGTTTTTATTAGAGTTTATTTATCTAATATAAACTCTAATTAAGTGAGACTTTTCTCCACCCCATGTCTCTACCCCATGTCTCTTGTATTAAAAGTAGGCTATGTGCCTAACTTGATGAGTTTGAAAAAACTACAAGAGTAAGAATACAATAATTAAATCACCATAAAGTGATGGTGTAGTTGTGTGGGATTTATCACCGACTTTAATTTGTGATTTCTAAATCTAAATGGTCATGTTTTATATAAAATGACTTAAATTTTCTAACACGTGTTTTAGAAAATGTGTATCACAAATATAAGGTTAGAGATTGTACATTGTATAAGCCATAAGGAATGGAAATGTTTTATGTAAACATTTAATTGCCTATTTTGCATAGTTTTTAGAATTCAAATGGTTTGCTACTCTTGCTAGAAGTAGCATTTGTTGAACAAAGTAACGATCTCGTGAATATGATTTGGTGGAAAACAACTTGGTGTTGTTGTGAACAAATTTAATTGTTCAAGTTTGCTACTTAAATGTAGCCTTTGTAACAACTTGGTGTTGTTTTGAGCAAACTTGTCCAAGTTCAAAGTTTCAAGATGAAATGGGGAACTTGTACTTACAAGTGTATGGAGTCTTATTGAGGGAGTACCTCAAGACATGCCATGGGACGATATCGTTGAGAAGATTTCGGTCAGATTATAAAGTGTTGAAGATATAAGAACTGTGATATTTGATGTCTACATATCGCTTATGTTTCCGTTTAAATTTCAAAAGTGTTTAACTCTTATGATTAAGTTTCTAATGTATTTTATTGTTTTGTGTTCAATATCTTCGGATAATACATGCAATTTTTTACAAAGAAATAAATCACTAATGTTTGTGACGTATATATTATTTTTTAGGAAAGTAATTATATCGTCAACTATACATTGTTTAAAAGAATATGGTTTTAAACGGATAGTACATGAAAATATTTGGACATAAACAACTTGAGAGTTGTTGCATTGACTTAAAGTCAAAGATGAAACATCAAATGTATAACCAAATCTTGAGAGAATAATGAAAGAAGGTACTGAGTGTATTGAGATGAAATACACAAATGAGATTCATGTCAAAATACTTCGTTAGAAGTCACTAGAAAATTCACAAGTGTGAATTCTAACGTGCTGATAGTAAAAGTACTATATGTTATTGTATACCTTTAATAAATCTTGCGAGATTTGTTCCAAGTGATCTATACGTAGATGCGTCTACCACTTGATTTATTGTTAGAACTATATGGAGATTTTACCTTCGTTTGGGAGAGCACCCTAAATATACATATCTCCTAATGAATAACAATAGATGTGTTTAAATCATTTATGGCAAAATTATGAATGCCATGTTGTTGAGTGTCGATCTAGTTGACTCTATCTCACACATAATAGTGACCGTAGACGAGGAACATTCATCTTGTTGGTGATGAATGTGTTCACCAAGTGACTTGGATTATGACTTATGTTTAAGTCCTTATGAGTCAATGGTAAAGCGTTAGAGATCAAAGGCAAACAAGTTATGTTCCTTAATTGACTGATAAAATTAGCTATGTGCTATATACAATAATTTGTGAGACCTTCCTAAACATTGATGTTTTAGGATTATAAATAAGTCTCATTATTTTGTCTTAACAAGGGATGAATGTTGCAAAGATATATTATGATATCCTTAGGGCTGTGAAGAATAAGAATGATGCATCTTCTGTTCACATGCTAAAGTATTGTAGTCTAAAGCATGCTAGACTAGTACTTGGTTAATTATGTGTCTTGATAGAGACTAATTAACTCTAAACATTCAAAAGTGTATGAACACAAAAAGAATTTGTGTTCGGACAAAGTTGAGGGAGAATTTTCATTCATTATAGGGAAAAGACATGTAACTTTTGAAGAGTTTGTTCGAAAAGCTAATGAGGAGAACTCATTGTCAAGGCTTATTCTAGGTGTTAAATTAGAATTATTCTAAGTTGGTGACAAACTTATGACAATGGCATGTGTTGCTTATGTAATCTAATGCAATATGAGTTGAATTCACTGATATAATAAGGTTGATCTTGTTCAATCATATGTGTACAAGTGTCGTCATAAGTGAAGTTACGAAAATGTTGATCAAATGGCAAGAAATGTGGGGGAGGATCCATTTAGAAACAACCCTATAAGGGTATGTAGAAATGGTTTTCATTACCCCATCTGGATGATATCCTATAACACTTAAATGTGGGGGTGGTGGGGGTGTCTTGCATTTGTATCATAAAAGTTTGGAAATAAGGATTTTGTAATCCAATCTATCATTGCAAACCGACGACTATGTGGAGGACACAAAGGTCGTAGTGCATAATGGAGATGTGTTTGCCTTAAATGATAAGCGTATCTTAGAAAGACATATATTATAACCAGATTCAGATGGCCACTGAGGTTATAGTGTTAGAAGTTGACAATAGGCAAAATTAACCTACGATTTAAGAACACATCATGACAACTAATCTCAAATACACAAAGTTATTTGTTAATGTTATGGATCCAACAACCTGAGGGTTTATTAGAGATCAAGTTGTGGAATAAGACTGAAGCCCATGGAAAATGGGTATGTGAAGGACACCTAACTTAGTTGACTGGAGATCCCAAGATCTAAGTTCAATAGGACAACTAACTCATATGCCTAAAGGTGGTCACTGTGGGGGCATAAATGATATGCATAAGCTAGTATATATGGTTATACATACCCCCAAAGTATAAAAAGGGTGTTAAAATACGTCATAGTCTATTCCTATGATATTCTGTGACAAAGAATGAGGCTAAGCATAATATGTGGTAAATGATTTGGATAAATCACCATAACCACAATGCTTTTAATGATCTAAGGAGAATCACCTATCTTAGAGAGAAGTGGGGTCGCTTCGAATGGAATTGAGGGCACAATTCCTAGAGCTCTCGCAGAACCAGGAAAGTGTTCCACGACCATTATTGGACACGACTATGAGGAGATGACACAGCTAAGGAGAGTCTTGTGTGAAGTGTATTGTCCTCTACACAAACGGGAGACGAGTTCAAAGACATCGATATCTACTCAGAGCTAGTGGGCTAAGTGCATTTTAAGAGCGAAGGTTCAAAGGGTAACACCTACCTATCGTATGCAAAACTCAACTGTTGAGGTTCCATTGGAAATTTTATGTGTTTTGAACAAATTTTATGTGTTTTGAACAATCTCCATTCATGTGGGGGATTGTTGGGAAAATTAGTGAATGAATATTTAGTTATTTTATAATTGAGTGAAATTATAATTACTAATAAAACTCCTTCATATGGTAAAACTCTTGAGTAGAGTTTTATGTCATTTGATTAGCTTTTATTAGAGTTTTTATGTCTCTAATTAAATCACTAATTAAGTGAAACTTTTATTAGAGTTTTATGTCTCTAATAAAATCACCAATTAAGAGAAACTCTTCACTACCCACAACTCTTGTAAAAAATGATAGGCTATGTGACTCATTGGAATCATGAGAAAACTACAAGAGAAAGATAATATGTATGAAGAATTCTTGGAAAAGTGGTGAAGATTTGAACATCCATATGTTGGGAATTATAGAGAGATAAGTTTTCTCTACTCGATTCCATCACATTCGTATCATATTTTTCCACAAGTTCAAACACTATTGTTCTATTCGGTGTAACCTCCGGCGCGAGGCCATTTCCGGCAGTAAAGACTACTTCGGCTGTTGTACCCTGGGAGACAGATGTGTCGTCTTTATTAGAGGCGCGAAATTTATTTTAAGGGAAGCGTGTTGAACACGTGCCTCAACCAAAATCGTCAACGTTTTAGTGTGCTCTTTGTTGCAGTCAAGGAGTATTTTTCAAGACTCAAGATGATGAATACACGAGTCTAGGATGCTATCAAGTGCGCGTGAAGAACCCACCAGAGATGCAGCTTGAATCAAGATTGGTATATATAATTATATTTTATATTCTTTTTATTTAGTTATTACAACCGGTATTGTACTATGATATTTCCTACGAATAAGAGAGTCTCGTTATTATATATTTTGTAATTATATTTTATAAAAAGTGAACCTAAATCCTACACAAAGTACAACACTTGCGCGTTAACATAAACACAATAAAGTGACAATGTGTTATACTTTTGAGATAGCCCATATGCTGAAATAAGTTTAAAAGAAATCATTAACAAAAAAAAACCTTGTGATATCCAAATGCATCAAATACCTTGTAAATATCGGGTGACGGGTTAATAATATGCGAGGGCCAAATCCCCGGCATAGGTGACGTGACTGGCATTTTTAACTCTTCTATTGTGGATTCTTTGACCGAACCATAAAGACAGTTATAAGAAAATCATAGCTGAACTATGTAGACCTATATATCGATTTGTTTATTTCAAAGATTCAATGTTTTGCTCACCGCCACTTGTTACGAACGTTACTTTTGTAAAAAAAAAGGTTTAATGCCTCAAATAATATATCGAATCTAACCCGCAAATACGTTTTGTCATTAATAAAACCATGCCAAACGCAGTTTAGTAAATTTAGACATCTCTCATTTTCCACTTGCAGTTAAATGCTTTATTCAGTGTGTTTGAAATATAACATACCTAAACGGCCCTTAAGCACATACCTACACCTGGTATGGAACAACAATTTACATATCTATTAAACTTCTTCCATTTATAAATTTTTTTTTATAAAGTAAGCAAAAGAAAACTTTACCCAATATAGCCAAAAAAACACCAACAACCTAACCAGCTAAGTCATCAGCAGATAATGCCGGATCATCACCTGACATTGTAGCCACTCCCCACTATAACCAAAAAATCATAGCTGAACTATTGAGACCTCGTCTCGATTTGTTTATTTCAAATATTCAATATTTTGCTCACCGCCACTTGTTACGAACCTTACTTTTGTAATATGAAAAGGTTTAATGCCTCAAATGGTATATCGAATCTAACCCGCAAATTCATTTTGTCATTACTAAAACCATGCCAAACACAGTTTAGAATTTAGACATGTCTCATTTTCCATTTTCAGTTAAATGCTTTATTCAGCATGTTTGAAATAAAACATAGCCAAACGGCCCATAAGCACATACCTACACCTTGTATGGAACAACAATTTACATATCTATTAAACTTCTTCCATTTATAAAAAAATTTAAAAAGCAAAAGAAAACTTAACCCAATATAGCCAAAAACACAAGCAACCTAACCGGCTAAGTCATCAGCAGAAAAAGCCGGATCATCACCTGACATTGTAGCCACTCCCCACTACAGCCAAAAAATCATAGCTGAACTATTGAGACCTCATCTCGATTTATTTATTTCAAGCCAATTTCATTAATTTTATTTTATTTTATAAAAGAAGATTGATCAAGAACCTATAAACCATGTTGAAACCATACCTTGACATCAATTTTTGGCAAAGCAGAAGCGTTATTTTCATCTTCGAAATCATCCTCATCACTTTCCTTTGAGTTTGATTTTTTTTGCTTTTTCCTAAAGTACCCCATACTTCGTCTTTATTAAATTTCTCATTCATTGCAGTGAAATCGAATTCTTCTATGAACTTCATCACTGGTCGTAATCCCTGCATCGTCAAGAACCCATAAAATGAATTGACGAATATACCTTTTCTTACAAAATACACTAAAATGAATAAGAAGTTCGAAAAAGTACCCCGGGATCCTCTGCCTCTTTCACGCCCTCTGTAACTGTTGCGGTTCTTGTAAGGACCTCCATTGGTCTAACAATGATAAAAAAACAACTTCAATGAGACAACTAACATAAAACACACTTAATAGATTATTAGATTAGCATAGAGATCTAGCCCTAGAAAAAAAAACAATGATGCAATGTGCATATCAATCCAATTGAAAATAAAATTGAGAAACATTTGAAAACTCTAAAACAACAAAATAATATCCAAATCAAACATTGAACAAATTTGGAGACTCACATGTTCTTCCTCCCAGTAAGACAAACGTGACCAAACTAAAAATGCCTACCAAGCTTAAATCTTGAACTCCAAATAAAAGTCGTCTACCAAATATTAACTTTGTAAGTAATGTCACAAATAACACAAAGCACTTACCAAGGCTCTCATGTCATCTTATGGTTAGACTGGTTGCAAAAATTGTTGCTGACATGAATTAGAACAAAATAAGCGACGAATTGAAAAGATGGTTGGCCAGATAGGAAAAGGGAATCCACATTCCAGAAAATTAAAATTTGTGGTGATTCAAATTATAGTTTAAATCTTACTGCAGGAGAAATGAGAACAACATAAACCCTAAGCTCATGTTGAAAATCATCAACCAAAATCACCTAACAAAAAACCATAGCTCAACTCTTGAAGATCATTAAACCTAGCTACAATCCGAATTCGATCCAACCCGTATGCTCATATCAGAATTACATAAACCCTATATTAGTATTTCAATAATCAACATCCTAGATCAAACCCTCAGGAAAAACAGTTCATAGATTGCTAAAACCGCTCAATTATCGAATTACATAAACCCTATATCAGTAAAACTATACTAAAACTCCACACAAACAATCAAGAACACTGAAAAAATATAGAATTAGCCAGCAAAAAACCCTAATTCAATTGTTCAAGATCAATAAACTTATTTACAATCCAAATTCAAGTCAAACCCATATGCCCAATTATCAAAATCACATAAACCCTAAATTCATCTTTCAAATCATCAACAGGACCCCCCCCCCCCAACAAAAAAAAACCCTAATTCAACTACTCAACATCATTAAACCCAACCACAATCAAAACCCACTGCATCTAATGACATTGATATCGATTGAAAAAATAATCGCAAGTAAGTAAAGATTAAACGTTTATGAAACAATAGGAAGAGATGTTTACCTCGTGTAACATGAATGTTGGGGGCGATTAGGGTTTTAAAGAGATTTAGGAGAGATCGTCGATCTATGATGGTTAAACAACATTAAAAGATTGAAAAAGGAAGAAGTATGATAGATCAATGCAACATAGTTAACAGGAACGACTTGTAATCCAACCTTGATGTTGAAGATCTTTATACGCCGATTGTGGATGGAGAAGAGAGTAACGCATGTTTGATCTAGGAAACTCTAGGTTTAGAAGCGAATGAACGTACTGCGTCGGGTTATAACCTTTAAATACGTAATACATAAATGACCCGAAGTTCATAAACGGGTCCGCGTGAAGAGAGTGTATTGGTATGAGATTGCCACATGTGATTGTGTAGGCTAAAAAAAGCCATGTGGCTTAAGGACGCTAGATAAATGCCATGTGGCACCCTAGTAATTGCTTTATTAGGATGAATAGATAAATCTGGAAATTTTTGCCAGTAGTATTCTACTACTAACTTATGATCTATACATGGAGGTTGTGATTCATATACCCATTTCTCCTATTCTTTCAACTACTGGTAGCCAGTAAGTCCTCTACCTGATCTCATCTGGAGCATGACATTGATTTTTATTTCATTGATTTTTACAACCGTAATACCGAACTTTGTATGATAAAAGCACCATATGGTGATTGGTAGTATCTTAGTGTGTACCATAGATTGCTTTAATGTTTGGCCAGTATGAAAGATTTATACATGGAACCTCTAAGATCTCCCACAATCATATTGTACTGATACCAATAGTAAAGCATTTAAATATATATATATATATATATAGGGGACCGCTAAAATGAGAACCACCTCCACTTGTAAGAACCGTGAGAACTACACCGTACGGGGCGAGGTGGACCGATTTTTTTTTCATAAACGTAGATGCGTGTATTATAAACACATTTGTAAAAAAAATTCAAAAAAAAATGTCGTGTGTGTAGTTTTGAGCACCACAAGTTTGTGTTTACGGGTACCCTAAATTTTATTTAATATTTACGGTACCCGTAAACACAAACTTGTGGTGCTCAAAACTACACACACGACATTTTTTTTTTGAATTTTTTTTACAAATGTGTTTATAATACAAGCATCTACGGTTATGAAAAAGAATTTTGGTCCAACTCGCCCAGGATCAAAAAGTTCTCACGGTTCTTACAACTGGAGGTGGTTCTCATTTTAGCGGTCCCATATATATATATATATATATATATATATATATATTGGCAATATCATTGCCATAAAAATAACCATTGATTTTATGGTGCCCTTTTCATTCTATTCCTTTGAATGTTATGAAGGTAACATTTTATTGCTCCTACCGTATCAAATAAATCTCTTGATTGCTCATAAATGGACGAAGGCCAAAGCACATGCTCCCACCAATGAGTGGTCAAGAGGGTGTAAATTTTCGTCCAACTATGTGACGACTGTGTCTCGAATCTCCAACTAATCCCAACTATGTGGAAGGAGAGGGACCTATATTAAATACGTTGTCCGAAACATGTACCGAATCTCCAACTAATCCTAATCCAGACTCTGTAGAAGGAGAGGGATGACTAAATCCTCCAAACTTACTACATTCAGATCCGCTGTGGATCTTGCTTTATCTCCCACTGAAGAGAAAATAGAGTTAGATTATAAAACTGACCAAGAAAAACTTAGACCATAAGGAGTATACCTCCAACTATAATGTCTAAGTTAGATCCACACTTAATTATCCTTAAGACTGAACATATTTGTAAAGCATAAGGGGTTAATACCCGAAATTTAGAGATGGCAAAATCATCCAATATTGCTACCTTCTGGTTAGAAGTAAATCTGACCTTTGCCCTAACCAAGAATGGGATTCGGTTAAGAGGGGCTAGGGCCGAGTTAGAGCCCAAAGAGGAAAACTGATTCCTCTCATTTAATTTAACTTGAACCTATTAAGGAAAAACTTGAACATGAGGTTTATGGAAAAAGGGGCGTTTCGGGAAAATGCCTCCATAAACAATAGAAGGGTTATGGTACAGGCAAGAAAGCCAACCACAAGACCCATAATTACAAGGAAATTAAGATTGACCAAATCTACCCTTAACATGAAAATAAAGAGCCACTTCGCCAATTGTCCTAATTACCCCACTAACAAAGGTGCCAAACCGGCAACGCTAAGAAAAGCAACGCCGAAGTTTATAGTCAACTGCTAGAGAAGCAGTAAAGGATGCAGACGTCATAATATATACTTCTATTAATAATATTTTAAAGTTTGACTCTAGAACTGATCACAGTATTGTGGATCATAAGTTCTGTAAAATACCAGACATACGCTTAAGAAATTTAGATCATATGAAGTTAAAGGAAATAATATTTAAGATTCTAGAGGGATGTTTTATATCCATTAAGAATCAAACAATTGCAGTTACCCCTGCCTATGACTCAAGCTGAATCTGATACAACTTTTAAGCATGGATTGGTTATCCCAAAACCGATTCGTATAGTCTGAGATATGAAATTCTATTAAAATCCTCATTTGTTGATGCACTCACCACCTGTGGAGATCAACACTAGGGATTCCCCAAGAAAACATCTCTACTTAAGGCATCAAAGTGCTTGAAAAGAGGATGTGTCATGTACATGGCACAAGTAACTATTGACAAACCAAAGCCAAAGGTTAAAGATGTTCTAATCATCTTGGAATACCCTGATGTTTTCCTTGAAGACTTACCCGGTCTGCCCCTGGATAGGCAAGTCGAGTTCAAAATCAACATTTTGCCTGGATCGGCTCCTATAGCCAGAGCTCCATTGGCATCCACTAAGATGAAGAAGCTGAAGACACAACTTGAAGAACTTTTGGTGGATGGGTATGAAAAGTCCATAGCCACCTATGTAGCAAAATGCCTAACATGTTCGCAAGTTAAAGCTTAACATTAGAGACTGTCCGGTCTACAACAATAATTGGAAATTCCCACTTGGAAATGGGAAATGGTAACAATAGATCTGATTACCAAGTTACCTAAGACCAATCGTGGCAATGACACGATATGGGTCAATGCCTAATTCGTCGCTATGTAGATCGGAGCGACCAATCACAACAGGGTGTCAACCTAATAGATCTATTAACGATTCCACGTGTATATGACTTAAGTGATTAAAAGGACTATGATGCATCTAATGCATATCCTCAATTACAACGTTTATATATAACCTACTGAATAACAATTTAATATCGTAGGTTGTACAAGTTGCGGTATTCTCGCGGAGACTGGGTCGAACTTGTACTAACCAAAAAATATTTTATTTCACGATCGTTATACCCCTAACGTCGTTTATTTTCCCTTGTTTCCTTCCCGAAACCAGTGTATTATATCTTTAAACTATTTTTCTCAAAAACAGTTTAAGTTGCACATATTCTTGATTTCATAACACGTTATGATACTCTAAAAATCGTATTTTCGATGAAAATACGTTTTTATATAATTTAAAAGCATATTTTATATGAAAACATATACTTAGCTTTAATAACATGCTTTTCTCTGACAACATTAAATAACATATTAAAATGACATTTTAGTGAATTCTCACTAAAATACATTTATTTGAAATCATGTTTTATACGAAAAACATATATTCATTCTTTTCAAAGACGTGTTCTTTACCCCCGAAAATAGTTAATTAAACAGTAAAAAGTGGGGTTCTGTGACACTCTCCTTTGGTTGCGTTTTTATTATTGCAATCCCTTGGTTTTGAATCTACATATCCTAATTTTGATAGGAATAGTTTAATAACTAATTGCTTGTTAACAATTTAGTTTCTCATATACTTTGAATCTTCACACATCTCTTTAGATTTTCATAAAAATCTTTATTTTGATTAAGTTGGAAATATATATATATATATATATATATATATGTTAAGACTTTTGCGTTTTGAACGATTTTATAAGTGACCTTTTATTATTATGTCTAACTATTCGTAATATATCTGCGATTTGGGCTTCGCAATATATGTGCATAAGCATAGACATAGTCGGTGCGTACTCCTATATATATATATATATATATATATATGGAGCCGCTAAAATAGAAACCACCTCCAGTTGTAAGAACCGCGAGAACCACTCTCAACCAATCAGATTATGCCAACATAAGGGGTACTTTGGTCATTTACCCCAAATGTCAAATCCTTTCCTCTCTCCTTTGTCTTTTCTTTTAAAGTTGCATCTTTCATCCTCTCTCTCTATCTATTTAATGAAATTCAAAAATTCATCTCTCATTTGTCTCTCTCTATTTGAAGTTGCAGAACATCTTGAAAGTTGAATCTTCTAAAGTTGCAGCCGGCAAACCCTAACCCAAACACCTCTGTTCCTCCCTCACCCTCCGATGAAAAGGCAGCCGCCACACCCAAACACCGCACCCACTCCGGCAGCCCCCTCGTTTCTCCGGCGCTCCCTCGTTTCTCCGGCAACCCTCAGATCTGCAACCCATCTCCGGCGCTCCCTCGTTTCTCCGGCGACCCTCAGTCTATATAGAGGGTCAGTGACTTTTTATGATTCTGATTTGTTGTTTGTTGTTGATTTTGTTAATGGTTTGTTAATTTCTTTTTGAGATGGGGAAATAGAAAGAGGCTGAGATGTTGTTTGTTGTTCTTTGTTTGTTGTTGATTTTGTTAATGGTTTTGTTAATTTCTTTTTGAGATGGGGAAATAGAAAGAGGCTGAGATGTTGTTTGTGGTTCTTTTTGTTAATGATTTGTTGTTTGTTGTTGATTTTGTTAATGGTTTATTCTATTTATGTATAAGTTACAGTGGGGAAATAGGAAGAGGCAGAGATGTGTTAAAGTAAAAGAATCGAATGGAAGTGGAGGTGGCGGTGGCGGTCGCGGGGGGTGATGGTGTTGGTTCCGGTGGTGGTGAGGAGTGACGGTTAATGGTGGCTGGTGGCGGGGGGTGATGGTGTTGGTATCTTATAACGTTGGGGTTGGTGGCGGCGGCATCTCCGCTGATTTTGATGTTGTGCCGGTGATTTTTTATGTGGTTCCGGTGATTTTTGATGTGTAGCCGGTGATTTTTGATGTGTTGCCGGTGATTTTTTATGTTTGCCGGAGATATTTTTTGATGTTTGCTGGTGATTTTGATAAGTGAACTAAGTGGGTTTTAATCGGTTGGATTTTTGGGGTGGCGATGATGAAAAACAACGTAGATTTTGATGACGATGGCGCGGAAAGGACGGCGGGGGTTGGTTTTTTGAACCTGCAACCCCACTTTTGCTGCCTTTTGATTATCGGATAGTCTGAACCAAACCCCGTTTTTTTTTCGAGATACACTTTGTTTTGATGTTATTGGTTTTTTTATTTTTTCCCCTCTAGTCGATGATGATAACAATATATCTGAGACACCTCCCGAGTTTGCGATTTATGGGTTCGTTCGTTTTTGCGTAAAAAAGTTTTTGTAAAGAAACAAATGTTAAACCGTAAACTTTTTAACGTAAAACGTAAAAAGTTTTACGTAAAACGTTAAACGTTAAACGTAAAAAGTTTAACGTAAAACGTAAAACGTAAAAATCTTAACGTAAAACGTAAAACGTAAAAAGTTTAGCGCAAAACGTAAAAATTTTAACGCCGCATTAAAACGGGATGTAAAAAAAAGCGCTTTTAAAAAAACGCCGCTTGAAAAAGCCGAGCGTAAAAAACGGCGTCAAAAAATGACGCGTAAAAAAACCGGGCGTAAAAACGGCGCGCAAAATAAATTGTTTTGTTAAAAAATCTGAATTTAAATATGGTTTTTAATAAAAAAATTATGTTTAAAAAATAAAAAGTAATATAATAAAACAAAAAAAAATAATAAAAAAATAATAAAGACTAAAAGACAAAAAAAAGTAATTTTACTAAATTACCTTTTTGGATTAAAATATTAAAGATATAATAAGACAAAAACTATTTAATATTAATATTAACTACTTTTAATCTCATCCATTGATCTTGAAGATCTAATGGTTAGGAACTGGTTCTCGCGGTTCTTACAATTGGAGGTGGTTTTCATTTTAGCGGTCCCCATATATATATATATATATATATATATATATGTATATATATATATATATATATATATGTATATATATATATATATTGTAATTCACGTAACATGTTATTTCATACACACATATTATGTTCAAACACTTAATATATATATATATATATATATATATCAAATAACTCATTAAGTCACTTTATACATATTTTCATACAAATTACAAATTTCAACACAAAAATGCAATTTATGATCTAATTTACCGTTTTTACCGTACAAACGATTAAACATATTATTTGTTGGATTCTGTATGCCCAAGACACATATTAGATTGTTGTGGCTAGTACGTTATGATCCAAGTCGAGTCATACCCAAATACAAGCTGGACAAACACTTATAATATTTATTTATGATATGATCAAACAAATAAATATTAACACTTATAATATTTAGAAATTGGTTTTCTAAATAATTTGAGAAACCAATAAATTATATGGATAATTTATTTTGAGAGAATATTTTTATTTTGTTATTTAATGGGTTAAATAACATAATAAAAGTATTATAAGTCTTATAACATATGATGTTATAATTTTATAAAAGTTATAAAATTATATTTAAGATTTAAATTGTTTAAAAAGAAAATTGTATTTTTATTTAAAATAATAAGGTGCCCCCCCCCCCCCATATGTCTTCCCAAGACATAATTTTGGTCCAATGATGATACATGCATTTGCATGTGTAAGAAGGGCTTTCATTGGGTGATGTGGGTGGCCATGTCTCACACAAGTTTATATATGTAATTTTGTATGACAAAATTCTAGTGGATGAACTTGTATTTTTCTCTCAAATTTTCGGTCATAAAGGGGTTTCAAGAGGAGTGCATTTTTTATCATAAGTGTTAAAAATCCTAGCTAAACTCAAGGTGTTTGTTGGAAGCTTGGGGTATACAAGCTTGAGGTCTTCTACACTTGAAGGCAACCGTTCAAGAAACATCATCCTTTTCATTTTCTTTTACTCCAAGAAGGTAGTATTCTAAACACCCTATGGTTGTGTTTGATAGTATGCATGTTCATATATGGATCCGGGTTTTGGGATTTTGCATATAAATGAAATTTATATCTTAAAAGTAACATGTTTTAAATATTATTTCCGCTGCGTTTTGATTTTATACGGATAAAATCACTTTGATAAACATGTAAAAATTCCCATCAATGGTATCAGAGCCGCTTATATGAGTGCATGCTTCAATAGATTAAATTTTTCGGGTTTCGAGTTTGAATAGAACCCTATGGCCGAAAATTTTAATATGGTTATCCCTTTGTTTTTCTAGATTATTTTCTTACATGCATAAGGGAATCTTGAAAAATTATTTCATATGGATGATTTGTTTGTTTGGACAAAACTTACCTTTTCGGTTTTTTGTACATAGCCGAAAATGGTTATAAAAGGGAACCATTTTTTTGCTTCTTGATTTTAATATATATATATGTGGATATATATTTTGGTGCATATAACCTAGCCATGACCTTGTGTTGACTGATTGTGTTGTGATTTATTTTATTATTATTTCAATGGGTGGTAATAATTATAAACTTTGTTCTTCCATTTGTAAGATATGTAATTTATTTATTTTTCATTTGGCATGTAAAATAAATAGATTAGTTGCATTTTATTTTACTATAAAAATGTATTAGGATTATTTCATGTAAAAGAAGATGCACAAAATGCGTTTTGGTTTGGACCATAATATTCGGTCCAAAGAACTTCATCGTTCTCAACGGGATTTTAACCCGATAACCAAAACACATTTTTGAAGTCCAAAGGAGTTTGGAGCTGAATATAAAAGACATTTGGAAGCTCAAAGAAAGTGGAGAAATCACAACACAAAAAGGAGACTTGAAGCATTTGGATGCGGGATCAAGTGGGAGTTCAATGACACATCACTTGTGTCATTTTTCACCCCTTAGGAAGGACCTTTTGGCACACTTGTTTCGGCTAACAAGTGTTGTCAAAATAGTTGGCTATGGTTATGCACCTATTGTTATGTATGTTATGCTTGTGTGGTTGTTTAGTTATATTGTTTTAATGATATGTCGATATGCATGACTTAACAAACTAATAATCAACAACAAGCTTAAAATTGGTTCTTAACAAAATCATTAAAATGATTAATAAAAGGTTTTATTAAAAATTAATGATTTTATAATAAAATGGGTTTTATTAAAAAGAACCTTGAAAATTTGATTTCACTAAAGTACCACTGATTTGAATGCATGCAAATGTGTGGTACATAATATTTTCTAAACTTGAATTTTGAAATATTAAAAACCCTTTTATAAAACAAGTCAAACAACATCCTTTTATACAACACTCGAATCACTTGGGAACTCTTATTGTGGGATAAAGGTCACCTAACCACATTTGAGGGAACTTGTATGCTCGAGGTGAGTTTACCATGTTTGTGGGATAAAGGTCACCTAACCACTTATGTGTATAAACTCACGCGTGTGTGTAAGTTGGACGACTTGATTTGGAAACCATGTGCTTAGGGTCATCGAAGCATGGTGGACAAAGGTGTTGATGGGATTAAACATGCTAACTAAACATAAAGATGTTTAACCGATCCCATATGGCTAGAAATTGCAAAGAGTTGCAATTGTCAAACGTTGACTACCTTGTTAATTTAAATAGAGGGATAAAGGTCACCTAACCAATATTTAAATGTAACATTGGATTCTAGATTTTAATTATTAATTGTCTTTAAGACACAAAAGGGTATTAATGATTAAAATATAATAATATCGAAAATACTAAATTGAACTTGTTAAATTTTGTAGATGGCCATTAACAATGCAAACCCGATTAACCAAACCGTCCAAAACCTATCACTAAGAACCATCCTTGAAAAGGATCGTCTCAACCATAACAACTTCATGGATTGGTTTCGAAACTTGAGAATCATTCTCAAGCAAGAGAAGATATCCTATGTGTTGGACGATCCTATTCCCGATGAACTTAACATGGAAGATGTGGAAGCCTACAATGATTGGGTTAAGTATACCGAGGACTCCATGCAAACCTCATGCCTCATGTTGGGAACCATGATTCCCAAAATTCAAAATGATTTTGAACATCACGGGGCATACGACATGATTACCCAGTTAAAGGAAATGTTCCTACAACAAGCAAGGGTAGAACGCTTCGAAACTGTTCGGGCGCTTCATGCATGTCGAATGGAGGAAACCCAATCGGTATCATCGTATGTCCTTAAGATGAAAAGCCACATTGATTGCCTTGAAAGGCTAAATTGTCCCGTCTCTAAAGAGTTGGGTACGGATTTGATCCTCAACTCTTTAACAAAGAAATTTGAAAGCTTTGTAATGAATTACAACATGAATGGATGGGACAAGAGCATTGGTGAACTTCATGCAATGCTCAAAACGGCCGAAGCAGGAATGGGCAAAAAGGCTTTACCCGTCCTAGCGATCAATGAAGGAGGCAACAAGAAGAGGCCCCACCCCGACTCTAAAGCAAAGTATGCTAAAAGAAAGGGACACGTCAAGGGAAAGGGAAAGGGAAAAGCTAAAGCAGAACCCACCAAACCAAAAGAAAAGAAGCAAAAGGTTGCTACGAATGACCCATGTTTTGGATGTGGTGAGATAGGACACTGGAAGAGAAATTGTCCAACCTATCTCAACGAGTTGAAAAACAAGAGGGATGCAGGGCAAACCTCAGGTACTATCTTTATGATACATGTTGAGCTTAATGTTATTTCTTCTAACACATGGGTACTAGATACTGGATGTGGAACTCATATTTGCAATTTGTTGCAAGGGTTCAAAAGAAATAAACATTATAAGAAGGGAGACGCTAGTCTCTTCATGGGCAACGGAGCAAAGGTTGATGTTGAAGCTCAAGGAGACTACGTTTTAGAGCTTCCAAGTGGTTTGGAAGTTATTTTGAAGAATGTTTTGTATGCTCCTAGTTTAACTAGGAACATAATTTCTGTTTCCCTTTTAAGACAATGTGGTTTTAATTTCGAATTTGTTAACCAAGACTTTTATGTTTCTATGCATGATGTGTTTTACTTTAAGGCTATGCCTTTAAATGGTATTTATGAATTAGATCAAGACAACACATCATATGATAGCTCAATGTACCAAGTAACCAACAAGAAACTCAAAATGGATTTGAGTGATTCCTATCTTTGGCATTGTCGCCTTGGACATATAAGCAAGAATCGCATGCATACACTTCAGAAAAATGGTCTTTTGAATACAAATGAAGATAATTCATTTGATGTATGCGAATCTTGTTTACAAGGAAAAATGACCAAGACACCCTTTAGTGGAACATTTGAAAGGGCTAAAGACTTATTAGGTATCATACATTCGGATGTGTGTGGTCCTTTTAAGCCGATGACTAGGAATGGTGAAAGATACTTCATTACCTTTACCGACGACTATAGTCGTTATGGTTATGTGTATTTACTAAGACACAAGGATGAGGCATTTGAAATGTTCAAAGACTTCAAAAGTGAAGTAGAAAATCAACTCAAGTAAACAATCAAAGTCCTTCGCACCGATAGAGGAGGTGAATACCTTAGTGGTGCTTTTCAAGATCATCTTAGGAGTTGTGGGATTATCTCACAACTTACTCCACCTGGAACACCACAACACAATGGTGTGTCTGAAAGGAGAAATCGAACTCTATTAGATATGGTTCGATCTATGATGGCTAGAAGCACATTACCTCTATCGTTTTGGGGTTACGCTTTGCTCTCCGCAGTTCACATACTAAATATGGCCCCAACCAAGAAAGTGGAAAAGACACATTTTGAAATATGGCATGGAAACCCTCCATCATTATCATTCTTACGGGTTTGGGGTTGTGAATATTATGTTAAGCAATACACCCCAAATAAATTGGAAGTCCGATCTACTAAGTGTATCTTTGTAGGATATCCTAAAGATGATATAGGATATTATTTCTACGATCCAACCGAGCAAAAGGTATTTGTTGCTCGGAAGGGTAAGTTCTTAGAAGCTAAGTTCCTTATGGAAGGAACTAGTGATAGAACAATGGAACTTGAGGAGGATCAAGAACCACAAGATGATACACATTTGGTTGATACTAGCACTCAACAAGAGGTTGTTGAAAATGATCAAGAGATTGATCAAAACACACAAAATGTTCGCAGATCTGGTAGAATTAGTAGTCCACCTGAAAGATATGGATTTTTCATGGATGGATGCTACGTGGTAGATTCAGATGAACCAACCACAAACCATGATGCAATGTCAAAATCCGATTGTGACAAATGGCTTGAAGCCATGAACATAGAGATGCAATCCATGTATGACAGCCAAGTTTGGGAATTGGTTGTGCCACCACTTAACTCAAAATTAGTTGGTAGTAAGTGGTTTTCAAGAAGAAAACAGATATGCACGGTAACTTGGATACTTATAAAGTAAGACTTGTAGCAAAAGGTTTCACTCAAACTCAAGGGATTGATTATGATGAGACCTTCTCGCCTGTGGTGATACTAAAGTCAATCAGGATATTATTTGTCATAGCTGCATATTATGACTATGAGATCTGGCAATTGGATGTCAAAACGGCCTTTCTTAATGGATATCTTGATGAAGATGTCTATATGGTTCAGCCTGAAGGTTTTGTCGATCCAAAACATCCTGACAAAGTATGCAAGTTAAAGAAATCAATCTATGGATTGAAACAACCATCTAGAAGTTGGAATCACCGTTTTGATGAAGAAATTAAGAATTTTGGATTCATCAAGAACGGCGATGAAGCTTGTGTGTATAAGAAGGCTAGTGGGAGTATCATCACTTTCTTAGTACTGTATGTCGTTGACATTCTACTATTTGGAAATGACATTCCAACCATGGAAGGTGTAAAAGCTTGGCTTGGAAGTTGTTTTTCCATTAAGGATCTTGGTGAAGTCGCCTACATTTTGGGAATAAAAATCTATAGGGATAGATTAAGGTGCTTGATAGGTTTAAACCAAAGTGCGTACATTGACAAAGTCTTGAATAGGTTCCAGATGGAGAACTCTAAGAGAGGTTATGTACCTATTCAAAAGGGGACAATATTGAATACATCTCAATGTCCAAGCTCAAAGGACGAGCAAGAGAAAATGAAAGGAATCCCATATGCGTCAGCTATAGGATCCATCATGTATGCAATGATATGCACCAGACCGGACGTCTCATACGCCTTGAACATGACGAGTAGATACCAGCAAAATCCAGGTAACAGTCATTGGAAGGCTGTTAAGTGCATATTAAAATACCTTAGAAGGACTAAGGATATGTTTTTAATATATGGATCTGGTGAGGAGGAACTCGTTGTAAAGGGTTACACGGACGCGAGTTTCCAAACCGATCGAAGTGATTCTCGATCGCAATCGGGGTATGTCTTCATTTTAAATGGAGGAGCAGTCTCCTGGAAGAGCTCAAAACAAGACGTGGTAGCATTGTCCACTACATAATCAGAATACATCGCCGCTTCATTAGCAGCCCAAGAAGCTGGATGGTTGAAGAAATTCATAACCGACCTAGGGGTGGTCCCTACCATTCAAGACCCCCTAGAGATCTTTTGTGATAACGAGGGTGCGATTGCTCAAATCAAGGAACCTCGTGCGCACCAAAAGACTAGACATATCGAGCGGAGATTCAACTACATAAGGGATGAAGTTGAAAAAGGAAGGATATGTATCCGCCAAGTTCACACCGATCAAACATTGCGGATCCACTCACGAAGCTCCTTGACAGGGCAAAACATGAGGGTCATACATGTGCCTTAGGACATCGATATTCTAGTGATTGGATTTGATCTATTTTGTATTTGGATATTGGAACAATTGTTAATTTAACTCTTTTATGGTATTTTGAGTTACGTTCCATTTTAGCATGTTTAAATCCATGAATAAGTTACTTATTCTAAATGTCCATAGTCGATCATAATTGTGGGAACAAATATGAATGTAAGACTATTATGAACTTGGATTGGTGGATATTCATCTAGTGTGAATATAGAGCAAAGTGTTACTGCCAAAGTTCATAGATATTTGTGGGATACAAATATTGGACTGACTCGCTCTCGAATATTACTGCATGGAATCATTTGTGATTAATCATAAGTAAATTTGAGTAAAGGAGAATATCATAGTATCCTCTGACCTGAGATACATATTGGGTCTTGATATTCACCAAGTATTATACCTTGACCTAGTTCTTCGTTGTTTGTAATAAGGAAGTACATAAGGCTAAACTCAGGTGTGGTACAAGGTGATTGTGAGAGACGTATGTAGTCAAGAAGGGATTTATTCCTCTTATTCGTTGAGAGTAAGATGTCTAAGGCCTGCTAAAGTTAAATCAATAGAGAGTTTTCACTCTATGTCTCTGGATTTAACATGACATTAGTAACGAAAGGATAAATGAAAGATTCACCTAAATCATGTTCAAGTAAGGGACTTGAAGGGGATGATGTTATTGAATGGTATATAGTCATACGTATTAGGGGTAGTAAACTATAGTTAGGTGGTCTTTACTACTTGCATCAATCTTCTATGTATCTTGTGCAAGTGGGAGATTGTTGGATTCTGTATCCCCAAGACACATATTAGATTGATGTGGCTAGTACGTTATGATCCAAGTCGAGTCATACCCAAATACAAGCTGGACAAACACTTATAATATTTATTTATGATATGATCAAACAAATAAATATTAACACTTATAATATTTAGAAATTGGTTTTCTAAATAATGACACTTGAGAAACCAATATATTATATGGATAATTTATTTTGAGAGAATATTTTTATTTTGTTATTTAATGGGTTAAATAACATAATAAAAGTAGTATAAGTCTTATAACATGTGATGTTATAATTTTATAAAAGTTATAAAATTATATATAAGATTTAAGTTGTTTAAAAAGAAAATTGTATTTTTTTTAAATAATAAGGTGGCCCCCCACATGTCTTCCCAAGACATAATTTTGGTCCAATGATGATATATGCATTTGCATTTGTAAGAAGGGCTCTCATTGGGTGATGTGGGTGGCCATGTCTCACACAAGTTTATATATGTAATTTTGTATGACAAAATTCTAGTGGATGAACTTGTATTTTTCTCTCAAATTTTCGGTCATAAAGGGGTTTCAAGAGGAGTTCATTTTTTATCATAAGTGTTAAAAATCCTAGCTAAACTCAAGGTGTTTGTTGGAAGCTTGGGGTATACAAGCTTGAGGTCTTCTACACTTGAAGGCAACCGTTCAAGAAACATCATCCTTTTCATTTTCTTTTACTCCGAGAAGGTAGTATTCTAAACACCCTATGGTTGTGTTTGATAGTATGCATGTTCATATATGGATCCGGGTTTTGGGATTTTGCATATAAATGAAATTTATATGTTAAAAGTAACATGTTTTAAATATTATTTCCGCTGAGTTTTGATTTTATACGGATAAAATCACTTTGATAAACATGTAAAAATTCCCATCATTATTATCTCCTATCATCATGATATAACTAAGTAAATCACATTTACACATGTTCATATTCACATATCAATTCATAATGCATAAAGTTCACTCTTGAACATCCCGTTTACGCGTACGTTAAAATATGCGTATTTGACCGTTTTGGTAGCGTTTTTGGGCGTCGGAAGTCACGTATGACCAACCAAACACCAAAGACAATTATTATAAGTTAAAATACTTATATTTATCATATGAAATCAGTTTCAAATCAGATTTAAAAGAGTTTTATAAAAATCACTTAAAAAGCCGATTTTTACTGTTTTTAACGCATAGTTTCGTACCGAACTTTATCATAACCATCCCAAATCATCATGACTTAATATTTTGACATAATACATGTTACCTACTGATCATAATAATAATTTTACTCATGTATATGCAGGTCTCATATATAACACAAAAATCATGCGAATATCACCCGATTTACCACTTTTCAAGCCAATAGTACAATATGCAAAGCTACCAAGTTATGACATAATTTTTGTATCTTCTAAACACATCATATAACTTTATTTTTTTCATGTTTAGCAGCTGATTTAAATGAATCTTTATCATTCCATAACAATTTCATTTCGTGGTGTTCATTAAATCATCCAATAATTCTACGTACAAGCACTTTATGCACACTTTTCTTCATTCTCATCACACAAGACTAAACACCCTTAATCTTTTATTTTTCATATCATATGACATGTTCATACTTTATTCAATTATTTCTATTTTCACATGCATAATATTCAAATCATTCAAACAATCATTCTATAATAACACTTTTACCCGAAAATCAAAAGATACATACTAACACATACATACAAACTCACGGCCACACATACATACTTATGTTCATCTCATTTTTTATTTTGTGAAAATCATTTGTTGTTTTGTTTAGAAGAGTTGTGAAAATTTCCAAGTATCAGAGAACCATGCTAATCATCATCAAGAACAAGACTTTAAAATATTGAAATTTTTATACCTTTCAAGAATGAAAATGGAATGATGATGAGGTTTTTGATGATTTTGAGCTTGTTCCTCTTTGAATATGCCTTGGAATCACCTTTTGATCTTCAAACCGAATCAAGACTAGCTTGAAGTGATTATGATCTTCATGAAAATGAGTTGAAAATTGAAAAATGGATGTGTGATGGATGGTTTTCGGCCGAGATCAAGAGGAAGGGAATAAGTGAAAATGGGTTTGATGGTTTTTGAAAGATCTTGAATGGTTTTGTGAAGATTTGTTATGATTATGTTTCATGCATGCATTACACTTGTCAACATTGCTCAAAACAAGAGAGAGGTGGGCATCTCCAATGCCGCCACCTATCTCCACTCTCACAAACCATACACATACATATAATATATACACATAATGCAAGTAAGAAAGCAGGTATTTTACTGATTACCAGGTATTTTATCTGACATTTTATCGCGTTTTAATGATTTTAAAAATTATTTTATTAGTTTATAAAAATAATCCTACTAAAATATTGCTGGACAATTTTTCGTCATTCCAGATTGACGGTGTTATTCGCGTTTCGCAGTACATACGCAATATCGCGCGATATGTGCTTAAATTCGCAAAATAAGAATTCTTTGTGTTTTAATTAATTTTTCTTCATGATTATGATTAGTAATAGGATTTTAATCATAACGGACTATTTTTAGGATTTTAATATCATCCGGGCGTCACCGATGTTCGTTTCGCATTTTGTTTGTTACGCGATAAGCGTTTATCTTTTTATTGCCAACTGACTTTCTAATTTATTTTGGACTTCCCAAACTTTTGTTATTATTAGATAACATTATATTAAATAAAATATTATCATTGTTTAGTCACTACACGTGTCATAACAGTATGGTATTGGCCTAAGTTGTCGGATGTCACAGGACTACACCTACTACTCCCACAAAAGTTGCTCATTCCTCGGTCTTGCTGGATATTATCGACAATTCATCACGAACTTCTCAAAGATCGCGGTTCCCCTCACTGCTTTGACTCAGAAGAATAAGCCTTTTAAGTGGGGACCCAAACAAGAGGAAGCTTTCCAGACTCTGAAACAAAAGCTTTGCGATGCTCCTATTCTATCTTTACCCGATGGCAACGACGACTTTGTTGTCTATTGCGACACATCGATTCTAGGCCTTGGCTGTGTTCTCATGCAACGAGATAAAGTCATAGCCTACGTGTCAAGGCAATTGAAAATCCACGAGAAGAACTACACAACTCATGATCCTGAGTTAGGTGTCGTAGTTTTTGCTCTCAAAATTTGGAGACACTACCTCTATGGTACGAAATGCATGGTTTTCACAGACCACAAAAGTCTCCAACACATATTCAATCAAAAGGAGATAAACATGAGACAATGACGCTGGGTCGAACTCCTAAACGACTACGACTGCGAGATTCGCTACCATCCTGGCAAGGCCAATGTCGTAGCCGATGCACTTAGTCGTAAGGAACGTGTCAAGCTACATTGTTTTCAAGTTCAATCCGATATCGAAACACGAATCTTTCAAGCACAACGTACAAGTGTAACACAAGGCTCGTTGAAAAATAAGCTACCACATAGTCTTGAACTTCAACTTGAAACGAAAGACAATGGGTTACTCTATTACATGAACCGTCTATGGGTTCCAAGCCAAGACAATCTCCACACTTTATTGATGGACGAAGCTCATAAGTCTCGTTATTCAATCCATCCTAGTGCAGACAAAATGTACAAGGATCTTCGTACCCAGTATTGGTGGCCGGGTATGAAGAAGGACATAGCCTTGTATGAGTCCAAATGCCTACTCATCTCAAAGTCAAGGCAAAACATCAACGCCTATCTGGTTTACTTGGCCAGCCAGAAATACCGATATAGAAGTGGGAGAACATTGCGATGGATCTAATCACTAAACTACTGCGCATATCTAGAGGTCATGATGCAATTTGGGTAGTCACCGATCGTCTAACAAAGTCAGCACACTTTTTGCTGATTCGTGAGGATCCATCTGCTGACAAACTCACCAAGAGCTATGTTGATGAAATAGTGTCTCGTCATGGTGTTCCTTTGAACATCCTATCAGACCGATATGCTCGATTCTCATCTCACTTTTGGAAGACCATGCAATCTGCCATGGGAACCAAACTCAATTTGAGTACAGCTTATCATCCTCAAACGGATGGACAATCTGAAAAGACGATTCAAACACTAAAGGATATGCTTAGAGCATGGGTGATAGACTTTGGCGGTAGTTGGGATTTGCATCTACCGTTGATCGAATTCTCCTACAACAACAGTTATCATGCCAGCATAAACATGGCCCCTTTCTAAGCTCTATACAGTCGAAAATGACGTTCACCTGTCTGCTGGAATGAGTTCGATGAAGCTCAGCTCACTGGACTTGAACTCATTCAGGAAAGAATAGACAAGGTCAAGAAAATTGCGATAATCTTCTGATAGCTAGAAGCCATCAAAAGTTATACGGACACGCGACGCAAGCCTTTGGAATTCCAAGTCGGTGATCACGTCCTTCTCAAGGTATCCCCTTGGAAAGGCGTGGTTAGATTTGGAATGAAAGGAAAACTTGCACCACGATATGTTGGACCATTTAAGATCGTTGAGAGGATTGGAAAGGTGGCCTACCGACTTGAGCTACCTCCTAAACTTGGGAACGTTCACCCAACATTCCACGTGTCCAATTTGAAAAAGTGTTTAGCCGATATGAACCTCCACATCCCCCTCGACAAAATTCACGTTGATAACACAATGCACTTTGTCGAGAAACCTATGGAGATATTGGACCGTGAAGTCAAGAAAATCAAGCACAGACGAATACCGATAGTTAAACTTCGCTGGGAATCCAAACGTTGCCCAGAATTTACTTGGGAACCAGAGGATCAAATGAAGGCGAAATACCCACATCTATTTTCACAAGTTTCCTCTAATTAAATTTCGGGACGAAATTTCCTAAAGTATGGGAGACTGTGACATTTGTGCCTTTTCAATCAATGTACAATTCTGAACAATTTTGTATTCAATGAAACCTTGTGTTTTATTTTCCAGGATTGTATAATTATCTATGACATTTGCACATTTTTAGTTCTTGTACAATTTCGAACTTTCAAAAACTTTTTCTGAAAGTAATTCGTTAGCTGATACTCAAACCTAATCAGTTTAACGCAACGTACACTCCAGAATAGGGACATAAGCTGCACATACCTTAAATACCCTTTACATAACTTAGATATAAGTTTTGAAGGGCTAGGTATGACAAAAAACGCTTATACAAGTCCAGGGACTATTTTTGACAAACTGCGAAAGTCTGCCCATCTTCGTATTTTTTGAATATGGACCATGTGTACAAATCCGAATATTTTTGTATTCAATAAAATCTTGTATTTTATTGATAAGAATGCAAAAATGTCAATCGTTGCGCAATTTCGATCATTCTCGAGTTCGATAAAGCGTTGTGCGTTATTTACGAAACGCGTAACCCTACAACCGAACGAACCGACATCCACGACATTTCCAGGCAAAATCCAAGTTACATATGCCTTAGCACCTTTATATAACCTAAATATTAGGTTAAAGGGGGTTAAAAGTGACAAAACGCGACAAAACAAGTCCGGGGGCCAAAGTTCTGCCCCTGCCACCATCCTTTGCGGACCGAATGAGGACCCCTTACGATCCGTAAGGGGTCCCCAGCTCAGCAAAATTGTTGGCAGCCTGTTATTCAAAGTCTTGCACCCCAAGAACTCGAATTTTCCAGCATTTAACCCTCAATTGACATGTGTTACACCCCTCCTCTGATCAAGACACATGGTGGACACTTGGATTGATCTCAATCACTTCAAAACACTATAAATAGCAAGGAATTTTCAACCAATTTCCTTGCTCATTTCATTTCTTCTTTCTCCCACTATATTGGAGCTTGCTTCCAGCTTTTGGAGGCCTCCTAATCTGAGTTCTTATAGTGTTCTTCAACTAAAGTAAGTACTCTTCCAAGTTCTTTCATTATTTTAGCTATTTTGAGCTAAAAGTCAAACAGTTTGACTTTCTGTTTGACTTTTGGTTCTGACCAAAACTAGTAAGTCAAAGTTTAATTGAACTTCTGATTACCACGTTTACTAGTCGAAGTGACGAGTCAAAGTTTTGGTCAAAGATGCACATAATGTGCATTTTACGACGAAACTATTTTCGGGTATCAAAACTCCAAGTTTTGATACCAAATCAGTTTTAACTTAGTTAGACATGCTACAACATGTCTAACTCATCACTTCAAGTTTAGTGCTTTATTTGGGTCGTAAGTCGAGCGGTTTGACCACCGCTTTGACTTTCGAATCCGACCCGTTTGGTCGATCTTTTGATTTGACCAAGTGCATTTATAGGACCATAGTTATATAGGGAATAACCCTCTGAGGTTATACCTTATGGCCTTATGGTTTGATTAGTTTTATGATGAGTCGATTGTTATGTACTTATAAATGACCAAAATACCCTTTTGGCGCATAAATTGGTTTTAAACATATGTAACCAAAGTTTTGACATCTAAACTGATGCTATAACATAATCAAACATTTTTGGCATATAAGACTCTTTATAGGACATATTTAACTGTCCGAACTTATAATTAAGCTAATGACCCGTTAAAGTAGCATAAACTACCTTAACGAGTCATAATGGCTCAAAAGCACTTAGAGATCATTCCAAATCAGAATGTTAAGTTGTTAACACACATCACATGAGTTCCAACACTCAATTGCTTTATAAGACCTCATTCTATCTGAATCCTCCGATTAAAGTCTCGACACACTAACATAGTTATCCGACACAATAGGACGCACTTGAGCTTTGTTTCTTCTATTGATCAAGAACACTTTTGCAATCCCAAGTGAGTACATAGCTCCCCTCTTTTATGTTTTCTAAATGTTTTGGGGTGACTCATATGTGCTTTTCAAGTTTTCAAAACAAAGTCTATGGTTTATATAAAACATTACGATTTCAATAATGTGAACAACTTGTTGGTGCGTTATCCATAACATGAATGATTCATTAGCTTTGGCCAAGCCAACTAGTCGTATGTTATGGTACCATAGGACTGACAATCCCGTTATCAGACTATCCACTGGATTTAGTGGAAGTTTGGGTAACGACATAAACTGTTTCTGACTAACAAATCATTTGTTGATTTGTTTGTATAGCTAAAGAGACCCTTTGGTAGTCTATTAAAGATACCCTTTGGTGGTATAGTCAACACAGGTTTGAATGTGTTCATTAAAGAACGATCAAAAGTTTTCATAATTGAAACACGGACGATTGATTGATGACACGGACAATTGGATTTATAACACGAACGATTGATTGATGACACGGGCAATTGGTTTATGACACAGACAATTGGTTTATAACACGGACGATTGATTTATAACATGGACAATTGGTTTATAAAAGGACAAATGATTTTGAAAAAATGTCACGCAACGATTTTCACTTAAAGATATAAACCATACAATGTTTCCTTTTTAAATCAATTTAGTACTCGGTTTTACAAAACAAATGTTTTGGTCAAGATTTATGGCTACAAGGTTTTCACAAACTTTAACCAACTTGTTTTAGTTGGTTAATTATATTGCAATATCAAACACATTTTGATACAAGGTTTTCATTATCGACTCTTGTAGTCGGACGAGGTATTGCAATATGTATTTAAAGTCATGAATTTGACACACTCACAAAACCTATGTACTCACCAGCTTTTTATGCTGACTCTCTTTTCACATATGTTTCAAGAGCCAATGCTTAGATGATTTGATTGCATAATACACAGAGGATGGACGCGGGCTTTAGTGACTTTAAAATTCGAAAGACAATATGTTTGAACTTTGTTTCTGTTTATTTCAAGACAATGTAAACAGTTTTCAATGAAATAAAACAAAACTTTAAATACCATGTGATGTGAAACAATTCCTATAACGTGACTCCCCGATGTTTCTACAACGGTTTGTTATTCTACGCGATCGGGGTGTTACAGAGGGTGTCTGTCTCGTAACTGCGTTGGCGACGCAACTACCTGGGAGACTCCACCTTTTTACGTGTTTCAGCCTGTAGTTTCGTTTCTAAGCCCGGTTTTGACAGAAATACAACCCAGAATTTTGAAAAGTTTATTTTTTTTTTGAAATTTAACCTCACAATTTTTTTCCTTTCAACTTTGGTCCGTCATACTTTTCATATTTCGCAGATTTTTCGTTTTACGTTTCGTTTTAATTTTTGCGAGCTAAGACGACGTAACGTGCGTGTGTGGTTCAATGTTTTTACGTTCCATTTTATGCTTTGAACTAAACATGCGTGTGTGGTTCAACGTTTTTACATTGTCTATGTTTTCCCCGTTTGAAAGGTTTGCTACAACATGCGGGTCCTAAATCGATTTAATTATTATTTTCTAGGTTTTACATTACAGTCTAATTTCTTCGCCTTTACAAGACGTAACTTCAGTATTGGTTGTCGCTGGAGGTGGTATGGCATCAGTACTATTCGGCATGGTTTTACGCCTGTGCCGCATTACAGCAGGTGGTAAATCTAGTTTGCAAAAACTTTAAAACAAAAGATTTTGACCAAGAACTAAAACCTCCCCAAACCTTCATACATATGAGCAACAAAAAAATTTACATCTGAAATCTTTGATAAACCAAACCCATTTTGAATACAAAAACCCATATCTGTAACTTCATTTATCTATAAAGCATTCAAAGAGTAGAGAGTGTACTGCATAGATCAAAATAGAAAAAACATACTTACATATTTGAAGTGAACCAAAGCCGCCACATCGGACTGAAGCCTAAAAATGGAACCTAGCTACCATCACACCATGTTAGTCCCGAAAAACCCATGACATCACTCATTGGTTCAATCGAACGTGGAATATAAGATCAAACCGAAAGAACAAAAAGAAATTTTTCATTACAAAACGTTGTGTCGCTGCGTAGATCGCACACAGTCTCAATAACTGTCTGGTACGATCTCCAAGAACCTTGCACACAATCTCTAGGATTGTCTGGTACAAGGTTCTCCTTAGGGGATTACATTATTACACAATGGGAGAGCTCTACTACTAATAATCTAGACATGACTATATATAGGAGCCTCTACCCCATTGGCCCATATGGCTTAGCCCAAGCCCAAGTCCTAATCTAAACCCAATAAACATAAATAAATACAATAAAGATAAGCATAAAAATTCCCACAAAAAAATCTAAAAATCACACAAAAATTTGTTTTCATATTTTTTATAGTTTTTTTCATTATTGACGAAAAGTAGCGATTTTTATTAAAAAATATTAAAAAATTTATTTTTGTGTATTTTTTAGATTTTTTAGGTACTTTTGGTTGTGTTCAGATTGGTTCTCGAAATAAAGGGTGGTTCCTATATATATGTATATATATATATATATATAAGGTTCATGCGAGAACCACCCTTATTGCGAGAACCGCGAGAACCAATGTGAACACAAAATAAAATCTAAAAAAAAATAAAAAAAACACTCAAATTTTTTTTTTAATATTTAAAAAAAAATCGCTATATTTCGTTACCATAAAAAAAACTTTTTTTTCGAGTAACAGTTATCCATGCACATGTGCATATGTATCATTACTTCGACAAATTCGGTAATACGTTATCAGGAATAGACAATTGCACTTTAATTTACAATATCATTAGTAATACACTACTTTTTACATTACCAATATTCAAAATACACATGTGCATCATTAGGTATGACCATGATATAACGTGTTTTAGTACAAAAAGTTTGTGATTTTGAATAGAGAAGTAGGCCCATATACATGTTTTTTGGTTAGTTATATCTAGTGGTTGATGGTTTGGTTATAGTTGTCAATTTATGATGTAATATGTTGATTGAATGGTATAAATGGTGTTTACATACATGTAATAAAGTGAAAATATTGTTAATGGTATTGTATTATGGATGGTAGGAGGTAATGGTATTGTATTATGGATGGTAGGAGGTAATGGTAGTGTATTATGGATGGTATGATAGATGAAATGGAAAGTGTATTCAAAGTAGTGTATCAAAACACCTTATTTCATGTTGATACATATAAATGCACATGTGCATTTCTAATATTGATAATGTAAAAGGTAGTGTATTACATATGGTAGTGTAAATGAAAGTGCAATTGTCTAATATGTGTAATAAATTACGGAATTTGTCAAAGAAATGACAAAAATGCACATGTGCATGCTTGTGTATTATGGATGGAATGATAGATGAAAGAGAAAGTAGTGTACCAAAACACCTTATTTCATGTTGATACATATAGATGCACATGTGCATTTCTAATATTGTTAACGTAAAAAGTAGTGTATTACACGTGGTAGTGTAAATGAAAGTGCAATTGACTATTATTTGTAATGAATTACTGAATTTGACAAAGAAATGATACATATGCACATGTGCATCGATAACTGTTACTCGAATTTTTTTTTTTTTGAATTTTTTTTATTAACAAAATATAGCGATTTTTCCAAAAAAATAGTAAAAAAATAAAAAAAAATTTTGGGTGTTTTTTAGATTTTTTTAGGAATTACTGTTTGTGTTCACACTGGTTCTCGCGATTCTCGCAATAAAGGGTGGTTCCTAACGGATCTTTGTCCTATATATATATATATATATATATATATATATATAGGGAAAGGTTCAAATGAAAACCACTAGTTATTGTGAAAACTCGAAAACTAATTAAAAAAGCCAAAAAAACATACCAATTTTTTTTTTTTTTTGCATACCAATTTTCGCAGGTTTATGTATATAAAAAAAATTCAAAAAAAAGTTTTTTTATATATATATAAAAACCTACGATTTTGTATAAAAAATTGAAAAAAAAAATTTGGTGTGTTTTTTTAGGCTATTTTTAGTTGGTTTTCGAGTTTTCACAATAAAAGTGGTTTTCATTTGAACCATCCTTTATTGCGAGAACCGCGAGAACAATTGTGAACACAACCAACAATACCTGAAATAGCTAAAAAAAACACATTTTTTTTAATATTTAAAAAAAAATCGCTGGATTTCGTTAACAAAAAAATAATTTTTTTTGGCTACTAAAAGTAGCGATTTTAATGTAAAAAATATATAAAAAAAATTTGTGTGTGTGTTTTTTTTTTTTTTTTTTTTTTGGGGGGGGGGGGGTAGGTTTTTTTGTGGGGGTGGGGGGGTGGTGGGGGGTTAGGTTTTTTTTAGGTATTTTTGGTTGTGTGTGTATATATATATATATGGAGAAGATCATGCGAGAACCACCTCTTATTGCGAGAACCGCGAGAACCAATGTGAACACAACCAAAAATGCCTAAAAATAGCTAAAAATCACACAAAATTTTTTTTTTTGATTTTTTTAATATTTTTTTTAGGTTAAAATCGCTACTTTTCGAAGCAAAAAAAAAAAAATTTAATTTTTTTTAAAAAAAAAAAATTTTTTTTTTGCTTCGAAAAGTAACGATTTTAACCTAAAAAATATTAAAAAAATCAAAAAAAAATTTTTAGATTTTTTTTAGATTCTTTTAGGTTTTTTGGGGTTTAGTTTTTAGCATTTTAGCTTGGGGGGGGGGGGGGGTTTAGGTTTTTGGGGGGTGGGGGAGGGGGGTTTAGGTTTTTTTGTTGGGGGGGGGGGGGGGTGGGGGTTAGGTTTTTTTTAGGTTTTTTAGCTATTTTAGGTTGTGTTCACATTGGTTCTCATGGTTCTCACAATAAATGGAGTTCTCGCATGAGCCCCTCCCTATATATATATATATATATATATGTATGGGTGAGTTAACGTATAATATTCCTTAGCGTACGATACGTACGGGATGAAATTATGAACATTATAAAACTCAAAACCGTAATCACGCAAGTTGAAAATGTGACAACTGCCACTTTCGGGTAAATTACTTACATTTAAAACAATGATTTACATTATACAAGTATGTGTTTTGAATATTCGGACTGCATGATTACATGATATACATCTTAGAAAACTCATGGAATATTCAATTATGATGCACATGATTCATTTCATTGGGTACATTTGAAATAGTGCAAACAATTCACCGAAACAACTAGAGTAGTGCCTAGTGAACTAGAGTGCTGACGAAAACTCCGGATCCGCAGAAAACATCTAAAATGACATCTTTAGGACTCGGATGAGAGTCCAATATCAATTATATATTAAACCCTTTATGGGAATACAAGAGTTTGGTTAATATTTTACCGATGTCCGGTAGCACTAAAAACTGTCCGAAATGCGCTAAAAGTGACCATTTCATGAATTTTCCGCAAAATTCAGCAATTGTATATTATTACAAGATGCAAAAATTGATGTTTAGGCACCAATTTCATATAAGAATACTTATGGAATATCAATTATACGCATAACTGGAATCTTTCCTACAACTTCCATAAGCGTACCTTTCGACTATTTACTTACGAAACGAGCGCTAAACATCTAGCCGAACTATATCTTTGGCACATGTAGCGAACTAGTAGTTATTATTTTTGGTCTTGTAAAGCTAGTTTATGGTCTTTGCAAGTCAAGAAACATCTCGGAAAATTTCAAACCCTAAACACCAAAATACTTACATCTTTATACTTCATTTTAAAGACCTTAAAAATGTCTAACACTTTTCACCATGCAAGACCCCCCCCCCCCCCCCATGTTGAGGCCGTGAACAAGGGGTCCCACACCCCTTGTTTATGTTGCATAATATCTAGATATTACTCCATTTGAGCAAGTGGATGATGTTGGTGATTAATTAACAACTTACTAACTAAGTAACTAGATATTTATCATACTTTTACACCTTATCTTTCACACACATAAGAACTCTTTCAATCTTCATCTTTTCACCAAGAACACCATCCAAAAACCCAATTATTTTTATTACCTCCTTCATGATCAACATGGATTTCCAAGTAACATAAGGTGATCTAAAGCTATTGGAAGTAAAAGGAAGGGTTTTCATCCATACAAAAGTGTTCTACCATCAAGATTATCATCTTCTTAGTCTTAATAATCTTCTAAGATCATCCCTAGCCTAGTGCTAGAAGTAAGCTTCTTTATCTATTTTTTTTTTTATACAAATGTATTATGATTATGATTGTTATTATTGCTAATAATAACCAAGAAAATCATACATAATAAACATGAAGAAAATACAAAGAAGCAAAGAATAAAAATCATGATATAATTATGATTGTTTATATTATGATCTAAGACTTGATATATGCTTATTTAGTCTTGTTATGATGTTTATGATGCAAATAAATTATTAGAAGATGTTTTAAGTTATGATCTAAAAATTATGCATGTTTATGTTAAAGGGTTTTTAACATAAAGGATTAATGGATGATCATAACTATTGATCTTGTGAAAATATATAAGGCTTTTGGTTAAAAACAATACTCTCACAAGATTATAAAAAGTAACATACAACTAGAGATTTTTATAAAAGTTGTTAAAACTAAAATTAAACTTGGTTTTTGAACTTGTTAGCATATGAAATAATCATGGTTAAAACCCTACATGATTTGGATATCATCTTGATAATTTCATGTTATAAAAGTCTCATATGTTTAGTTAAGTTGTAGAGTAAATTGGTGGTGATTTGATAAAGAAAATGATATGTTTATAAAACATGGTTAGAATAAAATACAAAGGTTATATAGCCATTTTTCATAAAAACTTTATTTTATAAAGTAACAACATTTTTGGTTGTTTTTAGACAAGAGAAATATATATTTTTTTAGAAAAATATATATTTGGTGATTTAACAACTTATGTGCTATGTGATTATTTGATGGTATTAGTTATATATATCAAAGTAGGAATATGTATCTAATGTCACATTTAAACTCAAAACACTTTATAACAAAAGTCCTACGAAACTTCACATAATTACGCCTTAAAACGAGTTACGGACGATTCGAATAATCGGACACCATTTTTGGTCAAAATGAACGACGGACGACTACATAAGTGAATTGCCAATCCGGGGAGTTACTACGACGTTTAGACGATTTATCGACACGAAATACAAGTATCCTATCGATAACAAATTTCGGATGTTTATAAACTTATAAAAACTAGTATGTTGTTATTTACTAACAAGTATACTTAGTAAATTTTTATAAAAAGGTTTTTATAAAAATAAATGGGCTTATTATACTAGTGGGCTATTTTTATAACAAATGGGCTTATATTACTTATGGGCTATTTTTCTTAATGGGCTTATCTTCATAATGGGCTTAACATAAATTCATGGGCTAAGCCCAAATACTAAACATATGGGCCAAAGCCCAACACTATTCAAGCCCAACACTATACAAGCCCAACACAATTCAAGCCCAACACTATACAAGCCCAACACTATTCAAGCCCAACACTATTTGAGGCCCAACACTATTGAGGCCCAACACTATTTGAGGCCCAACACTATTTGAGGCCCAACACTATTTGAGGCCCAACACTATTGAGGCCCAACACTATTTAAGGCCCAGCACTATTTAAGCCCAATAACTTGAAAACATGGGCTTGGCCCAATGATACCATTTTTGTGAACACAACTATACAACGGATACATATAAGACACGAAATTCAGCGGACTAGATCCGACTATACAACTCACAAGATAACATTTATATATATATATATTTGGTGGAAAATATATATATAACATTTGAACAACTCATTCATCGAATACACAGTTAACGAACAGTAAAGACATACAAGTCTTACACATATTGAAGACACAAGACTTGTACTCAAGTTCTTTTCAAAGACCGAAGTGTCTAATAAAAATAAGAACATTTGTAGGTCGCAACGCTATTCAGAACGACCGCACGTGAGATTTTATTTACTTCTATTCACGGACGCAATTCAGTGAGTTCATGTCCCCTATTCATTTAAATGTTTTACAACTTTACAACTATCGGGGAAAATACATGTTCATCGTATGTTAAAGTTAGGGAATGAAACACCTTAGATCATGTGCGAATTAGGGTCTATACATATAAGCACCATTAATCCAGTTTGGACCTAGGTACAAGGGGTTAGATCTAATGGGTTTTGGCGAGCCCCACTCTTGGTCGTGGACCCATACAGAAGAGTGCGTTTGTGTCCCAGTCGATAGGAGTCGACATAAAATCGTCTAGGGTTGGATTGCTTCCTAATTCGTCACACATATTAATGTCCTCGCGAAACATTAATGATCAACGATTTCATTGACGCTTTACATACTACATCATACATACAGATACATTTTATACAACTCATATGTTGTGGATACATACTACATCATACATACAGATACATTTTATACAACTCATATGTTGTGGATACAGTTTATACATCATACATACAGATACATTTTATACAACTCATATGTTGTGGATACAGTTTATACATCATACATACAGATACATTTTATACAACTCACATGTCATGGATACATTTTATACAACTCATATGTTGTGGATACAGTTTATACATCATACATACAGATACATTTTATACAACTCATATGTTGTGGATACAGTTTATACATCATACATACAGATACATTTTATACAACTCACATGTCATGGATACATTTTATACAACTCACATTTTACAGATACATTTTATACAACTCACATTTTACAGATACATCTCATACAGCTAAACTGCATGAACTCGCTCAACTTTTGTTGATGTTTTCAAACTTAACATGTATTTTAGGAAATTAGTGGACCTGGCAGACATTTCAGTCAAGGAAAACAAGTATCAATACTCCATGCCAACTATTGAAGGGTTTGCCTGTTATATACCGCCTCTTTGCGGTGATATAGTGGTCAAAGTCTTGACATTTTAAGACTTACATTTTGATGTATAAAACGATGACAACGCATTTTTATTTGATGGTTTGTAACAAATACATTTAACTTATGTTGCGTTCTTTCGAAACAATTATGACAATGGCATTGGAGCTTGTTTTTATTCATTTAGTATTGTTCACTTATATTGTTATGCAATGAGAACCGATCAGATCACACCTCGCGCTTCCGCTACGAGCGGGTGTGACAGAAAAACCATAAATCACGTCTGCTGAAAACCGTAATCACGCATGAACATGATCACGCATGTACAAAATCTAAAATCACGCATGGGTTATAAACCTAGTCACGCATATTATAAACCTAATTACGCATGTTATAATTCCATCTCGTACATATTATACGTTAAGAGATATTGTATTTTACATTCTCTCTCTCTCCATATATATATATATATATATATATATATATATGTATATGTATATATTCATAGGGTAAGGATATATAGAAAACCACTTTTATTGAGAAAACCCGGGAAACTCAAAGCTCCTGACATTTTTTTTTTGAAAAAAATAACACATGTAATATACATGTTTTTAAGAGTTTTGGGCCAAAAAAAACAAAAAAGCGCCGAAGGGATTTTTTAATAAAAAATAAACAAGTTTCAGCATTTTTTGCCTAACACGTGTTACACAACAAAGTTGCTGAAATTTGTTTATTTTTTTTTTAAATAATCCTTCGGCGCTTTTTCGATTTTTTTTGCCAAAAACTCTTAAAAACATGTATATTACGTGTGGTAATTTTTTCAAAAAAAAAAAAAGTCGGGAGCTTAGAGTTTCCCGGGTTTTCTCAATAAAAGTGGTTTTCTATTTATCTCTAGCCTATATTCATATTCATCTAATTACAACATGGGTAATAATTTTTAAGGTAGTTTTTGTCCTTATTAATGTGCGAAAAAATTATAGCCAGTTCAAATCGTGTGTATAGTTGAGTTAAAATTCAACTAATTGTTTTAAGGTATTATACCATATGTTTTAAAAATTTTATTCTTTAAACTCTTAAAATTATGTAAATTTGCTATATATATATATATAGTGTTTGTATCTATACAAAGGATGCACACCTATAATATCTAATAATATCTATATAAAGGGTTGCAACATGCAAGCAATGGAGTGCCATAAGTTGTTGACAACCAACAAAAAAGGACTAGAGTTCTGTGAAAATGGGTTCTAGTGAGGATCACTTTTCTTGCGCAATGGAATTGTTTAACTCCATACCATTGGCCATGGTGTTAGCGAGCACAATCAAGCTTAAGGTTCTAGAGGCTATAGCCGAAATGGGACCAGATGCCCGAGTCTCAACTCGTGATATTGCCTCTCGTTTATCAATCTCCAATCAAGATGCGCCCACCATGCTAGACCGTATGCTTCGTTTGCTTGCAAGCCACTCGATTGTCACTTGCACCGAAGAGGTCCATGAATCAAGGCACATTCGAGTGTACGGACTCACCCCCATGGCCAAATACTTCATCCCGAATGAAGATGGGGCATCTATAGGTCCTCTCATGCGCTTAAGTAAAGATAAAGTGTTTATTGACGGATGGTAAGTTTAATCACATTAATATTATCCCCATTTTAAAGAAAAAATGTTCAGCTTTATGGTATAAATTCTTTAAAAAATAGTTTCGCATATAAAGGTTGTTTGAGTTTTAAAAAGTTGATGGAGTTAATAAATTGACTCAACTACCATTGCCAATAAAATCTCATAAGCCACGTGTTACCTTTACATCCTTTCCTACGTCTTTTACTTTAAAAACGTAACTTTAACATAACAATATTATGCTTAAATAAATGATAAAAAATGCTAGATCTATATTTTTTTAAAGTTTTAACTTTGAAAAAGTGACCAAGGTTTAAAATTGGTGTGGGGATGAGTTTTTTCACCTCTCTCTCTCATTCTCTCTCTATATATATATTATGAAAAACTTTTTATATAAAAGCTTTATACCATCACATTTGTTAAAACACATTAAATTTGTACTTATTTTTCAAGATTTTAATCTAATTTATATGTGTGTATATATATATATAATTTTGTTTTTCTCGTATAACTTTTCTTTGTTGATATACGATGTTTAATAAAAATTCAACTGGTTGTGACAATTTATCTATTTTAATCTACAACAATTCAATGCAAATTTAAGAAAACTACACTCATTAAATTTTATATGTGTACAATTTATTCCAAGCTCATTTTTATATAAATTAGTATAAATTTGGATACAAAGAAATATATCGCAACCGTGTATTTGAATTCATATAAATTATTTTCAATTAAAAGCCATAAGAGCATGCAAAATTATATGTTGGAACACAAACATAAAAGATAATTAAAAGCTTACATCAAATGAGTTGGTGTAAAAGAAATTTTATACCCTTCTCGGAGTGAATGGTATGAGTGTATGGCGCTCATATGTTTGCTATAGTTGTATGAATCTGACCCTTGTATTTTTTTAAACAACAAATTTACCTAAAAAATCTCATAAATAGCAAAGTTATTGGTAGGGTGTGGTGAATATGAATATTTTTCTTTTCCTCAAATTTAGGCTACATGTAATTAAAACGTACTATAATAACAGCTATAGTTGTTTATGCATGCATAAAATAGTTATTGCTTTGTACAGACTTTTTTTATATAAAAGAAAATTTTTATTTATCGGTAACATATTTATATAATTGCATATTGTAATAGTACTAGGTATTTATATGGAAGTGGGATGGCATAATGGTGATTCGGAGAGCTAAAAAACCGCTAGAATTGATCCCCAAATAGTCAAATGACCATTTTCTAAAGGCTTGAACGTTTACAACGCTCAAAACCGGTTCAAACCAATTTTAGTCGCGTTGGTTTAGGGACTGGTTTCGGTTTGGGACCGGTTTTGATGAAACTTGTTTGGGTCGTGTCGGGTTGTCGGTTTTGGTTGCCAAACACGGGTTTTTTTGCCATCTCTACAAAAAGGTATTGATCCATAGATGTATTAAAAGGTTATCTAGGCTTAAGAACTCATCTATGTGGCTTTTTTTTAAGTTTTGAATAAACTGACATTGGTAATTGGCAACAACTTTAAGATAGGATATGGATGGCCATAGCTTGAGACTTTGAATCTGTGAGGTGTGAAATTCATTTGAGTATTTGTTCTTTTGTTAATTGAATACAAGACAGATCCTTTACGAGGTGTGAAATTCATGATCTGGTAGTACCAAGGTTTTCATGACCGGACAGGACATCGAATCGGACACCCACTTGGGTCACTGGTCAGACTGGTCGGATCGGATTAAAGAACCGGATAAGGTTATAAATAGCTTATTTCTTTTAATATGTAAACTACAAAGTTTATAATATAACTACTAAAAATTAAATTAAAAAAATACTCTATATACTTTTTAGTTATTAATAAAGCCATAAATAGTTACCATTTTCCAAATGAAAAAAATGTTTTGTGAAACTACAAATAATAAACATATGGTTTTCGAATTATAATACATTTTCTATAGAATCGTAAATTTTATAATTTATAATAAAATCATTAAATTTGTATAGAGAAGTCACAGCCTAGTCTAGTCTGTCATAGCCTTTTATATATATATATAGGGGAAGGTTAAAATGAGAACCACCTCGAGTTGTAAGAACCAGCGAGAACCACCCCCGCGGGGGGCCGTTGACCACGATTTTTTTTTACAACTAGATGTGTATATTTTAACACCCTACGTAAAGTTTGGGTTTAAACGGCGCGCCCGAGGGGGTAGTTTTTTACGCCCAAAGTTTGGGTTTTTTTATTTTTATTTAATTTTTCTTTTTTTTAACCAAACTTTGGGCGTAAAAAACTACCCCATCGGGAGCGCCGTTTAAACCCAAACTTTACGTAGGGTGTTAAAATATACACATCTAGTTGTAAAAAAAAAATCGTGGTCAACGGCCCCCCGCGGGGGTGGTTCTCGCTGGTTCTTACAACTCGAGGTGGTTCTCATTTTAACTTATTCCTATATATATATATATATATATATATATATATATATATAGGGTAGGGATCAAGAGTGAACAATATTTAAATTGTGAACAAAAAACGAACAGATCCTGGCCGTTGGATGATGAGATGTAGATTTTAGGATTTTATTAGTTTTTTAATTAAAAAAAAAGAATAAATTGATACATAGTAACCGTATAAGGTTAATATGGTAATTTTGTTATTTGTTTTATTAGAAGCCACTAACTAGAGTTTCCTTCTTTTTAGGATTTCCCCTATGATATAGCATCTTATATTAAATATGTCAGATTATTCAATTTTAAATACTATGTTCTACATGCAAATGTAGAAGTTAATAATAATACTATTTAATAAAATGTTTGCACACATATGTGAAATACAATTATAATGGTTATAATAGCATATTAATGTGCATAACTTAACAAATATATACACATGTGTAGAAAAAAATAAAGAGTCATTTAACAACAACTATAAGCATATATAACTATACACATGTGTATAAAAAATCAATTGCTCAACAAACAATAATTATGCACATGTGTATAAAAAACAAATAGCAACTATACAACAAATAGCAACTATACACATGTGTATGAAAGTGTATAAAAAAACAAATAGCAACTATACACACGTGTATGAAAAACAAATATTCACCGAACAACAACTAGATGTTTACAAAAAGAATTTAAAAGTGATAATTTGTATTTTTTTTTCATGATGAAACAACGTAAAGCACCACAAAACATATATGTTTATTCAATGTCAGCATCAATCAGCATATACACCTATGTATTACAACATATAGATAATTGTATTTAAAAAAATACATCTGTGTATTGAGCGAAATGTGCATTTGAAATTGATGTAGTGTTACACATAATTCAGTTCATAAATACAAGCATATAGTTGAATATAAACCATTAGTATAATGATCTATTATGTGAATATGAAACATATTAATATCCAGGAAAAAAAGAACATGTACGGGATGCGATTCGGCAAATGTTGGAAGATAGTCTAAATAAAAAAAAAATTGTCGATCTCTAATATATTTGGATGAAAATTGATTTAGAATCTTGATAATATTTAAATGATATTTTGAAATCACAAAAATATAGGATAAGTAACCGTTTTTGGATAACTACCCACTAATGATGGAATATAATTAAAAACTAATATTAATTTATAAGTATAATTACAATCCTACCCCTTTTCATCTTAAACTAAATGAATGGCTAGGATAAGTTCACAAGGTTCACAAGGAAGGGGGTGTTCACAAATGAACTTAACCCTATATATATATATATATATATTTTTCATTTATATTAAAGTATTTAAATTAAACACTTAGAGAGTCATTTCCATTTCTCTTTCCTAATTCATTCAAATGGCTCCAAATCTTTCATTCTCTGACCTGCAACACAACACTCACCGGAACCTTTATCGTCATCCATCACAGCCTCCATATGCGACTGATACCGCCTCTCCTTCTTCTACTCCTCTACTCCGTTCAGATCTGTGGCGTCCACCGGCCCGACCTCTCCGGATTACCGAATTTTCATTCGAACCACCGGTCACCGGCCAAACCACGGGGTTGATGTAGAAACGGTCTGAACAAGGGAACCGGCCCTGCAAAGCTTACGGATCCCGGCCTGACCGGTCCGGTCCGGGTTTGAGAATATTGGGTAGTACAAACATAAAAAGAGGGGCCCGTTTATTTTATTCGTCTGGGCCCTATACTTTTTAAGGATTTTTTGGGACGGCTGTGGTTTAACATGGGTCTTGCTATTCACACACACCCACCAACCTTTTTGTCTATTTACACACCCCCCAGTGTCGAGCTGTGGCCAAAGCGCGGTGTTTTGGTCCGGTCAACCAGACAAAAGACTGACGGGTCTGTTGACCTGACCAAAACGCCGAGCTTTGGCCGCGTTCTGGTCCTGTCAACCAGCCAAAAGACTGGCCGGGTGTCAGTCTTTTGTCTGGTTGACAGGACCAGAACGCGGCCAAAGCTCGGCGTTTTGGTCCGGTCAACAGACCAGTCAGACACCCGTCAGTCTTTGTCTGGTTGACCAGACCAAAACGCCGCGCTCTGGCCACAGCTCGACACTGGGGGGTGTGTGGATAGACTACATGTGTGTGTGAATAGACATGGCCGTTTAATATTTGTATTTTGTATGGCTCTACATATTTTTATGTTAACTTCATGTCAACTTTTAAAAAAAAATATTGTAAAAACAGATACAATGATTTTAAATTTGCGTCAAAATATTTGATATGGTAAAATATTTGCTTCAAGTTGTCTCTAACTAAAAATTTTCCACGTTTCTTAACTCCACATATTCCATCGACCAAGTGTAATAATTACCCTTATTTTTGTACTTTCATATTCCTAAATCATTTGATAAAAAAGAAAGTTCAATTTTAACCATAACTTAGTAGTAAGTCTAGTGGTGCTGGCAACCTAAAAAAAGGTGTGAGTTTAGATTCTTATAAGTGAACTTAATATGTTATGTGAGATTTAGGTGTAAAAAATTGCATCCTAGAGAAAATAAAAATAAAAACAATTTAAATTTTAGATGTTCTGAATTCTGATTCTGGATACCACACATGGCAAATTATTTTGATTACGTTATTAATTACTAAAAGACAAAAGGCAAATCAAGTGGCCAGAAATATACTAGAAATATCAACCAATTAATCTTTGTTATATGAAATATACCAGAAAAAGATATATAATATAATTACTTCATAAAAACATTATGCAAATAAATTCATGACAAGAATCTGAAAAAAAAAATTATGGTCCATAGGAATGTAATAAGCTCTCATGGTTGTGGTCCACAACTTGTGGATTGAAAAATCTGAAAAATTAATATCGTCCATAGGAATGTAAGCTCTCATGGTTGTAGATTAAAAAGGATTGAAAAGTCATGGTTGGAATTTTATCAATTAACAATAGATTAGTATTTAGGACTCGTGCTTTGTGGTGGTATCGTTAAACAGAATAAAAAATAGACGTAAAAACTTTGAACCACGTACACGTGTTTAGACCAAAATGTAAAAGATAGAAAAAAATACGTGCTTTGCGACAGGACAGTTAAACTGCAAAAAAATACGTTAAATCCCACACACGCTCTAGCTTATACCGAGTCCAAGCTAAAAAAAAAGTACACTAAAAGCATGACCAACAAAACAAAATGTATAACCACATAAAACATAAACTTGTATGTAAAAACTGAATAGTAATATTGTCGAAAAACTTAAGGCCTGTATTAGGAAAACGATAATATAAGAGTAAAACTGAAACTTAAAAACTTAAGGCTAAAAAGTGTGTATTGTATAAGGGTAAAAATTTAAAACTAAAAAAAGAAAAAGAAAAAGAAAAAAAAAACTATCCCAGTCACTCACATTAAAAGAAAAAAACCTCAAAACCTTGAGTCACTCGTATACGACTTAAGAAGTACAAAATTGAATAGCAATTCCTAGACACAACTAAATTTTGTAAATTACAACACAACTAAATTTTTTAAATTACAACATAGGAAATAAGAATGGTTGGATCTCATCAATTACCTATTACCTATTGCTGCAATTACCGTGAGGGGAACAGTGTCAGGTAGCAGCTACCTGACACTCCTTCATTGGTCGTTGCCTTTTGTATTTAATTTTTAAACATTCAACTTTGCTTACCTGCTTCGTGCCCTCTCACTAGTCGTTGCTTTTCGCCGGAAAAACTCTACCCGCCCCTCTCCCAGTCTCTCGAATGCCTCTTCTTTTGTATTACTTTTCTTTTACAAAAGTAATGCAATGAAGCCGATGATGCATTTTGTGACCCAATTAATGGGCAAATTATATATTAGTTTCTCTGTTGATGGTATTGGCATAGTTTCTTTGTTTGAGTCGTACATGAGAGTTAATTTTCTGGAGAAGACGGTTGAAGATAAAATGGAACAGGAGATGAATAGAACACGCCTCTTCAATTTTTAAATTTAAAGGCATCAGAGATGAATATATCAAATTTTAAATCTAAGGGCGGTTACATATGAACCAAGGATCTTTTGTTAATAATTGGCGTGAGTTGGTAATTGTAAAGCGTCGTATTTGTTTATAACTGTCGCGAATTGGTAACTGCTGTTTTATCCAACGTGAGTTGGTATTTGTATAAGTATATAATACGGTTACATTATATTTGTCTGTTATTATAAAGGAAATAAAGTCTGTAATTAAAAAAGTTTTATTTGAGAGGTTTTATCCAAGCTAAGCTGCACATACAATATTAAGGAGAAATAATTGTCAGTTTATGATAAAAGTATAACTATTCACATTATGGGAGTATATGCATGATTTGATAAATTTTTTATTAAAACAACAAAATTAAATTTTTTTTTCACGCTTTTAGCTGTTTTAATTCTATTGATTCTACGTGCTTTTGTGTTTACAATATACAAGGCTTGAACTTGAAGATGCAGTCCTTAAAGGAGGCGTTCCATTTGACAAGGCTCATGGAGCAAACGTATTTAAATATTCAACATTAGATGCAAGATTCAGTGAGATGTTCAATAAAGCCGTGATGGATCATAGTACTATTGTAATGAAGGAAATTTTGAAGCACTATCGTGGTTTCGACAATCTCGGATGTGTGGTTGATGTTGGAGGTGGTCTAGGGATCACAATTAGTATGATTGTATCGAAACATCCCACCATTAAGGGGATTAATCTTGATATGCCACATGTGATATCACAAGCACCCGCATATCCAGGTATGCATGTTATCAATTTCATTAAACAATTATGCCATTTGCACATATTTGTACATTTCTTTGTGAAATGTATTCTTACTTATAACTGCTCGTAAGATGGTTACATATATACTTGTATTTATTCATACTTACCCCTCTTGCGTGAGAATAATGTGTGAAAAATGATTTAACTTTTAAATGTAGATAAGATGTGTTTTTGTGCTATATTTTATACAACCATACACATGTAAATTGCTATAATTTAATGAATTACTATAGGTATAGAACATGTCGGAGGAGATATGTTTAAAGAGGTTCCTAAAGGAGATGCCATTTTTATGAAGGTAATTTAAATCAACCCTATGTATATATAAATTTGAGTAAACTTCCGTTTTGCTCCCTGTGGTTTGGTCATTTTAACGGTTTTGCTCCAATAGTTTAAAAATATTCATTTTCCTCCCTGATCTTCGAGTTTGTCGCCAGTTTGCTCCCTAATCTTTCGAGTTTGTCGCCAGTTTCCTCCCTGATGGAGTTAGAGGCTGGGAGCAAAATGAAGATAAGTTAGAAAAATCAGGGAGGAAAATGGCTATTTTTAAACTATTGGAGCAAAACTGTTAAAATGACCAAACCACAGGGAGCAAAACGGAAGTTTACTCTATAAATTTTTAACATGTTGCTAACTAATTACATATGAGACAGTGGATTTTACATGATTGGAGTGATGATTCTTGCATAAAGTTACTAAAGAACTGCTATAAGTCTTTGCCTGAAAACGGAAAGGTTATTATCGTAGAGGCGATTCTATCTTTTGTACCAGACACGAGCTCGTTTGGCAAAGTCAACAGTGGCTTAGATGTGATGTTGATGGCTCATTTTCAAGGTGGAAAGGAGCGCACTGAGGATGAGTTTCTTGCACTAGCTAAAGGTGGTGGATTCACAGGGATTAGAAAGGAATGTTTTGTTTGCAACTCATGGGTCATGGAATTCTACAAGTAGATTTATCTGTAGTCGTTGTTTCAGCAAAAACTTAAACCCATAATAAAATCCAAACAATAAAGTGTGTAAAACATGGTTATGGAATAAAGTGTTCGAAGTTGTGACACAGTTTAAACTCTTCATTTCTTTGGTTTCACACAATAGGTTTAGTATTTTTCTAACCGCACGGTTTGGTTAGTGTTTACACTCAAAACCGGTAGGAAAGAAAACCAAACCTGTAAGATTTTGTGCTGTATAATTTTTATGTTTTACTTGGGCTTTTACTTATTTTAAGTTGGTTTATACACATGGGGGAAGGTTCAAATGAAAACCACTAGTTAACGCGAAAACTCGAAAACTAACTAAAAAAGCCTAAAAAAACACAAAATTTTTTTTTTTTTTTTTTTGCAAAACCAAATTTCGCAGGTTTTTTTATATAAAAAAAAATTTTCAAAAAAAAAAAAAAAAAAAAAAAATTTGTGTAGTGCACATGTGTAATACTACACATGTGTATCTGTACTACACATGTGTATTATTACACATGTGCACTACACAAAAAAATTTTTTTTTTTTTTTTTTTTTTTGAAAATTTTTTTTTATGTATAAAAAACCAGCGATTTTTATTAAAAAAATTGAAAAAAAAAAATTTTGTGTGTTTTTTAGGCTTTTTTTAGTTAGTTTTCGAGTTTTCGCGTTAAAAGTGGTTTTCATTTGAACCATCCCCTATACACATGAAGTATAAGGAGTTAGTCTTTTATAATGTTGAAACAATATGGCTTTCTTTGTTTTGATTGTACCTAATGCATTTTTTCTTAAAGACATAATAAACCAAAGTCGTGAAACCAAACCATTAGTAACTATTTTGCTTGGTTTATTTTTAACTTTCAACCATTTGGTTTTGTTTACAACGATAAAAAACTTTAATAATTTGGTTCACAATTGACCTAAAAACCGCTTAAACTAAAACGTAAACAACCCTAGGCAAAGTATGTTAAAAGGATTAATAAAGAATCAATAGAAAATAGTGTCTATTCATTTATTCTATATTTTTATCATAGAGTAGATTTTCTTAGTAATTTTATTTATCATTATCTGGGAGGTCTAATTAATATCAACTTCAATGAAATAAAGAGAATAAATGAAGAGAGTGATCAATAATATCTAAGAGTCCTGAAGACTCAAGCTTAACTTTCGATTACTAAATAATCTAAACCCCTTAAATTGTTGCCTTGATAATAGCTTGTCGCACCCTGAACCTTGGTGGATGACTTTGGTTAGATTTACACACAACTTGCACAACGTAAGACTTTTCAAATGCTTCATAAACATTTTTAAAAATACATCTATAATTGTTATGTCAAAAAGCTTAGTTTTCTAGTAGTGGATGTGAGGTGGCCTAGGAATTACCCTTAGTTTTCTATTAGAGCATTCCACCATTAAGGGGATTAATTTCGATTTGTGATGTGCACAAAATGCAACATATAAATTACATCAATTGTGGCATAAAACTAACATTTTTTTAGTACTAATGTTGGAAAAAGTGTGTTTTTGTCTTCCTTTTGTATTTTCAGGATTAAATGAGCTCAAATTAACAAAATAAGCAAAAAAGCAGCTAAATCTAACATAAATACAAGAAAATGAACAAACGTAGCATGCCCGACCTCCCCTAAAGCATCTTCCCAAGCAAAACAAGAGAACAGAAGGCAGAACACGCCCCGTGCTCAGTGAACACGGGGGCGTGCCCAATTGTCAGCATAAAAGACAAAGCTGTAGAAGCTTCTATTGCCCACTACGGGGCCGTGCTTAGCGGACATGGGGCCGTGGTCAACTATAAGATTCGCAGAATCCAGGCAAATCTTGATAGTACAGATACGCTTCTGCACACGGGGTCGTGCCCAGCGGACACGGGGCCGTGGTCAACTAATGCAGACAAGAGCAATTAACGAAGACAGAGAAGGAGGATGGACACGGGGCCGTGCCCGAGCTACTGTTCAGGCTATAAATAGGGGTGCTTGGCTCATTTGCAAACCATCCCTTAGCACACCACTCTCTCACACTTCACCCACCACCCACCACCATCACAACACCATCATCCACCACCATCATCCATTGTCCATCATAGAGTGTGTGAGTCGTCTCGGGATCCAAGATTGATCGTAAGAGTTCTTGAAAATCAAGGTCATGTTTGTCTAAGTCTCTTACATCACTTGGTGAAGACAAGTGTCTAGTGTAATACTTTTTATTTTTAATCTTTTCACACTTTTTACTTGGTTATGTATTAATGACTTTAATAACTAGTTTCTTATTTTGAAGGTGATTCTTCCTTATCGTTTGTCTGTGGTGTCTTGGCATTATTTTACTGTCTATATAAAATAAAAGATTTTCACCATTCATATCTCCACGGTCTATATGGAGATATGTTGGCTACCTGGTCGGGGGTTAAGGGAACGGTTTGGTAAGAGTCTTGCCTTGTTCAGTGTATAGATCCTGCAAGGACCTGGGTCAAATTTAGTAGGACATCCTTCAATACCCACCGGTATTGGATGGCGGGGGTCCAAACTCTTTGATCCCCTCATATGTAAGCTACTATTAATACTTTAACCCGGCTACTGAGGACTGTATCCCTGCTGACTCAGACTACTTAGCCGAGGGTAACGTCACCTTCAAAAGAGAGGCCTACCACAATATGCATTAATAACTAAATTAATTATCTTTCAATAATCCGACCCTTTAGGATTGTATCCTTGCTGACTCAAACTACTGGGTTGAGGGTAACGTCACCTTCAAAAGAGGGGCCTACTACAATAACTAAGATAATATCTTAAATAGTGCAAAAGTGCGGAAATAATCAAAGGTTACACTAAACACGAGTCGGAGCCAAGTGATTCATCTTGTCTATCTGTTTTTTATTTTTATTTTATTTTTCAGCATTTTAGTTAGTTTTTATTTTTCTTGTTTAAAACCTTTTTATAAATTTTTGATTTGATTAGACGTTGAGGATAAACCGGTACTAAAAGCTCTTGTGTCCTTGGACGACCTCGGTATCTTGCCAACACTATACTACGCTCACGATGGGTGCACTTGCCCATATGTGTGTTTGGTGTTAGTAAAATATCGTGTTTTATAAATTTAAAACTTGACTAACGTGTAAAAAGGGCTTAAAATATACTTAATTCCATATACACACCAACCCGCATCAAGTTTTTTGCGCCGTTTCCGGGGACACAAGGATTTTAAGACAGTTAGGAATCAGCGGCCTAATCGTTTTTTCTAATTTTTTTTAGGATTTCCTTAATTTTTCAGCTTCTGCAGAACTCTGCACGGGCCGTGCCCGCTGAACACGCCCCGTGCCCAATCATTGGAACTGGCAATCCTGTTTTAAGTCAGACAGTAAGCTGAACACGGGGACGTGCCCACTCAACACGCCCCGTGCCCAAGATTCAGTTACTGAAAACAGAACCGTAGGATCCCGACGGTTGGTAATTTCTGACACAAACATGAATGATAATGATATTTTTTACTTTCGGCACTCTTATGGTACGTGGTGTCAAATATGTGGTGGCTCTCATAAAGAATTAGAATGTTATTTTCTAAATTATAAGCCCCACTATATAGACCCATCGTTTTCCCGTAGCCTTAAGAGGGGCGAAAGTAAAAATAATCCCTATCTCTCCCTCGAATGCTCTCAACCGGATCTTCTAGGAGAAATGCTTCTTGATGAACTATTTCAATTGGAAGATCTAATTCTTAATTGGTTAAAAGAACTTAGGATAGATTTCAATAATCTATCTCAAGACAATAACCAAGAAGAGTTGTGGGGATCGCATTCCAACAACTTCGTTGTTCCCGACGATGCCTCTAACTCTAGCAAGGACTTGAGCGATAGTCGTCCCTGTGTCGATTGTGCCGTGAAGGACTCCCCATCAACTTCGTTCGATGCATACATAGACCTGAGCGATTCGGCATACACCTTCTTTAACGAGAGCCCGGGAAAGGGTTGGACTTGTCCACCTACATATAGCATAAGAATCACCCTCACCGACAACCTCTTGCGTTCTCGTCTTAATCTTGAGCAATTAAGGTATCTTAGGCACTTTGGGGTTATTCCATCCAGTAAGGAACCACCCGATCCGGATAAGTTCCTTAAAAATAGACAAACTCCATGAGACAGCTTCTAGACACGGGGCCGTGTCCAGGTCAACACGCCCCCGTGTCCACCCAAAGATTCCCGTCTGATTTCGTGTCAGAATACAGATAAAATATGTCAGGATTCCACCTGCACACGGGGCCGTGTCCAGCCGACACGGGGCCGTGTGCAGCATGCTGTCATTTTCTATAAATGCAGCAAGATTCCTGCACATATGGACCACTCCAAAGACAAAGATCTGGTGGATCTTCCCACATACCATCCTAGGTATATTCTAAAGAAGGTTCCCAACAACCATCTTGTCTTTTCCACTTTTATCCATTACCTTCTTCTTCAATTTCTCTTAACACCTCCATTAGAGCTTGAAATCTCCATAATTCCAAGCCCTATTGAGATGTTTGTTAGATTTTTATTCAAGGAATCTTGTTAAAAATAAGTTCTACAACAATGTTTTAAGTTGTTTTTGCTTTGAAACGTTTTAAATCACAAAAACAAATTAAAACACCAAGATTCCTTGTTCCAAAAACCTGCAGACATTTGAACACGGGGCCGTGCTCATTGAGCACGGGGCCGTGTCCGAGGTACTGTTTACATAAAATTGAGCCCTTTTCGGTATGTCTTCTCAGAATGGCAAGCAAAACTAGCGGAACATCTTCATCGCACTCTAGGAACAACCGACAAGGAAGAAGGTCATCAACGGTCGAAGATTCTCTTGTAAACTATGTTTACGCTTTAAGAGAGGCCATTGATGAAATAACAGGAGTGGAAGAAGCATTGGTCGACCGTATCAATCATTTGACGGTGGGACTAGAAGGATGTCTTCGAGAGGTCAACCTTTTGCACCAAAGGTTGAACATTCTCGCTTCTCCTCCTTTGGTTCCAATCATTACCCAAAGGGCATGGAATGTGGTTCCGGAAGTCATCATACCAGCCGAATGGTACGCCATGCATCCGGAGCCCCCTCGGGACGTACTACAAGGGGTTCCGGTTGGTGTCGCTCATCCTCCACAAGATGTAGAGGAGAATGACGCCGCCTTCTTCCTCCCAAGAGAGATAGAAGCATGGCTTTAACACCCCTCGGCTCGGAGTTCTACAAAGCTTTTAGATACCGGAAGTCTATTTCCGGAGTTTTGGTTCTTATTGTACTCGTAGAGCTCCATAGGATGATTTTACTTATCACTTGACCTATCTAATTTAGGACCCTTTAATTTTATTTTCTGCTTTGTTTTTAACTTTGTAGGATTATTATGTAATTCTCTCTATGACTTAATGAATGATAGTTTTAGCTACTTTGGTGTTTGGATGATGTTGTAATGGATAAAACACACTCGGGATGGTGAAAGATAACAACGGAAACTTGAACCAGCACCCCATGCACGAAAACAGGGCCATCCGACGAAATTTTCTTCATTACAGCAAGTTCAGCACAGGCCGTGTCCACCCAACACGGCCCCGTGCTGCACAGTCTGCAGAAAATGCCCAGTTCAGGTAAACTGGACACGGGTCGTGTTCACCCAACACGCCCCCGTGCCCAGGCTTCTGTTTCTCTTTATTTATTTCTGTTACTGGCGATCTGAACACGGGGCCGTGTCCAGACGCCCAGTAACATAAAATTTTGCTTTTTCACACCATTTTACACATTCAATCAACCTAAAAACTTATTTTTGGACACATTGAGGACAATGTGTAATTTAAGTGTGGGGGGATGCTAAAACCTTGAATCTTGCAAGTCCTAAATACAAGCCTTACACGAAACTCTATTGGAACCGCTAATCACCCCAATTTTTTTCAAAATTTTTTCAATTTTTTTTTTACTTGTCTAGGTTTAACTTGGGAATTTCAAGTTCTAAAAAGGTTATATTTTTACAAATTTACAACCGATAGCGTCGTGATAAAAAGAACCAACATAAGAAAATTATGAAAAGGCATGACAAGCTTAGTTAAAATTTGATTATATATACTTGATCACATAAAAACTCATTCCCACAAAAGTGAGTTTTGAGCCTTTATTGAGCATACAAATACATATCTTTAAACTAAATGCTCATTTTTCGTTTCTTGTGTGAATAGCCGCTTGGTTCTTACGACTCTAGAACTTGCCACGACGATACATTCCCGGTCCTTACCAACTTAAACCCGAGTAAGTAAATGATGGAGGCATTAGGACTAACCCTTTTTATTTCTCCACCATTATTTTTTTTACCACCTACCCAAAATCCCCCTAGTTAACCCCTTTGAGCCTAAACCTTTTCATTTCTTAACCCAAAAACAAACACCCTTTCACCCACCAAAACCCTTTTTATTTTTAACCCTTTGTTTAGTAACAAGCTCGGTTTTTCTTATGGCTTTTTCAAAAAAAAAAATGTTGATGATGAAGCAAAAGAAATAAACAAGCAAGTTCATCAAAAATAACTTTGTTTGAATAATAGTTTCATCAAAATAAAAAGTGCAAAAATATAAAGTCTTACGAAAAACCGATGCTTTTTACGCTTTTCGCCCTTTTCTACTAACCACTAACCCAACCACCTACCTTTAACCCAAGCTTAACCCTTCACCCAAAAGTCCTCTTGATATTTACAAAGGTTTATAGTTAAAAATGAGGAGGATTGATTGAATGCTTGGCAAGCCTATGGTAGGAGTAAGTTCCATGCCGCTCTCGAGTGATTCACTAAAATACATCTTCGGTCGAGTGTTGAGTGATCCCCCGTGAGGTATGTGAACTTGTATATAAAAGGAATTTTAAAGAGGCATGTTATGCCCTAATAAATAATTTATCTTATGTAATGTTTTAAATAAATCATGACGAATAGGATTGTAAAAAAATAAAAATAAAACTTAATAAAGAAGCTTGGAAATCCCAACACTCTATGACAAGCCCAAAAAACTTTCTCTTCTACCCATTCCATTTGGGAGTGTAAAGCCACATTATAAAGAGTTTTGCTTGAGGACAAGCAAAGATTCAAGTGTGGGGGTATTTGATGTGCACAAAATGAAACATATAAATTACATCAATTGTGGCATAAAAGTAACCCTTTTTTAGTACTAATGTTGGAAAAAGTGTGATTTTGTCTTCCTTTTGTATTTTCAGGATTAAATGAGCTCAAATTAACAAAAGAAGCAAAAAGGCAGCTAAATCTAACATAAATACAAGAAAAGGAACAAACGTAGCATGCCCGACCTCCCCGAAAGCATCTTCCCAAGCAAAACAAGAGAACAGAAGGCTGAACACGCCCCGTGCTCAGTGAACACGGGGGTGTGCCCAAGTGTCAGCATAAAAGACAAAGCTGTAGAAGCTTCTATTGCCCACCACGGGGCTGTGCTCAGCGGACACGGGGCCGTGGTCAACTATAAGATTCACAGAATCCAGGAAAATCTTGATAGTACAGATACGCTTCTGCACACGGGGTCGTGCCCAGCGGACACGGGGCCGTGGTCAACTAATGCAGACAAGAGCAATTAATGAAGACAGAGAAGGAGGATGTGCCCACTGGACACGGGGCCGTGCCCACTGGACACGGGGCCGTGCCCGAGCTACTATTCAGGCTATAAATAGGGGTGCTTGGCTCATTTGCAAACCATCCCTTGGCACACCACCTCTCTCACACTTCACCCACCACCATCACAACACCATCATCCACCACCATCATCCATTGTCCATCATAGAGTGTGTGAGTCGTCTTGGGATCCAAGATTGATCGTAAGAGTTCTTGACAATCAAGGCCATGTTTGCCTAAGTCTCTTACATCACTTGGTGAAGACAAGTGTCTAGTGTAATACTTTTTATTTTTAATCTTATCGCACTTTTTACTTGGTTATGTATTAATGACTTTAATAACTAGTTTCTTATGTTGAAGGTGATTATTCCTTATCGTTTGTCCGTGGTGTCTTGGCATTATTTTACTGTCTATATAAAATAAAAGATTTTCACCATTCATATCTCCACGGTCTATATGGAGATATGTTGGCTACCTGGTCGGGGGTTAAGGGAACAGTTTGGTAAGAGTCTTGCCTTGTTCAGTGTATAGATCCTGCAAGGACCTGGGTCAAATTTAGTAGGACCTCCTTCAATACCCACCGGTATTGGATGGCGGGGGTCCAAACTCTTTGATCCCCTCATATGTAAGCTACTATTAATACTTTAACCCGGCTACTTAGGACTGTATCCCTGCTGACTCAGACTACTTAGCCGAGGGTAACGTCACCTTCAAAAGAGGGGCCTACCACAATATGCATTAATAACTTAATTAATTATCTTTCAATAATCCGACCCTTTAGGATTGTATCCTTGCTGACTCAAACTACTGGATTGAGGGTAACGTCACCTTCAAAAGAGGGGCCTACTACAATAACTAAGATAATCTCTTAAATAGTGCAAAAGTGCGGAAATAATTAAAGGTTACACTAAACACGATTCGGAGCCAAGTGATTCATCTTGTCTATCTGTTTTTTTATTTTTATTTTATTTTTCAGCATTTTAGTTAGTTTTTATTTTTCTTGTTTAAAACCTTTTTCTAAACTTTTGATTTGATTAGACGTTGAGGATAAACCGGTACTAAAAGCTCTTGTGTCATTGGACGACCTCGGTATCTTGCCAACACTATACTACGCTCACGATGGGTGCACTTGCCCATATGTGTGTTTGGTGTTAGTAAAATATCGTGTTTTATAAATTTAAAACTTGACTAACGTGTAAAAAGGGCTTAAAATATACTTAATTTCATATACACACCAACCCGCATCAATTTGTCATGTAACACCCTACTAATGCGGAAACATGGAGTGAGACGAGCATGGTTTCACACTGTTTATGCGAGAAAAGGTATATAAACCATTTCACATAAACAAATAGGTCTCAATGTCAAATACGGATTACACGCCTTGGAAAATGTATTCAACGAGTTGACGCCAACCCGCACATTACGAGGGGATGTTGATCATGAAAGTCCTTAGTAGCATTACATACCACATTAAATCATTTCATCAGGAAAGTGGTAAAAAAATTAATATAAAGCTCTATAAGGAAGTTGGTTCAAAAGCAAATTAAGGTGTGCAAAAAGTCCAAGGTAAAATAGGGTTTAATTTTTGTTTTTGAGTAACATACAAAAAAAACAACTAACTATTTGTATACCAGAACTTTATATATATATATATTAATGTTTTAGGTTCAATTTTATACGGATATTGAAGCGATATTCACTATAGCTTACTGTACAAAAAATATACTATATAGTGAATAAAATTGTATTCAACAAAATTTATGTAAAGCCTTGCATTTCTATACTTTCCTTAATTAAAAAGCGTTGTTGTAAATTCTATTTTTTGAAACTTGTATTTATATTGTATTCTATTCTGTTTCAACTTTGTAATCCGAGACTATTGATCATAATGAAATTCAGGTGTTTATCCACATTTATGTTATACATATTACTCTTGTTTGCATGTTCATACTCAAAATCGATGTTTTAAACACCATTATACTTGTTTTATACTTGTACAAGTACACAATTACGCTTGTTACGTCGAAAACCGGCTAGAATACGCGAATTCATGAAACTTGGATCTTCGAGAGAAGGGAAGGTACCTTGGCACGAAGGGCCCCTACGTACAGATGGCCCTGTCGTCCAAAACCTCTCTCGCTTTAATCCCCTTTCGCACGAGAAGCCCTCTCAAACGCTAAACATATAAATAAGCGCATAACCTCACTCATTTCACTCCCCAGTCGCTCAGTCACACTCTCAAACGCTCTGAAACTCTCTAGTCTTGGCGATCAGAAGCATTTCAGTAATATTTCTATCTTTTTCTTTCATTTTCCTTACATTTTCTTGCATTTTAGTTTCATTTCTTTAACTTTTTTCTACAAAACTTCTTGTTTGCATACATCTCATGGATGGTTTTCACGAGTTTGCCATGGCAAACTACTGATGAAACCTCACCACTTATGAGATTCAAACATTATAAACTTTGATTTAAACTTGTTCTTACATTTCATTTTATTTTCTGTTACGAACTTGGTGGAATCTAGTGCCCACCAGGCTCACAACTCAATTCATAGTTGTGGGTTTGCGTTAGGGTTAATTTTCACCAAGAAATGATCTGTTTTGGATGGATCAAATGAACGTTTTTGACAAACTTGCACCATTCGCACGAAGGCAATAGGTATCCCCTTCGCACGAAGGGACTATTTTCACATGTTTTCGTTTTCGATTTCATTTCTGTTCGATTCCGGTTCGCCAAAAAGTTTGCTAGTCACAAAGAAAGTTAACCCCGTCCAGCCTCCAACACTTGGTCCACACCTTCTATGTTGAGACGGCACACCCGGGTTGTCCTTACTTGACTGTTTGCCTATTTTACTTACTGTTTTCATTTCATATAACAATTACTATTACTGTATTATATTTACAAACATAGTTCTACACACGAATCATCTTTCAAACCAGACCAATCGCACGAATGGACTGCCATTCGCACGAAGGGTTATACCATTCGCATGCAGGCTCTGTTACTTGATTTGTTTCGTACATTTTCATATTTTAAAGTCTGGTTCGAACCCTTATCACATCTGAATACTCACACCTTCGTTTACCCATTTCAGGTTGACCTCGGTGTACCAACTTTCAACTAATCAGCTCTCGGTTTTCATTGAAATCTACGCAAAACTGTGAGTATACTCGATCCCTTTTTCATTTTATACACTTTGGGTGCAACATGTACAATTATACAAAAACAAGCAACAGTATTAAACTTGTTACAAAGTCACACTCTATCCACTATTAAACATGAGACTTGTTATACTTATTAATCTCGCATGCTATGTTTACACGTGTCTATATGCTCATTAACTTTGCAAGTCTACCTTAACAATTATAGCGCTATAGGACTAATGTTCCGCCCGTATTCTTGTGGTACTGTTAAGTAAACACCATTATACCCTCTTCGTTTCGACGATGTTGGGTAATCACGATTGTGTTAAACTCTGGTTTTGACATATAGTTTACACTTGTGTAGTATGTTAGTAACAGGATATACATTTATCATGTTAGATATGAGCACCATTAAACATTTTCACTATTATGCTATGTATCAAACTTGTATACTCACCAACTTTATGTTGATCATATTTTAATATATGTTGCAGGTTGATAGATGATGATCGAAGAAACACAATTAGTGTGGACATAGATACTCACCTTAATGAAATAAACAATTATTTATGTTTTGTGATGTTGTTACATTTTATGTATTTGCTTTGTTGAAACAATGTATTCAATTTAGCATTTATAAAATTTTGATTAATTAAATATTGTCACAATTAGCGTTATGATGCTTCTAGCAATCTTGTTTTTGTCTCACTCCGATGTTTCCGTCATCGGTTGGGGTGTGACAGATTGATATGAGAGCCATAACCATAGGGAAATAGGATTAATTGTTATGCTTTTGACCTAGTCTATAGTTTAGGAACAATTTCTTGCCTGTGTCTAAAACTACTTGCATTCTTTCTTACTTACTTCTTATCCATTTCTTAGTCTCAAATATACAAGCCTTTCCTAAGGAAAACACAATACACGTGTGAAGAGTTGAAGACACTCTTATTCCACAATCGAAACGACTCACCAAAATAGGGGTGATTCCCACATTTGGTGACGACTTTCAATCCGCTGTACTTGTTATTTTGCAAAACATTTTGCCATCAAGTCAGGATTGATATCCATACCTTGATGGGAATTTCCATTTCATATTCTAGTGGATCCTTATCAACAACTCGAGATTATATCTTGATTCGTTCGATAAGTACCAACCACACTAGGGTACGACGTTACCAAGTTTATATATTAATTAGTTTAAGGTGTAGATAATCTTACAAATTGGATGTTCTAGAGGTGTAAATCCTGGTTTGGTTCCCTTTTTTTTCTGAACTATATAGGATTCTTACTATTATTCTCCTTGATCATTTGTGAATGCATAAAGATTAAGTTGCGACGGCGTATATTTTATGTGATCATAGTTTGAATATTTTTATGTATGTCGCATAAGGTTGTTTTTTTTTTTGTGTTTATATAGAAGAACGCCCTGAATCATTAAACATCAAACAACACGAAATGTAGGAAAACATCACCATAACATACACACAACAAAAGGACCTCTTGATAAACAAGATTGGTACTAAAATCTCATGCAACTGACTATGACTCGGTAACACGCTTGGCAAAGTGGGTGGCTCGGAAGGGTTCAGGTACCGAGTCGAAATGGAACAGGGCTATACAGGTTCCGAGTAAAATTTCCAGACGGGCCATTTTAAAAAAATCTATCTAATAGGTTCGGGATGGAATCGGATTGAAATGATTCTGGGATTTGAATTTTATCAAAAAAATCGAATACAAATAGCGAAATATGGTAAGCAAATAGCCAGGTCAGTAATATAAACTAGTTTATATATTTAAAATATAACTTAATGTAACAAGACTTAAAAAATAAGAAATACTTTTACTTAACCAGACTTTTGAAAAATAAGAATTGACAAATAATTGTTAATTGCGGAGCTAGCTCATTTACCTAAAGGTTCTTGTCTCTTCGTAATTGGAGGTCTTAGGTTTAATTCCAAGCAACGAAGATACTTTGGTGTAATTTAGTAGTTAATAGCAGTTGTGTACCATTGCCCGTTAAAAAAAATTGACAATTTAATTTAAAAAGATAATTTGTATAAATTAAAGTACAATTTGAGTATAAACGTTGCTCGGTTGCAACAATTGGGTCCCTGTTGTTAGATGGACGTTTAAATTAGAGTGAAAAGATCAAAATACCCCTATATTTTTTATATGCAACATAAGTCTAGCTGTAAATTAACAGTAACGATCCAAACTAAAATTATTTAAGGAGTTATATTAGTAGTTGGCATTGGTGGTTGGCCGCAAAGGTAGGAAAACGAGTAGGTAGCAGAGACAAACAATGGTTATGGATGATGCTAACCCGTTTGAGCCCTTTTAGTTTTATAACAATGGTTATTGATTTTCAATCCTCAATTTTCTAGTAGTGTCCATAACGGTCAGAGTTGAATGCATACCCAGCCACCAAGTCACCAGTTCCGGGGAAAACCCGCCCACCCGAAGGCCCACTGCGGGTAAAACCCGGTTCAGCTCGGTTTCAAACTTGCGACCTCTAGAGAGGCCTAGTTCTAATTGCCACCACCAATGTCCTTCAAAGTGATGCTAGTGGGAGTTGAACTTGGGATCTGAGAAACCAAATAACTAAATAATAAAAATTGAGTTGGTGATCCAATTTAACGATCAACATCAATTGACAAAAGAAGAATAAAAGTAGTCCATAAATACAGTAGATGAAACTTGGAAGAAGATCAACATTACATTACAGTGGGGTTAATAGTAAAGAACACGTTTATTGCGCTTAAAGAGATATCTGGTTTGATACGCCGACTTAAAAACATCCCTGAAAAGACCATGTTGCAGTGTGACATATAGAATGACCGGAATTCCAGCCAAACCGGTGATAGTGATTGGCACCCATTCCACCTTCTTATTGTAAAGTACGAAGAAACTGGCACTAAACGCAATCATCATGGTTACAATAGAGAGGAAGAGTGTTGCGATACCATTCACTAGTTTTCTTGGTAACGACTCCAAGAAATCACGTTCAGCATAACGGGATGTGAGAATAGATAAGAATATAAGGACTGAGGTTGATGAGCATATTAAAGAAACAGCATCCGCGATCACAAAAATAATGAGGCATGGTTCTTTGCGAAAAAAAGGAAGGCCAGTGTTATCGTTGTATCCACCAGGAAGTGTAAAAGCCGCCGCAAATACAATGGTGGCTATGAGGGTTGCAACCACCATACATTGAGATGCAGTATTTTTCATCCATTCCCCTCCCTCTTTTAACAAGTCTGCATGTGTCTTGGTGAACAGATCTTGTGGTGTTTTACCATCTTTATTTTTTCTTTCCCTGTAGTTAGGTGGGATCATTTTCTCTACCTCCTGCAACTCATATTAACGAATAATAAAAATCAATAATTTGAAACCACAACGGTAATTGACTATAAAAACATTGGTCATAGCAGTTTTAATACATATATGACGACATCCAGGTTGATCTTATGAGCATACGGAGAAAGAAAGATGACATATAACTATAAGCTTGAAAAGAAATATTTACCTGGAACCATAATAACTCGCTTTGCATTTGGAAAGCAACTCCAGACACATTCTGAAATCGATTTTGCTTAACGCTCTTTGCAACCATATGCAACATGTTATTGCCTTTTTTGTCTGTAATAGGAGTTATTAAATCTTTCATTGCACCAATCTCATATAATAGCTTATAGGTCTTTACTTGACGACGTTTGACAGCCAAGTGAAATATGGTCTTTTTTTTGTCATCTTGCTTCCATATTATATCAGGATATAACCGAATTAGCTCAATTATAAAAGGTGTGTTACCCCTTTTAGCTGCAAGAAAAAGCACTCGGGAAGGGTAGTGTTTTATTGTAATCCCCTCCTTTGTGGTATGTGCAATACCAGTCCCTCGGATTATGTCATCAATGTCGGTCTTACTCATTTTGGCAATTTTCCTCCAAATTATTCTTAATAACTGCAGTGCTTCCCTTTCTTTTTCAATGGACCATAACTTCACATGAAACAATTCAAAAACTGAAAACAAGAACCAAGAAGACCATCAGATCACATACATTAAGTAAAATTGACATATGAAGCTAGCTTTTAATTGTAAATAACTAGACAAAACTATGTGTGTCAATCATATTGGGTGGTTGGCGGGTTGTGGGATTCGGTTTGGCTGGTTCAATTCTTTAACCCTAACTCAACCAATATATTTATTCGTACTGTGTCGAACCCACTTAAAATCGGGTCCTGTTTTAGGTTGACCAATTTATTATTCATTTGTGAATATGGGTAAAACCTAGTGATTGTTATGTGTTCAACTGTAAACTTGAAAGGTACTAATTGAAGCTCCAATGATCCATACATGAAACTAACCACTTTCTTCTCATTCTGAGTTCAATACTAGATTATCATGGTGATAAAATATCTTCTTGCAACTATTTAACATATTAATAATTATTAATACTCAGAGGAATGAAATATTGAAGCTAACAGATAAGTATAAGGAGTTTAAACTACACCCAAGAATCACAAGTATAGTGAGTGTTTATGTGTCCAAAGTATAATTAGACGAAGAAAATAGAGCAAAGAGCATATACTTGCCTGAATTGATGATTCTGAATACAGCAGGTGCTTTTGTTCGTTTAAATGCATTAGGCTTCTGAGCCAAAGCCAAGAGAACGTCGGTAAGTAACCCCTTCTTAGCACATAGTTCGGGGCAATCATTAACTATTTGTATAGCAACATCTACAGAAGAATTTACGGTCACTTTATGAGAAAAATAGCATCGGTTGATGCATACATTAATTTGACAAATAAAGCCTGTGAAAGAGTGCAGGAAGAAATACGAAGAACTACTTACCAAAGATATCTCCTTCAACACATTTTTGTAGGACCCAACCGCGATTTTCAGTTGACCAACAATCGCCTCCCATTTTCTTAGAGATACCATACAAATACCTCACCATATCAGGTTTTGCAAATAAAGCAGCCATGTAGAGTGGCGTCGTTCTATTATTGCAAGGGATTTCAATCAATTCCGGATTCTTTTTGATCATTGTCCTTGCTGTTTCTATATTTCCCGCTGCAGCTGCTAAATGAAGAGCAGTATTATAATTTTTATTCTGTAACTCCAAATCCTTTTTTTCCATCATATTTACTAGATTTTTCACAAATTCTTCCACAGCCTTGGTGCTTTCTGCTGATGCTGCAACATGAAGCAGTGTTTCATAATTTTCAGTGATAGCAGAACGTATCAGATTTGGTTGTTTGTCAAGAAAAGGTTTAGCTGCGTTCCAGTCTCCTTTGATTGCTGCTTCATAAAGTGGAACACCAACGTCGATGTACTTTTCTCTACTTCCTTCTGTAAAAACAATCTGGTCAAACATGGTTCCCTTCAAAGAGGTTAATTACTATATAGTATTCATTCGGTGCTTAAATTCAGTCCCATTTCAAAGTTACTTCACATGTTCTTTTTGAGAAGTAAGTTTCAGTTAAAGTTCATACAAAAGAAGAATATCCAATAACAGAGTTTGTTTGTACATCTGTTTTTATATTCCATCTCTTTAGAACATCTTACATGATGTATGAGTAGCAAAACTTTCACTCATATATCAAAGAAAGAATTAGTTACCTAGAAGTAGATCTAAATGAGGTCGGTTTGGTGGTGGTGACACTGGCTGGGAAGGAACTGAAATGATAGTATGGTTCTGCTGCTGCTGATGATGATGATTGACTGGAATTGCATGACCAGAGCTTGTACTTGGGTGGTTCATCCTATCTGTAGCAATGTCATAGCAATTAGTATGTAATGTAACTGGAATGGAATCACAAGAACACCAAACTTGTTGTATGCCGGGTCAAAACGGGTCAATTAGAAAAAAGGGTTGTTTTGGTTCGGGTCAGAACGGGTTTCGGGTCGGGTCGGGTTGGGTTGGTTTAAACAACAGTTTTTTAAGAAGAAAAAAGCTTGTAGCACTCCATCTTCACTTCTTCATATACATGCATACATGTGTGTATACACGCACAAACATATACAATTATACAAACGTATGTGTGCTGATTTATAACAAGAAAAATATAAAATAAATTAATTACTCAAATAATCAAAAGTAAACTGTATACCTGTGCGAGTGTATATTTTGATAAATTATAAATAAAAAGTAAAAAAAAATTGATTTAATATTTTGATAAAAAAATTGATAAGAGGTTACTCAGTTACCCACCGTTAGCATTCTTTTATCTTTCAGTTACCTCCTTTCTCTCTTTACTCAAGCTCTTAAAAAAAATCACACTCACAGACACAGACACAAAAATGGTGAAGAACCAAAAAATAAATAAATAAATAAACCCGTTGTTGATGGAGGCGGTGGTAAACAAATGCGACGAACAAGGCAAACTAAACTAGTCCTAAATTACGTTTTGAAACTCCTGCCTCTTGAATAGGGGAGAGGCACATAATGGTATGACATAAGTTAATTTATATTTTTTATTCTTTTTGTAACATTTAATATAAAATATTTTATGAAAAAACGAATATGGCATTGCCATATGTTTTGATACAAATATTATAAAATAAAATCAGAGTAAGGAAGGTCACATCACATGAAATTGGGTGCACAGTAACAGAATCACTCATATTATATAAACTTTTTTACGTGCTCATATTTTATGAGTTATACCTTTACTCTTGTTACAGAATTAGGATTTTCTGGTTCGGTGTTTGTTCAAACCTCTTAATATAATAAGTGTTTCTAGCAAGAGAAATCATTTTTATTATAATAATAATCCACAAATTACCATCATGCAAGTCTGAACGAGGTGGTGGCACTGGCGGCGAAGCCACCAAAACGTTGTTCATGTTTTCAGCTGCAATGTTATAGCGATTGATGAGTAATTAATTGAAGGGAATAACTAGTTAGTTCCGTACACAAATATTAACCCCTAGCTAGAGATTAATAGTAACAAACAAAATTAAACACTAGCTGCTAGTTAAAATCCAATAGTAATTGAGAGATTACCATCAAGCAGATCTGAACGAGGTAGGTTGGGTGATGGTGGCGCTGGTGGTGTAACAATGGGAACAATTGTATGCTGCTGGTGGTGGTGGTGGTGATTGTGATTAATGGAGGGAACCAGTTGAATTGCAGGACCAGAGGCTGCACCTGTGTCGTTCATGTTTTCAGCTGCAATTTTATAGCGGTTGATGAGTAACTTTAACTGGAATCAGATCATAAGAGCATTTAGTTGCATTTCTGAGAGTACCTTTGATTATCGAAGTGATCTTTGAAGCCTGAAGCAACTGTGATTTTCCTCACCTTCAAGGGCTCCGGTCTCTATTGTATTTATTATAGTCAAGTCAACTTAAGGTCAATACAAATTATTTATTAAAGACCCACTAAAAGCTGCCTATCACAATGAGACAAACTTCGGATGGTGAATGGAAAGCCACTTGTTAATTCAATATTAATATTTAGAAGACCATAAACCAAAAATTCTTGTAGGTTACTTTAGAAGAACGTGTGGTGTGGGCTTTAGTTGGGGGCGTGGTGGGTAGCCAAACAATGCTGCTTTAGTCATGAAACAATTGTGTGCATATTTAGTTGTAAGTTTTGTTTAAATGGTTGAACATTAGTCAAATATAGGTTATAAGTTGTGTTTAAGTGGTTGTACCTTAATCAAATAATAATAGTTTCATTACCTTACCAAATTCAATCTGTTTTGTATGCATGTCTGGTTATAAATTGTGCTTAAGTGGTTGTACTCTAATCAAATAATGGTTTCATTATCTTACCATATTCAATCGGTTTGATCCATTCAAAGTTATGTTGTTTTATTTGTAAATTATTATTATTTATAATAATCTAATTAATTTAGCCAAAATCTTGTATAAATATAATTTGCAACATATTGATGCAATGGTTGTTGTAGTGTATGCATTATGGTTTGTATAGTGGTAAAGATATATATATTATATATAGATTACGATGAACCTGTCAAACGAAAAAAATTGACGCGGGTTCATCGTAACGCGCGAGTCCTAGATCAACTTGGTTATTTTATTCTACGTTTTACGTTTCGGTTTAATTTCTTCGCATTAACGCCGCAACTTCAGTGTCGGTGGTCGCTGACAGTAGTGTGGCATTAGTGCTCGCCACCACCGCAACGCGGGGGGTCCTTAATACTAGTTAATATTTAGAAGACCATAAACCAAAAATTCTTGTAGGTTACTTTAGAAGAACGTGTGGTGTGGGCTTTAGTTGGGGGCGTGGGTAGCCAAGCAATGCTGCTTTAGTCACATTGGATCAGCGTGAGTAGCGGTGTTGCCTCGCTGGCGTGGCTATGAAGCCTGGCATGGGGCGGGTTAGGGAGATGATGTTGATGGTTGGGATTGGCTGAGTTCATGTGACTGTTGGGCTAGCCGTTGGCCAACAACTATTTTATAAAAACAAAAACAAAAAATCTTTTACTTTTATTCTATATAAATCAAACAATTCTTACTAAATTTTACTATCCAAATATTCATAAACCACCTCCCATCACCAAAACAAATATATTCAATGAATTCTTCAAGTTCAAGTGATTCGTCTGATAGTTATGATTTGTCATCCTCAAGTTCAAGTATATCCTTCGTGAACGCGAACCATTAACGATTTGCTGGTAAGTGATTGTTTGTCACCCGAACCAACATATGATGAAAGAATGTTTAGGCGTCGTTTTCGTATGAGTAAAAAATTATTTTTAAGAATATCAAAGGATTTAGAGGATAATTATGATTTTTTCGACAAAGACCCGATACACGTGGTAATTTAGGATTTACCACGTGGCAAAAGGTTACGGCCGCTCTAAGACAATTGGCTTACGGGAATAGTTCCGACATAATGGACGGCTATTTAAAAATGTCGGCACGGGTGGCTAGGGAAAGTTTTCATAATTTTTGTGCGTATATCATTAAACTATATATGAAAAAATACATGAGAAAACCAACGTTTAGTGATATGCAACAAATTATGAAACATCATGCTGAATATCATGGTCTCTCTGGGATGATAAGTAGTTTAGATTGTATGAAATGGGAGTGGGAACTTTGTCCAACTGCATGGCAAGGGTCTCACACAAGCGGATATCATAGAATGTCGGCTATGATGCTTGAAGTCGTTGCACCACAAGATCTTTGGATATGGCATGCATTCTTTGGTATGCCAGGTTCACATAACGATATAAACATTATTCATCACTCGCCCATTTTCAATGATCTGATAAATGGTGTTGGACCTAAAGGAACATTCTTTGTAAATGATGTTGAATATATGCGTGGGTACTATCATGTTGATAGAATTTACCTAAGTGGGATGTTTTTGTGAAATCTTTTTCAAGAGATGGAACCCTAGATCCTAAAAGAGTAAAGTATAACAAAGATCAGATGGCGACACGCAAAGACATCGAGCGAGCATTTGGTGCTTTGCAGAAAAGGTGGCGCATTTTGTGCATGCATTGTCGATTGTATGAAAAAGATCAAATAAGAAATGTGATGTAGGTGTGCATCGTGTTTCAACATTTCCAAGATTTGACAACATTGAAGATGAAGATGATTGATTTTTTTTTTTTTTTTGTGATGTAATGTATTTTTTTGTAGTTATTAATATTAATTAAATAGGTGTTTTTAAAAATTAATATATTAAATTCTATTAAAATAAGAAAAATAAATAGGTGCTAAATCGCACCCCACGCCGTCTAGCCACGCCCCCTCCACACCCCACTATTTTGGGTGTGGACTGGTGGAGCCCACAAGTGCCACATGTCAATCCAAGCCCCAACCCTAGCCCCCCACACCCTGCAGTCTTAGCAAGGTGTTCTCAAAAGTATTAGATGAGGAGACTTTTTTTTGAACGACAACAAAACCAACTATTATTTCAAAACGTAATCCAGAAAAGAACTAAAACAGGTATACAACACATCAAAAAAAACGAAACAGGAAATAAAAAACTACAACTCAAACACAGGTATTAAAACCCAATAACACACCCCAGCTCGATTATCCCATGTCATCAACCTTAAAACTCTTCCACTCGCTCCAGGAGATGCTGCTCCTTTTTGCTTGATTGCTCACCCACAGGAACGCCATTGTCTTAGTTTCTTCGACGACCTTAGTAACGGACGCGACTCTGGCTGAAAAAGCTGCCTCATTCTGGGTTTCTTTTTTTGGATCACTGACTTAAAACCGTTATCATTTTTTAACAGCAAATTTGGATCACTGGCGGACCACTAGAGTATCATCGTGCCATCAGCGGAACTACCCGATCATATCATCTCCACTAGGCAATAATGCCCATACACCAATTCAGGAGGAAACCCAATAATTTTGGGGAAAATCCCGCTTGTGGGAATCGAACTCACTAAGCCTTATCCCACCCTAAAGATGCCACTAGGCTATAATGCCCAAGGGCAAAAAAAATCGTTATCAGGTCGATAGATTATATCAGAAGAACAATCAGTTTTCCTTGCAAATCGCAACCGCAACATTCTTGATGGTCCCCTCATTGTAAATAAAATCGTCTCGTGGGTAAAGAAGGCAAAACAACCTTTTTTCTCTTCAAGGTTGATTTCGAAAATGTGTTCGATTATTTAAACCCAGATTTCATAACAAGGTGTTGGAGCAAATGGACTTTCCTCTTTTGTTTAGAAGGTGGATAAATGGGATCTTGGTTTCGTCTAGATCCTCGGTTTTGATCAGTGACTCCCTAACATGGGGTGCGACAAGGGGACCCGCTCTCACCTTTCATTTTTATCCCCGCTATGGAAGCCTTTGCATGTTTGTGACTCACAATTGCTCGAATGGTGCAATCAAAGGGGTATCTATCCCAAACGGTGGATCTAGTATTCAATTTTGGTTAGATTAATGGATCTCCAACGAACCACTGCAAATTTTTTTCTCTAATCTCTTTAATCTTGAAAAAACATTAAAAAATGCCTAGTAAAAACCAGAGGAGAAATTTACTTTTTTGTCCCTGTATTTTAGGGTTTTTAACTACTTGAGTTCAAAATCAAAGTGTTTAACGCCCCGAGTCCCTACAGACACTTTTTTTAACCATTTGAGTCCAATTTTTTTAACACCATCCACCAAGTCTGATAACTACGAGCGTAATTTAGTCATTTACACACAAAGTGCAAGTCTTATATGCACATGAGTACAAGGAACAAGTCTTTAATGCATAAAGTTTTAATATATATAATATATATAAAAATAGATTACATATATATAATATGGTAAATTACTTTTTGACTTCTTGTGTTTTAGAACCACCGAGTCCAAAATCAAAATGTTTAACGCCCTGAGTCCCTATAGCCATTTTTCTTAACCATTTGAGTCCAATTTTCTAATACTGTTAGAATTATTTTGTTAAAATTTGTTAAATGACCAAATTACCCCTAACTAATATCTCTTTCTCTTCCTTGTCTTTCTCTCTCTACCTAATAATGCACAACATTTTCATCCTCTCAAGTCTCTCTCAACGTCACAATACTGGCCAACAAGTGTTTCATGATCGCCACTTCTCGCCGCACATCCTCCACATCCACTGCTGTTCGCAGCTTCTGCTTCGAGATCGACTTGCAAGTTAGTAATTCTCTGCTGGTCCGATCTATACAGAGGTATGTAATTACTTTTTTTGTCCCTGTATTTTAGGGTTTTTACCTACTTGAGTTCAAAATCAAAATGTTTAATGCCCTGAGTCCCTACAGAAACTATTTTTAACCATTTGAGTCCAATTTTTTTAACACCATCCACCAAGTCTGATAACTACGAGGGTAATTTAGTCATTTACACACAAAGTGCAACTCTTATATGCACATGAGTATAAGGAACAAGTCTTTAATGCATCAAGTTTTAATATATATAAAAATAAATTACATATATATAATAGGGGTAAATTACTTTTTGAGTCCTTGTGTTTTAGGGGTTTTAACCACTTGAGTCCAAAATCAAAATGTTTAACGCCCTGAGTCCTTATAGCCACTTTTCTTAACCATTTGTGTCCAATTTTCTAACACTGTTAGAATTATTTTGTTAAAATTTGTAAAATGACCAAATTACCCCTACCTAATATCTCTTTCTCCGCTCTCTACCTAATAATGCACAGCATTCTCATCCTCACAAGCCTCTCTCAACATCACAATACTGGAATTCTCCGATAAGTGATTCATGATCGCCACTTCTCGCAGCACATGCTCCACATCCACAGCTGCTCGTAGCTTTCGCTTCGAGATCAACTTGCAAGCTAGTAATTCTTTAGTGGTCCGATCTATACAGAGGTATGTAACTCCGAACTCACCTCACCCTAGCTCCATGTCCATCATATACTTATCCTCGATGTTCTCCTTTGATACATCATTGAGAACAGTGATCGGCGCCTTCTTGACGGCAGGCTTATCCTTCTTGTTGTTGTGATCATTGTTTGATGGTTTGACGTCCTCCCTGGCGACGGCCGCCGGAGATTTGCAGCAGTTTCCCAATAGCAGAGTGAAATTAGGGTTCCATCTAAGAGAGAGAGATAGAGAGAAAGGGGAAATGGAATGTGTGTGTGTTGTTGATGTTGGAGAAAGTCTGCGTTTGTTTTCCGGAAGAAAGTTTAAGTGGGGCCAGAACGGCACGGAGAATTTGAGGGTGGTGATGGTGTAGTGGTGGTAATGGTGGTAGGATGGTCTAGGAGTGAAAGAGAGAAGAAAGAGAGAGAGTGTGTGTGTGTGTGTGTGTGCAGGTTAGGTTGTAGGTGTTGTATTATATATAATTTAAGTTTATATATAATATTAAAACCATGCATTAAAGACTTGTTCTTTGTATTTTGTGCATTAAAGAGTTGTATCTTATGTGTAAATGACTAAAATGCCCTTGTAGTTAACAGACTTTGTGGATGGTGTTAAAAATTTGGACTTAAATGGTTAAGAAAAGTGGTTATAGGGACTCAGGGCGTTAAACATTTTGATTTTGGACTCAAGTGGTTAAAACCCCTAAAACATAGGGACTCAAAAAGTAATTTACCCTATATAATATAAACACACACCTACACACAATTTCTCTCTCATCTTTACACACTCTTATATATATATATATATATATATAAATGGGATCAGGAGAAAACGCTCAAAAGTGTGAGAACGGTGAGAACGCTTCCTGGCCCAACACGTGTCACGCCGCTTAGAAAAGGGCGGAGGGGCTTTTTTGTCCTTTCATCTTCTGGTTTTCCAGTTCTGCTTTTCCCAATATTGTTTTAATTTTTGGGGTTTAAGATTTTTGGCGTTAACCAAATTCAATATTTAATGGCGTTTAACGGTTTCATTGTATTAACATTTTGGCGTTTATGGCGTTTATTCAAATCGTATGCCATTGGAACCCCAGGGGGTCAGGAAATCTATCTGAATGGCGTTTTCCAAGGCGTTTTAAACAAGATGCCCCATTGTTCTATTATTTTTTATAAAAATTTTGGCGTTTGTGTTATCTTGGCGTTTTACTATTGTTAGATTATATTTCAACCACATGAAAAAAAATACAAGCGAAGAAAATAAATTAAAAATCCTAATCGGATCTCTCTTTCCAATCTTCACTGTCATCAGCCTCTCTCTTCTTTAATAGTACTAGAACTGTCACCAAATATATGGCGTTTTATGTAAAACTTAACAAACCCATTGGTTTGATTATTTTGCCTGCTCGTCTGTTCAACTGACTTTTTTTGTGAATGTTTGGGGACATAGATCTATGACGTGTGAGTGGGTTTTTCGCATTTTCTTTATCTTGATCTTCATCTTTATAATCAACCCACTCTTCAGTGTCATTGATCTCTTCTCGTCATCCAAACTTTCTTCAAGAACAAAAAATACACAATGCTATATGACTGACATCTGTATCTTTTTCTTGATTTTTTGTCCATCTCATGCAGCAAAATCTTTCTGAGTTACTCTCTTCTGATAATATTTCATTCAGTGAAACTTCACGAAGAACAATTATGAATATCCAAGAAAGCTTATTAGCAATCTTTGATTTTTTTTTTTTTTTGGCGTTTTTCAGTGAGTGGTATTTAGTAGTATTGGTGTTTGTTTTTTTTTTTTTTTTTGTTTGATCAAATGGAAGTTGTTGAGTCCTGTCATTTTATAGGATGTCTTTTTGGCGCCTAAGTTAGGCGGTACATTATTATAATAATGTATTCGTCTTTTCAGTTACTGTTTGTAATTATTGTTTTTGATAAGCTTTATCTCTGAAGTCTGTCACACGTCCCATCTTTCAAGTTTGGCGTTTTAGATTCTAATATAATAAATTTTTCCTATCTTCAGTATTACTGATTTGTTTTTCTGTTTCTAGTTACATTTTCAAGTTTGCTTTTTATTTTTTATTTTTTATATTTTTTGGTTTTTTATAATACTTTTTTAAAGTAATTTTATTATAGTTTGGGAGTTTGGCGTTTAAACAAGCATTTTGGTTATTTTGCCGTTTTTATTATATAAGGCGTTTTTATTACATAACAATCAACGGAAAAGGAAAATAAAAAAAAGAATACATAAACAATTGATCTTCCAAATCTTTACTGTCAGGAGTCTCTTTCTTCTTTTTTGAATCATGTTAACTGGCTGGTTCGACTTTCGTATGATTTATTTTGTTTTTTTTTTTTTGTTTTTCAAGTAGTTTTTTGTGTGGCTGTTGGGAAGCACATAGTCTGACATCAGCATCTTTTTCTTAAAGATTTGTCCATCTCATGCAGCAAAATATTATTGAGTTTAGACCCTTCAGCCAACAATCTTAAATTTCCCAATGAACGATGTTTGGTTTTTTAACTTTTTTGGTGTTTTACCGATAAAAAGAACGCCACGAAATAAGAGCACCTTAAACTTCAAAATTTGATCATGCTAAAATCAATAATGTTTTGCTGTATGAGATGGACAACATTGTTAATCCTCAGTTAAGAAAGATAACTAACAATGTTGTCCACCCCATACAGCTAAACTTTATTGACAACAAAGCTCAATAATGTTTTTGTTTGTTTTGGCGTTATAAATTGGATGGAAGTTGAGGATTAGTCAATAACATTTTACTAAATGAAATGGACAACATCATCACTTAAGGATTTTGTCCATTTCATTGAGCGAAATCTTACAGACAACCAAACTGAATTTCAAAAAAACGTTTTGGGTTAGAAGGTATTTAATGTTTGAGTTTTTTGGCGTTTCTAATGCGAATGGGATATATGAAATATGTCGTTTAGATTTTTGTGTGTGTTTTTAATTGAAGGTCTGAGATGTCGTATATATAGATTTTTTTTGCGGTTTTTTTAGGCGGGATTTTACTCTAATTAAGTTTGGCGTTTTATATATATGATGGCGTTTTTACTGGGAATGGTCTGTGATTTTTGTTTTTGGCGTTTTATTTCATGAGATGGCGTTTTGTGTGGAGAAGTCAAAAGACCCTTTTACCCTTAATGAAGCGCGTCCACGTAATAAAATTGATGTTATTTACGAAAACGCCACCGCGCCAATCTAGTCCAGAGATTGTTTTGATCGGACGATCGATAAGCGTTCTCTCCGTTCTCACACTTTTCACCGTTTTCTCTAAATCCCGACCCTATATATATATATATATATATATATATATATATATATATATATATATATATATATATATATATATATATACTAGGTTTTTACCCGGGATTGCTTCCCGGGCTCGGGAAACTTAGTTATATCAATTATTATTTGTTATTAATACGACCTCATTACATCAAGCATCTCATTGGATTCAACAACAATGTCTTCACATCACCGGATTAGATCATAAACACATATTAGACGTCAAACAAAAGCACAACAGGACCACATGAATAACATCATTTCCAATTTTATTTCAATGCACTTAGATGATCCGGTGATTTGGAATTTTGTAAAAAAGTTTGTTCTTGTACTTCTTAACAAAATTACATAGAATTCAAGAAAACAAAACAATGACTTAAAGAACTATACTTTAACACCCAATCTGATCGAGCAAATAGATGTTGACCAAAAGTCAAACAGTTGTTGACCAAAAGTGAAACAGATGTTCAACCGGATCCACTATCTTCTTATATTTTAGAACTATTTTCCTCTTCGAAACACTCTTCAACCTAACATGGGTTTCCATGAACGGTTGACCTAAAGTCTCAAAACACTGTTCAACCTAACATGGGTTTCATGAACTATTGACCTAAAGTCAAACAGATGTTAAAACCACTGTTTGAGTTATTCAAATGTCTGCTGAATACTAAATGAGATGTTGACCAAAAGTCAATCAGATGTTGACCAAAAGTCAATCCGAGTATACTGTCTTTAGCTTACATTTCCGCATTGTTTTCGTTAGATATGGACCTAATAATTTACATGTACATATATAGTTTTAGAATCACAACTTCAAAACTAAACAAACAAGTCTAGTATCAGTTTCGAAAAGCAAAGAACTACAACCCAAAAACTTGGTTCAATGTATCCTTCTGCATTTGCCTTCTTCAACCCATGAACATTCATCCGAACATAAAAAGCTTTTTACCTTTCAGAAAGTTAAGTGTAAATGCTTGACCTGGAGGCTGGAGCCATGCCTTTATCTCTCACAAACTTTCTCATTCCTTGCAGATAATATCTTGGTTGACCTCGAGATGAACCCATAGCAGCTTGAATATTCCAAACATCACCTGCCACGTCCACAATCTTCAAACCCATCTTACAATTCAGTCCAAGATCTTCAGCCTGTTTTTTAAAAAGGCGCTGTAACAAACAACGAACAATTCAATAAACAAAGAATTAACAAATCTTTAAATTTGACTAAAGTATTATATATTAGTAAACTCATCATCACAAACTTACAAAATGACCGTCCACACGGAAAGAAATAGGTACGATCTGATTATATTCATTCACAACAGCCATACCACTTTCATTGACATTAACAATGTCCTGTACAGCTTCAGTATCTGAACTCAAGACAATCTCTTCTATCACCTTTTCTTTAACAACATCACAAACCTCCGGTGGAAGCACTAAATCACAGGTAGCACAATTGAAAACCGTGATATGAAAAGTCTGAAGATCTATCATCTCAAAGACAATGAGATGATCAGCAGTTAATGAAACTCATTCTTTATCTCCTTCCATCCGGTAATTATGTAAAGTTCATTGTTGATATCTTCAATCCCTACAGACCAGTTCTGGTTTTCAGATCCTTTAATAACAACCGGATATGGAGGAATAGTGTTTAACATCTTGTGATGAACAAAAGAACGATTAATACTCTACAATCAGAATAAAACACATTATATAGTACATTATTAAAAATATATCATAAAATTAAGTAAACAAATAAAACACAACAATTAAACAACTGTATCTCCAAAAAAAATTACATGATGAATAATTTTCGAAGTTACATACCACATAATCTTTGTTACCAGATGGTTTGTAGTAAAACTCTTCACAAGGAGCAAGAGCAATGTATTGATAAAAATACAATATTTTAAAACTTTCTAATGCTTCTTCATAATGAAATATCAACCATGAATCTGAAGGTATTTTCAAACTGTCTACCAACTGACACCAACCATTATAGAAATAATATCTGCCATTTCTTAGAGGATAGATCTTGACTTTAAAAACATTTCCAGTTGTGGTCCGGATCTTTGTATTTCCAATTGGATAATTAAACTGTTGAATCCAATTTTGATACTGTTTTGGCAAAATCTAAGCATAAATAAAAGAAACACTTTTATTGCTAAATATCATACCAAAGAATTAATATTAAGTGTTAAACTAAGATCAGATAAAATTACTAACCAAACATTTCCTTTTACTGTCTTGAAGGTAACACGGAAATCCATAAATCATTCTCACGCAAAACTGTAACAGTATCAATCATATAGAATCAAAATCAATAACATTAAGAAACAAATGAATACAATCCATTAAGGTATGCAATACATCTAAATAAAAGATGATACAACTAATATATATCAAAATAACAATAGAAACATCGAAAAGGTGAGAATACATGTAATTTCTTATCATATCGAAATATATAATTTTTTTACAGCAAATCATATAACTAAAACTTAAAACCTACTTTTCCGATTTAGTATCACAAATAGACATGGAGGATCATCAGCTGAATAAATTGTATAGAAAAACAGGATAGTGACTTGTGTCTATTCCAAACAAAAAACTTAAAAACAATATACCAACTACTAATCAAAATAAGTTCAACTTTTCAAATACACATGAGAATACATCAGTTAAAATCAGGAATTTATATTATACTTCAGAATAACATCGTTACATGAACAACTTTACAAATAAACGTGACAATACATTAGTAAAGGTTGAAATTTTATATCATACATCAGAATCACATCAACAACTTTATAAATAACTTTACAAATACAAATGAGAATACAACAGTAAAGATCGAAATTTTAAATCATAAATCAGAATAAGATAAATACATGAGCAAAGTGAAATCCAATAAAATCAACAATGGATAAGACAAATGTAAGATACACGAAATGCGGATCACTTTTTTTAGAATCATATATGTCTATCATAACATGCATAATAACTACATAGTAATCAGATATACAAAAAAATTAGGACTATCAGAAATTGTTCCAGTATAAGCCGCAACAATAAACGCAATCATAATTAACAATGGATTAAAAAAAACAGGGAGATACATGAATACACCACGGTCGATTACAACTTCTTCATTAATCTAGAAAGAACCATAATCGGCTATGGAATTCAAAACTAAAAGAATAAACATGAAAAAAATACAAAAGAAATAAGATTATTTAACAATACCTTTATTATTATACAAGATGATATTGATGAAGATCGGAAGAAATCGAAGAAGATGACAGAGTTTCTTGGAGAAAGTGTGGAAAGAAATGTGGAGAGAGAAACGAACCGAGATTTTGTGAGGATCTTTAAAAAGTTAAAAGGTTTTAAAATATCCCATGTAACCGGGTCGGATCACCCCATTTAGTTTTTCGTCAACATCTGTTTGACTTTTGGTCAACACCAGTTTGAGTTTTGGTCAACATCTCATTTAGTATTCAAGAGACATTAGAATAACTCAATCAGTAGTTTGAAAATCTGTTTGACTTTTAGTCAACAGTTGGATGGAAATCCATATTAGATTGAACAGTGTTTTGAACAGATGTTTAAACATCTGTTTAGACTTAAATAGATGTTGGGGCTTAAACAGATGTTTGGCGTTCTATATCAGTTGTTTGGAATTAAACAGATGTTTGACCTTAAACATATGTTTGGCCATAAACAGATGTTTGGCAATAAACAAATGTTTGACCTTAAACAGATGTTTGGCCATAAACAGATATTTGGCTTCAAACCAAACATCTGCATAAGGTCAACATCTGTTTCACTATTCGCCAACATCTGTTTGACTTTTGGTCAACATCTGTTAACATATAAACACTATTAACATAAATTAAAAATAATTAGCTAATAGACGGCACACAATTAGCATCTTAAATCATCAAGACCATTAACAATTTGACCATATGATTTAATCGTGTGTTTTATCTTAGATGGGACAACTCGAAAAGAAAATTCACTAAAGGGATAACTTATTAAACGGGTAAGAAAAAAGCTCAAAGTGTATTTTACTGCAAATCAGGATTACCAACAATGCCAACAGTCAAGTCAACCATGTTTCTTTCAGCTTTGACTTTCAAAGTCAAATCAGTTACTTACCAAATTCACAAATACATAAAATTTCTTATATAACCGCAAACATTAACACACCTAATAATCTTAACTCTGCTATAAACTTTAAAACACAAACCCAAATATCACATTTCCCTTGTAGTATTAAAGAATTCACACCAATTCAACAAAAATTACAAAAATAGACATTTTTATACAATAACTTTCCAATACAGACATCCCTATTCAACCTTCACCAAAGTAGTCAGGCTCATTTCCATCAATGATGTTTATATTGTGAATCTTTATTGCCTCATCAAAAATTCCCTGACTTGCCCTTTGAATTGTAATTCAAAGTCCAAGGAATCTATGTCATCCTCATCCCTGCACAGTGTAAGATCAAGGAGATCTTGCATATCTTCAACACCCAGGCCCAGTGCTTGTTCCCTTGATATTTTCTTCACCTCACCACTGGATTTGATCAGAGTCAATACGTGGGTCTGTTTGTCAGATTTCCACTTTAGTATTTTTGAATCTTTTGGGTTTCTTGGGAGAGGTTTTATTGAAGATGAGTTTGGAGATGGTGGCCTGGTAATGACTGGCTGAGCAGTATTTGTAGTTTGTGTCAATTCAAAATTTTCTCTTATCATCTGCTTAAGGCCTATTTTTACAAGGCAATCCCCTGCTGCTTTATCTACTCTTGTTTCTGCATCCATCTGCTTTTGTTTCCTTGTTTGGTAAATGATGGCAGCAGGTGGAACAGTGGATCTCCTGATTTGTAGCTTTTGTGGCTTAGCTGGAACAACTGCTTCAGGGTAAACCGGCTTTTGTGGAACATTAGGATTTTTCTTTCTTAATTCTTCCAGCTTTTTGTAAGAGGCAAAGACTTTATCCTCTTTCCACCTTGACACTTGGTTCCTTGACCCAAAATTAGCTGTTATTAACTCTTCTTTCATTCTCTTCAGCTGCAGAGTCCTTTCTGGTACATTTTTCTTAAAGTTTGCCTAGATAGGAGGAGTCTGCTTCACCTTGCTTTTGATCATATCTTGAATTCTGGCTGTTTCACTTTCTAGCTCACTGATGGTCCATTCTTTGTACTGGTACCTTTCTCCCTTGTATGTTTTGTAAGCCATAATATTATCAAGATAATCTTTCCTCAAGGTTTCATCAACTCTTTCTGATAAATTTTAACAGGGATCTTTTGAAAACTGCTCCAAAGTTTTGACTTGGGTTAGCAGAAAATGGTAGTATGTTTGAATCTCTCTGTCAGATTTTCCTTCTGTATTTATTTTGGAGATATCCTCTGCTTATTGAGCCTTTAACTTCAAGTATCCTTCAATGTTATTAGGCCTTGGATATCCTAGAACAGATGGCAAGTTCCTTTTAGTAGGGTCATCTTTATAGTAGAAGGATTTGATCTCCTCTCTAACTGCTGGAAGATCTAATAGATACTGGACTCCTGCAGGAAAAATGGCAGTGTTTGAATTTGAGACTTGTGCTGAAGAGAGTGGGACAGGATTGGGAATGGTACCAAGGGACAGTGGTTGTGTGGATGTTTGTGGTGGTGAAGGGTCATCATTCAGAATTATCCTTCTCCTTTTAGGTTTTGGAGAGGTTGGTGGTGTTTTGGTGGGTTGAGTGGTGGAGATTTGAGTGGTAGATAGTTGACTAACAGTTGTTGAAACAACTGGTGTTTCAACCACTGTTTCCATTACAACAGATGATGTGTCACCGGAAGTCTTCTGCTTTTTGGCAGGTGGTGTTGGTGGTAATGAGGATGTTTTTGATGGTGATGTGATTTGTGGTAAGGCAGTGGATTGAGTGTGTATTGAAGTGGTGGCAGTTGTTGGTGTAACAGATGTTGAAACCACCGAAGTACCAATAGCTGTTGATATAATAGGTGTTTTAACATCTGCTGGTTTATAGGTTTGATATGTGGAGCTTTTGGGAGGTGTGGATTTGGGTTGCCTCACTATTCTAGTGGGCTGTTTTCTTTTAGGCTCAGGATTTTCTTCATCCTTGGGCTCAGAAACACCCTGCACTTCCATTTCCATATAAACTTTCTTCTCCTGTTCAAACCTAGATTTTCTCTTTGCCTCTCTATCCTTTTTCACCCTTGCATTTTCATCAGCAATGACATTTAAGGTCACATCAACATTTTTAGAACCATCTGGTTTAGGGATGTCTGCAAGCATACTGGATTTGTCTGGTGCAATGTACAAACCATCTTCATATCCCTTTTTCTTTAGCTGCTTCATTTTCTTACCCTTTTTGGCATCAGCTGGTGGTGGGCTGTCCACAAAGATGATAGTAGGAGGAGCAGAATCAGTGGTTTTCAGCAAGTGGGCCTTGATTGCCTTTATGTCTGCTTGTGTATCCATGAACCTAGCTTCCATCATATTTCTGATCTTTTGAACCTGTATTTCATGTTGCTGATCAGCATATGCCCTTTGTTGGTGAAGCAGAGGTTGAAATAAACTCCAAAGCTCAGAGGGAGTAGGAGCAGATGATGGAGCAGATGTTGTATCTGGTGCAGCAGTGGGTGTTGCCTTTTGTGCTTGTAACAACTGTTGCAGCAATGACTTAATATCTGCAACAGATGTGTCCAATTTGTCAACCCTCTCCGTCAATTCCTTGTACATTAAACCATCACCCAAGTTAATGGGATCATCTGATTTCCCACTGGCAGTGGTTGTATCAGCAGTTGACTTAGGGAAAGTTTCCCAAAAGTCATCCACAGATGCCCCTTTTTCTTGGTACTGGGGACTTCTTTCCTCAGCAATTGACATCCTTTTAATAGAACCAGTGGTTGGAACAAAGACACCAGCGGATATCACAGTTGCTGGAGAGGAAATTGCCTTCAAGGGAGTCTTATTGATGAAACAACTGGCCAAGTGTAGATCAGTGGATCCAAAACCTGTAGTTGCTGCTCCACTTGAACTACTGACAGGAAGTACTTGTACTTCCTACAGTGTAACCTCCTCAGTTTTTGGTGGGTTAGCAATGATTGAGACGCCAGACCCAGTCACTTGTTGTGGTATATTCTCATTAACAGGTGTTTGAGAAGAACTGGTTTGTGTCTGGGCTAAATCAACTGCATCCAACAAAAGTTTTGTTTGTGGTGGAATTTGAGAAGTGAGGATAGGTGTACAAAGCGAATTTGCCACGGGCAGTGGGCTATGGATGATGGAATCAAGTGATTCCAGAGCATCATAAGTAAATACGCATGAAGATCGAATGAGTGAACAATGAAAACAAAGATTGACACTTATAGAATGGAAGTTATTGATAATCTAACCTTGTTTCAGAGCATTGATCTGAACATCGATCGGAATAGAGCAGAGAAGAGGGAGAGAGAAAGTAAGAAGCCCTAAATGAGTAAATGAGGGAGGATATAAATAAAAGAGGGCAGTGGTACTGTAGGGTGGGAAAGGGGAAAAATAGATGCTCTAATTGTAACACCTCGAAAAATCACGACCAATATAATAAAGACACGTGTCATGAGCTCTAAACGTGTAATGGATTGAATATGAGGGACTAAAGTTGACAAACAAAGAAAGTATGTGAGTAAAAGGATTCTAAATGTCAACATTGGGTAATTATACCTTTCAACGACCCTACACGATGTTTATACCCTTAAACGAATGAATTATGAATCATATGAAGCCATTTGTGGAAGAAAGTGAAAGTTTACAAATCACAAGGGTTAAATGTGTCAACATGTTTAATTTATACCTCTGAGTGACCTTTTAGCGAACCCGAAGCTTTGTAACAATTAATTATGCTCACTAGAATAAGTGATAAAAATTTCACAAGGTTTCGTTATCGTATGAGAAAGACACGCTAACATTCATAAGCAAAGGGTTAAAAGCGTCAACGTTGAAATTTAAGACTTTTCGGTGATCATATAAATAACCGGGGACTTAACAAAGTTGGTTTATGACTTAGAGTCCTTAAAAGTCAAGTTAGAGGGTTAAAAGTGCAATAAAACAAGTTAAAATGAAGATTTGAAGGACCAGGGACCAAATATGCAATAATTGGAAACTTGTTGACCGGAGCCCACCTCGACGCGGGCCGCGTAAGGCCTTACCCAAACCTTACACGGGCCGCCTAAAAGTGCCAGCATCAGTTTTTTTGGACAGATGCCTGTATCAGCCTGTTCCACCGCCTTTGAGAGCTTGTTTTCGAAATCCAGAGGCTGAGCAAATGGTATTTCATGCATAGGGGCACTTGGACTCATTTGGGATCAATCCTAGACCTTGTTGGCATCATCTTGTTCAATCAAAATCACTATATAAGCACCCTTAGTTGCAAACATTGGACTTGCACCATGAAAATCATTCTAACTTATTTTCTGGAGTCTCCTGGAGCTCAAGACCATTCCCTAAGGATCATAAGTCGTGCTTAGTACTTCAGTAAGCTTCCTTAACCTCTCTAATTTCATTTTTATTAGTTTAATGGCCTAAAGTCAAACCCGTCGTAATTAAGGATTGACTTAGTGATTAATCACTAATGGTCCAGTCGATTCTCGAATTGAAAGTAGCTTTGAGTTGGTAATTATGTGGGTAATAAACCCTTAAAAGGGCACCCTCTGATTTCTACTCTAACTAGGTCAATTGTCGGGTCAAACTTAATTGTAAAAAGTCAAAAGAAAGCTAATTTTTGAATAAACACATAATTAACAATGTAGAAGCCATGAAACCTGTTTTATCACTTGTATAACTTGGTAATTAATGTAAGAACATGTCTAAGCATGTTCAACCCGACAATTTTGAGTTTAGGCTCGGTTCGGAGCCGAAGGTCGCAAAAGTAGACTTTTGCTTTGACTTTCAATTCTGACCCAATTTAGATTGTTTTAGAAATGCCTTAAGCTTCCACTAGGTCCATATTCCATATTAGTATAACTCTCTGAGATTGTACAACTTGATTCCTTAGTTATCCGATTCATGTGCATGTTTCCGTTATATGCCTAAATATTGACCATTATGCCCTTTAGACCATAAAACGAGATTTTTGAAAATGTGAGAGGACAAAAACCTTTATTACTGATTTATAAACTTGTCCTAAAAATTTGACATCAGTTTGAGGTCTAGATTAGGAGTTATGCTCAATATCGTAATTAAGAAGCTTTTTATTAATTAAACGGCGTAATTAGCATAAAGCCTATCTAAACCCAAATTTTGTCACCAAACTTTTTACCCACTGATGTAATATAATATTTTGCGATTTTTGAAGATTTTTATTTATTTTTAAGCTGAGCATAACATAGGGTTCTTGCTTTAATCCGGTAATTGTCGGTTATAACATAGGGTCCAAACCAAAGGACTACTTAAGGAAGGTTGTCAGAAGTATATACTAATGAAATAGTGGCGCGACACGGAGTACCGGTATCCATTGTGTCTGACAGAGATACTCGGTTTACTTCAAACATTTGGCATGAATTCTAAGAACAAATGGGAACTAAGTTGTTAATTAGCACCGCGTACCATCCACAAACGGATGGACAAAGCGAAAGAACGATACAGACGTTAGAAGATATGTTACGGGCGTGCATCATCGACTTCGGTGGAAGTTGGGATATTTATCTACCCCCGGCCGAATTTTCGTATAACAATAGTTACCATTCGAGTATCAGCATGGCACCCTATGAGATGCTATATGGTAGAATGTGTAGAACCTCGGTGTGTTGGGGTGAAGTGGGACCTCGTGAACTGGCCCCTAATGATGTTGTCCAATCCACCAATGAGAAAATTGAAGTAGTACGAACCCATTTGAAAGCAGCCCAAGATAGGCAAAAGCCTTATGCCAATAAAAGACGAAGACCGATTGAATTTCAGATAGGCGACATGGTTATGTTAAAGGTTTCCCCATGGAAGGGCGTAATCAGATTCAGGAAAAGAGGGAAATTAAGCCCAAGGTTTATCGGACCATTCAAAATCATTGAACGGGTTGGCAAGGTAGCTTATCGCCTTGAGCTACCGGAAGAGTTGAGTGGAATACATGGCACATTTCATGTATCACAATTGCGAAAATGTCTAGCGGGAGGAAACAGCTTATATCCATCACGACGATATCGAAGTGGATAATAGCCTCAACTACGCAGTGAAGCCATTAAAGATTCTAGATCGAAAGGTTAAAAACTTGCGAAATAAGAGAATCGATCAAGTCAAGATCAAATGGGAACATAGGAAGGGTGCGGACACTACATGGGAGTCCGAAGAGGAGATGCGGCGTCTCTACCCTACATTATTCGGTACGTACTTTGGTTTCGGGGACGAAACCCTTTTTAAGGGGGGTGGACTTGTAACATCCCGAAAATACAAATTCTTATATTACAATAACATTGCGAATAAATAAGAATTATAAACTAACTAGGAATGACGTTAACCTAGTTAGAGAATGAGTTGTGAGTAATTTAAGAGTTAAAATAAATAAAGGATGAAAATTGAGGGGCCAAAAGTGTTTAAGTAACAACTAATATTAATAAAACAAGAAAATTAAAATCAAAACACACTTGTTTGTGTGTTGCTGAGATCGACCAGAAGGAGAGGGCGAACCCAAGCTCCCCAAGAACCCTAGCTCTGTTAAAACCCCCAAATTGAGGGATCAAATCAAGTCCAAAACGGAAAACGAGCATAGATTAGTGATCCCCATTGCAAGGAGATCATAAGGTATGTAAAATTTGATAAGAAATCTCTACTTGAATTTCTCATGAATCTAGGGAAATCGAAATTTGTTGATGCATGTTTGTTAAATGAATAGATTAAAGATGTTATAGTGTCTAGGAGAAAACCCTAGACCACAATAAGTGAAATCATGTCTAATCTCTGAAAATTTCATGAACACATTGAAGGTGATTCATGGGTTTTGTTAGAAGTTGATGAATACTAGGGTTTAGAAGGCTAAGCTAGTGTAATTTGATACATAGAAACTGATTTCTGAAAAAAAAATTGATGTTTGATTCATATGTGATAGCTCGATTGATGTTAATTTAGGCTAAGCGACAAGCCATAAACTTGAATATAAAAGATATAAAATCCTGCCCTTTAAGTGTTTGTAAAAATGCCTCAAAGAAGGCTTAAATCTGAAAATTTAAGTTATACTGCATGAATGTGATGTTTCGGCAAAATATGCGAACTATGAATTGAAAAGAGTTCTAAACATGTCATGATTGAACTCTATAGGAAGGGACACCGGAGCGTCGAGTGGACAAGCCGGTGGCGACTTGCGTTTGAAGGGCGTATTTTGAAGGTATGCAACTTGACCCGTTACATTAGTAAATTTTTATCAAATGATGTATAGTCATATTTTAAAATAGATGCTGCGTTGATCATAGCGACAAGGTTCGTTACTTGAATAAATAAGTTAAGTTAAGAATCGGTTAAAAGTAGTTTGGTAGTCATTGCAATGGTGGATTCCATAGATGAGCCAAACGGGTCAATAACCAATTAGTATGTGGCTAAACGCTTCGTCAATATGGTCACTTAGTCTTTTTTCATTATAAATAATAGATATGTTAGAATACGAGATGTTGGTAGTTGGGTTGCTCGAATGATGAACCTCATAAGGGCAAACTAACGGGTCATTAAGAGAAGGTACAAACCGGGTACGGTAATACCTCACTCGTAAATTTTGAGCCGAGAGAAGTGTCACACCCTGGCTTTGCGGAAGCGTGGTTATTTTGGTGTGACTTCTTAATACCATAGCTTAATCATAACAAAGCTATATGATAATAAAACCATGCAAGATCATCCATAGATTTAAGTTTTAAAACTGAAGTAACATAACATTGTCTTAGGGACTTACAACATCATAACATAAAACATTGTTTTGAAAGACATAAACATCAACATGAATAAAACGCAGTTCAAGATTTGTGACTCGTCCAGGAAACAGTCACATTTCCTAAACTGGGATGACCTCGGAACCCATATGCAGCGGGAAAACATAACATACCGTGCCAGATCTTTAATTCCCTAAAATACATGTAAGTTGAAAAATCAACAATAATGTTGAGCGAGTTCATGTGTAGTGAGTATGTAAAACACTTGTAAGTATAAAAATCCCTGGTATGTAGCAAATAAGGAAAAAGAGATCACCAATGGTTTGCAAGGCCATTGATATGTGTGAAGTGCAAGTAGGAAGACTCAAACCTAGCATATTTCGTGATGGGTACAAAGTCACCCCGAGGTCCGTTCTGGTTGGGGCTGGGGTTGGGCTCGCTACACCCAGATAGATCTACCGCTTACGTCCCTCGGTCCTACAATGAGGATTAATGGCCTCCAGTTTCCGCCTACCCACTCACATGATCTAAGTAGTAAACCTCCTTATGCTAACCATACCATGTATAAAGTACTTGTAATCAAAGTAACATGTATTTCACCCCCGTAGTTTAGAAAACTGAAAACAGTTAAGAGAAAAGGGGGACATGAACTCACAGTGGTGCGTCTCTACCAGGTATACCTCCAAATCAAGCAGCTGTGTGACGACCTACACGTACTAACTCTATTAGACGGACGGCCGTGCCTTAGCTTTCAGGTTTAAGTTTTTGGGAAATAGTTAGACAACTATTTCGTGTTTATATTCTGTATACTTGGTAGTCATTTTCCTTCCCAAGGATGGGGGATTTAATATATGTGTATTCGAAATATATTCTTAAGTCTCACTTAAAATATATTTTATTTCTAACTCCAAAATATAAATATTCTTCTCAAAAATATTATATTTTCTATTACATAAATTTTCCCAAAATAATACCTTGACAAAAATACGCGTTAAGTCATATTTTCTAAAAAAATGCGTAAGTTACGTTTTAATGATCGAGTGGTAATAATAATTACCGGTGTAACTTATATATTTATCGTAGAGACGTTCGTATTATTTTGGATTCGTTAACATTCGATAGTATTATTTTTACCCTAAGAATAATACTAGTATTTTCACAAAATAATCATAAACACCTGACAAGTGTCGTTAAGAAAAATATATACTAAATATATATTTACCAAGTTTTATTTTGTGAAAATCCCACCTCCGATGTTTTGTAAATCTAGTCGTGGCGAAACTTATATTTTGAAATCACGTCGAAAAGTATTTCGAACACTTATAGTGAAAATATTTCTAAGTGTTAGGTTTTTGGAAAAATTTCGCCAGAGTTTCCTCTGTAACTGGAGGTGGCCACGCTTTTAAGCGTATCATAATTTCTTTTACAAATCAAACCAACAATTTTCTCAATCAACAATAAGCATTATTCAAACCATCAAACTAGTCAAAATAGATGTAAATCGCAAAAATACATGAACTTGTGGTTTTTCCAAAATATGTAGTATCTTTCCATTACTCTTAGTGGATCTTTTGTATAAATCAACCCGGTTTCGTAAAAGTCTCGTTTTTAAAGAAAACAAATTTCCACAACTTCTTGTCAACATTTACAAAAATAGTTCTTTCGTCAAAACTTTGTGTTACACAAGTGTCTACGCACTTGTGTGTTTACAAAAGCACTTTTGGTTATGTAAGATCCGTCTTTAAAAGTATGTTTTCTCTGATACTTGGTTCTTTGAAAATACCGCTTGTAGATACGTAGATCTACTAGTTTTAAACACTATTTCACAAGCAAAATTGCTTTTACACAAGTTCATGATTCGTGTGTGGTAGAGTTTCATCCTTTAACCCTTGTTACTTCCAAAACAACCTTATGTCATGATCCATGATCATGACCAACCCGGGTTAAATGATGATCCGAGCTACCACAACATAGATCGGGTCCAAATAATCACACAAATCAATTACTACAAGATTTACACAACATATGAGCTTTTAACCATCACTTTTAGTGTTTTTAGTAGACTTTTATGCTTCATCTAGTATGTTTGCGACTTTTAACCGTTACATATCATTTTAACCACTTTAAAATAGTTCGAGAAGATGATTCAAGCAACTTACTACTAGCTCGAGGCTAGGGAAGAATCTAAGCGCAAAATGAGTGGATAAAAGCAATAGGGTGAGGTCCTTCGCCTTCCGAATGCACCAAGCTTCCTTGTAGGTGATCCTTAACACTTGAATGATCTTGGAATGAGATGATCAAAAATCGAAAATGGGTGGATGGTAGAGGGGGTGTTCGGCCGAGAGTCTTGAGAGAGGGAGAGAGAGCTTGAGTGTTGGTGAATGTTGAGTGAAATGATCATGTGTTTAGGCTTGAACTTATAGACAAAACTCAAGATTATTACCCAAGGGATTTAGTGTCTTCAAGATATTAAGCACACTAGATTTTTATAATCAACAAAAGTACAAGGGTGTCCCCTCTTGGGGACGGTTTGGTTGAGGGGGGGGGGGGTCTTGGTTCGATTCCAACTAGTAGTTAGGATATTAGTTAGGTTAATCTAGTTAAGTTTAGGGATTAACCCGGTTAGTAGTGTGTTGTGCTCTATTGCGGGTGTTAGGGTATTCAGGGACCCTAACTGGCTCAGAAAAAGATAAGTAATGTTATTAACAATATTTTCATGTTCCGGGTAAAGTCCGGTTGTTCGGTTGGATAGAGATCCGTTAAAGTGCTTAACAAAGCTTTAAAGTGTCGTTATAATTATTTTTAGTGACACAACTTATTTCTCCAAAGTGTCGGGAATATTTTCCTCATGTTTTGGCACTTTATTAGTTAGCTAAAAGCTGGATTGTTTATTAAAGTGCTGAGTTTTTGTGCTTAGAGCACGTTTTAGGCACATCCAGTCATTGTAACTTATTCCTAGAGACGCAGTTCTACAACCCTTGTATCCCTACACTCACCACTAGTGTAGTAAAATATTTCTGGCTCATACAGGCCTTAGAGGCAGTGTCTGCCTGATGCCGGCTCTATCAGCATGTTCAATAGGTTATCCATTTATAGCGCTACTGTGCTTTTTGTGCATCATGTTTGTCACTAAGGTTCAGCATGTAAATAATGTAGTGACGGTAAGTAAAGTATGATGCAAGTAAGTACATGTATCAGTATTCAAGTAGCAGTTTATCCACAAGTTCAAGCAAGCACAGTAATTAAGCAGTAATTAATTATTAATTAAGTCGTACGGATACCTGGTTTAGTGAGGGTTGTCACATTCTCCCCCCGTTAGAAAAATTTCGTCCCGAAATTTTAAGTTCTGCTTGTAGATGCAGGGTTCTTAGGAAATAGGTGGGGGTATTTCTCTTTCATCCGGTCCTCACGCTCCCAGGTGTATTCAGGACCATGTCTGGCATTCCAACGAACTTTGACGAGCTTGACACTGCTCCGGCGGGTCTTGTTTACTTTCCAATCCGTAACCTCAACCGGTTCTTCAACGAAATGGAGCGTGTCGTCAACATGAATCTCGTCGATGGGAATGGCAATGGTATCTTGAGTTGGACTTTTCTTCAGGTTGGATACATGAAATGTATCGTGAACTGAATGGAGTTCAGCAGGTAAGTCCAGCTTGTATGCTACCAGTCCTATTCTTTCCAAAATTCTGAAAGGACCAATGTAGCGCGGATTTAACTTCCCACGCTTTCCGAAGCGTGCCACACCCTTCCAGGGTGAAACTTTCAATAAAACCATTTCTCCAACTTGGAATTCCAAGTGTTTCCGGTTTGGATCTGCATAGGCTTTCTGTCTTTCACGAGCTGCTTCGATGCGTTTTCGGATCTACGCAACCTTGTCTGTCGTCTCTTGGACGATTTCGGGACCAACAAGCTATCTATCACCTGCGTCAGCCTAACATAGGGGTGATCGACACTTGCGTCCGTAAAGAGCTTCGAATGGCACGGCACCAATACTGGTGTGGTAGCTGTTGTTGTATGAAAATTCGACCAAAGGCAAATGCTTATCCCAGCTACCGCCCAAATCCATAACACACGCTCTCAGCATGTCTTCCAAAGTCTGTATCGTTCGCTCGCTTTGACCGTCAGTTTGCGGATGAAAAGCAGTGCTCAGATTTAATTGTGAGCCAAAAGCTTCTTGGAAGGATTGCCATATCCTTGACACAAATCTTCCGTCTCTATCAGAGATGATTGAGAGAGGCACTCCATGACGTGCGACGATCTCTCTCATGTAAATTTCGGCCAACTTGCTCGTATTATCCTTCTCTCTGATAGGTAAGAAGTGTGCTGACTTTGTTAGGCGGTCAACTATCACCCAGATAGTGTCATGACCTCTTGGCGTTCTTGGCAACTTTGTAATAAAATCCATGGAGATTTGTTCCCATTTCCATTTGGGAATCTCAGGTTGTTGCATAAGTCCTGAAGGCTTCTGATATTCGGCTTTAACCTTAGCGCATGTTAAACATTTGCTCACATAAACAGCAACATCGCCTTTCATCCTAGGCCACCAATAGTAATCCTTGAGATCTTGGTACATCTTATCCGCTCCTGGATGGATAGAGTACCGCGATTTGTGAGCTTCATCAAAAATAACTTTCCTTAAACCTCCAAACAAAGGAACCCAAATCCTTTTCTCAAAACATTACGTTCCTTCCTCGTTTGGTACCAGTAGCTTCTCCATCCCACGGAGATATTCTTCTTCAAGGTTTCCTTCCTTGAGAGCTTCTTTCTGCGCGGCACGAATGCGCAAGGAAAGATCGGTTCGGATAATCATTTCTAAAGCCCTTACCCTTATGGGCTTGATCCTCTCCTTTCGACTTAGGGCATCGGCGACCACATTCGCCTTCCCTGGATGATACTTTATCTCGCAATCGTAATCGTTCAGCAACTCAACCCAACGTCTTTGCCTCATATTCAGCTCCTTCTGGTTGAATATGTGTTGTAGGCTCTTGTGATCTGTAAAGATTGTACATTTCGTACCATATAGGTAGTGTCTCCAGATTTTTAAAGCAAATATCACTGCGCCAAGTTCCAAATCATGCGTGGTATAGTTCTTTTCGTGCACTTTCAATTGACGCGATGCGTAAGCAATAACCTTTTGGCGTTGCATCAGCACACAACCCAATCCTTGACGTGAGGCGTCACAATATACCACAAAATCATCTGTACCTTCCGGTAGTGCTAAGATTGGCGCATTGCAGAGCTTATCCTTTAATATCTGGAACGCTTCTTCCTGTTTGATTCCCCAATCAAACTTCTTATCTTTCTGCGTGAGGAGCGTCAATGGTTGAGCGATTTTTGAAAAATCCTCAATGAATCTTCGATAATAGCCAGCCAAACCCAAGAATTGTCGAATCTCGGTTGGCGTCTTTGGCGTTTCCCAATTCTTGATCGCTTCGATCTTGGTTGGATCCACATGGATTCCATCTCCGTTCACCACGTGTCCAAGAAATTGTACTTCACGTAGCCAAAACTCGCACTTAGAGAACTTGGCATACAACTGTTCCTTCTTCAGTAACTCCAAAACAACTCTTAGATGCTGTTCGTGCTCAGCCTTTGTTCTTGAATAGATCAAGATGTCGTCGATAAACACAATCACGAACTTGTCCAAGTACGGCTTGGAAACTCTATTCATCAAGTCCATAAAGACTGCAGGTGCGTTCGTCAAACCAAACGGCATAACAAGGAACTCGTAGTGTCCATAACGAGTTCTGAAGGCTGTCTTCGGGATACTCTCCTCTTGTATCCTTAACTGATGGTATCCAGATCGAAGGTCGATCTTTGAATAAAAGCTTGAACCTTGCAGTTGGTCGAATAGATCATCGATTCTTGGCAGAGGATATCTATTCTTGATCATCAGCTTGTTCAGCTCCCGGTAGTCGATGCACATACGAAAACTACCGTCCTTCTTCTTGACAAACAGGACCGGAGCTCCCCAAGGCGAGAAGCTTGGTCGGATAAATCCCTTGTCTAACAACTCTTGAAGTTGTGTCGACAGTTCCTGCATCTCAGACGGAGCAAGTCTATAAGGTGCCTTAGCCACAGGCGCGGCGCCTGGAACTAAGTCAATGCGGAACTCTACTTGTCTCTGAGGTGGCAGTCCAGGTAAGTCCTCCGGGAAGACTTCTGGATATTCCCTCGCGACAGGGATGTCTTCGATCTTCGGTTCTGCAGCTTTCTTGTCTACAATGTGTGCCAGGAAGGCAGCACATCCCTTCTGCAAACACTTTCGCGCTTTCAGGCAGCTGATAATTCTTAACGGCATATCACGCTTCTCCCCGTGAACCCCAATTGTTTCGCCATCTTCGGTTGGGATACGAACGACCTTTTCGTGACAAACTATTTCAGCCTTGTTGCCTGATAACCAATCCATTCCTACCACCACGTCGAAGCTTCCCAACTGGACTGGTAGTAGATCCAAAGCAAACTCACGCTCTCCCAATTCGATTGCACAACCTCTGATCACTTCATTGGCTTCTACTAACTTCCCATTAGCCAATTCGATTGAGTACGGAATATCTAATTTACTAGCGGCTAAACCAAGCATATTCTTAAACTCTAACGACACGAAGCTATAATCGGCGCCAGTATCAAATAAAACGGATGCATAGCGTTGGTTTACAGGGAACGTACCAGTGACAACATTGGGATCCTGGCGCGCCTCCCTTGCTTCGATATGGAACACTCTTCCACGGGCTTGGTTCAACTCTGGGCAGTTCCTCTTAAAATGCCCAATATCTCCACAGTTAAAGCATCCAAGTCTTTGCCCGTTTCCACCTCCATTTCCAGCTTGGTTGTTGTTTTGGTTCGCATTACCAGCTTGATTCGCATTGTTGCCTCGATTCCCGTTTCCTCCATTGTTCCCCTGTGGGCGATTCCCAATACCGCCACGATTATTATTTTTATTCCCAAATCCTCCTTGGCCTCCCCGGCCAGCACTAGCCCAACAAGAATCCTTCAAGTGACCAGTCTTTCCAAAAGCTTCACATACTTTTGGCCCGCATTGGCCAGAATGGTGACGTTGGCAGGTGTTGCACTTGGGCTGGGTGCCCATATATCCCTTTCCTTTCTTCCCACTACCAACTGTAACCTGAGCTGGCGCGTTTGGCTCTCCTTTCTTAACAACCCCACTGGTGCCTTGTTTGAAGTTCGAGAACTTTCGTTTGTTACCTCCTGATGACTCGACGTGAGTCTCTTTCTTCTTAGGCTCAGCATCATTGAACTTGTTCAGGCGAATAGCCTCCTCAGTGAGAGCCACACTCAAATCGATTGCCTCCGTAATTGTCGCAGGCTTGGATGAGGTCACCATGCTTATGATTTGAGGAGCTAATCCCCAAATGAAACGTTCAATCCGCTTGAACTCTGGAGTGACCATGTAGGGTCCCACATGCGATAAGTCATGGAACCTTTGAACGTATTCTGCGATCTTTGGACCTTCCATTTTCAAATGCCAGAACTCAGTTTCCAATCTTTGGATTTCCGCGCGAGAGCAGTACTTTTTGCGCATAAGTTCCTTCAGTTCGGTCCAGGTTAGCGCGTAGGCAGCAGCTTCACCAAGTGTCTGTACTTGCAAATTCCACCAAGAGAGGGCTCCATCCAAGAATAGCCCCGAGATATAGGTGACTTGCTGATCTAGTGCGCATTTGCTCATGCGAAGAACAAATTCAGTTTTCTCAGCCTAACGAACAAATGCGACAGCACACCTCCTGTGCCATCAAAGTTGACAGGCTTGCAGTCTAGAAACTGCTTGTAGGTGCACCCTGCACATACATTATAACATGTAGTCGGCATTAGCATCATTGCTATAGATATCCAATTAGGTCATGGTAGGTCTAAATGACTTAGTATTACCATGAGGTGGATTGTTGTTGCCATTGTTGTTTGAGCTGCTTCCGCTGGGTCCTCCCTGCGAGGTGGCGTATTGCGCGATGGCAGCAGCGATGATTTGTTGGAGTTCTGCCTCGTTGGTAGGCATCGGCGTTTGACGTCTCGGCGGCATCTTCTAAAAGATGGGTTTACGTCGGTCAGGCCATAGTAAAGATCCCAAGTTATAATACATACGCTTTATTATGATAGTAATAGTACATAACATCTCATGTTATAATCATATCAATCACACAACATCCCATGTCACAAACATCAATCACACAACATCTCATGTCATAGAATATAAATAACCATATCAAGCATCAAATATGATGAGAATACTGCGATTGCCATATATTGAGACCACATAGTAAGCGTACAAGTACATCACAGTGTCATACAACATCAGTCGACTAAGGGCTACATCACCCTAGTCCAAAAACTATATCAAATCAGTGTCAGTACATCAAATACATGTCAACAAAAGTCAGGATCATAATGTAGCCTCCAAAAATGCTGTGCAGTCAAAAGCAATCGCCGTCTTCTCACCAGCGTCTACCCATACGGTACTGAAGAGCTCTACACGGCTGGCGGTGGAGGAGGGGGAAAGTGAGTGTAAAACAAGCGACGCAAAAGGAGCCAGTCCTCCTCCATGGCTCTCTGGGTACGCAAGAAAGAAGCAACCTGCTGCTCAAGTGCCAAAAGGCGTGCAGCATAGTCTGGTGGTAAAGGTCGAGAGGGCTGCAAAGGAGAGTGGGTCTGACCCTGGCACTGACACGGCGGCGGCTGGGCTCTCTCAAGCTCCTGAATGCGCTGCGTGTGTGCCTCGTGCTGGGCGACAAAAGACATCAAAACATCCTCAATAGTATACCCCATATGGAAAGAATGGTAGGGGTCAGTCGGTGGCATAACAGAAGGTGACGTCCAGAGAAACGGCTCACTGGTGGGATCAAAAGGTGCCACATGAAATGGAGGAACAGGGGGAAAAGTAGCAGACGGTGGTATAGCAGGGATAGATACCGGTACATGTCCAAAAGGGTGAGCCGAAGAACCCTCTCCAGGTCGCGCTGGAGGTGTAAACCGAGGAAATGAAAAGGAGGTATCAACGTGACGGGTATCAGTGATCTGAGGGGGAATAGGTGGAACCTCGTCATCAGCAGGAATCCACCCATGCTGGGCGTGCTCATCTCGTGGGTCCATCTGTGCCTCAAAAAGGGCACGATCAAACTGAACTGGTATAGGATCATGGTGAGGTGCAACAAGAGGGTCAACTGGTGCCTCAGCAATAAGTGGGGGATCAACATGATCAGCAACAATGACATGATCGCCCTCCAACAACGGAGCATCTATAGGATGATCATCAATAGGTGGGTCAGCAACGACAAGCTCAATAATAGGTGCGTCAGCATGAACTGGGTCGTGCTCAAACGCAGGGTCTAGAGCGGCTACCTGCTCAGGGGCCATGGCAGGCTCGGGATCATCAAAGGCCATCTCAAAATCAAACTCAGGGTCGATGGGATCAACTGGGTCTACTGGGTCGACTGGATCCTCCATAGGCTGATCCATGGGTATAAACTCTATATCCTGATCTGGGTCGAATCCTGGGGGAAAGACAGGATCGGAATCCTCCACATCATCGTGGTCGAAAGTAAAACTAGGAATAGGGGCAACAGAGGATGCCTGGTCGGGATCTGATCCATGAGAAAAGTGCTGCGCACTCTGAGTGTGTGAAGGTGCGGAGGCCACAGACTCGAAAGAGTCCGGGACCGGAGAGTGAGCAGGTGACTCCTCGGCGGGAGCATCTGCGATCATCAAGAGATCACCAGTAGCAAGAAGGGCCTCGCCCTGAACATCATCCTCTAAGGGCTCGTCATCAAACAGATCGACGTCGCCATCATCGTCGGCGTCGAGAAGCAAATCATAAGCAGGATAAACAGCTAAGGGTATGGGAGCAGGGATCTCCACTAACGGTAGGTCCCCGGCCAAAGGGCCATCAGCGAGCTCATCAGCACCATCAGGTAAAGCAAAGGGCTGAAAGTCGTCCTCGTCCGTGCTAGTAACGTCGGAGGTGTGGACCTCGTGCTCTGAAGGCTCTAGGTCATCTGATACTATAGGTCTAGGTCCTGTGGTGTCTGAGTCACCTGTGCTAGAGGTGTCCATGGTGTCTGTAACATAAACACAAACATGCACAAACAGTCAATCATACAATCAAATAATCACATAAGTCACCAAGTAAGCATTCAAATAATTCTCCTAGTCCCACTAGCCTCCCAGCCTCCCAGACTGCTCTTCCTAGTCCCACTAGCCAATTCTCCTAGTCCCACTAGCCAATTCTCCTAGTCCCACTAGCCAACTACCTCGGCCCCCCAGACCGAGCCTCAGCCTCCCAGACTGAGCCTATAAATAATAAATAAATGTGCTCAACATTTGTTTGTAAAAACGTTTTAGATCTGGACTTAAGTGGTATGCAGTAAAAATGTTTTCGTGAGAGCCCTAGTGATCATAGTCTAGACTCGAGAAGGAATCCTAGTTCGCTATGATCAGAGCTCTGATACCAAGCTGTCACACCCTGGCTTTGCGGAAGCGTGGTTATTTTGGTGTGACTTCTTAATACCATAGCTTAATCATAACAAAGCTATATGATAATAAAACCATGCAAGATCATCCATAGATTTAAGTTTTAAAACTGAAGTAACATAACATTGTCTTAGGGACTTACAACATCATAACATAAAACATTGTTTTGAAAGACATAAACATCAACATGAATAAAACGCAGTTCAAGATTTGTGACTCGTCCAGGAAAAAGTCACATTTCCTAAACTGGGATGACCTCGGAACCCATATGCAGCGGGAAAACATAACATACCGCGCCAGATCTTTAATTCCCTGAAATACATGTAAGTTGAAAAATCAACAATAATGTTGAGCGAGTTCATGTGTAGTGAGTATGTAAAACACTTGTAAGTATAAAAATCCCTGGTATGTAGCAAATAAGGAAAAAGAGATCACCAATGGTTTGCAAGGCCATTGATATGTGTGAAGTGCAAGTAGGAAGACTCAAACCTAGCAGATTTCGCGATGGGTACAAAGTCACCCCGAGGTCCGTTCTGGTTGGGCCTGGGGTTGGGCTCGCTACACCCAGATAGATCTACCGCTTACGTCCCTCGGTCCTACAATGAGGATTAATGGCCTCCAGTTTCCGCCTACCCACTCACATGATCTAAGTAGTAAACCTCCTTACGCTAACCATACCATGTATAAAGTACTTGTAATCAAAGTAACATGTATTTCACCCCCGTAGTTTAGAAAACTGAAAACAGTTAAGAGAAAAGGGGGACATGAACTCACAGTGGTGCGTCTCTACCAGGTATACCTCCAAATCAAGCAGCTGTGTGACGACCTACACGTACTAACTCTATTAGACGGACGGCCGTGCCTTAGCTTTCAGGTTTAAGTTTTTGGGAAATAGTTAGACAACTATTTCGTGTTTATATTCTGTATACTTGGTAGTCATTTTCCTTCCCAAGGATGGGGGATTTAATATATGTGTATTCGAAATATATTCTTAAGTCTCACTTAAAATATATTTTATTTCTAACTCCAAAATATAAATATTCTTCTCAAAAATATTATATTTTCTATTACATAAATTTTCCCAAAATAATACCTTGACAAAAATACGCGTTAAGTCATATTTTCTAAAAAAATGCGTAAGTTACGTTTTAATGATCGAGTGGTAATAATAATTACCGGTGTAACTTATATATTTATCGTAGAGACGTTCGTATTATTTTGGATTCGTTAACATTCGATAGTATTATTTTTACCCTAAGAATAATACTAGTATTTTCACAAAATAATCATAAACACCTGACAAGTGTCGTTAAGAAAAATATATACTAAATATATATTTACCAAGTTTTATTTTGTGAAAATCCCACCTCCGATGTTTTGTAAATCTAGTCGTGGCGAAACTTATATTTTGAAATCACGTCGAAAAGTATTTCGAACACTTATAGTGAAAATATTTCTAAGTGTTAGGTTTTTGGAAAAATTTCGCCAGAGTTTCCTCTGTAACTGGAGGTGGCCACGCTTTTAAGCGTATCATTTTCTTTTACAAATCAAACCAACAATTTTCTCAATCAACAATAAGCATTATTCAAACCATCAAACTAGTCAAAATAGATGTAAATCGCAAAAATACATGAACTTGTGGTTTTTCCAAAATATGTAGTATCTTTCCATTACTTTTAGTGGATCTTTTGTATAAATCAACCCGGTTTCGTAAAAGTCTCGTTTTTAAAGAAAACAAATTTCCACAACTTCTTGTCAACATTTACAAAAATAGTTCTTTCGTCAAAACTTTGTGTTACACAAGTGTCTACGCACTTGTGTGTTTACAAAAGCACTTTTGGTTATGTAAGATCCGTCTTTAAAAGTATGTTTTCTCTGATACTTGGTTCTTTGAAAATACCGCTTGTAGATACGTAGATCTACTAGTTTTAAACACTATTTCACAAGCAAAATTGCTTTTACACAAGTTCATGATTCGTGTGTGGTAGAGTTTCATCCTTTAACCCTTGTTACTTCCAAAACAACCTTATGTCATGATCCATGATCATGACCAACCCGGGTTAAATGATGATCCGAGCTACCACAACATAGATCGGGTCCAAATAATCACACAAATCAATTACTACAAGATTTACACAACATGTGAACTTTTAACCATCACTTTTAGTGTTTTTAGTAGACTTTTATGCTTCATCTAGTATGTTTGCGACTTTTAACCGTTACATATCATTTTAACCACTTTAAAATAGTTCGAGAAGATGATTCAAGCAACTTACTACTAGCTCAAGGCTAGGGAAGAATCTAAGCGCAAAATGAGTGGATAAAAGCAATAGGGTGAGGTCCTTCGCCTTCCGAATGCACCAAGCTTCCTTGTAGGTGATCCTTAACACTTGAATGATCTTGGAATGAGATGATCAAAAATCAAAAATGGGTGGATGGTAGAGGGGGTGTTCGGCCGAGAGTCTTGAGAGAGGGAGAGAGAGCTTGAGTGTTGGTGAATGTTGAGTGAAATGATCATGTGTTTAGGCTTGAACTTATAGACAAAACTCAAGATTATTACCCAAGGGATTTAGTGTCTTCAAGATATTAAGCACACTAGATTTTTATAATCAACAAAAGTACAAGGGTGTCCCCTCTTGGGGACGGTTTGGTTGAGGGGGGGGGGGTCTTGGTTCGATTCCAACTAGTAGTTAGGATATTAGTTAGGTTAATCTAGTTAAGTTTAGGGATTAACCCGGTTAGTAGTGTGTTGTGCTCTATTGCGGGTGTTAGGGTATTCAGGGACCCTAACTGGCTCAGAAAAAGATAAGTAATGTTATTAACAATATTTTCATGTTCCGGGTAAAGTCCGGTTGTTCGGTTGGATAGAGATCCGTCAAAGTGCTTAACAAAGCTTTAAAGTGTCGTTATAATTATTTTTAGTGACACAACTTATTTCTCCAAAGTGTCGGGAATATTTTCCTCATGTTTTGGCACTTTATTAGTTAGCTAAAAGCTGGATTGTTTATTAAAGTGCTGAGTTTTTGTGCTTAGAGCACGTTTTAGGCACATCCAGTCATTGTAACTTATTCCTAGAGACGCAGTTCTACAACCCTTGTATCCCTACACTCACCACTAGTGTAGTAAAATATTTCTGGCTCATACAGGCCTTAGAGGCAGTGTCTGCCTGATGCCGGCTCTATCAGCATGTTCAATAGGTTATCCGTTTATAGTGCTACTGTGCTTTTTGTGCATCATGTTTGTCACTAAGGTTCAGCATGTAAATAATGTAGTGACGGTAAGTAAAGTATGATGCAAGTAAGTACATGTATCAGTTTATCCACAAGTTCAAGCAAGCACAGTAATTAAGCAGTAATTAATTATTAATTAAGTCGTACGGATACCTGGTTTAGTGAGGGTTGTCACAAGAAGGGTAGTAAATTACTAAACACGCAAACCGTTGGTGGGAGCGTGGATGTTAAAAATAAGGAACCCGTGATTTGGGTTTTCATATCGTGAAAAATTATCCGTCCATGTGGTTTCGGGTGAAATGAATAAAAAGGGTCAAAACAGCAGGCTACAGGAGCTACCGTAAGTTACGGTAGTTACCGTAACTTACGGTAGAGAACAAAGTGTTACGGTGGTTTCTTACTATCTTACGGCAGACCATTGTTGCCCAGCTGCCACCGTAACTTACGGTGACTACCATAAGTTACGGTAGAGCCTTGCCACTTGTGTTGAGTTTTGGATATCTTGGTTAATCGAGTCCGTCTTCAGCGTAGTTTAGACTATGCCGATTTTATAAGAACCCTAGTACTAATATTTGCCAAATTTCCAGCTTTTAGGTATTGCAAGTACGCGGATGATGATTGAGTCAACGCTTCAAGAACCGAACACACATTTTGGACGCTTCCGCCTTAATATAATCTAGTTAAACTATGTAGTTTGTAAACACTGTCGAATGATGAATGGTTTATTTCTGTTAATCAACTATGTGAAACACTATGATGAAGTATAACTTAGTTTATTAACTAAGTATTTTTGAAAACTTTAAATTTTGCTTTTATGTATACTATATTTTTATGATAACTAAACGAAAATATAAGACGAGTGTTACAAATAATTCATCTCAAGACGATAACCCAGAAGAATTGTGGGGATCGCATTCAAATAAAAACAACTTCGTTGTTCCCGATGTTACCTCTAACTCTAGCGAGGACTTGAGCGATAGTCGTCCCTGTGTCGATTGTGCCGTGAAGGACTCTCCATCGACTTCGTTCGGTGCATACATAGACCTGAGCGATTCGACATACACCTTCTTTAACGAGGGCCCGGGAAAGGGTTGGACTTGTCCACCTACATTTAGCATAGGAATCACCCTCACCGACAACCTCTTACGTTCGCGTCTTAACCTAGAGCAATTAAGGTATCTTAGGCACTTTGGGGTTGTTCCATCCAGTAAGGATCCGCCCGATGCGGATGAATTCCTTAGAAAAAGACGAAACTTCATAAACAGCCTCTAGACACAGGGCCGTGTCCAGGTCAACACGCCCCCGTGTCCACCAAAAGATCCCCGTCTGATTTCGTGTCAGAATACGGACAAAATGTGTCAGGATCTTGCCTGCACACGGGGCCGTGTCCATCCGACACGGGGCCGTGTGCAGCGTACTGTCGTTTTCTATAAATGCAGCCAAGAATCCTGCACATTTGGACCACTCCAGGGAAAGAGATTTGGGAGAATTTTCTCACATACCATCCTATGTATTTTCTAAAAGAAGTTTTTCAACAACCTTCTTGTCCTTTACTCTTTTATCCACTTTCATCTTCTTCAATTTTTCTTCAATACTTCCATTAGAGCTTGAAATCTCCATGATTTCAAGCTTTATTGAGGTGTTTGTTAGATTTTTATTCATGGGATCTTGTTAAAAATAAGTTCTACAACAATGTTTTAAGTTGTTTCTGCTTAAAATCGTTTTAAAAATCACGAAAACAATTTAAAACTCCATGATTCCTTGTCCCAAAAATCTGCAGACATCTGAACACGGGGCCGTGTTCATTGAACACGGGGCCGTGTCCGAAGTACTGCTTCCATAAAATTGAACTCTTTTCGGTATGTTTTCTCAGAATGGCGAGCAGAACTAGCGGAACATCTTCATCGCACTCCAGAAACAACCGACAAGGGAGAAGGTCATCAACGGTTGAAGATTCTCTTGTAAACTACGGTTACGCCTTAAGAGAGGCCATTGATGAGATGACGGGGGTGGAAGAAGCATTGGTCGACCGTATTAATCATTTAACAGTGGGGCTAGAAGGATGTCTTCGAGAGGTCAACCTTTTGCACCAAAGGTTGAACATTCTCGCCTCTCCTCCTTTGGTACCGATTGTGACCCAAAGGGCATGGAATGTGATACCGGAAGTCATCATTCCGGCCGAATGGTACGCCATACATTCGGAACCCCCTCGAGACATACAAGGGATTCCGGTTGGTGTCACTCCCCCTCCACAAGATGTTGAGGAAAATGAAGCCGCCTTCTTCCTCCCGAGAGAAATAGAAGAATGGCTTTAACAACATCTAGGGAACACTCCTCGGCTCGGAGTTCTACAAAAGCTTTTAGATACCAGAAAATTATTTCCGGAATTTTGGTTCTTATTGTGAAAGTAGAGCTCCTTAGGATGATTTTATGTATCACTTGACCTATCTAATTTAGGACCCTTAACTTTTATTTTTCTACTTTGTTTTCAATTTTCTAGGACTATTATGCAATTTTCTCTATTAATGAAATGACGGTTTTTAGTTGAATTGGTGTTTGTATGATGTTGTAATGAGTGAAACACACTCGCGATGGTGAAGGATACCAAGGGAAACTTGAACCAGCACCCCATGCACAAAAACAGGGCCACCCGACAAATTTTTCTTCATTACAGCAAGCTCAGCACGGGGCCGTGCTCGCCCAACACGCCCCGTGCCCAACCATCTGCAGAAAATGCCCAGTTCAGGTAACTGGACACGGGGCGTGCTCACTGAACACGGCCCAGTGCCCAGGCTTCTGTTTCTCTTTATTCATTTCTGTCTGTTACTGGCGATCTGAACACGGGGCCGTGCCCGGACACCACGGGGCCGTGTCCAGACGCCCAGTAACACAAATTTTTGCTTTTTCACACCTTTTTACACATTCAATCAACCTAAAAACTACTTTTTGGGACACATTGAGGACAATGTGTAATTTACGTGTGGGGGGGATGCTAAAACCTTGAATCTTGCAAGTCCTCATTACAAGCCTTACACAAAACTCTATTGGAACCGCTAATCACCCCAATTTTTTTCAAAAAAAATTCATTTTTTCCTTGTCTAGGTTTAACTTGGGAATTTCAAGTTCTAAAAAGGTTAGATTTTTACAAATTTACAACTGATAGCGTCACGATTAAAAGAACCAACATAAGAAAATTATGAAACGGCATGAGAAGCTTAGTTAAAATTTGATTATATATACTTGATCACATAAAAACCCATTCCCACAAAAAGTGAGTTTTGAGCCTTTATTGAGCATACAAATACATATCTTTAAACTAAATACTCATTTTTCGTTTCTTGTGTGAATAGCCGCTTGGTTCTTACAACTCTAGAACTTGCCACGACAATACATTCACGGTCCTTACCAACTTAAACCCGAGTAAGTAAATGACAGAGGCATTAGGACTAACCCTTTTTTATTTCTACACCATTATTTTTCTTTTATTTTTACCACCTACCCAAAATCCCCCTAGTTAACCCCTTTGAGCCTAAACCTTTTCATTTCTTAACCAAAAAACAAACACCATTTCACCCACCAAAACCTTTTTCGAATGACTCTTCAAAAAAAAAAAAAAATTTGATGATGATGAAGCAAAAGAGAAATAAACAAACAAGTTTATCAAAAATAACTTTGTTTGAATAATGGTTTCATCAAAATAAAAATAAAAAGTCTTACGAAAACCGACGCTTTTTACGCCTTTCGCCTTTTTACTAACCACTAACCCAACCACCTACCTTTAACCCAAGCCTAACCCTTCACCCAAAAGTCCTCTTGATATTTACAAAGGTATATAGTTAAAAAGGAGGAGGATTGATTGCTTGGCAAGCCTATGGTAGGAGTAAGTTCCATGCCGCTCTCGAGTGATTCACTAAATTACATCTTCGGCCGAGTGTTGAGTGATCCCCATGAGGTATGCGAACTTGTATATAAGTGAAATTTTAAAAAGGCATGTTATGCCCTAATAAGTAATTTATCTTATGTAATGTTTTAAATAAATCATGACGAATAGAATTGTAAATAAATAAAAATAAAACTTAATAAAGAATCTTGGAAATCCCGACACTCTATGACAAGCCCAAAAACCTTCTCTTCTAACCATTCCATTTGGGAGTGTAAAGCCACATTATAAAGAGTTTTGCTTGAGGACAAGCAAAGATTCAAGTGTGGGGGTATTTGATGTGTGCAAAATGCAACATATAAATTACATCAAATATGGCATAAAACTAACCATTTTTTAGTACTAATGTTGGAAAAAGTGTGTTTTTGTCTTCCTTTTGTATTTTCAGGATTAAATGAGCTCAAATGAACAAAACAAGCAAAAATGCAGCTAAATCTAACATAAATACAAGAAAAGGAACAAACGTGGCATGCCCGACCCCCCGACAGCATCTTCCCAAGCAAAATCAAGAAGACAGAAGGCTGAACACGCCCCGTGCTCAGTGAGCACGGGGGCGTGCCCAAGTGTCAGCAGAAAAGACAAAGCTGTAGAAGCTTCTATCACCCACCACGGGGGCGTGCCCAGCGGACACGGGGCCGTGGTCAACTCTAAGATTCGCAGAATCTGGGGAAATCTTGATAGTACAGATACGCTTCTGCACACGGGGTCGTGCCCAGCGGACACGGGGGCGTGGTCAACTAATGCAGGCAAACTGCAATTAATGAAGAAAGAGAAGGAAGGTGGACACGGGGCCGTGCCCGAGTCTCTGTTCAGCCTATAAATAGGGGTGCTTGGCTCATTTGCAAACCATCCCTTGGCACACCACCTCTCTCACACTTCATCCACCACCCACCACCATCACAACACCATCATCCACCACCATCATCCATCATAAAGTGTGTGAGTCGTCTCGTGATCCAAGATTGATCGTAAGAGTTCTTGACAATCAAAGGCCATGTTTGCCTAAGTCCCTTACATCACTTGGTGAAGACAAGTGTCTAGTGTAATACTTTTTATTTTTAATATTTTCGCACTTTTTATTTGGTTATGTATTAATGACTTTAATAACTAGTTTCTTATGTTGAAGGTGATTCTTCCTTATCGTTTGTCCGTGGTGTCTTGGCATTATTTTACTGTCTATATAAAATAAAAGATTTTCACCATTCATATCTCCACGGTCTATATGGAGATATGTTGGCTACCTGGTCGGGGGTTAAGGGAACGGTTTGGTAAGAGTCTTGCCTTGTTCAGTGTATAGATCCTGCAAGGACCTGAGTCAAATTTAGTAGGACCTCCTTCAATACCCATCGGTATTGGATGGTGGGGGTCCAAACTTTTTGATCCCCTCATATGTCAGCTACTATTTATACTTTAACCCGGCTACTTAGGACTGTATCCCTGCTGACTTAGACTACTTAGCCAAGGGTAACGTCACCTTCAAAAGAGGGGCCTACCACATTATGCATTAATAACTTAATTAATTATCTTTCAATAATCCGACCCTTTAGGATTGTATCCTTGCTGACTCAAACTACTGGGTTGAGGGTAACTTCACATTCAAAAGAGGGGCCTACTACAATAACGAAGATAATCTCTTAAAAAGTGCAAAAGTGCGGAAATAATCAAAGGTTACACTAAACACGAGTCGGAGCCAAGTGATTCATCTTGTCTATCTGTTTTTACTTTTATTTTATTTTTCAACATTTTAGTTAGTTTTTATTTTTCTAGTTTAAAAACATTTTTCTAACTTTTTGATTTGATTAGACGTTGAGGATAAACCCGTATTAAAAGCTCTTGTGTCCTTGGACGACCTCAGTATCTTGCCAACACTATACTACGCTCACGATGGGTGCACTTGCCCATATGTGTGTTTGGTGTTAGTAAAATATCGTGTTTTATAAATTTAAAACTTGACTAACGTGTAAAAGGGGCTTAAAATATACATAAAAACTATATAACACCACACGCGCATCAACGAGTATTTGAAGACGGGGGGAGAAAACAACACGTGATACCGTGGAACATTTTTGCTTAGGTGTATTTTTACTCACTTTTATATATTTAATTTTATTTTAAAGTACAATACAAATTAAATACGGCCATAGAAATTTTTTAGGTATATGTCAGTTATATGGAAAACGTTACTTGAGAAATCCGACTTGGAACGACCTTCAACAAATATATGAGGTGCATTTAGAAAAACATGGAATTAACCTAATCTATACACAAAGTAATACCCTAGACTCTCTAAACTCGACTGAACTACAAACTGGCAAGCGAACCGATCGACTCTAGTAAAGCTAAGTAAGTCTGGATATCAAACCCACAGGACTCTACGTTCACTAACTTATCTAGACTGACATTGACACGGACATGACACTAACTGTTTTTATATTTGGGGGGGGGGGTGTTTCTAAATCTCCTAAAACTGCGATTTAAATTAAATTAATTAACTAATCACGAATTAACTCGAGTTTTACTCAGATGATGGACAAGACTGCCTAGACTGGAATCCTAGATTGTGATAGTAACGATTTATTATGATTATTAATTATTATGGAACCGGGATCTTTATATTCTTAACCTATCGAGACACCGAACAAGACCCTCGACCCTTCTCGAGAAGACACTTATGGAGCTCTAAAGGATGTTATGGTCACCGGTTATTCTAGACTCCCTCGCGGGTTATCTAATTAAGTGGTTTACAAAAGTATCCTAATCCGTTCTACTCCCTCACATGCTATAAATCTAGGATAGACTTGGATTCTCAATTTGACTTGCTAGATAATGGTCACCAGGGCAACTAGTTCAGACTCTTCACGAAGACCTTACATAGCGATTTAATGACTTAGACCTAACAATAATCACCTCACAGCTATAAATATTAGTAGAATACTCAAATTTATTAAATTACTAATTTTTGCTTCTAAGCTGTATTGGCCAATTAACCTTAAAGATTACAAAATCAATTACAATCTAGCATGAACCTATTCCGTGAAAGACATTCACCTAGACTCACACGAAGCAATAAAAGACAGTTAGACACTTTTAAGCATGCAAACACATCAAACAAATAAACCAAGTCGGCTACTTTTGCAAAAAAAACCATAAATAATTAAATAATCATAATAAAGTTCAAAACTTTACAATCCAATCATCTTAGTCTAGGCAGAAAATAAACTTAGCCAATCATAGTTTTGAAACAATCAACAAAAGAGTATTTTTATAAGCAAGGAACATGATCAAAAACAAGAAACGAATAATTAAGAAATCCGGATAGTAAAACACGACCTAGATGCTTTCCTTGGCTTCAAACCTTCAACCGGTTGACTTGAAGTTAATGATGTTTACATATGGTTTTCTAACAAGAATCTTGCCGCAATAACAATTTGTGCCCAACTTCAACCCCATCGCGCTACGCCAAGGAAATATGTCCACTTGCTCGCGTGACGCGACGCTAATAAACTGAAGTTTATTATTTTAATATCTTTGCGTTGCTCCAAGGCATTTTCATGATTTGATCGCGTGACGGCACGGGTGTTTTTTCCAGATTTCCTCGTTTTCCGTTCCCTTTCAGCTACGTCACGACCCGGGTCTCGTTGCTAACTCATTTTTAGCAACCGAGATCTGCAAACAAACAAACTATCAATAGAAACTATTTCTAACTAAAAACCGAAACAAATGAAATGAAAATTATATAAACTTCACACGAAAAATGTATGTATTTTGCAATACATCAACTATCCACTAACCGCCATCCTCTTTAACTATATTTGTATGAAATGTATTTTTATAAAATAATTATCAATATGCATGGATCATAACCTATCTTTGTAATCTCAATAGTTTTTTGTTGGTACTCTTGTCCATCTGAACATATGACAATTTACACTTACATTACACCTTTAGTGTATGTTATATGAGTTGCTTCGAAATCTTTAAGTGTTTACTATTTATGTATTAATCATAAATAGTTTTTAATAAAAGTAACTTTCTCGAGCCCGGGAAACAATCCCGGTGATAACCAAGTACACACATAAACGAAGATATAAAAAAATCATTATTTGATCCAAGTAAAATACAAAGAGAACTACGGAGTTAAGTTGATAACAAACTGTTTTGCAGTAATTCATTGTTTAAATTGGCGCTCCATAAATACAAACTAAAGCAAACTTATGAATCAAAACGGAGGTATTTTTATTTGAATGGTCAACTAAATCATCGGATAAGCATCCCAATATGCCCTCAATCGAGCAAACCAAGTAACTAACTAGTAACTACTAGACCAACTTGTCAGGACGGAGCTATTAGTTTTAAAGAACGATTACAATCTAACAAAAGGAAACATATTAGGAGTGAAAAGTTACTAATAATATAGGGAAGTTGAGGGCAGAAGCAAACACAAAGTAATAGAAATAGAAGTTGAGTTGGTGATCCAGTTTAACGAACAATTCAACATCAATTGACAAAAGAAGAATAAAAGTAGTCCATAAATAAAGTAGATGAAACTTGGAAGAAGATCAACATTACATTACAGTGGGCTTAATAGTAAAGAACACGTTTATTGCGCTTAAAGAGATATCTGGTTTGATACGCCGACTTAAAAACATCCCTGAAAAGACCATGTTGCAGTGTGACATATAGAAAGACTGGAATTCCAGCCAAACCGGTGATAGTGATTGGCACCCATTCCACCTTCTTATTGTAAAGTACAAAGAAACTGGCACTAAACGCAATCATCATGGTTACAATAGAGAGGAAGAGTGTTGCGATACCATTCACTAGTTTTCTTGGTAACGACTCCAAGAAATCACGTTCAGCATAACGGGATGTGAGAATAGATAAGAATATAAGGACTGAGGTTGATGAGCATATTAAAGAAACAGCATCCGCGATCACAAAAATAATGAGGCATGGTTCTTTGCGAAAAAAAGGAAGGCCAGTGTTATCGTTGTATCCACCAGGAAGTGTAAAAGCCGCCGCAAATACAATGGTGGCTATGAGGGTTGCAACCACCATACATTGAGATGCAGTATTTTTCATCCATTCCCCTCCCTCTTTTAACAAGTCTGCATGTGTCTTGGTGAACAGATCTTGTGGTGTTTTACCATCTTTATTTTTTCTTTCCCTGTAGTTAGGTGGGATCATTTTCTCTACCTCCTGCAACTCATATTAACGAATAATAAAAATCAATAATTTGAAACCACAACGGTAATTGACTATAAAAACATTGGTCATAGCAGTTTTAATACATATATGACGACATCCAGGTTGATCTTATGAGCATACGGAGAAAGAAAGATGACATATAACTATAAGCTTGAAAAGAAATATTTACCTGGAACCATAATAACTCGCTTTGCATTTGGAAAGCAACTCCAGACACATTCTGAAATCGATTTTGCTTAACGCTCTTTGCAACCATATGCAACATGTTATTGCCTTTTTTGTCTGTAATAGGAGTTATTAAATCTTTCATTGCACCAATCTCATATAATAGCTTATAGGTCTTTACTTGACGACGTTTGACAGCCAAGTGAAATATGGTCTTTTTTTTGTCATCTTGCTTCCATATTATATCAGGATATAACCGAATTAGCTCAATTATAAAAGGTGTGTTACCCCTTTTAGCTGCAAGAAAAAGCACTCGGGAAGGGTAGTGTTTTATTGTAATCCCCTCCTTTGTGGTATGTGCAATACCAGTCCCTCGGATTATGTCATCAATGTCGGTCTTACTCATTTTGGCAATTTTCCTCCAAATTATTCTTAATAACTGCAGTGCTTCCCTTTCTTTTTCAATGGACCATAACTTCACATGAAACAATTCAAAAACTGAAAACAAGAACCAAGAAGACCATCAGATCACATACATTAAGTAAAATTGACATATGAAGCTAGCTTTTAATTGTAAATAACTAGACAAAACTATGTGTGTCAATCATATTGGGTGGTTGGCGGGTTGTGGGATTCGGTTTGGCTGGTTCAATTCTTTAACCCTAACTCAACCAATATATTTATTCGTACTGTGTCGAACCCACTTAAAATCGGGTCCTGTTTTAGGTTGACCAATTTATTATTCATTTGTGAATATGGGTAAAACCTAGTGATTGTTATGTGTTCAACTGTAAACTTGAAAGGTACTAATTGAAGCTCCAATGATCCATACATGAAACTAACCACTTTCTTCTCATTCTGAGTTCAATACTAGATTATCATGGTGATAAAATATCTTCTTGCAACTATTTAACATATTAATAATTATTAATACTCAGAGGAATGAAATATTGAAGCTAACAGATAAGTATAAGGAGTTTAAACTACACCCAAGAATCACAAGTATAGTGAGTGTTTATGTGTCCAAAGTATAATTAGACGAAGAAAATAGAGCAAAGAGCATATACTTGCCTGAATTGATGATTCTGAATACAGCAGGTGCTTTTGTTCGTTTAAATGCATTAGGCTTCTGAGCCAAAGCCAAGAGAACGTCGGTAAGTAACCCCTTCTTAGCACATAGTTCGGGGCAATCATTAACTATTTGTATAGCAACATCTACAGAAGAATTTACGGTCACTTTATGAGAAAAATAGCATCGGTTGATGCATACATTAATTTGACAAATAAAGCCTGTGAAAGAGTGCAGGAAGAAATACGAAGAACTACTTACCAAAGATATCTCCTTCAACACATTTTTGTAGGACCCAACCGCGATTTTCAGTTGACCAACAATCGCCTCCCATTTTCTTAGAGATACCATACAAATACCTCACCATATCAGGTTTTGCAAATAAAGCAGCCATGTAGAGTGGCGTCGTTCTATTATTGCAAGGGATTTCAATCAATTCCGGATTCTTTTTGATCATTGTCCTTGCTGTTTCTATATTTCCCGCTGCAGCTGCTAAATGAAGAGCAGTATTATAATTTTTATTCTGTAACTCCAAATCCTTTTTTTCCATCATATTTACTAGATTTTTCACAAATTCTTCCACAGCCTTGGTGCTTTCTGCTGATGCTGCAACATGAAGCAGTGTTTCATAATTTTCAGTGATAGCAGAACGTATCAGATTTGGTTGTTTGTCAAGAAAAGGTTTAGCTGCGTTCCAGTCTCCTTTGATTGCTGCTTCATAAAGTGGAACACCAACGTCGATGTACTTTTCTCTACTTCCTTCTGTAAAAACAATCTGGTCAAACATGGTTCCCTTCAAAGAGGTTAATTACTATATAGTATTCATTCGGTGCTTAAATTCAGTCCCATTTCAAAGTTACTTCACATGTTCTTTTTGAGAAGTAAGTTTCAGTTAAAGTTCATACAAAAGAAGAATATCCAATAACAGAGTTTGTTTGTACATCTGTTTTTATATTCCATCTCTTTAGAACATCTTACATGATGTATGAGTAGCAAAACTTTCACTCATATATCAAAGAAAGAATTAGTTACCTAGAAGTAGATCTAAATGAGGTCGGTTTGGTGGTGGTGACACTGGCTGGGAAGGAACTGAAATGATAGTATGGTTCTGCTGCTGCTGATGATGATGATTGACTGGAATTGCATGACCAGAGCTTGTACTTGGGTGGTTCATCCTATCTGTAGCAATGTCATAGCAATTAGTATGTAATGTAACTGGAATGGAATCACAAGAACACCAAACTTGTTGTATGCCGGGTCAAAACGGGTCAATTAGAAAAAAGGGTTGTTTTGGTTCGGGTCAGAACGGGTTTCGGGTCGGGTCGGGTTGGGTTGGTTTAAACAACAGTTTTTTAAGAAGAAAAAAGCTTGTAGCACTCCATCTTCACTTCTTCATATACATGCATACATGTGTGTATACACGCACAAACATATACAATTATACATACGTATGTGTGCTGATTTATAACAAGAAAAATATAAAATAAATTAATTACTCAAATAATCAAAAGTAAACTGTATACCTGTGCGAGTGTATATTTTGATAAATTATAAATAAAAAGTAAAAAAAAATTGATTTAATATTTTGATAAAAAAATTGATAAGAGGTTACTCAGTTACCCACCGTTAGCATTCTTTTATCTTTCAGTTACCTCCTTTCTCTCTTTACTCAAGCTCTTAAAAAAAATCACACTCACAGACACAGACACAAAAATGGTGAAGAACCAAAAAATAAATAAATAAATAAACCCGTTGTTGATGGAGGCGGTGGTAAACAAATGCGACGAACAAGGCAAACTAAACTAGTCCTAAATTACGTTTTGAAACTCCTGCCTCTTGAATAGGGGAGAGGCACATAATGGTATGACATAAGTTAATTTATATTTTTTATTCTTTTTGTAACATTTAATATAAAATATTTTATGAAAAAACGAATATGGCATTGCCATATGTTTTGATACAAATATTATAAAATAAAATCAGAGTAAGGAAGGTCACATCACATGAAATTGGGTGCACAGTAACAGAATCACTCATATTATATAAACTTTTTTACGTGCTCATATTTTATGAGTTATACCTTTACTCTTGTTACAGAATTAGGATTTTCTGGTTCGGTGTTTGTTCAAACCTCTTAATATAATAAGTGTTTCTAGCAAGAGAAATCATTTTTATTATAATAATAATCCACAAATTACCATCATGCAAGTCTGAACGAGGTGGTGGCACTGGCGGCGAAGCCACCAAAACGTTGTTCATGTTTTCAGCTGCAATGTTATAGCGATTGATGAGTAATTAATTGAAGGGAATAACTAGTTAGTTCCGTACACAAATATTAACCCCTAGCTAGAGATTAATAGTAACAAACAAAATTAAACACTAGCTGCTAGTTAAAATCCAATAGTAATTGAGAGATTACCATCAAGCAGATCTGAACGAGGTAGGTTGGGTGATGGTGGCGCTGGTGGTGTAACAATGGGAACAATTGTATGCTGCTGGTGGTGGTGGTGGTGATTGTGATTAATGGAGGGAACCAGTTGAATTGCAGGACCAGAGGCTGCACCTGTGTCGTTCATGTTTTCAGCTGCAATTTTATAGCGGTTGATGAGTAACTTTAACTGGAATCAGATCATAAGAGCATTTAGTTGCATTTCTGAGAGTACCTTTGATTATCGAAGTGATCTTTGAAGCCTGAAGCAACTGTGATTTTCCTCACCTTCAAGGGCTCCGGTCTCTATTGTATTTATTATAGTCAAGTCAACTTAAGGTCAATACAAATTATTTATTAAAGACCCACTAAAAGCTGCCTATCACAATGAGACAAACTTCGGATGGTGAATGGAAAGCCACTTGTTAATTCAATATTAATATTTAGAAGACCATAAACCAAAAATTCTTGTAGGTTACTTTAGAAGAACGTGTGGTGTGGGCTTTAGTTGGGGGCGTGGTGGGTAGCCAAACAATGCTGCTTTAGTCATGAAACAATTGTGTGCATATTTAGTTGTAAGTTTTGTTTAAATGGTTGAACATTAGTCAAATATAGGTTATAAGTTGTGTTTAAGTGGTTGTACCTTAATCAAATAATAATAGTTTCATTATCTTACCAAATTCAATCTGTTTTGTATGCATGTCTGGTTATAAATTGTGCTTAAGTGGTTGTACTCTAATCAAATAATGGTTTCATTATCTTACCATATTCAATCGGTTTGATCCATTCAAAGTTATGTTGTTTTATTTGTAAATTATTATTATTTATAATAATCTAATTAATTTAGCCAAAATCTTGTATAAATATAATTTGCAACATATTGATGCAATGGTTGTTGTAGTGTATGCATTATGGTTTGTATAGTGGTAAAGATATATATATTATATATAGATTACGATGAACCTGTCAAACGAAAAAAATTGACGCGGGTTCATCGTAACGCGCGAGTCCTAGATCAACTTGGTTATTTTATTCTACGTTTTACGTTTCGGTTTAATTTCTTCGCATTAACGCCGCAACTTCAGTGTCGGTGGTCGCTGACAGTAGTGTGGCATTAGTGCTCGCCACCACCGCAACGCGGGGGGTCCTTAATACTAGTTAATATTTAGAAGACCATAAACCAAAAATTCTTGTAGGTTACTTTAGAAGAACGTGTGGTGTGGGCTTTAGTTGGGGGCGTGGGTAGCCAAGCAATGCTGCTTTAGTCACATTGGATCAGCGTGAGTAGCGGTGTTGCCTCGCTGGCGTGGCTATGAAGCCTGGCATGGGGCGGGTTAGGGAGATGATGTTGATGGTTGGGATTGGCTGAGTTCATGTGACTGTTGGGCTAGCCGTTGGCCAACAACTATTTTATAAAAACAAAAACAAAAAATCTTTTACTTTTATTCTATATAAATCAAACAATTCTTACTAAATTTTACTATCCAAATATTCATAAACCACCTCCCATCACCAAAACAAATATATTCAATGAATTCTTCAAGTTCAAGTGATTCGTCTGATAGTTATGATTTGTCATCCTCAAGTTCAAGTATATCCTTCGTGAACGCGAACCATTAACGATTTGCTGGTAAGTGATTGTTTGTCACCCGAACCAACATATGATGAAAGAATGTTTAGGCGTCGTTTTCGTATGAGTAAAAAATTATTTTTAAGAATATCAAAGGATTTAGAGGATAATTATGATTTTTTCGACAAAGACCCGATACACGTGGTAATTTAGGATTTACCACGTGGCAAAAGGTTACGGCCGCCCTAAGACAATTGGCTTACGGGAATAGTTCCGACATAATGGACGGCTATTTAAAAATGTCGGCACGGGTGGCTAGGGAAAGTTTTCATAATTTTTGTGCGTATATCATTAAACTATATATGAAAAAATACATGAGAAAACCAACGTTTAGTGATATGCAACAAATTATGAAACATCATGCTGAATATCATGGTCTCTCTGGGATGATAAGTAGTTTAGATTGTATGAAATGGGAGTGGGAACTTTGTCCAACTGCATGGCAAGGGTCTCACACAAGCGGATATCATAGAATGTCGGCTATGATGCTTGAAGTCGTTGCACCACAAGATCTTTGGATATGGCATGCATTCTTTGGTATGCCAGGTTCACATAACGATATAAACATTATTCATCACTCGCCCATTTTCAATGATCTGATAAATGGTGTTGGACCTAAAGGAACATTCTTTGTAAATGATGTTGAATATATGCGTGGGTACTATCATGTTGATAGAATTTACCTAAGTGGGATGTTTTTGTGAAATCTTTTTCAAGAGATGGAACCCTAGATCCTAAAAGAGTAAAGTATAACAAAGATCAGATGGCGACACGCAAAGACATCGAGCGAGCATTTGGTGCTTTGCAGAAAAGGTGGCGCATTTTGTGCATGCATTGTCGATTGTATGAAAAAGATCAAATAAGAAATGTGATGTAGGTGTGCATCGTGTTTCAACATTTCCAAGATTTGACAACATTGAAGATGAAGATGATTGATTTTTTTTTTTTTGTGATGTAATGTATTTTTTTGTAGTTATTAATATTAATTAAATAGGTGTTTTTAAAATTAATATATTAAATTCTATTAAAATAAGAAAAATAAATAGGTGCTAAATCGCACCCCACGCCGTCTAGCCACGCCCCCTCCACACCCCACTATTTTGGGTGTGGACTGGTGGAGCCCACAAGTGCCACATGTCAATCCAAGCCCCAACCCTAGCCCCCCACACCCTGCAGTCTTAGCAAGGTGTTCTCAAAAGTATTAGATGAGGAGACTTTTTTTTGAACGACAACAAAACCAACTATTATTTCAAAACGTAATCCAGAAAAGAACTGAAACAGGTATACAACACATCAAAAAAAACGAAACAGGAAATAAAAAACTACAACTCAAACACAGGTATTAAAACCCAATAACACACCCTAGCTCGATTATCCCATGTCATCAACCTTAAAACTCTTCCACTCGCTCCAGGAGATGCTGCTCCTTTTTGCTTGATTGCTCACCCACAGGAACGCCATTGTCTTAGTTTCTTCGACGACCTTAGTAACGGACGCGACTCTGGCTGAAAAAGCTGCCTCATTCTGGGTTTCTTTTTTTGGATCACTGACTTAAAACCGTTATCATTTTTTAACAGCAAATTTGGATCACTGGCGGACCACTAGAGTATCATCGTGCCATCAGCGGAACTACCCGATCATATCATCTCCACTAGGCAATAATGCCCATACACCAATTCAGGAGGAAACCCAATAATTTTGGGGAAAATCCCGCTTGTGGGAATCGAACTCACTAAGCCTTATCCCACCCTAAAGATGCCACTAGGCTATAATGCCCAAGGGCAAAAAAAATCGTTATCAGGTCGATAGATTATATCAGAAGAACAATCAGTTTTCCTTGCAAATCGCAACCGCAACATTCTTGATGGTCCCCTCATTGTAAATAAAATCGTCTCGTGGGTAAAGAAGGCAAAACAACCTTTTTTCTCTTCAAGGTTGATTTCGAAAATGTGTTCGATTATTTAAACCCAGATTTCATAACAAGGTGTTGGAACAAATGGACTTTCCTCTTTTGTTTAGAAGGTGGATAAATGGGATCTTGGTTTCGTCTAGATCCTCGGTTTTGATCAGTGACTCCCTAACATGGGGTGCGACAAGGGGACCCGCTCTCACCTTTCATTTTTATCCCCGCTATGGAAGCCTTTGCATGTTTGTGACTCACAATTGCTCGAATGGTGCAATCAAAGGGGTATCTATCCCAAACGGTGGATCTAGTATTCAATTTTGGTTAGATTAATGGATCTCCAACGAACCACTGCAAATTTTTTTCTCTAATCTCTTTAATCTTGAAAAAACATTAAAAAATGCCTAGTAAAAACCAGAGGAGAAATTTACTTTTTTGTCCCTGTATTTTAGGGTTTTTAACTACTTGAGTTCAAAATCAAAGTGTTTAACGCCCCGAGTCCCTACAGACACTTTTTTTAACCATTTGAGTCCAATTTTTTTAACACCATCCACCAAGTCTGATAACTACGAGCGTAATTTAGTCATTTACACACAAAGTGCAAGTCTTATATGCACATGAGTACAAGGAACAAGTCTTTAATGCATAAAGTTTTAATATATATAATATATATAAAAATAGATTACATATATATAATATGGTAAATTACTTTTTGACTTCTTGTGTTTTAGAACCACCGAGTCCAAAATCAAAATGTTTAACGCCCTGAGTCCCTATAGCCATTTTTCTTAACCATTTGAGTCCAATTTTCTAATACTGTTAGAATTATTTTGTTAAAATTTGTTAAATGACCAAATTACCCCTAACTAATATCTCTTTCTCTTCCTTGTCTTTCTCTCTCTACCTAATAATGCACAACATTTTCATCCTCTCAAGTCTCTCTCAACGTCACAATACTGGCCAACAAGTGTTTCATGATCGCCACTTCTCGCCGCACATCCTCCACATCCACTGCTGTTCGCAGCTTCTGCTTCGAGATCGACTTGCAAGTTAGTAATTCTCTGCTGGTCCGATCTATACAGAGGTATGTAATTACTTTTTTTGTCCCTGTATTTTAGGGTTTTTACCTACTTGAGTTCAAAATCAAAATGTTTAATGCCCTGAGTCCCTACAGAAACTATTTTTAACCATTTGAGTCCAATTTTTTTAACACCATCCACCAAGTCTGATAACTACGAGGGTAATTTAGTCATTTACACACAAAGTGCAACTCTTATATGCACATGAGTATAAGGAACAAGTCTTTAATGCATCAAGTTTTAATATATATAAAAATAAATTACATATATATAATAGGGGTAAATTACTTTTTGAGTCCTTGTGTTTTAGGGGTTTTAACCACTTGAGTCCAAAATCAAAATGTTTAACGCCCTGAGTCCTTATAGCCACTTTTCTTAACCATTTGTGTCCAATTTTCTAACACTGTTAGAATTATTTTGTTAAAATTTGTAAAATGACCAAATTACCCCTACCTAATATCTCTTTCTCCGCTCTCTACCTAATAATGCACAGCATTCTCATCCTCACAAGCCTCTCTCAACATCACAATACTGGAATTCTCCGATAAGTGATTCATGATCGCCACTTCTCGCAGCACATGCTCCACATCCACAGCTGCTCGTAGCTTTCGCTTCGAGATCAACTTGCAAGCTAGTAATTCTTTAGTGGTCCGATCTATACAGAGGTATGTAACTCCGAACTCACCTCACCCTAGCTCCATGTCCATCATATACTTATCCTCGATGTTCTCCTTTGATACATCATTGAGAACAGTGATCGGCGCCTTCTTGACGGCAGGCTTATCCTTCTTGTTGTTGTGATCATTGTTTGATGGTTTGACGTCCTCCCTGGCGACGGCCGCCGGAGATTTGCAGCAGTTTCCCAATAGCAGAGTGAAATTAGGGTTCCATCTAAGAGAGAGAGATAGAGAGAAAGGGGAAATGGAATGTGTGTGTGTTGTTGATGTTGGAGAAAGTCTGCGTTTGTTTTCCGGAAGAAAGTTTAAGTGGGGCCAGAACGGCACGGAGAATTTGAGGGTGGTGATGGTGTAGTGGTGGTAATGGTGGTAGGATGGTCTAGGAGTGAAAGAGAGAAGAAAGAGAGAGAGAGTGTGTGTGTGTGTGTGTGCAGGTTAGGTTGTAGGTGTTGTATTATATATAATTTAAGTTTATATATAATATTAAAACCATGCATTAAAGACTTGTTCTTTGTATTTTGTGCATTAAAGAGTTGTATCTTATGTGTAAATGACTAAAATGCCCTTGTAGTTAACAGACTTTGTGGATGGTGTTAAAAATTTGGACTTAAATGGTTAAGAAAAGTGGTTATAGGGACTCAGGGCGTTAAACATTTTGATTTTGGACTCAAGTGGTTAAAACCCCTAAAACATAGGGACTCAAAAAGTAATTTACCCTATATAATATAAACACACACCTACACACAATTTCTCTCTCATCTTTACACACTCTTATATATATATATATATATATATAAATGGGATCAGGAGAAAACGCTCAAAAGTGTGAGAACGGTGAGAACGCTTCCTGGCCCAACACGTGTCACGCCGCTTAGAAAAGGGCGGAGGGGCTTTTTTGTCCTTTCATCTTCTGGTTTTCCAGTTCTGCTTTTCCCAATATTGTTTTAATTTTTGGGGTTTAAGATTTTTGGCGTTAACCAAATTCAATATTTAATGGCGTTTAACGGTTTCATTGTATTAACATTTTGGCGTTTATGGCGTTTATTCAAATCGTATGCCATTGGAACCCCAGGGGGTCAGGAAATCTATCTGAATGGCGTTTTCCAAGGCGTTTTAAACAAGATGCCCCATTGTTCTATTATTTTTTATAAAAATTTTGGCGTTTGTGTTATCTTGGCGTTTTACTATTGTTAGATTATATTTCAACCACATGAAAAAAAATACAAGCGAAGAAAATAAATTAAAAATCCTAATCGGATCTCTCTTTCCAATCTTCACTGTCATCAGTCTCTCTCTTCTTTAATAGTACTAGAACTGTCACCAAATATATGGCGTTTTATGTAAAACTTAACAAACCCATTGGTTTGATTATTTTGCCTGCTCGTCTGTTCAACTGACTTTTTTTGTGAATGTTTGGGGACATAGATCTATGACGTGTGAGTGGGTTTTTCGCATTTTCTTTATCTTGATCTTCATCTTTATAATCAACCCACTCTTCAGTGTCATTGATCTCTTCTCGTCATCCAAACTTTCTTCAAGAACAAAAAATACACAATGCTATATGACTGACATCTGTATCTTTTTCTTGATTTTTTGTCCATCTCATGCAGCAAAATCTTTCTGAGTTACTCTCTTCTGATAATATTTCATTCAGTGAAACTTCACGAAGAACAATTATGAATATCCAAGAAAGCTTATTAGCAATCTTTGATTTTTTTTTTGGCGTTTTTCAGTGAGTGGTATTTAGTAGTATTGGTGTTTGTTTTTTTTTTTTTTTTTGTTTGATCAAATGGAAGTTGTTGAGTCCTGTCATTTTATAGGATGTCTTTTTGGCGCCTAAGTTAGGCGGTACATTATTATAATAATGTATTCGTCTTTTCAGTTACTGTTTGTAATTATTGTTTTTGATAAGCTTTATCTCTGAAGTCTGTCACACGTCCCATCTTTCAAGTTTGGCGTTTTAGATTCTAATATAATAAATTTTTCCTATCTTCAGTATTACTGATTTGTTTTTCTGTTTCTAGTTACATTTTCAAGTTTGCTTTTTATTTTTTATTTTTTATATTTTTTGGTTTTTTATAATACTTTTTTAAAGTAATTTTATTATAGTTTGGGAGTTTGGCGTTTAAACAAGCATTTTGGTTATTTTGCCGTTTTTATTATATAAGGCGTTTTTATTACATAACAATCAACGGAAAAGGAAAATAAAAAAAAAGAATACATAAACAATTGATCTTCCAAATCTTTACTGTCAGGAGTCTCTTTCTTCTTTTTTGAATCATGTTAACTGGCTGGTTCGACTTTCGTATGATTTATTTTGTTTTTTTTTTTTTGTTTTTCAAGTAGTTTTTTGTGTGGCTGTTGGGAAGCACATAGTCTGACATCAGCATCTTTTTCTTAAAGATTTGTCCATCTCATGCAGCAAAATATTATTGAGTTTAGACCCTTCAGCCAACAATCTTAAATTTCCCAATGAACGATGTTTGGTTTTTTAACTTTTTTGGTGTTTTACCGATAAAAAGAACGCCACGAAATAAGAGCACCTTAAACTTCAAAATTTGATCATGCTAAAATCAATAATGTTTTGCTGTATGAGATGGACAACATTGTTAATCCTCAGTTAAGAAAGATAACTAACAATGTTGTCCACCCCATACAGCTAAACTTTATTGACAACAAAGCTCAATAATGTTTTTGTTTGTTTTGGCGTTATAAATTGGATGGAAGTTGAGGATTAGTCAATAACATTTTACTAAATGAAATGGACAACATCATCACTTAAGGATTTTGTCCATTTCATTGAGCGAAATCTTACAGACAACCAAACTGAATTTCAAAAAAACGTTTTGGGTTAGAAGGTATTTAATGTTTGAGTTTTTTGGCGTTTCTAATGCGAATGGGATATATGAAATATGTCGTTTAGATTTTTGTGTGTGTTTTTAATTGAAGGTCTGAGATGTCGTATATATAGATTTTTTTGCGGTTTTTTTAGGCGGGATTTTACTCTAATTAAGTTTGGCGTTTTATATATATGATGGCGTTTTTACTGGGAATGGTCTGTGATTTTTGTTTTTGGCGTTTTATTTCATGAGATGGCGTTTTGTGTGGAGAAGTCAAAAGACCCTTTTACCCTTAATGAAGCGCGTCCACGTAATAAAATTGATGTTATTTACGAAAACGCCACCGCGCCAATCTAGTCCAGAGATTGTTTTGATCGGACGATCGATAAGCGTTCTCTCCGTTCTCACACTTTTCACCGTTTTCTCTAAATCCCGACCCTATATATATATATATATATATACTAGGTTTTTACCCGGGATTGCTTCCCGGGCTCGGGAAACTTAGTTATATCAATTATTATTTGTTATTAATACGACCTCATTACATCAAGCATCTCATTGGATTCAACAACAATGTCTTCACATCACCGGATTAGATCATAAACACATATTAGACGTCAAACAAAAGCACAACAGGACCACATGAATAACATCATTTCCAATTTTATTTCAATGCACTTAGATGATCCGGTGATTTGGAATTTTGTAAAAAAGTTTGTTCTTGTACTTCTTAACAAAATTACATAGAATTCAAGAAAACAAAACAATGACTTAAAGAACTATACTTTAACACCCAATCTGATCGAGCAAATAGATGTTGACCAAAAGTCAAACAGTTGTTGACCAAAAGTGAAACAGATGTTCAACCGGATCCACTATCTTCTTATATTTTAGAACTATTTTCCTCTTCGAAACACTCTTCAACCTAACATGGGTTTCCATGAACGGTTGACCTAAAGTCTCAAAACACTGTTCAACCTAACATGGGTTTCATGAACTATTGACCTAAAGTCAAACAGATGTTAAAACCACTGTTTGAGTTATTCAAATGTCTGCTGAATACTAAATGAGATGTTGACCAAAAGTCAATCAGATGTTGACCAAAAGTCAATCCGAGTATACTGTCTTTAGCTTACATTTCCGCATTGTTTTCGTTAGATATGGACCTAATAATTTACATGTACATATATAGTTTTAGAATCACAACTTCAAAACTAAACAAACAAGTCTAGTATCAGTTTCGAAAAGCAAAGAACTACAACCCAAAAACTTGGTTCAATGTATCCTTCTGCATTTGCCTTCTTCAACCCATGAACATTCATCCGAACATAAAAAGCTTTTTACCTTTCAGAAAGTTAAGTGTAAATGCTTGACCTGGAGGCTGGAGCCATGCCTTTATCTCTCACAAACTTTCTCATTCCTTGCAGATAATATCTTGGTTGACCTCGAGATGAACCCATAGCAGCTTGAATATTCCAAACATCACCTGCCACGTCCACAATCTTCAAACCCATCTTACAATTCAGTCCAAGATCTTCAGCCTGTTTTTTAAAAAGGCGCTGTAACAAACAACGAACAATTCAATAAACAAAGAATTAACAAATCTTTAAATTTGACTAAAGTATTATATATTAGTAAACTCATCATCACAAACTTACAAAATGACCGTCCACACGGAAAGAAATAGGTACGATCTGATTATATTCATTCACAACAGCCATACCACTTTCATTGACATTAACAATGTCCTGTACAGCTTCAGTATCTGAACTCAAGACAATCTCTTCTATCACCTTTTCTTTAACAACATCACAAACCTCCGGTGGAAGCACTAAATCACAGGTAGCACAATTGAAAACCGTGATATGAAAAGTCTGAAGATCTATCATCTCAAAGACAATGAGATGATCAGCAGTTAATGAAACTCATTCTTTATCTCCTTCCATCCGGTAATTATGTAAAGTTCATTGTTGATATCTTCAATCCCTACAGACCAGTTCTGGTTTTCAGATCCTTTAATAACAACCGGATATGGAGGAATAGTGTTTAACATCTTGTGATGAACAAAAGAACGATTAATACTCTACAATCAGAATAAAACACATTATATAGTACATTATTAAAAATATATCATAAAATTAAGTAAACAAATAAAACACAACAATTAAACAACTGTATCTCCAAAAAAAATTACATGATGAATAATTTTCGAAGTTACATACCACATAATCTTTGTTACCAGATGGTTTGTAGTAAAACTCTTCACAAGGAGCAAGAGCAATGTATTGATAAAAATACAATATTTTAAAACTTTCTAATGCTTCTTCATAATGAAATATCAACCATGAATCTGAAGGTATTTTCAAACTGTCTACCAACTGACACCAACCATTATAGAAATAATATCTGCCATTTCTTAGAGGATAGATCTTGACTTTAAAAACATTTCCAGTTGTGGTCCGGATCTTTGTATTTCCAATTGGATAATTAAACTGTTGAATCCAATTTTGATACTGTTTTGGCAAAATCTAAGCATAAATAAAAGAAACACTTTTATTGCTAAATATCATACCAAAGAATTAATATTAAGTGTTAAACTAAGATCAGATAAAATTACTAACCAAACATTTCCTTTTACTGTCTTGAAGGTAACACGGAAATCCATAAATCATTCTCACGCAAAACTGTAACAGTATCAATCATATAGAATCAAAATCAATAACATTAAGAAACAAATGAATACAATCCATTAAGGTATGCAATACATCTAAATAAAAGATGATACAACTAATATATATCAAAATAACAATAGAAACATCGAAAAGGTGAGAATACATGTAATTTCTTATCATATAGAAATATATAATTTTTTTACAGCAAATCATATAACTAAAACTTAAAACCTACTTTTCCGATTTAGTATCACAAATAGACATGGAGGATCATCAGCTGAATAAATTGTATAGAAAAACAGGATAGTGACTTGTGTCTATTCCAAACAAAAAACTTAAAAACAATATACCAACTACTAATCAAAATAAGTTCAACTTTTCAAATACACATGAGAATACATCAGTTAAAATCAGGAATTTATATTATACTTCAGAATAACATCGTTACATGAACAACTTTACAAATAAACGTGACAATACATTAGTAAAGGTTGAAATTTTATATCATACATCAGAATCACATCAACAACTTTATAAATAACTTTACAAATACAAATGAGAATACAACAGTAAAGATCGAAATTTTAAATCATAAATCAGAATAAGATAAATACATGAGCAAAGTGAAATCCAATAAAATCAACAATGGATAAGACAAATGTAAGATACACGAAATGCGGATCACTTTTTTTAGAATCATATATGTCTATCATAACATGCATAATAACTACATAGTAATCAGATATACAAAAAAATTAGGACTATCAGAAATTGTTCCAGTATAAGCCGCAACAATAAACGCAATCATAATTAACAATGGATTAAAAAAAACAGGGAGATACATGAATACACCACGGTCGATTACAACTTCTTCATTAATCTAGAAAGAACCATAATCGGCTATGGAATTCAAAACTAAAAGAATAAACATGAAAAAAATACAAAAGAAATAAGATTATTTAACAATACCTTTATTATTATACAAGATGATATTGATGAAGATCGGAAGAAATCGAAGAAGATGACAGAGTTTCTTGGAGAAAGTGTGGAAAGAAATGTGGAGAGAGAAACGAACCGAGATTTTGTGAGGATCTTTAAAAAGTTAAAAGGTTTTAAAATATCCCATGTAACCGGGTCGGATCACCCCATTTAGTTTTTCGTCAACATCTGTTTGACTTTTGGTCAACACCAGTTTGAGTTTTGGTCAACATCTCATTTAGTATTCAAGAGATATTAGAATAACTCAATCAGTAGTTTGAAAATCTGTTTGACTTTTAGTCAACAGTTGGATGGAAATCCATATTAGATTGAACAATGTTTTGAACAGATGTTTAAACATCTGTTTAGACTTAAATAGATGTTGGGGCTTAAACAGATGTTTGGCGTTCTATATCAGTTGTTTGGAATTAAACAGATGTTTGACCTTAAACATATGTTTGGCCATAAACAGATGTTTGGCAATAAACAAATGTTTGACCTTAAACAGATGTTTGGCCATAAACAGATATTTGGCTTCAAACCAAACATCTGCATAAGGTCAACATCTGTTTCACTATTCGCCAACATCTGTTTGACTTTTGGTCAACATCTGTTAACATATAAACACTATTAACATAAATTAAAAATAATTAGCTAATAGACGGCACACAATTAGCATCTTAAATCATCAAGACCATTAACAATTTGACCATATGATTTAATCGTGTGTTTTATCTTAGATGGGACAACTCGAAAAGAAAATTCACTAAAGGGATAACTTATTAAACGGGTAAGAAAAAAGCTCAAAGTGTATTTTACTGCAAATCAGGATTACCAACAATGCCAACAGTCAAGTCAACCATGTTTCTTTCAGCTTTGACTTTCAAAGTCAAATCAGTTACTTACCAAATTCACAAATACATAAAATTTCTTATATAACCGCAAACATTAACACACCTAATAATCTTAACTCTGCTATAAACTTTAAAACACAAACCCAAATATCACATTTCCCTTGTAGTATTAAAGAATTCACACCAATTCAACAAAAATTACAAAAATAGACATTTTTATACAATAACTTTCCAATACAGACATCCCTATTCAACCTTCACCAAAGTAGTCAGGCTCATTTCCATCAATGATGTTTATATTGTGAATCTTTATTGCCTCATCAAAAATTCCCTGACTTGCCCTTTGAATTGTAATTCAAAGTCCAAGGAATCTATGTCATCCTCATCCCTGCACAGTGTAAGATCAAGGAGATCTTGCATATCTTCAACACCCAGGCCCAGTGCTTGTTCCCTTGATATTTTCTTCACCTCACCACTGGATTTGATCAGAGTCAATACGTGGGTCTGTTTGTCAGATTTCCACTTTAGTATTTTTGAATCTTTTGGGTTTCTTGGGAGAGGTTTTATTGAAGATGAGTTTGGAGATGGTGGCCTGGTAATGACTGGCTGAGCAGTATTTGTAGTTTGTGTCAATTCAAAATTTTCTCTTATCATCTGCTTAAGGCCTATTTTTACAAGGTAATCCCCTGCTGCTTTATCTACTGCTGTTTCTGCATCCATCTGCTTTTGTTTCCTTGTTTGGTAAATGATGGCAGCAGGTGGAACAGTGGATCTCCTGATTTGTAGCTTTTGTGGCTTAGCTGGAACAACTGCTTCAGGGTAAACCGGCTTTTGTGGAACATTAGGATTTTTCTTTCTTAATTCTTCCAGCTTTTTGTAAGAGGCAAAGACTTTATCCTCTTTCCACCTTGACACTTGGTTCCTTGACCCAAAATTAGCTGTTATTAACTCTTCTTTCATTCTCTTCAGCTGCAGAGTCCTTTCTGGTACATTTTTCTTAAAGTTTGCCTAGATAGGAGGAGTCTGCTTCACCTTGCTTTTGATCATATCTTGAATTCTGGCTGTTTCACTTTCTAGCTCACTGATGGTCCATTCTTTGTACTGGTACCTTTCTCCCTTGTATGTTTTGTAAGCCATAATATTATCAAGATAATCTTTCCTCAAGGTTTCATCAACTCTTTCTGATAAATTTTAACAGGGATCTTTTGAAAACTGCTCCAAAGTTTTGACTTGGGTTAGCAGAAAATGGTAGTATGTTTGAATCTCTCTGTCAGATTTTCCTTCTGTATTTATTTTGGAGATATCCTTTGCTTATTGAGCCTTTAACTTCAAGTATCCTTCAATGTTATTAGGCCTTGGATATCCTAGAACAGATGGCAAGTTCCTTTTAGTAGGGTCATCTTTATAGTAGAAGGATTTGATCTCCTCTCTAACTGCTGGAAGATCTAATAGATACTGGACTCCTGCAGGAAAAATGGCAGTGTTTGAATTTGAGACTTGTGCTGAAGAGAGTGGGACAGGATTGGGAATGGTACCAAGGGACAGTGGTTGTGTGGATGTTTGTGGTGGTGAAGGGTCATCATTCAGAATTATCCTTCTCCTTTTAGGTTTTGGAGAGGTTGGTGGTGTTTTGGTGGGTTGAGTGGTGGAGATTTGAGTGGTAGATAGTTGACTAACAGTTGTTGAAACAACTGGTGTTTCAACCACTGTTTCCATTACAACAGATGATGTGTCACCGGAAGTCTTCTGCTTTTTGGCAGGTGGTGTTGGTGGTAATGAGGATGTTTTTGATGGTGATGTGATTTGTGGTAAGGCAATGGATTGAGTGTGTATTGAAGTGGTGGCAGTTGTTGGTGTAACAGATGTTGAAACCACCGAAGTACCAATAGCTGTTGATACAATAGGTGTTTTAACATCTGCTGGTTTATAGGTTTGATATGTGGAGCTTTTGGGAGGTGTGGATTTGGGTTGCCTCACTATTCTAGTGGGCTGTTTTCTTTTAGGCTCAGGATTTTCTTCATCCTTGGGCTCAGAAACACCCTGCACTTCCATTTCCATATAAACTTTCTTCTCCTGTTCAAACCTAGATTTTCTCTTTGCCTCTCTATCCTTTTTCACCCTTGCATTTTCATCAGCAATGACATTTAAGGTCACATCAACATTTTTAGAACCATCTGGTTTAGGGATGTCTGCAAGCATACTGGATTTGTCTGGTGCAATGTACAAACCATCTTCATATCCCTTTTTCTTTAGCTGCTTCATTTTCTTACCCTTTTTGGCATCAGCTGGTGGTGGGCTGTCCACAAAGATGATAGTAGGAGGAGCAGAATCAGTGGTTTTCAGCAAGTGGGCCTTGATTGCCTTTATGTCTGCTTGTGTATCCATGAACCTAGCTTCCATCATATTTCTGATCTTTTGAACCTGTATTTCATGTTGCTGATCAGCATATGCCCTTTGTTGGTGAAGCAGAGGTTGAAATAAACTCCAAAGCTCAGAGGGAGTAGGAGCAGATGATGGAGCAGATGTTGTATCTGGTGCAGCAGTGGGTGTTGCCTTTTGTGCTTGTAACAACTGTTGCAGCAATGACTTAATATCTGCAACAGATGTGTCCAATTTGTCAACCCTCTCCGTCAATTCCTTGTACATTAAACCATCACCCAAGTTAATGGGATCATCTGATTTCCCACTGGCAGTGGTTGTATCAGCAGTTGACTTAGGGAAAGTTTCCCAAAAGTCATCCACATATGCCCCTTTTTCTTGGTACTGGGGACTTCTTTCCTCAGCAATTGACATCCTTTTAATAGAACCAGTGGTTGGAACAAAGACACCAGCGGATATCACAGTTGCTGGAGAGGAAATTGCCTTCAAGGGAGTCTTATTGATGAAACAACTGGCCAAGTGTAGATCAGTGGATCCAAAACCTGTAGTTGCTGCTCCACTTGAACTACTGACAGGAAGTACTTGTACTTCCTACAGTGTAACCTCCTCAGTTTTTGGTGGGTTAGCAATGATTGAGACGCCAGACCCAGTCACTTGTTGTGGTATATTCTCATTAACAGGTGTTTGAGAAGAACTGGTTTGTGTCTGGGCTAAATCAACTGCATCCAACAAAAGTTTTGTTTGTGGTGGAATTTGAGAAGTGAGGATAGGTGTACAAAGCGAATTTGCCACGGGCAGTGGGCTATGGATGATGGAATCAAGTGATTCCAGAGCATCATAAGTAAATACGCATGAAGATCGAATGAGTGAACAATGAAAACAAAGATTGACACTTATAGAATGGAAGTTATTGATAATCTAACCTTGTTTCAGAGCATTGATCTGAACATCGATCGGAATAGAGCAGAGAAGAGGGAGAGAGAAAGTAAGAAGCCCTAAATGAGTAAATGAGGGAGGATATAAATAAAAGAGGGCAGTGGTACTGTAGGGTGGGAAAGGGGAAAAATAGATGCTCTAATTGTAACACCTCGAAAAATCACGACCAATATAATAAAGACACGTGTCATGAGCTCTAAACGTGTAATGGATTGAATATGAGGGACTAAAGTTGACAAACAAAGAAAGTATGTGAGTAAAAGGATTCTAAATGTCAACATTGGGTAATTATACCTTTCAACGACCCTACACGATGTTTATACCCTTAAACGAATGAATTATGAATCATATGAAGCCATTTGTGGAAGAAAGTGAAAGTTTACAAATCACAAGGGTTAAATGTGTCAACATGTTTAATTTATACCTCTGAGTGACCTTTTAGCGAACCCGAAGCTTTGTAACAATTAATTATGCTCACTAGAATAAGTGATAAAAATTTCACAAGGTTTCGTTATCGTATGAGAAAGACACGCTAACATTCATAAGCAAAGGGTTAAAAGCGTCAACGTTGAAATTTAAGACTTTTCGGTGATCATATAAATAACCGGGGACTTAACAAAGTTGGTTTATGACTTAGAGTCCTTAAAAGTCAAGTTAGAGGGTTAAAAGTGCAATAAAACAAGTTAAAATGAAGATTTGAAGGACCAGGGACCAAATATGCAATAATTGGAAACTTGTTGACCGGAGCCCACCTCGACGCGGGCCGCGTAAGGCCTTACCCAAACCTTACACGGGCCGCCTAAAAGTGCCAGCATCAGTTTTTTTGGACAGATGCCTGTATCAGCCTGTTCCACCGCCTTTGAGAGCTTGTTTTCGAAATCCAGAGGCTGAGCAAATGGTATTTCATGCATAGGGGCACTTGGACTCATTTGGGATCAATCCTAGACCTTGTTGGCATCATCTTGTTCAATCAAAATCACTATATAAGCACCCTTAGTTGCAAACATTGGACTTGCACCATGAAAATCATTCTAACTTATTTTCTGGAGTCTCCTGGAGCTCAAGACCATTCCCTAAGGATCATAAGTCGTGCTTAGTACTTCAGTAAGCTTCCTTAACCTCTCTAATTTCAGTTTTATTAGTTTAATGGCCTAAAGTCAAACCCGTCGTAATTAAGGATTGACTTAGTGATTAATCACTAATGGTCCAGTCGATTCTCGAATTGAAAGTAGCTTTGAGTTGGTAATTATGTGGGTAATAAACCCTTAAAAGGGCACCCTCTGATTTCTACTCTAACTAGGTCAATTGTCGGGTCAAACTTAATTGTAAAAAGTCAAAAGAAAGCTAATTTTTGAATAAACACATAATTAACAATGTAGAAGCCATGAAACCTGTTTTATCACTTGTATAACTTGGTAATTAATGTAAGAACATGTCTAAGCATGTTCAACCCGACAATTTTGAGTTTAGGCTCGGTTCGGAGCCGAAGGTCGCAAAAGTAGACTTTTGCTTTGACTTTCAATTCTGACCCAATTTAGATTGTTTTAGAAATGCCTTAAGCTTCCACTAGGTCCATATTCCATATTAGTATAACTCTCTGAGATTGTACAACTTGATTCCTTAGTTATCCGATTCATGTGCATGTTTCCGTTATATGCCTAAATATTGACCATTATGCCCTTTAGACCTTAAAACGAGATTTTTGAAAATGTGAGAGGACAAAAACCTTTATTACTGATTTATAAACTTGTCCTAAAAATTTGACATCAGTTTGAGGTCTAGATTAGGAGTTATGCTCAATATCGTAATTAAGAAGCTTTTTATTAATTAAACGGCGTAATTAGCATAAAGCCTATCTAAACCCAAATTTTGTCACCAAACTTTTTACCCACTGATGTAATATAATATTTTGCGATTTTTGAAGATTTTTATTTATTTTTAAGCTGAGCATAACATAGGGTTCTTGCTTTAATCCGGTAATTGTCGGTTATACCCTTTTCTTGCATAAAATGAGTTTTACATAATATTTTGATGCCAAACTTTTTGCTACTGATTTTATATGATAAATAAAATATTTTGAACTTTGTAAACTGATCAAAAACTCAGATTTCCTATTTTAACCCAAAAATCGCTTAAAACCGACTTTTACGCGTTTTAAGCGCATAGTATGAGTAAAAACTATTTTTGGCATATAAAACTTAATACCTACTGATGTTTTAAGTAAATTTTTATAAATAAACAGTAAGCAAAATTTTTGAACTCAGAATTCTAATTTTGACCTTTAAAGCTTATGTGAAATTACCAAAATGCCCCTACGGTGCATTGTTTGGTTATAAAAGATAAATTTCAGATATATGCAACACCATACTGTTATGACTTATAAAAATAAATATTTTTACTGATTATATCAGACCTGAAACTCAGATTAATATTTAAACTCTTTTTTTAGCTTTAAAATGACCAAAATACCCCTACGGGGCATAATTTAAGTTTAAATCCATTTTGGCCATAATGGAAGGTATCCTACTGATATCACAACATATTTAGGGCATATTAACTTAGGAAACCTGTTCATGACTCATTTGTTTGCCCGTTATGCATTTTTCGCGCTCGGTACGGTTTATGTAACTAGTTTGCATAAATTAGCCGAAACGGGTCAAACCTTATCATTTTTATCTCAAATTCCAGAATGTGTTTAATTTACTCATATTATACAAGTATACAAACTTTTCAGGTCTAAACCACATTCTAATCCGGTCTTCGCTTAATCGTGCGTTTTGAACCGTATATCTTCTTTTAAAACTAACCGGTCAGTTTAGGCTTAATTAAGACCCGTTAGGAATCTAATAGGTTATTAAAAACTTTGTTCCAGATTAGGAGCCCAGTAAAAGATACTTGCACTTGCTGATTGAGATATATACTTGCTCAGGTAAATACTTTTAACTTATTTTTCCTATACGGGCTTGGGGTACGGTATATAAAATACCGCTTGGTCGGGCATTAAATTTTTAATCATATAAAGGTTAATTTATTGAGATTACCCGTTTAAATTGTTTTGTTTGTTTTAAGCCTTTGGGGGGTTAATGACCATGTCCTGGATATCCTCGGCTCATTCATTGAAATGGCCACGACTTAAGCACGGGGTGTAGGCATACACCTGCCGGTGCGTATGTAAAAATAATATAAGCGCCTGTTCGAGAATAACTCACCGCGGGATATATTATGTGGTGTGTCTGTTAATCTTTAACCCGGTATTCAGCCCGGGCTACTGAACGTATAACGAACATGTAATTCTTTTACAAGTTTATATATAAATAATTGTTCCAAGTTATAAAAGATTATTTTGTGCCTTGTGCATTCAAAACAATTTTCTTAAACATTTTCAAAATGAGTCGGTTAATTGTATTTACCAGTGTAAACTGATGTATTTTCCAAAAGGCTAAAGTGCAGGTACTAGGAGGAATAGGCTGGCTACTCCTGAGTGAATAAATAAGAGTCTTGCAAGCCTTATCACTTAAGATCTGTTGAACAATGTTCCTTTTTATCTTTGATCCGCCTGTGGATCTTTTTACAGCCGTTTTTGTAATACTTGATATTACTCTTCATCGGTTTATAATATTATTATCTTTTGCTTCCGCTATGTATTAAACTGTGATAATTTGTCTATGATGATATCAACTACGTCACGATACTCCCCACCGGGCCCACCGGTAATACGTGGAAATATCAGGGTGTGACAGGTTGGTATCAGAGCCAACATTGAGTGAATTAAACACTAGCTTTTTGTGTTTAATCTCAATGACACAGTTTGCACATTCCTCGACTTCCGAGTCTAGACAAAGAACTTAGGACTAATTCCAATTTATTTTAATTTTGTCCTTTATTTTTTCTTTTGTTGTCTTTTTGTTTGTTTTGACAGGTTCAACAAAATTCCACCAAGGTTTCGTAGAGGAGGAAGAGGCAAGGGGCCGTTCAACGCCCCCAACGATCACGAGGCCGGACCATCCCACCGGAGAACACCGTTTGTGACAATGAGCACGAGTCCCCAAGAAGATTGGAGGACATATTTGGAGCCAGCGAGGCGATCCGTCTCGCTAGGTTCATCACCCTCGTACCTTCATTCTTTCGGGCCGCATTCAGAGAACGAGCCCGAAGATTCGCACCAATCCTTCTTGCCGTTGCGGCGATCAACCTTGCATCGGGCCTTTGAAGACCCAACCCCGTTCTTCCAAAGCCGGTTCAACCCAGCCAACCAGGTTGAAGAACCAATGGGTCATAACCCATTGGGCCCTGAAGACCATTTCCCTGAAGCTCAGGGAATGGACATGGATGAAGACACGGATCCCGCTGAACCACCATCCGGGGCACCTACTCACCCCATCGAGATTTCGGATGGGTCATCATATCATGGGTCACCTTATCGTAGTCCAGACAGTTATCAGGCAAGGTTTGCCCAATACGACTGGGTGTTTACTCCCAGTTACCGCTCACAGCAGCAGCAGCAGGATTCCTCGGAGGATTCGCGTTTTGTAGCGGTTACTCCACCGCCACCACCACCAGTGCAGCAGCCGCCTCTGGAGCCACTGAGGTGGAGAAGATCAAACGCACGGATGTCCGTGCGAGGGGGAGTACGTATCAACACCCCTCAACTTTCCAGTGGCAGTCATTACCCGCCACTATACGAAGACCCGTAGATGGGTGGGCCTTCGAACCCAGTCTCCGAGGTGGACTCTGCGCCAATCGCACCACCACCAATGGGTTACGATAACCTGATTCCTGCATACGCCGGTTCAGCGGCGTACAACCCTTTTGAGCAGCCGGCCCATACCAACTACAACTACGTTGAAGTTGACCCAAACCTTGTAGCGGCGAACTACAATGCTCTTCATCCTGAAGGGCCCTATGGAGGTCCCTGGACGACTGGATACCTGACCTATGGGTATCAATACCCGCCACCTCCTCAACCTCTGCAGCCGCAACAGCCTAAGCCACCGCTGATCCAGTCGCCACAGCAGCAGGAGATTCTACAAAGGTTGGACCAGGTGGAACGGGAGGTTCGAGAGGAGCGTAGAAGCCACCGAGGATTTCTTAATGGTTTGGCGAGCTTAATCAAGGGAAAGAGAAAAGGGGATCATTAAATTCCTTGTTTGTTTATTTTGTATTTCTTTTCAATCAAGTCCCTGCGTGGACATCTATTTCTGTATTCAGTCCCTGCGAGGACTTGTATTCCAGTTTAGCCCCTGCGTGGGCATGTCTTTTCTATTAAAGTCCCGTTTAGGGCATTCATGTACTCTTTTAAATTTTAATGGCATGTTATAATTTAAATTTCATTTTGTCATATTATGCATAAATGTAATATATATGAAATAAATGAATCCAAAATATGTCATTCCTTTTATAAGATCTGCTTTTAAATATTAAATAAGAATCCTAAAGGGTATAACCTAGCCTGCATGTCGTTATAAGACCTGGCCATGATGGTAAAACCTGTTTAAAGGATTCAAATCCTTGTTAACATCTGAAAACATGTTAACAATCCTGGCAGATGTGATTCGTAAAAATCACACAAGTCATCCTTATATTGGATTCTTCCAATTCCTTCTTTATTATTTAAACATCCATTAGTGATGTAATGCCTACGGGCCATGATCATTGTCATATAAGACAAAAGACAGTTGTAGTCTATAACTCCCTGTCAAGAAGAGGTAATGAACTATGATTCAAGCCTCAATACCTCGATCCTATAAGATCTTGGCTTATAATTTAAATTTGTCCCTGTGACTTGGCCTTTTGTGCTATTATTATATTTTAATTATAACTGAGGATTATTATAATAAAAATCCTGAATGAATATACTTAATAAATTAACCAAATGTGGTTTATTAGTACCATGGTTAATAAATTAATAAGATGACAAATCTATTGTAAACCTCTTAGAAATCATTGTCATCATTTTATGTAGCAATCAAGCTACATGGCAGAGTCTGAAGAAATCAACAGTCACCCAAGGTAAAATCATGATACCACCAGAATCAACATAGCTGGTGCAGAGCTACAGGCATTAATAGACAGTGCCGTTACTCGAGCTCTGGACAGACGAGACAACGAATCAAGTGGTACTCGAAGCAAGACCTCATCTGTACCCCATTCCAAATCACATCCAAAGACTCACTCCGAGACTCATAGTAAGCCACCTCCTAAACAACATGAGTCAAAGAAGGATGATGACCGACACTCATCAAATCAGCATAGTATTCCGTCTAAGAAGATAGTATTTGATCAGGAGCCACGTGTAAAGACCTGCTCCTATAAATATTTTGTCTCCTGCAAATCCAGGGACTTCACTGGGGAAAATGAGCTATTGACTTCATGACGTGGTTAGACGAGATGGACATCATGGTTGATATTAGTGGTTGCGCTGATAGAGATGTAGTGAAGTATGTATCTCAGTCATTCAAAGGTGAAGCACTAGCTTGGTGAAGGTCTCTAATCCAAGCTACTGGGAAGATCCCGTTGTACAATCTGTCTTGGGATCAGTTTGTGATTCTGATCAAGGAGAATTTCTGTCCTCAACATGAGGTTGAGAAGATCGAGACTGACTTCCTGACATTGACTATGAAGAATTTGGACTGTCAGGCATACCTCATGAGTTTTAATACCATGTCTCGATTGGTTCCATACTTGGTGACACCGGAACCAAAACGGATTGCCCGTTTCATTGGGGGTTTAGCCCCGGAGATCAAAGCAAGTGTGAAGGCATCCCGACCTACTACCTTTAGGTCTGTAGCTGATTTATCCTTGTCTCTCACCCTTGATGCGGTCAGGCAGAGATCGCTTAGGAACTCTGATTCTGGAAAGAGAAAACGTGAGGATGATAACTCACACCGTTCAGACAAGAAGCACAAAGGGAAATCTAACCACAAGAAGAGTTCCAGATTTAGAAAGGATGATCAACAGTCGGGCGAGAAGCCCAAATGCAAAATCTGTAAGAAGCGCCATTTGGGAAGGTGCAGATACGAATCGAAATCCCAATCACAGCCGAGGGCTTGTGGGATTTGTAAGTCAAGTGAGCACAAGACGTTAGACTGCAAGAAGATAAAGGACGCGACGTGCTATAATTGTAATGAGAAGGGGCACATCAAGTCCAACTACCCAAAGTATGCCAAGAAGCCCGAGGAAGGCAAAAAGACCAATGCTAGGGTCTTTCAGATAAATGCACGAGAAGCAGTTCAGGATGATAATGTGATAACAGGTACCTTCCTTATAAATGATGTTTATGCAAGGGTATTATTTGATTCGGGTGCAGATAAGTCATTTGTAGATGATAAGTTTTGTAAGTTGTTAAATTTGCCTGTTAAAACCCTAAGCATGAGATATGAAGTAGAGTTGGCTGATGGTACCTTAGAAATTGCCTCAACTGTGCTAGATGGATGTTTCATATCCATTAGGAACCACTCCTTTCCATTGTCCTTGCTTCCTTTAAAATTAGCTGGTTTCGACAAAGTAATAGGCATGGATTGGTTATCTCATAACCAAGCCCAGATCATTTGCGACAAGAAACAAGTGGTGATCAAGACTCCGTATGGTGAGCCACTTACCATACAGGGAGACACTTGGTATGGGTTTCCTAAGCAAGTGTCTATGCTTAAGGCGTTAAGGTGTTTGAAGAAGGGTTGTGTCATTTACATGGCACAAGTAACTATTGATGAACCAAAAACCAAGGTTGAAGACATCCCTGTCATCTCTGAATATCCAGAAGTATTCCCTGAAGAACTACCTGGTTTACCCCCAGATAGGCAAGTGGAGTTTAGAATCGACATTATTCATGGAGCAGCACCTGTCGCTAGAGCACCTTACAGGTTCGCACCAACAGAGATGAAAGAGTTAAGAACTCAACTGGATGATTTATTGGCAAAGGGATTTATTAGACCTAGTTCGTCTCCGTGGGGAGCACCGATCCTGTTTGTAAAGAAGAAGGATGGATCGATGCGTCTATGCATCGATTATCGCGAGCTTAACAAGGTCACGATCAAGAATAGATATCCATTGCCCAGGATCGACGATCTGTTCGATCAATTGCAAGGGGCGAGTTACTTCTTCAAGATCGATTTGAGGTCAGGCTACCATCAACTGAAGGTTAGAGATGAAGATGTGCACAAAACTGCATTTAGGACTCGTTATGGTCACTACGAGTTCCTAGTGATGCCCTTTGGGCTCACCAATGCACCAGCAGCTTTCATGGATCTCATGAACCGCGTCTGCAAGCCCTACTTAGATAAATTTTTCATCGTCTTCATCGATGACATTCTTATTTACTCAAAGAATCAAGCTGACCATGAGAAGCATCTTCGTTGTATTCTTAAACTTCTTCAGCATGAGAAGCTCTACGCCAAGTTTTCAAAGTGTGAATTTTGGCTTCGTGAAGTCCAATTTCTTGGACATGTGGTTAGTGAGCGTGGTATCCAGGTGGATCCCGCTAAGATTGAAGCTATCATGAATTGGCAAGAGCCAAAAACGCCCACAGAGATTCGTAGCTTTTGGGTCTGGCAGGATATTACAGACGTTTTATTGAAAACTTCTCAAGGATTGTTGAACCCCTAACTTCACTAACCCACAAGAATATCAAGTTTGACTGGGGTCCTAAGCAGCAAGAATCCTTTGACATTCTCAAGCAGAAGTTGAGCAATGCACCTGTGTTGACATTGCCTGATGGAATAGAGGAATTTGTAGTATACTGCGACACATCACACACTGGTATGGGGTGTGTGCTCATGCAGAAAGGCAAAGTCATTGCCTATGCTTCCCGACAACTAAAAGTGCACGAGAAAAACTACACCACCCATGATTTGGAGTTGGGTGCCGTTGTGTTTGCACTAAAACTTTGGAGGCATTATCTATATGGTACCAAGTGTGTGATCTATTATGATCATAAGAGCCTTCAACATTTGTTTAATCAGAAGGACTTAAACATGAGACAGCGTCGATGGATGGATACTTTAAACGACTATGATTGTGAAATCCGATACCATCCAGGCAAGGCGAATGTGGTCGCCGATGCCTTGAGTAGGAAGGAAAGGGTTAAGCCTATCAGAATCAATGCAAAGAGCATTGAATTAAAGAACAGTTTGAATGAAAGATTGTTAGCCGCGTAGAAGGAAGCCGTATTAGAAGCTAACTATCCAAAGGAAAAACTGGGAGTCACTGCAGAACAGTTATCATATGGCAAGGATGGAATCCAAAGATTGAATGGACGAATATGGGTTCCAATCTATGGAGGACTTAGGGAAGTGATCCTTCAGGAAGCCCATAGTTCCAAGTATTCTGTTCATCCTGGCTGTGACAAAATGTACCAGGATTTGAAGGCAAATTATTGATGGATAGGCTTGAAGAAGTCTATAGCCGCTTATGTAGCCAAATGTCTGACATGTGCTCAAGTTAAAGCAGAACACCAGAAGCCGTCAGGTTTGCTACAACAGCCTGAACTTCCCACCTGGAAGTGGGAAATGGTGACTATGGATTTTATCACCAAGTTACCAAAGACAAAGCGAGGAAATGATACTATTTGGGTTATAGTGGATAGACTGACTAAGTCAGCCCACTTCCTACCTCTTAAGGAAACACACAGCTCAAATAAGTTAGCTCAGCTGTACGTAGATGAGATTGTATCTCTCCATGGAGTGCCAGTGTTTATCATCTCTGATAGGGATACGAGGTATACATCGCATTTCTGCAAAAGTTTTCAACAATCCCTAGGCACTCGATTGAACTTCAGCACAGCATATCATCCTCAGACGGATGGTCAGAGCGAGCATACTATACAAACACTCGAGGATATGCTACGAGCTTGTGTTATTGACTTAGGAGGAAGTTGGGATGATCATCTTCCATTGATCGAATTTTCATACAACAATAGTTATCACTCCAGTATACAAGCTGCACCTTTTGAAGCGCTATATGGAAGGAAGTGCAGGACGCCCGTTTGTTAGGAAGAAGTTGGAGATGTCCAACTAACAGGACCTGATATAGTCCTGGAGACGACAGACAAGATTGTGCAGATAAGAGATCTTCTCAAAGCTGCCAGAGATAGGCAGAAAAGCTACGCAGACAAAAGGCGTAAACCTCTAAAGTTCGAGGTTGGCAACAAAGTGTTACTGAAGGTATCACCCTGGAAAGGGGTAATGCGATTTGGTAAGAAAGGCAACTTAAGCCCAAGATATATAGGACCATTCGAGATCATCGAATGTGTCAGAACAGTGGCTTACAAGTTAAACCTGCCTGAAGAGCTCAGTGGAATTCATAATGTATTCCACATATGCAACCTGAAGAAATGTCTAGCTGATGAATCACTAGTCATACCACATACGAATGTGCATATAGATGAGAGCCTGAAATTTGTTGAAAAACCTTTGTCGATCGAGGATCGACAGGTTAAGAAGCTTCGAAGGAAGCACGTGCCAATTGTAAAGGTTAAATGGGATGCCCGTAGAGGTCCCGAGTACACGTGGTAGGTAGAATCCACAATGAAAGAAAAGTACCCTCATTTATTTCAGTAACTCTCGAGGTAGATATTTCTTTTAAGGGGGTGAGGATGTAACACCTCGAAAAATCACGACAAATATAATAAAGACACGTGTCATGAGCTCTAAACGTGTAATGGATTGAATATGAGGGACTAAAGTTGACAAACAAAGAAAGTATGTGAGTAAAAGGAATCAAAATGTCAACATTGGGTAATTATACCTTTCAACGACCCTACACGATGTTTATACCCTTAAACGAATGAATTATGAATCATATGAAGCCATTTGTGGAAGAAAGTGAAAGTTTACAAATCACAAGGGTTAAATGTGTCAACGTGTTTAATTTATACCTCTGAGTGACCTTTTAGCAAACCCGAAGCTTTGTAACAATTAATTATGCTCACTAGAATAAGTGATAAAAATTTCACAAGGTTTCGTTATCGTATGAGAAAGACACGCTAGCATTCGTAAGTAAAGGGTTAAAAGCGTCAACGTTGAAATTTAAGACTTTTCGGTGATCATATAAATAACCGGGGACTTAACAAAGTTGGTTTATGACTTAGAGTCGTTAAAAGTCAAGTTAGAGGGTTAAAAGTGCAATAAAATAAGTTAAAATAAAGATTTGAAGGACCAGGGACCAAATGCAATACTTGGAAACTTGTTGACCGGAGCCCACCTCGACGCGGGCCGCGTAAGGCCTTACCCAAACCTTACGCGGGCCGCCTAAAAGTGCCAGCATCAGTTTTTTTGGACAGATGCCTGTATCAGCCTGTTCCACCGCCTTTGAGAGCTTGTTTTCGAAATCCAGAGGCTGAGCAAATGGTATTTCATGTATAGGGGCACTTGGACTCATCTGGGATCAATCCTAGACCTTGTTGGCATCATCTTGTTCAATCAAAATCACTATATAAGCACCCTTAGTTGCAAACATTGGACTTGCACCTTGAAAATCATTCTAACTTATTTTCTGGAGTCTCCTGGAGCTCAAGACCATTCCCTAAGGATCATTAGTCGTGCTTAGTACTTCAGTAAGCTTCCTTAACCTCTCTAATTTCAGTTTTATTAGTTTAATGGCCTAAAGTCAAACCCGTCGTAATTAAGGTTTGACTTAGTGATTAATCACTAATGGTCCATTCAATTCTCGAATTGAAAGTAGCTTTGAGTTGGTAATTATGTGGGTAATAAACCCTTAAAAGGGCACTCTCTGATTTCCACTCTAACTAGGTCAATTGTCGGGTCAAACTTAATTGTAAAAAATCAACAGAAAGCTAATTTTTGAATAAACACATAATTAACAATGTAGAAGCCATGAAACCTGTTTTATCACTTGTATAACTTGGTAATTAATGTAAGAACATGTCTAAGCATGTTCAACCCGACAATTTTGAGTTTAGGCTCGGTTCGGATCCGAAGGTCGCAAAAGTAGACTTTTGCCTTGACTTTCAGTTCTGACCCGATTTAGATTGTTTTAGAAATTCCTTAAGCTTCCATTAGGTCCAAATTCCATATTAGTATAACTCTCTGAGATTGTACAACTTGATTCCTTAGTTATCCGATTCATGTGCATGTTTCCGTTTTATGCCTAAATATTGACCATTATGCCCTTTTGACCTTAAAACGAGATTTTTGAAAATGTGAGAGGACAAAAACCTTTATTACTGATTTATAAACTTGTCCTAAAAATTTGACATCAGTTTGAGGTCTAGATTAGGAGTTATGCTCAATATCGTAATTAAGAAGCTTTTTATTAATTAAACGGCGTAATTAGCATAAAGCCTATCTAAACCCAAATTTTGACACCAAAATTTTTACCCACTGATGTAATATAATATTTTGGGATTTTTGAAGATTTTTATTTATTTTTAAGCTGAGCATAACATAGGGTTCTTGCTTTAATCCGGTAATTGTCGGTTATACCCTTTTCTTGCATAAAATGAGTTTTACATAATATTTTGATGCCAAACTTTTTGCTACTGATTTTATATTATAAATAAAATATTTTGAACTTTGTAAACTGATCAAAAACTCAGATTTCCTATTTTAACCAGAAAACCGATTAAAACCGACTTTTACGCGTTTTAAGCGCATAGTATGAGTTAAAACTATTTTTGGCATATAAAACTTAATACCTACTGATGATTTAAGTAAATTTTTATAATTAAACAGTAAGCAAAAGTTTTGAACTCAGAATTCTAATTTTGACCTTTAAAGCTTATGTGAAATTACCAAAATGCCCCTACGGTGCATTGTTTGGTTATAAAAGATAAATTTCACATATATGAAAATGGAAGGTATCATACTGATATCACAACATATTTAGGGCATATTAACTTAGGAAACCTGTTCATGACTCATTTGTTTGCCCGTTATGCATTTTTCGCGCTCGGTACGGTTTATGTAACTAGTTTGCATAAATTAGCCGAAACGGGTCAAACCTTATCATTTTTATCTCAAATTCCATAATGTGTTTAATTTACCCATATTATACAAGTATACAAACTTGTCGGGTCTAAACCACATTCTAATCCGGTCTTCGCTTAGTCATGCGTTTTGAATCGTATATCTTCTTTTAAAACTAACCGGTCAGTTTAGGCTTAATTAAGACCCGTTAGGAATCTAATAGGTTATTAAAACCTTCATTCCAGATTAGGAGCCCAGTAAAAGATACATTCACTCGCTGATTGAGATATATACTTGCTCAGGTAAATACTTTTAACTTATTTTTCCTATACGGGCTTGGGGTACGGTATATAAAATACCGCTTGGTCGGGCATTAAATTTTTAATCATATAAAGGTTAATTTATTGAGATGACCCGTTTAAATTGTTTTTTTTTTTGTTTTAAGCCTTTGGGGGGTTAATGACCATGTCCTGGATATCCTCGGCTCAATCATTGAAATGGCCACGACTTAAGCACGGGGTGTAGGCATACACCTGCTGGTGCGTATGTAAAAATAATATAACCGCCTGTTCGAGAATAACTCGCTTCAGGATATATTATGTGGTGTGTCTATTAATCTTTAACCCGGTATTCAGCCCGGGCTACTAAACGTATAACGAACATGTAATTCTTTTACAAGTTTATATATAAATAATTATCCCAAGTTATAAAAGATTATTTTGTGCCTTGTGCATTCAAAACAATTTTCTTAAACATTTTCAAAATGAGTCGGTTAATTGTATTTACCAGTGTAAACTGACATATTTTCCAAAAGTCTTGCAAGCCTTATCTTTGATCCGCCTGTGGATCTTTTTACAGCCGTTTTTGTAATACTTGATATTACTCTTCATCGGTTTGTAATATTATTATATTTTGCTTCCGCTGTGTATTAAACTGTGATAATTTGTCTATGATGATATCAACAACGTCACGATACTCCCCAACGGGCCCACCGGTAATACGTGGAAATATCGGGGTGTAACACTAATTAAGTGACACGTGGCCCAAATCACTTTCCTTTATTATATAATATATATATAGGAGAAGGATCCGTTAGGAACCACACTTTATTCCGAGAACCAATATGAACACAACCAAAAATACCTAAAAAATCTAAAAAACACACAAATTTTTTTAATACTTTTTATGTAAAAATCGCTACTTTTAGTAGCAAAAAAAATTAATAAAAGGTGTGGTCTTCCAACCCGCACCTTCAAACAATGTTATTTAATGGTGCCTATATAGTTGATGCGGGCATCCCACCGCATTTGTAAAACAATTTCACTGCACCTTCAATTGAATTCTGTACTAGTGTTAAGGTCGGACTCAGAAGTGAGTTTAGGGTAAAAAAAATTATGTGTTTTTTAGATTTTTTTTAGATTTTTTGGGGTTTAGTTTTTAGTTTTTAGCATTTAGATTGGGTGGGGATGGGGGGGGGGGGGGGGGTTAGGTTTTAGCATTTAGCTTGGAGTTGGGGGTGGGGGGTGGGGGTTAGGTTTTTTTAGGTGTAGTGGGTTTATTTTGTTGTGTTCACATTGGTTCTCGCGGTTCTTGCAATAAAGGTGGTTCTCACATGAACCCCACCCTATATATATATATATATATATATATATATATATATATATATATATATATAAACATCACTAAGAACCATACACCACCATCAACCCCACTACACCAAAACCATCCGCACCATCAATATCACCACACATAACTCTACCGATTCCAACCAACTCAAACTTACAAATGTATCTCCATTTTACCCCAAAATCATTTCAACAGGTGATCAATTTGTTATAAAATAAAAAAGTCAAAATTAGGGTTTATAACATATTTAGGGTTTTTTCTTACCATAACATTATAAATTGAAGCAGTTAACGCATTAGTGTGTGCGCGACTACACATAATTTTGCAATGAAATTACACACGATTCGGTTTTCAATTTATAAAAAGTGATTATTACTTTAACATCAAAACACACACGAAAGAGGCAAGTGTACCCCGTCATATATGTAGTAAAGTATCGGTAAGAACCAAGTATCGATCCAAGGAAATGGGCGGAGAAATAATACTAGACCTTTGTCACTAAACTACCGGTAAAAAAATAAGTTTTGTGATTTTAATTAAACTAAAGTAAGCGTAAACAAATACATAACAAAAACATAATCGATAATAGATAAAAAGCCTTGCTGTAACACCCTTTTTATAATAATGAGATTACTTAATATAATACATGAGTTTATACAAAAATCCCAATTTACAAAATGTTTACGATTCAAAATGTCAAACATGATCATATTAATTACTAAACGAAAGTTTAAAGTAACTTCTACTAGTCACTACCGACTAGTTTAAAACATTAGGACATAGTTAACAATTCATCTACAACAAAACCATTGTCTAAAACAAAGTTAAGTTAACGCGGAAGCTACAAAATGCGTGTTCGGTTCTTCGATATTGCTTGACCGCCATCCGGAATCCCACCATAGTCACCTAAGGTCAAAACCACTAAAAACATTAGTTTTGGCATTGACATAATACGTGTAAACATGTTCCAACATCAATTCAATTAAAAGAAAATAAAAATTTTGATTTTAATCCTCCCGCGCGTCGCGGCAGGAGACAACAAATCCGTCGCGACTCGCGACGGCTTCCGCGTGTCGCGGGGGATTTCATGTCTTCCTCCGCGTGGCGCGGGGGAACACGTTTTCCAGCAGGTACAGGTTTAAAACCTGCATTTCTGCCCAGCTCCGAAAATTGTAAAAATTCTAACTTTAAAAGGTCATAACTTTTCACTCGCTAGTCCGTTTTAACCGATTCTTTTTCCTATGAGTCCGTAATAAAATTACGGATCCAACCATGTAAGTTTCACATTACGGAAACCGAGATACCGACAATCGGTTCACGATTTCCTTATTTCAATTATTCAACCCATTGTTGTAAGTGCATAGCACCATTTTTCAACTCTTAAAACTTTTCGGACGTAATTACCCAAATTCCCGGGCTCATAAACTTTGCACATTCGTGACATTCCATGGCTTCGCGATCCCTTGGAACTAGTTACTTGTTTCATCGGAATTCAAGCATTCCGTTTCAAGCAACCCCTTTTTATTTACCTTCTATTATTTGACCCAAGTTCCCGGGTTCTTAGACTTAGATTTATATAACCAAATCATTAGTATGGTACAATCCATCATTTAACGAAGTATGAGACTTTCAAGTCTCTACTCTCGTGATTCTTTTTTTTTAAAGCATCATTTTGACCCGTTTGGCTATTTAGTGAAAACCATCACTTCATTAACTAGCCAAACTAAATTCCAAATCTTTACTTTGACCCGTTTGATGGTCGAGTGTACTTCGCCACTTCAACAACTCATCAAACGCATCCATTACACTAGAACCTCATTCACACAACAAAACTAAATATTTACGCATAATTTAACGGGGCTTAAGCCACGTACCTTTAGAGCACACCTTTTCCGCGAGTATCACCTCCGGCGTGTCCACTTGACGTCCCGGATTCCTTGCCTAAAGAGTTCAATTCATAACAAGATTAGAACTCTTTCATAAGCTTTAACGCATTAATTCATAACATATGCAAATCTGCGTTTTTAGCAATCTTTAACATTTTACCCCTCATTTAGGCGTTTTATCAAACACCTTGCGGGTCAGATTTCTACATGATCTAAACCAAGTTCATAACTTGAATTTATTACCCAAATCAATTTCAATTAGACAATATACACATATTTTAACATCAACAATTTCAGAGATTAGCTCACAAATTTCAGTTTACACTAGAACAAGAGTCTTAATCCTAGTGTTTATCAAGTTCTACTAACTTACTAATCACCCACTATAGTGATTTTGATCCTTACAACTAACATGCAAGATTTTGACAAGGATTCATCTAGGGTTTGTCCCTAGACTTCACATTACTTCCAATTTCATGTTTTACAACACATAATCAAGCTCAACCTTCGATTTCAATCACATGCAAGAATTTGAGTTGTATCAAAAACAACTTAATTTGACATACCTTATGACCTCCTTGACGAGGAGATCACGATTCTATGTTCAGATTTCGATTACGACATGATTTGAGCCTTCAATTTGAGAGTTTAGTAGGATTTAGGGTTGTGAAAGTGTGGGTGTCGCCCCTGTGGTTTCTTGATCGACCAGAACTCCAAAAATGGAGTGTTTGGTTTTTGTTTTACTAATTATTAGTAATTTAAGTTTCAATTTTGACAACCTAGGTCCCTCCACTCTTATTTAGTTTATATCTTTGACTTTTTAACTCATTCTTGTGTTACTACAAGACTTCTAACTAACTGGGTTATTTATCCTAGTTAGTTTATTCTTGTTTATTATACACTTTATAATTCTAGTATAAAGTTTTGAAATTTCGGGATGTTACAAGTCCACCCCCCTTAAAAAGGGTTTCGTCCCCGAAACCGTAATACGTACCAAATAATTTAGGGTAGAGCCGTTGCATCTCTTCTTCGGATTCCCACGTGGTATCCGCACCCTTCCTGTGCTCCCATTTAACCTTCACTTGGTTAATTACTTTGTTCCTCAGACTCTTCTCTTTTTGATCTAAAATTGCAATTGGCCTCACAGCATAGTTGAGGCTGTTATCCACCTCGATGTCATCATGGCAAAAATTTATAACGACACCATCTAACCCGTTAAGGTCCTTACGTGACGGCAAGCTCTCTTGATTAACAATAATTACATTTTATTAAATCACTAACCATTTCTAGTATCATGATGCATACATTTAAACCAAGCTAAACAAGTTAACCAAGTTCAAAGTTTACTATACAAGATTAATTAAGCTTCATTTTTCAACTATCTTAACTAACCAAATACCAATCATCCAGCATAATTACTTATAATCAAGAAATCAATATCAATAACAAGGTTGCAAACTAATCATCAAAGATTAACATAGAAAATACTTCCAAATGTCATTACAAACAAAGATTAACACACTAATGGTTATAATCAAGCAAGGGATTGTTGTGTTTTTGCCCAAAGGCTACAATAATACATAAATATTAATCTAAATGCTTGAAAGATTAACAAAATCATGGAAAGATTAGAAAACCAAACCATAAACAACCATAAGATTAAGAATCTGGAAGATAACGAAGCTAATCGGCACAATGTGGCATGAATCGGGGTGAAAGCAGAAGCCTCCGGAGCCTGAAAATCGCCTGAATTGCTTCCAAAATGTCCAGAGTTACGAGCAGAATGTTTCTGCAAGTTTTTTATATAATTTCGATTTCGCACGGTCGTGCGTCCTGTTGCACGACCGTGCACTTTTTGCATTATTGGAGGTATGGTGCACCATACCGCATGACGTCATCAGATCTTGACCAGATTCGATCTCGCACGGGCGTGCCATGTGGTGCACTGGCGTGCATCACCGAGATGGGCCTTGTTGTCGCATCTGCACGGGGGTGCGACCATTCGCACGGGGGTGCGTCACCGAGATGGGCCTTGTTGTCGCATCCGCACGGGGGTGCGACCATTCGCACGGGGGTGCATCACCGTGATGAGCTTTGTTGTCGCATCCGCACGGGGGTGCGACTTGCCCAGGTCAGAATTTTCCACAGAATGTTCGCAGTTCAGCCGTTTCGCCCGGAAAATCCTCGTTTTCACTATCATCTTGTCTGGTATGTTGTTTTAGGCTTGTAAACAAAAGTATACTTGATTAAGTATCCGAATGACGGTTTTACGGCCGAAAACGCATAAAATGGGGATAAAATGGGGGACTAAAATATGTATAAATTAGTGAATATCAAATCTCCCCACACTTGAACCTTGCTTGTCCTCAAGCAAGCTAAAATAAAATGCAATAAAAGATAGAAACTGACAAGAACGATAATTTACAAACTATTTATTGAAACAACTACAAACGGTTAGCCGGTTTTTCGAAAGACAACATCAAATGAATCAAACCAAACAAGCATATGCAAATATATAGCGATAACCAAAAAGCCGTGACTCACTTTCAATTGACTTAACATGCTAATCTTCACACAACTCACAATGTTCACACACACTCGGTTTTATTTGTGAAACATACATAAAATGTGTATGTGCAAACACTCAATGCCTCGTCAATGAAATGTGTAATATCATAAGCTTGTCATAAGATCTCATCTCCACCAACTAACATGCGAAAAAGTGTAAATCAAGAGGTCTTTACGGGTTGTAACGTTAGGCTTGGGCGAAGGGTATGGAAATGGATATTTAAAGTGGCGAAAACGGTTAAAACTCGGTAGTAGCGTTTAACTAGCAACAAACAATACAACTATACAAACAAATGCCTTAAAAAGGCGACTATTGCGCAATCGAGCTAATCAACGATATTTTAACATTTAAGCATTCAAAATTGCTCGATTTTCGTCGACATCACCCTATTTTAGGGTGTTTTATTTTCTGTTTTTTTTTTCAAGAAACTAGATAGATAAACAATAAACTACAACAAACGCTAGTTAAACGATTAGTTTGACCGAGTTTTAACACTAAAAAGGTTTAAAACATAAAAAGGCTAAATTTGGCTAAGTGGGCGATAATGTGGGTAAACAAAGGTAAACGGGAAGGCTTGACATGGTTAATCCTAAAGGGTAATATAAGGGTTTACGGGAAGCACAACACAAAGAACAAGTACACAACAAAGGGGTAATCTAAGTGCCTCTATCCCTTTTACACAAATCCACAAGTTCATGGTCTTAACAAGCATACTAGTGACAAGTTCTAAATTACACATAACATCCGGCTCACTCCTATATCCGAAATGAACAAATATATAACAATAGGCTCAAATATGCTCACGTAACGGAAGGAATGGGTAAAAGTGTGAAAACTATCATGTAAGTCTTTCTTTGTTTGTCACGCTTTCAGGTTTCCTTTTTCAAAAATATTTTGCTTGTCGAGTTTTTATCAAGTCCGATGCTTTCTAAAACACAACCAACCGGTTTATTTACTAAAATATATACAAAAAACAGGTATTTTTGAACGATTTTTCTGATTTTCTGATTTTTTTTTTTTTTTTTTGCAAACAAATGAGGACAAACAAAGTTAACCCCCTCCCCACACTTGAACTTCGCATTGTCCCCAATGCGAGACCCGAAATATAGAGAAAGGGATAATAATACTCCCCTCAAGATGATGATGATGCCACGAGACTTCCGAAGCTGTATCTGGTACGTGCTCCGGTCCAAGATCCGATAGCCAAAAGCTGCAAGTATGTCACATGTGCACCAAAACAGAACAGAAACAGAAAAATCACAAATCAACCATAATATACATAAATATAAGTAATACATTCCAAATAAGACATTAAGTAAATTGTCTGAAATTTAAAATACATAACCGGGGTGTTTGAAATAACAGTCAAAATAAACACCCAAAATAAAGTACTGAAATAAAACAACCACCAATCAATCAATACCACCGACTCCTAAGCGTCATCACCATCACCGTCTCTAGTAAAGGACGGACCCGCATCTCCGTAACCAGGTGGGTTCCACGGTGGGAACTGTGGAGGGTGCTGAAAATAGTCGCGATATGCATGATGCATCTCCCCAAACAGATATGAAAACCCAGCACTAACTCCCTGATATAAACTATCCTGGCTCTGCCGAAGCTGGTCCTGTGTGGCCCGAAGCTGATCCTGACTGGCCCGAATCTCGTCCTGTCTAGACCGGATCTGGTCGATGTAAACCCCATACTGTTCCTGGTTAACCTGCATCTGCTGGAACTGCTGATAGAACTCGGGCCAGTCCTGATGCTGGTGGAATGCATGGTGCTGCGGTGAATGTGGTGGCGTCTGTGGTGGTTGGTACTGCTCGTGCTGCTCCCCCATTTCTTCATCCTCATCTCCTCCTACAGCTGGAGGCAATGGGTCCCAGACCTCGTTGTTCAACCCTTTCAACCTATCCCCGTGAGGTAACTCAACAATCAATCCCATAGCTTTCAGCGACCTGATATCAACATGAACACCCTCGGTTATCAGAGTGAGACTCTGAAGCACCTCGTCAGTCATATAGCCTTGGTTGTAGGCTATTTCGGTCACATACTGACCGCCATGTATCTCACTGTTCGGAGTCCACCCCGAGCACTTGACGAAGTATTCAGCCATTCTTGCGGCTAGGTTGATATTTGCTCCCGTAACCAGCGCATAAAGAAAGATCAAATCTGGTGTGGGACAGTTCCCAAGACTGTCCATGCGCCCGCATATAGTGTGGCTAAACACATGGTGCATCATTCGCACCAAAGGGTCTCTCAGTCGTGTGGCCTTTGACATCCTCGGGTTGTAGGGGTCCCCAACAGCATTTTCAGCCCAAAATGCATCCCGTGCTGCATCAGAAGGGAAGGTGAACTGATCTGTGAAGACATCGGTATCATCCATGTCTTCCCTTGTATAGATCCCGAGCCTCCTTCCCAAACGACCAACTGACCACTTGTGCTATCGTCCACATAATCTGAAAGCTATCCGCTCCTTGTGGCGGAATTTGGGTTTTCTATGAGCAGCCGGCTTTTCATAGGCATAAGATGAGAAGAACTCTATTGTCAGCTCCTGGTAAACGGGTCGGTTGATATCGACCAGATTTGTAAGCGGGATACTCATCATGTGGTCCAGTCTATCATACTGATTTAGTTCTCGCATGACTTCCCAATCCAGCCATCGGGGGACTCCAAATTGCCCCCGCCTTGCCCATAATGCGTCTCTTCTCAGGATGCACAAAGCCTCTCGCTCGTTGTTGGGGTTGAATTGAAGGAAAGGATGGTCCAGCTGTATGAGTAATAACATTAGAGAGATGGAAACAGGAAAAATTTGAATAAAAAACAGCCGAGCAGCCAATTATGAAGAAGCTGTGAATCTGATCTGGGCATATGGCACGGTCGTGCGACGAGACGCACGGTTGTGCGTCACCGACAACCAACACATGTTGCCCAATCCGTCGGAACTGCACGGCGTGCGACCAACGGCACCACCGTGCAACACCGACCAACAAACAAATCATCGTGAATCACCGGCAAGGCACGACCGTTCTATACGAGGAACGTCCGTACGACTTCGTTTTCTGCAGATTCTGACCCAGGCTCTTGGTAGCCCGATTTTTTTTTCACAAATCATCAAGTTTTTACACAAATTGGGGTCAGAAAATGCACCGGATGTTCACAATATGCAAGATTCAAACAAGGGTTAGGGTTTCAATTTGTTTATGAAGAGAACCCTAAAAATGCCTTGAAGAATCGGAGGAAATCTAACCTAGAAAGCAAAGAAACAGATAATCTACAACTAGGAACGTACCGTGCGAAGTAGGGTGTGAGATCATGCGAAGAACCGTGCGATTTGAAGTAAAAAACGGTCTGGAACGGCCTGGTGCGACTAGGGTTCGCGAATGAAGGGTTTGGAAGCAGATGTGGGTATTTATAATGTGCCAAATGACAAAACTGCCCTCAGCCTGACGCACGGTCGTGCGACCCGAGGAACGACCGTGCAACAGCTGCAGATCAGAATTTTCCGCAGAAGCTATTTCCAGCAACTGTTTCGGCCGTTTTTCGCCATTTTTTCGACACACAAACTGTTTAAACAATATTTCAACACAGAACCTTCGCCCGGTACGTAAGAAACTTAAACAAACTAACGGAAACTACCTAACTTACCTAAATTACGCTAAAACTACAAAAACATAAAAGTGGACTATTTTACCCTTATAGCGCCAAAGACGCTCCTGCTACATTTTTGTCGGCGAGTCAGTAGCGTAGACTCATGCTAAATTTTTGTCGGCGAGTCGATAGCAAGACTCCATGCTAAATTTTTCTTGGCGAGTCGATAGCAAGACTCCATGCTAAATTTTTGTCGGCGAGTCGATAGCAAGACTCCATGCTAAATTTTTGCCGGCGAGTCGATAGCAAGACTCCTTTCCCCACACTTGTTACATGTGCGGGCCATTACCACGCCCCTTCAGATTCTGCTCGGTATTGCCCGGAAGACCACCCGGGGGTCTCTCCGACATCATTTTTGCCAACTGGCCCACTTGATTCTCGATGGTCTGAATGGAAGCCTTTTGGCTCCGCATTTCTCCTTCGTTGACCATGAACCGCTCCTCATGCTGCTGATATCGCTTCTCAGCCATTTGATTAGCACTGTTGGAGCTGTTCAGCAGTTGTGCCATCATTTCCTCTAGCTTTGTGTTGCTTTGAGAGGCGTGTGGCTGGGAACTGCTTCCTGAGCCTTGATTATTATACTGTGGCTGGAAGGACTGACCTTGAGATTGTTGTGGCGCGGGAGCATGTTGAGCATATCCGTGTGCGTTCTGGTTACCAGAACCAGATTTCCACCCAAAGTTTGGGTGATTTCTCCACCCTGGATTGTACGTGTTGCTATAGGGGTTATTTTGGGGCCTGATTTGATTGCCCATGTAGTTCACCTCCTCGTGTCCTGTAAACATAACACCCTGCTCACACGTACCCGGCACGTCTGCAACCCCGCACTGATCACAAGATGGCGATTGAATTCGCGAGACATTTTGAGACTGATCGATTCTTGTTGCCAAGGCTCCAATTTGTGCAGTAAGAGCCGTATATGTATCCACAGCATGAACTCCGGAAGTCGATGATGTCTTATTCCGCGCTCCACCGTGGCGAGAACTTGACTTCAACGCAGCTTTCTCTATTATCGCGTACGCTTCAGTTGAAATCTTCGTTCCAAGATCGCCTCCTGCAAACACGTCTAAACGCTCCTGCAAGTCATAATTGAGTCCCTGATAGAATGTCAGTACTAGTTGCCTTTTGGACAACCCGTGATGTGGGACATCAATTAAGAGATCTTTAAACCTCTCCCAAGCTGCGTGTAGCGATTCTCCGTCGTCTTGCTTGAACGTCATGATACGGTTCCTCAATTTAGTCGTCTTTTCCGTAGGAAAGTATTTATGCACAAATAATTCTGCCATCTCGGCCCAAGTGGTGATAGATCCTGCCGGAAGTGACAAAAGCCAAGCACTGGCTTTATCTCGCAATGAAAACGGAAAGAGCCGCAAACGGATCGCGTCCTCAGAAACATCTTGTATCTTGAAAGTCGAGCACACCTCGAGAAACTTTGCGATGTGCCGACCCGGATCATCGTGATCCTTCGCATCAAACTGCACCGAGTTTTGTATCATATTGATGATGCTGGACTTTATCTCGAAACTCGGTGCTGCTACCGTCGGTCGGGTGATGCTCGGTAGCAAGCCTTCTCCTCCGGGCTGGTTTGTTTCATTCAATGGTCTGTCGTCGTCTGCCATGGTTGCGTTTCCTGCTGCCCCTGAGCCCTCGGCTTCAGCGGGTACCACCTGCTCCTGCTCACCGGCTGCAAGTATCAGCCCAACTGCAGGAGATCTCTCACGAAGACGTCTCCTCAGATCACGCTCGGGTTCGTCTGATGGCTCAATAGGATTGGGAGCGGGGGTATAGGACATTAACATGCACACAAAAAATTGACACAATGAATATTTTATTAATATAATAATTCTGCCCCTTTTTTTTCAGCTGAATAGAAACAGAATGTTATTAAAAATGGGTTGAAAATTTTATAAAAATCCAAAAATGGGCCCGAAATTTTTATAAAAATCAACACAATAAAAAAAACGAATCGGCTAGTATAAAAATGATTTTTAGGTGCCGAAAACCCAAAGAATAAATAAATAAATAAATAAATCCGGACCGAATAAATAAATGGAATAAAAATTTACAAGTGTACAAAAATGACTTGGAAAACGAATAAATGAAATAAAAGCAAGAAATATTAACAAATAAATAAACAAATAAATAATCAAGAAAATATTCACAAATACTAACAAGTATATACACCGGTAACACAATGACTCGGGTCGTTCCTAAAACTCGCCATTTCCCCGGCAGCGGCGCCAAAAACTTGGTGTGTGCGCGACTACACATAATTTTGCAATGAAATTACACACGATTCGGTTTTAAATTTATAAAAGTGATTATTACTTTAACATCAAAACACACACGAAAGAGGCAAGTGTACCCCGTCATATATGTAGTAAAGTATCGGTAAGAACCAAGTATCGATCCAAGGAAATGGGCGGAGAAATAATACTAGACCTTTGTCACTAAACTACCGGTAAAAACATAAGTTTTGTGATTTTAATTAAACTAAAGTAAGCGTAAACAAATACATAATAAAAACATAATAGATAATAGATAAAAAGCCTTGCTTAATACACAACCACAACATGTCAACTAAGTCGTTTTGGCACTAGAAGCATTCGGTCAATTTTCCAATTTAAGACAATTAGTATCCCTTTCGGGAATCCTAACATGACAATCATTCAGAAAGCCTTGCTTAATACACAACCACAGCATGTCAACTAAGTCGGTTTTGGCACTAGAAGCATTCGGTCAATTTTCCAATTTAAGACAATTAGTATCCCTTTCGGGAATCCTAACATGACAATCATTCGGAAAGTTAAAACGATAAACACACTTTAACCACCTAAAATTGTTCTTTAACGTGCAATTGATAAATGTCTATGAAAATCTCTTAAAAATAAGTTAGTCATCCGTTAGGAGTTTTCTAACCTCACTTAAACAAGGAAAGCGACACCGATAAACACAATGCAACCACCGAGACAAGCATAAACTAGATTAAATCACAACCGAGTTCATTTTACAAATCTTGCACATAAATTCACTAAGATAGCAATTTTGGCCTAAACTACTAACTAAGCTAACAAATCATGGCAAGAATTTATAACGACACCATCTAACCCGTTAAGGTCCTTACGTGACAACAAGCTCTCTTGATTAACAATAATTACATTTTATTAAATCACTAACCATTTCTAGTATCATGATACATACATTTAAACCAAGCTAAACTAGTTAACCAAGTTCAAAGTTTACTAATACAAGATTAATTAAGCTTCATTTTTCAACTATCTTAACTAACCAAATACCAATCATCCAACACAATTACTTATAATCAAGAAATCAATATCAATAACAAGGTTGCAAACTAATCATCAAAGATTAACATAGAAAATACTTCCAAATGTCATTACAAACAAAGATTAACACACTAATGGTTATAATCAAGCAAGGGATTGTTGTGTTTTTGCCTAAAGGCTACAATAATACATAAATATTAATCTAAATGCTTGAAAGATTAACAAAATCATGGAAAGATTAGAAAACCAAACCATAAACAAGCATAAGATTAAGAATCTGGAAGATAACGAAGCTAATCGACACAATGTGGCATGAATCCGGGTGAAAGCAGAAGCCTCCGGAGCCTGAAAATCGCCTGAATTGCTTCCAAAATGTCCAGAGTTACGAGCAGAATGTTTCTGCAAGTTTTTTATATAATTTCGATTTTGCACGGTCGTGCGTCCTGTTGCACGACCGTGCACTTTTTGCATTATTGGAGGTATGGTGCACCATACCGCATGACGTCATCAGATCTTGACCAGATTCGATCTCGCACGGGCGTTCCATGTGTTGCACGGGCGTGCATCGCCAAGATGGGCCTTGTTGTCGCATCCGCACGGGGGTGCGACCATTCGCACGGGGGTGCGTCACCGAGATGGGCCTTGTTGTCGCATCCGCACGGGGGTGGGTGCGTCACCGAGATGAACCTTGTTGTCGCATCCGCACGGGGGTGCGACCATTCGCACGAGGGTGCATCACCGAGATGAGCTTTGTTGTCGCATCCGCACGGGGGTGCCACCAGTCGCACGAGGGTGCGACTTGCCCAGGTCAGAATTTTCCACAGAATGTTCGCAGTTCAGCCGTTTCGCCCGGAAAATCCTCGTTTTCACTATCATCTTGTCTGGTATGTTGTTTTAGGCCTGTAAACAAAAGTATACTTGATTAAGTATCCGAATGACGATTTTACGGCCGAAAACGCACAAAATGGGGATAAAATGGGGGACTAAAATATGTATAAATTAGTGAATATCACGCATCATCAGACACAACTCTACCGAATCCAACCAACTCTCCGTTCATAGGAGTCAACGGAATGACTCGCCGGCAACAAGTTCTGATGGAACGAATGGTTGCAGGTAGTACAAACGACGGAGTAGTAAGAAATGGTGGAACGAATGGTTGCAGGTAGTATATAGATCTCATAATTTGTTAGGGTTTATATCGGACAAAATTGTGGATATGAATATTGGGGGCGTTGTGGCCACCGGTGGTGGTGGTGGCAGAGTGGTGGTTTGTGGTTGTTGAATATTATCGCCGGCGAGAGGTGGTAGTGATGGTAGTGGTGTGGTTAAGAGAGAGATAAGGTAGTGAGAAAGAGAGTAACTGGTGTGTGAGATATATATATATATATATATATAAACGGGATCAGGAGAAAACGCTCAAAAGTGTGAGAACGGTGAGAACGCATCCTGGCTCAACACGTGTCCCGCGGCATAAAGAAGGGCGGAGGGGCTTTTTTGTCTTTTCATTCTTCTTTTATTTTGCCAATGCGGTATAATATTTTATGGCGTCTAAGTTTTTTTTTGCGTTAATTGTATTTATTAAACTTTCTGGCGTTTAATTAATTGTTTTTGTGTGACATATACGATTTTTTGGCGTTATAGTGTTTTCTGGTTAATTTTTTGGCGTTTTGTATAATAATTCACTACGTGTCATTAAAATTTGCATAAGATTACAATAAGACCAATTTTTTTTGGCGTTTAGTGAATTTTTTGGCGTTTAATACCCTTTTTTCAAGGTGCTTTACCAGCAGCTATTCTCCCAGTTTTCATACTACTAGCGTTTTGGTGTTTGTAGTTTTTGGCGTTTTATATAATAATGTATTTTACTTATAGAGAATTGGATAACAAAATGATGTGCACAAAATGCAACATATAAATTACATCAATTATGGCATAAAACTAACCCTTTTTTAGTACTAATGTTGGAAAAAGTGTGTTTTTGTCTTTCTTTTGTATTTTCAGGATTAAATGAGCTCAAATGAACAAAAGAAGCAAAAAGGCAGCTAAATATAGCATAAATACAAGAAAAGGAACAAACGTGACATGCCCGACCCCCCGACAGCATCTTCCCAAGCAAAAAACAAGAAAACAGAAGGCTGAACACGCCACGTGCTCAATGAGCACGGGGGCGTGCCCAAGTGTCTGTAGAAAAGACAAAGTTGTAGAAGCTTCTATCACCCACCACGGGGGCGTGCCCAGCGGACACGGGGCCGTGGTCAACTCTAAGATTCGCATAATCTGAGGAAATCTTGATAGTACAGATACGATTCTGCACACGGGGTCGTGCCCAGCGGACACGGGGGCATGGTCAACTAATGCAGACAAACTGCAATTAATGAAGAAAGAGAAGGAGGATGGACACGGGGCCGTGTCCAATGGACACGGGGCCGTGCCCGAGTTGCTGTTCAGGCTATAAATAGGGGTGCTTGGCTCATTTGCAAACCATCCCTTGGCACACCACCTCTCTCACACTTCACCCACACTCCACTACCACCACAACACCATCATCCACCACCATCATCCATCATAGAGTGTGTGAGTCGTCTCGGGATCCAAGATTGATCGTAAGAGTTCTTGACAATCAAAGGCCATGTTTGCCTAAGTCTCTTACATCACTTGGTGAAGACAAGTGTCTAGTGTAATACTTTTTATTTTTAATCTTTTCGCACTTTTTATTTGGTTATGTATTAATGACTTTAATAACTAGTTTCTTATGTTGAAGGTGAGTCTTCCTTATCGTTTGTCCGTGGTGTCTTGGCATTATTTTACTGTCTATATAAAATAAAAGATTTTCACCATTCATATCTCCATGGTCTATATGGAGATATGTTGGCTATCTGGTCGGGGGTTAAGGGAACGGTTTGGTAAGAGTCTTGCCTTGTTCAGTGTATAGATCCTGCAAGGACCTGGGTCAAATTTAGTAGGACCTCCTTCAATACCCACCGGTATTGGATGGCGGGGGTCCAAACTCTTTGATCCCCTCATATGTAAGCTACTATTAAAACTTTAACCCAGCTACTTAGGACTGTATCCCTGCTGACTCAGACTACTTAGCCGAGGGTAACGTCACCTTCAAAAGAGGGGCCTACCACATTATGCATTAATAACTTAATTAATTATCTTTCAATAATCCGACCCTTTAGGATTGTATCCTTGCTGACTCAAACTACTGGGTTGAGGGTAACGTCACCTTCAAAAGAGGGGCCTACTACAATAACTAAGATAATCTCTTAAAAAGTGCAAAAGTGCGGAAATAATCAAAGGTTACACTAAACACGAGTCGGATCCAAGTGATTCATCTTGTCTATCTATTTTTATTTTATTTTTCAGCATTTTTGTTAGTTTTATTTTTCTAGTTTAAAAACCTTTTTCTAACTTTTTATTTGATTAGACGTTGAGGATAAACCGGTACTAAAAGCTCTTGTGTTCTTGGACGACCTCGGTATCTTACCAACACTATACTACGCTCACGATGGGTGCACTTGCCCATATGTGTGTTTAGTGTTAGTAAATATCGTGTTTTATAAATTTAAAACTTGGCTAAAAAGTGTTAAAGGGCTTAAAATATACATTAAAAACTATACGACACTTCACATGCATCACAAAACAACATATAACTTGATATCAAAACAATATAAAATGAAAACAAAAATAATACAAATTGGTAATCTATTTTTTCTTCCGAATCTTCAATGTCATCAGCCTCTTCCTTCTTGAATTTGTTTTTGACGTTTTGAACCTTTTTTTGAATACTTTAGCTAGATGCCAACTTTCCTTCTTGTTTGGTGGCATGTCATTAAAGATCAACCCCTTGCTTGATGCTATTTGTAATAATGGAGTTCAAAATAGCATTTTACAGTTGTGTTGATCCCTTTATTCCTTTCAAATAATCATCAAGAACAAAGCTCACCTGATGGCATATCACTGTCATCAGTCTCTTTTTCTTGAATATTTGTCCATCTCATTCAGCAAAATATTATTAAGTTAACCCCCTTAGAAAAAGGATCCATTTCAGTGAAAGCTTTGACATCTGTGGCGTTTTAAAGGGAGTGTTTTCTAGAGGATATGGCGTTTTTGTGTTTTTCTGGGTGTGATTAATTTCATTGTGTATAGACCCTTCTCTTATAGGAGTTTTTTGGCGCGTAGTTTAGGCGGGGCTTTTTATTGTAATAAATGATAGTAATAAAGTAACTATCTTTTCAGTTACTGTTTTTTGTATTTACTGTGTTGATCAGCTTTTATCAGTTTTATAGGTTATAGACGTCCCATCTTCTAAGTTTGGCGTTTTTTTTAAATGGCCTTATACAGACCAACATGACAAAATACAATAACGGAGTAAATAAAATATTAAGCAGGAAAAATATTTTTTGTTATTTTTGGCGTTTTGTTAGGTTTAACCATTTTTTAGTATTATTTTGGCGTTTTACTAATAAAGATAGAAATATATATCATTTAATTATTATCTTAAAAAAAAGAAGATTACATAGAAGAAAAAAAAGAATAAAAAAATTTTAAAATCCTTCGTCAGAATGTACTTTATTTGAATAGTATCCATCACTTGTGTCATCTTCTTCCTCCTCGGAGTCTTCTTCTTGATCTTCATCCATGTCATCACATTCACCTTCATCAACTTCTTGTTCCTGAAGATTCTGAAGCCTCAACCTGAACATGTCTTGCATTAACTCCAATTTTGAGTCTATTTCTGTGTTGGCACAAGTGGCGTTATGCAATTCTTCCATGAAACCCAGTCGTTGCTTTGTCATGATGTTCTCTAGCCAGTAGACTTCCTCCTCTCCGCTGTCGTATGTAACTGTCACCATGTCTGTTTCATCATCAAAACGCCATGATGTCATGACAGGGTCTGGCTTCACATTTCCTTTGATTGGTCCAAATTTGCTGGTTAATGCTTTCATAAGCATATGCGTTTCATGGCATTCGTTGTCTAGAACGATGCCAATGGATAAGATTTGCCTCTGTATCCCTTCTTCCATTTTCAGAATTGCCTTGACCGTCTTAACATACACCCTCCTTCTGTTGTCAAAATGGAGGACGTATCGCCTGATTCCCAAAGTGTATCTCCACGAAACGATTGTTGCCATTTTTGGCGTTTTGTTTAAGTTGGCATTTTTTGTTAAAGATGTTTTTTTTGCAGAAAATGGATAGATTGAAGTGATTATGGAAGCTATGTTTTTACGTTTGTTTATATAATGATGTTTTTGGCGCGTAATTTAGGAGATAATTTCTTCTAATAAATGTTATTAACTGAAATTCAGTTATCTGTGTTGTATCATCTTCCTGTAATATTCAACGCGTTTTATTTTTAATTTTTGGCGTTTTGTTTTTAATGGCGTTTTATTTTTTGTATCGCGTTTTATCATATGATGGCGTTTTAAATATGAATGGTAAAAGGCCCTTTTACCCTTAATGAAGCACGTCCCACCTAATAATATTGATGTTATTTACGAAAACGTCACCGCGCAATCTAGTCCATGGATTGTTTTGATCGGACGATCCATAAGCGTTCTCACCGTTCTCACACTTTTCACCGTTTTCTCTAAATCCTGACCCTATATATATATTAATAAAGAATAACACGTAGGGGCATTTTAGTCTTTAAATGAAAAACTGACAGAAAATTTAAACTAAGTTAAAAATTCGGACTCAAATGGTTAAGAAAAGTGGTTGTAGGGACTCAGGCGATAAACATTTTGATGTTTGACTCAAGTGGTTAAAACCACTAAAACACAGAGACTCAAAAAGTAATTTACTGATTCAAAGTGGGACATTGTGCAACATGGAGTGGTCTTGGTCCAGAAATCCAGAAACACCATAGGAAGTTTGGGAGCATTTTGAATATTGTAACCAGGAATGATCATTGGAAGTTGGCTGGGGAATCGAATAGAATTTTTTTTTGATTTTTTAGAAATTTTTTTTATTTTTTATGATTTTTTTTGAATTTTTAGAATTTTTTGATTTTTTAAAATTTTTTTATTTTTTGGATTTTTTAGATTTTTTAGATTTTTTATAATTTTTTAGATTTTATTTTGATTTTTTAGAATTTTTTTTGGATTTTTTAGAATTTTTTTTATTTTTTAGATTTTTTTTATTTTTTTCAATTTTTTTGATTTTTTTATTATTTTTAAAATTTTAATTATTTTTAAACAAAGAACGACGGGAGAGTACTACGGGAGATATCTACGAGTAGTAATTAGTTTAGTGATTTTACCTTATACCCATCCTGACCTACTCTTTTTTTTTTTATCCACCACTTGATAACCCATACTGATCTAGTGACTAATTTTTATTATTCCAGTCACTAATAATTATAATCTCAACAATATTCTTTATTACATAACGATTTCAACCATTGACCTAATCCTTTTAGTAAAATAAATAAATAAATAACCTTAACTTTCTTCTTTTACTATTTTATCCCTTAACCCAATTAGACCACCCGGTATGAGTGTTAGTGCCTAATGTATGTAATAGTTTTTGCTTTGTGTCTATAATCTTGAAAGTGTCATAGGTTTAAGTTAGGACAAAGTTTGTTGTTTTGTAAGTGAAGTGAAAGAGTGTTGCTTTGGATATGTTGATCGTATTAGTACAGTAACAGTATGAGTCATGCGTTGGAGAAAGACATTTGTTTGAAAGGAAAAGTGCATAGTTTAAAGACACGTTTAAAGTCAAACTAAGTTGTTTCATCCGTTTGACTTAAGACATACGTTTGAATAAAAAAGTCAATTGCAAATTTCTTACGTTTGACCAACAAGGTTTATACCTTTAAAAGTTATACAGCTAAAACAATGTAAAATTTGTCTCTAACTGTTGAAAAAATCAAAGTTTAACCAACAAGGTTTATACGTTACTGTTAGGGATGAGCTCGGTACCGGTCCGGTACCGAACCGGTACCGGTACCGAAAGTACCGGTACCGAAAAACGTTGAAAAGTGGTACCGGTACCGAATATACCGGTTCGGTACCGGTACCGGTACTTTCGGTACTTTACTAGTGTTTTACCCAAAAATACCGGTACCGAAAAACGAGTAAAATAGGAACCGGTACCGGTACCGAATATACCCGGTACTGGTTCGGTTCGGTACGGTACCGGTTCGGTACCGGTACCAGGTACTTAATGCTCATCCCTAGTTACTGTGCATGAAAATTATGGATAATTTGATCACACATTCACACGTCAATAAAATTTGAAAGTTCATTAAAATCAAAGGAAGATTATGACCAGATAGATCCAGAAGAGATGGAACTTATGGATATCATGTAGAATATTGCAAATGTGGTTCGTAGGGCTACGAGATTTATGGAAATTACTGGGAGAACAGAAATGGCGAGCAAGGATACAAAGTTGGGATTTGATAAGAGCAAGGTTTATTGTTATAACTGTGGAGAGAATAGTCACTTCAAGAGAGAATGTAACAAACTAAGTGTGGGTGGTAACCAAAATCCTTTTAGCCAAAAAGCTAACTTTCAACAATAGAGTTTCCAATACCGACCTCAACCTTCTAGAAACCAAAACCAACAGCCTAAACCTACTCAAGCTCAAACCGTTGCACCTAATAACCAAAAGGCTCTAGTTCCTACCTTAACACCATCAACCTCAACTGCCAATGAGAATACACAAAAGGCTTTAGTTGTTCAACATGACAAGGGGTTTGATTAGTCGAATGTTTTTGAGACAAATAAATCTTTGGGGGGTGCAACGTGTTTTGTAGAGATTAAGGGTCAGAAATCAGTATTTGTGAAAAAGGGTGGAGATGATTACTCAGCGTATTTCGAGTCAGGAACTCAAATGGTTGATCAGAAAGTGTCTGATACTTCGTCTGAAGTTTCTTTGGATTATCCTTCATAGACATTGATGTCCAAGATATTTGAGGTAACTACTGAAACTTTTGTAAAATATATTGATCCTATACCACCACAATGTGCTAAATGTATTGATTATTTCGGTAAAATTGAACGATTAACTAGACATAATTTGTGATCTCAAAACTTTACAAGAGGCATATAATGTTTAAAATAGTAATGAAAAAGAGTTTAAAAATATAAGCTTTGACGAAAACGACAAAAGTGGAACAGGATAGGGTCACAGATGTTGAAATTAAAACACCTTTGGTTGCTGATCCATCTGATTTTTACATGATAACCTTGATGTTTTTATGAAAAGTCTGTTAAATCTGAAAAAAACCTGTTTGTGAAATTGTTGAAATCGAAGAAGAGTTAGACTCTGAAGGATTAATGAAGGCTAAAAAGAATGCCAACATTCCTTTAACTAATTATATCATGTTAAGCCAAATATTTAATTGTCATAAGTTAGAGGATTATTATTGTAACTAGTAGAATATATATAAACCCCTTTATATTCGATATTGAATCAATGAATGAATTATAAGTTGATATGGTATTAGAGCCAATCAACTTGTAAACCCTAAATAAACAACCCCCACTCGCCGTTAACCTACCGATGATCAACCAACAAATCATCAGCCAACCATCGAAATACCAGCCGTTAACCAGCGACGAACAACAGCGACGAACTCCCACCCGACGAACCATACATTCTGCCGACGAACCATAAGTAAAGGCGGCAGAGGGGAGGTGACCTAGGAACCCACGAAACAAAAAAAAAGTGATATTCTTTTGACAGTTATCCACAAAAAAAAAAAAGAAGTAATATTCTTCAAAAACACGCACAAAGACAATTATTCCAAAAAAAAAGGAATTTTGATTATTATATTCGACAACAGCTTGAAGGATTCTTTTGGAGGGTGCAACTAACAAGGAGAAGGAGAGAGAAGGGTTGGATCAAGATTCAAGGAAATCGCTGTTTTTTTTTTCTCATCAGGTATCAAAATCACTGTCTTTCTCATCATGACAACGATTACTGCCTTCGGTATTCAAGAACGTACATCCCATAATTCCCACAAGTTTGCATTCAATCTTACACCAAACAATTATGGCTACTGGAAAGCCATGATGGAACCATTTTTAAAGGCCAATGGATTATATTGTTATGTTGACAACACGTTATCATGCTCGGAAGAGAAAATTACAACCGGTGATGCTACTACTACAAACCCAAATTTTACAAACTGGATTGCTAATGATGCGCACGTCCGCATGATTATTATATCCACTGCTTTCGAGTCTTCGTTTCAACACATCCAAGTAGACACGGCTCGGGAAGTGTGGTTAAGTTTAGCACGTGCATATGCTCCTTCGAATTCATCTCATGAGTTCACCCTAAAAACATAGCTTTTAAAGATTTCAATGAGAGATGGTGAAAAAGGTATCGATTATCTTAGCCGTGCTCAAGAATATGCAACGGCTCTTGCAAATATTGGTGAACCCGTTAAAGACAAAGATCTCGTCATGCTTACTATAGCCGGTTTACGTGAGGAATACCATGGTTTGAAAAGCAATTCTCTTGCCCGCTCCCCACCGGTTCAATTTAACGAGCTTCACGGCTTGATTGGTGATCATGAATATATCACTCGGTCCGCTGTTTCTTCATCATCGGCCTCTCCACAAGTCTTCAATGTTACCACTGCCGTAACAACTACTTCCCAGGCCCCCGATTTGGCTTCGATTCAGCAGCAGATTACCAACCTTCAACTTTTGGCAAACCAACTTGCTTCCACAACTCAACCGTCGGCATCACCATCGGCTCCTCAGGCAAACTATGCTAATCGGTCAGTTTCTTCAAGACCGACCCGTGGATATGGTCGGGGCCGTGCGCTTTCTCGCGGGGGCCGTGGTGGTTCACAAGGTTCTCGCCGATTTGCTTGGGTGTCCACTCAAAATATGGTTTACGGTCATTGCAATAGGTGCGGTATTGGCCATATTCCCTCACAGTGCCCGAATCGCAGCGGTTCTTCTCGTGGATCACCTCAAGCGAATTATGCTAACTTTGAAGCGGGCTCATTAAACGAACCGAACAAACACGAATAGGACCTTGTTCGTGTTCGTTTGTTAAGAAATATATGTGTTCGCGAACCGTTCACGAACACTTATCGAACGAGATTCTATGTTCATGTTCGTTTGTGTTTGTTTGCTAATTTTAGGCAACAAACAAAAACGAACCTTGATGAACACAAATGAGCACAAACTAATGTTCATAAACACAAATGGAAACAAACGAACACAAACAATCATTCATGAACAAAATATATAATACACCGAAACTTATTAGATATTTAATTTGTCGGAATGTTGAAGTATTTAAATAAATATAAAAACTAAAAACACTAATGAACTATCGAAGACAAACGAATACGTTACCGAACGTTCACGAACATAAATGGACGAACACGACCTATGTTCATGTTTGTTCATTTAACTAAATGAACGAAATTTCTTGTTCGTGTTCGTTTGTTTAATAAATGAACGAACACAAACGAACTTCCCGCCGAACGGTTCATGAACTGTTCGCCGAACGTTTGATTCGTTTGCAGCCCTAGGCTCATATACTACTTGGACATCAGATACAGGCGCTAATTCCCATGGTACTCCTGATCTTGCTAGTATGGACAACTCGGACGTCTATTACAGTAATGACTCCCTCTATGTTGGTAACGGTAACTCTCTTCCAATCCTTCATGTCGGTTCAAAATCCTTTTTTACCTCAAACAAAAACTTACAACTTAACCACATACTTCATGTCCCGGGCCTACAACGTAACCTACTTTCCGTTCACAAATTTTGCAAAGATAATAACGTTTTCTTTGAATTTCACACTTCTTTTTTTGTTGTGAAGGACGAGGCTACCAAGGCTATCCTCCTCACGGGCCCCAGTGACCAGGGTCTCTACACCATTCGCCTACCTTCCTTTCAACCGGTTTCCAAGATGGCGTTCACTGCTTTTCGAGCTCCATCTACTATGTGGCATCAACGACTTGGGCATCCTCACTTTCAAGTTTTTCAACATATTGTTAAAACTTTTTCTTTACCTGTTTCTGACAAACTTTGTTCATCTTTGTGTACTTCTTGTCAATTGGGAAAAATGTCCAAACTTACTTTGCCTATTTCATCATTTCGTAGTAAAAACATATTTGATTTGGTTTATTGTGATGTTTGGGGCCATACTACCACGTCCTTTGACGGTTATCGTTATTTTTTGTTATGTGTTGACCATCATACACGCTATATGTGGTATTTCCCGCTCATGCAAAAATCCGACGTTTTTACCACCTTTACAAATTTCGTTCGCCTAGTTGAACGCCAATTTAACACCAAACTAAAAAGTGTTCAAACTGATTGGGGTGGCGAGTTTCGGAACCTTACTCAGTTTTTTACATCCCATGGTATTTTACATCGTCGCTCGTGTCCTCATACGAGTGAACAGAATGGTATTGTCGAGCGTCGCCACCGCCACGTCGTGGAAACCGGTCTCACCTTACTAGCCCAATCCAAACTACCTCAAACTTTTTGGTCATTCGCTTTTCAAACCGCCATCTACCTCATCAATCGTCTACCCTCTCGTCTTTCCTCAAACAAATCCCCATATCAACTAGTTTTCCAACGTCCACCCGATTACTCATTTCTTCGAGTCTTCGGATGTCTCTGTTTTCCTTATTTACGTCCATATAACCAACACAAAATTGAATTTCGTTCTACTCCTTGTATATTCCTCGGTTATAGCCCATCTCATCATGGATATCAATGCCTTGATCAAACTACTCATCGAATCTACATTGCTCGCTATGTCCGATTTAACGAGCATGTTTTTCCCTCCCTTACTGAACCCTCCATCGACCCTCCTTCACCCTTCACAACCGCCCCTTCTTTTTCTACAATTCCTGATCCGCCATTAACCATTTTTGATAACCCATCCACTACTACAACCGAACCATCGCTACCCACCCCTCCTATTTCCGAACCTGTCCAAACCGCCCCTATTCCACAGACCACTACCACCCAACCTACTTCCTCTCCTTCGCAACCATCCACGCCCAGTTACCGACCTCCTCACCTTCGGCCACATCCTAAACCCCGAAAAATTTTTGACCCTTCAGCTAATATCGCCACCACCGCTACCGTTCCTTCTGAACCGACTTCCTTTACTGTTGCCAACGAATCCGCGTAGTGGCGTCAAGCCATGGCAGCCGAGTTGCACGCACTACACAGAAACAGAACGTGGTCGTTAGTTCTTCCGGTTCTAAATTCTAATGTTATTGATTGCAAGTGGGTTTACATGTTGAAAAATGATCAGCATGGGAACCTGACTAGACACAAGGCTCGATTGGTAGCAAAGGGTTTTTTACAACAGTCTGGCATTGATTATCATGAGACGTTCAGCCCCGTGGTCAAACCAGCTACCATCCGCACGGTTCTTTCTCTTTACGTCTCTAACAATTGGTCTATCAAACAACTTGATGTGCAAAATGCGTTTTTGCACGGTGATTTACATGAAATGGTCTACATGCGTCAACCCCCAAGCTTCGAGGATCCTAACCATCTGCATCATGTTTGCAAGTTGCACAAATCCCTTTATGGCTTAAAACAGTCACCCAGGGCATGGTTCACCAAACTCTCAAACGTCTTACAGCATCTTGGTTTTCATGGTTCCAAAACTGATCCATCATTATTTATCCTTAACCACTTGGGTACACAGGTTTATCTACTCGTTTACGTGGATGACATCATCATTACGGGCAACGATCCCAACACAGTTAATCGCATTATTGCCTCTCTTGGTCAGCAGGTGTCTCTCACTGACATGGGTCGTCTTACTTACTTTCTTGGTATTGAAGTTCTTCACACATCTTCGGGTCTTATCCTATCTCAAAGGAAGTATATTCAGGAACTTATTTATCGGGCCGGGTTAAAAGATTCGAAACCGCTTGCAACACCTACAAATGCCAAAGCAGATACGATAACCAAGGACGACCCACTTATGCCCTATCCTACAAGATATCGTCATTGTGTTAGAGCACTTCAGTATGCTACTTTATCTCGGCCCGACATTGCCTACGCTGTCAACAGGGTCTGTCAGTTCATGCATGAACCTCACGAATCCCATTGGACGGCTGTCAAACGTATAATTCGCTATCTCAAGGGAACGTCTCAACTGGGCCTTCGTTTTACATCGAACACAACGTCTACATTACATGCCTTTGCTGATTCACATTGGGGTGAGCGGTTGGTTCCTGTTACAGCATATTCGGATTCCGATTGGGCTGGTTGGCCGGTCGACCGTCGATCCACGGGGGGCTATGCTATCTTCTTGGGTTCAAACTTAGTATCATGGTCAGCTCGTAAGCAGAAAACTGTCTCTAGGTCGTCTACTGAATCCGAATACAAGGCTATTGCTGATAGGGTTGCTGAACTAATCTGACTAAAGTCTCTTCTACAATAACTGGGAGTTAAGTTGAATAAACCCACTCTTTGGTGTGATAATCTTGGAGCCACATATCTTTCAGCAAACCCGGTGTTTCATGCTAGAACTAAACATGTGGAGGTAGATTTTCATTTTGTTCGTGAGCAAGTCAGTCAAGGAAATATGAAGGTTCAATTTATTAAAACAGATGATCAAATTGCCGACATCTTCACGAAGCCATTATCAACTCAAAGATTTGAATTTTTAAGATCCATGTTGTAGGTCGTTACCCGCCCTCAACTTGCGGGGGAATGTTAAGCCAAATATTTAATTGTCATAAGTTAGAGGTTTATTATTGTAACTAGTAGAATATATATATATATATATATATATATAAACCCCTTTGTATTCGATATTGAATCAATGAATGAATTACTAGCCTAAGGACCCGTGTATTACACGGGTTGATTAAAGATAATATCGCTTCATCATCGTTGTTTACATAAAATGTTATGAATATATACACGTCTTGAAACGGATCATGTAAAAACTTTTTATTAGCCATCAACATGTTACGAATTTGTTTGTTAATGTGACAATTTCGACCATTTGCTTATGAATAGATCATTTGGGTCATGTTTGATCTCAAATGGATTAATTTGAAAAACTTTGCTACGTGAATAACACATCATAAGTCATCTTAAGTCTAGTTTAACACATGAAACTTCTTAAATTGTTTTTATTCAATGATCAAGAATACTAAAATAATAATACTATTTTTCTACTTATAATTAACATATTAACTATTTATAAAAATATGTTCCAAAGAAATGATACCAGCATGTTTGTGGACCAACCTAAACGGAACTGGTCAGGTTGAATTTGAACCCGTTTCAGTAAAACTCGTGTGACTGTTAGTTTGAATTTGAACCCGTTTCAGTAAAACTCATGTGACTATTACCTGTACCTCTACTTTTGGGCTCAGAACTAAAATATGTTCAAAGTAATACTGTAAAAACTTATAATTTACAACAATGCCAACTAATCCACCTTGTTTTTGTTGCCCTTAAATTTATTTAGTCAAAGAATAATCTTGATATAGCTTGATAAGTCAACTTTTAGGTGGATTGATTGCCTAATAATCTCTTCCGTATATCTTATTGCCCTATGCATGTGCTCATAACATGTTATGCATAACAATTCAGACATGTATGTATTTATATGGATGTATGCATGTAGTGCAAATAAAAACCTTCTGGCAACTTTGGTATATTCAACCCAATTGACCCATTACCTTTCGAGTAACTATTTTATTTGACCCATCAAAGATAATGTATAGCCCAGAATCCGCATCAACTTGTTTTAAGTACATACATGAATATCAAATAGCTCTATCAACCAATTCAAATAGAAGTTTCACAAATGAGCAAACTGGAACTTACATAACATTCGGTTCAATATAAAAATCCTTATTGAAATGTTCAATATAAAAACCATTCTAAAATAATTCAACATTATATAATACTATCCACCTTTGCAAACATGGAGGTTCATTAAAGCACACATAGCAGTAGTAAGGGATCCAGGATTTTCATCATTGGGAGACAAATATGAATCACGTTGTAACAGGTCAGGTACAAAATTTAATTGAATCATAATAAAATCTAGACTAAACTGTCTATCCATTTAATACTTATAACCACATATGTTTATCTTCAAACCATAAAGTTAAAAGCAAGATTATGAACCTATCCATGTTATGAGCCCTTTTGCTTCAACATTTGAGATCTTGCTATAAACAAAACTGTCTTTAACACTGGAGCAGAGTTCCAGTTTGGCTGCAACACGCCCAACACAACTGAGATCAGCTCAAGAAGCAAACAAACTTGCACATTAAATATTTACTTATGTTTTCTTAGTTAAATTAACATTTTTAAGAATTGAGCATAAGAAAAAAATAATAAACTTACAAAGATCAATGTTAGTAGTCCATGCTTCTACAAAGATCTATCTTCACCGACTGAGCAAGTGTTAAGGTCTGGTGCAAACATTCATAAAGAAAAGCATCATTAAGAAAAGCACGATCTAAAGATCTAACATTACAATATCGAGTTCGGGAAATATTTAAAAAGAGTTAAAGAGTTGACTAAGTCAACAAAATCAAACAAAAATAGACTTACCTGCAGCTATAAAATTAAATGTCTCTGGCTAACATGATGCTCACAGAAGCGCCCAATTAACTATCTCTTCCTAAACATCTAAATTAGATATTTCTTAAGCGGGAAACCCGACCCATATTTAATATGACAAATTTGATCTATTTACCTATATATGAATCGAATAGGGCAATGTTTATAAAAAAACAACTGAAATTCATCCAAGATGTAATCATACCTTCAAAATCATTTTGTAATTCGAAATATATGGAACTATAATGGTAATAAAATATCTTTTGTAAACATATTTGACACGTTACTCATAAAATTCAAAATAATCCACCAAGTTTCTTGTAGTTTTATTTACTGCTCTGGCTACATCTATACCAAATTTCTATGTTCTTTTGGTTCTTATTCTAGCTATAGTTGAACGATGATTTGCAATTAGAAATGAACAAAAATTGAATTGTCCAAAGATGTTCATTTTCATATTCACGCTATATAAACGTATTTAAAAAACAACAAGAAAAATAATTTGTATTTCCGATTCAATACGCCTGTATAAACGTATTGTCATTTACGTTCCATTAGAACCGTGAAAATTAGAAAGTTAATGTTAAAAAGTTTAATACCCATATCAATTTAAGTTGAATATCAATATTGAATTAAACCTAAGGCAACAAAGGAAAAAAAAAAACAATTCTAAGAAACAAAACCACAACTCTCCTGCTACACGAACACATAGTTGTGTAGAACGCGCGAACCGAAGATGAATCAAAGTTTTTGATATGAATAGCATAGCATCCGAACACTAAATCACACATCAATTCATCGATTTGGTAAAAAACATGAGAGAGCGAACCTGATACTTTATTCCAAGCTGATACGTGAAACGGACAATTGAGATTGAAAGATTATGTGTGTTTTAATACTTGAGTTAATGAAGAAGATGATGGAACTTTTGGTTGTATGAGGCGTCATGCCTTCTCTCCAGACCTAAACAACTCTAGCAAAACAGGCCAAACATTCAAATTATGCCTTAATTTTTTTATTTTAAATGAACTGAATCTTTGTAATTCTTGTGGTTATCTAGTCTAAAACATATAACAATCAATCTCAAACTGTTTTACAACACATGCATCATATACTAATCAATATTCATTCAAATCCTTGTTAAACTCTACCATATAATCTATATTCATTCGAATACTCAGCCTACATTTTTAAGAATTGAGAATAAGAAAAAAAAAACAATAAACTTACAAAGATCAATGTTAGTAGTCCATGCTTCTACAAAGATCTATCTTCACCGACTGAGCAAGTGTTAAGGTCTGGTGCAAACATTCATAAAGAAAGACATCATTAAGAAAAGCACGAACTAAAGATCTAACATTACAATATCGAGTTCGGGAAATATTTAAAAAGAGTTAAAGAGTTGACTAAGTCAACAAAATCAAACAAAAATAGACTTACCTGCAGCTATAAAATTAACTGTCTCCGGCTAACATGATGCTCACAGAAGCGCCCAATTAACTATCCATTCCTAAACATCTAAATTAGATATTTCTTAAGCGGGAAACCCGACCCATATTTAATATGACAAATTTGATCTATTTACCTATATATGAATCGAATAGGGCAATGTTTATAAAAAAACAACTGAAATTCATCCAAGATGTAATCATACCTTCAAAATCATTTTGTAATTCGAAATATATGGAACTATAATGGTAATAAAATATCTTTTGTAAACATATTTGACACGTTACTCATAAAATTCAAAATAATCCACCAAGTTTCTTGTAGTTTTATTTACTGCTCTGGCTACATCTATACCAAATTTCTATGTTCTTTTGGTTCTTATTCTAGCTATAGTTGAACGATGATTTGCAATTAGAAATGAACAAAAATTGAATTGTCCAAAGATGTTCATTTTCATATTCACGCTATATAAACGTATTTAAAAAACAACAAGAAAAATAATTTGTATTTCCGATTCAATGCGCCTGTATAAACGTATTGTCATTTACGTTCCATTAGAACCGTGAAAATTAGAAAGTTAATGTTAAAAAGTTTAATACCCATATCAATTTAAGTTGAATATCAATATTGAATTAAACCTAAGGCAACAAAGGAAAAAAAAAACAATTCTAAGAAACAAAACCACAACTCTCCTGCTACACGAACACATAGTTGTGTAGAACGCGCGAACCGAAGATGAATCAAAGTTTTTGATATGAATAGCATAGCATCCGAACACTAAATCACACATCAATTCATCGATTTGGTAAAAAACATGAGAGAGCGAACCTGATACTTTATTCCAAGCTGATACGTGAAACGGACAATTGAGATTGAAAGATTATGTGTGTTTTAATACTTGAGTTAATGAAGAAGATGATGGAACTTTTGGTTGTATGAGGCGTCATGCCTTCTCTCCAGACCTAAACAACTCTAGCAAAACAGGCCAAACATTCAAATTATGCCTTAATTTTTTTATTTTAAATGAACTGAATCTTTGTAATTCTTGTGGTTATCTAGTCTAAAACATATAACAATCAATCTCAAACTGTTTTACAACACATGCATCATATACTAATCAATATTCATTCAAATCCTTGTTAAACTCTACCATATAATCTATATTCATTCGAATACTCAGCCTACATTTTTAAGAATTGAGAATAAGAAAAAAAAACAATAAACTTACAAAGATCAATGTTAGTAGTCCATGCTTCTACAAAGATCTATCTTCACCGACTGAGCAAGTGTTAAGGTCTGGTGCAAACATTCATAAAGAAAGGCATCATTAAGAAAAGCACGAACTAAAGATCTAACATTACAATATCGAGTTCGGGAAATATTTAAAAAGAGTTAAAGAGTTGACTAAGTCAACAAAATCAAACAAAAATAGACTTACCTGCAGCTATAAAATTAACTGTCTCCGGCTAACATGATGCTCACAGAAGCGCCCAATTAACTATCTCTTCCTAAACATCTAAATTAGATATTTCTTAAGCGTTTCCAACCCGACCCATATTTAATATGACACGAATGTAAAACCCGTTTTTTATATATATATATTTTTATTTTAAACGTGTTGATGGTCATCTTGTTTGATTATACCAAGTGAGTATGGGATGCGTTTGATTAAACCGTTTTGTAATTCGAAATATATGGAACTATTAGTGTAACCTCTGCCATGCCTGCATTAACTTTAACAAAGATATAATGAAGAAAGATTAAAAAAAAGGGTCATTTAACTTGGGGTTGGTGTAAACAACAAAATTATAAAAATAAAAAAATAAAAAGTGTTTATAGTGAGCAATGTTAACTTTCTTCGCATTTACATAATAAGCTTTTAAAATGAAACATGAATACCAAATGTTTGTTAAGCCGGTTGTTTAAGAAGACAAAACGAATGGCCCAGCTAGTTCTGTAATGGATCAAAACCCATTTAGACTAAATTTGTAGGCAACTGAAGCATCCTCTCAAATTCAAATTAAACACTTAACCATTGTTAACTTAAAATTTGTGTCCAAAATCAACAAATTATTACCAGAAAAAGTGCATTAATGCGGTGATACCAAACGCTCTCTCTCATATGGTTTGCCAGCAAAACAACTGCCTTTAATTCTTTTGATCGCGACATCTGAACCTTTCCATTTCCTGTGATAAAAAGCTCCATGTATACCAGATCCTAACTCCCGTACTACCTCAAGATCGTCATTTCTAATAATTTGGTGAAGAATCAAAATCAAACTATTTATAAAAAAAAACCTTTGACCTAGAATGACCAATTGTCTATAAAAAAAACTACTAATTGTAATCGAATTATTATTAGAATGACCAAAGTCTATAAAAAAAACCTTGCATAATTGTAAATATTAGAGGTTTCAATCCATACTAAAAAATGACCCGTTTTGACCTTTGACCTAGATCCATTTTAAACTACAAACCAACACACTCAACCTGCCCATTTTAACACCTTAATTGTAATCAAATTATGATTAAAATGACCAAAATTCAAATAAAAACTTGCATAATTGTATGTATAGCAAGCAACACCTTGGCAACTATATGTATAGCAAGCAACAAATCAACCATTAACATTCCTAAAATCAGCTCCAGTAACCCTTCTAACAGCACCAGCAGCAACACTTGCTCCTGCTCAATGGATTAAACGGATCATAAACATGTTGACGGGTTGAGCTTAATAAACATATATTTTTATTTTAAACGTGTTGATGGTCATCTTGTTTGATTAAACGGGTTAAATAGGTGAACCCGAACACCACCAGTATGTTAAACAAACGATTTATATGCAATAAAACCGAGGATTTCGGTAAACGACATACCTTGAAAGGTTCATTATCAGTTTTGAAGCTAATTCCAAATCATCACTCCCAATTGTTGAACTGTAAGAGTGTCAGCAAACAACGTCACCTCTGACAATTGCTCAAAATCTACTTCAATAAGTCTTTTGATGCAATCCCAAATGATGTTAAGTCTTTTGGGTTCTGAATGACGCAAACTTTGTTCAAGAACCTACATACATAACTAAAGTTAATATCTTTTTCAAAAATTATATAATTTTAAATATTAGAAGTTTCAACCCATACCCAAAGAATGACCAGTTTTGACCTAAATCCAGTTTAAACTATTAACCAACAACCTCGAGCCGCCCATATTTAGCATCTTAATTGTAATCAAATTATTATTAATATCACCATAATCTAAAGAAAAACTTTCATAGTTGTAAATAATAGAGGCGAGGGTTCGACCCGTTCCAAAGAATGACCCGTGTTGACTTGAATCCAGTTTAAACAGTTACCCAACACACTTGACCAGCCCATTTTAACACCTTAATTGTAATCGAATTATGATTAGAGTGACCAAAGTCTATAAAAAAACCTTGCATAATTGTAAATATTAGAGGTTTCAATCCGTACTAAAAAATGACCCGTTTTGACCTTTGACCTAGATCCATTTTAAACTACTAACCAACACACCCAACCTGCCCATTTTAACACCTTAATTGTAATCAAATTATGATTAAAATGACCAAAATTCAAATAAAAACTTGCATAATTGTATGTATAGCAAGCAACACCTTGGCAACTATATGTATAGCAAGCAACAAATCAACCATTACCATTCCTAAAATCAGCTCCAGTAACCCTTCTAACAGCACCAACAGCAACACTTGCTCCTGCTCAATGGATTAAACGGGTCATAAACATGTTGACGGGTTGAGCTTAATAAACATATATTTTTATTTTAAACGTGTTGATGGTCATCTTGTTTGATTAAACGGGTTAAATAGGTGAACCCGAACACCACCAGTATGTTAAACAAACGATTTATATGCAATAAAACAGAGGATTTCGGTAAACGACATACCTTGAAAGGTTCATTATCAGTTTTGAAGCTAATTCCAAATCATCACTCCCAATTGTTGAACTGTAAGAGTGTCAGCAAACAACGTCACCTCTGACAATTGCTCAAAATCTACTTCAATAAGTCTTTTGATGCAATCCCAAATGAGGTTAAGTCTTTTGGGTTCTGAATGATGCAAGCTTGTTCAAGAACCTACATACAGAACTAAAGTTAATATCTTTTTCAAAAATTATATAATTTTAAATATTAGAAGTTTCAACCCATACCAAAGAATGACCAGTTTTGACCTAAATCCAGTTTAAACTGTTAACCAACAACCTCGAGCCGCACATATTTAGCATCTTAATTGTAATCAAATTATTATTAGTATGAACATAATCTAAAGAAAAATTTTCATAGTTGTAAATAATAGAGGCGAGGGTTCGACCCGTTCCAAAGAATGACCCGTGTTGACTTGAATCCAGTTTAAACAGTTACCCAACACACTTGACCAGCCCATTTTAACACCTTAATTGTAATCGATTTATGATTAGAGTGACCAAAGTCTATAAAAAAAACTTGCATAATTGTAAATATTAGAGGTTTCAATCCGTACTAAAAAATGACCCGTTTTGACCTTTGACCTAGATCCATTTTAAACTACTAACCAACACACTCAACCTGCCCATTTTAACACCTTAATTTTAATCAAACTATGATTAAAATGACCAAAATTCAAATAAAAACTTACATAATTGTATATATAGCAAGCAACACCTTGGCAACTATATGTATAGCAAGCAACAAATCAACCATTACCATTCCTAAAATCTGCTCCAGTAACCCTTCTAACAGCACCAGCAGCAACACTTGCTCCTGCTCAATGGATTAAAAGGGTCATAAACATGTTGACGGGTTGAGCTTAATAAACATATATTTTTATTTTAAACGTGTTGATGGTCATCTTGTTTGATTAAACGGGTTAAATAGGTGAACCCGAACACCACCAGTACGTTAAACAAACGATTTATATGCAATAAAACAGAGGATTTCGGTAAACGACATACCTTGAAAGGTTCATTATCAGTTTTGAAGCTAATTCCAAATCATCACTCCCAATTGTTGAACTGTAAGAGTGTCAGCAAACAACGTCACCTCTGACAATTGCTCAAAATCTACTTCAATAAGTCTTTTGATGCAATCCCTAATGACGTTAAGTCTTTTGGGTTCTGAATGATGCAAGCTTTGTTCAAGAACCTACATACAGAACTAAAGTTAATATCTTTTTCAAAAATTATATAATTTTAAGTATTAGAAGTTTCAACCCATACCAAAGAATGACCAGTTTTGACCTAAATCCAGTTTAAACTATTAACCAACAACCTCGAGCCGCCCATATTTAGCATCTTAATTGTAATCAAATTATTATTAATATCACCATAATCTAAAGAAAAACTTTCATAGTTGTAAATAATAGAGGCGAGGGTTTGACCCGTTCCAAAGAATGACCCGTGTTGACTTGAATCCAGTTTAAACAGTTACCCAACACACTTGACCAGCCCATTTTAACACCTTAATTGTAATCGAATTATGATTAGAGTGACCAAAGTCCATAAAAAAACCTTGCATAATTGTAAATATTAGAGGTTTCAATCCGTACTAAAAAATGACCCGTTTTGACCTTTGACCTAGATCCATTTTAAACTACTAACCAACACACTCAACCTGCCCATTTTAACACCTTAATTTTAATCAAACTATGATTAAAATGACCAAAATTCAAATAAAAACTTACATAATTGTATGTATAGCAAGCAACACCTTGGCAACTATATGTATAGCAAGCAACAAATCAACCATTACCATTCCTAAAATCTGCTCCAGTAACCCTTCTAACAGCACCAGCAGCAACACTTGCTCCTGCTCAATGGATTAAAAGGGTCATAAACATGTTGACGGGTTGAGCTTAATAAACATATATTTTTATTTTAAACGTGTTGATGGTCATCTTGTTTGATTAAACGGGTTAAATAGGTGAACCCGAACACCACCAGTACGTTAAACAAACGATTTATATGCAATAAAACAGAGGATTTCGGTAAACGACATACCTTGAAAGGTTCATTATCAGTTTTGAAGCTAAGTCCAAATCATCACTCCCAATTGTTGAACTGTAAGAGTGTCAGCAAACAACGTCACCTCTGACAATTGCTCAAAATCTACTTCAATAAGTCTTTTGATGCAATCCCTAATGACGTTAAGTCTTTTGGGTTCTGAATGATGCAAGCTTTGTTCAAGAACCTACATACAGAACTAAAGTTAATATCTTTTTCAAAAATTATATAATTTTAAGTATTAGAAGTTTCAACCCATACCAAAGAATGACCAGTTTTGACCTAAATCCAGTTTAAACTATTAACCAACAACCTCGAGCCGCCCATATTTAGCATCTTAATTGTAATCAAATTATTATTAATATCACCATAATCTAAAGAAAAACTTTCATAGTTGTAAATAATAGAGGCGAGGGTTCGACCCGTTCCAAAGAATGACCCGTGTTGACTTGAATCCAGTTTAAACAGTTACCCAACACACTTGACCAGCCCATTTTAACACCTTAATTGTAATCGAATTATGATTAGAGTGACCAAAGTCTATAAAAAAACCTTGCATAATTGTAAATATTAGAGGTTTCAATCCGTACTAAAAAATGACCCGTTTTGACCTTTGACCTAGATCCATTTTAAACTACTAACCAACACACTCAACCTGCCCATTTTAACACCTTAATTTTAATCAAACTATGATTAAAATGACCAAAATTCAAATAAAAACTTACATAATTGTATATATAGCAAGCAACACCTTGGCAACTATATGTATAGCAAGCAACAAATCAACCATTACCATTCCTAAAATCAGCTCCAGTAACCCTTCTAACAGCACCAGCAGCAACACTTGCTCCTGCTCAATGGATTAAACGGGTCATAAACATGTTGACGGGTTGAGCTTAATAAACATATATTTTTATTTTAAACGTGTTGATGGTCATCTTGTTTGATTAAACGGGTTAAATAGGTGAACCCGAACACCACCAGTATGTTAAACAACTGATTTATATGCAATAAAACAGAGGATTTCGGTAAACGACATACCTTGAAAGGTTCATTATCAGTTTTGAAGCTAATTCCAAATCATCACTCCCAATTGTTGAACTGTAAGAGTGTCAGCAAACAACGCCACCTCTGACAATTGCTCAAAATCTACTTCAATAAGTATGTGTACAACATAGAGTAACAGAAAACCAACTTCCCAATTTTCACTAACTTGCAATTTCTAATGGTGAAACTACCAAAGTGTTTATTTCTCTTCATCCTTCTTCAATCAGAACAACAGCCGACAAACAAAACAAAACACACCGGCGACTACCAGTACCAGACCCGTCAAACTGAGTTTAAAGCCCATGAAAGATAAACAAAATCAGACGAATCAAGATTGAAGAATCAAATTCCAAGTTCTCATATTATCATAATCATCACCATCATAAAAAAAAAACCCTAATTTCTGAACATATTCAAGATTTCATTTATAAACTTACCTGGTTTCTTTGAAGATGAAATTGATGTATCTGAAATTGTCATATGAAGGCGCCAAAGTAGGATACAGCTGAGATTTAGATTTGGTGATTGTAAGATGATTGAAAGAAAAGGGGAGAAGTAAAAAAGAAAGTCTGGTTATAGAGATCATCCTGTCAAAAGCGTGTGATAAAAGGAATAGATTTTTAACGCCTAAACCAAAGGAATGAGGGTTTTCTGAAAATCGCCAAAGATGCAATCAACAATAATGGAATGGAAGAACCCTAAAATTGGAATCAGTATTTTCTGAAAATCAAGATGAGAGAGAAAGCGGTGGAAGATGAATGTGAATAATGTGCGTGTATGGAAGATGAAATAAAAATGGGAAAGAAGAGAGAGAGATGGCGGTTTGAAGAAACTTACATGAGAAGGAGTGAAGGAGCATAGAGGAAAAGAGATTGGCACTCAAGAGGAATTCTCTAGCCTAAAAGGGTGTCCACATCAACAAAATGATTGGCTAAGAATAGGCCATGTGGCTAAGGAGATTTCTTTTAGTATAGTAGATAGATAGATAGATAGATAGATAGATAGATAGATAGATAGATAGATAGATAAGATTCAAGCATTTGAATATTGTACATCTAAACAACCTGCAACTTTTTTTTCTCTTTAATGGAATTATTATAAGCTAAGCATATTAACAAATTCAACCAACATGCTCATCAATCAACAGTCTACCAGTTAGCTCAGGGAGAAGAACATAAAACTTGTGCAAGCAACGTTATTATTTGATAATGGTTTCAATAGATATTCTTTTAAGTGGTCCAAGTTGGGTGCATATTGTAGGTTCATATTTTGGCCACAAATACTAATTTTACAGGTTATATCAAAACATGGCTATTGCTGCAAATTTTGTTTTATTTATTTATTTATTTATTTTTGTGAAAAACATGGCTTTAACTCTAAACATGGCTGCAAATCTTGTTGTATCTTTAATTTTTTTTTCATAGCCCAATGTCACAAGTTAAACTAAAAAAAACTAATAAATGTTAATTAAAAAAATAGCCTTTTCTCTAAATTAAGTGGTCAGCAAATCCATTATTCTGTCACATGGTTCTCCAAGTCTAAGCCTATCGAACAAACGAACTAATCAAGTTATTCAAGTAATGTGGCATCCACACTGTAGCAGTATCCGGCCCAGATGCAATGGCATCTGGATAAATATCCAATCTGGTATTGCCACCTAAAAATATTAACTAACTCCACCTCCCCATTTCACACAATTTCCACAGTATAAAAAATAGCAGAAATTCATACCATAGCTTATGATCCCAAATCTTCTATGTCAAACCTTTGAATTCGATGAGTGCTGATTATGAGACCCTCGTTTTCCTATTGATTTTTTTTAATAACAAAAATAATTAAATCTACCCATAAAAGTAAATATTTACAAAGTACCAAAAAATAACTACTAATTTTTTAATAGAAATCCAAGCATAGTATCAGTACACATCCAATCATTAATTCTAGCACATTCGGATCTTAATTAAATGTATTAAAAACCAGTTGCAAATATTCTACCGGTTTAGCGGTATGGTTATTGCCCATGTAAAAAGTGGTGTTTAATGTATAGGAGTAAAAAAATGTTGTTAGAAAAAGGTATTTTATTTGTTATTCTGCAATTAAGATCCACACACTAAACAATTAGCTCGGATTAACATGGATAACATAAAAAGAGTAAAACTGAAGATTTCATAGGTGGAAGAAATAAATAAAACAATGGTATGGTTACACAACCATCCAACAGAGATCTTATTTAACCAAAGTCTAAGGAAGGTTTTATTAACATACTGAAGATTTCTACTTTAGGGTCAATGGGTTCAATAATAAAGAAAAAGAAATACCATCACTCCTTAAAATTGGTTGTTAACAACTTTAACACCGCTATAAAACCGCTTCAGATCCATCATAGCCTTCTCCTCGATCTGGATTGATCGTATAGAAGATGCTGCCGCAACCTCTGCCTTGAACCACTTGTTCGACCCAGCTGACTCTAATGGTGAATCCTGTCCACTTTTCACCGAAAACCCATTGGTTTTGGTTTTAGGACTCTGGGATGTTGTTTTTTTCTCCTGAAAATGCAAAGACAAAATTAAACTCAATAACTTAAGAAAGTAAAGATCATTTTTTTTTTGCCAAATTCAAGAAACATAAATTTAGTTACCTGGTGTAACTGACTGCTTTTAAGAGACGGGCACCCCCGCGAGAGGTGGGATCCTTGAAGAAATCCAATAAGGAATGCTTCTGTCGGGCTCATGCAATAGAGATCTTAATTAACCAAATTCATACATCACACCACTATTTTGCACAACATTCATAATATCTAGAGTTCATTGGACTGAGAGCTTTTCAAGATGCTATTTTTTGCCCAAATTATTAGATCTATGTTTCAAAATCAACTATAAATTATTACTAACACTAATCAAATTATTACTAACACTAATCACTGAAAAACATATAAAAGTATCCAGCAAGGGTCCATATAAGCTACTTGAGTCCCGATATAATTGTGAGCTCGTCATGAAGCGAAACATAAATTATAACAAAATATAAATTTACCAAAGTTTTTCTTCTTTATATATTCTGCGACATCCTTCTCCACACTACAATTCTCAAACACCTGCACAAACGTAGCCAAATTATACAAAAGATAATTTCATTGGGACTGAAGTAATATGAGATCATGAATTTAATGAAACAAAAGCGATTAATCACATAATTAATGACGATCTTGACGACTCTATATTGAGTTTCTTCATTCATACCAGTACCCTTGATTATCACTTTTCTGCTGCCGAAATTAGAGGTGGATAATGATCATCTGATAAAAAATGTAACAACCAACAAAGATTTCTACCTCTCTTAACTCATCTCTAATGCTAACAGAGGAGTTATATTTATTTGCAATAAAAAATTTAAGAAAAAACATAAACCCCAAACATAGTGATTATACTTATCAATTGATTACTCATGGTTTCTAATAAAATAGAGATACGCCCCTCCACATTGTATCTAACAATCTCAAATAATACATGAACATACAATAATGCGTAATGAAGAACCTGCTTACCTATTGATTCTTCACAACTTTCCGGTCATGTGTTTCCTAAGATAAGCTTTAGGGAGAACCTGCATTATTAAATGTAAATATATCAACACGAATTATAACATAAGTAGCGTTAACATATAATTATGCATTGATTGTCCAGGTTCATTGAACCCACCTCTTTAAGAACATATCGTCTTTATCTACAATCAAATCATGCAGCTAATCAATACCTAATTACATCAAATCTTTGACCCCATAATTAATTCAAATTTGAAATTTGAATTCAAAATTATGAATCATCAATCAAGAGAATCACAGTACCCACATGGAAAGTCTATCAAATAACCTCCTATACGGATTGAACCCGACCCACTAACATGTTCTATATTCAGTTCTCTTCAAAATTAAGATAAAAAACCAAACTCTCAACCTCTATATCATAATCTCGATGAACACTAATAGCATAAAATACAGAACCATATTATATAGATTTGAAATAAGAAAACTAATGAAAACAAAAAGTAAAACATATTGAATAAAAGGCAATCTTTGAATTAGGGTTTGTAATCGAATCGCCATAGTCTACTGTACATTGTATAGCATATTTGTTGTTGATAATCTTCGAAAATAGGGGATTTAATGTTTCACATAGCAAATGATGTATAACCTAAAATAATTTATATCAATAAAAAATGGAAATACAAATTACCTAAAATCGAAGATAGATGAAATTGTATTCCTGATTGAGGTTATCTTCAGCGGCTTTTCGTTCAGCACGATTGGGACTCTGTTGCTTGCAGAACAACAACGACATTTGAAAGATCCATTATTCCATCGGATTGAATCAGTAATCCTCTAAGAACTGGTGTAGATTCCTTTAGGGTTTACAGAGGATAATGAAGGGGGAAGACAAAAGAAACTCGATGATAAAGAAAAGGGGCGATGATCGAAGGAAATGAAGAGTTAGGGTTTTTTATTAAAGAGAGAGAGAGAGAGAGAGAGCGTGTTAATAAAAAGGAAAATGAATTGCCGCCCAAAGCTAATTCTCTGGCCTAAGAGGGTGTCCACGTCATCAAAATGATTGGCTAAGAATAGCCCTTGTGGCCTAAGAGAATTCATTTAGTATAATAAATAGATGAGTTGATATATCATGTGTGATCCTGATCCTTGAATATAATACCCCAACCGATGACAAAAACATCAGGGCGAAATGATATTTGTTCAAAAGTTCATGATCAACTATTAAAATTTAAATATATATTATTCAACCAAATTAAAAGATCCTTACATTTGATAAAAGACAAATTTGTTTAAATAATACAAGAAAACATCTTGATAATATCTCATGTGTGTTGTATCCTAAAACATGTATAAGATAAAAAGTCAACTAAAAATAGTTGGTGAGCATATATAGGTTTAAATAGATACTAGATATAAAAGTATAGTTTTACAATCGGAACATCAACACCTTCGTCTTTCCTCTATCATCACCAGCACTAGACTGCCCATCAGCTCAGTAGCTGCAGTTTGCAAACTACTTGGTTGCTTATCCTCACCTTGCTTTGCAGCGTTAGGATCATCGTCTTATCATCTTGATCAACCTTCTTCTTCCGCAACTCATCACCTTTACAACTCGTACCAAAACTCCTCCCTAATTTGGTCGTTGTTCGGTTACTACTTAGCATGGGGTTTGGTGGTCACATTTGGTCCATCATTTGTTCTTTTGGCTTTTAATGAAAGGTTTTTTCCCTTCCCCCCAACTTTCATAGTTGTCAATCCCCCCCCCCCCCCCCCCCTCCCCATTTTCTAGAAACTATATACAATATTACTTTGACCCCCATCAACTTTCTAATACGTATTCGTATACATTCAACTCCATCTACGTTTTATATTACGTGAGTCACTTACTGTTAAGTGGCGGATCTAGGATTCCGACCAAGCGGGAACGTTTTATAAATAAGCGGTAACGAAATCGAAAAAACGTCAAATTTTTCCAAAATTTACACTAAAAACGTCAAAACTTTTCCGGCCAAGCGGTAGCGGAGGCTACCCCTTACATCAAGGTAGATCCGCCACTGTTAAAACTTCTAGCAAACATGAGAGGCTTAAAAGTAGTTTAAATGTTACAGAGGACCTTCGAGTAACCTTGCACTTTATAAGGAGCCTTCTTAAGTCTTAGCAACCTTAATTTTTTTATAAAGAACCTCCGTGAAGTCTCGCACGTTGTAAAGGACCTTCAGACCAAGGCCGGCCCTGGGGGTGGGCGGGGAGGACCATCGGCCAGGGCCCAATATTTCGGAGGGCACGCTATTTTTAGAAAAAACCCGATATGTATACGAAAAAATTTCTTTTTTAATAGGGTATACCAATACAAACACCAACATAGGCCCACTTACAAAACTATTCTTATGCTTTAGATAAGTTATTAGCCCATTGGCATTAGGTTTAGACCTTTATTGAGCTCAATACTCAATTTCGTTAAGGCCTAAAGGCACGTTTTTTGGAGCTCGAACAGGGTACACGAATTCTCAGGGCCGGCCCTGCTTCAGACATCCTTAAATGTTATAGATGACCTTTGGCAACTTCAAACTTAAATGTTATAGATGACATTCGGCAACTTCAAACGTAACTGTTAGTCGGTTGAAAGAAGTGTAGGGTCTTGTTTATAGAAATGCATTGAGCTGTCAAAGCTTTTTTTTATGAATATCTATTTGAAGAGAATTCAATATGGAATATGGAATGTTTGGCAAAATGAAGGTATTTAAAATGTCTAAACTATAGCATGTAAGCTCGCGGGTTTTACCATGTATTTCAGGACAGTATGTGATCTATAGTAGTAAAGGAAAAGAAAAAAGAGTCAAGGGCATCGTCGACCCGCGAATACCGTGCCATTTTCGAGTTCATTTGTCCGATACAATCTGTGTTAAATTTTTCAGCTTCGTGTCGCTCCAACCATTGAACACGACCCGTTTAACACCTCTAAATGAAGGGATTTTAGTATTTGAGATCACAAAAAAAAAAAAAAAAAGTAACTGGGCTTGGTCATCACTATGACCCCTCCCCCCCCCCCCCCCCCCCCCCCCCAAACCCCAACCACCACCACCAATTAAACCAGCAAAAAATAACATATATTGTGAGGAACATTAAATCTCATATCCTAAACAAGCCAAGACTAGAAAAGATAAAACAATGAAGAGGTTTGATGATGGAAAAATGAACTAAATTGTCCTCAATATTAACAAAATAATGAAAACTTGTGAAATGAAAAAGAGTTAAATATTACACAATTAGGAATGACAAAGAATGATACAAAAGTAGTCATTAAAGTACACAAACCTTGGAAGACAACAAATATTACAACGGTTTTAAAAGTAAAGGATGCGTTTCTTAGGCTTGAAAAGATATCTAGATCGATACGTCGAGTAGAAAACATCTCCTAGAAGACGAAACTGCAGAATGGCGAATAGAATGACTGGCATGCCAGCCAAACCAGTGATAGTGATAGGTACCCATTTCACCTTTTTATCATAAAGTACAAAGAAACTCGCACTAAATGCAACCATCATGGTCACGATAGAGAGGAAAAGCGTTGCAAGCCCGAACAATAGCTTTCTGGGTAATGACTCTAAGAAATCACGTTCAGCATATCGTGATGTAAGGATAGCTAAGAACATGAGGATCGAGGTTGATGAGGATATTAAAGAAACAGCGTCTGCGATAACAAAAATAATGAGGGCTGGTTCTTTGCGAAAGAAAGGAATACCGGTGCCCTGGTTGTATCCACCCGGAACTGTGAAAGCGGCTGCAAAAACGATTGTGGTTATGAGGGTTGCAACCACCATGCACTGAGACGCTGTATTTTTCATCCAATCCTCGCCTTTGGTTACCAACTTTTCATGTTTCTTAGTGAATAAGTCTTGTGGTGTTACATTTTCTTTATTCTTCCTCTGTCTATATTGAGGTGGGATCATTTGCTCTACCTCCTGCAACATATATCGAGTCATTTATGGAGTCAAAAATCATCTTCTCCATCCATCAAAATGGGTTGGATCAAAAGAGATAATTTTACAATACGGTCGATGATAAATAATTAACGAATTAGATATGGTTATGGAGAGTAAAATAATAAACTAAACATTATATAAAATGATTTAGAAGGTTGTCTACATTGTACACACATTGGCCGGCCGCCTAATTTACCCGTTCGATCACTTTATCGGTTTCCTTTTAGCTTAGTTGTTCTTGTTTGACCATTTTTTTTTTATAAATTTGGCATCCAACTTGATCTTATGAACATATGAAAAAGAAAGATGATAAATGTGACATTTTGACACGAATCTAACACGAAATCCGCAGGTTTAAGTTTTGTCTAATCAAGGTCAGGTTAATTTCAGGTCCAACCATAAAACACGTGCAGCTAATGGGTCGTGTTCATGTCAATCCAACGGGTTCGCGGGTTGATCAATTCAACCTATTTATTTATTTATTTATTTATTTATTTATTTCAAACTTTAAAATATGTTTTATGTAATAATTAAACCATTTGAGTATTTATCCCAATATTTAATATATTAAAAATAAATTGACATAGTTTAAACATAATTGTCTCAAAAAAAAAAACAAAAATATGTAAATTTAGAATTTTAAAGTAATGATATGCAAAAGGATGACATAATAGCTTTTCGGGATAAACAAGTCGTGTTCGTGTCAACCCACAAATACACATGTCGTGTTCGAGTTCATGTGTATCACACGATTCTCAGGTTCATATCGAGTTTGACCTGATTATGACCCATTTAGCAGCTCTATACATTATCTTGAAAAGAAAGATGTACCTTGTACCATAACAATTCCCGTTGCATTTGTAAAGCAACTCCAGACACATTTTGAAATCGACTTTGCTTAGCACTCTTTGAGACCATATGCAACATGTTATTGCCTTTATTGTCTTTAATAGGGGTTATTAAATCTTTCATTGCACCGATCTCATATAACAAATTATAGATCTTTTCTTGCCGACGTTTGATCGCTAAGTGAAATATAGTCTTTCCTTTGTCATCTTGTTTCCAAATGAGATCAGGATATGATCGAATGAGCTCAACTATGAACCGCGTGTTGCCCATTTTAGCAGCAAGAAAAAGTACTCGGGAAGGGTAGCCTTTTATTGTATGTCCCTCCTTTGTAGAAGTTGTAACAGACGGCCCTCGGATAATGTCATCAATATCGCACTTAGGCATTACGGCAACTGATTCCCAAACTATTCTTAATAATTGAAGGGCTTCACTTTCTTTTTCACCAGGCCCTACCTTCACATGAAACACTCCAAAAACTGAAAACCAAGAAGACCATGGTAGTTATTAGATTGACTATCAAAAAACGACGTGTCGAAAGTACAATGAAGCAAGAAAACAGAGTAAGGAGCATATACTTACTAGACTTGATGATTCTGAAGACAACATGTAGTTTTTTTCCTTTAAATGCTTTAGGCTTCTGAGCCAAAGCTAAGAGAACATCGGTAAGTAACCCCTTCTTGACAAGTAGCTCCGGGCGATCACCAACTATCTTTAAAGCAACATCTAAAAAAGAATGTATGGTCACTTCATGAGAGAAATTATACAAAGACCAAACACAAAGTTGCATTAGAAGTTTGCAATTTAACCTTTACCAATATGCAAATAGTTCATTATAAAACAAATCAACCATAAGAATAACTGAAAGTGCAAGAAAATATATAAAAACACACTCGCGCGCACACATATTTGTAGAAGTCATGATAGGTTAAAAATGGACAATGATAAAAATAACAACTTACCAAAGATATCAGATTCAACACATTTTTGTAGGACCCAGCCACGATTATCATGTGACCAATAATCGCCTCCCATTTTCTTAGAGATATCATACAAATACCTCGCCATTTCAGGTTTTGCAAATAAAGCAGCCATATAGAGTGGCATCGTTCGATTATTACCAGGGATTTCAGCCACAGCAGGATTCTTTTTCACCATTATCGTTGCTGTTTTAACATTTCCTGCCGCAGCCGCTAAACTGAGGGCAGTGTTGTAATTTTTGTTTTGTAGCTCCAAATCATTTTTGTCCATCAAAGGTACTAGATTCGCCACAAATTCTTCCACAGCCTTGGTGCTTTCTGCTGACGCTGCAACGTGGAGCAATGTTTCATAATTTTCGGTGATGGCAGAACGTATCACATCGGGGCGTTCGTCAAGAATTGGTTTAGCAGCCTTCCAATCTCCTTTGATTGCTGCTTCATAAAGTGGAACACCAAACTTGACGTAGTCTGCTCTAGGACCTTTAAATTTAAACAATTTTGTCAAACATGGTGAGTACCACTTTAACCCATATATAGCTATTATCGAATTGTTTTTTTTTTTTTTTTTTTTTAATTGGGGCTGTTTGTTTAGCTCTTAATGGTTCAGACCTCTTATTGGTTCAGCACTTAATGGCTCAGACTGTTTGTTTCGCGAGCAAATGTCTGAATTCAGACATTTGCCTCTGAACGGTTAAGCATGCTCTTAATGGTTCAGACATCTTACTCGTTCAGCACTTAGTGGTTCAGACCTCATAAGCACTTAACCATTCAAAAGTTGCCCAAACAGCCCCTGAGTTCTTTTGAAAACACATGATGATTGGTTAGACTTCAAAGTAAAATCTAGCCAGATTGAAGTTCAAGATTTTGTCTTTTTGATGTTGAAGTCGCTACGTCACACAGTGAAATCGCCGACTTCAACAGCAAAGACACAAAATTTTGGAAACATCTCATCCAGTCAGATTTGCGTACTTCAAAAATCTACCTAAAGTCAACGCTTAAGATTTAAAATCTAACAGAAATCCACCCAATTATCATCATCAGTTTTCAAAACAACCCATTTAAAAAAAAAAGAAGACATATGGAAACTAACCAGATGACTATTGTTTAATATGGCATCAATTTAATTGAAGGAAATAACTAGTTGGTTCCGTACACAAATATTAACCCTTAGCTAGAGATTAATAGTTAAAATCCAATAGTAATTGAGAGATTACCATTAAGCAGATCTGAACGAGGTAGGTTGGGTGGTGGTGGCGCTGGTGGTGGCGCTGGTGGTGGCACTGGTGGTGTAAGAATCGGAACAATTGTATGGTTCAGCTGCTGCTGCTGCTGCTGCTGCTGATGGTGGTGATTGTGATTTATGGGGGGAACCAGTGGGATTGCAGGACGAGAGGCTGCACCTGTGTTATTCATGTTTTCAGCTGCAAGGTTATAGCGATTGATGAGTAACTTTAAACTGGAATCAGATCATAATAAGAGCATTTTTGAGAGTACCTTTGATTATCGGAGTGATCGTTGAAGCTTGAAGTTGCAGGAGTGTTCTTCCTCATGAATGGAAGGGGCTTAGACTGAATTTATTCTAGTGAAGTCAACTCAAATGTCAATGAAAAATATTTGTAAAAAAAGACATTTGAACCATTTTTTAATAAAGGCTACCTACCAATAATAATGTGTAAATAAATCAATTTGTGGAAGGTGAGTGGAAAATGCAAAGCAATTTGTCAATTTTATATTAATATTTTTTAGAAAATAAATAATATAATAATTAAAACATCTTTTTTAATCGGAGTCTACTTTTAACCAAGTTCTACTTTCTAGCAAATACTTTTTAGAAGGTTACATGACACACGTTTCTCTTAATTATCTTCAAGGAAAGGAATTAAATGATTTTTTTTTTTTTTTTCTGAAAGACTAACTTCTTCATTCACAGGCCCAAATACCAAGCACCGAACCAACAAACAGCAACTACAATATTTACATCAAATTAAACTTACACCAGTACCCAAGAGCTTTATACTTTGATCTATTCTTCAACCACAAATTACCAAGAGCTTTAACTTCACAGATTATGTCTTCCACCTTGACCTCCTTATTAGCGAACCTCAGGCTATTCCTTACTTTCCACACGCACCAACAGACCACAATGACAATCCCATGAAAAAAAACCTCTCTAACCGGCGCTCTCAAAACAATAGAATGATGAAGTTCCAGCAAATCCAAAAGGAGAAAGCGAAGAACTGAGGCACTCTGCACCACGAGTACTTACATTCTTGGGAACAGTATGTTGATGAATCACTTATAGGTTCAAGGTTTCTGAATCTCACTAGGTTTGGTTTTACTACATTGATGTTGCTACACTAGTACAAGCAAGACGTGTTAGGGTACCTTGAAATGGTGGTATTATAGTGGAATATAGGTTGGTGTGTAAATATAATATTGTTTTTGGAAACGTTGTTGTGTTCAAATAGAATATTGTTTTTGGTATCGAATGTTATACGAATGTCCAACAGAACCAATTCCATCATATCAACAACGGTACCAGAATCAGCATTTTTGGAATTGTTTCTACGGTTTTCGATCGATAAAAACACTTGTCGATGTCGTTTTGGGCCTATCACAGCTTTATTTATTGGTTTTTATTTTTGGGTTTCTATAACTAGTGCTTGTACCATCACGAACCAAACCGACACCGACCGAATTTCTACTGCGTAACGCAGGGGAATCCCACTAGTTACTGGTATTATATACATATATAGGTAGAGGATCCTGTACATTAATCCAGAAGTGTGAGAAGTGTATTATAACACTATATATAACACCATATAAACACCGTATAACATTATGTAACACCATATAGTGCTATGTAACACTATATAACACTATATAACAAATATAACACTATATTTTGTCTAATAGCATGTCTATGATAGATGTATAGTGTTATATATTGTTATATAGTGTTATATGGTGTTATGTGGTGTTACATAGTGTTATAAGGTGTTCATATGGTGTTATATATAGTGTTATAATACACTTCTCACACTTCTGAATTAATGTACACTATCCCTACCATATATATATATAGAGAGAGAGAGAGAGATTAAGGATCCTGTAAAAAGTGGCATATGTGTGAGAAATGTAAGAAATAATATGGTGAAGACATGTGTCTTTAATTAAAATTAGAGATTAAGGGTAATAGAGTAATTTCAGTAACAATCATTTTAATTAACAAAATATTTCCATAACTGTTTTGAGAGATTTTAAGAAACAATATATTTGGTATCTTTCTATTATTCGAAGTATGGTCTCAACCATTGTTTAATTTATAAAATCGATATCAACATTTTTGTTAATTCGCAGGTATAAAACACCATACGAATTTCAAAAAAACACCACAGCTTGAATCCAATACAGTCATAGTGTTTTAACATCTAGAATGATTTTGATTATTTTGGAAGTATAAAACACTATTCAGATTCCAAAAACACCACAACTTGAATCGTAATACAGTCATGGTGTTTTAACATCTGGAATGATTGCACTGCACATTATGTGTGGTGTTTTAAACCTGCGTTCATGGTGTTTTAAATTTGCAGTCCAGTATGTGTTCTTCGTATGGTGTTTTAAACCTGCATTCAGGATGTTTTAAACCTGCAGTCCAGTAAGTGTTCTTCGTATGTTTTTCGCATGGTGTTTTACACCTCCATTCATGGTGTTTTACACCTGCATTCCAGTATATGTTCTTCATATGGTGTTTTAAACCTACATTCCAGTAGACTTCATATCATGCTATACACAAATTTTTTTATCTATATAAATATGACAATATGGTACTCCTGTTAAAGATAAAAAAAAGCTTGTGATTATGGTGTAATTAAAAAAAACCGTTACGTATAAAAAGTTATTGACGTTCAGAAAAGACGGGTGGAACTTGCAAGTGCATTAGAGTTGATGGTTGTTTCTTTATTTAAACAATACAATATGAAAAGACACTATTACCCCTAATCTAGCCAAATTAGTTAAAAAAAATAAATCATAATTTACATTTTAAGCCCTTCATGATCTCAACCATTAACTACAAGATCTAAGGACTTAAAACACTTCTTACACTTCTCACAAAACCACCCATTTTACACTAACCCCATGATCGGAGTGTCGCGCTCCGGTCAAAGATAATATTTATAAGCCCAAATTACCCTTAACAGATAGTTAGTGGTAGTAAGGGGTCGAACCACGAAGAGTATGTGGTTTGCGTATGGATTAGATTGAATTATAAAAAGGTGTCACTATTATGAAGCTTGCTATTTTGTTTTTATGTATTTTTGATTGATTGAAAAGATGTGAATTAAAACTACTAAAATGAAAAGATTGATTAACAACTAACGATCAACAAATTGCAACAAATGAAATTGATTGTTTGAACAATATAGAGAAAACAAGGTTCACACCCGGTTCGGTAATTGCAATCCTAAGGTTTCTACACGTTTTAGATTCAATTCAATTGCAAAGATGATTAACGAATTTAGTGTCACGAGGCTTAGGTGCCACAAGCTATCAACGTTATAGACAACGGACCACAATGTACTTCGTTACCAAGAACATGTAAACTCTAACCTAGACAAGGCATAATTGCACATAAACATTTCATAAAGTCAAATTTAATCTTCACTCGACAATTTATGAATTCAATACAAATGCAAGACAATTGTCATAAGCTTCAAAATCAAATAGCAAATTGTCACAAAATCAAACCAAGAACATTGTTTAAACCCTAGACTTACAAAAACCTACACCGGGGTGAAACCTCCAAGAAACTAGCCGCCCATGATCAAAGGAACTCGATCACCGGAGGTTGAGAACACGAACATCATCATCTTGAAGTCTTGAAGTTGTGAAGATGGTGGTTAGGGTTTGGAGTGGTTGATGGTGATGAACGGATTGAAGGATAAATGGTGATTAGGGTTATGGAATGAATGATTGATGATGAATTGGATGATGATTCGGGTTGTAGGAATGTTTGTTGATGAATGGTAAGTGATAGCTGGTAAGATTAGGTTCCAAGCTGATGTTCAAACTCAAAAACCAAGTGTAACTCCCGAATAATGGCCAACAACCTTCTTTTGATTCGTTCCAAGACCAAAAACCAAGATATTTCGCGCAGCAAAATTGGAGGGCCGTAGGCTACGGACCCTTTGGCCATAGGCTATGGTGCCTCAATTCTTCAGTTTCTGTTTTCTTCAAATCTTAGCTCCGGGTGACTCGTTTCGCGTCCCGATGGTCCATAAAGCTCCCAATTAGCTCCTTAAACTTCACAAGACCTACAAAACACAAATCCTTTTACAAGTAGGCTATTCGGGATTAAAAGTTAAGTAAAAACATGAACTTAAACATAAACGAACATCGGTTTTCGACCACGTATCACATCCCCACACTTGTCTTTTGCTTGCCCTCAAGCAAATCTGTTTTTCACTTTCACGTGGGTTGAACAATGAATACACTTCCCATTCCCGAGACAAAGGTTAAGGTCTATTGTCATACAAAAGTTCACATTCTTCACAATTTCCCATATTTACCGGTTAAGTGAATAATCACATATAATAATGGTTATCCAAGGTTAACCCGCCCGTAAAACTAACAAGTCATGCATATCCCTCACAATGTTCTCTCCACTCGGCTTGTAAATTGGCTAATGTTTATAATGTATTAGCACTTCAAAGAATATTCGCTCAAAACCGATTAGAACACATACCCGCATAAGCTTGCAACTCAATCATTCTCCACCATTGATCACGAATACTAAGCACAAGTCAAAAGGTCTTTGAAGGGTTGTAATGGGGCTAGGCGAAGGGTAGGAATTAGGATATTTTAAAGTGGCTAAGGTGATGAAAATTCGATTTTTATTACAAATGACTATTCTAACAAAACTAACTATAAACACCAAATATGAGGCAACAACATTTGCCTTTTATTCAACAACTACTAACACTTCTTTTTGTGTTTTTCTTCAACGGTTTTCAATTCTTTTTCATAATATTTTCTGAATTCTTTTTCTCTCTTTTTTTTTCATATATGCAAACAAACAAGAACAACTATACAAATACGACTCCTATAATCGAATTTCCATCACACGGTTTTAAAAGAAAAGGGTTTAAGGTTATGGGCTATAGGGTGATCAAACGAAGGGATTAGGCTCAAAATGGGCAACTAGGGAATTTGTTTGGGTAAGGATAGATAAATGGTTTTAAAAGAAAAGGTTTACCTAATGCCTTAATCATTCTCGTGCTTGTATTCGGTCTATAGTCTCAAACGTATCCAAAGATGCAAGTTCTACAATACATGACTAATGGTCCACTCAAACAAAGAAACATAAATATATAATTCTATGATGTAAAAGTGGCTCAAAACCTCACATATATAAAAGGTATGGTATGTGACATGCATAAAAGACTAGTTTCTTAGGCGGATTATTCCCAAATAACCACCCGCTAAATACCCGTCATGCTATTAATTCGAACTTGACCATGACAAAAGACCAAATGGGTTGTGACATCCCTCGTTGACTTAGTTACTTGTGCTTTAAGACCGCTTTTAAAACAACACATTTTTGAAAAAAAAAATTTGAAATTTTCCCCCATCCCCACACTTAAGGTGAACATTGTCCTCAATGTGTAGTATTTAAATGAGCGGGTCAAAATCTAAAATTCTTATTACTCCCCCATCCCCACACTTGAAGTACATATTGTCCTCAATGTGTAAGAACTAGAGTATTAAACGCACAAGGGATGTGACACGGCTAATTCCCCCAAAATTTCACCCCGGAAAAATAATATACAAAATACATTCCACTTATTTGCTAATCTAAAGATCAAAAGTAAAAAGAAACATATGCACCTGGTTTGTGAGCTCATTTCTCGTATGCTCCTCTCCTCTTCATGAAAGCGGTTGTCCCACGAACCAAATGTACCTACAAATCTTAACCCTTGTGTAGAAGCATGCTTCTCACAACCAATAAAATTTGTTAGTTACCTAGTTCTACCACTTTTATGAAAACATTACCAAGCTATCCATTATTTCACTTTGATTTATGTGGAAAATAATTTACAACAACAACAAACCTAACTCACTTTCGTAGGAATCACGGTTGCATTTAGCTTATGCAACAAGCCCTTTTAAACCCCCCAATAGCTTGGGAGGACGAGAGGTCTCGTGAGGGTTATATAGAGAACACACCCACAACGTTCATTTAACTAGGCGAAAATAAATAACATGAAAAAATAAAAATAACGGAAACAAAATAATATACTACAACAACAACAAAAACGTACCTTGCCTCTACCGCTGATATCTCTCATTAGGGTTCACTGGCGGGTTCGGCTAGTACGGATAACCAGTGAGGGCCTCAAGCATATCCCTGTAGTTATCTAGTGGGCTTGACTCTCCTTGTGGCGGCGGTTGGTACGGAATCGGAATGAAACTTGAGCCGACGGCCTCGGGCCAATGAGGGGTTGGATCGGATGGGCCTTGCGGATGAGGAAGATTGGGGTAATCGGTCCACCCCGAGTGTTCAACATATGGGAGACCGGCTTGATAATCTCTTTGATGGCGCTCTTGATCATGGAGCACCTTGAAGTTATTAATCGCCATTTGGTTAGAGAAAGCCATCGCTCCCCATCGGCGTTGGTCCAATTCCCTTTGTGCATTTTGGCACCTAGCCTCCTCTTCTTCCCATGCCCGTCTGTGGGCCCTTTCTTCATCTTGCAACTGCAACAAGCGTTCCATTTGAGACTGTTGTAACGCTTGTTGCAGTTGTTGTTCTTCCATCTGTTTCTCCACCCTTTCGCGAAAGGATGCTTGAAAACCCCATTGCTCTTGCGAGTACGCCCCTTGCGTCTCTTCCCATTCTCTTCTGCTTGCGTGGTGTTCTCTTGCTTCACCAATACCGGCCGATACATTATCGTAAACTGCTTGTTGCCCACGGGTCCAAAACCGGTATGTCGGTATTTGCCTCTGGTTCACAAAGTCTGCCACATTAGCAGAGATTTCCCTATGCTGCTTCCTATACCTCCGCCTCGGACCTCGCAGACTGGAAGGATCCGTCTCCTCAACATCTGGCATCTCCTCATCGCCTTCTTCTTCGTCACCCTCTTCATCATCCTCTCTCTGTTCATTAAATCGGTAACTGTCACACCCCGACTTTCCACGTGTCACCGGTGGGCCCGGTGGGGAGTATCGTGACGTAGTTGATATCATCATAGTCAAACAACACAATATATAAATGCACAGCGGAAGCAAAAGATGAATATATTACAATCCGAATATAAAGTAATATCAAGTATTACAACGGAAAGTAAAGGATCCACAGGCGGATCTTATAACATAAATATTGTTCAACAGACTTTAGACGCCTAGAACTTGCAAGATTCCTTATTAACGTCCTGAGCAGCTTCCAACCTATTTACGTACTTGTACCTGTCACTAAGACTTTTGAAAATACGTCAGTTTTCACTGGTAAATACACTCAACTGACTCATTTGAAAAGAGTTTAAGAAAATTGGTTTGAATGCACTTCGGCACAAAATATGTAGACACATTGATTAAAATGCACAAGGCAAAATTAATCTTTTATACTTTGATTTAGATGCACAGAGGCAAAATAAATCTTTTATAACTTGGGGAAAACTATATCTCATGTTATCAGTTTTACATAACTTGCTCTACATACGGGGCCCGGTTCTATGCCGGTTCATGATTAACCGACACACCACTATTCCCTTATTGGGAATCCCTTATTGGGTATAATTAATTAATTAGCATATAGCATCTGTCAGGTGTATGCCTACACCCCGTGCTTAAGTCGTGGCCATTGCATTTAATGAGTCAAGGATATCCAGGACACGGTCGCATTAATCCCCAATGTTTCAGTCAAGCAATACGAATTAAAACAGGTTATTTGGATTTCCCGAATTATTGGTCTTTGAATCCCATACCTGACCATGCGGTATTTATATTACCGTATCCCAAGCCCATAATAGGGAAAATAAGTTAAGAGTATTTACCTGAGCTAGCTCCTGTCTTAAATAGCAAGAATTATAATAACTCAGCCGTATTCACTTAAGTAAGCGTAGGTACAATTTACCGGAAGGCTCTAGTCTGGAATGATGGTATAAATAACCAATTAGAATGCTAACGGGTCTTTAATTAAGCCTAAACTTAGACCGGTTAATTATACGGTTCAAACGCACGATTAGGCGAAGACCGGATAGAATGTGATTTAGACCCGACAAGTTCGGAGACTTGCTTAATATGGGTATTTCATACACATTCTGGATTTTGAGATAAAACCGATAAGGTTTGACCCGTTTAGGCTAATTTATGTAAACTAGTTACATAAACCGAACCGAACGCGTAATAAGCGTAACGGGTATACATATGAGCCATTTACAGGTTTCCTAAGTTAATATGCTTCACATATGTTGTGACATCAGTAAGAAGTCTTTTATTATGCCCGAAACGAATTTAAACACAAACTATGCCCCGTAGGGGTAGTTTGGTCATTTAAAAGGTTATAAAAGAGTTTAAGTATTTACCTGAGTTACAGGTCTGATGTAATCAGCAAAAATACTTATTTTACTAAGTTATAACAGTAGGGTAAATTATATATGTGAAATTTATCAATTATAACCAAACTATGCCCCGTAGGGGTATTTTGGTAATTTCACATAAGCCGAAAAGCTCAATACTGAAGTCTGAGTTTAACAACCTTTGCTTATTGTTAAAATATTATAATTTGCCTCAAATATCAATAGGTATCAACCCTTGTATGTTTAATATAGTTATAGCACATACTATGCGTTAAAAACGCTTAAAAAGGCGATTAGAAGCCTTTTCCGGGTTCGATACATAAAGCTGATATTTTTATTATTCCAGAAGGCTTAAAATAATTTATTTATCATATGTGATCAGTAGTAAAAGGTTTGGAGTTGATTAGATATGTAAAACTCATTTTATGGCCGTAAGGGCAAAACCGACAATTATCGGAATAAGCCTACGATTATTAGTTATGCTCAGCCTAAAATTAATTAAAAATCTTTAAAAATCCCAAAATAATATATTACATCGGAGGGTAATAAGTTTGATATCAAAAAGTAGGCTTAACTAGGCTATACGCTAATTACACCGTTTAATTAACATAAAGCTTTCATTTCACGCTAACGAGCATAACTCTTAGTCTACACCTCAAACTGATGTCAAACTTTGGATGCGAGTTTAAATATCAGTAATTAAAGTTTCTACTCTTTTACATTTCCAAAAATCACGTTTTAAGGTGAAAAGGGCATAATGGTCAACATATGAGCAATTAACGGAATCATGCGTATTAATTGGTTAACTAATGAACCATGGTGTATAATCACAGAGGGTTATACTAGCATGTAACCTGGTCCAAATGAAGCTCTTAGGTATTTCTAAAACATACCATAATGGGTCAGAACTGAAAGTCAAAGTGAAAGTCAAACTATGCGACTTTCGGTTCTAAACCGGGTCTAAACAGGAAATTGTCGGGTTGAACATGTTTATACATGTTCCTACACTAATTACCAAGTTATATTAATGATCAAACAGGTTGTATGTGTTCTACATTGCTAATCATGCATAAATTGTAATTTAAGTATCCTGTTGACTTTTTAATAACAAGTTTGACCCGACATTTGATCTAGTTAGAGTGGGAATCAGGGGGAACCCTTTTAAGGTTTTATTACCCATATAATTACCAACTTATAACTACTTTTGATTCGACTAATCACTGGACCATTAGTGATTAATCTTAAAGTCAACCGTTAATTACGACGGTTTGACATTTAAGCTAAAACTAAGCAAAAACTTAATTAAGAAAGGTTAGGCAAACTTACAAGAGTCCTATGGACGATTTGTGATCACTTGAGAGGGGCCTTGTGCTCCAGAAATGATCAGAAATGCAAGTGAAGGTGTGAAGAACAATGTTGCAACTTAGGGGCTTTATATAGTGATCAATTCACCACAAAATGTTGACACATGGATCTACAACTGACCACAACTGATCAACACATGTCCCTAAAGGCTAAAAATCAGTTTAGGCAACTCATGGAAGTGTTAAAGGGCAAGACTTGGCGTTTGAATGGGCTGAACGGGCAAGAAAACGAGTTTCTGCATCTGGGAGGTTGCTTGCACACCGCAACAACCACAGTGTTGAGGTGCGCAAGGCATTGGCCAGCAAACAGAAACTTTCAAATGTTGACATCTTTGACCCCTGCACCTCTAAATGTCATTTTCGACACGTCCAAGACCCGTTAAACCATTTTTAAGGCTCTACAATAATGCCTAAGTATGGGGAACATGAAACATGCTCAAAAATATGCCGGATGTCAGTTCGTTTGGTCGTACGGTCACGTTGTTCGGTTAATTACGACGAAACACGGACGGACGCGAAAAACGAACCAATTGACGCGACGAATGGAATTTTATCAAGCCAAACACTAAAATAACATATTTTAGTTTTTACATAAAAGTTTGGGTGTCCGGGGATATTCAGAATGTGAGATATGCGCGTAAACGCAAACTTGTGCGCTTTTTGACACTTTTAGTCCCTGCATGACTTAAAAGTTTATTTTTGCGCACCAAACACCCCTAAGCCTATATCTAAGCTATATAAAGGGTAAATATGGTATGTTTATCTCCTGTTCATATTCTGGAAGGTCCGATAACATACGAATCGGTATACTTTAGCAGTTTGACGCTTTAGGTCCTTTTAATGCGCAAACTTGCGTAACTTATCATTTAATAGCATTGAAGCCTTATCTAATTCATATTAGGCATTCTTGAAAGTATTATTAAACATCAAAATGCTTCGGGCTCGGTAAAAGGTCATTCAGAGGTATAATTAAACATATTGACACTTTTAGTCCCTTATACTTGCAAAGTTGCGCGTAACTTCACTTTTAGGCATAAAAGCCTTGGATTGCCAATGATTGGCATTCCCGAGAGTATAATCAAATATCATGAGGCTCTCGGTTTGTTAAAAGATCACTCAGAGGTAAGAATTTACATGTTGACGCTTTTAACCCTTTATTGCGCAAACTTTCAATTAATCACATAAACAGCTACACTTGATTAACAAGTGGCTCATTTGTGAATACAAAACCATAAAAGGTTATTTAGAAACTTATTTTTGGTATGATAATACTTCCAGTTCTTTCATAATCATAGTTTTTCGATTTTTCAAAAAATTAGTCCCTTGAATTCAATGTTTGACTTCATTAGGGTTTATTACACGTGTCAATACTTCATTGGACGTGATTTTACGAGGTGTTACATCCTCACCCCCTTAAAAGAAATCTCGACCTCGAGATTTTCTAGAATAATGGAAGTATTTCCTGAAGTAGCATGGACTTACTTCCATAGTATATTTGGGCCTCTAAGGGTATCCCAGTTGACCTATACAATAGGTACATACTCTCCTTCGGAGCTTCTTAACCTATCGATTCTTAGTTTATACAGGTTTATTGTCTAATCATAAAGTTTCATTAGTCTGCCTATCCTTACGTGATAATGTTTTGCGGTTATTGGCGAAACACATCCTTTGGTTACTAGTGTGTAATGTATTGCGAGCTCCGCCAAGCTCCTTAAATAGGTTTTAGCTTATAAGCTACTTGATCTTGATACATTCGATTTCCTTCGAATGATTCTATATATTCAGAGCTTAACTAGCCTGATAATTTAACAATTTTGGCACACAGAGGTGTCAGAGATGTCCGTACACTCAGGCTTTGGTTCATCTATCGATGTCGGTGTCAGATAAATGACACATTCTCTTTACAATTGCAAGGATGTCCTAAGTAGAGATACTTATAAGGACATTTTATATTGGATATCTTCTTTGAATACTACTAGTCGACTTCAGTACAATATGATCATTGGGATATCTCAGGGGTTCCATGCATTAAACTTCCATATTGATCAGGCATGGAAGCAATCTATGGGACACTAGGACACGCCAATCCTTATATGGTACTCTTATCAAACATAGTTTGGCATTCGCAGGTGATATAAAATAATGAGAAAATAATAAAATAAAGTAATATATATTGTCGTACTCTTTTTGGGGAAGGGTACTCCATATCCTTATGAAAGGATTATCTCCGAGGATGGGAGAGAGGGTCATTAAAGATTCCATTGGTAAATTATACCTTATTTTTAATATCTGAAGTTCTTATGAATGTAATCAAAAGTTTGCTAAGCTTATTGTTTACTAAAGGTTTATTATCCCTTGCATTAACGTAAAATACTTAGCAGGTACAATCGATGCTAAAAGGTATGCGACGTACCTGATGCTATTATTGATATGTACTGTCTCTGTCATTCAATCGGTAGTTCAGGCGTTTCTTTTCTCATCCATCCCAGACTTAGCTGCTCCTTCTTTGGCAGCCTCAGGGCAATTAGTACTGATGTGCCCCTTTTCGCCACAACTGAAACAGTTTGCATTCTTTATGTCCCTACATTCGTGGGACTGGTGACCAGTTCTTTTGCAGATGCCACATTGCTTTATCTTCTGGTTTGATCGACACTGTCCCCAATGTCTTCTGTTGCAGGTTTTGCATGTAGGCTTCTTGTTGGAATCCTGTTGGTTATTGTTGAGCTCGGATTTGCTCTTCTTAGGATTCTAGGAGTTATCCTCCTCCCTTTTACGCTTCCCATCTTCAGAAGCCTTGGCAGCCTTGTTTCTGACCACATCGAGTGTGAGAGATAGCGACAGATCTGCCGCTGACCTGAATGTAGTAGGTCTCGATGCTTTCACACTTGCCTTTATTTCTGGGGCTAGACCCCCAATAAAGCGAGCTATTCACTTTGGTTCCGGTGTGATCAAATAAGGAACCAATCGAGACTTGGTATTGAAACTTGTAAGGTATGCTTGGCAATGTAAGTTCTCCCTGACTAATGACAAGAATTCAGTCTCGATCTTCTCAACTTCATGTTGAGGACAGTAATTTTCTCTGATAAGAGCAACGAACTGTTCCCAAGTCATGTTGTACAAAGGGATCTTCCCGGTGGCTTGAATCAATGATCTCCACCAAGCTAAGGCCTCACCCTTAAATGATTGCGACACAAACTTGACCACATCCCTCTCAGCGCATCCGCTGATATCCACAACTGTATCCATCTCATCCAACCACGTCATACAATCTACAGCTCCTTCTTCCCCAGTGAAATCCCGGGGTTTACATGAAACAAAGTACTTGTAGGAGCAACCCTTATCACGGGGTCCTTGATTCAGTATAATCTGTTGAGACGGATCACTGTGATGATTAGAAGAGTGACGATCGTCATCATCTTTCTTGGGATTTTCCTTTTTGGGAGGTGGCTTGCTGTGAGCCTCAGAGTGTGTTTTAGGCTTTGAGTGTGGCGTAGATAGGGTCCTGCTTCGAGTCCCACTATATTCTTCGTATTGCCATTCTAAGGCCTTTGTAACTGCGTCGTCTACCAACGCCTTCAATTCAGCACCCGTTAGATTAATTCGGGCGTTGTCAATATTCTCCACTGGATGGCTATTGATTTCGTCAGAATTAGCCATTTTAATTGAACTGTTACAAAAAACAAGGACAATAGTTTACTTGGGAGTTTATTATGGAATTGCATTTTATGGCAATTCATTAACCATGGTAACGGAGACCATATTTGGTTAATTTATTAATCACATTTATTTAGGATTTCTATTATAATTTATCCTAATTATATAACAATAACGGTTTTATTTGGGGCGCAAAAGGCCTAGTCACAAGGACATTTTAAATTATAAGCTATGATTTCGGAGAATCAAAGCAAAAAGGTTCGAATCTAGTTCATTACATTTATCTGACAGGGAGTCATCGTTACCACTGTCTTTTGGCTCATGTAGAAATGAGCAGGGCCCGTAGGCACTATATTACCTAATGAATGGTCACAATATGATCATCTTAATTGATGATTTAAACCCATGATGAAGAGATCATTAAGTTGGGTTAGGAATCTTTTGAAGAATCCAATAATAAGAATGACGTGTGTGATTTTAATGAATCACGTCTGCAAGGAGTGTTAACATATTTTCAGATGTCAACAGGGATACGAATCTTTTAAATAGGTCTTACCATCTTGGCCAGGTCTTTACAATGACACTCAGGCTAGGTTTCACTCTTAAGATTCTTATTCATATGTATACTGGCAGGGAAGGAAGGATATTTATTTTATTCAGGATTTTTATCATAAATCCTAATTTACAAGTTAATAATAGCACAAATGGCCTAGTCGCGTAGACAAGTTTAATTTATAAGCCACGATTTCGGAGAACCGAGGCATTAAGGTTTGAATCAAAGTTCATTACCTTTTTCTTGACAGGGAGTTGTAGGCTACCACTGTCTTTAGTCCTAATTGACGATACAATATGGCCTGTAGGCAAATCGATTGATATTACAAAACGATGTTTTAAGACAATAATAATCATCACACTGATGATAGTAGTCATGATAGTATTGATCATATTGACTATGAGGCTTGGGCATAGCCCACCACCTTAGACAGGAACCATAATGGTTACAATTGTCTTTGTCGCATTGACAATATAATAAAATATAGCCCGTAGGCACTTCATCATTAAGGATGTTAATAATTTGATCATCATATTAGATGATATTAGTCATGATCACATTGATCATATATACTAATAGGCTTAAGCATCGCTCACTACCGTAGACAAGGAATCATAAAGATCACAATGTCAGTGTCTCAAATGGACAATACATTATAGCCCGTAGGCAAAACATCACTAAAGGATGATTATTTCAAATAAGGGAATTTAGATTAACCCCCTTTGTAAGGATGGCCTGTGTGACTTTAACTATTCACAGTTTACCAAAAATGTTAACATACTTACAGATGTTAACAGGGATTGGAATCCTTTGGATAGGTTTTACCGTCTTGGCCATGTCTGCAATGACATTTAGGCTAGGTTTTACCATCTTGGCTATGTCTGCATTGACATTTAGGCTAGGTTTTACCATCTTGGCCATGTCTGCATTGACATTTAGGCTAGGTTTTACCTTTAAGATTCCTTTAATTTTTAATGCAGAACAATCCTAAATTGAAATGTTAAATTATGGATCTGAACCTAATTATGGAACTACCATCTTGGCCCGGTTCTAAAATGACACGTGGCTAGGTTTTGTCCTTCTTAGATTTTGCCATTTTATAATGGTAGATCTTATAAAAAGAGTGTTATTTTTCATTTATTTCATATTTCATGTTTAGAATGAAAATTTAAATTTAATCATTCCACTATAAAATTTAAAATCAGGTTTGCCCTAAATGGGACTTGAAAGGTATAATGTTGTCCTCGAAGGGACTGAAAAGATAAATATGTCCTTATAAGGACTATTGAGAAAACGATCTTCAGCAAAGGAGTTTCTTCTTCATCCAATTCCTGAATGTTTTCTCCTTGGTTGCACGTTTCATCCGGGTCGCGGTACGAAGCTCAGCATTTCAAGGCTCCAGATGTGGAGAATTCTTATTACAGCTTCTTCGCTTGGCGGCGTATCCAATATAAAAATTTGGAAGAAAAAATTTCCGGATTAGGATTGAGATTATTCCTATGTTAAGTCTAGACTCAAAAGGTCAAGGAATGTGTTACTGTGTCACTGAGATTAAACACTAAAGACTAGTGTTTAATTCAATCAATGTTGGCTCTGATACCAACCTGTCACACCCCGACTTTCCACGTGTCACCGGTGGGCCCGGTGGGGAGTATCGTGACGTAGTTGATATCATCATAGTCAAACAACACAATATATAAATGCACAGCGGAAGCAAAAGATGAATATATTACAATCCGAATATAAAGTAATATCAAGTATTACAACGGAAAGTAAAGGATCCACAGGCGGACCTTATAACATAAATATTGTTCAACAGACTTTAGACGCCTAGAACTTGCAAGATTCCTTATTAACGTCCTGAGCAGCTTCCAACCTATTTACGTACTTGTACCTGTCACTAAGACTTTTGAAAATACGTCAGTTTTCACTGGTAAATACACTCAACTGACTCATTTGAAAAGAGTTTAAGAAAATTGGTTTGAATGCACTTCGGCACAAAATATGTAGACACATTGATTAAAATGCACAAGGCAAAATTAATCTTTTATACTTTGATTTAGATGCACAGAGGCAAAATAAATCTTTTATAACTTGGGGAAAACTATATCTCATGTTATCAGTTTTACATAACTTGCTCTACATACGGGGCCCGGTTCTATGCCGGTTCATGATTAACCGACACACCACTATTCCCTTATTGGGAATCCCTTATTGGGTATAATTAATTAATTAGCATATAGCATCTGTCAGGTGTATGCCTACACCCCGTGCTTAAGTCGTGGCCATTGCATTTAATGAGTCAAGGATATCCAGGACACGGTCGCATTAATCCCCAATGTTTCAGTCAAGCAATACGAATTAAAACAGGTTATTTGGATTTCCCTACTTATTGCTCTTTGAATCCCATACCTGACCATGCGGTATTTATATTACCGTATCCCAAGCCCGTAATAGGGAAAATAAGTTAAGAGTATTTACCTGAGCTAGCTCCTGTCTTACATAGCAAGAATTATAATAACTCAGCCGTATTCACTTAAGTAAGCGCAGGTACAATTTACCGGAAGGCTCTAGTCTGGAATGATGGTATAAATAACCAATTAGAATGCTAACGGGTCTTTAATTAAGCCTAAGCTTAGACCGGTTAATTATACGGTTCAAACGCACGATTAGGCGAAGACCGGATAGAATGTGATTTAGACCCGACAAGTTCGGAGACTTGCTTAATATGGGTATTTCATACACATTCTGTATTTTGAGATAAAACCGATAAGGTTTGACCCGTTTAGGCTAATTTATGTAAACTAGTTACATAAACCGAACCGAACGCGTAATAAGCGTAACGGGTATACATATGAGCCATTTACAGGTTTCCTAAGTTAATATGCTTCACATATGTTGTGACATCAGTAAGAAGTCTTTTATTATGCCCGAAACGAATTTAAACACAAACTATGCCCCGTAGGGGTAGTTTGGTCATTTAAAAGGTTATAAAAGAGTTTAAGTATTTACCTGAGTTACAGGTCTAATTTAGTCAGCAAAAATACTTATTTTACTAAGTTATAACAGTAGGGTAAATTATATATGTGAAATTTATCAATTATAACCAAACTATGCCCCGTAGGGGTATTTTGGTAATTTCACATAAGCCGAAAAGCTCAATACTGAAGTCTGAGTTTAACAACCTTTGCTTACTGTTAAAATATTATAATTTGCCTCAAATATCAGTAGGTATCAACCCTTGTATGTTTAATATAGTTATAGCACATACTATGCGTTAAAAACGCTTAAAAAGGCGATTAGAAGCCTTTTCCGGGTTCGATACATAAAGCTGATATTTTTATTATTCCAGAAGGCTTAAAATAATTTATTTATCATATGTGATCAGTAGTAAAAGGTTTGGAGTTGATTAGATATGTAAAACTCAGTTTATGGCCCGTAAGGGCAAAACCGACAATTATCGGAATAAGCCTACGACTATTAGTTATGCTCAGCCTAAAATTAATTAAAAATCTTTAAAAATCCCAAAATAATATATTACATCAGTGGGTAATAAGTTTGATATCAAAAAGTAGGCTTAACTAGGCTATACGCTAATTACGCCGTTTAATTAACATAAAGCTTTCATTTCACGCTAACGAGCATAACTCTTAGTCTACACCTCAAACTGATGTCAAACTTTGGATGTGAGTTTAAATATCAGTAATTAAATTTTCTACTCTTTTACATTTCCAAAAATCCCATTTTCAGGTGAAAAGGGCATAATGGTCAACATATGAGCAATTAACGGAATCGTGCGTATTAATTGGTTAACTAATGAACCATGGTATATAATCACAGAGGGTTATACTAGCATGTAACCTGGTCCAAATGAAGCTCTTAGGTATTTCTAAAACATACCATAATGGGTCAGAACTGAAAGTCAAAGTGAAAGTCAAACTATGCGACTTTCGGTTCTAAACCGGGTCTAAACAGGAAATTGTCGGGTTGAACATGTTTATACATGTTCCTACACTAATTACCAAGTTATATTAATGATCAAAGAGGTTGTATGTGTTCTACATTGCTAATCATGCATAAATTGTAATTTAAGTATCCTGTTGACTTTTTAATAACAAGTTTGACCCGACATTTGATCTAGTTAGAGTGGGAATCAGGGGGAACCCTTTTAAGGTTTTATTACCCATAAAATTACCAACTTATAACTACTTTGGATTCGACTAATCACTGGACCATTAGTGATTAATCTTAAAGTCAACCGTTAATTACGATGGTTTGACTTTTAAGCTAAAACTAAGCAAAAACTTAATTAAGAAAGGTTAGGCAAACTTACAAGAGTCCTATGGACGATTTGTGATCACTTGAGAGGGGCCTTGTGCTCCAGAAATGATCAGAAATGCAAGTGAAGGTGTGAAGAACAATGTTGCAACTTAGGGGCTTTATATAGTGATCAATTCACCACAAAATGTTGACACATGGATCTACAACTGATCAACACATGTCCCTAAAGGCTAAAAATCAGTTTAGGCAACTCATGGAAGTGTTAAAGGGCAAGACTTGGCGTTTGAATGGGCTGAACATACAAGAAAACGAGTTTCTGCATCTGGGAGGTTGCTTGCGCACCGCAACAACCACAGTGTTGAGGTGCGCAAGGCATTGGCCAGCAAACAGAAACTTTCAAATGTTGACATCTTTGACCCCTGCACCTCTAAATGTCATTTCTGACACGTCCAAGACCCGTTAAACCATTTTTAAGGCTCTACAATGATGCCTAAGTATGGGGAACATGAAACATGCTAAAAAATATGCCGGATGTCGGTTCGTTTGGTCGTACGGTCACGTTGTTCGGTTAATTACGACGAAACACGGACGGACGCGGAAAACGAACCAATTGACGCGACGAATGGAATTTTATCAAGCCAAACACTAAAATAACATATTTTAGTGTTTACATAAAATTTTGGGTGTCCGGGGATATTCAGAATGTGAGATATGCGCGTAAACGCAAACTTGTGCGCTTTTTGACACTTTTAGTCCCTGCATGACTTAAAAGTTTATTTTTGCGCACCAAACACCCCTAAGCCTATATCTAAGCTATATAAAGGGTAAATATGGTATGTTTATCTCCTGTTCATATTCTGGAAGGTCCGATAACATACGAATCGGTATACTTTAGCAGTTTGACGCTTTAGGTCCTTTTAATGCGCAAACTTGCGTAACTTATCATTTAATAGCATTGAAGCCTTATCTAATTCATATTAGTCATTCTTGAAAGTATTATTAAACATCAAAATGATTCAGGCTCGGTAAAAGGTCATTCAGAGGTATAATTAAACATATTGACACTTTTAGTCCCTTATACTTGCAAAGTTGCGCGTAACTTCACTTTTAGGCATAAAAGCCTTGGATTGCCAATGATTGGCATTCCTAAGAGTATAATCAAATATCATGAGGCTCTCGGTTTGTTAAAAGATCACTCAGAGGTAAGAATTTTCATGTTGACGCTTTTAACCCTTTATTGCGCAAACTTTCAATTAATCACATAAACGGCTACACTTGATTAACAAGTGGATCATTTGTGAATACAAAATCATAAAAGGTTATTTAGAAACTTATTTTTGGTATGATAATACTTCCAGTTCTTTCATAATTAAAGTTTTTCGATTTTTCGAAAAATTAGTCCCTTGAATTCAATGTTTGACTTCATTAGGGTTTATTACACGTGTCAATACTTCATTGGACGTGATTTTACGAGGTGTTACAGTAACTATCTCCTTGTTCATCTTCGACCGTGTAAAGATGACCAAAAGCTTTCACCGTTATCTTCCAATGTCGCCTAATGGTGGCGAAGCTGAACTGATCGATGGGCTTAGACACCCACAGTGACTCCTGAGGCAATGCATTCTGCTGCAGAATCATTGCGCTAATCAACCTTGCATACGGGATCATCTTCCGCTTGAATGATTCTCTTGTATCCCATGTATTGATCATCATAATTTGACACCAGGATAGCTTGGGCGTCCCATACAACAACGCATGCAAAACCCGGCAGTCGGGTGCCTTCACTTTACCGCGGTCCCCATACCGCACCATAACATTTTCTAAAGAAATGCCTTGGAGTATTTTTCCCATCAAAGACAGATCGCTTCTCAACTCCCCTGTACCCCCGGAGCCTGGCAGTGTGTCCTCTAACAGTCTCAACGGATCAGCGTCGTTTCTTTTATTGTCCAAAAACTGGTCATACCCGTAGTAGTCATAGGCATCAACCCCAAGTGAGTCAAATCTCGCAATAGCATTAATATGCTCGAATGACATGATCATTTGGTTTTTGCCAATGTTGCCGATCAACTGCCACCTATGAGCCGGCCTATCAGAGTGTTCGAAACGGAGAGTAGATAGCCATTCACAAACAGCCCCCAAATATACCCGGGTGGTAATATCATCGCACCAGTCAATCACTCGCTCCCAACCAATCTTTTCGAACTTTTGCACTATGCCGATCTTTCGAAACTCCTCGACATCCACCGTACGTTCACACACTGCCCTCTCAGGTACGGGCTTTGAAACACCCGTAACCATCTTCATTTTCCACATCTTAGCTTCCAATCTCTTGTTTCGGTATCGGGAAAGAGCCTTCAACTTCTCTTCTTTCCATACCGAAGCCGACTGACTATTCTTTGCCTCCTCCCAATCCCAATCCTGTCGAATAAGTTGCCCATCACCTTCTTGAACATTACTTAACTGTTCCCAACGCCTTTGATATTCCCCCGAGCCTGACCCGGCTCCTGAAGACGAACCTTGCCCGGAGGTCTTGGCTTTCTTGCTTCTTCCAAACATATCTGCAATCAAAAGACAAGACAACAATTAGTACACCCCAAATCTTCAAACACTCTCAAACTCTGAACATAATATGTAATGTTGAATTTCAATCAATAATTAGATGTAAAATCGTCTTTTTAAACTTCCAAAGTTGCACATCTTATCATCTATATCAATTAAACATGTTTATTCACAAAATTTTCTCAAAAATTCATGTTTTCAACAATATTCAACATCACAACTATGTTCAATCATGCACAAATCTAGTGTAATCACATCACCTAGACTAAAGCATGCTCAAATCCCACCCCAAATCAAGTAAACATTCTTAAGTTTATGCTAAAACATCATACATTATGATAAACAACCTACTCTTAAACAATGAGCTTAAAAACTTCGAAAGAAATCAACAATACATATGAAAATCATGCATAAATTTACTGAAAGTTCATACCTTTGATGTTAGATAACAAGAAGAACTAAGAACAAGTGCAAAACAAGAGACTTGGATGAACACTCTTCAAAACCCTAAAAACTCACGTCCAGAAATCGTGCAAACGAGCAAGATTTGATGGAAACCGTTATGGGGGTTTTGTTCCTCTCGAAAAACTACACAAGTTAGGCTCAAGAATCACTGGAATTGGGTGAGAATCGAAGGAGTTATGAGAAGAAGAAGATTTTAGGGTTCTTAGAGAAAAGGTTGAGGAAGATGAAGTGCAAGATAGATATTGGCAGGTGATTCACGAATTCTCTGGTATTAAGTGATGTTGGGTCGAATTCGGGTGAAGTGTGTGGTAAAAAACAACTCGGGTCAGGTTTTGATGAGTCACATGGGGAATTGGTTCATGTCTACACCGAATAGAACAAGTCAGCGACGGCTGAGAAAGGAGGGACCGTCGGCGACGGATGTGGTGACCGTCGGCGACGGTGTGTAAATTTGTGCAAGCAGGCGATGGCCTAAGTCACTACCTATGGAGCTTTTTGGGCGACGGTCATTATTTGGACACCGTAGGCGACGGAAGGTCTGACCGTCGGCGACGGTCAATGTAATTTCCAATTTTGTTTATTTTCTAATTTCTATTTTTTCTAATTAATTTTTTTTATGAAAATTATGAGGAAATTTATTAACTTATTTACACACTTAACAAAAATTTTATTATTTTTAGTTGAAAAACTAGACTAACGTTAAACGAATTACAAATTACGTTACGAAGCGTTCAAACTAGATTAAACATCGAAGCATATTATGAATCGTTCGATTATCATTTAACGATCCCTACCACCCCCCGAAAAGAAGTGTATTGTCCCTAATACACAAAGCAAGCTTAAAAACATACCTTTCATCTTCAAATCTTGTTTGTGATATTCGGAACTTCACACATCAAATGGTTAGGATGAAACGAAAACGATAAGCATAAAAAAACGATAAGAAACCACAATGTAAATATACAATACTCTACAACGCACATTACCGGCTCTTTAATTTACCTCATATGTTGGTACGCTTACCAAGAAACATCCAATTCCACCTTCGCGTCCTTCTTCTCCTCGTTACCATCAAGAAACGGTTTAAGGCGGTGACCGTTAACCGTTTGCTTAGATCCATCCTTCGGATCCTCGATGGTAACATCTCCAAGCTTTCCGACCCGTGTAATCACGTACGGGCCCATCCATTTTCTTTTTAGCTTTCCGGGAAAGTATTTAAGCCGTGAATTGTAAAACCAAACCTTTTGACCCACTTCAAACTCCTTCGGCTTCAATTTCGCGTCATGTGCCCTCTTCATATCATCCTTGTATTTCGAGGCGCACTCATACGCTTCTTCCCTCAGCTCCTCCAATTCGCAAAGCTTTAACTTTCGCTCTTTTCCTGCATCGCCATATTTCATGTTAACCTCTTTAATAGCCCACCAAGCACGATGCACAAGTTCAACCGGTAGATGGCAATTTCGCCCATAAACTAAGCGATAAGGTGTAGTTCCAATAGGTGTTTTATGAACCGTTCTATAAGCCCATAAAGCATCATTCAACTTCGTCGACCAATCCTTTCAGTCGGGTCGAACGGTCTTTTGCAAAATTTCCTTTATTTGCCTATTGGAAACCTCCACTTGACCGCTTGTTTGTGGGTGGTAGGGGGTAGCAATTCGATGGTCAACACCATACCGTTTCAAGAGTTTGCCAAAATTAAAATTCTTGAAGTGAGATCCCCCATCACTAATAATCACTCGGGGAATCCCAAATCTCGAAATTATGTTTGTTTGTACAAAATTGCAAACAACGGTATGGTCATTTGTCTTGGTGGCAATCGCTTCGACCCACTTGGATACATAATCGACCGCCACCAAGATGTATAAATTGCCATGCGAATTAGGGAATGGGCCCATGAAATCGATCCCCCACACATCAAAAATATCTACAATGAGGATCGGTTGCATGGGCATTTCATCCCTTTTTGAAATACCCCCTAACTTTTGACATTCTACACAATTTTTAGCAAAGTTAAAAGCATCCTTGAAAATAGTCGGCCAATAAAGACCGCTATTGAGCACTTTGTGCCCTGTTTTGTGACCACTAAAATGGCCCCCACAAGCAAATGAATGCAAGTGCATCAAGACGCTAGGAATCTCCTCGTCGGGTATGCATCTTCGAACGACTTGATCCGGACAAAACTTGAATAAGTCCGGTTCTTCCAACGTGTAGTACTTGATTTGAGATAGGAAGTGCAACCTCTTCCTTCTATCCCAATGAGCCGGCAAATCACCTGTAACCAAATAATTAACGATATTAGCATACCATGGTAAAATCCCAACTTTTAAAATTTGCTCATCTGGGAAATTCTCATTAATCTCTTCACGTGAAGAATCCTCCTCAACAACCAATCGAGACAAGTGGTCCGCAACCACATTCTCACTCCCTTTCTTGTCTCTAATCTCCAAGTCAAACTCTTGTAGCAAGAGAACCCATCGGATTAACCTCGGTTTCGCATCATTCTTGTCCATGAGATACCTAACTGCAGAATGGTCAGAATAAACAATGACCTTAGTACCCCATATATAAGCACGAAATTTGTCCAATGCATATACCACCGCAAGTAGCTCTTTCTCGGTAGTTGTATAATTTAATTGTGCATCCGAGAGAGTCTTACTTGCGTAGTAAATGGAAACCGGTTTCTTGTCTACCCTTTGACCCAATACAGCCCCCACCGCATAATCACTTGCATCACACATAATTTCGAATGGTAAAGACCAATTCGGTGATTGCAAGATTGGGGCCTCCACCAACTTTTTATTCAAAATGTTAAAGGCGTTTTGGCAATTTTTATCAAAATCAAATGTTTTATCTTTTAACAACAAATTGCATAGGGGTTTTGTTATATCACTAAAGTTTTTTATAAATCTCCTATAAAACCCCGCGTGTCCGAAAAACGACCGAACACCCTTAACACTTGTAGGATAAGGCAAAGTGGATATGACTTGCACCTTTGCTCTATCCACCTCAATCCCACGACTTGAGACGACATGCCCCAACACAATCCCTTCTTGAACCATAAAATGGCTCTTTTCCCAACTCAAAACCAGTTTTTTCTCAACACATCTTTGCAAAACTTTTTCGAGTTGGTCAAGGCATGTATCAAATGACGGTCCAAATATTGAGAAATCATCCATGAAGATTTCCAAAGACTCCCCCACCATATCTGAAAAGATACTCGTCATACACCTTTGAAAGGTGGCGGGGGCATTACAAAGTCCAAATGGCATTCGTCTAAATGCGAAAGTACCGTATGGACAAGTAAAAGTAGTCTTTGCTTGGTCTTCCGGATGTATAGCAATTTGATTGTACCCGGAATAACCATCCATAAAACAATAAAATTTTTGTCCGGCCAATTTCTCAACAATTTGGTCAATAAATGGTAAAGGGAAATGATCTTTGGAAGTTGCAGCGTTTAACTTCCTAGAGTCAATACAAATACGCCACCCGGTTACCGGCCGAGTGGCGACCTCTTCACCTGTGTCATTTGTGACGACTTGAATACCCGCCTTCTTCGAAACTGTTTGTGTCGGGCTCACCCATTGGCTCTCCGAGATAGGGTATATAATACCCGCATCTAGCCACTTCAATACCTCCTTCTTGACAACTTCTCGCATGTTTAGATTTAATCTCCGTTGCGTGTCACGAGAAGGATTCATGCCATCTTCAGTGATGATCTTGTGCATCACTACCGAGGGACTAATTCCCTTCAAATCTGCAATGGTCCACCCGATAGCGGCTCTATGAGTGACCAAAATTTTCATCAACTTCTCTTCTTGCTCCCCGGTTAAGTTTGAAGCGATAATAACCGGAAGCGTGCTACCTTCACCCACATAAGCATATTTAAGATGCTTGGGTAGCACCTTTAACTCCAACACCGGAGGCTCTTCCAACGATGGCTTCAACTTTGTATCAATGGTTTCCAGAAGACTTTCCACTTGATATGTCCAAGTGGGTCTTCCTTCCTTTGCCGCCATAACCTCCAACTCTTTCACCTCTTCATCCATGCTCCGATTCGTCTCTCCTTGTAACCTGTCAAACATGAAACATTCCTCTATTGTGTTTTCCTCTTCGACACTAATGTCGCATAGAGGTATACACTCGTCAACGATGTCCGCCATGTAGCATTCATCGCTAACTAGAGGATCCGTTAATCCCGAAAATACATTTAACTGCAACCGACGGTTACCAAAAGTCATGTCAACCGTGCCCGATTTACAATTAATTTGGGCATTCGATGTTGCAAAAAATGGTCGACCGAGGATCACCGTTGGTTGCTTGGTTCGGTCTAAAGAAACATAATCTAATACAAGAAAGTCCACCGGATAGTAAAAGTCCTCGACCTTGACTATTACATCCGTGACTATCCCACGGGGTAGTTTAGGGGTCAAATCGGCTAACACCACGGTGGTGTTAGACACTTGAAGTGGACCAAAATCATATTGGTCATATAAACTACCCGGCAAGATACTCACACTTGCCCCAAGATCCAAAAGTGCCCGTGTCATTTTGAATTCCCCAACTTGTATTGAAATAATGGGCGCTCCCGGATCTTGAAGTTTTGGTGGAAGTGCACCCGAAAGAATCAAACTCACGTTTTCGGTTAAATCAAGTTTCTTAGGAAACTTGTGAGTTCGCTTTTGGGTGCATAAATCTTTCAAGCATTTAGCATATGAAGGTACTTGCTTAATTGCATCTAAGAGTGGTAAATTGATTTTGACTTGTTTAAAAATTTCCCACATCTCTTCTTGTTGTGGGCCTCGTTTATTTACCACTTTCTTAGATGGTCCCAATAGAGCTTCGGGATAAGGGGCGGTATTAGCCTCCACACCCTTTTCCTTAGCCTTTGGGATGGGAACGGTCACAACGGGTGTAGTATAATTTTTCTTTTGACCCGTTTGACCGTTTTTACCTTCATCATCACTCTCATCTTCCACCACCCCTTCAACAAACTCGGGTGGTGGTGGCTCAACACCATTATCTATCACTCGACCACTACGTAAAGAAATTTTATTTATTGGTACCTCACGTGTGTTTTTCGAGCTCGACCCTTGATGCTTAGGGTTCACCGTGGTGTCGCTTGGAAGTCCTCCTCCACTTCCACGAACTTGAGCCATCTCTTGAGCAAGTTTCCCCACTTGCTTCTCTAATGCCTTTTGGGATTTGTCTCTCACCTCAAACTCTTTCCGCATTTCAATTTTTATTTCTTGGTTTGAATTCCGCATTTCAGTTCTAAGTTCTTGATGCGAGTTGGTGAGAGTGCTCATAATAGCGTCTAGTTTCGAGCTAATCGAATCATCACCTTGGGAGTTAGACGCACCACCCCCATTACCACCTTGGTTATAACCCCGCTGATAGTTGCCTTCACGGTTTTGATACCCTTGGTTACCACCTTGGTTGTAATTCCTTTGGTAACCCCCTTGGTTACCACCTTGACGATTATTGTACGAAGACCCACCTTGACCTCCTTGGTTACCCGATTGAAAATTCGGGTTCATTTGATTCGAAGCATTACCATACCGGAAATTAGGGTGATTTCTCAAGCCCGGATGGTAAGTGTTGGAGTTCATGTCATATTGCTTTCGGTCCCCATACACTTGGTTGACTTCCTCGGTGTAGTCTCTCGACCCCGTTGGACATTGTTCCGCTCTATGTCCAATATCGCCACAATCTTCACATACCTCGAATTGAACCGCATTTACTTCCTTTTTCTTCATTCGAGCCATTTCCCGCTCTAAGGTGGAAATCCGATCTTTAGAGTCAAGATCGGGAAGTGACCGTGAAATGGGATGCTTCTTAGCTCGATCGGCCGATTCTTTCTCTTTCGAACGTTTACTCATCCGTTCCAAGAATTCCCAATCATCATCTTCATGGTTGCTTAGAAGGGTCCCATTGCTCGTTGATTCAAGTCGGTTCCATGTGTTGTCATCTAAACCCCGTACAAAGCACTTAACCAACTCCCACTTCTCGATTTGATGATGTGGGCATCTTCGCATCATTTCTTTAAACCTTGTAAAGGCTTCATGCAACGGCTCGCCCGATAATTGGCGAAAAGACCTAATTTCATCACGAGCATCATCGGTCTTCGCCATAGAATAGTATTCATCTAGAAAAGCTTGTTGCATTTCTCCCCATGTGCGGATGCTATTGGCCGGGAGTGTAAGGAACCATTGCTTCGCTTTGTCTTTCAATGAGAATTGGAACAAACGAAGTTTAACCTCCTCTAGTGCAAAGTTATGCCCCCCGATAGTGCTGCAAATGGAAGAAAACTCTGTCAAATGTGTGTACTGTTGGTCGTTAGATCTTCCATTAAAATGAGGAAGTATGTTGATGTAATGTGGTTTACAATCAAACATCCTCCTCTCACAAACGATTGGTGAGTCGTTCTCGGTGACAACCGGCCTAAAACGATCATTCACTCCCCGTGGAGGTCGTTGACGACGATGGGGACCATTAACTTCTTGATCGACCGGTCTTCTATTATCCCGTCTTTCATCTCTTCAATCCTCTCTTCTATTATCCCTTGGGTTACCACCTCCCACGAAACGAGGAATCCGGTTAGGGTTTGCATTGTTGTTGTTGTTGTTGTTATAAAACCCATCATTCCGGTTCCGTTGGTCATTGTTTCGTGGTTGACGGTTGTTCCCATAACCATCATTTCTTCCACCTCCGTAACCGTATTCGTCGTCCCCAACGTAATTGGCATTTTGGTAGCCAAATTCCTCATCATCATACCTTCTTGCATTGTAGACGTTTCCCCTATTCACGTAGCCCCAATCTTCATCATCGTTAGCCCTATCATCATAGTATCCCCCGTCATCCGAATTTTCCGTATGAACACTCACATGTTCCGGTGATTGATAACCGGGAACACTATATGGTTCATTATCGGGGATTGCATTCCTCAAGTCATCGATGTTGAAGAATGGGTCTTCATTTGCGGGATTGCCGCGATCACGATTTCCCCGACGGTCGGAATTGACATTCCGGTCATCTAGATTGATGGGTAAAGAGGTTTGTCGATGAAGGTTTTGTTGTTGAGGTGTTCTTTGACTGTGGTTGGGATTTTGGTTTTGGAAAGGTGGTGTGGGTGGTCCGGTATTGTTGTTATTACCACCCGGTCGCTCTGGAGGTATAGGTTGCATATTTGGAGCGGGATTGAAATTGCTTCGGTATTGAAATTGGTTCGGATTATGATTTTGGTTGAAGTTTTGGTTAGAGTTTTGGTTCGCCATTAATTCGGTTTCAATGGACGGTGTGTGTTGTGGTGTTTGGTTGGTTTGATTAGAAGCAAGTGTTGCTTCTAACCGGCTTGCTAGATTTCTCCTTGCGACTCTTTCGATTTCCGGTTCGTAGACTAAAGGTGAAGTCCTCCCGGAGTTTCGCGTATGCATACACTACCTGTAACCTGCACAAGTAACACACCCGCGTAACAAGAAAAAATAGAAAGTGCAAAAAGAAACAAAACAATTTAAACAGATAATCACGAAATTCAAACAATAATCCAAACACAAAGCGCACGCACTCCCCGGCAACGGCGCCAAAATTTGATCGGAGTGTCGCGCTCCGGTCAAAGATAATATTTATAAGCCCAAATTACCCTTAACAGATAGTTAGTGGTAGTAAGGGGTTGAACCACGAAGAGTATGTGGTTTGCGTATGGATTAGATTGAATTATAAAAAGGTGTCACTATTATGAAGCTTGCTATTTTGTTTTTATGTATTTTTGATTGATTGAAAAGATGTGAATTAAAACTACTAAAATGAAAAGATTGATTAACAACTAACGATCAACAAATTGCAACAAATGAAATTGATTGTTTGAACAATATTGAGAAAACAAGGTTCACACCCGGTTCGGTAATTGCAATCCTAAGGTTTCTACACGTTTTAGATTCAATTCAATTGCAAAGATGATTAATGAATTTAGTGTCACGAGGCTTAGGTGCCAAAAGCTATCAACGTTATAGACAACGGACCACAATGCACTTCGTTACCAAGAACATGTAAACTCTAACCTAGACAAGGCTTAATTGCACATAAACATTTCATAAAGTCAAATTTAATCTTCACTCGACAATTTATGAATTCAATACAAATGCAAGACAATTGTCATAAGCTTCAAAATCAAATAGCAAATTGTCACAAAATCAAACCAAGAACATTGTTTAAACCCTAGACTTACAAAAACCTACACCGGGGTGAAACCTCCAAGAAACTAGCCGCTCATGATCAAAGGAACTCGATCACCGGAGGTTGAGAACACGAACATCATCATCTTGAAGTCTTAAAGTTGTGAAGATGGTGGTTAGGGTTTGGAGTGGTTGATGGTGATGAACGGATTGAAGGATAAATGGTGATTAGGGTTATGGAATGAATGATTGATGATGAATTGGATGATGATTCGGGTTGTAGGAATGTTTGTTGATGAATGGTAAGTGATAGCTGGTAAGATTAGGCTCCAAGCTGATGTTCAAACTCAAAAACCAAGTGTAACTCCCGAATAATGGCCAACAACCTTCTTTTGATTCGTTCCAAGACCAAAAACCAAGATATTTCACGCAACAAAATTGGAGGGCCGTAGGCTACGGACCCTTTGGCCGTAGGCTATGGTGCCTCAATTCTTCAGTTTCTGTTTTCTTCAAATCTTAGCTCCGGGTGACTCGTTTCGCGTCCCGATGGTCCATAAAGCTCCCAATTAGCTCCTTAAACTTCACAAGACCTACAAAACACAAATCCTTTTACAAGTAGGCTATTCGGGATTAAAAGTTAAGTAAAAACATGAACTTAAACATAAATGAACATCGGTTTTCGACCACGTATCACCCTACCCTATATAGATAGGGGCGGGATTTGGAGAAAACGTTTAAAAGTGTGAAAACGCTGAGAACGATTCCCATCCGTTGGATCAATACAATTTACGGACTACAATGAGGCGGTGGTGTTTTTGTAAATATCAGTAACTTTGATAAAGGTGTTGGATTCATTAAGGGTAAAAGGGTCTTTTGAATAAAAAAAGAGAAATCACCAAAATCGCTATCACGTGAATGATAAAGCCTCTGAAATACCAGAGACTTAATTGCTTTCCATTTATTGTAAAAAAAAACTTACGTACAAGAACATGCGCCTAAAACATCATTATATAAAGGAACAAACCATCCATTTCATTGATCATACTAAAAAAACGTCATTCTATACAAAACGCCAAACATCAAATACTTCAAAACACACACAGAAAAAATGGCAAGCATCATCTATTGGAGGTGCAACACATCAATCAATATGTTTGTTATCAAATTCGACACCAGAAGAAGAGTAATGGTGAAAACTGTAAACGCCATAATGAACACGGAAGAAGATGTAGGGGTACTAGAACTTGGTGTTCCTCTGGATAACTTGTGTGAGAAAACACATACTGTGATAAAGAGATTAAGAAGAAGATATCCAGAGAATAATGCAACTCAAATTGTCGAGCCAATCATCGAATCATGGTGTTATGATGATGAATATAAATTGGTGACGGTTTTGTGGAACGACTTATAGGAAGATGACCACATAGTTGAAAACACACTGACCCAATAGACTCTTGGGTTTATTGAACAATTATGTAATTCAAGATGTTTGAACGCTGAGATAACCCGACAGTGGCAACGTTGGAGGAAATGTTTAAATGGAGGCGTCAAGCACTTCAAGACGAAGATGTCGTTAAAACTGAAGATGAAGATGAGTATTTTGAACAAGAAAAAGAAGAAGAAGATGAGGGGAGTGATGGGTACTTCTCAGACATAACCGAATTGGATGAGGAGTTTTGAATGATGATTTTATGTTTTTTGGCGTTTGTCACACCCCCAAAATCCACCATGCGGAGTGCCACCGCTTGGAGGCGTGACGTGACCAGGATTGAGCCACCAATCATATTGAACATCGTAATTAAGTAAATATGACCAACCACAATACGATTGGTGACCAAAGCTAGTTAGCCATGTTTAGTTTAAACAGCGGAAGCATAAAAGTAAATCCAAAAGCATAAGTCCATATTTATAAGTTAAAGTTCAAAACGCAAGTTTAATAAGTTCATAAGGATTTAAATAGTAAGCACGGAACATAACAGTCCGTACACCACAACGACTCCTTCCTCATGCAAGCTCCAAGCGTTTAGCGACCTATAAGGCATGTAACAACGAGTCAACAACAAAGTTGAGTGAGTTCACGTTTGGTTGTTTAGTTTTTAAGTTGTTTCTGAAAAACGTGGTTTGACTTTCGTTGGCTTAATTGCCGTGGGGGTTACCCCGTAGTTGAAAGTATGTTTAACCAGTTCCTTTTTCATTACCCAAACCATAACCATAATCAGTGGGGGCTTTCCCCGTGTGAACTACTAGACCATACATATCGACAACTGACGAACAATAGTTGTGCCCTACATCAGTGTCTATCATCACTGACAGTTTGCCATAGTCCATTAGTACACGCCCGTCCGAACGGCATGGTGTGAGGTTTGTTAAACCTAATAGCGCTATTAACTAATGACCCGCTCGCCATTGTCCTCGGCGATTAAGTCGATATAAATTGAGGGACTTCATGATAGAGTTTTGTCTAGCTAGTTTTAAGGTTGTTGTCTTGCACCAGGAGGACGAACGTACGTATTCTGCACCAGGAGAATTCGTAGGATTAATAATGGCATCCTATCTATGGAGGATGTCCGTACATATCTTCCCAAGGGGATATGTAGATTTAGTTTTAAATTCTTTAACCCATTCCCAAACCACCGGGAATCCCATGCCTTGTAGAAAGTGTGAACTCACCTCGGTTTGCTCGGTTAGATTCTCAAATATAGCTAACAGTCAAGGTCGGTCAATCACGTCCTAGTATGATTTACCAGTTAGTCATTTAGTGGCTTTCAAATAGAGCACAAAGTTCCTACACGTATCTATCACATAGCATGCATTACTTTAACTGTTTATGCCCATATAAGTTTCCCATCCATTCCCCACTCATAAACAAACATACGATAATGCACATAACACATAATACATGTTAGATCATTCACAGATAGCATACTCGACATTTAGACACGCAAATTACAGCTTATGTCATTTCAGCATAAATATTCAAAACCGGGCTGTTTTAAGAAATTTTAATAAAATAGTTAACTTATTCCAAAAATTCCCAAATTTTTACAGAATGTCTTAAACGTTCTAAATTTTATTGTGTTAAAATATCGGGGTCTGGTTCATTACCAATATTTTATAAAAATTCATTTTCCGGGCTGACCTCAGATTTATATTTTTCTGACCACAGTCCACGGGATAATTTATTTAAAATTCATCGAGCGTCCGATTTACGAAATTCCAGTGGGGTAATTACAAATACATCGGTGGTCATCTACAGTACAAGTTTCATGATCCAACTCTACACCGAACCCAAGTTATGATAGAAAACAAAACTCATATTTTCAACAGAAAAATGCAGCTCTAGCTGCTGTTACGAAATGACGCTTTAAAAATAGTAAACGAAGTCCAAAAATTACGATTCCGGTGTCATTAGAACCGTATTTCATAATAACACGTTTTAGACTCAAAATATCAGTTTTTCGTAGAGTTTATGACCTGTTTAGAGCCAACTGAAGTTGGCTGTAAAACTTGGACAGATTCTGTTTTAATTCTTTAATCTTCTAAGACGCGTTCGATTGATTCCGTTAATCATCTTTAGTGATCATAACAACATCAAACATCAATATTAACCAGTAAATCATCAGATAATCAACCAAGAATCATAACAAAACAAGATCCAAGAGTTTTACATTAATATTTACTCCTTAACCACTTTGTTCATCACTTTTAGTAGACTTTAAACTTTGATCTTATATGTTCAAGATTTTTATCCGACAAAACTCTTATTAACCACTTTAGACAAGATCAATAGGGTGTTTAGAGTCACTTACTACTAGCTCGTGGCTAGGGAAAAAACTAGACGAAAAAACGGGTAGTTAATAGCGGTGTGGTGAGGTCCTTGGCAATCCGTAAGCACCGAGCTTCCTTATACGTGATCCTTCACCTTTGAGTATACTTGGAAATGCAAGACCAAACTTGAAAATAATGGTGGGTGTGGGCTTGGTGGTCGGCCGAGAATCAAGAGAAGGAGAGATGGTGAGCTTTTTTTTAAGTGTTAGTGGATGATTTGCTTGGTCTTGTGGAGTTATTTATAAATCATCCAATAGTATTAACCACTAGGTAAGATGTCTAGTAGATATTAGACAATCAAATAAAATAATTACATTTTGTAAGGGGGTGTCCCCTTTGGGGGACCGATTCGGTCACAAAGGGGGTGGGGGGGGGGGGTTGGTTAGTTTTGAACTTGATAGTTAGATGTTATAGTTAGTTTAGTTAGGAGGTTAATTTAGTTATTAGTGTGTAGTGAATTATAACGGGTGATAGGGTATTCGGGGACCCTAACTGGCTCAGAAAAGAAAAACAGTGTCAATGACAATATTTTTATGTTCCGGGTAAAGTCCGGTTGTTCGGTTTGACACTGTTCCGTTAAACTGCTTAATTAATCCGTAAAGCGTCCTACATATATATTTTTGCAACGTTTTTAATTTTTAACACCCAGGAAGGCATACCGGACTATTTAGTAACTTTTCTGTGTCCTACTAGTATGTTAACAAATACGTGTAAGTATAACACAGATATCAGAAAGCAGTTAAGTAATTCTACACAGCCGTCAAGCACTTTAATTATCATTAATAAATTGTACGGTTACATGTAAATTTGAGGGTTGTCACATTCTCCCCCTGTTAATAGAATTTCGTCCCGAAATTTAGCGCGTGGTTACTGAGGAAGCTAGTTAAGTTGCGTTGTTTTCCTGATTTTCCTGGGGTGTCACAGCGTTTTAACTAGCAGTCTTATTTTCTTAAGTTTTAAGTTTTATGAATGAAGAATTTATTATTTGTGAAAACACCAAGACTTGTGTATTAAATGGTTAAAAGTAATCATAACAAAAAAATGCCAAAAGCTATTCTTCTCAAATCCTGTTCTAAAAAATACAATGTTGAAACAAAAAAAAATCTTATTAAAAAACGCCAAAGCTATTCTTCACTGTGTCCGCTCTCGAAGACCGTGTGTTGATGCATTTTTCTGGATGCAGCTAATGAGTGTTCGATTATGACCAAAGTCAACGACATTCATCCGTCATTAACTAGAAGAACAAAGATTCAAGTGACATCAAAATCAAACCATGTGCTCTATCAACTGGAATATTATAAGGTCATAACATTCCATCGTTTGGTATATAATGCAAGGCCATCGTTTAAAGTCAAACATGAAACCATCGTTTGGACTTGAGCCTTGGGATTATCGTTTGGCACTGTCGTTTGGATCATGCCCCATCATTTGGAATGATACCAGCATACCATCGTTTGGAATCATGTTATAATGGACCACCATCGTTTAGGACATGGTCACATTCGTTTGGTTTGGTTTGTCTCTACTGGTATGCTTGAGGATCTTAACATCTCGATCCGTAATCTCTACTGGTTCCTCGACGAATCGCAGCTGGTCGTCGATAGTGAGTTCCTTGAGAGGAAATATGAGGGTCTTATCTGATAGACACTTCTTCAGATTCGACACATGGAATACGTCGTGAACTCCGCTGAGTTCTTCGGGTAGATTCAACCTGTAGGCGACTTTGCCAATTTTCTCGGTGACTTCGAATGGTCCGACATTACACGGATTGAGTTTGCCTCGTTTGCCAAAGCGGACTACACCTTTCCAAGGTGAGACTTTGAGTAGCACTTGATCCCCAACCTGGAGCTCGAGTGGTTTTCTTCCCTTATCAGCATAGCTTTTCTGACGGTCACGAGCTGCCGCCATTCGCTGTCGTATCTGAGCAATTCTCTCGGTGGTATCTACCACAAGTTCTGGGCCAGTGATTTGACTGTCACCAACTTCTGCCGAGCAAGGAGGTGATCGACATTTACGTCCGTACAATGCCTCGAACGGAGCGGCTTGGATGCTGGTGTGGTAGCTGTTGTTGTATGAAAACTCCACTAGCAGGAGGTGCTTTTCCCAGCCATTACCAAAATCGATTACACATGCCCTAAGCATGTCTTCAAGGGTTTGGATGGTGCGTTCAGATTGCCCATCCGTCTGTGGGTGATAAGCGGTGCTCATATCTAAACGTGAGCCAAAAGACTTGTGCATTGCTTGCCACAGTTCTGAAGTAAAACGCGCGTTACGATCAGATATAATAGAGGTTGGCACTCCGTGCCTTGATACCACTTCCTTTAGGTAAATGTCTGCAAGAGTAGAAAACTTATCCATTTCTTTGATAGCCAGAAAATGTGCAGACTTGGTCAGTCGATCTACGATCACCCAAATGGTATCGTTTCCGCGTTGAGATCTGGGCAGGCCGGTAACGAAATCCATGGAAATTTGCTCCCATTTCCATTTCGGGATCTCCGGTTGTTGAAGTAGGCTTGATGGTTTCTGATATTCAGTCTTGACTCTCGCACAAGTCAAGCACTTACTGACGTAGGTTGCTATGTGGGCTTTCATGCCAGGCCACCAATACGTAGTCTTGAGGTCGTGGTACAACTTGTCCGAACCAGGGTGTACCGAATAACGAGACTTGTGCGCTTCGTCCATCACAAGCTCGCGTAAGTTTCCATAAAGATAAACCCAGATGCGCCCTGTTACATAGTAAGCGCCGTCTTCCTTTTGTTCTAGCCGCTGCCTCGATCCTCGTAGGGATTTAGCCATGATGTTCTCTGCTTTCAATGCTTCAACCTGAGCATCACGAATCTGAGCGGGAAGGTTAGATTGGATGGTAAGCTGTAGAGCACGTACACGCCTAGGTATAGTATCCTTTCGACTGAGGGCGTCGGCCACAACATTGGCTTTGCCCGGATGATACTTGATAGCGCATTCGTAATCATTCAAGAGTTCGACCCATCGGCGTTGTCGCATGTTTAACTCCTTTTGCTTGAAGATATGCTCGAGACTCCTGTGATCGGTGTAAATGGTGCACTTGGTACCGTACAGGTAATGTCTCTATATCTTAAGTGCGAAAACAACTGCTCCCAGCTCCAGATCGTGAGTAGTGTAATTCCTTTCGTGAACTTTGAGTTGGCATGATGCGTAGGCAATGACCTTATCACGTTGCATCAATACGCAACCAAGTCCTTGGATGGAAGCGTCGCAGTAAACCACAAAATCATCTATGCCTTCAGGCAATGAGAGGATAGGCGCGCTACAAAGTCTATCCTTCAAGTGCTGAAATGCGGACTCCTGTGCATCACCCCAATGATAGGTGACACCCTTCTGAGTCAGTGAAGTGAGAGGTTGCGCAATCTTTGAGAAATCCTTGATAAACCTTCTGTAATATCCTGCCAAACCCAAGAATTGGCGGATCTCTGTTGGTGTTCGGGGTGCAGGCCAGTTCTTGATCGATTCAACCTTAGATGGATCCACATGAATTCTATCCTTGTTTACCACATGGCCTAGAAAGTGGACTTCGCGAAGCCAGAAATCACATTTCGAAAACTTGGCATACAACTGCTCTTTTCGAAGAAGTTCCAGCATAAGTCGTAGATGCTGCTCGTGTTCCTCCTGACTCTTAGAATAGATCAGGATATCGTCGATGAACACAATAACGAACTTATCCAGGTAAGGCTTGCACACTCGGTTCATGAGATCCATGAAGACCGCTGGTGCATTCGTCAGCCCGAATGGCATAACCAGAAACTCGTAATGGCCGTAACGAGTTCTGAATGCTGTTTTGGAGACGTCCTCATCTCGGACCCTCAGCTGATGGTATCCCGATCTCAAATCAATCTTGGAGTAATAGCTCGACCCTTGCAACTGGTCGAACAAGTCGTCAATACGTGGAAGAGGATAACGATTCTTCACAGTCACCTTGTTAAGTTCGCGATAGTCAATACACATTCTGAAAGTACCATCTTTCTTCTTTACGAACAAGACTGGAGCTCCCCAGGGCGAAGAGCTAGGACGTATAAAACCCTTTTCCAAGAGTTCTTGTAATTGCGTGGATAGTTCTTCAAGTTCTGATGGAGCTAGACGATAAGGCGCTCGAGCTATGGGTGCTACTCCAGGAGCTAGCTCGATTTGAAACTCAACTTGGCGATGAGGCGGAAGACCAGGCAATTCCTCAGGGAACACCTCAGGAAAATCGCGCATAATAGGGATGTCTTCAATTCTCTTCTCTTCCGTTGATGTGTCAGTAACGAGTGCTAGAATGGCAGTGTGGCCCTTTCGCAAACACTTCTGGGCCTTAAGGAAAGAGATAATGCCTACAACAGCACCACTCTTATCGCCCTGAATCACGAGAGGTTCTTCACCAGAACAAGGAATGCGGACGATTTTCTCCTTGCAAGCAATCTCCGCTTGATGATGGGAGAGCCAATCCATCCCAATAACGACGTCGAAACTACCCAGTGTGATAGGAATAAGATCGATAGAGAAAGTCTGACCAGCTAAGATGGGGTTACAACCTTCAACTACGTGTGTGGCTTCAAGACTTTTACCGTTAGCTAGTTCTACCGTGTGTTTGGTGTTCAGAAGTGTTGGAGTGCGCTTAAGCATTTGGCTAGCTTTTAAGGACACATAACTAGTATCGGCACCCGAATCGAATAAAACAGTAACAAAGAAGTCATCCAGAAGAAACTTACCCATCACAACGTTGGGATCGTTCCTTGCTTCTCCCTGACCAATCACGAACACACGACCCCTTGCTCCATTATCATTGTTGTTTCCCCCATTGCCGCCTCCATTGTTGCCTCCATTGTTGTTCCCATTGTGGTTCCCGTTTCCTTGGTTGTTATTGTTCTGATTCTGGTTCAGTTGGGGGCAGTTCCTCTTAAAGTGGCCTTCAGCGCCACACTAAAAGCATCCTTTATTGCCTTGTTGTTGCTGCTGGTGGTGGTTTTGTGGAGCTTGTTGTTGGCGATTCTGGTTTGCTGGTCGTGCGCTCCTACAATCCTTTGCTTCATGACCAAACTTGTTACACCTCAGACAGCGACCCTTGTTGCACTGCCCGCTGTGATGTTTGTTGCACCGGTTGCACTTGGGGTGGTTTCCTCGGTATCCACCCTGTCCTTGGTTACCAGAAGATTGCTGACCAGGACTCTGGTAGTCATCAGTCTTTCGCTACTGAGACTGAACTGAAGTAGAACCCTTTTCAGAGTTCCCATCCCATTTTCGCTTGTTGTCGGTAAGTGCATCAGAAGTAGCTGTGGCACTGATACGTTTGGGTAGCCTGTTTTGCTCCACCGCCTGGTCGGTGAGACGATGAGCCAACTTGATAATTTGCTGAATGGTACCCAGGTTGGCTGAAGTTACGTGACTTTGAATCTCTGGTACAAGGCCCTTGAGGTACAGCTCAATACGTTTGATGGGAGGGTCCACCATAGTTGGACACAGGATGGCCAGCTCGTTTGACCTCTTAGTATACACCTCAATCTCAGACCCCGTCATCTTCAGATTGTAAAATTCCACCTCTAGCTTGTGGATGTCATCCCGACTACAGTACTCCTCCTTGATCAGTTCTTTGAAACCATTCCAGGGTGTGGCATCAGCAACTGCCAGTCCTAGTAGTTGAACCTGTGCCTTCCACCAGGTTAACGCAGCTCCTTCAAGTGTTCCGGTAGCATATTTCACCCTACGGTCTTCAGGGCATTCGCACATCTTGAAAACTGACTCAAGCTTTTCAAACCAGTGAAGAAGGCCCACTGCTCAAGCTTTTCAAGTGGTAGCTCGGCAGTCCATGAATGTCTTGAACGTGCACACAGGAGGTTGAGCATGTTGACCTCCTGCAGGGTTGACTGCGAGTGCCTCAGCGACTCGTTCGTTGATCAAAGCCGTCAACTGGGCTTGAGTGAGGTTGATACGTCCTCCGCGTCTGCTCATAATCTTCATATCGAAGCTACGTAAGTGAGGAAAGGGTCGCGAAAGTGCGTAAGTGTGGGACGACATTAGAGAGTAAGCACACAAGGTTCAAATAGCAATTATCACATTATCTAATGCACAGTGAGAACTATCTAACCGACAATATAACATAAATCATACCACTTATGGTGTCGAGTCTTGCACGTGGAGCGAAGCGTCGTTGTGGATCGTTGTGCACTGTACTGGTTATAGTCTGGTTTTATCAAAAACTTTTCCCTTTTAAAAACCAAGTTCACTATAACTAATGGCTCTGATACCAATCTGTCACACCCCCAAAATCCACCATGCGGAGTGCCACCGCTTGGAGGCGTGACGTGACCAGGATCGAGCCACCAATCATATTGAACATCGTAATTAAGTAAATATGACCAACCACAATACGATTGGTGACCAAAGCTAGTTAACCATGTTTAGTTTGAACAGCGGAAGCATAAAAGTAAATCCAAAAGCATAAGTCCATATTTATAAGTTAAAGTTCAAAACGCTAGTTTAATAAGTTCATAAGGATTTAAATAGTAAGCACGGAACATAACAGTCCGTACACCACAACGACTCCTTCCTCGTGCAAGCTCCAAGCGTTTAGCGACCTGTAAGGCATGTAACAACGAGTCAACAACAAAGTTAAGTGAGTTCACGTTTGGTTGTTTAGTTTTTAGTTGTTTCTGAAAAACGTGGTTTGACTTTCGTTGGCTTAATTGCCGTGGGGGGTTACCCCGTAGTTGAAAGTATGTTTAACCAGTTCCTTTTTCATTACCCAAACCATAACCATAATCAGCGGGGGCTTTCCCCGTGTGAACTACTAGACCATACATATCGATAACTGACAAATAATAGTTGTGCCCTACATCAGTGTCTATCATCACTGACAGTTTGCCATAGTCCATTAGTACACGCCCGTCCGAACGGCACGGTGTGAGGTTTGTTAAACCTAATAGCGCTATTAACTAATGACCCGCTCGCCATTGGCCTCGGCGATTAAGTCGATATAAATTGAGGGACTTCATGATAGAGTTTTGTCTAGCTAGTTTTAAGGTTGTTGTCTTGCACCAGGAGGACGAACGTACGTATTCTGCACCAGGAGAATTCGTAGGATTAATAATGGCATCCTATCTATGGAGGATGGCCGTACATATCTTCCCAAGGGGATATGTAGATTTAGTTTTAAATTCTTTAACCCATTCCCAAACCACCGGGAATCCCATGCCTTGTAGAAAGTGTGAACTCACCTCGGTTTGCTCGGTTAGATTCTCAAATATAGCTAACAGTCAAGGTCGGTCAATCACGTCCTAGTATGATTTACCAGTTAGTCATTTAGTGGCTTTCAAATAGAGCACAAAGTTCCTACACGTATCTATCACATAGCATGCATTACTTTAACTGTTTATGCCCATATAAGTTTCCCATCCATTCCCCACTCATAAACAAACATACGATAATGCACATAACACATAATACATGTTAGATCATTCACAGATAGCATACTCGACATTTAGACACGCAAATTACAGCTTATGTCATTTCAGCATAAATATTCAAAACCAGTCTGTTTTCGGACATTTTAATAAAATAGTTAACTTATTCCAAAAATTCCCAAATTTTTACAGAACGTCTTAAATATTCCAAATTTTATTGTGTAAAAATATCGGGGTCCGGTTCATTACCAATATTTTATAAAAATTCATTTTCCGGGCTGACCTCAGATTTATATTTTTATGACCACAGTCCACGGGATAATTTATTTAAAATTCATCGAGCGTCCGATTTACGAAATTCCAGTGGGGTAATTACAAATACATCAGTGGTCATCTACAGTACAAGTTTCATGATCCAACTCTACACCGAACCCAAGTTATGACAGAAAACAAAACTCATATTTTCAACAGAAAAATGCAGCTCTAGCTGCTGTTAAGAAATGACGCTTTAAAAATAGTAAACGAAGTCCAAAAATTACGATTCCGGTGCCATTAGAATCGTATTTCATAATAACAAGTTTTAGACTCAAAATATCAGTTTTTCGTAGAGTTTATGACCTGTTTACAGCCAACTGAAGTTGGCTGTAAAACTTGGACAGATTCTGTTTTCATTCTTTAATCTTCTAAGACGCGTTCGATTGATTCCGTTAATCATGTTTAGTGATCATAACAACATCAAAAATCAATATTAACCAGTAAATCATCAGATAATCAACCATGAATCATAACAAAACAAGATCCAAGAGTTTTACACTAATATTTACTCATTAACCACTTTGTTCATCACTTTTAGTAGACTTTAAACTTTGATCTTATATGTTCATGATTTTTATCCGACAAAACTCTTATTAACCACTTTAGACAAGATCAATAGGGTGTTTAGAGTTGTAGGTCTGGCTAGGGGAGGATCTAGTCGCCTAATCCTTGTGTACAAACCAACTCGATTGTGCGGAATCCAACCGAGAAAGGCAAACCGAGATAGAACACGCAAATGCACGACACACAATATTCACCGATTAACACCTCTGTATTAATACGTATGAAAGGTCCAGTTACAAGCTCAATGTTTACAGATGTACTCTATAAACTCTCTGAAACTCTCGTGAGTGTGTGTGTACTCAACAGAATGCTCTAAGTGTTCTATATGTGTTCTCATTGAACACAAACACACTACATGAGTATATATACCCGACACAGCAGGTCTGGTCGAAGGATCAGATAGACTGATCGAAAGATCATCTATCGACCTGAAACACATCGAAGGATCCACATATACCTCGAAGGATGACATCTTTCGAGGTCCATCAACATCTATCGACGCATTATGTTTCGAGCTCATCATCGAAGGATATAAGCAATCCTTCGATGACTCATCCTTCGACCCAAACATCTCACAACCATGTGCTAACTGTTTGGTCAAGTCAAACCAGGAGGATGGTTGACTTGGTCAAACTTACATCGAACGCACATATAAACAAACCTAAAACGTAACTCAGACTAACACAAGACATCGTTTTGTATCATGACAAAATACAGACAAAGTACAGACACAAGTGCACCAACAAACTCCCCCTTGGCTGTAGCTTTGTCTCGATTTTCGTGTCTTCAAGTCTTTGACGTCCTTTCAAGTCTTCAATGTCGGAGGATCTTTAGAGTCTTCACGTCTCGAAAGCAGAAAGTGTACCAACAAACTCCCCGTTTCATGTAGGAAGTGTGTTGACAAACTCCCCCTTAACATAAGCTCCCCCTTGAGTTATGCTCGTGAAATACTTGTTCTTTATGGGTTGAGATCCTTGTGATGTTGATGATGGTCAGCGGCACCTCGATCATTTTATCCTTGAGTGCCTCCATTTCGTGTCTTCATTCCAAAGCTTGTCATCGAACATGTTCTCCTCACCTTTAGCATCTGCACATGCAAGAAAGCTAAACGCATAATGAGAACAACCGCTTGGAATATAGTTAACATTTAAACAAATGACACATATGAGATCAAATCTCAATCAAACACCAACCGACAACATTTTGAAAGTTTAGAAAATGAACAAGTTTAGTCCTTTAACTTTCAAAACTTGTTAACTTCGACTGTTTATGAAGATGCAATTGTTTTCCGGCTTAGAATCGGGATTTTGGGTAGGATAGACTCGAGTTCCAACATCAGTCAATCAAAAATAAACTAGAAGCAAAATCTTTTTGGATTTTATAAAGTTTATATTAAAACACATCTAAAATCTTTTTGAAATTTTTCATTTTTCAAATGTAAAGACGGAAAACAATAAATAAATATATACAAAGATGCATAAACTGAAGACAGTAAATAAATATCTACAGACATTCTTTTTGTGAGTTTCAAGGGTAAGAGAATCATATCAGTGTACGGTCATGCCAAAACGCTCCTTTTGTTCAATTAGTTAACATTAAGATAAGCATCCTATAACAATTATCGGTATTGTTGTCCACTTAAGCTCAACTTATCAGATGTAATCATGGCGCGGGGATACGTTAAGGTATGATTTATACTTACCGACCGGTGTTCATCCACATCACGACACATTCCCGTATCAAGGTATGCACGAGGGTTCATCTTACCGGTGAGTATACCGATTATCATCTGTTTGACCGTATATGATGTGAGATTCTCACTTATTTTGATTGAAAACAAGCCCTATGTGATATAATCACTTATTGATGAGGAACTTGATTTTCATATGCATGAGGGCACAGGAGCAAGTCCGTGAACAGGTCAGTACTTTCGTACAGCAGAGAGACGAACTTGACTCCCGGATAAATGTGATATATTATCACTTATTTTGAGGGACATGTGATTGTTTATCACTTATTGAGGTCGAAGGCAGTATGTACACGTATGTATAGTATCATGGAAGATCTAGACTTGCGTCCCCGTTATTTTTCGGTAAAAGATACAACCAAGATACCCAGATGATAAGCAGCATAAAGACCGAATATCTCAGAACCTCGGCAATCTCTCAAACGAAATTTCGGTACTAAGACCATATGCCAATGAATGGTTCCCACCTGGTCTTCAGTCGGATTTAAGTTTATATCACCCTGCACACTTTAAAATGATTGTGAGCCTACCGATACATCTTATATAGAGCTGTTTATCATTTTTCATTTAAGGTTTAAAGAGGTTTAGACAGACCACTGATGTACTATCATTTTCTCTTTAGCTCGCCAGGAAACTCATTTTTGCTTTTCTATTGTTTTTGTGTTTTTGAAATTTTTCGATGTTTTTGGATTTTTCAAATTTTGGATTTACTCCCCCTAAAATCAACAAACTAAGATAAAATTTAAAAACACAAAGGTATTTACAAAAATGACTTTCCGATGTTGGTTAACTCATGTTTTACCTCAATGCCGTTTACCAAAATTAATTTTTAATCTGAAAAGATTTATCGAATTTTGGAAAAATCAGTTGGCATGTCGGTTTGCGGTGCGGACCATGACAACATTGTCTGGCCAAAGAGTGCTGTACGAGATAATAAAAATTCATAAAGCAGCTTAAATATCGACAAGTAAAGGAGAGATTAGAATTTTAAAACCGTATCCTGCAACTGCTTCGTGCATTGCAAGGAATCTGAGTGCTCTCCCAAACTGGATATCCACCCGGTGTGGATTTCAAAGTCGATTCTTTGTAGCTACTGAGAAGTCTCTTGACAGCAACAAGATCATTAACCTTTGGGTCCGGCTGGTCTTCCACATTTCACCAGCGAAGGTCTTTGTCTTACTCTTTGAGAAGTAGTGTGCGGTTGTTTAATCCAAGCCAAGGCATCCGCACACCCGGTTGGTTTGCTCAACAAACACATTTTCTTCAATCACACCGCGAAGAAATGTACACTGCACGTTCATCTTGTTGATTTTGAACCTCAAATGTGCTGCAGGTGCGTACATTTTGATTTGAATCTACCCTGGGGACCCGATCAAAGCCTTTAACAATCACACTTTGAAATGATTTGCATTTTTGTCGAAGCTTTTCAATCTCTTTCAACAGACAATTCTGTTTTCCTTTCCATTTTCTCTCTCCATCACACGCAACAACTCCTTTTGTCGCCTATTTTGTGTAAGGACGCTCCACTATCAACAATCTTACGACTATCGAAAGTTCCTCCTGGAATATCCTACACACTCACTCAGAAATTAGTTGGAGAGGGGGACCCAAGCCTTTGTGGACTTGGGTCGTCCTTGATCATCAAGGAAAGTGATCTCAATCACTTGATGATTAGGAAAAAGAACCTGTGGTGCTCCCCCTGACTGAATTACCTGTTTTTGTTTCCAAGCTGTTTGTCCTTTACCAGTATTTGTATTAATTGTTTTTGCATTTACTGGTTTTACCGTTGTAGATTTTGCTTGTACAGGTTTTTCTTCTTTGACCTATGATTTTAAGGCCTTTTCAATTACCTTTTGATTCTTTTGCTTTAACTTCTTTTCCCTTTCTTTCAAAACACGTGGGTCTTGTTTCGGGGAAACAGGTCGTTTTTGGTAATTGGTTTCTTGGGGAGCACTCGTTTTTGCCTTCAACTTTTGCAGGTATGGGCAGTATCTTACAATATGCCCAACTGTGCCACACTCAAAACACATTCTCCGCTCTACAAACCTCGGAGAAACATGTTGATGACCAGACGGAGAACCAGACAATGAACTTTGTGATCTAGACGTGCTTGGACCTAAATCACATACGTTGGTGTGTTGGGTGTAATTATTCTGATCATTTCGTTTTAAAATTCTAACTTGTTTTATAAAATCAACGTTAGATTTATCCTGAAATGTTTCAAGTTTATCTGTACCCTTGGATCCAACAAAGTTCACTTTCGGTTCTCTTTTCTTAACAGGAGCTCTTTTGTTTTGCACCTTTTGCTGCTGAACCTTAGGTGCTTGAACATTCTTGTTCTGAGCCTTCTTTCCCTGTACCTTACCTTTTCCGGAATTAACTTGTTGTTTTCGCTCAATTGGTAGTTTTTGGTTTCCGTATTGTTTTCTAATTTGTTCACACGGAATTGGATCACATTGAGTGACGGTAACTTTGCCACTTTTGTTTCCCAAAAACTTATCAGTGCATCCTTCAAAAATTTGCTCAATTAAATCTTGATTTACATTTTTAATTGGAAAATCTTTGTTAGAGTAGATTTTGCTATCTCCTTTGAGCGTGTACAACAAATTATTCCCTTCAAGGCTAGATACAATGGACTCCATTGCTTTTGACATTTCAGTCTTACTCGGTTCCACTGGTGGATCACACAAGATGTGATTCTCGATTGGAATATTTGTTGTAACCGAGTTAGACTGTTGGTTCACAATTACTTCAGATTCATCATCCGAAGAATCAGCATCCTCAACAATAAGAGGATTCTGTTCCTTAACACACGATGAATCTGTCGCATTCTCAGATTCAGATTCTGATTGACCCGAGGATGATGTACCAGTTGTGAACCCTAGGCCTGCTGCAAAGTCATCTAGACCGAGTGGCACAGTAGGTTCAAAACGGGGCATATCCTCGTCATCAGGCAATTTGGAGTAATTGTGATTCATTGGGGGAGGACATGATTTGAATCCCATACACTTCTTATCCCCCTTTTTCTTTTGAACATCAATAATGTGATCCAAAACATAGCGGGAATTGGAATAGCTTTCCAATTTCTGCTTAATTGTCTCACATTCACATCGAGCTGTTGCCAACTCTACCATTTGCTTTTCAATTGTGTCAATAAGATTATTGTTAGCATGTTGTTTTCGTAAAACAGCCTTTTGTAATTCGGAAACATCATGTTTTAATGACGCAATTGTTGTTTTAAATTCCTTTTCATTTCTGGTTAAAAACAAGTTAGCTTCGGTTGCTTTAGAAAGATCTACAATCAATTCTTGATTGTGTTTGTGTGTGATCTCAAACTGACTTTCCTTTTCTGCATATTCTAAGCACTTAGCACATTCAATAGGAACCGAACTAGAGTCAAAATTAGTATCACATACCTGAGAAGTTTGACTTTCTATATGAGCCGTAAAGGCTGTATGAAAAGAAAAAGATCCATCTTCAGAGAAAAACTGAGCAAGCTTCTCGGAAGTTCCAGCAGATTTCTGGCAGAGAATAGATCTTCTCTTGCATAATGCTTCAGCTTCAGCCAAAAGCTCATCAACCTCCAACTCTAAAGCATCACTTGATAACTTACCAGCATCAAGTGATTCCCCATTCATGCTCCCACTATAACCCGAACTATCTTCATCTTCTGAAGATTCACCAGCAGACACGGGTTCCACTACCTTCTCAATCACTTTAGCATAACATGCTGTTCCACCATTTCCTCCTTCTCCAAGCTGAATGTTCCAGTTGCAGCCTTCATCAGCTTGAATAACCAATCCTCTGTGGAAATTAGCGTTTGTGGATCCAGATGCATTTCCTCCAACAGAAACTATTGATCTGACAGAATTGTTGTTCTGCTGTTGTGGCTGTCCTTGATTCCTGAAGGGATTCTGATTTCCTTGCTTCTGTGGCTTCTGACACTCCCGCTTGAAGTAACCCTTTTCACCACAATTGAAGCAAGTGACAGCATTCTTATCAAAACCATACTTGGTGTTGTTGTTGCTATCCAAGTTGGTTCTCCCCGTCTTTTCCATAAACTCCTTTGCTCTTCGAATTGCACTAGCAAGAGCCCATTTGATATCCATCATTTCAAACTCTTCTCTATCCACTTGCTGATAATCTTCATTGGTTAGATTGATATTCCCAATCTGACCTGCAACCATTCCACAATAAGCACTAACCAAGGTGTTCAACATCTCCATATGCTCCTTGGCTACTTCGACGCTGACTTTGGAAAAGTTGGAAGTATCTAATCTGACTGTGTTCGGATTGGAAGTGGCTTGAAAGTTTGAAGAGCTTCCATAAAACCCTTGCTGTTGCGGTTGTTGCTGCTGAGCTGTCGGTTTCGGTTGCACATACTGTTGTTGAGAAGAAGAATCTGGTCTTGAATACATCATCGTGTATGCTGAAGGATCAAACTGATTCGTTGTGGAAGGTCCGGTGTTAGAGATGAAAGCTGTTTGAAGCTTAGCATGCTGAGAGGCTGGCTTTTCTCCACTAATGCCACCTGCAATCCCAAAATACATCTCTGGATTCTGAGGAGTTATTGTTCTTTTTGCCTTTAGCTTTTCTTCTACATCTTTGTTCTCCAATTTCTGGATTAGCTCATAAACGGTGATTGTGTCCAGAACACCGTTTTCTTTGAGAATCTCAAGATAACCGCTCCATTTTGCTGGTAAGCTATCAGCAAATCTCTTCACCATTTCTTGTGGAGTGGCAGTGACTCTGAAGGCAAACATTTCACTCAACAGATGATGGAATCTTGTAGATAATTCTGCCAAACCCTCGTTCTCCATACACGTGAAACCTTCAAACTCTTTCTTCAGCAATTCTTGCTTGATCTTCCTAGACTGAGCATTTCCTTCACATCGTAACGTGAGCATATCCCACAAGCTTTTAGTAGTCGTGCAGTAAACAAACTGGTGGTATATGTCTCTGTGAAGAGCTTACGTGAGAATCATGAATGCTTTCTTTTCCAACTCAAATTTCTTCTTATCATCATCAGACAGAGTGCTGTAAGTTTCTGGATTTGATCCTGCAACTTCCAACTCGTTTTCAAATGGAGTGAAGAAACACATCCATAGATCCTGACCTTGCCCCTGAACATAAGTTCTCAGCCTTTCTTTCCACCATCCCCAATCATTGATGTGATTTAGCTTTGGCGGTTTTGTGCTTGTACCAGTTTCACTGTCGTTCTGCATCATAGCTTGAATGCTGCTGCTTTGATTTGTGACCAATGCCCATTGATTTGCAGTTATCATTGCAGCTTGAGGTGGGGCAATACCTCGCATCCATCCAGTTTTGTCGAAATCTGACGCAGGTTGCGTAGCTGATGATTTTGGAGTCAAAGTTGTTGTAGTCCACGCGGATGGATCCCACTGACCGTTTGTTCCCATTTTATAAAAATTAATATATCAAGTGAAAATTGATTTAAAATTTGAAAAATTAATTTTCACAAACTATGTTAAAATGTTGAAGAGAAACAAACAGCCGAAAGATCAAGGATCGAAAGACCTGAAAAACACAACTGAAAAACACAACTGTTAATCTTAAACAAATAAGGATCGAAAGATAGACACTTGTTCGAAAGATAGACACTTGTTCGAAGGATCAACAGTGTTCGAAAGATCACTGTTGAATTTCGAACAATGACTTCGAAAGATTCTCCAAGACGAAGGATCCTTATCTTTCGAAATGTAACAGTAGCTCGAACAATATATCCTTCGAAAAGATTCCTTGGCTCGAAAGATAACTCACTGACTTCGAAAGATGTTCGAAGGATGGGTATCTATCGAACCTCCTTGATCGAAAGATGATCTTTCGACTTCGAAGGATATCTTTCGATGAGCTCTGACACACTGACGCAAAGTTGACAGGTTGGTGAGAAAGGTGATGGGTTGGTGCACAACTTTCGGCAGAAGGTATGTTCAGACGCTGCCTTTTACCAAAACAGATTTGGGTTGATTATTTTAATCAGTTATCCCTTCCCAATACACAAACAACTTTCAAAAATAATTAAACAAGATCAAAAGATGTAAAACTTTGAAGAACACTTGAAGCTTTGTTGAAGATATGATGAACACAATCCAGAAAATTTGAATTTTCCGGTAAACCAACAACTTCAGAAACCGCGATTTTGCTAAAATGTTTAATAAAAACCAAAGACTAACATGTGAACATGAAAATAACACGGTTTTTTTTTTAACAAAACATAAAGCAAAACACCAAGATATACTCCGATTTTAAGATGTTTTCCAGAAAAATATGAACTTTTAAAAACCCGAAAAACAGCAAGAACACCTCGGTTTTAACAAGGAGAAGAGCCAAGGCTCTGATACCACTTGTAGGTCCGGCTAGGGGAGGATCTAGTCGCCTAATCCTTGTGTACAAACCAACTCGATTGTGCGGAATCCAACCGAGAAAGGCAAACCGAGATAGAACACGCAAATGCACGACACACAATATTCACCGATTAACACCTCTGTATTAATACGTATGAAAGGTCCAGTTACAAGCTCAATGTTTACAGATGTACTCTATAAACTCTCTGAAACTCTCGTGAGTGTGTGTGTACTCAACAGAATGCTCTAAGTGTTCTATATGTGTTCTCATTGAACACAAACACACTACATGAGTATATATACCCGACACAGCAGGTCTGGTCGAAGGATCAGATAGACTGATCGAAAGATCATCTATCGACCTGAAACACATCGAAGGATCCACATATACCTCGAAGGATGACATCTTTCGAGGTCCATCAACATCTATCGACGCATTATGTTTCGAGCTCATCATCGAAGGATATAAGCAATCCTTCGATGACTCATCCTTCGACCCAAACATCTCACAACCATGTGCTAACTGTTTGGTCAAGTCAAACCAGGAGGATGGTTGACTTGGTCAAACTTACATCGAACGCACATATAAACAAACCTAAAACGTAACTCAGACTAACACAAGACATCGTTTTGTATCATGACAAAATACAGACAAAGTACAGACACAAGTGCACCAACAAGAGTCACTTACTACTAGCTCGTGGCTAGGGAAGAAACTAGACGAAAAACGGGTAGTTAATAGCGGTGTGGTGAGGTCCTTGGCCATCCGTAAGCACCGAGCTTCCTTATACGTGATCCTTCACCTTTAAGTATACTAGGAAATGCAAGACCAAACTTGAAAATAATGGTGGGTGTGGGCTTGGTGGTCGGCCGAGAATCAAGAGAAGGAGAGATGGTGAGCTTTTGTTTAAGTGTTTGTGGATGATTTGCTTGGTCTTGTGGAGTTATTTATAAATCATCCAATAGTATTAACCACTAGGTAAGATGTCTAGTAGATATTAGACAATCAAATAAAATAATCACATTTTGTAAGGGGGGTGTCCCCTTTGGGGGACCGATTCGGTCACAAAGGGGGGGGGGGTTTGGTTAGTTTTGAACTTGATAGTTAGATGTTATAGTTAGTTTAGTTAGGAGGTTAATTTAGTTATTAGTGTGTAGTGAATTATAACGGGTGATAGGGTATTCGGGGACCCTAACTGGCTCAGAAAAGAAAAACAGTGTCAATGACAATATTTTTAGGTTCCGGGTAAAGTCCGGTTGTTCGGTTTGACACTGTTCCGTTAAACTGCTTAATTAATCCGTAAAGCGTCCTACATATATATTTTTGCAACGTTTTTAATTTTTAACACTCAGGAAGGCATACCGGACTATTTAGTAACTTTTCTGTGTCCTACTAGTATGTTAACAAATACGTGTAAGTATAACACAGATATCAGAAAGCAGTTAAGTAATTCCACACAGTCGTCAAGCACTTTAATTATCATTCATAAATTGTACGGTTACATGTAAATTTGAGGGTTGTCACATTCTCCCCCTGTTAAGAGAATTTCGTCCCGAAATTTAGCGCGTGGTTACTGAGGAAGCTAGTTAAGTTGCGTTGTTTTCCTGATTTTCCTGGGGTGTCACGGCGTTTTAACTAGCAGTCTTATTTTCTTAAGTTTTAAGTTTTATGAATGAAGAATTTATTATTTGTGAAAACACCAAGACTTGTGTATTAAATGGTTAAAAGTAATCATAACAAAAAAATGCCAAAAGCTATTCTTCTCAAATCCTGTTCTAAAAAATACAATGTTGAAACAAAAAAAAATCTTATTAAAAAACGCCAAAGCTATTCTTCACTGTGTCCGCTCTCGAAGACCGTGTGTTGATGCATTTTTCTGGATGCAGCTAATGAGTGTTCGATTATGACCAAAGTCAACGACATTCATCCGCCATTAACTAGAAGAACAAAGATTCAAGTGACATCAAAATCAAACCATGTGCTCTATCAACTGGAATATTATAAGGTCATAACATACCATCGTTTGGTATATAATGCAAGGCCATCATTTAAAGTCAAACATGAAACCATCGTTTGGACTTAAGCCTTGGGATTATCGTTTGGCACTGTCGTTTGGATCATGCCCATCATTTGGAATGATACCAACATACCATCGTTTGGAATCATGTTATAATGGACCACCATCGTTTAGGACATGGTCACATTCGTTTGGTTTGGTTTGTCTTTATGTCTATATAAATAGTAGAGACTGTCACTTGGAATTGTATGCTTGCAAGCGCAAACACAGAGTGTGTTTCAGAAAGAGTGTGGAGAGCATTCCATTGTGTAATATTGTAACCAAACTCTGTCGAAATCAATATATGTGCGTTAATTGTCGAATATTTGTATTTATTGATTCACACTCATGATCGATTTGTGATGTAACTTGGATTCCACACTTGTTACACCATCCGAAACAAGAAATCCTTGTGTTCAAGATCCGAATCAGGACCTACACCGTGTAGATCTTCTTTTGATTACCGATTGCTTGCATGTGGACGCGTAGTGTCTGAATTTTTATAATTCTGACACTACAATTAAATTAGTAAAAATTATATTCAAGAATTTTCTAATTAATATTCTAAAAATCCATAATTCTTCTAATCTAACATAATTAACAAGAATTTCTAGAATGATTAATTTATCAAAATTATAAGAATGAATACCTAGATGATGACAAATATAAATCCTAGAAAAATAGGTAAATGTGATTAATATGAAAACTACTGAAATTATATCATAACATAAGCCTAGAATCATCATAGAATAAATTAATTGATTTAATTTTAGAAAATATAAAAATCCCCAAAGGCTTAAGAACCCTAGAATTCATGAAATCTAATTAAACAACAATTGGTTTCTATCAACTGAAATTGATAGAGTGCTTTTGTAGAGCTTAAAAATAAAATGGAACATGCTTTAGAATGACCTCAAAAGGCTGAGAAACGAGTTCGAATCAATATAAAGAAGTTTTAAGCCCTAGATCCGAGTTCTTCAAAATTGTAGAAGATTATGGTGTTTGTGATGGCGGTTTTTGCTCAGAGAAGATAGAAATGGTAACTAGAATGCGTTTGTGGTTTCAATTTGTATAAAAACATGTTTAGGATTTCGAATTTGAATGTCTCATAATGGGTCTTTGATGAGGATGATTAAAATCAAGATTAAAGTTGATTTATGTGTGTTTTGTACCAAGGAAGATGTCTAGGTTCATATATAATCGTTTGAAACCGAAAAAAAAAAGTCATAAACATTGAAATTGAAGTGAATTGAAGGTGTAATAGACTAAAATCGTGACACCGTTCAGCTGCCAGGTGATCCCTCGTGTGTCACGAAGCCCTTGGCTCTTCGCTTGGCGCGGAGCATCACACTGATTTGGTCAACATAAGATGTCACACCCTAACCCGCAAGGGAATGGTACGGTGCATGATGATTGTCCATAGCTCATGACAACTATTATAAGTTAAATATTTAAAACATTATTAAATAAAATTTGTCACACTATACACGGAAATGACAAATAAATCATAGAATATTCTAATTCATCAAACGTCAAATAAAATATAATATAATTTATTAATCTAAGGCATGTCCTACATGTCTTTGTCTTCAATTTTATCTGATACTTGTGTACCTATATCATGTGTAAAAAAGTTTTTGGGTCAACATAAAGTTGATGAATAGATGTAAATTTAAATACAAATATTTTGTTGCATTACTTGATTTAAATAAAAACCATTTAACATGCAACTTTAAGTGTTGTAGAAACATCCATATCATCCCACATCAACAACAACCACCATAACAACAACAACAACAACAACAACAACAACAAACCACATCAACAATAAAGAAAAAATAGAAACAATGAAATTCAAGCCACGAAGAACGTATCTAATGATGGCGATACTAAGTTCAACCCATGTCTGTGGGGAACCTAGTCAGCCGTGGATCTACAATAGAAACCTGTGACACAAAGCGAGTAAACACATAGATACATGTGTATGCACAATAGATACTGAACCAATAGAAACATGAGTACGAAACAAGTAGCGGCACTATTCCTTATGGATTCTCAATCATATGGATTATCTGAATTTTTGTTCGAAGCTGAAAGTGTTACAACAGAGATAAGATTTTCTCTCTTAAGTTATACAGATGCTTTTTACATGTTTCGATAAGGAGAAGAACTACACTTTGATTTTGTAACATTATGTATAGTTGCATTTTATTTATGTTTAAAAATTTGTAAGGAAGAGTGTAATGACTATAGATGAAAACCAGACTAAAAACATTATTATTCTAATAATTTTGTTTTATTGATTATTCTAACAGTGATTTAGGAGGATATTGTGTAGACAGGAAGTCAGTAACATCCCCAAAATACGGATTTCTGAAACCTGACTCGGATTGTAAAACTGGATTATTCGGAATTAATAAAAATGGAGATTTTATAATTTTTATAATTTTATTAATTTATTATCGTCACGTATCATGCTTAATTAAAACCGGACTAAAAACGTTAATTTTATAAAGGTTTACGGTTAGGCCATTAGTCATTGCAAAGGGATAAACTACCAGGTTTATATAAATGGTTAATAGAGTTTATCAAGGTATATAACCTGTGCCAGAGATCGCCAAACTCGAGTCGAGGCACACGGTGACATTAAAGTTTTTTGACCTCAAATGTGGTTTAAAAAAATCATATATATATATAGGGGATGGATCATGAGAAAACTAGTTTAAATGAGAAAACCAAAAAACTAACTAAAAAAGCCAAAAAAAACATACCAATTTTTTTTTTAATTTTTATAAAAAAATTGCAGGTTTTTATGCATGGAAAAAAAATTCAATTTTTTTTTTTTGTTGTATTCAACATGTGCACTATTACGGATATAGTGCACATGTGTAGTACACATATAATGCACATATGCAGTACAACAACAAAAAATTGAAATTTTTTTGAATATATAAAAACTAGCGATTTTTTTATAAAAAATTGTAAAAAAAAAATTTGGTATGTCTTTTAGCTTTTTTTTAGGTTTTTTTAGTTAGTTTTCTAGCTTTCTCATTTATATGTAGTTTTCTCATGATCCTCTCCCTATATATATAGGGAGGGGCTCATGCGAGAACTCTATTTATTGCGAGAACCGCAAGAACCAATGTGAATACAACCTAAAATAGCTAAAAAACCTAAAAAAAACCCTAACCCCCACCCCCCCCCCCCCCCAAAAAAAAAAACCTAACCCCCCCCCCCCCCCCCAAGCTAAATGCTAAAAACTAAAACCCCGAAAAAACCTAAAAAAAACCTAACCCCCCCCCAAAAAAAAACCTAAACCCCCTCCCCCACCCCCCAAAAACCTAACCCCCCCCCCCCCCACCCAAGCTAAAATGCTAAAAACTAAATCCCCAAAAAACCTAAAAAAAATTAAAAAAAAATCTAAATTTTTTTTTAATATTTTTTATGCTCAAATCGCTACTTTTAGTGGCAAATTTTTTTTTTAAATATTTATTTTTTTTTTGCTTCGAAAAGTAGCGATTTTTATATAAAAAATATTTAAAAAAAATTGTGATTTTTAGCTATTTTTAGGCATTTTTGGTTGTGTTCACATTGGTTCTCGCGGTTCTCGCAATAAGAGGTGGTTCTCGCATGATCTTCTCCCTATATATATATAGGGCCGCTAAAATGAAAACCACCTCCAGTTGTAAGAACCGAGAGAACCACTAGTTCTTCAAGATGGATGGATGAGATTAACTGAATATAAAATTCTTTTTTAATTGTTTTGTCTTTTGTGCTTTTGAATATTATATTAATAAAAGGGTAGATATGTAATTTTGTTTGGTGAGCCAGTAGTCAATTCCTCTGTATCAGTCAGCATGCACGTCCAATCCTTCATTAAAGGTTTACAATCTCTATGTTTAAACATTCCTTCTTCCCACATAATACACAACACAAAACTCAAATTCTCTCTAGCATTTTGTAACCGACGGAGACTTCCGCCCTTCTCCCAATCATCTCCGGCGATAATTACAACTCCGACAACCGCTGTGTAGCAACTAATATCCGCCCGTAAAAGACAACAAAAGGTGCTCCGATGATACGCACAGTTTCGAACTAACAAAAAGAAAGGTAGGTGTCTCCTTCTTCAAAATTGTGGATCTATTATCGTTTTTTATGGATTTTTTTTTTATTTTGACATATCTGTGGTGTGTGGGTTCCTCGGCTAAGAATGTCTGTAAGATCGGAAGCTGGGAAGTTTTGTTGTGGGTGTACTTCTGATTGGGGATTTGAGTCTTAGTAACCTAGGTTCAATATATGTGTAGTCGGAACTGCTGATTGATGTTTTAAGGTGGGGGCGGTTGGGGTTTAGGTATTTTGGTGATTTGTATTTTGGGGGTAGACACCTCTTTCAGTAATTTTTTTTGTTTCTGTTTTTTTTTTATTTTGTTAGTATTCCTGGGACTTGTGTGGTGGTGGGTGTCCGGGTGATCGGGACTAATTGGGTTTGGGGGTTGAAAGATGCAAACTTACCTACTCTGGGGTTTTTGTGTTCATGTGTGTGTGTGTTTTTTTTTTTTGTAGGCATCATTGAAAATGGTTGCAACGACGAGAAGCTCGAGCCGGAGCAAGACGAAGACCGATGTAGAAACAGGGGTTATATGCGCTAGTTCAGGTAACCAAATGTTTTTTTTTTACTTCTGTAGAATCTTACTTTTTTTTTGCTCGTACACGTGTAGGCACGAGGTCTAGACCACGACACAGTTGTAAGGTGCCATGTGTCATCTTTGACACTAGTGAAGAAGCCGACACCCCTCCACGGTTGACTGTAAGAAAGCCTACTAAGAAACGGAACCAGTCAGAGGTTTGTGGTACAACAACGCATAGGAGCAAGAAACAGAGTCTTGCGGTACAGCAACCGATGCCGGCATTAAACACACGTTCTTCACCAAAGCAATTATTCAATTTGATGATGAGGTTATCAGATCGACAGAAAGAAGCTATTAATAAAATGGGTTTTGGGGGTTTGCTAGGTTTCAGCGTCAACGGGATTCCTAAGAAGATAGCCTTCCATGTCGTGGACAATTTTGTCGCTGATTCAATGACGTTAAACCTTGGTAATAGCAGATTGTTGTTGGACGGGGGGGTTGATTAGCAAATTATTGGGGTTACGCGATGCAGGCTTGTGTTTCAACGATGTTGAGGAAGCAAAGATGCTACACCCATCATTGAAGGCGTGCGTGCTCGCTTCCCACCAACAAGTTACATTGCCTCGTCGCTGGTGTCGTCGGAAATTCAAAATGACAAGTATTCTGACATGGCACATTTCCGGACCGATTTTGCTTTGCTTTTCCTAACAACGATGGCCAGCTCACAGCAGAACGGTTACGTCAAGGACAAGGTTTTGAAGCGTTTGACTGCAGATACCAGGTATGAAGATTACAATTGGTGTGGTTTCATTATTGACTGTTTGAGGAAATGTAAGAAAAAGTGGAGGCCATGGGACCCAAAGTGTTGCTGGGCGGGGCCTTTGACAATCTTGACGATGAGTATGTGTTTCTCGATATATTTTAATTAATTTTTTATTCTTTAATTTTTATTCTATTTTAATTTATTTATTTTTATTTTTTTGCAGTTGCTGTATGGAGACAGCACGCGGCAGCCAGCCTGCAACACTGGCGATGGGGTCCGAGCCATCCATTACTGGACGAAGGAGCTTCTGATGCGTCGGCAAGATTACAAGATTGCGAATGGGGGGTTCGGGCGTGGTGAGGTGAAGCCTCTAAGCGACGGTACAACTGAGAAAGCCGTCGGCGTACAGGTACTGATGTGCGTGAAGTGTGTTATGGTTTTAATGTTTATTTTAAGCCGTTTTACACTTTTTTTTACCCAAGTTTTAAATTTATAAAACACGATATTTACTAACACTAAACACACATATGGGCAAGTGCACCCATCGTGAGTGTAGTATAGTGTTGGTAAGATACTGAGGTCGTCCAAGGACACAAGAGCTTTTAGTACCGGCTTATCCTCAACGTCTAATCAAATCAAAAAGTTAGAAAAAGGTTTTAAACTAGAAAAATAAAAACTAACTAAAATGCTGAAAATAAAATAAAAACAAAAACATATAGACAAGATGAATCACTTGGTTCCGACTCGTGTATAGTGTAACCTTTGATTATTTCCGCACTTTTGCACTTTTTAAGAGATTATCTTAGTTATTGTAGTAGGCCCCTCTTTTGAAGGTGACGTTACCCTCAACCCAGTAGTTTGAGTCAGCAAGGATACAATCCTAAAGGGTCGGATTATTGAAAGATAATTAATTAAGTTATTAATGCAAATTATGGTAGGCCCCTCTTTTGAAGGTGACGTTACCCTCGGCTAAGTAGTATGAGTCAGCAGGGATACAGTCCTAAATAGCCGGGTTATAGTATTAATAGTAGCTTACATATGAGGGGATCAAAGAGTTTGGACCCCCGCCATCCAATACCGTTAAGTATTGAAGGAGGTCCTACTAAATTTGACCCAGGTCCTTGCAGGATCTATACACTGAACAAGGCAAGACTTTTACCAAACCGTTCTCTTAACCCCCGACCAGGTAGCCAACATACCTCCATATAGACCGTGGAGATATGAATGGTGAAAATCTTTTATTTTCTATAGACAGTAAAATAATGCCAAGACCCCACGGACAAACGATAAGGAAAAATCACATTCAACATAAGAAACTAGTTATTAAAGTCATTAATACAAAACCAAGTAAAAAGTGCGAAAAGATTAAAAATAAAAAGTATTACACTAGACACTTTATCTTCACCAAGTGATGTAAGAGACTTAGGCAAACATGGCCTTGATTGCCAAAAACTCTTACGATCAATCTTGGATCCCGAGACGACTCACACACTCTATGATGGACAATGGATGATTGTGGTGGATGATGGTGTTATGGTGGTGGTGGGTGGTGGGTGAAGTGTGAGAGAGGTGGTGTGCCAAGGGATGAATTGCAAGAGCTCCAAGCACTCCTATTTATAGGCTGAACAGGAGCTCGGGCACGGCCCCGTGTCCAGTGGGCACGGCCCCGTGTCCACTTCCTTCTCTTTCTTCATTTATTGCCGTTTGTCTGTATTAGTTGACCATGCCCCCGTGTCCGCTGAGCACGACCCCGTGTGCAGAAGCATATCTGTACTATCAAGATTTGCCTGGATTCTGCGAATCTTATAGTTGACCACGGCCCCGTGCCCGCTGAGCACGGCCCCGTGGTGGGCGATGGAAGCTTCTACCACTTTGTCTTTTCTGTTGACACTTGGGCACGCCCCCGTGCTCACTGAGCACGGGGCGTGTTCAGTCTTCTGTCTTCTTGTTTTGCTTGGGAAGATGCTGTTGTGGGGTCGGGCATGTCACGTCTGTTCCTTTTCTTGTATTTATGTTAGATTTTGATGTCTTTTTGCTTCTTTTGTTAATTTGAGCTCATTTAATCCTGAAAATACAAAAGGAAGACAAAAGCACATTTTTTCCAACATTAGTACTAAAAAGGGTTAGTTTTATGCCACAATTGATGTAATTTATATGTTGCATTTTGCACACATCAAATATCCTCACACTTGAATCTTTGCTTGTCCTCAAGCAAAACTCTTTATAATGTGGCTTTACACTCCCAAATGGAATGGGTAGAAGAGAAAGTTTTTGGGCTTGTCATAGAGTGTCGGGATTTCCAAGATTCTTTATTAAATTTTATTTTTATTTATTTACAATCCTATTCGTCATGATTTATTCAAAACTTTTCATAAGATAAATTACTTATTAGGGCATAACATGCCTTTTTAAAATTCCATTTATATACAAGTTCACGTATCTCACGGGGATCACTCAACACTCGGCCGAAAATGTATTTTAGTAGATCACTCGAGAGCGGCATGGAACTTACTCCTACCATAAGCTTGCCAAGCAATCAATCCTCCTCCTTTTTAACTATATACATTTGTAAATATCAAGAGGACTTTTTGGGTGAAGGGTTAGGCTTGGGTTAAAGGTAGGTGGCTGGGTTAGTGGTTAGTGAAAGGGCGAAAAGCGTAACAAGCGTCGGTTTTCGTATGACTTTTTTTTTTTTGCAAATTTTTATTTTGATGAAGCTTTTATTCAAACGAAGTTATTTTTGATAAACTTGTTTGTTTATTTTCTTTTGCTTCATCATCAACACTATTTTTTTTTTGAAAAAGTCATACGAATAACCGAGCTAGTTACTAAAACAAAGGGTTAAAAATAAAAAGGGTTTTGGTGGGTGAAAGGGTGTTTGGTTTGGGTTATGAAATGAAAAGGTTTAGGCTCAAAGGGGCTAACTAGGGGGATTTTGGGTAGGTGGTAAAAAAAATAATGGTGTAGAAATAAAAAGGGTTAGTCCTAATGCCTCCATCATTTACTTACTCGGGTTTAAGTTGGTAAGGACCGGGAATGTATCGTCGTGGCAAGTTCTAGAGTCATAAGAACCAAGCGGCTATTCACACAAGAAACGAAAAATGAGCATTTAGTTTAATGATATGTATTTGTATGCTCAATAAAGGCTCAAAACTCACTTTTGTGGGAATGGGTTTTTATGTGATCAAGTATATATAATCAAATTTTAACTAAGCTTGTCATGCCTTTTCATAATTTTCTTATGTTGGTTCTTTTTATCACGACGCTATCTGTTGTAAATTTGTAAAAATATAACCTTTTTAGAACTTGAAATTCCCAAGTTAAACCTAGATAAGTAACAAAAATGAAAATTTTTGAAAAAAATTTGGGGTGATTAGCGGTTCCAATAGAGTTTTGTGTAAGGCTTGTATTTAGGACTTGCAAGATTCAAGGTTTTAGCATCCCCCCACACTTAAATTACACATTGTCCTCAATGTGTCCCAAAAATAAGTTTTTAGGTTGATTGAATGTGTAAAAAGTTGTGAAAAACAAAAAAATTGTGTTACTGGGCGCTGGACACGACCCCGTGTCTGACGGACACGACCCCGTGTTCAGGTACCCGTAACGAAAACTTACAGAAGGTGGACATGGGGGCGTGTTGACTGGGCACGACCCCGTGTCCGTCAAAGTCTGCAGAATTAAAACAAACAGCAGGTTTGGGGAAGTGGGCACGGGGGCGTGTCGGCTGGACACGGCCCCGTGTGGACAATCTGCAAGGTTGAAAAATAGGTTTCTTTCTTCGGTTTTCTTGTCCCGGCTTTAGTAGCACTAATGCTCAGTGCTCTAAGCCTCGTTTGTACCTGCTTAATCAATAAACACTACACCAAACCATAGCAAACATCCTAATTTACCAAGTTTAACATCCAAGTCAACAAAGTTAAAAGAAAAATAAGTGCAGAAAATAAAAAGAGTTAAAAGAAAGTAAATTGTTCAACACTCGGCACGCAGGCCGCAAATTGTTCAAAAAAAGGGGGGGTTTAACCTGTGGTGTCTCTAACCGGATACTCCTTCCTTCACTCCTCCTAATCCATGTCCTCGTCCTCATCATCATCATCTCCTCCACCATCCCCTGCTATGTACTCCCGGATGTTCCCGATGTCATCCTGGATGTCGGATATGTTTCTTTCAATAGCTCCGACCCGGGCGTACGTGTTGCTCGCCATGTTGTAGGTGTTCCGGGTGCACATGAGGTTTTCCTGCAATAAATCATGTAAACTTTGAAAGTTAGGAAAACCGCCTCCTTGTGAGGAGGACTGGCCCGGATCACCGTGGGGCTGGTACTGGTATGTGGAGGGGCGTGAAGGACGAGTGCTGCTTGCGGGTTCCATGCATGCCCCTGCATCCTTTGAAAGCTATCTGTCCCGTCTTCAGCTTCATAGATTAGGTTCATGGAACGGCAGATGTTTATATCCACCCTTTCCGACCATGGGCTCCTCTCAAAGGACCTAGGTATGTTAGTGAAGTGCTTGAAAAGACGGTATATCCACCCTCCAAAGAATATAGGGGTTGGTGGACTAGCAAGCTTGTTCAAATGCATGTTTCGGAGCAAGAGGAACGGAACATCGAGGGGCCTGCGGTTATGGATGCAATGGAGGACAATCAAATCTCTCAACCCCACAACGCCGCCGCTATCATTCCTTTGGCTAAGAGAATAGCCGAGGAGCCTATGGATGTATCGGTAGAGTGGGTCCCTCAACTTAGTACTCTTAGTGCTGCTCGGATTGTAGTGACCTTCACCAATCTGAGCCCACGCGGCTTGGCGAACATTTTCATCCATTTCCCGCATCCCTCCGGTATTTTCCTCGTTACCCGCATCTTCTTCTGCAAACAGCCCAACTATCGACCCGAATTGAGCCATCGAGATTCTGTACTTAGTTCCACCACATCGGAACTCCACCCCATCACTGTCGAAAGGGTCGCACCTTGAGTTGAATATGAAGGTGCTGTAGAACTCCATAGTGCACTCGTGGACGGAACGAAGTCGGGTGGTTAGAGCTACTCTTAGCTGGCCGGTAACGAGGTTGTTGAACCGGTCGATTTGGTTCACCATGGTTAACAGTTCCGTGCATGCTTGCCTCGGGTATTGTTCCGGTCTTGTTTGAAGTATGTCATATCTTGCCCTAGCATCAAGCTCGTTGGCGTTAAACCTTGTGAACTTCTTTGCCATCTGAAAGAATACACCAAAAGTTAGCACGAAACAGAAGAATTGTCGGACAAAACTGCAAACAGTGGGCTGGACACGACCCCGTGTTCAGCGCACACGGCCCCGTGTCCAGGCCTCTGTTACACCAAAATTCCATTTTTCGACCCGGTTTTGAAAACTTGAAAATTTTTGGTTCAATAGGTGCGGTTTCCCCCGAAAATGAAACCCCAAGTGCCGTTTTTCCCAAAACAACCCGTTTACCCATTCAATTTTATCTTTTTCAGTTCAAAAACAAGGGTTTGGGGGTTTTTATGAGAAATTGGGCGAATCTATGAACAATACAAGTGGATTTACTTCCCTTAACACTAATCTAACTAAATGCTAACAGATCTAAGCAAAAATTTGAGGTTCGATCCGGATGAACTTCAAGAACCCTATATTTTTCCCCAAATTTTTGATGTTTTAACTACATGCAAGTAACTAATCTAACTACTAATGATGTTAGAATCATACCTTGATGTTGTTAGAACGAGAGGAGACGTCGAAAATCTGCGGAAAATCGCTCGAAACCAGAGCGTTTTTGGGGAAACGGGGCGTGTGGAATGGTGTAACTGTTATGAAAAAGGGGATATATCCCGACAGTAGCGCGGACACGGCCCCGTGTTCAGCGGACACGGCCCCGTGCCGAGCAAAGTTTTGATTTTTTTAGTGCTCGTGTGAGTGCCCTTGTTTCCCAAAAAACTTTGGTTAGAAAACTTACCGATTAAGATGTCATCCCATGTGTTCGTAACTTACCAGGTATGAGGTTGATGTTTTCATTCTCCAGTTGTTTGAAGCGAGATCTCCTCCTCTTCATCCTCAATGAATCCTTGATAGAGTTTCAGCCATTGGCCATTGACTTTGAATGGAATTCCATTCCGAGATTTAATTTCTACTGCACGTGTGGGAAAATATGGGTGATGGAAAAAGGTCCTGACCACCTAGACTTTAATTTACCTGGAAACAATCGAAGTCGTGAATTAAACAAAAGAACTTGTTCTCCTACTCGAAATTCATTAGGTTTAATATGTTTGTCATGCAAATTTTTCATTCTTTCCTTATAAATTTCGGAGTTTGAGTATGCATAATTTCTAAGTTTGTCTAATTCATTTAATTGACAAAATCGATTTTTACCAGCAAATTCTAAATCTAAGTTTACGTTTTTGATTGCCCAGTAGGCTTTGTGCGCAATTTCTACTGGCAAGTGACAACTTTTTCCATAGACGAGCTTATATGGGGTTGTACCTATTGTTGTTTTATAAGCAGTTCTAAAAGCCCATAAAGCATCATCTAACTTATCTGCCCATTCCTTTTTATTTAACCCTATGGTTTTTTCAAGTATTCATTTTAAACCTCTATTAGTCACTTCGGCTTGCCCGTTTGTTTGAGGGTGATATGCTGTTGAGACCCGGTGATAGACCCCATATCTTGTTAAGATTTTTTCAAGTTGATGGTTGCAAAAATGGGTACCACTATCACTTATTAATGCTTTAGGTGTTCCAAAACGAGAGAATAGTTTTTTCAGAAATCTTATCATGACTCTTCCATTATTTGTTGGAAGTGCCTCGGCCTCAACCCATTTAGACAAGTAATCTACTGCCACAAGTATATATTTGTTTCCTTTTGATGGCGGGAAAGGTCCCATAAAGTCGAGTCCCCACACATCAAAAATTTCACAAACAAGAATGCCATTTTGTGGCATTTCGTTTTTGGAAGAAATATTACCTGTTCTTTGGCAAGCATCACATGTCTTGATAAGACTTTGGGCGTCTTTGTAAATGGTTGGCCAATAAAATCCTGAATCAAATACCTTTCGTGCGGTACTAGTGGTACCATGATGCCCTCCGTACGGACCTTCATGACAATGGCGGAGAATTCTTCGTGCTTCTCTACCATGTACGCATCGTCGGATGAGTTGGTCGGCACACATTTTGAAAAGATATGGATCTTCCCAAAAATAATGTTTCACATTAGCAAAGAATTTTTTTCTTTGATGATGTGGCCAACCTTTTGTGACTATACCGCTAACTAGGTAGTTAGCATAGTCGGCGTACCATGGTTCTTCTTTGTATTCCACCAATTCTAGGGACTCGGTCGGAAATTTTTCGTTGATTTGCTCATCCCTGGTTGCCTCCAAAGCTGGATCTTCTAAGCGCGAAAGATGATCTGCTACTGTATTTTCTGCTCCTCTTTTGTCTTTGATTTCAATATCAAATTCTTGGAGGAGTAGAATCCACCGAATCAAACATGGTTTTGCGTCCTGCTTTTTGAAGAGATATCGAATGGCTGCATGATCTGTATAGACTATAGTTTTAGAAAGGACAAGATAAGAACGAAATTTATCAAAAGCAAATACCACAGCTAGTAATTCTTTTTCAGTTGTTGTGTAATTTTCTTGTGCATCATTAAGTGTTTTACTAGCATAATAAATTGGGTGGAAATGCTTTTCTTTTCTTTTCTTTTCTTTGTCCCAAGACAGCTCCAACTGCAAAGTCACTTGCATCACACATGATTTCGAAAGGAAATTTCCAATCAGGCGCTATCATGATAGGTGCATTGACTAACATTTCCTTTAGGGTTAGAAATGCTTGATTGCAATCCTTGTCAAAGATGAAAGGGGCATCTTTTTCAAGTAATTTTGTTAGAGGCCTTGAAATTTTAGAAAAGTCTTTGATAAACCGCCTATAAAATCCGGCATGCCCTAGGAAACTTCTGATAGCTCTAACGGAGGATGGGGGTGGTAATCTAGAAATGGTGTCAATTTTTGCTCGATCCACCTCCATTCCTTCGCTTGAGATTTTGTGACTGAGTACTATTCCATCTGTTACCATGAAATGGCATTTTTCCCAGTTAAGGGCGAGGTTAGTTTCCTCACATTGGGATAGCATTCGTTCAAGGTTATCGAGGCATTGGTCGTACGAATCCCCAAGATAGAAAAGTCGTCCATGAAGACTTCCATTGTCTTTTCTATCATGTCATAGAAGATGGCTACCATGCAATGTTGGAATGTTGCGGGGGCATTACATAGACCAAACGGCATGCGTCGATAAGCAAAAGTTCCATAGGGACATGTGAAAGTTGTCTTTTCTTGGTCTTCGGGTGCTATCGGGATTTGAAAGTAACCTGAAAAACCATCCAAGAAACAGTAAAATTTATGACCGGATAATCTTTCTAACATTTGATCAATGAAGGGTAAAGGGAAGTGATCTTTCCTTGTTGCTTCATTTAATCGTCTATAATCTATACATACCCTCCATCCTGTGACGGTTCTCGTTGGTATTAATTCATTCTTTTCGTTAGTTATTACCGTCATACCTCCTTTCTTTGGAACTACTTGGACGGGACTCACCCAAGGACTATCGGAGATAGGGTAGATAAGTCCGGCATCAAGTAATTTGATGACTTCGTTTTTAACCACTTCTTGAACATTTGGATTTACTCGACGTTGTGGTTGTATTACCGATTTGTAGTCATCATTCATTAAAATTTTGTGCGTGCACATGGAAGGACTTATTCCTTTAATATCTACAAGCTTCCAAGCGATCGCATTTTTGTGTTTTTTCAAAAGACTAATTAATTTTTCTTTTTCTAAACTATCTAATTTAGACGAAATAATTACAGGTAAATTACCATCTTTGTCTAGAAAAGCATATTCCAAACCTTTTGGAAGTTCTTGGAGCTCAAGAGGTGGGTCTTTAGGAGACTCCTTATTTGGTTGCTCATTTTGATCAAGAACTTTAAAAGTTTGTTCTATGGCGACCTCTTCTTCAACAAAGTGGTCAATCTTTTTACTTGTATCGGGTGGTTCATCTTCATCTTCAATTAGGGGGTCATTATTGCCGAATGGATATTTCATTGACCGCTCAAGATCGACACTCTTTTTAAATGCCCCTAATTGAAGAGGTAGATTGTTGTACTTCCAGTTTTTCAAAGCTTCGTGAGTTTTTACAAATGGTCGTCCCAACACTAGAGGAGCGTCATCGAGGATGAGAAAGTCGGTTGGGATTAGCATTTGATTTGTTTGAACCAAGACATCCTCGACTATACCGATTGATTTTATTACTTTCCGATTGGATAGAAAAATGGGTATTTGAAGTGGAGAAAAATCACTAATACTTAATTTTTCGAAAATGTAGTTAGGCATTATGTTAACACAAAGATCTTTATCAATAGTGACATTACTAATAAATGAATTTTGAAAGAAACATGGAACCGGTGTAATGTTAATTTCAAATGGGTCTTCTTTTATTAGCGAGGTTTGATCATTAGTTAACTTAACACTTACCGTTTCGTCAATTTTAGTGTTAGTGTTTAACTCTTTTAAAAACTTAGTATGAGTTGGAACTAAACAATGATTTTCAAAAGAAGGTGACAAGAGATTAATTTCTTCATAATTAGACTCTTCTTGAATTTTAACGTTGTCGGACTCACCTTTTTCGTTGTTTAACTCATGTGCCGGTTTTTCACTTATTTGTTCTTCCATTCTTACACTTTCAATTATCTCTTCCTTTTTTAATTCTTCTCTTGCGCGGGACTCTTCTTCCCTTGCGCGAGATTCTTTTATATAGCGATCGATAACTCTAAGGTGTTCTAATATCCTATCGGTCACTTCGGTTATAGAAAAAGGATCGGGATTTTCAAAGCTTGAATCCGGTTGTTCGATCCTTTGTTCCTCATAATACCCATATGAAGTAGATGGTTCACACCATTGTTCTTCATTGTAAGCATATGAAGGATAAGGGTCGTAATTTTGTTCTTCATAGTACTCATATGAGGTGGGTTGTTCACGATATGGTTCCTCATAGTAAGCATATGAAGGTGGTGGCTCGTATCTTGGTTCCTCAAAGTATGAGTATGGAGGCTCATACCTTGGTTCATCAAAATATGAGTATGAGGGAGGAGGTTCATACCTTTGGTCTTCGTAGGATGTATATGAAGTCGATGGCTCGTACCTGGGCTCCTCATAGTAGGTGTATGAAGTGGATGGTTGATATGAGTTACAATATTGAACCGAGTGCGGGTTACCACAATTAGTGCAATAATTATTACTACAATCATCCTCCTCATAGGTGTAGTTGTAACCTCCTGAGTATTGATCCATGAGAATCACTCAGCAGACCACAACCAAGTCTCGAGATCAGAAAACGAAAATAAAACGGAAACAGAGGCTGGACACGGCCCTGTGTTCAGTGAGCACGGCCCCGTGTACAGAATCTGTATCTGGGCGTTTTAATTAAACTTACTGATCTAGTTGAGCACGGGGCGTGTTCAGTGAGCACGGCCCATGTTCAGACTACTGTATCTGGGTGTTTTATGAAAAATATGCAGCACGGCCCCGTGTTCAGTGAGCACGGCCCGTGTTCAACCTACTGTAAATGCAAAACTAAACTAAAATGCAGAAAAATGTGCGCGCGTTTTAAAAAGGTTTTGAAAAACTGATTAGGCCGCCGATTTTAAGCTTTCTTAAAATTCTTGTGTCCCCGGCAACGGCGCCAAAAACTTGTTGTGCGTGAAGTGTGTTATGGTTTTAATGTTTATTTTAAGCCCTTTTACACTTTTTTTAGCCAAGTTTTAAATTTATAAAACACGATATTTACTAACACTAAACACACATATGGGCAAGTGCACCCATCGTGAGCGTAGTATAGTGTTGGTAAGATACCTAGGTCGTCCAAGGACACAAGAGCTTTTAGTACCGGCTTATCCTCAACGTCTAATCAAATCAAAAAGTTAGAAAAAGGTTTTAAACTAGAAAAATAAAAACTAACTAAAATGCTGAAAATAAAATAAAAATAAAAACAGATAGACAAGATGAATCACTTGGTTCCGACTCGTGTATAGTGTAACCTTTGATTATTTCCGTACTTTTGCATTTTTTAAGAGATTATCTTAGTTATTGTAGTAGGCCCCTCTTTTGAAGGTGACGTTACCCTCAACCCAGTAGTTTGAGTCAGCAAGGATACAATCCTAAAGGGTCGGATTATTGAAAGATAATTAATTAAGTTATTAATGCAAATTATGGTAGGCCCCTCTTTTGAAGGTGACGTTACCCTCGGCTAAGTAGTCTGAGTCAGCAGGGATACAGTCCTAAATAGCCGGGTTATAGTATTAATAGTAGCTTACATATGAGGGGATCAAAGAGTTTGGACCCCCGCCATCCAATACCGTTAAGTATTGAAGGAGGTCCTACTAAATTTGACACAGGTCCTTGCAGGATCTATACACTGAACAAGGCAAGACTTTTACCAAACCGTTCCCTTAACCCCCGACCAGGTAGCCAACATACCTCCATATAGACCGTGGAGATATGAATGGTGAAAATCTTTTATTTTATATAGACAGTAAAATAATGCCAAGACACCAAGGACAAACGATAAGGAAAAATCACCTTCAACATAAGAAACTAGTTATTAAAGTCATTAATACAAAACCAAGTAAAAAGTGCGAAAAGATTAAAAATAAAAAAGTATTACACTAGACACTTTGTCTTCACCAAGTGATGTAAGAGACTTAGGCAAACATGGCCTTGATTGTCAAGAACTCTTACGATCAATCTTGGATCCCGAGACGACTCACACACTCTATGATGGACAATGGATGATGGTGGTGGATGATGGTGTTATGGTGGTGGTGGGTGGTGGGTGAAGTGTGAGAGAGGTGGTGTGCCAATGGATGAATTGCAAGAGCTCTAAGCACTCCTATTTATAGGCTGAACAGGAGCTCGGGCACGGCCCCGTGTCCACATCCTTCTCTTTCTTCATTTATTGCAGCTTGTCTGTATTAGTTGACCACGCCCCCGTGTCCGCTGAGCACGACCCCGTGTGCAGAAGCATATCTGTACTATCAAGATTTGCCTGGGAAGATGCTGTTGTGGGGTCGGGCATGTCACGTCTGTTCCTTTTCTTGTATTTATGTTAGATTTTGATGTCTTTTTTGCTTCTTTTGTTAATTTGAGCTCATTTAATCCTGAAAATACAAAAGGAAGACAAAAGCACACTTTTTCCAACATTAGTACTAAAAAGGGGTTAGTTTTATGCCACAATTGATGTAATTTATATGTTGCATTTTGCACACATCAGGTACAACATTTTTTATTTTTTAATTTATAATTTTTGGGTTTTTTTTTTATTTTTTTTTGGTGTACCTATATAGCCTAATCGTGTCCTTTGTGTTGACTAGAGAGTGAACTTGTGTGCTGTCGAGAAGAATGATGAGAGTACAACAGGTGCGACGAGCTGTGTAGATAAATGGGTAAGTTAGCTGCGTTAAGGGCAAGAATAGAGAAGGCTTTAGGTGATCGGTTGACTGAGGAGGCGAACAACGAGGTCTACCGGAGGTTGAAACGAAAATACATTGAAGTGTTAGATGTGTTACCATGTTTTCCTGCTGAATGATTAGACACTTTTGAGGAAGGTGAAATGCTAAAAAGAACGACAGGGGGTACTTCCAGCCCTATGTCCGCCTCATCAGGTATTCGTATGTTTTTTTACGTGATGCAAAGCTCATGTGTATTTTTTAACCTATTGGTTTAATAACTGACTCGGGGATGGGAAAAAAACAAATTCTGCAGGGGGCGTGAGCAACCTGCGCGGGATGGTACTGACGCAGCTTCGGATTCTGATGACCAAGACGAGGAGGTTGATTTAAACTTGTTAATTTCCGGTATTGCGGAAATGGCAGAAGTGGGGGGTGGCGTCAGCCTTGGTGATGTAAGCGTGGTCCTCGACACCCTGCCAGGTAACAAAAGAAAAAAAAATATGCAACCCCGTTCAATTTTTTACATATGTAATTGTGACTCAGCGTAAAACATGTTTTTTACTTTCTGTTTTTAGACACACGCGGCGCTGCAGGTGGAGGTGATGTTGATGAACGCACTGAAGGTATACCGGTTGTGGACAATGTTGGGGGGATTGCAATAGAGAGTGGAGATGCTGGTTACAAGGAGGCTAATGGTCTACAGGAGGTGATTTGTGGCGTGCAACAGTTTTCGGATGAAGTTGAGGGTGCTGCGAGTTTGGGCGATAACAGCCCAGTGGACGTCAGCAAATCGGTTGAGAAAAGTGTGGCGAGCTTGGACGTTAACAACCCAGCGGACGTCGGGAAGCCAGATAACGAAAAGGCCACATGCTAACGACATATGTGAATGATGGGCATCTAATTTTTTTTAAATTTCTTTTAAGACACATGCGACGTTGCGGGCGGGCCTGAGGTTAACAACGCCAGCGAGGATCTGGGAACTGTGCGTGATGACGGAGACATAGCCGATGACCGTGAACAAACGGTCGACACGGAGGCTGATGTGCGACCATCGGCCGTCCCCGTGTTGCAGCAGCAGCTTGTTGGGGCGCTTCGGCCAGTAGTGGTCTGCGGGCTGTACGCACCTAGGGTTGGGTTTCCTAATCTCGTAGCCGTAGTCGCAAATCTGTTGACATTTACTGAACGGGAAAAGAGAAATTTTTCAGAAACCGAATCAGGTATGTGGCGCAAAAGATGAACCAAAAAACATTTTATAAAAATATTTATTTTTTCTTGGCACACATGTAATTTTCTGATACTTGAGTTTTGTGTTTGATACAGGGACCCTAAACTGTGCATCCAAACCCGGGGGGGGGGCTGCTAAGCGGACTGATGGCATGAAAAGGGAGATGGGGGATGTAAGCATCAAAACGGGAGAAGGTGAGACGGTTGTTGATCGCTGTACGACACTGGAAGCGGGGCCGATATCTGTTGGACGGGGGCGAGGGTGGACAAAGTCAAAAATTACCAGGAGACTTATTAACCATCCCTCGTCTGTCAGCGCAGCCTATTCGGCGGGCTTGCGTGCAGCAGACGACGCCCCAAGTATATGTTGTGATGTGGATCAGCCAAGCGTGGGTGCGGACAGTGGTGTGTATATAAATACCAAATCGCGTTCTAGTTTTTCGTTTATTGTTTAACACTATGGGGGGGCTTATAAAAAAACGTGGACTTTTGAGTTAACTAATTTATCAACCGTAGGTGATGTCACTGGCAAGGGTGATGTTGGGACTTGTAGCCAGCCGAGTTTTAGCCTGGGGATCTCGCAGGGGGTGGCGTGTGGCGTGTGACCGAACGAAAAAAACTACTGGTACGTACATCTGTCGTTTAAAAAAGTAGTGCAGGCTTTTCATGTTTTATTTTTTTTTCCTTTTTTCCTTTGATTACTATGTTTTTTATTTTGTTTTGTTCTTGTTTTTTTTTTAACCTGTGAGATACCCCCAGTAGAAGGTGATGTGACTGCCTCGGGAGCTGGACCTTCGAATGGTTTGGGTGCGTCAGCGGCCGTTTCTAGCCCAGTGAGAAGCCCTATAAGTTCAGAGTCTTGTGTGCCCATAAGTGATGCCATTAGCAAGGGTGATGTTGCATCGTGTAGTCAGCCGAGTTTCAGCTTGGGGATCTCGCAGGAGGTGGCGTGGGGCCCGGAGCCAAACGAAAAAACTACTGGTACGTACATCTGTCATTTATAAAAAAAGGAAGCGCATGCTTTTCATGTTTTTTTTTCTCTTATTTATTTTTAAAATTCTTGCTTTCAAACAACAAAATCTTTGATTATTATGTTTTTTATTTTGTTTTTTTCTGTGTGACACCCCCAGCAGCAGGTGATGTGGCTGCCTCGGAATCTGGACGTTTGATTGGTGCGTGGGCCTTGGCCACCGTACCTAGCCTAGTAACAAGACCTATAGGCGTCGATTTCTGGTTGCCCGTTGAAACACGTGGGCCGGTCGACATGGAAGAAGGCAGTGAGCACACTGTTGACGGTGAGCACCCAAGGCCGACAGAGCTCATTCAAGCGAGACCAATCCGATCGTTTCATGAGAAGCCGCGCTTGGTTACCAGCCCGGGCAACGTTGAGATGGACTCAAAACAATCCACGAGGCAGGAACGTTTGGCCTGGCAGTTCCTTTTCCGGAACAAGAACAAGGATGCGTGGTTGAGGCAAACAATTTTTGAAATGCGAGAGAGGTAAAAAGAGATAAATAGCAACCACGACAGATTGCGCGCGTGTCGCCACCGAACCCAATCTGAAAATGATTTTATTTGGTGTTTTTATGTATTGTCGTTTTTTCTCCTAATGACGTGAATTTTTTGTTCGTTCTTTGCAGGGATCCATACACAGAGGTCAATCTGGACGAAGCGCCTGATGAGTTCCTGTAAGTTACCCAACAGAAAACAACATATAAAAACCGTATCGGGCGGGTATTTTTGAGAAACCGTCCTTTATTTTTATCTGGTCGTGGCGCAAGAAGAAAAAAAAATTAAATAGGAAAATTTCCAAAATTCTACGGTTAACTTGTAAATTTTTTTCCTTTTTGTTCATTCCCCCCCCCCCCCCCCCCCCCGCAGATATGTCTTGTTTGAGAACAAGTTTGGGGCACGCGCGGAAGCACATGCACTTCAATCCCTGGCGATTGGCAGCAATGTATCCGGGTCGGTGGTGGATGCATGGGCGCACGTGCTCAATGACGACCCGAATTACTCATCGCCGGGATGCCTAGACGCTTGTTTTGCGTCCACACACCCGTGGTAAAAAATGCCCATACTTTGTTTGTGTTTCGTATTCAGTTTGTCTTTTGGAAAAGGCACTTTTTTAATGCAAAAAGCATTTGGATTTTTGTCCCACAGGTTGATTGGATGTTAACCTTGGAGACGGACCCTACCGGAAGCCGTTTGTCCACTTTTGAATGTGGGCTGAAGAGCAGCCTGAGCGGGCGACATCATCTGGTAGACTTGCATGACTTTGGTATGGTCTTTGTGCCCGTGCTCGAGGTGGACCACTACTATCTCGTAGTGTTTGATTTGGAGGACGAGCGCATATACCTCATTGATCACTTGGGCGACCGGGGGTGTGGTGTTCTTTTAAGGGACAATGAAACCTATATCATGAAGACAACACCATTTAAAGTGGTATGTGATACATGTTTAATTGCTTTTTATTTTTGTTGTTTTTCCTTTTTTGTATAAACAATGCCTAGGTCGCTTACGTCTGTTTTGTTTACTGGGATGCAGAGAGAAATATTTGTCAAGTATCTGAAGTTGGTGAATCGTCCAAAAGCAACCGCGATGCAATCGAGTATCATCCGGAGAGAGGACCTTCCACGGTCTACAACCCAGAGAAATGCGACACCGTTTGTGGACTCCGGCGTATTCCCAATGCGCCACATGGAACGGTTTGTGGGCTACAGGCGCAACTTCTTCTGTGGCTTCAGTGTGCACAGGCGCGGAAGAAAGCCCAATGCAACTACATACGAAGAAGGTATGCTGCCGAGATACTCCTGTCCCCCGTGAACAAACATAGCAATGAAGTGCAACGTCGGTTGAAATTTGTGTAGACAATGTTCTGGCATGTTAGACATTTTTTTGATGGACGTCTGTGGGTTGGGCTTTTTTTGGGGTCGTTTTGCAGGTTAGACAATGACTTTTTTTGGGATGTTGATATGTATGTTCGCATGTGGGTCAGCTCGACAAAACAAGTTGGTTGCGTAAAAACACAGTAAGGAGGTTTAAAAACCATACCGTGGGGTTGTGGTTTTTTGAACCCATGAAGTAGAATGTATCGCCTGAACTTATTTACGGGGTGTGAAGTTGTTTTATTTATTTATGGGGTCACGTAAAAAAAGAAGGCATTTTTTTTACGTTCACGTGATAAAATTTGTTATGTAAAAAAAAAATTACATCGAAGTTAAATTTTTATGTTTTACGAGATAAAGATTTTTTTACGTAAAACGTAAAGAACATAAAAACTTTAGTATGTAAAGTTGTAAAACCTAAAACTTTTTTATGTAAGTTGTAAAACATAAAGCGTTAAATTTTTTTAGCTAAAACATAAAACGTAAATCGTAGAATTCGTCACCCCTTTAAAACGATAAGACGTAAAACTTGAAAGTTTATGTAAAAAATTCTATCTTGTAAAACGTAAACCTTTTAACGTAAAATGTAAAACAATAAAAATTCTATCTCTTAAACGCAAAACGCAAAGCGTAAACCTTTTTTTGTGTAAATTGTAATACGCAAAACCTTTTAACGGAAAACGCAAAAAAAGTAAACTTTTATGTAAAAAAAATAATCCCGCCAAATGTAAAACGTATAACGTTAAAAAATCTACGTAACAAAGTTTATCTCGTAAAACGTAAAAAAAATACATAAATTGCGAGACGCAAAAACGTAAAACGTTTTTCACGTGAAAAAACGTAAAACGTAAACTTTCACGTAAAAAATTTTGACCCGTTTAAACGTAAAATGTAAAGCGTACACGTAAATGTAAAAAAAAATTAATAATAAAAAAATTAAAACGTAACACTTTATGTACAAAGTTTTATGTTTCTACGGTTTACATAAAAAAGTTTTACAAGTTTTACGTTTTACAAATTACGTAACTATTACGCTTTACGTTTTACGAGATAGAAATTTTTACGTAAAGTTTAACGTTTTACGCTTTACGTTTTACATGAAAACGTTATCTTTTACGAGATAGAAATTTTTACGTAAAGCTTTTACGTTTCGTGTTCTACAAGATACAATTTGCATAAAGCTTCACGTTTTACGAGATAGAAATTTATGCGTAAAGTTTTACGTTTTACGAGACGTAAAAGGTATTACGTTTTTTATGGTTTACAATTTACGTATATTTTTACGTTTTACGTGAAACTTTTTGCATTTTACGTTTCACGTTTACGTGAAATGTTTTACGTTTTACAATTTACGTAAACTTTTACATTTTTTTACAATTTACGTAAAAAAAAGGTATTACGTTTTACCTTTTTCAATTTACATAAACTTTTAAGTTTTTTATGTAAACTTTTACGTTTTACGTAAAACTTTTTACATTTTACGTAAATTTTTCCGTCTAATGTTTTTACGGGATTAAATTTTTACCTTAAGATTTACATTTTACGTTTTACATATAATTTTTAAAGTTTTCTACGTTTTGCATTATAAGTTGAATTTATATATTTGCATTTTACGTTTTACGTAAAAAGTTTAACCTTTTACGTTTACGGGAAATGTATTACGTTTTACGTTTTACAACTTACGTAAAATTTTACGTTCTATGTTTTACGGTTTACGTTTTTCAATTTTACGTTTTATGAGACGTAAAAGGTATTACGTTTTACGTTTTATAATTCACGTAAACTTTTACGTTTGCACGTAAACTTTTACGTTTTACGTTTTACGTGAAAATGTTTTACGTTTTACGTTTTATTTAAAAAGTTCAACGTTTTTCAACTTCCGTTTTGCTCCCTGTGGTTTGGTCACTTTAACGGTTTTGCCCCAAACCTTTAAAAATAGCCATTTTCCTCCAATAGTTTGCGATGGTTTTTCCATTTTGCTCCCCGCCTTTAACTCTATCCAAGTTGTCTGTTTTTTCCATTTTGCTCCCCGCAGGGAGGAAAATGAAAAAACCATAGCAAACTATTGGAGGAAAATGGCTATTTTTTAAGGTTTGGGCAAAACCGTTAAAGTGACCAAACCACAAGGAGCAGTATGGAAGTTTACTCTTTTATTATTTACGTAAATTGGTACGTTTTTACGTTTTTCCGAGCTTAAATTTTTTACGTAATGTTTTTTTTTTTGCGTTTTACGTTGAAATTTTAACATTTTACCTAAAACTTTTTACGTTTTACATAAAACTTTTTACGTTTTACGTAAAACAAGTTACGTAGATTTTACGTTTTATTTAAAACTCTTTACGTTTACGTTTTACTTAAAAAGTCCAACGTTTTACGTTTACATGAAATGTTTTACGTTTTACAATCTACGTAAACTTTTACGTTTTACATAAAACTTTTCACGTTTTACGTAAAACTTTTTACGTTTTACGTAAAAAAAAGTACAACGTTTTACGTGAAATGTTTTACGTTTTACGATCTACGTAAATTATACAATTTTTCCAATTTACGTAAAAGGTATTAGGTTTTACGTTTTACAATTTACGTAAACTTTTATGTTTTTTCGTAAACTTTTACGTTTAACGTAAAACTTATTACATTTTACGTTTTACGTAAAAAATTCACCGTTTTACATTAAAAACTTTGTTATCTAAATTTTTACGTTTTACAATATAAACTTTTTACGTTTTACGTTTTTACATTTTGCTTAAATTTTCTGTCTAACGTTTTTACGGGATTAAATTTTTTACGTGAAGATTTACGTTTTACATATAATTTTTAAAAGTTTTTTACGTTTCGTGTTAAAAGTTGAATTTATACGTTTTTTCTGGGAGATGTTTATGATTCACATAAAAACGTTTTACCTTAAAATTTTAAAGTTTTACATTTTATGTAAACAGGGGGCATTTTTTTACTTACAAAAAATAACATTCAACTTTTTTATGCAAACAAACATCAACATAAAAATACATTCTACGTTTTTTTACGTAAAACAATAGGCAAACATTAACGTAAAAAATACGGGTTATTTACGTAACCGTAAAAAAACGTCTTACCATCCCTACTACAAACCATAAACAGTAAAAAAAAATATACCCTACCGTAAATAAACACCTACGTTCCATTTTTATTCATAAAACGAAACATTACAAACAGACAACGCATACAACGAACATTAATAAAAACATCACTGAAATGGAACACATCACACACAAGCATACGACGCATACTAACGAAGACAAAACACAGCCATTACACATCCCAGCCAATCCTGCGAACGCTACATAAGCGTTCACCATGGCTAATTCAAATCAGAGTCGCAGTCTGACGCCCACGAAAACCCGTGCGCATCTAAACCACCCGTTGCACCCAAGCAACCATGATCAGGGTCACTAACTTCAACTGTTGTCGCCTTCGGTACCCAAACCTGAGTCATCGCCTGCTTCCCCTTTGCCCTCTCGCTGACACCTGCAGACGGTGGTGACCTGAAAGCAGATCCACGGGAAGGACCAAAAGCACTCCCCAGATGTGGGGGAGAAGCATAACGGGCTGGAGGGGAACCGAAGTGGCCCACAAGCTGCGTAACGGGACCCGGGGAGCTGGAGTTGGCAGAAGGTGAACCGAGATTGGGATTTGGTGAACCAAAGCGTGTGGGGGGAGACAGGGGGTCGTGGAAGAGCCTGTAGCCTGTCTGGGATACCAAACCGAACCTGGGTCTGAATTCATATCTAGTCAGCGACAATCCCAAACTTGCACCCCTGTGCCGCCGCCGTCACTCTAGATGGGGAGCCAACAAGTGTCTGGGATAGACACCAACCCCATCTGTTCACGACCCCACACTTGCACTGTTTTTACTTTCCTAGATTGATTGGGATGACTTGGCGACGAACCTGCACGGAATGAAAAAATACCACTGGTTTTTTGAGAAAAATTGAAAAAAAAAACATACATGTGCCGCTAAAACAATGTAACCTATTTATGGTTTGTATCTTAACCTTCGGGGGGCATAGGCTTGCGTGGACGCCACACTTTGCGGCCATCTGCCATTTTTTTTTCCTTTGGGTTTTGAAGACTATTAGTAGATTTGTAAAATTTATTTTCTTTTTTTTGGCATGAAAACAACACATGCAATTAGGATGATATATATAGGGAAAGCAACAAAAGTAGGAGACAAGAAGAAGTCTCAATTTTTTCTCCAAATGCACTCATGCATATTCCTGAAGTTTTTTTGCATGTACTTGACCTTTGTGCAGACATCCTTTCGTGTCAAAATGTCACTTTTGTTTTTGGGGCTCTCAATCCATGTTTATTTTTAGAAAAACACAAAGCTAAAAAAGTAGTTTTGTCCCATACCCAAACACCTCTGCTATTAGTGCCACACCTACCACTTCCTATATTTTGGCTTGAAAAATTATTAATAAAATTAAACAAAAAACACGTGAATGATAACACCTAAAAAGGGGTGGTGGTGGGGGGGGGGGGGGGGGGGGGGAATAACCTTTTTATATTGTTTTATATTTTGAGGGGGTTTTATTTCACCATATATAAGTTTACGGCTTCATGTACAAACTCGTCATAAAATGTGAAAATTGCAACAAATTGTATCATTTAAGGAAAAAAAGTTAAAACCAAATTATTTTATGTACACTTTTTATGTTTTACGTTTTGCTTAAAAAAGTTTTACATTTTACATTTAACACTTTACGTAAATTTACGCTTTACCAGTTTTACGATATCGGAATTTTTACGTGACAGTTTAACTTTTTACGTTTTACGGGAAAAAAATTCGACATACTACTTGCGTAAAGTTTCACGTCTCGCGGGATACAAAATTTTACCTAAAGTTTCTCGTTTTACAAGCTACAGTTTACGTAAGTTTTACGTAAAAAGTTCAACGTTTTACATTTTAAAAAGTTTACGTTTTACGTTAAAAAGTTTACGTTTTACGTTAAAAAGTTCAACGTTTTTCATTTTAAAAAGTTTACGTTTTATGTTAAAAAGTTTACGTTTTACATTAAAAAGTTTACGTTTTACCTTTTACGTCTTACGCGAAAATGTTTTAGGATTTACGTAAATTTACGTTTTACAGTTTACCTAAAGTTTTACAGTTTTACATAAATTTTTTCTTATTTACGTTTTACGAGATTAAATTTTCCATGGGATAGAAAATTTTACGTAAGGTTTTAGGTTTTCCGTAACTTTTACCTTTTTCACGTTTTACGTGAGAATGTTTTTCACGTTTTATGTTTTGTGATTTTCACAATTTTTTACGTCTTTAGCAGACATGAACATAACATTAGGTAAAATAGAGAGGGGCTAAATGACAAACTGAGAGCATACAAACATAACATTCATTCACCGGGGGGGGGGGGGGGGGTAGCAAAAACAAAACAAAGTAATATTACACATACCACAAAAAAGGGGGGTCACTTTTACAGACAGTTTTTGTACCAAAGATAGAGATAAAATATACCAAAAAAACTATTACCTTGTCCAAACGCAGCCATATTTGTCACCAAAAAACGTCAACCCAGCGTGCAACACCAGTTCGGAGGATCAGCCCCCATCCAAAAAAGGCCACCCCCGTCACACCACCCCATACAGCCCCAGTTTCTAAGGTTCTGCATTCTTTCGCTTCTCCGGGCAGTTACCCGAGTCATGCTCGGTTACATACCGGTTGCATGTTCTGCATAATCGCTAGGGCTTCTGGTGATTCTGGACAGCCCTCTCCCCTGGCCCAATCAGGCGTTTGTTGGTGTCGCATCCCTTATTGCGTACGCCTTGAGGGTTTGAGCAGGAAACGGGGGTGCTACTGTCACCTTGCACAACTACTCCTAGCATATTAGCCATAACCTGTGTTTCTGTCGCCTCAGCGATTATTTTTGCACGGCGAGCGTCAGTCAGTTCTTTCCTCCGGGCCTTGATTTTCTCAATGAAACCCTCCATTGCTGCCCAGTAGCCCACCACATCCTCTAGCGCCTCAGAGAAACAATCTACTAGGTTGTTCCTGGTTATGTAACCGGGAACATATCTACCCCATACCTGCATTCGACACGGAAAACAGACTTCGGCAACAGGTGACGTCCCCAGCGACTAACCACATACTTATCCGGTATTTCGTTCACCTTTGTTTGCCGGAAGACACAGAAAATATGCTTGCAAAGATATCTGATACGGCACCACAGGTTACAGGAGCATGTTATAGTGTCCTCCACTGGGTCGACTTTAACCTGTACCGGGTTTAAAAAACGCGCCCATGAAAAAAAAAACAGTTTAATGAAAAATATGGTGAAAAAAATAAAAATAAAAAGGGAGGGAGCATTACCGTGAAATCGTTGACGACATCAAACCGCTTGTCCAAATGCGTAACAGTATATATCTTTCTGCCGTCGACTTCTTCGACACAAGTGGTGTAACAGTGAAAAAGGCCCTTCAGAATCTCTTTGCAAACCTCAACGAAAATGGTCGGGGAATACAATAACGCGCAGTGCTTTTCTATCGCCAGACTAGTCTTGAACTCATATGCGCGATCATCCACCTTGAAGTCCACAACCCTCTGCATGTATCTTTGGGAGTCCAGTATGGAGTCGTAACACAAAAAAAAAAAAAAAAAAAAAAAACTGAACAAGGGTGTTCGCCCAGGACCAGTTGACCTTAAACACGGAGTTCGAACTCTGGCATCGGGAGGTAGTCTTCATCAAACACGACATTGGGATTTCTCTGAAATACGCGGGGACCCATAGCTCCTTTATGTTGTACATGTCTCTCGGCCACTCGTGATCTTCGAGCCCATACTTCTCTAGCAGCTTTCCCCACCTCCTCTCGAATGTCTCCGGTTTAATATAAATGTTCCATACAAGTTTATGTATGGTAGCCCTGAATTCAGAGTTATGTGCGACCTCGCCTGCAATTTGTAAAGAAAACCACAGTAAAAAAAACAGGACAAAAGAAAAAAAAAACAATTTAGGCAAAAAACATGTCGCACACTATATAAAAAGACACGAAGGGCAAGGGTTTCACCTTGGAAGGTAATTTCTTCATGATGTGCCACATGCACAAGCGATGAAGAGATTGATTGAAAACAGTACCGGCAGCTTGTCGCAAGGCCGGGTCTTGGTCAGTTAGCACAAGGGTGGGCTGCTTGTTGCGCACCTCGAGAAAAGCCTTTAGCAGCCACGTGTACGCCTCAATTGTCTCACAAAACAAAAGGCCAGCTCCAAAACTGACGCACCGTTTGTTGTTGTCGAACCCGGTGAACGGAACGAAGATCAGATTGTACCTGTACGAGGGTCGTTAAAAAATAGAAGGCGTTCAACCTTTTCAGCTTTCCAAAAATATATAACAAAAAAATCTTTTTAGGTAATTTTTGGCAGTGAACTTTACTTGTTTGTTTGGTAAGTTGCGTCAAATGCGAGGACATCGCCAAAAGCTTGATAGTTGATCTTTGAAATTTCATCTACTCAGAACATGTGTCGTATCTCACCGTTTCCCATGCTATACTTAAAAGTGTAGTTCGGTAAGTGGTCCACCCGGTCTTTCATCTTCTCGATCACCAAATGCGTGTCCCTGTCACCAATGAACATGCGAACCTTTGTTGTAAAGTTCCTAAAGTCGTCTACGGTACCTTTCACGTTGTGGTGCCCCCCCCCCCAAGGTTTACTTGGAGTCTATGGGCCACGGACGGACCAACCTTGCTAAGACTCGCTCGGTGGATGAATTTTGGTAAAAAAATCAAGCCTCCGCCGTTTTTTGGTTAGATCTCTGCTATGCACTGGGACCATTGGATGGTTATGGTTTTCTTCGATGTGATACAGAACCCAACTGCGCGACGTCTGATTGAACTTCACACGTATACAGGCTTTACAGTCACAGACACGGAAAGTGGACTGCCTTATCTTCAGCGATGTTTCATCAAGTGTGTTGAACTTCCTATAAAGTTGTGGCTTGTCGTGGTTGGTGTGACATTTGTGCTCTGTAAACACTGTACGATGTAGAACAATATCAAATATTAATGAAACAATGTGTTTTGGTCTCAATATTTGTTTAATTATGTTTGACGATTTCACGTTTCAATTCTAGTTCGATTTCAAGCTATAAATCACTTTCTAGAAAGTTATACGCAAACTATTAGGTAAATGTAATCCGTTTAACGCGAAAAGCATTCTAGAACAGTGACGTATACTTAGCATGCCTTAAATGACCATTACATAACCTAGATATAAGTTTTGAAGGGTTTGGTTTGTCAAAAACAAGTTTATTCGATCACATGGACTATTTGTGACAAACTGCAAAAGTCTGCCGATTCGTATAGCAATGTACACTCCGGAACAAGATCATAAGCTAAACACACCCTAAATACCCTTAACATAGCTTAGAAATAAGTTTTGAGGGGTTCGGTGTGCAAAAATGCGCTTATTTGATCATAATGACTAAAAGCGTCAAAACTGTGAAAGTTGCATATACGTGCATATCTTGCGTTCTGACCATATCCGGACATCCAAAAAATTTTTTAATCACTATAACATTGTATTTTAGTGATAGGAATGCAAAAATATCATTCGTCACATAATTTGGATTGTTTTCGCGTCCGTTAGAGTTTCGTTGTAATTAACCAAAAAACGCGACCGTACGACCAAACGAACCGACATCCATGATATTTCCAAGTATATTTCAAGTCCCCTATGCTTAAACATCCTTGTAGAGTCTTGAAATTGGGTTAACGGGGGGTTATACGCGTCAAAAACCATCAAAACATGCTGCAGGGACTTAAACTGCCAAAAATGAAACTTTTGGCAAAACAGCTCCCCTCACGCCACGCCACGCGAGGGAGACATAGGGTTCTGGCGCTACACATGACAGCATTGTTTTTCAGAATTTTCCATTTTCAGCAGCAGCCCTTGATCAATAAGGCTTTAATTCCTGGCCTCACACTTGTGAAGATCTTGTGCTTCCTTGATCATCACACAAACACTTGGCAATCATCCAATGATTCAAGAAAGCCTATATAAACCCATGTTCTTCAACATTTCAACTTGCTCATTCATCTTCTCTTTCACTCTTGCTCTGATTGAGGCTACCACACTTAGTTGGAGGCCTCATACTTGAGCATTCTTAGTCATTTTTCCAAGCTTAGGACACTTGTAAGTGTTCTTTCAAGCTTTGTTATTTATTTTAAGCAAGAAAGTCAAACAGTGTTTGACTTTCTGCTTTGACCATGATTTGGTCAAGACAAAGTTTGTTTGAACTTTGCAATGTGAGCGTAATCACGATGGTTATAGTCCCATGCGACTATACCTACTGATTACCACGTTGACTAGTCGAAGTGACGAGTCAAAGTTTCGGTCAAAATGCCAAATTATGTGCATTTTGCGACGAAACTATTTTCGGGTATCAAAACACTTTGTTTTGATATCAAATCAGTTTTCTAACTTAGTTAAACATGTTTTAACATGTTTGTTTAGGGTCGTAAGTTAAGCGGTCTAGACAACCGCTTAGACTTTCGAACCCGACCTGTTTGGTCGATCATTAGGATCCGACCAAACATATTTTGTGACCATAGTTTTATATGGAATAACCTTCCAAGGTTATACCTTATGGTCACTTCGTTTGATTAGTTGTATGATAGGTAGTTTATATGCCTTAGGAAAATGACCAAAATGCCCTTTTTGCGCATAAATTCAATTTAAGCATATGTAACCCAAATTTTGACACTTAAGCTGATTGTGCAACGTTATAAAACATGTGTAGGCATATAAGACTTATCATAGGGCTAGTTAGACCATCCAAATGCGATTCAAACGCATGATAAGGCGAAGACCGGTATAGAATGTGTTTTAGACCCGACAAGTTTGAAGACTTGTATAATATGGGTAATCTAAACACCTTCTGGATTTTGAGATAAAAAGATATGGTTTGACCCGTTTCGGCTAATATATGCAAACTAGTTACATAAGCCGATCCGAACGCGAAAAGTGCGTAACGAGTAACCAAATGAATCATATACAGGTTTCCTAAGTTAATATGCCTTAAATATGTTGTGATATCAGTAGGATATCTTCCATTATGCCCAAAACGAGGTTAATCTTAATTTAAGCCCCGTAGGGGTATTTTGGTCGAGCCCCGCTTGCGGTCTGCTCATATAATGTAATATATGTGTGGGCGCTCGGGGGGGCAAAAGCAAAAGTGCACTAATTTTTAACGTTATTTTACTAATTTCGTGAAAATAACGTTAAAAAGAGGGGATCGTTAATCAGGCATCATGTGGTGGCGTTGATAGCCGAAAGACAAGGGGGTACATGAACCAATTGGCGTTTGTCTCAATTGCTGAGTGTTATGTGCCTTATGTCCAAGGCTTGATGCAAAACCACAATCGAGCCGGGGGTCTCATTGGAAGCAGCATCTCTATTCCTACGGGGTAGAGGTAAGGCTGTCTACATCCCACCCTCCTCAGACCCTACCTTAGCTTTGCTATAGGTGGGATATACTGAGTACGATGATGATGATGAATGAAGGGGTATTTTGGTCATTTAAAAGGTTATAAAAGAGTTTAAATATAAACCTAAGTTTAAAACTTTAGCTTACTGTAAAAAAATATAATAATTTACTTAAAATATTAGTAGGTATCAAACCTTATGTGCTCAACATAATCTTAATACATATTATGCGTCAAAAATGCCTAAAAAGGCGATTTGAAGCCATTTCCGGGTTTTCAAAGGAAAGCTGATATTTTTATAATTCCAGAAGGCTCAATATACTTTATTTATTATATTAGTTCAGTAGAAAAAGGTTTGGGGTCAAAAGGATTTGTAAAACTCATTTTATGGCTTAAAAGGGCAAAACCGGCATTAACCGAATCATACTTAGAACTCTAAGTTATGCTCAGCCTAAAAATAAATAAAAATCTCCAAAAACCTCTAAATATTATTTTATATCAGTGGGTAAAAGTTTGGTATCAAAAAGTGGGTTTGGATAGGCTATATGCTAATTACGCCATTTAATTACTAAAAAGCTTTCAAATTACGCTAATGAGCATAACTCTTAATCTAGACCTCAAACTGATGTCAACTTTTAGGTGCAAGTTTATAAATTAGTATCTAAGGTTTATACTCTTTTAGTTTTTCAAAAATCACGTTTTAAGGTCAAAAGGGCATAATATTCAACATTTAAGCATTTAACGGAATCATGCATATGAATCGGATAACTAATGAACCAAGTTGTATAATCACAGAGGGTTATACTTATAGGTAACTTGGTACTAATAAAGCTCTAAGGAATTTCTAAACTATGCTTAAACGGGTCAGAACTGGAAGTCAAAGCATAAGTCAAACTATGCGACTTTCGGTTCCGAACCGAGCCTAAGCTGAAAATTGTCGAGTTGAACATGTTTAGACATGTTCTTATATTAATTACCAAGTTATATTAATGACAAAACAGGTTGCATAGCCTTTACATTGCTAATTATGCATTAATTTAAAATTAAGCCTCCTGTTGACTTTTTAATATCAAGTTTGACTCGACAATTGACCTAGATAGAGTGGGGATCAGAGGGTGACCTTTTAAGGGTTTAATGCCCACATAATTACCCACTCATAGGTACTTTCAATTTGAATTTTGACTGAAGGGATTAAGATTAATGAAGAAGTCAAATCTTAATTACGACGGTTTGACTTTACGCTAATTAACTAAGCAAAACTGAATTAAAGGAGGTTAAGCATACTTACGATAGTCCTAAGCACGACTAATGATCACTATGGATGAGTCTTGAGCTCCAGGAACCTCCAAGAAGTGAGTTGTGAACTTCCAAGTGAATGAGCAATTTGAAGAACACAACTTCATGGCCTTTATATAGGTTTCTAAATTCAATTTGATCATGCCAACAAGGTCTGCAAATGATATGGGATCATTCCAAGTGTCCCTAGACCTTTTTAAACCATCAAACAAGCCCCTGAATTCGAATACCATCGTTTTATGGCGGTGTAACCGTTTTAACAGGCAGCTGGAAGTTTTTCTGCATCTGGGACCTGCTTGCGCACCGTAACGTTATTGGTGTTGAGGTGCGCAAGGACCATGCCAGCACAAAGAATCTTTCAAATGTTGACAATTTTGACCCCTGGACTTCCAAACTTGATTTTACCTTTATTTCTTGCACTTTGGGCCCTCTAAATTGAATTCTAAGGGCTTCAAGACTTATACCAACTTTGTTAAGTCCTTGGTTAACTTTTGATCACCCGAAAAGTCATAGATTTCAATGTTGACGCTTTTAACCCCTCGCACACGAATTTTATCATAACTTTCTCATACGATAACGAAACCTTATGAAAATTTTATCACTTATTCTCGTGAATATAATTAATCATTACAAAGCTTCGGGTTTGCTAAACGGTCACTCAGAGGTATACTTTAAACATGTTGACACATTTAACCCCTGTAGTCTGTAATTCCTCACTTTCTTTCCCAATTAGCTTCGTATGATCCATGATTTATTCGTTTAAGGTTTTAAACATCATGTAGGGTTATTGTAAAGTATATTTATCCATTGTTGACATTTTGAATCCTTTTATACACACTGATTCCTTGTTTGTCAACTTTAGTCCCTCTAGAGTATACTTTCACACGTTCAAGCTTGTGACACGTGTCAATACATTATAGGACGTGAATTTTCGAGGTGTTACATCCTCACCCCCTTAAAATAAATCTCGACCTCGAGATTTGCTAAAATTATGGAAGTACTTTTTATCGCATAATGGACTTAACCTCAATAGCATATCTGGAGCTTTTCCAAGCTCCCTAGTTGACCTTTATAATGGGTACATGTATCCTTTTGGAGCTTCTTCACCTGTCGATCCTCAATCGACATAGGTTGCTCATTATATCCTAAATCTGCATATCATTATGTGATAGTGCTTCTTGACTTATTGGCGAAACACATCCTTAAATCCTTAGTGTATAATACATTGCGAGCTCCACCAAGCTCCTTAAATAGGTTTTAGCTCATAAGCTATTTGATCTTTGATACATTCGATTCCTTCGAATGATTTTATATATTCAGAGTTCAACTAGCCTGATAATTAACAAATTTTTTTTTTCCAGAGTGATATCTTTGTTAAACTTATTCCTTAACAAGAACTTAGGAGGTTTGCTATCTTCATTAATCCTTGATTTTCTGCCGGATACTGGCCACTTACTGATGATTATGGATTTGTTTGATCTTATTCGTTGTTTTCAAGGCAACTTTCAGATCCTGATAATTGGACTTACCAATCTTCTGTCTACTAATAGATGTTTAACATTCCATCTATACAAGGTCTCCAAAAGAGCAGCCTTGATACTTATATATCAACTATTATAGAAAAGCTTAATTTAAGGTGAGATGGTTTTTCCAACCATTGCTTAAAACTAATCTTAAGGAATAGCTAATCCTTGTCGTTAGTCGAACAAATCGACGATCCTGGGCAGCTGACGGCAATTCTTAATTGTTGCCTAATTAGGGTTGTGGTAATCAATGCATAAGCAGAATGAACCGTCTTTCTTATTTAACTCTCGGAATATCGAGTTAGACTATATGAATCTCTTATCTTAAAGTTCACTTAATCAGGGTTTCGATTATTCCATAATCAATCATGGAGTTCTACAACACTCCAACCCAAAGTGGGATGTTAATCTTAACTCTACTTGCCTCTCAGGGGTAAACAGGGTAATCTTAGGAGAAGATAATTAAGGTACAAGGAGGTTACAGAGATTTCCAAATCTCGGGCTTCTGTTCATCAATCATATTTTGTATCAGATAAGTGACACATTTATGTTACGAGTCCATGAATTCCTTAATCGGGGACATTTACTTGGACCATTTCATTTTGGATATCTTCTTTGAATACCAATAGTTGACCTTAGCACCATATGACCATTGAGATATCCTTGTTGTCCCATGCATTAAACCTCCATACTGATCAGGCATGGAAGCAATGTATGGAACATATTAAGATACACCAATCCTCATATGAAACTTTTATCATACCGTCTGGTATCCGTAATCATTAGAGATCAAAGAGATATCAATTCTAAGTGTTGACGCATTACACCTAGAAAGAGGATACTTCTAAAATTCTACGACTGAAGTTTCTTGACAAGAATAGAAGAAATAGTTCTTATGATTCCTGCCTTCACTTAATAACTATGGTTCTTAAGAAAGATTTTAAAAGTTTGCTATACTTATAGTTTACGAAGGATTTGGAGCAAGTAGCATTTGGCTCTTTGAACTTTTTCACGATCTTCTTCACAGCTTTTGTAACAACCCTCATTAAAAGCCCTATTTATATTATTATTTTATTCAATAGGAAACCCTAATTGTAACACCCAAGTGATTCTGCACAAACCCTACAAATTTCAGAACAATCAGAATCAGGATCAGGGCCCTAAAACTCAGGGGGGCATTCCCTACTCAACGATTATCCTTATAAGTTAATATAAAAATCAAATTTAATCGAAACGTCGACTCACCTGCACTCCAAACACACGTGGCAAGAATATGAGAAAAGTGTATCCCTTACGGACCGTAAGGGAATATTTGTTACGGTCCGTAAGCCTAGCAAAATTTCGAGTATAAATAGCAGGCTTTGGGACTGGCTTCTGTGCGTTCGTTCGATGATAAAATTCGACTCTGGCACGGAGTTATCATCCAAATACTCACAATTAACACACACAAATCACTATTTAGTATAGCGGGGTGCTGCAGAACAGGGTATTAACTCGATCGCTATTACGATTCAACGTCCGATCGATTACAACTATCCAACGATTGTTTAAGTGCCGCTCAAATTGAGTTTATACTTTGTTATTCATCGTGATTTCGACTTGAATGTTTGAGTGCTGTTCGAACTCGGACTATACTCTGTCATTCGTTGTGAATCCGCTGAATTGTTAAGTATTGCACTTTGTCATTCGTTGTGAGGGTTTTATCTCGTGAGTTATCGTAAATGCTGTATTAGTTACTTACCTAGTTTGTATGCATTAGGTTACAAGGCTAATCAGTAGGCTAGGCTCTGCTCAAATTAAATCTGCAATATATTAAGGATTATCTGTAGACTAAGCTTTGCCCACAGAAATCTGCAATGTGAGTTCATTTCTCTTTTCTCACAGTTTGTGAGTCCACTCTATTTTCTCACAGTTTTATCACCTTTTTGTGATACAATTATATTTACAAAGGCTTTTCCAGAATCTTAAATGTTTACCAGTTATACTTACAGTGATTAAGTTTTTATATTAACTGCCGGTATGAAAGGTTTTATACATTATTTGATTCTCGTTATTATTTGCCAGAAAGTTAGCATGACCACAATCACAGTGGGAATTATGCCCAGTAGCTATAGTCAATAACTAATATTAAATCATTAATTAATTTAATGTATGTTTGAGATAAATTTACATGGTGTATACCATAATAAAATAGTCAATTATAATATATTCTACTATACGAATATTATATTGGATAAGTTATAGTAGTTTGACATAAAATGATATATGTTATTTTCTGGATTAAATGGTTTTGTGCCATAAGTAATATAGTTGACAAAGTAATGTCACGGGACATAATTAAGTCCAGAGTCACTTGTTGAGAGAATGATCAACAGTGACATGACCAAAAGCACTAGTTGAGAGAATGATCAACAGTGTTATAGAATCACTAGTTGAAAGAATGATCAACAGTGATATGACCAGAATTATAGAATCACTAGTTGAAAGAATGATCAACAGTGATATGACCAGAATCATTAGTTGGAAGAATGATCAACAATGATATGATTAAAGTCACAGGAATCGCCTAGTGACAGATAAATTGGATAATAGTAAAATATAATTACTTGATAAATTCACTATTGGATGAAAGTGAGCCAATGAGTGATATGATTACTGTCACATCGAAACTGTCACCATGTGACAAATACTGATTGAGTTGGGTAAATATAAATAGATATAAAAACCTTAATACTGTAAAGTATAACAATATATTTTATAAAAATGGAATGAATTCACTCAGTATTTTCACTGACAAAACCTTTTTCAAACATTTTTCAGGTAATTACAGTAGATTGGAATAAGAGCTGGATACGACACTGAAAGGCTTCAAGAAGTGGCTTATTTTATTAATTAAATCAAATTAAGAAATATTGTTTTATGTAAACAAATTTATCTTATTAAAACTACCTTTATAAAACATGGGTTTATCCCATCTATTTAATAAATAAAATCCAGTGTTTCTAAACTCTGATATTTTTCCTAACTCACCGTCCTGATGAAATTTCCGCTGCAATGTTTTATAAAATTTATTACAGGTACCATTGGACTGTTCGTGGCTTCCGATTCCGTCCAGGGTGGGTCGGGGGTCGTGACAGCTTTTCCCATAGTTGCGTCTTATCATAGTTTGAAGAACATCCTTGGACTTTTTTCAGGTTTACAATTGTAGTATCATTAGCATGCGCCGCCTCATCAATGGCGTGATTGACTGATGTATTATCCGAGTTTGTCATACTCAAGATTTGGTTCCTATTACTAAATGAATCAATCTCTTGGTTGCGATCCGACAACTGCTATTCATCATCCTCATGGTCTTATATACTAACCATGGTTTCGTTAAACCATACTGGCCAATTAACATTCTCAATGAACGTTATTTAATATATATAAATTTTACTTAGCCTAGGTCACAAAAGACCTTTAGTGGCATTTAAAGTTTGGTCCTAATCCATCACCTTTTTGACAGGGGATCAAAATGTCACATCTGTCTTTATTATAGTGATGAATTTGGATAGCTTGAAAGCTTGCCATAAGGATATCAGAAAAGAGTGATTCTTAATAGATATAAAATATCAATCTAAGATTTGTTAGAGCATTTTCTATAGTGTCATCGGCCAATTTCTATCTTGCGTTAAATGACCGGAGTCTTAATCAGCGGAGACAACAGTTCACAACATTTATCGTTCTTTATAGAATTATATTTGCCAGTATCAAATAAATTTCTGTATGAACTGCTTGATAAGGAAAGGTACCTGCTATAAGGTTATCATTCTGCACCATTTCCTGGGCGTTCCTCATGCGTTTGTTTTCTTGACCTCTTCGGGCTTCTTCTGATTCCTAGGGCAGTTGGTTTTGATATGCCCCTTCTCGTTGCAACCGTAACAGGTTGCATCTTTCAACTTCTTGCAATCCAGGGTTTTATGTTCCTTAGACTTGCAAATTCCACACGGTAGAGGCTAAGATTCAAATCTGCATTTCCCGAGGTGGTATTTCCTACAGGTTTCGCACCTAGTCTTCTCACCCGACTGCTGGCGGTCTCTCTTAAACCCGGAACTCTTCTTATCCTCAGAGTTCCTCTTCCTATCGGAGCGATGAGAATCCTCATCCTCCCTTTTACGCTTTCCATCTTCAGAGGCTTTGGCAGCCTTGTTTCTGACTACATCGAGTGTAAGAGATAGCGACAGATCGGCCGCTGACCTGAATGTAGTAGGTCTTGAAGCCTTAACACTGGCTTTGATTTCTAGGGCTAAACCCCCAATGAAGCGAGCAATTCTCTTGGGTTCTGGTGTTACTAGGTAAGGAACCAGTCTGGACAGGGTATTGAAACTGGTGAGGTAAGCTTGACAATCTAAGTTTGCCATCACCAATGATAAGAAATCTGACTCAATCCTCTCAACCTCGTGTTGAGGGCAGTAGTTCTCCATAATGAGAGCAACAAACTGTTCCCATGACATGTTGTAAAGTGGGATCTTCCCAGCAGCTTGAATGAGAGCCTTCCACCATGCTAGTGCCTCTCCCTTGAACGATTGGGATACATACTTCACTACATCCCTCTCAGCACAACCGCTGATATCGACAACTGTGTCCATTTCATCCAACCAGGTCATACAATCGATTGCTCCTTTCTCCCCAGTGAAATCCCGGGGTTTGCAAGAAACAAAGTATTTATAGGTACAGGACTTGGTACGTGGTTCGTTATCGAACACTATCCTCTTGGATGGAACACTGTGTTCATTAGATGAATGTCGATCATCATCCTTCTTTGGTTCCTCTTTCTTAGAGGGCGGCTTGTTATGAGGCTCTGAATGAGTTTTAGGGATAGACTTAGAGTGGGGTACAGATGAGGCTCGACTATGCATCCCACTATACTCCTTAAATTGCTCCTCTACAGCTTTAGATACAGTTGTATCAATCAGTGTACGAAGCTCTCCTCTGGTTATATTAACCCTATCAATCATCGTGGTTTTCCAGGGGATGACTGTTTACTTCTTCTGACCTAGCCATGTAGCTTTAATTGCTACATAAAATCAAACACGGACAAGGTTTATACGGAAGGTTATACAGTTTTATCGTTTTAAATGATTTATTCACCATGTTTTTAATACACATATTAGTTAATTTGTTATATATATAATTGTTCAGGATTTTTTTATCATAATCCTAAATTATAAGTTAATGATAGCACAAAAGGCCTAGTCACGTAGACAAGTTTAATTTATAAGCCCAGAATTTATGGAATCAAGGCATTAAGGTTTGAATCAAAGTTCATTACCTTTTCTTGACAGGGAGTTGTAGGCTACCACTGTCTTTAGTCCAGAGGACGTTAATTATAGCCCGTGGGCACTTCATCCATAAGGGATGATTATATAAATAAGGGAATTTAGAATAACCCATTTAATAATGACTTATGTGATTTTATCGTGTCACATCTTGTCAAGCATGATAATATGCTTTTAGATATTAAGAAAAAGATTTGAATCTCTTGAATAGGTCCTACCATCTTGGCCTTGTCCGCAGTGACATTTAGGCTAGGTTTTACCCTTAAGATTCTTTTCAATATTTAACGCAGAACAATCCTAAATTGAAATGCTAACAAGGATCTGAGCCTAATTGTGGAACTACCATCTTGGCCCTGTCTTAAGGTGACACATGAGCTAGGTTTTGTCCTTTTTAGGTTTTGCCATTTTATTATAATGGTAGATCTTATAAAAAGGAATGTTATTTTAAATCTAACCATTCCTATTAAAATTTAAACAAATACATTGTTGCCCAAAATGGGACTTCTAACTGAAATGACTCGCCCATGCAAGGGCTAATCAGAAAATAACAAAAGAAACAAATAAAACGAATTAGGATTAGTCCTATGTTCTTGTCTAGACTCAAGAATTTGCAACTGTGTATCTGAGATTAAACACAAAAGACTAGTGTTTAATTCACTCAGTGTTGGCTCTGATACCAACCTGTCACACCCCGACTTTCCACGTATTTCCGGTGGGCCCGGTGGGGAGTGTTGTGACGTAGTTGATATCATCATAGTCAAACAACACAATATAAATGAACGCACAGCGGAAGCAAAAGATAAATTATATTACAATCCGAATATAACGTAATATCAGAGTATTACAACGGAAAGTAAAGGATCCACAGGCGGATCTTAAAACATAAACATTGTTCAACAGACTTTAGGCACCTAGAACTTGCAAGATTCCTAATAAACGCCCTGAGCTTCCAGCCAATTACGTTTAGTACCTGTCACTTAACCCTTTTGGAAAATACGTCAGTTTTCACTGGTAAATACACTCAACCGACTCATTTTGAAAAGGTTTAATAAAATTGATTTGAATGCACGCGGCACAAACTCTTTATAACTTGGGACAATTATATTTATAATCTTGTATACAGATTTACATGTTCGTTGTACGTTCAGGGCCCGATGTAGAAACCGAGTCAGATTAACAGACACGCCACAAGTATAGGCCCACAAGAGAGTGAGATACCGTTTTTCCTTAAACAACTGTCAGGTGTATGCCTACACCCCGTGTATAAGGCGTGGCCATTTTATAATACAATGATGTCAAGGATATCCGGGACATGGTCATTAACCCCTAAAGGTCTTTATTTCAAACAATACAGATTAAAGCGGGTTACCTCAATAATTTAATCACAATACGACTAAACATTCAATACCCGACCAAGCGGTATTATTATAATACCGTATCCCAAGCCCGTATAGGGAAAATAAGTTAAGAGTATTTACCTCAGCTAGCTCCTGTCTTAAATAGCAAGAATTTAATAACTCAGCCGTATTCACTTAAGTAAGCGTAGGTACCATTTACCGGAAGGCTCTAGTCTGGAACGATGGTATAAATACCAATTAGAATGCTAACGGGTCTTTAATTAAGCCTAAGCTTAGACCGGTTAGTCTTATAGAAAGATACGGTTCAAACGCATGATAAGGCGAAGACCGGTATAGAATGTGTTTTAGACCCGACAAGTTTGAAGACTTGTATAATATGGGTCATCTAAACACCTTCTGGATTTTGAGATAAAAAGATATGGTTTGACCCGTTTCGGCTAATATATGCAAACTAGTTACATAAGCCGATCCGAACGCGAAAAGTGCGTAACGAGTAACCAAATGAATCATATACAGGTTTCCTAAGTTAATATGCCTTAAATATGTTGTGATATCAGTAGGATATCTTCCATTATGCCCAAAACGAGTTTAATCTTAATTTAAGCCCCGTAGGGGTATTTTGGTCATTTAAAAAGTTATAAAAGAGTTTAAATATAAACCTGAGTTTAAAACTTTAGCTTACTGTAAAAAATATAATAATTTACTTAAAATATTAGTAGGTATCAAACCTTATGTGCTCAACATAATCTTAATACATATTATGCGTCAAAAATGCCTAAAAAGGCGATTTGAAGCCATTTCCGGGTTTTCAAAGGAAAGCTGATATTTTTATAATTCCAGAAGGCTCAATATACTTTATTTATTATATTAGTTCAGTAGAAGAAGGTTTGGGGTCAAAAGGATTTGTAAAACTCATTTTATGGCTTAAAAGGGCAAAACCGGCATTAACCGAATCATACTTAGAACTCTAAGTTATGCTCAGCCTAAAAATAAATAAAAATCTCCAAAAACCTCTAAATATTATTTTATATCAGTGGGTAAAAGTTTGGTATCAAAAAGTGGGTTTAGATAGGCTATATGCTAATAACGCCATTTAATTACTAAAAAGCTTTCAAATTACGCTAATGAGCATAACTCTTAATCTAGACCTCAAACTGATGTCAACTTTTAGGTGCAAGTTTATAAATTAGTATCTAAGGTTTCTACTCTTTTACTTTTTCAAAAATCATGTTTTAAGGTCAAAAGGGCATAATAGTCAACATTTAAGCATTTAACGGAATCATGCATATGAATCGGATAACTAATGAACCAAGTTGTATAATCACAGAGGGTTATACTTATAGGTAACTTGGTCCTAATAAAGCTCTAAGGCATTTCTAAACTATGCTTAAACGGGTCAGAACTGGAAGTCAAAGCATAAGTCAAACTATGCGACTTTCGGTTCCGAACCGAGCCTAAGCTGAAAATTGTCGAGTTGAACATGTTTAGACATGTTCTTATATTAATTACCAAGTTATATTAATGACAAAACAGGTTGCATAGCCTTTACATTGCTAATTATGCATTAATTTAAAATTAAGCCTCCTGTTGACTTTTTAATATCAAGTTTGACTCGACAATTGACCTAGATAGAGTGGGGATCAGAGGGTGACCTTTTAAGGGTTTAATGCCCACATAATTACCCACTCATAGGTACTTTCAATTTGAATTTTGCCTGAAGGGATTAAGATTAATGACGAAGTCAAATCTTAATTATGACGGTTTGACTTTACGCTAATTAACTAAGCAAAACTGAATTAAAGGAGGTTAAGCATACTTACGATAGTCCTAAGCACGACTAATGATCACTATGGATGAGTCTTGAGCTCCAGGAACCTCCAAGAAGTGAGTTGTGAACTTCCAAGTGAATGAGCAATTTGAAGAACACAACTTCATGGCCTTTATATAGGTTTCTAAATTCAATTTGATCATGCCAACAAGGTCTGCAAATGATATGGGATCATTCCAAGTGTCCCTAGACCTTTTAAAACCATCAAACAAGCCCCTGAATTCGAATACCATCGTTTTATGGCGGTGTAACCGTTTTAACAGGCAGCTGGAAGTTTTTCTGCATCTGGGACCTGCTTGCGCACCGTAACGTTATTGGTGTTGAGGTGCGCAAGGACCATGCCAGCACAAAGAATCTTTCAAATGTTGACAATTTTGACCCCTGGACTTCCAAACTTGATTTTACCTTTATTTCTTGCACTTTGGGCCCTCTAAATTGAATTCTAAGGGCTTCAAGACTTATACCAACTTTGTTAAGTCCTTGGTTAACTTTTGATCACCCGAAAAGTCATAGATTTCAACGTTGACGCTTTTAACCCCTCGCACACGAATTTTATCATAACTTTCTCATACGATAACGAAACCTTATGAAAATTTTATCACTTATTCTCGTGAATATAATTAATCATTACAAAGCTTCGGGTTTGCTAAACGGTCACTCAAAGGTATACTTTAAACATGTTGACACATTTAACCCCTGTAGTATGTAATTCCTCACTTTCTTTCCCAATTAGCTTCGTATGATCCATGATTTATTCGTTTAAGGTTTTAAACATCATGTAGGGTTATTGTAAAGTATATTTATCCATTGTTGACATTTTGAATCCTTTTATACACACTGATTCCTTGTTTGTCAACGTTAGTCCCTCTAGAGTATACTTTCACACGTTCAAGCTTGTGACACGTGTCAATACATTATAGGACGTGAATTTTCGAGGTGTTACAGTTGGTGCGTTGATTCATAACACGAATGACATTCATTAGCTTTGGCCGAGCCGACCAGTAGTATGTTATGGGACCATAGGATCTGACAAATCCCATTATCGGACTATCACCATGGATTTGGGGGTAATGTGGGTAACGACAGAACCTGTTATTTTAACAAACCCTTTGGTGGTTTGTTAGTCAATTAAAGATACCCTTTGGTGGTATAGACAAGTCAAAACACAGGTTTGAATGTGTTCAACGAGAACGACCAAAAGTTAGTTTTCACAATTTAAAACATGAAGGATTTGAACGAATGGTTTTATGACACGAACGCTTGAACGATGATTTATAACACGAACGCTTGAACGATGGTTTATAACACGAACGAGTTGAACTATTTGAACGATTGGTTTTGTTAACACGAATGAACGAGAACAAGTACAATTGAACGATTGGTTTATAGTAAGTGATTAGATAACGGGACGGGTGCAATGTGATAAAGCCATGGTACATACGCCGTTGGTACTTCTTATATATAAGTGCTTTTATCATATTATATTCCGTGGCGTTATTTAGTTCACTTGGATGAATGATTTCAAACGATGTCACGTAACAATGTTTACTAAATGATATAAACCATACGAGTTTTATTATAAGAAACGATTTACTACTTGGTTTACAAAAGCAAATGTTTTTAGTCAAGATTCATGGAAACAAGGTTTTCTTAAACACATAACCAACTTGTTTTAGTTGGTTAATCGTATTGAAATACCAAACACTTTTCAGTACAAAGTTTTTAAATATCGACTCTAGTAGTCGTACAAGGTATTGCAATATGTATACAAGCCATGAATTTGACACACACACAAAACCTATCTTTGTACTTTAATGCAACGTTTGTGACTATATGAATTTGGTTGAATTAATTGAATGTCATGATTATGTGTTTATGTGAATGTATGTATGATGTAAACGCACAACACTCACCCGGCCGCACAAGCCATTCGGGCTACACAACTTGTATTCGGACCAATGGGCAGCCCAAGTGAGGGTTCGGCCCACTCCCCCATATCGCATAACACTAAGGAGATAGGGTAAACTTCTCATTGTTGCAAAACACTTTACACACACATAAACCCTAGCTCTTCTCTCTCTCTCACGAAACCGAAGGCAGCCACACACACTCTCTCTATCGAAGATCATAGTGTCTGGATCATCCTCCTGTTCGGTTTATACTTGTTATATTCTCTTAATCGGTTAGTACTTTAATTGTTAATTGTATGATGTTGTGATTCATATGTTCTTTAGTAAGGCTTTGCGAATAAGATACGGTTGATTCATGCTATGAATAGATGATAGGGACTTGCATGTATGATGCTACTGATCGATTTAGGGGTTGTCAAATATATGATATAACTAGTAATCTAGATGTAAATCGGATATATATATATATATATATATATATATATATATATATATAATCGGCTGTTGGGTCATGATATTCGAAGGGGTTGTATGATGATTAGTATGACATGTTGATGTAAAAGTTGCTAGCCTAATGATCCGGATTGAATGTTTGATTATTGCTCATAACTAGGATTAGTTAGGGTTCATGAGAATTTATTTGAATATGTTCAGTTTGATCGATTGGATGTTAAAAAGAATAGTTGGAAATTGTTAATTGATAATAGACAAATTTGGAAATCATTGAATGTTGTAACTGATTGACATAATTTTCGGAAATATTAAACTGGTCGCACAAGACTCCTGGTCGCACAAGGAGTCCATTCGCACAAGACTCCTGGTCGCACAAGGAGTCCATTCGTACAAGACTCCTCGTCGAACAAGGAGTCCAGTCGCACAAGACACTCACGGTCGCACAAGGCTGTTAAGATCGCACAAGCTGTATGTTTAATTAACTGTTTGGGCCGGACGATCATGTTGGGCTGGGCTGATTCTAATCGCACAACCCAACCGGAACGTACAAGATGTCCGGATCGCACAAGCTTGGATTTAATTGATTTGGGCCGTGATCATGTTTATTGTTTTGTTGGGTATTTTGATTTTTGGGCCGGGTAGTTTTGGGCTCCAACGGATGACTCGCACAAGGCCACTAAGCTTGTGCGAGCCCAATACGGAATATGAGATAACTGTTGAACGTGATGTTGCATGTTTGCCATGATTCGTATGTGTTTCTTATATGTTATCTATATGATACTTGTGTGCACTACTTGAAACCAAAACCTGACTTGTATGGTAACCATGTTAGGACGTGGTTGACCACTAGCTGCTAGACTTGACCTTTCTGTGTATCTGCCGAGCAAACCAAGGTGAGTTCACACTAGCCAAGGCATGGGATTCCCAGGGGTTGGGAATGGGATTGAATAACTACTCGTACAACTATTACTATTAAACAAATTATTACTGTCCTCGGTTGAAGGGCACGTACGTAAAATCTACGTACAGTTATACTTACTACTGTCCTCGGATTGAAGGGCACGTACGTAAAGCCTACGTACACGATCTTAAGACCATCACCTCTATCAAAGGAAGTCCCTCAATTATCGACTTAATCGCCGAGGCCTAGGGCGAGCGGGTCATTAGTTAATAGCGCTATTAGGTTTAACAAACCTCACACCGTGCCAGTCGGACGAGCGTGTACTAATGGACTATGGGCAAAGGGTCAATGCTGATAGACATTGACTTAGGGCACCTCTTATATTTTCGTAGCAGTCGATACGCGTGGTCTTGTAATACATGGGAAGCCCCCACTAATCATCGCACATATGCCGGGACTGGCCGCGATAAGGATTAATACGATACATGGTTTACAAGACGAACATACGTTTTACGAAATGAATACTTTAACCAAACAACCAACTGTGAACTCGCTCAACTTTGTTGTTGATTCGTTGCTACATGCCTTGCAGGTCATTAGGTACCCATGGAGCTTGCACAGGGAGGAACGGTCGTTGTGGGACATGGCGATGTGTGCCATGCTTTAAACATTACTTTATTTCATATTTAATACTTGCTATGGGTTTTACAAATTATGCTTCCGCTAAACACTTAACTATGCCTTGGTTTTTGAACATCTTTCATATTGGTTGGTTGAATTTTGTTTATTTACATGCTTGTTCAATATGATTGGTGGCTTGATCCTGGTCAGTCACGCCTCCAAGCGGTGATACTCCGCGTGTGGATTTTGGGGGTGTGACAGATTGGTATCAGAGCCATTGGTTATAGAGAACTTGGTTTTAATAAGGGAAAACATTTTGTTAAAACCAGACTATAACCTGTACAGTGCTCTATGATCCACAACGACGCTTCACTCCACGTGCAAGACTCGACATTCTAGGTGATATGGTTTATGTTATATTACCTACATGATAGATTACGTAGAACTTTGCTCATGATATGCTTAGTTAGTATAGCTACTGTTGCTTGAACACGTATGTGCTTACTCTCTCCTGTCATCGCACTTTCGCGAACCCTTCTCACTCATGTTTCTCTTGATATGAAGATTATGTCTGGACGCATTAACATGACACAAGCCCAGTTGACGGCTCTGATTAACGAACAGGTTGCTGCGGCACTTGCAGCCGCACAAGCAGGAGGTATACCCTGCAGTTTAAACTCATTCTAGGATCTTTAGGTCCTACTCTCGTGAACCTACCCTTGTGTTAAACTTTGTCCTTTCTTATACCCACAACAGGTCAACATGCTCAACCACCTGTGTGCACCTTCAAAACTTTTATGGACTGCCAACCCACTACTTTTAGTGGCACTAAAGGAGCAGTAGGTCTCCTCCACTGGTTTGAGAAACTAGAATCTGTGTTCGAAATGTGTGAATGCCCTGAGGCACGCAGGGTGAAGTATGCTACCGGCACTCTCGAGGGTTTAGCCCTCACATGGTGGAACGCTCAGGTCCAAATGCTGGGGTTGGTTGCTACTAACCCTACCCCATGGAACAATTTTAAAGAGATGATCAAGGAGGAATACTGCAGTCGTGATGACATTCATAAGTTGGAAGTCGAGTTCTTCAACCTCAAGATGACGGGGTCAGAAATTGAGGCGTATACGAAGAGATCGAATGAGCTTGCATTACTGTGTCCTACCATGGTGGACCCTCCAATTAAGCGTATCAAACTTTATCTTAAGGGTCTAGTGCCAGAGATCCAAAGTCATGTGACTTCAGCAAACCTCGCCACCATCCAGCAGGTTGTTCAGTTGGCTCACTGTCTCACTGATCAGGCGGTGGAGCAGAACAGGTTACCAAAACGTATTGGTGCTACAGCTACCTCTGAAACTCCCAGTGACAACAAACATAAATGGGATGGAGCTTCAAGCAGAGGTTCAACTTCTGTTCAGTCCCAGTCGCAGCAGAGAAGAACTGAAGATTTTAAGAGCCCTGGGCAGCAATCTTCTGGTAGCCAAGAGCAAAGTGGTTATCGTGGGAACCTTCCAAAGTGCAACAGATGCAATAAACACCACAGCGGCCAGTGCAACAAGAATCGTTGCCAGAGGTGTCTCAAAATGGGTCATGAAGCTAAGGATTGTAGAAGCTTACGACCTGCAAATCAGAACCAGCGACAACAGCCACCAGCTCTACAAGACCAACAACAGCAGCAACGAGACAACAAAGGGTGCTTTCAGTGTGGAGCTGAAGGCCACCTCAAGAGAGATTGTCCCCAGCTGAACAGGAATCCCAACAACAACAACAATCACAACAATCAGGGGAATGGGAACAATGGGGGTAACAATGGCAACGGTGCAAGGGGTCGTGTATTCGTTATTGGCCAGGGAGAGGCGAGGAATGATCCCAATGTTGTGATGGGTAAGTTCCTTCTCGACGACTTTTATGTTACTGTCTTATTTGATTCGGGTGCTGATACTAGTTATGTGTCCCTAAAAGTTAGTCAACTGCTTAAGCGTACCCCAACACCTTTGAACCCCAAGCACGCTGTAGAGTTAGCTAATGGTAAAAGTATAGAGGTCACACATGTAGTCAAAGGTTGTAATCTTGTTCTTGCTGATCACACTTTCTCGATCGACCTCCTTCCTATCACTCTGGGTAGTTTCGACGTTGTCATTGGGATGGACTGGTTATCCCAACACCAAGCAGAGATTCTTTGCAACGAAAAGATTGTCCGTATTCCTCGCCCAGGTGATGAACCTCTCATGATTCGTGGCGACAAGAGTGGTGCTGTTGTAAGCATCATCTCTTTCCTTAAGGCTCAGAAGTGCTTGAGGAAGGGTCACACTGCTATTCTGGCTCTAGTTACTGACACCTCGAAGAAAGAGAAGAAGATAGAAGATTTTCCAATTGTACGCGACTATCTTGAGGTATTCCCTGAGGAATTGCCTGGCCTTCCGCCTCATAGACAAGTCGAGTTTCAAATCGAGCTAGCTCCTGGAGCAGCGCCCATAGCTCGTGCACCGTATCGCTTAGCTCCATCAGAGTTGAAAGAGCTATCTACGCAACTACAAGAACTCTTGGATAAGGGTTTTATTCGTCCTAGCTCTTCGCCCTGGGGAGCTCCAATGCTATTCGTGAAGAAGAAAGACGGTACGTTCAGAATGTGCATCGACTACCGTGAACTGAACAAGGTGACTGTGAAGAATCGCTATCCTCTTCCACGCATTGATGACTTGTTCGACCAGCTGCAAGGGTCGAGCTACTATTCAAAGATTGATTTGAGATCAGGATATCATCAGCTGAGAGTCCGAGAAGAGGATGTCTCCAAAACAGCCTTTAGAACTCGATATGGACATTATGAGTTTTTGGTCATGCCTTTTGGACTGACAAACGCACCTGCGGTTTTCATGGACCTCATGAATCGAGTGTGCAAGCCTTACCTGGACAAGTTCGTCATAGTTTTCATCGACGACATCCTGATTTATTCGAAGAGTCAGGAGGAACACGAGCAGCATCTACGACTCATTTTGTAACTCCTTCGAACAGAACAGCTGTACGCTAAGTTTTCAAAATGTGACTTCTGGCTTCGTGAAGTCCATTTCCTAGGCCATGTGGTGAACAAGGATAGGATTCACGTTGATCCATCCAAGGTAGATTCGATCAAGAGCTGGCCTGCACCTCGTACACCAATGGAAATTCGCCAATTTTTGGGCTTGGCAGGTTACTACAGAAGGTTCATCAAGGACTTCTCCAAAATTGCACAGCCCCTCACCTCACTGACACAGAAAGGCGTTGTTTATCGATGGGGGAACGAGCAGGAATTAGCATTTTAGCACTTAAAGGATAGACTTTGCAGTGCACCTATCCTTTCATTGCCTGAGGGCACAGACGATTTCGTGGTTTACTGCGACGCATCCATTCAGGGTCTTGGTTATGTATTGATGCAGCGGGATAAAGTTATAGCCTACGCCTCACGCCAGCTTAAAGTTCATGAAAAGAACTACACTACACACGATCTAGAGCTGGGAGCGGTTGTTTTTGCACTTAAGATATGGCGACATTACCTGTACGGTACCAAGTGTGCTATCTACACTGATCACAGAAGCCTCGAGCATATCTTCAAACAGAAGGAACTCAACATGCGACAACGACGATGGGTCGAGCTACTAAATGACTACGAATGTTCGATCAGGTACCACCCAGGCAAAGCCAATGTTGTGGATGACGCCCTTAGTCAAAAGGACACTGCGCCCAAGCGCGTACGAGCTTTACAACTCACTATACAGTCTAGTCTTCCTTCTCAGATACGAAATGCTCAGGTAGAAGCATTGAAACCAGAAAACGTCAGGGCTGAAGCCCTACATGGCTCAAGGCAACGATTGGAACAAAAGGAAGACGGTGCTTACTACGTAACAGGACGCATCTGGGTCCCGCTCTATGGTAACCTACGAGAGCTTGTGATGGATGAGGCACACAAGTCTCGCTACTCAGTACATCCTGGCTCGGATAAAATGTACCACGATATCAAAACTACCTATTGGTGGCCTAGCATGAAAGCTCACATAGCAACATACGTTAGCAAGTGCTTGACTTGTGCGAGAGTCAAGTCGGAGTATCAGAAACCTTCAGGCCTACTCCAACAACCAGAAATACCACAATGGAAATGGGAGCAAATTTCCATGGATTTTGTTACTGGCCTGCCTAGATCTCAACGTGGTAACGATACTATTTGGGTGATCGTGGATCGACTCACAAAGTCTGCTCATTTCTTGGCTATCAAGGAAACGGATAAGTTATCCACACTAGCAGACGTATATCTTAAGGAAGTTATCTCGAGGCACGGAGTGCCCACTTCTATTATCTCTGATCGTGATGCACGTTTTACCTCAGAACTATGGCAAGCAATGCAAAGTCTTTTGGCTCACGGCTAGATATGAGCACAGCTTATCACCCGTAAACGGATGGGCAGTCTGAACGCACCATCCAGACCCTTGAAGACATGCTTAGGGCATGTGTGATTGACTTTGGCAACGGCTGGGAAAAGCATCTGCCACTTGTGGAATTTTCATACAATAACAGCTACCACACCAGCATTAAAGCTGCTCCGTTTGAAGTATTGTACGGGCGAAAATGTCGGTCACCTCTTTGTTGGGCAGAGGTGGGGGATAGTCAGATCACTGGCCCAGAACTTGTGGTAGACACCACAAAACGAATCGCTCAAATACGACAACGAATGGCGGCAGCTCGTGATCGTCAGAAAATCTACGCCGATCAGGGCAGGAAACCCCTCGAGCTCCAGGTTGGGGAGCGGGTGCTACTCAAAGTTTCACCCTAGAAGGGTGTGGTTCGTTTTGGTAAACGAGGCAAACTTAACCCACGATACGTTGGACCTTTCGAAGTCATCGAGAAAATAGGCAAAGTGGCCTACAAACTGAACTTACCAGCAGAACTCAGTGCAGTTCACAACGTTTTCCATGTGTCAAATCTGAAGAAGTGCCTGTCAGATGAGACCCACATAGTTCCTTTGAAGGAGCTCACTATCGACGAGCAGTTACGATTCGTCGAAGAACCAGTTGAAATCACGGACCGGGATGTTAAGGTCCTCAAGCACACAAGAATACCTCTCGTTCGAGTTTGTTGGAACTCCCGTCGCGGCCTAGAGTTCACCTGGGAACGCGAAGATCAAATGAAACAAAAGTATCCCCAACTATTTGCAAACAGTACAACCACTACTGAGGCCGAAGCTACGGAATTTCAGGACGAAATTCCAGATCAACAGGGGGAGGATGTGACACCCCAGGAAAATCAGGAAAATCATACAACTTAACTAGCTTCCTGAGTGAGTGAGTACGTACCAAATTTCGGGACGAAATTTCTTTCAACTTGGGGATAATGTGACAACTCGTATTTCCGAACCTATCTTTGTACTTTAATGTAACGTTTGTGACTATATGAATTTGGTTGAATTAATTGAATGTCATGATTATGTGTTTATGTGAATGTATGTATGATGTAAACGCACAACACTCACCCGACCGCACAAGCCATTCGGGCTACACAACTTGTATTCGGACCAATGGGCAGCCCAAGTGAGGGTTCGGCCCACTCCCCCATATCGCATAACACTAAGGAGATAGGGTAAACGTCTCATTGTTGCAAAACACTTTACACACACATAAACCCTAGCTCTTCTCTCTCTCTCTCACGAAACCGAAGGCAGCCACACACTCTCTCTCTATCGAAGATCATAGTGTCCGGATCATCCTCCTGTTCGGTTCATACTTGTTATATTCTCTTAATCGGTTAGTACTTTAATTGTTAATTGTATGATGTTGTGATTCATATGTTCTTTAGTAAGGCTTTGCGAATAAGATACGGTTGATTCATGCTATGAATAGATGATAGGGACTTGCATGTATGATGCTACTGATCGATTTAGGGATTGTCAAATATATGATATAACTAGTAATCTAGATGTAAATCGGATATATATATATATATATATATATAATCGGCTGTTGGGTCATGATATTCGAAGGGGTTGTATGATGATTAGTATGACATGTTGATGTAAAAGTTGCTAGCTTAATGATCCGGATTGAATGTTTGATTATTGCTCATAACTAGGATTAGTTAGGGTTCATGAGAATTTATTTGAATATGTTCAGTTTGATCGATTGGATGTTAAAAAGAATAGTTGCAAATTGTTAATTGATAATAGATAAATTTGGAAATCATTGAATGTTGTAACTGATTGACATAATTTTCGGAAATATTAAACTGGTCGCACAAGACTCCTGGTCGCACAAGGAGTCCATTCGCACAAGACTCCTGGTCGCACAAGGAGTCCATTCGTACAAGACTCCTGGCCGCACAAGGAGTCCAGTCGCACAAGGCTGTTAAGATCGCACAAGCTGTTTGTTTATTTAACTGTTTGGGCCGGACGATCATGTTGGGCTGGGCTGATTCTAATCGCACAACCCAACCGGAACGTACAATATGTCCGGATCGCACAAGCTTGGATTTAATTGATTTGGGCCGTGATCATGTTTATTGTTTTGTTGGGTATTTTGATTTTTGGGCCGGGTAGTTTTGGGCTCCAACGGATGACTCGCACAAGGCCACTAAGCTTGTGCGAGCCCAATACGGAATATGAGATAACTGTTGAACGTGATGTTGCATGTTTGCCATGATTCGTATGTGTTTCTTATATGTTATCTATATGATACTTGTGTGCACTACTTGAAACCAAAACCTGACTTGTATGGTAACCATGTTAGGACGTGGTTGACCACTAGCTGCTAGACTTGACCTTTCTGTGTATCTGCCGAGCAAACCAAGGTGAGTTCACACTAGCCAAGGCATGGGATTCCCAGGGGTTGGGAATGGGATTGAATAACTACTCGTACAACTATTACTATTAAACAAATTATTACTGTCCTCGGTTGAAGGGCACGTACGTAAAATCTACGTACAGTTATACTTACTACTGTCCTCGGATTGAAGGGCACGTACGTAAAGCCTACGTACACGATCTTAAGACCATCACCTCTATCAAAGGAAGTCCCTCAATTATCGACTTAATCGCCGAGGCCTAGGGCGAGCGGGTCATTAGTTAATAGCGCTATTAGGTTTAACAAACCTCACACCGTGCCAGTCGGACGGGCGTGTACTAATGGACTATGGGTAAAGGGTCAATGCTGATAGACATTGACTTAGGGCACCTCTTATATTTTCGTAGCAGTCGATACGCGTGGTCTTGTAATACATGGGAAGCCCCCACTAATCATCGCACATATGCCGGGACTGGCCGCGATAAGGATTAATACGATACATGGTTTACAAGACGAACATACGTTTTACGAAATGAATACTTTAACCAAACAACCAACTGTGAACTCGCTCAACTTTGTTGTTGATTCGTTGCTACATGCCTTGCAGGTCATTAGGTACCCATGGAGCTTGCACAGGGAGGAACGGTCGTTGTGGGACATGGCAATGTGTGCCATGCTTTAAACATTACTTTATTTCATATTTAATACTTGCTATGGGTTTTACAAATTATGCTTCCGCTAAACACTTAACTATGCCTTGGTTTTTGAACACCTTTCATATTGGTTGGTTGAATTTTGTTTATTTACATGCTTGTTCAATATGATTGGTGGCTTGATCCTGGTCAGTCACGCCTCCAAGCGGTGATACTCCGCGTGTGGATTTTGGGGGTGTGACAGCGTGTCCCATTCGGAGTGAACCAGGAAAAGCATTCTTCCTCTGAATCTGTGACGTGGTCTGTGTACCAAAACAACCAAAAAAATATATACATGAGAGACATAATAGACGACTACGAAAACTAATAGCATACAAATTATATACCGCGGGGGGTGGAAAAAGGGGGAAGCCACACGAATGGTGTATACAAAAAATGGTATGTACAAAAATTATACCACGCTTTTGAATGTGACAAATGGTCTGGGAAACAAACGGTCTGTGGAACAAATTCGGGCACTACTTCAGAATGTAACAATTAAGAGAAAGGTGTATACAAAAACTGTACCACGCTTTTGCAAAAACTAGGACCTGTTGGAAAAACGGAAGCCCATGTTTTCGGAAAACCAACATTTGTTTTATACAAAAACTAAACAGTGAATTAGGTGTGTAAACTAACATCAAATTGTAAAAACAATTTTACAAAATAACAATGGGGAATGTATACCAAAACTCAACCAGGTAACAAACTTGATACCATGCTAACAAAACAAAAAAAAAATCAAATTTCAGTGTTCACTGGTATATGGGTTACCATTGTCCGTCGCTTGAGTCGTTGGTTTCAATGGAGTATGGAAAGGACCCGAACTTGATCTACGCTCAACAAACCCGATGGGTGCTGCGTCATGGGTTACATGGAGGCTGTCGGCCGATGACCTAGACAAATGAATCTGCCCTAGAAAAAGAGTATCTCCATCGACATCACCAACACCGGCGTTCCGTTGCGGTGTGCCAATCAATCGATTATCGGCAACACCCATATTGCCACCGGTGATATCGTCGTCGCCGTCGGTCATTAGAGGATTATACATACTTGGGGTTTTTGTGTGGATTTACTCCGGTGAGGTGGGTGAATGAAGCAGGAGATTTTAGGGTGCGAGGAATGAAATACGCAAAAGTATTAAAGGGAGGATTGTTTAAAAGGTAATGAGAGTTGTTCAAATATTGGGATTGTGAACGTGTACAGTGCAAACCAAATCATACTCTGTCTCTCGAAATTTGGATGACGGCTTATGAAAAGGAGGGTGATTTGTGATTGAAAAAGTGAGATGTGCTAAAGTTACTAAACTAACCTCCCAAAGAGACATGTGAACAAATGACATGGCAGCTTGTTATTGGTCAATATTAGTTCTCGTGGTTCTTACAACTGGATGTGGTTTTCATTTTAGCAGCCCCATATATATATTAATAAATCTTCTACTTCATACCAAAACTTTTTCTTAAAACTTAACAAAAATGTTTTTATAAATAAACCAGATTGTTTCATGCGTGAAAAATTTAAATACTAATGTTTCACACTTGGTAAAGTATAAATATAATTTACATCCTATACATAAGCAACTTGTTGGTGCATAGAGTTATTGTATCCCATGCTTAGGGGGGTTTTCGGAAAAAAATGATATTACCCTTTTAACCCAACATTACTTGAACTTTTTATTTTTAGCCTAAAAGATTTCATCCTTTTCAGTTTAACCTCACAACTTTTTTAATTGCAACCTTGGACCCCTATACTTTTCATATTTGGCAAAAAAAATTTTGTTTTACGTTTCGTTCTAAATTTTGCAAGTTAACACGATGCAACGTGCATGTGTGGTTCAACGTTTTTACGTTTCGAGTTACGCTTCACTCTAAATTTTGTGAGTTGACATGGCGAAACGTACGTGTGTGGTTCAACATTTTTACGTCGTCAGTTTTTTTCCCGTTTGACAGGTTCGTCACAACACGCGGGTCCTAAATTGACTTAGTTATTATTTTCTATGTTTTACGTTTATGTCTAATTTCTTCGCATTAACACACCGCAACTTCAATGTTGGTGGTTGTTGGCGGTGGTGTGGCATTGGTGCTATTTGTCACAGTTTTGCTCCCTCAACGCAACACCGGGGGCTTAATACTAGTTAAGTATACAAAACCTGATAAATGTGTGCCTAATTAACAAGCTATGGTTAATATAAAACCATTTAACAAATAAAATTTCTTGGTAAAACTAGAATTTATCCTATTGTCATTCTATCACCCGAGACGAATCTCTAGACTGTCGTTCTGAGAACATACAAGATGCTTCTATGATTTATTTTATGACCCTCCATGGTTGTCCAAATTGTAAATCATCGCCTAATTGTAGAAGTTAAGATCGTTGCTGCATTTCATTGCTTTCGTTATTTGACCTCATGTTTGGTCCTCCCATATATCGAATTTATCCACTATTTCCACTTCATGTTATTGACGTTCGCACAAACGCCAATCCATTCTAATATTAAATTATATTTTGTACCATTGATAGCTTGTGTCGTTGTCACACTTTCGACGTTACTATTCTAAAATTTAGCATCGTTTTTGTTCCTTATTCTGACGTTTTATGTTGTCGTCATTTTATGTTATTACTATTCTGCATGACTGACTTTTGTGCTATTAACATTTCCTATTAATGTTATTTCATGTTATTACAGTTTTGCAACATTATTATTTCATGGCTACCTTTCCCTATAACATGGAGTATGGGTATTGTCTCACTTATTCTTAGATTGACCTTTCCCTCATGACCATAGGATGTAGGTACTGCCAGCATTTAGCCAGGCCCTTATTTGGGTTCGAGACTCAAGTATCGTTTGTTTGTGGTTTCGGTTATGTTTATTTAGTTAGTAGGTTTTAGGTCGAGTCATCGCATAGAACCAATCAAAACCGGATAACGAAGCCGATAAAATTTGATAAGGACATGGTGGATACGCCGCTGGTACTTCCTATATATAAGTGTCCTTGTCAAACTATCAAAAGCCTCGTTAGAATGGTTAAGAGAATCTCTATGCAAATTGTGTTTGTGTTGTTAATCATGATCCAAATGACGGCGTGGATGAAAATTTGATAAGGACATGGTGGATACGCCGTTAGTACTTCCTATATATAAGTGTCCTTGTCGAAGTATCAAAAGCCCCGTTACCTCGTTAGACTGTTCATGAGAAACTCTGTATAAGTAGTGTTTGAGTCATCGATAATGATTCCAATAACAATGTGGATGAAAGTTTGGTAGAGACATAGTAGATACGCCGCTGATACTTCCTATATATAAGTGCCTCAGGCAAATTATCAAAAAAAAAAAAGTTAGACTAATCATGATAGATTGTGTGTATTTATTGTTTTTATTTATTGGTTGAGTATTTGGTGTTTCAAATTCTACATCATTGCGAGATCAACTCTATCATTGTAGCATTTTATGAGAAATTTTTAATTTTTAAAATCCCAAGTTGTGACATGGATTTCAGTTCATGAGTATACCTTATGACTTAGGTTTCAAAGTCATGTTACAACTCATCTCCGGGACAAAATTTTCTCTTAAACCACAATTAATTCTCGATACGCCATTTCTTGGGCTTCACGAAGTAACATTTGTATCGCCTATGATAGCCTATCTCCTACGTTATCATTAACGCTATTCACTTTTGCATCTCTGCATTAAAAGTGATTCCTTTATCCGGGTATACAACCCTTATCAGGAACGTTGCCACCTCAACCAAATCTAAACTTTACTTTTGATGCATCTTAGCTCAAGCGTATTCTCAGTATCTTCAAAACTTGTGTTCACCACTTGTTACCTGACATTTCTAAGGAACAATCTGATCCCAAGATTTGAGTTCCTAGTTCTATTACCAAATCTAAACGATATCCTTCTACGCCTATGAAAACCCCTACACACCATTCCTACACTAGCGGGTTCCTCCTAATCTGGGGAGGAAATTCCCAAAAGTAGGGGAAACTGTAACATCCGCAAAAAAACATATCTCCGAAACCTGACTTGGATTGTAAAATCGGATCCTTTAGAATTAAAAAAATGGAAATTTTTATAATTTTTATAATTTTAATAATTTAATATCATCACGTATCGCGTTTGATTAAAACCGGACTAAAAACGTTAATTTTATAAAGGTTTACAGTTAGTCTGTCAGTCATTGTAACGGGATAAACTAACAAGGTTTATGTAAATGACTATTTGAGTTTATCAGGTTTATTAAAGAGGAGGAGGGCCTATTATGTCATAGTGTAAAAACCCGAACCCAGGTCCCCTCGCTTAAGAAGTAACACGGAAACCGGCTGGACTACATCACAACTTGTGATGAAACCCGACGCGTTCATCTTATAACCTGAATCCGGAAACCCCGATACCTACGCAAACCCAACCAGAAAACATGATCTTCCAACCGGTGCCATTTACATCGAAATGGTGAAGAAATGAATTGAACACCTTTTAAATGATTCATAACTCATTTAAATGATCTAATGAAATCACCATTAAAGACCCACAAGAGCTTAAAGCGGCATTTAATGAAATTCATGAGCCATAGCTTATGATTTTTGTATCAAGCGAATACTTTGATCATTCTCTATCTTTCCCTGCTCCCAAATTCCTTTAACACCTCTCTAGTAGGGATGATCATTTGGTAACGATACCGTACCGGGTATATTCGGTACCGGTTTCCATTTCCCCGTTTTTCAGTACCGGTAGCGGTACGGTACCGGTATTTACGGGTAAAACACCGGTAAGTACCGGTACCAACTTTCCCCATTTTTCGAAACCGGTACTTTCGGTACCGAACGGGTACCGTGCTCATCCCTACTCTCCATTCTCACAGATTCAAGTGAACAGTCTAGGGCTTAGAACTTTAAAATCACGATTTCTCCTTCAATTCATAACCAATTAAGGTGATTCTTGAGCCCATCTTGTTTAATTTTTCATGCTCTACCAAACCCTACCATCCATTTCTGTGATAGAAGGGTAAATGAATTCGAATTTGATTGTTGTTGAAATTAAGGTTCTTATTTCCTAGATTTGGGGATTTGATCTTAGACTTGTGTTTTTGTGAAATTGGAACTATGATACTGTTATATATTATGTCAGAGTATAATTTTTGGATAATATATGGATTTATTATGAATTTTAGATGTTTATATCACTTAGAAAATTAATTAAAAATACAAAAGTATCACAAAAAAGCAGCATTGCGAAAAAAGAAACCTTCGTTTTCTAAGCTATGATCAACCACTTTCCTTGGTTGTTGGTAAACTATTTCTAGGTGTTGCTCAAATCTTATATATGTATTTCATATTATGTCAAAAGTTTAAGTTTGTTTAGGCTGACATTAACATTTGCAAGCCAATGCAAAAAAGAATATTCAACCAATCTGTGAAACTCATAAAGAAACCGCATATATGCAGTAGTCAAAAAGAAAAGGTGCATGGTGAGTATGAAACCTTTCATTTCAGTTCAAAATAGGTTAGGATCTCCACAAAACATAACTGATGCTTCTTTAGAAATCCAATTTCATGGCTTGCTCTAATATAAGTTTTGAAACCGCCGGTGATGACTTATCATATCAGAGTTGTGGTGATGAATATTGGGGGATATAAATGTAACAGATTAGAGTTTAAGAAAGTCATCAGAAAACAATAAAGCATTTACGACCACAAGCAACAATATCATACTAGATGTGAGCATAGATAAGAATATGAGGATCGAGGCTGATGAGGATATTAAAGACACAGCGTCAGAGATCACAAAAATAAGGAGGGATGATTTATTGCGGAAAAAAGGAATCCCGGTGTTCTGGTTGTATCCACCTGGAAGCGTAAAAGCAGCTGCAAATACAATGGTGGCTATGAGGGTTGCAACTAGCATATAGTTTTTCATCCAACTCTCACCTTTGGTTACTAAAGCTGCATGTTTCCGGGAGAACAAGTCTTGTGGTGTTTCACCGTCTTTATTCTTCCTTGGTCTATATTGAGGTGGGATCATTTGTTCTACCTCCTGTAACATATATTCAGTCATTTTGATGGTTCAAAAACAATTTCCTCTATCAGTCAAAGTGGTTTGGGTCAAAACAGTACTGGTCAGAGCAAGTTGACCTAATAATCATAAACAAATAATGCACTAAATGTGATTATGCATATCATTAACTTAATTTTTAAAATAAAATAATTTTGAAGGTTGTATTCATTCACTTTGGCTGGCTTTAGACCACATTTCAAGCACTTTACCCGTTTCCTTTTTATCTTGAACATTTCTGAATTTCATTATTTTTTTTACATCCAAGTTAGTCTTATGTACATGAGAAAAAAGGTAAGATGATACATAAGTTTGAGAAAAGGTACCTTGAACCATAATAACTCTTGTTGCATTTGTAAAGCAACTCCAGCCACATTTTGAAATTGATTTCCCTTGGCCTTCTTTGCAACCATATGCAACATGTTATTGCCTTTTAAGTCTTTAATTGGAGTTATTAAATCTTTCATTCCACCAATCTCATATAACAAATTATAGATCTTTGCATGACGGTGCCTGATCGCCAAGTGAAATATAGTTTTTCCCTTGTCATCTTGTTTCCAAATGAGATCAGGATATGATCGAATGAGCTCAACCATAAATCATGTGTTGCCCATTTTAGCAGCAAGAAAAAGTACTCGGGAAGGGTAGCCTTTTATTGTACGTCCCTCCCTTAGAGGTGGACCTCGGATTATGTCATCAATCTGTCTTAGGCATTACGGCAACTGATTCCCAAACTATTCTTAATAATTGTAGGGCTTCACTTTCTTTTTCACCGCCCACCTTCACATTAAACACTCCAAAAACTGAAACAAAAACATAGAAGACCATAATATCAGTAAAATTAGCCTATGAAACGGGCTATAACTAGAAAAAAAGTATTAAATATTTTGTTTTGAACGTTGGGTATGCTACATTGAGCTTTGTACACTTAAAAGGTATTAGTTGAAGCTCCAATTATGAGTAAATTACTTTTTGAGTCCTTGTATTTTAGTGGTTTTAACCACTTGAATCCAAAATCAAAAAGTTTAACGCTCGGAGTCCCTAACTGCTCACTTTATAACGTTTTGAGTCCAGTTTTTAACACTTGTACTTTTGATTTTGGACTAAAGTGTTTAAAACCACTAAAACACAGGGACTCAAAACGTTATAAAATGAGCGGTTAGGGACTCAGAGCTTAAACTTTTTGATTTTGGACTCAAGTGGTTAAAACCACTAAAACACGGGGACTCAATAAGTAATTTACTCTCCAATTATCTATACATGAAACTAAGCACTTTCTTCGCTTTCTTTGGCTTCATGCTACATTATCGCCTCTACTTTATAATATATGTTTCTCCAAATTTCAGTTGTAAATAATTAACTCGCTTAATAAGTGTTTTGCGTAGAAAGTAGATTGAAGCAAAGAGAAAAATTAGCGTACTTGAGTTGATGATTCTGAAGATGATATGTGGTTTTATTTCTTCAAATGCACGAGGCTTCTGAGCCAAAGCTAAGAGAACATCAGTAAGTAATCCCTTGTTGCAAGTGAGTTCAGGGTGATCATCCAATATTTTCAGAGCAACGTCTACAAAAGAGCTTGGGGTCACTTTATGCACAAAACCATCCTCGAAATTGTAAAGGGAAACCCAACACAAAATGAAACATAGCAACTGCCAATCGATACATAAGGAAGTTTGCAATTTAAATCACACACATATCTGTATTACTCGTTAAGGGTTAGAAGTGGACAATAAAACTTACGAAGAAATCCAAGAACCGCTAGTATCATCAGATTGAAATTAGAAGAACTTACTTACCAAAGATATCTCCTTCAAGACATTTTTGTAGGACCCAACCGCGATTATCATGTGACCAATAATCGCTTCCCATTTTCTTAGAGATACCATACAAATACCTCACCATATCAGGTTTTCCAAATAAAGCAGCCGTATAGAGTGGCATCGTTCTATTACTACCAGGGATTTCAGTGACCAGACGATTCTTTTTCACCATTGCCATTGCTGTTTCTATATTCCCCGATGCAGCTGCTAAACTGAGGGCAGTATTATAATTTTTATTCTGTAGCTCCAAATCATTTTTGTCCATCAAAGGTAATAGATTTATTACAAATTCGTCCACAGACTTGGTTCTTTTTGCTGCTGATGCAACATGAAGCACTGTTTCATAATTTTCAGTGAGAGCACAATGTATCAGATCTGGTCGTTCGTTAAGAATGGCTATAGCTGCTTTCCAATGTCCTTTGATTGCTGCTTCATAAAGTGGAACACCAAACTTGACGTAGTCTGCTCTAGGACCTTTAAATTTAAACAATTTTGTCAAACACGATTGGCGTCAATTTATAGACTATAGATCATCACACACACACACACTAAAATTACTCATAAAGCTACATCATTGCCCACCATGATACCAGAACCCTCAACTAGATGGGAGGAGCACCTTTACTTCACACGTTGATGACGCTTGGCTACAAGCCCTTGGTGTTTGATATAGTTTTATACTATTATCAATCAAATTTACTTCACTTGTCCTTGCTATGGGTGTAAACAACAAGAGCCGCACCCAGGCTCTGCTCAGCTTCTTTTTATTTATTTTGTTAATATAATTATATATACAATTATAATTATCCTTTCTATTAAATTTTGAAGCTTTTGAACAGTAATTAGGGGTGTTTTAGGAATTTCAAAAAAAATGCCACGTTGTTGTCTCTTGATACCTCCACCGCTTCATCTTTGCTTTATCTGCAACACATTAGGGTTCACTATCATGAAAATCCATCTCAAACAACACCTCAATATCTCCGACGATTGACTGAGCTACCAGATGTTTCTGAGACGATTTGGTACTCTCTCAACACAGCCGCTAACTCGGCGACTCTAGCGACGGTGGTGACTGATGGTGATTTAACCGAAGATGACCTAGGGCTCCGCCGTGAACCCTATTGGTGAAGCCGGTTTGGTCAATCGGCCGCGACGCGTTGGCGGTGATACAATCGTTAACGACGGCAATGGTGAGGAGAAGTTTGAGGCGAACAAGGTAACGTTACGACAGATTTTTAGAATGATTTATGTTTTGGTAACATGCAGTGACATCTAAATGCTATTTGAGCAGGTGATTATGATATATTGTTAGATCGTAATTAAACTGTTGTTGTTGGTTCAGATTAATTTCCTATAGCAGAAGGCAGAGGAGGGTCCGATGATTCAGATTCTCTCGCCTGAGCTCTTCCTTTTCTAGAAATATACCACCCGTCCTCCGAATCGATAGCTCTGGGTTTGTATTCTATTCATGTTTCTACCAGTTTATCTTTCGTATCCAGATGTTTGTGTCTTCATCAATTTGTTTTCCCGTTTGGTAACCCTAATTGTTCTTAAAATTAGGGCATAATTGATATCGGGCATAATTTGATTTGGAGACTGGTCCTTACTAGAAAACTATGAACTTGCAGAACATGGAGGATGTTTTTAGGTTTCTTCAAGAGAACGTGAGAAGTAATTGTTAGGTTTGATAAATACAGGTACTTCTTCAAAAAAGAATTCTATTGAAAGTATATGGTGGCAATATCTTTATTTGTTGTTAATGTTTTGCAGATTGGAAGTGGAAAACGTACACATTGTATGGTTAACAAACTGCCACGCCTGAAGATCAATCGGCCGGTGGTAATCAGGAGTTGTTCCGCTTGGTTTTAAATTGCGTGATGCGCTCCGATGTGTTTGGTCTAAAAATCTGATGCGTGATGCTAAAAAATATTTATACATAAAACTTATGAAAATATACTTGAAGTTAAACAAATGACGCAGTAAGAAGATAAGAGTTGTGCTTTTTGGTTCAAATCAAGTGAAAAAACCAAACCCAATTCATAAAATCTGGAAAAAACATAAGAAACAATGTTGCGTGCATCAGAGCGCATCATGCGAAATGCGCGCAATATACTCGCATCACATAAACGCAACGCATCAGTTGTGGCGATGCGCTCTCATCAGCGCATCGGGCGCATCACGCATTATGCGTGCATTTTAAAACCAAAGTTCTGCGCGTCTTCCAGGTGTTTCTTACATGCACCCGTATCTAGGGTCATCTTTTTGCATCAATTTAAACGTGTTATTTAATTATTTTAATAATAATAATCATAGTACTAATAATAATAATTTACTCATGATTTATGTCGCTGACGCATAGCTCAAGCACTTGGTTTCTTTGATCTGGTGGTAGCGGGTTATTCTGTTGGTGTCTTCCTGTTTGCTTAAATATTTTTTATATATTTTAGGGATGAGTGGAGGTTTGCACCATAGCTTATGAAGAAGTAAGTACCACAAGTAGTCGTGATCAAGCACAAAGAAAGCTTTATTATATTGGCGGGTTGTCTCCTGAAACAAGTGGAATGTTGGTTCTTTTTTTCCAAAAAAAACATGCTGATATAGAAGGTTTTGTTGCATATGACAAAGAAACAAACAAATCACGGTAAATACCTTAGATGTTTATCCATAAAATCTCCCAGTTTTCAATGCATATAATAGAGGCAGTGATTTCCGCAAAACCCATTTGATCCGTGTAGATGAATGGGTTATGTGGACCATTTTGAAGATGAAGTGTAAGTGTCTTTGGATTAGAGTTGATATCTTTGACACAATTAAAGTGTCATGCTCGGGTTCATCAGTTTAACCCGTGAACTCGAGCGTGATTCATTAAACCAACCCGCGAAACCGATCTGACCCGTGTAGATGAATGGGTTTCGGGGATCATGTTAAAGATGAAAAATTTTAAATGTCTTCAATTAGAGTAGATGTCTTTAAGGGTCATGCTCGGATTCATCAATTCAACCGGCGAACTTAAGCATGACTCATTTAGAAGAAACATTTTCATCATTTATAAGCTATACACTTAAACTAATTTCCACACAGGGGCGGATCTACTTGGTGGTGAGGGGTTGCCTGGGATACCCCTCAACTTTCTTGCCAAACTATAATTTTTTTCTTTAATCTCCGTTTTATTTATCAGGGATGTCTCTAAGTAAATGTTAGGATACCCCTGAGTGTAGTGAAAATTAAAAAAAAAAAACTTAAATTTTACGGTCACAGAAACTTAAATTCAGGGCCCAAGGGCCCTATCCATGCCAATCTGAGATGACCTCACCAAGGGCCCCGTATGGCCCAAAATTTCTAAAAGATTATATTAAACAAATCATAAACCTAAATTTAAAACAACCCTAATTCTCATTCTCACCAGTCACCACTATTCTGTCTTCTCTCTCCTTATTTGATTCCAATACACCAATAGTTATTCTCACGTCCGACCGAGAGATCACAAAGAGAATTCTCGTCTTGTGGCGAGCCTAACGGGCGTTTCCAATTTTACACATCCCATTCCATAGTTTTTTTTATATAAATTATTGTAACTTTATTACTCATAATAAAATTATGAATTTACATCGAGATAGATGGTAAACAGGCGACAAGCTGCGCCGCTATCCTTTTCAAATAGCAAAACTAAGTCTTTTGAAAACTACGTCCATAGATCTTGGGGTTATAACATTACTATGCATGACCCTTTTAACTCGGACTAAGTAGGTTCTGGCGTCAGGAAACCAAAAGTATCAAAAGTATCAAGGGGTTGTCAAGGCACACTTTCTTAGTTGAAGCATCATATTCTAACTCTCGACAATAGGATCTTGTTCAGTTTCATTTTTGAAGCAAACCACAAACTGCTAGTAAAAACCGATAGTAGTTGAGAAATTACCTTCAAGTAGATCTGAACGAGGTAGGTTTGGTCGCGGTGGCAGTGGTGGTGCCACTGGTGGTGGCGCTGGTGGCGGCACAATCGGAATGATAGTATGGTTCTGCTGCTGCTGGTGATTGTTATTTACGGGAACGAGCGGAATTGCAGGACCACTTGCGTTGTTCATCTGCAATGTTATAACGATCAACAAGTAATTTTAACTGGAATCAAATCACAAGAACATCTAGGTGCCATTTTGAAAATTGAAAGTACCTTTGATTGAATATTGGAGTGATATTTGAAGCTTGAAGAGCAACAGTGTTCTTCCTACTGATTGGAAGATGCAGGGGCTTACACTGAATTTGTTTAAGTGAATAAAAAAAGTATACCTTAAACCTTATTGGTATAAGATACCTCAATGATAACTCTAAATAGCAACGTTAGCCCGAATAAAAAAGTGTACCTTGAAACCATTATTGGTGTAAGATACCCCAATAACACCAAAGTAGATAAATACTATCGTCAATGTGGGGCTAGCCCGAATAAAAAAGTATACCTTAAAACCGTTATTGGTATCATCATCATCATCATCGTACTCAGTATATCCCACCAATAGCAAAAGCTAAGGTAGGGTCTGAGGAGGGTGGGATGTAGATAAATATCACCGTCAATGTGAGACTAGCCCGAATAAAAAAATATACCTTAAAACCATTATTGGTATAAGATACCCAACTAATACCAAAGTAGATAAATATCAACATCAATGTGGGGCTAGTCTGAATAAAAAAAAATATACCTTAAACCATTATTGGTATAAGATACCCAAATAATACCAAAGTAGATAAATACCAACGTCAATATGGGGCTAGCCCGCCTTTTAAAAATTTTCAGAGGTGTGGTCTCATATTCAAACTTGAACAACATAGACAGTTAATTTAGATTTATTGATTGCCATTCAGAAAAACAAACTTTGATTGGTGAGTGGGAAAAAAGCAAAGCAACTTGTTAATTTTATATTAATATTTGTAAGAAAATATAATACTATGAGAATTAATACATGTTCAACTTGTTAGTTTTATATTAACTAGAATTGATACCATCACGATATTCGGGCATTAGTTTCCATACATCAACAAAGGCATAAGAGTTGAGCTTGTATAAAGTAAAACAAAATCAACTTGGATTTAAGACATAACAACTTTACAAAACTCGACTTCAAGGTGTTGGCTATCACTACCCCACACCAAGCAAACCATGATGAAAACAATTATCCACTTGGCTACTACAAGAGCCCTGTTAAAATCAATAAAATGTCGACTTTTTAAGGCAAGTCTTTTGAGATGCATATAACAGCTTAAAAGCATCCTTCGGCTATGATGAAACGAAATTTGTGTAGTAAAGAAGGAGCGTGGTAAGTCTTCCAACCGACTATGCAATATTCAGCGAATGATGTTGATAATATAGGCCACACTGAACCTGTTGTTATTATACAAAAAAAGTAAAATGGTGGAATACAAGATAACCTGTTATTATAGTTGCTACAACAAACAATATCCATATCCCAAACGTAAAATGATGGAATTCAAAATAACCTGTAACTTTTTTTACATGAACATAAAGATCATAATTTAAGAATTGCTTAATTAAACATTGCTCCTAGAGATAACAAATTCATAATTGTAGCAATTGGTTAAAGGCAAAAGGGCTACAAAAGCCCCAAATTAAAACAGGTATAACTCTTGTTCTATTTGGAGTTACAAGTTCCGTAAGTAATAGACGAAAACGTCTCTGGAAGTTTGATCATGCTACCCGACTGTCGGACCCGAATTCCATGTAAAAGTGTGTTAATCTTTGATTTGCTTACGGTTACTATTCGTTCAATTGCAACTTTCCTAAGTGTGCCAAGTTTGGATTCACTGACAGCTGATGTAATAGTCTACGCATCAAATTTCATGCCAAGTGATTCTCTTTATTGCACATAACCATACAATTATTGTTTTATGATCTAACCCAAAAAGAAATCAAAGATCAAACAGCAACTCAAGATTCAACCCGAAGAACAACCGAAAGAAGAGTAAACATGTATACAACTTAAAAGCAATAGGCAGACTCCTTTGCTTGATCGCCCCCATATCTTCGATTTATTCGAACTATAAAGACTCGGATCAATCATCATCGGCTTCCCTCTCTTGTTCCTGGAGAAAAACCACCACAAAACATCAACCAAATTAACCAACAACCCAACACTCCACTCTTCCCTATAACACCACCATATATGTATACACACACATATATATAGGTAGAGGTTCCTGTAAAAAAAGGTTTTTTGTGGGAAATGTAAGAAAGAATCTACACCATTAGATCTTTGATCTAATGGTTGAGATCATAATGGCAAAATTGTAAATAATGTTTACTATTAAATATATTAATTTTCAAGATTAAGGGTATATAGGTAAATTTAACATTTTTAAATTAAGAAACTAACATTAATGCACATGTAACTTCTCCCCGTCTTTTTTAAACGTCAATAACTTTTTATACGTAACTTTTTTTTTAAATTACACCATAATAACGAGCGTTTTTTTATCTTTAATATGAGTACCATATTGCTATACTTATATAGAGAAAAAAATATGTTTCGATCAGATGTTTAGTCCATGAATGGTGTTATATACTTGCTGAATGGTGTTATATACTTACTGAATAGTGTTATATACTTGTTGAATGGTGTTATATACTTACTGAATTGTGTTATATACTTGTTGAAAGGTGTTATATAATTGCTGAATGGTGTTATATACTTGCTGAAGGGTGTTATATACTTACTGAATGGTGTTATATACTTGCTGAATGGTGTTATATACTTGTTGAATGGTGTTTATAGAGATCTTTTAAAAAAATTCAGATCCTATAATTAAGGTGGCGGTTATGGGAAGTTTTTAATTAATTGAATTAATGATAAAATTACTTGTTTACCCTTTTGAATTAATTTAGATTTAGGACACATGTCATCTCCACAATATTTCTCACCTTTCTCACACTTTTAACTTTTTTTTACAATAACATTACCCTATATATATATATTTTAGCGGGCACTTATATATATAGGGGACCGCTAAAATGAGAACCACCTCGAGTTGTAAGAACCGTGAGAACTACACCGTACGGGGCGAGGTGGACCAAAATTTTTTTTCATAAACGTAGATGCGTGTATTATAAACACATTTGTAAAAAAAATTCAAAAAAAAAATGTCGTGTGTGTAGTTTTGAGCACCACAAGTTTGTGTTTACGGGTGCCCTAAATTTAACCGGAAAATTTACAGTACCCGTAAACACAAACTTGTGGTGTTCAAAACTACACACACGGCATTTTTTTTTTTTTTTGAATTTTTTTTACAAATGTGTTTATAATACACGCATCTACGTTTATGAAAAAAAAATTTGGTCCACCTAGTCCTGGATCAAGTAGTTCTCACGGTTCTTACAACTCGAGGTGGTTCTCATTTTAGCGGGCACTTATATATATATATATATATATATATATATATATATATATATAGGGAGAAGATCATGCGAGAACCACTTCTTATTGCGAGAACCAATGTGAACACAACCAAAAATGCCTAAAAATAGCTAAAAATCACACAATTTTTTTTTAATATTTTTTATATAAAAATCGCTACTTTTCGAAGAAAAAAAAAATTAAAAATTTTTTTTAGCCACTAAAAGTAGCGATTTAAGCATAAAAAAAATTTAGATTTTTTTTTTATTTTTTTAGATTTCTTTTAGATTTTTTTAGGTTTTTTGGGGGTTTAGTTTTTAGCATTTTAGCTTGGGGGGGGGGGGGGGTTTAGGTTTTTGGGGGGTGGGGGAGGGGGGTTAGGTTTTTTTGGGGTTTTAGTTTTTAGCATTTAGCTTGGGGGGGTTAGCTTGGGGGTGGGGGGGTTTAGGTTTTTTTTTTTTTGGGGGGGGGGGGGTGGTGGTTAGGTTTTTTTAGCTATTTTAGGTTGTGTTCACATTGGTTCTCGCGGTTCTCACAATAAGGGTGGTTCTCGCATGAGCCCCTCCCTATATATATATATATATATATAGGGGAGAGTTATTTTGAGAACACTAAATATTGCGAGAACCACGAGAACGAATGAAAAAAAAAAAACCAATCAAAACCGATTTTTTAAATACAAACCTCGTTGTAATTAAAATACAACACAAAAAAGAATTTACAACATCAAATAATTCTCCTCTCAAAATCATTCTTACTAGATTTTTTACGCATATGTAAATATAACAAATTTACACACGTGTAATTGACAAACTTACACATGTGTAAATTTTCTTTATTTACGAATCCACATTAATTTATAGATGTAGATTTAGTTTCTAACATTGTATTCGAATAATAATGATAAGTGTAAAAAGAAATTTTGAATTTGAATTGTTTTTTACCAAGTTCTCGTGGTTTTTTCATTCTCGCGGTTCTCGCGATATTTAGCGTTCTCATTTAAACCCTCCCATATATATATATATATATATATAGAGAGAGAGAGAGAAAGTGTAAAATACATTACGGCTTAACGTACGACCAGTAGGCAACCACATTACGCACGTTATTTTGAAAATCACGCACGTTATAAACCTTAAAAAACAACATGCGTGATTACTATATATAGAGGATGAAGGGACATGACCAACCTTTGATTTAGACTGTAACAGAGGATGCAGGAACATGACCAAGCTTTGATTCTATTGGAGTCAGAGGGCAGTAACAGTGGTTTCAGATGGTAGAACAGGGGATGCGATTTTTGAATTGGGAGTTAGGGCATTCGTGATTAACGTGCGTGATTTATGTTTCCAACATGCGTGATTAGATTTTTTGAGGTTTATAACGTGCGTGATTTTCAAAATAATGTGCGTAATTTGGTCGCGTACCGGTCGTACGTTAAGCCGTAATGTACGTTAACTAGCCTCTATATATATATATATATATATATCAAAAAGTTGCATTGATATAAATGCCAAGTGAATTCATGCCTCCAACTCTGTCTCATCCATGCTGTTAAGATTTAGTTGTCTCATCCATGTTGTTAAGATTAAACTGTCTTATCCATGCTGTTAAGATTTAACTGTCTCATCCATGCTGTTAAGATTTGTATCCCATAATTTACTACCTTCAGCAACATGTAAACCACAAATGACATAATTATTCAACAATAATCCTCAAGATAATGTAACAATCATATAGTTTGACATATGAACAAAAAATTTCATATCAGATTATTAAATGAAGAGTAAATTAGAAAAAAAAAAACGTCTTTTATGTTGACACCAGATTGCAAACTATGCCATTTATCTTCAAAAAGTACAAAAACATACTTGATGTTTGCAACCCCTTACACATTATGTCCTTTAGCACTAACTCAGAGAGTTTTCATGGTTAAATCTAATCAAGTGGACCACACATGAGGGTACTTTAGTCATTTTATCCTAAATACTAAAATAATAAACATAAAAAAAACCCCTCTCTCTCCATATCAAAATTCCCTATCTCTCCCTCAACTCTCTATCTCTCTGCAATCTGAATGGAGAGAGGGTTCTGCCACCACCTCCATACACCACCACCATCCACCTGTCACCACCTCCATACACCCCACCGGACCACCACCACCACCTCCATACACCACCACTACCCACCTGCCACCACCTCCATACACCCTACCGAACCACCACCACCACCACACACATCCCACACCGCTTGTCACCACCGCTCAAACCTGCCACTAACATTTGCCCCCACCACCACTCCAAACTCATAAATGGCGACAAAGCTTCTTTACCCAAACATCTCACCATCCCACGTGCTTCCTTACACATGAACAATCCCAAAACACATCGGTCAAGCCAAATTTAAACCATTTTTTAACTGAGTTTGTCATGGTCAAAAGCCCTAAACTCATCAGTCACCAGAACTTAAAGTTTACTTTTTTAAATCAGGGTATCAAACTTTGATGATGTCCGAGAACTTAAACCTTGTTTCTCAAAATGTGTTGTGGTTATATTGAAATGTTGTAACACCCCGAAAATGGGTTTGGTAATCAAACTCTGTTAATGCTAAAAGACGGGTAAAGTACCGTTAGCAGTAAAAATAACCCGGTAAATAATTGTATTTAAAGAAGAAATCCTAATAATTATATACGAGCGAATCAAAGAATTAAGGAATCTAGTTTATAAGAGCCCGAGTCAACGGGACTTAAAATAAAACGGGTTTTTAACTCTCGGAACCCACTAAGTTAACTAGGTAAAAATTAACCTAGTTAGTAATGGGTAATTAAATAATAAACTATGAGTTATAGTTTCATTTATGAATCTCTAAACTTGAGGGACTAAACATGGGCAAATGTAATGAAGTTTAATAAAAAAAAAATTAAAAACACAAACCACACATACGTATGTGGTGTCTGCGATTTCATCAGAGCCACAAGGAGCTCTCACAACTCAACCCTAAACTTCAAGAAATTCACCAAATTGAAGGGTGAATTAGAGCCAAATCGTATGCATGAACACATAAAAACAATCACCAAGCTTATGGGATCATAAGGTATGTCGAATTTCAGTATTTTGTTCCATCTCAGATTCTTGATGAACCCTAGAAGTTCGAAAATTGATCTTGAATGATGGTTATTTGGGTGAAAATAGGATGTATGCATGATTTGAAATAAACCCTAGCTAATAAACTAAGGGATTTGAGTGCATGTTAGTAAAACTCATGATCACTATCTAGGTGTTTAATGGGTTTTGTAGAAACATGATGAACACTAGAATCATGATTATCAAACTAGTGTTATTTGAACTCTATGAAGTTGATCTTGACATTTAACCATGAGTTAGACGATTATTTAGTAAAAAGATGTTGAAATTGGCAAGATATGTAATCATGGAGTTTGATTGTTAATTTTATAAAAGTATGCTCACTAGGTGTTTGATAAAACGCCTAAGAGAAAGCCAAATATTGAAATTTAGAACGAAACGCGTATTTGAATAATATGGCTAGTTAAATGAAATATGAAACAAGAAGAGTTCTAATCATCATGTTGATTTGAACTTAATGTTGTAAATCATGTGATTGAAAGTAGTTAACTTTAATAAACTAAGTTAACTAATCTTGAAGTCGAATAGTAGCTTCAACATAGAGAATAAGTAAGGTGGAATGGTCGTGATTTTTAAATGACTAGTCTAACCACCTTGTAAATGTTGGCAATAGTCTGACGCTTAACGAGCTAGGTGGAGGCTTGAGAAAGAAGCGGTTAAACGAATCAAGCGCGTGAAGAAAGGCGTAAACCGGATGAGAGGTAAGTGTAATTTTCGCACTTATGTAGATTACTCGTTTATTCTATACGAAATAATCGCGATAACGATAATATTGAAATATGGATTTTTGTTAAGATTACTTTGTGGTGTAATCTAATGATGAGGAAAAATGGTGAAAATGGAAATTGGTCAAGAGTCGACTAATGTAATTAAGGTTAAAAGCGTGCCCATGGCGTAAGCCGAAATGGGTTGAATTAGTAAGAAAAGAGTTTAAGAGATAAAGGATTTGGTAATATAATCCGGGATGGGATGGATGTATGAATTGGACATCAAAAACCATGTTTTTTATTTAAATAGATAACGTTGTGTATATAGTCCAAATGGGTCAAATGGTGGTGATAACACCATTTGACAATACCGACTAATGCGGTGGTCAAGTCTTATGTTAACAGGATCAATTGGCGAATCGGATAAATGCGTCGCCATAGATTGAGTGACAATTAAAGCAAGGTACAAAACCGGGTCTATTTGTTGTCCCGAGCCAGGTACGTATAAATATGATTATAGCTAACGTACAAATTTGGGCAAATAAGTAGTGAAGGTCCTTCATCATAAATGAAAGGTAAAATGGACCATTACGCCCTTGTAAGCTAAATTGAACAAACGGCCTTTAACGGTAGTTTGGAAATGAGTTTTATGCTTAATTAAATGCTTACAATAGGTACAAGAAGGAGAAAGATGTAGGACTTTGGTTAAACGACTCTATATGGGTCTTACCGTAGAATAACAATCCGAGGAAATAAAACTCGGATTACATAGAACATTACATTAAATTCACCACACATATAGTTGTGGTGGAAGATCATTTGATAAAAATTGTGGAAATAAGATGCTAGAAATAGACGAGTATGATGTATGCGGAAAAGTGCTTAAATACCCTTAACGGGTCAAAATAATCATTTAAGTATAAACGAGTTTAAGATTATACATAAACTTGTGAATTGAACCTAATATGATAGACAACATTGAATTATAAGGTTCATGTGAAATCGGGATCAAACAATCATGTAGGTTTGATAAAATGCATAAACGGGTTAAAATTCGGTAAAAAGGTGATGAGTCGAAGGCTTAAAAGTCTAAAAATTTATTTTGTTGGATGTTGGGTTTTAACTCCATTAGATGGAAAATTAAATTACGGTCGCGTAGGAAAAAGAATCGGGTAAAACGGATCAATAACGAAGAAGTTATGGCCGTTTCCGTAAAAACAGGCATAGCTGAAAATGCAGGACCCAGCTGCATACCTGCTGGAAAACGGTCTCCCTCGCGTGGCGCGAGGGAGCATCTGGGTTCTTTCGCGTGGCGCGAAAAGCCCTGTTTTGGCAAAAAAAAATTATTTTAATCAGTTTCACTTCCCGGACTCGTTTAAATACGTTTTAAGTTACGTATGACTAATCCAACTCATGTTTTATGAGTTTCAGGTATAATTTTAGCATCGGAGGACGATCAAGCACAACGAAGAACCGAACACGATCAAGAAATAAGCTTCCGCACTTTGTATCGTTGTTATGTTTAATGACGAAACTCACACATGTTATGTTGTATAGTTCTAATTCTGTAAAAGTTTTTAATGAACCCGTACTTTCAATGTATTTGAAATCATAATTACCCGTTTATTTTCGTAAATTATACCAAAACCTTTAGATAATAATAAGGGTGTTACAAGTTGGTAATCAGAGCTCAAGGCTTGATCGCAAATCCGGTAAGTACATGTATATCAAAGGTTTAGTATGATTAAAGTGTTGAGAACAACGCATATGGTTATCGTGTAATACACGTTACACCAATAAAAACGATATAGAATAGATATAGTCAACGAAATTACATGCGTTGATGCGTATAGTAGAAAAGCCTTGTATTATAATACGGGCATCCTTTAATGTTGAAATTACTAACTATTGTATATGTTTTAGTTGAAGGACACTCGCAGATGAGGATAGCGAGAGTTTAACAAATTACGGATATGATAGAAGAACGGTCCGAAGTATGACAAGTGGAGCATGCTCACCAAGGACTAAATCGCGTAACGACCGCGAACAAAGTTAATGGCAAGAGAAACCCGTTAGGGCGAACATTACCAGGTGCACATTTTTAAATTTAATTGCATAAATAGTAATATGCAACAAATATGTAGAAATTGAAAGTTGCATATGTAGATTAAAAACTTGGAAAAACCCGAATAGAAAATGTATTCGGGATATTGTTTCCAAGAGAAACAAATAGAGGCATTACTTACATGGGGTGTAATGTGAAAATTATAAAAAAGTCATGTATACCAGGTGTTGATCGCTTACTCTGGCCAAGTAAGTAGTGAACACGTGGTACCATGAACTTCTTATGATGGACACATTTATGTCCGATGTAGTAAGGGTGGGGTGAATGGGACTAATTTAAATGGTACCCAAATGAATCAAATAAGTAAGATATTTGATAGTAAACGTAAACGTAAGTCGGATGACGGAAGCGTATTACGTAAGGATAACGAGCCCGAGAGAAGGGACAAGGATCAAGTAAAAAGAAAAATACAGACCGACCAATAGGAATGCTAAGGCATAGGGATAAAAGTTTGACTGTCACAAGTGATGAAATTCACATGGACAAGTCAAACGAATTGAATAAAGAATAAAGGATTAATTAGAATAAAAGCGATGGATCTCGCTAAGACGACCAAATAAATTAAAATAACGTCTAAAACCGTATAAGAATGGTTACTTGAAAATGATTACGGTAAAGATACCCGATGAATGGGTAGGATTTGGAAAGAATGCGTAAACCGAGAGACGGGAACGCGAAATAGAAAGTCAAAAGACTCGGAATATGAGTCATGACTAAAAGACAATGAGAATTCGCAAACAGAAATGTTAGTAACTACGCTCAACTATTTTAAAGTTGAACGAGTCGAATAAGGAATGGAGTTTGATGTTCACAAGTGATGAAATTTCACACGAACAAGTCAAACGAGATAAATAAGGTATAAAAACTAAGTAGTGCAAGTAAGCGCAAACTGAATAATGGAAGCGCGAAACATTAATGAACCTACGTGATGGGTCATAAAGGAATATATGATCTACGGGATTATCATAACCTACGGGATTAGACATAGTGTTAAGGTCTACAGGACCAAGAAGACCCTTGGGCCATAAATAGAAAGAAACAAACTGTTGGGTCTCACCTTAAAAAGGTGGAAATATAAAGAAATAGCATATGAGACTAAGTGAAAGAACCTATGGATCATATGGGTTAAGCGAGGGAATTAGTTATAATTCCCCGCATTAAATGATAACGGAAAGAAATAGATCCTCGGGAGTAACATTCCTAGAAATGAGAGAAAGATGTGAGACAAAGAGGAAACGTAAAACTAAAAATTCGGTTTTTAGTCAAAAACAACGTTTTAACAAAACATAAGTGGTATGAAGTGATTTAGAAAATCTTATACACACATAAGGCCGGAGGTGGCAAAATAGTATACCCGGGTGACGGGGTATAAAGTGACGGCGACTGATTAGTCTAGCCGGTAAAACTATTTGAAGTCAAGATATTGTTATAACATATACAAAGCACTTGTTAAATATAAGACAAGCGCGAAATAAACATGTTGACAGACTAACGCGGTTAATTAGATAAAGCGAGGGAATCAGTTGAGAATCCCCGCATAAAACTAAGACTATAAAGGAATAAATTATGGGCTGTCAATATCCTGGTATGGATAATTGACAAAAGTTAAGAGAAGATCCTAAACTAAAACTTCGATTTTAGTAAGAAATAACGTTTTTACAAATATAAATTCTGATAGGAATTTGAATAGTAAGCATGGAAGATTCAAGTCTTGACACTTATAGGCGCAAGACGATATATTCGAAAAGTGATATTTTCGAAAATGAAAGGTTGATATAAATTAAACATGATGTGACGCGATCACGGTTAGGAAATGCAATATGAAATAGAATCACATTATAACCAAGGGAGCGGTAAAAAGTAACTGGACTAATAAGTCTGGTTAGTGAGACCGGTGAAGGTCAGCAATTTGAATCGAGAAATTTGGTTTGCTCGTAAGCGGAGGATTCGGAGTAACTGAACCGAATAAATGAATTTGAAAACAAAAGAAATAGTTGCTAAAAGTGAAAGATTTCACTAAAGACCTTTAAACGGGTCAAGGTAACGGATTCACAAAGAGTTCGATAATATATAAAAGCGATGGATATTGCTAAGTTGACTAAACTAGTAGAAATAAGGGAATTACGTTATTTCAAGTTACATTATGTCGTATGAGGTACGTAGATGTTCTGTAACCAAAGAGATACTACCATAATTCTTCTGGTAATACTAATAATCAATGTTTTAAAAACCGGTAAATACCGGCCGGTTATACCGGTATTACCGTTTTTGGATGTAATTCCGGTCCGAAACACCCCGGTAAGTAGGAGAAACGGCATTGACTTTGTACCGCCGGTAAAATCCGGTATACCGGTTTGAACCGTTATACCGGTACCGTCTCAGGTATGTTTTTGGGTTAGGATTTCACTTTTTATCGTCCCGTCTCCATTTTTACTCTTAGCTTTAACATAACAACTTTTAATATTTTATATCCATCTATCAAATTCAAAACTGGCTTCATCACTCCATCATTCGTGACTTGTTCCAGACTTCCATCACCCCATTGTTCGTTCCAGATTTCCATTTTAATCCAATTTTGGATTATTTTTTGAGTTAATGTTGTAATTTATGAAATTATACAATTAAATAGTCAACCCGGTTAAACCACCCGACACAACCCGGTTCAACCGGTTAAACCATTTTTGTGCCTAATCCGGTATGATTAAAAAACCGGATTTTAAAACATTGCTAATAATTGGTTAAAGTATGAGTAATGCTTAAAATATTACTCAGGTCAAACGCCCCTTTTCAATGATCGGGTAAATGGTATAGGACCCAAAGGAACTTTCTTTGGATATGGCATGCATTCTTCGGTATGCCAGGTTCACATAATTCTTCTGGTAATACTCACACGAGTGGATTTCACGGATTGCCAGCCATCATGCTTGAAGCGGTCGCGTCCCAAGATCTTTGGATATGGCATGCATTCTTCGGTATGCCAGGTTCACATAATGATACTACCATCATAAACCACTCGCCCCTTTTCAATGATCGGGTAAATGGTATAGGACCCAAAGGAACTTTCTTTGTAAACGAGGTTGAGTACGTGTAGTTGATGGGATTTACCCAGAGTGGGGGGTTTTCGTAAAATCGTTCATAAAACACGGTACCACATATCCAAAGAGATTAAAGTTTAACAGGGTCCAGATGGCTGCACGTAAAGACGTCGAGCGAGCATTCGGTGTTTTGAAGAAAAGGTGGCGAATATTGGCAATGCCTTGTCGACTATGGGACAAGGATCAGATTGGAAACGTGATATACACATGTATCATTCTTCACAACATGATTTTGGAGGATGAAGGTAGAGCGGTCGTTACCTACTATGATGACGATGACCCCCAACCAGGTAACGTAACTGTAACATCCGTCCAAATCGAACCGTTTCAAAATCCGACCCGTTTTATTAAAAAAATAATAATAAAAATTTGAATCCTAAGCTTGAACAAACGAAAATTTTCGTGAAATAAACAATCGTTGAGCGATTTTTATCCCAAATTTAATTCATTTATAAATAGGATTACTTATTTAATTATTGATTTAATTAATTTGTTAATTTATATTGCTATGATAATAAAAACGTAATAGCAATATTAATTAGCTATTAAACTTAGTTAGGTTCGTCAAAGGTTTCAAAGACGTTTGTAAACGAGGTTATTAAAGTTAGTTTATTGGAGGAAATATAGCTTAAACAAAGTTACTCTACCTAATCTATTGACCTCTCATAGTTAAGGGACTGTTTGTGCTTTATTAGAAAATAAAACAAGTTCAATTTTGGTTCAATTCCATTCTCTTTTGCCGCCAACTGTAAACATTAATTTCGTTTCCATTTTTTTGAAAACAAAACCACTCCGCCGCATCTTGGAAATCGGTTGGTTCTACCATAATTTAATGTTTGCATTGAAACCTTTTTGAGACTTGTTGTTGCCGCCCAAAACACAGAGCCGACAAACATGTTTCGATTTCGGAAACTTCCACAGTTCTAAACTCATGAATGTGTTTATAAGCAACCCATTGTTATAACCAACCTTGCTACAAAACGTGAAACCCCACAACCATCTCGACACCTTCACACCTTCACAACATCGTTTCATATCACCCTCGCACACGCCGGAAGGATCAGACGTCATCGGAGTTCAGTCACAACCACCGGAAACGTCACCGGTACCGCCCGAAGTTCCCGACGGTATCACATCGGAACTCGTATTGTATCGGTATACACTTCTCTTTCTGTCCATTTATTCGTTTCTTTTTCGAGTCATTTCAGATGTGGTTTAACGCAAGTATCGCTAACAGTGGATATGTTGTTTCTTTTTTGGTTCATGTCCGGCATCTCTCACACATTCCAACCTTCGCTATCTCCCTCACTCTCTCGTTAACTGGAAGCCAATCGGAGCAGATAAGTTTAAGCTGGTATATGTGACTTTGTCACCTTATTTGTGTTAGTGAATGCATCTTGTATTTCATTTGTTATTATTTGCAAATACACGCTCTTTCTTTTGGACTTCAGATTTGCATTGACCACTTCAGGGGTTGATATATAATATGATGCATTTTTTTTATGTTACCAGTCTTTCATTTTCTTGTCTCCCCCTAAGACTGGGAATACGATGTACATATCCCATTTTATATGTTATGGTGGTGCTATTGGTACATAGGCTGCACAACAAAATATATATAAAAAAATGGAAACTTGGTTCTCTTCAGGAGACCAGTTGTAATGGGGAGTATTTGTGATAAGCAGTTGGTTTTGAATTGATATAATCAATCGACGAATTCCGCCTCGACTACGCATGTCTCTCACTATATTTTACATTGTGCCCAACAATGGTCCCTACAATTGGGTTGTCAAAGAACTGTGTTAAACTATGTCAAAAAAAAAAAACAACGTTCCATAGTGTTGGGCATATGCTACATACGGGTAGCTAAAAACTCACATGTAACCATGTATAAATGCCACAATCCACACAGCTGTACATTTCAATGGTCCCATATAAGAGGGATTGTTTGTAGGAATTTATTGTTTGGAAGGGCATAAAAATTTATTTGCCACAAAAAAAAAAAAACTAACTAGACATATGATAAGGCATTTTGGGAGCAATGTTTTTAGATTACTTAGAGGTGCTAAGGTACCGGTTAGCATGTTTAATTGTTTAGCATATCATGATGCTATCTTGATGACCTATTTGGCCATGCCATGTGGTGAACGTATAAATATTCTAGTAACTTCTGGTTACTCACCATATTTGATTTAATGGAATATTGTGGAAAATTAGTATCATTTCTAGTAACCTCTAATATAATATTCTTGGCCATATTTACTATATGATATATTTTAGATATTTAGTACATTTTCTTTTAATAATATTAAATTCTACATATAGTGACAAACTCTTGAGTAGAGTTATTTATGTCACTTGTTTAATTTTCTGTTAATATAATAAACTTTTCATGTGGTGTGTTGATGTCTTTTATGACAATTGATTAGAGATTTTATGGCAAAATTAAGTACTTTTCATGTGGTGTATTGATGTTTTTTATGACAAATGATTAGAGATTTTATAGCAAAAATAGTACATATATACTCGAACTGCAGGTCGAGGATAACTACACTTTGTAAAGGTCATTCAAAATTTTCCTCTTTAGTTTGAGAGTTCTCTCTCGATGATGTTTACATTATCACTGTAAGAGTGAAATCTTGTTAAATAGATGTAGCTCATTTTATCAAAATTATACCTCTCTTTTTAGAGTATAGTCGACTGTACCACATACGAGTAGTTTCCTTTAAGATTCTTATATATAACACCTATGGGGTTATTGTTTCATAATGCTTTGAGCATTTTTAATCCTTCAGGGGGTTTTCATACAGATGTCATTTGCAATTGTCTCGTACATGTATACGGTGATGACATCCATAAGTTGTTTTATCTTAAGTCATTCTGAGATTGTGAGGCCACTTAAACATTTAAAGATTATCGCATCCACTACAGGGGTATACATTTCCTCGTAATCAACTGCTGCGATTTAGGAAAATCTTTATGTTAAAATGCGTGCCTTACATCGCAAAAACTTATTATTTACGTTTCCTTTTATTTAAAGACACTCATTTATAACCTACTGGTTTGACGTCTATGGGTGGTCGAACTGCTGGTTCAAAAACGTTTAGTTTGTCAAGCAAATTTAGTTCACCTTAAGTCATGTAGCCATTTTGGCTATTTGTGTGCGTACACTCTTGCACACTTTCTATATACGTAATCTTTTTTTTCATCGATTACATCTATTGCTATAGCATAATCAAATATGTCATTTTACACGTGTTTCATTACGGTTCCATATTGTACTTATTTTGTACATAATTCATCGCGATCTCATATTTGTTTGGTACTAGAGTTTCTTTTAGAACTCCATTAGCCTCTTTTGGGGTTTTGACAACAACCTTCTTTAAGGTTTAGTATGCAACCACTTCTAGGGTTTTGTATGTAACCACTTATGGTGTTTTATGTGCCACCTCTTTTGAGGTTACACCAATTGCGTTACTCTGCTCTTTTTGTGTTTTGTGGGTTTTATCTTTTTGGAACCGATTCACAATTTATTAAGATGATAATCATTTTGTGAGTACTTCCATTCGAGCAGATAAGTTTAAGCTGGTATATGTGACTTTGTCACCTTATTTGTGTTAGTGAATGCATCTTGTATTTCATTTGTTATTGTATTTCATTTGTAGTTATCCTCGACCTGCAGTTCGAGTATATATGTACTATTTTTGCTTATCAATCTGACTACATCTAGAAGATGTTATATAGAAAAAGCTCATTCGTTGTGTACATGAACGATTGTCTGATCGCCTGACATAGAAAAAATATTCTTATCAACCCGAAGAAAGGGATGTTGAACTACTTAGTCAAGAAGTACCATACTTAATTGCGATCAGAGCATTGACGTATCTTGCAAATAAGACGACATCTGATATTACGTTCTTGCTAGATGTATTGGTAAGATTACAGTTCTAATCTCAAATGTTGCACTCTTTTTCCCTTCACTAAGTTTTTCCCATTGGGTTTTCTTAGTAAGGTTTTTAATGAGGCAACATATCTAATCCAAAAGTATCAGGGGGAGAAAATACGCGCTGCACTCTTTTTTCCTTAGCTATGGTTTTATCCCACTGGGTTTTCCTAGCAAGGTTTTTAACGAGGCAGCATCACCTAGCGTATTAAAAGAATAGTAGACTATTATATTTCATCATGTGGATAGTCAAGGGGGAGTGTTATGAATGCACCATAATGTGGTGACTCTCCACATATGTAACCACCATCTCTTCATGTCCTTTGTATTAATGTAAGAACACTATATATAGAGTTCTTTGTATTGCATGTTCATATCTCAATGAAAAAGAATTCCTATTCACTTATTCTCTATAGTCTTGTTCTCTCATGTTTAGTATAGTTGTATATGGATTGCTAATAGACCATTGTTTTACAACACATTTTAGTATTTGTATATTTTTGTGGTTACTATTACAAAATATGATATAATCAAAATAATAGAATAAAAACTGAAATCAAAGGTATGAGCCAAAAGAGAATAGAGTATGAAAACTTGTATGAATTGCTTTCATATGCTTGAACGTGCTCTGCCACATTGAAGTCACCTACAAACCGAAATCATATCAGATCAAATTCGAAATATTACCCGATAAATGATAATCGAACATAGTCATCTTTATTACCTCGGCTAGGACCATAGCTGCATCCGGCCTTGATGGTATCCTTCACAATGAGTATGGTGGCATGATTGTTAAAGATAAACTTCGAAAATACGTCATTGATACAATTGAGCACAAGGTCTGTCTCTTTGAGACACGGGCCGCCACAATATTGATCTGTATAGTCTGGCGGGACATGGAGTTCACCGCTTTCGGTCAATCGATAAGACTCCTCACATTCACTGTAGATCTGTTATCAAGTAGATTTAGTTTCATTTCAAACACCATTATGGGACAATAGGGGTGTGGTTGTCTATCGTGTTAGGTTATTGGGTTTAATTTTTTTTAAACAAACACGGCTCATAAATTTACCTGTGTTGAAAACATCAACCGTAACATGGACAATGGACACGCTAAATGTCAGGTACCCCAGGCACAAACCATTTAACCCATTTATCCAAACTTGTCATACAGGTTGGTGTGTTGTAACAAATGTATTAAATGGGCTGTAAACAGCGTATTGGGCTGCCTGTTTAGTTAAGTGGGTAATAAACGAGTTAGATATGACAACCCAAATACCTTGGTATTTTAATGTCGTGTTCTTGTATTTTGGGTCGTGTCGAAAGTTAACACCCTAGATACAATGTGACAATAACTTACCTTGTCATTGAGACAAACAAGTGCTTTAGCAATAGCTCCCGCACCAATTTCTCCATATCCATCACCACCGATGCCGCCGCCGCCATTCCGAAACCCACCACCACCACTGCCTCCGAACCCACCACCCGCACCACTGCCAGGCTGGGGTATATATCCAATCCCGGTTCCAGCAACTCCTGTTTGTGCTTTCCCTGTATATAATCACATTTTTTCAAATGTATTTCTTCTGTCAACTTCATTTAAAAACTCTCAGAGTTAAATGCCATTTTAGTCCTAGTGGTTTGGGCTATTTTGCCAATTTTGTCCAAATGTTTCATTTTTCTCCTGTGGGTCCAAAAAGGTTTCACCGTTGCCATTTTAGTCCACTGGGTTAACTTCATTCATTTTTTCTGTTTACGAGAAGAGCAATTCGGTCACTTTATATGGCCGAAATGGCCTTCTAGTTAACAGTATTACATATAAAATGACCGAATTGCCCTTCTCGTTACTAGAAAAAATGGACGAAGTTAACCCAGTAGACTAAAATGGTAACGGTGAAACTTTTTTTGACCTACATGCTAAAAATGAAACCTTTGGACAAAATGACCCAAACCACAAGGACTAAAATGGCATTTAACTCAATCTCAAAATAACATTATGATTTACAATCATTTTCTATAAATTTTGTTTTGCACAACACAGTTGGTCGGTTCTTGCAAAAAATTGAGTAATTTGATTTATCCTAACTGCAAGGGTCCCAAGTAGTGGCGAACCCATGATTTTATTTTATAGTCACTCTTTGAAAATGTTGGGTAAAACGGTGTAACTCGAGCATCGGATACATAAAAATGAGTATCATATATACTATCTGGCACATAAAAATAATTACGGGTGTCAGATGGGTTTGTCCTTGCCGCCGAGGGGTAAACGTACTATAAGTCCCAAAAGCTGCAAGGGACACCCTCGGAGTTAATATCTATGTGCAGTGCGCTCCTGAAGGCTCGAGTTTTCCTACAAAGTCAGCTTTCCACATAAAACACTCCTTTCATACAAGTAAATCTCAAAAAAGTACCTAGCCCGAAGCTGTAAAGAGCGATGCACAACAATATTGGTATTAAAAGCGGTTGCTTGTTGAAAACTGAGAAAGCCATATCGAATCAAAATAACTAGCCTTGAGAAACCTAAATCAATAATTCGTGTCAGTTCATGTATGTGTATATATACCTATGTATATATAGGAAAGAAAGTTCAAACTCAGGATGATGTAATGTATAAGTTGCTATATGTGGGAGAGTTGAAATGGTTGGGACAGGCAAGACTGAGATGAGAGGGCAGTTGAAGGAAGCCACCAACTATTTAATTTTGTTGCATTTTTTTCCAAATCAAACCTAATTTACACTTTTTAGTTGCTACGGTTAACGTTTTCTAATATGCCTAGAGTACAATTGGACGGTTAGGATGTAAACAAAAAACATTTTCTTTTCTTTTTTATTTCTGAACATGTATTCCACAAGTTGTAACTTATAATGTTTAGACCGTATATGACTTGGATAAATCATCTAAACAAGTAAATCTGGAGCATCAAATAACTAAATCATCTAAGGTGTATTAGTGGTGGTGTCCTGCTCAAATGGTGAGGGTTATGTCCCGTTGTGCGCAAAATTGGTATATTTAAGAGTAAATTTAGTTGGGTGTGTGAGTTTATCGTTAAAAAGGTAAATCTTGAGCTTGATCCGTAAATAATTTTACAATGGAAGTTCGCCCTGCTCATTATTTATCAATTATTTAATTATATCATATTATATTATATATATTTTTTTTATCATAATTATATGTAATAAACAAATGCTGTTTTATCATAGAATTATGTGTATAGGATTAGGATCAAATACAAAGGATCCTAATTGTAAAAAGGATTTATAGAGTGACAAGTGTCCAATAACCTAAAAAAACCCACTACACAAAAAAACCCCACTACAAAAAAAAAAAAAAAAAAAAAAAAAAAAAAACCTTAAACATCCACCACCACCAAAAACCTAACCCCCCCCCCCCCCCCCCACATAACCCACCCAATTTTTTTTATTTTTTATTTTTTTTTTTTTGCGGGTGGGGGTTTAGGTTTTTGGGTGGTGGTGGGGGTGGGTGTTTAGTTTTTTTTTTAGGTTTTTGGGGGATGGGGGGGGGGGGTAGGTTTTTTTAGGTTTTGGGGGTGGGGGTTAGGTTTTTTTTAGGTTTTTTTGGGAGGGGGGGGGGGGTTTAGGTTTTTTGGGGTTTTTTTTTTGGTGAAGTATAGTTTTTTTTTTTTTGTTTTTTTATTGCCGGGGGGGGGGGGGGGGGGGGAGGAGTTTAGGTTTTTGGGTGGTGGTGGGGTGGGTGTTTAGGTTTTTGGTGGTGATGTAGTGGGTTTAGTTTTAGGTTATTTGACACTTGTCACTCTATAAATCATTCTTATACTTCTTACAATTAGAAGCCTTTGTAGAATAACTTGACCCTATGTGTATATTACTAACAGGTTTGTTGTGTGTAAAACTTTGGTTCAAACTCGTTTCAATAACTTTCGATCTCGGGATCGAACTAGTTTTAATTTGGTTTGGTTTAAGCTTTTAGCAAGCCGATCTCAGGTTGCTACGTATAGGCTTATTAATGCACATCTAGGTTCTATAAGCACGAATGATGTTTGTCTTTGCCCAACTCGTGAAAATTTAAAATGGCTGCAAGCCTTAAAACCAACTTATACTTGGGCAAAACTGCAAATTGCATTAACAATATCATATAATTTATACCTATTTATGCTCATCGAGTTACTAAGCCTAAAATAATCATACCACTAGTATTAAGCTCCCCTTTTTGAGGCGGGAGGCGTAAAACCGTGCCAAGTAGCATCAATGGCACACCGTGGTCAGCGTCCACCAACACCGGAAAGCTTGTAAAACAAAATAAATAAAAAATGAAAAAATATAAATCGAAATGAAAAGTAGGCACGTTGAACCATGTACGCCCGTTGCGGCATGTTAATTGTTGGTGCATAAATGTCTGTTAACTTCGTCTTGTATCGAGTCTTATACCTAGATAGGATAAACCAGTGCTCGATAGGCTAGAAATTAGGTTTTGTTTGTCAAAAGGTCATTTCGCACGAAATGGCAAGAACCATTTCGTACGAAATGGAACAAAGTCATTTCGCACGAAATGGGCCATGTTCATATCGTACGAAATGCCACCTCTATATATAGTCGAGCATGGTTGTCATTTGTAACGATCCGGATTTCAGAGCCGAGGTGCTGCCAAATTGTCAAGTGATCTGTATTGCTTTGAAATCAATAAACAAGTGGATTTAAACGTGAATCAAGCTGTAATCAAGTCCGTATCATCGAATTCCGCCTTTGATTCGGATTCAAACTCTTCTGATCGACTCGTCCAGGTCGTACAACGATCCTACAAGTGGTATCAGAGCTCAGGAGGAAGAGTTCATACCGATTTAGCTTGTTTTCACCGGAATTTCTTACTTCTACACATTCTTCTTCACAATTTTCAAAATTAATCAGGATTTAACGGTTAAAATGGCTTGAAATTCACATATATCACGTAAAACACAGTTTTAACAAATCCTTGAAAGAATTGGACCTAAAATCGACCTAAAATTAGATCAATTTGACAAAAATGTGTCCGATTGGATGATGTCATCATCATTTCGCACGGAATAGACTGTCTGGATCTTCATTTCGCACGGAATCAACATCTTGAACTTCATTTCGCACGGAATAGTCATTGAGAATTCCATTTCGTACGAAATAGAACCCATTTCGCATCAAGGTGCCATTTCGTTTGTAGGATTTGTCCAATTCGTACGAATCAGACATTGTTGGTCCATTTCGCTTGAAGTTCATCTCGCGTGAAGCTCATTCCGTTTGAAGATCATTTCGTTTGAAGATACACATACCATTTCGTACGAATTGGGATATTAGTGGTCCATTTCGCTTGAAGACCATTTCGCTTGAAGACTTCACCATTTCACTTGAAGACTTCACCATTTCGCTTGAAAAGTCATTTCTAGTTTTAATCACAAAATTTGTCTAATTGTTTGTTAATTGTTGCAGGTACTTAAAGATGGACGATTTTATGAATCCGTTCAGTGATGTTTTTGCTTATACTGGAAGCACAGGAGATGCTACAACAAGCAACACAAATGAAAATGCACCAAACCCAAGTCCGAAGAAAACCATTGCTGATTCTTTGAGTGTTGATAATGCCTATGGCACCTACAACAAACCGCCCAAGCTAATGGCCATAGAGGATTACAATAGATGGGCAAGTAGATTTGAAGAATGGCTACAGGCATTTGCATATCTAAGTTGGAAGAGTTTGAAAAATGGTTTTGACATTGGAAGAACTGATTATGAGAACTTAGCTGATACTGAACAAGATAGGTTCATTGCAGAACAGAAATGCATCGCTTTACTACATCAATGAGTGAGGGATGACATTATATCATTAATTGACTATAAAGATTCCAGAGATTTATGGGAGAAATTAACGATAAAATGTGTAGGTGGTGCTGAGATTATTAAAAACAAGAAAAAATTGTTGAGAAAAGAATTCGATCTGTTTGGATGTCTGAAAAATGAGTCTGTATCAAAGATGATAGAAAGATTTGGTCACTTAAAGATGGAACTTGCAAGATATGGAATTGTGTATACTCAGGAAGAATTGGTTGATAAGTTGTTTGACTCACTGCATGATGAGAAAGATTGGCAGTATTTTGCTTTAATGTTGAAAAACACAGTGAAGTCGACTGATCTGACAGTTAATTTACTAATCGAAAGGTTGGAGAGTCATGAATTGGAGATCAGGAAAACGAACAAAGTCAACAACTCCTCGTATCAGCAAAATGTTGACTTGTATTATCGAAGAAGTATGATTCCTAAAACTGTGTCCCCGAAGACTGCCTTCTCAGCAGAAAATTCAAACATGTCAAATCAAGAAAATCCAAGCAGTGGTTATCATGGAGGATCATCGTCAACTGCTCCAAAACAACAACAACAACAGTCAATTCCGAAAAACATGTTCCAGTGCAATATTGTTGTAGACCTCAACAATGCACAAAACTTTAGTGAAGAAGCAGCCAAGCAGCAGATGGTGTTTTTGGCATCCGTCTTAGAATCATATGAGAGCCTTGTTGCTGGAAAGATCGGTAACACCAACCTCACCAAGGAAGATTATGATCAAATCGACCCTGAAGAGATGGAGTTGATTGATATAAGATGGTGTATGGCAAGTGTGGTTAGAAGGGCTCAGAGATTCATGGAGATAACAGGCAGACACTCCATTGGCGGACCTTCAACAAAGTTAGGCTTTGATAAATCGAGAATGTCAAAATGCAGCTGCTGATGAAACGGCCAACCCATTCCGTGAGGACTATTATAAAATGGCCATCTATCATCAAAACAAAGCAGAATCTCCCAGAATGAAGCAGATAGAAGATACTCCCAAAGAAAAGTCGAGAGCATTAGCCGTTATCCATGATGATGAGGGATTTGATTGGAGTGATTTGTTACCAGAAGAAGATGCAGTGGGTTATGCCTTCATGGCAAACATTGTTCCTTTCAAAGATACATGGACAAAAGAAGTAAAATATGTCAACAGGAAAATGTTAGCTCAAATCATGAAAGACAGACATTATCGTGCATGGAAAGAGGCAAAAAGTGCAAAGAGATGGGACGCTGACAAAGAATACTATTTGGATCCTAAGGGAAATATACTTGTGGAACCATCAACACTTCTTGTCGAGACTCTTATCGAGCAAATAGCAGAAGAGGAAGAAGCAAGACAAAGAATGTGGTGGGGAAGTGAAGAAGAAGAGAAAGAAAAGGAGATACAGTCGAAAAAGGTCGATGATGGAATAATCGATACGACGAAAGAATTTACAGCAGAAAATCTGAAGAAAATGGCTGATAAAGTTCTTGCAGCAAAAGAGTTAGAGGTAGATACTAAGTCCAGAACTGAGTCAAAGAGCAAGGTCAGTTGTAATGATTCAGCAAATGAGTCAGGTACGACTGATAAAGCTAAAAGTGAAAGTGACTGCAAAAATTGCATGAAAGACTGCAAGGTTTGTAGTACACATGCTTACCTCAGTGGTAAAAAGACTGAAGAACTGACAGAAAGAGTCAGAGAAGTTGAAAATCAGATCTTAAGTCGTGACAAATTGGTAAAAGCTTCAAATGATCGAATAAAAGAATTAACTGATAAACTTGAAAATGATAAAATTGACGTAGAACGAATCAGGAAAGAAAATGAAAAGTTAATTCATGAAAACCGTCAAATTTCAGAAAATTATGAGAAGCTAAAAAGAACGACAAAAGATTCTGATGAAAGAAATGATAAAACAATCAAAGAAAATCTCCAACTGACAGGAGTACTTCAGTCGAAAGAGAGGCAAATCAACCAACAGTTGGATGAGATTGCTAATCTGAAGCTTCAGTTTGAGGAAGCTAAGAATAAAAATGAACGCATCAATCCGAAACTCAATAGTTAAAACTCCGCAAGTTTTGTTCTTCAACATATCGTTCCTAAACCAATTGGGAAGAACAAAGCTAGCGAAGATGTTTATTCGGACGGAACTGGGGTTGGATATCATCAGGTTCCACCGCCAGTGTTAAATAATTTCTCAAAGAAAAAGTCCGGGTTGGTTAACGATAATGACACAAATGAAGTTAAACTTTCAGAATCAATCGACGTCATATTCACTTCATCATCCGATGAAGACAGTGTTCAGTCTGAAGTTGTTAAAAGTATGGTTGAAAATGTTTTGAAATATGAAAATGACACAACTGAGGATGAAGAATGTTTTTTGGACAAATATATTCCGAAATCAACATCCAAAAAAGAACTTAAGTGAAGAACCTAATCTTGTGATGTACAAGATGTCGGGATCAGATAAGTTGTATTCGGATCTTGAATTTCCTTTGGAAAATGTGAATGTTGATAAATTGAAAAATGTGTTCAAGTTGGTTGAAATTGATGTTCGTGAAATTGAAGATTTGAAACGTTCCAAAAGGCAATTAAACTTTGAAAAAGATAAAGCTTACTACAAAAAACCTGTTGTACCGCCGCGTTTTTACAACAACAACCAAAACAGATGGTCGGGTGGATATTAGGGTGGTAAGAATTATCAAAGAAGGAACTTTCAAAACAAGAAGTTTGTCGAGAAAAAGGTGTTTGTGAAAAGCTCGAGTTCTCATTCCGAGCAAGAATCTGAAATATTTTCAAAATAAAATGAAGAGTTCTTTGAAAAGAAGGCCTCACAACCTCAGACCGAAGGCACAAGTCAGGAAGTTGATACCCGCACATGCTTCAAGTGCAACAAAGTTGGACACATTGCACGAAAGTGCACCAACTTAAAGCCTAAGTCTGAAGTTGTTGAGAGTCAGAAAAAGAAAGTTGATGTAAAAGGCAAAGCTCCAATGATTGTTGAGAAGAAAGTTTTGAAAAATGAAAACACCAAATTCAAAACTGAACCTGTAAAGAATGTGGTAACTAAAACTGATAAATTTTACAAAAGGGTTGCTTCGTCTCAACAAACTTGGAAGCCAAAATCTGAAGTAAAAACAGAAAGTTCTCCAAAACCAAAGGTGTCTGAGACTGTAAAATCATCGTCTTCAACTGAAAAGATGTATGTACCTTTGGATTACTATGAGAAACTTGATAAACAAAAGTCTACTACTTCTGAAAAGAACGATGTACCAAAGAAAGACCAATCATCTGGTCAACCTCCTAAAAATGATTTCTTTTTATACAAAGAGGTTGAGATTGGGTATGAGGAGAGCTTAAAGATGAATGACAAAAATTTTCCGCCATTTTAGACTACAAAAACTCACCTCAAAGTCAAGCTACCTGTGTCAAAAGAGGCTTGGGTGGCATCAAAATCTAACTAAGTGTTTGTGATATGTGCAGGAGCTTCCAAGATCCGTTTCACGTTGGATTATGGATAGTGGAGCTTCTCGGCACATGACGGGGAAGAAAACCCTATTGTACGATGTTCGAGGGTTTAATGGAGGATATGTGGGATTCGCAGGAAATCAAGGTGGTCGAATAGTTGGTGAAGGAACTTTATCTAATGGTATTGTCACGTTTGAAAGAGTAAACTACATCACTGAGCTTGAAAACAATCTTCTGAGCATTTCTCAGATCTGTGATCGTATGTATACAACACACTTTACGGATAAGGAATGTTTGATTTTGAAACCAGGGTTTGTTGTTCCCGAAGAGTGGGTTATCATGAGAGCACCTAGAGTCAATGATCTGTACGTGTTGGACATGAGCGTAGCCACTACTACCACGGGTCAGGCTCACTGCTTTATGTCAAGAGCAACGGAAAAAGAATCGCAATTGTGGCATAGAAAGATGGGCCACATTCACCTGCGAAAAATGAATCACCTGGTGCATAACGACTTAGTAATTGGTGTTCATTTGAAAGGTTTTCATCTTGAGGGGGAGTGCATTAGTTGTGTCAAAGGCAAACAGCGAAAGAAATCTCACCCTGGGAAGAAGGAAAACTCGATCTCGAGACCGTTAGAGAGACTTCATATGGATCTTTCTGGTCCAGTAAACGTCAAAATCATAACTGGTGATCTCTACTGTCTAGTAGTAACAGACGATTACTCGAGATTTTCGTGGGTATCATTTCTGAGGACAAAGGATGAAACATTCGAAAGTTTGATGACGTTGTTCAGAAAAATTGAAAACTTGTACCAAACCCGAATCAGAAGAATCAGAAGTGACAATGGTACAGAGTTTAAGAATAACAAAATGGAAGAGTATTGTGATGAGAGAGGTATATTGCAAGAATTTAGTGCTCCTTACACTCCACAACAAAATGGAGTAGTAGAAAGAAAAAACAGGACGCTGATTGAAATGGCCAGGACGATGCTTGCTGATTCCAAACTACTTGTTAATTTTTGGGCAGAAGCAGTGTCAGCCGCTTGCTATACACTCAACCGGGTTCTTACAGTGAAGAAATTCAACAAGACATGTTTCGAGCTGATCAACAACCGCAAACCTAACCTGAAGTATCTGGAACCGTTCGGGTCTCCCTGCACAGTTCTAGAACCTTATGGTAAATTTGGTCCAAAGAGCATTGAAGGAATTTTCGTGGGTTATGCAAGTCCATTGAAAAGAGTCTTTGTTCCAAGCTTGAAGCGGATCATCGAAGCACATAATGTTGAGTGTCAAAGTTATACGATGCCACCTCAGAATCCCGGCGACTCATGGCGTTTTAATTATAATACTTTATGGGATTCATTCGACATAGAAGAAGAACCAGATTTCTTTGACGAGTTGGATATTCTGAGAGAATATGAAGCATCACAAGAAAGATTCCTAGCTGAGTCATCTAGACGTCAATATCAAGCTTCCAATAACGATGAAGCTGGTCCTAGTAATGCTGGAGAACATGATGATAATCAGACGGCAGTTAACGATAATCTAGAATCTGATGATAGACCAATATTCGATCGTGGTGACTCAGACTCTGAGGGGGAGCAAATCCAGATTTCAAGTCAAACAATTCCATTCAGTGAACAAGGTGCAAATCAGAATGTTACAAATTTGGAAGGCGAGGTAGATGTTCCAGGCGAGGTGATGCCGATAACTCTTTCGTACCATCCAGAAGAGCTGATTATTGGAGAATTGCAATCAGGCGTTCGCACAAGACGACAAATTGACCAAGGCCTTACTTTTTTTTATTCTACAGTTGCTTCATTACAAACTAAGTTTTCACTTAGTTGTTTTATTTCGCAGATTGAGCCGAGAACGTATAAAGAAGCACTAACTGAAGATTCTTGGGTCAACGCGATGCAAAAGGAGCTGAGTCAGTTTGAGAAGTTGGGAGTGTGAGAATTGGTAGACTTGCCTGATGGTCATAGGAAGATAAACACCAAGTGGGTGTTCAAGTGCAAAAGAGATGATCGAGGGGTTATTATTCGCAACAAAGCTCGACTCATAGTCCAGGGCTTTAGTCAGCAGGAGGGTATAGATTTCACCGAAGTATATGCTCCCGTTGCTAGACTTGAAGCGATTAGAATCTTCCTAGCATTTGCATCTTGGAAAGGATTTAAAGTTTATCAGCTAGATGTTAAATCGGCTTTTCTCTACGGAAGGTAAAAGAGGAGGTATATGTCGGACAGCCACCGGGCTTCACCGACCCAATCCACAAAGACAAGGTCTATTTACTGGATAAAGCGCTCTATGGATTACACCAGGCCCCGAGAGCCTGGTACGAGACATTGTCTCAACACTTGCTTGCCAACAGCTTCATCCGTGGAAAAGTGGATGCCACTCTCATCACCAAAGAAGTCGACGGACATCTTCTGATAGTTCAAATATATGTGGATGATATCATATCTGGGTCAACAAATGAAGATCTGTGCGAAGATTTTGAAAAAAGGTTATGAAGCAAAAATTTGAAATGTCATCGATGGGTGAGATGAAATTCTTCTTGGGACTTCAGGTTAATCAACTACCCGAGGGAATTTTCATACATCAGAGAAGTATGTTCATGATATCTTGGAGAAATTTGGGATGTCCGGGACTACTCCAGCTTCCACCCCGTTAGCGACGAACCATGGAATAAATCCTGATCTCACCGGAGAGAAGGTAGATGAAACGATGTATCGCTCCATGATCGGATCGCTGATGTACTTGACAGCTTCAAGACCTGATATCATGTATCCAACCTGCCTCGCAGCTAGGTTTCAGTCAAGCCCCAGAGCTTCGCATATGGTGATTGTGAAACGGATATTGCGCTACCTGAAAGGAACTCCATCATTGGGGTTGTGGTATCCAAAAGAAGGCGATTTCACGCTCGAAGGGTATTCCGATTCCGATTTCGGATGCTGCAAAGTTAACGCTAAGTCAACAACTGCGGGATGCCAATTTTTCGGACCACGATTGGTCACCTGGCAATGCAAGAAGCAGACCTCTGTCGCTTTATCCACATGTGAAGCCTAATATGTATCTGCTAGCAGCTGTTGCTCTCAGATCTTGTGGATCCAGCAACAGATGCGAGACTACGGTTTGCAATTTCTTAACACCCCTATCTTTGTTGATAATGAGGCAGCTATAAACATAACAAAAAATCCTGTTCATCACGTTAAAACAAAACACATTTAAATTCGTCATCACTTCATTCGAGATTGTTTCGAGAAGAAGTTGATACGAATTGAGAAAATCCACACTGACGAACAAAATGCTGATTTACATACCAAAGCATTTGATAAAATTCGTTTTAAATATCTTTTAAAACTGAACGGTATGAAGCTTTTATCGGTGTCGGGGGAGATTCTTGGCGTAGATGAAGGTACCACTGTAGATGATGTTGAAAAGCAATCTGCAATGGTTTGTCGATTTTTTACTTGTTTTGGTATTTAGGGGGAGGTAGGTTATATTTTTCAGAAAATACAAAAACAATAAAAAAATTTAAAAAACCCAAAAACATGAGATATTTCAAAATCCAAAAACAATAGAAAACTGAAAAAGAGCTTGTGTAAAAAGGGAAAATGATAGTAAATCAGCTTGACAGTTACATTATGCTAAAGATATGTAAAGTTTAAAAGTGTTAAACAGTCTCGCTGATGATATGCCGGCATGTTTTTACACATTTAGTAAGTTTGTTCGGGATATAAACCTAAATCATTACTTGCTTTTTACGTGGGGAACATCGCTTGGATATATAGGTAACCCCTGAAATCCTGTTTGAAAGGCTCTATTTCTGACATACTAGGTCTTTGTACGTGGTAATATCTGGGGTATTATACCAGGACTTCTGATTTTGTGGGAGCAATAGCCTAGTCCTCGTATAATACTTTGCATTGCTTTATTCATAAAGCTCGCCCTCAGCATAAAAAAATGATGAAACATTGAAAAATGCTAATCATGTGCTGTTGTAAAAGAAGATCCCCAAAGGGGACCCACCTAAAGTTGAGCCATCATCTCTCTGATTTTGCGGAAGCAATAGCCTGAGCTCTCATGGCCTCAACACTTAACCCCTTACAGATATTACTAGTGTGCACTCACCTGTAAGACTGAATATAGCAGTATGGATACGGGAGTATATTCTGAGGTGGTACACGCGTGTAAGCTAAGTCTCTAAAACACTAAATTCGTATCCTGAACAGATTGAAATTTGTGTGAGAACTTAAGAGGATCATTATATCGGCAATCTAAGTGAATTGTTTAATTTTGAGTATGAAATCAAAGCTTAACGGTATTTGTGACTTGTCGGTAGCTGATATGATTCCCTAACATGCTCACCAAAAATATGTTTGTAAATAGTTTACATTTACTGCATTTCATTTCTGTTTAGCATTCTAGTCTAGAAACTTTATTCAAAATCCAAAAAGATTTTTCATTTCTGCTTTATTTTTTCCGACAAACCAAAGTGGAAAGCTGATCTTCAGACTCGCAGTTTGAAGCAGATGCAAGAAGTTTCTGAGCTAGACAGAAGAGTTGGGAGCTTATTATGTTAAACCTGTGAAAATGAAAAGGCAAAACAAGTTCATTAAGTTGAAACTTGTAATTTTCAGAATAATATTTTGAAAAATGTTAAACAAAAGTCAGTTTTGATTTGTCTAGAGTCAACCAAGGTCATTAAGTTGGACTTGGTAGACAAATTAAGTACCCAGGGCCATTAACTTGGATCTGGATACTTAAGTGGATTATTAAAAACTGATAAAAACAATAAAAGTAGTCAAAAAGTCAATAGATTATAATGTCAAATTTCTAAGAAACAGGGAACATGTTTGAAACTGTGAAAACAGCAAAGCGAGATCCCCGTGGCTAAGTCTGAACAAAGTTTGAGCCAGAATACGAGTCAAGAACAAGAGCTATTCAAGACTGAGATCCCAACTTATCGAAAGGGGGAGTCTAAAAGTTTATGGATCAACATTCAAGGGGGAGTTTGAAGATTGTCAAAGCCAAGATTCGAGTGCTAGCTGCGGATGCGGTTAGAGATAGAAGAAAGATAGAGATTGAAGGATGCTTACAGTGTTAAACATTTTGGAAAGAGCGAAAAGACTGATCAAGAATGAAGACTCTATCTCGAAGACTTCGTCAACATCCAAGGGGGAGTCTGTTGGTGCATAAATGTCTGTTAACTTCGTCTTGTATCGAGTCTTGTACCTAGATAGGATAAACCAGTGCTCGATAGGCTAGAAATTAGGTTTTGTTTGTCAAAAGGTCATTTCGCACGAAATGGGCCATGTTCATTTCGTACGAAATGCCACCTCTATATATAGTCGAGCATGGTTGTCATTTGTAACGATCCGGATTTCAGAGCCGAGGTGCTGCCAAACTGTCAAGTGATCTGTATTGCTTTGAAATCAATAAACAAGTGGATTTAAACGTGAATCAAGCTGTAATCAAGTCCGTATCATCGAATTCCGCCTTTGATTCGGATTCAAACTCTTCTGATTGACTCGTCCAGGTCGTACAACGATCCTACATTAATGCACAAAAAATAGACCGAAATGTAAAACACAACACGACCGTTAAACGGGAAAAATAGAGGTAAATACGTTGAACCACAAACGCACGTTCGACATGTTAACTTGACAAATTTATACCAAAACATAGTCGCAAAATATTTAAAAGATGATGTGCATATGGGACCAAATTAGGAAATTAATAAAATGTTTGGGTTAAATGTGATTATAATTACTTTATAAAATTATACACACTAAGCATCATGTGCAATACAACCATCAACAAAAAACTGGCTAAGCATCATATACAAACCCATTATACATAAACAACTTGCAAATTAATAGTATATAATATAATATAAATATAAATTGGTCAAGTTAATTTTATTATCTTGGGCCGTTGGTTTATAAAGCCCATTAAGTTAATTTATACCGGGTCGCCGTTTAGGTGGCCCTTTTAGTTTTTTTATCACATAACTTATGGTTTATAAAACCCATTTAGTTGGGGTAGAAAAGCCTAACTAAAAAACAAACTTGTAGTCCATTGGCCTGGTCCAGTTATATAAAAGTATTCGATAATAATGCTCGCAAATTTGAACCATTCAAGTAGGGCTGTTCATGAGCTGAGCCGAGCCAGGGTAAGCTCGGGCTCGATTATAAACCGAGCTGGCTCGGCTCGGATTTGAAACCGAGCTGAAAATCTAAGCTCTGGCTCGGCTTGGTTTTAAACCGAGCTGGCTCGGCTCGGCTTGGTTTGGCTCGATTTTAAAAAGAAAAATATAATATATAGCTCTCAAAATTCAATAGCCTAAAATATTATTCAATACTTCAAAAAAAACATATTCAAAATAAGTTCATCCTAATACATTACAAGCCAAAATCACGTTCAACAATGAAAAATAAGTTTTAAATTTCAATGAAAATACAATATTAGTTCATTAACAAGGTAGTTAAGATTCAAATATGCCATGGATATCAAATTACAAGCCTAAATACATATAAATAATCACAATTTTTTTTTTGTAATATATTATAACGTTTATAAAAATAAATATATTATAAAGAAAATAATCCGAACTAAGCCGAGCCGAGCTTCCAAGCGAGCCAATTCGGCTCGTTACGAGCTGAGCCGAGCTGGCTCACTTTCAAACCGAGACATATCGAGCGAGCTTTTTCCGAGCTAAATCCGAGCGAGCTTCGAGCGAGCTCCGAGCTTCGAGCGAGCTCCGAGCTTCGAGCTTTTTGGACAGCCCTACATTCAAGTAAAAGTCTAAAAATGAATAAATCATAGCTGTATAAAAGTTGTAAATACTGAACCATTCAAGTAAAATTCTAAAAAAGCTGTATAAAGTTGTAAATACTTAATAAAATATATGTATCCACATATTTAGTAGTTAGTACCTAAATCTACATCTATGTATTCTTTTATATATCTTAATTTAAAATGTAATAAAAAAATCTAGTACGTACATATCCTACCCTACACATGTATAAACGTTAATATTTTGTGTAGTTATTTATGCATGTATGTAGGTACGTAACGATGTATGTGTGATTTTTGTTATACAACCAAAAATCTGATACAGATAGATGTATAGGTGTATCACTTACAATGTGTAGGTTGAAAAATAAACTTCATAGAAAATTTTGCTTAAATTATTCCGTAGAGAAGAGAGAAACAAAACAAAATTATTTATTTTTATTTATTGTAGACTCTATCTTTGTTAGAGTTGATCTTTATGTATATACAAAGTGTGTTTTTCTGATCTTGTTTACTTTTCTACAGTTCATATTGTATTTCTCTCTTTATTTGCCATGTATAATTTAGAACCCAAAATATAAGTATATTTGAAGTCGCTTTCTCTTTATTTGACCACACATGTTGATTTTTTTTAAATGTCCCTTTTACCCTTAAACCTTAATCAAACTACCCAATCACATCGATAGGGTGGCCACTAGCCTACAATTTACAAACATCTATGATGCACCTTAGAAAAATATATCCAAAGATATTAGGTTTGGCTTATTAGTCTAAAATAGAATTTTTGTGGTTATAAAAATCTTAAAACTATAATCTATATACGATAAAAAAGAAAGTGAATGAACACTACTTTATAATTTATTTTTTAAATTATTAAATTTAGAATGGAATACATCATTAAGAGATCAGCAAATGGTATCGGGTATAGGTACCGGTCTCAAATTTACCAAATCGGTGTATTTTCGGTACCGGTTCTGCACAGTTATTCACCGGTTTTTACCCTCAAATACCGGTGCCGTACCAGTACCAACCGGTACCGAACCGTACCATACTAGGTATATTCGGTACCGGTACCCACTTTTGGGGATTTTGGTAACGGGAACAGTGCTTTATAATTTATTTTTTAAATTAAAATTAGAATGGAATACATCATTAAGAGATCAGCAAATGGTATCGGGTATAGGTACCGGTCTTAAATTTACCAAATCGGTGTATTTTCGGTACCGGTTCTGCACAGGTATTCACCGGTTTTTACCCTCAAATACCGGTATCGTACCAGTACCGACCGGTACCAAACCGTACCATACTAGTTATATTCGGTAACGGTATTTTCGTTGATAGAAAAAGTTGTTTTGAAATTAACAGTGAAATAATCATAAAATATAATTCTCCTTATCTGTATAAACTAAAACATATATTTAAAAATATAGTTAAATACGCTTTTCGTCTATCTATTTGGTCAAAAATCATTATTTTAGTCCATTAGTTTAAAAATTGTCAAAATAGTCCCTCTAGTTTCACTTTCGTAACTATTACAGTCCACCCTCACTAACGTCATCCAGTTATTCTGTTAGTTTATTTGAAATGACCATGATGCCCCTGTAATTAAAACTACAAAATAAATAAATAAAGAGTTAATTACGCTTTTCATCCCTGCGGTTTTTTGAAAATAACTATTACACTCCATTAGTTTAAAAATTGCCAAAATAGTACCAATACTTTCACAACTTTCACATTCCTCAAATCCATTCGGAAGTTCACGTGCTTCGGCTCCACACCCTCTCCACTTCATCCATCTTCAACATCTCTCCCCACCACACACACATACCTAAACGACGACCACCTCCACCACCCATTATTCCCACCACTGTCATCAAACTACCACCCATCCCTACCCTCACACGTCATGGTCATTCTCTTCAAACAAACCATTGGCTAATTCCGACCACTACACATGGCACCGACCATACTTCATCTCCACCCCTCTAGTTTTCCGGGTAGGCCTCAAGTTTTCCTATTGACGTCGATTGTGATGTGGAAAATTAGGTGGCCGGCGATTTCGATTGTGATGAGGAAAGTTAGGTGGTTGACGATTTAGATTATGGTGTAACCGGTTGACGGATACAGATCTAATGGCTAAACTTGCACACCACAGGATTGAACCCATGACCTCCTACACTCCTACTATCCTAAACTTTATCTAATTCACCAATATCACTAGGCTATTTCTAAGTGGATAACAGTCAGATATATATACTTTGTCAAGAATATCCCAAACTCAAATCTTGTGATGTTGTAGGGAGTAACCCGGTTAACGGGTCACATGCGTATCCTTCAATTTCAGGTGATTTTATGTTTTTATGTTGGTGAAATTATCGGTGTCATTAAAAAAATTGTTTACATGTATATGTACTTAAAACTGAATTTAATCAGAACTGTACTACACTGCTAAAGAAATGAGTATTATCAAAAGTTGATTCTATCGGTGCAGAACGTTACCAGTGAAAACCCGTCAGATATAGTTTGTCAAGAATATGATCGTGGGTAAGTTATTTTCCATAGAGATAAGTTTTCCATAGAGATAAGTGACTGATTGCCTACGAATGCTTTCGATAATCTACGCATTGGTTTCCAGCGAATCAACATTATACGTATTATTATTGATGAACTGGCTGGTATACACATATAATATCAACTCCCTTATTGTATATGTTAAGAGTAAATTGTCATTTTAGCCCCTGAGGTTTAGTTCAAATTGTCATTTTAGTCCAAATAGTTTTTTTTCTCCTCTGTGTCCCTGACTCTTCCATTTTCTTGCCATTTTAATCACATTGCCTAACTTAGTCAAAAAATCTGGTTATAACCAGGGGTATTTCTGGCATAACTGTTGTGTAGTGATAATCAGGGGTAGTTTACAACATAATTATAAACCTCATAATAATTTAATACCAAAAATACACCTGATTATAACCTGGTTTTTAGACTAAGTTAGGCAATGTGATCAAAATGACAAGAAAAAGGAAAAGTCAGGGACCAGAGGAGAAAAAAAACTATTTAGACTAAAATGACAATTTGGACAAAAACTCAGAGACTAAAATGACAATTTACTCTATATGTTAATATGTTATTTACAGTCAATGGCATTTTTTTTATATATACGTTAATACAAGTATGTCATTGGGATGAAATCAATGCATACCTTTAATAATTTTTATGTTGAGACAAAACTAAATGTAAGATGTAAACAGAAAGGTAAACTAATATAAATAATGTTAAGCAAATAAAATTATAAACATGTCTTTATATTATCTTTTATTTGAACATAGACTTACACCAATCTTACAATTAACCAACCTTGTTAACTAAACAAAATTGGTTCCATCACATTAACAAGATAGTTTGAATGTATCTAGATCAATCAGATGTTGGTTGCATGCATGCTGTAACTAGAAAGTACGTAAAGGTTAAACCAATACAAAATGGGGAGACATGGACCTCACCCTCTTGAAAACTTTTCTTTTTGTAGGCCTACTTTTCTTTAATAGTAAAAGTAAATTAATTACAAGACATGGTGTGCCATACTTTAACCATTTTGTGTTGATCAGTTCTGTTTAGACATAATGGAAAACATGAAAACATACCTTTGATTGCATCAGCACAAACCAGCAGAGAATCCAGATGGAGACGCAGTAACAGTGTTTGACATGATTGTCAGCTTGGTCTGGTTCCTCCTTAGGGTGCTGACTGATGATGGTGGCTAAGAAACCGAATAAGGGAATCGGCTATGGAGATGGAGGTCGATGATGTTATAATTAGGGTTATGTCTAACTGTGTAACTGTGTAACCCTTTAACCTCTACATAAGTCCCCTTATATAAGCACCCAGGAGGAAACCTAATTAGTTAATAAGGGTAATATGGTCAATCAACAATTACCAACTAATTATTAATAGGTTGTTATATATTTTGATCCATATAATGTAAATGATTATAATGGCTACTAACTAGATTAAATATTAAACCATAATATATTTAATCTTACATTCTCCCACTTAGCCGAGTAATCATTTACTATGAGTATTAGATAAGCCTGATCAGGAGTTAACACTCATTTTAGCCTTAAACAAGTACTATAGCAGAGAAATACAGCCGTTGAATCATTATGCGACTCAGGACCCCCATTAATCATACTATAGCCTTAATTTAAAACCTAATCGTTATGATCAAAATACGCATAAGCCCTTTGTTTGATTTGTAACTATATTTGTCTATATGCCATTATGCTAGCTTGACATATTCTTAGAGACATACAAAATCAAACTGATGAGGAAAATTAACTAATACTTAGTCATTCATAGTACGATATGCAATTTCGCACGACCATTAATTAATACCCGTCTATGAGCTCTCTTAATAAGACTTATGGGTAATAGCCCTTCAGTTATAGGATCCTTAAGCATATCATGAATGTATTCGATACAAAACTTAGTTTCCTCAATTCGTTCATAAACGAATAATCAATTGCGTATCAAAATTTAATGCAGCACCTCTTGAACTGTTACTGTTCAAGGAGTCATGGTAGCTGACTTTATCACACTAAGTCTTCAAAACATTAATTATATGGAGTTAATAAACTTATGAGTCCACTGATAAATTTCCAACAACATTTAGTGACTATATTATGTCGTTATAACTTAGGTTGTTGATATCAGTCCATTATGACTCCTCCATGAGATAGGTTTTGTCTGCTGACATAAAGATATACCCGACATTACATTTTGTCATCTTTGAACATTACGAAGTTAAAGTAATAAACCGGTTTTAATTCTCACTTCTTCTTTAAATTGTAGCCTCTCGTTTCTTTTAAAGATATTGTAATACTCCATTAGATGCTTCACATTAATCTAGACATATCTAGTGTGTTGCAATGTGAGTAACGAGTATAGACTTGAACTTACATAAGGCTTCTAATTAATGAAGCGTAAATAAATAATCTCATTTATCCTATTATCCTCTAAAGGAAGAGCAGTATTGTTTGTTACATATGTAAGGACCCATTTAATGTTAAACTTATGGAACAGAACTAATGTCCCACTGGGTCTATCTCGGTATGTTATGATATCTATCACGTAAGAGATATCTCTGAGATATATTATATCAAAGTTTGTGTTAACAATGCTTTGACTTATGTAACACATACTTGTCAAAAGAATGTCATCTATATAGACAAGTTTATCTTAGTTGCTCCCACTCATTTTGAGGTAGGTATATTAATCCACTTGATTCTTGATGAAAATAATTACGTTAGCTTTTCATCACATTATGATGTTTGCATTAACCCATACATGGATGTTATTGGCTTACATATAAAGTGTTCTTTAACCTTCAGTTTTGAACTTTCAGGCTGTTTTATGAACATGTAAATGTGTCAGCCAATTGTTAGGGAAAATTGTTTTAATGTTCATCTAATGTAGCTTTAAACTATTATAAGCTACTAGAACAGTGATGATCCTCAAAGAAATCTTTGATAATTTATTTCTTCCTAAGTATAACCTTTGACAATCAATCATGCTTCTTAGTGTCTTAACGTTTATATATTAGGATTTGGTTTAGTTATGAACACTCTTAGGTAATTCAATCAAATCCCAAACGTTATACGAACACATAAAATCAGTTTTACTAGAAAACAGTTTTATTCCATTCAGATGATTGATTGGCGCTAATGGCTTAATTTGAAGAGATAGGATCAGTAAACTTTTCCAAAATCCATTTCAACTTCAGTTAGGGAGGTTATGTAATCATCAAAGTTAGTAGATTTTTAAATCTAGATGACCTCCTGAGTTGATTATTGGGTTCATCAGAAGTTTCTTAGCTCTTGGTTAGGTTGCTATCATTTTCAGGATTCTAAGTCTATAAGAGTTGGTGCAGTATGGTGTACAAGAGGTGTAATCGGAGTTAAATTCGGAGTGAAATTTAATGACACTCTTCCCCCCGCCTCTTGTATTCCTTGCAATTCATGATAAGGACTTTGACTGCTCCCACTGACCTTAGAAATCTTTAGGAACTCAGCATGCTTAGGGTCAATATGTAAAGACCAACAAATTCTAATAGAGAAACACAAATTAATGACGTTAGTCGTTGTGATTTCTCTTATTGAGGATTATGTTAGTTCAGGTAAGAAATCTAAGTGTGCCCACAATTAAGCAACAATGAAACTTTTGTAAGAGTAGCATTAGATTTTAAGGAGACAAGTATTGATGAAACAATGTCGTGATGGAGCGGTGTCTTGTACAAGAGGTGTAAATTGAAGTAATATAAAGTTTTCACTCCCCCACCTCTTGCAACTATTGCAAGTTATTATTAAGACACTTAATTCTCCCACTGATCTTTAATATCTCTAGAATGCTACAAGAGAAGTTTCAATGAGTACGTGACGTGGGAACCTATCACATATACGTTAGACTTTATTTGATTTCTTTAATGTCCAGATATCATAAGAAACTTTAGGGACATTTCTAATAGAAATCTTATTAAGTATATATATGAATAGATTTCTTCTAAGACTGTGGGCCATATGCGACAAAATTTAGATACAAGTTGATAGTCTTTTAAATGATAAATGAATTATGTCTGAATATTCCATTTGGAATAAGTTCCTCGAATGTCAATGAATGACTTATGATGGACCCATACTTATTCCTTAAGCCAAGTAATATTTAGGGCTATAACGTCATGATTTAAAATCACTTAGAATGAGATTAGATAAAAAATCATCCTCATTAACCATGTCATGATTTCTCATGAATTTTGGTTATAATGGATGAAATTTGTAAGTCTCATTTTCCTTTTGTCAAATTCCCATTTACATGATGACAAAAGTTGTGAAAGTGTAAGGTATCATCTAGTTTCATCTTAGTAATGTTTCAATCCAGATATTTAGAACAAATATGATGAGAGTTTAAGGTAAGTGTGACTTTATGTTGACCATGCAAGCCTCACAACCTTCATAACATAGCTTAATTATGATACTATGTTCTGATTAATCTTCAGAATATATAAGGTATCGAAAAGCTTTGTTGGAAGACTGCTTATTATGGTTCTTATAGCCTTAACAATTAATTTTGTCACTAACTCTCATGTTAGTTATTTGTCGAGTTCTGGTAAGGAAACGTATGGAACTAGAGTCAACTAATCATGTGTTAAATGGAATATTAAAATTATCAGACTTAAATATCATTAGTAAGTGACTATCTAATTAACTTATCCAACTGTTCTTCTAAATAATGGATAGTCTCGTTGCTTATGCCTAATCTAATGGCACTATTATTCAGTGAGATTTTCCCTTGAAGAACCTTAGAGGTGGAATTAGCACTTGTAATTTGTCTATGGACCTTAGAATAATCCTCTTTTAAAGTTTAAGTGGTTGTAAGATGAGTAACAACTTATTATCCAGCTTCAAACATTTATTTCTTTGTACATATGTTGCTTATCAACACACTCATTATACTTTGTTACTTTTGAGTGTTATAGTTGATTTATAATGCATCAAATTGTACAAGTGAAAATCTTAGTATGTAATGTACTGGAAAAATGTACTTATTTCCATGCGTAAGCCCTTAACTTTATGGGTCATGGTTTTGTACATTATAATGTATTCACATATACCACTTAACTTTATAGTTTAGAATTTCAAATGAATGCATGTATCTTAGGAATTCGTATGATTATTCCACAATTATAGATTAGTCTTAGGAAAGACTTAATCTGGAATAACCTTTTAGTGATAGCATTTATGTTAGAGAGATCTTGATTATCATGAGAGACATCATGTTCGATTTATCCTAATCATCATGCTCTACTTTTCTTCTGTAGTGCTTTATCAGAAGAGAGCAATAGGATTATCGTGTCTTAAGAGATAATCAAGGATTTAATTTAAGAGCTAATTCTTATAGAAACTTTAAGCAAAACATATTAGATTTAGTAATTAGAGTGGATGAGATAGAGACTTATAGAAGAAAATTATAGTGAGAAAAAATTATGGGTACAAAGAATAAGGCAGACGAAATGATCATAAAAATTAATTAAGGATCATTAATATAAGGATCATTATGTGAAGAGGTTGTGATATGTCTATTACTAACATCAAAATAATAGACTTATTTAGAGTTCTACTTAAACGAAGACAAATCAGCTTTGGCCAGAAGTGTAATCATTTAAGCATGTGTGCAAAGTATTTGTGACAAATCAGCTTTGGCCAGAATTGAAACAATCACTTTAGTTATGCACTCGTTAAGTATGCCATCTATGAAGGAATTAAATCATCTTAGGCATTTCAACAAACACCTAGTGGGTCAAATTTTCACATGATTATTACCAAGTTCATGACTTGTTAACTTGTCTAAATCAACTTCAATTAGGCAAATATATACATATTTTCAACATCAATATTTCAGAGATTATCACAAAATTTCAGTTTACACTAAATCAAAAGTCTTAATCCTAGTGTTTATCAAGTTCTACTAACTTGTTAATCACCCACTATGGTGGTTATGATCCTTACAAACATCATGCAAGATTTTGACAAGAATTCATCTAGGGTTTGTCCCTAAACCTTATATCACTTCCAATTTCATTCATGCATGACACAATCAAGCTCAATTTCAAGTTTTCATGATTTGTCTAGAACTTGAGATGAATCAAAAATACCGAAATTTACATACCTTATGATCCCTAGAACAAGGAGACCACTAATCTGTATTTAGATTTTGATTTTAACTTGATTTGAGCCTTCAATTCGTGGTTTTTGTGATAGTTAGGGTATTGAGAGTGGGGGTCGCCCTTCTCCTTCTCCTGATCGAACCAGCCCTCAAAATGGGGTGTTTGGTTTTTGTTTTATTAAGTTTAATAATATAAGTTTCAATTTTAACAACTGAAGCCCCTCCACTTTTGTTTAAGTTAAAGTTTGATTGCTTTAAATCCTACTTTAACTTACTTCTAAACTTGTAGGTAACTAGGTTATAATTTCCTAGTTAGTAAATTCTTGTTTATTTATACTTTATAATTATAATATAAAGTTTTATATTTTCGGGATGTTACAAGTCCACCCCCCTTAAAAAGGGTTTCGTCCCCTTAAAGTTTTAATTTTAATGTTTCAACTGAAAGAATGTTATTTATTTATTTATTTATTTATTTTGATGGCTAAACTTGCACACCACAGGATTGAACCCATGACCTCCTACACTCCTACTATCCTAAACTTTATCTAATTCACCAATATCACTAGGCTATTTCTAAGTGGATAACCGTCAGATATATATACTTTGTCAAGAATATCCCAAACTCAAATCTTGTGATGTTGTAGGGAGTAACCCGGTTAACGGGTCACATGCGTATCCTTCAATTTCAGGTGATTTTATGTTTTTATGTTGGTGAAATTATCGGTGTCATTAAAAAAATTGTTTACATGTATATGTACTTAAAACTGAATTTAATCAGAACTGTACTACACTGCTAAAGAAATGAGTATTATCAAAAGTTGATTCTATTGGTGCAGAACGTTACCAGTGAAAACCCGTCAGATATAGTTTGTCAAGAATATGATCGTGGGTAAGTTATTTTCCATAGAGATTAGTGACTGACTGCCTACGAATGCTTTCGTTAATCTACGCATTGGTTTCCAGCGAATCAACATTATACGTATTATTATTGAGGAACTGGCTGGTATACACATAATATCAACTCCCTTATTGTATATGTTAAGAGTAAATTGTCATTTTAGTCCATGAGGTTTAGTTCAAATTGTCATTTTAGTCCAAATATTTTTTTTCTCCTATGTGTCCCTGACTTTTCCATTTTTTGCCATTTTGATCACATTGCCCAACTCGGTCTAAAAATCTGGTTATAACCAGGGGTATTGTAATACCCTTAATACTGGACGGAAATTATTTAAAAATTATATGAACTTCATACTAATCAGAGTTTACAAAAACTTTTCGTGTTTAAAGACCATACATATTTGTGATAGTACCCAAAACAAATACAAGATAGAACATAACAAGTTTTAAGTTAACCCTTGCTAGTCGACTAACAACTAGTTTAAAGGAATCAAAACACTGTTAACAACCATTTACAATATGACTAAAGTCTAGACAAGGTTATGATTTTGTGCGGAAGCTTCAAAATGCGTGTTCGGTTCTTGACAACGTACTTGATCACCATCCGGGAGGACCCCATCCATACCTAGGGTCAAACCACTAAAAACATTAGTTTGACATTAATATAGTACATGTAAACGAATTCCGACATCGAAAAGTGATTAAAATACTCAGTTTCCTGGGCTCTACCGTAATTTACGGAATATACCGTAAATTACGATAGACCCTGAATAATCTTGGTCTACCGTAACTCAGTAGAGGTTCACCGTAAGACCTTTGTTTTCCACCGTAAATTACGGTGGAGACCGTAATTTACGGTGGACGCTGTAACTTTGCCATTTAACTATTTTGTGGTTTTCGCTCTAATCCGCATACCGTTTTAGGCTATTTCTTTTCCTGTATGTCTGTAAATTCATTACGGACATGTTCATTTCAACTATCATACCAACAATTGACTCACCGATCATACGGCTAAAAGTTACTATACTATCATTTATTCGACCTATTCTAACTATAAGTGTATATTTCCAATTTCTTATTCCAAAACCTTTTAGATGCCATTACCCAAGTTCCCGGGCTTGTACATCTTGGTGTGGTTGCGCTATTCATGGCTTTGTGTTCCCTTGGAACTAAAAGCTCGTTTCCTCGGAATTCAACATTCCGTTTTAAACGGCCTTTTCAACATACCCCCATTTATCATTCCAATATCCTGGATTCTCAACTTAAAGTATCTTAGCTAGGTTCATAAGCGTAGTGCAATCCAACACTTAACAACTTACGAAACCATCATATCGCTATTGTCATGATTCTTTTTATGGTATCTATTCAACCCGTTTGACTATCTAGTGAAAACCATCACTTTGTTAACAAGTCAAACCCAATCCCAAGTCTTTATTTTGACCCGTTTGATGTTCAAGTGAACTACGCCACTTTAGAACACGTCAAACGCATCCTTTACACCACGATTCTATCTATACACTAAACTCAAACATATATGCGTAATTTAACGAGACTAAAGTCACGTACCTTTAGAGCACACCCTTCAAGCGCGTATCTCCTCCTCCGGCTTGTCCGCTTGATGATCCGGATGCTTGGCCTAAAGAGTTCAATTCGACTTACATTTAGAACCCTTTTCGTAATCATTAGCACATAAATTGCCACATTAGTCAATTATGCGTTTTATCTGATTTTCAACATATTAATTCCCCACTTAGGCATTTCAACAAACACCTAGTGGGTCAAATTTTCACATGATTATTACCAAGTTCATGACTTGTTAACTTGTCTAAATCAACTTCAATTAGGCAAATATATACATATTTTCAACATCAATATTTCAGAGATTATCACAAAATTTCAGTTTACACTAAATCAAAAGTCTTAATCCTAGTGTTTATCAAGTTCTACTAACTTGTTAATCACCCACTATGGTGGTTATGATCCTTACAAACATCATGCAAGATTTTGACAAGAATTCATCTAGGGTTTGTCCCTAAACCTTATGTCACTTCCAATTTCATTCATGCATGACACAATCAAGCTCAATTTCAACTTTTCATGATTTGTCTAGAACTTGAGATGAATCAAAAATACCGAAATTTACATACCTTATGATCCCTACAACAAGGAGACCACTAATCTGTATTTAGATTTTGATTTGAACTTGATTTGAGCCTTCAATTCGTGGTTTTTGTCATAGTTAGGGTATTGAGAGTGGGGGTCGCCCTTCTCCTTCTCCTGATCGAACCAGCCCTCAAAATGGGGCGTTTGGTTTTTGTTTTATTAAGTTTAATAATATAAGTTTCAATTTTAACAACTTAGGCCCCTCCACTTTTGTTTAAGTTAAAGTTTGATTGCTTTAAATCCTACTTTAACTTACTTCTAAACTTGTAGGTAACTAGGTTATAATGTCCTAGTTAGTAAATTCTTGTTTATTTATACTGTATAATTCTAATATAAAGTTTTATATTTTCGGGATGTTACAAGTCAACCCCCCTTAAAAAGGGTTTCGTCCCCGAAACCAAATTTACGTACCAAATAATATGGGGTAGAGCCGTTGCATCTCTTCTTCGGATTCCCATGTGGTATTTGCACCCTTCCTGTGTTCCCATTTAACCTTCACTTGGTTAATCACTTTGTTCCTCAAACTCTTCTCTTTACGATCTAAAATCTCAATTGGTTTTACTGCATAGTTGAGGCTGTTATCCACTTCGATATCATCGTAGTGGATACGAGCAGTTTCGTCTGCTAAACATTTTCGGAGATGTGACACGTGGAATGTGCTATGAATCCCACTCAACTCCTCGGGTAGTTCGAGACGAAATGCTACTTTACCAACCCGTTCGGTGATTCTGAATGGCCCAATAAATCTTGGGCTCAACTTCCCTCTTTTTCTGAACCGTATTATTCCTTTCCACGGCGATACTTTCAGCATTACCTTATCGCCCACTTGAAATTCAATCGCCCTTTTTCGTTTATCCGCGTACGACTTTTGTCGATCCTGAGCCGCTTTTAGGTGAGTTCGGACCATATCGATCTTCTCATTCGTAGTTCGGATTATATCAGTAGGTGCTAGTCCTCGTGGACCCACTTCTCTCCAACATACCGGGGTTCGACACTTTCTACCATATAACATCTCATACGGGGCCATTTTAATGCTCGAGTGATAGCTATTGTTATATGAAAATTCGTCCAAGGGTAGATACACATCCCAACTACCCCCAAAGTCAATAATGCAAGCCCGCAGCATATCCTCCAACGTTTGTATTGTTCTTTCACTCTGCCCATCCGATTGTGGATGGTAAGCGGTGCTAATGATTAGTTTAGTCCCCATTTGTTCTTGGAAGTCACGCCAAAAATTCTAAGTGAACCGAGTATCTCTGTCTGACACAATGGATATCGGTACCCCATGACGTGCTATGATTTCATTGGTGTACACCTCTGACATCTTCTCGGATGTATAAGTCTCACGAACCGGAATGAAGTGAGCACTTTTCGTCAATCTATCCACGACTACCCATATAGCATCAAACCCGCGGTTGGTTTTGGGTAATTTGGTCAACAAATCCATGGTGATTTGTTCCCATTTCCAAACTAGGATGTCCAATGGTTGCAACTTACCATATGGCTTTTGGTGCTCCGCTTTGACTTGCAAGCAGGTTAAACACTTCTCCACATATTTCACGATGTCTCTTTTCATTCCGGGCCACCAATAATTTTGTTTTAAATCATTATACATCTTAGTCGCCCCCGGATGTATCGAATAACGAGATTTATGGGCCTCGTCAAGTAGAAGTGCCTTGGCCCCACATGAGTTTGGAACCCAAATTGTAACAACTCATATCAAAAGTCCTATTTATTAATTTAATTTATCCAATAGGAAACCCTAATTGAGAAACCTAAGTGATTCTGTACAAACCCTAAAATTTTCAGAACAAACAGAATCAGGATCAGGGCCCCTAAAACTCAGGGGGGTAAACCCTAGTTACGATTATCTATATAAAACGCTGTCAAAATTTAATTTTACGAATCCGTCGACTCAGCAAGCCTACAAATACACGTAGCTACCCCAAGGTAAATAGGGACCCCTCGCGCCACGCGACGCCTAGGGGGTACCCCTCGCGTCACGCGAGGGGGTCAAATTTCGTGTATAAATAGAGGGGGTTGGCAATCGAATTTTGGCACTTGAACGACGTAAAAATACATTTCATACACTGAGATATAGCATAAACAGTCCAAAACACACACACGATTCACGAAGTGCTGCCGCAAAACAGGGTAATAACTCGATCGCTATTGCGATTCAATGTCCGATCGATTAAACTATCCAATGGATGTTTAAGTGCTGCCCACATTAGGGTTTATGCTTTGTCATTCGTCGTTAATTCGATGGATGTTTAAGTATCGCACTTTGTCATTCGATGTGAGGGTTTAATCTCGTGAGTTATCGTAAATGCTGTATTAGTTACTGACCTAGTTTGTGTGCATTGTTATTTAAACTAGGTTAAAAGGCTAATCAGTAGGCTAGGCTCTGCTCAAATAAATCTGCAATGTGAGTCATTCTCTTTTTCTCAAATTTGTTTACAAAATCATGTTTATTTTCAAGGTTATAATTACAGGGATTAAGTTTATGTAATCATCAAATTACAGCCAGTATGTGGGGTTTTGTATACATTACTTATTTCCCGTCACCATTGGACAACGAGTTAGCCAATGGGTGATCTGACCATAGTCACATAAACGAGTCGAGTGACAAATACTGTGGGTAGTTGGTTGATATCTGAAACATTGTAATCTCCCTTAATATTGTAAATTACAACAAACGGGTCTTTTTAGTAAAAAGAATGATTCACTCAGTATTTCCCGCTGACAAAACCTTTTTCAAACATGTTTCAGGTGATCTATTGTGATTCAGGAAAAGTGCCGTGAAGCACTACAAGCTTAAGGAAGTGGCTCAATATAAAATAAGGAAACGTGTTTTGTAAAATAAAAGATTTCCCAGAGAAATCATATGATTGTAAATTACCAGGTTTTATCCCGAATTGTGAAATAAAATAATCAGGAAATATTTCAGTTTTAAAAAGATCCTGAAGAAACTTCCGCTGTTAAATAAATACCACGGGATTTTCTGTCCCGTGGCTCCTGAAACGGGTCAAACCGGGTCGGGGGCCGTGACAGAAAAAGGTGGTATCAGAGCCACTGATTTAAGCCTATTAAGTATTTAAAAATACTTAAATTTACTAATTGCTATTTTTGTGATTATGAGTTTTATTAATTGAATATTTGTGTACAGTATGGGTAAGAAAAAGTTGTCAAACATCTATCTTAAATTAGATAGGTCATCCAACGAGAAGGGAAGTTCATCCCAAACCAAATCCTCAAATCAATCTGTAATTCCTGAAGAAGGAATATTTGTGCGAAAGGCACAATATGAGGAACCACTTTCTCCTAATAAAAGAAGTTTGATTTTTAAGAAAAGTCAGGAGAAAATAAAGAAATTCCGAGAAAAGAAGATTAAACAGAAAACCCAGGAATTAACCAGTAAAACACCTTGGGAAGACAAGTTAGATGAAAAACGGGGAGATCTTTATATGTTAGCCACTGTAGCAGTTAATGCAAATCTTTAAATAATTTAACTCAAAGTTTTAGTACCATTATCACTAACAAATCTAGAAACATTATCCAGTAAATAAATAAATTTACGATAAAACCTAGTATGTTTTAATTTTCGGTCATTTTGTAATTACCCAATATGAAATAATATTTAAAGGTTTTCTATGAAATTTTGTTATAAAGTTTTAACTTAGTAATTGTGTGTATTTTGCATAACAGCATGAGTGACTTGTCTGACGCCCTTCAGAATTTAAATCTCTATCCGGTAAAAATAGAGGTTTCCAGAGATTTCAATAGGTATATACCAGATATAGAAGAACCTATTGAATTTAATGCTCCACCTCCGGAGAAACCCAAGCCCAAGAAAAGGAGGAGATTTGTGGGATGGAGACGTGTGCGTAGGAGGAAACCCGCCACTAGAAAGATGCCTAAAATAGAAAATCCCTTAGACAAAGGGAAGGGGATTGAAGTCGGGGAAGAGTCTAGGCAGATGGGATTACAGTTTGATGAATATTATAAGCAAATAGAAATGGAGATTGGGGGAGGTTCTAGACAAACCCAGGTAGAAATTGGAGAAAGCTCTAAGCAAACCCAAGAAATGACATTGCAGATGGAGCTAGATTTTATATTGGCAAGCTGTGATGTCGTCATACCTATTAATAATAATATATACCCTTATCCTGCTGAAACCCAATTACCAATGAACTTGGAACCAACAATTCCAGAACCTATAATTCATACCCAACCTTTAGGAATGGACGAGTGGTGGACTAATGATTGGCAGTTCCAAAACCTGCTCAACAGTCCTTATTCCTTTCTCCATCAGTTCGACCCTGAACCAATACCTAATCCACCAATGAGCAATGAGAATTTAGCTGAACTCCGCCACTTTGGCGAAGAACTGGTGGATGCCGGAAATAGGATCAGGGAAGTAGGAGAACAGATCTCCTGGAAGTATGATGAGAGGGAACGCCGTTACTAAAATAACAACTGACGAGGGATAGTAGGTTTATGAGACTGTGGTTGTATAATAGCAATAATTAAATCTTGTGAAATAAATTAAAATAAAACTTTGTAAGATAATGGTGTGTATTGATGCATACTATTAAATATAAAAATGGAAATCAAGAAATCGATAGTTTTGGATATATGTGTGTATTTGAAATCTGTATGATTGTTTTGTGTATAATTGTTATTTAATCGATACTAATAAATTATATATATATTATCAGATGGAAAACGCTAATAATGAACCAGTTAATGAGGTTAATCAATCTGAGCAACACCCGGAGGATCAATTTCTAAATAGGCAGGATATAGAAAATATCGTTGCTCAGGGAATAGCCAATGCTATTCCAGCAATAGTTGCTGCTGTTAAAAATCCAATCGAACCTCAACAAATCATTCCTAGCAAACGTATTTCTGAAGATAACTTCAGTAATAGCGTAAATGGAGGCGCTAATCATACTAATCATGATAATAATCAACGGTAGGCTCCGCTCCCTAAGAAAATGAAAGCTGCAACACTTGGTTGCACTTACAAAGAATTTCTTGCTTGCAAACCCACTGAATTTGCAGGCAATGAAGGAGCGACTACGATACTGCGTTGGTTAGAGAAAACCGAGGCAGTGATTATAATAAGTAAATGTGCCCAGGATGATCAGGTCATGTACGCGTCAAATCTTTTTAAAGAAGGGGCGCTAGAATGGTGGAATACAGTGTTACAAGCTAAAGGAAGGATGATGGCGTATGCTATGAACTAGGAAGAATTTAAAAGTCTTGTAGAAAGAAAATTCTGTCCCGAATATGAAAAAGATCAAATGGCGAATAAGTTCTTAAACCATCGAATGATGGGTGTAGATTGTTGCGGTTATACTTCGACATTCTTTGAATATGCTAGAGTGGTACCAACACTGGCTTCGCCAGCACCGGTACTCATTTCTCGCTATATTTGGGGATTGATTAGCGAAATTCGTAATATCGTTAAAGTTGCAAGACCTCATACGATTGACGATGCTGTGGAATTAGCTAATACCCTAACTGACGAGCTGGTACGCACAAGAGATGAAAATAGGAAAAAGGAACTGGCTCAGAAAATTACCCAAGGCTTTCGTATGGGTAATAATAGCAATTTTAAAAGAAGAGGAACAGGTCAATCTTCAACTTCGCCATTCTGCAAGAATTGCAGAAAGAAACATTATGGAAGATGTAATGTAATCTGCAACTTCTGCAAAGCCATAGGACATCGCGAAGAAGACTGCAGAAAGAAAACAAGAGTCTGCTATAACTGTGGAGAAACAGGACATTTTAAGCCAGAATGCCCTAAATTGGTCAAACCAGCAGACAACAAAGCCAAGACAGCCGACGGAGCTACTAAGAAGAATGTTCGAGCCTTTCAGTTAACTACTCAGGAAGCCGAGATTATTCCTGATGTGATAGCCGGTACGCTCTTAGTTCACAACATTTACGCAAAAGTATTATTTGACTCTGGTGCAAACCAAAGTTTTATCAATACTTCATTCTGCCATGCTCTTAACTTACCCTTAACCAAACTTAAGCAGATTTTTACAGTTGAAACGGTAGACGGAAATTCTGTTAGCATAGATAAAGTTTTGCAAAAAGAAAATATAGAACTTTCAGGTCATAAATTCTTTGCAAACCTGTTACCTATGAAATTAGCCGAATTTAATATTGTGTTAGGAATGGATTGGTTAGTAGCCAACCATGCTCGAATTCTCTGTGATAAGAACTCTATAGAAATTCAGACACCCACCGGAGAAGTCATTATGATTACAGGAGATAAACCACGTAAGGCCATGAAGTTCATATCAGTAATGAAAGTTGCTAGTTATGAACGAAAGCAAGGAATATTATATATGATTTCAGTAATCATTAGTACTAAGGGTAAAGAACTTAAGGAAATTCCTGTAGTCTCAGAATACCCAGATGTATTCCCAGAAGAATTACCAGGACTACCACCAGATAGGGAGGTAGAATTTAGAATTCATCTAATTCCAGGAACTATACCGATAGCTAAGGCACCTTATCGGTTAGCACCTACAGAAATGTTAGAACTGAAAAAGCAATTAGATGAATTACTAAGTAAAGGTTTCATACAACCTAGTTCATCTCCGTGGAGAGCACCAGTGTTGTTTGTAAAGAAAAAGGATGGTTAAATGAGAATGTGTATTGATTATAGAGAATTGAATAAGGTTACAATTAAGAATCGATATCCATTACCTAGAATTGATGATCTTTTCGATCAACTTCAAGGAGCTAGATATTTTTCTAAGATTGACTTACGCTCCGGATATCATCAATTGAAGGTACAAGAAGAAGACATACCTAAGACTGCTTTCAGAACTAGGTATGGTCATTACGAGTTTACAGTCATGCCCTTCGGATTAACGAATGCACCTACAACATTCATGGACATGATGAATAGAATCTGTAAACCGTACTTGGATAAATTTGTAATTGTTTTTGTCGACGATATACTTATTTATTCCAAAAGTCAGGATGAACATTGCCAACACTTGCATGCACTCTTAACTTTGTTAAGAAAAGAAAAGCTTTACGCCAAATTCTCGAAGTGTGAATTTTGGTTGCAAGAAGTGCAATTCTTAGGTCACATGGTGAATCATGAAGGAATTCATGTAGATCCTGCTAAAATAGGGGCAATTACCGAATGGAAGGTTCCGCAATCCGTAATGGAAATTAGAAGTTTTATAGGATTAGCTGGATATTATAGACGGTTTATTAAGGATTTTTCCAAGATAGCTGTACCATTAACTAAGCGAACCTGTAAAGCAGTTAAGTTTGAATGGGGAACTAAGCAAGAAGAAGCCTTTAGGATCTTGAAGTAGAAATTAACCAACGCTCCAATCTTAGCCTTACCAGAAGGAACTGAAGATTTTGAAGTATATTATGATGCTTCAAAACTAGGATTCGGATGTGTGCTAATGCAACGCAAGAAGGTAATTGCGTATGCCTCAAGACAATTGAAAAAGCACGAAGAAAACTATACGACTCATGACTTAGAATTAGGAGCCATAATTTTTGCCCTGAAAATCTGGAGACATTAACTGTACGGAAGTAAGTTTACTGTCTATACAGATCATAAAAGTTTAAGATATATATTTGGGCAAAAATAGTTAAATATGAGGCAAAGGAGATGGATGGAAATCCTAAGTGACTACGACTGTGATATTCAATATCATGAAGGAAAGGCAAATGTAGTTGCAGATGCCTTAAGTCGTAAGTACCATGAGAAACAACGACGAGTTCGTGCTCTTAGGTTAAATCTACAGTTAGATTTAATGGAACAATTAAAGAATATTCAAGAAACAGCAATCAAGGATGATACTGAAGGAATGAAGGGACGATTAAAAGAATTAGAGCAAGGAGCTGATGGAATTTGGAGATTCCACAAAAGCAGAATATGGGTACCTAAGCAGGGAGAATTAAGAAATAAGATTTTAGAAGAAGCCCATAAATCTAGGTATAGCATACACCCTGGAAACAATAAAATGTACCAAGATTTAAGAAAGAATTTCTGGTGGATAGGCATGAAGAAGGATATAGCTAAATATGTTTCTAAGTGTCTTACTTGTTCACAAGTTAAGGCAGAACACCAAAAACCTTCAGGTCTACTACAACAATTAGAAATGCCTGTATGGAAATGGGAACTCATAACAATGGATTTTGTTACTAAGTTACCCAAAACCAGAAAAGGTAATGACATAATTTGGGTAATTGTGGATCGATTAACCAAATCTGCTCACTTTTTACCAATTAAAGAAACCTTTAGCATGGAAAGATTGGCAAAGTTGTATGTAGATGAAGTCGTATCTCTACATGGAGTTCCACTCTCCATTGTATCAGATAGGGATAGTCATTTCACTTCTCATTTCTGGAAAAGTTTTCAAGAGGAAATGGGAACTCGATTAAATCTAAGCACTGCATATCATCCTCAGACGGACGGACAAAGTGAAAGGACAATCCAAACTCTAGAAGACATGCTCCGAGCATGTGTGATAGATTTTGGTGGAAACTGGGATGATCACTTACCTTTAATTGAATTCTCCTGTAACAATAGTTATCATTCAAATATTGAAACTGCCCCATTCGAGGCACTGTATGGAAGAAAATGCAGAACTCCAGTTTGTTGGGCAGGAATAGGAGAAAGTCAATTGTCAGGTCCTGAAATAGTGCAAGAGACGACCGATAAGATTACGCAAATCAAGGAAAGATTGAAGACATCTCGAGATCGTCAAAAGAGCTATGCCGACAATCGACGTAAGCCATTAGAATTCCAAGTTGGAGACCGAGTACTGTTGAAAGTTTCACCTTGGAAAGGAGTAGTCCGATTCGGTAAGAAAGGAAAGCTAAGTCCAAGATACGTAGGACCATTTTCAGTGATCCAACGTATAGGACCAATTGCTTATCGTTTACAACTACCAGAAGAGTTAGCTGGAGTACATGATGTATTTCATATATCTAACCTAAAGAAATGTCTATCAGACGAATCCCTGGTAATACCTCTCCAAGATATAGAGGTAAACGAAAAGTTAAAATTTGTTGAGAAACCTCTTCAGATAGAAGACAGAAAAGTGAAGTTTCTCAAGCACAAACGACTAGTGCTAGTTAAAGTAAAGTGGGATTCAAAGAGAGGAGCTGAATACACTTGGGAGCTGGAATCAGAGATGAAGCGAAAGTATCCTCAATTATTCCAGTAAATCTCGAGGACGAGATTTTTTATTAAGGTGGGGAGGATGTAACAACTCATATCAAAAGTCCTATTTATTAATTTAATTTATCCAATAGGAAACCCTAATTGAGAAACCCAAGTGATTCTGTACAAACCCTAAAATTTTCAGAACAAACAGAATCAGGATCAGGGCCCCTAAAACTCAGGGGGGGTAAACCCTAGTTACGATTATCTACGTAAAACGTTGTCAAAATTTAATTTTACGAATCCGTCGACTCAGCAAGCCTACAAATACACGTAGCTACCCCATGGTAAATAGGGACCCCTCGCGCCACGCGACGCCCAGAGGGGTACCCCTCGCGTCATGCGAGGGGGTCAAATTTCGTGTATAAATAGAGGGGGTTGGCAATCGAATTTTGGCACTTGAACGACGTAAAAATACGTTTCATACACTGAGATATAGCATAAATAGTCCAAAACACACACACGATTCACGAAGTGCTGCCGCAAAACAGGGTAATAACTCGATAGCTATTACGATTCAATGTCCGATCGATTAAACTATCCAATGGATGTTTAAGTTCTGCCCACATTAGGGTTTATGCTTTGTCATTCGTCGTTAATTCGATGGATGTTTAAGTATCGCACTTTGTCATTCGATGTTAGGGTTTAATCTCGTAAGTTATCGTAAATGCTGTATTAGTTACTGACCTAGTTTGTGTGCATTGTTATTTAAACTTGGTTAAAAGGCTAATCAGTAGGCTAGGCTCTGCTCAAATAAATCTGCAATGTGAGTCATTCTCTTTTTATCAAATTTGTTTACAAAATCATGTTTATTTTCAAGGTTATAATTACAGGGATTAAGTTTATGTAATCACCAAATTACAGCCAGTATGTGGGGGTTTTGTATACATTACTTATTTCCCGTCACCATTGGACAACGAGTTAGCCAATGGGTGATCTGACCATAGTCACAGAAACGAGTCGAGTGATAAATACTGTGGGTAGTTGGTTGATATCTGAAACATTGTAATCTCCCTTAATACTGTAAATTATAACAAACGGGTCTTTTTAGTAAAAATAATGATTCACTCAGTATTTCCCGCTGACAAAACCTTTTTCAAACATGTTTCAGGTGATCTGTTGTGATTCAGGAAAAGTGCCGTGAAGCACTACAAGCTTAAGGAAGTGGCTTAATATAAAATAAGGAAACATGTTTTGTAAAATAAAAGATTTCCCAGAGAAATCATATGATTGTAAATTACCGGGTTTTATCCCGAATTGTGAAATAAAATAATCAGGAAATATTTCAGTTTTAAAAAGATCCTGAAGAAACTTCCGCTGTTAAATAAATACCACGGGATTTTCTGTCCCGCGGCTCCTGAAACGGGTCAAACCGGGTCGGGGGCCGTGACACAAATTCTCCCAAATTAAGTTTTCAATCCTTGGTTATCATCCGCCAGGTCTTTTAACTGCCCAACTATTCTTTCCCTTTTCACATTTTCTTCCTTTATTGCTTCTATTTGAGATTTCCGGATTTGCTCAAGAAAACCCGATGTCACAATTAGTTGCATCGATCGTACTCGAATAGGTGTATAATCTGTCTTTCGGCTCAACGCGTCTGCCACTACATTAGCCTTCCCGGGGTGGTAATGTATTTCACAATCAAAGTCTTTGACGGTTTCTAACCACCGCCTCTGCCTCATATTTAATTCCTTCTTATCGAAGAAATACTTCAAGCTTTTATGGTCGGTAAAGATAGTGCATTTCACCCCATACAAATAATGCTTCCATATTTTCAAGGCGAACACCACCGCCGCCAACTCGAGGTCATGGGTAGGATATCTCTTCTCATGAGTCTTTAGCTGCCTCGAGGCATAGGCTATAACCTTGCCTCGTTGCATCAAAACGCAGCCAAGCCCCGAATGTGATGCATCTGAGTAAACTACCATGTCGTCTATTCCATCCGGTAATGACAATACCGGTGCATGGGTCAGTTTTTCCTTAAGCGTTTGGAACACCCTTTCTTGATCATCACCCCAGATAAACTTTTCGTCCTTATGGGTTAATTTGGTTAATGGCATAGCAATTTTGGAGAAATCCTGTATGAATCTTTGATAATAACCCGCAAGCCCCAAAAAGCTTCTGATCTCTGAAGGATTCTTCGGTGGATCCCATCTCGCCACGACTTCTATCTTTGACGGGTCTACTAACACCCCGTTTGCACTAATGATCTGCCCGAGAAATTGTACTTCTCGCAACCAGAAAGCACATTTCGAGAACTTTGCGTACAATTTCTCTTTTCTGAGCGTCTCTAATACTTCACGCAAATGATTTGTGTGTTCCGCTTCGGTCTTCGAATATATCAAGATGTCATCAATGAACACTATTACCGACTTATCTAGCATAGGCTTATAGACCTGGTTCATGAGGTCCATGAAAGCCGCGGGTGCATTAGTTAACCTGAAGGACATCACAAGGAACTCGAAATGTCCATACCGTGTACGGAAAGCCGTCTTCGGTATATCTTCCTCCTTGACTTTCAACTGATGGTATCCCGATCTAAGGTCAATCTTGAAGAACCAACTTGCGCCTTGCAGTTGATCAAATAAATCGTCGATTCTTGGGAGTGGGTATCGATTCTTCACCGTGAGTTTATTTAACTCCCTGTAATCGATACACATGCGCATGCTCCCATCCTTCTTTTTCGCAAATAGCACCGGTGCGCCCCACGGAGACACACTAGGCCGGATAAACCCTTTGTCTAACAGATCTTGAATTTGCGACATCAATTCTTGTAATTCTGATGGCGCGAGTCGATACGGTGCCTTGGCCACAGGTTTCGCTCCCGGAATCAATTCGATCCCGAACTCTACCTCCCGTTTTGGCGGTATTCCCGGTAGGTCTTCCGGAAATACGTCGGCATATTCGCGTACCACCGGTACATCTTCAATCTCTAGTGATCTCTTGTCTGGTTTGTTCGCGTATATCATGAATGCCCTACAACCGTGCCTCATGAGCTTGCGAGCCTTTAGCATTGAACACATAACGGGATTACCCCTCTTTTCGCCGTATATGGTAACAGATTTTCCAATTGGAGATGTTAGTTTTATCTCCTTGCGGAAACATACGACTCTCGCATGGTATCGGGATAGCCAATCCATCCCGACTACTACTTGGAATTCTCCCATCGACATAGGAATCAAGTCTATTGAATATTCTTCATCGTCAATGCTTATCTTACAATCTCGACATACATCACACACAAGGAAACTTTTGTTATCACCTATTTCTACTTCTAATGGCATAGGCAATTTTGTTAGTACAAAAGAAGGATGTCGAATAAATCCATGTGAAACAAAGGATTTATTCGCACCCGTATCAAATAACACATGTGCAGGAATTGAATTTATGGCAAATATACCTGAGACCACATCGGGCTCTGTTTTTGCCTCCACTGCTGTTAACTGGAAAGATCTTGCCTTTGCTCTTGGTGTCTCAGTGTGTGTATTCTTGTCATCTTTCTTACCGATCAACTCAGGGCACTCAGATTTCTTGTGACTCGGTTGGTAGCATTTGTAACACACCGACACCTTCCCCGGGCACAATGCAGCCGTGTGCCCCGTTTTCCCACATATAGGACACGGTTTGTCCTTGAACCGGCACTCACCCTTGTGCCCCTTCCCGCATATCTTGCAGTTTGATGACCCGCTTTTCCCTTCTTGTTTCTTTGAGGATTCTGTTGTGTGCGCCTTTTTCGTTGGGCTTGGATTGACTATCTGCGCCCTTCTTTCACCTCTTTCAATCTGTTTCTTCAACTCTATCTCCCGTTCCCGAGCAACGTTTATAATCTCGGTGAGAGTCTCATACTTTGAAGGAGTCATAAACTCCCTATACTCGGCGCTCAACATATTATAATAATAATATATTTTCTGCTCCTCATTCGTTATCAATTCGTCACAAAACTTCATCTTATCCATGAATATTCCCGTGATCTTATCAATAGATTTACCCTTGTGTCGAAGCTGCATGAATTCTTCCTTGATCTTGTTAATTACTGCCTTGGGACTGTGATGTTTAAGAAACGGCGTCTTAAACTCATCCCATGTCATAGCTTTAGCCGCTTCGCTTCCAATTTCTTTCTTCTTGTTATCCCACCAGTCTTTCGCTTGACCCCTTAACTGACCCGTGCCAGAGGCTACGTAGTCGTCTGGATCACAATGAGTCCTTTCGAATACTCCATCCATGTCGCTTAGCCACCGCTGGCATATTATCGGGTCAACCTCCCCATTGTAAATTGGCGGTTTGCACGCCATGAACTCTTTATATGAACAAGACTTTCGTCCTCCCGACTTTTCCTTTGCTAAATTGGTATTATCCTCCAATTTCTTGATTCTTTCTTCCACCACCGATAATACCGTGTTTTGGATTTTATCGATAAAGCCCGACAAACTGTTTTCGATTGCCTTCCCTACCTCTTCAGCAATCACTTCTCTCGTTTGCTCGGTGACTCTTGGCACCCCATCATCATTACCTTTATCCGTCATCTTTAACTGAAATGTTTACATCGAGCGTTAAACATTTCATCTATGGCATATGGTTTATTTACTACAGTTTATTCAAGTTCATAACTTGTTTTTACCGCTCTTATTTAATGCACTTTCCGGGTTTGAGTGTATTAACACGCTCTTCCCATGCATATCTAATCATCATTCCCTTTTTATACTTAGTAACTCTACTTAGAACAATTAATTCTTACCGGATGCTTGATCAAGCTTAAACCAAACACTTTGTTGACAACCTTAAGCTCTGATTACCAACTTGTAACACCCTTAATACTGGACGAAAATTATTTAAAAATTATATGAACTTCATATTAATCAGAGTTTACAAAAACTTTTCGTGTTTAAAGACCATACATATTTGTGATAGTACCCAAAACAAATACAAGATAGAACATAACAAGTTTTAAGTTAACCCTTGCTAGTCGACTAACAACTAGTTTAAAGGAATCAAAACACTGTTAACAACCATTTACAATATGACTAAAGTCTAGACAAGGTTATGATTTTGTGCGAAAGCTTCAAAATGCGTGTTCGGTTCTTGATAACGTACTTGATCACCATCCGGGAGGACCCCATCCATACCTAGGGTCAAACCACTAAAAACATTAGTTTTGACATTAATATAGTACATATAAACGAATTCCAACATCGAAAAATGATTAAAATACTCAGTTTCCTGGGCTCTACCGTAATTTCCGGTATATACCGTAAATTACGGTAGACCCTGAATAATCTTGGTCTGCCGTAACTCAGTAGAGGTTCACCGTAAGACCTTTGTTTTCCACCGTAAATTACGGTGGAGACCGTAATTTACGGTGGACGCTGTAACTTTGCCATATAACTATTTTGTGGTTTTCGCTCTAATCCGCATACCGTTTTAGGCTATTTCTTTTCCTGTATGTCTGTAAATTCATTACGGACATGTTCATTTCGACTATCATACCAACAATTGACTCACCGATCATACGGCTAAAAGTTACTATACTATCATTTATTCGACCCATTCTAACTATAAGTGTATATTTCCAATTTCTTATTCCAAAACCTTTTAGATGCCATTACCCAAGTTCCTGGGCTTGTACATCTTGGTGTGGTTGCGCTATTCATGGCTTTGTGTTCCCTTGGAACTAAAAGCTCGTTTCCTCGGAATTCAACATTCCGTTTTAAACGGCCTTTTCAACATACCCCCATTTATCATTCCAATATCCTGGATTCTCAACTTAAAGTATCTTAGCTAGGTTCATAAGCGTAGTGCAATCCAACACTTAACAACTTACGAAACCATCATATCGTTATTGTCATGATTCTTTGTATGGTATCTATTAAACCCGTTTGACTATCTAGTGAAAACCATCACTTTGTTAACAAGTCAAACCCAATCCCAAGTCTTTATTTTGACCCGTTTGATGTTCAAGTGAACTACGCCACTTTAGAACACGTCAAACGCATCCTTTACACCACGATTCTATCTATACACTAAACTCAAACATGTATGCGTAATTTAACGAGACTAAAGTCACGTACCTTTAGAGCACACCCTTCAAGCGCGTATCTCCTCCCCTGGCTTGTCCGCTTGACAATCCGGATGCTTGGCCTAAAGAGTTCAATTCGACTTACATTTAGAACCCTTTTCGTAATCATTAACACATAAATTGCCACATTAGTCAATTATGCGTTTTATCTGATTTTCAACATATTGATTCCCCACTTAGGCATTTCAACAAACACCTAGTGGGTCAAGTTTTCACATGATTATTACCAAGTTCATGACTTGTTAACTTGTCTAAATCAACTTCAATTAGGCAAATATATACATATTTTTAACATCAATATTTCAGAGATTATCACAAAATTTCAGTTTACACTAAATCAAAAGTCTTAATCCTAGTGTTTATCAAGTTCTACTAACTTGTTAATCACCCACTATGGTGGTTATGATCCTTACAAACATCATGCAAGATTTTGACAAGAATTCATCTAGGGTCTGTCCCTAAACCTTATATCACTTCCAATTTCATTCATGCATGACACAATCAAGCTCAATTTCAACTTTTCATGATTTGTCTAGAACTTGAGATGAATAAAAAATACCGAAATTTACATACCTTATGATCCCTACAACAAGGAGACCACTAATCTGTATTTAGATTTTGATTTGAACTTGATTTGAGCCTTCAATTCGTGGTTTTTGTGATAGTTAGGGTTTTGAGAGTGGGGGTCGCCCTTCTCCTTCTCCTGATCGAACTAGCCCTCAAAATGGGGTGTTTGGTTTTTGTTTTATTAAGTTTAATAATATAAGTTTCAATTTTAACAACTTAGGCCCCTCCACTTTTGTTTAAGTTAAAGTTTGATTGCTTTAAATCCTACTTTAACTTACTTCTAAACTTGTAGGTAACTAGGTTATAATTTCCTAGTTAGTAAATTCTTGTTTATTTATACTTTATAATTATAATATAAAGTTTTATATTTTCGGGATGTTACAAGTCCACCCCCCTTAAAAAGGGTTTCGTCCCCTTAAAGTTTTAATTTTAACGTTTCAACTGAAAGAATGTTATTTATTTATTTATTTATTTTGATGGCTAAACTTGCACACCACAGGATTGAACCCATGACCTCCTACACTCCTACTATCCTAAACTTTATCTAATTCACCAATATCACTAGGCTATTTCTATGTGGATAACCGTCAGATATATATACTTTGTCAAGAATATCCCAAACTCAAATCTTGTGATGTTGTAGGGAGTAACCCGGTTAACGGGTCACATGCGTATCCTTCAATTTCAGGTGATTTTATGTTTTTATGTTGGTGAAATTATCGGTGTCATTAAAAAAATTGTTTACATGTATATGTACTTAAAACTGAATTTAATCAGAACTGTACTACACTGCTAAAGAAATGAGAATTATCAAAAGTTGATTCTATTGGTGCAGAACGTTACCAGTGAAAACCCGTCAGATATAGTTTGTCAAGAATATGATCGTGGGTAAGTTATTTTCCATAGAGATAAGTGACTGATTGCCTACGAATGCTTTCGATAATCTACGCATTGGTTTCCAGCGAATCAACATTATACGTATTATTATTGATGAACTGGCTGGTATACACATATAATATCAACTCCCTTATTGTATATGTTAAGAGTAAATTGTCATTTTAGTCCCTGAGGTTTAGTTCAAATTGTCATTTTAGTCCAAATAGTTTTTTTTTTTCTCCTCGGTGTCCCTGACTCTTCCATTTTCTTGCCATTTTAATCACATTGCCTAACTCAGTCTAAAAATCTGGTTATAACCAGGGGTATTTCTGGCATAACTGTTGTGTAGTGATAATCAGGGGTAGTTTACAACATAATTATAAACCTCATAATAATTTAATACAAAAAATACACCTGATTATAACCTGGTTTTTAGACTAAGTTAGGCAATGTGATCAAAATGACAAGAAAAAGGAAAAGTCAGGGACCAGAGGAGAAAAAAAAACTACTTGGACTAAAATGACAATTTGGACAAAAACTCAGAGACTAAGATGACAATTTACTCTATATGTTAATATGTTATTTACAGTCAATGGCATTTTTTTATATATACGTTAATACAAGTATGTCATTGGGATGAAATCAATGCATACCTTTAATAATTTTTATGTTGAGACAAAACTAAATGTAAGATGTAAACAGAAAGGTAAACTAATATAAATAATGTTAAGCAAATAAAATTATAAACATGTCTTTATATTATCTTTTATTTGAACATAGACTTACACCAATCTTACAATTAACCAACCTTGTTAACTAAACAAAATTGGTTCCATCACATTAACAAGATAGTTTGAATGTATCTAGATCAATCAGATGTTGGTTGCATGCATGCTGTAACTAGAAAGTACGTAAAGGTTAAACCAATACAAAATGGGGAGACATGGACCTCACCCTCTTGAAAACTTTTCTTTTTGTAGGCCTACTTTTCTTTAATAGTAAAAGTAAATCAATTACAAGACATGGTGTGCCATACTTTAACCATTTTGTGTTGATCAGTTCTGTTTAGACATGATGGAAAACATGAAAACATACCTTTGATTGCATCAGCACAAACCAGCAGAGAATCCAGATGGAGACGCAGTAACAGTGTTTGACATGATTGTCAGCTTGGTCTGGTTCCTCCTTAGGGTGCTGACTGATGATGGTAGCAAAGAAACCGAATAAGGGAATCAGCTATGGAGATGGAGGTCGATGATGTTATAATTAGGGTTATGTCTAATTGTGTAACTGTGTAACCCTTTAACCTCTACATAAGTCCCCTTATATAAGCACCCATGAGGAAACCTAATTAGTTAATAAGAGTAATATGGTCCATCAACAATTACCAACTAATTATTAATTGGTTGTTATATATTTTGATCCATATAATGTAAATGATTATAATGGCTACTAACTAGATTAAATATTAAACCATAATATATTTAAACTTACATTCTCCCACTTAGCGGAGTAATCATTTATTATGAGTATTAGATAAGCCTGATCAGGAGTTAACACTCATTTTAGCCTTAAACAAGTACTATAGCAGAGAAATACAGCCGTTGAATCATTATGCGACTCAGGACCCCCATTAATCATACTATAGCCTTAATTTAAAACCTAATCGTTATGATCAAAATACGCATAAGCCCTTTGTTTGATTTGTAACTATATTTGTCTATATGCCATTATGCTAGCTTGACATATTCTTAGAGACATACAAAATCAAACTGATGAGGAAAATTAACTAATACTTAGTCATTCATAGTACGATATGCAATTTCGCGCGACCATTAATTAATACCCGTCTATGAGCTCTCTTAAAAAGACTTATGGGTAATAGCCCTTCAGTTATAGGATCCTTAAGCATATCATGAATGTATTCGATACAAAACTTAGTTTCCTCAATTCGTTCATAAACGAATAATCAATTGCGTATCAAAATTTAATGCAGCACCTCTTGAACTGTTACTGTTCAAGGAGTCATGATAGCTGACTTTATCACACTAAGTCTTCAAAACATTAATTATATGGAGTTAATAAACTTATGAGTCCACTGATAAATTTCCAACAACATTTAGTGACTATATTATGTCGTTATAACTTAGGTTGTTGATATCAGTCCATTATGACTCCTCCATGAGATAGGTTTTGTCTGCTGACATAAAGATATACCCGACATTACATTTTGTCATCTTTGAACATTACGAAGTTAAAGTAATAAACCGGTTTTAATTCTCACTTCTTCTTTAAATTGTAGCCTCTCGTTTCTTTTAAAGATATTGTAATACTCCATTAGATGCTTCACATTAATCTAGACATATCTAGTGTGTTGCAATGTGAGTAACGAGTATAGACTTGAACTTACATAAGGCTTCTAATTAATGAAGCGTAAATAAATAATCTCATTTATCCTATTATCCTCTAAAGGAAGAGCAGTATTGTTTGTTACATATGTAAGGACCCATTTAATGTTAAACTTATGGAACAGAACTAATGTCCCACTGGGTCTATCTCGGTATGTTATGATATCTATCACGTAAGAGATATCTCTGAGATATATTATATCAAAGTTTGTGTTAACAATGCTTTGACTTATGTAACACATACTTGTCAAAAGAATGTCATCTATATAGACAAGTTTATCTTAGTTGCTCCCACTCATTTTGAGGTAGGTACATTAATCCACTTGATTCTTGATGAAAATAATTACGTTAGCTTTTCATCACATTATGATGTTTGCATTAACCCATACATGGATATTATTGGCTTACAAATAAAGTGTTCTTTAACCTTCAGTTTTGAACTTTCAGGCTGTTTTATGAACATGTAAATGTGTCAGCCAATTGTTAGGGAAAATTGTTTTAATGTTCATCTAATGTAGCTTTAAACTATTATAAGCTACTAGAACAGTGATGATCCTCAAAGAAATCTTTGATAATTTATTTCTTCCTAAGTATAACCTTTGACAATCAATCATGCTTCTTAGTGTCTTAACGTTTATATATTAGGATTTGGTTTAGTTATGAACACTCTTAGGTAATTCAATCAAATCCCAAACGTTATACGAACACATAAAATCAGTTTTACTAGAAAACAGTTTTATTCCATTCAGATGATTGATTGGCGCTAATGGCTTAATTTGAAGAGATAGTATCAGTAAACTTTTCCAAAATCCATTTCAACTTCAGTTAGGGAGGTTATGTAATCATCAAAGTTAGTAGATTTTTAAATCTAGATGACCTCCTGAGTTGATTATTGGGTTCATTAGAAGTTTCTTAGCTCTTGGTTAGGTTGCTATCATTTTCAGGATTCTAAGTCTATAAGAGTTGGTGCAGTATGGTGTACAAGAGGTGTAATCAGAGTTAAATTCGGAGTGAAATTTAATGACACTCTTCCCCCCGCCTCTTGTATTCCTTGCAATTCATGATAAGGACTTTGACTGCTCCCACTGACCTTAGAAATCTTTAGGAACTCAGCATGCTTAGGGTCAATATGTAACGACCAACAAATTCTAATAGAGAAACACAAATTAATCACGTTAGTCGTTGTGATTTCTCTTGTTGAGGATTATGTTAGTTCAGGTAAGAAATCTAAGTGTGCCCACAATTAAGCAACAATGAAACTTTTGTAAGAGTAGCATTAGATTTTAAGGAGACAAGTATTGATGAAACAGTGTCATGATGGAGCGGTGTCTTGTACAAGAGGTGTAAATTGAAGTAATATAAAGTTTTCACTCCCCCACCTCTTGCAACTATTGCAAGTTATTATTAAGACACTTAATGCTCCCACTGATCTTTAATATCTCTAGAATGCTACAAGAGAAGTTTCAATGAGCTACGTGACGTGGGAACCTATCACATATACGTTAGACTTTATTTGATTTCTTTAATGTCCAGATATCATAAGAAACTTTAGGGACATTTCTAATAGAAATCTTATTAAGTATATATATGAATAGATTTCTTCTAAGACCGTGGGCCATATGCGACAAAATTTAGATACAAGTTGATAGTCTTTTAAATGATAAATGAATTATGTCTGAATATTCCATTTGGAATAAGTTCCACGAATGTCAATGAATGACTTATGATGGACCCATACTTATTCCTTAAGCCAAGTAATATTTAGGGCTATAACGTCATGATTTAAAATCACTTAGAATGAGATTAGATAAAATATCATCCTCATTAACCATGTCATGATTTCTCATGAATTTTGGTTATAATGGATGAAATTTGTAAGTCTCATTTTCCTTTTTGTGAAATTCCCATTTACATGATGACAAAAGTTGTGAAAGTGTAAGGTATCATCTAGTTTCATCTTAGTAATGTTTCAATCCAGATATTTAGAACAAATAAGATGAGAGTTTAAGGTAAGTGTGACTTTAAGTTGACCATGCAAACCTCACAACCTTCATAACATAGCTTAATTATGATACTATGTTCTGATTAATCTTCAGAATATATAAGGTATCGAAAAGCTTTGTTGGAAGACTGCTTATTATGGTTCTTATAGCCTTAACAATTAATTTTGTCACTAACTCTCATGTTAGTTATTTGTCGAGTTCTGGTAAGGAAACGTATGGAACTAGAGTCAACTTATCATGTGTTAAATGGAATATTAAAATTATCAGACTTAAATATCATTAGTAAGTGACTATCTAATTAACTTATCCAACTGTTCTTCTAAATAATGGATAGTCTCGTTGCTTATGCCTAATCTAATGGCATAATTATTCAGTGAGATTTTCCCTTGAAGAACCTTAGAGGTGGAATTAGCACTTGTAATTTGTCTATGGACCTTAGAATAATCCTCTTTTAAAGTTTAAGTGGTTGTAAGATGAGTAACAACTTATTATCCAGCTTCAAACATTTATTTCTTTGTACATATGTTGCTTATCAACACACTCATTATACTTTGGTACTTTTGAGTGTTATAGTTGATTTATAATGCATCAAATTGTACAAGTGAAAATCTTAGTATGTAAAGTCTTGGAAAAATGTACTTATTTCCATGCGTAAGCCCTTAACTTTATGGGTCATGGTTTTGTACATTATAATGTATTCACATATACCACTTAACTTTATAGTTTAGAATTTCATATGAATGCATGCATCTTAGGAATTCGTATGATTATTCCACAATTATAGATTAGTCTTAGGAAAGACTTAATCTGGAATAACCTTTTAGTGATAGCATTTATGTTAGAGAGATCTTGATTATCATGAGAGACATCATGTTCGATTTATCCTAATCATCATGCTATACTTTTCTTCTGTAGTGCTTTATCAGAAGAGAGCAATAGGATTATCGTGTCTTAAGAGATAATCAAGGATTTAATTTAAGAGCTAATTCTTATAGAAACTTTAAGCAAAACATATTAGATTTAGTAATTAGAGTGGATGAGATAGAGACTTATAGAAGAAAATTATAGTGAGAAAAAATTATGGGTACAAAGAATAAGGCAGACGAAATGATCATAAAAATTAATTAAGGATCATTAATATAAGGATCATTATGTGAAGAGGTTGTGATATGTCTATTACTAACATCAAAATAATAGACTTATTTAGAGTTCTCCTTAAACGAAGACAAATCAGCTTTGGCCAGAAGTGTAATCATTTAAGCATGTGTGCAAAGTATTTGTGAAAAATCAGCTTTGGCCAGAATTGAAACAATCACTTTAGTTATGCACTCGTTAAGTATGCCATCTATGAAGGAATTAAATCTGTTTTGGCCGGATATTAAGACATTCATGTTTATGATGCACACTTAACATAGCTTTCGTAATACTTGAACGATAAGTAGATGCATCAAATCAGCTTTGGCCAGAAGTGATACATCAGAAGCTCATTCAAGTTAAGCCATTTTGGTTTTGTGAAACATTATTTGATCCTTATTAATTAACTAAGTAATTACAAAACCAATTATTTAGTAGCAAACCTCCCGTTAGCGCGGATCGAACTTGTGTGGAGCCCCTAAAAAAAATTTAGTTCACATTAAACAGCTTAAAATAATGAGGTTTCGAGTCTTGTGCGATCAGTAATGCCCAAGTTTTGTGCGATCAGTAAAGCCCAAAACTTGTGCGATCAGTAAGGCCCAAAAACTTGTGCGATCAGTAAGGCCCAAAACTTGTGCGATCAGTAATGCCCAAAAACTTGTGCGATCAGTAATGCCCAAAAACTTGTGCGATCAGTAATGCCTTGTGCGATCCACAAGTCTTGTGCGATCCACACAAGTCTTGTGCGATCCACAAATCTTGTGCGATTATGCAGTCTTAACTTGTACAATATGCTTAATTAGTTGTACAAATCTTGTGCGACTGTCTTGTGCGATCAGATCATCTCTTATGTGATCTGATCTTGTGCGATTATCTTAAGCGATCAGATCATCTCTTATGTGATCTGATCTTGTGCGATCCAGTTGCTGTTTATTGTTATAACAACAGAAAATTCGAAAATTAAGAATTGTGATAGAGTTTCCTATTATAACATTGATCTAATTTTATCATAAAATTTTGAAAATCATAATCTGTTTATCTTGTTAACAGATTTCGAAAAAACTTATTAGATAAAATAAGATCAAAATTAGGAAAACATTCCACAATTCAAAACACATTCCAAAACATAAAGGAAATTTCGAATTTTTAACTAAGAACATGATGAACCCTAAATAAAATAACCTTAAACTTATATCCGAAATCTGGAAATAATTACACATTTAAACATGTTTCTCAAACTGATGATTTCGGAACAGTTATAACGAATCAATATATATGATCCGAGATGAATTGAACAGATCCGAGATGATATCTCGGATGATAAAACCGAATTTTATTATGGTTTTCAAATCCTGTTTTCCTGCTTTAATCCAGATTTACGGATACAAAACAGAACTGACTAATCAACATATGCTCTGATACCACATGTTGATCAGTTCTGTTAAGACATAATGGAAAACATGAAAACATACCTTTGATTGCATCAGCACAAACCAGCAGAGAATCCAGATGGAGACGCAGTAACAGTGTTTGACATGATTGTCAGCTTGGTCTGGTTCCTCCTTAGGGTGCTGACTGATGATGGTGGCTAAGAAACCGAATAAGGGAATCGGCTATGGAGATGGAGGTCGATGATGTTATAATTAGGGTTATGTCTAAGAGCATGCGTACTGGGGCGCGAAATGCCCCCATAGCGCCGAGATGGCGCCGGCCACACCAACACGGAGGGCGCTATGCCCAAAAAAAAATTCAAAGCGCTATAATTTTCGCGGCGCTATTCGATGAATGTTTATGACTTTTGACCGTTGTCAAACGGTCATGTTTAAAAAAAAAAAAAAATTCAATTTTTTTTATTTTCACACTATAAATACATTCCAACTCTACCATTTTTTTTACAAATCAATACATTCCAACTCTCATTCTCTCTATATTTTTTAAAAAGTGTTGAAGCTACTCTCTCCTTATTCAAAAAAATGGGTTCCCCGTCGGAAGACTCGTTCACCGATATTTACCGAAGATTTTTTTCGCCCGAAGAAGACGCGGAGGAGGAAGAAGCGGTTACGAGTGTGTGTACTTTTATGATACAAGCACTTGAGCACGTTCGGCCTACTCCCCCTCCACGACCCATCTTGCGGCGCACCTATATCTTGCGAGATCGTGAAGCCGCGAACGAGCGTTTGATGAGAGACTATTTTGATGCGACACCGGTTCACGGACCCAATGTTTTTAGACGGCGTTTTCGTATGAGCCAAAGGTTATTTTTGCGCATTTCTAATGATTTGGAAAATAAGTATGATTTCTTTAAACAAAGAATGGACGCGCGAGGATATCTAGGCTTCACCTCAATTCAAAAGGTCACATCCGCCTTACGCGTATTGTCATACGGAAACACGTACGACATCAACGACGAGTACTTGAAGATGGCGGAGAAAACAACCCGAGATTGCTTGGAACATTTTTGCTATGGTAATTTTTATTGTCTTTTATTTATTTACTTTTATATATTTATTTTTTAGTAGCTTACTAGTAAGACTTTTGTATATTAAATTATATTTTAGGTATATGCCAGTTATATGGAAAACGTTATTTGAGACACCCCACTTGGAACGACCTTCAACAAATATATGAGGTGCATCTAGAAAAGCATGGAATACCCGGCATGATTGGTAGCTTGGATTGTCGTCAATGGCGTTGGTATAATTGTCCAACCGCATGGCGAGGTCAACATACACGGGGTGATAAAAAAGGGCCAACTTTGGTATTACAAGCTGTTGCGTCATACGACCTTTGGGTTTGGTCGGCCTTCTTTGGTGTAGCCGGGTGTTTTAACGATATTAATACGTTAGAGGCTTCACCATTAATAGAGGGCTACATTTCTGGAACTATACCAAAGGCCGGTTTTCATGCAAACGGGAACGACTACGAGCATGGCTACTACTTGGCCGATGGTATCTACCCGGAGTATTCGATTATTGTTAAAACGTTTTCTGAAACGTTCGATGAAAAAAGAAAGTATTTTAAAAAATTACAAGAGTCTTCGAGAAAGGATATCGAGAGGTGTTTTGGGGTTCTACAGCAATGATGGCATTTTCTCAGAAATCCTTGTCGCATGTGGCATAAGGATAGAATACGAATGACCATGTATGCTTGCATCATTTTGCATAATATGATCATTGAGGATGATGGAAGAGCGATATGCCAAAACTATATTCCAGAAGATTTAGTCGAAGGAACCCAAGCAACAATGGAAGAGAGACTCGCAAATGCTCAGCTATTGCGATCTAGAGAAATACATAACACGTTGAAGGCGGATTTGGTTGAGCATGCTTGGGCGATTCGCCCAATTCGATTCAACAGTGATAACGACGAAGATTCCGAGGAAGAAGAGGTTGAGGAATTCGAAGACGGGAACTTTGAAGACGTAGGTTTGGATGCTGGAGAAAACGAAGAGGAAGAAGGAGAGAACGAAAATGAAACCGAAGAATAAATTTATTTTTTAGGTGTAATTTTTTTTTCTTTAACTTTTTTTTATTTTAATGTATTGTTTTTTATTTAATGGAATGTTTTTTAATTTTATAAAACTTATAAATTAATTAAAAAAATGAATATTAACATAATTGAGTAATGATGACAAAGGGGCTTTATGACTACGGCCTCAAATTGCATAACGCCCCATAAAGCCCCTTGCTGACGTGGCGCGCCACGTGTCGCATAACGCCCCCAAAAGGGCGTTATGACTACACATGGCCTAATTGTGTAACTGTGTAACCCTTTAACCTCTACATAAGTCCCCTTATATAAGCACCCAGGAGGAAACCTAATTAGTTAATAAGAGTAATATGGTCCATCAACAATTACCAACTAATTATTAATAGGTTGTTATATATTTTGATCCATATAATGTAAATGATTATAATGGCTACTAACTAGATTAAATATTAAACCATAATATATTTAATCTTACATTTTGCTCCTTCCTTTTTTGTTGTAGCCTTTTTATAAAGGCTACTCTTGTTTTTCTTATTGGTTGGTATTAAGCAAAGTGAAGAAAAACACACAAAAGAACTCTTGCAAACTTTCTATGTGATTTGACATAAGTTCTGAAGTGTTTTATACATAATTACTTGCTATTTGTATCATATTATCTCCATATTGACGTCTTAGGTTGTGACTAGCATCGCTTGTACCGACACTTCTTTTATCGTGGATACTGTTGCGATTTGAATGCTGGTTTTAAAACTAATTTTTTTACAACGTCAGCGATAAATCGTAATCAAGTTTTGTAGAATTACATGATAGAGGGGTAACTTTGTAGAATAGTAATCAAGTTTTGAAAGTGTTTCAATCAGGTCATTCAAGCTTCAAAAGTGTTCCAATCAGGTAACTCAACATTTATTTTTTATAAGGGTTTTTTCATCAATTTCATAGGTAACCATGGTGATATGGATTTTTGTTTTTTTTTTATTTATTTGATGCTAACGTTGAGTGATGACGTTGATTGTAACTTGTTTTTTTTTTTAATTTTTATTGTAATTAAAGTGTTTTTATTTTTAATAAATATAATTTTATATATTAAAATAATCCAACCTCAGCGTCTTATGCTCCATTTTTTTCCTGACACATGGAAAAAGGGACATGACTCAATTTGAATGTTAAGTTATCTAATTGGGACCAAAACGATACGAGTACCCTAATTAGAACATTTTTAAAACTTAGTTACTATTCTTTGACATTTTCCTTTACAAAATTATTTGATTTCTTATTCCACAACTTTTAATCATATTGTTTGAAATAAATGAGCCGTTTTTATAGCAAGTCGAATCATCAATATTTGAGATCTTTTCTTAACTTTGAAATGAGTTCTTTCTTTTTAATCGAGATTCAAACGTTTTTCCAATCTCAAAACATTTTCACCTTGTTTTAATCTGATTATGATATCCGTTTTTGAAGAGTCAATCCATCACATACTATCAAACTAGAATTTGGTCTTGGAACCAACCCGGTAAACCTCCTTCGTTAAAAAATACAGGATTCATTAACATGAATCTATAGATGAAATAGACTCGTTAAGAATTTATTGGAAGGCGTTGCCGAGGCGAGGAAGAACTCAATACATGAATGAAAATGAATCATTTAAAGCCCGTCCCGGAGATTAAGCATTTGAGGTCGTTCACAATAAATATGGTATCCTTATCTATCAACAAGTTGAAAAAAGATTGTTGTGATCAAATAGACTGAGGAGAGGAATATCAAGTTTCTCAAGTCTTTCTTAGAAATGGAAATATTTATCGATGACTCTAAAAGCAACCCATGATCTAGAATAAATGCCCTTACATTAATATACTCACGAGTCCGAAATCTTTAAAGATTCTACAATTCATGGTGGTCCTGTTGCACCGACTCCAGAGCAAGAAATTTGATTGTAATGGCAAATCAAAAGCAACTCAAAATCGGGGGCAGTTGAATCTAATTTTGAAGATGAATTTGATGCATTCACCAAATCAATGGCTTATTAACTAAACACATTAAATGCAGATTTATCAAAAAATAAAAAATAAAAGGTCAATAAAAGGCCAATGAGGTAGTGGTGAATTGGTTTAGGAAAGAATTGGTGTTCCTTGTGACCCAGATTCAGTTTTCACTCTCCTCATTATTTTATGTGGCATCCAGGTGAAGAATGAATACGGGTGGCGCCGGTTCGACTTGGATGGGAGGCGAGGTTTTACCGATTATTCCACTGTCGTGCCTTCGGGTGGGTGGAGGTCGGGTTTCCACGCATCTGGGGAGAGCCAAGGGGCTGGCGGCGGTCAAGTAGTCGACCTTGGCTACAGCGCCCGGTGTCACGGTGGTTGGCACCTCGTTCCTTGCCGTTCAAAAAAATAGGTCAATAAAAGCTCAGAATTTTAAGCACGATTGTCTTTAGGCCATCCGTTGTCTCTCTCCAGATATTTGTTGGGGGAGAGGGACAAAAATTATAAAATGGGGAGTTGGAATAAAGATGAGGGACTGATATTGCAATAATGCAAAAAATCCATTTCTGGAGGTCACTTACGGTTCGCAAGGGGTTTGAAAAATGTGTGCCAGAGGTTCTTACGGATCGTAAGGCATCACCTCTTACGGTCCATAAGGGGTGCGTTGACAACAGAAACTTAGTTGTCAGTGTAGCCCTGCCTTTATGCCACATTTGCTCGATTCTTTCCACCTTTCAACCTCCTTAGAATGTGTGTGCTGCCACTAATCCCTTCCTTAACACCTCAATGGACACTTGGCTTGATTATATAACTTCAAGATTAGTATAAATAGGCTTGAGTTCATAAGTTTCAAGCACACCAATTTCAATTCTCTTCTCATCTCATTTGTGTGACAAACGACACTTTCTGGTAATTTCTGTATACTTCACAACTATTTATATTACACAACTTTGTGCATTAGACGTAAATACGTGTTTAAATGTCACACATCTAGAAATCTCACAAAATACATTTTGATATCATATTACTTATTTTATTCGCCGCGTCGCGAATCATATAAACAATGCACGAGACAATTGGTAGATTGTCTGGCTAGACTAGTCCTGTCAGCACGGTTTCGGTACTCAGCTAAACGGCATATTTAGAACTTGGAATTAGGTCCAACATCAAAATTATATCAAACCCAAGTGGGAAAACAAGGGTATATGTTAATACCTTCTAGAAAAATATACAAGCACTAAACCTGTCAGATCCGAATCATAAATAACAACTTGTCCGCAAAATTCAGCATTTTGTAATTTATACAAAATCCGAAGGTGATGTTCAACATCATAAAACATCTTACCATACGGGTTACATAAGTTACATTTTAAGGACCCGATAACAAAACTAGCACCTGGGTAAACACTCGAACGTCAACTAGGCACAATTTAAATACTATAAGACATTGTCTAATAATATGACACCACTAAAACCATTAAACACCCTAAACCACTTAAAACAATTCACCACCAAATATCTTCTAACTAAATCCCTTAATTCCTAACCAATCACCTAACTACCATTTAAAACAAACTAAACCCTTTCCCATGCATATGAACGGTCAACAAGGGGGCCCTACATGCCCCCATGTTTTCTAAAAATAAGAATTTTTTACCTATTAGTTAATGAGGTGGGTTGGGTATCATCTAATATAATACTCAGGTACACATTACATAGATGGAGAGAGAGCGGAAGAACTCAAGGAGGAACCAAACCGGACGGCCCCAACCCGTTCCGGTGGAGCTCAAAAGTGGAAAGAGGAAGTGCTTAACAAAATCTACAACTCAAACGAAACTTGGCAAACGATTCATGAAAAAAACAAGGGGAGAGGTAAGAATGGGAGGTCAACCGTATGGAGACCAAGGGTTCCGCTTACAACTCTCTTCATATCTAACCTTCCGGATGGGATTCAAGAAAGCTTTCTGCTGAAAAATTTGCGGCATTTGGGGATCTCAGAAGTGTCTACGTGGCAAGGAAGAAGGACAAGAACAAGAATCTTTTTGGTTTTCTAAGGTTTGCTTTTGTCAAAGATATAGACGAAATGGTTAATAAGATGAGCAACGTAACAGTAGGAGGTGCCAAGGTAGGAGTGAACCTGGCAAAGTTTGACAACCAGGAGATACTGGAAAGAAGGTCAGGGGTTTCTGGTACAGATTCGAAGCACAAAAAGTTTAATCCAGGGATACCGTTGTATGAGTGGCCAAAACCCGGCAAACTGTATGATCCCGTTAACAACGGATCTTTTAAATATAATTTGATCAAGAGACCGGTGGGGGAAAGAGGGATATCTAAGACTATTTTGTTGGCTCCGAGTAAAACTTTAGCAGAAAACCATTGGAAGGATTATACACTTGTAGGGGAAAGAAAAAAATTATCAGATTTGTGCAACCTTAATAATGTTATGGTGGAGCTGGGAGTACAGGGGGTTAGTCTCAGGTACTTGGGCAGGCTGTATTTTCATGTGACTTTTTTTTATCATCTGATGAGGCACTCAAGTTTATTAACAACAAGGAGGATAAATGGGGTCGATATTTCAGAAGTATAGAATTATGGAAGGGGGATTTTGTTGTGGAGGAGAGAATAGCTTGGCTTAATATCAAAGGAGTTCCAGCTCGTCTGTGGGATGTGAACACTTTCGATCTGATCGGGAATTCTTTTGGGAAAGTCATAGCCCCGTCACAAGCATCCGTTCATGATGGCAATCTGTCTTTTGATAGAGTGGCTGTTCTCACTAAGGGTTTAACTAAGATTTGTATGCAGGTGGCTGTAAAATGGAGAGACATTGTGTATACAGTGCTCGTTGAGGAAGACTCGACACCGTGGTCGCCGGACTTTCTATTAATCAGAGAAAAGGAGTTGAAATCAGATGGATTGGATGCCGGAAGTGATTGGAATGATAATCGAGGTGGTTAGAAATCTGAAAGGTCGTCCATGGGGAATCAAAAAAGCACGTCCTTGGTCTCGAAGACAGCAGCAAATTGCAGGGGGAATAGCCTGCAAAAAAACACCCATGTGCTTGGGAAATCCAAATGTGAATAAAGTTAATAGTGAAATTTTTTGTGGGACCACTTTTCATGCAAGTTCTGGATCTGGTAGCCTATCTGGGCCTAAAACAAAGAAAAGAAGAAGGTGTAATACATCGAGGCCCATTAAAAACCCGGTGGACTTTAATTATTTTTTTGTCATGCCTGGACCAGTTCCAAACTGTGAATCCCAGTCATTTAAAGAAGTTAACAATGTGATAAGGAAGGACACAGAGGAACTCACTGTTAGACAGAAAAGCAGAGGCGACGAAGGAGAACTGAGATTTCCTTCCAACTCAATGTGTGCAGAAGGGATAGACCGTCAAAGGACCAGGTGCTCACTGGCAATAATACTCCTAGCTCTCCTATGGATACTGAGGTCAGTAAAGGGTAGGAAGAGGAAGATACATATCTGATGAATGAAGAAGTTTTGGAGACAATCGAGTTCAGAAATCAAATTGGAGTTAATTTGCGGAATTTTAACCACGATGTGAGGAAGGTGGTGCAGGGAGAGGAGACTAATCAGGTTTGCTTATGAATTTCTTATCACTAAATACTTGTGGGGTGGGCAATGATGCCAAGGCTAGGTGGATTAAGAGTATTGTGGTGTCGCAAAACATTACGTTTCTAGCTTTGCAAGAGACACAGATGGCAGATGGGTCCAAGACCAGTTGTGATAAGTTTTGGGGTTCGTCTTCTTTTGATTCGGAGCTGGTAAACGCTACTGGCCGGTCCGGTGGTTTGCTTAGTATATGGAACCCAGGTTTGTTTTTTAAACAAAATGTTATTAAAAATCAAAATTTTATTCTGGTCAGTGGGCGTTTGAAGGGTGTTGACAGTCCTATTCACATTGCTTGTGTCTATGGGTCTCGCGGTACGGTTGCTAAACGGGTATTATGGGGAGAAATTGCGACGTTGATTTCTGCTCTCATAGGCATTTGGATTATATTGGGGGATTTTAATGTCGTTAGGTTCCCGGATGAGCGTCTAAACTATTCCTTTGATCCAGTTTGCGCTAGGGATTTTAATGAGTTTGTGAATAACGATGGGCTATATGAATTTGCGATGAAGGGTTTGAAATTCACATTTTGCAAGAGTAAAGGGCGTAAATTGAGTAAAATCGATAGAATTTTTGTAAACCAGGAGTATATTGATCTGTGGCCAGACTCGTGCTTCTCAGCATTACCAAGATACTTGTCGGACCATGCCCCGATTATGTTAAGATCTATCCCGCTTGACTATGGAGTGTGCCCGTTTAGATTTTTTAATACATGGTTGGAAAAACCAGATTTCTCGAGGGTTATTGAGGAAGAAAATGCCTCATTCTCATGTTCAGATAATCCGGAAGCAACTCTTGCAAAGAAACTGTAATATCTTAAAGATATTACAAAGGTATGGGTGAAGAAAGTGAAAGCTAAGGAAGGTGAAAAATCGGAGACGACTCGTAAGGAATTGTCCTTTTTAAATGAACTTATGGAGAACAGAGACTTAGAAGAGGAGGAGGATTGGATTCGCCTTGAATGTTTAAAAGACTTAGCCGACTTGGAACTTCAAAAAACTAGAGACATCCAACAGAAATCAAGAGTGAATTGGGCGATGTTTGGAGATAAAAATTCTATTTTTTTTTCATAGGGTTATCAAACATAAAATGGTGTCAAACAAAATTCACGGGTTGGAAATAGGGGGCTCTTGGTGTAATATACCAAACAAAGTGAAGAAAGAAGTCTATAACCATTTTAAAAGTAGATTCAAGGAGACTTTAAATCAAAGACCTTCCATAGAGAGATCCAGATTTAAATCTCTTTCTGCAGAAGAGGCAAATTCTTTAGTCATCCCTTTTTCGAGTGAAGAGGTCAAAGAAGCGGTATGGGATTGTGGGGAAAACAAAGCCTCCGGACCGGATGGCTTTAACTTTAGATTCATAAAAAGCTTTTGGCATATTCTCGGTACAGACTTTGTCTCCGCTCTTAATTATTTTCATGATTATGAAGCTATTGAAGGCTCTGTCTGTTCTTCTTTCATTGCTCTTGTTCCAAAAAACCGGGACCCGTCTTCTTTAGACGATTCTCGGCCCATAAACCTAATTGGAAGCATCTCAAAAGTTATTTCTAAAGTTTTATCCATTAGATTGAAGAAGGTCATTAACTCCGTTATCTCGGCCAATCAAACGGCGTTTCTAAAAGATCGGGCAATAATTAACGGCCCGCTTATTATTAATGAATTTTTGGCGTGGTGGAAAAAAAGAAGAAACAGGATCTTCTCTTCAAAATAGATTTTGAGAAGGCGTACGATCATGTAAACTGGAACTTTTTGGATATGGTTATGGAAAATATGGCGTTTCCGGTAAAATAACGAAATTGGATTCAAAGCATCATTTCAACGGCCCGTTCTTCGGTGCTTGTGAATGGTTCCCCGACTTCCGAGTTCAATTATGAAAGAGGTATTCGCCAAGGCGATCCCATATCCCCATTTTTATTCATAATTGGGTTGGAAGCCCTTACAGTTATGTTCAATAATGCGACTTCTTGTGGTAAGTTCACGGGCTTTGCTTCTCCTTTCAATGGTCCCTATATTTCCCACCTTCTCTTAGCGGATGATGCGCTTATTGTGGGTGAGTGGTCGGAAGGTAATGTCCGTAGCCTCGCACGACATCTGAGATGTTTTCATCTTGTCTCTGGCATGAGAATTTATCTTTCCAAATCCACGTTATTTGGGGTGGGAGTGGAGGAGAGTATGGTCACTAGTATGGCTTCTTTATTACATTGTAAATCCGAAAACCCTCCTTTTGTGTATTTGGGTATAAAAGTTGGAGCGAACATGAGTCTCTCAAGAAATTGGCAAACGGTTATGGATGTTTTTGATGCTAGGCTTGCCGGGTGGAAGGCGCCATCTCTCTCTATGGGAAATCGGTTCTTGAAAGCCTTCCTTTGTATTACTTCTCTCTCTCTTTAAGGCTCCTATGAAAATTATTGATATGTTAGAGGCAAAGAGGAGGAAATTTTTATGGGGAGGTACCGAGAATGTTAAGACAACGAGTTGGGTAGTGTGGGAACAGGTCACAACTCCTAAAAAAGATGGTGGGTTGGGGCTTTGCTCATTGAGAATTGAAAATATTTGCCTTATCTCTAAATGGTGGTGGAGATATAAATTGGATGAAAAGAGCCTTTGGAGGAAAGTCATTGAGGCGATTCACCATACGCCTAGAAAGTGGCCTATAGTTCCTTATAATAATCAATTATCGGGGTCGTGGGCTGCTATTGCTAGGCTTGAAGGCTTTCAGCTTTCGTCCACTCTCTCTATTGGTAACATGGTTAAAGGTAAGGTGGGTCTTGGGAATAAGGTCAGGTTCTGGATAGATACATGGGTGGAAGATAAACCTCTCAAAGTGGTGTATTCTGACCTGTTCGGGCTGGAATATGAGAAGAATGTTGTGGTGATAAATTGTCTCTCTAGGGACCATGGTTGTTTCAAATGGAAGTGGAAACATCATATTGTGGGTGATGAGGATGCCACAAACCTTCCTGAGTTAATCAGCAAGATCGAAGGGTTTTCATGCTCTGAAAATGAAGACACTTGGGCTTGGATTGGGGACGAAGCTAGGGGTTTCTCTTTTGCTGTCGTGAAGAAGATGTTGATCAAACAAGGGGTTTCGCCTGCTCCAGACATTCTTGAATGGCACCCATGGCTTCCTCCCAAAATAAATGTGTTTGGATGGAGGGCGATTCAAAATCGTCTCCCAACATCTGAAAATTTGGTTAGAAGAGGCATTATCCAAATCCCTGTTCAGTGTTGTTTCTGTGGGGACGTAGAGGAAACGGCGGAGCATATTTTTATTTCATTCTATACGGCTTCTATCGTCTGGCATCACATTAGCTCTTGGTGCAAAATCTCCCAAATTTTTGTGTTCGCCTTAAAAGATATTTTTGAGTTGCACAAACATTTTAAGGGTGAGACAACTAGAAGAAAGACGTTTCAAGTGATTGTATTGGTATCTTGCTGGAGTCTTTGGAATGCTAGGAACAAGCACCTCTTCTCAGACATTCCCATTAGCTTAACCAGCATCATTGAGGAAATCAAAGTTGTAGATTTTCTTTAGATCAAAAGTCGGGCGAAGATGGGAAGTTTAGATTGGCATAGATGGAAAAATTTCGATATGTAATGTCTGTTTCTGTTTCCTTGTTTGTTTGTTTCCTTGCTAGCAGCTTGCTAGGTTGCTGTAGTTAATGAAATTGTTGTTCGAAAAAAAAGTTAATGAGGTTGCTTTAGGGGGAAAGCTCATGAAAGAGATTAAAAGATCCTCATCTTATATTGTCTTCATAATACACCTACCAAGAATTCAAAACCAAAAACCCCTCCTCCCCCACAACTACCTACGGCCTCCCCATCATCAACATCATCTTCATTTTAAAGTCATTTTACAAGTAATCCAAGGGTACACAAGGGTGTCTCAAGCCATTCTAAGGAAGGTGCAAGCATTAGAAGTTCAAGGACCACTTCAAGGAGCTATTATCCACCATTTTCTTCTCATCTTCATCTTCTTTGTTCTTAGAGTTCATCCCTAGCCTTGTGGTAGTAGTGAGTGTTCTTAATCACCATTTTTATTTCTTGTTATTAGTAGATTATAAATGTACAAGTTGAACCATCAAAAACTCCTACTCTAAAAAGATAAACATCATGAACACAAGTAACTAAATCTAATGAAAATATATGTTCTTGAAGTTGTTAGTTGTCAAGTTTATATTTTAGATGAAAATACATGTAGGACAAGTATGATGAACATGATGAACGCAAGATGTGTTTTAAAAAATGTTTTTAAAAGAATATATATTTTTATTTGATATTTTTGGAAGATGTAAGAATATAAGTTTATAAAAATGATTTCTACTAGTCTTATAAAAGTTGGAAAGTTGTAGATCTTAAAAAAAAAAAAAAGGTTATGTTAAGTGATGGTTTTAAAAGATCTACATGTTCATATAAAAAGTGAGTTCATCATCTTGTGGTAAAAATGTAGATTCTAGTTGTTAATGGTTATTATTTGTTGAAGTTGTAAATGGATGATATCGTTGAGTTTTGAATAATATAAACACATGTTTTTAAACATAGGAAAACCCCTAAATTTAGGGGAAACTATAGCCAATTTTTACTAAAAATCTAACACTTAGAAAAATATATTTTTAACAAGATTTTACTAGTTAAATGTTTGAAGACATTAAACTCAAATTTTCAAGATTTTTATATAAAAATACTAGTTAGGAAAGTAGAGTTTTCTTAAAGAAAAGAATGAATATAAATATATATATATATATATATATATATATATATATATATATTTAGTGATCACCCAAAAATTATGTGCTTATTTGTATATTACGTGTATTATATATATTTAGTGTACATAGGTATTTATATCTAAATACATGCATACTTGTATAAGTATACACTTAGTGGAAATAAAAAATATTCAAGTACACTTATACCAAAACAATATATTGAAAATATTATTTAACAAAATCATACATATTTATTTTGGAAAATAAATATAATTATACATCTACTTTGACATGGTGAAATGCACATAAAAACAAGAATACATAAAATAGTATATATATTTATTTGAAAATATATATATACATACACTTAGAAGGTGATCTAAGATCACATTAAACAAGAAGATATATTTTAACAATATATAGTATATCTGCTAACTTCGTCAACGAGACAAACGTGTGACACCCGATTACAAGGGGCTCGACTGTGACAATTCGAGATTTCAAGGTCTTTCCCATACACATCACTGATTTTATAATCCTGTTTTACAATTTGAATCATGTGGTGTCGAGTGTAGTTATGTGAATGATTGATAGTTATGGGTTATGTTTGGTGGTTATATGTGTGGTGTTTAATATAGTTAAATATAGTTTAATTAAGATTTAATATAAAGTTTTTCGTCACTTGTAACCTCGACGAAGAAGGTGGTTCTTCGCCATGACCAACCCCGAAGAAGAATGGGGTTCTTCGTCGAGGAAGGTTCTTCGTCGGAAACGGGCTTCGGCCCAATCTGTTTTGCGGCCCAACTGTTTATGTTATGTGATCGTATAACCCTTGTAACCGCGGGACGTAAACATAAAACCCTAGAGTCTCCTCTCCCCTTGTCAAATCTCTGAGCGACGGCAACCATAGAATCTCGAAGCTTTCTATCTCGTTTTGGCTAAACACCCCGGTATCATGATCAGTAAGTTCTTGATTGAATGATCTGTGTTCTTTGACAATAATTATCTAGAGTTAAAACTGATGTTGCAAATCTGATATTGTGATCTCTTGCCTAAAGATTTGTGTTTAGACTTGTATGCTCTTAGAAATTATGGGTTGCAACGATAGGATTCGGTGATCGTTTTGTTGTAATGATTTGGTATGATTATGAGGATTGATTCATGATAGTGTCTTAATCTTGTGAACATAATACTCCACAGATGATCAGCCCTATGAGTGTTCGATTAGAATTATATGTGTAATGGAAACCAATAGTCATGTAGTAACAAATGGTTCTGGATTACATGTTAATGATTGAAATCTTTGTATTAAAGATCTGATTAGGATGTTTAGTGATGATGATCAATTAGATTTATTTATTGTTGATGAATTGGATTTCACATAACTGCAATCTGTATTTGATAAGGGTGTGACGAAGAAGTGGTTTCTTGTTAACTGAGTTCGACGAAACTAGGTAGTACTTCGTCACACCCAAACTTGACGAAGGACTGATGTTTCGTCACTGTTAGTCTCGACGAAGGACTGATGTTTCATCACGGTCAGTCTCGACGAAGAATGCATATTTCGTCACAACCTGGTCTCAACGAAGAATGCATAGTTCATCACAGGTAGTAGTTTGTCGAGACGGTACATGGTTAGAACAATAGACAAGTGGTGTTTATACTTCTGGCACATGTGTTGTGATCTTCTATTTTAAGGCATGATAGTAATGTTATCTAGTTGTGAGGGTCTTGACTTGACTCGTAGGGGTAGTCAGTCCATTTGTTAAATGTTACCCTGATAACTGAATGCTAGATATGCAATATGAGGGAATCTTTGTGATAGATGCAAACTATGTACAAATACGTGACTTGCTGTGTACAAAATACATGACCTGCTTGATTATGTAACTGATGTTGATTGGAAATCACGGTAGGGTTTGGGTTGACCAACTTGGACGGGTAATTTAACATACTGAGCAAATCAAAGGTGAGTTCATTCCTCTTGAGCATGCGTCCCGGTGGTTGGGACAGTCATTGGGTATCCCTAAGAGGGATAGGTTTTTGGGTAAATCAATTGGGTATTCCTGAGAGGAATACGTCTTGTGGGTAAAATCTGGAATGTTGGATAATACACTCATCCTATCACCTTTAAGTCCCATCTTGTTTGTTACCTGAGAGGTAACGGGGTATTAGTTGGTAGTGCTATCTAGGTTTTGCACCCTCACCCCGTACCTGAGAGGATGGGTGTGAACTAATGACCCAGTCATGCCCAATGCTTTGATAGGAGCATTGGGGAATGGGCAAAATAAATCTGGAGCCGTCTTGTATTCGAGTTATTATCAACATGATACTTAATGAACTAAACTAGACACTTGGTAACCAACGTTTTCGTAAAACTATGAACTCACAAGCGTTGTCTGATACACTTATTGCATGCTCGCAGGTCGTTAGATGCTTTGGATGAGGAACTTGCTATCTGGATGGCTGGAGTGGTCATGGGTCGCATTGCTTGGATATGCATGTCTTGTTTACTGAATTTATATATAATGGGTTTTGAAACATTAAAACAATGAATTACTATTTGCTTCCGCTGACACTATTTAACTTGGATTATGTTTTATGAATGTTTTACTTAATGAATGGAAATTTTGTTAAATATCTTATGGTTAGTTCAATGTGGTTGGTGGCTAGATCCTGGTACGTCACACGCCTAGCGGGGTTACCGCATGTGGTATTTTGGGGGTGTGACAGGTTGGTATCAGAGCCACTGGTTATAGTGAACTAGGTTTTAAAACATTTTTATAAAACCAGACTATAACCGAATAGTTCAGGAAGCGACCATGACACTCAGCTCCAGATTGCAAGGTTCGTCTCTCATTTATTTATTACCTAGTATATCTAGTATACACTTATGTACGATGTTGCGTGCGATTGCACACACTTAGCATTTCAGACTAAATTCATGTATATACCTGAGTTATGTGATTGATAGAGTCACAGTGTGATATCCCGTTAGATTTCCGTGGTTTATGTTTGTGGCAGTTTGTCTTATTGCGAGAACTTGAGGAACCTTTTAGCATGAGTTGGGAGGAGCTGAGATAAACATGCAAATCGCATTATTATTATGGGTGCACACATAATAATAATGTGGGGTGCATGTGAGTCCCAGTGAGATCTAACGAGTGTGAAAGGGGTTCCGCCCTGTTGTCTGATGTAACTTAGTAATCTGTAGAAGTCATTGTGAGGTTTGACTCCTAACTTATCATGACTCTTAACCTTTTCCCTTCTCTCATATAGAATCATGAGTGGACGAGGCCATGGACGTGGTCGCATTGCGATGACTCAGGCTGAGTTGACGAATTTGATTAACACCCATGTGGCTGAGGCTTTGGCAGCCTATCAAGCTGGTACGATATGTGCCAATTACTATTTATTCTTGTGTCGCTTACACAACTCTTACCCGTATGACGTATTTTCTTTCGTCCTTAGGTCAGCAAGCAAATCAGAATCAAAACAATCCACATGCTTGCACGTTTAAGACGTTCATGGATTATAAGCCACAGACATTCAGTGGGAATGAAGGAGCTGTGGGACTATTGTGTTGGTTTGAGAAGGCATAATCGGTGTTCGCTATCTGTAATTGTCCTGCTGGGGATAGGGTAAAGTATGCTACAGGCACACTCGAGGATGGTGCCTTGACTTGGTGGAATGCCCAAGTCCAGATGCTGGGCATTGAGATGGCAAATGCTACTACGTGGGATGATTTTAAGGAGCTGATGCATGAAGAGTACTGTCCTCATGATGAAGTACAGAAACTGGAGAATGAGTATTATGATCTGAAAATGATGGGGTCTGAGATTGAGGCATAAACGAAACGGTCTCATGAGTTAGCTAATATGTGCCCGAACTTATCACGACCTCCACACCGAAGAATCGAGCTGTACATCAAGGGATTAGCCCTGCAGGTTAAGGGCTTGGTTACTGCGGCGAACCTCAACAACTTAGCTCAGATCATCTGCTTAGTTCACAAGATCACAGATCAGGAGGTGGAGCTTGGCTCGCTACCACCGCGTGTTTCTACTACTGCCACTGCTGCTGCAACTACTACTCCTGCCACTGACAGCAAACGTAAATGGAATGATGTGGACAAGGTGTCTAATCCGAATCAGTTACAGAAGAAGCCAGGCAACAATATCAACCGCAGCTTTAGCCAGTCATCTTCTGTGAATCAGAATCAGAGCAACAATTCGAATCAGGGCTCATACGCAGGGAAGCAGCCTAAGTGTAACAAGTGCAACTTTCACCATCGCGGGCCGTGCACCCTAGTTTGTCACAGGTGCAACAAGGTGGGCCATATGGCTAGAGACTGCAGGGTCTCACTCCCAAGGCAACAGCAGCAGCAACCTCCATAGCAACAACAGCCACAGCAACATGAGAGGCAGCAGCCTCAACAGAATCAGGGAAATCGTAAGGGATGTTTTTAGTGTGGAGACGAGGGTCATTTCAGGCGGGATTGCCCTTAGCTTAATCAGAACAACAACAACAACAGCAACAACAACAACAACGCTGGGAATAACAACAATGGGAACAATGGTGGGAACGGTACGCGTGGAAGAGTATTTACCATTGGTGTTGGGGAAGCTCGTAATGATGGCAACGTTGTGACCGGTACGTTTTCTGTGAATGATCTTTTTGCTTCATTTTTGTTCGACTCTGGTGCCGATTGGAGTTATGTGTCTTTGGACTTCAATCGTCAGTTAGGGTTGACTCCTACACCTCTTATAAATAAGCACGTAGTAGAATTAGCTGATGGTAAGTCGATTGAAGCTTCACATGTTCTTTTTGGCTGTAAACTTGATCTTATGGGTCAAATGTTCGACATTGACCTACTCCCTGTTACTCTTGGAAGTTTTGATGTGGTCGTTGGCATGGATTGGTTGTTGAAGCACCAAGCGAAAATTCTCTGTAAGGAGAAAATCGTGCGTATCCCTCTTCTCAATGGAGAATCTCTGTCGGTTCAGGGTCATCGTAGTGGTGCGATGGTTGGTATCATCTCAGCTATGCAAGCTCAGAAGTGTCTATGAAAGGGGTATCCTACTATTTTAGCACTTGTTTCTGATCCTCAGCCTGAAGAGAGGAGGATCGGGGACCTGCCAGTTACTCGTGATTTTTCTGACGTATTTCCTGAGGAACTCCCTGGTTTACCTCCTCACCGTCAAGTGGAATTTCAGATTGATCTTGCGCCAGGAGCGGCCCCAATTGCTCGTGCTCCTTATCGTCTTGCACCAGGAGAGTTGCAAGAGCTGTCCAATCAATTCCAAGAACTGTTGGATAGGGGTTTTATCCGACCTAGTTCTTCGCCTTGGGGAGCCCCCGTTTTGTTTGTGAAGAAGAAAGACGGGTCCTTTCGTATGTGTATAGATTATCGAGAACTCAACAAGGTGACAGTCAAGAACCGCTATTCGTTACCGCGCATCGAAGATCTGTTTGACCAGTTGCAGGGGTCAAGTTTCTACTCGAAGATTGATTTAAGATCATGCTATCATCAGATGAGAGTCTGAGAGGAGGATATTCCAAAGACGGCTTTTCGAATGCGGTATGGCCATTATGAGTTTCGGGTTATGCCATTTGGGTTGACAAACACACCAGTGGTCTTCATGGAGCTCATGAATCGTGTGTGTAAGCCGTATCTTGACGATTTCGTTATCGTGTACATCGACAACATTCTGATCTACTCTAAGAGCAAGGAGGATCACGAGCGACACCTGCGTCTTATCTAGGAGCATCTGAAGAAGGAGCAGCTCTACGCGAAATTCTCCAAGTGTGACTTCTGGATTCGAGGGGTACACTTCCTTGGCCACATTGTGAACGAATCGGGGATCCACGTGGATCCTGCGAAGATTGACGCTGTCAGAAATTGGGCGGCACCGAAGAATCCTTCGGAGGTACGACAATTTCTTGGTCTCGCTGGGTATTATCGAAGATTTATTAAAGACTTCTCGAAGATCGCTCAACCCCTCACCTCGTTGGCCCAAAAAGGCGTTGCATACTCATGGGGAATGAAACAAGAAGATGCTTTCTAACTCTTGAATAAAAAAACTCTGCAGTGCACCGATTTTGTCTCTACCTGAAGGTACCGAGGATTTTGTAGTATATTGTGATGCATCTATTCAGGGTCTCGGCTGCGTGCTGATGCAATGCGAGAAGGTAATAACTTATGCTTCTCGACAACTGAAGGTTCATGAGAAGAATTACATGACTCACGACTTGGAGTTGGGGGCCGTGGTTTTCGCGTTGAAAATCTAGAGGCACTATCTGTACGGTACCAAATGCACTATCTACACAGATCACAGAAGCTTCCAGCATATTTTCGACCAGAAGGAATTGAATATGTGACAACGTCACTGGGTGGAACTCTTGAACGACTACGATTGTGCAATCAAGTATCACCCAGGTAAGGCTAACATTGTAGCAGATGCCCTTAGTCGAAAGGAGACAAAACCCAAACGTGTGCGAGCCTTGCAGCTCACTATTCACTCAAATCTTCCTGATCAGTTTCGTTCGGCCCAGGCTAAAGCGTTGAAGGAAGAAAACATTAAAGCGGAGTATTTACGGGGCATGGAGAAGCGACTTGTGGAAAGGTCTGACGGCATGTATTATTTCATGGAACGGATATGGGTTCCATTGTTTGGAAATCTTAGGGAGCTTGTGATGGACGAAGCGCACAAGTCTCGATACTCTGTTCACCTAGGTTCAGATAAGATGTATCAGGACCTCAGAGTCTTGTATTGGTGGCCAAAGATGAAAGCTAACATCGCGATGTATGTGAGTAAGTGTTTGACTTGTGCGAAAGTCAAGGTAGAGTATCAGAAACCCTTAGGCCTGCTTCAGCAACCAGAAATACCCATGTGGAAGTGGGAGCAAATTGCTATAGACTTCGTCACTGGTCTGCCGAGAATACAAAACGGAAACGATACCATCTGGGTGATCGTTGACCGCCTCATGAAATCTGCACACTTCCTTGCGATCAAGGAAACAGATAAGTTCTCTCAACTTGCAGCTGTCTATCTGAAAGAAGTGGTTTCTAGGCACGGGGTGCCAACCTCTGTAATTTCCGATCGTAAACCGCGTTTCGTATCTGATTTGTGACAATCTATGCATAAGTCTTTCTGCTCACGTCTCGACATGAGCACTGCTTATCACCCACTGACGGATGGTCAAAGCGAATGAACCATCCAGACACTTGAAGACATGCTGCGTGCATGTGTGATCGATTTTGGTAAAGGGTGGGAGAAACACTTTCCGCTGATCGAGTTCTCCTACAACAACAGCTACCACACTAGCATCCAGGAAGCTCTGTTTGAGGCATTGTACGGCCGGAAATGTCGTTCTCCTCTTTGTTAGGCTGAGGTGGGTGACAGCCAAGTCACAGGTCCGGAACTTGTTCTTGAAACTTCGAAAAAGATTGTCTAGATCTGAAATCGTATGGCGGTGGCGCGCGACCGTCAGAAAAGCTATGCCGACAAGCGTAGAAAACCCTTGGAATTCGCAGTAGGCGATCGTGTTATGTTGAAAGTCTCACCCTGGAAGGGTGTAGTGCGCTTTGGAAAGCGCGGCAAGCTTAATCCACGCTATGTTGGGCCATTCAAGGTTTTGGAGCGTATTGGTAAAGTGGCGTACAAGCTCGAGTTACCTGCTGAGTTGGGTAACGTGCGTGATGTGTTCCATGTTTCACAACTGAAGAAGTGTTTGTCTGATGAAACACTGGTGGTACCACTTCAAGAACTAAAGATCGATGACAAATTGCAGTTTGTTGAGGAACCAATAGAAATTATGGATTGGGAAGTCAAGGTTCATAAGCACAGTCGAATTCTAATTGTGAGAGTTCGTTGGAACTCAAGCTGCGGACCGAAGTTCACGTGGGAGCGCGAGGATCAGATGAAGCTCAAGTATACCCTCACTTATTCCCAACTGACAAATCTAAATCTGAAGTAACTAGTGAATTTCAGGACGAAATTCCCTTTCAAGTCGGGGATGATGTGGTACCCGCGGAAAATCCACAGTCATCCTAAGTTATTGTCTTGCTGTTTTGGATTTCCTGTCAAATTTCGAGACAAAATTTCTTTCAAGTTGGGGATGATGTGACAATTCGAGGTTTCAAGGTCGTTCCCATACACATCACTGATTTTATAATCCTGTTTTACAATTTGATTCATGTGGTGTCGAGTGTAGTTATGTGAATGATTGATAGTTATGGGTTATATTTGGTGGTTATATGTGTGGTGTTTAATATAGTTAAATATAGTTTAATCAAGATTTAATATAAAGTTTTTCGTCACTTGTAACCTCGACGAAGAAGGTGGTTCTTCGCCATCACCAACCCCGACGAAGAATGGGGTTCTTCGTCGAGGAAGGTTCTTCATCGGAAATGGGCTTCGGCCTAATCTGTTTTGCGGCCCAACTGTTTATGTTATGTGATCGTATAACCCTTGCAACCGCTGGACGTAAACATAAAACCCTAGAGTCTCCTCTCCCCTTGTCAAATCTCTGAGCGACGGCAACCATAGAATCTCGAAGCTTTCTATCTCGTTTTGGCTAAACAGCCCGGTATCACGATCAGTAAGTTCTTGATTGAATGATCTGTGTTCTTTGACAATAATTTTCTAGAGTTAAAACTAATGTTGCAAATATGATATTGTGATCTCTTGCCTAAAGATTTGTGTTTAGACTTGTATGCTCTTAGAATTTATGGGTTGCAACGATAGGATTCGGTGATCGTTTTGTTGTAATGATTTGGTATGATTATGAGGATTGTTTCATGATAGTGTCTTGATCTTGTGAACATAATACTCCACTGATGATCGGCCGTATGAGTGTTCGATTAGAATTATATGTGTAATGGAAACCAATAGTCATGTAGTAACAGATGGTTCTGTATTGCATGTTATTGATTGAAATCTTTATATTAAAGATCTTATTAGGATGTTTAGTGATGATGATCAATTAGATTTATATGTTGTTGATGAATTGGATTTCACACAACTGCAATCTGTATTTGATAAGGGTGTGACGAAGAAGTGGTTGCTTGTTAACTGAATTCGACGAAACTAGGTAGTACTTTGTCACACCCAAACTTGACGAAGGACTGATTTTTTGTCACTGTTAGTCCCGACGAAGGACTGATGTTTCGTCACGGTCAGTCTCGATGAAGAATGCATGTTTCGTCACAACCTGGTCTCGACGAAGAATGCATAGTTCATCACAGGTAGTAGTTCACCGAGACGGTACATGGTTAGAACAGTAGACAAGTGGTGTTTATGCTTCTGGAACATGTGTTGTGATCTTCTGTTTTAAGGCATGATAGTAATGTTATCTAGTTGTGAGGGTCTTGACTTGACTCGTAGGGGTAGTCAGTCCATTTGTTAAATGTTACCCTGATAACTGAATGCTAGATATGCAATATGAGGGAATCTTTGTGATAGATGCAAACTATGTAAAAATACGTGACTTGCTGTGTACAAAATACGTGACCTGCTTGATTATGTAACTGATGTTGATTGGTAATCACGGTAGGGTTTGGGTTGACCAACTTGGACGGGTAATTTAACATACCGAGCAAATCAAAGGTGAGTTCATTCCTCTTGAGCATGCGTCCCGGTGGTTGGGACAGTCATTGGGTATCCCTAAGAGGGATAGGTTTTTGGGTAAATCAATTGGGTATTCCTGAGAGGAATACGTCTTGTGGGTAAAATCTGGAATGTTGGATAATACACTCATCCTATCACCTTTAAGTCCCATCTTGTTTGTTACCTGAGAGGTAACGGGGTATTAGTTGGTAGCGCTATCTAGGTTTGGCACCCTCACCCCGTACCTGAGAGGATGGGTGTGAACTAATGACCCTGTCATGCCCAATGATTTGATAGGAGCATTGGGGAATGGGCAAAATAAATCTGGAGCCGTCTTGTATTCGAGTTATTATCAACATGATATTCAATGAACTAAACTAGACACTTGGTAACCAACGTTTTCGTAAAACTATGAACTCATCAACGTTGTCTGATACACTTGTTGCATGCTCGCAAGTCGTTAGATGCTTTAGATAAGGAACTTGCTATCTAGATGGCTGGAGTGGTCATGGGTCGCATTGCTTGGATATGCGTGTCTTGTTTACTGAATTTATATATAATCGGTTTTGAAACATTAAAACAATGAATTACTATTTGCTTTCGCTGACACTATTTAACTTGGATTAAGTTTTATGAATGTTTTACTTAATGAATGGAGATTTTATTAAATATCTTATGGTTAGTTCAATGTGGTTGGTGGCTAGATCCTGGTACGTCACACGCCTAGCGGGGTTACCGCATGTGGTATTTTGGGGGTGTGACATTGACCCTACACATGTCGTGGACACGTACATAACACTTGTGCGAGGCACGAAATCACAAGAGGGCTAGGCCCATTCGTATAACTCACGAATATACAAAAATATATATTTTGTGGAATATATATTAACAACTTAGAAATTTATCCATCTAAAACATAGTTCAATAAACAATAATTCCATTCAACTTAATACAAGCCCTGATATACATTCAAGATGGACGACTTGTACATAGATTACATAGCCCTAAGTGTCCAACAGAAATTAGGACACTTGTAGGTCACTTTGCGAGACAAGAAGACTAACCATGATTCTAATACACTTACAGAATGCATTTAGTGAGTTCATGTCCCCTTTTCTTTTAAACGCTTTTCAGTTTTACAACTATCGGGGGAGATACATGTACAATGTTATGATAAACGAGGGAATGAAACACACTTAGATCATGTGCGAATAGGGTGGAATTTAAGAACCATTGATCACACATATAGACCGAGGAACGAAAGGGGTAGATCTATCGGGTTTTGGCGAGCCCCACTCTTGGTCCATGGGACCCACATGGAAGAGTGCTTTTGTGTCCCAGTCAAGGGTAATCAACACAAAAATCATCAAGGGTTGGATTGCTTCCTATGTCGGTACACATATTAATGTCCTTGCAAAACATTAATGATCAACGATTTCATAGACGTTTACATACCGGATTTTATACAAATTCATCTCACATTTTAAAGATTCATTTGATACAACTAACACACATGAATTCACCAACTTTTGTTGACTTTTTAACTTATATGTATTTCTACGAAATTAGTGGACTTTGCACAAGGAGACAAGAAAAGAACAAGATTCGGGAGTCGATGTCATCCATTTTGGAGGGTTTGGTTCGTATATCTCTCCCTTGAGCGAGATATAGAATGCAAAGCCTTCACTCATCTAAACCTTATTTTTGTAACAAGTCATTTGTTAAACAATATAACTTGGTGTTGTCTTTTTGAACATATTGTAGCTTGTAAACTTTATCTCAAATCTATATCATGGATGAACATCGTATCTCTTTTATTCATATAGTTTGTTTACTGACATCGTATGCAATATGAACTAATCACGATCACACCTCGTGCTTCCGCCTATGAGCGAGAGTGATAGATTGGTATCAGAGTTTCGATTGTAGAGAACTAGGATTCCTTCTCGAGTCTAGTCTACAATCACTAAGATCCTCTCATGAAAACAGTTTTACAAAAACAAAGAGGTTTTCATGGCATAAAACATTTCACAAAGTCCACTAAACAAACTCATTTTAAAACAACAAGCAAGGACATTTTCATGGGTGAAGTCTATGCGAAATAGACATGTTACCTTATCAAACTATGTGTTGTAGGCACATTACATTACCAGCCTACGCGTTATAAACAGTTTACAAGCTTGACCTATACAAGATAGTAATCCTGGTTAGATAGGATTTCATGTGGTTATATATATAGTATTAATATGTGTTGTACGGAATATTTTGGCAAGAACGAAATATTTTCGACTTCAAATTCTACTATTATTCTTGACTCGCACGATGAGAATATCGACCTCGCGCCTATTGCGGAGCTTATGGCGGACATGGTTCCTAAGTGAGACCTTAAGCTCGATTCCATAGAAGATGGTTGCTTTCCTACAGATGTAGAGATGCCTGACATCGGTAGCGATGATGAGGCGGATATGGCAGCCTTGGACAACAACTCTATTAGTGGGATGAGGTCCCTAAGGCTCATACGAATCATGATTGATGACACTCTTGTCCAGAAAAAGAAAGATGAAGTACTCATCTTGAAGGTGCCCCCCAGTTGTTAATGTTACAGATTCTCTCTATTTCTATTCTATCTAACGTCGTGCCGTTCCACGAGTAATGACAACGGACGTTGACGCGTGGACCATCACGAAGGTCCCTTCTATATTAATGGTATGTAGACAATAGTGACCCCTCTCTGACTGATCGTCTAATTCGAACGAGAGAATGCTAGGGTGACCATTCAAGGCAATTTATTATTACGGGAGCCCACGTAATAACAACTTGTAGTGCATGGGAATCTTGGTGGGCTATGCGGGTCAAGCTAATGATCACTATCCTTTCGAAATCCTTAAGTTGTTCAAGTTTCTATCAAGTAGAACACTAACAACAGGAATACCACACGTATTTGTTCGTACCTAACATTCAATCTATATCACAAGTTGGTTGAGACTAGTCACCTAAACAAGTAAAACTGGTTAGCCACCCAGGGAGGATTTTTCCTCAACATTCTAGAATTCTTGCGCATTGGTTGGTTCCTTGGTGTCTATGGCATCTTATCTTATTTATTGGAAATAGTTACGCTAAACTCTGTCGCTTGACATTGGTCTTGTTCCAAGGGATGGTATAGCATGAGCCATGCCGCAACTCCCTCATTGAATTCTATTCAACATCTATGGATATTCTAATGATCTTATAGAAGCTTGTAAAGCTCAATCGTTACTACTATATTCGTCACATGGGCAAGTGCGGCGAAGGGTTTTCCCTACTTTGTAGGATCGAGGTCCACGGTGTATGGAATACATACGGTAAGGAGGGAGGCGACCATTTGGTTTTTCCTCCTTAACGAATTGTTGTCTCGCTTAAACATATGAACAATACATGCATGAGACACCACGCATTTTAGTTGCGGTTATTCGCGTTATCATTGTTTCTGGCATGTATAAACAACATGATCTTGGGGTTTCCATGACCGATTGCATTCTTTATTCTTAGGTTCATGATAGACTATATTTATCTAAATATATATCTAGATTCTTTTAATAATGTGTATTAAAAAGATTATGGCGCCAAAAGGAAGGTCTACACCTAAAAGCGGTTAGTCAATCCACGATTTACTGATTAAGTCGAACTAGAGTTCTTATGGAAATACACAGGGTTGCGGAATTGCATGACATGAGCATAACTGAGTCCATACTAGTGACGGTACTAGTGGTACCGGTAGTTTAAATGGTTCAAATCCTGATGGATCGGGAACGAGTGACAATGTCACACCCAAAGATGCGATCACACAAGGTTTTAATTCTAAGGCTTTCCCGAACTGTGGGCCGTGAGACCTCGTTGATACGAGAGGTGCGGTAGGTTCTGTCCGCTAAATAAAGACAATGGAGTCGGTAAGCCATGCTAGTAAATGTACTCCCGGGTAAATGATTAGGTAAACGAAGCGTCTCCTGCTGATTGCAGTATTAACTTGGTGGAATCTCCAAGTATAAACTTTAGAGAGTAATACAGCTAAGTCGTTGTTGTGGGAAGAACTTAAGGATCTTATGCGAGAAGAGTATTGCTCGCTGACTAGAATTCAAAGGATGGAAGCAGAATTCTAGAACTTGACCAGGATTGGAGCCGATGTTGTTGGTCATACTTAACGCTTTCACAACCTCTCAAGGGTTGTTCCGTACTAGGTAACACCCAAAGTCAAACGTATTGAGCGCTACATTTGGGGTTTAGCCAATGAAATCCGAAGCATGATCACACCATCCCACCTTACCTCGATCCCTCAAACAGTAAATCTCGCAGTTAGTCTCACCATGGAAGTGGTGAGAATATGGGAAATTGTCAACGAAAGGTGCTGAGAGGAAGGAAACGCATGTGAAATCTATTAGCGACGGGAAGCGAAAATTCTCACAACTTGAGAAAGATTCGAGAGTGCATAACAAATGAAAGGAAATTCCCGTGATGAGAGAAACCAAGGCATTTGTTGCCATAAACGATGCTAGCACCAAGAAGTATGCTGGTAACTTACCGAAATCCTAAAAGTGATAAGCGAAACTTTGATCATGAAGGAACTTGCGGAAGTGCCAAGAGTGGAAGTGTGGTGAGGCTGGGCACAAAGTAGAAACTAGTGATGTAGTAATACTCAAGAAAGAACAAGGATGTTCAATTATGGCGCAGAGGTCACTTCAAACATGAACGTCTCAAGAATGATTAAACTAGTGAACAAGTGTGAGAGTGATTAGAACTATAGATACTCCGCAAAATTCCGATGTCCTCATGAGTACGTCCTACTCTACAATCATTATGTCCCAATTCTTTTGATACCAACGCCGAGCTTAGCTAGTGCCTTTAGGTGTTAAACATATACTTGAATTAGAGTCATGTAAATTAGACACACCTTACTCTATCAAGTTAGCTAATGGGGAATTAGCCGAGTCATGTGGAATCATTAAGAGTCACTGATATGTTTCCTATTTACCAATATTTCGCATCCATACTATTTAATACTGGTGCCGATTTTGGTTTTATCTCCATAGAACTTAAAAATACACTTGGCCTAGAGTCGAGTAAACTAGACGTCCCCTTATTCTATAGGATTGGCAAATGGTAAATTAGTCGAGTCAGGAGAAGTTATCAAAGGATGCACACTTGAACTTGGTGAGCAAAAATTCAACATTAATCTTTTACCCGTTCATTCGGGTAGTTTTGACGTGGTTGTCGACATAGATTGGTTGTTCTACAACTGAGCGGAAGTAGTTTGCCATGAGAAAACTATTCGCATACCCCTGCCGGACGAAGAAACACTAGTAAGTACATGGAAAGAAGCGTGAGACGCCTTTACGAATCATAAACTGTATGAAGGCCCAAAAGTGCCTACGAAAAGTTACACAACCTTTCTAGCTCACATAGTCGAGAAGAAACCGTAGGAGCCGATGCTTGAGGATATTCCCGTGGTGAAAGAATTCCCCGAAGTCTTTCCTGAAGACTAGCCGGGAGTACCGTCACAACGACAAGTCGAGTTTCACATCGACTTGGTGTCGGGAGCCGCACCCATGGCCAAAGTCTCTGTATTGTTTAGCACCTTCTGAAATGCAAGAGTTATCCACACACTTCAAGAGTTGTTGGATAAGGGATTTATTAGACCGAGTTTCTAGCCTTGGGGAGCTCCGGTGTTATTTGTGAAAAGGACAGACGAAACCTTCAGATTGTGTACAGAGAGAGTTGAATAAACTCAACATCAAGAATCAGCATCCACTACCGAGGATTGATGACTTGTTCGATCTACTACAAGGTTCGAGCTTCTACTCCAAGATAGACTTAAGGTCCGGTTATCATCAGTTACAGATTCAAGAAGAAATAATACCGAAGACGGTGTTTCAAACTCGTTATGGTCATTACGAGTTTCTTGGTATGCCTTTAGGTTTAACAAATGCACCAACGATCTTTATAGGTTTGATGAATCATGTGTGCCAACCATATCTCGAAAAAAATTCGTGATAGTATTATTGATGATATATTAATATATTCACGATCGAAGGATGAGCACGAACAACATTTGAGGACCATTCTAGAAATACTAAAAAAGGAGCAACTTTACGCGAAATTTTCTAAGTGTGAATTTTAGATTCGTGAAGTACAATTTCTCAGGCATGTAGTGAACCAGAAAGGCATACATGTAGACCCATCGAAGATCGAGGCGATTAAGAATTGGGAAGCACCCAAGACTCCAACTGAAGTATGACAATTTTTGGGTTTAGTGGGTCACTACCGGAGATTCATTTAGAACATTTCTAAATTTGCACAGCCGCTAACCTCCCTCATGCAGAAAGACAAGAAGTTCGATTGGGGCGAAAAACAAGAAGAGGCATCTCAACTTCTCAAGGATAAGTTGTGCGATGCACCGATCTTATCACTCCCTAATGGTACCGATGACTTTGTGGTGTACTGTGATGCATCGCATCAAGGATTATGTTATGTTCTTATGCAACGTGTAACAACCCCTAAAATACCCTATGAGGACCCCTGATCAAAACCCCAGACTTATACGGCGCGACCCGACATGAAAAACGAAGAAATCTATAACAGGACTCTCTGGAGCGTCGCGGGGGATACCCCTAATTCTTCCGCGACACGCGGGGGAGTACCAGGACATGTGGAACATGAGTGCGACGTGTGGCAAGCCTATACGAGTTATGAGGCTGACCTAGCCGACCTTTGTCGCGTCGTGAAACGCGGGGGAGTACTAGACTCCATCTGCGACACGCCTGGGGATCCCATGATAGCTATAAATGGACAGGCGTGGGACTAAAGTTTCTGCACATTTTCGATCAAATTTCATGATCAAATTCTCTCATTCTGCTTTTCTTCTACCCGATACCCCTAAACGGTGAAACTCTGCTTCGTAGTAAGTGTACGTAACCCTGATCACTAATACGATAACCTGTCCGATCGATATGAAACCCAACAACAGATGTCAAAGTGCTGACTGTATAAGGCTATACTTTGTTAACTACGCTGGGGTTTTGATCTCGTGATTTATCATTAAAGTTTGATTTGGTTTGACGCACTGATACGGGTTGCATTGTGTTTTTTTAGGAACCCAGGCTTAGCACCAGGAGGCTATAGTAATAAACCCCAAATCTACAAAGTGAGTCATTCTCTTTTTATCAAATGCTTTGCAAAACCCTAAATGTTTTTCAGTTATATTTACAGCTATTAAGTTTTTGTATTCTGAAATTACTGTCGGTATGTGGGGTTTTGTATACACTACTTGATAATCTTCACTGTTGGACGAAAGTTAGCCATTGAGTGATATGACCACCGTCACATCAGAACTGCCACCGAGTGACAAATACTTATTTGAGTAATTGAAAGATGTAAACAAATGTAAAAAATCTTAATGTTGTAAGTTATAACAATGTGTCTTTTATACAAATGAATGAACTCACCAGTGTTTTTCGTTGATAAAATGTTTTCAAACGCGTTTCAAGTAACTTACTGTGAAAGCAAAAGAAGCATACTATGAAGCACTGAAGGCTTAAATAAAGTGGTTGTGTTACTTGAATAAAGAAAGGAAATTATGTTTTATCAATTAGGATTTATCCCTGTAAAAAAACCTTTGATTGTAATATGGGTTTATCCTAGCTGTTTAATATTAAACTTTTGTGTTTTACAAACTCTGGTATTTTTCCTAACTACGATCCTGATGATATTTTCCACTGCAAATTTAATAAACACTGGTACCATCTAAATGTTCACGGCTCCCGTCCAGGGTATGGTCGGGGGTTGTGATAAAAGGTGGTATCAAAACCACTGGTTTAAGCCATTTATGTGTTATTATAATACCTAAATGTAAACATTAATGTTAAGAAATTAATAACCTATGTGTTATTTCTATGAATATAAATTTAAACATACATACATGATTTTGAAAATATTGTTTTGACGATTTGTGAGCCCACAGTATGAGTGACGAAAACGTATCTGAAGCATTCCAAAACATTTCTGATTTGGAAATGGACGAAGGGCCATCCGGAACGAAATCAGGATACGATGCGGATAAAGATGAACCTTTCATTTTCCAAGCCCAGCCACCTGAACCCCAACCCCCTAAGAAACAAGGTTGGTTCAATAAGGAAAAAAGAGAAAAGAGAAGAATAAAAGAAAAAACAAGTAGTCACTATAACCCTAGTGGAAGGTTCCACTCAAATCCCTGTTACCAAACCCTTGTGGGAGGAACTAGACCAAAGGTTAGCTAATTGTGACCTATTCCAACCTACAGAAAACGAGATAAACTTAAACTTACCAGCAAACCCTGAACCAATACTATCTTTTAACCTAGATCAACCATTAGAACCGATACCTCTCCATCTAGAACCTATCACGATGAATCATCAACCAATGCCTATTTTTAACCCAGAACAAATCCAAAGGATACCTGCACCTGCACCGGACCTTATAGAAAGGTGGTGGACGAACGACTGGCAACTCCAGAACCTCATGCAAGATCCCTATCTCCAGCAACCACAATTCCCACCATACACACCAAATGCCTATCCAGCCATGAACCCAGAGAATGTGGCAGAACTAAGCCAATATGGAGAAGAATTAATATCAGCGGGAAACCAGATCCGCGCAATAGGAGAAAATATCGTCTGGAGGTATGACGAAAGGGAGTTTCACTTCTAAACAGATAAAACCGGACCTATATATATATAGTGTAGGGTTCATTGGGGAACACCAAAAAAGTGGGGAACAAGGGAACACCCTTAGATTAACTTAATCAATGGCTGAGATTAAATTAATTAAACAAAGGCTACTTTTACACGGAGGGGTAACTTAGGTATTTAAAAAAAAAAGATTAGAAACGAACAGGGGAACATCCAATCCAAACATCTCCCACCGTCACCCCTGCCAACAGCGAAACCCTAGCGGAGGTCTTCCGCAAATCTGTTCGCCGGAGACCGCAGGGAAGCCTTATCCATGTTCGATTTTATCTCAATCGGATAGTTACTTATCAGAGATTGATACGATAGTTTCAGTTTTCAAATAGATGTATGTATTCCTCAATCTTATGCACAATTGATTCATTAATCAATCATGTAATTTGCTTTTTTATTCTAAAACCTATATTACGCATGATTGGTTATAACAGAATGTTGCTGAAACATTTCTACTGATTCATACATACATATTGATAAATTTTTGTTTGATTTGAAGTTTCGCTGTAGATTTTAGCCTCAAAAGAACGCAAACGGATCAAATTATTGATATTTTTACATGTAAAACCGATCAGGTAAATGTTTCGCATATTTATACATGTAAAATGCTTCTCTGAAAATCATGTTGTTGTAAGCATCGTTTTTTTTTAAATTGTAATTATTTGTTACTGGTAGATTCGTCAAAAGTATTAATATGATTTCGGGATAAAGAAGAATTTAGGGCTCGTTGTTCGTTTCCCCCAATTGGATCACAACCACACTGGTTGTCTGATTTAATTAGATCTTGTTCTGTTAGTTTAGCATCTTGTGGCTCTCATTCGAATGCTGATGTTGATGATCGGAAACCTAAATCTGGATCTGGTGTTGTTGCTAATCAGCAAGTGAAATTTTTCATTGATGTTTCATAAATTAGGATCATAATTCATCAATGTTTCAAAAGTATGATTATCGAAAACCTAAATTCGGTTAATTCGGACTCAACGCCGATGACCACAGACAGTAGTAAATGGAGAAAAGTATGCTCGGAGAGTTAAGGACTCTTCCGCCAGAAGATTAATCTCGTATGTCGATGATGATCGACCAACTCCAATTTCCAAATAGGTTAGTTTCTCACTCCTTTTTTTGTAGATTTCTTCATGCTAAATATCTCGTGCAGTTTATACAATTTGATTTTTACACCAAATAATTTGCCTTCAACTCTGTAAATATCTGTCAAATAAGTATTGTTTTTGTCAGAATCGTAGCAATGAAGTAGTGAATGAATTGTATTTGTGTGCTTACTATGCTTCTCATCTTTGCAAAGTAGTACCAAATTCGTTTCAAATTTCAATGATATTGCATTCCTTTTACCTCTTTATTTTGATGACAATTTAGATGTGGATGAATGATATGAGTATTACCTATATTGATTTTGAATATGCTATTACATTTTCTAATAACTTTGATATGTTGATTCTCTTTTCATCCTTGCAATTTAGTACCAAATTCATTAAAATAATGTTGTAATTTTTCTACCTTTTGATTTAGATGTGGTTCCACATGAATTTTAGATGTTATAAAACTCACTTAAAAAAAACTTAACATGTAAAACTAATAAGTTTAACATGTAAAGTTATGTTACAATGATTAGAGTGATGTCAAATGATAGATGATAATGAAAGGAAAATTAAAAAGAGGAAGGTAAGTTATAGAAGAACTTAATGGATTCAGTGAGGTTTAGTTTACTCTCACTGTCACCATTGTTTTTTTATCCAACTTTGTTGGTCCCCATCTTTATAAGTAAGAAAAAAGTGGCAGTAGTGTTGTTTAGTAATATTAGATGTTAGGTCCTCATCTTCTAATGTGAAAAAATGGCAGTACTCAATAGCTTGATGTTGCATTATTATGATATTTGAACAAATGACATTGTTCGAACCTGGATCGTTTATTTCCAGTAGCTTGATGATGCGTTATCCTGATTTGTGAACAAACTGCATCGTTTTTAAAGCTGATTCATTCATTTTTAGTAGTTGGATGTTGCATCGATTTTAAAGCTGGTGTTAGTTTAATTAGGTTAATAGTGTACGGATCTTATAGCTTATGCTAATTGTTGGTGTCTGTTCAGGAGAAGGTGATGAATCCGTTGTTCGAGAAACGGCCGAAACAGTTTAGGATCGGTGGAGCTTTGCCTCCTAAAAAGGCTGTACACAGGTTTGTGAGATGGCCACAAGTTGTTCGTATTCAGAGGAAGAGGAGGATCCTTAAGCAGCGATTGAAGGTTCCACCGGCTTTGAACCAGTTTATTAAGACTCTTGACAAAAATCTTGGTATTCATCTATTGCATATAAATACATCTAGAAGCCTTTTTAATAAAAAAAATAAAGTCAAAACTATTTTTTTTTTCAAAAAATGCATAAAAAACAGTCAAATAAAAGATAAAAAAATTAAAAACCAGGGAGCAATGTATTTACCGTTATAAATATTTAATTTAACATGTTAAAAATATTTTTTTTTTCAAAAAAAAGTTTCCGAAGTTTAAAAAAATTCAAAAAATGCTTAATAATGCCACAGAAACAACAATGTTTGCAAAAGTGTCTCGAAATTGACAAAACACCCATCGACAATGTTTTATAAAAATTCGTGTTTATCCGTCTAGTTTATTATATTGTGTAGGGGTGTGTTCAATGGATAGCCTTGAAAAAAGTGGGGAACATGTATTTAACATATTAAATATATTATAAGAATTCAATTTAACATGTTAAAAATTAATTTTCGAAAAAACTGTTTTGAAACTTTTGCATATAAATACAACTAAAAGCCTTTTTAATAAAAAATTCAAAAATAAAAAAATTCTTAAAATTAGTTGATAAATGGTAAAAAAAAAATTACAAATTGAAAACCATATATTCAACATGTTAAATATATGATAAAAATAGATTTAACATGGTAATTTTTTTTTTCAAAAAACGTTTGGAGCTTTAGCATATAAATACATCTAGAAGCCTTTTTAATAAAAAAATAAAGTCAAAACTATTTTTTTTCCAAAAAATGCAAAAAAAAAAAACAGTAAAATAAAAGGTAAAAAAATTAAAAACTAGGGAGCAATGTATTTACCATTATAAATATTTTATAAAAATTTAATTTAACATTTTAAAGTTTATCGAACAAAACTTATCTTAACACGTTTGGTCAAATAAATTCGAATCGAGTTTAGTTGATCATTGTAAACGCTCATTTAACATGTTAGATTTATTTATTTTAATATTTTTAGCCAGCATAAATTCTACACAAAACTTTATTTTAGTATTTTAAACTCTAATCCAAAATTTAATTTATAATTTGGACAAATAAAGTTAAATCGAACCTTGTAGATCAAGGCAAACTCTCATTTAACGTGTTAAAGTTTATTGTACAAAACTTATTTTAACATGTTTGGTTAAATAAAGTCGAATCAAGTTTAGTTGATCAATGCAAACTTTTCTTTAACATGTTAAATTAATTTATTTTAATATTTTGAGCCTGCATAAACTCCATACAAAACTTTATTTTAGTATTTTAAACTCTTATCCAGAAATTAATATATAATTTGGTCAAATAAATTTAAATAGAACCTAGTAGAACAAGTCAACCTTTCATCATGTTAAAGTTTATTGTACAAAACTTATTTTAATATATTTGGTCAAATAAACTCAAATCAAGTTTAGTTGATAAATGCAAACTTTTTTTAACATGTTAAATTATTTTATTTTAGTATTATGAGCCCGCATAGACCACACATAAAACATTATTTAAGTATTTTGAACTCTAAGCTGAAATTCAATATATAATTTGGTTAAATAAAGTTGAATCGCACCTAGTTGATCAACGCAAACTCTCCTTTAACATGATAAAGTTTATCGTACAAAAATTATTTTAACATGTTTGGTCAAATAAATTCCAATCGAGGTTAGTTGATCAATGTAAACGCACATTTAATATGTTAAATTTATTTATTTTAATATTTTAAGCCCGCATAAACTCTACACAAAACTTTATTTTAATATTTTATACTCTAATCCAAAATTTAATATATAATATGGCCAAATAAAGTTAAATCGAACCTAGTAAATCAAGGCAAACTCTTATTTAACATGATAAAGTTTATTGTACAAAACTTATTTTAACATGTTTGGTCAAATAAAGTCGAATCAAGTTTAGTTAATCAATGCAAACTTTTCTTTAACATGTTAAATTAATTTATTTTAATATTTTTAGCCTGCATAAACTCCGTACAAAACTTAATATATAATTTGGTCAAATAAAGTTAAATTGAACCTTGTAGATCAAGGCAAGCTTTCATTTAACGTATTAAAGTTTATTGTACAAAACTTTTTTTAACATTTTTGGTTAAATAAAGTCGAATCAAGTTTAGTTGATCAATGCAAACTTTTTTTAACATGTTAAATTAACTTATTTTAATATTTTGAGTCCGCATAAACTACACATAAAACTTTATTTTAATATTTTGGACTCTAGGCCGAAATTCAATGCATAATTAGATTAAATAAAGTTGAATCGCACCTAATTGATCAATGCAAACTCTTATTTAACATTTTAAAGTTTACCGAACTTATCTTAACATGTTTGGTAAAATAAATTCGAATCGAGTTTTGTTGATCATGTAAACGCTCATTTAACATGTTAGATTTATTTATTTTAATATTTTTAGACAGCATAAACTCTACACAAAACTTTATTTTAATATTTTAAACTCTAATAAAAAAATTAATTTATAATTTGGTCAAATAAAGTTAAATTAAAACTTGTAGATCAAGGCAAACTCTCATTTAACGTGTTAAAGTTTATTGTACAAAACTTATTTTAACATGTTTGGTCAAATAAAGTCGAATCAAGTTTAGTTGATCAATGCAAAATTTTCTTTAACATGTTAAATTAATTTATTTTAATGTTTTGAGCTCGCATAAACTCCATACAAAACTTTATTTTAGTATTTTAAACTCTTATCCAGAATTTAATATATAATTTGGTCAAATAAATTTAAATCGAACCTAGTAGAACAAGTCAATCTTTCATCATGTTAAAGTATATTGTACAAAACTTATTTTAATATATTTGGTCAAATAAAATCAAATTAAGTTTAGTTGAACAATGCAAACTTTTTTTAACATGTTAAATTAATTTATTTTAGTATTTTGAGCCCTTATAGAGTACACATAAAACTTTATTTAAGTATTTTGAACTCTAGGCTGAAATTCAATATATAATTTGGTTAAATAAAGTTGAATCGCACCTAGTTGATCAACTCAAATTCTCATTTAACATGTTAAAGTTTATCGTACAAAAATTATTTTAACATGTTTGGTCAAATAAATTCCAATCGAGTTTAGATGATCAATGTGAACGCTTATTTAACATGTTAAATTTATTTATTTTAATATTTTAAGCCCGTATAAACTCCAAACAAAACTTTATTTTAGTATTTTATACTCTAATCCAAAATTTAATAAATAATATGGTCAAATAAAGTTAAATCGAACCTAGTAGATCAAGACAAACTCTCATTTAACATGATAAAGTTTATTGTACAAAACTTATTTTAAAATTTTCTTTAACATGTTCAATTAATTTATTTTAATATTTTGAGCCCGCATAAACTACATACAAAACTTTATTTTAGTATTTTATACTCTAATCAAAAGTTAATGTATAATATGGTCAAATAAAGTTAAATCGAACCTAGTAGATCAAGGCAAACTCTCATTTAACATGATAAAGTTTAATATACAAAACTTATTTTAACATGTTTGGTCAAATAAAGTCGAATCAAGTTTAGTTGATCAAAGCAAACTTTTCTTTAACATGTTAAATTAATTTATTTTAATATTTTGAGCACGCATAAACTACACACAAAACTTTATTTTAGTATTTTATACTCTAATCCAAAATTTAATATATAATATGGTCAAATAAAGTTAAATCGAACCTAGTAGATCAAGGCAAACTCTCATTTAACATGATAAGTTTATTGTACAAAACTTATTTTAACATGTAAGTCGAATCAAGTTTAGTTGATTAAAGCAAACTTTTCTTTAACATGTTAAATTAATTTATTTTAATATTTTGAGCACGCATAAACTCCACACAAAACTTTATTTTAGTATTTTATACTCTAATCCAAAAGTTAAATATGGTAAAATAAAGTCTATTATTTAATGTTTAACATGTTAAATTTATTTTTATTAATATTTTGAGCCCGCATAGACTATATTTCTTTCATCCTGCTACACAAGTCCCTCAAACCCTATTAAATCCATACTCACACAAACGTTATTATAAGTTTTTTAACGCTAATCCGAAATTCAGTATATAATATGGTCAAATAAAGTTGAACCAAATCTAACTGATCAATGCAAACTCTAATTTAACATGTTAAATTTATTAATTTAAATATTTTAAGCCCGCATAAACTCCACACAAAACTTTATTTTAGTATTTTATACTCTAATCCAAAATTTAGTATATAATATGGTCAAATAAAGTTAAATCGAACTTAGTAGATCAAGGCAAACTCTCATTTAACATGATAAAGTTTAATGTACAAAACTTATTTTAACATGTTTGGTCAAATAAAGTCGAATCAAGTTTAGTTGATCAAAGCAAACTTTTCTTTAACATGTTAAATTAATTTTTTTTAATATTTTGAGCACGCATAAACTCAACACAAAACTTTATTTTAGTATTTTATACTCTAATCCAAAATTTAATATATAATATGGTCAAATAAAGTTAAATCGGACCTAGTAGATCAAGGCAAACTCTCATTTAACATGATATAGTTTATTGTACAAAACTTATTTTAACATGTTTGGTCAAATAAAGTCGAATCAAGATTAGTTGATCAAAGCAAACTTTTCTTTAACATGTTAAATTAATTTATTTGAATATTTTGAGCCCGCATAAACTACACACAAAACTTTATTTTAGTATTTTATACTCTAATCCAAAAGTTAATATATAATATGGTTAAATAAAGTTAAATCGAAACTAGTAGATCAAGGCAAACTCTCATTTAACATGATAAAGTCTAATGTACAAAACTTATTTTAACATGTTTGGTCAAATAAAGCCGAATAAAGTTTAGTTGATCAAAGCAAACTTTTCTTTAACATGTTAAATTAATTTATTTTAATATTTTGAGCACGCATAAACTCCACACAAAACTTTATTTTAATATTTTATACTCTAATCCAAAAGTTAATATATAATATGGTCAAATAAAGTTGAATCGCACCTAGTTGATCAATTTAAACTCTCATTTAACATGTTAAAGTTTATCGTACAAAACTTATCTTAAAATGTTTGGTCAAATAAATTCGAATCGAGTTTAGTTGATCAATGTAAAAGCTCATTTAACATGGTAGATTTATTTATTTTAATATTTTTAACCAGAATAAACTCTACACAAAACTTTATTTTAGTATTTTAAACTCTAATCCAAAATTTAGTTTATAATTTGGTTAAATAAACTTCTACACGTATTTATATGCAAAAGATCCGAAATATCAGGTAAAGAGTTTATAATTTGGTTAAATAAGCTTCATTTGAATGTGTGTTCAGTTCTCATGCATGCTTTATTTTAGTATTTTAAACTCTAATACAAAATTTAGTTTATAATTTGGTTAAATAAACTAGCAATGACAAAAGTGAGGACCAAAACAATTGTAATAAAAAAATCCCAACATATCTACGTTTGGAACACTGTCCACTATCGTAATCCATCGCAATAAAAACCGGCGGACATAAGGATTCAAGACATTCATCCGATCTCTCAAAAATGGTATAAATTCCTCGATGTTGATAAAAAAAGCATAAAACTTCATAAAAAAATTCAATTAAAAGTAAAATTACAACCTAACATAAAACCAAAGATAGTCACCTGAACTGGTCACTCTCCGTAACAATGTCATGTATCACAAAAGGTAAAGCAATAATTTGTTAGTTAGAGGCAACATAAGACATGGTCAACAGTTATAACGTATGATGAGAACGCTTGCCTTCATAAGTCTATCAAAAATGTGGGCAACACTTTGTGTATTGGGATCTGAGTCAGTTGAAAACTTGCACAACATCAAATATCTTGTTAAAGTGGAAAATGAACTCTCTTCTAACAACATGCAAAAGGCATGAGATTAGATGAGATGTTCTATATCAAGAAAGCTTGATTAATGAAGTTTGAATTCATTCTGATCTTTACTATTGTATAAAGCTTCACAAGAATAGTGATGAACTCTGGTAGTGGAATTTGTTGGCAGTTTTTTTAGTAACAGAGAAAAGGAGCACAAATATTACTAAATTAGCAAGTAAAGTGATGTAACGTTGATATCCACTAGTAATTTTTATGTAAGCAAGAATATATAAAATAAAGAATGAATTCTAGCATGAAGTTATGTAAAATATGCTTTTCATAAGATGACAGTATCTTCTTTTGGTGAAAAAAAAAAACAAATTGTATTGATATATAAACAGATCTAACTGCAAATTTTTGATCCTTCAAATTCTTAAGTTTGACCTCCACTTTTTTAATTTTTGTCTCTAATTGATGGATTAAAAAGAAAAAAAGGGAAACAATAAGAAGGAGCTATTCTTAGTAGCAACATGGAGATTATACCAAAGCATACATCTACTTATACGGGTGAGATTGATGGAACAATGTCCTTAGTTCAAAGACTCAGTCAGAAATATGACAATCAGATAACCATATCCTTAATTCATATACTGCCTCTTCACAAACAGGATTTCGACAACAAGTCAGCCCTTTCCTTATTTCAAAACTCAATCAGAAAAGAAAAAAAAAACCTGTTACTATATAAGAGTATAAGAATCAATGGACTGTCAGTTTTGTAAATGCAGCATGCTATTTCTGACCTAATTAAGCTATAATGAAACTAGAATCATGTGACGACGCGTAGAACTGTTGTAGATAACATAAACAGATACAATCAGATAAACAAGATCATGAAATCTACCTTCGCTGAATTTCCGATCAGATGTAACCTAACTTTGGAATTCTCACCAGCGAGAAACGGGTCCGATATCATCTTTGATTCCTATGAACTAGATTCATGCTAGCAGCGACAACGTCGACGAGATCTGCTAACACCGACGGTGATGAGGAATTGCGTCGGCGATTGGCATCCATTTTCCAGACGACGGTTGTGAATTCCAGATGAATTCAACATTAATACACTTTACAATACAATTCAAAAGGAGGCATTATTACATACAACATCGATAAAACCATCAGGCATTTTCAGAGCATCATAATAAACTTAAAATCAAATCACACACACTCACCTAACAAAGTTAAGTTAACTATAATCAGAATAATGATATTACACATAACTGAATCAACTTAATAGCAAAATCTGATATGTTGTATCTGCTATAACCAGATAAATTATTCAACTTAACATGTTAAATAATTACAAACTAACATGTCATATATATAATTATTTCAAATAAATATCTACTATTAAAAATTAACTTCAATTTCAAAAAAAATATAGTTATTGATAGTTAATGGCAAGATCTAACCTAGATAACATGAAGAGAGCTTTATCATAATTAAAAACGCAATTTAGATGATGTATTCCTAATAGCAAACCACTAAAACGTATAGATCTGACGAAAAACAACAAAAAGCATTTGCAATGAAAAGAAAAATGAAATTACACACAACTGATTCAAGTTAAGAGCAAAATCTAGAAGTTAGATCGCAAAAAATCGATGAAAAGAATGAAACGTACAGAAAATATAGAGATTAAATCTTACAGAGATGATGCTAGGGCTTCTATTCAGTCAGAGTGGTTTTTTCCGGCAGTGTTTGATGTTAGCTTTTGCCGATGCTGGTGGCGTATGACGGTGGCGGAGGTGGTGGTGGTGGTGGAGATGGTGGCAGCGTCGACGGTGGTTGAGAGAAGCTAGGGTATGAAAGTGGGATGTAATTCTGTTTGAAACACTGAGTTAATTATTAGATATTTTTTGGACAAAAATGCCCTTGTTCCCTAGTTCCCCACTTTTTTAGTGTTCCCCAATGAACCCTCCCCTATATATATAGGGCATGGATATATAGAAAACTTATTTCTACTTAGAAAACCTAGGAAACCCAATCTAGACCATTGATCATGATCATCCAATGGCTCATAAAATTTGAAGCCTTTTTGAATTAAATTTAATACATAACATATGTTGATGAGTGGGCCAGGAGGGCATTTGTGTCAAAAAGACCATATCTCATTCTCTCTCTTCTTTATAGTTGTCACCATCACCATCAAAGCATCATCATTGTCTCTCTTTCTTCTTTCTTCTCTTTTGAGAATTCAAAATATCTGTACATTCACCATCAAACCATCATCATCATCCATTCTCTCATCCTCTCTCTTTCTTCATGTTTCAATCACCAAGAACACACACACAAGTGTGTGTGAGAGAAGCAAGCCTGAATATTGTTAAAGAAAGAGAAACACCAAAAGCATACACACAAGTGTGTGAGAGAAAGAGAAACAAGATTCTCCTTCGTGTTCATGAAGAACACCAAGAACACACACACAAGTGTGTGTGAGAGAAGCAGGCCTGAATCATTCGGTTGCATGTGTTTCTAGAGAGAGAAAGTTATTAGAACACCAAGACCAAGAACACACACAAGTGTGTGAGAGAGAAGCAGGTCAGAAATCATTTGGTTCATGGGTTTTTGGAGAGAGAAAGTTGTTAGAACACCAAGAACACACACACTTATGACATGGACTGGTTCCATGTCTTAATGTTATTTGTTTGGTAAAAGTTGAATGATTTTGTGTGTGTATTGGTAAAATAGATTTGATAGTTTGTTGGGTTTTTTTGTTTTAAAGGGATTAATTTTTTTTTTAGAATTGTGATAATGAATGTTATTGTTGATATATATTCGTTACCTTTGAAAAGTTCATAATCTAATCGTTGATGATCTCGTTTATTTTACAAATAAAAAGTTATGTTTGGTTTGGTTGCTTGTTTGAGGCTTTTGATCTAAATAGTAATTGTTTTTTGTTGGTTTGGTTGTTTGTTTGGGGCTTTTGATCTAAATAGTAACTGTTTTTATGTGTTATACTAGGTGGTAACACATGTATAGCCATGTTAACATGTCACATATAGTTGTTACATGTGTTACAACAAAAAGTTTACACATGTTATACATGTGTTACCACTATAGTATAACACGTATAACACGTAACATGTCACATATAGTTGTTACATGTGTTACAACATGTTGTTACATGTGTTACAACAAAAAGTTTACACATGTATAACACGTAACACATGTATAGCCATGTTAACATGTCACATATAGTTTTTTGGTCCGATCGATGGTGATTTTTGTTTTGGAATGCGACTAGGAAGTGTTAGTTATTTTGAGTAGAAATAGTCTCGGGTTATTATTATTATTTTTTTTTTGATTGCCAACTTGCCAACTGCACGTTAAAACTATTGATTTGTAACATGTGTTAAACCCGTCTTGTTTACTGTCAAAAACATGTGTTAAACATGTCTTATATTTTTTTTATCAAAAACATATTAGGTAACATGTGTTAGACCTGCCTTGTTTTCTGTCAAAAACAAATTAGGTAAACCTCTGATATTAGGGTACAAGTCCAAGGGCTCAAAAGCATATAAATATATTAGCGTAACATGTGTTAAACTTGTCTGATATTAGGGTACAAGTCAACGGACTAAAAAGCATATAAACATATTAGCGTAACATATGTTAAACCTTCTTATTAGGGTACCATGTGTTAAACCTCCCTGATTAGGTAAACATATTAGTGTAACATGTGTTAAACCTGTCTCATTTTTATCAAATGATGTAAACGTGTGTTAAACCTGTCTTATTACCATGTGTTAAACCTCTCCTATTAGGTAAACATGTTAGTGTAACATGTGTTACACCTGTCTTATTTTTATCAAATTATGTAACATGTGTTAAACCTGTATTATTTAACAAGTGTTAAACTTGTCTTATTTTTATAAAAATAGGTAACATATGTTAAACCTGACTTTATTTTATCAAAAACATATTAGGTTAATGAAATTAAGTAACATATGTTAAACCTGACTTTATCTTAACATATGTAACAAGTGTTAATGAAATTAAGTAACATGTGTTAAACCTGTTTTATTTGCAGCAACAAAGAGAGTAACAAGATCGCAAACTGGTAAGATACCAAAAAAGCGAAAGAAAGTAGACGAAGAAACGGACGATGAATGGGATGAAGAAAGAGAAGAAACAGACGATGAATGGGATAAATTATGGCCATAACCCAAAATACAATATGACCATTCTGGTCTTCTCTGTAATATGTTGGTGTATGGATGTTAAATAATTATGGTGGGAAATGTATTTGGTTACCAGTTATCAGTTACATGTGTTATTAGTTAACATGTTTTATTCATTACCAATTGTAAGAAAAGTAGTAGACGAGCATTGGGTGGTCAACATATTGTTTCAATTGTAACCTTTGATACTAATTAACAAGTGTAACATGTGTTACACAGGATGAAGTAGAAAACAAGGTACATACCTTTAATGTTACTTGGAAACAATAAGCAATTATAACATGTGTTACACATCTTACGTAAGTAAATGCAGTACATGGTGGAACATGTAAGTAACATGTGTTACATACGATGTAGTGAATAAAAAGAAGGCACATATATAGTGAATAACATACATATACATGTAACATGAGTAACATGTGTTACATACGATGTAGTGAATAACATACGTATACATGTAACATGAGTATATGCACCACAAAGGCATACGCATGTTACATATGTGTATGAAACACACTTGGCATATATAAAACACTTAGTATATGTAACATGTAACAGTCACTATTACATGAATGAACATGTTGACAAATGTAACAGTCACTATCCATTTCCGGCTGTTTTATCACCCTTTTGTGGTCATCATAACTATATGATGTTTGTAACCTTAAAAGCCTTGGTAGGCTGCCACTTTTAATGATGTTAAGGGTTACAGTTAATGTTATATTATGTTTGATGTAATGGTTTGAAGAACTAGATCATACCCTACATTCAACAATACTCCTCTTTACGAGATGTAATACTTCTTCTGATTTTAAGAGAATCTCTTTATGTTAACATATGTAACACCTCTAGGGTTTTGGTTCCTGGAAGTTGTAATTAGCTACATATGTAGTAACAATGTTACACATGTTACTTACGGTGAGAGCGGCCCTTTATTGGACAAAACAGGGCTGCGTATATGTAATACATATTTGTAACACGTGTTACACTAGATGGTAACGCATGTATAGCCATGTTGCACATGTTATATAGTTGTTACATGTGTTACACTAAATGGTAACACATGTATATATAGTTGTAACACATGTTATATAGTTTTAACATGTGTTACATTAGATGGTAACACATGTTATATAGTTATAACATGTGTTACACTAGATGGTAACACATGTATAGCCATGTTGCACATGTTATATAGTTGTTACGCATGTTATACAGAACCTGTACCATTTGTAACAGTCACTATTACATGAATGAACAACATGTTGACAAATGTAACAGTCAACAGGTTGTATCTTTAAAACATGTTTAAACTGGAAACTGGAAACACTTACAAAATATAAAGCAGAGTTACACAAGATGTAACATGTGTAAACTGGAAACACTTGTGTAACATTTCGGTGTAACACATGTTACATGTTGTATCTTAAAAAACATGTTTACCTATAAGTACTTAAAAAATATAAAGCATAGTAGGAACACAACTTTTAAGGATGTTACAAACGTTGTAGATAAGATGTTACATGTGCACACACAATTAACATGTGTAACATGGCGACAAGTGTCATGTGTTATCTTTTTTTGTTACCCTAGGGTGCTAAACGTATTACAACGTTCATAACGCACGTAAACTTATACTAACATCCATCCCTATGTCCACAGATGATCTAGAACATACTCCACATGTCACACTGAATGTCAACGAGCAATATCATCCTATTAATGTTAAATCATATGTCACACTGAAAGAACTTCTTGCCATGTATAAGACTTATGACCAATAAGCTGGGTTCAATGTAAAAAATATACGTTAATGCAGTTTTTTTATCTACTAATAACATTGTTAATAACAACTCTAGGTACATATGTAACATGAAGTGTATCGTTTGTCCCTTTAATTCGTTACGCTAGTCTCATATACTTATAGTTACATATATTACTTGTTTGTTCATTGATATGACATTTTGGATGACGTAATGTTGTTACATATGTAATTTTACTAAGTTTAAATTGACACCAAAGGGACTGACATATGTAACATATGTTACACTATGGGGCAACAAATGTAACACATGTATAGCCATCTTACACATGTTACATATAGGTGTTACATGTGTTACAACGTCAAGGTTACACATGTTACATATAGTTGTTGCATCCCAAAAAAAATTGCCGTCACATCAACATCCGTATTCATCCAAAAATGGGCATACTAACAATGAAAATAAAAATGAATTTTATATCAATAGTTGTAATGCTTCAAAAAAATGGTATTCACAACAACATCCATCTTCACAACACATAGCAGCCAACCAAAAAACACACCATCGTCACCACGAAAACCTGATGATGCGTTGTAATCCTTCGGCGGGCTTCGCTTCTTGATTACCATCTTCATCTTGAACATAAAACATCGTTTCACCTGTGAACAAAATAAGTACATCAATATTAATCTTCTATAGTTAAAACTTATTAATCTCCTATGTAACATGTGTAACGTGGCTATACATGTGTTACCTCTCTAGTGTAACACATGTTACAAACATGTGTTACATATGTGCAACCCCCCTTTGTGTCCAAAAAAGGTTGGGGTAACTACAAGTAACTTGGGTAACGTTTACTACATATGTAGCTAATTATCCCACCAAAAAAACACGACTTTTTATTTGTAAAAATAAACGAGATATTCCGAATAAATTATGAAGTTTATACATTTTAACATTTAACAACCAATCTTAAAAAAACATTTTAACATTTAAACTTACTATTACATTAAGTAAAAACCTTTTGTAACACGTAAAAAACCTAACACGTGTTCCATTGGATGTATCTTCAAGCTGAAGATGGGATTATAAAAGGAAAATGCACAACACTAAAAAAGTTGTAACACGTGTTACAACGGTTGTTTTAAGAACTTTCAAATAAACAAGTGTTGCAAAGTGGATGTTTTTAAATAACTGTTTAAATCAACGTAATAGAGATGTGTAAGTAGGTAATTTCCTTTTGTAACACGTGTTACATTGGATGTATCTTTACGTTGAGGATGGGATTATAAAAAGGAAAATGCACAGCTGAGTAAAAAGATGTAACACGTGTTACAACGGTTGTTTTAAGAACTTTCAAATAAACAAGTGTTACACCGTGGATGTTTTAAAAAAACTGTTTTCATCCATTTGTAATAGAGACGTGCAAGTAGGTAAAAACCTGTTGTAACACGTGTTACATATGTGCAGCCCCGATTTTTGGTAACAAAGAGGTTGAACATATGTAACACATGTTTGTAACATGTGTTACACTGGAGGGTAACTTTTGTACAACATCAAAGGTACCCACCACTTGCCCTTCATCGACTTCTTGTTCTCATTCTTCATCGGTTTCTCCATCTACCTTCTTTCGTTATCGTTCTGTTTCTTTATCGTTCTGGTTTCGCTTATTAGCCAGCCTACCCGTCACGGACCTGGTCATTCTCCTCACTCCTGCAAATACAACAGCCATAGTAAATATATAATAGCACAAGTAATATTTCTGGAGTTATTTAACACAACAAACAGGTACGAGATAGGTAACACATGTTACCTGAAACTGTATTCTGCACCGAAACTACACAATCGTCAACAACTATCTTCTTTTCGTCAAGCAACGCCCTCACTACAAAGTGTTACCTGAAACTGTATTCTGCACCGAAACTACACAATCACACTCTCTGATGCACTCGGGACGCTGCATTTTTTCTGCACACACCTTTCCACCCTACGCCTTCACATTTTAACAAAAAATGCCCACATTCAGCTAATCTGACACTAAAAACACAATCTCAATACTAAATCTAACAACATTACCAAACCAAACCGCTTAAACAGAGAAAAAAATAACATTTGAACAGTCCTAAACAAACAATAATCACAAATTAAAAAAGACTGAAAAAAAAACCCAGAGAATCCAAACCAAATGACACCTAACCGAGTATAAAACCAGAGAATCCAAACCAAAATAAAACAAGAGAATCCAAAAAGATTGAACCATACTTGGACTGGATCATTAACTGGAAACCTGAACCGAGTCCCGATCTGCGGCTGACTCGAATCTGAACTGAGCTAAAATCAGAATCCCCACTCCGGTTGCCTGTAACACCGTCGTCGGCACCGACGGTTCGTCGGAGAACCTCCATCGCTGTAGACGACGACTTGTAATCAGAATCCCCACTCCGGTTGCCTGTAACACCGTCGTTGGCACCGACAGTTCGTCGGAGAACCTCCACCGCTGTAGACGACGGCTTGTCCGTCGTCCATCGTCGTCTTCTTCTCTCTCTTAAATCTCTCTCTCTACCTCCTGAACTCTCTCACACACACTTGTGTGTGTTCTTGGTGTTTATTTTGAAACATGGAGAGAGGGAGAGAATGAATGATGATGATGATGGTGAATTTACAGAAGAAGAAGAAGAAAGAGATAGAATTATATATTTTGAATTCTAAAAGAAGAATAAAGAAGAAAGAGAGAGAATTGATGAAATGATGGGTAATAAATGACTTGATGGGATGGGGGAGAGAGTGAAATGATGGCTTGAACAAATGACTAATTTGCCCTTTTAACATGTGTTTAAAGATATGATGTGGATCAATCTTGACCACACAATTCAGGTTTCCTAAGTTTTCTAGATTAAATGGGTTTTCCATAGATACTTACACTATATGTATATGTATATGTGTTATACATATACTATGTATTATATATATATATATCGATGCATACTAAAATTTAAAATACTAACATGTATATTTATGGTTTGTATTTACTAATGGAGTGGGGATCCTACGAAAAGTGTGTTTTTCCTAGAAAGTCTAGGAAGTGATCTGGGCCATCCAATGGGAGTGTTTAATGGTTGAGATCATCTTGGTGGCATTTTGGTAATATGTGTTTCTTAAAAACAGGATTATTTAATTAATCAGGGGTAGATATGTCATTTAGCTTGTTTTAAATATGTAAATAATTGTCATTCCATAACCACCCCACATTTCTTGCGATTTTTTCTCTCTCTCTCCCTTTCTTTCTTTCTCTCTCTCTCTCTCTCTCTCTCTCTCTTCCTTCTATTCTTCATGAAGAAACACATCAAGAAAACACATCGTATTAATCTGCTTGCTGTTAAAACACAGCGTCAAGAAATCCTCCAGCATTACCAGCATGGATGGTAAAACACAGCGTATGAATCTGTTTGCTGTTAAAACACAACTGTATGAATCTGAATACTAAAACACAACTGTATGAATCTGCTTGCTGTTAAAACACAATTGTATGAATCTGAATGCTTAAACACAACTGTATGAATCTGCTTGCTGTTAAAACACAATTGTATGAATCTGCTTGCTGTTAAAACACAACTGTATGAATCTGCTTGCTGTTAACACACAACTGTGTGAATCTGAATGCTAAAACACAACTGTATGAATCTGAATGCTAAAACACAACTGTATGAATCTGCTTGCTGTTAAAACACAACTGTATGAATCTGAATGCTAAAACACAACTGAATGAATCTGCTTGCTATTAAAACACAACTGTATGAATCTGAATAATAAAACATAGTGTCAAGAAATCCTCCAGCATTAACAACATGAATGCTAAAATATGTTGGGATTGAACCCTATCAAAGGAACAGATAATTAAAGCCAAAACTGGGTCAGAGCAGTGGATCCAGAATAAGCAGATGTTGCATACATGTCTCTCCCCTTGAAAGTGGTTTCAACATCTGCTGACCTCCTATCTACTGATCATGCAAACTGCTGACCTACAAACTGTTGATCAAGTAAAAGCCTGATTAAAGACTAAAGCTCTGCTATTCAATCTACTGCCTTGAGTCAAGCACTGCTGATCCGGACAAGTACTGCTGGGTTCACAGCAGTGGAAGGATGCAGCAGTCGTTTAGATGTCTTTTATGTAATAAAATGTAATAGCAGTAGTTAGCATAGCAGTGTTTGTATTGATCAGAGGTTATAGTTTGTTAGGAGGTTAGATGTCACTTTCATGGTGACGTCAGCTTAGATTCTCAGTGGTTTGCTAGTGCCTATAAATTGAACAGTGCCCTGTACTGTTCTATTAGCTCTTACAAAATTGTTTTCCTGCACGAACAAACACTGAGCTCAGGCTGAGGAGCAGTTTGCATTCAATCATTGCATTGTAATCGTTATTGAAATAAATTCAATCTTTCAGTTCTTTGTGGAAAATGTTTTGATTAAACTAATTCTCTCGTTTGATTGTGTGTAAAGTTTGTTTCCATCTTAATTCCGCTGCACAACTCATCCATCTTCATCTTAATTCAAACGTGAAAACACAATCAAAACCAAACTCAGATCCTAACAATTGGTATCAGAGCCTGGACAGTCAAATTTGATTTAACAATCATTTTGACATAAATAGTTCAGCTCATAATCATTGATATCGATAGTTTGTTCGGTTTGTTGAAAAATAGAGTAAGGTTTAATCACCATTAAAGTTGATTAATCATTGCCTGCAAAACAACCAGGATGACGTCACAATCACAAGATGATAAGAATAACATTGGCTCGCTTTTTAAACCACCCATGCTTAAACGTAATGAATACAACATCTGGGAGAGAAGGATGGGTCACATCCTTGCTCAACAGAACACTGGATGTTGGAGGTCTGTTGTTTTTGGTCCCCATGTTCCTATGGTGCCAAGTGCTGAGGATGCAAAGAAGTTCGTTCCTAAACCATCTGAAAACTATACTGAAACTGATTTTCAAAAGTTCGAACTCGATGCCAAAGCATTTAGCATCATAGCATCTGCATTACCTAATGAGATCTATGCTGGACTGTTACATTGTAACAGTGCTAAAGAGCTATGGGATGCGTTGAAGGAACAGTTTGGGGGAACAGAAGAAGTCATTGAAAACAATAGGGAAATTCTGAATCAGCAGTATGAAACATTTTGTCACATCAAGGGTGAATCATTGACTCAGCAGTTTGAGCGATTCAGTTGTCTCATTAGTGAACTAAGGCTTGTTAAAGTAACTTTTCCAAATACAACTCAAAATAGCAGGTTCCTTAGATCACTACCACAAAAATGGGACACCATAGCTTTTGTTACTAGAAACTCTGCTGAGTTCAATGATCTGACCCTGACCCAACTTCATGGTAGACTCCTGACCTATGAAAGGGAGTTGAACTAGAAAAAGAAGTTGCAAGAGTCTGGCAAAGTTACTGATGATTATTCATTCGGTAGCACAACTCTTTTTGGCCAGGAAGAATCTGGTAGCACTGGTAAGGATCAGGGTTATGATCACTTTATTGATATAACTGCTGGTGGAAATTTTAACAACCCTGATCCTCACTCTGCAAATTATGCTTTCACTGTAAATGGTGAGAACCAGATGTCAGATAATTTGTGCTTTGAACTCAATGATTTGCAACACTTTGATCCCACTGACTTAGAAGAGATGGACATTTTGCATCAATTGGCTTTGCTTAGTGTAAGAACAAGCAAATTCTACAAAAGAACAGGGAGAAAATTCCCAAGGTTACATGGGAATTTAAGGGTGGGGTTGGATAAATCTAAAATCAAGTGTTACAAGTGCAATCGGCTAGGTCATTTTGCTAGGGAATGCAGGAGTCAAACTACTGGTCCTATAATCACTCATCCCAGCTCAAACCCTAGACCACAAAATCAAAGCACTGTTCACTATACCCAATATACCCCTGCAGCCCATGTTAACACTGCTCACTATGCTGCAACCCCTGTGCCTGTGCATTATGTCCAAACCACTGTTCAACAAATTCAGTATGTTCAAACCCCTGTCCCCCAGGCACAAGTGCAACCTGTTGCACCTCAAACTGCTGCTCCAGCAGTGGTACAACCAGATCAGCAAAGCTTTTTCACTCAAGGCTTTGTTGACTGGAGCAGCATGCCTGATGAGCTTGGTGATGAAAATTTTGCACTCTGTGCTTTTAATGAACCCTCTAATGATGAATTTTGTTTGATGGCATTAGAGTCAATAGCAGAGGGGGTAGAAACTGAAGGTGAACAGCTAAGTGATGAAACAGTGGATGAGGTGACTGAAGCAGTTGTTAATGCAGTTGCTGGTGAACTGCTGCTGGGAGAAAATTCAGAAACCCTGATTGAACCACTGACAGACCCCTGTCCAAAGAGGACAAAGAAAAGGAGGAAGAGAAGAGAGCAGGTGAGAAAGAAGTAAGAGCTGATGATGAAGAAAATCATCAATGTGATTGTGCCATGATGGCTGCTGCCAAGGTATCACCTCAAGTTCTTGAAAAACTGTGTTCAGACAATTGCATTATTGCTTTTGCTAACATCAAAGAGGTAAATGAAAACCTTAGGGATAAAATCTTAACTGATGAAGTCAAATTTGAAAGGTCTTTAAAAGAACTTAAAAACAAATTGACTGAAAAAGAGAAAGAGATCAGCAGTCTTAAAGAAGAGCAGAGCATAACCAAAACTCAACTCCAAACTATGGTAGAAAAATACCAAGTTTGCAAAAAGGAGTTGGAGTCCACCCAGATCACCTGTGAAAAATGGGTGGAATCATGCAAAGGGTATGAGGTTATGCTTGAAAAACAGATTAAAAGCAATGTGAAATTTGGTGTTGGCTATAGAAAACATGATGATGAAAACACTGCTTTTGAAAAATCTGTTCAAACCACTGATGTAACCACTGAGTTCATCCCCACAAACAAGAATGGCCAAGAAGTGAAAATCACTGATAAACTTGGTAACAAAATCACACTTGACATACCAATGGGATCCTCTACTTTTGAGGAGATTGAGAAATACCAGTTTAAACCCACATGGTCTGATGAGTGTGACATTCTTGAAAATTTCAAGCCCATGGATTTTACAACCACTGACGGTGTTAAAGCTCCAAAAGCAAAAGTCATTCCTCTTAAGGACATCCCAACAGAGGTTAAAAACTCTGTTGCAAAGGAGTCTGAGAAGAGAAAGAAGAGAGAAAAGATCAATAACTTGTTTTGTGAATTTTGTGAGAAAAGAAATCATCTAACAAAAGACTGTTTTCATTTAAAAGCATACGATCTAAACAAAACAAGTGTCATTGTTCCTGCTGAAAGCTGCATCGTCTGTGGTAAAACAAACCACAAAACTCAAGCATGTGTGTATCTCAAAAACTTTGATGTGAAAAAGAATGAATACACTGCTAAAACATCCTTGAGTCCATCAACCTCATCTATCAAATTCACCAAGAACCAACCACTGTTTGTGCCAGTTCAAACCTGTCACAAAACAGCTGAACCAAACATCTGTCAAAAGAGATGTTCAGGTTACTGATGCACCCCCTGCCAACCAGTTCAGAAGAGGTAAGGGACAACCATCTTACCAAAGGATTCCACACATTTATGAGACCTACAAAAGGCCCTCTAAACCTAAAGTGAATAGGCATCCTTTTGGTTATCGACAGGTGATTGGTCAAGACCCCCAACAGTGGTTAGAAAGAAACAGTCCTAAAACTGTCCAAACCCCTGAACTAACCACTGTCCATCAATCTGCATCCATCCCAGAAACTGTTGAGACCCCATCCAAAGCCATATTGGCTTTGGAAACCCTAATGAACTAATCCTTTTACTTCATGTGCAGGGAGTTTCTGCATGCTTAGATAGCCTTTGGTATGTTGATAGTGGAGGCTTCAGGCACATGACTGGATGTAAAGCCCTACTCAAAGATTTCAAAATTCATGGAGGGGGTGATATATCCTTTGGGAATAATAGTAAACGGAAAGTTCTGGGGTCTGGTACAATGCAGTCTGGAAATGTTAAATTTGAAAATGTCAATCTAATAGACAATCTGAAATTCAACCTCCTGAGTGTTTCACAAATGAGTGACAAGGGGTATGGGTCATTCTTCACAAAGGAGTGTTGTAGGATTGTTGGACCAGAAATGGTTAAAAAGATTGAAGCAATAATAAAAACTGGAAAAACAAAACTTGTTGCTCAAAGAAGTGGCAATGTTTATGTTGTTGATATGTCAAAAGAGTGTCCCAGAGCTGATGCCTGTCTGTTCTCAGCTGCCTCTAACAAAGAGACAGAACTTTGGCACAGGAGACTGGGGCACACAAATCTCAAGACAATCACTGAAATTTCAAAAAATGGCCTTGTAAGAGGCTTGCCACAAAAATTGTTTTCATGTCCTGAGCATTGTGTTTCCTGTTTAAAAGGAAAATAACATAAAAGCTCTTTTAAGTCCATTGAAGAGTCCAAAACAACCCAGTGTTTGCAAATGCTGCACATGGATTTGTTTGGCCCAGTTCAAGTCATGAGTCTCAAAAAGAAGAGATATTGTTTAGTTATTATTGATGACTTCTCTAGGTTTACATGGACTTTCTTTTTACACTCAAAAGATGAGACTGCAGGCATTTTGCAAGACTTTGTGACACAGGTTGAAAAGCAATTTGACCTTCCAGTAAAAGTCTTCAGGAGTGACAATGGCACAGAATTCAAAAATAAGGAGTTGGATGCCTTCTGTGTGAAGAAAGGGATTGTAAGGCAGTACAACATCCCCAGAACACCAGAGCAAAATGGGGTAGTTGAAAGAAAGAACAGAACTTTGATTGAGGCTGCCAGAACCATGCTTGCTGATTCAGGTTTGCCATTAACTTTTTTTGCAGAGGCAGTAAACACTGCTTGCTATGTCCAAAATAGAGTTTTAATAAACCCCAGGCACAAAAAGACTGCTTGTGAAATTCTGTATAAAATCAAACCACTGATCTCATACTTCAAGGTATTTGGCTGCCCATGCTTTATTTTGAACTTAAAAGATTCCATTTCAAAATTTGCAACCAAAATTGACTGTGGTTATCATCTGGGATACTCAACCACTGCCAAGGCCTACAAAGTGTTTAATACACGGACCAAGGCAGTGGAGGAGACCTTGAATGTAAAGTTTAATGAACTTTCATCAATGAAAATCCCAGCAAATCCTGTAGATCTGTTTGATCTTGATAAATTCACTTTTGAAAATACTGCTATCAAGACTAACAGTGCATGTCCATCAGAGGATTCATCACCAGACTATGGGTATGAGATCATCATTCCTCAACAAAAGTCTGCCTCAATGGGAAGAGCAGCAGATGTTCAAAACAGCTGTCAAAGCTCAACCACTGCTACCTCAACAGTTGTTGACCAAAGTAGCCCATCAACCACTGCTTCCACATCAACAAACACTGCTAACAAAAGTCCCCAAACAGTGGATAAAATTCAGTATGTGTCCTCACCATTACCTCCTATTCCACCACCTTTTGAAACCACTGCTGGGTCATCAAAGTCACCAGCAGTGGTTAGCTCAGATGATACACATTTATAGCCTTCACCAACAAATGCCATCATTCCATACCAAGGAGATTTAATCTACTTGAGATCTTATCCACCTGATCAAATCATTAGCAACATCAATGAAGGGGTGCTCACAAGAAGCCAAACCCAAAACATTTGTCTTTTTGCTGGTTTTCTATCACTCCATCAGCCAGTCAAGTACCAAGAGGCACTGAAAGACAACAGCTGGGTAGAAGCCATGCAAGAAGAGCTCCAACAGTTTAAAAGACAACAAGTATGGGAGCTTGTACCACTGCCAAAAGATGTAAGTCCCATCGGCACAAAGTGGGTCTTCAAAAATAAAACTGATAAAAGGGGCATTGTTGTCAAAAATAAAGCCAGGCTTGTGGTTCAAGGTTACAGACAGGAAGAGGGGATTGATTATGATGAAACATTTGGCCCTGTAGCAAGATTGGAAGCTATAAGACTGTTCCTGGCCTTTGCTGTCAACCACAACATGAAGGTGTTCCAAATGGATATCAATAGTGCTTTCCTCTATGGTACAATTCAAGAAGAGGTGTATGTGTGTCAACCTCCAGGTTTTGAGGATCCATTTTATCCAGATCATGTCTACAGGCTAAACAAAGCCTTCTATGGCCTGAAACAAGCACCTAGAGCCTGGTATGAAACTCTTTCCAACTTCCTACTCTCAAATGGTTTCAAAAGAGGTACCATTGATAAAACACTGTTTTTAAAATGGAGAGGGAAGGATTTAATGATTGTCCAAATTTATGTGGATGACAATATTTTTGGAAGCACATGTAATAACATGTGTGAGTAGTTTAGGGAACTCATGACAGCTGAGTTTGAAATGAGTGCAATGGGTGAGCTGCAATGCTTTCTTGGTCTCCAAGTTCAGCAAATGCAAAATGGAACTTTCATTCATCAAAGCAAATATGCTAAAGAACTTTTAAACAAATTTGATATGAATGATTGTAAACCATGTAGCACACCCATGGCAACAAATAAGCTTGTCATGTCTGATGAAAAGGATGAGCTGATTGACCAAACACTTTATAGAAGCATGATTGGGTCTTTACTGTACCTAACTGCATCTAGACCAAACATCATGTTTGCAACATGTGTCTGTGCAAGAAATCAATCAGCTCCCAGAAAATCAAACCTCATTGCTGTAAAAAGGATCTCCAGATACATAAAAGGTGCTCCCACACTTGGTATCTGGTATCCAGCTAATGGGAATATCAAGCTTTCAGGCTTTTCAGACAGTGATTTTGCTGGATGCAACACCACAAGGAAGTCCACTTCAGGAGGGTGCCAGTTTCTAGGCGATTGCTTGGTTTCTTGGCAAAGCAAAAAGCAAGCAGCTGTTTCAACATCCACTGCTGAAGCTGAATACATTGCTGCTGCAAGCTGTACAGCCCAACTCCTGTGGCTTCAAAATCAGTTGCTAGATTTTGGTATCACTGCCTTAAAAACACCACTCATGTTGGATAGCCAGGCAGCAGAATATATCATCAAAAATCCAGTCTCCCATTCAACCACCAAACACATCGACATCAGACATCACTTTGTGAGGGATTGCTATGAAAAAGGTTTGATTTCTCTGCATCATGTTCCAACTAAAGACCAGCTGGCAGATGTGCTCACAAAAGCATTAGATACTGCCACCTTTGAAAGTTTGGTCTCTAGGATTGGCTAAACATGGAATAACAAGCAACATCTTGTTTTTCTATGAATAAAAGCATTAAAATGTTTTCAGAAAATCAAAAATCCATCCTTAAAAATAGCTAAAAATGAAGTTTTCATTAAAATCCTTAAAAGTCTGCCATAACCACTGCTTGTTCAAAAGTCTGCTCTACTTCAAAGTCTGTCCACTGCTGAAAGCCATCCTTTGTCATCTCATTTCCTTGATAAACTATGTTGTTCAAAAGCAGTGTCTTATCCACTGATATGCTATCCACTGATAGTGAAAATCATCCACTGCTTCCGTTTTGTTACCGTTGTAACCACTGCCTTCATCAGTAACTTTCATAAAAGTTCTGTCCTTCATTTCCTCAGAGGTTGGCATGTGGGCAGTACATAGTGGTCAGACCTTTTGTAACCGCTGCCACGTCAGCATTCACTTTTGCTCTATAAAACCCCCCACTTCACACCAAAACAGGGTTTTACTGTCGAATTGAATTCTCCAAAATTCTCTTCTCAAAACAGTTTGTTCTTCAAATTACTTCACAACTTTCTTCGATCATCATCTCCAAAATGACAAAATCGAAGTCATCTACAAAACCCACTTCCAAATCAACATCAAAACAAGCCTCTCAAAAGGCAAAACCCACCGAAATTCCACACAAACCATCTCACAATCTTCTGGGTCTCCTCACAAAACCCGGCACTACAGATGCTTTCGATTCCATCCTTGCTACCATTTCTGTGTCAAAGTACAAAACTTTGCTTACAGCAGATGCACCAATTTACTTGACAACCCAAAGAGAGTTTTGGAAGAATGCAACCCTTGAAAAACAAGGAGACACTGTAATAGCCATTAACTCTTCTCTAAAGGGTAAAGCCGTCAAGATTACACCATAATCCATCTCAGAGGTCTTTCAACTCGACGATCAGGAAGGTAAAATTACTTTTCCCAAAAACGAGTTAAAAATGATTTTCTGGAAAGAGGGTATAATGCAGAAGTGAAAAAGGACACCTTACAAAAAGGTTACTTCCCTTCTGCAACAAGGTTTTTATTTCATACCCTTCTAATGTGTGTTTCAAACAAAACCACTGCTTTTAATGAAATACCATTAAAAATTCAAAATCTGGGATATGCTATTCTTCAAGAAGAAAATTTTAATTATTCCCGGGAAATTTTTAATGATCTGGTTAAAAATGTTGAAACAAAATCATTCTTACTGTTTCCAAGATTTCTAAGTTATTATTTTGAAAAGAAATTCAGTAAGAATGATATTTCTGAAATAAACCAAGGTGACTCTTTACAAATGCACAACTTAACTGCTGAAACTTTTACAAGAATGTCAACACCTTGCAAAACACAAGCAGAGGTGCCTAAGCAGAATTTAGCAGCTACCACGGCTCCTCAGGTATCTGCTACTTAGCCCACTGCTCAAGGTGATCAAAGTAGCAAAACAACTGCTTTGAAACCCACACCTACAATCATCAAAAAGCCAACAAAAAGAAAAACTCAAAAACCCCCCAAACCCATCAAAAAGGCAACTCTGGAGGATGAGATACTAGAGCAACTGCCAGTGACAGCACAAAAGTCACTAGAAACCACTGCTACTTCTTCCTCACAGCAGTTGGTACAAATATCTCAACCCATAACCGAAACTCCTCCTGCTTCTTCTAAAAAAGAACAGGTTGTACACATAGGGAATCCACAATATGATGCTTTGGAATCACTTGTTTCCATCATCCAAAGCCCAATGCCCGGGGCAAATTCTCTTCAAACCCCAAACCTCACATTCACAATTCCTCCACCAACAAGACTTTTGTTGGAAGCAATTGATTTAAACCAGGCACAAACCAGTCCTTCTCAATCACCCGTTAATGAGAACATGCCTCAACAAATGACTGGGTCTGATGTATCATTCTTTGCTAACCCACCAACACAACCTGAGGAGGTTACACCCCTTGAGTTACAAGTAACTCTTAATCCAAGTGAAGCAGCCACTACAACTGTTAAACCCACTGGTTTACATTTGGACAGTGGTTACATTCATAAGACTTCCTTGGAGGCAATTCCTTTCATCGCACCTCTGACATCTACCGGTGGACTCTTTTTGACCACTGGCAATATCAAAAGATTGTCAAGTGTTGAAGGAAGAAGACCCCAGTACCAAGAAAAAGGGGCATCAGTGGTTAATGTTTGGAGTACACTCCCTACCTCAACCACTGATAAAACCACTGCTAGTGGGAATCAGATGATCCCATTAAATTGGGTGATGGTTTAAAATATCAGGATTTGACGGAACGTGTTGACAAACTTGATACAACTGTTGCAGATATCAAAGACATGCTACAACAGTTGTTGACAGTACAAAAGATGCAATCCACTGCTGTTCCATCTCAAGCATCTGCTCCACCACAAGCACCTGCTACAAATGAGCTCTGGAATCTATTTCAACCTTTTCTCCAACAACAAAAACAAATGGCTGATCAGCAACATGAAATACATGTACAAAAGCTGAGAAACATCATGGAGTCTTGGTTTAAGAACACACAAGCAGACATCAAGGCTCTCAAGGCCCATTTATTGAAAACCATTGGCACTGCTCCTCCAACTGTTCTCTTTATTGATCAACTTCCCCCAGATAATGCCAAAAAGGGGGAGAAAATTCAGGAGTGGATAAGGAAGGGAATAGATGATGGTCTTTACATTGAACCAGAAAGGGATGCTATGACAAGAAAAATTCCTTTGCCAGATGGTAGCAAAAAGGTTGATGTTACCCAAGAAGCACTTGATGAAGGAGTAGCAAGTGTAAAAAGGGATAGAGCAGCAAAGGATATGTCAAGGTGGAATGAGGAGAAAAGAGCTTACATAGAGTTGAATGCGCAGGGTTGTTCTGGGCTAAAGGATGTTCAAAATCTTTTGCCAAAAAGAAATCTCACTACAAAAGTGAGGAAACCCAAGTCCACACCATCCAGAATTCCAAAGCATACTCCAAAACCACCATCCAAAAGCCACCAACATCAAACCTCCACCCAAACAGCTGTTGTAACTCCTGCTGTATCAACTACTGCTGGTACTTCAGAGGTTTCAACATCTGTTATCACTTCAACACACACCACAACTACTGCTTTACCACCACCACCATCACCACCAAAAACAACATCACCACCATCACTTCCTACCAAAAAGCAGAAGACAACAGATGTTACAACATCTGCTGTAGTGACAACAGTGGTTGAAACACCAGTTGTTTCAACAGCTGTTAGTCAATCACAAACCACTGCTACTCAAACTACCACCACTGTTCCACCCAAAGCATCATCAGTCCCTCCTCAAACAAAAAAGGAGAAGGCTAATCCTGAAAGATGATGACACTTCACCACCACCAACATCTTCAAAATCTTTGTCACTTGTTACAATACCCAAGCCTGTTCCTCTCTCATCAGCACAAGTTCAACATCCCTTAGCTCCTGCAGGTGTTCAATTTCCTCTTGAACTTATAGCAGTCAGAGAAGAAATAAAATCTTTCTACTATGAGGACAACCCTGCTAAAAGGAGATTGCCATCAGTTAAAGGATATCACAGGCCTAACAACATTGAAGAATATTTGAAAATCAAGGCTAAGCAAGCAGAGGATATTTCAAAAAGAAATACACAAGGGAAATCTGATAGGGAAATACAGCAGAACTATCAATACTTGCTCACACAAGTCAGATCCCTGGAACAATTTGCAAAAAAATGTATGTCAATAAATTTCAGAAAGAGCAGATGAAACTCTGAGAAAAGACTACATTGAAAGCATTATGGCAACCAAGGAATACAAGGGAGAGAAGCACATGTACAAGGAGTGGACCATTCCTGAGCTTGAACAAGAAGCAGCCAAGATTCAAGAAATGATAAAGAATAAGGTCAAACACACTCCTCCAGAATGGTCAAAGTACAAAAAGAATGTGCCTGAAAAATCACTTGAGCTGAAGAGAATGAAAGAGGAGTTAGTTGCTGCTGATTATGGGTCTAAACATCAAGTGGCTAGATGGAAAGAAGATGTAGTCAGGGCCACCTACAAAAGGTTGGAGGAGCTAAGAAAGAAAGATCCATCAGTTCCACAAAAACCTGACTACCCTGAAGCAGAGGTTTCAAAGAGACCAACAAAACTGCAAATCAGGAGAGCCACTGCTCCAGCTGGTGCTGCTATCTACAAAAGAAAGCAACAAAAACAACTCGTTATTGAAACAGTGGCAGACTTAAAGGCATGAGATGAGTTTGTAAAGGAAGGCTTTAAGCAGATGATAGCTGATACTCTTGACCTAAAACAACCTGCAAGTACTGCTCAGACAGTTCTCAATAGGCCAGCATCTCCAAACACCTCTTCAAATAAAAATCTCCCAAGAAACCCTCCAGGCTCAAAAGTACTAAAGTGGGAAACTGACCAACAGACCCATGTATTGACTATGTTCAGGTCTGGTGGAGAAGTGAAGAAAATAACAAGGGAACAAGCTCTTGGCCTGAGTCTTGAAGATATGCAGGATCTCATTGATCTTCCACTTGGTAGGGATGAAGATGACACAGATGCCCTAGACTTTGAGCTACAACTTAAAGGTCAGATAAGGGAACTGTTGATGAGGCAATAAAGCTCCACAATAATGAAGGGTTTTGGCATTATCTGTTCCAGGGGGAGATTGTTGGGATTGAACCCTATCAAAGGAACAGATAATTAAAGCCAAAACTGGGTCAGAGCAGTGGATCCAGAATAAGCAGATGTTGCATACATGTCTCTCCCCTTGAAAGTGGTTTCAACATCTGCTGACCTCCTATCTACTGATCGTTCAAACTGCTGACCTACAAACTGCTGATCAAGTAAAAGCCTGATGAAAGACTAAAGCTCTGTTGTTCAATCTACTGCCTTGAGTCAATCACTGCTGATCCGGACAAGTACTGCTGGGTTCACAGCAGTGGAAGGATGCAGCAGTCGTTTAGATGTCTTTTATGTAATAAAATGTAATAGCAGTAGTTAGCATAGCAGTGTTTGTATTGATCAGAGGTTAGAGTTTGTTAGGAGGTTAGATGTCACTTTCATGGTGACGTCAGCTTAGATGCTCAGTGGTTTGCTAGTGCCTATAAATAGAGCAGTGCTCTGTACTGTTCTATTAGCTCTTGCAAAATTGTTTTCCTGCACGAACAAACACTGAACTCAGGCTGAGGGGGAGTTTGCATTCAATCATTGCATTGTAATCGTTATTGAAATAAATTCAATCTTTCGGTTCTTTGTGGAAAATGTTTTGATTAAAGCAATTCTCTCGTTTGATTGTGTGTAAAGTTTGTTTCCATCTTAATTCCGCTGCACAACTCATCCATCTTCATCTTAATTCAAACGTGAAAACACAATCAAAACCAAACTCAGATCCTAACAAAACACAACTGTATGAATCTGCTTACTGTTAAAACACATCACCAAGAACAAGCTGATGGTTTTGCAGTTAATTGTTAATAACCATCTCCACAATCAACTAGTGTGTTTGAAGCCATGATTTTTCTCTCTGAAAAATTTATTGAATACGAATACTGCTGGTGAAGAAAAAAACGATAGAAAGAATTGTATATACATATGATTTGAATGAGATTTGGATTCGAAACACAACCAAAATTCTGAAAATCATGGACATAATCAGTTACCTTCTAGATCATGTAATGTTAGTTAATGAAATATAAATTACAAAAATAAAATTAAAATGTGAAATTACATAATTGCCCTTCTAGTTAAAATAACTCAATGCCACATGTCCAATTCTCATTGCTTCCTAGACTTTCTAGGAAAAATACACTTTCTACCCCACTCCTACTCTTTACTAATGATGCAATATATAAAAAAGTAGAACGTTGCAATGTTCGACGATTTTGATAAAATGTGCTTTGAATATTTGTTTTATTTTAATTATTATGTGATATTAATACTTGATAATGTTTGTAATTCAGATGTCGAATGAAGTAAATCAAGAGATTCACGCTAGTAACGATAACGGAAATCATATGGATAAAAGTGCTATAGAAAATATGGTAGCACAAGGGATAGCCGATGTCATACCACTAATTATTGAAGCTATTAAAAATCCTTTGCCTGTAAACAATAATACTATTATAGGCAGTAAGCGTACTCACACTGAACCTAGTCACAACGTCAATGGAGACAATAGAATTCTTGTCAAAGCTCCATTTCCCAAACGAAAGAAGACCATCGCATATGGTTGTTCTTATAAAGAATTCTTGTCCTGCAAGCCAATTGAATTCTCCGGTAATGAAGGAGCAATTGCAGCTTTATGCTGGTTAGAGAAAACTGAAGTTGTTCTGAAAATCAGTAAGTGTGCTGAATAGGATAAAGTAATGTATGTTTCTAATTTTTGAAATATGAAGCATTAGAATGAATTTAAGGAAATCACTGAAAGAAAATTATGTCCTCCTCATGAAAAGGAACAGATAGCTAATAAGTTCCTAAACCATAAGATGATTTGTGTAAGTTGTCGTGGATTTACTACAAAATTCTTTGAATATGCAAGGATAGTACCAGCCCTGGCTTCGCCACAACCGGTATTAATTTCCAGTTATATCTGGGGTTTAGTTAGTGAAATCAGAAACATGGTCAAGGCAGCTAGGCCACAAACTATTGAAGAAGCAGTTGAACTGGCTAAAACTTTGACAGATGGACTGATTCGCACACATGAAGAGAATCAGAAAAAGGATTTAGCCCAAAAGATTACCCAAGAACTACATAGAAGAGGAGTAGGTCCGTCTTCTTCATCACCTTTCTGTAAATTCTATAAAAGGAAGCATTCATGAAGATGTACGATATACTGCAACTTCTTCAAGATACCTGCACATAAAGAAGAAGAGTTTAGAAGAAAAATTAACAGTAAAATATGCTTCAACTGCGGAGAGGCAGGCCATATCTGACCAAACTTCCCAAAACTAGCCACAACACCTAACAACAAGGGAAAAGCAACTGAAGGACCCAAGAAGAATGCAAGAGCCTTTGTACTGACCGCATAAGAAGAAGAAATGATCCTTGATGTGATCACTGATACGCTTCTCGTTCATGATGTCTATGGTAAAGTATTATTTGACTCTGGTACAAATCAAAGTTTTACAAATATTGCTTTATGTCAATTACTCAATCAACCTTTAACTAAACTTCGTCAAGCCTACACGGTGGAAACGGCCACTGGAAACTCTATCAACATACACGAAATCCTTTGCAGAAAGGAAAGATAGAATTTTTAAGTCATAAGTTCACAGCTAACCTGTTACCAATGAATCTAGCTGGATTCGATGTTGTGTTAGGAATGGATTGGTTGGTAGCCAATCATGCGCAAATCTTGTGTGATCAAAATTCTATTGAGATTTGTACGCCAATAGGAGAAAGAATCACAATCCAGGGAGACAAGCAGACAACATCAACAAAATTCATCTCTGTGATGAAAGCTACAATGTCACACACCCAAAATACCACCTAGGGAATGCCCCTACTAGGCGTGTGACGTACCAACAACGAGCCACTAATTACGTTGAACCCATACAAGTTTATAAATAAAATCCTCAATTATTAATGAAAATGCCATCAACAAGTTTAAATAAAAACCAACATGTTCAGCGGAAGCAAATAAAAGAAATCATAGATTAACTGTTTCAAATCAAATGTACGTAATCAATAAACCCATCATTCGTATTCCATCAGCACGACCCATGACCACTCCAGCTACTTCAGACAGCAAGTTCCAAATCCATATAATCTAACGACCTGCGAGCATGAAACAAGTCTATCAGACAACGCTGGTGAGTTCATAGTTTTACGAAAACGTTGGTTACCAATTGTTTAGTTAATCCATTGAATTTAATTTTGATAATAACCCGAATACAAGACGGCTCCTGATTTACATTGCCCTTTCTCCAATGCTCCTATCAAAGCATTGGTCATGACTAGGTCATTAGTTCAACACCCGTCCTCCTAGGTACGGGGTGAGGTTGCCAAACCTAAGTAGCGCTACTAACTAATACCTTGTTACCTCTTAGGTAACCAAACAACACGGAGGGACTTTAAAGATGATAGGAAGAGTATATTATCCAATATCCCAGATTTATAATAAGACGTATTCCTCTCAGGAATACCCAAATGATTTTCCCAAAAACCCATCCCTCTCAGGGATACCCAAAGACTGTCCCAACCACCGGGATGCATGCTCAAGAGAGATGAACTCACCTTAGTTTTGCTCGGTAAGATTAAAGTATGTGTTCCCAGTTGGTGAATTAAACCCTATCGTGGTTACCAGAGACAGTCAGTTTCCCGAATTCACGATTCACATATCTAGTCACACGTATTGCTCAAGTAGTAAACAACCAGGCATATACATCACGTATGTCATACAAGCATTCTGGTCATAATACATTTACGATACAAGTTCACATAATGCATCATTACCAGTAATTTAGTTCACATGTAAGTACACACGTATTGGTTCATTCGCATCCTTTAACCATTTCTATGTTATGTTCATATTTCAATACATCACCCGACCAATTAGTTTGTTATTTACATATCATATCATACACACGATACTATGCAAATAGTAATAATTAATCATGGAATACGCTTATCCTTACCATAACCATAATATGCACTAGACCTTTGGGCCTCGTGCAACCCGGCCCACTGATGTGTTCTAATTAAAGGTTGCAGCCCAATCATAAATAAATTAGTCCACTAATTCTAGCAATCCATTTAACATATAATGGCCCACTAAAATGTATTTGATCTGCCAAAGTATTCGGCCCAACCCAAAACCTTATTGTTTTCCCTTGTTTGCGCATTCCAGTTGACGTGCCAGGTCCAATCCAAATTATGTATTCTTATTTTAACCCTTGTAACCCAATTACCAATCCAAATGTTACCCTTAATTAGTTCTGATTACATCCTAGCACCCTCATAAAAACCTAAATGTTTTACCCTGCTAGTGTGACCCAGCCTAGCTGATGTTGGGCCCAATAAAATAAGGTACGGCCCCAATATAATGTGTGTGGTTCAAGCATATGTATATCTGTGCTAAACAACCCGTGCGGCCCAGTTTCCTCTAGTTGACCTATTTTAATTATGCACAATTCATATCAAGTATGTTTAACAAATCATAGACATTACAAATTCGTTTAATTGTATAGCACTAATTGACATCCTAAAGAACCACTATTCAGTATCATAAAATTTGCAATTCATTATGTAATAATCATGCTTAACAGTCATAGCCATTATAATCTATTTCATGCACATGGTTACAATTCACACAATCTAACATAATACCCTAACACATGTTACCACAGTTCGATCATAATACTTAACAACATACATGATCATGATTCACATATATTAGCATGTATACAAGTAATCATTAGTACTTATAACACACATAACATACATAAGATAATAACATATGTAAAGTATAGTTCACATACCAATCAACTGCAATTATACGTATGATGCCTTGACACTATAGGGTTATTTCGATGGGGGGGGGGATGTCCACAGCCGCACGTAACCAGGGAATAGGTAGGGTTTGTTTGTGAGTTCTTGTGATAAACATTTTGATATTACGTATGTATAAACATAATACAAGTTGGGCAGTTAATCTCTTAGGTCGAAGTGGGCTCAAGCCCATCCAATTAATTTTCATAATAACACATAACCTATGTGTGTGTATAGGCTAAGCCCAAAGCCGGTCCCTAATGCAGGCCCAAACGCAACTATCCATGTTTCCGGGTGTGTGTGAATCAGCCCATATGTGCAACTATTTCCCGGCCCAAACTGGCCCAATTACAAGGTGGACAACACAATTATATTCGACCCAAAAAAAAAACAATGTGTACGAATCTAAAATTAATAAGTTTTATGTTAGCACAAAACGTTCAGCACAAGAAGAGGAATGAATAACGAGAGACTTGAATCACAAGATAAAACGACACTGATCTCGAAAGTTCAGGTTGTCACATCATCCCCAACTTGAAATAAATTTCGTCCTGAAATTTGACATGCAAGCACAAAAGAGTGAAGTGAGAAATCAAGATTGTTGCGGATTTTGCTCAGCTGCCACATCATCCCCAACTTGAAAAGGAATTTCGTCCCGAAATTCACCAGTAGTACTCGAATTAGATTGGTCAACAGGAAAAAGTTGAGGATACTTGAGTTTCATCTGATCCTCGCGCTCCCACGTGAACTCCGGTCCACGCCTTGAGTTCCAACGAACTCTCATGATTGGAATGCGACTATGTTAATGATGCGTGTGAAGTGTATATATAAGTTTAAGTATATTCTAAGCCCTTTTACACTTTTTTAGCCAAGTTTTAAATTTATAAAACACGATATTTACTAACACTAAACACACATATGGGCAAGTGCACCCATCGTGAGCGTAGTATAGTGTTGGTAAGATACCGAGGTCGTCCAAGGACACAAGAGCTTTTAGTACCGGTTTATTCTCAACGTCTAATCAAATCAAAAAGTTTAGAAAAATGTTTTAAACTAAGAAAAATAAAAACTAACTAAAATGCTGAAAATAAAAATAAAAGTAAAAACAGATAGACAAGATGAATCACTTGGTTCCGACTCGTGTATAGTGTAACCTTTGATTATTTCCGCACTTTTGCACTTTTTAAGAGATTATCTTAGTTATTGTAGTAGTCCCCTCTTTTGAAGGTGACGTTACCCTCAACCCAGTAGTTTGAGTCAGCAAGGATACAATCCTAAAGGGTCGGATTATTGAAAGATAATTAATTAAGTTATTAATGCAAATTATGGTAGGCCCCTCTTTTGAAGGTGACGTTACCCTCGGCTAAGTAGTCTGAGTCAGCAGGGATACAGTCCTAAATAGCCGGGTTATAGTATTAATAGTAGCTTACATATGAGGGGATCAAAGAGTTTGGACCCCCGCCATCCAATACCGTTAAGTATTGAAGGAGGTCCTACTAAATTTGACCCAGGTCCTTGCAGGATCTATACACTGAACAAGGCAAGACTTTTACCAAACCGTTCCCTTAACCCCCGACCAGGTAGCCAACATACCTCCATATAGACCGTGGAGATATGAATGGTGAAAATCTTTTATTTTATATAGACAGTAAAATAATGCCAAGACACCACGGACAAACGATAAGGAAAAATCACCTTCAACATAAGAAACTAGTTATTAAAGTCATTAATACAAAACCAAGTAAAAAGTGCGAAAAGATTAAAAATAAAAAGTATTACACTAGACACTTTGTCTTCACCAAGTGATGTAAGAGACTTAGGCAAACATGGCCTTGATTGTCAAGAACTCTTACGATCAATCATGGATCCCGAGACGACTCACACACTATATGATGGACAATGGATGATGGTGGTGGATGATGGTGTTATGGTGGTGGTGGGTGAAGTGTGAGAGAGGTGGTGTGCCAAGGGATGGTTTGAGCTTGAGCCAAGCACTCCTATTTATAGGCTGAAAAGAAGCTCGGGCACAGCCCCGTGTCCAGTGGGCACGGCCCCGTGTCTAGTGGGCACGGCCCCGTGTCCACATCCTTCTCTTCCTTCATTTATTGCAGCTTGTCTGTATTAGTTGACCACGCCCCCGTGTCCGCTGAGCACGACCCCGTGTGCAGAAGCATATCTGTACTATCAAGATTTGCCTGGATTCTGCGAATCTTATAGTTTACCACGGCCCCGTGCCCGCTGAGCACGTCCCCGTGGTGGGCAATGGAAGCTTCTACCACTTTGTCTTTTCTGCTGACACATGGGCACGCCCCCGTGCTGGCTGAGCACGGGGCGTGTTCAGTCTTCTGTCTTCTTGTTTTGCTTGGGAAGATGCTGTTGTGGGGTTGGGCATGTCACGTTTGTTCCTTTTCTTGTATTTATGTTAGATTTTGCTGTCTTTTTGCTTCTTTTGTTAATTTGAGCTCATTTAATCCTGAAAATACAAAAGGAAGACAAAAGCACACTTTTTCCAACATTAGTACTAAAAAAGGGTTAGTTTTATGCCACAATTGATGTAATTTATATGTTGCATTTTGCACACATCAAATACCCCCACACTTGAATCTTTGCTTGTCCTCAAGCAAAACTCTTTATAATGTGGCTTTACACTCCCAAATGGAATGGGTAGAAGAGAAAGTTTTTTGGGCTTGTCATAGAGTGTCGGGATTTCCTATATTCTTTATTAAGTTTTATTTTTATTTATTTACAATCCTATTCGTCATGATTTATTTAAAACTTTTCATAAGATAAATTACTTATTAGGGCATAACATGCCTCTTTAAAATTCTATTTATATACAAGTTCACATACCTCACGGGGGATCACTCAACACTCGTCCGAAGATGTATTTTAGTGGATCACTCGAGAGCGGCATGGAACTTACTCCTACCATAGGCTTGCCAAGCAATCAATCCTCCTCCTTTTTAACTATATACCTTTGTAAATATCAAGAGGACTTTTTTTGGGTGAAGGGTTAGGCTTGAGTTAAAGGTAGGTGGTTGGGTTAGTGGTTAGTAGAAAAGGTTGAAAAAACGTAAAAAGCATCGGTTTTCGTAAGACTCTATTTTTCAATTTTTTTTTTATTTTTGATGAAGCCATAATTTCAAACAAAGTTATTTTTGATAAACTTGTTTGTTTATTTTCTTTTACTTCATCATCAACAATTTTTTTTTTAAAAGTCATCCGAAAAACCGAACTTGTTACTAAAACAAAGGGTTAAAAATAAAAAAAGGTTTTGGTGGGTGAAAGGGTGTTTGGTTTGGGTTATGAAATGAAAAGGTTTAAGCTCAAAGGGGTTAACTAGGGGGATTTTGGGTAGGTGGTAAAAAAAAAAGAAAAATAATGGTGTAGAAATAAAAAGGGTTAGTCCTAATGCCTCCATCATTTACTTACTCGGGTTTAAGTTGGTAAGGGCCGGGAATGTATCGTCGTGGCAAGTTCTAGAGTTGTAAGAACCAAGCGGCTATTCACACAAGAAACGAAAAATGAGCATTTAGTTTAGTGATATGTATTTGTATGCTCAATAAAGGCTCAAAACTCACTTTTTGTGGGAATGGGTTTTTATGTGATCAAGTATATATAATCAAATTTTAACTAAGCTTGTCATGCCTTTTCATAATTTTCTTATGTTGGTTCTTTTTATCACGACGCTATCGGTTGTAAATTTGTAAAAATATAACCTTTTTAGAACTTGAAATTCCCAAGTTAAACCTAGACAAGTAAAAAAATGAAAATTTTTGAAAAAAATTTGGGGTGATTAGCGGTTCCAATAGAGTTTTGTGTAAGGCTTGTATTTAGGACTTGCAAGATTCAAGGTTTTAGCATCCCCCCACACTTAAATTACACATTGTCCTCAATGTGTGCCAAAAATAAGTTTTTAGTTTGATTGAATGTGTAAAAAGGTGTGAAAAAGCAAAAAAAAATTGTTACTGGGCGCTGAACACGGCCCGTGGTGTCCGGGCACGGCCCCGTGTTCAAGTGCCAGTAACAAAATTAAATCAAGAGAAACAGAAGCCTGGACACGGGGGCGTGTTGGGTGAGCACGGCCCGTGTCCAGTTTACCTGAACTGGGTTTTTTTCTGCAGACTATGCAGCACGGGGCTGTGTTGGGCGGACACGGCCCGTGCCGAACTTACTGTAAACGAAGAAATTTTGTCGGATGATCCTGTTTTCCTGCATAGGGTGCTGGTTCAAGTTTCCCTTGTTTCTTTTGCCATATCAAGTGTGTTTTATTCATTTCAACACCATCCAAACACCAAATTAACTAAAACCATCATTCATTAAGTCATAGAGAGAATTACATAATAGTCATAAAATTTGAAAAATAAATCAGAAAATAAAAATTAAAAGTCCTAACTTAGATAGGTCAAGTGATACGTAAAATCAGCCTAAGGAGTTCTATTTCTACAATAAGAACCAAAATTCCGGAAATAGTTTTCCGGTTTCTAAAAATCTTGTAGAACTCCAAGCCGAGCGGTGTCCCTTAGATGTTGCTAAAGCCATTCTTCTATCTCCCTCGGGAGAAGGGAGGCGGCTTCATGTTCCTCAACATCTTGTGGAGGGGGAGTGACACCAATCGGAACCCCTTGTAGTATGTCTCGAGGGGGCTCCGGATGTAAGGCGTACCATTCGGCCGGAATGATGACTTCCGGTACCACATTCCATGCCCTTTGGGTGATAATTGGCACCAAAGGAGGAGAGGCGAGAATGTTCAACCTTTGGTGTAAAAGGTTGACTTCCCGGAGACATCCTTCTAGTACCATCGTTAGATGATTAATACGGTCGACCAATGCTTCTTCTACCCCCGTTATTTCATCAATGGCCTCTCTTAGAGCGTAAACATAGTTTACAAGAGAGTCCTCAACCGTTGATGATCTTCTCCCCTGCCGGTTGTTTCTGGAATGCGACGAAGAGTTTCCGCTTGTTCTGCTTGCCATTCTGAGAAAACATACCGAAAAGAGTTCAATTTTATGGGACCAGTACTTCGGACATGGCCCCGTGTTCAGATATCTGCAGGATTTAGGAACAAGGAATCTTGGGGTTTCAAATTGTTTTCATGATTTTTAAAGCATTTTTGAACATAAACAACTTAAAACATTGTTGTAGAACTTATTCTTAACAAGATTCCATGAACAAAAATCTAACAAACATCTCAACAAAGCTTGAAATTATGGAAGGATCAAGCTTTAATGGAAGTATAAGGAAAGAAAAATTGAAGAAGATAATAGTGGATAAAAGAGGAAAGGACAAGAAGATAATTGAGAAACTTCTTTTGGAAAATACCTAGGATGGTATGAGAGAATATTCCCCAAATATCTGTCCTTGGAATGGTTCAAATGTGCAGGATTCTTGGCTGCATTTATAGAAAACGACAGTACGTTGCACACGGCCCCGTGTGCAGGCAAAATCCTGACACGTTTTGTCCGTATTCTGACAGAAGTCAGATGGGAATCTTTTGGTGGACACGGGGGCGTGTTGACCTGGGCACGGCCCCGTGTCGGAAGACTGTTTATGAAGTTTGTCTATTTTTAAGGAACTTTTCCGGATCGGGTGGTTCCTTACTGGATGGAACAGCCCCAAAGTGCCTAAGATACCTTAATTGTTCTAGATTAAGACGAGAACGCAAGAGGTTGTCAGTGAGAGTGATTCCTATGCTATATGTAGGTGGACAAGTCCAACCCTTTTCCGGGCTCTCGTTAAAGAAGGTGTATGTCGAATCGCTCAGGTCTATGTATGCATCGAACGAAGTCGATGGGGAGTCCTTCACTGCACAATCGACACAGGGACGACTATCGCTCAAGTCCTTACTAGAGTTAGAAGTATCGTCGGAAACAACGAAGTTGTTTGAATGCGAGCCCAACCCTTCTTCTTGGTTATCGTCTTGGGATAGATCATTGAAATCTTTCCTAAGTTCTTTTAACCAATTAAGAATTAGATCTTCTAATTGAAATAATTCATCAAGAAGCATTTCTCCTAGAAAATCCGGTTGAGAGCATTCGAGGGAGAGATAGGGATTATTTTTACTTTCGCCCCTCTTAAGGATACAAGGAAACGATGGGTCTATATAGTGGGGCTTATAATTTAGAAAATAACATTCTAATTCCTCATGGGTACCACCACATAATTGACACCACGTACCATAAGAGTGCCAAAAGTGAAAAGTATCAGTATCACTCATGTTTGTGTCAGAAATTACCAACCGCCTGGATCTTACGGTTCTGTTTTCAGTAACTGAAACTTGGGCACGGGGGCGTGTTGAGTAGGCACGGCCCCGTGTTCAGCTTACTGTCTGACTTAAAACAGGATTGCCAGTTCCAATGATTGGGCACGGGGTGTGTTCAGCGGGCACGGCCCGTGCTGAGTTCTGCAGAAGCTGAAAAACTAAGAAAAATCCTAAAAAAATGAAAAAAAAGAAAAAACGATTAGGCCGCTGATTCCTAACTTTCTTAAAATCCTTGTGTCCCCGGCAACGGCGCCAAAAACTTGATGCGTGTGAAGTGTATATATAAGTTTAAGTATATTCTAAGACCTTTTACACTTTTTTTATCCAAGTTTTAAATTTATAAAACACGATATTTACTAACACTAAACACACATATGGGCAAGTGCACCCATCGTGAGCGTAGTATAGTGTTGGTAAGATACCGAGGTCGTCCAAGGACACAACTGCTTTTAGTACCTGTTTATCCTCAACGGCTAATCAAATCAAAAAAGTTTAGAAAAATGTTTTAAACTAAGAAAAATAAAAACTAACTAAAATGCGGAAAATAAAAATAAAAGTAAAAACAGATAGACAAGATGAATCACTTGGTTCCGACTCGTGTATAGTGTAACCTTTGATTATTTCCGCACTTTTGCACTTTTTAAGATATTATCTTAGTTATTGTAGTAGGCCCCTCTTTTGAAGGTGACGTTACCCTCAACCCAGTAGTTTGAGTCAGCAAGGATACAATCCTAAAGGGTCAGATTATTGAAAGATAATTAATTAAGTTATTAATGCAAATTATGGTAGGCCCCTCTTTTGAAGGTGATGTTACCCTCGGCTAAGTAGTCTGAGTCAGCAGGGATACAGTCCTAAATAGCCGGGTTATAGCATTAATAATAGCTTACATATGAGGGGATCAAAGAGTTTGGACCCCCACCATCCAATACCGTTAAGTATTGAAGGAGGTCCTACTAAATTTAACCCAGGTCCTTGCAGGATCTATACACTGAACAAGGCAAGACTTTTACCAAACCGTTCCCTTAACCCCCGACCAGGTAGCCAACATACCTCCATATAGACCGTGGAGATATGAATGGTGAAAATCTTTTATTTTATATAGAGAGTAAAATAATGCCAAGACACTACGGACAAACGATAAGGAAAAATCACCTTCAACATAAGAAACTAGTTATTAAAGTCATTAATACAAAACCAAGTAAAAAGTGCGAAAAGATTAAAAATAAAAAGTATTACACTAGACACTTTGTCTTCACCAAGTGATGTAAGAGACTTAGGCAAACATGGCCTTGATTGTTAAGAACTCTTACGATCAATCTTGGATCCCGAGATGACTCACACACTCTATGATGGACAATGGATGATGGTGGTGGATGATGGTGTTATGGTGGTGGTGGGTGAAGTGTGAGAGAGGTGGTGTGCCAAGGGATGGTTTGAGCTTGAGCCAAGCACTCCTATTTATAGGCTGAACAGAAGCTCGGGCACAGCCCCGTGTCCAGTGGGCACAGCCCCTTGTTCACATCCTTCTCTTTCTTCATTTATTGCAGCTTGTCTGTATTAGTTGACCACGCCCCTGTGTGCAGAAGCATATCTGTACTATCAAGATTTGCCTGGATTCTGCGAATCTTATAGTTGACCACGGCCCCGTGGGCAATGGAAGCTTCTACCACTTTGTCTTTTCTGCTGACACTTGGGCACGCCCCCGTGCTGGCCGAGCACGGGGCGTGTTCAGTCTTCTATCTTCTTGTTTTGCTTGGGAAGATGTTGTCGTGGGGTTGGGCATTTCACATTTGTTCCTTTTCTTGTATTTATGTTATATTTTGCTGTCTTTTTGCTTCTTTTGTTAATTTGAGCTCATTTAATCCTGAAAATACAAAAGGAAGACAAAAGCACACTTTTCCAACATTAGTACTAAAAAAGGGTTAGTTTTATGCCACAATTGATGTAATTTATATGTTGCATTTTGCACACATCAGTTAATGAATCTTGACGTCATGGTCCCTGATTTCAATAGATTCCCCAACAACTGCAACTTGTCATTTACCTCAGACTCCAATAAGGGTATCCCAAGCGTTTCACCGATCAAACATTGTCTTAATGTTTGTTACCCAATTCATCGAGTCATTCGAGTTTGTAGGCGACATGACCGATTCTTTCCAGAATCCTGGATAACTCAACGTAACGTAAATTAAGCTTGCCACGCTTCCCAAGTGTACCACACCCTCCCAGGGTGAGATTTTCAACATGATACGATTGCCTACAGCGACTCCTAGTGTTTCCTAAGCTTATCAACTTTCCTGACGGTCACTCGTTGCCGCCAAACGATTTCTGATCCAAGCAATCTTCCCAAGAGTTTTGAGTACAAGTCCTGGACCTGTGATTTGGTTGTCACCCGCCTCAATCCAACAAGGAGATTAGCGTTACTGTCCATGCAATGCCTCAAACAAAGCTGTCTGAATACTAGAATGGTAACTGCCACAGTAGAACTCAACACACGCTCATAACATGTCTTCGAGTGGCAGGGGGTTCGCTGACTCTGACCATTTGTCCTGTGGTGATAAGTAATGCTCATGTATAGACGTGATCCAGGGGTGTTGTGTAGTGCCCATCATAAACCAAGTATAGATCAAAATCAGAGATAACAGGAGTTGGCACCTCGTGCCTAAAGAGCCACCCCTCTCAGAGGAATATTCACAAGCTGTGGAGACTCGTCAGTTTCCTTGATTGCAGGAGAGTGTACCGGTTGCATGAGACAATCAACGATCACCCAGGTGATATGGTTTCCATTTCAAGTTGTAAGTAACTAGTGATAGAATCCATGGTAGTCTGTTCTCATTTCCATATATGTGTTTCTGGTTGCTAAAATCCTACCTTGACTTTCTCGCAAGTCAAACATTGTTCTCATGCGCTGCTATGTGGGCCTTCAGGCCTGGTCATCCGTACATGGTCTTCGGGTTTTAATACATCCTATCAAAACTCAGATGAATAGGATATCGAGACCCGTGTGCTTCGCCTGCACCAGTTCCCTAGGGTTGCTGTATAGTGAGGTCCATATTTGTTCCATGAAGTAGCAAATATCACCCGACCTCCCAAAAGTTGCTTCCCCATGCCCCGCATGGGTCAATCTTGAGAACTCTCTTCCTTCAGTTCCTCAGTTTGAACAAGGCGAGTCTGATCAGGTATGTTAGAGTCGATAGTGAGCTGCAAAGCTCGTGCACGTCCAGGTTGCACGGTCATATTCATTCAAAAGCTCCATCCAGCGTTGCCTTCACATGTTTAGCTCTCTTGTAACAACGGTACACGGGAGGCCCTTGTGATCAGTCTAAAAGGTGCGTTCGGTACCGTCCAAGTAATGCCTCCAAATTTTAAATCCAAAGACTATGGCTTCCACCGCTGGTCGTGATTCGTGCAACTCTTCTTGTAATTTCACTACGTAAGCCATCACTTTCAGTTCCTCAGTTTGAACAAGGGGAGTCTGATCAGGTATGTTAGAGTCGATAGCGAGCTGCAAAGCTCGTGCACGTCCAGGTTGCACGGTCATATTCATTCAAAAGCTCCATCCAGCGTTGCCTTCACATGTTTAGCTCTCTTATAACAACGGTACACGGGAGGCCCTTGTGATCAGTCTAAAAGGTGCGTTCGGTACCGTCCAAGTAATGCCTCCAAAGTTTAAATCCAAAGACTATGGCTTCCACCGCTGGTCGTGATTCGTGCAACTCTTCTTGTAATTTCACTACGTAAGCCATCACTTTCTCATGCTGCATCGGCATGTAACTGGGACTCTGATTCGAATCATCATGATATACCACTAGATCACCTGCACCCTCGGGTAAAGGCGATGCTCAGTGCATTGCAGAGTTGGAATCCGAGAGCTGAAAAGACGTTCTCCGGTTTGTCTCCTACGAATACGCAGCACTCTGCTGTGCTACAGAGATTAACGCTGCGAAGCCCTCTAAAATCATGTGATGAATCTACGATAGTATCTAGCGGGACCAAGAAATTGTTGTATCCTCGAAGGGATCTTTGGTGTCGATCAGTTTCTAACAAAATGGATCTTAGCGAGATCCACGTGTATTCCCACTTCGTTGTTTATATTACCAAAAATTGTACTTCTCGAATCTAGAAGTTACCTTTAACAAGACTTCGCATGGAGTGGCTCCTCCCTCGGGAGCTCTAAGATAGGATGCACATGCCGCTCATGGTGTTCCTTTCTCCTGGAAATGATTCAAGACGTCCTCAATAAACACGGTTGACTCATGTGATCCATAAAGCTGCTGGTGTGTTGTTTATCCCAAATGGTCATGGAATAATTCCTCCTGTGTCTCCTGGAAATGGCTGCGTTGGGTTCAATATACCGTTTTTAGAAACATCCTCCCCTTGGACTTCCATCTGATGTTAGTTTGTTCGTTAATCAATCTTTGAATAAGGGCTTGACCCCTGCAACTGGTCAATAGGTTGCCAATACATGATCGGGACAAATGGTTCTGGACTGTCACCTTGATGAGTTCTCAATAGTCAGTACACATATGAAAAGGCCCATCTTCCCTAATATAACCGGGGCTCCCCCAAAGCGAAGGACTAGGTCCAACCAAGCCCATGTCCAACAGTTCCTGTAATTGATTTGACAGTTTTTGTGACCCCCCTGGTGCAAAACGGTGGAGAGTACGAGTAATTGGGGTTGCCTCTGGTGTGAGATCAAACTGAGATTCTGCCCAACAGTTGTGAAAGTAAGCCTGAAAGTTCCTTGGATAGTACACCGGGAGAAATCTCGAACAATTGGTGGATCCTCGATCCCAATTTTCCTTAGCTTCACGTCAATAACGGTTGTTATCGTAGCAGGGTAATCCCTCCATAGACGCTTCTGGGCCTTCGTTGCTGAAATGATACTATCCTTTACACCACTCTGACACTTTAGAGCATATAGCGACGCAAAATTTTCTTCTCACAGGGTATATCTGCGCGATATCCGGATAACCAATCCACACTAACTACTGCATCGAGGCTATCAAGAATATCAGAAGGAAGGTCGAGGTTGAACACTCGTCCCACAAGGTCGAGCTTGCGTCCCAACGAACATATGAGGTTTCCATTGTCTTGCCATCAGTCGATTCCACATCAAGTTCAGTTCCAAGAAGTATCAGGGTTGAACAGATCAGGGACGAGACGATTTGTTACCAAAAACGTATAGGCCACCATATTGCTATAATCCTGGCGTCGCCCATGTCAATTCCTAAATGTCCTTCCACGAGCACCACTACCAGTGGTGTTATCGTTACGAGGATTTCCAGTACTGACGTCGTTCCCTTGGTTGTTGTCGTCTTGATTTAACAACAGCCAATCCATGTCGTAGGCACCTCCATTTTCATACTGTTGGCTACAATTACGGGTATCTTGATGTTGCCGTGACTGTTACCCATAATGTCGTCGCTTGAAACAGAGCCCTACGATTTTTCACCATCAAAGTCCATCTTTTCACATTATGTGTCACGTCCTGGAGCCTATTCACTGTGCCGGTAGTCTCACCTTCCACACTATAATTAGTCGTCATTGCTTATGTCCTGATTGATTCGTAAGAGTCGACTCCCATAAGTTGCTGACTAGGGTTAAAGATTCAATTGGAGTCAAATTGCTGATGTTCGTGGCTGGTAATCAGAGCCGTTCTAATGCTGAAGTCGGTGAGATACTACGATCATCCTCTTACCCCTTGATCTTGCAAGTTGGTCGAGTAATAGACAGTACGTTGCTAGGGTGTTGCTGAAATGTTCGCACTTACGGAGTCTAAAACGTCAATACACAGAGTTCCAACCAATGAAAAGGAGTGAAAAGGTATCATCCAATCATTCGACGCTGCAACATCCTATTCTGGGATGTTCGTACAAGCACCTAACATTCTACACAGTTCGCTAGGAGTTCAGATGTGTTTTCAGGTAATACTCGATAGCATCGAGATTCATAAGGATTCAGTAAGGAGTGAAAAGATCATGTTTGAGTAGGAGACAATCACTGCTATGACTCCTATAGACTGTTGTGTTTCACATGGATCAAATAACGGAACTGAACCCCTTTTTCACTTGTTAAGCCTCACTGGGACTCGCATGTACCTCACATTATTAATATGTGTGCACCCACAATAATATTGTGATTTGCATGCTCATCTCAGCTCCTCCTAACTCATGTCAATGGTTCCTCTAACTCAGATGTCAACAGAGGTTATCAAGACGATAAATCACAAGAATGTAAGGACTATGACATGCTATCCACGCATCATATGTAAGCAAGCAATTCATGTAATCATGCTATAGTGACGAGTGTGTGTTTATACACTACACCATACATAAATGTAAACTACTCATGTAATGTATACCACAGGTGAAAAGACGAACTTTGCAGTCTGGAGCTGAGTGTCATGGTCGTATTCCCGTTTTCAGAACTGTTCGGTTATAGTCTGGTTTTATAAAAACATTTTTAAAACCAAGTTCACTATAACCAGTGGCTCTAATACCATCTGTAACAGCCCAGCGTACCGCACCATGATATTGTCCGCCTTGGCGGCCAACACGCCCTCGGCGTCCGCCCCTCACAGTTTTCAAAACGCGTCATGGTGGTGAAGGTATCCAGCTCCTTATAAGGAAGCCTTTGTTCCCCTTCACAACCGATGTGGGATGTCACAGTCCACCCCCCTTAAGGGGTCCAGCGTCCTCGCAGGACCTGGCACCACCGGTCCGGCACTAGCTCTGATACCAAACTGTCACACAACCAAAATACCACCTAGGGAATGCCCCTACTAGGCGAGTGACATACCAACAACGAGCCACTAATTACGTTGAACCCATACAAGTTTATAAATAAAATCCTCAATTATTAATGAAAATGCCATCAACAAGTTTAAATAAAAACCAACATGTTCAGCGGAAGCAAATAAAAGAAATCATAGATTAACTGTTTCAAATCAAATATATCTAATCAATAAACCCATTGATGCGTGTGAAGTGTATATATAAGTTTAAGTATATTTTAAGCCCTTTTACACTTTTTAGCCAAGTTTTAAATTTATAAAACATGATATTTACTAACACTAAACACACATATGGGCAAGTGCACCCATCGTGAGCGTAGTATAGTGTTGGTAAGATACCGAGGTCGTCCAAGGACACAAGAGCTTTTAGTACCGGTTTATCCTCAACGTCTAATCAAATCAAAAAGTTTAGAAAAATGTTTTAAACTAAGAAAAATAAAAACTAACTAAAATGCTGAAAATAAAAATAAAAGTAAAAACAGATAGACAAGATGAATCACTTGGTTCCGACTCGTGTTTAGTGTAACCTTTGATTATTTCCGCACTTTTGCACTTTTTAAGAGATTATCTTAGTTATTGTAGTAGGCCCCTCTTTTGAAGGTGACGTTACCCTCAACCCAGTAGTTTGAGTCAGCAACGATACAATCCTAAAGGGTCGGATTATTGAAAGATAATTAATTAAGTTATTAATGCAAATTATGGTAGGCCCCTCTTTTGAAGGTGACGTTACCCTCGGCTAAGTAGTCTGAGTCAGCAGGGATACAGTCCTAAATAGCCGGGTTATAGTATTAATAGTAGCTTACATATGAGGGGATCAAAGAGTTTGGACCCCCGCCATCCAATACCGTTAAGTATTGAAGGAGGTCCTACTAAATTTGACCCAGGTCCTTGCAGGATCTATACACTGAACAAGGCAAGACTTTTACCAAACCGTTCCCTTAACCCCTGACCAGGTAGCCAACATACCTCCATATAGACCGTGGAGATATGAATGGTGAAAATATTTTATTTTATATAGACAGTAAAATAATGCCAAGACACCACGGACAAACGATAAGGAAAAATCACCTTCAACATAAGAAACTAGTTATTAAATTCATTAATACAAAACCAAGTAAAAAGTGCGAAAAGATTAAAAATAAAACGTATTACACTAGACACTTTGTCTTCACCAAGTGATGTAAGAGACTTAGGCAAACATGGCCTTGATTGTCAAGAACTCTTACGATCAATCTTGGATCCCGAGACGACTCACACACTCTATGATGGACAATGGATGATGGTGGTGGATGATTGTGTTATGGTGGTGGTGGGTGGTGGGTGAAGTATGAGAGAGGTTGTGTGCCAAGGGATGGTTTGAGCTTGAGCCAAGCACTCCTATTTATAGGCTGAACAGAAGCTCGGGCACGGCCCCGTGTCCAGTGGGCACGGCCCCACGTCCACATCCTTCTCTCTCTTCATTTATTGCAGCTTGTCTGTATTAGTTGACCACGGCCCCGTGTCCGCTGAGCACGACCCCGTGTGCAGTAGCATATTTGTACTATCAAGATTTGCCTGGATTCTGCGAATATTATAGTTGACCACGGCCCCTTGCCCGCTGAGCACGGCCCCGTGTGCAGAAGCATGTCTGTACTATCAAGATTTTCCTGGATTCTGCGAATCTTATAGTTGACCACGGCCCCGTGCCCACTGAGCACGGCCCCGTGGTGGGCAATGGAAGCTTCTACCACTTTGTCTTTTCTGTTGACACTTGGGCACGCCCCCGTGCTGGCTGAGCATGGGGCGTGTTCAGTCTTCTGTCTTCTTGTTTTGCTTGGGAAGATGCTGTCATGGGGTCGGGCATGTCACGTTTGTTCCTTTTCTTGCATTTATGTTAGATTTTGCTGTCTTTTTGCTTCTTTTGTTAATTTGAGCTCATTTAATCCTGAAAATACAAAAGGAAGATAAAAGCACACTTTTTCCAACATTAGTACTTAAAAGGGTTAGTTTTATGCCACAATTGATGTAATTTATATGTTGCATTTTGCACACATCAAATATCCCACACTTGAATCTTTGCTTGTCCTCAAGCAAAACTCTTTATAATGTGGCTTTACACTCCCAAATGGAATGGGTAGAAGAGAAAGTTTTTGGGCTTGTCATAGAGTGTCGGGATTTCCAAGATTCTTTGTTAAGTTTTATTTTTATTTATTTACAATCCTATTCGTCATGATTTATTTAAAACTTTTCATAAGATAAATGACTTATTAGGGCGTAACATGCCTCTTTAAAATTCTATTTATATACAAGTTCACTTGCCTCACGGGGGATCACTCAACACTCGGCCGAAGATGTATTTTAGTGAATCACTCGAGAGCGGCATGGAACTTACTTCTACCATAGGCTTGCCAAGCAATCAATCCTCCTCCTTTTTAACTATATACCTTTGTAAATATCAAGAGGACTTTTTGGGTGATGGGTTAGGCTTGGGTTAAAGGTAGGTGGTTGGGTTAGTAGAAAAGGTCGAAAAAACGTAAAAAGCATCGGTTTTCGTAAGACTCTATTTTTCAATTTTTTTTTTTATTTTTTTGATGAAGCCATAATTTCAAACAAAGCTATTTTTGATAAACTTGTTTGTTTATTTTCTTTTGCTTCATCATCAACAATTTTTTTCTTTTTTTGAAAAGTCATCCGAAAAACCGAACTTGTTACTAAAACAAAGGGTTAAAAATAAAAAATGGTTTTGGTGGGTGAAAGGGTATTTGGTTTGGGTTATGAAATGAAAAGGTTTAGGCTCAAAGGGGTTAACTAGGGGGATTTTGGGTAGGTGGTAAAAAAAATAATGGTGTAGAAATAAAAAGGGTTAGTCCTAATGCCTCCATCATTTACTTACTCGGGTTTAAGTTGGTAAGGACCGGGAATGTATCGTCGTGGCAAGTTCTAAAGTTGTAAGAACCAAGTGGCTATTCACACAAGAAACGAAATATGAGCATTTAGTTTAGTGATATGTATTTGTATCAAACGAAAAGGGTTAGTCCTAATGCGTGTGAAGTGTATATATAAGTTTAAGTATATTTTAAGCCCTTTTACACCTTTTTAGCCAAGTTTTAAATTTATAAAACACGATATTTACTAACACTAAACACACATATGGGCAAGTGCACCCATCGTGAGCGTAGTATAGTGTTGGTAAAATACCGAGGTCGTCTAAGGACACAAGAGCTTTTAGTACCGGTTTATCCTCAACGTCTAACCAAATCAAAAAGTTTAGAAAAATGTTTTAAACTAAGAAAAATAAAAACTAACTAAAATGCTGAAAATAAAAATAAAATTAAAAACAGATAGACAAGATGAATCACTTGGTTCCGACTCGTGTTTAGTATAACCTTTGATTATTTCCGCAATTTTGCACTTTTTAAGAGATTATCTTAGTTATTGTAGTAGGCCCCTCTTTTGAAGGTGACGTTACCCTCAACCCAGTAGTTTGAGTCAGCAACGATACAATCCTAAAGGGTCGGATTATTGAAAGATAATTAATTAAGTTATTAATGCAAATTATGGTAGGCCCCTCTTTTGAAGGTGACGTTACCCTCGGCTAAGTAGTCTGAGTCAGCAGGGATACAGTCCTAAATAGCCGGGTTATAGTATTAATAGTAGCTTACATATGAGGGGATCAAAGAGTTTGGACCCCCGCCATCCAATACCGTTAAGTATTGAAGGAGGTCCTACTAAATTTGACCCAGGTCCTTGCAGGATCTATACACTGAACAAGGCAAGACTTTTACCAAACTGTTCCCTTAACCCCCGACCAGGTAGCCAACATACCTCCATATAGACCATGGAGATATGAATGGTGAAAATCTTTTATTTTATATAGACAGTAAAATAATGCCAAGACACCACGGCCAAACGATAAGGAAAAATCACCTTCAACATAAGAAACTAGTTATTAAAGTCATTAATACAAAACCAAGTAAAAAGTGCGAAAAAATTAAAAATAAAAAGTATTACACTAGACACTTTGTCTTCACCAAGTGATGTAAGAGACTTAGGCAAACATGGCCTTGATTGTCAAGAACTCTTACGATCAATCTTGGATCCCGAGACGACTCACACACTCTATGATGGACAATGGATGATGGTGGTGGATGATGGTGTTATGGTGGTGGTGGGTGGTGGGTGAAGTGTGAAGTGTGAGAGAGGTGGTGTGCCAAGGGATGGTTTGAGCTTGAGCCAAGCACTCCTATTTATAGGCTGAACAGAAGCTCGGGCACGGCCCCGTGTCCACATCCTTCTCTCTCTTGATTTATTGCAGCTTGTCTGTATTAGTTAACCACGCCCCCATGTCCGCTGAGCACGACCCCGTGTGCAGAATCATATCTGTACTATCAACGGCCCCGTGGTGGGCAGTGGAAGCTTATACCACTTTTTCTTTTCTGCTGACACTTGGGCACGCCCCCGTGCTGGCTGAGCACGGGGCGTGTTCAGTCTTCTCTCTTCTTGTTTTGCTTGGGAAGATGTTGTCGTGGAGTCGGGCATGTCACGTTTGTTCCTTTTCTTGTATTTATGTTAGATTTTGCTGTCTTTTTGCTTCTTTTGTTATTTTGAGCTCATTTAATCCTGAAAATACAAAAGGAAGACAAAAGCACACTTTTTCCAACATTAGTACTAAAAAAGGGTTAGTTTTATGCCACAATTGATGTAATTTATATGTTGCATTTTGCACACATCACCCATCATTCGTATTCCATCAGCACGACCCATGACCACTCCAGCTACTTCAGACAGCAAGTTCCAAATCCATATAATCTAACGACCTGCGAGCATGCAACAAGTGTATCAGACAACGCTGGTGAGTTCGTAGTTTTACGAAAATGTTGGTTACCAAGTGTTTAGTTAATCCATTGAATTTAATGTTGATAATAACCCGAATACAAGACGGCTCCTGATTTACATTGCCCTTTCTCCAATGCTCCTATCAAAGCATTGGTCATGACTAGGTCATTAGTTCAACATCCGTCCTCCCAGGTACGGGGTGAGGTTGCCAAACCTAAGTAGTGCTACTAACTAATACCTTGTTACCTCTTAGGTAACCAAACAACACGGAGGGACTTTAAAGGTGATAGGAAGAGTATATTATCCAACATCCCAGATTTATAATAAGATGTATTTGTAACACCCTTAATAATTTGAACAGTAATAAAAGATAATCATAAGAACTTTATAAAAATTCAGAGTTTACAAAAACATTTCGAGTTTAAAACCATACACATTTGTGATAATACCAATCACATCCAAGAAAGTGCATAACTAGTTTAAAGTAACCCTTGCTAGTAAACTAATCACTAGTTTAAGGGATTTAAAACACGATCAACAAAAGAAATTACAACATGTTTAAAGTTTAGACAAAATTGAGTTTAGTGCGGAAGCTTCAAAATACGTGTTCGGTTCTTGACATGTACTTGATCACCATCCGGGAAGGCTTCATACATACCTAGGGTCAAACACTAAAATATTAGTTTTGACAATAATACATTACGTATAAACGAAATTTAACAACACAAAGCATCAAACAAAATATAAATTTTCTGGGTTCCACCGTAACTTACGGTGTCACCGTAAGTTACGGTGAACCTGGAATGTCTCTAGTTCTACCGTAAATCAGGAGCTTCACACCGTACACTTTTGATGTCCACCGTAACTTACGGTGGAACCGTAAGTTACGGTGGGTTCTGCAACCTTGCCCTATAACTATTTTTCAACTTTAAAAGTTCATAACTTTTTACTCATTAGTCCGATTTAGTCGATTCTTTTACCTACGAGTCTGTAATAAGATTACGGATCCAACCATATAAATTACACATCTCGAAAACCGAGATACCGACGTTCGGCTCACAATTTCTTTGTTTCAAAATCTTCAACCCATTAACAAGGTACATGATTCCATATTTCCATCCTAATGACACATTAGACATAGTTACCCAACTTCCCGGGCTTATGACCTTGGAGTATACGCGCCATACCATGGCTTCGCGTTTTCTCCGAACTAAACACTTGTTTTCTCGGAATTCAAGCATCCCGTTTCAAACGACACCTTCTATTAACTTCTATTGTTTGACCCGATATACCGGGTTCGTAGACTTAAAATATCATAACCAATTTATTGATGTATTACCATCTATCACCTAGCAAGATATGAGACTTTTAAGTCTCTACTCATGTGATTCGTTTTCAAGCAACATTTTGACCCGTTTGGCTATCTAGTGAAAACCATCACTTTATTAACATACCAAACCAAATTTCTAATGTTTATTTTGACCCGTTTGATGATCTAGTGAACTTCGCCACTTTAACGATACATCAAACGCATCAATTACAATCCGACATCGTTTGTACATTAAAACTAAACATTATTACATAATACAACGAGACTAAAGTCACGTACCTTTAAAGCACACCTTTTCCGCGGGTATCGCTTCCGGCGTGTCCACTTGACGTTCCGGATTCCTTGCCTAAAGAGTTCAATTCATAACAAGATTAGAACTCTCTTTCATAAGCTTTAACGCATTCATTCATAACATATGCAAATCTGCGTTTTTAGCAATCTTTAACATTTTTAACCCTCATTTAGGCGTTTTATCAAACACCTTGCGGGTCAGATTTCTACATGATCTAAACCAAGTTCATAACTTGAATTTACCACTCAAATTAACTTCAATTAGACAATATACACATATTTTAACATCAACAGTTTCAGAGATTATCCCACAATTTCAGTTTTCACTAGAACAAGAGTCTTAATCCTAGTGTTTATCAAGTTCTACTAACTTACTAATCACCCACTATGGTGATTTTGATCCTTACAACTAACATGCAAGATTTTAACAAGAAATCATCTAGGGTTTGTCCCTAGACTTCACATTACTTCCAATTTCATGTTTTACAACACATAATCAAGCTCAACCTTCGATTTCAATCACATGCAAGAATTTGAGTTGTATCAAAACAACCTAATTTGACATACCTTATGACCTCCTTTACGAGGAGATCACGATTCTATGTTCAGATTTCGATTACGACATGATTTGAGCCTTCAATTGAGAGTTTTAGTAGATGTTAGGGTTTTGGAGGTGTGGGTGTCGCCCCTTCCTGTTGTTGATCGACCAGAACCTCAGTGTGAGGTGTTTGGTTTGTTTTATTAAACAAAATAATAACAATAGTTTCAAGATTATCAACATTGGTCCCTCCACTTTGTTTAATATTTAGTTTTGGTTAATCTAACCTTATTTCTAGTTATTCATAGACTCATAGTTAACTAGGTTATAATTTCCTAGTTAGATAAATTCTTGTTTATTTAAACTTTATAATTTTAAATATAAAGTTTTGTATTTTCGGGATGTTACAGTATTCCTCTCAGGAATACCCAAATGATTTTCCCAAAAACCCATCCCTCTCAGGGATACCCAAAGACTGTCCCAACCACCGGGACGCATGCTCAAGAGAGACGAACTCACCTTGGTTTTGATCGGTAAGATTAAAGTATGTGTTCCCAGTTGGTCAATTAAACCCTATCGTGGTTACCAGAGACACTCAGTTTCCCGAATTCACGATTCACATATCTAGTCACACGTATTGCTCAAGTAGTAAACAACCAGGCATATACATCACGTATGTCATACAAGCATTCTGGTCATAATACATTTACGATACAAGTTCACATAATGCATCATTACCAGTAATTTAGTTCACATGTAAGTACACACGTATTGGTTCATTCACATCCTTTAACCATTTCCATGTTATGTTCATATTTCAATACATCACCCGACCGATTAGTTTGTTATTTACATATCATATCATACACACGATACGATGCAAATAGTAATAATTAATCATGGAATACGCTTATCCTTACCATAACCATAATATGCACTAGACCTTTGGGCCTCGTGCAACCCGGCCCACTGATGTAATAGACTACCCGGCCCACTGATGTGTTCTAATTAAAGGTTGCAGCCCAATCATAAATAAATTAGTCCACTAATTCTAGCAATCCATTTAACATATAATGGCCCACTAACATGTATTCGATCTGCCAAAGTATTCGGCCCAACCCAAAACCTTATTGTTTTCCCTTGTTTGCGCATTCCAGTTGACGTGCCAGGTCCAATCCAAATTATGTATTCTTATTTTAACCCTTGTAACCCAATTACCAATCCAAATGTTACCCTTGATTAGTTCTGATTACATCCTAGCACCCTCATAAAAACCTAAATGTTTTACCCTGCTCGTGTGACCCAGCCCAGCTGATGTTGGGCCCAATAAAATAAGGTGCGGCCCCAATATAATGTGTGTGGTTTAAGCATATGTATATCTGTGCTAAACAACCAGTGCAGCCCAGTTTCCTCTAATGGCCCTATTTTAATTATGCACAATTCATATCAAGTCTGTTTAACAAATCATAGACATTACAAATTCGTTTAATTGTATAGTAGTAATTGACATCCTAAAGAACCACTATTCAGTACCATAAAATTTGCAATTCGTTATGTAATAATCATGCTTAACAATCATAGCCATTATAATCTATTTCATGCACATGGTTACAATTCACACAATTTAACATAATACCCTAACACATGTTACCACAGTTCGATCATAATACTTAATAACATACATGATCATGATTCACAGATATTAGCATGTATACAAGTAATCATTAGTACTTATAACACACATAACATACATAAGATAATAACATATGTAAAGTATAGTTCACATACCAATCAACTGCAATTATACGTATGATGCCTTGACACTATAGGGTTATTTTGATGGGGGGGTGTCCACAGCCGCACGTAACCAGGGAATAGGTAGGGTTTGTTTGTGAGTTCTTGTGATAAACCTTTTGATATTACGTATGCATAAATATAATACAAGTTGGGCAGTTAATCTGTTAGGCCGAAGTGGGCTCAAGCCCATCCAATTTATTTTCATAATAACACATAACTTATGTGTGTGTATCGGCTAAGCCCAAAGCCGGTCCCTAATGCAGGCCCAAACGCAACTATCCATGTTTCCGGGTGTGTGTGAATCAGCCCATATGTGCAACTATTTCCCGGCCCAAACTGGCCCAATTACAAGGTGGACAACCCAATTATATTCGACCCAAAAAAAACAATGTGTACGAATCTAATATTAATAAGTTTTATGTTAGCACAAAACATTCAGCACAAGAAGAGGAATGAATAACGAGAGACTTGAATCACAAGATAAAACGACACTGATCTCGAAAGTTCGGGTTGTCACATGCAAATTACACACGAAAAGGAGGAATAGTATATATGATCTCTGCGATCATTAGCACTAAAGGAAAAGAATTAAAAGATATTTCTATAGTATCAGATTTTTCAGACGTTTTCCCGGAAGAGCTACCTGGACTACCGCCTGATCGTGAGGTTGAATTTAGAATTCATCTAATACAAGGAACTACACCGATTGCCAAAGCACCCTATCGTCTAGCGCCAATGAAGATGCTGGAAATGAAGAAGCAACTAGATGAACTATTGGAAAAAGGTTTCAAACAACCTATCTCATCGCTTTGGGGAGCGCCTGTGTTATTTGTCAAGAAGAAAGATAGATTCACGATTGGTTACCATCAATTGAAAGTACAGGAATAGGACATTCCTAAACTACTTTTAGAACAAGGTATGGACATTATGAGTTTACAGTCATGCCATTTGGTTTAACAAATGCTCCAGCTGTATTTATGGACATGATGAACATGATATGTATACCATACCTGGATAAATTTGTAATTGTCTTCATAGATGATATACTTATTTATTCCAAGAGTAAGGAAGAGCATGTCGAGCATTTACAGGTACTTCTAACATTATTGAGAAAAGAGAAGCTTTATGCTAAATTCTCAAAATGTTAATTCTGGTTACAAGAGGTACAATTCCTTGGACATTTAATAAATCATGAAGGAATTCATGTGGATCCTACAAAGATCGAGGAAATTACCAAATGGAATGTCCCTAATTCCCCAATGGAAGTAAGAAGTTTTCTTGGATTGGCATGATACTATAGATGTTTTATTCAAGATTTTTCTAGAATAGCCATTCCATTAACCAAGTTAACATGTAAATCAGTTAACTTTGAATGGGGACCAAAATAGGAGGAAGCTTTCAAGATCCTGAAGCAATGACTAACTGATGCACCAATACTCGCCTAACCAAAAGAAACTGGAGATTTTATAGTATACTGTGATGCATCAAAATCGGGATGGGTGTGTGCTAATGAAACGCCAGAAAGTGATTGCTTATGCCTCTAGACAACTGAATAAGCATGAAGAAAACTACACAATGCATGATCTAGAATTTGTAGCGATTATTTTTGCCCTTAAAATTTGGATACATTATCTTTTTGGTAGTAAGTTCATTGTCTTTACAGATTATAAAAGTTTAAGATATATTTTTGAGCAAAAAGAGTTGAATATGAGGCAAAGACGTTGGATGGAGATCCTTAGTGACTATGAATGTGATATCCAATATCACGCATGTAAAGCTAACGTAGTAGCTGATGCTTTAAGTCGTAAGTATCATGAGAAGCCAAGAAGGATACGCGTTCTCCGATTAAACCTGCAGATAGATCTAAAGGAACAATTAAAAGAAATTCAAGAAGCAGCAATCAAAGATGATACTGAAGGATTAAAAGGAATGATGAAAGAATTAGAAAAAGAAATAGATGGAATTTGAAAATTCCATAAGAAAAGAATTTGGGTACCTATCCAAGGAAATTTATGAATCGACAGGTAGTGTAGAGTTTAAACAATTGTTATTCGTTCTATGGTTTTCTAGGGGTTACGGATCGACAGGTAGTGTAGAGTTTTACTTCTTTCTTTTTTTAGTATACAGATGCTTTAACTTTTGGTTCTTTGTTGGGATTGTATTCGGTTGTCTAATTTTGTTTTCTTTAATGGGTTGTTTCATAGGTTGCTAACTTTGGTGAGACGAATAGCCCTTTGCTTATGTTTAGTTAATCTCCAAGCTTTAGCAACTTTATTTTGCCCTTCTGTTCAAGGTGTCTTTAATTAGGCCAGTTCCTATAAAACAATATCCAAGACAGTGAGGTTCAATGTCTTCAAGGTGATTCTAGCAGGCTGCTGAACTCTTTGCTTGATTATGTAAATATTTTTTAGAAGAAAATTGGAGTTATGTGGTTTATTAAAGTTATTTTGCTGTTGTTTCAGTTTATCTCGACAATTTCCATAGTTATTTTTTATGAAGTTTACATCTGGCGTTTTGTGTTGCTTACTGAATAAATAAATTGAACTATTATAGATTAGTCGTCTCAATATTTTCACATAATGTGCGTTGTCGATGTTTCTTCCTTCATAGCCTACGCTGCAACGCGCTTGGATCGATTTTCTAGTTGGCTTTCTAAAAGGTAATCTTTGGGTAAGCCTATACATTCAAAATAACTAATAGAGTAAACTGCCAAAATGGTCCTTGAGGTTTGGTTACTTTTGCCACTTTAGTTCAAAACTCAAACCATTTGAATCTGGGTCCTTGTAGTTTCAATTTTGTTGTCATTTTCATCCAAAAGCAAAATATGTTCAGATTTTTCAATTAACATTCAACTTTTTGTTCTTTTCCTCCCTTTTAATGAAGGGCAAAATGGTTAGATTTTTTAATTTGTTATAATAAAACGTTAAAAGACCATTTTGCCCTTCATTAAAAATGAGGAAAAAGACAAAAAAAAACTAGATGTTAACTAAAAAACCTGCCCAAATTTTGATTTTGGATGAAAATGGTAACAAAATTGAAACCACAGGGACCCAAATTCAAAAGGTATGAATTTTGGACTAAAGTGGCAAAATTGACCAAACCTCAGAGACCATTTTGGCAGCTTACTCTAACTAATATTAAACTTGAAGATGCTCGGACTTTTAATTATAGGTGTGTAAATATTTTTTAAATTCTGAAAGTCTCGTTTATTTTATTTATATACTAGGTTAATGCCCGCGTAATACGCGGGCTTCAACCAAAACAATATTATTTACTTTGAAATGAAATGTTCTGTACAAACGCATAGATTGGAAAAAATAAACAGAAAATTATTCAATCTCGAATAAAACTTCCTTGTATACTACATATGATGATTGTCAATACTTACAAAACTACCTAATAGTGATCACATCTTTCAAATAAAATAACATAATTTTATTGCGAAAATATGAAGATTGTGAATGGTTAGAAGAATCAATACCTAATTTATACAAAAGAATATCATCTAACTATTGTATAAATCAAGAACGTAACATTATAAACATAAGAAAACGTTAACATAGCCGGAAGTTAAAAATGGCCATATGAGAAAAACAAAGGTACTTGATAAACTATTGTAAACATATATAAAGACAATGATAATAACATTAAACAGTAACACCATTCAACCACATATTTAACTAAGTTATTTGTACCATTACAAAACATCAACATAAACTAAACCATAATAAAGTAAGCAAAGTTTTCATGTCCATCAACCCAACATCCAAAATGTACATATCAAATATACTAACCAACAACTTAACAAACCATAGCTGTTATAAACAAAATGCATACCAGTCTTGCTTAGATCGAGGTTACATCATTCAACACAATCTTCTTCTGGGATGTTACATAAGTGAAGTGTAACATATGACCAAACTCCAACTGATTATCTGCCATGAACTTTCTCCAACCATCAACGGCGTAACGTAATGTACCACCGTTTAACTCCGTCTTGGTTTCATAAACCTCCACATCCCCAGTCATGTTTTGAACATATAAAGGTTCCAAGTTATCAGACAGGACTGCTCTGTTTACAACTTCAACAGGAAGACGCTAAATGCGTTTAAAGAAAAACAAATAAAAGTCAATAGGAAAAATGAAATAAATATGCTGGTAAATGATGTAAAAAAAACATACAAGCCGATAGTCTCCTTTACGACTAAAGTTGAAGAATTCAGGATCCATGCCAACACCAGAAACTTTGCGTGCATTCCTTGTAATCTTCTTACAATGCTTCACTTTTTGAACATCATTTAACTGTTTCTTTCCCTTGTTTATGAAAAAACAATATATAAACGTGGTTAACAGCAAATATAGTATATACTGTACAAGTAAAGTTTTCTTGTATAAAGAGAATTTATGAAATTGAATAAAACACTGCTTTGGCTTAAATCACTTAAAGAATTTTACGCATACTATCTAGACTTTGTATGACTTATAAACCATTTACACCATTGAATCTAAACCTATTCACTTTTTATTAATTAAGACTCGTTTCATTCTACTTGAAAATGAATCTCAACAGATTCAACTTGACCACCAAAAAATAAATAATGAAAGATTCTAGAATTTGAATTTTAAACATGTTATTCAGCAAGAATTATCAAATTTCTATGAAACCTTATGAATATGACTAACCAGACAATGACAATAAAAAACGGATATTAGTGACATTAATAAAAATATATTAAATATTTAATACCTTGACGTAATCAGCAAACGGACGATACGGAATCGAATCAGATTTTTGACTACATTGTAGGCCTTTGCATTCTTTCTTCAAATTCTCGACTGTCTCGGATATGTCAGCAAAAACTTTAGCTTTTCCTTTTACTTTAACCTGTTGTGAAATAATAATCGAAATAGTAATCAATAGTAAAACAGAAAAATGTTACAAAATCCAGTACATACTTAAACATCGCAATGAACATAATCGAAATAGTAATCAATAGTAAAACAGAAAGAAACATAGGGCAAAAAACCAACCTAGACCGACTTTCAATATGTTCTTATCGAGCTGCAAATTTACTTTAACAACTAATATACTAAGGTTATTAAATTTATTGTATAATGTCATCAGTACTTGGAAAACTATTTGACTGGTAAACCTCCGAAATGAACAGTCTGGTTGTTAAACATCTAATACAACCAATGTGATTATTGAACATATTTCATATACCTTATGTATCCATCACATTGATTTAACAATGTGTTTGTAGAACCAAACGACCAAAAAGAGACTATAACACTAAGGATCTAGATGCAAGCTCAGGTTTCAACTCAGTACTCAACTTAGTATCGTTTCATTCAAGCTTGAGTTTCTAAACATGACTTTTAATAAACATTAATCATAAATAAATTAATATAAATATATGTTAGTAGTGGTAAACTTACATCTTGAATTGTCTTGAAATGCGAAACATCACCTTTCTTCAACGTCTCTTTAACATGAACCTTCTTCGGTGTAGGTGACCGGATTGTTCCTGCTGGTAGGCTTGTTGATATCTTATACAAAGTAAGAAAATCATTAAGAACATGAATTTTAAAAATCAAAAAAATTAATGCAATTTAAAAAGAACTATTGGTTGGATATAATTAATTAACTACCTTACTGAAAGATGGATTTTCTTCAGTAATATTAATGTTATCATCCTCCTCTATGTCCTGGAAAACATCATTATGAAAACAAATAAAAGACGGGTAAAATGGATACAAAATGTAATAGTTAATAGATATGCACCTTCAAAAGCGTTTCCAAGTAATTAGTCTTAGAGATCTTCAACAAATCATCATCATCAGATTCAACCTTCTTGCTCAACCTCATTTCTATCTCGTCTCGAGACATCATGAAAAAACCTAACGTAAATGGTTCAGAAATCAAGAATTTCTATAATCGTACAGTTAGTATAACTAAGTTTAATGGTTCGGAATCTAATTGTTCTTATAACGGTGTTTAACAAATTTTAACTGAATCATTCAATATCAAATCGTCATTGTCCGTTTATGACTACATTACGATGGGCAAATACACACATGTTGAACAGAGCATAAGAAAAATAAACTCAACAGACTAAATTTTTAACCTTTAAACAGTCAATATTAGGAACACATTAGTATAACCGGATCATCTCTCAAATACATCAATGTACTGTTAAATCAACGATTGGAAGTGATTAACTCAAAGATAATGTTAAAACTATAGGAAGATTACGGTTATTACTTGCAAATAAGGATTTCAACATCAACGATTGTAACTGATTAAATCCAAATTCATGATAAAAGTAAAGAACGAAGACTATCGCAAACCTGTTAGTGACAATTCCGACAACAAAATCGGCGCCGACTGTTGTTCCGACGAAGCTTCCGGCGAAATTATGGAGCCCTAGATACTGTCTTGGAAGAGTTAGAATGATGATTTGAGAGATGATATGATATAATAGCATGTATGTAATGATACAATCTATTGAATCAACCGTCATTTTAGAATTTTACATTTACACCCCCTTTAATTTCAAATGTGACAAAATTGACAATAATCTAACCATCACTTACAACAACACCATTCTATTTACTAAATATTTATATAATTTTAACCAAGTGTGAAATTATAAATACATATTTAAGAAAAGTTGTAAACTGTTAAATGTTTTTTAATTAACCCAAAGTTTTCTGTAACATCTCAACTGATTTCCAACTTATGAACCGTGAATACTTACGGGTTGTCAATGTATCTTTATATAGAAAAAAATATATACATATATATTTATAATCTAACTTTGCATGATGAATAAGGAGGATTAGTAAACGATAACAACGTGTGTATGAGTAATACTAAGAAAAAACAAAGTTTTTTTTTATTCTTTTTATATTATATGATAAAAAATGGTAAACAATTTAAGCAACATCTTCTTCTTTAACCTCTACTTTAACACGTGCAAGGCGTCCTTCAGGAATACGGACCAAATCTTCTGTGCCTCTAAAAACCATCATATCAAATTTTGACTCCAAAATCATGTCAAATATAATATAGTGTTCGTCTTGAATTTTCATGTCTTCTTTAATTTGATTCCATCCAGTAGTCATATACAAATTTTGACCATGTTTCTCCATAAAAACCAACCATGTACGGTTAGGATAAGCAGTTATAGTAACATGGTTGGTAGGTATTATGTTCTTCAACTTATGATGAACAAAAACTCTATCAATAAGCTGCAAGTAAAAAAAAATGTTAAAAAAAGTTTTATAAACTAAGTAAAACACTAATATAGTACAAACATAAAAAAAATGAATTACCAAATGATCTTTATATTCAGATAACTGTGATGTTTGGCAATATAAGAAATCATTTTGAGCAAGTGCCAAATCTTGATAGAAGTATATAAGGCGAAAACTAAGACGACCTTCGTACTGAAATAAAAGCAATGACTTATTTGGTAATAGAAGTGATTGTATCATGTTGAACCATCCGTCGTGAAAAAAATATGAAGAGCCTGCTTTCCTAACTCTGACAGTAAAAACTCTTCGATCAGTGGTAATGATTTTAACCATCCCATCAGGAGCTAACTTGAAATCAGCTACCCAATTGTGGTAATTCCTTGGTAAAATCAGTATACAAAGTAAAAAATAAAAACAACATATTTTAAAAAAATAAACTTGAATATAACATCAACATACACGAGACTTCATCTTGTTGTCTGATAGATAAACTAAAAAACAATTTAACAACTCCATTGATATATGAAATTTGAAGAGGATGAAGATGATTATGTATTATGTATATTTATAAGATAAGGTTATTTAAGATTATAGTAATAGTCTGAATTATGGAAACATTATTTGTCTATTTTTTGCAAAAATATATTATGATTATATAAAAAAAATATAATAGTAAAGTTTATTGCTTACAAAGTAGATTGTAGAAAAATAAAAATATAAAGATATTTATTGACAAAATTAAAATAGTATATTTAAAGATAAAAATAAAAAAAACGGAAATACTTTTTTTTATTTTTTAAAAAATAAAAACATTAAGAATTATTTAAAATTAGTATTTAATATTTGCTATAGATTGATATATATATATATATATATATATAGATTTATAAACAATCTTAGTAAATATATAAAATAAAATTTGATTATGTATTACATAATTTCCATAACAATAATTATAGTAAAACCGATTAGATCTATAGTTTGATTGTATTTTAGTAACTAATTTTTATATGATTTTGAGTTTCCAAAGTTAGATTATGTCTTTCCGTTTTAGTAACGTTTTAAAATATAAAGAAATTTTTTGACAAAATTAAAAGGGTATATTTAAATTTAGAAATAAAAAAACGGAATATGTTTTTTTTTTTTTGGAAACAAAAATTCAATAAACGAACCAAATTAGCAAAAAACAATTGTTATTCGAATAAAAAACTGAACCACAAAATGTAGATGTTCGGATAAAGCATCCACACACATCAAAACAATTGTCAATTAAAAATAAAATAACAAATATCCAAAGACGGAAAAAAAATATTCGATGATATCAACAGTTTGTACTAAAGCTGAACTACTCTTCGATCTTTGGATAGTTAAAAATTGACGGCTTCCTCGTCAGAGTGACAATGCCGATAAAGTTCTGGACACGTATAGCAAGATTAATCCTGCGTAGTAGATTAATCAGATTTAATAAGGCATGGTCAACAAAATATTCACCTTTTAGATTATCAAAAAAAAATCACATATCTAAAAAGGCATCAAGCATCTATTGAAGAAATGAATAGGCATTAAAGAATCTCCAAACCTTGCATTTTTGATGTTATAATCCATTAAAGATTCTCGAAACCTTGCAAACCTGCAATGTTTAGACCACAAACATTTTCTTGTAAGGATTCAAAAAGAATAATCCAAACATAAAAACATATAAAAAAGATGCCAAAAAGAATATACCTTCTTTAATCTTCTTGTAAGACTCCAAAATTTAGCAAATCATGTGAATTAGTCAAGGTATAAAAAAAAGCATCTAAGGTGATCAAAACTGAACCAATCAATTTTCAAAATAAAAAAAAATCCTAATTGATCTTAATGTAACAACACATACAGGGTCAGTGAACACATTTCAGATGATACAGGTTCAGTCAAAACATTTATATCGTCAGACTGTCAGGCTCAGATTGTGCATAAAGATGACAACACCATGGCTGCAAGAGAGGTTGCATGAACAACTGCCATCCTACGACCTTGCCATGCCATAATGCTATCTCCATTCAATTCTTACTCTGATCTACAAAATCATCATAGCCTCATGTTGAAAGGACAAGAAAAATGCACTTTGAATTCACTTTTTTATTCATCTTCACAGTCAACACTAAATGATTTGCTAAAGTAATTGAAATGATTTGAAAATGTCAGACCTCACTTATTCGGGCAGACGTTTGCTTCATCATAGTTTTAGTCTCAGCTGATAAGCATCTCATCAACATCATTGACTGAATATCCCTTAGGTGACATCAATCTAATTATCACCAACCAAACATCGATTACACCCAACGCTACCTAGAACAGCCGCGAACGGCAGCCAGCAACGATTAGGGCATGTTGCAACAACACGGCAGATATTGATGTAACAACACATACAGGGTCAATCAACACACTTGAGATGATACAGGTTCAGGTAATAAAAAGAAACCCTCTGTTGTAGAAGCAACCAGTGAGATAGTTTTGATGGAAATTTTAAGAGGGGTCGGTGACATTGTCGAGGAGTTTCAGGAAATGCTATCACTTAGCATTTCCTGACACTCCTCGACAACGTCACCGACCCCTCCATGTTTCCAGCAAAACACTCTCACTGGTTGCTTCTTCAACAGAGGGTTTCTTCTTATTACCTTGAATATGTATCATCTAAACTGTGTTTGACACATCCTTTGTGTCTTCCTCTCTTCCTTAATAGCTAAGAACGTGACACGTAGGCAAATGGAGGTCATCCTCTAATCTCCTTTAATAGATTGTGAAAACACTACATGTGATCAAAATCCCCGAATTAGAAATGTAATCACTAAAATTAAGCAAATTATTACAAAAAAGTAATTAAATTATATAAAAGTGAACACTTCTAATTAGATAAAACATTAAATTCATTCAAATGTGTACCACAAGGCAAACTTTTAAAGAAAATGTGTTTAAAATATAAAAAATAATAAATTACCCCAAGGCAAACTTTCAAAATTTACATTTTAAATTTTATTTATGATATTACGCTAATTGGCGATGAGACAATGGGGAATACAGCATTACTTAAAACATATATTAAACTTTTTACACTTAGAATATTTGTATAATATGTTGTCAGTATAGTCGTTGAAACAACAGGTAAAATAATAAAACTTGTGGTAAATTAAACTTCAAAACCATAATAATTGTTAAATATAATAACCATTACTATTTAAATATATATCATATCAAAACCAAACGACTAAAAGTAAATGTCAAAAAAGTACTAAGTACGCCTAATATGAGGAACAACCCTTTCAACAATCAAAACTTGTTCAGGTTCATCAAAACAAAAATAAACCGTGTCACCCACCTCAAGGGCAGCGGTATTCATGAATCTTGACCAGCTCCTTAAAGCATAACGATAACCTTTCTCTTTCTTCTCTTGTCTAGTACCGTTAGGAAACTCTATTGGAGGACTAAGATGCATAAGTCTGATAGTGATACTTTTTAAACCAGAATGCAGTTTGGCCATTGCTGAAACATCATCAGGCAGCATCTGTATTGTTTTAAAAAATATCTGATTAGAAAATTCATGTTAAAAAATTTATGTATTATGTCAATAAAAACTATAAAATATTTAATATTTATTAATTACTAAAAACATATTAACACTTACAAAATCTTCAGCAACCATACGAACAAAACGAATATAACGTCCAACTTCTTGTTCAGCCAAAACAGGCGGATCATCTGAAATCAGATTACCATCTTTTACACAATCAACAGGTGCAACCTCAACCTGAAAACATTACATATAAAAATTATTAAATGTATTATATATAAATATAGTAACATATAATTAATATTATATAAAGAATTATACGAAATGTATAGTTACCTCATCAACATTTACATCATCAAAATTCATTTCAACGCCATTTTTACCAAAAATTGTTAGATGGAAAGAATAACCAAACCATTTTGTAAAATAAAAATAAAAACCGACCTCCAATTGATAGAAACTAACAATAACATCAATACCGTTGGTAAAGCAAACTTTACCACCAATAGTTTCTATCTTAACATGAAACGTCTTGTTGCTTAGATAGATAGTTGAAATTAAATCACTAAGTGTATAATCATGGGACTTCTGCAGGATACACTCAGGTATGACCTGTAGATATGATACGAAAAACAAAGTTCAAATATTAGAATTCTCAACTGTTATGAAAAAGTAATATAATAAGAAAAATTAACAGAAATTTAATAATAATCTTACAGTAAAATAAGAAGATGTAGATATGAGAGATGTCCAGAAACCCGTATGACTCACACCATTAACACAATATGTTAGTTTGAATCTGGTACAGTCTAAAGGATTCAAAATTACCAAGCAGCCTGATGTAAGTCGTAAATGTGTAACGACATCTGACCAACCATTGGAAAGGAAGAACTTTCCTTTTAATACACTTATGAAAACAGTAAATGTTCGCCCATCATTTGTTTCTATAAGAACATTAGTAGGCCCTTTATCGACACCCCACATTGTAGACGCAGCGTCAGATGGAATCTGCTTACAAAAACAACAAATAAAAATAAATTAGAATTATGTTATTATATTATAATTAAAAAAAACACACAATAATAATAAATAGAATTTCATGACAGCAACAAAATAAAATTTATAATTTATGTTAGAATTTATGAATTACCATAAAAAGTTCATCAGATCGATTTATAACTCTACATAAAGAAGGCTGCCTCATACTGATTCAAATTCAAAAAATAATAAATGATAAGATGAAATCGAATAAAGAATATAGATATAAAAATAAAAAACAAATATTAAAACTTATAACCTACTGAACATAATAAATTACCTTGATGAACTTTCCATCGTCTTGAAAACCTACAAAAAACAGTTATAAAAAAAACAATAAGATCCAGCGTGATATATAACCAACTCGACCAAGATGACCAGTTGTATCCATTAAGCATCAAACTGAAACACACTAATATCAAAAATCAAACAAAATAAACACAAAATCAAGAATATCAAATAAAACCGAAACCCTAAATCGAGAATCTCGCTAAAAATGTAAACAGACAAAACCCTAAAAGTTCAAATCAAGGATTAAGAGCTGACAATCTTACCTTGAATATATGATGTTGAAGTGAGACGATTATAATAACCTTCAACTTGAATATATGAACAGAGGACGTCGGCGAAAACTTCATACCAATCGAAAACTGTTGCCAAAAAACAATACCAAACAGATAATCAAACATGGATCTTTAACTATCATTCAGTGCCTAAATCAATAAATAACGAAACCAACGATTATTCTTTAAATCAATCGGAAAAGAAGAGCATATCGGAATCCTTACCGTCGATTATCACTGATGAAGGTCAGGAGATTGATAAACGCCGTGGAACAGGATCGATTGAAACAGTGAGAAGAAGAATCGCCGTGGAAGAAGATCGATTGAGAGGAACATTTGAAAACTCTAAGCTCCGATGAAGGTTGATCGAATTGCCGTGTTCGCCAGAGATAGAGAGAGAGAGAGAGATTAGGGTTTTGAATGAGAAGGAACGATGTTAATGATAGAATGAGATAGAGAGAGAGATTAAAAACTTACCAAAGAAGCTAGTTTCAATCCTCAATTTAGACCTATGCCACATGTACTGCCACATGGCTGCTGAGTTGGCTTAAACCATAGGGTGACAAGTGTCCCCCAATGGTTTTGTTTATTATATATATAGACTAGGTTAATGCCCGCGTAATACGCGGGCTTCCACCAAAACCATATTATTTACTTTGAATACAAATGTTGTGTACAAATACATACATTGGAAGGAAAAACAGACAACTTATCAAATGCCGGAAATAACGTCATATAATGCAAAAAAATGTAATAACTTGAAATTGAAAACCATAACGAATGTCAAAAACCAACAAAACCATATACAAAGTTAATATCTGCCATATGAAAGACAAAAAACATGACCTAAATGTAATATAACTAATGACTACGCCTAACGTAAGGTACAACCAGTTCAACACTCAACACCTGGTCATTCTCATCAAAAGAATAATGAACCCTGTCACGGTCGTTAATTCGAGCTGCTTTCATAAACTTCTTCCACCTGGTTAACGCGTATCGAAAACCTCCGTCGCTTTTTTTTTCACGTCTGGTACCGTTAGTAAATTGTCGAGGGGGATCGAGATGCATAAGCCTAACGGTGATATCTTTTAAACCTTCATCAAGTCTAGCCATCCGTGATACAGGATCAGGAATCCTCTGTATTGTTGTAAAAATACAATTAATAATACATATGAAACTAAAAGAAGAATGTTTATTAAGTAACAAAAAATTGTAACACATGTTTTTTAGCGGTTTGTAAAATAATATTAAACTTACAAAATAACGTTCACAAGCCATACGAACAAAACGACGAACACCACCAGTTATTTGTTCATCAACTTCATTTTCAGCATCGATAGGTGCAACGTCAGACTGCAAAATAAATATATAAAATGTATTCCATTAACATATATAAAATATATATTTAAGTACCAAAATGTAACTTACCTCATCGACATCTTCATCAGGAAAATTGATTTCAACACCGTTTTTTTCAAAAAAATTTAAATGGAAAAAATTACCAAAAGCTTTTGTAAATAACAAAAAACAACCAGCCTTCAACTGCAACTTACTGACAATTACGTCAATACCAACGGTAAAACCGACTTTACCGTCAGAGGTTTCAATGGCAACATTAAAAGTTTTGTTATCTATAAGTACAGTACAGATTACATCATTTGATGAATAATCATAAACTTTTGGCAGGATACATTCAGGAATGACCTGTGGTAATGATCAAAAAAGGAAAAAAAAAACAAATTAGTTTTAATATAAGTAGACTAATACATCAACACATTAACAAAAATAAAAAATAGAATTTATCTTACATAAAAATGAGATGATGGAGGGAGCAGATACGTCCAGAAAGAGCCACGACTAACCCCATCAACGAAATATGTTAATTTAAACTTAGTATAATCTACAGGATTAAATACTACCAAAAAGCCTTTGGTTAGTTGCAAATGTTGTACAACATTGGACCAACCATGAAAAAAGAATAACTTTCCTTTATCAGCGCTTAAAGAAACATCAAATTGTCGGCCATCTTCAATGTGTATAATAACATTTGTAGGGCCTTTATCTACACCCCATAGTTTGACCGCAGCGTCATCTGGAATGGACTAATAAAACAAACAATTGCAAAATTTATTATAATTACAGTGAAAATATATAAAGTATGCAATAATAAAAAACTGTATTTAATACTAAGAAAATAAAAGAACAAAAAATAACTTATGTAATAATTTATCATTTACCAGAATAACTTCATCTGCTACATTCATTAGCCTACAGAACCAGGGTCCTCTGAACCTGATTTAAAAATTTCGATATTAATAAAGTGTAAAATGTTAATGTTAGTGTGAGAAAAAAAAAACAAAAACATGAAAAAAAAAAAACACAGATACTACATATGAAATGTAAAATATACTAACAAAATGAACAAAAAATACCTTGATGAACTTTCTGCCATATGAAATACCTACAAAAACTGGTTACATAAACAAACCACATCAGATCAATTATTAACAAAATTATAAATAACATAAAAAACAATGTGAACGACATGTTATAATAACAATCCATATATAACAAACCTAATCAAAATGATCTGTTGTTCCAAAATCTATAATCAATGGAGGCAACCGATGATATAACCATTATGATACATCATAATAAAAAAACGTGTAGCCAAATAATTTACACTGACAATTAAGAAAATTTAAAACCCCTTAAAATATATATAACTATTACCCTATAATAAAAAATAGATACAGTGACCTCAAAAGTTAATATATTACCTAAACATCTGATATAAAAACAAAATCATAATAATTTCCATGACGATCAGAATCAGGCTTTGTATAACATAAATTTTAATCAATAAATCAGACTAAAAAATTCATATAAACGGAATCATATATACGAATCAGGGTTTGTTAATGACATTCACAAACTTATTAACAATTCCAATCCAATAAAAGTTATTTTACATAACTTCAAATAGAACTTATGAAACATATTAATAACAATCGGATCATGGGTTGCGGGTAAACATTGTAGAATAAATATACATTACAAATAAAAAGTATTCTGAATGAAAATCGGTTTTTGGTTTTGCAGAATTAATTATTCGTTAAGAAAACCATAATCTTAAAACCCAAAAAATGAACATATTTTTAAATACCAATTAGATTTAGGGTTAAATAAAAAAAAATTAAACACATTAAATAAAAGGAGAAACACATGAATAATGATTAAAGAAGGAATTTAAGAAAAACAACTTACAGATTTGTAGAGGGATATGTGAAATTCAGAAATCGATTCAAGAAAAAGTAGATGTAGATGAACACAGTAAAGAATGTAAAAAAATCTATATATGTACATCTACTGAATAAGTTTATTCTTATATGGAAACCCAAGGTATTCTTGGAAGAAGATTGGAGTGAAGTTGAATTCAAAGATTTGAACCACAACTACAAAGAAGTAACTAAATTTTTTTTAAAATATAACGGCAACCTAATTATAGAAAAAATGTATAATTACAGAAACATACTTATAATATCAAATTGATAAATTAAGCATAAAAACATTACTCTTTTTATAGAAAAAAAAACGTTTTTAAAAATAAATTAAATTTCATAAATTAAGTAAACTGCAATAAATATGGTCGTAACTACAAAAATCAATAAAAATCAAAAACTTTATTTTGTTTGAAAAAAAACATTCAGAATATATTATTAAGTAAAAAAAATGAACAAAAAGCATAAATAAAATTATATATGACAAACATTAAAAAAATAAATAAAAGTATAAGATTTAACTAACCTCTGTTGCTTGACGAATGGTGGGATTCCGCTCGTTATGACGGAGTTAGGGATTCACATGAAAAAAAAAGCAACAAAAATTAGTAACTGCGATAAATATGGTCGGATCTACAAAAATCAATAAAAATAAAAAACTTTATTTTGTTTCAAACAAAAATCATATCTCCATCCATAAGTATTCATATATCCATCCAACTCTCTCTTTCTTCTCTATTAAATATCACAAAGATCCAACTATGTATTTCTTGTATATTCATGTTGAAGTTGCAAAACATTTATATTTTCAGACTGTCAGGCTCAGATTATGAAAAAAGATGACAACACCATGGCTGCAAGAGAGGTTGCATGAACAACTGCCATCCTACAACCTTGCCATACCATAATGCTATCTTCATTCAATTTTCAATCAAATATACAAAATCATCATAGCCTTATGTTCAAAGGATATGTCCAAAGAACTTTCAATTCATTTTTATTCACCTTCACAGTCAACACTAAATGATTTGCTCAAGTATTTCAAATGATTTCTCAATGTCAAACCTCACTTATTCGGACAGACGTCTGCTTAATCATAGTTTTAGTCTCAGATGTGTAAATCCTAATTGAATATTCATGTAACAACACATACAGGGTCAGTAAACACAGTTGTGATGATACAGGTTCAGGTAACAAAAAGAAACCCTCTGTTGTAGAAGCAACCAGTGATAGAGTTTTGATGGAATTTTTAAGAGGGGTCGGTGACATTGTCGAGGAGTGTAAGAAAATGCTATCACTTAGCATTTCCTGACACTCCTCGACAACATCACCGACCCCTCCATGTTTCAGGCAAAACACTCTCACTGGTTGCTTCTTCAACAGAGGGTTTCTCCTTATTACCTTGAACATGTATCATCTAAACTGTCTTTGACACATCCTTTGTGTCTTCCTCTCTTCATTAATAGCTAAAAACATGACACGTAGGCAAATAGAGGTGATCCTGTAATCTCCCTTAATAGATAGTGTAGATTCTGAAAACACTACATGTAATCAAAATACACGAATTAGATCTCTAATTTATAAAATTAAGCAAATTATTACAAAAATGTAGTAAAATTATATAAAACATATCAAGGCAAAAAGGCACTAAATAGCCACATTCAGTCCTAATTAAAGATATCAGTTATTCAAAATCTTCAAAACCAACTATAGATGATTGAAGGAAAAAAGTGATTTATAAGTGAATAAATTGAATGGATTAAGTGAATATATTTACAAAATTCGTTTAATTATTTTTTTCAAGTTGAAATATCAGTTGAGTAATATAAAAATATGTTACCTAAGTTAAGAAATAACTATTTTTAGAAATGGATTGACATTTCTAAAAAAAATACAAATGTCAAAAAGATTAGGCACCAACTTTTTCGTATATTTAAAAGGAATGCATAAAAAAAACACAAAATGAAATGCCACCCTAAGTAAATTACCATATGTTACACATATTAAAAAGGTAAACTCAAACCGTAAAACAAAGAAAATTCAGGTTTTTGACCAACCCAAGAAAATAAAAAAATGCCATATAATTTATCATACGGTTGTTTAGTTTTAATGGTAATATATATGTAGTTAATTTACGATTTTCTTTTACTAAACTTAATTGTTTAAATACAAAATATTATATGTCAGCAACGATTTTATAAAATTTATATATATAAGATTGAAATTTTGTTTTTAATTTCCAAATTTAAATAAAAAAACGTTAATAATGTTGATTATAATAAAAAAAACCAATTTGATATAAATAATTAATTAAAATGCATGTTAAAAAAGATTTCAATTATTTCAGTGAACAAACTTTAGTTTATTCAATGAAGATACTACCATATTTAGAATAAAATTTCCATGTGTAGATATTCAATGAAGATTAAGAAAACTCTAAATTGATTAAAATGGAACGGTTTTATTAAAAAATTAATTATAGTCAGTTATACAATTTAAAAAAGGAAACAAAAGCATATTAAATTTTTGTTTTACGTAAATCTTTAGAAAACGGACGGTTTATTATAATAATATTTAATGTTAAAATAATAGATTTGGCACTAATCAAACAATGTACTTAAATGATGTTTAATATGATGAATACTTAAATTGATTCCTAAATTTAGATACATACAATTATGAAGCACTAATTATTTACCACAAACATGTAGCAATACCAATAACATTAACGTCTACCAATATATATTCAAATATGTTCAAAGACTAAGCAATCATCGGCCACACATATAAACGGCCCAAAAAAAGTGTCAGCAACATATACCATCACATATGTTTAACGTAACAACCACAACAAAAAACTACCAGTCAATGTATACTAACACCACACCTTGTAAAAACTACCAAAACATACCATGTACCTTCACCAAGTCAGTTATAAAGCAACATACCTTTACTTTTAACAAATACCATATGAAACGAAGAACCGTATACCAACCGTTTGTCTCTAACAAACTCCCTCATACCGGTCACATTGAATCGCGGACAGCCTTGCGAGAACTCCTTACCAATAGATACATCCCAAGTTCGACCAGCGCTGTCCTTGATGATCAAAGCCATCTTTCTCTAAACCATGAGTTTGAGCCCACTTCTTCTTCAAACGCTACAGATGATAATATAAATGTTAATAATACATACCTAAAAAAACTGCTTTTCCTACAACTAATGATTTAAACTGGATTCACTTAACATAGTTTAATGGTATGAAGAAGTAAATAATACAAACTTACGTAATGATTGTCAACAACAAAAGTAACCGGTACTTCGTCATCAACACTCTCTTCAAATACAGGTGCAGCAACCGCATCAGGCACCTCATCATCAGACACTTCAATAAAGGCATCACTTGGTTGTTTTTTGATAACAGAAACTTCAGGCGGGTAAGTTAGAAGGGCAGGCTTACAACAAAAAACACTCAAATCAAACGTATTACGATCAATCATTTCAAATACCAACAAATGATCATCAGTTATCGACATATCCTCCTTGATCCGACTCCAACCTGTGGTAATGTAAATGTTATGGTCTAAAATTTCCATCCGAACAACCCATTTACGATTTCCAGCAGAACGAATCAAAACCGGATTTGAAGGACAGATATTCAGCATAGAGTGATGAACAAACAACCTGTTCACATACTACACAAAGAATAAAACAGTATCAGGATCAATGGTATAGCCGAAATAGAAAAAAATGAACGAACGCAAGGATAAAATAATTTTAAAACGTATAACTTCAATTACCATGCAGTCGTCTCGGTCACTAAAATCATTTTTAGGTTTGTAGTAGAAGTACTTAGATGGTGCTAGAGAAATGTCTTGATAAAAGTGGAATAGGCGGAACAAAGATAAAGTTTCGTCATACTGACAAACAACCCACGAATCATCCGGTAATTTCAATGATGTGATAACATCAAACCAGCCATTGTAAAAAAAAAAGTCGCCTGCAAGTTTAAACACTTTGACTTGAAAGGTACTCCCATCAAGGGTCCTGATGATTGCATTTTTCTCTGGATAACCAAACTTCGTAATCCAGTCACCATACTCAGCAGGAAGTTTCTGCAAAGGAAAATATAAGTATCGTTAAATGCATTTATAATAACAGTTATCACAATGTGTTATTTTAAAACATCTTTTTTTTTTTCGTTAAATGATTATAACTTCAACACTCACCAACGATTTTCTGTCGCACTTCCGCACATGCGCTGCGAATCCGTACACCATATCGCTTCCAAATTTGTTGTCTTTCACATTCCCCAAATTGTATATCATAACAGGTACATGTAACAAATATAGAGTTCAAATAAGAGGGTTGTAATAGAATGTGCACTAAAATAATCAAATCACATATTTAACAATCCGATATGAAAACCCAAAACGTATCTACTCATTGTTTGAACAGTTTAGAAGAGTTGCAAATTTTTTTTTTTGTGACTGCTGTTCTGTCCTTTACAGAGCTTGCTTATATGGTTAAAGGAGGTATTGAAGATTGGAAATAGAACTAACAGCAGGTTTGTAATTTGTTAGATCCATTTTATAAAGTTTCAATCTTTAGTTCTTGTCACTTTCCAACATATAACAGTAGATGAAAACTGTAATTAGAACCCTAATACACCAAAAACTTAAAACGTACAATTTATCATCAAGTTAAATCTGAGGAACAGAATTGAACAAATCAACATATTCAAATGAAAAACCCTAATACACAAAACATATATACACCAACTTAAAAATCGGGGATTCTAAACCCTAACTAACCCACAAAACTTATTTAAGAAATCGATATTATAATCACATAAACAAACAACATGATATCGGGTTTTAAAACCCTAAGAAAAAAGGAATAATCTAATCGATCTTCAAATCATGTACAATAAATTCATACATCATCACATAACAGACAATACATCACAAATCAAAGTAAAACAAACCATTCAAACAGAATCGATCAATAATATGATGAAGAAATTATCAGAATCATTACCGTCGATGATGATCACTGTTGAATATTTGAAGATTGATTAAACCTCGGTTCACAGGATCGATTGAGAGCGCAAGAACCAGAATCGCCGATTAGGGTTTTTTTGAAACGGTTTGGGATAATGAGAGAGAGAGATGAGAGAGCCTTTTATATAGATCCGAATTCAAAGTCTAGGATGACCCGAAATTAAACGGATCCCGCGTCCAATTTAATCCCAATCCGTGAGGTATGCCACTTGTCACATTATTAGACATTTTGCCACATCATAGCTTATGTGGATGCTTAGGTGGCTTGCTCCATTGGGTGACATGTGTCCCCCAATGGTTTGCTTTATTAGAGATATAGATTAAATAGAAATTTTACACTGATTTAGATTGCATATTACATTTTGCTGAATACAAGTGTAACTTTACAACAAATTAAGTTCTACGGGTTAGATTTGTAGCTACCGTTTTACAACAAATTGAGTTTCAGATTGCATTTATTTTATTGTTATACTAGATTTGAACCTCGTGTATTATACAGGGTGCATAAATGTAATTTTATGTAAAAAATAAAAAAAAATATATCTTTAAAAAAAACTCGTGTATTACACGTGTTAATTAAAATATAATGTCACATGTTCACACATACAGTCATCAAGATTTATCTTTTAAAAATGAACTTTGATATACTATTTAGTTATTATAACATTTTAGTTTGTATTTTATTTATTATTATGTAAAAAACACATGTATTACATAGGGCTGAATCCCGTTTTTATGATACATTCAAATTATAAGATACAATGATTTTAGTTAGTTTTATGCACCTTCATGCGTATTTGTTTATTTCATTTATAAAACATCCGTCTCAAATTTGTATTCAAGAGAGTTTACGGTACAAAAAGGTGGAGATCGAACCTCACGTTTTTATATATTTCATCATTTTTATGCATTATGTCGTAAAATCGAGAATTAAATTCTCTTTGAATGGAGTATAGAATTGTTATAGAATAATTATTTACTCTAGTGAAAAAAACAATAATATAATTATTAATCATATATCAAAGGGGACCTTTGATTCCTAATTTACCATAATTTCAATCACCGAACTCCAAAGTATATATATATATATATATCTACTCATAATACTCGGGATATAACTTTATGATTATATAAAAAACAAATGTTTATCCTTATCTAAATTTTTGTTTATATTTATATATAAAAAACAAATATTTATCCTTAACTAGTTTTTGTTTAAAATTATTATTATTATTATTAGTTAATACGAGAAATAAATGGAAAAATAAGATGAGAAAGCACCAGAAAGTGACACGTGTCTAAAAAAGATTTTCATATATTAGTATAGTAAGATAAGATATGTAATTAACAAAATCAGTTATGTAAAGTATCCTTTATTTACAAAAATTATATACTTTCTATTTTTTATTTTTTACAATATTGTTGTTTATTCATTTTCCCATTAACTGTCTTTTATTTTTAATTTAGGCATCGGGATTAATAATTTAAAATCATTAAAAACTGGTTGAGCCCTTGAAATATAAACATAGAGGCATATGGTTACATCAATAAAAACTCACCAACATATAATTTAGAAGAAAGTATTTCTCTCTAAAAATTTGACCATGCTACTATTCAAATTATCAATATCAATTTCTTATTCGCATTGTTTCTTAGAGCATCACCAATAAGGTGAATGTTCACGTTTTTCAAGCCTATGTGACAAGTTCTTGTGTTTTTCCTTATTGTGAGTCTCATTTTTCTAGCTCATTTTTTGGATCCAATTTGAAGATGGACATACATACAAATGTTCTCACAACCATAACCGAAATGACAAAAACAAACAACCGAAGCTCAGAAGCTTCAGTCAGCTGCAACAAAACAGTGCCAAGCCAAAACTAAGGTACCATCATAGCAACATTCTCAAATGACAAGCCAAACATCTTCATCGAGACAAAACCAACATGCATTAACCAAAAAACACCTTTTTGACATAAAGAATACATGTTGTCCCATAATAAGTCCCATATGAACAAACATGAATCACCTTCATAGACACAAAGTCTTGAATGAAAAAACAGTTGCATAATTCATTAAGACCGGCAAATAAATTGAATGAATTGGACTGAAACAGAGCTCAGAAATACTCTCAGATGAACAAACATGTATCATATTCATCGACATTAAGTATGGTATAAACACCCACAGCCAAACTCTATCAACACCGACTCGAAAACCAACCCAGTTGGAGTAAAACACTCCTCAAATGCACAACCAACAAAGCATAAACAAACTTATTAGGGCTCGCAGATAAAGAAACCCGCTTAAATAAACACCCACCGAAATAACAAAGACCACACAAACCCGCATGCAACTACATAAAAAACACAACCGAAAAACAAATCTCAAAGACAAAGCCCAAATAAGCTAATGACGGCGGTCAGAGAAACCATCAGCCACAAAAAAACCAAACATCGAAGACCCTCAAAACAACACAAAGGCCTTAATACATCAGTCAAAGTAACCAAAGTAAAACGTGCTCATCAAACCAAACCAACGCATACCAGTTAGGAGAACGACCGTTAAAAATGGAAGCGGTGGCGACACTGCAGTGGTCGAAAAAGGGAGAGAGAAACATACGGAATAGAGAGAAGGTGAAACTTCAAATGAAGCCACTCACCATATAAATCAAAACTTGAATACCAAAATAACTTACAACCAAGTTGGCTTAAAATACAACCCACAAATGCATAAACAAATAAAAAACATATTGTACAACTATCATTGCACAAATATATTGCTAATTAATAGTATATAAATATCATTTTGTTATAAAACTAGCCTAAAAGCTGAATAATATAGAAGAGAAGTAGAGGGAATTTTCAAAGGATTTCTTATATATATTTCTTGGTACACCAAAACTATAATATTACATGAGTTTATATAGACAGAAAAAAGAAACTATGTTGTACTGTGTGTCAATAATTCGAACGAATTATTGAAGTTACTGTGTCAATAATTCGAATGAATTATTTCCTTTACTGTGCGCTTTTACTGTGCATCTAGCTTTACTGTGCACTTTTACTGTGCATCTAGTTGTCATCCACTATTGCAATGATTCATAACACTCCCCCTTGGATGACACTTTGCAAACTTTGGGGTAATTAAGTACTGCCTCATTAAAAACCTTGCTAAAGAAAAACCCAGTGGGAAAAAAAACCTTAGCTAAGGGAAAAAGAGTGCAATCTATAGCTCCCCCTCAAGTTGCAATTTGTAAGGCATCACATTCTCCGTACGTGATGCATGCCAATGTCATGAACGTGTTTCCTGAAAGTTGCTGTAGGTAGTGCTTTTGTGAAAAGATCGGTTGAATTGTTGCTGGATTGGACATATATCATCTCGACTTGATTTTCTTTAATAAAGTCTCGAGTATATTCAAAAAAAATCTTGGTGGTATATAAGAGTGCAACTTGTAATACTCCCACTGATTTCATTATGTATCGTTTAAGCCTTCTGCGTAGATCTTTTAGTTAATATTTTGCCACTTCATTCCTTGATGTGTAAAGTCCTTTGTGTTGATCAATGTTATATGGTCTTTATATGAGATTCCTGGTGCTTTATGTAAACAAATACCATATGATCCACAACTATATGTTGTTACATTCCCTACATTTACAAAGCTAACAAAACTTGTTTTGGTGGGTTAGTAATATAAAATTTTTTATCTTTCATACCTTAGATGTTAATTTATTACATCCGATTATATTATCTCTTCTTTGTACACGAGTAATATGATACAGATGGTAATGTATAACTAGCAAAATATATCAATATAATCCATTATTCTCTATATGTGTAATAATTTATGGATAATGATGCAAATGCTAGTTTGTATATCAAGGCATAAATTTGTATTTCATATTTGATTTGTTAATATGTTTTAATAGTTATAAAACCTTAGACGGTTTTACAAAGAAAAATATATAGTCCAACTATACCGTATGCATTTATCTTTTCTAACTTCATTAAAAAAATTCGTTATACCATATTCATCTTATAGTCCATACTATCTTTACTACTTTAAGAAAATGTATTTACAGGTTTTGAAATTATTGCTTCATGCATTTACATTCATTAAAATACATCTTTTCGATTTTACCAACTATGAATGTACATTCATTCTATCATGTAGATTTCCTCATTGTTCTCTATATCATATGCAAAAGATGCCTTGAATACTTACTTCATTCATACAATCCATAGTTTACCATGCTTATACATTAATCAATAGCTATCATAACCATCGAATTTCATTAACTTTTTCATGTACTCAACAGCCTTAGGAAACTCATCGAGAGTTCCATTTCTTTTCAGCATTTATAATAATTTAAGCATATTCATATCTTATAATGTTCTTGAGATCTTGCCTTACATGACTTTGATAATTTAAATTCTTCATGAATTTTTATGTATTTTGTAGTACCACATGATATATAAATATTCGAGTAAACTGCCATTTTGGTCCCTGTGGTTTAGGCACTTTTGCCATTTTAGTCCAAATCTCAAACTTTTTAAATCTGGGTCCCTGTGGTTTCACTTTTATTGCCATTTTAGTCCAAAATTAAGAGTAAACTGTCATTTTGGTCCCTGTGGTTTCACTTTTATTGCCATTTTAGTCCAAATCTCAAACTTTTTGGAACAGTCAAAAAAAGGGGGATTTTGAATTTTGGACTAAAATGACAATAAAGATGAAACCACAGGGACCCAGATTTAAAAAGTTTGAGATTTGGACTAAAATGGCAAAAATGCCCAAACCACAGGGACCAAAATGGCAGTTTACTCTAAATATTCATAAGCTGCATGTCAATTTTCTCTTAATATATTACCAGACTAATCATATATTGGAAAGTTATTATATCTACCACTGGAGAATGTGTCTCCTCATAATAAATCAATGGTTTTGCAACATTCTTGTGCCACCAAATTTTCTTTGTATTACTCAATTTGATTTATGTAAGAAAATATTTACCTTAAGAACGGTTGGTCTGAAAGCTTTTCATTTCATGAAATTCATTCCATGAGGGAATTTTAACTTTGATTTATTCACTTTTTACAAATTTGGCTAATTAATAACATGAATTCATTCATGAGTAGATTCAAAAATCTTGATCCTCATTGTTTCATTATTTCTAGCGATATGTTATATATAACGGTGCTAATTTTATTTTGATTCCATTTCTTTTAGACATGCTACATTGATCTTTTTTTTTCATCAGGTACCTGGAAAAATCATGTCAATATTGTCTTCTTTAAGAGAATTTTATACTAAACCTCGACTTGACCATCTTTATTAATTGCTCCAAATTTCGAGGATTTTTATTCATGGAATCAATTAGTCTATTACGCTTTAGGCATGCCATAGATTTAATACTAGTGTATGGTTGTCCTTTAGGGACACAAATTGGAGCATTAGCAGTTGATATATATGACTTAGCTTGTCACTTTATTTTGGTAAGTAAATACGTCTGGTAATAGACTTATTTTCCAAATGAGTTGTTCTTTGAACCCGTAGTTCATATTTTCAGTTTTAAGGATCAATGATAATTTATTTCAACTCATTTCTTTTTCAACTGCTTTTATCTGCCCCTAATGTTGGGAATGTCAGTCCATTTAGATGGATATTAATAAACTGAACCATAAATAACTCTTTCGTTAAATGCTATATTCTCAATCACCTTTTAAGGTCACATATTTGTGCGTCGTGGTGGATCAATTTCAATATATATCGCACAATCAAAATCTTAGCATGGACATATTTGGTTTCTGACCAAAACCCAATTATAATGGGGAGAAAATATTACAATATATTGGCATTATATGAATTGATACATGAACTTTTGCTCTCATGAGCATACACTTAACAAACACATCCAGTGATTGTCTCAATAAATCATGTATAAACAACATGAAGTTTTACGTGTATTGCAATGATCATTATGTGAAATTGATTTATTATCAAAATCATTATATCAATCTGGAATAATATGCTTGCTATCACATTAGCTAAGCCTTAATCACAAAAACTTCAGGTTGTGGATTTGATAACCATTTAGACGATGCATCGATTTTTAAAACACTAAATGGTATCATGTTGGATATGTATATCCTTTGCTTATTCCAGAATACTTAGGGATTCACACCCTACTTTCATTGATTAACTTTTCTTGAGAACAAAAATTACATTTTATAATTTTCTGGAAGGATCTATTAGTTCTTCAATACATTTCACATTATCATTTTACTCGGTGTGGTCTAACCGGTCATGCCAACTGATTATGATTCATAAACTTCTTATTTATGATCATATATGTATTACTTGTAGGTAAAAACACAAAATAGAATGTATGTATTAAACAATTTAATCATAATAATTTGATAGTCTATTATGATGTGAACAAACTTACATTTGAAATTAATCATATAATGAATCAAATTCAGACTCAGAACCATAAGGTGGTGAAGGTGGTAGAGTTAGTTGCATACTATTAGCTATTTGTTTTAACATGTCTTCCAACCATTTATTTCTTTCTGTCAGCCGTTTTATTTGTTTAGACAAATTTCGAATCTGATCGTTTAACCTAGCCACTTCGACTCCTATTGAATCTGAAGGTAGATTCATTTGAGGTAGCGAACATGGTTCTGTTATATTAATTGGTGGCAGTTGTTGTTCTACTTCGTTTAATAGTGATTGGAAAAACTGTTGCGGTAATGGTGATTGCAAAAATGATTCTGATGCTAACTGCTCTTGGAATATCATGTTTTCATCAAACAAAGTTTGTTGCATCGTTGAATCTTCCTTGAAAACTAAAGGTGAGATGTTTTGTAAGATGTTCGGTGCTAGTGGTTGAGATAGGTTAGTTGTAATATGTTCTTGTACGGGTGGCAGCTGTGGTTGCAGATCAAATCGATAAAAAGACGGTTGAGGAAGCTGCAACAATGATTGTTGAAAATTTTGTGTTGAGGTACTTTCTAAGATAACTTGAGCTTCCTCCGACTGGAATGGTTGATTGAGTATATAATTATGAACAGGGGTTAGCCTAACAGTGTTAAAATTTACAATCCCAGATGCCTTTGGTGGAGATAATCCTTGGATAATCTGATTACTTAAGACACCTAATGATTTTGCTATTTTTGTAATGTAAGACCCTCCCATGAGACTTCTCAGAGGATTTGTTTGTTGATTTAAAAGATATGTAGCAAGCTCGTGGGCAATATTACAAGGAACTTGCTCAAAAATACTATGCAGATGGAAAAGGTCGGTAGCACTAACCCTATGTTGATTATTCTTGCGCCCTGTGATAGTGTTGGCTAAAACACGGTACATATATTGATAACGAGGGTCTGTGAATTTCATAGAATTATTATTCTTACACCACTATTTCGATGAATGGCCTAGCCAATATTCTTTCATTTCCTCAGAGGAATAAGAGGTTGATGCCTCCGTAAAAATAGGTTGTTTAACTTCTTGATCTGTATATATGCCCAGATGAACTGCGAATTCTGTTAATGACATATTATGAGATTGTCACACCCCCAAAATCCACTCGCGGAGTATCACCGCTTGGAGACGTGACTGACCAGGATCAAGCCACCAATCATATTGAACATTGTAAGTAATAAATAAAATTCAATCCAACAATACGAAAGGTGTTCAAATCAAAACATAGTTAAGTGTTTAGCGGAAGCATAAATGTGAAAACCCAACATAAGTATTAAGTTCGAAATGTTATAATGTTTTTAACGTGGCACCCACTGTCCATGTCCCACAACGACCGCGCCTCCCTGTGCAAGCTCCATGAGTACCTATCGACCTGCAAGGCATGTAACAACGAGTCAACAACAAAGTTGAGCGAGTTCACAGTTGTTTGTTCAGTTATTGAGTTCGTTTCAGAATCGTAAGTTTGTTTCATAATCATGTGTTACCCAGTATCCTTGTTTCCCAAATCTTTACGATATTTAGTGGGGGCTTCCCATATTGTATGCTACTAGACTAGTTGTATATATAGGTGTCCTTCCCAATCCGAGGACAGTAGTAAGTATGAGTTTACGTAGGTTTTACGTAAGTGCCCTTCCCAATCCGAGGACAGTAGTAAGTATGATTTTACCTAGGTTTTACGTAAGTGCCCTTCCCAATCCGAGGACAGTGGTACGTATCGAGTACGTAGGTTTAGCGCTGGCGTCCTTCCCAATCCGAGGACGGTGGTAAGTAGTCTAGTAGTGGTAAATGTACAAGTTCTATTGTAATTATTCAATCCCATTCCCAACCCACCGGGAATCCCATGCCTTAGAAGTGTAAACTCACCTTGGTTTGCTCGGTATGCTAAACTATGTGCTCACAAGTAATCAGTCAAGTCTTATAGTATGCACGTATATTAAATCAGTTCGAGTTCGTAAAGTTTCACATGCAATCAATACCACAGGGTGTGTTTGGCAGTTAACATCATGCATCACACAACAGTTAATCACATTCATACAATTCATGTTTCACATAAATGTCCTTCACAGTTTATTCTAACATGGTTACTTCCCAACATACTTTACCGGGTTAACAAGCTTAACAAGTTAACATACTTAACGAAGTTAACAAGCTTCACAGGATTAACACACATAGCAGGTATAATAAACTTATAGTGTTAGTTAACTATCAGAGTTAACAAACTAATAGAGTTACCTACTTAACAGGGTTAATAAAGTTAACTGAGTTACTAACTTAACTCAGTTAAGAGACTAAACAGAGTTATGGACTTAACAGGAATTAATAAACTTAACATCACTAACAACTTGACATAGTTACAAATTAACAAAACTAATGTGTCAGACACAGGACGAAATCACATGCATGGCGAAAACACTTAGTGGCGAAATCACTCAGGCGACGAAAACCCCTTTGGACGAAATCTCATTGGACGAAAACCCTTTGGTTTTCGTCAAACCTAAGGTGTGACGAAAACACAAGTGTTTTCGTCTGACCCTTGTGTTTTCGTGGTTCCTGTGTTTTCGCTGGTCACAACATCATTAACAACAGCAGTTACGAAACACAGAAAAACCCTAATCTGCTAGACATCTCAGATCGTCAATATCAAATCAAACCTGGACAATATGCATGACACAGTTGATCATACATCTGATTAAGAATCCCTATCATATTCATCTATTCAATTTCACAACCAAACCACATAACAGTTAACACATGAAATCATATGAATTACCAACTCATTGTGAAATCAAGATCATCATACAATCATCGGATCATTCATGTAAAGGCATAACATAATCACATAACATCAGCATTCAATCAAACATATACAGACATGTAATCATGCATAACTCGAACGACAGTGCAACTAACCGAGATGAAAGGTCACTAGATTGATCGAAAGGAAAAGCTGGAAGACTTGCAGTTGCCGTCACACAGAGAATCAGGGAGAGAGACCTTAGGGTTTTTCTAAAAGTGTTCTAACTTAATGATTTGACAAGTTATATCGCAACATAACTGGGCCAAAGCCCAACCTGCCGGACATTATCTTGGATGAAAACATTGTTTTCGCCGGTTAGCTTCTGGACGAAAACACCAAGGTGTTTTCGCTAGATAGTGTTTTTGTGGGTGGGGGTGTTTTCGGCTAAGGATAGGGGTGTTTGAACAGGGAGTGTTTTCGTGTGGATGTTTCATGTGTTGGGCAACTGGTTCCATTTTAATAATTATACAAAACATAAATTAATAATACAATATATGCATAACCCATACACATTTAATATACACACCACGATTTACAAACAACACGTATATTACACAACAAACAAGTTAAGTCGAAAGAAACCTTGAAAACTCAGGTTGTCACATTATCCCCAACTTGAAAGAAATTTCGTCCCGAAATTTAGCACGTGGTTACTGAGGAAGCTAGTTGTGTTGTGTTGTTTCCTGGTTTTCCTGGGGTGTCACATCATCCCCCCGTTGGTTTGGAATTTCGTCCCGAAATTCCGTAGTAGCTTCAGTCTTAGTAGTGGTTGCACTGTTCCCGAACAACTGGGGATACTTGAGTTTCATTTGATCTTCTCGTTCCCAGGTAAACTCTGGGCCACGACGGGAGTTCCAACGAACTCGAACAAGAGGTATTCTGGGGTGCTTGAGGACCTTAACGTCTCTGTCCGTGATTTCAACTGGTTCCTCGACGAATCGCAACAGATCGTCGATAGTGAGCTCCTTCAAAGGAACTATGAGGGTCTCATCTGACAGACATTTCTTCAGATTTGACACGTGAAATACGTTGTGAACTCCACCGAGTTCTGTTGGTAGGTTCAGTTTGTAGGCCACTTTGCCTATTTTCTCTATGATTTCGAACGGTCCGACATATCGCGGATTGAGCTTGCCTCGTTTACCAAAACGAACTACACCTTTCCAAGGTGAGACTTTGAGTAGCACTCGATCCCCAACTTGGAACTCGAGTGGTTTCCTGCGCTTATCAGCGTAGCTTTTCTGACGGTCACGAGCTGCCGCCATTCGTTGTTGTATTTGTGCAATCCTTTCCGTTGTGTCTACTACCAGTTCTGGACCCGTGATCTGACTATCGCCAACTTCTGCCCAGCAAAGTGGTGATCGGCATTTACGTCCGTACAATGCCTCAAATGGAGCGGCTTGAATGCTGGTGTGGTAACTGTTATTATACGAAAACTCCACTAACGATAGATGTTTTTCCCTGCCGTTACCAAAATCAATCACACATGCCCTAAGCATATCTTCAAGGGTTTGGATGGTGCGCTCAGACTGCCCATCCGTTTGTGGATGATAAGCGGTGCTCATGTCTAAACGTGAGCCAAATGATTTGTGCATAGCTTGCCACAATTCAGAAGTAAAATGTGCATCACGATCCGAGATAATAGAGGTTGGCACCCCGTGCCTCGAAACCACTTCCTTTATATAAACGTCTGCTAAAGTGGAGAACTTATCCGTTTCCTTAATAGCCAAGAAGTGTGCAGACTTTGTGAGACGATCCACGATCACCCAAATAGTATCATTTCCACGTTGAGATCTAGGTAGGCCAGTAACGAAATCCATGGAAATTTGCTCCCATTTCCATTGTGGTATCTCTGGTTGTTGGAGTAGGCCCGATGGTTTCTGGTATTCAGTTTTGACTCTCGCACAAGTCAAACATTTGCTGACGTAAGTTGCTATGTGGGCTTTCATACTAGGCCACCAGTACGTAGTCTTCAAATCGTGGTACATTTTATCCGAACCAGGATGTACCGAGTAACGAGACTTATGTGCTTCATCCATCACCAGCTCGCGTAAGTTTCCATAGTGTGGGACCCAAATGCGCCCTGTAACGTAATAAGTGTCATCTCCCTTTTGTTCTAATCGTTTCCTTGACCCACGTAGGGCTTCAGCCCTAACGTTTTCTAGTTTCAATCCTTCAACCTGAGCATCCCGTATCTGTGTAGGAAGACTAGACCGGATGGTAAGTTGTAATGCTCGCCCGCGTTTAGGTGTAGTATCTTTTCGACTGAGGGCTTCGGCCACAACATTAGCTTTGCCCGGATGGTACTTGATTGCACATTCGTAATCTTTCAATAGCTCGACCCATCGACGTTGTCGCATGTTCAACTCCTTTTGCTTGAAGATATGCTCGAGACTCCTGTGATCGGTGTAGATGGTGCACTTGGTACCGTACAGGTAGTGTCTCCATATCTTGAGTGCAAAAACAACAGCTCCCAGCTCCAGATCATGTGTGGTGTAATTTCTTTCGTGAATCTTAAGTTGGCGCGAGGCGTAAGCAATGACTTTATCCCGTTGCATCAATACACAGCCAAGACCCTGGATTGACGCGTCACAATAAACCACGAAATCGCCTGTGCCCTCTAGCAATGAGAAAATAGGTGCGCTACAAAGTCTATCCTTTAAACGTTGGAACGCTGATTCTTGAGCATCACCCCAACGATAGGTGACACCCTTTTGAGTCAGTAGAGTAAGCGGCTGTGCAATCTTCGAGAAGTCTTTGATGAACCTTCTGTAGTAGCCCGCCAAACCCAAGAATTGGCGGATTTCTGTTGGTGTACGCGGTGCAGGCCAGTTCTTGATCGAGTCTACCTTGGATGGATCAACATGAATCCCATCCTTGTTTACCACATGGCCTAGGAAATGGACTTCTCGAAGCCGGAAGTCACATTTGGAAAACTTTGCATAAAGTTGCTCTGTTCGAAGAAGTTCCAAAATAATCCGCAGATGTTGCTCGTGTTCCTCCTGACTCTTAGAATAGATCAGGATGTCGTCGATGAATACAATAACGAACTTATCCAGGTGCGTTTGTTAACCCGAATGGCATGACCAGAAACTCGTAGTGGCCGTAGCGAGTTCTGAATGCTGTTTTGGAGACGTCCTCATCCCGGACTCTCAGTTGATGGCAGCCTGACCTCAGATCAATCTTTGAGTAGTAGCTCGACCCTTGCAGCTGATCGAATAAGTCATCAATGCGTGGAAGTGGATAGCGATTCTTCACGGTCACCTTGTTTAGTTCGCGATAATCTATGCACATCCTGAAGGTACCGTCTTTCTTCTTCACAAATAATACTGGAGCTCCCCAGGGCGAAGAGCTAGGACAAATGAAACCCTTGTCCAAGAGTTCTTGCAATTGTTTAGACAGTTCTTCCAGTTCGGTTGGAGCTAAGCGATAAGGTGCTCGAGCTATAGGCGCAGCTCCAGGAGCTAGCTCGATTTGAAATTCGACCTTGCAATGAGGCGGTAGACCAGGTAATTCCTCAGGAAACACTTGAAGAAAGTCGCGTACAACTGGAATATCCTCTATTTTCTTCTCTTTTGATGATGCGTCAGTAACAAGTGCTAAAATAGCAGTGTGGCCCTTTCGCAAACACTTTTGGGCCTTAAGGAAAGAGATAATACCTACAACTGCACCACTCTTTTCACCATGAATCACTAAAGGTTCTTCACCAGAACGAGGAATACGAACAATCTTCTCTTTGCATAGGATCTCTCCTTGCTGTTGGGATAACCAATCCATCCCAATGACGATGTCGAAACTACCCAGAACTATGGGAATGAGATCGATAGAGAAGGTCTGACCAGCGAGGACAAGATTACAACCCTGAACTATGTGTGTGGCCTCTAGACTTTTACCATTTGCTAACTCTACGACATGCTTGGTGTTCAAAAGTGTTGGGGTACGTTTAAGCATTTAACTAACTTTTAGGGACACATAACTGGTATCGGCACCCGAATCAAATAAAACAGTAACATATAAGTCGTCGAGAAGGAACTTACCCATCACTACGTTAGGATCATTCCTTGCGTCACCCTGACCAATCACGAACACACGGCCCCGGGCGCCATTGTCTCCATTGTTTCCCCCGTTGTTACCCCCATTGTTGTTTCCGTTCCCTTGGTTATTGTTCTGATTCTGATTCTGATTTAACTGCGGGCAGTGTCTCTTGAAGTGACCTTCAGCACCACACTGATAGCATCCCCTGTTGCCCTGTTGCTGTTGCTGATTCTGCGGTGCTTGCTGTTGCTACTGACGATTCTACTTTGCAGGTCGTGAGCTCCTGCAATCCTTGGCTTCATGACCCTTCTTGAGACACCTCTGACAACGTCCCTTGTTGCACTGACCACTGTGGTGCCTGTTGCATTTGTTGCACTTTGGGTGGTTTCCTCGATATCCACCCTGCCCTTGACTACCAGAAGATTGCTGACCAGGACTCTGGTAGTCATCAATCTTTCACTGCTGCGCCTGGGACTGAACTGTAGTCGAACCCTTGCTGGAGGCTCCATCCCATTTTCGTTTGTTGTCACTGGGAATAGCAGAAGTAGTAGTTGTAGTAGTAGCACCGATACGCTTAGGCAGCTTGTTCTGTTCCACTGCCTGGTCTGTAAGACGATGAGCAAGACGAGTAACATCCTGGATGGTAGCAAGGTTAGCAACAGTCACATGACTTTGAATCTCTGGTACTAAGCCTTTGAGGTACAGCTCAATGCGCTTGATGGGAGGATCCACCATAGTTGGACATAACACTGCCAGTTCGTTGGATCGCTTCGTATACGCCTCTATTTCTGACCCCGTTATCTTCAGGTTAAAGAACTCCACTTCCAGCTTATGGATGTCATCACGATTACAGTATTCTCGCTTGATCAGTTCCTTGAAGTCGTTCCATAGGGTGGCGTTTGCCGCTGCCAGCCCTAACATTTGAACTTGCGCGTTCCACCAAGTCAATGCAACGCCTTCGAGAGTACCAGTGGCATACTTCACCCTACGAGCCTCAGGTCATTCACACATTTCGAAGACCGATTCGAGCTTCTCGAACCAGTGGAGAAGTCCAACGGCCCCTTCAGAGCCACTGAAAGTACTAGGAAGACAGTCCATAAAGGTCTTGAAAGTACACACAGGAGGCTGAGCGTGTTGGCCTGTCGTGTGCGTAAGAGTAAACAAAATTAAGCATAAGTGTTGGTTTACGAGAGTAGGATCTAAAGATCCTAGAGTAAGTTGTGATGGCAGGTTATACCTCCTGCCTGGGAAGTTGCGAGTGCTGCAGTAACTTGTTCAGTGTTCAAAGCTGCCAACTGGGCTTGAGTTAGGTTAACACGTCCAGTCATGATCTTCATATCAAAGGAAACATGAGTGAGAAAGGTTCGAGAAAGTGCGATGACAGAAGAGAGTAAGCACACAAGTGTTTTCAAACAATAGTTGTTATGTTTATCTAAGCATATCACGAGCAAAGTTCTATGTAACTAGCAAGTAGGCAATATGTGACAACTCGAGTTTCCGACTTTCACTTTCGTATTTAATGCACGTTGACTTTGACTGTTTAGTTGTTTGACTTGTAACTATACACGTTATGTTTTAATGAAAGGCACTATGATTGTTACATGTTTATGTGATTAGATTATAACATGAAACGTATGGTATTGTAAATTCTGCATGTATGTGATTGATATTAAAACATGAGACTTGGTATTTTAGAAAAACACTTAAACTGTTTAACATGAAAGGACCCGACGAAACAAGAAGTGTTTCGCCATCAAACAACTCGACGAAACAGAGTGTTTCGCCATAGAACATCACGACGAAACCCAAGTGTTTCGCCGGCCCACTGATTTGCCGAGGCCCACTACGGGCCCAGTACGTAAATATGTATATTAAACGTGAACCGACTTCTGTTTTCACACTTTTGGCGAAAAAGAAACCCTAGAACTCTCCACTGTGTGAAGGCGATAATCATCTCCCACCATCATTTTTCTCTCTCTAATCCTCCCTCGTTCATCCCAAATCGGTCAGTGTGTATTAAACAGAATCGATTACTTGTTATATTGATTAAAAAGTCTGTTTGATGAATGCTTTTAGTTGCGGCCCATGCGTGTGTTGTCAGGATATGTTAGTCAAGATTCACTTGTAAATTGTTTGTATATATATGTTGTCGATTTGTAAGATAAAGAACACCACATGGATTGTCGGCTGGAATTGATAAGTTTAATGGAAAGTAACATGGGATGTTCATTGAAATCGAGATGGTGGGACATATCGGTGGACAATGGGTGGGAAATTGTGAACTGCCAATTTTAAATGATGATGTTTGTTAGTGTTTTGATAATTCATATTAAAGGTCCAATGAGAAACTTTGGTTATGCAATTTTGGTCCTATGAGGTTGGGCGGTGGTTGCTAGATGTCGGCCGCTAGGGCCTTTAGATTTTTTTTGTGTCATTGTTTATATTTGCTGAAACAGATCCGACGAAACACATGTGTTTCGCCGAGGGATCTAACGACGAAACGGAAGTGATTCGTCGAAGGGGCTCACGGCGAAACAGAGGGTGTTTCGCCGACTTGAGTAATTTGCACAGTAACTGTTTCTGTTAAAACTTAACTGAGTTAACTAACTGCTGTTAGATGATACGCATGACTTGTAAGATCATGGATACATGCAATGTGTTACTTGGTGATTGTTTGATGTGCCGTCAAAAATGATTATTACTTACGTGCCAACTTCGTGAATACAAACTGATTATGTATACGTGCGTACTTTAGGACGTGACTGATTAACTGTGAGCATACTTAGCATACCGAGCAAAACAAGGTGAGTTCACACTCTTACCAAAGCATGGAATTCCCGGGGTTGGGAATGGGATTGAATGATTTCATGTACTTGCTTCGCTACTAGAATACGCATCACTGTCCTCGGGTTGGGAAGGATACCTATAGATGCAGCTAGACTAGTAATACATGGGAAGCCCCCACTACTCTTCGCACACATGCCTGGAATGGCCGCGATACAAATACTAATCTTCGCAAACATGCCTGGGTTGGCCGCGATACAATTACTAAACTTCGCAAACATGCCTGGAGGGCCGCGATACAAATATAACTAGTCTAGAATACATGGGAAACCCCCACTAAACTTCGCAAACATGCCTAGAGGGCCGCGATACCATTACATACGATACATGAATACTAAACGAACTTACGATTTACGATACGAACACTATAACTGAACTATAAACTGTGAACTCGCTCAACTAGTTGTTGACTCTCTGTTACATGCCTTGCAGGACCATGGTACTAATGGAGTTTGCACGGGAGGCGCGGTCGTTGTGGGCACGGATTGTGGATGTTTTGATTAAAACTTTATGACCCTTTAAACTAAACACTTATGTTGGATGTTCATATCTATGCTTCCGCTACCTTTGCTATGTTTTTGATTTAGCACCAATTGTATTGTGATGGATTACGTTTACTTTTACTGATTACTTATATGTTCAATATGATTGGTGGCTTGATCCTGGTCAGTCACGCCTTCAAGCGGTGGTACTCCGCGTGTGGATTTTGGGGGTGTGACAGATTGGTATCAGAGCCATTGGTTATAGAGAACTCGGTTTTAATATGGGGAAAACATTTTTAATAAAACCAGACTATAACCTGAACAGTGCTCAACGATCCACAACGACGCTTCGCTCCACATGCAAGACTCAACACTATAGGTAATACTGTTCGTGTTTACATTGCCTACTTGCTAGATTACATAGAACTTTGCTCAGGGTATGCTTAGATTAACGTAACACTATTGCATGAGAACACTTGTGTGCTTACTCTCTTCTGCCATCGCACTATTCGCGAACCTCTCTCACTTATGTTATCTTTGCTATGAAGATCATGTCTGGACGTATCAACATGACGCAAGCCCAATTGACGGCTCTCATTAACGAGCGAGTTGCTGCGGCACTTGCAGCGGCACAAGCAGGAGGTCAGCACGCTCAGCCACCTGTTTGCACCTTCAAGACTTTCATGGACTGTCGTCCTACTACATTCAGTGGTACAGAAGGAGCAGTTGGACTCCTCCATTGGTTTGAAAAGCTTGAGTCAGTATTTGAGATGTGTGAATGCCCTGAGGCTCGCAGGGTGAAATACGCCACTGGTACTCTAGAAGGCATTGCGCTGACTTGGTGGAATGCGCAAGTTCAGATGTTAGGGTTGGCTGTTGCTAACGCCACACCCTGGAATGATTTCAAGGAGTTGATCAAAGAGGAATACTGTAGCCGTGATGACATTCATAAGCTGGAGGTAGAGTTTTACCACATGAAAATGACGGGGTCAGAAATTGAAGCGTACACCAGAAGATCGAATGAGTTGGCTATTCTGTGTCCTACTATGGTAGACCCTCCCATTAAGCGTATCGAACTGTAACTCAATGGACTGGTGCCGGAGATTCAAAGTCACGTAACCTCAGCGAATCTTGGCACCATTCAACAGATCGTCAAGTTAGCTCATCGCCTCACCGATCAGGCAGTGGAACAGAACAGGCTGCCTAAACGTATCAGCGCTACCACTACCACTACCACTCCAGCTACTCCTGCTACTCCCAGTGACAACAAGCGGAAATGGGAAGGGGATTCCAGTAAGGGTTCAGCTACCGTACAGTCTCAGGCACAGCAGCAGTGCAAGAATAGTGATTACCAGAGTCCGAGTCAGCAATCGTCTGGTGGTCAGGGACAGAGTGGATATCGGGGAATTCACCCACTGTGTAACAGGTGCAACAGACACCACAGTGGTCAGTGTCGTAAAGGCCGCTGTCAGAGATGTCTAAGGGTAGGTCATGAAGCTAAAGATTGCAGAAGCTCAAGACCTGCGAATCAGAATCAGCAACAACAGCCACCAGCTCCACGAACCCAGCCACAGCAACAACAACAAGGAAATAAGGCATGCTTTCAGTGTGGGGCTGAAGGTCACTTCAAGCGGAACTGCCCCCAGTTAAACCAGAATCAGAATAACAACAACAATAATCAGGGCAATGGGAACAACAATGGGGGAAACAACAACGACAATGGTGCTAGGGGTCGTGCATTTGTGATTGGTCAGGGGGATGCAAGGAATGATCCTAATGTGGTTATGGGTAAGTTTCTTCTCGACGACTTTTATGTTACTGTATTATTTGATTCAGGTGCGGATACCAGTTATATGTCTCTGAAAGTTAGTCAAATGCTTAAACGCGCACCAACACTTTTGAACACCAAACATGTCGTAGAGTTAGCTAACGGTAAAAGTCTAGAAGCCACACACATAGTTCAGGGTTGTAATCTTATCCTCGCTGGTCAGACTTTCTCTATCGATCTCATTCCTATAACTCTGAGTAGTTTCGATATCGTCATTGGCATGGATTGGTTATCCCAACAACAAGCAGAGATACTATGCAAGGAGAAGATCATTCGTATTCCCTGTTCTGGAAAAGAACCTCTCGAAGTTCAAGGCGACAAGAGTGGTGTCGTGAGTGGCATCATCTCCTTCTTGAAGGCACAGAAGTGTTTGCGAAAGGGCCACACAGCTATTTTAGCACTCGTTACTGATACATCGACGAAAGAGAAGAAGTTAGAGGATATCCCAGTTGTACGTGACTTCCCTCAAGTGTTTCCTGAAGAGTTACCTGGGCTACCGCCCCATCGCCAGGTCGAATTTCAGATCGAGCTAGCTCCAGGAGCAGCACCCATAGCTCGAGCACCTTATCGCTTAGCTCCAAATGAACTGGAAGAACTGTCTAAGCAATTGCAAGAACTCTTGGAAAAGGGTTTCATACGTCCTAGCTCTTCGCCCTGGGGAGCTCCAGTATTATTTGTGAAGAAGAAAGACGGCACTTTCCGCATGTGCATAGATTATCGAGAACTGAACAAGGTGACCGTGAAGAATCGCTATCCTCTTCCACGCATCGACGACTTATTCGACCAGTTGCAAGGGTCGAGCTATTACTCGAAGATTGACCTAAGGTCAGGGTATCATCAATTGAGAGTCCGGGATGAGGACGTCTCCAAAACAGCATTCAGAACTCGCTACGGCCATTACGAGTTTTTGGTCATGCCATTCGGGCTAACGAACGCGCCTGCGGTTTTCTTGGATCTTATGAACAGGGTGTGCAAACCTTATCTTGACAAGTTTGTTATTGTTTTTATTGATGACATCCTGATCTATTTGAAGAGTCGGGAGGAACACGAGCAGCATTTACGACTCATTTTGGAACTTCTTCGAGCAGAACAGTTGTACGCTAAGTTTTCAAAATGCGACTTCTGGCTTCTTGAAGTCCACTTCCTAGGCCACGTGGTAAACAAGGATGGGATTCATGTCGATCCATCTAAGGTAGATTCGATCAAGAACTGGCCTGCACCTCGCACACCAACCGAAATAGGCCAATTCTTGGGTTTGGCGGGTTATTATAGACGATTCATCAAAGACTTCTCAAAGATTGCACAGCCGCTTACATTACTGACACAGAAAGATGTTATTTATCGTTGGGGTAATACACAGGAAATAGCGTTTCAGCACTTAAAGGATAGACTTTGTAGCGCACCTATCCTCTCATTGCCTGAAGGCACGGACGATTTTGTAGTCTACTGTGACGCATCCATCCAAGGTCTTGGATGTGTGTTGATGCAACGGGATAAAGTTATTGCTTATGCTTCGCGCCAACTTAAGATTCACGAACGGAATTACACTACGCATGATTTAGAACTGGGAGCTGTTGTCTTTGCGCTCAAGATATGGCGACATTACCTGTATGGCACTAAATGCTCCATCTACACCGATCACAGGAGTCTCGAACACATATTCAAGCAGAAAGAATTGAACATGCGACAACGTAGATGGGTTGAACTACTGAACGATTACGAATGTGCTATAAAGTACCATCCGGGCAAAGCCAATGTGGTGGCCGACGTCCTCAGTCGAAAGGATACTACACCTAGGCGTGTACGAGCGTTGCAACTCACTATTCAGTCTAGTCTTCCTTCACAGATACGAGATGCTCAGGTAGAAGCATTGAAACCAGAAAACGTCAGGGCTGAAGCCCTACGCGGCTCAAGGCAATGGTTAGAACAAAAGGCAGACGGAGCCTACTATGTAACAGGACGCATCTGGGTCCCATTCTATGGCAACTTACGCGAGCTTGTAATGGATGAAGCTCATAAGTCTCGCTACTCAGTACATCCTGGTTCGGATAAGATGTACCACGACCTCAGAACTACATACTGGTGGCCTAGCATGAAAGCTCACATAGCCACTTACGTTAGCAAGTGTTTGACATGTGCGAGAGTCAAAGCGGAATATCAGAAACCTTCAGGCCCACTCCAACAGCCTGAGATACCACAATGGAAATGGGAACAAATTTCCATGGATTTTGTTACTGGCCTACCTAGATCTCAGCGCGTAAATGATACTATTTGGGTGATCGTGGATCGACTCACAAAGTCTGCTCACTTCTTGGCTATCAAGGAAACGGATAAGTTCTCCACTCTAGCAGACGTATACCTTAAGGAAGTTGTCTCGAGGCACGGGGTGCCCACCTCTATTATCTCCGATCGTGATGCACGTTTTACTTCAGAACTGTGGCAAGCAATGCATAAATCTTTTGGCTCTCGATTAGACATGAGCACAGCTTACCACCCTCAGACAGATGGGCAGCCTGAGCGCACTATTCAAACTCTAGAAGACATGCTTCGGGCGTGCGTAATTGACTTTGGCAAGGGCTGGGAAAAGCATCTGCCACTTGTGGAATTTTCGTACAATAACAGCTAGCACACCAGCATTAAAGTTGCCCCATTTGAGGCATTGTACGGGCGTAAATGCCGATCACCTCTTTGTTGGGCAGAGGTGGGTGACAGTCAGATCACAGGTCCAGAAATGGTAGTTGACACTACTGAAAAGATTGCTCAAATACGACAACGTATGGCGGCAGCTCGTGACCGTCAGAAAGCGTACGCAGATAAAGACAGGAAACTACTCGAGTTCCAGGTTGGGGATCGAGTGCTCCTCAAAGTTTCACCCTGGAAGGGTGTTGTTCGTTTTGGCAAATGAGGCAAGCTCAATTCACGATACGTCGGACCTTTCAAAGTCATAGAGAAAATAGGCAAAGTGGCCTACAGACTGAACTTACCAGCTGAACTCAGTGCAGTTCACAACGTTTTCCACATGTCGAATCTGAAGAAGTGTCTGTCAGATGAGACCCACATAGTTCCCTTGAAGGAACTCACTATCGACGAACAGTTACATTTCGTCGAGGAACCTGTTGAAATCACGGACCGGGATGTTAAGGTCCTCAAGAACACTAGAATACCTCTTGTACGAGTTCGTTGGAACTCCCGTCGCGGCCCAGAGTATACCTGGGAGCGTGAAGATCAAATGAAACTCAAATATCCCCAGTTGTTCGAAAACTATGCAACTACTACTGAGGCTGAAGCTACTACAGAATTTCGGGACGAAATTCCAACTCAACGGGGGGATGATGTGACACCCCAGGAAAACCAGTAAACGATACAACTTACCTAGCTTCCTCAGTAACCGCATGCTAAATTTCGGGACGAAATTTCTTTCAAGTTGGGGATAATGTGACAACTCGAGTTTCCGACTTTCACTTTCGTATTTAATGCACGTTGACTTTGACTGATTAGTTGTTTGACTTGTAACTATACACGTTATGTTTTAATGAAAGGCACTATGATTGTTACATGTTTATGTGATTTGATTATAACATGAAACGTATGGTATTGTAAATTCTTCATGTATGTGATTGATATTAAAACATGAGACTTGGTATTTTAGAAAAACACTTCAACTGTTTAACATGAAAGGACCCGACGAAACAAGAAGTGTTTCGCCATCAAACAACTCGACGAAACAGAGTGTTTCGCCATAGAACATCACGACGAAACCCAAGTGTTTCGCCGGCCCACTGATTCGCCGAGGCCCACTACGGGCCCAGTACGTAAATCTGTATATTAAACGTGAACCGACTTCTGTTTTCACACTTTTGGCGAAAAAGAAACCCTAGAACTCTCCACTGTGTGAAGGCGATAATCATCTCCCACCATCATTTTTCTCTCTCTAATCCTCCCTCGTTCATCCCAAATCGATTAGTGTGTATTAAACAGAATCGATTACTTGTTATATTGATTAAAAAGTCTGTTTGATGAATGCTTTTAGTTGCGGCCCATGCGTGTGTTGTCAGGATATGTTAGTCAAGATTCACTTGTAAATTGTTTGTATATATATGTTGTCGATTTGTAAGATAAAGAACACCACATGGATTATCGGCTGGAATTGATAAGATTAATGGAAAGTAACATGGGATGTTCATTGAAATTGAGATGGTGGGATAAATCGGTGGACAATGGGTGGGAAATTGTGAACTGCCAATTTTAAATGATGATGTTTGTTAGTGTTTTGATAATTCATATTAAAGGTCCAATGAGAAACTTTGGTTATGCAATTTTGGTCCTATGAGGTTGGGCGGTGGTTGCTAGATGTCGGCCGCTAGGGCCTTTAGATTTTTTTGTGTCATTGTTTATATTTGCTGAAACAGATCCGACGAAACACATGTGTTTCGCCGAGGGATCTAACGACGAAACGGAAGTGATTCGTCGAAGGGGCTCACGGCGAAACAGAGGGTGTTTCGCCGACTTGAGTAATTTGCACAGTAATTGTTTCTGTTAAAACTTAACTGAGTTAACTAACTGCTGTTAGATGATACGCATGACTTGTACGATCATGGATACATGCAATGTGTTACTTGGTGATTGTTTGATGTGCCGTCAAAAATGATTATTACTTACGTGCCAACTTCGTGAATACAAACTGATTATGTATACGTGCGTACTTTAGGACGTGACTGATTAACTGTGAGCATACTTAGCATACCGAGCAAAACAAGGTGAGTTCACACTCTTACCAAGGCATGGAATTCCCGGGGTTGGGAATGGGATTGAATGATTTCATGTACTTGCTTCGCTACTAGAATACGTATCATTGTCCTCGGGTTGGGAAGGATACCTATAGATGCAGCTAGACTAGTAATACATGGGAAGCCCCCACTACTCTTCGCACACATGCCTGGAATGGCCGCGATACAAATACTAATCTTCGCAAACATGCCTGGGTTGGCCGCGATACAATTACTAAACTTCGCAAACATGCCTGGAGGGCCGCGATACAAATATAACTAGTCTAGAATACATGGGAAACCCCCACTAAACTTCTCAAACATGCCTAGAGGGCCGCGATACCATTACATACGATACATGAATACTAAACGAACTTACGATTTACGATACGAACACTATAACTGAACTATTAACTGTGAACTCGCTCAACTAGTTGTTGACTCTCTGTTACATGCCTTGCAGGACCATAGGTACTAATGGAGTTTGCACGGGAGGCGCAGTCGTTGTGGGCACGGATTGTGGATGTTTTGATGAAAACTTTATGACCTTTTAAACTAAACACTTATGTTGGATGTTCATATCTATGCTTCCGCTACCTTTGCTATGTTTTTTATTTAGCACCAATTGTATTGTGATGGATTACGTTTACTTTTACTGATTACTTATATGTTCAATAGGATTGGTGGCTTGATCCTGGTCAGTCACGCCTTCAAGCGGTGGTACTCCGCATGTGGATTTTGGGGGTGTGACACAATATAACATAAATCATATCACCTATAGTGTTGAGTCTTGCACGTGGAGCGAAGCGTCGCTGTGGAGCGTTGAGCACTATTCTGGTTATAGCCTGGTTTTATCCAAAAGTTTACCCCTTTTTTAAACCAAGTTCACTATAACCTATGGCTCTGATACCAATCTGTCACACCCCCAAAATCCACTCGCAGAGTATCACCGCTTGGAGACGTGACTGACCAGGATCAAGCCACCAATCATATTGAACATTGTAAGTAATAAATAAAATTCAATCCAACAATACGAAAGGTGTTCAAATCAAAACATAGTTAAGTGTTTAGCGGAAGCATAAATGTGAAAACCCAACATAAGTATTAAGTTCGAAATGTTATAATTTTTTTAACATGGCACCCACTGTCCATGTCCCACAACGACCGCGCCTCCCTGTGCAAGCTCCATGAGTACCTATCGACCTGCAAGGCATGTAACAACGAGTCAACAACAAAGTTGAGCGAGTTCACAGTTGTATGTTCAGTTATTGAGTTCGTTTCAGAATCGTAAGTTTGTTTCATAATCATGTGTTACCCAGTATCCTTGTTTCCCAAATCTTTACGATATTTAGTGGGGGCTTCCCATATTGTATGCTACTAGACTGGTTGTATCTATAGGTGTCCTTCCCAATCCGAGGACAGTAGTAAGTATGAGTTTACGTAGGTTTTACGTAAGTGCCCTTCCCAATCCGAGGACAGTAGTAAGTATGATTTTACGTAGGTTTTACGTAAGTGCCCTTCCCAATCCAAGGACAGTGGTACGTATCGAGTACGTCGGTTTAGCACTGGCGTCCTTCCCAATCCGAGGACGGTGGTAAGTAGTCTAGTAGTGGTAAATGTACAAGTTCTGTCGTAATTATTCAATCCCATTCCCAACCCACCGGGAATCCCATGCCTTAGAAGTGTGAACTCACCTTGGTTTGCTCGGTATGCTAAACTATGTGCTCACAAGTAATCAGTCAAGTCCTATAGTATGCATGTATATTGAATCAGTTCGAGTTCGTAAAGTTTCACATGCAATCAATACCACAGGGTGTGTTTGGCAGTTAACATCATGCATCACACAACAGTTAATCACATTCATACAATTCATGTTTCACATAAATGTCCTTCACAGTTTATTCTAACATGGTTACTTCCCAGCATACTTGACCAGGTTAACAAGCTTAACAAGTTAACATACTTAACGAAGTTAACAAGCTTCACAGGATTAACACACATAACATGTATAATAAACTTATAGTGTTAGTTAACTATCAGAGTTAACAAACTAATAGAGTTACCTACTTAACAGGGTTAATAAAGTTAACCGAGTTACTAACTTAACTCAGTTAAGAGACTAAACAGAGTTATGGACTTAACAGGAATTAATAAACTTAACATCACTAACAACTTGACAGAGTTACAAACTAACAGAACTAGTGTGTCAGACACAGGACGAAATCACATGCATGGCGAAAACACTTATTGGCGAAATCACTCAGGCGACGAAAACCCCTTTGGACGAAATCTCATTGGACGAAAACCCTTTGGTTTTCGTCGAACCTAAGGTGTGATGAAAACACAAGTGTTTTCGTCTGACCCTTGTGTTTTCGTGGTTCCTGTGTTTTCGCTGGTCACAACAGCATCAACAACAGCAGTTACGAAACACAGAAAAACCCTAATCTACTAGATATCTCAGATCGTCAATATCAAATCAAACCTGGACAATATGCATGACACAGCTGATCATACATCTGATTAAGAATCCCTATCATATTCATCTATTTAATTTCACAACCAAACCAAACCAAACCAAACCACATAACAGTTAACACATGAAATCATATGAATTACCAACTCATTGTGAAATCAAGATCATCATACAATCATCGGATCATTCATGGAAAGGCATAACATAATCACATAACATCATCATTCAATCAAACATATACATACAGACATGTAATCATGCATAACTTGAACGACAGTGCAACTAACCGAGATGAAAGGTCACTAGATTGATCGAAAGGAAAAGCTTGAAGACTTGCAGTTGCCATCTCACAGAGAATCAGGGAGAGAAACCTTAGGGTTTTTCTAAAAGTGTTCTAACTTAACGATCTGACAAGTTATATCGCAACATAACTGGGCCGAAGCCCAACCTGTTTTCGCCGGACATTATCTTGGATGAAAACACTGTTTTCGCCGGTTAGCTTCTGGACGAAAACACCAAGGTGTTTTCGCTAGATAGTGTTTTCGTGGGTGGGGGTGTTTTCGGCTAGGGATAGGGGTGTTCGAACAGGGAGTGTTTTCGTGTGGATGTTTCATGTGTTTGGCAACAGGTTCCATTTAATAATTATACAAAACATAAATTAATAATACAAGATATGCATAACCCATACACATATAATATACACACCACGAATTTACAAACAACACGTATATTACACAACAAACAAGTTAAGTTGAAAGAAACTTTGGAAACTCGGGTTGTCACAGAGATTGTCCACAAAGTCGAAAATGAATAGATTCATCGGTAAGACTTTTATCATATTTGAAATAGAAAGTGGACAAGAACTCATATACAAGTTCATCGTATGACGGTTCTAGGATGTCGAAGAAACGACGCCAGGGCGTATTACGTGGTAGTAATCTCGCCAGTAAACCACTTGGATCAAACATTTCCATTTGATACCAATCAATACCGCTAATAGAAAAAACTTCAAGATTCTTGAGTTTTTGATACCTCTCACGATTGGGTAAATCAGTAAACCGAAGGAATCGATGAATGTTTGCTGCATTTGAAGATTCAGCATATGCTACTGGAAGATTTGCCATTTGAATATTTGGTTTTGTTGAAACTAAGAAAAGTTTGGGTACGGGTTATTTTGGGTATGTGTTGAATTATATCAGAAGTTGTAGCTTATGTGTAGATTAGCTCGAGTAGTGAGTTTCTTATATAGATAAGAAAATTTAAGCTTACACCATACGTTTGGTTAAGGCTTCCATGATACGTTTTGAAACAGTTCACTGTAGCTAGTAAATATTATATTGCATAAATAAATATTAGATGCATAAACAAAAATGTTAGGTACATAAATAAATGTTAGTAGTCTCATAATTATTATATCTCCAGAGCAATAGGTCCTCTGTACTAATTTTAATTTATCACAGAACTATATTATAAGTATACATATATATAAAGGAGAAACGGGATCTAAAAGATCATCCTAAAGGTGTATGGTTTTACAACTCACCGGTGCACCCTTAGGCTTTCAACCTCTATATATATATATGTATATATTTAAATATATGAAATTCTTACATTGAGTATGGTAATAGTTCCTTTGCTTTTGTTGATTTGCTTGGTTGACAACGCTCGTGCTGATAACGTGTTATAAAACTAGCCTAAAAGCTGAATAATATAGAAGATAAGTATAGAGAATTTTCAGAGGATTTCTTATATATATTTCTTGGCACACCAAAACTATAATATTACATGAGTTTATATAGGCAGAAGAAAGAAACTATGTTGTACTGTGTGTCAATAATTCGAACGAATTATTGAAATTACTGTGTCAATAATTCGAATGAATTATTTCCTTTACTGTGCGCTTTTACTGTGCATCTAGTTGGCATCCACTATTGCAATGATTCATAACACATTTGATATTATTCAAAGTTCTTCACTTTAAAATAAAGTGTTTTTTTTAACGGCCAACTAAATCATCAGATAAGCATCCTCGGATGCTCTCAATCGAGCAAATGCATCTCCTCCTCCATAACGGTCAGAGTTGGATGCATACCCGAGTCACCAAGCCACCAACTCCGTCGAAAACCCGCCCGCCCAAAGGCCCACTGCTGTAAAACCCGGTTTCGAACTGGCGATCTCTAGAGAGACCTAGTTCTAAACTTCATTGCCACTACCAATGTCCTTCAAATTGATGCTAGTGGGAGCTGAACTTGAGAGTTCAAGAAAAGAATCCAAGTGACTAACCATTAAATCTATGAAACGACTAAAATAAGTTAAATAAAATTTAAAAGAAAACGAAATCACTATCTTTGTCAAGTTATTAGTGTATGTGACGTATATTTATCATTCCGACAACTTTTTGGGACACTATACCGTAGGCTAGTGATGGTACCAATCAAGTGGTCATTGTTTATTGGCAAAATCTTTACTTTTATAAATGGGTCATGCTAGCTGCACACGCCCAAAATTATTTTCACACCCCAAAGCGCCGCGCTATGGCCAAAGCGCGGCGCTTCGATCGACAAAACGTGCTTCGATTGACGTTTGAAACATTCGATACTGTTTGACAGACATAAAGCTAATCATGATGTTTTGTCGTTAACCCTAAGCGCCGCGCTGTGGCCATAGCGCGGCGCTTCGACCCCCAATTTCACCCTTTTCCCCTTTTAAAAGCAACTGTGAGACATACATTTCGATCACACACTGTCTTCGATATACATTTTGCCTTCATTTCAGATCCGTTGTGTTTCTTCTCAAAATAACGCGCGGTTTTGCTGTATTAGTTACATCTCTTGAAAAAACGATGTCGTGGTTAAACAACTATATTTTCGGTCAATATTCTGACGAGACAGTTGTTCCTGATTCTTACGAGGGGACCGCTATTTCTGACTCGTATGAGAAACCGGTCTCGTCCAACTTGAGGGAGGCAGAGGTTGTATCTGGCATTCATTATCGTGATAACACGGTGACGCTGGATTTGAATACCCCTGTGGAGGACCCTTACGCACAACAAGGTTATTCGAATTTTGGTTACGGTGGCGAGTACAGCTTTGTACAGCAGGAGTGTGGTCCAAACGACAGTTACGGTTGTCAACAGAGCTTACAAGGTTATTCGAATTTCGGTTACGGTGGCGAGCACAACTTTGAACATCAAGTATATTCGGACCTCGGTGACGATGGTGAGCCGGGGGATGTGTCTGTTGACGAGGAAGGCTGTTACCCGGTTACGTTTTCGTTTGATACGACGCAGACCTTTTCGTCACGTAAAGAGTTGGTGCGTTGGGTACAAGACACGGCAAAAGACAACGGTTACCTCATTGTGACTAAGAGGTCGAATAAAAGAGGAGAGAATTACAAGATTTGGTTTCAATGTACTTTTGGTGGGGAGCATAAGAGTATAGCTACACAGAGGAAAACGGGTAGCAAGAAAATAGGCTGCCCGTTCGAGATGATCGGGTTTTCGGAATCATCCGGAAGTGTTTGGAGGATCGAGGTGACGAAGGCGAAGCATAACCACACTCCTATTGAAAACTTAGAGGGTCACGCGTATGCGAGAAGGCTTTCTTCGGAGGATACAAAACTGGTTAAGGAGCTGGCAGAGCAAGACATTCCCAACCAAAGTATCTGGCGAACGCTGACAAAAAACAATCCGGCTAGAAAGCTTATTCCGAAAGATATACACAACGCTGTTCAGAAGATCAACGCCGAAAAAAATGTCGGTAAGTCTCCGATGCAAAAACTTGAAAGCATTCTTCTCGAAAAAAATTACACTTATTACATGCGCACGAATGAGATATCAAACGAAGTTGAAGATGTCTTCTTTGTTCACGAAAGATCATTCAAGATGTGGTGTGCCTTCCCGCATGTGCTAATTATTGACGCCACCTACAAAACGAACATGTACAACCTGCCATTTGTTCAGGTCGTAGGCATGACGTCGACAAACAAATCGTTTACGGCTGCTTGTGCGGTAATTTCCGCTGAGAAGTCAGATTTAGACTATTATCGACGCGTTTGATCCAGAACTTGTAGTATACTCCATATATAATAAAAAATGATGTATACTGGAAAAAACATAAAATTTAGACTATTATCGACGCGTTTGTGAATTAAAAACAATTTTTAAAAATTTAAAAAAGGCCCAAAGCGCCCCGCTATGGCCAAAGCGGGGCGCTTTGCCCTTCAATAAGAACAGAAGCGCCCCGCTATGGCCAAAGCGGGGCGCTTTGGTCCCTCGTTATACCTGAAGCGGAGCGCATTCTCCCCCATTTCAACACATAACACAAAACACACACAAAAGGTGCGATTTACACACACTTGAGCCGGAGATCAATGTTTTCAAGCTTTCAACCGCTAAAAGGTAAGATCGAACTTCATTTATTTTTCTGGTTCAAGTTATGTGTTAGATCTTGTTTGATTTTGTTTGATTTGGGCGGATTACATGTTGCTGGTGGGGCTGTTCTTCATCACGAAGAACCAAAGCGCCGCGCCGAGGCCAAAGCGCGGCGCTTTGGTTCATGTTTATTTTTTTTTTTTAATATTATTTGTTTATTATTTATATTTAATATTATTTGTTTATTATTTTATATTTAATATTATTTGTTTATTTCAACGTGCAGGGATGTCTTCCTCGGATGATGAGATTGAGCATATGGAGGTTGAGGGAGAGGTGGGAGATGAGGGAGAGCAGGGAGAGCCGGCATGTCCGTACCTGCGGTTTCCGGCGGGGTCACCGGCGAGGAGGAGATGCGCGAGGTTGCGCGCCATCCCCATTGGGGAGCATGTAGGGATAGATTGGGGCCTGCTGGACGACTTGGGAGAGGCCGCGCGGGCGCGTGAGATAGTTGGACTAGATACTCCTTGGTCGCGCCTATTTGAGTTAGCGATGGAGGACTCGTACCCTGAGGTTACGTGGGAGTTTCTTTCCACGTTTACATACGCGCCGCATCCGGCGGATTACGTGGAGGACCCGGATTTTCCAGTCCACGAGGTTACATTCCGTCTCGCCGGTCAGGAGTTTCAGATGAGTGTGCGGCAGTTTGTTGTGCATACAGGTTTGTTTAAATAATATTATTTATTATTTTATATTTAATATCATTTGTTTATTTAATGTTATTTGTTTATTTAATATTATTTGTTTATTATTATTATTTATTTATTTAATGTTATTTGTTTATTTAATGTTATTTGTTTATTTAATATCATTTGTTTATTTAATATTATTTGTTTATACAGGTTTGTACACAGAGGCCGAGCTTGATACTGATTTATATACGCAGGCGGTTACGATGATGGACAGGCAGACGCTTATCAGTTTCTGGAGGTCCATTTCCATTAGACCCTTTGGGAAATCCTAGCAAAAGGCCACCTCCATTAGAGACCCCTTGTTCCGATACTTGCAGCATGTTATCGCGGCAACTATCGTGCCGCGGGGTGCCAGCAGGGAGAAGGTCAACCTCAGTGACCTTTTCTTTCTATACTGCCTACTGCGGGGCCAGCCCTGCAATCTAGCAGCCTGCCTGGCAGATTACTTTGCCACCGCATACCACCGGCAGCTCCGCGGGTGGGTGCACACTGGCTCATTCATCACCGCCATCGCACGCTCGCTCGGGATCGTGCTCGAGGGAGATCCGCTGCTGTCCGATCCGGTCCCGTCTACCAGGTTGGGCCGCGCGTCAGTTTTTAGCATGCAGATCACCCGTCGCTTTGATGTTGGTCTGAGGTTTAGGGGCATGGACGGGCAGATTTGGCAGCCGGAGCCGGTGCCGGAGGTCATCCCGGTTGTTATTGAGTTGAGGCCTGGAGTGTTGGCCCCTCCTGCTGAGCAGGCGGCCGCTCGGCAGGCTCAGCTACAGGCTCTGGGACTCGATGAGTTCCCGGGCCAGCCTCAGGCTGAGGCTCAGGCTCAGGCTCAGGCTCAGGCTCAGCCTCAGGCTCAGCCTCAGGCTCAGCCTCAGGCTCAGCCTCAGGCTCAGCCTGTATTAGAGGATCCGGCTCAGGAGGAGCATATCGAGGAGATCCCGGTACCACCAGTTCAGCCAGCTCCTGAGCCGCCACAGTACCCGCAGCACGTTTACGCTGACCTGCCTCCGGTAGCGCGTGAGGTGGCTCGGGACTTCGACCGGCGCCTCAGACGCCAGGCCGCACGCCAGGACTGGATCATCGAGACGCTCGTTTCTCTCCGAGAGGTCGTTGGGTTGCCTCCACTTCCCCTCCCACCGTCCCCACCGCACGAGGATTAGTATCTTAGTTTGTTTGTATAGTGTTTTGTTATGTATTATGCAGTCAGTTGTACCTTTTTGTTTTGTATGTACAAACTGATATATATATATATATATATATATATATATATATATATATATATATATATATATATATATATATATATATTGCAGTTAATCTTCTATTTACATCACGTTGGTTTTGGATTGTTTACGTTTAATTCTTATGGTTTTCTGTACAATTTATTTAACGTGTTCGTTTAATTTAACAAAATAAACTAGGTTAACAGTTTATAAAGACGCACTTATATTATATACGTTCTATAAAAATAATGACGTAAAAAACGTAATTATAAAACAACGTATTATAAAGGCCACCCATTATAAAACTCAAATACAATTTTTTCCTCCAAAAAACACTACCAAACTAACCCACATCTCACCTATTTCAAAAAAAAATCAACACAAATTCCAGCCAATGCATTAGTCTATTTGCACACTCGAAGCGCCCCGCTTTGGCCATAGCGGGGCGCTTTGGCCAAAGTCAACAGACAAGGACTGACAAAGTCAGTCCTTGTCTGTTGACTTTGGCCAAAGCGCCCCGCTATGGCCAAAGCGGGGCGCTTCGAGTGTGCAAATAGACTAATGCCGTGTGCGAATAGACCAGGCCTTTATAAATATGTGATTTTTGTTCTGCCCAAATCAACTTAATGGTTTTTATATACGGATAATTTGGCTTTGTTCGATTTCAGTTTTCCAACAAGTTTGTTTTAGTAAATAAGGTTAGGGTCGTCCCTGAAAAATAGTTGAAACATTTTGGGAGTTGTCTTTCACCCCTTATTGGTCGTAGCTTTTTGTATTTTACTTTTGAACCTTTAACTTCGCTAAAATACATGTTTAGCCCATCTGCTTTTAAAAAAAATTGTTTTTTATTGGTTAACTTTGTTTATATGTGTATTTAGTCCCTCTGCAATAACTTTAGTAGTGTACATATGCAATCCTTCTACTTTTATTCCTTTAAGTGATTGATCGTGGCTTTTTGTATCTTGCTTTTAAACCTTCAACTTTGCTAATATACGTGTTTAGCTCCTCTGTTTTTTTTAACCCTTTCTTTTTATTGATTAGCTTTGTCCATATGCATGTTTGGTGCCTCTGCTTTAACTTTTGTTGTGTACATGTTTAGTCTCTCTACTTTTATTTCTTTTAGTATTTCATCTTTTAGCCTTTTCCCCTTGCTACTGTGACGAATCAACCCGGGAGAATAGTGACTGTTTTCTATTGCTGGACAAACGCTATTACTCATGGACTTTAATAAAGTTACTCTATGGCAAATGTATTTTTACCTATGTATCGATGTAATTTTTATTGAGATTGTGTTATGAATAGTATGTTCAAGTAACCGAAATACAAAGATACATGTTATCAAACTGAGATATATTCTGTTTAGCGCTCGCAAAACAGGCGGGGCATAACACTAGTTGTTTAACATTTGAGAAGTTGAGCTAGTTTTAATTTGAATTAATTGTTTAAAGTAGTTGGGCTTTATATCATTTGAGATTACATCCGAGCCAGAGACTGAGACTCATACCCACCCAGCCCTCCTCCAAAGGTGGCCTTACATAGATTAGATTGAAAACTTCTATAATTGATTGGCTCATGGCTTGACACTTTGACAAAAGAACGGTCAAAATCAAATCGCAACACTTCTTCTACGTCAAACATTATTATTATTATTATTATTATTATTATTATTATTATTATTATTATTATTATTATTATTATTATTATTATAGCATTAAAAAAAACATTACGATTACTTCGTTTGTATTTGCCATGAACAGTAGTAACAAAGTGAAATTTGGTATTTTATTTGTTGGCTTAAAAACTAGAAATCCTATAATACCATTAGTCTTTTTTTTTTTTATAAATAGTTTTCATCATTTTTAAAGGGTGATCGGGGCACTCGCGGGGAGGGGGATCGGTGACCCCATTCACTGCTCGGGAACACCGGCGCCACCGGTGCGGGGAGGGGGTGCGGGGAGGGGACTCGGGGAAGTTTCACCGAAGAGGGGAGTGCAGAGATGGTGGGGCCACCCTCAGTTCCAACCAATGAAAACTTTTCTTTTTTTTTTTTTTGAATAAAAAAACAATTCCCCTAAGAGGGGAGTGCCGCCATCAAATTGATGTGCGAGGGGAGTTTAAGAGGGGAGTTGACGTGGCATAACCTGATTGGGTGTGCGTAAGAGAGGGGAATCCCCTCTTAGAGGAGTGCCCCGGGTACCCTTAGAAATCTCCAGATAAGACATAATCATGATTCAATAAAAAGAGAATGAATTGTGCTTCTCCATGGCTTTGTGTTTTATGTTAGAGAATAGTATTACATTGTTTTCTCATTATTCCTGATAACATAAAGTCTGCATTGTCATCGACTTTCCACCTACCAAAATGTCCTCAAATGACCACGAATCTGACAGCGAATTAAAGAAAATGGGACCTTACACTTTATGTTTTTTTTTTTTTGAACGGCATTCTAGCCCAGCGGTCGTTGACACGCTGGGGGATTGGATAACCCCGGGTTCGAACCACGGAGGCCATCCTTACGGGCAGGCTAATCCGGGTCCTCCACTAGACGGCTTTCGCACACCCTAGTTTCATCGGCATTTAATGTACTACCGGGCACATTCCAGGAGGAAACCCCACAACGAGTGGTTAGAGTAAAACCCCCTGCGAGATTCGAACCCACGACCTAGGCCATGTTTCCGAATGCTCTGGCCTACACTTTATGTTTTTTGAGTTAACAAATAAATTATTGAATACTATTTTATGCATTATCTATTAACTATACTAAAACAAAATAATTTTATGTCACATAAAATAAACTTAAGCTTATTATTGTCATGTGATGATTTTTTACTTTACCTCTCTTTGGTTTAGAAGGGAAACTATTTTGCTTTAAATTCTTTCTTCATCTTAATGACTTTCCTTCTTTCTTCATTTGAGGCAATTTTTTTTATTTATTTTTTTTCAGGTCCTCGCATGATCTAAACACTGAATAGGCAAGAACTTTACCCAAACACCATTCTAACCCCCTTTCAGGCAGTTAACGCGCTTTATATAGACCGTAAAGAAACGAATGAGTGAATCAGCAAAACATGAAGAAATGATTAAGTAAAATTCACCTTCAATATAGAATACTAGTGTGAGAGAAGTGGTTTGCCAATGAATGAGTTGGAATGAAACCAAGCACCCCTATTTATAGCTGAAATTAAACTGCTCACACGGCCCCGTGGCCTTCATTCTCTCTCTTCTTCATTAACTACAGATGTCAGATCTTGTACTAACACGTCCCGTGTGTCAACGGCACGCCCCATGGTGAATGTACTTGATGTACTATCTCAGATTCTACGAATCTTAGAGTTTACCATCGCCAATGTTAGGTTGGCACGACCCCGTGTTGGTTTGTCTTTTGTTGTTGGTTTTTCTGCAGGAAATCTTGACTGTGCACGGCCCCATGCATGGTGGGCACGGCCCCTTGCCTAAGCTTCTGTTTTTGTTATTTTTTATGGTTTGGATGTGGAAGGAGGTTCGGCGAGTCGTGTCAATCCTTCTTCTTTGTATTTATGTTGGTTTCTGCTGTTAATTTGTTCCTTTTGTGCGTTTAAGCTCTTTTGATCCTGAAAATTAAAAGTAAACAAAGAAACATGTTTTTTTTCCAACAACAGTACTGAAAAAGGGTTCATTTTACGCCTCGTTTGATGTAATTTATATGTTGTATTTTACGTACATCAACTACTATTTGGGGTTTCGGGTCAATCATATGGGTTGAAACAACTATTGTGTGGGTGCATATCTTTTTTATAAATTTGAAGAAATTTTATAAAATATTGTGAGGAGTAGAAGAGATTTGTGAAAATGGGTGTGAGTGTATGTCATTTACAAGGTTAATTGAGTTAATTTTTAATTGATTTTTTTAAATAATGTCGTTAATCAACTGCTAGTTTTTGAAAATCCACCAAAACCCACCATGGGGCGACGCCCAAAACGAGATGCAGTGATGGATCCATAACTTTTTCTAGTGGGTTCATTTTGGTAGATTCTTATTGTTTTTTTAGAGTTAAATGTCATTTTAGTCACTTTGGTTTAGGCCATTTTGCCAGTTTAGTCCAAATGTTTCATTTTTCACCTGTAGGTCCAAAAAGGTTTCACCATTGTCATTTTAGTCCACTGGGTTAACTTCATTCATTTTTTCTGTTAACGAGAAGGGCAATTCGGCCATATAAAATGATCGAATTGCCCTTCCCGTTAACAGAAATAATGGATGAAGTTAATCCAGTTGACTAAAATGGCAACGGTGAAACTTTTTTGAACCCACAGACGAAAAATGAAACCTTTGGACTAAACTGGCAAAATGGCCCAAACCATAGGGACTAAAATTGCATTTAACTCTTTTTTTAAATCATACAAGTTATCACTAATTTTTTTCTACTTTTTTCCAAACGGAGTGGGTTCATGTGAACCCACAAAACAGGGTTGAATCCGCTACCCGATGAAAGGGGCGGTGTTTGGGTCTGGATGGGCCTAACCTCCCCCTCTCCACACTCAACACCGGATAGTGTTAAGAGTAAATTACGTTCTTAAGGTAAGTTACTCATTTGGTCCGATATCCTTACTCACCCATCACAATCTTGGTCCATAAAATGAATGTCCGTAAAATTTTTCCATTAAGTTCACCTTATATAAAAAGAACTACCCAGCCCTACTCATTCCTTCTTATATTCACTTTATGATCATTGGGTCCACAAATAATTAATAACTCGTTTTGGGAACTAATCCTTTACAATAGTAGATTTAGATATAATTTAATAGAGATATACTCAGTTTTTGTTTTTTTTTTAAAGAAAAATAAACAAAACTTATCGAAGCTTGATTTATGTAATTGCACAATAAATAAGCTATGTCTTTCAAACACAGGAATACATATAGGGTAACGATATTGGGGCCTGTTTCGTTGGATTTTAGTGTTGCTAACGATATTGGTGTTGCTAGCTGTTGATATCTTTAATTTGGTAGTTGATGTAGAGAAACGTTGGGCTTTTTCAATTAAATTGAATAAAAATAATTTCTTTATTTGTACACTGTAGTGTACATCAACGTTTACAAAATAAATTAGAACTAGTCTTAAACCCTTCGCGTTGTGGTGTGAAGTAAAACTGTGCCAAGTAGCATGGGAGGCTTTGATGGTGTGCGGGGAGGACCTCCGCAAAAGGCCCGCGATTTCGAAAGGCATGCGATTTAAAAAAAATCCGATACGTATATGATATATTTTTTTTAAATAATAAACACATACCACTTCCAATATAGACCCATTTACAAATCATTTTTTATGGTTTAGAATTTAGCCCACTTGAAATTAGGTTTATTAAACCCAATACTAATTTGATTTTTTTTAAATAATAACAAAACATAACGGAATGGCACATTTTTTCAAGCTTAAACAGTGTATGTGAATTCTCAGAGACGCCTCTGCCAAGTAGCAACAACGCCACACCACTGCCATTATCATCGAAACTTGACTAAAAGAATAAAAGCGGTCATTACGGGTTTAACTTGGAGTGTAACACGTATAAATATAAAAATTATATTTAACCAAATATAAATATAAAATTTACAAAGTGTATGGGTGAATAATGAAAATAATAACAAAAACCTTATTAGAGTTAAGGGACTAAAATTGTCATTACAAGTTGAGAAGCTAAAGAAGAAATTGAGAAAAAAAAAATATTAACAAAGCACAAATTACAACCATTAGGGGAGGGGGGGGGGGGGGGTCACTAGTGATACATTTCTATCACTCACAAGCACCAATCAACTCATGTCATGTCATCACCTAATATTCTATCACTAGTGATAGAAATGTAGTAGGGGTGGTCACTAGTGATACAATTCAATTACTCCCAAATTTTTTTAATTTTTATTTTAAAATTAGAAATTAAACACTAAATTATAAATTTCACTAATTTTTTTAATTTTTTATTTTAAATTAGAAATTAACAATAAAACACTAAAATTAAAAATTTCATTAAATTTAAAACATACTACTTCAATTTAACATACTAGAAACATACAATTTAAAAAAAAAAACCTACTCCTCGTCCGAATCATGAAACTCCAAACTTAGAGAACCTACTAGTTCGATTAAATAGTATCTCAACCGAAAGTGAATTTCTTCATTACGCAATTCTAGATGGATATTTTGTGGAACTTGAACTTGTGTAGGAGGATCCGATCACGGTCGCTAGTTATTAAAACATACTACTTCAATTTAACTTGAACTTGGCCGACATAGCTAGGTATTCATCATATTGATCGGGAGGGTTACCTGTCACTAGTTGGCGAACGGCGGACGTGCATTTTTGTATCGGCGTGAAACTTGGTTTGCCCCTAGCATCGTAACCTTCTTGAAACCATTCCTCGCTTGTTTCGATGTCTCCAACAATCTTTAAAAATAATTCTTTTGGTAAACGAAACCGATCTCTAAACGTTTCGGCATTGTAGAGCGGATTTTCCATAAAATAATCGTTCATCAAAACTTCGTTGGCACGTATACGATCACGGTCGACCATCTTCTTCTTTGGGCGGGACGACTCGGCATCAAGCTCGTTATACACCGACACAAAATATTTTAGCGTCTCGTTGTCGGAAGACGACTCGGTATCGCTATAGCTAGACATCGGAAACGTCGAATCCGTAGGGAATTCCATTTGAGAAAGATATAAAAATTGTGTGAAATGGGTTTAAAATGGTTTAAAAGATGTAGATTGGTGTGTGTAAAATGGTTTAAAATGGAGATATAAATAGATAAATGGTTTAAAGGTTTTTTTTAATGAATATTACCGTTTAAAAACGGTCAAAAAATCAATCAAACGGTCCAATTTTTTAAACTTTCAAAGCGTTATAGTTTCAACGCGTTATAGTTTCAACGTGTTTTGTTTATAACGCGTTATAGGAGGGGCGTCGGCGGTGTTCGTGGTGGGATCACGCGTTATGGGGAGTCCATAACGGACCACCCCGTCTACTCTTAAAACATAAGTAAGTTGGTAATTAATGTGAAAAAAAATAAAAAAAATAAAGGACATAATATTAAAAAATAAATAGTTTATATCTTCTCTCATTAATTATTCTATTTTTAATTAATTAGGTAAAACACTTTATTTTACACGTTTCGAAATTTATCATACACATATTGAAATTTATCCTACATATATCATGCACATATCAAAATTTATTTTACACTTTATCATACACGTATCGGAATTTTTCCTACACTTTATTCTATACATATAAAAAAATTGTCTTCCACCAAAAATTAGATTGTCTTGAAAGAGTATATTTAAAAATGAGTTATAAGTTTAATTTAGTTTGCCAATTTAGGGGAATATAATAAATTAATCAATTTTGTAAATTTACCTATACGTCCTTACAATAACATTAAATACATATATTAATTTCTTTTTGAACGGCAAGGAAGGACGTGCCAACCACCATGATACCGGGCGCTGTGGACAAGGTCGACTAGTCGCCCGCCGCAGCCCCTTGGCTCTCCCAGATGATCAGAAACCCGACCTCCACCCCCCGAAGGCACGACAATGGAATAATCGGTAAAACCCCGCCTCCCGTCCAATAAGAACCGGCGCCCCCGTATTCGCCCTTCACCTGGATCCCGCAGAAAATAACGGGGAGAGTGAGAGTCGAATCTGGGTCACAAGGAAAACCAAGTCTTTCCCCAGCCACTCCACCACTACCTCATTGGCAAATACATATATTAAATGGAGTATTTATATGGGTTTAAAACTGATTCTTTTTCTTCTTACAAATTTTTTCTTCTTATTAAACCTTCCACTACAATACACACACACACACACATATATATATATATATATATATATATATATATATATATATATGGGCAGGATTTAGGGAAAACGCTTAAAAGTGTGAAAACGGTGAGAACGCCCCTCATCCGTTGGATCAAAACAATCTATGGATTAGAATGGCGTGGTGGCGTTTTCATAAATAACATCAACTTTATTACTTGGGCGTGCTTCATTAAGGGTAAACCGTAAAAGTGTCTTTTTACTGCTCTAATACAAAACGCTAAACTAATGAGCAAAACGCCATTCAAAATTCCCGCCTTAACCTACAAGCCATATACACTAGTCACTTCAAGATGAAATGCCATATTTATCTAAAACGCTATTAATGCAAAAACACCAAAACTTAATCATGAAACACGTTGCAGATTTAACAGATAGAGGTGAACAAACAGTAACTGAAAGTTTATTATTAACATTTATTGTAAAAAATTCCCTCCTAAACTACGCGCCAAAAACATCATTATATAAACAACGTTACCATCACTTCCATCATCACTTCCATTGATCATACTAGAAACACCATCTTTAACCAAAACGCCAAATTTCCCAAAAAAAAAAAGAAACCTCAGAAAAGAAGAAAAATGGCAAACGTCGTTTCATGGAGATACAACCTTAGAATCAGAAGATTCGTAATCCGTTTTGACAATAGAAGAAAAGTGTTTGTTAACACAATTGATTGTCCAGGAAACGTCAAGTTTGACGGAGCTTTGGTCTCGAGATGATCGGTTCGGTGATAAGAAAGGAGTAGAAGTAGAGAAACGACACCGAACAATCACTTATAATATGGTTTCTATTGATATATGAAAGTTACATACCCGTGAAACCAGTTGGACAGCATCTACCCTCTGGCCACACCTCGCGACACGCTTCCGCAGAAACCGAAAATCGGGGTGTGACAGACCTGGTATCAGAGCATCAATTGTAGTGAACTAAGATTATTTTGAGTCTGGTCTACAATTTCAAAACAATGTCTTTTACAACAAGTGTTTTACATTATATTTTTACAAAGAGTCCACTAATACCAAACGATGAATTCAAAACAATAATGCAAGGATACTATGTGATAGTACTAAACAATAATTCAAAACGATAATACAAGGATACCATGTAAACTAGTCTTTGAGGTTTAGACACGATAACAATAGGATGAACTTGAAACTATATACGATATAAACAACAATGAAAACAAAAGTACAATTGTTCAAAAATTTATTTATAAGTTGTTCACATGTATACGTTGTACAGATTATTTTGCCAGGATCATGTCTTCCAGCTCCGACACCGACTCAGCGGGTTAGCCTCAGATGTTGACTACATACCACTTGATGACCCTGTTCCACCTGTCGTTCTTATTTCTGATGACGAGGTTTCTGATGACGATTGGATGGATGTTGATTTCCAGCCGTTTGCCCTCCCAGAGCCCGACCCCGTCGATATCCCACCTGTGGATGATGTTCTCGCTATACCTCATTTTCACGATATGATCATATACGGCCACCCCGAACTTGAGCACGTCGTAGCATTCATTCCTATACCACTTGTTGTAGTAGGTCCAGATGATGGTGATGTCATTCCTCCTTTTGTTGATCCCATTCCTGATGATGATGATGAGGACATCGTCATTCCTGTTGTTCAGGTCGAGCACATCGATGATGATCTCGGCATCGGTGATGATTTCGATATCGCAAAACTAGATATCGCTCAGCCCGAGGCCACTGCTATTGAGATCTCATTATCAGCTCCTACTTCCCCACTGACATCATCTCCGATACATTCGCGTGATACAGTATCACCTCCACATTCAGAGGCATTACCATTTCATGCTGATCCTATTTTACCTACTACACTCCCAGCTTATCATCCGATCTCTCCTTCTGTTGTTGGACCATCACATTACACACTGGGTGGTACATCTATGCCAGTTGAGCACCTACCCCCATATCCATTTGTTGGATCTTTTACTACTACTGTTTCATCGACTGTCAGTTCTTACCAGGACCCGTATGCTGTCGGGCCTTCACACACTTCTCCCAGCTACCCTGTGATGGGGTATTCTTCTCAGACTTCATTTCCTATTGTTGGGGATCCATATCACACCACCACATCCATGCATAGTACCATCACTTATCCTTCCCCGTGCTTTTTCAGATTTCCACACTCAGCCACCACCAGGCATGGGCCCGTTAGATCCGTATCATCCGAGTCATTTATCTCCCTCTACTACCGAGCACAGACTTACTTCAGCCGAGATACAGTTCGGTATTGTATTAAGTCGTATCCGAGAGCTTAATGCTCAGCTGTCTGTTCTTCGAACACCTTCGAGTACTGCTCCATCATTATCACACCCCAACCGATGGCGAAAACATCGGGGCGTGGCACTGAGCGAAACAGATTGTTCAAGAGAATCCACAACAACTATTAAATTACCATATCTTTAACGTTAATATCCCATACTAGTAACAGACAAAGTAAAAACAGTCATTGCAGATATAGTCTCAAAAACAAATATGCTATTCCGACAACTCAGATTTATTTAATGGAGTTTCTAGACTTCCTACTTGATTCATCACAACAAGCTTAGCATCCTATCAACCTGTCACATATGTTAAAATAAAGTCAATACATAAAATGTAAATGTGAATGCACAAGTTTGAGTAGCATATAGTATAGCGAAAGCGTTTACGCATAACCAGCATGTAACACGTAGAAATGTGAATCAACTAAGCTATCGACAATGACGTATGCAACCGACATTTGTAGAATGCGCAACACATTACCACCACTGTGACCATGTGAAGTAAGGCCCTTAACAACCTCTGAAGAAACAGGTGCTGAGTCCAAACTATAGTACTATCGTTGCTAAGGTGTTAGGCAAAACAATCACTATGTAAACATAACATACAAGCATTCATCGAATCACGTATAACATGCAAGAGCGGTTAGCATTTATAAAAAGAGTTTGCGTTGTTTTTTGATATAGAACGTATGTAACAGCCAAAAGTGCGTTAAGCGAAAAAGGGTTCGAGTATGCTCATTGGAGTTTAGCCTGAGCATAGAACAGTAGCGTAAGCGTTGAACAACGTGTCAGATGAGATAAGTGTCGAACGGTAAGTCGAACGGGCGAATACCCATTTGGTCGGATAGTCATCCGAGCGGATGACCATTCGAACGGATGGCCATTCGAATGAGATGTGGGTGTTTGTAAGTAATTTTGAGACTTTTGAAGTTTTCGTTGTAGTATGAATGATAAGTCACCCGGTCGGATGGTCATCCGGACGGATGGCCATTCGATCGGATGGCTATTCGAGTGAGAACCTTGAATATTTGGAGTTTAGTCAAAATTGTTTTCAACAAGGATTAGTTTAAGGGACAAGTTGTAAGGACCTGCAAAAATGCCCCAAAACGACCCATAAGTGAAAACCCGGACCCCTGAAACCATAATGTGCATGAAAAACCAAGAAAACAAGAATTTTGAGTTTCAGGCGAGCCGCGTAAAACGTAAGCTTAGGCTTACGCGGGCCATGTCAACTTAAAGTTGACCGGATAAGCGTTCCGGGCCACGTGTCGCACACGTGGCAACCCTACTCGTGACACACCAGCCCTACACGTAGGATAGGGGTCCTCGCGGGCCGCGTAAAAGCCATGTTAAGGCTTACGCGGGCCACGTAAAACTCAAAATGTTACTATAAGTAGCCTGTGCATGGGACTTGCTTCTGTGTTCGAAATTTCAGTTTCAAAATGTCCCAATTCTGCTAAAAACGAGTTTTACGGTGTCACGACGCTGCTACGATACATGGTATTAACTCGATCACTGCTACGATACAATGTTCGATTGATTGAAACCGATCCGATGGATGTTTAAGTGATGCCCAAATCAGGGCTATACTTTGTCATTCGTCGTGAAGGTTTTGACTTCGTGAGCTTATCGTAAATGTTGTATTAAGTTACCGACCTAGTTTCGTGTGCATTGTTGTTTAAACTAGGTTACAAGGCTAAATCAGTAGGCTAAACTCTGCCCGTTTAAACTTGCAATGTGAGTCATTCTCTTTTTATCAAAAGTGTTTTACAATACCCAAATGTTTTCCAGTTATATGTTACAGGGATTAAGTCTTGGTTATCTTGAATCACTGGCAAGTGGGGTATTGTGCACATTACCAATTTCTCACGGTTAGGTTTACCAACCTAACAGTGATAATCATCACTACTTGGGTAAAAGGACCCAATAGTGGTATGACCATCGTCACCAGGGTGTGACACGACGCCAGATAAAAATAAGATAGTAGCCATTGTAATCGCTCTTATGCTGTAATTTATAACTAATGTGTCGTTTTATTTAACCTGAATGACTCGCCAGTTTTTCCCCGCTGATAAAATATTTTTAAACATGTTTCAGGTGATTTACTGTGAATCAAGGAAAAGTGCTACGGAGCACTAACAAGCTTGAAGTAGTGGCTTAGTAAAATAAACAAGCATGTTTTGTAAAACAGGGAATTTCCTCATGAAATTCCTATATTGTTGTCACACCCCAACCGATGGCGGAAACATCGGGGCATGGCACTGAGCGAAACAGATTGTCCAGAAGTTTCCATAACAATTATCATTACCAATCAATTTAAAATAACATGTCCCATACCATGTCTCAAAAGGTAAACAAATTATTACAGACAAAATCTAGGCAAATAGTCTATTCTGACAACTCAGATTTTCAAATAGAGCAATTGTTTATCTGCTTCTAGAGACCCTTAATTAAATTTGTACAGACAACTATTTGTTGGCCTCTAGAGCCTTATTCTAGCTTCGATTTCCTACCAGATGTGCATCCTAAGCACATGTCACATACGTTAAAATAAAGTCAATACATATAATGTAAAGGTGAGCATACAAGTTTGATAATAGCATATAGAGTTCGTATTTCGTTTACGCATAACCAACACGTACACATAGTGAAATGAAGCACGTTAGTTATCGACATAGATCCATCGATACCAATGACTGCGGGTTGACTGCCTGAGGCAGTTCGCAATACATGATTACCACCGTAATCCATGCAAGTAATTATCCTTAACAACCCCTGCGAACAGGTGCTGAGTCCAAACTATAGTACTATCGTTGCTAAGGCAGGTAGACAACATTCCATGTGTAAACATAACAAACAAGCATTCATAAGCCACGTATAACATGCGTTAACGATTAGCGTTCAAATAGTATTGAGTAGTGTGATTGTTGTGATTTGAATATTCGTAACGTATGTAACACCCAAAAGTGCGTAAAGCAAAAAGGGATCGAGTATACTCACAGCGATTGATGGATTGAAGGGAGCGCTTAGCGAGTAAGGTTAGCCTGAATAGTTTGATAGCATAATGATAAGTGGCGCGTAAAACGGTGCAAAGTATCAGTGGCTCGGACAGCAGTTCAGTCGGATGGTAATCCGATCGGACGGCTTGTTCATGTGGAAGACAATCCGTTCGGATGGTCATCCGGTCGGACAGCTTGTCCGATCGGATGACTATTCGAGTGGATTGTTTCTTCCTATGAGAAGGAGGTGTTTGTGTATGATGGCTTGACTTTTGAAGTTTTCGTTGTAGCATTTTGAAAACATTGAACTATCTCTATCCTTCAAGTCAGTCGATCGGACGGTCAGTCGTGCGGATGATAATCCTCTCGGATGGTCATCCAGTCGGACAGTAGTCCGGTCGGACGGAGACTCTAGTGATGAGGTTACTTAGCGGGAACAAATTCACAGCAGAAGTGTCACGCTATCGGATGTCCATTCGACCGGGTGGCAACCCTGTTAATGAACATGTTGAAAATTGTTTAAGTCATTAAAGTCCTAGTATCTCATGATCCGAAGAGTAATCCGGTAGGATGGTAGTCCGATCGGATGGCAATTCGTTAAATACTCAAACTTCAGATAAAATTGATTAAGTGCGGGACCCAAGGTGTGATCCGTTCGGATGGTAATCCATTCGGGTGGCTTACCCGCTCGGACAGTAGTCCTGTCGGATAGCACTCTGTCCCGGTTGCTCCGTCTGTCTTACACTTGGTCGTTTTGTTTGTTTATAGTTTTATCGAGACGTCTTGACATTATGTTAACCAACAGAACCCCATCTTGACCCAAGTGACCTGATTGACCAGGAATCACCCTAGTTCGGCCAGTTACCCGGTTCAAGACGGTTGTTCTTGTTTAACCCGAAATCGGTGGTCTCGTGGGTAGAATCCAGATCTTGAGCTAGCACAACACTACGAATGAGCAGGAGACTAGAACAAGGTCCGATTCTATCGGTTTTGGGTGCATGGAGTGTAAAATACTAAGAAAACTTGTGATTATTTCTTTCAACTCTTTTATCCTTTAGGAAATGATCAGATCTATGCGAAGTCGTTGTGAAATCATGTGGAAATCCTTCAAATCTGAGTTACCCTTGGTGGAATGAGGTCAATCTTGAAGTTCATAAGAACTTCATGATGACGTCACCCTAGAATACCCCAAATCTTGATGATTTCACGGTTAAAAGTTAAGATTTAAGAGATAGAAAGGTGTAGGAGTGCGTGTAGATCAAGAAAGTACAAGATTTAGGATGAGATCTTACCGGAATCAAGAGAAATCGAAGAAAAGGTGAGGAGCATGAGCTGGTCGGTCAGAGAGTTTCCAAAAGTAGAAAGTTTGAGAGTGACATGGGTATTTATAGGATTCCAAAAGGGGAAATGTGGGTCGGTCGGATGGCATCCCGCCCGGATGACCATCCGGTCGGATGGCATCTTGGCACCACGACCAAGTGGCAGCCCAGTCGGATGGCTATCCGGCCGGATGGCACTTGGTTCGTGTCTTCGACGCGACTATTTTTGCTGATTCGATTTCGATTACGAGCGATGCGATACGATGGAGTTTCCTATTTAAATTACTTTTAATCCCAACCACTCATATCTCGCACTGTCCCTTCTCCACTAATTATCATAGTTCGATTGTCATTCGAGTTCGATGTCGATTGAGTTCGATTGCATTTCGAGTTTCGATTGCGTTTCGATTGATTACCACACATAACATAAATGAACATGCACAAGTAACACATAAGGCACACACACACGTATAACAATAACTAAAGTGCATAGTTCGAGTTGCGATTCGATTCGATGTTGATTTTGATTAGCATAGTTTGATTATCGTTTGGTTAACTTTATCGCATTGTTACTTCCTATAGTTCATAGTTGTAAGTCGACTAGATGGCGAATAATATACGTCGATTATTTTATTTATTAACACTTACTCCACATAATACAACTACATTAAACACCTAAAAGAAATTCACTACAAGTCAAGTTGCGCGAAATCGGTCGTTAACTTCGACCTTGACTTAGACTTCTCGAAAACATGGGGTGTTACAGCCTCCCCTTGTTTAGGGAATTTCGTCCCGAAATTAGGCTGAAGGCATAATAAACAACTGCGGGTACTTCGCCCTCATGTCGCTTTCGAGTTCCCAAGTGAACTCTGCGCCTCGTTTGCCTTCCCATCGGACTTTCACAATAGGAATGCGAGAGCGTCTGAGCTGCTTGGTTTGGCGATCCATGATTTCGACAGGCTTCTCCATGAAGGGTAATGTTTCATTTACCTGAAGGTCATCGAGTGGAACACGTAAGTCGTGGTCGGCCAGGCACTTTCGGAGGTTTGACACGTGGAAAGTCGGGTGGACGTTGCTAAGCTCCTCCGGTAGTTCGAGTCTGTAGGCGACTTTTCCGATCCTTTCCAAAATCTTAAAAGGTCCAACATATCATGGCGCGAGCTTTCCTTGCTTGCCGAATCAGACCACACCCTTCCAAGGTGATACCTTTAGGAGTACGTAGTCACCAACGTCAAATTCAAGGGGCTTGCGTCGTCTATCGGCATAACTTTTCTGTCGATTCCGAGCTTTCGTTAGATTGTCTCGAATTTGGAAAATTTTGTCTGTCGTTTCTTACAATAGCTCGGGACCGGTTAATTACGAATGCCCGATCTCGTGCCACACAATAGGCTATTGACATCTTCTTCCGTATAAAGCCTCGAATGGTGCCATTTGAATGCTGGAATGATAACTGTTGTTATACGAGAATTCGACTAACGGTAGGTATTTATCCCAATTACCACCGAAGTCTATGACACACGAACGGAGCATGTCTTCAGGAGTACGGATCGTTCTTTCAGTCTCACCGTCGGTTTGAGGGTGGAAAGCGGTACTTAGATTAAGCAATGTACCGAGTGCCGTTTGAAACGTTTCCCACAGTCGCGAGGTAAAACGAGCATCACGATCAGAGATGATGTCGCGAGGCGTCCCATGATTACAAATGATCTCGTCGGTGTAGATTCGGGCTAATCGTTCTACCTTGTAGTCTTCCCGTATTGGCAAAAAGTGAGCTGATTTAGTCAAACGGTCAACCACAACCCAAATGCTGTCGTGACCTGATGACGTGTGTGGTAGCTTTGTTATGAAGTCCATAGTGATACTCTTCCACTTCCACAAAGGGATCGGTGGTTGTTCGAGTAAGCCAGAGGGTCTTTGATGTTCACCCTTGACCCTTGCACAGGTCAGACATTTTCCAACATAGAGAGCAATATCCCTTTTCATGCCCGGCCACCAGTACTTATATCGAAGGTCCTGGTACATTTTGTCGGCACCGGGATGAATAGAATACCGGGATTTGTGGGCTTCGTCCATCAGAATCTATCGCAAATCGGTCCGTTTAGGGATCCAAATTCGGTCCAGAAAGTGGAATATCCCATTCGACTTGCTCACAAGCTGGGCTCCATCGTGGTAGACTCTTTCCTTCTTCAGAGTATGTTCATTAAAACATGCATGCTAGGCTTCGCGGATGAGGGTTTCGAGGTCGTGTTGGGCTTGAACATTACGAGTGCTAAGCAGATAGCTCCATCTGCTGAGTGTGTCGGCAACAACATTTGCTTTGCCTGGGTGATAACGAATCTCACAGTCATAATCGTTGAGAAGTTCTACCCATCGGGGTTGACGCTTATTAAGTTCCTTCTGATTAAAGATATGTTGCAGGCTCCTATGATCGGTGAATATCGTACACTTGGTACCATACAGGTAGTGTCGCCAAATCTTTAATGCAAAAACAACTGTGCCTAGCTCGAGATCGTGGGTTGTATAGTTCTTCTCGTAGATTTTGAGCTGACGAGACGCGTAAGCTATAACCCTGTCCCGTTGCATGAGGACACAACCAAGACCAAGGTTGGAAGCATCACAGTAGACAATGAAGTCGTCGTTTCCATCGGGTAATGTGAGAACAGGAGCATTGCAAAGCATGTGCTTGAGAGTTTGGAAAGCAGACTCTTGTTCAGTTCCCCAAACAAAAGGCTTGTCTTTATGCGTGAGAGCGGTAAGCGGCACAGCGATCTTTGAGAATCCTTCGATAAATCGTCGATAATAGCCCGCTAGTCCGAGAAAAGAACGGACTTCAGATGGGTTCTTAGGTGTAACCCAACTCTTAACGGCTTCAATCTTCGTGGGATCGACGTGAATACCTTGACTATTAACAATGTAACCCAGAAACTAAACCTCCTCCAACCAGAATTCACACTTGGAGAACTTGGCATAGAGTTGATTCCCCTGGAGTAGCTCGAGAACCAAACGTAGGTGTTGCGCGTGTTCCGTTTTCGATTTGGAATAGATCAAGACATCATCGATGAATACGGTGAGGAAACGGTCGAGATATGGTTTACACACGTGATTCATCAGATCCATGAAAACCGCAGGTGCGTTGGTTAAACCAAAGGCCATAACAACGAATTCGTAGTGGCCGTATCGGGCACGAAACTCGGTTTTGGGTATATCCTCCTCTTGAATGCATAGTTGGTGATAACCTGAGCGTAGATCGATATTCGATAAACACGTAGCACCTTGTAGCTGATTAAACAAATCATCAATGTGGGGTAGGGGATAGCGGTTCTTGATAGTTAACTTATTCAATTCCCGATAGTTGATGCACATCCTGAACGACCCATCTTTCTTTTTGACGAAAAGGACTGGCGCGCCCCAAGGAGAGGTGCTCGGGCGAATGAAGTCTTTCTCAAGTAATTCCTGGAGCTGGTTTGAGAGTTCGCGCATTTCGGATGGCGCGAGTCGGTAAGGAGCTTTGGCAATAGGGTTGGCTCCAGGAATGAGGTCGATACGAAAGTTGATATAACGACTTGGTGGTAGACCGGGAAGGTCATCGGGAAACACATTAGGAAATTCACGAACCACAGGAACGTCTTTCACTTCTGTCTTTTCTTTCTTTTCATTCTCCGCTACTACAATGTTAGCCAAGAAAGCTCTGTATTCCTTGCGGAGATACTTGCTAGCTTGGACACATGACATGAGCTTGAGACCTTTTGAAGCAGTTTCACCGTAGACGCACAATAGATCACCATTCGCGAGCGAGAATCGAATCATCTTATCGAAGCACACAACTTCAGCATGGTTTTCGCGAAGAAAGTCCATGCCTACTATGACATCAAAACTTCCGAGTTGCATCGGAATAAGGTCGATTGGGAAGATGTGATTGTTGAGCTCAAGGGTACAATCACGAAGAACAGAATTAACGGAGACAATTCTTCCGGTAGCGACTTCAACATCGAACGTCGAGGAGAGTTGGGAGCGTTTACGACTAGGGAGCTTCTTGAATTCGAACGACACAAAGCAATTATCGGCTCTAGTATCAAATAAACACGAAGCATAAATACCATTCACAAGGAACGTACCATTAACCACGTTGTTGTCGGCTTGGGCTTGACGCACGTTGATGTTGAAAGTTCGTGCGCGTGCTGCTTGTTGCTGTTGCTGCTGGTGAGGCTGCTGCTGCTGGGACTCTTGCTTCACGACCCTGTTTGGGCACATGTTGGCGAAATGGTTAGGATCGCCACATGCGAAGCAGGCTCTGGCGTTGACCGCGGGTGCTGGAGGAGCTTGTTGACCCTGAGGGGCGGTGAGTAGAGCTTGATGAGCAGGAGCTTGTCGAGCACGGCAGTTGGTGGTGAAATGGCCGTACATATTGCAATGAGCACAGAAATGACAAGCGATGGTAGTCGGGTGGTGGTAGGTACAAGTAGGGCAAAGCGGGTGTGGCCCAGTGTATGCACGCTTAGCAGGCGGTGCATTTGCCATAGGCGCCGCTACTTGACACTGTTGGGCTGGTACAGCTTGTATCGGTGCAGCAGTGATCACACAGTTCTTGTTGCTGGAGCTGTTCTTTCTCTTGTTCTTCCTCTTGTTGCTCGATGTGGTGGTGGTTTCAGCAGTTGGTGTGGTGGTGGTAGCTTGATGCAGGTGCTTTGGAGTTTTATCCAAGACACCAGCCTTGATCCGCTTCTCGTTGATTTCAGCGGCCAGTAGATAGGTCTCTTCGATCGTCTTAGTCTTAGCCGCTTGCACGAAATCTGCAACACAGTTAGGCAGGGCTCGGATATACTTCTTGATCGCCATGTCTGAGGTCTTGACTTGGTCAGGGCAGATGATGCTGAATTGTTTGAAGCGAGCGGTGAGAGCAGCATTTTGACCTTCCTTCTGCTTTGTGTGCCAGAATTCATCTTCTAACTTTTGACGCTCATGAGGAGGGCAGGATTCTTCCAGCATGACCTCCTTGAGTTCATCCAAAGACAAACCGTAGGCTGCATCATTTCCCCGCTTGTTTCTCTCAGCCGTCCACTAGTCTAATGCACGGGACTGGAAGACGCCGGTAGCATTTAGAGTGCGGAGGTCGTCGGGGCAACCGCTCTGTCGCAGAGTGACCTTAATGGAATCAAACCATTGGAATAACGCAGTAGGGCCTTCCTCGCCAGTGAATTCCTTTGGCCCACAAGACTTGAATTGCTTGAAATTGAAGGGAGCTTTGGTGGTAGCTTTAGGAGCTTTGGTTCTCGACTCCTCAGATGATTTGCTGACGTTCTCGTAGACATCACTCACGGCTTTTGCTACTTGTTTAGCGATAATAGCAGCAAAACGTTTGTCTCTCTTTTCTTGACGAGAAAGAGGTGTGTGACGGGATGATGGTCCAGTTGACATTGTCTGCAACAGACATCGTCATGGTCTCAGACACCTCATAATCGAATCTCACCTCACACGTCTATTACTTACTAAAGCCTAGGAACACGCAATGTAACATGTATCGCACAATCATGTAAGCACATAATCACAGATTCATAGAAACACAGAAGCACATAAGCACGTAGAGCACAGAATCACAGAAGCACCTAATCATGTAGTCACAAGAGGCATATAGGAGCAGATAGAAACACATAAAGTATCCCGACTGCCTCAGAATACAGGAACCTATCATTCATAGTTCGCGAATGCTCGAATATAGCGATCGCATTCTAGTACATCGAGTAGTGTAGTATAGGCGTATAATGTAGCATAAAGTCATCCACAATTCGGCGATTTGTTAACGTTTTGAGGTAGAAGTGCAATGCGAGTCGTGCGTGTTGATCGAAGTGAAAGTAAAAATCGAGTAAATCTCCAAAAATTTAAACACATAAACAAGTAAACACACATATAAGCTCATAAAATCGACGAATCATCAGAGTCTGCAGTTGCAGGCTCAGAATCGAAACACATAGAAATCGAGAAAATAGATTGTCTGCGGCTAGTAGACTTCGACTATCCAAAGTGGTTTAACTATTCGCAAGGACTTGTTGTGCACATTTGGCCTTCAGGACTATGTTTTTGCCTCGGTTCTTGGGCGTTCGGCACACATCCCGTTAGTCATATTGTGACTTCAGGTCATTGGAGTCCGTCGAGACTTTGGTGAGAGTTTTGTAAAATGGGCGGAACAAGTCGTCAAGGTTAGGGTTTCACCCCTAGCTTAACAACTTCGCTCCTGTTTTGATAAAATAGAGGAGATTATTCATCAAAATATGGATTTCACTCCTGATTTGGCATAATTCTCCACGTTTGTAGATAAAAATGCGGGTTGGTTAAGCAACTTTAGTCGAGAGTTTGCGGTTTTCACACCTATTCTTGACTTAGTTGCTCCTTTATAGTTGAAAATTCGAGTGCAGTGATAGTGTAGAATAAGCGAGAGTATCGAGAAATAGCATGCTCATACATAATCCCTAACGGATATGCACAAGTCGGTCTGTTGGTTCCTAACTATAGACTAGGTCTCTAAGACATCGACCCGGACTAGGTCGTGTCTTGCCTAATTCCCTATAGTTATGGCTCTGATACCAATCTGTCACACCCCAACCGATGGCGGAAACATCGGGGCATGACACTGAGAGAAACAGATTGTCCAGAAGTTTCCATAACAATTATCATTACCAGTCAATTTAAAATAACATGTCCCATACCATGTCTCAAAAGGTAAACAAATTATTACAGACAAAATCTAGGCAAATAGTCTATTCCGACAACTCATATTTTCAAATAGAGCAATTGTTTATCTGCTTCTAGAGACCCTTAATTAAATTTGTACAGACAACTATTTGTTGGCCTCTAGAGCCTTATTCTAGCTTCGATTTCCTACCAGATGTGCATCCTAAGCACCTGTCACATACGTTAAAATAAAGTCAATACATATAATGTAAAGGTGAGCATACAAGTTTGATAATAGCATATAGAGTTCGTATTTCGTTTACGCATAACCAGCACGTACACATAGTGAAATGAAGCACGTTAGTTATCGACATAGATCCATCGATACCAATGACTGCGGGTTGACTGCCTGAGGTAGTTCACAATACATGATTACCACCGTAATCCATGCAAGTAATTGTCCTTAACAACCCCTGCGAACAGGTGCTGAGTCCAAACTATAGTACTATCGTTGCTAAGGCAGGTAGACAACATTCCATGTGTAAACATAACAAACAAGCATTCATAAGCCACGTATAACATGCGTTAACGGTTAGCGTTCAAATAGTATTGAGTAGTGTGATTGTTGTGATTTGAATATTCGTAACGTATGTAACACCCAAAAGTGCGTAAAGCAAAAAGGGATCGAGTATACTCGCAGCGATTGATGGATTGAAGGGAGCGCTTAGCGAGTAAGGTTAGCCTGAATAGTTTGATAGCATAATGATAAGTGGCGCGTAAAACGGTGCAAAGTATCAGTGGCTCGGACAGCAGTTCGGTCGGATGGTAATCCGATCGGACGGCTTGTTCGTGCGGATGACAATCCATTCGTATGGTCATCCAGTCGGACAGCTTGTCCAGTCGGATGACTATTCGAGTGGATTGTTTCTTCCTATGAGAAGGAGGTGTTTGTGTATGATGGCTTGACTTTTGAAGTTTTCGTTGTAGTATTTTGAAAACATTGAAGTATCTCTATCCTTCAAGTCGGTCGATCGGACGGTCAGTCGTGCGGATGACAATCCGCTCGGATGGTCATCTGGTCGGACGGCGACTCTAGTGATGAGGTTACTTAGCGGGAACAAATTCACAGCAGAAGTGTCACTCGGTTGGATGTCCATTCGACCGGGTGGCAACCCTGTTAATGAACATGTTGAAAATTGTTTAAGTCATTAAAGTCCTAGTATCTCATGATCCGAAGAGTAATCCGGTCGGATGGTAGTCCGATCGGATGGCAATTCGTTCAATACTCAAACATCAGATAAAGTTGATTAAGTGCGGGACCCAAGGTGTGATCCGTTCGGATGGCAGTCCGTTCGGGTGGCTTACCCGCTCGGACAGTAGTCCGGTCGGATAGCACTCCGTCCCGGTTGCTCCGTCCGTCTTACACTTGGTCGTTTTGTTTGTTTGTAGTTTTATCGAGACGTCTTGACACTGTGTTAACCAACAGAACCCCATCTTGACCCAAGTGACCTGATTGACCAGGAATCACCCTAGTTCGGCCAGTTACCCGGTTCAAGACGGTTGTTCTTGTTTAACCCGAAATCGGTGGTCTCGTGGGTAGAATCCAGATCTTGAGCTAGCACAACACTACGAATGAGCAGGAGACTAGAACAAGGTCCGATTCTATCGGTTTTGGGTGCATGGAGTGTAAAAGAATAAAAAAAAACTTGTGATTATTTCTTTCAAATCTTTTATCCTTTAGGAAATGATCAGATCTATGCGAAGTCGTTGTGAAATCATGTGGAAATCCTTCAAATCTGAGTTACACTTGGTGGAATGAGGTCAATCTTGAAGTTCATAAGAACTTCATGATGACGTCACCCTAGAATACCCCAAATCTTGATGATTTCTCGGTTAAAAGTTAAGATTTAAAAGATAGAAAGGTGTAGGAGTGCGTGTAGATCAAGAAAGTATAAGATTTAGGATGAGATCTTACCGGAATCGAGAGAAATCAAAGAAAATGTGAGGAGCATGAGCTGGTAGGTCAGAGAGTTTCCAAAAGTAGAAAGTTTGAGAGTGACATGGGTATTTATAGGATTCCAAAAGGAGAAAGTGTGGGTCGGTCGGATGGCATCCCGCCCGGATGACTATCCGGTCGGATGTCATCTCGGTCGGATGGCATCTTGGCACCACGACCAAGTGGCAGCCCGATCGGATGGCTATCTGGTCGGATGGCACTTGGTTCGTGTGTTCGACGCGACGATTTTTGCTGATTCGATTTCGATTGCGAGCGATGCGATACGATGGAGTTTCCTATTTAAATTACTTTTAATCCCAACCACTCATATCTCGCACTGTTCCTTCTCCATTAATTATCATAGTTCAATTGTGATTCGAGTTCGATGTCGATTGAGTTCGATTGCATTTCGAGTTTCGATTGATTACCACACATAACATAAATGAACATGCACAAGTAACACATAAGGCACACACACACGTATAACAATAACTAAAGTGCGTAGTTCGAGTTGCGATTCGATTCGATGTTGATTTTGATTAGCATAGTTTGATTATCGTTTCGTTAACTTTATCGCGTTGTTACTTCCTATAGTTCATAGTCGTAAGTCGACTAGATGGCGAATAATATACGTCGATTATTGTATTTATTAACACTTACTCCACATAATACAACTACATTAAACACATAAAAGAAATTCACTACAAGTCAAGTTGTGTGAAATCGGTCTTTAACTTCGACCTTGACTTTGAATTCTCGAAAACACGGGGTGTTACAACCTCTCCTTGTTTAGGGAATTTCGTCCCAAAATTAGGCTGAAGCCATAACAAACAACTGCGGGTACTTCGCCTTCATGTCGCTTTCGAGTTCCCAAGTGAACTCTGCGCCTCGTTTGCCTTCCCATTGGACTTTCACAATAGGAATGCGAGAGCATCTGAGCTGCTTGGTTTGGTGATCCATGATTTCGACAGGCTTCTCCACGAAGTGTAATGTTTCGTTCACCTGAAGGTCATCAAGTGGAACACATAAGTCGTGGTCGGCCAGGCACTTTCGGAGGTTTGACACGTGGAAAGTCGGGTGGACATTACTAAGCTCCTCCGGTAGTTCGAGTCTGTAGGCTAATTTTCCGATCCTTTCCAGAATCTTAAAAGGTCCAACATATCGAGACACGAGCTTTCCTTTCTTGCCGAATCGGACCACACCCTTCCAAGGTGATACCTTTAGGAGTACGTAGTCACCAACGTCAAATTCAAGGGGCTTGCGTCATCTATCGGCATAACTTTTCTGTCGATTCCGAGCTTTCGTTAGATTGTCTCGAATTTGGAAAATTTTGTCTGTTGTTTCTTGCAATAGCTCGGGACCGGTTAATTGCGAATGCCCGATCTCGTGCCACACAATAGGCGATCGACATCTTCTTCCGTATAAAGCCTCGAATGGTGCCATTTGAATGCTGGAATGATAACTGTTGTTATACGAGAATTCGACTAACGGCATGTATTTATCCCAATTACCACTGAAGTCTATGACACACGAACGGAGCATGTCTTCAGGAGTACGGAGCGTTCTTTCAGTCTGACCGTCGGTTTGAGGGTGGAAAGCGGTACTTAGATTAAGCGATGTACCGCGTGCCATTTGAAACGTTTCCCACAGTCGCGAGGTAAACTGAGCATCACGATCAGAGATGATGTCGCGAGGCGTCCCATGATTACAAATGATCTCGTCGGTGTAGATTTGGGCTAATCGTTCTACCTTGTAGTCTTCCCGTATTGGAAAAAAGTGAGCTGATTTAGTCAAACGGTCAACCACAACCCAAATGTTTTCGTGACCTGATGACGTGTGTGGTAGCTTTGTTATGAAGTCCATAGCGATACTCTCCCACTTCCACATGGGGATCGGTGGTTGTTCGAGTAAGCCAGAGGGTCTTTGATGTTCAGCGTTGACCCTTGCACATGTCAGACATTTTCCAACATAGAGAGCAATATCCCTTTTCATGCCCGGCCACCAGTACTTATAGCGAAGGTCCTGGTACATTTTGTCGGCACCGGGATGAATATAATACCGGGATTTGTGGGCTTTGTCCATCAGAATCTGTCGTAAATCGGTCCGTTTAGGGATCCAAATTCGGTCCAGAAAGTGGAATATCCCATTCGACTTGCTCAAAAGCTGGACTCCATCGTGGTAGACTCTTTCCTTCTTCAGTGTGCGTTTATTAAAACATGCATGCTGGGCTTCGCGGATGAGGGTTTCGAGGTCGTGTTGGGCTTGAACATTACGAGTGCTAAGCAGATAGCTCCGTCTGCTGAGTGCGTCGGCAACAACATTTTCTTTGCCTGGGTGATAACGAATCTCACAGTCATAATCGTTGAGAAGTTCCACCCATCGGCGTTGACGCATATTAAGTTCTTTCTGATTAAAGATATGTTGCAGGCTCCTATGATCGGTGAAGATCGTACACTTGGTACCATACAGGTAGTGTCGCCAAATCTTTAACGCAAAAACAACTACGCCTAGCTCGAGATCGTGGGTTGTAATGTTCTTCTCGTGGACTTTGAGCTGACGAGACGTGTAAGCTATAACCCTGTTCCGTTGCATGAGAACACAACCAAGACCAAGGTTGGAAGCATCACAGTAGACAATGAAGTCGTTGTTTCCATCGGATAATGTGAGAACAGGAGCATTGCAAAGCATGTGCTTGAGAGTTTGGAAAGCAGACTCTTGTTCATTTCCCCAAACAAAAGGCTTGTCTTTATACGTGAGAGCGGTAAGCGGCACATCGATCTTTGAGAATCCTTCGATAAATCGTCGATAATAGCCCGCTAGTCCGAGAAAAGAACGGACTTCAGATGGGTTCTTAGGTGTAACCCAACTCTTAACGGCTTCAATCTTCGCGGGATCGACGTGAATACCTTGACTATTAACAATGTGACCCAGAAACTGAACCTCCTCCAACAAGAATTCACACTTGGAGAACTTGGCGTAGCGTTGATTCCCCTGGAGTAGCTCGAGAACCAAACGTAGATGTTGCGCGTGTTCGGTTTTCGATTTGGAATAGATCAAGGCATCGTCGATGAATACGATGATGAAACGGTCGAGATATGGTTTACACACGCGATTTATCAGATCCATGAAAACCGCAGGTGCGTTGGTTAAACCAAAGAGCATAACAACGAATTCGTAGTGGCCGTATCGGGTACGAAACGCGGTTTTGGGTATATCCTCCTCTTGAATGCGTAGTTGGTGATAACCTGAGCGTAGATCGATCTTCGAGAAACACGTAGCACCTTGTAGCTGATCAAACAAATCATCGATGTGGGGTAGGGGATAGCAGTTCTTGATAGTTAACTTATTCAATTCCCGATAGTCGATGCACATCCTGAACGACCTATCCTTCTTTTTAACGAAAAGGACTGGCGCGCCCCAAGGAGAGGTGCTCGGGTGAATGAAGTCTTTCTCAAGTAATTCCTGGAGCTGGTTTGAGAGTTGGCACATTTCGGATGGCACGAGTCGGTAAGGAGCTTTGGCAATAGGGTTGGCTCCAGGAATGAGGTCGATACGAAAGTCGATATCACAACTTGATGGTAGACCGGGAAGGTCATCGGGAAACACATTAGGAAATTCACGAACCACAGGAACGTCTTTCACTTCTGTCTTTTCTTTCTTTTCCTTCTCCGCTACTACAATGTTAGCCAAAAAAGCTCTGTATTCCTTGCGGAGATACTTGCTAGCTTGGACACATGACATGAGCATGAGACCTTTCGAAGCAGTTTCACCGTAGACGCACAATAGATCACCATTCGCGAGCGAGAATCGAATCATCTTATCGAAGCACACAACTTCAGCATGGTTTTCGCAAAGAAAGTCCATGCCTACTATCACATCAAAACTTCCGAGTTACATCGGAATAAGGTCGATTGGGAAGATGTGATTGTTGAGCTCAAGGGTACAATCACGAAGAACAAAATTAATGGCGACAGTTCTTCCGGTAGCGACTTCAACATCGAACGTCGAGGAGAGTTGGGAGCGTTTACGACTAAGGAGCTTCTCGAATTCGAACGACACAAAGAAATTATCGGCTCCAGTATCAAATAAACACGAAGCATAAAGACCATTCACAAGGAACGTACCATTAACCACGTTGTTGTCGGCTTGGGCTTGAAGCACGTTGATGTTGAAAGTTCGTGCGCGTGCTGCTTGTTGCTGTTGTTGCTGGTGAGGCTACTACTGCTGGGGCTCTTGCTTCACGACCCTCTTTGGGCACATGTTGGCGAAATTGTTAGGATCGCCACATGCGAAGCAGGCTCTGGAGTTGACCGCGGGTAACGGAGGAGCTTGTTGACCCTGAGGGGCGGTGAGTAGAGCTTGATGAGCAGGAGCTTGTCGAGCACGGCAGTTAGTAGTGAAATGGCCGTACATATTGCAATGAGCACAGAAACGACAAGCGATGGTAGTCGGGTGGTGGTAGGTATAAGTAGGGCAAAGCGGGTGTGGCCCAATGTATGCACACTTAGCAGGCGGTGCATTTGCCACAGGCGCCGCTACTTGACGCTGTTGGGCTTGTACAGCTTGTATCGGTGCAGCAGTGATCGCACAGTTCTTGTTGCTGGAGCTGTTCTTTCTCTTGTTCTTCCTCTTGTTGCTCGATGCGGTGGTGGTTTCAGCAGTAGGTGCGGCGGTGGTAGCTTGATGCAGGTGCTTTGGACTTTTATCCCAGACTCCATCCTTGACCCGCTTCTCGTTGATTTCAGCGGCCAGTAGATAGGTCTCTTCGATCGTCTTAGTCTTAGCCGCTTGCACGAAATCTGCAACACAGTCAGGCAGGGCTCGGATATACTTCTTGATCGCCATGTCTGAGGTCTTGACTTGGTCAGGGCAGATGATGCTGAGTTGTTTGAAGCGAGCGGTGAGAGCAGCATTTTCACCTTCCTTCTGCTTTATGTGCCAGAATTCATCTTCTAACTTTTGACGCTCATGAGGAGGGCATAATTCTTCCAGCATGACCTCCTTGAGTTCATCCCATGACAAACCGTAGGCTGCATCGTTTCCCCGCTTGTTTCTCTCAGCCGTCCACCAGTCTAATGCGCGGGACTGGAAGACGCCAGTAGCATTCAGAGTGCGGAGGTCATCGGGGCAACTGCTCTGTTGTAGAGTGACCTCAATGGAATCAAACCATTGGAATAACGCTGTAGGGCCTTCCTCGCCAGTGAATTCCTTTGGACCATAAGACTTGAATTGCTTGAAATTGAAGGGAGCTTTGGTGGTAGCTTTAGGAGCTTCGGTTCTCGACTCCTTAGATGATTTGCTGACGTTCTCGTAGACATCACTCACGGCTTTTGCTACTTGTTTAGCGATAATAGCAGCAAGACGTTTGTCTCTCTTTTCTTGACGAGAAAGAGGTGTGTGACGGGATAATGGTCCAGTTGACATTGTCTGCAACAGACATCGTCATGGTCTCAGACACCTCATAATCGAATCTCACCTCACACGTCTATTACTTACTAAAGCCTAGGAACACGCAATGTAACATGTATCACACAATCATGTAAGCACATAATCACAGATTCATAGAAACACAGAAGCACATAAGCACGTGTGTTTAGAAATACTTAATTTTCTGATTACCGTTTTGTGAATTTAAGTTGATAAATGAAATTTTAACATAAGTTTGTGTGTGTTTCTTCATATATGCTAACAGCATGAATGAGTTATCTGAAGCTCTTCAGAATCTCACTATCTATCCTACTGACATGGAAGTTTCCGAGGGCTTTTCCGGTTATTGGGCCGACACTGAGAAACCTATGGAATTCCAAGCCCAACCTCAGGAGAAACCCAAGTCGAAAAAGAGAAGTAGAATTGTAGGCTGGAGACGCGCATGGAGGAAGAAGCCAGCCGCACAAAGGGTTAAAAAGACTGCGGACCCAAATGATAAATGGAAAGGAAAAGAGATCGGGGAAAGTTCAGGGCAAGCCCAGGAAATTCCACCCTGGGAGGAGCTTGACCGCAAACTGGCAAATTGTGACCTCATTGGACCTGCCAATGAAGACCTCTTCAATTACCCCGCCGAATCACAACTTCCAGTTAACTTAGCACCTATCCCAGATCCCATTGTCAACCACCAACTTCTACCCGGAGAGCTGGAGGAATGGTGGACAAGTGATTGGCAATTTCAGAATCTCTTGAATAACCCTAACACCTTTTTCCCCAGTTTGACCCAGAGCCTGCACCAAACCCACCTATGAGCACTGAAAACTTGGCTGAACTCCACCACTATGGCGAGGAGCTGGTGGACCCAGGAAATAGAATCCGGGAAGTAGGGGAGAGGATATCATGGAAATACGACGAGAGGGAACGTCGTTTCTGAAGTGCCAACTGATGGGATCGTATGTGGTTGTGTGGTTACGTGTTTAATAATAATAATAAGATAATAATAAATATTAATAAAAATATAATCATGTAAAATAACTTCAAATAAAACTTTTGTAATATAACTAGTGTGTATGGATGCATACTAATATATAAAAATATCAACGTCGCAAAGTCGACAATTTTGGCTATATGTGTTGACATGATTATGTGTGATTATTTTATTGTGAATGGTTATTATTTAGTTTAGTTTGCGTAAATAATTTATATATTGATAATTATCAAATGGAACACGCCGTCAATGAGCCAGTTAACGAAGTTAATCAATCCGAACAAAACCATGAAGATCAATTTCTTAATAGGCAAGATATAGAAAACATCGTTGCCCAGGGAATAGCAAATGCTATTCCAGCAATCCTTGTTGCTGCCCGAAATCCAATTGAACCTAAACCAACTACTCCTAGCAAACGGACTCATGGCGAAAACTTCAGTAATAGTGTAAATGGAGGCGGCAACATTAATAATAATGATAATGATGTGATGCAAGCTCCATTTCTTAAGAAAATGAAAGCTGCAACGCCTGGTTGCACTTACAAGGAATTTCTTGCCTGTAAACCAATAGAATTTGTAGGCAATGAAGGGGCAACTGCTGCACAGCGTTGGTTAGAGAAAATCGAAGCAGTAATTAAAATAAGTAAATGTGCCGAGGAAGACAAGGTCATGTACGCGTCACATCTTTTTAAAGAAGGGGCACTAGAATGGTGGAACACGGTACTACAAGCCAAGGGAAGCGATGTGGCTTATGCCATGAATTGGGAAGAATTTAAGAGACTAGTAGAAAGAAAATTTTGTCCCGAATATGAAAAGGAACAAATGACAAATAAGTTCCTAAACCATCGGATGGTGGATGTCGATTATCGAGGGTATACTTCGACATTCTTCGAGTATGCTAGAATTGTACCTACCCAGGCTTCGCCAGAACCGGTACTTATTTCTCGCTATATTTGGGGTTTAATTAGCGAGATTCGTGATATCGTCAAAGCTGCGAGACCCCACACAATTGACGATGCGGTGGAATTAGCCAACACCTTGACTGATGGACTGGTACGCACAAGAGAAGAAAACCGGAAAAAGGAAGTGGCCCAAAAGATTACCCAAGGATTCCGTGTGGGTAATAGTAGTAATTTCAAGAAAAAGGGAACCGGGCAGTCTTCCACTGCTCCATTTTGCAGTACTTGTAAAAGGAAGCATTTTGGAAGATGCAAAGGGTATTGTAATTTCTGCAAAAATCCATGGCATCAAGAAGAAGATTGCAGGAGGAAGAAATCAACAATCTGCTTCAACTGTGGAGAAGCTGGACATTTTAGACCAGACTGCCCCAAATTGGTCAAACCAGCTGACAACAAAGCCAAACCTGCAGAAGGAACTACCAAAAAAATGCAAGAGCATTCCAGTTGACTACCCAAGAAGCAAAACTCATCCCAGATGTAATAGCTGGTACGTTCCTAGTTCACGACGTTTATGCAAAAGTATTATTTGACTCTGATGCAAACCAAAGTTTTATAAATACTTCATTATGCCAAGCTCTTAACCTACCCTTAAGCAACCTTAGACAAATTTTTACGGTAGAAACCGCATATGGTAATTTGTTAACATAGATAAGGTCTTGCGAGAAGAAAAGATAGAACTCTTAGGCCATAAATTTTCTGCAAACCTGTTACCTATGAATTTAGCCGGATTCGATGTTGTGTTAGGAATGGATTGGTTAGTAGCCAACCATGCTCGAATTCTCTGTGATAAGAATTCCATAGAAATTCATGCACCCACAGGAAAAGTAGTAATGATTACAGGAGATAAGCCACGTAAGCCAATGAAGTTCATTTTCTGTAATGAAAGTTGCTAGTTATTCAAGAAAACAAGGAATAGTGTATATGATTTCGGTAATCATTAACACTAAAGGTATGGAACTTAAGAAAATTCCAGTAGTATCAGAATACTCAGATGTATTCCCAGAAGAACTACCTGGATTACCACCCGATAGGGAAGTAGAATTTAGAATTCATCTAATTCCTGGAACTACACCGATAGCTAAGGCACCTTATCGGTTAGCACCCACCGAAATGTTGGAATTGAAAAAGCAGTTAGATGAATTATTAAGCAAAGGATTTATACAACCTAGTTCATCCCCTTGGGGAGCACCCGTGTTGTTTGTGAAAAAGAAGGATGGTTCAATGCAAATGTGTATCGATTACAGGGAATTGAATAAGGTTACAATTAAGAATCGATACCCATTACCTAGGATTGATGATCTTTTTGATCAACTTCGGGGAGCTAGATATTTTTCTAAGATAGATTTACGCTCCGGATACCATCAGTTGAAAGTACAAGAAGAAGACATACCTAAAACTGCCTTCAAAACTAGGTATGGTCATTACGAGTTTACAGTCATGCCCTTTGGATTACCAAATGCTCCTGCAGCATTCATGGACATGATGAATAGGATCTGTAAACCGTACTTGGATAAATGTGTAATTGTCTTTATCGACGATATACTCATTTATTCCAAAAGTCAGGATGAGCATTGTGAGCACCTGCATGCACTCTTAACTTTGTTAAGAAAAGAGAAGCTTTACGCCAAATTCTCGAAGTGTGAATTTTGGCTACAAGAGGTACAATTTTTAGGACACATGGTGAATCACGAAGGTATTCACGTAGATCCCTCCAAAATAGAAGCGATCACCAAATGGAAGGTCCCGCAATCAGCTATGGAAGTTAGAAGTTTTCTAGGGTTAGCCGGATACTATAGACGGTTTATTAAGGATTTTTTCAAAATAGTTGTGCCATTAACTAAGCTAACCTGTAAAGCAGTGAAGTTTGAATGGGGATCTAGACAAGAAGAGGCTTTTAAGATTTTAAAGCAAAGGTTAACAAACGCCCCAATTCTTGCCTTACCAGAAGGGACAAAAGATTTTGAAGTTTATTGTGACGCTTCTAAGTTGGGGTTAGGATGTGTGCTGATACAACGCAAAAAGGTAATTGCGTATGTCTCAAGGCAATTGAAAAAGCACGAAGAAAATTATACGACGCACGACTTAGAATTGGGAGCAATAATTTTTGCCCTTAAGATTTGGAGACACTATCTGTATGGCAGTAAGTTTACAGTCTATACAGATCATAAAAGTTTAAGATACATATTTGGGCAAAAGGAATTAAATATGAGGTAAAGAAGATGGATGGGAATTCTAAGTGATTACGACTGTGATATTCAATATCACGAAGGAAAAGCAAATGTAGTCGCAAATGCCCTAAGTCGTAAGTATCATGAAAAGCAACGACGAGTTCGTGCTCTTAGATTAAATCTACAATTAGATTTAATGAAACAATTGAAACACATTCAAGAAACAGCAATCAAGGATGATGCTGAAGGAATGAAAGGACGAATAAAAGAATTAAAGCAAGGAAGTGATGGAATTTGGAGATTCCACAAGAAAAGGATTTGGGTACCTAAACAAGGAAATTTAAGAGATAAGATTTTAGAGGAAGCCCATAAATCTAGGTATACCATGCATCCTGGTAATAATAAGATGTACCAAGATTTAATAAATAACTTCTGATGGATAGGAATGAAAAAGGATATAGCTAGATATGTATCTAAGTGTCTAACTTGTTCAAAAGTTAAGGCAGAACACCAGAAACCTTTAGGGTTACTCCAATAATTAGAAATGCCTGTATGGAAGTGGGAACTAATAACCATGGACTTTGTTACTAAGTTACCCAAAACCAGAAAGGGTAATGACGCGATTTGGGTAATTGTGGATCGATTAACCAAATCAGCTCATTTTCTACCCATGAAGGAAACCTTTAGCATGGAAAGATTAGCAAAATTGTATGTAGACGAGGTAGTATCCTTACATGGAGTCCCACTCTCCATTGTATCGGACAGGGATAGTCATTTCACTTCCCATTTCTGGACCAGTTTCCAGGAAGCAATGGGAACCCGACTAAATTTAAGTACAGCCTACCATCCCCAAACAGACGGACAAAGTGAAAGGACGATCCAAACCGTGGAAGACATGCTCAGGGCATGTGTGATAGATTTTGGAGGAAACTGGGACAACCATTTACCTTTAATTGAATTCTCCTATAACAATAGTTATCATTCAAGCATTGAAGCTGCCCCGTTCGAAGCACTGTATGGACGAAAGTGTAGAACTCCAGTTTGCTGGGCAGAAGTAGGAGAAAGCCAATTATCAGGTCCTGAAATCGTACAAGAAACCACCGACAAGATAACTCAAATCAAGGAAAGAATGAAAACGGCTTAAGATCATCAGAAAAGTTATGCAGACAATCGACGCAAGCCCCTAGAATTTCAAGTTGGAGATAGGGTACTCCTGAAAGTTTCTCCTTGGAAAGGAGTGGTTCGGTTTGGTAAGAAAGGGAAACCGAGTCCAAGATACATAGGGCCATTCCTAGTAATCCAAAAAATAGGACAAGTCGCCTATCGCTTACAACTACAAAAGGAGCTAGCAGGAGTACATGATGTATTTCATGTATCTAACCTCAAGAAATGTCTATCGGACGAATCGCTAGTAGTCCCTCTTCAAGATATACAGGTGAATGAAAAGTTGAAGTTCATGGAGAAACCGCTTCAAATAGAACACAGAAAGATTAAGTTTCTCAAACACAAATGATTGGTACTGGTCAAAGTCAAGTGGGATTCAAAAAGAGGACCCGATTACACCTGGGAGCTGGAATCGGAGATGAAGCGAAAATATCCTCATATATTTCAGTAAATCTCGAGGATGAGATTTTAAATAAGGTGGGGAGGATGTAAGGACCTGCAAAAATGCCCCAAATGACCCATAAGTGAAAACCCGGACCCCTAAAACCCTAATGTGCATGAAAAACCAAGAAAACAAGAATTTTGAGTTTCAGGCGGGCCGCGTAAAACGTAAGCTTAGGCTTACGCGGGCCGCGTCAACTTAAACTTGACCGGATAAGCGTTCTGGGCCACGTGTCGCACACGTGGCAACCCTACTCGTGACACACCAGCCTTACATGTAGGATAGGGGTCCTCGTGGGCCGCGTAAAAGCTATGTTAAAGCTTACGCGGGCCGCGTAAAACTCAAAATGTTGCTATAAGTAGCCTGTGCATGGGACTTGCTTCTATGTTCGAAATTTCAGTTTCAAAACGTCCCAATTCTGCTAAAAACAATTTTTACGGTGTCATAACGCTGCTACGATACAGGGTATTAACTCGATCACTGCTACGATACAATGTCCGATTGATTGAAACCGATCCGATGGATGTTTAAGTGCTGCCCAAACCAGGGCTATACTTTGTCATTCGTCGTGAAGGTTTTGATTTCGTGAGCTTATCGTAAATGTTGTATTAAGTTACTGACCTAGTTTTGTGTGCATTGTTGTTTAAACTAGGTTACAAGGCTAAATCAGTAGGCTAAACTCTGCCCGTCTAAACTTGCAATGTGAGTCATTCTCTTTTTATCAAAAGTGTTTTACAATACCCAAATGTTTTCCAGTTATATGTTACAGGGATTAAGTCTTGGTTATCTTGAATCACTGGCAAGTGGGGTATTGTGCACATTACTAATTTCTCACGGTTAGGTTTACCAACCTAACAGTGATAATCATCACTACTTGGGTGAAAGGACCCAATAGTGGTATGACCATCGTCACCAGGGTGTGACACGGCGCCAGATAAAAATAAGATAATAGCCATTGTAATCGCTCTTATGCTGTAATTTATAACTAATGTGTCGTTTTATTTAACCTGAATGACTCGCCAGTATTTCCCCGCTGATAAAATATTTTTAAACATGTTTCAGGTGATTTACTGTGAATCAAGGAAAAGTGCTACAGAGCACTAACAAGCTTGAAGTAGTGGCTTAGTAAAATAAACAAGCATGTTTTGTAAAACAGGGAATTTACTCGTGAAATTCCTCTATTGTAAATTACGGGGTTGCACCAAGTTATGAAATAAAATAATTGGGCATTTTCAAGTATTAAAAGATCCTGTTAAACTTCCGCTGTTAACTCAAATAATAAATACCATGGGTTTATGTCCTGCGGCTTATGAATCGGGTCACACCGGGATGGGGGCCGTGATACAAGTCACCTGGTCGAATGGTTATTCGGTCGAATGGTTATTCGGCCGGATGGCTATTCGAGTGGGTGATCGGTTTGTTTGAAAAATTTGCAAAATCTTCTAAGTTAAAAAGTTTTGAAGTTTAACGGAGACGACGCGACGACGTGTCAAACAACGGGAATCCACACCAAGTCTAGCTCAGTCGATTCGATGGGAATCACCCCATTCGATCAGACTAACTGCCCTTGATGAGATTTCATGTTCAACCCGTTATTCGTTCATCTCTCTAGTGGAAATCCGTTTTCAAATCGGTTCTCAACTAGAGTATGAGTGGAAAGCCTGAATGAGTCGAGATTCCATCAGTTTTGAGTAAAAAGTGAAGAAAAAGTTGGAGAAAAGACGAAATCAGATGAAAAATGTTTAGATCTTGTTAAGATTTGTGTTGAATAGTGTAGAAATCCTTTAGATCCGAACCAATCTTGATGAGATGCCTTCACACAACCGATTGCATAAGCAGCTGCGATGATGTCACCTTTATGGAGTCCAAATCAGGTGATTTCATGAAGAAAACCAGTGATTTTGATGGAGAAGGTGATGGGGAAGTGTGTAGTGATGATGGAAGTACAAGATTTAGGTAGAAATACTTACGAAATAGCCTTGAATCAAGAAAAAAGTGCCTGAGAATGAACTGGGAGCAAGTTGGTCGAATGGAGTTGTCACATCAGTGAACTATGGTGTACGGGTGGGTATTTATAGTGTGAGATGGTGAGTAAGGCGGTGCACGCGAGGGTCGAATGGATGTCCGGTCGGATGGCCATCCGATCGGATGGTATCCGGTTGGATGTCCATTCGATCGAATGGTCATTCGACCAGTCGAGTTGTGCGAGTTAGTTTCCCAACCTTTCGTTCCGTGCGTTGATCGTTGCGTTGCGTTTAAGCGAGTTACGAGTAAGCGTTGCGTTGAGATTACCACATAACATTAAACAAGTAATCACACAATTAACACACATAATAACTAAGATGTATAAAAGTAAATATGCGTTTCGAGTTGCGTTGAGATTGCATTGTGATAGCGTTTAGTCTAACATGCGATGTAATATGCGATAAAAATAGTATGCATAACTGCGTTTTGAATAAGCGTTGTGAATGCGTTGTAAAAAATAGTTTACAAAGATCGTTTAACCCTTTTGCAATAATCGAAATCTCGAGAGTACAAGTCAATTAAGCAATAAATGACAGATCTAAGTAAGAACCGGATTGTTACAGCCTTCCTTGCTTTAGGGAATTTCGTCCCAAAATTATGGCGCATGCGTAACGAAGAGACGTGGGTATTTAGCTTTCATAGCACTTTCGAGTTCCCAAGTGAACTCGGCGCCGCGTTTGCCTTCCCAGCGAACCTTCACTATAGGAATGCGAGAGCGTCGAAGTTTCTTGGCCTCTCGGTCCATGATATCTACTGGCTTTTCCACAAAGTGTAGAGTTTCGTTAACTTGCAGATCCTCAAGAGGGACATGCAGGTTTTCTTTGGCTAGACACTTCTTGAGGTTCCAAACGTGGAAAGTCGGGTGTACGTTGCTAAGTTCCTCAGGTAATTCGAGTCGGTAGGCCACCTTGCCAATTCTTTCCATAATTTTAAAGGGTCCAACGTATCGAGGCGCTAGCTTTCCTTTCTTGCCGAATCGGATCACCCCCCTTCCAAGGTGAAACCTTTAGAAGTACGTGATCACCAACTTCGAACTCAAGTGGCTTGCGGCGTTTATCAGCGTAACTCTTTTGACGACTCCGAGATTTCAAGAGATTGTCTCGTATCTAGAGGACCTTGTCAGTCGTTTCTTGTAGCAACCTAGGACCGGTAATTTGCGCGTCTCCGATCTCGTGCCATACAATAGGCGATCGACATTTTCTTCCATATAATGCCTCAAAGGGTGCCATTTGAATACTAGCGTGATAATTGTTGTTGTACGAGAATTCGACTAAAGGTAAATGCGAATCCCAATTACCACCAAAATCTATAACGCACGAATGAAGCATGTCTTCAAGGGTGCGAACCGTACGTTCAGTCTGACCGTCGGTCTGGGGATGGAAAGCGGTACTGAGATTAAGGGTAGTACCGAGAGCGGATTGAAAAGTTTCCCAAAGGCGCGAGGTAAATCGACCATCGCGGTCAGGCATGATGTCACGAGGTGTCCCATGTCAATAAATGACTTCGTCGGTGTAGATTCGTGCTAATCATTCAACCTTATAGTCTTCCCGTATCGGTAGAAAGTGGGCGGATTTCGTAAGACAATCAACGATAACCCAAATGCTATCGTGACCTGATGGCATGCGCAGGAGTTTCGTAATGAAGTCCATAGCTATACTCTTCCATTTCCACATCGGGATCTCGGGTTGTACGAGTAAGCCAGAGGGTCGTTGATGTTCAGCCTTGACTTTCGAACAAGTCAGGCATTTCAAAACGTAGAGAGCGATATCCTTCTTCATTCCTGGCCACCAATACCTGGCACGAAGGTCCTGGTATATCTTGTCGGCACCAGGATGAATGGAATATCAAGACTTGTGGGCTTTGGTCAGCAATATCTCTCAGAGATTATTGCAACTAGGTATCCAGATGCGATCGAGATAGTGAAAAATACCATTCGGTTTATTCACTAGTTGATTTTCAGATCCAAGTATTCGTTCTTCCTTTAAAGCGTTCTCGAGAAAACAAGCGTGTTGAGCGTCGCAAATGAGGGTTTCGAGGTCGTGTTGGGCTTGAAAATTACGAACACTATGTAAATAGCTTCGTCAGCTAACGGCATCGGCAACGACATTTGCTTTGCCTGGATGGTAGCGAATCCCACAGTCGTAGTCGTTGAGAAGTTCAACCCATCTGCGTCGGCGCATATTCAGTTCCTTCTGGTTCAAGATGTGTTGTAGGCTCTTATGGTCGGTGAAGACCGTACACTTACTACCATAAAGGTAGTGTCGCCAAATCTTTAACGCAAATAAAACTGCACCGAGTTCGAGATCGTGGGTTGTGTAGTTCTTCCCGTGGATTTTGAGCTGACGAGACGCGTACACGATAACCTTTTCTCGATGCATAAGGACACAACCAAGACCTAGGTTAGAGGCATCGCAATAAACAACAAAGTCATCATTTCCATCGGGTAGCGCGAGTACGAGAGTGTCGCAAAGCATACGCTTAAGGGTTTGAAAGGCATCCTCTTGTTCGGTTCCCCAAACAAAGTTTTTGTCTTTATGCGTCAGAGAGGTGAGAGAAATCGACGGTAATAACCCGCCAATCCGAGAAATGAACGAACTTTGAATGGGTTTTTTCCGTGTAATCCAACTCTTAACTGCTTCAATCTTTGCGGGATCGACATGAATACCTTGACTGTTGACGATCTGACCAAGGAATTTAACCACCTCGAGCCAAAATTCACACTTGGAGAACTTGGCTTAGAGACGATTCCCTTGGAGAAGCTCGAGAACTAAACGAAGATGCTGCGCGTGTTCAGCTTTCGACTTCGAATAGATAAAGATATCATCGATAAACACGATGACGAAGCAGTCGAGAAAGAGTTTATGTCACACCCCCAAAATCCACAAGCGGAGTATCACCGCAGGGAGCGTGACATGACCAGGATCAAGCCACTAATCATATTGAACAATGTATTAAAGTAAATATAAAACCAACCACAATATAATTGGTGTCCAAAAGAAATTAACCAAGTTCAAGTTATCAGCGGAAGCATAAAGTTTAAAACCACAACATAAGTTTAAAAGTTTAAAAGTTTAAATGTTTAACATGGAACTCAACAGTCCATGTCCCACAACAACATCTCCTTCTCGTGCAAGCTCCATCTAAGCACGTAACAACCTGCAAGGCATGTAGCAACGAATCAACAACAAAGTTGAGCGAGTTCACTGTGACACCTGTGCCTCCACGGCCATCAAACAAATATCCAAATCAATGGAATATTTTATTTCATACTTGGGATTTGTAAAAATATGTGTATCATTGGCACATATCAATTCTTGTTCGATTTCGGGCTCTAAATCGCTTTCTGGAAGGTTATACGCGCACTGATGCGTAAATATAACCAGTTTAATGCAACAAACACTCCGGAACAGTGACATAGGCTTAACATACCTTAAATAACCTTTACATAAATTAGAAATAAGTTTTGGAAGGTTTGGTATGCCGAAATCAAGTTTATTCGCTTACAGGGACTAAATCCGACAAACTGTGAAAGTATGTCAATTCGTAGTGTAACGGACATTCCGGAACTTGAACATAAGTTAAACACACCCTAAATATCCTTTACATAGCTTAAAAATATGCTTTTAGGGGTTCGGTGTGCTAAAATAAACTTTATGCTCATTCAGGGACTAAAAGCTTCAAAAAGTGCACAAGTTTGCATTTTCGCGCATAACTTACGTTCTGAATACATCCGGACTTCCAAAAATTTATGTAATCATTAAAATATTTTATTTTAGTGATTGGCATGATAAAATTCCATTTTTCGCTTAATTTGGATCGTTTTTGCGTTCGTTACGACTTCCGTCATAATTAACCGAACAACGCAACCGTATGACCAAACGAACCGACATCCGAGATGTTTTTGAGCATATTTTAAGTTCCCTATACTTTAACATCATTTTAGAGCTTTGAAATGGGGTCAACATGACTTAAAAGTGCCAAAAATCAAGTTTTACAAGTGCATGGACCATTTTTGAAATTTCTGACCAGATTCAATGAATCTAGTCCAAATTTTGAAGTGTTAATGGTTTTAACCCATGGTTTTCCAAAACAATGGGCTGGTATTTAATGGTATTTATCAATCTATGGGCCATTCTAGGGGCTCCCATGGTTTTACAAAACCATGGGCACATGTGTACGGTTGAGATTAAAGCACGTTATTCGACGAACGATCTTAACGGTTCCATGAAATCTATAAATACCCCCATTCATTTGTTGCAACTCACACCTTTGAATCTGATTTCATCTCTCTAAGTTGAAGTATCTACTTCATACCTGAGAGTAATCGGATCAAAGCTTCCGTTCTTGGACCCGTTGTAAGTATTCTTTCGTTCTTTTACGTTTTAGCGTTAAAGTCAAACTTTGTTTGACTTTCTGCATTGACCAGATTATGGTCAATGTGAAGTTCACTTGAACTTCATAACGTGAGCGTAATCACGATGGTTATAGTCTCTAGTGACTATACCTACTGATTACCACATTATCTAGGCTCAGTGACGAGTCGTAGTTTCGGCCAAAATGCGTATTCTTGCGTATTTTGTAACCAAACTACTTTTGGGTATAAAGACCCTTTGTCTTGATACCAAACCTGTTTTCAAACCTCATTAAACATGTTTTAACATGTTTAACTCATCACTTTTTAGTTTTGTGCTTATATAGGGTCGTAAGGTAAGCGATCTAAACAATCGCTTATACTTTCGAACCCGACCCGTTTGGTCAATCATTAGGATCCGACCAAACACATTAGGTGACCATAGTTGTATAGGGAATAGCCTTCCGAGGCTATACCTTATGGTCACTTCATTTAAGTAGTTGTATGATAGGTAGTTTATATGCCTTGGGTAAATTACCAAAATACCATTTTTACGCATAAAGTCATTTTAAGCATATGTAACCAAAATTTTGACATCTAAACTGATTTGGTAACTATATTAGACATGTTAAGGCATATTTTACTTGTCATAGGACTAGTTAAGCGGTCCGAACGCGTTTTACGCGAACGACGCGTTAAAGTAGCATAAGCTACCTAAACGGGTCGTAATGGGTCGTAAGCTCTTAGGTTAGGTTTCATTTTAGTATGTGGGCTTTGTTAAACCATATCATATGAGTTCCAATACTCATTTGGTTTATGAAACCTCATACTATCCAATCTCCCGATTTAGGTCCGGTTATTTATGTAGTTATCTATATAGGGTGCCGTTGATTCCGTGATCCCTCTAGCTTTGCTTGGTTGTTGTTCAAGACTTCTAAGCACCCTCAAGTGAGTACATAGTCCCCTCTTTTACTGTTTTTCAAACATTTTGGGGTGAAACACATGTGCCTACTTGTTACTTTCGTGCTTTCCATGTTTTCATATCATATACTTGCTATGTTCATTAGTACACTATTAGTACATGATTTCATTATGTTTTGCTATGTATGTTTACTCAGCATGCTAGCACATTGTTTTACATTCATTTCTTTTGCTATGTATGTTTACTTAACATGCTAGCACATTGTTTTACATTACTTTTTCTGCAATGTATGTTTACTGAGCATGCAAGCACATTGATTTACATCACTTTTCTGCTTTGTATGTTAACTTAGCATACTTAATACATTGTTTTACATTGCATCTCTGTTGCATATGTTCTCGTAACATATGGACACATTGTTTTATATCTCTACCTTATATGTTCACTTAGCATACTAGGTACATTATTTTCATAAAACATGCTTACATTTGGTATAACATTTGGTTTGTTTAGCGGAACTAAATTACATTCATTAACACCGATCATGCCGCTCGGTAGTAGGTAGTGGTACCATAGGACTTGACATCTCCCGTTCCTAAAACCCTAGGTTTGTTTGGGTGGAAGGAATGACCGAATCCGAAAACATTTTTTTTGATAACCTTCACTCTAAGGTTATCTTACTGTGTCAAGGCTTGGATGTAGGCGTTTAACATTACAGCATAGATGTTTGTATCAGTAAAGCATGCATTATCTTACAAAACATAACTTTTGATTATATTTTTATCAAATGCATTGTTTTGTGCATTTCTTACTTATAGGGTTGAATAAATGTTTTTAATCAATAAATGTTTTTATTCACTCTACATTACATTTGTTTGAGCATTACATTTGGTTATACATGAACATTTTTACATTGGTGGTTTGTTTTGGTAAGTGATTTAAATAACGAGGCGTGTGTAATAAGATAAAAGCATGGTGGATACGCCGCTGGTACTTCCTATATATAAGTGCTTTTATAGTATTACATATCGTAGCGTTATTTAAACCATTTCATTATTTGACTTATTACATTTTACACAAATAACATATTCTTACTAAACATTTGTTTTACAAAACAACTTATTTTATACAAACTCATTTACTTGGTTATTCATTTAACCTTACATTATTCTTTTACATATCATCTATTTTATCATCGCTTTTCAAATGACTCACAAACAAAAACATTTTACAAGGATCATGACTAACTTTTCTTAAACATTTTCTTTAAACTTATAAGTCATGAATCCTAAATCAACAAAACCTATGTATCTCACAGGCATTTTTATGCTGACGTACCTATTTTCACATGTGTTTCAGGAGATGATGCATAGGATTAATCAAGATACACTTAGGCGGACTTGGGCCTTAGTGACATTAAAAGATGCAAGACTAGTTAATTATGTTATGTTTCTTTGTTGTTTCTTTGATGTCAAGACATTGTAACTCTTTTAATCAATAAAAGAAAATTTCAAATTTCCATGTGTTATGAAACAATGATTCTGTTACAACACTCCCCGACGTTTCCGCCATGATTTGTTGTTTTACGTGGTCGGGGTGTGCCAGAAATGTTGGTACCAGAGCTCATGGTTATAGGGAATTAGGTTATTAGTAATGCTTTGACCTAGTCTACAACCTTCCTAGGACCCTAAGACAAGATTCTTGTGTTTAGACCTTAAAAAATACCGTCACCTATCCTTAGGAGACAACCACAACAAGAACATAAATTTCAAATCTGCTTTGAAAACCAATCATCTGTTCTAGGATGATTTATTATAAGGTTTTGAACCCTCTAAGTTTTCAAAATCTCGTCAAAGTTTGGGTCTTTTAATGTGAACACGTGCAAACTGGAAAGGTGAATGCCTGTACTCTGAGTTTTCTGTCTAAGGCTAGAGTGTTTGTACAAATCCGCAGAATCGGACCAGTCACTCTTACCTGGGAACTCTTGGGGTGATTGTTCACTTATAGGCAAGCATGTCTTCAGTGATACATTAACATGACCCGTTTACTTTGATTTGTCACCGTCTCATTTGTTTGCCTTAGGTAACATACAAATGATCGCAATTTCATGCATTGCCATTCTGTTTTGATTATCCGATAACCTTTCACTTGTTTCTTCCTATATCTTTCATTTCTTCTAGAATGTCTCTTCATCGCAACGACATCCAGATATCCGAGCAGACTGCCAAATTTGCCCAGCGAATAGGCGAAGTCGTCCTGAAGACTGTTGAACTAGCTACTGCCATGTATCATCTCCAGGAGGAAGCCACTCAAGAGTCACCAAAGGAAGCAGAAACCAAGCCTTCACCAAAATCAAGGAAGCGTAAGGCTTCAAAGAAACTCGTTGTCGTTGCACCAAATCAAGCGGGACCTAGCCAAGTGGCAACACCACCAGCTAGGAAGCCATACTTAGGAGCCGCCCCATGGTGCAAACGATGCAACCGTCATCATTCAACCCTCATACCCTGCTTGAAATGTACCTACTGTGGATGGTGGGGACATTTGGTTAACACATGCCGCTTTGCTATCCAAAACAAAGCTGCTATAAACCTTGCTGCTGCTCAACCTCCTGCCAGGAAACCTTATGCCGGTACTGCACTGATGTGCAACAAGTGTAATGCACCTCACCAAGCTTACCCGCAGTGTCGTCTGTGTGCATCATGTGGACGACTCGGTCACCTGGCAAATGCTTGTCAATTCAACCCAATCCAAGGTGATCCAAACCAACCCCAAGTCAACCCCGCTCCAGCTCGTTTACCATCTGGTACTTGGTACAACTACGGTGAGACGAGCTATTTCAGGAACAAGTGAACGAAGATTGTCAATGCAAATCTGACCCACGGATGAGCATTTGGCTGAGTATAAGATGTTGCTATTTTAATCTTATGCTTTTGCTTCTTTGTTTTTCTTGTAATGTGAAACAATCAGTTTTCTTTATAAATGAATCATTGTTCACAAATTCTGATATACAAGTGTAGTTACATGTGTGTATGGCATTTTCCTATAATACCTACATTAAGGAACTATGTTCTTTAAACAAACTACTCTTGTGATTCTCCCTTTCAAGTGATCGCTCATGATTTCCTCGAAAAATTTTAAGTACTCGTTTCATTCTAGGAGACGAAGTACAAGAAATAAAGCGAAATTATGAGTAATCATGCTTTTTGCACATCTGTGCCTTTGAATCCTTGGTTAGATAACTAAGGGTATTTTCAAATCTCATACCCATTACGTTCTGATTTTTCAACATGCATAACATAAGTTTTCAAAAACAACCTTCATGATTTCAAAAACATTTTATATATAGTTCGAAAACATTTTTAATATAGTGTATTTACTTAACATAACAAATGCATGATTTCAAAAGCATTGTCTATGTTTTCAAAAACAACCTCCATGATTTCAAAAGCATTGTCTATGTTTTCAAAAACAACCTCCATGGTTTCAAAAACATTGTCTATGTTTTCAAAAAACAACCTTCATAATTTCAAAATGTCTCATATAGTCTGAAAACGATATTGACACAGTATATTTTCTTATCAAGTGCATGATTTCAAAGAGCATTATTCATATTTTCAAAAACCTTATACATAATTTCAAAATTCATCTCGCATGATTTTAAAACATTTTTATAAATATACCTACCTAATACACCTACTTTATGATTTCAAATGTATTATATATAAGGTTTCAAAAACATTGAACACATTTTTTTACAACCCCACGCATAGTTTTCAAAAACATTTTTCTCATACATTGACTTAACTTTCAAATTCTGCTTCATATGTCGCCTTGACATATCTAGCATCTCAAGTTCATAAGCGTTTTTACTTCATGTTTTGACTTAAGCACATCCAGTGCAAGGTTTCAAAACATCTTCAACTTCAAAAATCCATATGGGATCTTTTTATCTTTACAATTAGATCCTTGTGGATAATTATCATTCAAATCGGAGTCCTTAATTGGATTCCTTGTGTACCTTAATTCGAACATTTCGATTCCTTATAATCAAAATCGAATTTTTAAAATCTTTCTATCTTATAGTTAGATTCTTGGAAATATTTAAAGTGCCAATCGAAATCCACGGATTGGATTCCTGGTGTGCTTTAAATTCATATGCACAATTAACAACAAATTAACAAAATGATAACAAATTGATGATCAAGTTAAACAATTTTGTGATTTACATGTTTATATGTTGTGTGTCTTCTTTCATGCATTTTGTGTTTTTGTGTACTCTGGATATTCGTTATCCAAATTCTCGTAGAATCTTCCATATCTTCATATGAGGGATTCATAGTAGGATATTCAAAAGGTACTACCTTAAATCCTTAATGGGCTTCTACGTAACAGTTAAGACCCTTGGATTATATAGTACCATTCCATGATTCAAAAAGAGACCCTTTGAGTGGTCTAGTCAAAAGATTGATTCAGAATCTGGTTAAGAATGACATGTGATGAGATAAGCTGAAAAGACTCCTTGGTGGTCTAGCGATCATTTATTGATTCAATTAAAAAGGCCCTAGGATGGTCTAGTCACACTACAGGTTTGTTCATTTGGTTTCCCCTACACATTATAAAATACACTGTGTGAACTATGCAAGGAATTACGTAATTATGGATGCATACATAATTATGAAATTCAGTGCACAGGAACCCAGTAAGATTTATTATGTGTAAGAACCGATAGTGGCAACAATAACGAAATGTGAACAATGTAATGGAGGTACGGTGGACGCACCAATAACGCTTTATATACTTGTATATAAGTGTCCCTCTTACATTGCAAGCATGATGTTATTAAAGTTACTAGAAGTTCAGAACCCTAACCAGTGTTGTTTTATCTTTTCAACTTCATGTTTCAAGCTCTCAAAAGTTTCCTCTAAATAAATTTCGGGACGAAATTTCCTGAAGTAGGGGAGACTGTGACACCTGTGCCTCCACGGCCATCAAACAAATATCCAAATCAATGGAATATTTTATTTCATACTTGGGATTTGTAAAAATATGTGTATCATTGGCACATATCAATTCTTGTTCGATTTCAGGCTCTAAATCACTTTCTGGAAGGTTATACACGCACTGATGCGTAAATATAACCAGTTTAATGCAACAAACACTCCGGAACAGTGACATAGGCTTAACATACCTTAAATAACCTTTACATAACTTAGAAATAAGTTTTGGAAGGTTTGGTATGCCGAAATCAAGTTTATTCGCTTACAGGGACTAAATTCGACAAACTGCGAAAGTATGTCAATTCGTACTGTAACGGGCATTCCGGAACTTGACCATAAGTTAAACACACCCTAAATATCCTTTACATAGCTTAGAAATAGGCTTTGAGAGGTTCAGTGTGCTAAAATAAACTTTATGCTCATTCAGGGACTAAAAGCTTCAAAAAGTGCACAAGTTTGCATTTTCGCGCATAACTTACGTTCTGAATACATCCGGACTTCCAAAAATTTATGTAATCATTAAAATATTTTATTTTAGTGATTGGCATGATAAAATTCCAATTGTCGCTTAATTTGGATCGTTTTTGCGTTCGTTATGACTTCCGTCGTAATTAACCGAACAACGCAACCGTACGACCAAACGAACCGACATCCGAGATGTTTTTGAGCATATTTTAAGTTACCTATACTTTAACATCATTTTAGAGCTTTGAAATGGGGTTAACGTGACTTAAAGTGCCAAAAATCAAGTTTTACAAGTGCATGGACCATTTTTGAAATTTCTGACTAGATTCAATGAACCTAGTCCAAATTTTGAAGTATTAATGGTTTTAACCCATGGTTTTGCAAAACCATGGGCTGGTATTTAATGGTATTTATCAATCTATGGGCCATTCTAGGGGCTCCCATGGTTTTACAAAACCCTGGGCACATGTGTACGGTTGAGATTAAAGCACGTTATTCGACGAACGATCTTAACTGTTCCATGAAATCTATAAATACCCCCATTCATTTGTTGCAACTCACACCTTTGAATCTGATTTCATCTCTCTAAGTAGAAGTATCTACTTCATACCTGAGAGTAATCGGATCAAATCTTCCGTTCTTGGACCCGTTATAAGTATTCTTTCGTTCTTTTACGTTTTAGCGTTAAAGTCAAACTTTGTTTAACTTTCTGCATTGACCAGTTTATGGTCAATGTGAAGTTCGCTTGAACTTCATAACGTGAGCGTAATCACGATGGTTATAGTCCCTAGTGACTATACCTACTGATTACCACGTTATCTAGGCTCAGTGACGAGTCGTAGTTTCGGCCAAAATGCGTATTCTTGCATATTTTGTAACCAAACTACTTTTGGGTATCAAGACCCTTTGTCTTGATACCAAACCTGTTTTCAAACCTCGTTAAACATGTTTAACTCATCACTTTTTAGTTTTGTGCTTATATAGAGTCGTAAGGTAAACGATCTAAACAATCGCTTATACTTTCGAACCCGACCCGTTTGGTCAATCATTAGGATCCGACCAAACACATTAGGTGACCATAGTTGTATAGGGAATAGCCTTCCGAGGCTATACCTTATGGTCACTTCATTTAAGTAGTTGTATGATAGGTAGTTTATATGCCTTGGGTAAATTACCAAAATACCCTTTTTACGCATAAATTCATTTTAAGCATATGTAACCAAAATTTTGACATCTAAACTGATTTGGTAACTATATTAGACATGTTAAGGCATATTTTACTTGTCATAGGACTAGTTAAGCGGTCCGAACGCGTTTTACGTGAACGACGCGTTAAAGTAGCATAAGCTACCTAAACGGGTCGTAATGGGTCGTAAGCACTTAGGTTAGGTTTCATTTTAGTATGTGGGCTTTGTTAAACCATATCATATGAGTTCCAATACTCATTTGGTTTACGAAACCTCATACTATCCAATCTCCCTATTTAGGTCCGGTTATTTATGTAGTTATCTATATAGGGTGCCGTTGATTTCGTGATCCCTCTAGCTTTGCTTGGTTGTTGTTCAAGACTTCTAAGCACCCTCAAGTGAGTACATAGTCTCCTCTTTTACTGTTTTTCAAACATTTTGGGGTGAAACGCATGTGCCTACTTGTTACTTTCGTGCTTTCCATGTTTTCATATCATATACTTGCTATGTTCATTAGTACAATATTAGTACATGATTTCATTATGTTTTGCTGTGTATGTTTACTCAGCATGGTAGCACATTGTTTTACATTCATTTCTTTTGCTATGTATGTTTACTTAACATGCTAGCACATTGTTTTACATTACTTTTTCTGCTATGTATGTTTACTGAGCATGCTAGCTGTAGGATCGGATTGTGACCCAAATGAGTCGTTCAGAAGAGATTTTATCAGTTTCAGAGGCGGAAACTAAGAATCCGACGTCGACACAGCTTGAATATTACTTTAAACACTGATTTGATTGATATAATAGCGATTACAATCAGTCTTCACACCGGCAGAACCTCGGTATGGAATTCACGAACTGTTACAAATGAAAAGACAACAACCCTATTTATTGCCTTCAAGGTCTCGCTTGAAACATACATGACAGTTTCAAGCGAAACACTCAAACTAGCTTTCAAGCGAAACCTACATTATATAATATTACAATTTCAAGCGAAAGCCAACAATTAACATTATGTTCAAGCGAAACCCATGTAATCTTGAAATCTGTTTTGTCCTTTTGTGTAGATGATGCAGTGATGATGTCATATTGATGATGTCATCATGACATCATGCTTGAACAACTTCGCAACGAACCCGAGACTCGACATAAGACGAAGACGACAGATGAATGCACCAACAGACTCCCCCTCAGATGTTGACGAGTCTTAAGTGTCAGGTCTTCGCATCTTCAGTCTTTATCAGTCTCTTTTCTTTCTTAGCATATACCAGGATCTTCTCTTTGGCTCTAACCTCATCAGGCTCCCCCTCTCATCATGATAGGATCGCCGTCTGGAATTAGCTATCACCTTGAGATCAATCTCTGGCTTTATCTCTGTTCAGTTCATCTCCTGCACAAATTTTCTCACCACCACATAAGTTTTTACTTAAATCAATAAGAAAAACTTATTAGAAATAGTTCCATCAAGTTCAAATTAATGACCCTGATTAACTAATCTCAACTTCTTTCTCAAAATAAATTTCTCAATTCAATACACACACTCCCAAACCAGTTCATCATGTTCAGCACTCGGAATTTTGAAAATCAGCTCTCCAACATCAGTTGTCGAAAATCTTTTTGGATTTTTTAAAATTTATGCTAAAAACACTGAAAATCTTTTTGAACTTTTTAATAGAATGAAATGCAGTAAAGAAATATTTACAAACAATATTTTTGTGAGTTCGTGCAAGAGGATCATATCAGTTTTTAACCAATCACTAGCACCGTTAAGCTTTAAACATTTTCAGTTTTAAACGATTCACGTTGATTGACGATATTGTTGTCCACATAAACTCAATCTAAAAACTTTCGACATGCTTACCGATACGTTTAATGTATATTTAGATAGCACTAAATTCTTATGGACCCCACGATCTCAGCATATCCCCTCATCATGCAATACACTGACCCAAGTAATGCCTTTAAACTTTTATCGACTGTGAATTGTGCAAAAACAAAGCAGAATGTTTAAACATTAACAATCAGGTCGATACTTTCGTATACGCAGAGAAAGTCCAATGTTTAAACAAAATAAGAAAAATAAAATAAGTTGAAGTTGTTTAGGCTTTAACCACCAGGTCGATACTCCCGTATACGCAGAGGAGGTCCAAAGCTTAAACGAAACACCAAAGAAAATAAAGCAGAACGTTTAGGCAACAACGTCCACGTCGATACTCACGTATACGCAGAGGATGTCCGATGCTTAAACAAAATAAAGAAATAAAACAAGTTTAAGTCTTTGCAAAATAAAATGCACAATCACAGCGACTTTTCAGCAAAGTTGTGAAAGTTCACAAACTTAACCAGTTTTATGTCTTTCGACAATCATCGATTACTAAGTAGGCACACAATCAAGAAGGACAAAACTAAGTACTATGCTTTCAATCATGTTTTCCACTAGAACTAGGCTTTTTCATTTAGGTTTGTATCGTTATCGCAAATCTACTAGTCTAGCTGAGCCTACCGTCACATTTTGACTTTAGTAAGATCGTTTATCACATTTTGACTTTACATTTCTTTAGCATGCTGTGACAGTCTAACTGATCTACTATCATTTCCGCTTTTTACAACAAAAACTCATTTTTGCATTTTTCAATGTTTTTGGAATTTTTCAAATTTTCTAATTTTTTTTAAAAATTTTTACTCCCTCTAAAATCAAAATATATCTCAATTTTGATTTTCTGGGAAAATTTGAAAACAAGCTGTACAAGAAATGTGACAACATGATGAGAATCACTTCAGTTCTCCATTCACTTGGCTTGAACAATTAGAACTCCCCCTGACAACAAAACATTTTCCCATGGTGATTTCAAAACACTTAAGTTTGTTTTAATCAAAATGGTTTTTCCGGAAAATAAGTTTTGTGAATCATTTCTCAAACATGGGGATCTTTCATCACCTTGTTTTCTTTAACCACTTGTAAGATTTAACATTTATCGATTTTAACAACACAATCACATGTAGAAAATCAAGTACAATTTAATGTCCCTGATTTACCACTTGTAAGTCGAAATATCACATTTGTGAATTTCTCAAGAAATGTGCCGATTCCTGCTCCTCGCTTACCAACCTGGGAGCTCCAGCAAGTCAGGTTTTTCATTTAAATAGATTCACCCAAGCCTGACTGTCCTTGGGTGATTTTGAATTCTTGTTCAACAATGGTGGAAAATTTGCATCATCCATTGTTAGACCAGAATTCTCATTTTTTACCTCAACACACAGCTCTTCTGGTTTTACCACACCAGATTTATCGCCTGTACTTGGCTTGTCTGACTTTGAAGAATCAGATTCATCGCCAACAACTGGCTCCTTTGTTTCCGGAAAAACAAATTCATCACCAGCAACTTTCTTTTTCATCTTTCTCTCTTTCTTTACTCTCTCCTCTGTACTCAGATTTGTATCTGATGAATTCGTTTTGCTGGATTTGTCAGTCTTTGGCGAGCAAGATGATTTATCAGAACTTTTATCTGTTTTACCAGTTGTATCCGAGGACAAAATCCTTTCGAGATATTCTCTAGCTTTCTTCCTCTTTTTCCTCAGTCTGTCTTTTTGCCCCTGAGAAAGCTTCACTTTCTTTTCTTGAACTTTAGGTTCTTGAACTTTCTGTTCTTTGGGCTTGACATTGACTGATTTCTTTGCCAATTTATGAGATTCAACCCTTGATCATCCCTTTGATCTCATTGGGTAATCTCTGGCAATGTGACCTTTGATTTGGCATTCAAAGCATCTCCTCGTCTCATAACTCCAACTTTGGCAGTTAACAGCAATGTGTCCTCGAACACCACAAGTGTAACACACTCTGTTATCGTACCAATCACCACCTTCAGCCCAAACATTCAGATCATAGCATTGTCTGGCTTTGTAGTGATCATCACTCCTCTTGAAAGCTGGATTTGGCTTTGAAGCACTGTGGTCAAACCTGCACAACTTTTCACCAACTATTTTTGAGTTTAGTTTTTCAGATTTTTGTGATTTTGTATAACGATTGGATGATTGAACTGATGAGCTTTTATTCTTGTTTTGACCATTTTCTGAATTTTTTACTTTTTGTTTCTGTTCCACTTTCTTCTTCAAAGGTTTTTGCGTAGAGCACTCACCCTTTTCAGTAGATTGCAGAACAGTTTCTTGAAATTTTTCTTTTAATTTCAAAAATATTTTCTTTTTCTCATTTTCAGCATCAGACTCTGAATCAGACTCGTCTGCTGAATAAAACTCCTCATTTTCATCATTAGTTTTCTCATCACAATCTTCAACCTTGACTTTGTCAAAGTTTGTGACAATACTTATTGGAACAGAATTGATCGGTTTTGGACATGGATAATCTGGTGTTGATGACGAAGTCTCAAAACCTTTCAATTTCTCTTCAAGCTCTTTGATTTTAATCCGAGCTTTTTCATCTTCATTTTCAAGCCGAATGATTTTCTGAAGATGAGAGTTTATTTCAATCTGTTTTTCAAGATTATTTTTAAAAATAGCAGATTTCTCATCTTCTAAAAACTTCATTTGACTTTGAAAATCTTTTTCAAATTTCAATTTTTCATTTTCAAATTCTTTTTCCTTTTCTTTTAAAATCTTGTTTTTCAATGTCAAACTGTTCAAATCATTTAACAGTTTGTCATTTTCAGATTTCAACCTCTCACAATTTTCCTGCAAATCAAAAATATGTTTCTTATCAGCTTTCTTCTCGTCTTTCAAAACTGAAATTTCCTCAGTCAGTTCCTCTTCCACTTGAACACCTTTACTCTTGCTCTTCTTTAATATTGATTTTCCACTTTGACTTTTCTTCTTCTCAGCATTTCTCTTCATCTGTTCTTCAAGTTTCTCAATGAATGGACAAATTGTCAATCTTGAGTATTCTCCAGTTCTTTTTAAATCCAAAAGATATGTACCCCACTCTTGTTGAGGTATGGCATTAGCTAATTTATCAACCCATTCATCTGGACTTTTCTGAATACCCTTCTCAGACATTGAGCGAACAAGATGGCTATACCTCTCAATGATACTCTTTGTACTTTCTCCTGGACAACCTGAAAACGAGTCAAACTCTTTCTTTAGTACATTTAATCTATTAACTGTTTCACTAGTCATATTAAAGAAATTTATATCCATGATTCGGAAACCCGTTTATCAAGACAGTCACTTAAAATGAAATATCAAATTCAAACGAAAAGATTCACCTCGTGAAACACCTGAAACAGACAAACAAACGATCAGTCTAAACGGACAGAATATGTAAAAATGTGTGACGGTTGAATCGATCTAGGACCCGTGTCAAAGATTTGTGGACTCGTTAGACTCCAATTGTACAAACGGAGTGAATGAGCCGAAACCAATCTTTGTGTATCTGACACTAATCCAAGTCACATGGGCCGGTCAATTTTTAATCATATCATATGACATACAATCATTTTATCAACACAAAATCATTGAACCGATTCTTTGTATCATGTGCCGACCACAATTCAACTTTCAATACATCTCACATGCAAACTGACACTCAACACATGATTTGATACTTTCTAGACTAAAGACAACAATCAATATTATCCTTTACATGCACATGCACTATAAGAATTGATGGCCGATAAAACGTGAATGTGCTATGACACTTTACGAGAATCACATGCAAGCTGACACAAGACACAAAATTTCTCTTCCCAACTACTGACAACTCGTAAACCGTTACACACAACTCGACGTATATACTCAAATGAATAAGTGATTCAAGCGGTTAGTTCAAGCGAGAGGTCGATGATGTCAGCAAGATCAACAAGTATTTTTAAGCAAACTGCTGATTTCAAGCGAAAGCCTGTGTTTCGCTTCAAACTGCACCAAATTTTCAAGCGAACCCTGATATTTCAAGCAAAAGCCTGATGATGTCAGCAAATGTCGAACCAATTTCAAGCGAAAGTTCAATTTTAACCAGTTTTTAAGTCGATTTTCGATCTGAAACTTTACAGGATTTGTTAATACATGTTTACGCACAATATGTGAAAGTTTGAGCCATTTTTAACCGTGAAAAAATTTTAATTTTGAAAAGAATGGTGTAGAAATCAGAAAAAGTGACGAAAACAGGCTGTTTTGGCAAGATCTCTTCCTCCTGAGCTCTGATACCACTTGTAGGATCGGATTGAGACCCAAATGAGTCGTTTAGAAGAGATTTTATCAGTTTCAGAGGCGGAAACTAAGAAACCGACGTCGAAACAGCTTGAATATCACTTTAAACACTGATTTGATTGATATAATAGCGATTACAATCAGTCTTCACACCGGCAGAACCTCGGTATGGAATTCACGAACTGTTACAAATGAAAAGACAACAACCCTATTTATAGCCTTCAAGGTCTCGCTTGAAACATACATGACAGTTTCAAGCGAAACACTCAAACTAGCTTTCAAGCGAAACCTACATTATATAATATAACAATTTCAAGCGAAAGCCAACAATTAACATTCTGTTCAAGCGAAACCCATGTAATCTTGAAATATTTTTTGTCCTTTTGTGTAGATGATGCAGTGATGATGTCATATTGATGATGTCATCATGACATCATGCTTGAACAACTTTGCAACGAACCCGAGACTCGACATAAGACGAAGACGGCGGATGAATGCACCGACACTAGCACATTGATTTACATGACTTTTCTGCTTTGTATGTTAACTTAGCATACTTAATACATTGTTTTACATTGCATCTCTGTTGCATATGTTCTCATAACATATGGACACATTGTTTTATATCTCTACCTTGTATGTTCACTTAGCATACTAGGTACATTATTTTCACAAAACATGCTTACATTTGGTATAACATTTGGTTTGTTTAATGGAACTAAATTACATTCATTAACACCGATCATGCCGCTCGGTAGTAGGTAGTGGTACCATAGGACTTGACATCTCCCGTTCCTAAAACCCTAGGTTTGTTTGGGTGGAAGGAATGACCGAATCCGAAAACATTTTTTTTGATAACCTTCACTCTAAGGTTATCTTACTGTCTCAAGGCTTGGATGTAGGCGTTTAACATTACCGCATAGATGTTTGTATCAGTAAAGCATGCATTATCTTACAAAACATAACTTTTGATTATATTTTTATCAAATGCATTGTTTTGTGCATTTCTTACTTATAGGGTTGAATAAATGCTTCTAATCAATAAATGCTTTTATTAACTCTACATTACATTTGTTTACACAATAACATTTCAACATTTTCTTGAGCATTACATTTGGTTATACATGAACATTTTTACATTGGTGGTTTGTTTTGGTAAGTGATTTAAATAACGAGGCGTGTGTAATAAGATAAAAGCATGGTGGATACGCCACTGGTACTTCCTATATATAAGTGCTTTTATAGTATTATATATCGTAGCGTTATTTAAACCATTTCATTATTTGACTTATTACATTTTACACAAATAACATATTTTTACTAAACATTTGTTTTACAAAACAATATATTTTATACAAACTCATTTACTTGGTTATTCATTTAACCTTACATTATTCTTTTACATATCATCTATTTTATCATCGCTTTTCAAATGACTCACAAACAAAAACATTTTACAAGGATCATGACTAACTTTTCTTAAACATTTTCTTTAAACTTATAAGTCATGAATCCTAAATCAACAAAACCTATGTATCTCACAGACATTTTTATGCTGATGTACCTATTTTCACATGTGTTTCAGGAGATGATGCATAGGATTAATCAAGATACACTTAGGCGGACTTGGGCCTTAGTGACATTAAAAGATGCAAGACTAGTAAATTATGTTATGTTTCTTTGTTGTTACTTTGATGTCAAGATATTGTAACTCTTTTAATCAATAAAAGAAAATTTCAAATTTCCATGTGTTATGAAACAATGATTCTGTTACAACACTCCCCGACGTTTCCACCACGATTTGTTGTTTTACATGGTCGGGGTGTGACATTCACAGTTGGTTGTCCATTTTAAAGTTGTTCCAAAAACCATAAGTTCTTTCGAAACCATGAGTTAACCAATTCCTTGTTTCCCAAACCATAACCAGTGGGGGATACCCCATGTTAACCACTAGACCCGTTGCCATATCGACTACTGACTGAAGACATGTTTATGTGCCCTGCGTCAATGTCTATCATCATTGACTAAGTGCCCAGATCCATTAGTCCACTCCCGTCCTCTGCGGCACGGTGTGAGGCTTGTCAAACCTAATAGCGCTATTTAACTAATAACCCGTTCGCCAATGGCCCGGCGACTAAGTCGATATAAAAATGAGGGACTTCATGATAGAGTTTTGTCTAGTAAGTTCTATGTTGTCATCCTTCCCAAGGAGGATGGAGGTACGAATTCTACCCAAGGAGAATACGCAGGCTTAATGTTGTCATCCTTCCCATGGAGGATGGAGTTACATATCCTACCCAAGGAGAATATACAGGTTTCAATTTAGTTCCTTAACCCATTCCCAAACCACCGGGAATCCCATGCCTTGTAGAAAGTGTGAACTCACCTTAGGTTAGCTCGGCATATAAACAAAAGGTCAATTGAGCTGCTAGTGGTCAACCACGTCCAAACATGGTCACCATATGAGTCAGGTCTAGGTTCAAGTAGTGCACGTAAGTTTACACATAAGCTAACAGGTTACGAATATGTAATGATCATGGCAAATACGTAGAACACATTTAACACGTTAACATTCAAATACACATAATGTCTAAACTTGCGCGACTTAGATGATTGGGCCGTTGAGCTTATGCGAGCCCAATCATCTTGTGCGATCCAATATTAAGGCCCAATAACAACCGGCCCAACTTGTTGTGCGTCCAGCACAACCTTGTGCGACTCACAACGGGTTGTGCGATTGAAACACCCCGGCCCATTACATCCTAAGCCCAATAGCTTGTACGGCCCAACAATTAAATAAACACTTTGACTTGTGCGGTCCAAATGGACTTGTGCGATTACGGGTGACTTGTGCGATTGGAGTTTGGGCTGTTCAGCCCAATAGCATAACACAACCTATTGTATAAGCAGCCCAACATCTTGTGCGATTAGCACAACCTTGTGCGATTCATAAGATGTTGTGCGACTGAGCTTTAAGAGGTTATACATTGTGCTTTAACTGTTGTACCCTACCTACCCTAGCTTGTGTGATTGGCTTGTGTGACCAGCCTTGTACGTTTAGCCTTGTGCGATTAGTTATAACATTCCACATTTCATGCAATATAGTTATCCAGTTTCCATTTATTTTGCAACCTAATTCTAACAGTTTCTATCTTTACCTTAGTCGATCAAATCATGGTTTTTATCAATTAATTCATATGAATCCTAATCATGTTCAAGGCATAACAACAACCATAACATTAAACACATTAACACGGCTCATGTTCTTGATTACTAGCATGCATCCTAACATAACAACACAACAATTCATCCGCATATACTTTCATAACAGCCGATTGTCATGCATTCGGTTCTAGATCATCATTACATCACATAATTATCAAACCCTATATTGATCTACACATACTACACATGTGAGCCGATACACAAGGACACCAAATCTCATCAATTGACATAACAATCAATCACAAAACATCTCTAAGTCATCATGTAGAATATATAGATCACAACATCATCTAACATACAATCAATAGTGAGATACTAACCAGTTAGAGGGTAGAACAAGGGTTGATCTGAACAAGAAAGTCTTCGAGGAAGAGGGTGTTGCCGTCAGCTTCGAGAGGAGAGAAAGAGAGAGAATAGGGTTTGCTAAACTTTGTGTATTTTGTTAAAGTGTAGGATTTATACTAACACCCTTGGTATTATACAAAATAAGGGAGTGGGTCGAACCCTTCATGGGCTGCCCTTGGGTTCGAGTGCAAGGAGTGTAGACCTAGAGGATGTTGTGCGATTACATTATATATACATACATTACACACAATCATATAAAACAAACATAATATTTAATTAAAACCACGTATCACATAATCACATATCGTTCAAACAAGTTACATCAAACACAAAGATAGGTTCTGAAATACGAGTTGTCACATCATCCCCAAGTTGAAAGAAATTTCGTCCCAAAATTTAGCACGCAGTTACTGAGGAAGCTAGTTAGGTTGCGTGGTTTCCTGGTTTTTACTAGGGTGTCACATCCTTCCCCCGTTGGTTTGGAATTTCGTCCTGAAATTCCGCATAGCTTCAGCCTCAGTTGTGGTTTCACTTTTCTCGAACAGCTGGGGATACTTGTCTTTCATTTGGTCTTCTCGTTCCCAGTAAAATCTGGGCCACAACGGGAGTTCCAACGAACTCGAACAATGGGTATTCTGGTATGCTTGAGAACCTTAACGTCTCGGTCAGTAATCTCTACTGGTTCCTCGATGAATCGCAACTGATCATCGATAGTGAGCTCCTTGAGAGGAACTATGAGGGTCTCATTTGACAGACACTTCTTCAGATTTGACACATGGAATACGTTGTGAACTCCATTGAGTTCTTCAGGTAGATTCAGTCTATAGGCCACCTTGCCAATTCTCTCAGTGATTTCGAAAGGTCCAACATAACGTGGATTTAGCTTGCCTCGTTTACCAAAACGAATCACACCCTTCCAAGGTGAGACTTTTAGTAGCACTCGATCCCCATCCTGGAACTTGAGTGGTTTCATGCGCTTATCAGCATAGCTTTTCTGATGGTCACAAGCTGCCGCCATTCGTTGTCGTATCTGGGCAATCTTTTATGTCGTGTCGACGACGAGTTCTGGGCCAGTGATCTGGCTGTCACCAACTTCTGCCCAGCATAAGGGTGATCGGCATTTCCGTCTATACAACGCCTCGAACGGAGCAACCTGGATTCTAGTGTGGTAACTTTTGTTATACGAAAACTCTACCAAAGGTAGATGCCTTTCCCAGTCGTTACCAAAGTCGATAACACACGCTCGAAGCATGTCTTCAAGAGTTTGAATTGTGCGTTCAGTCTGCCCATCCGTCTGTGGATGATATACTGTGCTCATGTCCAGACGCGAGCCAAAGGATTTGTTCATCGCTTGCCACAAATCAGAGGTAAAATGTGGATCACGATCAGAAATAATGGAGGTTGGCACCCCGTGCCTCGAAACTACTTCCTTCAGGCAGATGTCTGTTAGAGTAAAGAACTTATCCGTTTCTTTGATAGCCAGGAAGTGTGTAGACTTGGTCAGTCGATCCACTATCACCCAAATGGTATCATTTTCTCGTTGAGATCTAGGTAAGCCAGTAACAAAGTCCATGGAAATTTGCTCCCATTTCCATGTGGGGATCTCTAGTTGTTGAAGTAGGCCTGATGGCTTCTGGTATTCAACTTTGACTCTTGCAAAAGTCAAACATTTACTAACATAGGTCTCTATGTTAGCTTTCATGTGGGGCCACCAGTACGTAGCTTTGAGATTGTGGTACATCTTATCAGAACCAGGATGTACTGAGTAACGAGACTTGTGTGCTTCATCCATCACAAGTTCACGTAGATTACCATAAAATGGGACCCAGATGCGCCCTGCCAGGTAGTAAGCACCGTCTTCCTTTAGTTCTAACCATTTCTCCAATCCTCGCAAGGATTCAGCCTTGGTGTTCTCTTCTTTCAATGCTTCGACCTGAGCATCACGAATTTGGGCAGGAAGACTAGAGTGAATGGTAAGCTGTAACGCACGTACACGCTTAGGTTTGGTTTCCTTTCGACTGAGGGCGTCAGCCACCACATTGGCTTTGCCTGGATGGTATCTGATTGCGCATTCGTAGTCGTTAAGGAGTTCGACCCACCGATGTTGTCGCATGTTCAACTCCTTCTGATCGAAGATATGTTGGAGACTCTTGTGATCGGTGTAAATGGTGCACTTGGTGCCGTACAAGTAATGTCTCCATATCTTAAGAGCAAACACCACTGCTCCCAACTCCAATTCGTGAGTAGCATAGTTCTTTTCGTGAACTTTAAGTTGACGTGATGCGTAAGCAATGACTTTCTCACGTTGCATCAACACACAACCAAGTCCTTGGATTGACGCGTCACAATAAACCACAAAATCGTCTGTGCCCGCAGGCAACGAGAGAATAGGTGCGCTACAAAGCTTCAACTTCAGCTACTGAAATGCGGATTCCTGAGCATCACCCCAACAGTAGGTGACACCCTTCTGAGTAAGAACAGTAAGAGGCTGCGCAATCTTTGAGAAATCCTTGATAAACCTTCTATAGTAACCCGCCAAACCCAAGAATTGGCGGATTTATGTTGGAGTTCGAGGTGCAGGCCCATTCCTGATTAAGTCAACCTTGGATGGATCAACGTGAATCCCATCCTTATTAACCACGTGGCCAAGAAAATGGACTTCACGAAGCCAGAAGTCACATTTCGAGAACTTAGCGTAAAGCTGTTCTGTTCGGAGAAGTTCCAAAATGAGTCGCAGATGACGCTCGTAATTCCAGTGACTTAAGTCACGTAGTAACCCAAAAGGATGCGTGCCATTCACTGTATTTTGGCGAGAGCACAGTCTATTAGGCCAAGGCGCGTACTCGAGATCGTTGTGAATAGTCGAATCACTTTGGGTAGTCGATGTCTAACGCCCAAGACAATCTATTTCGATTCTAAGCCTGCAATCGCTGATTTTACACGTTATCAATTTTATGTGTTTATATGTTTATGTGTTTAGATTTTGGAGATCTACGCTTTTCGCTCTTCTCGCTTTACTAAAACGCGCACAGCTTTTCGCAATCTAAAACGCTAATCACAGACAAACTAAGAACTCTCGCACGCTAAACTACCCGCTATACTACTCGCTATCTCTCGCAACACTCGCAATACGAAAATAAAGAAAGGTGCTTACGGAAGAGAAGGTGAATATGTGCAAAATATGTAGGTAAATACGTGCAAAATATAGGTGAATACGTGCAAAATATGTGCTTACGTGGATTATGTGCTCTTACGTGCTTACGTGCCTATGTGGTTTATGTGCTTACGTGACTAAGTGCCTATGTGATTGACATTTTTGACGTGTTCCTGATGCTTTAGTAATAATAATGAGGGTGTTTTACAAATGATAAACTTTACAAAACCCGATATAATCGAATCTCGTCTGAATGCTATGACGATGTCTGCTGCAGACAATGTCGTCATTTGGATCGCACACCTCACGCGCTGCTCGCCGCAACCATGCTGACAAGTGCATCACTTCACTGGTGGCTAAGGAAATGGCTAAGGTCATACCTCAGATCGTCAGTGAGATTAATGATGTCAGCAGCAAGTCTTCTGTTGAGTCGAAGAGCGACGTGCCTAAAACACCTTTCAGCTTTAAGTAATTCAAGGCCTGCGGTCCTGCTATGTTCCAGTTGTTTGACTCCATCGAAGTCACCTTCAGGAAAAGCGGATGCCCAGAAAATCTATGTACTGTTAACGCAACTGGAGTTATTCAGTCCAGGGCACTGGACTGGTGGACTACGGAGCGCAACAGGCGTGGTAATGATGCAGCTTATGGACTTTCATGGGAAGAGCTCCGGGAGCTTATGATGAAGGAGTTCTATCCTCCTCATAAGGTACAAATGCTAGAGAATGAATTCTGGCATATCAAACAAGAAGGAGGTGGCAACGCTGGTGTCACCGCTCGCTTCAAACAACTTAGTATCATCTGTCCTGGTCAAGTGACAACATCGGATATCACGATTAAGAAGTACATCCACGCTTTCCCCACCTGTGTACTGACTTTGTTCAGGCAGCTAAACCCACTACTATTGAGGAGACTTACCAACTCGCCGCTGAGATCAATGATAAGAGAGTTTTGTCTATGCAACCGACATGACTGTGAGTTGTAGAATGTGCAACACATTATCACCACTGTGACCATGTGAAGTAAGGCCCTTAACAACCCCTGAACAAACAGGTGTTGAGTCCAAACTATAATACTATCGTTGCTAAGGTGTCAGGCAAAACAATCACTGTGTAAATATAACACACAAGCATTCATCGAATCACGTATAAGATGCAAGAGTGGTTAGCGTTTATAAAAGAGTTTGCGTTGTGTGTTGTTGTGTTTTGATATGGAACGTATGTAACACCCCAAAGTGTGTTAGGCGAAAAAGAGTTTGAGTATACTCACAGTATGTATTTAACAAATAAACACAGCCTTGAATTAGATTGAAGGGAGCACGCTGGAGTTTAGCCTGAGCATAGAACAGTAGCATAAGCGTTGAACAGCGTGTCAGATGAGATAAGTGTCAAACAGTAAGTCAAACGGGTGAATACCAATTCGGTCGGATGGTCATCCAAGCGGATGGTCATCCGAGCAGATGACCATTCGAACGGATGGCCATTCGAATGAGATGTGGGTGTTTGTAAGCAGTTTTTAGACTTTTAAAGTTTTTGTTGTAGTATGAATGCCAAGTCGCCCGGTCGGATGGTCATCCGGACCGATGGCCATTCGATCAGATGGCTATTCGAGTGAGAACCTTGAATATTTGGAGTTTAGTCAAAATTGTTTTCAACAAGGATTAGTTTAAGGGACAAGTCACCTGGTCGAATAGTCATTCGGTTGAATGGTTATTCGGCCGGATGGTTATTCGAGTGGGTGATCTGTTTCTTTGAAATTTTTTCAAAATCTTCTAAGTTAAAAAGTTTTGAAGTTTAACGGAGAAGACACCACGACGTGTCAAACAACGGGAATCCACACCAAGTCCAGCTCAGACGATCGGATGGGAATCACCCCATTCGATCAGACTAACTGCCCTTGATGAGATTTCATGTTCAACCCGTTATTCGGTCATCTCTCCGGTGGAAATCCGTTTTCAAACCGGTTCTCAACTAGAGTATGAGTGGAGTGCCTGAATGAGTCTAGATTCCATCAGTTTTGAGTAAAAAGTGAAGAAAAGTTGGAGAAAAGATGAAATCAGTTGAAAAATGTTTAGATCTTGTTAAGATTTGTGTTGAATAGTGTGGAAATCCTTTAGATCCGAACCAATCTTGATGAGATGACATCACACAACCGATTGCATAAGCAGCTGCGATGATGTCACCTTCAAGGAGTCAAATCCGGTGATTTCACGAAGAAAACCAGTGATTTTGATGGAGAGGATGATGGGGAAGTGTGTAATGATGATGGAAGTATAAGATTTAGGGATAAATACTTACGAAATAGCCTTGAATCAGGAGAAAAGTGCTTGAGAATGAACTGGGAGCGAGTTGGTCGAATGGAGCTGTCACATCAGTGAACAGTGGTGTACGGGCGGGCATTTATAGTGTGAGAGAGTAAGGCGGTGCACGCGAGGGTCAAATGGATGTCCGGTCGGATGGTCATCCGGACAGATGTCCATTTGATCGAATGGTCATTCGACCAGTCGAGTTGTGCGAGTTAGTTTCCCAACTTTTGTTTCATGCGTTGAGCGTTGCGTTGCGTTGCGTTTAAGCGAGTTGCGAGTAAGCGTTGCGTTGAGATTACCACATAACATTAAACAAGTAATCACACAATTAACACACATAATAACTAAGATGCATAAAAGTAAATCTGTGTTTCGAGTTGTGTTGTGATACCGTTTAGTCTAACATGCGATGTAATATGCGATAAAAATAGTATGCGTAACTGCGTTTTGAAAAGGCGTTGTGAATGCGTTGTAAAACATAGTTTAAAAGTATTGTTTAACCCTTTTGCGATAATCGAAATCTCGAGAGTACAAGTCAATTAAGCAATAAATGACAGATCTAAGTAAGAACCCGGAAAGTCGGGTTGTTACAATCATCTTCTACATTACCACCTTTACCTACATCGTCCCCTCCACCACCACCTCTACCGATATCATCACCACCACCATCTCCACCAACACCATCTTTTTCATCACACCATGCCACACCTCCATCTCTTGAGAGGCGCGTCAGTGCCATTGAGGAGGAGATGGCATTCTTTCGAGGGGTCATTGGCGCATCTTCACCCCCACCCCCACCACTAGTCTAGAGGTGGTATGTAGTCGTATTTTGAGGTAGGTACCCGTATCAGATTAGAAGACTTTTGAAGATATATATATACTATCAACTTGATACATAATTTTTGTGAAGAGACAAAAATAATTAGGAGTTATATCACTCCATATATATATATATATATACACACACATAATATATATATATATATATATATATAGGGGACCGCTAGAATGAGAACCACCCCGAGTTATGAGAACCGCGAGAACCACACCCCACGGGGGGGCGTTGACCACGATTTTTTTTACAACTAGATGCGTATATTTTAAAAACAATCGTAAAAAAAAAAATTTAAACGGCGCGGCCGAGGGGGTAGTTTTTTACACCCCAAGTTTGGTGTAAAAAAAAAATAAAAACACCAAACTTGGGGTGTAAAAAACTACCCCCTCGGCCGCGCCGTTTAAAATTTTTTTTTACGAATGTTTTTAAAATATACGCATCTAGTTGTAAAAAAAAATCGTGGTCAACGCCCCCCCGTGGGGTGTGGTTCTCGCGGTTCTCATAACTCGGGGTGGTTCTCATTCTAGCGGCTCCCTATATATATATATATATATATAGGGAGAATATCATGCGAGAACCACCTCTTATTGCGAGAACCGCGAGAACCAATGTGAACACAACCAAAAATGCCTAAAAATAGCCAAAAATCAAACAAAAATTTTTTTTTTTGAATTTTTTAATATTTTTTATAAAAAAATCGCTACTTTTCGAAGCAAAAAAAAAATTAAATTAAAAAAAAAAAAAAATTTGGCTTCGAAAAGTAGCGATTTTAACGTAAAAAATATTAAAAAATTCAAAAAATTGTTTTAGATTTTTTTTGATTTTTTTAGATTTTTTTTAGATTTTTTTAGGTTTTTTGGGGTTTAGTTTTTAGCATTTTAGCTTGGGGTGGGGGAGGGGGTTTAGGTTTTTTTTTGGGGGGGGGGGGGGGGGTTAGGTTTTTTTTTTGGGGGGGGGGGGGTGGGGGGGGGTTTAGGTTTTTTTGGGGGGGGGGGGGTGGGGGTTAGGTTTTTTTAGGTTTTTTTAGCTATTTTAGGTTGTGTTCACATTGGTTCTCGCGGTTCTCACAATAAAGGTGGTTCTCGCATGAGCTCCTCCCTATATATATATATATATATATGGAAGTGGCATCTTTTCTTTATTATGCATTGTTATTGTTAGATTTGTTTATATTGTGATGATTACAGTATGGATGTTTCACGCGAGATATGATTGACTTATCCTATTATGTATGTATATATATATATATATGTATACAATGTTGCAGAAATCGGCCTAGGAGGCCGATTAGGCGCTAGGCGGTGAGTTACTGACTAATTTTTAGCTAGTCAGTCCAATTAGGCGGATATGGTCAAAATCGGTCTTAGGCGGTCAAAATCGGTCCCAGGCGGTCAAAATCGGACTAATCGGTCCATGTTTTACAGCCCATTAAACACAAAATTTGACCCATTTTTGAATCTGGCCCATTGTTTTACAGCCCAAATATTACTTATAAACCTATTTTAACATTTAATTTTAGGTATTTTAACATTTAACCCCCTCTATCTTTCACTAGTTTGCATATGGTTCCTAAACTTTTAAATTTATTAATAAAAAGTATAAAGTTATCTCCTAAACTTGTAAATTTACTAATAAAAAGTATAAAGTTATCTATATATAAAAAAAATTTGTAAATTTATACTTAAAAAGTCTAATCCGATTAATCCCTTTTAATCCCGATTAATCCCTAGGCAGTACCTCACCGCCCGACTAGCGCCTAGAGCCTTCTACAACATTGTATGTATATATAGATATATATTGTGAAGATGTATTTTATTCAATTTGAGCCCATGAACGACAATACTTCTCATAAATATTTGTCTAATTTCTTCTATATGATTTTACATATGAAGATCATGGCGCCAAGGAGAAGAAACATACATGACATCCGAAATCCTCTACCCACATCCCAAGCCGAACTTGATGCCTTGTTAAATCAACGCATTGGTGATGCAATTGCACAACACGAGGCAACACGTACCAATCAGAATGATGGACCTAGAGTTCAAACTCCACCGATAGCTCAAAATCCTACGAACAGTTGGTAACTCATAACCTTGAAAAGGAATTCTCATTAATATTTATTTGCAAAATATATATTTTTGACAATTTGAGAACCAACATTTCAGGATGCACGTATAAGCAATTTTTAGATTGCAAACCGTTGAACTTTGATGGCACGGGTGGTGCCGTAGCATTTGTCCATTGGACTAAGAAAATGGATTCTGTAATACGCATGAGCAACTGTACCCCAAACCAAACTGTGTTGTATGTTTCGGGTATGTTCATTTCTGAAGCTTTGTCATGGTGGAATCTGCAAGTGCAGACATTGGGAGACGCATCAACATATGCTATTACTTGGGATAGATTGAAGGATATGATGCGCGAGAAATATTGCTCGAGAGCTGAGTTGCAAAAGTTGGAAATGGAGTTTTGGAATTTGACGATGGGCGGACCAGATATCTATGGGTACACCCAACGATTTCACGATCTCTCATGAGTCGTTCCTTATATCCCTGAATTCAAACGAGTTGAACGATACATTTGGGGACTAGTACCCAAAATCCGAAGTATGGTTACATCGTAACATCCTGCGATAGTCACCGAGGCCATCACGATCTCTGTAAGCCTTACTTAGGAAGCAAAAAGAATGAACAAATTTGACAAGAGAGGTACCGAGAAAACAAAAGAAAAACAAGTGGAATCCGCATCACACGACAACAAGCAGAAATTCTCCCAGTTTAAGAAAGGATTCCGAGCAAGTAATAAGAAAAAGGAAAACCCCACAAAGAAAATGGGTAAAGCATTTGTGGCAGCAACAGAGACAGAACCCAAGGGTTATGAAGGAAATGCACCTAAGTGCAACCGATGCGGTTATCACCACACTGGTAGTTGCCGAACTCTCATGTGTGAGAAATGCGGGAAGTTGGGTCACCACACAGAAAGATGTTGGAGTAACTACAAAGGGATCAGAAACGAAGGTAAGAAGGAAGGAGGCAGTGCTAATGAAAAAGAACGAGGGAAGACCCAAGGTTGTTTTAATTGTGGTGATATGGGATACTTCAGGAAGGACTGTCCCAAGGTTAACAAAGGTCGTGAACGAGCCTTTGTAATTGGAGCTCAAGAGGCGCGGCCAGATCCAAATGTAATCACCGGTACGTTCCCTGTCAACGATCATTTTGCTTCTATTTTATTTGACACCAGTGCAGAATTTAGTTTCATATCTTTAGGATTTAAAGATATACTTGGACTAAAGTCAAATAAACTAGATATTCCATTCACTATCGAATTAGCGAATGGAAAGGTGATTGAATCTGATAAAATAGTTAAAGGATGTTCCTTAGAGTTAGGAGGACGAAAATTCAAAATCGACCTAATACCCGTTCAACTAGGTAGTTTTGACATTGTAATAGGAATGGATTGGCTATCCACCAACCAAGCGGAAGTCGTGTGTTACGACAAAATCATTCGAATTCCCCTTCCTAATAATGAAACACTTCTTGTTCCCGGTGAGAAAAACGAAATGCCCTTACAAATTATTTCCTGTATGAAAGCCCGAAAGTGCCTATGGAAAGGATGTATAGCATTTTTAGCGCACATAGTTGACAAAAAGGCCAAGGAGCTAAAAACTTGAGGAGATCCCGGTTGTGAAGGAATTTCCTGAAGACTTGCCAGGAGTACCTCCACAATGACAAGTCAAATTTCGAATAGACTTAATTCCAGGTGCCTCACCTGTGGCAAAATCTCCATACTGATTAGCTCCTTCGGAAATGCAAGAATTGACCACACAACTTCAAGAGTTGTTGGACAAGGGTTTAATCTACCAAGCTACTCACCTTGGGGAGCTCCAGTGTTATTCGTGAAGAAGAAGGATGGAAGTCTTAGGATGTGCATAGACTATCGGGAATTGAATAAACTCACAATCAAGAATCGTACCCATTACCGAGGATTGGTGACTTATTTGATCAACTTCAAGGAGTGAGTTATTATTTGAAGATTGATTTGAGATCAGGATACCATCAACTCAGAGTTCAAGAAGAAAGTGTTCCGAAAACGGCATTTCAAACTCGCTACGGTCATTACGAGTTCCTTGTTATGCCATTTGGCTTAACAAATGCACTAGCGGTGTTCATGGATTTAATGAACCGCATGTGCAAGCCGTACCTTGACAAATTCGTGATAGTATTTATCGATGATATTTTGATATATTCACGAAACAAGGATGAACACGAACATCATCTTAGAACTATTCTTGAGTTGTTGAAGAAGGAGAAACTGTATGTGAAATTCTCCAAGTGCGAATTTTGGCTTCGCGAAGTTCAATTTCTCGGAAACGTAGTCAACGAGAAAGGCATACATGTTGATCCATAAAAAATCGAAGCCATAAAGAATTGGAGTGCACCAAAGACACTGACCAAAGTACGCCAATTTCTAGGATTGGCCGGTTATTATCGAAGATTCATTGAGAATTTTTCGAAGATTGCTCAATCACTCACTTCTCTCACTCAGAAAGATAAGAAATTTGATCGGGGAGAAAAACAAGAAGCAGTTTTCCAACTGCTTAAAGACAAACTCTGTGATGCACCAATTCTATCATTGGTACTGATGATTTCGTTGTCTATTGTGACGCCTCACGTCAAGGGTTAGGATGCGTGTTAATGCAAAGAGAGAAAGTTATTGCATATGCATCACGCCAATTGAAAGTTCATGAAAAGAACTATACCACACATGACCTAGGGGCTGTTTGGCTAAGCTTATTTTTTTTACTTATTTACTTATTTGCTTATTTGAAAAGCAAATAAGTCACAATGGAATGACTTATTTACTTATTCCTCTCACATAATAAGCTAACCCAAACACCTTTTAGCTTTTCAAAAAGTAAATAAGTAAATAAGTCACCAAAATAAGCTTAGCCAAACAGCCCCCTAGAGTTAGGTGCGGTGGTATTTTAGTTAAAAATTTGGCGTCATTACCTTTATGGTACCAAATGCACGATATTCACGGATCACAAGAGTCTTCAACATATATTTTACCAGAAAGAGTTAAATATGCACCAAAGACGATGGGTTGAATTGTTGAATGACTATGATTGTGAGATCAAATATCATCCGGGCAAAGCGAACTTTGTCGCGGATGCTTTAAGTCGAAAAGAACGAGTCAAGCCTTGCGTGTACGATCTTTAAGACTCACAATTCATAATGACCTTACTTCTCAAATTAGTGATGCTCAGCAAGAAGCATTAAAAGAAGAAAACTTCAAAGCAGAAATGCTTAGAGGTATGGAAAAAAATTTAGAGACGAAAGAGAACGGAACCTTATACTTCATGAATAGAATTTGGATTCCTCATTTTGGCGATCTTCGAGACCTAATTCTTGATGAGGCTCATAAATACAAATATTCGATACATCCTGGAGCAGATAAGATGTATCGTGATCTTAAGGAATTTTATTGGTGGCCTAATATCAAAGGTGAAATTGCAACTTATGTTGGAAAATGTCTGACATGCGCTAAAGTTAAGGCCGAATACCAAAAACCTTCTGGATTGCTACAACAACCTGAAATCCCTACTTGTAAATGGGAACAAATTTCTATGGGTTTCATAATAAAACTACCTAGAACTTCTGGTCATGACATGATTTGGGTAATCGTCGACCGATTAACCAAGTCAGCTCACTTATTTCCTATACATGAGAAAGATAATACTGAGAAGTTAGCTGAAATCTATCTCAAAGAAATTGTAGCAAGACATGGTGTACCTGTATTGATAATCTCTGACCGAGGCGGTCATTTTGTATTAAGAATTTGGCAGTCATTTCATGTTGGGATTGAACCCTATAAGAGGAACAGTTGATTAAAGCCAAAACTGGATCAGAGCAGTGGATCCAGAATAAGCAGATGCTGTATTCAAATCTTTCCCCTTGAAAGTTTTCTAACAACTGATGACCTCCATCCACTGTTTGTAGAGACAAACAGTGGATGGAGGTCATCAGTTGTTAGAAAACTTTCAAGGGAAAAGATTTGAATACAGCATCTGCTTATTCTGGATGCACTGCTCTGATCCAGTTTTGGCTTTAATCAATTGTTCCTCTGATAGGGTTCAATCCCTATCAAAGGAGATATGCTGCGTGCTTGTGTGATGGACTTGGGCGGAAATTGGGACACTCACTTGCCTCTAGTGGAGTTCTCATACAATAATAGTTATCACACGAGTATTAAAGCTGTACCATTCGAAGCGTTATATGGACGTAAGTGTCGATATCCGCTATGCTGGGTGAAATAAGGCGACAAACAGATGTTAGGTCCAGAGTTAGTTCAAGAAACTACTGATAAAATATTCAAGATTCGAGACCGTATTATGGCAGCTCGAGATATACAGAAAAGCTACGCAGATAGACGTCACAAACAATTATCTTTTGAGGTTCGAGACAAGGTATTGTTAAAAGTCTCGCCTTGGAATGGCGTAGCTAGATTCGGGAAGCAAGGAAAGCTTAGCCCAAGGTACATAGGACCATAAGAAATCTTGGAGAAGATTGGAAACGTCGCATACAAGTTGAAGTTGCCAGAAGCACTCAGTAGTGTCCACGACACATTTCATGTGTCAAATCTTAAAAAGTGCCTTTCGGATGAATCACTTATTATTCCCCGGGACGAAATCCATATAGACGGCAAACTCCATTTCGTCGAAGAATCTGTTGAGGTTTTGGATTCAAAGATTCAGAAAACGAGGAGAAGTCGTATCAAACTAATCAAAGTCTGATGGAACTCGAAACGTGTACCCGAGTTCACATGGGAAAGAGAAGACGGAATTAAAAGAAAATACCCTCACCTGTTTAAGAAAGTCCCAACAAAGGGTAACGCAACTTAAAATTTCAGGACGAAATTTTCTTTAACAGGGGGAGAATGTGACAATCGGCAAAATTCTGGTAATTCCGTACAACCTGAACAACTATCACATTATTTATTTTTTCATGATTGACTTGATTTTATTTGATTAAGTCTTAAAAGTCTATGAATTATAAAAATCATAGCTTAGTATGATAACAAATCCATTACGATTAGAAACTATATCCTAGACTGACGGTAGGAACGCGAATAGACAATACTTGTCAGTACCAGTCACGGTACAGACTGATACGATAAAAACAAGACATACAGATATAGCTGCACAAATATTCTATAAAACTCTATCTAAAATAACATGCGCCTTTTATTAGTTAGAAAATTCCAATTAAAAACCAAATTGTCCAAGTCCGCAGAAAAGTACAGTAATCCTGCAGAAGTGTACAGCATTCCGCAGAACGAAACAGTAACTATCCAAAAAACCTAAAAATAAATATTATTTGCCATAAATAATATAATGGGTATTAAAAACGATACAAAATCCACAATTAAATCTTATTGCGTTAAGCTGCATGGCTAGTTCAGTAAACTGACTGACAGCAAAGCCGGTACCGGAACTGTGTCATAAATAATAAAAATTTTAGTCCGGAAAGTTGGATTAATAATTTGGATGATAAAACATGTTCAAAAACAATTTTTGTCATGTATTTATATAAATAAAACGCAGTGTCAGTATTTAACCCGGTACAGGACCTGAACCAAATTTTTCGCCCGATCAACGAACTAATAATTTTGGTGGGTTAGTTTTATCTAGTGTCACATTAATTTAAAGTATGAAAGCTTGAAACATTATAGGAATTTTTATATAAATTATCAAAGTGATGAAGGTTTATATAATAATCAAGTTTTTATAAAAAAAAAAATACAAACACCCCCCCCCCCCATGTTTATTCACAGCATATGTGGGTCCCCCACTTGCCCACTGATCTTAATTGTTGTGTGTTGGAAGCTTGTAAGAATGATTAGTGTAATACCCAAGATCAAAATTGATTCTAACACTCCACTCCTTCTCATTTTCCAACAAAACACAAGGACCATCCACCTCCATACTCTCTCTCTCTCTCTCTAAATTGGCCAAATCAAACGAATAGATCTATTTGGGTTTTGGCGAGCCCCACTCTTAACGGCAACAATAACAGTGATCGTTAAGAGTGCTTTTGTGTCTAAAACTAGTGTCACTGACACACACGATAAATTGTCAAGGTTTGGTTGCCTCCTATTCTGGCATACAGATTAGTATCCTTGCAAAACACTAATGATCGCGCAAGTTTCATTATACTATACAAAACGAATTTACTATTTCAAATGTTTTGGAGATTCATTTGGTACAAAAACTAAATAACATGAACTTACCAACTTTTGTTGACGTTTTCAAAACTAACATGTATTACAGGAGATTAGTGGACGGCTTTGGAAAATATGTTCGTGTTGTTGTCAAGAACTCAAGCTTTTGAGATGTCATCCTGTTTTCAGTTATCATGTTTTGTGGATCTGTTCTAAACTTTGAACAATGTTGTTAAAGTTGTAGTTTGTTTTATTCCGAATAAGATGTTTTTATTGTAAATTATGGTTTCTAAATAAATTTATGGATGAACATCTTTTTATGGTTTAAATATGTTGTTTACTCGATTGAATGTAATGATTGCAGCTCTGGCCACGCCTCGCGACACGCTTCTGCAGAAACCGAAAATCGGGGTGTGACAACAGGAAAGCTATATATATACGTAAAAATAGTGCGTAAGATATAAAATTTAATTTATTGATGATTGAATATCACATGTGGCAGGTTTTCAAGTTATTTTTTATGTCAAATATACTTGCTTAAAAAAGAAACAGGCCAAATGCGACAAACAAACTGATGTGAAGTATGTATTAATGCTTACAAGTTACAACCTATTAGATTGCTTTATCTAACAAAATACTAGATCAAGATAAACATGGCCATACTAATATGTTCAGACACGTCTTTTGAGAACGAATCAGAAGCATATTTGTCATCATTTGAGTAAATTCTTTGACTTAATTGATGAAAATTCTTCCTCAAGAGTGGTGGGCAAACAAAGTACTCTCCAATGGGAATAGTGTACTATTTTTCATACAATGAGATAACTTCCAAAGACAATCAATTATACAGGCCCATTAGTACAACTACATGTAAAATGACCCATTTCAAGGCAAACACATTTTGAACTTGACCTGACCCATTTCGGGTTAAAATCTGCTTTGACCCGAACCAAATTCATATACCGTTTTAAATGGCCTGTTTTGAACTTGAACTAAGCCATTTTTCTAGGCTTAGATACAAACAACAATTCAAGTATACTGTCAATTCTCAAAGATATTTTAGCAAATGCCAGCAGAACCTCACAAATATTATTTTTATTTATCAGCTATTACAATTACTGTCTTGTTTGTAAAGTTGGTAATTTCTACTCATTTACATATGAATAAATTAATTTGGGTGATGTATTATCTTGAATGGGTACAAAAATAGTTTAAAAAGGAATTATATAGACAATTTTAATATAGGCTATGCTAGTTAGTACTGCAGCAATGTGTTCCTTTATCACATCTGGCTGAACTAATATAAGAAAAGAAAAAGTGAATTAATCGACTGGACTAACCGTTGTTTTGCTTCACAATGAGGTATCATTACTAAACATGCATAAAGAGCTTCTTTCCTTATCAAGATAAGCAACAAATATTAAGATAAGGATAAGAAATTAACATAGCAAACATGTCGTGATTAGCAAAAATTTACCTTCCAAAGTTCCATTTTAGCTTTTGTCTTTTTTGCAAAGACAAAATCTAAGTTGTTATGCTCAGATGCAATCTTTTGAACTATTTGTGTCTACTCACGTGTATATGCTTCTGTAAAAATAACAGTCTTGTTATAAAAATTTATAAGCATAAAGTATCAGCAATCCTCATTGATTATCTATGTAGAATGTTGTAATATGGTTAAACATCATGGTTTGATGCACTAATCAACAAACAGGTACTCTTTTTCACATAACATTCCAAATGTTTTCAACACGTGTCCATGCAATTAGACATATGTAGTAACCAATCCGTATAATGTCCATGCAATCAGACATATGTAGTAATACCATCTCCGCCATACGGGTATCCTCTGTTTGTCATATAGAAAAGAACGGTTCAAGACTTGACGATTTATATATTAATAAACATGATAGTGTAATGTTAAAACTTACCATTCGTGGAACAATAAACACTGAAAACAGATTCCAGATGGCATAAAACGCCGATGAAATTATAGCAGCGAAGTTGTGGTTGGGCGTTACTACAACCGTCATCATCCCGTAAAATGTGAAGTACATAAAGAAAAGAAATCAATAGAACTTGACAGTTGTCCACTTGAATCCAATCATTGCATATATGATAATCCGATAGACGATAGTCTGAACAAAGATGTATGGAATCTCAATCATCACCTGTTAACACAAAATTCATAAGGATCAAATGGTTAAGAATATTTTTAAAAACCAACTATTATATTTGTACCTATCAAAAAACGTAAGGGAAAGCTGAATACATTTCGGCTGCTCTTTCTCTGTAAAAAACCGTTCTTTCTATAGAAACAACTGGTTGAACCGATGTGGCATTTTGTACAAAACGATTGTGAATATTGAGACCGGAAGTGTATATCTGAAGAGCCAGGTATTGGTTTACTTCTTTCCTTTATCAGTTCTTTATTTCTCCTGTAGTGTCGCCAAAAACATAAATTAGAATGCTCATATTGGTTATATAAGTATCAATAGATGAAGTCACCATACTTGTACTATTCTGAGTTTTTGTAGACTTCTGCAAAGTTAACCCCGAGAGCTGTTTCCTGGCCGGTTGAAGTTACGACAATAGTAAACTGACTTATGAACTGAACCTGAAAATTTGATACAATAAACTTGTATTCACAGATCCAAACCCCCTTAATTCATATAAACGAAAACCTTGCAACAGCCATAAAGATTTGTGTAGCATACCTGACTCCATGACTAAGGGCAACTTCTCTTCTAGTCATATGAGGTTGGAAACCACATTGATAAAATATGAGACATGCAGGTGCAGCTGGTCTAGCCTTAGATGCATTCCATCTCTTCATGAGACTCCCAGATGATGTATTCATATTAGTCCTCACTAAAATCCGACAACAAAACTTCAAAATTTAGCCAAAGTATTTGCCCTAACATATAGATCCACATCTAACATATCAAACTATATTAAGCCTAAACCTAACCGGATTTCAAACAATTCAACAACACACAAATCTACAAATTTCTATTTTTTTTAAACTTATCAACAAATATAAGAAAAGTTAATTATTCTCCTTCCTTACAAACGCAAATATTTCATATGAGATCAGAAAAAAAAGTACTAAAGATAACTCAACAAAAGGTTGATAGATTCAAATATATGATTATCACTGTAACATGTTCAACATCAACAGAAAATTAAGTTTAGAACACAAATCGCAAAGCATTAACTCACATAGATACAAAAAATAGAACATGATTCAAAATCGAAGTGGATCTGCTAGGGTTCTACAGACCTGTTCCAGGCTTTCCATTTCGATTCATTCAAAACAGAACCAACATAAAAACCAAGTATTTCAACTTTAACAGACAAATTCAACAATAAACTATCAAATACAAGTATCAATCGAAGCATGTATACATATATGCATATAGTAGGCATAAAATGAAATTAAAGTGAAAAGGGGAACAGATTGACCTTGATGTTCGAATAATCTTTAGTGTTTACAGATTTTTTATCGAGATACGTTTGGAATTTGAATTGACAATTGATATTGATTTGAAAACTTTTGAGGAGGCTTTGTTCTTCGTTCACTGAACTTTCATAAAGCAAAAGACATTTATAAAACACTAAAAATACATCAACTACCCCAACTAATTAGGTTTTGAGATCTCTCACTGTCGAAAAATTAGGGTTTGAGATCTAACCAAAAGACCATGCTCGAGACAATAGAGCTCCCAGCATGAGTTGCCGACTTGGATTCCGGCTTAACCGATGTGAACAGAAATGCACTCTCTCAAATTTTGAATTCGTCTGCTGAAAGTGAAGAATGGAGAAGATGGGATTTTATATGAATATGAAGCTCTGATGTACATTAAATGCAATTTACACATCCTTACGAGTTTTAAATTTCAAATTACCCTCCACTTTATTGAAACCTCTGCTGAAGGAATGTATGTGGGCAGAGCTTTGCCCTTTTGTATGTGGACAGACATTTGAAATTTGAATGTGGGTCAAAGCTTTAAATTTTAAAGTGTTTTAATATTAAGTTTTATGATTCAATAATGACATAAGAAAAACATTGTTGGACAACCTGTATAGCTGTCACATAGCTTTTCTTATGTCAATCAGTTTTCTTCTTTTATAGAAAGAATAGATAGATAAATATAGATACACTTAACCGACAGTCCACTTTTCATCTAATTTCACAATCCCCTCATTTAAAACACAGATTACAACCTCTAAATACAGATTCAAAGTATCATAATAATATTAACATTTTTCACACTGAAAAAGATTTTTCACACTGAAAAAGACATTGCAAAAAATGATTTCACACCAAAAGGTACGAACAAAAGCCAGAACAGAGTCTACAACTTACTGACCCCACCCCTACTTTAAACACTCATTATTGGTTTTCCTCAGTCGTACCCTCTTTTCCTTTTTTTTTTTTTTCTACTACAAAATTACAACCAATCGTTACTGACCTTTCATTTTGTCATCGGTTATTGCAGTGAAGTGATCCAGTTTTTTAGTTGAATCTTCTTGCTTTCTTTCACTTTTCGGGTGTTTTTTTCGGCTGGATTCTGCTAGATTACATACAAATATTGGTCTTGTTTGTAGCCATGGAGTATGCTGTGTCATCACAGCTTGTTGGGTCAGAGATTCATGGGTTTAAAACTATGCAAGGTGCGTTTAATCTGTGTGTTTTGTTAGATTTGTGTACGGATATTTGTGGCAGAGATCTTGTTGCCCGTTTACCTGCAATTCATTCTTATCTAGTCTTCCTATCATTAAATGAAAAGAAAATTACTCAGTATTTGGTTATTTTTTTAAAGTTTTTTTTAGGCAAAGAAACATTTATGAATCTTGCTTAGTATTTAGTGATTATCTTTTGAAATTAACTTGAAGTAGGAGGAAACAATGAAGAAAATATTTTATTAAATAATAATCAAGTTTCATAATTCTTTTATTTAAGTCAACTCCTAACAAAAAAAAATTTTGGGCAATTTAAAAGGATTTTGGTGCTGGACTTTAAATTGATGATTTTGGGAAATTTGAAAGGGTTTTGCAACAGTAGTTTTTGGAAGTTAAATTGCTTTCATAGGGTGTCCTGGAAAGCTGGAGACTATAGCAACAAACCCATATTGGTTTGTATTGATTATTTAGGGTAGTCTTGGTTTGTATTGATTATTTAGGGTAATCTGGACCAAAAAAGGATAACATGCTGAAAAGTTTGTTGGGTTTGGACCAAAACCGAAACCGATTACAATATATATCTAGTACCGAGGCCCGAACTGAATAAGTGTATGTTGGGCAGTCTTGGGTCGGGTAAGGGTTGGGCCCGAAAGATGCTAGATATGCTAGCTCCTAGTTTAAAAAAAAAAAATCTTTCTTTAAAGGTGGATGGTTTTTTTAATGGTTTTCTAAAGCTCCATGATTGTAGTTTTCTTAAATGGGAAGAAGTATAAAGTGTCTTGCTATAAATGGTAATTTTTAGTTTTTTTTACCTGGAATTGAGTGTACTGTTGTTGGTTAATTTCTCAGTACTGTGTTTTGTTTGGGATTGCTTATGATGCACTATTAATTTATTAAAAAGATAGTGATCTACTTTTAAATTGAAACTGAAGCTGAAGACTAATCAAGATATTGGAAATAAGCTACCTAGCTCAAAATATGTAGTGTATCTGATTTTGGTAGTTAAAAACAATGAATCCATTGGTCTTCATGTTGCATGTTTATCCATAGTGTAACACCCAGCCTGTCATACAAACAAATATTGTTGCCATTGCCCACATGTAGGCATGTAGCTCGCTTTTGTTTTTGGTTGCCCGAGTTACCCCGACCCATGTACACGTAACTTTGAAGTTCTCTCATCCAAAACACGTTGGTGGTATTAAGGCAATCTATTCTTTATGACCCAGTATCTCTCTTGAAGGAAGTGGGATTTGACTATGCTGTCATAAACACCCCCTTCGGGATTCATCATCCTCAATTAGGTTCGCCCCATCATCGTAAACAAAACAGGAGTGGCTCTGATATCATTTGTAACATCCGACCCACCCACGCTTAAATGCTTAATTGTGGAGTTCTCAGCCGAAACGCCTAAAACACATTGGTGGTATTGGAGGCCGGGCATTCCTTATGACCTAGTATCTTTCGTGTGGATGGAATAACTTGAGCTTTGCCTAAGGTGACACATATAATGTATTAGATTCCGAACCTTGTTTATCACTCACAAAGATGTAAGAAAGGCTCTCTGTATGGTTTTAGTATTAATGTTCAATGCACCCTTTCTCCTTAGATAGGTTACATCTGTTTATTTAGAGCTTAAGGTCGGCAATATAAGACACACAATATCTTTATGTGCATTTTTTTGGTGACATAAGTTTTTTCGTTTCCCTTTTGATGTCCATCTAACGCTTAATTAACTCAAGAATATTTTTTTTTTCTTTTTTTTCCCTATGAACAGATTTAGATGTGCCTGTCATGTTTGAGGAAGCTAAGACAAGATGGCTCAGACCAAATGAGATACATGCAATTCTTTGTAACCACAAGCATTTCAACATTTATGTGAAGCCTGTGAATTTGCCAAAAAGTAATTTTAATTTCAACCTCTGTTTTGGACTTTTTAAGGTTATGTTTTTCAGTTAAATTGGGCGCAAACTTCAATGTCCCGTGGCATGTACTTTATAGCCTCCGTTAATTCTTGAAAAAACTTGTATCAGCAATGTTTAAAGTTCATTATCATATTTTTGTTGAAGTGTTAAAATTTTATTTCCTAAAATTTGTAATTTTACATAAAATAGGTGGCACAATCGTCCTATTTGACCGAAAAATGCTCAGAAATTTCCGGAGGGATGGGCACAATTGGAAAAAGAAAAAAGATGGAAAAACAATCAAAGAAGCTCATGAACACTTGAAAGTAAGCCTTACAACTGCTTAACTTCATATGCAAATATTAGTATATTCGGTTATATGATACAACATTTCTACGTTGTTAATATAGGTTGGTAATGATGAAAGGATTCATGTGTATTATGCTCATGGTGAAGACCAGTCTACCTTTGTACGCAGATGTTACTGGCTTCTTGATAAGTATGCATCAATTGATATTTGCATTGGTTATGACTTATGAATCCATCTTTTATATATTTGATGATTTATATACGCGCAACAAAGATACTTCGTTTATCTGCCCAAATTAACAGATATTGTAACATTTTCTATTTTTTATTTGCGTGTTATAGGAGCCTGGAACATATTGTTCTCGTTCATTACCGTGACACTCAGGAGGTTGATCCACCATTGTAGACTTTTTGTGTATATCCAGTTCTTCAGGTTAACAAACCTCACTTGCTAATATAGTTATCATGAACTCATTATGCAGTTGCAAGGCTCTCCCCCGACTGTCGAATCGAATTCTAGTTCAGACCCGCCTACTTCATGGAATCTGTCGGAAGAAAATGAGGTTGTTGACCAAGCATATTATGCCGGTAAGTATGTTTATTCACCGATATTAAGATCTCCAAAAGTTTCATCTAAAAAATATATACTTACTTTTATAGTAATTAATGTTTTTTTCAATATTATCTGCAGAGCCTAATGAGACAATAATAAACCATGAGATGAGACTTCATGAAATCAACACACTTGAATGGGATGAGCTTGTGGTCCCAGATGGCTCCAACAAGTTAACGGCACCTGTAGGAGGTAATCAACTTGGTTTAGTTACAAATTAGTTCATTAGACACTAGACAGTTGATTTTGATTGAACTTTTTAATTGCAGGAAACATATCATACTTTGATCAAGATGGACTAAATGGATTTGTAGATACTGTAAGTAGTGTTTGGAGAAGACTGGTAGACCTTTATAAGTCATAAGTATGGGATATTGATGCCATCCTGTTTATGCTGCTTACAGGTGGGCCCCAAAGACGTAAACACTAGCGTGACTCTAGATGTTTTAGACACTATGGTGAATGATGGACTGAAAGATCAAGATAGTTTTGGAAGATGGATGAACTACACCATGACCGAATCTCCTGTGATAGATGATCCTATTCTGACAACACAAAACGCGGTTTCAACTGGTTATAATCAACAAATATTCAGTATAACTGAAGTCTCGCCCTCATGGGCTTCATCAACTGAAGCAACAAAGGTTCTGTCTATATAACCCTATAAAGATGTACCACTTTGTTGTTGTGAGATATTGACCTTTAGTCTGTTTTCTGCAGGTTTTAATCGTTGGATTATTTAACGAAAAGCATCTACATTCAGCGAACTCCAATCTATTTTGCGTGTGTGGAGATAATTGCATTCCTGTTGAAGTTGTTCAACCTGGCGTATTTCGGTGTTTTGTCTCTCCTCAAAGCCCGGGAATAGTCAACCTTTTCATCAGTTATGATGGACACAAACCCATAAGTCAAGTAATCGCGTTTGAATACCGGGCCCCACCTACACAGAATTTAACAATCTCATCAGAAGAAACGGCTGACTGGGAAGTTTTCCAAGTTAAAATGAGATTGGCCCATTTGCTGTTTTCAACATCCAAGAGCCTTAACATCTTATCTAACAAAGTACCACAAAAGACCCTGACACAAGCCAAAATATTTGCCCATAAAACCCGATCTATTGTTGATAGTTGGGAGCAGCTGATAAGTTCGATGACCGGAAAAAGAATATCTTTCTCACAAGCCAAAAACGGTTTATTGGAGCTCGTTGTACAGAACAAGATGCTTGAATGGCTTTTGGAAAGTATATTAGAAGGAAGTAAGATCCCCGAACGCGATGATGAAGGTCAAGGAGTTATACATTTGTGTGCTATATTGGATTACACTTGGGCCATATTCCCGTACTCATGGTCAGGTTTATCGATTGATTTTCGTGACAAATTTGGATGGACTGCTCTTCATTGGGCTGCTCACTATGGGAAGTAAGAATCTTATTTAATCTTGTTTTTTATGTTTATAACATTACGTCTAGTTACTGTTAGGAAAATAGAATAATTGTGGAATAACATAAGACATTTTTTCTTCTAAATTTTAATAATAATTTACAGAATAAAGCATATTATTATTTACCAGGTTATAACCCCGTGTATTACACTGATTGAATTTGTAAAACATGGTTTTATTTTCGAAATTTTAAATACGTGTGATTAAAAGGAAAAAGAGCAAAATGAGAATCACAACTCTTAAATTTAGAAAAATAGGAGCAAAATAACGGTAAATTAAAATCTTATTATAAAAATGATAGAGTTTAAATCATGAAAACGGGTGAGGTTGATGAAAACAAAATAATGAACGTATTAAATGTAATATTGAAAAGGAAATCGGGTAAAGTTAAATGGGTATACGTGTTGGAGATGTTGTCTTCAGCCCAGCCCATTAAGGCTAGCCAAGAATTAGAGAGAAGAAGGGAAAGGGTTCGGCCGACCCTAACCCTAATGGCTTTAAAGTATTTTAGGCCTAGATGTTTAGTTACTTGTTTAGCAAGGGACTAACCCTAATTCTAGCCTATAAATATACCTCTTGTACTTGTAATCATTATCACCCAATAAAATACAAACCCTAGTTGCCCCGTGGACGTAGGTTACACATTATGACCGAACCACGTAAATCCCGTGTCTACTTTTCTTATTGCTTTCGTTTATTGATCGTGTGTGTGTGTGATCTAAATCCTAACAACTGACATCAGAGCTCAGACTCTTGATCAAGAACACACACCAGCCACCTCCAGCCGCCGCCGCAAACCCTAATTAGGGTTTTGCCGCCGCCACCTAGCCGCCGCTAGGGTTTCCACGTTGACAACCACCGACCCGCTGCAGTTTCGCAGCTTTGCTCCAGGGCAACCGGGTACCGCCGCCGCCACTTAACCCAGATTAGGGTTTTGCCAGCCGCCGTCTACCACCTTGCCTGAATCGCAGAACCGTTGCCGCTGCTAACCAGATTAGGGTTTCCAGCCGCCGCCGTTCAAACAGAAGGGTTTCTTTACCGATTTTCGCTGCTGCGTTTTTCGGATTTCCTGCACGTTTTTCGAGGTCAGATTTCAGGGTCGTTTTTTCAGTTTATTCTCTCACGTTCTCTAGTTAGTTTCTGTTATTCATCAAAGATGTCTGATAATGGAAAAGTCAGAATTGAGAAGTTTGATGGGAAGAATTTCGGATGGTGGAAGATGCAATCAAGGATTTGCTGATACAGAAGGATCTGGATGCAGCCTTAGAGCCTCCTCCTACACCTGTAACGGATAGGTGGACAGCCATTGACAAGAAGGCTATGTCAACTATCAGGCTCACTCTTTCTATGAATGTTGGCTACAATATTTCTGAACAAACCTCAGCACGAGGAATCATAGAGGCTTTGTCAAATATGTATGAGAAGCCGTCTCCTGCCAACAAGGTGTTTCTGATACGGGAGTTAGTCAACACCTGCATGAAAGAGGGAAGTTCTGTTATTGAGCATATTAATTTGTTTAATTCTCATTTGTCTCGTTTGAATTCAGTAAAATTCAAGATAGATGATGAACTGCAAGGATGCCTGCTCTTGTCCTCATTACTTGACAGTTGGTCAGGAACTATTACTGCAGTCACTGGGGCAGTTGAGACCCTCACTTTTGCTAAAGTTCGTGACTTGATATTGAATGAGGACTCAAGAAGGAGGAATTCTGGAGAGACAAGTTCGTTGCTCAGTACTGAGGGGAGAGGGAGAAGTAATAATAGAGGTGGAAATAGAGGAAGGTCAAAGTCAAAACGAAGAAGCAAGTCAAGACCAGCAAAACCGAGAAAAGACATACAGTGCTGGAACTGTGATGAGCATGGGCACTTTAGAAGTCAGTGTACTAAACCTCATAGAGACAAAAAGGAGGTGAATGCTACCACAACCTCAGATTCAGAGGATGCCCTTATTTGCTGTGTCGAAAATACTGTTGAAGACTGGATTATGGATTCAGGAGCATCGTTTCATGCTACTTCTAGCACAAAGAAGATGAAGAATCTACGAACAGGTAACTTTGGTAAAGTTCGTTTGGCTAATAATCACAGTCTTGATATTACAGGAATTGGAGACATAGACTTAAAAACACCATTGGGAACCATTTGGACCTTGAAGAATGTTCGGGTCATTCCTGGTTTGAAGAGGATGTTGATATCCATTGGTGAGCTTGATGATCAGGGATATGATGTCCACTTTGGTAGAGGTCAATGGAAAGTTGTTAAGGGCAGTATGGTCATTGCAAGAGGAAAGAAGAGAGGTACACTATACATGGTTGAGGTACCAACTGACGGGGTTAATGCAGTATCTGATGGGCCGAGTCTATCAAAGTTATGGCATCAACGACTCGGCCACATGAGTGAAAAGGGATGAAGATGCTTGTTACCAAGGGAAAGCTTCCAGAACTGAAACAGGTCGAGTCTGAGTTTTGTGAACCGTGCATCCTTGGCAAGAAAAAGAAGGTGACTTTTGTGAAGACAGGGAGAGCACCAAAAGCTCAGAAATTGGAGTTGATTCACTCAGACGTGTACGGGCCGACTTCAGTTGCTTCACCTGGAGGATCTCGCTATTATGTGACCTTCATAGACGATTCAACACGCAAGGTATGGGTTTACTTTCTTAAACATAAATCTGAAGTTTTTGATAAATTTAAGAAATGGCAAGCTGCTGTTGAACTTGAAACTGATTTGAAGGTGAAATGCTTGAAGTCTGACAACGGAGGTGAATATATCAGCAAAGAATTTACAGATTATTGTGCTGAGAGAGGGATCAGGATGATAAATACAGTTCCAGGAACTCCGCAACAGAATGGGGTTGCAGAGAGGATGAACAGAACACTATGTGAGAGAGCCAGGAGTATGAGATTGAATGCAGGGCTCCCAAAAATGTTCTGGGCTGATGCGGTTAACACCACGGCTTATCTTATCAATCGTGGGCCTTCAGTTCCGTTGGGATTCAAGATTCCTCAAGAAGAATGGAAAGGAAAAGCAGTTGAGTATGATCACCTGAGAATCTTCGGGTGTAGTGCTTATGATATTGATCTTGAAGGTGACAAGTTAGATGCCAAAGCAAAGAAGTACACGCTCGTTGGATATGGGTCTGATAAAATGGGCTACAGGCTTTGGGATCATGAAAGCAGAAAGCTAGTCAGAAGCAAACATGCTGAATTCAATGAAGCAGAGCTGTACAAAGACAGGAATTCGGAGAAATCAGAGGTTCAGAAAGAAGTAGTCGAGTTTGACACTGACGGTAAAAAGAATGAACCAGTTATAGAACCTGAATCAGATTCTGAAGATGACATAGGACCAGAGTTTGAAGGTGGATATAATGAGACAGGAGAAGTCTCTAACAGTGGGAGCTCAGAGCATGAAGAAGAACAGCCTCCACAGCAGCCTGACCCGTCAGAAAATTGGGTCAGGAGATCCACCAGAGTTAGTAAACCGACTAATAAATATGATCCTTCAGTTAATTATATTCTCTTGACAGAAAACGGTGAACCAGAAAGCTATTCTGAGGCAGTCAAGATGAAAGATTTTCTCCGGTGGGAGCATGCAATGAAGGATGAGATGAGCTCTTTAGATAAAAACAAGACTTGGGTCTTAGTAAAGCTTCCGCCAGATAAAAGAGCTTTACAAAATAAATGGGTCTTCAGGGTCAAAGAAGAACATGATGGTTCTAAGCGGTACAAAGCCCGTTTAGTAGTCAAGGGGTTTCAGCAAAAGAAGGGAGTTGATTATGATGAGATTTTCTCTCCGGTGGTGAAGATGACTACCATCAGGTTGGTTCTTAGTATTGTAGCCGCAGAAAAGTTGCATCTAGAGCAGTTAGATGTGAAAACAACTTTTCTACATGGTGACCTAGATGAAGACATTTATATGGCACAACCTGAGGGATTCAAGGTTGTTGGGAAAGAGAATTGGGTCTGCAAATTGAAGAAGAGTTTGTATGGTCTTAAACAGGCACCCAGACAGTGGTACATGAAGTTTGATAACTTCATGGAGAGGTCAGGGTACAAGAGATGTCAGATGGACCATTGCTGCTATTTGAAGAAGTTCAGCAACTCTTATATCACATTGTTACTTTACGTTGACGATATGTTAATTGCAGGTTCTGATATGAAAGAAATAAGCAGGTTAAAGAAGCAAATGTCCAAAGAATTCGAGATGAAGGATTTGGGTCCAGCCAGACAGATACTCGGGATGAGTATAACCAGAAGCAAGAAAGATGGCTCAGTGACACTATCCCAGGAGAAGTACATCGGGAAAGTGTTAGAGAGATTTGGTATGAACAGTGAGAAGACCAAGCCTAGAAACACGCCTTTAGGAAGTCACCTCAAGCTTACTAAAGATCAGTGTCCCAGAACAGAAGAAGAAAAAGCTGATATGGCTAGAGTTCCATATGCATCTGCTGTAGGAAGTCTAATGTATGCTATGATATGCACGAGACCTGACATAGCACACGCAGTTGGAGTTGTCAGTCGCTTTATGTCAAATTCGGGAAGAGAACACTGGGAAGCAGTTAAATGGGTGCTTCGTTATTTGAAAGGTATGTCAAAGATGGGGTTGTGTTTTAAAGGAAAGGATGTGGTTCTCAAAGGTTATATAGATGCTGACTTGGGTGGCTGTAAAGAGACATTTAAAAGCACTACAGGATATGTCTTTACAGTGGGAGGAACAACAGTGAGTTGGATGTCCAGACTTCAGAAAAGTGTGGCTTTATCTACTACAGAAGCTGAATACATGGCAGCAGCTGAGGCCAGTAAAGAACTAGTATGGTTGAAAGCTTTTCTGAAAGAGTTAGGGAAGAATCAAGCTGACTACCCGCTGTATTGTGACAATGAAAGTGCAGTGAAACTTGCAAAGAATCCTGTTTATCATGGGAAGACGAAGCACATAGGGATGAGGTATCATTTTGTCAGAGGATTGATCAATGAAGGATCAATCAGTTTGAAGAATGTCCTAGGTGCTAAGAATCCAGCAGATATGTTTACCAAGGTTGTGGTGCTGGATAAGCTGAAGCTATGCATAGCTTCAGCTGGCCTTCAGGAATAACGCTGAGAAGGCGGGGTAACTAAGGAGTTTTGAAGATCAAGGGGGATTTTCATTTACAGAAGTACAGAAGAGATGGTGCAGTTCGAGGTCCGAAGACACCAAGTGGGAGATTGTTGGAGATGTTGTCTTCAGCCCAGCCCATTAAGGCTAGCCAAGAATTAGAGAGAAGAAGGGAAAGGGTTCGGCCGGCCCTAACCCTAATGGCTTTAAAGTATTTTAGGCCCAGATGTTTAGTTACTTGTTTAGCAAGGGACTAACCCTAATTCTAGCCTATAAATATACCTCTTGTACTTGTAATCATTATCACTCAATAAAATACAAACCCTAGTTGCCCCGTGGACGTAGGATACACACTGTGACCGAACCACGTAAATCCCGTGTCTACTTTTCTTATTGCTTTCGTTTATTGATCGTGTGTGTGTGTGATCTAAATCCTAACAATACGGTTTAGGCAGAAAAACAAAAATTATGGTTACCTATAATTTTGTCATGTGATAGAGAGAAAGATAAAGAATAGATAGTGATAGAATCCCTATATTGTAGGTATTAAAAAATAATATTTAAATTAAAGTCAGTGTAAAAGATAAATGTGAGAGTGATTCTGACAGTGACACGTAACATTCTTTGGAATCATTTATTATAATAGGGATTTAAACATGTCAAGTGTCAACCATATATAAGAACAAGAATGCATGTTTTAGTCATGTTATCTATTAGTTAATAAAATTATCTGGATTTGTCAAGCACTTAAATACTTGATGGTCTGATCCACCATTCTAGTATAGAATACGAGGCTCTTGATCTCCTCACTTTATTTGTTTAAAACTCCTTTTCCAGGCAAAGATGTGTGGCATCTCTTCTATCTGCAGGGGCGAATCCGAATCTGGTAACGGACCCCACTCCGGACAACCCTGGTGGATCCACCCCTGCTGATCTGGCATCCAAGAGTGGTTATGAGGGTTTGGCTGCTTTTCTTGCTGAAAAAGCATTATTAGCTCATTTTGAAGCTATGACATTAGCTGGAAATGTTAGTGGCTCACTACAAAGTACAATCCTGACTGATGATGATTGCGTCACAAGTGGCCCGGGGACTAACATCACTGAAGAGGAGCAATGTTTAAAGGATACCCTGGCGGCTTATAGGAGGGCGGCTGATGCTGCCGCCCGCATACAGGCGGCATTCCGGGAGCAATCATTAAAATTGAAATCAAAAGCAGTGGAGCTTGCTAACACAGAAGATGAAGCCAGGTGTATAATTGCAGCTATGAGGATTCAACATGCTTATCGTAGGCATGAAACCAAGAAACAGATGAAAGCTGCTACTCGTATACAATACCGGTTTCGTAGTTGGCAAATACGTAAAGATTTCCTCAATAAACGTCGTCAAGCAATCAAAATTCAGGTAAGATATTACTTTTTGCTCAAATCTAAGAGAGCTTAAGCTCGGCTAGTTTAAAGCTTGAGCCTGGCTCGCTAATACATTTCAAAAACCGAGCTCGGTTCATTGATAAAAATTCAAACCCGAGCTCAGCTCAAGCTACGCTCGTTTATTAGTTATCAAATATCTAGCTATTTTACATATACATGTATATAATTATTTGTAGTTATAACTTTAATATAACAAATATAGTATTTACATTTTATGTATAATAATATATATTATTTAAGTATATATTTATTACAAAAAAAAATTGTTTTATTTATATTAATAGCTAGCTCGTTTAGACGTGCGAGCCTAATTAGATTCAATATGTGAAGCTCGGGCTCAAGCTCGTTCATTAACTGACCTCCAACTTAGGCTCGAGTTGGCTCGATTCGAGCTTTTAGGAGCCACCCTCAAGTAGCGTATGAGCGGCTCGTCTCATTTACACCCCTATTTGTTGGTGCAGGCTTATTTCCGTGGTTTTCAAGTAAGAAAGCAGTATAAGAAGATAGTATGGTCAGTAGGAGTGTTAGAGAAGGCAATTCTTCGTTGGCGTCTACGACGGAAAGGATTTAGAGGTCTTCAAGTTGCTCCAGACGAAGATGAAGATGAGAAGGAAGAGAGCGTTTGCGAGGAAAGTTTCTTCAACGCGAGTAGGAAACAAGCTGAAGAACGTGTGGAAAGATCGATTGTTCGGGTGCAAGCCATGTTTAGATCAAAGAAAGCTCAAGAAGAATACAGAAAGATGAAGCTTGAACATAACCAAACATCTGTATGTGTTTATTACACTTTTTCTCATTTTTTGCAGCCTTGAATGGTTCATTTCGGTTTATGTTTTGTCCTTAAAGGTCAAACAGGTGATGGAAACGGGCAGGTTTCTCCCAAACTGTATTTCTAATGCATGGAAACTGCTAAATCATTTTATTACAAAAGTCAGGTTTCTGTCGGAATAGTCTGATTTTTGTAATTATATATGATATATCAAAAAATCGTTTTTTTAAAAAATATGTATTGGGTCAACCCAACTTTTACACAAAATTTGACCTTTGCAGATTAAATCTTGTATTAATGGTGAAAATCAGGATAATACAACTACAAAATTAAAATACACTTCTAATTTTTGTTAACTTGTCATCTTGCAGTTGATGTATGAAGAGCTTCTAAATCCAGTTATGAACATGAAAATATGAAAGCTGTGTGTTTTGTGACATAATTGTGCTTCAGATATCTACTTACGTATATCTTGTAAATTCCTAGACATAATTAAGGTATGTATTTTCAACTTTAATTATTATTTTCATCTTTAATGATGGAATAAGTAGTTTTAATCTCAGAGAGGGCTTTGTATATTGTGCTCATAATCATACACGTGGGCGGCATGATTTGTGAAAATATATGAACATGTTAGTTTGATACTTTTTTATGTACATTACATACACATGTGTATTTAAACAATAAAAAAATATAAAATATACAAGCCATTAATAACAAAAAAAATTAAATGACTCAGGTTTGTTCTGTGTGCTCTTGCAAAAATTTATTGTTTTGAAATGATCATGAATTAATAAAAGTTTTTTGGCAGTTGTATCCGCTATCTATATTAGGTTGATCGTCGGCATTGTTTCTTGAAGATGCTATAGACCTTTAGGAGTAAGTCGCGTGCACACTGAAGTCTCATCTTGTTGTTGGATTAAGGTTTTGTTTTATTGTTTTATAGGCTTTGAATTTCAAATCTGTATCTTATTGGGTCCCTTATTCTAATACTATGGTTTTTGTACCATGTATTGTCAAACTAGGAATGTTATTGTCCTGTAGTTTTAGGTTATCGGGGTCGAGAAGTTGATAATTAGGACAGTTCATGTGTTTTGCTTCGGTTCGAGTGTTTTGCTCAAATGCGTACGTAAACACTGTAACTATGTTCTTAACTGTGGTATGTATAATAAGGGCTGTATAACTTTCAACAGTCAGGCCTAAACAAATAATTACATATATGTCATTGGAATGTTACGTTGTAGGATTTGTTTCTTATATATAATTTCTTTTGTATGATTTGTTATTTGTAAAATGTAATAAATCAGATTTGGTAAAGTTTATGTTTGATATTACTTGGAAGAGAACTCTTTTATTTATTTATTTATTTATTTATTTTTTAACGGGCAACAAAAGAGTTCTATTAAAAACTAGGCAGCGGCCAACACCAAACTTACAAACGCCACAATGTACAAACTCAGCTAACCTCCAGCCAAGCCCACCAGAAACAAACTAAAATTAAAATACATTGAAGTTGCGCCCTTGATCCCACGTCATGGAAACCTCCTTTGACCGGTGCTTAACCCATAAGAAGCTCTTGGCCTTTATGTCTTCCACAGTGGCAGTGACGGATTTGCCCCTCCCCGAGAACATAAGCTCATTTGCAAGTACTCCAGATGCTCCAAATGGTCACCAAACAAACAGCATGGAAGGCTTTCTTTTTCTTTACTGAACCATCAAACGACTCACGGGAATCAAGGATATCTTTATAGTAAAGGCAAAGAAAGGCGGAGCTTTGCATCATTGAAACACTATATGCCAGTTCGTTTGTGCGAAACCACATGAACTAGAATGTGGTCACTAGTCTCATTATGTTCCCCACACAACACACAATCCACAGACTGAACCGAAACTCCTCTTCTGGACAGCTCTACTCGGGTCCAGAGACGCTCTTCTTGTGCTCTCCAAGCTACCATACCGACTTTTTCGGCACGAACCCATTCCATTTAAGGGTTAACTTTGTACAATAGTAACCAAGTTTCAAGAGTGTTCTAATTAGGTCAGTCATAATTTTTTTTGTTCCGATTAAGTCATTCAAGTTCCATTTTATGTTTCAATCATAGATATTTTACCTAAATAGAAGGTTATCCATCCTACATGGCATTTATTTAGGTTTTTTATTTAAAAAATTTGTTGACATGGCACATAAATGCCAAATAGGTTTATAAACAATTTTAAAAATTGTAGAAAAGTTAAAAAATTGCGAAAAAAATTAAAAAATGTGATTTTTTTTTTTCAAAATCTCTAAAAAGTTATCAAAATTTTTATAAAATCATGAAAAATAGTTAGATGTTAGTAAATTTTTAATGAAAGAAATTACTAATTACTCCTAAACCAAAGGCATTTAAATTATACTCATAAAAGAAGATAAACAACTAACGATAAAATTTCAACTTTAGCCATTCTCCCATTATAAATAGAATGCCAAAACGGGTCTTAATACACCAAATACGTCCAAACGAGTCAAAATAAACCATATACGTCCAAACGAGTCAAAATAAACCAAATACATCCAAACGGGTCAAAATACACCAAAATACATCCAAACGAGTCAAAATAAACCAAATACGTCCAAACGGGTCAAAATACACCAAAATACATCCAAACGAGTCAAAATAAACCAAATACGTCCAAACATATCAAAATTCGCCCAAACGGACCAAAATCACCTAGTCTACCTTCTCGCGGGTCACACTTCTTGAGCCAAACTTTTTATTTCTACCTTTTGCTCTCACCTTCTTTGGTTGTGGGTTTTTTTTCTCATTATTGCAATACCTGATATTATGTCCGGTTCCTTGGTAGTTTTGACATGTCACTTTTCTTTCGATTCCAACTTTTTTGTTTTTTTTCTCTTTCTCTGAAGGATCTCTTTCCCTTTTTACTGCCGGTCTACCAGGCATTCGTCTTACTTTTGGAGGTAGGGGTTTGATGTCATCTGTTTTAGGCCAATGCATACTTCCCTTCAACAGTTTGATACAATGTTTATATGCTTCCTTAAACACCCCCCTTTTAAACCAGTTACTAACATAAGTTTCCGGGTCTTTGTTGATGAACACTATAGTCGCTACCGTATGAAAACAAGGTATGCCAGACAATTGCCATGATCCACAAGTGCAAATTTGTTCTTGAATCTTCACTACATATGCATTTTTTTCACTCCTTACTTCAAATATGTTGATACCACTTGGAATAACGTTATAACGCCTACACCATCAAACCAAAAGTCTATTAAAATTCATAACAAAATAACAAAAAAATTAAATATAATCATTACCTTTGATTCTCTTTAATAACAGGAAAAGGTATCGGTATTTTTATTGAATACTCAACAATGAGATTACAATCAATATATAGACTAATATCCGATAACTATGGAAAGAGATAAATATAGAAACTAAATCATAATCAAACTATAATACTAGAATAACAGATTATTCTAGAAAACTCTCGGTTCAATATTCCCCCGCAAGTTCAGGGCGGTCAGCAATCTGTAACTTGGTTCGTAAGAAATCGAATTTTTGCGCGGGCAGCGGTTTTGTAAAAATATCAGCAATTTGTTCCTTCGTTGATATAAACTTCACGGTGAGATTGCCCTGTGAGACCTGTTCACGAACAAAGTTGTAATCGACTTCCACGTGTTTGGTGCGGGCATGAAATACTGGATTAGCGGTGAGATAGGTGGCACCAAGATTGTCGCACCAAAGAGTAGGAGCTCCACTGTCCAAACCAAGTTCACGAAGGAGTGATTTTAGCCAAATCAGTTCTGCAACAGTATCAACGATTGCTTTGTATTCTGACTCAGTTGAAGAGCGAGAAACTGTTTTCTGCTTTTTAGCCGACCAGGAAACAAGGTTAGAACCCAGATAAATGGCAAATCCCCCCGTTGATCGACGGTCAATAGGACATCCTGCCCAATCAGAGTCTGAAAATGCCCGTAGGTTAGCCTGCCAATGAGAATCAGAGAAAGCCTGTAATCGATACCCCGTGTTGTGACGGATCCAAAGACCCATGTTGATTGTGCCATTCAAGTAGCGTAATATACGTTTGACAGCAGACCAATGATTTTCCGTAGGAGCATGCATAAACTGACAAACCCGGTTTACAGCAAAGGCAATGTCAGGCCTGGAAAGTGTGGCATATTGAAGAGCTCCAACAATTTGCCTGTAACGAGAGGGGTCATCAAGTGGAGGGCTATCATCGGGAAGAAGCACATGGGAAGTGCTCATCGGAGTGGAGATAGGCTTGCAGTCTGTCAAGCCGACACGGTGCATAACATCGTTAATGTACTTTCGTTGTGAAAGAACAAGATCCGAATTCTTGTGAATAACCTCCACGCCAAGAAAATAATTTAATTGACCCAAGTCCTTTAGAGCAAAAAGTGAGTCAAGACGCTCAATGATGTTGGAGACGGCACCTGAGTGATTCCCCGTGATGATAATATCATCAACATAAACTAGAAGATAGACAAGTAGGCCCGACGAGTTAAGGATGAACAGCGAAGGATCCGTTTTGGACCCATGAAATCCCAGCTGTAAAAGAGCAGTGGACAGTTTATTGAACCAGGCCCGGGGTGCCTGTTTAAGGCCATAAAGAGCTTTGTTGAGCAAGCAAACATGATCCGGTTTGTTCGGGTCAGTGAAGCCTGGAGGCTGTCGCATGTAGACTGTTTCTTCCAGGTTTCCGTGTAGGAAGGCCGTTTGAATATCCAACTGCCGTAGGGGCCACCGATTTGTCACGGCCAGAGACAAAATTGTCCGAATAGTAACTGGCTTTATAACGGGGCTGAAAGTTTCATGATAATCAACACCGTGTTGTTGATGAAAGCCCTTTGCAACCAAGCGTGCCTTGTACCTACTAACTTTCCCAGTTTCATCAGTTTTTAACCTGTAAACCCACTTACAATCAACCACATTAGTGTTTGGGACAGGTGGTACAAGGGTCCACGTACCATTCTTATAGAGCGCGTTCAATTCTTCGGACATAGCATCGCGCCATTCCGAGTACTTGTTGGCAATAGTAAAGGTAGGAGGTTCGAACGGGAGAGATGAGGCGGTGGCGGTGTATGCAGCCGGATTGTATCGATCCGGTCGTTTTGGGTGCGGCCGAAGGTTTGCAGGCCGTGAGCGTGCGGCTGCAGAGGCAGGGTGGCTGCCGGGGGCAGCCGAGGGAAGAGGGGTTTCGGTGGTGGATGGTGCGGGACTGGTGGTAGGTGGCTGGACCGAGGGAGTAGGTTCAGGGCTGGTGGTAGGTGGCTGGGCCGAGGGAGTAGGTCCAGGGCAGGTGGAATTGGGCTGGGCCGAGGGTGTAGGTTCGGGTGTAGGGCTGTTCGGTGGAGGGTGTGGTGGGAAACCAGGAGGTGGGTTAGGAAAAATAGAGATGTAAGGAGAAGAGGGTGGTGGTGAGGGTGGCTTGGGAGATGGAGCGTATGGAAAGACTTGTTCGTTGAAACGAACATGGCGAGCAATATAGATACGCTCGGTAAGTGGATCGAAGCACCTATAGCCATGATGAGAAGGGCTATAGCCGAGAAATACGCAAGGCGTGGAGCGAAACTCAATTTTGTGGTGATTGTAGGGGCGAAGGTAAGGAAAACATTGAGAACCAAATACCCGTAGGAAGGAGTAATCTGGTTTGCGGCCGTAAGTGTGCTCAAATGGAGATTTGTTTGAAGACACACGAGAGGGAAAGCGGTTAATTAGATAGACCGCGGTCTCAAAAGCAAAGTGCCAAAAACGTTGAGGGAGGTGAGATTGGGCCATGAGTGAAAGGCCTGTTTCGACAACATGGCGATGTCTGCGTTCTACAAAGCCGTTCTGTTCACTTGTGTGAGGACAAGAACGACGGTGAAGGATCCCAAGGTTGCGGCAGAGAGTTGCAAGTGGACGAAACTCACCACCCCAGTCCGATTGGATGGACTTTAATTTTGTGTTGAACTGGCGTTCAACCATGGTGATGAAGTTGGTTAAGATGGCATAGACATCGGATTTTTGGGATAAAGGGTAAAGCCACATGTAACGAGTATGGTGATCAACGCATAGTAAGAAGTAACGATGACCATCAATGGATGGTGACGGGGTAGGGCCCCAAACATCACAATATATAAGATCCAAAATGTTGTTACTACGAAAATTGGAATCAGACAAATGCAATTTGGATGACTTTCCCATTTGACAAAAAGAACACAAATGTTTTAACAATTTATTAGAAACTGGTAAAGAACAATAAGAAACAATGGAATTAAAAACTTGAGCATGTGGATGTCCTAAGCGTTGGTGCCAAACATCCGATGAAGCTTTGACAGCGGTGAAAGCAACCTTGGGTAAAGTCTTTAGTTGAGGAAGGCGGATAGAGTATAAGCCGTGCTCACTGGGGCCCGAAAGGAGGATAGTTCGGGTAGACTCGTCCTTCACAAGAAAATAAGATGAATGAAATTCAAAAAAAGACATCATTGTCAAAGCAAAACTTTTGAACAGATAAAAGATTTTGTTTAAGTTTTGGAACATGAAGAATGTCAGAAAGATTAAAAATTTTATTAGACGAGTGGATTTTTGAAGACCCGATACGAAAAATAGGAATAGAGGAACCATTGCCAACAAGTAAGGAGTCATTACCAAAGTATGCCTCAGAATTGTCCAGGTTCGATAAGTCTGGTGTTGCGTGATGAGTGGCGCCAGTGTCCGTTTTCCAAGAACTGCCGGAAGAAGAAGCACCATCCGTAAAAGCAGTGAAGTTGGCCTGAGGAGCAGACCTTGACTGACCCGAGTTTTGATTCGGACACTGGGATGGTATATGGGCAATTCCACACCGATTGCAATGACCATAGACGGTGTTTTGAGTTGAAGCCCATGAGAACTGTCTTGTGCCACCATTGTCTCTGGAACGCGGATTGAATGAACCCCGAGAATTACCTCTGCCCCTGTTGTTTCGGCCAGTTCGGTTTTGGTTGTTGGATCGAGATCCAAAGTAGGCCTGAGGTTGTGATGGATTGGGCTGCAACTGAGAACCCAGCTGAGAAGCAACCAATTGAAGATTTTGGATTTGTTGTTGCAATTGGTCTAGGTTTGGTGGGCTCGGGACAGCCGAAGGCTGAGAGGGTGGTTGAGCCGTGGCCAGAAAAGCCGATGGGTTGGGGCTGAATGTTTTGGTGACAGCATAATCATGATCGGACAGCAAAGAGTAGATTTCGTTGAACTGGATGGGAGGTTTTCTTCCCAGCACACTGCCCTTTAAGCCGGTGTATTCTTCACGAAGCCCTGCAAGAGTGTGCATAACGAGGTCGCTGTCCAATACCGGTTTTCCAATATTAGCGAGTGCAGTGGCATATGCTTGGGCCCTGCATAAATAGTCAATTGGTTTTTCATCACCCTTCATGGTGATGCGAAGAAGTTGATTTTTGAGGTAAAACTCGTGTGAGGCTGTGCTGGGCGCATAGGCCCGTTCCAGAGATTGCCAGACATCCCGGGATGTTTTCCCTTGGATTTGTTGATACGATTCTTCAGAGACGGTTGAGATCAACAAGGTTCGAATGTGGGCATCATTCGAGATCCAAGGAGCATAGCTTGGATTGTCAGTCGTAGCTTCACCAATTTGTACCTTCTGTTCTGGGCAGGGGACGGTTCCGTCGATATAACCAAATAGGTTATGAGATGTGAGAAACGATTCAAGCATCTGCCGCCAATAACCATAATTCGTGGGTTTGAGGGTGAAGGGAAACTTGTGGGAGTTATGGGTCGTCTTCTCCGGGTTGGAAAAACAGAGTATAGCCGCCATTGAGAGCAGGGGAGTAGGCCGGAAGTTGCGTCGGCTGAGATTTGAGAATCGGCAGAGGAGTACCGATTAGGGTTAGGAAAATTTTTAGGAGGTAAATCTGGCTCTTGATACCATAATAACAGGAAAAGGTATCGGTATTTTTATTGAATACTCAACAATGAGATTACAATCAATATATAGACTAATATCCGATAACTATGGAAAGAGATAAATATAGAAACTAAATCATAATCAAACTATAATACTAGAATAACAGATTATTCTAGAAAACTCTCGGTTCAATACTCTTTAATCTTTTCTAGTTTTTCTCTGATTGCAGGGCATACTTCATGTTTAAAGATTTCAGATCTTTTTGCCATTAAGAACATTATACGCATCACAAATATTCTAATATCTTCTAACATACTGATAATAGGCTTCCTTCGTGCGATTCGTATACGTGAATTAAAGCTTTCACTCACTCCATTCTCAAACGCGTCACATGCCCTACCAACTTCAAAAAAGGCTCTTGACCAAGTATTCATGAACTTGATTCGAAATAAATGTGTTTTAAATAAAAAAATATATTGAATGGCAGCCATCGGCACAGGCCCTGCAGCTTCAATTGTTCTAACATTTATCTTATACTGGGGACTCAAACAAAGGAGGACAATAATCATATGATAGGATTATAGAAATTCCTATTACCCGTAAAAGTAACATTGATAATTCTTAAAACAAATTCTTAGGCTACACGGTATGGACCCGTCCCCCCTCCCGTCTTGACCCGGCGACGCCAGCTACACCATCCCCCCCCCCCCGTCCTCTCCGTCGGTTCTTGGACGTTGGCGACGGAACCAAAAGTGGGCCCCAATCTCAAAAACTACAAACCGACATTCGATGTTGAAAAAACTACAAACCGACATCATGAAGAAGCATAATATTATTTAAGTCTATGTTTTTTTTTTTTTTAAGTTTATGTTTTGTTTTAAATTTATGTAATGTGGTATTAATATTAATGAAAATATATTGTTAGTTTATTTTTTTAAATGTTAAAAAATAAGTAGAAGATTAAAAAAAATATATATAAAAATGGTGGGGAGGACTATGACTAGGACCATCCTCCCATACCCTCCACTTTTGGGGGATGGACCATCCTTTGGAGGACTCTGACGTGGCGCCTACGTGGCGGATGGTCCTCCAAGAATGGGATGTCACCATACCCTCTAGCCGTCATGAGAGTCCTTGAACACCACGTCCATGCATTTTCATCACCATGTCATTTCCATTATTTAAATCTTAGTGGGTAGCTTAGTATCTCATTATTTAATTCCTGTATTGTTTTCAATTTGGAGAGCCATAAAAACACAGAAAATTGCCCCATCTTCTTTCTCTCGTTCTTTTCTCATATTTCGTTCTGAGTTCTATCACTTTGATACTATCTTATTCTTGATTGTTTTTACCAAAGCTAGATCAACAATTTTTTACCAAAGCTAGATCTAACGTATTCCGAACCCCCTTTTTTGGTATATAACGTATAAATGAAGTTATCATCCGTATGCATGTAGATTAACAAGGCAATCAGAAAAGGGTAATGCATATACTACATCAAAAACAATTACCACTTGTTCGATTGGTACTGAACAAAAGCCATCATCGTTGTTCGGTTGGTCGAAGGCTTGATCGACGTTGGTTGCTGACGATTGTTCTTGATTCGCCATCGTTTAAACCGGCAGTGCGTGAAACTTGTTAGTCCGTGACGACGGCCGACTGAGATCATCATCGTTGTTCGGTTGGTCGAAGGCTCGATCGACGTTGGTTGCTGACAATTGTTCTTCATTCGCATAAAAAAAAGTTAAATAAATGCCATGTAGGACTATGACCTGCTATTCAAGTAAAATATCTAGCATTAGAACACCAAAATAAAGTAGAATGTTCTAATTGGAACAATAAATTTAATTAGTGACCTAATTAGAACACTCTTAAAACTTCCTTACTATTCTGTGGTATATTCCCTCCATTTAAACACATAATCAGGCATTACACGGTTCAGAGCATTAATCGACTTCTTTATGCTTCCAACGTTAAACTGATTCGATGGGTCTAGGTTCCAAACCCATTGGTCGGGCCCTGACGACTCCGAAAAATGTTGCGGAAGGTCATTTAATTGCTAGAATTCCAGCCTTTCATCGGTAGTGGACGGTTGACGCTTCCAGTTCCAGCGCCATGTAGCATTGCTAGCATTGCTAGATTTGTGTCCCTTAGAGTATTGAAACCCAAACCCCCATAATCTACCGGAGCTACCACATGTTCCGAAGCCATTTTTGAAACCTCATTTGATCCATCCCAAAAAACCTCCTCCTTAATCTTTCAAGTTGATTTAACATTTGAACCGGGACGCGATAAAGAGAGAAGAAATAAGTCAGTAAAGATGACAATACCGACTTAAGTAGTGTGATTCTCCCCCTAGGATATTTTTTTCGCCTTCCAAATTGAAAGCCTACTCTTGGAGAGTTCAACAATAGGATTCCAGTTACGCACAAGGTTCATGTTCGCACCGACATATAAGCCAAGATATTTGAACCGGAAACTCCGGCTTTACACCGATGTATATTCGCCAAACTAACAACATCTGCCTCCTCCACCCCAACCCCATACAAACTACACTTCGACAAGTTTACTTTGAGACCGGATGTTAAGTAGAAACATCTTAAGATTCTTCGTAAGTTTAAAACATTTGTAATCGACCACTCCCCAAGGAAAACCACATCATTCGCATACAAGAAATGGGTAAGTATCGTACCAATATTATTACACCAAATGTTGTGTAACAAACCCGCTTCTGATGCCCACCCATAATCCCGGATAATGCCTCCATGGCAACGAGGAAAAGGAAAAGAGATAGCGGATTTCCTTGTCGGAGCCCACTAGTGCATTCGAACTCCATGGTAGGTGACTGCACGAGCGGAAGATAGAATAGCCATAATCCAATCACGCCATTTAGATGGAAAACCCATTTGCTCCATAATAGAGTTTAGGAAAGTTCAACTAAGGGAATCGTATGCCTTATGTATATCAACATCAAGGATCATGCCCACTTTCTTAGAATATTTCATCCAAGCCACGATTTCATTCAACATCAAAGGCCCATCCGTGATGTTTCTCCCCGCCAAAAACATCGTTTGCTCCTCGGAAATAAGCTTTCCCATCACACATTTCAGCCGGTTTACCCAAACTTTAGAGATGACTTTGTTTATACACCCGATAAGACTAATGGGGTGGAAGTCCAAAGGTCTTAACGGGTCTTTGACCTTTGGAATCAAAGCTATAAATGACGAGGAGCAACGTCCATGCTCTTTGACCTTTGCAATGTACTTCAACATGAACTCCTTTATTAATTAATTATTATATACATAATAAGATAATATGGAAACAAATACACATAACACTAGGTTCTCATTTGGTGGAATTCCAATGAAGTACATTGCAATAAATACATTTATGGTGGTAGTAAAGGAGACGTCCACTACTGAGCCATTTGGTTACTTTGTATCCTTATGACTTTTTAAATGGGAGGTTATGGTTTGGAGTCTTGCCTGAGACAAATTTTGTTCCGGGTTGAGTAGGGGGTTTTTCCAGTTGTGGCTTTCTTCCTGGGATGGTGGGCCAAGTCACGACGTTTTGTTCTTCAGGCGGAAAGGTGATCCACTTTTCAGGGTGATCCTGGGCGTCCGGGCCTTTGTTGTTAAAAAAAAAAAAAAGAAGTAAGCAGCCGTCCAAACATATTGGTGGACAACACCAAACCAACATAAGAATCATCGGCTAATATGTAGGTTGAACAACCTGGTTAATACCTTGGACTGGCAAACAAGTCGCATGGTGTCCAAATCCATTGCTATGACAGACTGTGAGGATAAAACAATCATTGATAACATAACAATCCACGCAACCTTATGCATGAAATACCACTCGTCTTAAATACCTCTCATGTAGAGAGGAAATGCATATTCATTCAACAACACTTGCTCTCTCATTTTTTTCTCTGGATAACAATAGTGATATCGAGTTTCTCTCTTTGTCCCGAGGATTCTAAAAATGCTCGCTTCTGTAGGTGACTAAGAAAATTGATTGCTCAGAAGAACTCTTTTCTTGTTGCAAGGAAAAATGCCCTCATACCTAAAAGAATATGAAACAACTAAGTCTCATATTCAATGATTTGCCCATAAGAACATCAGAACTCAAAGTAAACCTCAATCATATTCCCTCGTTAGGGGAACTAGGTCAGCGGCAGGTTACCTCCTTCCCACCCACGAATGCATAACCTCTACTTTGAAAAGTCACTGCCAATGCACCAGAAGATCATCGACCCTCACTAGTTTTATCTGTAATTTTCAAACACAATTTTTTTAAAACGACAAATTTCTTTTAATCTCTTTCGTTTGCGGGACTTGAACCCAAGACCTCGTCATTCCAAACCAGGTATTTAAATACTTTACCTTTGCCAATGGACCACCACTACATCTATAATTTTCAAACACAATTAAAAAGCCTATATAAGCATTGATTGGGCCAACAATTTTCTAAAAAAAGGCTTTGTTGTTGGACCATTAAATAACCTTTCTCAAGCCCATTGACAAAAGGTTAAAACTAGGGTTTTCATCCTTCTCCCCAAACCCTAATCCGGTCCGTCAAGCACCACCTCTACAGGTTCCTTTCTCAATTCTTTTTCCAATTCGAACATCATTTCTATTAAAAACATGTTTTTGATTCGAAACTGATAATATTATTGTTTATATAGAACAAATCGATCTCGAGAGATGGCGAAATCGAAGAACCATACGGCGCACAACCAGTCGTACAAGGCTCACCGGAATGGCATCAAGAAACCACGCAAGCACCGTCACACTTCCACTAAAGGGGTCAGTTTCTTTTAATCTGTCGATTACTTTATTTGTTATTCAGTTTATCCAGTTTTAGAATGTTTTTTTAGTTTGATCTATCTGAAATCAGTACCCTTCAATTATAGAATAATTTACATGTTTTTAGCTGTTTTTTTGTGATTTAATGAAGAGCAATTTTAATTAGAATTGTAAAATTAAATGTGTGATTAGAATTAGCAACAATTTCAGTTTTATATATGTACATGTTTTTATATGTAAATATTTTAAGTAGACAGGTTTTAACCGCTCCTCAACCCATTTTTATAAGTATACAAGATTAATTGCTGGAATCTAAATGGTTTGGTTCAGTGTTGTAAGAAACTAACGATTAATCGGGATTAATAGGGATTAATCGAAATTAATCGGATCGAGATTTTTATACGTAATTTTTAGTTATATATACACACACATTTTTATATGTAGTTTTCTAAAGTAGACATGTTTTAACCCCTTGTTAACCCATTTTTTTAAGTAACTGGAAGGAATTCATAAAGTTTGGTCGAAATTTGGCCGACGTCTCACCAAAATTTGGCCAGAATAGGACTGCCATTGACCGGCTAGCAATTAATCGGCCATTAATCGGTGAACCTTCGATTAGTGATTAATTGGCGACTAATCGGAGAGTAGTCGGGATTTTTACAACCATGGTTTGGCTGGAATCTTGGCTGCACTTGTCGATTTTTGGCCGGTTAGGTCCGACTACGGATTAATTAAAATTTACTCAGTGTCGGGCCGACTAGCGATTAATTGCCGACTAGTCCACATTTATACAAGCTGATCTGATTAGTTTGTTTTTTAATAATCAGAAGGTTAGAATGCTAAATCTGTATTGGAATTAGTTGTTTAGACTGTTTCAAGCGTGTTTGTTAAGCTGTATGCTTGATTAAAAGATCTTGAGCATATGGTTGTGTTGTGACTATATTTTTTGTTTTTCGTCATAAAATGTTGAGCAAGTCATTTTTGGTCGCTTCACTGCTTGCTATATATTCTGGATTTCACAAACCAAACTTGTTTGTTTGAGCTATGTATTTTAGGAAACTACAAATAAAACCAGTTTGTTTGATGGGGTGAGTTGTTTTTTTTTTTCTTTCAAAATTTTTAGTTTGTATGTATCGATAAGATGCGAAGTGGGTGAAAAGATGGTTCATTTTAATCATACATAAAAATCAACAAAAAAGTAATAATAGAGCTTAACTGGCTGGTTTCAAGTTTCAAACTTTGGCCTAACCATTAAACTTGATGTGCAATCATGTTGGGTTGGTTGGATAATTTGTTTAACTCTAACATAAAGAGTAAATTGTCATTTTAGTCCCTGAGGTTTGCTCCAAATTGCTATTTTAGTCCAAATAGTTTTTTTTCTTCTTTGGGTCCTTGACTTTTCCATTTTCTTGCCATTTTGATCACATTGCCTAACTCAGTCTAAAAATCTGGTTATAACTAGGGGTATTTTTGGCATAACTGTTGTGTAGTGATAACCAGGAGTAGTTTACAACATAATTTATAAACCTCATAATAATTTAATGCCAAAAATACCCCTGATTATAACCTGGTTTTTAGACTAAGTTAGGCAATGTGATCAAAATGGCAAGAAAAATGAAAAGTCAGGGAACCAGAGGAGAAAAAAAACTATTTTGACTAAAATGACAATTTGGACAAAAACTCAGAGACTAAAATGGCAATTTACTCCTAAACATAAAACATATATCTTTTTGTGTCTAAATCTGAATGTGTTAAGCATCGTTGGTGGGTTTGTGAGTCGTAATCAAGTGATAAACATGTCAATCGAGTTGGACGGGTTAATTGGGTTAGTGGGCCAAACATGACTGTTTTGGTTGCATAGGTCAATCCAAACGTGGCCTGTTATTTGCGATAACCCAAAACCTGATCATTTTTGCGGTGTGTCAAAACTCAAAAACCAAACTGTATCTCAACTGGTCAAAGTCCAACCCTTCGAAGTGCTTTGGTTTTGATGATTTCATCGGTTTTAACAGTTTACATGAACACCTTTAGGCCAAGTAAGTCGTTTGGTTTATACTATGAAATGATTTGATTTTGATTGTTTTTATGTGCAGATGGACCCTAAGTTCTTGAGGAACCAGAGGTATGCAAGGAAGCACAACAAGCAGAGTGGTGAATCTACTCAAGAAGAGTAGATGTTTGATAGAAACAAAAAGTTGTCAACTCTAGGTTTTGGTTTTGTTTCAAATGATGACATGCTACTGCTTTATTTCTGATTTTTGTGTTGAGTTTTTGTGTTTTTGGATTAATTATTTTTCCGCAATTTAGTTAAGTATGCTGCCGTACTAAAATCTAAATAAATTTTCCAGCTCTCAATCTAAACATATATTTATTTAAATGTTTGCTGTCTATGTTTTAAAAAATGTTAATGTGTTTGTATAAGATATGAGATGTCAATTTAACATATAAATAAGTAGTTATCATATAAACATTTTTGAAACACATTACAAAGAGCATTCACATCTCTTCCACATTTTTTACCATTCTTAAAGCATCCTCACATAACTGGTTGGCGATATTTACTTGCCACCCTTTATGTGCGGAAAACAAATCGTCTTATAATTGTAAAATTTTGCTAGCATGCAATAAGATGTACACACCATCATTAAACATAATCCGAATACATATATAACTGATCAAACCACCTCACTTACACTGCTACCGGCTTGGGTTCATCTACATTGACATGCGCTGCTTTAAAAAGCTCGTCAAGGACTTCTGATAGGGTGGGATGTGCATGAACTGCAAACTTAATGTCCTGCAAAAGTATATTTAGTGTTGTTATATTAACATTCTATTAATTGACTTGTATAATTCAAATTATATTCAAGGTTCAAGTTTATGTTTTCCTAATTGAATGAGTAGGGGTGAAAACGTGCCTGAACACGAGTTCCTAATGCAATGGCATTTGATGCTTCATGGATAAGATCAGCAGCATGCATCCCCAATATATGTACTCCAAGAATCTCACCGGTATCAGGCCTATATATCAACTGCATCATACAAAACCAAAAGCCCATCAACATTCTCTATTTGACTGCCAAATGGCCATCGGATGAGCAGTTGAAGCAAATATACAAAAAATGACTCCATTGTGACCCAACGCAACAGTATTCTTATTAATTACTTAATTAATAAAGAAGTTGAGGGAAGAGACCTTGGCAAGACCCTCCCCTTCATTCTCGGCCAATGCTTTTGTGTTCGCCTTGAAACTCGTTTTTGCAACACTTATCTTGAACTTTTCTTTCTTGGCTTTCTCCTTTGCTTGAGGCTGCACCATTCAGTGATAACAAAATCGGGCATTGTCCCGAACCAATAATGAATTTAAAAAAACCAATACCCAACCCATAACCGAATTACCCATTTTGACCCGTTACCCAACCCAGTTGACCCCCCTCGCAGTTTGTTGTATATTTTTTAAAAATATATTTTCACAATCACGTAGGCAGACAACTAAAATCAAGACTTTTACCTCGGTCAATCCCACCATACTGATTTCAGGATGGGTGAAGCAAGCTGCTGGGACACTCAAATGGTTGAGAACATGATCTTTTCCACTGAGTTGTTCAACAACTATTTCAAAAGATACATTAAGGTTGATTCAGCATACTAAAAAAGAAAAAAAGAAAAGAAAAGAAAATAAACATGTATCGTCACTTACCTGATATTCCCTGTGCACTTGCAGCATGAGCAAGCATCAACTTCCCATTTGCATCACCAATGCAATATAAGTGAGGAATCTAACAAATAATAACCAGAATTCATTCTCAAACACTAATAAGATAATAATATTTTCGTATTATAAGCTCCTAAATCATTAGCAACAAACCGTATTTCCCTTTGCATCGATTACTCGCATACGCTCATCAACAGGTACAAAACCACGTTGAGTCTCAACATTTATCTGGAGAAAATCCATTAAACCATTAGAACCATACATCTAATAATATATTATTTTCAATGTTTAATTCCTTAATACTTCGTAGCATACATTTTCCAACCCAAGACCTTTTGTAAATGGAGCTCTTCCAGTGGCAATTAGTGCTGCGTCCACCTGCAAACAAAATACGACAGAATGGTTAAAAACTTTCTGAATTGTTTCTACTTAAATTTAGTTTTTCCTTATCAAGATACACATGCTAGATTATTTCCGACAATACCATTTTTTTTTTCCAAAAATTAACTGAATTTTCTTGAATCTGCCAAACGATACCTCTAGTGTCTCTTTCGGTTCTTTTGTCTTGGCATCAGTAAGTTCAATAATGACTGGTTTTCCATCCTTTGCTGGGGTGATCTGTTGAAATAATGAGAGAAACTCGATGTCACTTACGTATTTTTTAAACTTAATAAGAAAAATAAATAAACAGCTAATTACCTTGGTAGCAAATACTCCAGTATGATAGTCAATTTTTCTAGGATTTATAAGAACCCTTTGAGCTAACTTGCCAATCTCGGGATCAAATCCAGGCATAAGTTGATCAAGAGCTTCAATAAATGTGACCTGTATCATGTTGCCCGCTTGTAAGATATTGACAAATAGAAATAAGATACACTAGAGAGAACACACACACACATATATATTTTTTTGTAAAATAACCGATTGTGCCAAGAAACAAGTGCAAATTTTTATACTTAAGTTTATAAAACAGGAGGGCCCACCTCACTACCAAGTGCTGTGTACACATCACTGAATTCAAGGCCGATATACCCACTTCCTACAATGGCTATCCATTCAGGAACAAACTCCAATTTTAAAGCATGATCACTGGTAACAACGGTCTTCCCTGAACATCATACTATTATCATTGCAAATCTATACAGATAATTTGGTGATTAGTAAATAAATGTGAAGCTTTTATATACCATCAACTTCAATGCCTTTAGGGACGAAAGGGACTGATCCAGTAGCGATTATAATATCCTTTGCCGTTATGAAGTTATCCAGTCCGTATTTCACCTTTTGAGGACCCTGATAACAAGTTTATTGACATTATATTACGTAATGAAAGATTTTAAAGGAGAAAAATGACTTACCATTATTGAACCAAAACCTGTCAATATGTCCACACCGAGTGCCTTCATTGAGTTCGTTAAATTGTTACGTATTTTTGAAGCAAGATTACTTGCATGATCAGCTACTGCCTGTCTGTTATAGCCAGCACCTGAAACCTAATAAACTTGGAAAAGGACCAAAGTATATAAGTTCAAACGGGCTCTCATGAGTTGTTACATTTGAACAATTTAAACTATCGGAGAGAAAAGGGATTTAAAGAAGTTGTATCACCTGTATTCCTAAAGCTTTCATGTGATGTTCATCTTGGAGTTCTCTCATGCGGCCACTAACAGCGAGAAGAGCTTTAGAAGGAACACAACCTCTGTTTACACATGTTCCGCCTATAACATCTCCTTCGATGATAGCTGTTTTTAGACCCTGTCATGTATTACTCTTGACCAAAATTATTTTTATTTTATTTTCAAATAAACAAGAAAGAGGCTCAATAATAAGTTGGAAGCAACAATGTGTATACATACAAGAAACCTTGATGCACCCGACAAAATAATCAGATTGTGCCTAAGGTGAATTGGTTGGTTTTCTATTAGCCTTTTTCAAATGTGAAACAAGATTGAATCACACACATATTATTAGAAATGGACTTCTTTATTACAACTTGTGTATATAGAATTCTTTGTGTGGATGATTATAATTTATACAGTTTGAGATGAGCACTGACATTAATTCACTTGTTTATCAGGTTGAAAATCTGATAACTCAATATCACTACTTAAGGCTCAAATACTGGCTTTAACAAGTGGGCAAGATCTGATCAACCAATTACGTAACTAAAAAATGCATACCGACTAACAAAATCCCCTGATCAGAGTAGCTACCATTTTAAACCGATAATGTCATGATGCTATATACAAACACACTCCCAATAGTGTAAATCCGCTTGTCATACGACCCGTATGACGTGACACAAGCCGTATAATGTCAATCAAGTCTCCACACTACAGTCTGTCACATCATATGGGTTTATATGACTTTGTCATTGGTCACAACAGCATTTCTTTGTCACTATGATTTGCCCCTGCGGCCCCACCATATGACCATGTTCTATCATGACCCCCATATGACCATTTTCGCTCTTTTATATGACCCTATGACACGTCAGTGCTCTTTGATAGTGTGTCATTGGTGTTTGTTTAGCATCACCTTTTAATCTCATTAGATCAATTCATAGATGTTTGATCATTCAATATGTTAAATAACCTAATAATAAAACATGTATCCTACTCAATATCAAACCAGTTATATAGAGATCTAACAATACTTAATTTTTTGAGTAAATTACTTTTTGAGTCTCTATGTTTTAGTGGTTTTAACCACTTGAGTCCAAAATCAAAAAGTTTAAAGCTCTAACCGCTCATTTTATAACGTTTTGAGCCCCTGTGTTTTATTTGTTTTAACCACTTGAGTCCAAAATCAAAATACAAGTGTTAAAAAATTGAACTTAAAACGTTACAAAATGAGCGGTTAGGGAGTCAGAGCTTTAAACTTTTTGATTTTGGATTCAAGTGTTAGACCACCCGTAGTGGAGGGTTTTTTTGGCGTTTTTTCCCCAAAAAACGCCCCTAGACCCCCCCCCCCCTGGGTGTTGTTTTCAAAAAAAATGCTTTTGCCGTTCTTTTTTCCACGCCTTGCTTCAATGGTTTTGGCCAATCACCGGTTTCCACGCTGGGGTTTCTCCAATAAAATTTTTTGATGGTTTTTTTTTTTAATTTAATTAGATTACACCCATTTTAACATAATGCTCCACAATGCCCACATCCCCACTACCCCACCACCCATTTTAGAAAAGCGTCCCATAATGCCCTATTGCTGACTGGACTGCCTCATGGTGCAAAACGCCCAAGTGTGGAGGCATTATTTGTGCCTTCCACTACGCATGATCTTAAAACCACTAAAACATAGGTTCTAAAAAAAAAGTAATTTACTCTGATTTTTTACTTTGTGTTCAACAAACCGTCAACGGTCAAACAATGTACTTCACAGTTTTCATGCCGCATAAAAAAAATAAAAATAAAACATAAATCATCATCATCATCATCATTCATATTCTGAACACACTACTACAAGTAAACCTAATTTGACAAAATCAAGTAATTAAACAGCGGCTCTAGTATGATCTAATTAACAACTTGTTGTTCTAACCTTTTCAACAGCATGCAATGCAGCACCATGACCACCAACACCAGCTCCAATTATCACCAGATCATAATCAAACTTGGTCGGAGGACTTCCATTGCTGTCCGGAGAAGCTGCCGATACACATTTCCTGGTCCTCTTTGATGCAGCACCGATAACTCTGTGTTTATGGTGCGATAATGGTACAACTTCTCGCCGGAGACTGCAGAAACGGAAGTTGAAAGAAGCCGTTAACGAAGCATAGGACTCGAGTGATTGCAGACTTGATGAAGAAATTGGTGATGTAGAGATCAATGATTGCATTCTGTGTTACAAATTTGGAGAGACAATGTTATTTGGATAGAGTGAGCGAGGTTGGGGGATATTTTAGTGACTGACTTGTCTGCAATAATAATGGATAAAATGGAATTCTGTATTATATTATATTATATATATTTTTTCCAAAAGGCAAATTTTATAAGGCTGGAGGGTGTGGGGGCGCCACCCTCGCAAGCTGGACACCTATAGCGCCCCCCCTCCGCAATCGTCCACATCCCCGGCTGCCGGGGCGCCATTGAAGCTCGGCCACCGTGGTAACGAGCTTGAAGGGCTTTATCAGGTGGGGCCCACAACTTGTAAACCAATCAAATTTTTTTTTAATTTTGTTTAATAGGGGGCTCCATCCACACCCTGCAATTTAGAGGGGGCTTCATGGTTGAGTTGGATCCTAGGTGGCACTGACGTGGAGCTTAGATGGACTTGATAAAGTCCATGAGGCTCCAACCACTATAGCATAAGACTAAAGGGTATGGGGATGGTCATCCCCATGAGGATGGGCCGCCACGTAGGACGCCACATCATCATCTTCCATGGGATGACCCTCCTAGCAAAATGAAGGGGGTGGAGGATGGGCCTACCCCACACCATTTAATTTTTATTGTTTAATTTTTTTTATTTGTTTAATTTTTATTGTTTAATTTTTATTGTTTCTATTTTTTATTGTTTAACTTTTTTATTTGTTTAACTTTATAAAAACAATTCAAAATTTAAATAAGAATAAGACATAAAAGAAGATAATAAAATCCAATACATAACATAAATAAAAATTACATAACCTAAAAAGAATTACACTACCTAAAATTTATAAAAAATACTAGATTTAGAAAAACACACAAACATAAATACTACTCGCTATCGTCTTCGTCACCGTCACCGCCGTTTGCGTTGTTCCATATATGTTCTACTAAATCGGCCTGAAGGTTTGCATGCGTGAAATCGTTGGTTAGCGAGAACAAGTTTAAATCCTGTTGCGCCGGATCTACCGGGACAGTATTCCCGATAGATGCATTCTCATTATACTCACAAATCGCCCGACCTTCGTCTTCAATAATCATGTTATGGAGCAAAATGCAAGCGTACATACAAAGGCACAACCTCTTCGGTGTGAACGCACGTGCCGGTTGTTCAATGATGGCCCATTTTTTTTGTAGAACACCAAAACAACGTTCGATGTCTTTTCTTGCCACTTCCTGACGCTTGGCAATTTTTTTCCTTTTTTCGTCCTCGGGATATGCAATAGTCTTGACAATTGTGGAGTAAGATGGATATATTCCGTCAGCAAGATAATACCCGCGTTTATACTCAACCTCAGAAACTGAAAAAACCTGGTGTCCGGATCAGTTCCATTTACGACGTCGCTGAAGATCGCCGATTGGTATAACACGTTGAGGTTGTTAAGTGAACCGGAGAGACCATAGAAAGCATGCCAGATCCACAAATCTTGAGATGCCACAGCCTCAAGTATTAAGGTTGGATGGCCGTGATCGCCTCGCGTATATTGGCCTCGCCACGCATTCAGGCAGTTCTGCCACGGCCAATGCATACAATCAATGCTACCGAGCATTCCCGGAAACCCATGCCGTGATTCATGAGCTTGGTACAACTGTTGAACATCATACGCGTTTGGTTTCCGCAAATATTTTTTGCTATACAGTTTCACCACATTTTCGCAAAACCGATACAAACATTCCCGCGTAGTTCTTTCTGACATCTGTAAGTACTCGTCCAAAGCGTCGACCATTGTCTCGTACGCCAATTGGCGAATGGCCGCAGTACACTTTTGTAACGTAGTGAACCCTTCATAACCACGAGCATCGTATCGTTGCGTGAAAAACGGGTCTTGCCCCGCCAAATCATCAGCAATGCATGTGAAAAACCGGCGACTCATTCGGAACCTGCGTCTGAAAATCTCGACATTGTAAAGGGGTGCATCCGAAAAATAATCGTTCACCAATTTCTGGTGCGCTCCTGTCTTAAAAAATATAAATATGAGGAAATAAAGAATAAGGATAATAAAATTTATTAATGATAAACCTTGGCGGTCTCTGTTAATCCGTTGTCGCCTGGTAAACCTTTCAGACGAGACGTCTTCCTCTTCCTCCTCCATAATAATCTTCGCCGCCCTTATCACAATGTTTGCGTAAAACATCTCCTCTTCCTCCGAAGACGATGACCACCAAGAATTAAATTGCATTGTGGGTAAAAAGATATTTTTTTTTATAAAAGAATGGTATAAAAATGAGAGTGTTTTGGGTTGAGAGTGGGAAGAAAATGGTGAAAGAATGGTATAAAATGGTATTTTTATAGAAAAGAGTTTTTTTTTTTTAATTTATTTAATAAACTAGCCGTTTCAAACGGCTATTTTTTTGAAAATAGTCCCGTCACATGCGACGCTGGGGAGACGGAGACGCCGGGACAAAGCATAGGGGGCGGTGTGGGGGTGCGGCGCCGGGCCTCGCCGGGCCAAAGCCGGCCCCCATACCGTTTAGTCTAACAAAACCCTCCCTACGCAAAAGAAAACGGGTAGGAGCCAATATTTAAAAATCGGTTTTTAAATTGTATCTAGCAGGGCTTAGAAATGATTTAATCGGTTGAATTAAGCCGGGCATAGAAATGATTTAACCGGTCGAATTAGATGGTTTAATCGAGCTGACCAGTTAATTTCATAAAAATACATCTTCAACTTAAAAAATAATTCAAAAATACATAATTCCATATTCCATATTCCATAATAAAAAAATAATAAAAAATTACTCAATTTTCCAACAAAGGTTTTTTTTTTTTAATAAAAATGTATAATATGTTTATGGAATTTGAATGTTAAATCCATCAAGTTCACGACGGAATATAGAAGATTGGAAGGTCGTGAGTAGCGTACATAGAAACTAGGAATGCTAAGTTAATTATCGGAAATATAGAAGGTCAGTTACAGGGGCGGATCTAGTGTATAACAAGGGGTAATGCCCGCTACCCCTTGGCGCTCCGGCGGTAGTGTAAAATTAGTGTAAATTTTGGAAAAAAGTTGACGTTTTTTCTATTTCGTTACCGCTTATTTATAAAACGTTAACGCTTGGCGCGAATCCTAGATCCGCCACTGGTCAGTTATATATTTCCGATAATTAACTTAGCATTCCTAGTTTCTACGTACGCTACTCACGACCTTCCAATCGATACCATATGTTTGGTAGAATTGTGAAGAGCTCGGACTTTTCTTGGACCAATGCTGATGTGTCGCATGGTCGGTGTTTTGTGCTCACTTGTCAAAGACAACGTATTCAGGAGGTTATCGATTTGTTATGGAAGGGCAATCGGTACCAGGTAGGGGTAACGGAAGTGGATGATGACTGGTTTAGTTCTTTAATCTCTTCCCTAGTCACTCCTGTGGCCGGTAGTCCGGTGATATCAGTTGAGTCGGTAATCGGGGAAGAGGAGAAATTGGAGGAAGGGGAATATCGATACAACAAGGAAGAACCTCCGGTGGAAGTTGGTCGGTCCGGAGGCGGAGAGGCATGGGGAGCCGAATCAGCGCCGGTTGGTGATAATCAACAGTCGCTGCATGGGGAATCCATGCAGCCGTCACCTCGAGAAGTGGGGACATGGGCTACAGATCTAGAAGGCAGGGTGGAAGAGCATGCTTGGGTTCCCACAGGTTCCAGTATTGACCTAAACAAATTGGGTGGTTCTTTTTCTATTGGGCCAAACTCAAATATGGAAGTGGACCCTCCAGTTAGGTCTAGAAAGAGATCCAGGGCTTGCAGGAGCCCAGTGGCTTTGGCCCAGGATAGTGATAGCCAGCCCAGGCTTAATATCCCAGTGGTGGACCCTTGTCCGTCAATAGTTTTTCAACCCCTAAGAGAAGCACCACTACAGAATGAAAGTCAGGGGGAATTCTGGTGGAACATACCAGCAAGTGCAACTCCGGCGTCGCCGATAGTTGACGCAGATGGGGGCGACGTGCGATGGAGAGCCCCTGCCGCACCGAATACTATCCAATCGGATGGCACAACTCTAAACACGGAAGCAGATCTGACCATCAAGGTAGGTTCCAAGGTGGGTTTCGACTTGTCGGGGTTTCAAAAGGATGTGAGTGAGCTCGTTGATAGTGAAGGCGGAACCACAGTGCCTAAATGAATCTCCTCTATGTTAACTTGAGGGGGGTCAGAGACCTCAAAAAGGTGGAATGGATTAAGGGATTAAAAATGACTCATGGTACACAATTTCTCGCTATACAGGAAACAAAAACGGGTGAATCAGGTAAACGTGTTTTTAGTAATTTTTGGGGTAGATCGGTTTTTGATTTTGAAGTGGTGGAGGCAGTAGGGGCGTCGGGTGGGCTGGCTTCTTTATGGGATCCATCTGTGTTCTCTAGATCAGGGGTTTTTAAACGTAGATATTTCCTTGTTATCTATGGGTCGTTATGTGCGACGGGGGAGCCGATTAACGTCGTCAACGTATACGCGCCAAATGACCCTCTGTTAAGAAGGAATGTATGGGAGGAATTATTGGTGGTAAAAAATGGTATGACGGGGAACTGGGTTTTCATTGGGGATTTTAATGACGTAAGAAGTCCGGAAGAAAGGTTTAATTCGGAATATGTGGCTTTGAATGCTTATTATTTCAACCAATTCATCTTAAAGGCAGACCTCTTAGAATATAATATGGGTGGGCGGAAATACACTTATCATTCAGATAATGGGAAGAAGTTAAGCAAACTGGATCGGGCCTTGGTGTGTCGAGGTTTCATGAACTTGTGGCCTACGGCATCTTTAGTAGCCTTTTCAAACTTTATCACCGACCATTGTCCGATTTTTTTGTCAACAGTTCCGACGGATTACGGTCTCATCCCGTGTAAGGTTTTTAATTCGTGGTTAGAAATCCCGGGTTTGGAGGAGTACCTTCTCAACCTTTGCCCGAGATTTTGTTTTAATGGCCCGGCGGATTTAAGGGTGGCTACAAAGCTGAAATGGCTAAAATTTACGGCAAGAGATTGGGTTCTCAAACATAAGGCGAGTGGTAATGGGGTGTACGCAAGTAAAGTAGCACAGTTGGATGGGTTAGAGATTTTAGCTGAATCTAGAAGTCTCTTACCCCATGAGCTTGAACTTAGAGCTGAGTGCTGGAGTTTTATTGCGGAGACTAATAGACTGAAGACTATGGACTTGAAGCAGAAATCTAGAATAAGGTGGGCGGTAGAAGGGGATGAAAATACGACATTCTTTCATGGTATCGTCAACACCAAGACTAGTAGTAATAGAATAAATGGTTTGAGAATTGATGGTGTATGGACGACAACGCCACCGTTGGTTAAGGATTTTGCATATCATTTTTTCTCAGAAAAGTTCAAGGAGCCCGTGGAATCCCGTCCGACGCTTATTTGTTCAAATTTATCCAGGTTGTCAGATATGGAAGCCGACGATCTGGAAAGACCGTTGTCGCTTGTGGAAGTCAAAAATGTCGTTTGGGAGTGTGATGGGGATAAGGCCCCGGGCCCAGACGGTATAAATTTTTGATTTCTTAGGAGTGTTTGGGGTGGGGTGGAAGCTGAATTCATAGAATTATTCAACGTGTTTTTCACAAACCCGAGCTTTAGTCAAGGATGCATGTCATCCTTCATTGCCTTGATTCCTAAGGTGAGCGACCCCGATGGGCTTTCGGATTATCGCCTTATTAGCTTGGTTGGCTGTGTAAACAAAGTTATTTCAAAAGTCTTGGCGAATCGACTAAAGGGTGTTATTCATCGACTTATATCGGAAGAGCAAACAATGTTCTTAGCAAATAGAAGCATACTAGATGGGCCTCTTATGTTGAATGAAATTGTGGCGTGGTTGAAACGGTCAAAGAAGGAAGGCATGTTGGTCAAAGTGGATTTGGAAAAGGCGTATGACACCTTGAGTTGGGATTTTCTCGACTCGATTCTGGAATAAATGAACTTCCATCCGAGATGGAGGTCTTGGGTGATGGCGTTAGTATCCTCGGCTCGAGCCTCAGTTCTTGTAAATGGGTCTCCTACGCAAGAGTTCCAATGTGGGAGGGGTCTTAGACAAGGGGACCCAATCTCTCCTTTCCTTTTTATCATTGCCATGGAGGCGTTATCCGGGGTTTTTAAGAAGGCATGCTCTATTGGCATCTTCAAAGGAATTGTGTGTGGTCGAAATGGGCCGGCGTTGTCACATTTACTATATGCGGATGATGTTGTTTTTTTGGGGGAATGGTCGGTGGAAAACGCCCGGAACCTAAATAGGATCATGAGGTGTTTCTACCTCGCATCCGGATTACGGGTAAATCTCGCTAAGAGTAGTGTTTACGGGGTTGGGGTTAATGAAGCTCAGGTACTAGATATGGCCACAATTTTGAGGTGTCGGGTCGGATCCTTCCCATTCAAGTACTTGGGACTTCAAGTTGGAGCTAACACGAACTTAGTGAAGCATTGGAAGCCCGTAATCGAAAAGTTTAAAAAAAGGTTAACGGTATGGAAGGCCAATACTTTATCTTATGGTGGGAGAATCACGCTAATAAAGTCGGTACTGAATGCACTACCAACATATTATTTTTCGATCTATAAAGCTCCTGTTCAAGTCATTATAGAATTAGAAGGTTTGCGGCGAGACTTTCTATGGGGTGGTACCACGGAGGTGTCTAAGATGTGTTGGGTAGCGTGGGATGACGTTATGGCTCCAAAGGATTTGGGAGGTGTAGGTATACACGCGCTCAGGGATACAAACATAGCTATGCTCGCAAAGTGGTGGTGGCGCTTTAAAGAAGACCGAAACGGATTGTGGAGAAAGGTAATTTGGGGGTTTCATAATAGTAGCAGGGCGTGGAATTGTATTCCAGGTAAGTTATCTGTCCCAGGCATCTGGAAACACGTGGCCAAAATACAGCATGAACTAACACCATTAAACATCAGTTTATCGGACTTGTTTCGAGGGGTTCCGGGTGATGGTTTGGGGTTGTCGTTTTGGCATGATTGCTGGATTCTGGGGGTTCCGCTGAAAGAGAAGTTTCCTGTCCTATTCGAATTGGAACGTAGCAAAAACGTGTGTATCGCAGATAGAGTACGGGTTGAAAATGGTGTAACGATTTTATGTTTCCAATGGAGACGTCAGTTTGTTTCAGCATTCGAATTCAGAGAATCAGGGGAGATTGTTGCTTTACTCAATTCAATCTCTTTGAGCTCGAACCCGGACCGCTGGTCATGGAAGCTTGAAGGCACCGGCTTGTTTTCAGTTAAAAGTCTAAGAAGATTGATACAAGAAAAGAGATACTCGGGCCGGAATCAAAGTGTTGTTTGGAATTCATGGTTGCCGATTAAGGTAAATTTTCTGCTCTGGAGAGTGATTCTAGGCAGACTTCCTACTCTGGCGGCTTTAAGAAACCGAAATGTGAATGTACCGAACACCCTTTGTCCTATTTGCTGTAACGGGACGAAACGATTGACCATCTTTTCATATCGTGCTCGTTTGCGCAAAGGATCTAGGAGGAGGTCAGCAAATGGGTCAGAATCCACTCAATTTTTCTGTTGGAAAGAAAGGATCTCATGCAGTTTCATCAGCATGTTCGGGGTTCAATGAAATGGAAAAAGGTTGTGTATTTAATTATGCAAACGGTAGTGTGGTGTATCTGGCGAAGTCGTAATGACTTAGTCTTTAATAGAAGACAGATTCAATTCCAGAGTGTTTTTGACGAAATTAAGGCGACGAGTTTTTTGTGGTTTAAAAGTCGAGCAAAAAAGGTGTCACGGCCCCCGACCCGGTTTAACCCGTTTCAGGAGCCGCGGGACAAAAATCCCGTGGTATTTAATTAACAGCGGAAGTTTTCATCAGGATCTTTTTAAAACTGAAATATTTCCTGATTATTTTATTTCACAACGTGGGATAAAACCCCGGTAATTTACAATCATTTGATTTCCCGAAGAAATCTTTTATTTTACAAAACATGTTTCTTTATTTTATCCTGAGCCACTTTCTTAAGCTTGTAGTGCTTCACGACACTTTTCCTGGATCATAACAGATCACCTGAAACATGTTTGAAAAAGGTTTTGTCAGCGGGAAATACTGAGTGAATCATTCATTTTACTAAAATGACCTGTTTGTTATAATTTACAGTATTAAGAGCGATTACAATGTCTCTATCTTTTGAATTAACTGACCCAATTGTCACTTGACCGGACTTGTGACTGTGGACGTATCACTTGCTGGGTCCTTTCACCCACAAGTGATAAATAATTAGTAGCTATGTGCACATCCCCCCCACATACTGGCAGTAATTTCAGATTACATAGACTTAATCCCTGTAATTATAACCTTTGAAAATAAACCTGATTTTGAAAGTAATTAGATAAAAAGAGAATGACTCACATTGCAGATTTAATTTGAGCAGATCCTAGCCTACTGATTAGCCTTTTAACCTAAATTAATAACATGCACACAATTCGGTTAGTAACTTAATACTACATTTACGATAACTCACGAGATTAAAACCTTCACAAAGAATGACAAAGTGCGATACTTAAACATCCATCGAATTAACGACGAATGACAAAGCATAAACCCTAATGTGGGCAGCACTTAAACATCCATTGGGTAGTTTAATCGATCGGACATTGAATCGTATCAGCGATCGAGTTATTATCCTGTATTGCGGCGGCGATTAGTGATCCGTGTGTGTTTTTAATAGTAAACAGAGCTTATCTCAGTGTATATTTCGACTTTGTTCGTCGTTCAAGCTTCCAATTTCAAGTGCCAATGCCCTCTATTTATAGCTGGATTTTTGACTCGCTTGCGCACCGTAAGCCTAAATCCTTGCGGTGCGCAAGGGACACGAATTCACCCTAGGCCAGCCACGTCTGGGACTAGCCTTGATGACTTGACTGTTTTGTATATTCGATTTTTGACAGCAATTTAATTAGATAATCGTTAACTAGGTTTTACCCCCCCTGAGTTTTAGGGGCCCTGATCCTGATTCCGATTGTTCTGAAAATTTTAGGGTTTGTGTAGAATCACTTGGGTGTCTCAATTAGGGTTTCCTATTGGTCAAATTAATTCAATAAATAGGACTTTTGATGAGAGTTGTTACATTCTCCCCACCTTAATAAAAATCCCGTCCTCGAGATTTACTGGAATAATTGAGGATACTTTCGCTTCATTTCTGATTCCAGCTCCCAAGTGTATTCGGGTCCTCGTTTTGAATCCCACTTGACTTTAACTAGCACTAGTCGTTTGTGCTTGAGAAACTTCACTTTTCTGTCTTCTATCTGAAAAGGTTTCTCAACAAATTTAAACTGTTTGTTTACCTCTATATCTTGGAGAGGTACTACCAAAGATTCGTCTGATAGACATTTCTTGAGGTTGGATACATGAAATACATCATGTACTCCAGCTAACTCTTCTGGTAGTTGTAAACGATAAGCAACTGGTCCTATACGTTGGATCACAGGAAATGGTCCTATGTATCTTGGACTTAGCTTTCCTTTCCTTACCAAATCTAATCACTCCTTTCCAAGGAGAAACTTTCAACAGTACTCTTTCTCCAACTTGGAATTATAACGGCTTACATCTATTGTCTGCATAACTCTTCTGGCGATCTCTAGCCGTCTTCAGTCTTTCCTTGATTTGTGAAATTTTGTCGGTCGTCTCTTGTACTATCTCAGGACCTGACAATTGACTTTCTCCTATTTCTGCCCAACATACTGGAGTTCTGCACTTTCTTCCATACAGTGCTTCGAATGGGGCAGTTTCGATACTTGAATGATAACTATTGTTATAGGAGAATTCAATTAATGGTAAATGGTCGTCCTAATTTCCACCAAAATCTATCACACATGCTCGGAGCATATCTTCTAGAGTTTGGATCATTCTTTCACTTTGCCTGTCTGTTTGAGGATGATATGCAGTGCTTAAATTTAGTCGAGTTCCCATAGCTTCTTGGAAACTTTTCCAGAAATGAGAAGTGAAACGACTATCCCTATCTGATACAATGGAGAGTGGAACTCCATGTAGAGATACAGCTTCATCTACATATAACTTTGCCAATCTTTCCATGCTAAAGGTTTCTTTCATTGGTAGAAAGTGAGTAGATTTGGTTAATCGATCCACAATTATCCAAATCGCGTCATTACCTTTTCTGGTTTTGGGTAACTTAGTAACAAAATCCATTGTTATGAGTTCCTATTTTCATATTGGCATTTCTAATTGTTGGAGTAGACCTGAAGGTTTCTGATGTTCTGCCTTAACTTGTGAACAAGTAAGACACTTAGAAACATATCTAGCTATATCTTTCTTCATGCCTATCCACCAGAAATTATTTCTTAAATCTTGGTACATTTTATTGTTTCCAGGGTGTATGGTATACCTAGATTTATGAGCTTCTTCTAAAATCTTCTTTCTTAATTCTCCCTGCTTTGGCACCCAAATCCTTTTCTTATGGAATCTCCAAATTCCATCATCTCCTTTTTCTAATTCTTTTATTCGTCTTTTCATTCCTTCAGCAACATCCTCTATTGCTGTTTCTTGAAAATGCTTCAGTTGTTCCTTTAAATCTAACTGTAGATTTAATCTGAGAGCACAAACTCGTCGTTGTTTCTCATGGTACTTACGACTTAAGGCATCTGCAACTACATTTGCCTTTCCTTCGTGATACTGAATTTCACAGTCGTAATCACTTAAAATTTCCATCCACCTCCTTTGCCTCATGTTTAACTCTTTTTGCCCAAATATATACCTTAAACTCTTATGATCTGTATAGATAGTAAATTTACTTCCATACAGATAATGTCTCCAAATCTTAAGGGCAAAAATTACGGCTCCTAACTCTAAGTCATGAGTCGTATAATTTTCCTCGTGCTTTTTCAATTGTCTTGAGGCATACGCAATTACCTTCTTGCGTTGCATTAGCACACATCCTAATCCTAGTTTTGAAGCATCACAATATACTTCAAAATCTTCAGTTCCTTCTGGTAAAGCTAAGATTGGAGCATTTGTTAATTTCTGGTTCAAGATTCTAAAGGCTTCTTCTTGTTTAGGTCCCCATTCAAACTTAATGGCTTTACAGGTTAGCTTAGTTAATGGTACAGCTATCTTGGAAAAATCCTTAATAAACCGTCTATAATACCCAGCTAAACCTATAAAACTTCTAATTTCCATTGCGGTTTGCGGAACCTTCCAATTGGTAATTGCCTCTATCTTAGCAGGATCTACATGAATACCTTCATGATTTACCATATGTCCTAAGAATTGTACTTCTTGTAACCAAAATTCACACTTCGAGAATTTGGCGTACAACTTTTCTTTTCTTAACAAAGTTAAGAGTGCATGCAAGTGCTGACAATGTTCGCCCTGACTTTTTGAATAAATAAGTATATCATCTATGAAGACAATTACAAATTTATCCAAATACGGTTTACAGATCCTATTCATCATGTCCATGAATGCTGCAGGTGCATTCGTTAACCCAAAGGGCATGACTGTAAACTCGTAATGACAATACCTAGTTCTGAAAGCAGTTTTAGGTATGTCTTCTTCTTGTACCTTTAATTGATGATATCCGGAACGTAAGTCGATCTTAGAAAAATATCTAGCTCCTTGAAGTTGATCGAAAAGATCATCAATCCTAGGTAATGGGTATCGATTCTTAATTGTAACCTTATTCAATTCTCTATAATCAATACACATTCTCATTGAACCATCCTTCTTCTTAACAAACAACACTGGTGCTCCCCAAGGAGATGAACTAGGTTGTATGAACCCTTTACTTAGTAATTCATCTAATTGCTTTTTCAGTTCTAACATTTCTGTAGGTGCTAACCGATAAGGTGCTTTGGCTATCGGTATAGTTCCGGGAATTAGATGAATCCTAAATTCTACCTCCCTATCTAGTGGTAACCCTGGTAACTCTTCTGGGAATACCTCTGGGTATTCTGAGACTACAGGAATTTCCTTAAGTTCTTTATCCTTAGTGCTAATGATTACCGAAATCATATATACTATTCCTTGCTTTCGTTCATAACTAGCAGCTTTCATTACTGATATGAATTTCATGGGTTTACGTGGCTTATTTCCTGTAATCGTGATTATTTCTCCAGTAGGTTCCTGAATTTCTACAGAATTTTTATCACAAAGGATTCGAGCATGGTTGGCTATTAACCAATCCATTCCTAACACAACATCAAATTCAGCTAATTTCATAGGCAATAGGGTTGCAGAAAATTTATGACCTGAAAGTTTTATTTCTACATTTTGCAGAACTTTATCTATTTTAACTGAATTCCCATCAGCCGTTTCGACTGTAAAAATTTGCCTAATGTTGGTTAAAGGTATATTAAGATCTTGGCAGAATGAAGTATTGATAAAACTTTGGTTTGCACCAGAGTCAAATAATACTTTTGCATACACGTTGTGAACTAGGAACGTACCAGCTATCACATCTGGAATGAGTTCTGCTTCTTGAGTGGTTAGCTGGAATGCTCTAACATTCTTCTTAGTAGCTCCGTCGGCTATCTTGGCTTTGTTATCTACTGGTTTGACCATTTTAGGACATTCTGTTTTGAAATGTCCTGCCTCTCCACAATTGTAACAATTTATGGATTTCTTCCTGCAATTTTCTTCACGATGTCCTACTGTTTTGCAAAAATTGCAATATACCTTGCATTTTCCAAAATGTTTCTTTTTGCAATTTTGACAGAACGGCAAAGTTGAAGATGGCCCTGTTCCTCTTCTCTTGAAGCTGTTATTATTACCCGTACGAAATCCTTGGGTAATTTTCTGAGCCAATTCTTTCTTTCTGTTTTCATCTTGTGTGCGTACTAGTTCGTCAGTTAGGGTATTAGCTAATTCCACCGCATCGTCAATAGTGCGAGGTCTCGTAGCTTTAACGATGTTACGGATTTCACTAATCAGTCCCAAATATAGCGAGAAATGAGTACCGGTTCTGGCGAAGCCAGTGTTGGTACCACTCTAGCATATTCAAAGAATGTCGAAGTATAACCGCGACAATCTACACCCGTCATACGATGGTTTAGGAATTTATTTGCCATGTGATCTTTTTCATATTCAGGACAGAATTTTCTTTCTACAAGATTCTTAAATTCTTCCCAAATCATAGCATATGCCCTATTTCTTCCTTTATCTTGTAACACCGTGTTCCACCATTCTAGCGCCCCTTCTTTGAAAAGATTTGACGCGTACATGACCTGGTCATCCTTGTCACATTTACTTATGGCAATTACTGCCTCGGTTTTCTCTAACCAACGTAGTGTCGCAGTTGCTCCTTCATTTCCTGCAAACTCAAATGGTTTACAAGCAAGAAATTCTTTGAAAGTGCAACCAGGTGTTGCGGCTTTCATTTTCTTAGGAAGCGGAGCTTGCCGTGGTTCATTATCATGATTAACATGATCATTGCCTCCGTTTACACTATTACTGAAGTTATCTTCAGAAATACGTTTGCTTGGAATGATTTGTTGAGGTTCAGCAGGTTTCTGGACTGCAACGACTATTGCCGGAATAGCATTGGCTATCCCTTGAGCAACGATATTTTCTATATCTTGCCTAGTCATATATTGATCCCCCGGTTGTTGTTCAGATTGATTAACCTCATTTACTGGTTCGTTATTAGCGTTTTCTATCTGATAATTAATTTATAGATTATATCATGCTTCTATATACAACCGTTTTATTATTTATTTTACACATACTGATTTTACTACTACTATTACACAACAACAGTTTCATAAACCTACTATCTTTCATCATTTGTTTTCCTAAAAATGAAGCTCCCTTTCATCATATTTCCAGGCAATTTGTCCCCCTATCTCCCGGATTCTATTTCCCGCATCCATTAACTCTTCACCAAAGTGGCGGAATTCAGCCATATTCTCGTTACTCATTGGTGGATTTGGTAAAGGTTCTGGATTGAACTTAGGAAAAAGCTTATAGGGATTGTTTTGTAACTGTATTTCATTAGTCAACCATTCGTCTATTTGCGAGTGGATTGAAGGGTTTGGAATAGCTGGTTCTAAGTTCAGTGGTAGTTGTGTTTCAAGAGATTGAATAAAAACATTTTCATTAACAGGTTTAATAGTATTATAGCTTGCCATTATAAAATCTAGCTCTTCCTGAGATGGTAACCCCTTAATTTGTCCAGAGCTTTCCCCAATTTCCATTTTCTTAGGCTTGGGTTTCTCAAGAGGTAAAGCGTTGAATTCTATAGGTTCTTCTATGTCTGGTATATACCTATTGAAATCTCTGGAAACTTCTATTCTTACTGGATAGAGATTTAAATTCTGAAGGGCGTCAGACAAGTCACTCATGCTGTTATGCAAAATACCCACAAATACTAAATTAAAAATTATATCAAATTTCATAGAAAACCTTTAATTATTATTTCATATTGGGTAACTATGAAACAACCGAATATGAAAACATACTAGGTTTTATTTGTAAATTTATTTATTTATTTACTGAATCAGGTTTCTGACTTATATTTAATAAGGGTGCTAAAACTTAAATCAAAATATTTAAAGATTTGTATTTATTGCTACAGTGGTTAACATATAAAGATTTGCCCATACTGTATAAAATTAGTCAGATAATAAAACACATAATCACAAAATAGCAATTAATAAAAATTATTAAGTATTCCTAAATACTTAATTGGCTTAAATCAGTGGCTCGATAAGTGGCTCTGATACCACCTTTTTCTGTCACGGCCCCCGACCCGGTTTGACCAGTTTCAGGAGTCGCGGGACAGAAATCCCGTGGTATTTAATTAATAACGGAAGTTTTCATCAGGATCTTTTTAAAACTGAAATATTTCTCGATTATTTTATTTCACAACGCGGGATAAAACCCCGGTAATTTACAATCATTTGATTTCACGAAGAAATCTTTTATTTTACAAAACATGTTTCTTTATTTTATCCTGAGCCACTTTCTTAAGCTTGTAGTGCTTCACGGCACTTTTCCTGGATCATAACAGATCACCTGAAACATGTTTGAAAAAGGTTTTGTCAGCGGGAAATACTGAGTGAATCATTCATTTTACTAAAATGACCTGTTTGTTATAATTTACAGTATTAAGAGCGATTACAATGTCTCTATCTTTTGAATTAACTGACCCAGTTGTCACTTGACCGGACTTGTGACTGTGGACATATCACTTGCTGGGTCCTTTCACCCACAAGTAATAAATAATTAGTAGCTATGTGCACATCCCCCCCACATACTGGCAGTAATTTCAGATTACATAGACTTAATCCCTGTAATTATAACCTTTGAAAATAAACCTGATTTTGAAAGTAATTAGATAAAAAGAGAATGACTCACATTGCAGATTTAATTTGAGCAGAGCCTAGCCTACTGATTAGCCTTTTAACCTAAATTAATAACAGGCACACAATTCGGTCAGTAACTTAATACTGCATTTACGATAACTCACGAGATTAAAACCTTCACAACGAATGACAAAGTGCGATACTTAAACATCCATCGAATTAACGACGAATGACAAAGCATAAACCCTAATGTGGGCAGCACTTAAACATCCATTAGATAGTTTAATCGATCGGACATTGAATCGTATCAGCGATCGAGTTATTATCATGTATTGCGGCGGCGATTAGTGATCCGTGTGTGTTTTTAATAGTAAACAGAGCTTATCTCAGTGTATATTTCGACTTTGTTCGTCGTTCAAGCGCCCAATTTCAAGTGCTAATGTCCTCTATTTATAGCTGGATTTTTGACTCGCTTGCGCACCGTAAGCCTAAATCCTTGCGGTGCGCAAGGGACACGAATTCACCCTAGGTCAGCCACGTCTGGGACTAGCCTTGCTGATTTGACTGTTTTGTAAATTCGATTTTTGACAACAATTTAATTAGATAATCGTTAACTAGGTTTTACCCCCCCTGAGTTTTAGGGGCCCTGATGCTGATTCCGATTGTTCTGAAAATTTTAGGGTTTGTGCAGAATCACTTGGGTGTCTCAATTAGGGTTTCATATTGGTCAAATTAATTCAATAAATAGGACTTTTGATGAGAGTTGTTACAAAAGGCCTCGCTGACATGGGACAAATGGAGTGGTTTTAGTGCAGCACTTTTGGAAGTCTGATGCAGACTTGGTAGGGGGAAAATTGTTCCTGTATATATGGTGGTTTTATGTTTTGTCTGTGTGTTCTGCATGTATGTATGGTGGCTGTGATTAACAATTGTTACTCCAGCAGTGTATAAATAAGGGCTTTTTACATATTTCCCCCTCCTAAGCTGTCTTATTACGTATTTCCCCAACCCGAAAAATCAATTACATATTTCCCCTTCCTAACTCATATATATTACATATTTCCCCATTTCATTAAAATGACTCTTATTTATGACTATTTTACCCTTAATGAACTTTTAACTAAATATTTACATATTTCACCACTCTAATATGTAAAATCAATTACATATTTACCCAAAATCATAATACTCAAAATAAAAACATAAATTCCATTCAAAAACATAAAAATCATTCATAATAAATTCCATTCAAAAAACATAAAATCCGTTCAACAAACATAAAATCCGTTCATAATAAATACGAGACCAAAAATTCGAAATCAACCGCTCAACTTTGACTAATTACTTTCACGTCTTTTTTGTACTATTTCCTCGTCCCCTTTTACTTGTTGAGGCTTGATGTTGAGTAGGATCTTCAGGTGTTGAGTTTTTGCACGTCTTTTCACGGTGTCCATACTCACCACTTCGTGGACATTTTTGTCGTTTTTGGCCTCGTCACCTGGTCTAATTCTATTCTTTCTTGGTCTCCCAGGTGGGCGTTTGATTGCAGGTGGGTATATCTTCTCCTTATTATCTATATGCACCCGTTGATCCTTTGTAGGCATTGGAGCAACTTCTAAAGCATAAGTTAATGATTTTGCACCTAATTTCTACATACAACATTCAAAATACTATTAAATGATTCTGCCCTATTCTCCCAAGTTGGTGTAAATGAGTTATTTTCCATATCATCCATATCATCTTCCATATAAATCACTTGATGAATAAAAGAAAAGAATATAAATCACCTGATCATACAAACCGGACAAAAATGATACTAACCTTTTCCATTGCAAATAAACAGTTTAATATAAGCAAACGGTTAAAGAAATAAAAATTCTATAAAATAATGTAAAACAAGGCAGAAGATATTAACTTTTGTTCAAGTCCATTATGAAGAAACGATTAAAGAAATAAAATACCATAAAATAATTTAAGTTGGGCATCAGCTCCAATCTCAAATATGTAGCCCATTCTCACTTAAGTTGGGCTAAAAATCCACCACTGGTGCTTGACAAGATTCAATTAAAAATCCACCACCGGTGATTGACAAGATTCGATTATGATAGGCTGGGTTGATTGCGAATGAAGAAGATGAACAAGATTCGATCATTAACATACCTGATGAAGCAGCGATGTGTGTCTGGTAGCGTAGGAAGAAGAAACGTCGTTGTTGTGGTAGGGTTTTGGCGTGTGGATTATACGAACATAAATATGCAGATGAGTTATTTCGAGGGTAATTGGGTAATTTCTCAAAAAAAGGGAAATATGTAATTGATTTTATGGCTTGGAGAAATACGTAATAAGGCAGCTTAGGAGGGGAAATAAGTAATCGCTTTTGTTGGCCGTTAAAAAAAAAGTTATTACCTTAATACCCGATTTTAATAAAATACAATAATCAAATTTGAAGATTTTGCAAACTGGTTCAACAGTTCGAACCGGTAGAACAAGCTTTACTGGGGGTATATAACAAATACCGTATTCTAGTATTATCGTCATTTTCCATACGCGGCCCGTGTCCAATATCCGGTATTACCAGGCGGTACATACCAATATTTAGAACATTGGTAGGAGTAGAAAAAACACAAACCGACTTACAACATAACCGCCGAAAAAGATAAATTACACCGTTTCTTCCATAGAATATTCTTGAATTTCAACCTATACTTGAACATAGGAAATCAAAGGATTTGACCTCCTAGATGAGTTTACGAAATACGAATATGAACCTTTCTGAGATTATATAAGAGTGAGTTGTGCAAAACAGGAGGTCTTTGACAGAAAAAAGCGAGTGATCTTCCACCATTTACTAAATTGGTCCCACAAAATTGTAGTCCAATAATAGGAGGTGAACATATGCTCAGCAAACTCCAAACCGTCTTCACATAGCACACACTTTTCAAAATCGACCTGTATATTCTGATTTCTCTGGGCCAAACAGGTCGGTAAACGATCTAATTCCACTCTCCACATGAAGATATTGTGTTTAGAAGGGGGTCACCAGTCCATCATGAAAAGGTTGCTAGATTCCACATTTTTGGCAGGTAATTTTTGAACCGATCCAAATCAACCGGTCGGACCCTCTCTTGAACTGAGCCTGGTTTATCATGATGTCTGCTATTACTTAATCTCATCCAAGTATTACAAAGAATGATTCCATCTCTAAGACCAAACCAATACTTGATTATCATACCCGTAACAATCTAAAAGTTTACACTTAGTACTCAAATCAAGAAGAAATAAAGCTGGGTAAATATCTTTAAGTGGTTCAGGAGCTATCCAAGGATCGATCCAACATCCAAGAATCTAATATTATCACCAGAACCCACAATGCCCTTATATATATATATGTATATTGAAAAGAGGCGATATTATAAATAACAAAACACAAGTTCAAGCAAGTTGCTCAAAACTTGATGGTACAGTACAAGGAAGGAAAAAAAAAAAACAGAACCACTGAAACAAAACTACAGACCAATGCTAAACTCACGCCAGTTTGACCAATCTATTTTTATCAATGCAGCCCTTGAGGTGATCCATAGAAAAGATAATGCTTTAATGTCCCTAATTAACCTGAAGATCTGATACGCCTTATTTCTGAATAATGTGTCATTTTGAGCTAGCCATAGGGACCAACACACAGCCGCAACCACCAAGTAAATTGCTTTCCGTTTGATGTCCGCCACCCGAAGATTTCCAATAAAATCCAGCAGTTCAACTAGACTTACTAGATACCTCGGCAAAGGAACCTTTATCCATAGCGAGATTACGGTCCATACTTGCTGAGCGAACTCACAAGTTATAATAATGTGGTCTGCAGATTCAGTTTCTTTGTTACACATAACACAACGATCTGACGGAATCGGGACTCTCCGCTTTAATAATGCCCTTATATGATTATGGAATTTGACAGCTGCAAAAGACTTTCCAAAAGCGTATTGTTGTATGATATGGCGTCACACTAAGCGCAAAAGCTTTTATTACCATCATCATTAACACTAGTGTTCCTCTCGAATAAAATAATAAGTGGACAATAGACTTAAACTGCACACGCAAACTAAGACTAGGGGGCTTGTAGAGGAATCTAGTAAAACTCTACATCGAGCAGTCCACATAGCGGGAAGGGATTTGATGATGTAACACCTTACGGTGAGATCACATGTAGGCAATCCGAGTTTCATCCCCACATTTAATATAGATGCTCTCTCCACCAATCAGAGCAAAGGTTATGCCAGCTAACAGCGCTAGACGTAGATCAAGGATTCACATATCCTTGATTTATTCTCATTCATTATTGTATTAATTAGTGAATATTGTATTTTCATTTATATGTAATTTATTTGTGTATATATTGTGACTGATTATCAATAAAATATTCATCTTGGAAATCATAGAAGTTGTCATGGTATCAGCCAAAACAACCGGTCCTTTTCCTTGATCCACTTTTTCCAGGGCCTTCCCCATCTTCTTTTTCCTTCTCCCCTGCACATATGTTGACTTCCAACCAAACAAATCAAATCCCTCTTCACACCCTTTTCCACTTTATTCCTCTCAAGTTAAACTCCTCTAACTATCTTCCATGGTCCCACCATATCATCCTAGTCCTCTCCATGGTCAAACTTTCCGGCCACGTTGACGGATCTATTGAACCTCTGCCTGCCACCCTCACCACCGACAACAAAACCATCCCAAATCCAGATTATGTTTCCTGGTTAGAAGCCAACCAATCTATCCGTCTCCTCATTCAGTCCTCTATTTCTGAAGAGGCTATGTCCGAGATCATCGGTTTGTCAACCGCTCGGCAAGTTTGGCTCGCTCTCGAAAAAAATTTTAGTCATCATTCAATCGATCGTGTTCATACACTTCAGGACTCTCTGCGATAGCTACAGAACGGTTCTTCCTCGGTCAGTGAATATGGCCGAAAATTTAAGTCCTTCTGTGACGAATTGGTTGCCATAGGTCACCCTGTTTCTGAATGCGACAAGTGCCACTGATTCCTTTATGGCCTCGGTCCCACCTATGAAAACTTCTCTACCACTTACCGTGCTCTTTCAGCCACTCTCACCTTCCGTGACCTTCTTTTAAAAGCTGAAAATCAGGAGCTTTTTTTGAAATCCATACATGGTCCTTCCACTCCGCAGGTCTCCTTTGTCGCGCAACAAAACAAATCCGGTAATTCCTCCAAATCCTCTTCTAATTTTTCCTCAAATAATCATGGTCACGGTCGTTCCTATGGTCGTGGTCGTGCCAGAAGACCAACCCATTGTCAATTGTGTAGGAAAGATGGCCATTATGCAAGTGCTTGTCCAAATCTTGCATCCTATGCCAACCGTGCCTCCTCGCTTGATGCTAATCTTGCTCAGGCATTCCATGCCCAATATCATGTTACCAATAACTATCTTGATTGGACGGGTGACACGGGTGCTGATGCGCATATGACTCCCAATGATGATGATGCCACTGCTCCTTTTGGCAATCCAGGTAAAATTTTTGTCACATTCGGAAATGGTAAAACTTTACCTGTCACCAAAATCGGATCCGTCACCATACAAAACAAAATTCCCTTGAACAATGTTCTTGTTGTTCCTCACCTCACGAAACACCTTCTCTTTATAACTCGTCTTACACATGATTCACCTGTTGACGTGCTTTTCTCTAACAATTTTTTTCAATATTCAGGATCGCAAAACAAAGTAAATCCTAGCAAGCGACGCGTGTGAAAATGGCCTTTACATTTTGAGAGAAGGACAACGTGCGTTCGTGGCATCTTATTCCTCCCAACATCTTAAAGCCTCCTTTGAGAAATGGTATGGTTGTCTTGGTCATGTTTCGTTTGATGTTATTTCTAAGTTGCATAAAAACGGTTCTTTGTTTATTTCTTCTTTATTACCTAAAGCAAAACTTTGTTCTCCTTGTCAGTTATCTAAATCACATCGTTTGTCATTTACTTTAAAAATTAAACGTTCGTTACGTGCTTTAGATTTAATACACTGTGATCTTTAGGGACCCGCACCTGTTATGTCCATGAATGGATATCGTTTTTATGCTATATTCATTGATGATTATTCTCGTTTTAGTTGGTTTTACCCTCTCAAACATAAGTCTGATTTTTATGATGTATTAGTTACTTTTGATGCTTATGTTCAAAATCAACTATCTCGCACAATTAAAATATTTCAAAGTGATGGGAGAACTGAATTTACAAACAATCGAGTATGAATTTTCTTTCGTGAAAAAGGCATTCATCACTACCTATCTTGTCCCCATACTCCACACTTAGGCCCGGGTCAAGTCAGTGGGGGGGACCCTGTCGGGCTCCTTCCCCCCAAAAAAAAGAAACTGTACGTGAGAGTTTCCCTTCATACGGCTTGAATCATTCTCAGATGCGCAAAACGGCCGTGCCGGAAGAAAACATCGGCACATTACTGAGACCGGCTTGGCCATGTTATTTAACTCGTACTCGCCTGCTACCTTCCGGATCGATTCTTTTTCATCCGCCACTTACATCATCAATCGCCTACCCACTTATGTGTTAGACTATAAATCTCCCTTTGAGGTATTATATGGCCACGCCCCAACCTATTCTAATTTTCTCATTTTTGGTTGTCGCGTTTTTCCTTACTTGAGAGATTATGCTAAACACAAACTATCACCTCGCAGTGCTGAGTGCATTTTCATTGCCTACGATGCTCAATACAAAGGATACCGTTGTCTGAATCCTCAAACAACCCACATTTATATCACTCAGCACGCTCAATTTGATGAGGAAACCTTTCCTTTCAGTGGCCATGTTTCTCCTGTTGACGAGTCCACTCCCGTCTTCTCAAACTTTGATGAAACTATTCCTGCTCCTCATTTTCTAAACCAACCTCCTATACTCTCTGTTCCATCTCCTACCCTTCAAGTGCACCTTTTTCATCACCTTGCATCTTATGCCCAACTCATTCATCTTCGCCTCCTCCTTCTGGCCTAAACCGAACTCCCTTAGTCCACTCTCAACAGTCCAATTCTATATCTCAATAGCCCACACCATCTCCTGGCCCTACAAACCCAATCGGCCCACCACCTACTATTCCAATCCACACGGCCCAACCCAACCAATCCGCCCCCACCACATTCGCCCAACCCAACCAATCCACTCCCACCTCATCGGCCTAACCAAATCTGTTCGCTCCCATCTCCTCGACCCAAAACACTTCTTACTCACCCCTCTCAGCTCAAAACCAACCCGCACATAACCAACCATCTACTCACTCTATGACTACCCGTTCCAAAAACGACATCTTTAAACCAAAGCTGTAGCGGACACTGGTTAATTAATCTTACTTAACCGATTAATTAACCTTAATGGTTTAATCAAGTAATTTACTTAGCCGATTAATTAATTAAAATAACTAGCTGATTAATTAACTTACTTAGCTTACTTAACTGCTAAGTTTCCTTTCCTGTTAAGTTTCCTTAGCTATTAAGTTTTCTTAACTGCTAAGTTATCTTAATTGCTAAGGTTGATATACTAGTTTAACAGCTTCCTGATTATGAGTTCTAATGCTAGATACAATGGAACTCGTATTAGCGTATTAACCCAATTCAACTTTAACGATAATCACGAGATCAAGACTCACAACGAATGACAAAGTATAGCCGTATACAGGCAGCACTTAAACATCCGTTGGATCAGTTTCAATTGATCGGATTGGGTATCGTATCAGTGATTCGAGTTAGTACTCGGATTACGAGCAGAGTTTTAGGGTTTAGGGGTGTTGTGCAAAGAAACAGAGATGCGAGAGAGTAAGTTCGTCAAAATTTGATCGAACTGGTGCACAGACTTCAGTCCCACTACTGCCCTCTTATAGCTGATTTTTCGGTTCCCTCGCGTGGCGCGCCGGCCTCCCTTGTCCCTAGCGCATGGCGCGGGGATGGTTGGCCTGGCTTTGGTCGCCACGTGCCCCACGTAGGTCTGACACGTGTCGTCTTCGCATGACGCGTGTCCTTGGCCGCTTTCTCGTCCAATCATGCATTTTTCCTCGATTTTCGTGCTGGTGTTTATCACGTATGTTTGGGTCATGATCCTAAATTGTTTGGTTTATAATTGTGAGTCTAATAAGACTATTTCTTTGTGATTTAGTTCGTCGAACGCCAAGATTCCTTAACCGCTAAATTTTCCAAATTGAATATACAAGTTTCATCGCGAGCACCTCTGGTTTTGATCACATGTTGTCGTTGGGAGTATTTTTGAGGGTTGTTACAGGTACAATGGTTTACAGCTGTAGATCTTCTAGAAGGCCCCAAATGCTCATTGTGCATGGCTTCATTCGGTTACAACCGAATGTGACGTGGCACAATCCTAGATACTCGTCTAAATCACGATGATGGCAACAACTTGATGAGAGATCTATGCAAAACCACTTTACACTTGGCATCTCCCCAGCCGTTGATCAAACCCAGAATCCGTGTGCATAGATTTGGAGTTAACCAATTGACGGAAAGAGATAACTGTCAACGGAAAAGTAATTTGCGTCACTCCTCCGTCACCTTTTTGGCGCCAAAATCCGGTTATAAATATGGGACTTCAGGTATGATCTCACAAGTTACTTACACATACTTTCACTAACCACTTGGGGTGTCCCAATGGACAGCCTCACCCACCTCTTCCCAAAGAACCCCAGTTCGAATCCTTGCAGGCACACCCTCCAGGCTTTCGCTTCCGGTTGGGTAGTAACCGCCAGGAAGCTATGGGGCTAAGCTAGCTTGTGGAGTGGGATCACTCCAGCGGTTGGGAGGACCGTGCAATATCCCCCTACACATACTTTCACTCTTACTACTTCATCTTTCCCTTTGAGATCACTGTACTTATTCTCACACCGGAGGGTGGTCATGGAGAGAACCCCCATTCTCCCCGTGGAGAATCTAACGACTTTCTGTTTTGCAGTGTTCTTCGGTGAAGTAGTCCTCAACCAGCGAATCAACGAGAAGATTAACCTCTTTATGCAGGAACAAAACCCCAGATCTGATTGATTTCGGTCAATTTAGATCACTGTTTCTTCAGAATGCTAAGATAATTATCGGAAATATGGAAGGTCAGTTATTACCTTAATATCCGATTTCAATAAAATACAATAAACAAATTTGAAGATTTAGCAAACCGGTTTAACAGTTCGAACCGATAGAACAGGCTTTACCGCAGGTATATAACAAATACCGTTTTCTTGTATTACCGTCTTTTTCCGTACCAGGCTCGTGTCCAATATCCGATATTACCAGGCGGTACATACCAATATTTTAAACATTGGTAGGAGTAGCAAAAACACAAACCGACTTACAACATAACTAACGAAAAGAAAAATTACACTGTTTCCTCCATAGAATATTCTTGAGTTTCAACCTATACTTGAACAAAGGAAATCAAAGGATTTGACCTCCTAGATGAGTTTACGAATATGGATGGACCTTTTTAAGATTAAAAAGTGAGTTGTTTCTAGATTTCCAAACATCTGATAGTGCTAATACCATGAATACCTTGTCTATGCTTGATTCCCCATCTTCCCTCCAGAAACTTGTGCAACAGGAGGTCTTTGACTGAAAAAGCGAGTGATCTTACACCATTTACTAAATTGGTCCCACAAAATTGTTGTCTAATAATAGGAGGTGAACATTTGCTCAACAGACTCCAAACCATCTTCACATAGCACACACTTTTCAAAATCGACCTGTATATTCTGATTTCTCAAGGCCAAACGAGTCAGTAAACGATCTAGTTCCACTCTCCACATTAAGATATTGTGTTTAGAAGGGGGTCACCAGTCCATGATGAAAAGGTTGCTAGATTCCACATTTTTGGCAGGTAACCGAGTCACTGAAAACTGGTATGGGTCATCAGCTATCCAAATCAACCGGTCCGACCCTCTCTTGAACTGAGCCTGGTTTATCATGATGTCTGCTATTACTTAATCTCATCCAAGTATTACAAAGAATGATTCCATTTCCAAGACCAAACCAATACTTGATTATCATACTCGTAACAATCTAAAACTTTACACTTTGTACTTAAATTAAGGAGAAATAAAGCTGGGTAAATACCCTTAAGTGGTTCAGGAGCTATCCAAGGATCGATCCAACATCCAAGAATCTAATATTATCACTAGGACCCACAATGCCCCTAATTCTATTATGGATTTTGACAGCTGCAAAAGACAATTTCCAAAGGCGTATTGTTGTATGATATAGCGTCACACTAAGCGCAAAAGCTTTTTTTACCATCATCATTAACACTAGTGTTCCTCTCGAATAAAATAATAAGTGGACAATAGACTTAATCTGCACACGCAAACTAAGACTAGGGGACTTGTAGAGGAATGTAGTAAAACTCTACATCGGCGAGTCCACATGGTGGTAAGGGATTCGATGATGTAACACCTTACGGTGAGACCACATGTAGGTAATCCGAGTTTCATACCCACATTTAATATAGATGCTCTCTCCACCAATCAGGGCAAGGGTGATGCTAGCAAACTTATGCATAACACCACACGTGATATCGCACTCCAATCAAGTGGTGACAGGTGTCACCTAAACCGTTAAGAGGAGCAGGGACCACCCCACCTGGGGAAAGCGACGTTTAACCATGACTACTATAAATAGAAGGAGATCCCAAGCTTAGAAGGGAAGTAGTCTCTCTCATCTCAAACCCTAATTTCTTCGTACAAGTACTTATCCTCACGCCCGAGTGTGATTATAGGGAGGAATACCATCCTGTGACGAGCCTAACGGTAAACTATTTTGCAGTTAATTGTAATCGGAGCTATACATAACATTTCTCAAAGAGGACCTACCGGTGGAACAAATCACAGTATCAGCATTTAAGATTTGATTCTTCATTTACCAAGTTTATCTCTTTACATAGTTGCAAACAATATATGATATACCATAGTAATAATTAAGTATTAGAAGAAGAATTATAAGCTAGATATAATATATAGTTTAATCATAGTTTATGTGATATTATTATTATTATTATTATTATTATTATTATTATTTCGTTAATATAGGTAGAGATGGTTATCAAAATCCAATCCGTCATGTATATATGTATTCTCTGTATCAACATTTAAGATTACCAATTCTATTCGAGAACAATTCTCTCTCTCATTCAAAACCCTAAACGAACGATCTTAATCTCAATAAAGTGGTATCAGAGCCACAATACGCTTACAGATCCTTAAATCTATTCGAAAATCATCAAAATTCTCACAATCTTATAATCCAAACAGCGTTAAACATGACGACAAACGGAGGCATTCAAACCCAAATTCCAAAACTACTGGGGAAAAACTATTATCACTGGCACATACAAATGAAAGTGTTGTTGGAATCACAAGACTTATGGGCAATCGTGGAAAAGGATACAATGAACTCGCAACCGGAGAGTCTGAAAATGATCAAAACATTCAGAAAGAAAAAAATCAAAAAGGATAAGAAGGCACTGCACATCATCTTTCAGGCAGTCAATGAAACTGACTTCGAATGAATTGCTGTGTGTAAAACTTCTAAATAAGCATGGGATGTTCTGCATAAAGCGTGCAGAGGCGAACACAGAGTAAAAAAACGATAAAACTTCAAACTCTAAGATGTGAATTTGATGCTTTAAGAATGAAAGAGAGTGAATCAATAGAAGATTATATTAATAGAACAACGATTATAGTAAACCAATTACGGTTAAATGAAGAGAACATTGTAGAACAACGAATCGTTGAAAAAAATCCTCCGTAGCCTAACACGTAAATATGAATCAGTAATGGTGGCCATCGAAGAATCCAAGGATTTAAATACAATTTCTACAGAAGAATTACTAGGTATCCTTCAGTCACATGAATTAAGACTGAAACAATATGATGATGCACCGATGGAGCAAGCCTTCCAAGTACAAAGCAATAATTATGATCGGTCAAGACAATCCAGATCAGAATACGTTGGAAGAGGATGAGGTAGAGGAAGAGGAAGATTCAATGGACAAATTCGGTGTTACAATTGCCAAAAACTGGGACACACGACACGTTTCTGCCAATGAAGAGATGAAAATGAAAAATCCAGAAGTGCCCTCTTGCATGAAGACAAAACGGAAGAGGGAAATGAGGAGGCTATTTTCATGATATTTAATGTGGAAGAGGTAACAAAGGATGATTCTTGGTACCTAGATAGCGGGTGTAGCAACCATATGGCTGGAAATAAGAGTCTATTTATTATACTAAATGAATCCGAAAGAAGAGAAGTAAGAACAGGGGACAATAAGAGACTCGAAGTTTTGGGATGCGGCGATGTGGCCATCAAAGTGAAAGGATTAGAAAAGTGAGTACCAAATGTATTTTCTGTTGAAGGATTAAAACATAATCTAGTAAGTGTTGGACAACTGGTTCAAAAAGGATATGAAGTGAAATTCTGCAATCAAGAATGTGTAATTAAAGATCCAGCAGGAATATGTATAGGTACGGTTAAAATGACCGGAAACAAGATGTTTCCACTAAACTTGAATTATGATGTAACACCACGTGCTTGCAGCATGATAACACAAGATATGTCCGTTTTATGGCACCGGCGATATGGACATCTGAATTTTGATACTCTGCATAACATGGGAACAAACGAGATCGTCAAAGGACTACCTAAAATCCCTAAATCACAGCAAAATGTATGTGAAGGATGCATCTTCGACAAGCATGCTAGAAAACCGTTCCCAAAGCAAGCAACGTGGCATGCTGGTAAACTTCTACAACTCATTCACTTAGACATCTGTGGTCCTATGAGGACTCTATCTATTGGAGGCTGTAGGTATTTTATTACTTTCATAGACGACTTCTCGAGGAAAACATGGGTATATTTTTTAAAGTTGAAATCAGATGTTTTGAGTAACTTCAAAACCTTCAAAAGACTTGTTGAAAATCAAGTTGAATACAAGATAAAGAGTATACGTACAGATAGAGGGGGTGAATACTGCAGCCATGAGTTCCAAAACTTTCTCAAGGAAAATGGAATACATCATCAACTCACCACAAGTTATACCCCTCAACAGAATGGGGTAGCCGAACGAAAAAATAGAACACTCATGGAATTGAGTAGAAGCATGCTAAAAATGAAGAGTCTACCACATTCGTACTGGGCTGAGGCAGTGGCATGTGCAACATATTTATTAAATCAAGCCATCACCGCAAGTGTGCCAAACGTAACCCCTCAAGAAGCCTGGAGCGGAAGAAAACCAAGTGTAGGGCACCTTAAAGTTTTCGGTTGCATTGCATATGCTCACATTCCAAAACAACATCGTAGCAAGTTGGATGACAAAACAGAAAAAAACTATTTTTGTTGGTTACAGTGAGAACAGCAAGGCCTACAAACTCTATAATCCAACGACAAACAAAATCATTATCAGCAGAGATGTTTTGTTTGATGAAAGTCAAGATTGGGATGCAAGCAATACAAATGATAGAATACCGTGTATTCAATTGAATAACACGAATGATGATATTCAAGGGACGTCTATGGATGATCAAAGCAAGGCTGCAACATCCGAAGTAAATAACCATAATGAAAGTCAGTCAAGTGATGATGAGATAGAAGCACACACTAATAACCATGAAGATGTAGAATCATCATCTTCATCAGAGAATGAAGAATTAAGAACACGAAGCATTACGGATATTTATCATGAATCACATGCCCTTACCAAAGCACAAGTTGATGAACTATATGAAAGAAATCAAGCCATGTCCAACAATGTAGCAAATTTTGTGCTCTATGCTGATGCCGATCCCACTACATATAGTGAGGCATTCAAAGAAACAAAGTGGAGGGAAGCCATGGACAAAGAAATGAAATCAATACAAAAAAAATGAAACCTGGGAATTAGTAGATCCTCCAAGAGATCAAAAGCCTATCGGGGTGAAGTGGATATTCAAAACAAAGTATGATGAACATGGAAATGTGAGTAAATATAAAGCACGTTTTGTAGCAAAAGGGTACAAACAGAAGTATGGGATTGATTATCAAGATGTTTTTGCTCCAGTAATAAGATTCGACACTGTCAGACTTGTTCTAGCTCTTGCCGCACACTATGGTTGGCATCTACATCAAATGGATGTGAAGAAGGCCTTCTTGAATGGCAATTTAAACGAACAAATGTATACTGAACAACCAGAAGGTTATATTAAGAAAGGAGAAGAACGAAAGGTATGTCATCTCAAGAAAGCCCTATATGGCTTAAAACAAGCCCCGAGGGCATGGTATAGCAGAATAGACGGATATTTTAGATCACATGGATTTGAGAGATGTGTATATGAACATACGTTGTTCATTAAGATCTCCAAGAATACAAAGATAGTAATCTGTTTATATGTAGATGATCTCATCATAGCCAGTGATTCGTTAGATATGATAAATCAATTAAAGAATTCAATGAAGACAGAGTTTGAAATGACCGATCTGGGAATTCTACATTATTTTCTTGGTATGGAGGTAAATTATGATAATGGGAACATTACACTGTCACAACAAAAATATGCAAAGAATCATCTGGACAAATTCAAGATGGGAAACTGTAATGCCATTTCAACGCCAATGAAATATGGGCTACGCTTGTCTAAGGAAGATCCAGAAGATGAAGTAGATCAGAAGTTATATAGAAGTTTAGTTGGATGTCTCATGTATCTACCAAATACCAGACCTGATATCGTGTTTGCGGTTAGCAAAATAAGTCGGTTCATGGAAAGACCAAAGAAACGTCACTGGGAAGCCGGAAAAAGAATTCTAAGATACATAAAAAGAAACATTAAACCACGGGATCGTGTACTCTAAAGGGAGTAAAGGAAAATTGGTCGGGTTTAGTGATAACGATTATGCAGGAAACATTGACGATAGCAAAAGCACTTCTGGGTATGTATTTCACCTGGGTTCCGGTGCTATAACATGGCAATCTAAGAAACAAAAGGTAGTAGCTTTATCTTCAACTGAGGCAGAATACATCGCACTATCCATAACCGGTTGTCAAGCACTTTGGATAAAGGGAATTCTGAATGATCTTCAAATAAACATGGATTGTCCTCCAACAATTTTCTGTGATAAGAGCAGGCGGGGTGGTCCGTGATGGCCACCCCATCACTTGTTAAAAAATAACGCACACCGCCGCCGCCTAACATATCACACGTTGAATTTGTAACGCGTTCTTTGTATAACGCGTTGAAAACAAGTTTGATGAAAGTTTGAATTAAAGCAAGTTTGTCGTTTTATGCAATGGAATTAATATCAAGTTTGAAGAAAAGTGCAAATTAGGTCCCTCATCTTTTGTTAGCTATTTTTAAATAGCTTTCCTTTAATTGCAATTCAGGTCCCTCATCTTTATATAAATTTTAATTGCCCATCTCGACGAACCGTTTAAGTCGGTTGTAATTCAACAAAAGCGCGAGATTTGCGAAAGGTGGGGTTGGGAGATGCCACCCGTTTAAGTCGGTTGCAATATCCCCGGATTGGGTGCCAGATCCTCCTACACAAGTTCAAGTACCACAAAATATCCAACAAGAATTGCGTGATGAAGAAACTCACTTTCGGTTGAGATACGATTTAATCGAACTAGTAGGTTCTTTAGGTTTGGAGTTTCATGAGTCAGACGAGGAGTAGAGTTTTTTTAGTATTTTTTTTTAAATTGTAGCCTAAAATATTTCTAGTATGTTAAATTGAACTATATGTTTTAATTTTAATGAAATTTATAATTTTAGTGTTTTATTGTTAATTTCTAATTTTAAAATGAAAATTAAAAAAATTTGGGAGTGATAGAATTCCATCACTAGTGATACCACCTCCTACATTTCTATCACTAGTGATACAATATTGGGTGATGACATGGCATGATTTGATTGGATAGTGGGAGTGATAGATTTCTATCACTAGTGACCACCTCTCCTCTCCTAACAAATCAACCATCTGTTTAGCCAATGATCCAGTCTACCACGGGAAAGCAAGCATATAAGGGTCAAATATCATTTTATTCGTGATTTGATCAAGGATGATGAAGTGGAGATCCGCTTCTGTACAACAAAGGATCAAGTAGCAGATATACTTACCAAAGCTTTGCAGCCAAGAGACTTCATACGTATTAAAGATCTTCTGCATGTTGCTCCTATCTAGCTTACGGGAGGGTATTAGAAGAAGAATTATAAGCTAGATATAATATATAGTTTAATCATAGTTTATGTGACATTATTATTATTATTATTATTATTATTATTATTATTATTATTATTATTATTATTATTACTATTACTACGTTAATATAGGTAGAGACGGTTATCAAAATCCAATCCGTTATGTATTCAAGAACAATTCTCTCTCTCATTCAAAACCCTAAACTAACGATCTTAATCTCAATATTAAGATTAAAAAAATAAAAAAAAACTTACCTTTTTCTAAATCGGTTTTATGAAATAAATAAAAAAGATTATTAATTAAACGTGATTTGCATATATCGAATTGCGATAAAATATAGAAACTAAAAGAGTATAATTAGTTATTAAAGAAACAAAACTTAAAATACTGTTTGATTTGTATTACTTGAGTAAGGTGATTACGAAAATGTAAACGAAATCTTAAATAGTAATAACAAAATAATTTTTGAATAAATAGGGATTTAAATACATTTACATAGATCTATTCTTCTTCCCTGTTGATCACGTACTCAATGGCTTCCTCTTCTTCCCTGATCAGCAACCAAACCAATGTCTCAACCGCACTCGCAACCCTACTTCTCACCAATAATCAACCAGTGGCGGATCTAGAAACAAAATTCAGGGGTATCCCAAATTTTTTTCGAATATTCATTAAATGGAGCATTTTTTAACCTTACATTCAGTGATGGATCCACGATTTTATTTATATGAAGTCAATCTTTTTAAAACCTTCAATTTCATACAAGCAAACATAAGAATTTTCAGCTCTGTTCGAATCGGGTGCTAACATTAGTTTATGTATATGTACTGTATAATATATCACGAACTTTAATTAGTGTGTTTATTAAAGGGTCATCTGGTATTTGCATAGTTTAAAGGGTAAGTTACACTTTTTGACGTGTATATTTATACCACATTTCAATAGATGTCTTTTACCTTTTAAAATGATAAGTTATGATTTTTGACCTGTATTTTTATACCACGTTTCAGTAGGTATCCTCTACCTTTTAAAATATCAAGAATCATTATTTACGTTTTAAAAACCATGAAGATTTGCCCTTTAACAACAACCAAATAGTATGTTAGTTCCAAATAAAATAAAAAAACAAAGTAAAATTTCCAGTTAAGTTTCAAATAAAATAAAAGGCTAATAGATAATAAGTTGATAAAATAATAAATAATATGCTAGATTAATAAATTTGTACATAATTAATTTAATAAATACCATACAAGTAATAATAATAGTAAATGGTAAATAAAATAGAAAATAATAATCGACTTGGGAGCCCACGTGGGTTCCAGCCCACTTTTCACATTTCGATTTCAAAAGAAAAGAAAAAATCAAATATCTTTTTGTTTTAAACGAACAGTCGTCTTCTTCTTCTCGGTCTCTGGCTCTGCAACTCATACCGGAAATCTCATTTTTCTTCAAAAAAATTTATTGTTCTTCTCCATGTCTCTCATATATTATATTCAGGGATATCCTAATAGTTTCTTAGGGGTATCCGAATACATAAAACCACAACACAATTTTATTTTTTGTAGTTCGCCAAGGAAGTTGAGGGGTATCCCGTGCACCCCTGAACCCCACCTAGATCCGCCCCTGTAATCAACACTCCAACGTTGTCTTCTCGCCCCTTTCCATCCAGACCCTCCTGAGCTTACTAGCCGCCGGTTCCAAAGATCAAACACTCGACCAACTTCTCGCTTTCCTTAAAGTGGATACGAAGGATGACCTCAACTCTCTTTATTCGGAGCTTTTGTCCTCGATATTAGCCGATGGTAGCCCAGTTGGCGGACCTAGATTGTCTTTCGCAAACGCTGTTTGGGTTCACAAAATCCTTCCTCTCAAACCTTCTTTCAAACAGGTTGTTGACACCGTTTATAAAGGGACTTGCGAACAAGCCAATTTCGAGAAGGTCAGTTTCTAATATTTTTTATTCCAAGGGGTTAGGACTTGCGTCATGGACCTACTTTTAAAGCGCTGTTTGAGGATTCATAGAATAGCCGTTTGAAGGTTAGGGTTTGCATGATAGCCCGATACTTCGTTTGAGGATTTGTCAAATGGCAATGTGTAGATAGGGTTGCGTTATAGCTAGCCCTTTACCTTACATATACATTTAGCAGGCCTCTTTTTAAATGACTTTTTTTCTTTTCTATTTAGATTGATCATTAAATATACTGTGGAAGATTCTTGCAATTATTTTGATACGAATTTTGGTTATTTTGTTCACAAACTTAGGAATCTTAATTAAAGTTGTAGAACCTTGTTTTTCATATGTAGTTAATATATTATTTTTTGATTAACGAAGGCTGTAGAGGTAGCCCGTGAAGTGAATTTATGGGGTCAAAAGCAAACAAATGGCCTCATCAATCAAGTCATTAGTGCTGAAGAAATTAAAGATGGCATAATGCTCATCCTTGCAAATGCTATCTACTTCAAGGGAACATGGACTCAGAAGTTTAACAAGTCATGGACTATAGAACGTTACTTTCACCTCCTCAATGGCAGCAAAGTTAAAGTCCCCTTCATGACCAGCTCCAAAAATCAGTTCGTGAGTGAATATGATGGTTTTAAAGTATTGGGTCTTCCATATTACCAAGGCCAGGATAACCGTAAGTTCTCAATGTACTTTTACCTCAGTGATGCAAAAGACGGGCTTCCGTCCTTGATAAAGAAGATCGGTTCCACATCCAACTTTTTTGAGCGTCACATTCCACCTTTTAAAGCAATGGTCAGGGAGTTTTTTATTCCAAAATTTAAGATTAAATTCGGGTTTGAAGCTTCTGATATGTTGAAGGAATTAGGGCTCGTATTGCCATTCGACTTTGGACATCGTTTCACCGAAATGATTGAGTCACCCATTGGTACAGGCCTTTATGTACCTAGTATCCACCAAAAATCCATTGTGGAGGTGAATGAAGAAGGTACAGAAGCTGAAGCTGTAGCGGCCACTTTTGGAGGGATGATATTTGGAAGTGCATTTACAGCACCTAAAGCTGTTGATTTTGTGGCGGATCACCCGTTTTTGTTTGTGATTAGAGAAGATGTGACCGGGGTTGTGTTGTTTATGGGACAGGTGAGTGACCCTAGTTTAAGTATCTAGGGTCCTTACCTTTTGTTTATGCATTGATTTGCTTTGTTTTGTGTTGATCATTTCTCTTTTTACTACAAATAAAATGGCATAACTTATCCTTTAAAGGAAAATATATGTTTGAGTGGGAAGTAAAATACCAATTTGTGATAAAAGATATGTAAACGTGCGTGGAAATGACTCAAGTTGAGGTAAGCCTAATATTCTTCACGAAGATCATAATAGTATTGCAAATGTCACAGGTTCGTCTTCATCCCATTCTACTCTGATCTAAATTTCTTCCATGCGTGATCTTGTCAAGGGCGGCAGTTTCGACACCTCTATGTCACTAGTGGGTGATCCGAGTTACCATGATCCGACTGCAGTTCGGTTCCAACTGATGAGCAACCATTGTTTACACATGTTCCGCCTATACGGCTATACCATCATCTTTGATGATAGCTGTTTTTAAACTGTCATGTATTCCTCTTGACAAATATTCATTTTATTCACAAATTAACAAGAACGAGGCAGATCTTCATCATGAGTGGGTACATAAGAATTTGTATAGTGGTCCATAGAACCAACTTATTAAACACTAATTATTACACTATGCCTCCCCATAGAGGTGCACAAAAAATCCGTATCTAAACCTTAAACGAGACCCAAGAAAAAAAGAACCTGAACCGGTTATTTTTTGTACCCAGGTATTTTATATCCGTGACCGAACCCAACCCTATCCGTAGGGTATGGATTGTTAGAAAATAAAGTATATTTGGAAAATATTGGGATTGGTCAAACCTTACTACTCACAATTACAGCTCACGATCCGGATTTCCAGCCTTGATTTATTCCCTTTAATTATTCTTGTATCCATTTTTAGTTTATGTTTGGTCTATAAATTGAAGGCCTGAATGTAATAGAAAAATCAAGTAATCAAAAACATCAGTTTATCTCTATACCTGTTGATATGGTATCAGAGCAGTGCATCCGATCTTGAGATCAATCTGCTCAAACCACAAAACAAATCCATTCAGTGAAAACCCATCTCCTTCAACCCACAAAACCGATTCAGAAAACCTCTCTCCCAAAACTCAAAATCAAACTCCAAAAATTCAAAAAAAACCGATTCAGCTTCTTCTGCCGCCGTTCACCCGTCACCTCTGTTACCGAATCCCTTAATCACCTCTGTCAGATCCGCCGCCCTTAATCACCTCTGTTACCGACCGTTTTCATCACTAAACGAACCGAATCCCAACGTTATTTTTCCGTCATCACAACACCAATAAACCTCCACTGTTGACCGTTCCGATCATTGTCTCCGGCGTGACGTCATCTCTGTCACCGCGAGCACCGCCTCCGACCACCACCGTCATCTTCAACCTATCACAGTACCACCGCCCCACCTCTACTAAACCCGACCACCACACTCCGCTGTTTTGTTAGAACATAGAAGAAGAAGAGACTGTGAAGTTTTTTAGGGTTTGAATATTGGAAGGAAAGAGGGGAGATTTGTACTGCTGTTGTTATAAAATAAAAGGACAGGTGGGGTGAGGAGCACGTGAAGTTACAAAGGGATTGGGATTATCACACTTTTATTTTATTTGTTGTTTAAGACAACAATCTTTTAAAAAAAAAAAAAAGGATTTTACAAATTTTTTTTTGAAAGGAACATGAAGTATGAGTTGTTGAAGGACTATCCATCAACAAGTGGGGAAGCCTATTTAACAACACAGAAAAGCGGTGATCAAGTCAGTTCTTGGATTTTTAATTGTGGAGCCACTGATACGATGACGTACGAACCATCAGACTTCGTGTCTACAACGACACCAAACAGAACTCATATCAAGACTGCAAATGGCGAAAGTGCCTCAGTAAAGGGAGGAGGAACTGTCGAAATATCTCCCAATCTGAGATTGTCAAATTGTTTATATGTTCCTTCATTAACACATAAATTATTATCAATAAGTCATGTTACAAAGGAACTCAATTGCACAGTTCTAATGCATCCTCATTTTTGTATCTTACAGGACATCAGAACTGGAAAGATAATTGGGCGTGGCACTGAACGACAGGGCTTATACTATGTGGATGAGGTGACTCAGTCAGGGACTGCGATGCTTGCTCACGGAACAAAGAGTAGAGAAGCATGGCTTTGGCATAGGAGATTAGGGCATCCTTCCGCTGGGTATCTACATCTTTTACTCCCTAAACTTTTTCCGTCAAACAGTACCTTAGACTGTGAAACATGTGCCTTAGCCAAAAGCCATAAAAAACCTTTCAAACCAAATAACACTAGGGTCAGTGAACCCTTTTCACTAATACATTCCGATGTTTGGGGTCCAGCTGAAACGAATGGAGGTCAAAATCTTCGTTTCTTCCTATTATTTGTTGATGACTGTACCCGTATGACATGGGTATATTTTTTAAAACACAAATCTGAAGTCTTTGACAAATTTAGACTGTTTTACACCATGGTCCAAACTCAATTCAAAACCAACATTCAGATCTTACGATCTGATAATGGAGGGGAGTATGTTAATACCTCCATGAAACAATTTATTCAAGAGAAGGGAATGATTCACCAAACCACTTGCCCAAAACACCCAGAACAGAATGGTGTAGTTGAGCGAAAAAATGGCATTTTAGTAGAAATGGCTCGAGCCCTTATGCTTGAATCCAAAGTCCCTAAATCCTTTTGGCCCGAAGCTATAAACACAGCTGTGTATCTTCTTAATCGTTTACCAACCAAAGCCCTTGACCTAAAAACTCCCCTAGATACCTTATCCACATTCACCAAACTACCCCCACCTCTTACATTACCACCTCGTGTCTTTGGGTGTACCGTTTTTCCCCATATACCCAAAACCGAACGATCCAAACTTGATCCATGTGCCGAAAAATGTGTTTTTGTTGGTTATGGGGTGAATCAGAAAGGATATCGATGTTATAACCCATCACGGCGCCGTGTGATTACCACTGTCCACTGCGATTTTCTTGAAACAGAATATTACTATCAGTCCCATCCCAGTGGTCAGGGGGAGATAGAACATGAAGACTCACTGAGCTGGTTGAAGTGGATACCGTCTGCAAGCAAAGATGAGTCATCACATACATCCACACATACTAAGCCTGTCGAAAGCCTCACCCAAGAATCATCCAGACTGGTGTTCGAGGTAAGTGACTCTCCAAACCTTGAAAATGTGCCTGAATCTGATCCAGATACCACTAACAATCAGGAAAGTCCCGAGATAATGGAACAGGTGGAGATTGCTGAGCAAAACAACGCAGTCCAAGAAGAAGTCGAATCTAATGAACAGCATGATGAAGGCTCTGGAACAACACCAGGAACATATGTTTTACCTCCTAGAGCCAATAGAGGGGTTCCTCCAAAACGGTACTCCCCAGAAAGGGAAACTAGAAATTCAAGGTACCCTACAGCCAATATGGTTGACGGGAACTTATCTAGCAGTGCGAAAGCATTTGTTACCTCACTATACTCCGAACAAATACCGACTTCAGTAAAGGAAGCTCAGGGTAAGAAGAACTGGAAGGAAGCAATGGAAACGGAGATGCGTGCTCTTATGAAAAACAACACATGGGAGAAGTGTGTTCTTCCTAAAGGAAAGAAAACTGTTGGATGTCGGTGGGTGTATTCAATCAAATACAAACCAGATGGTTCCATTGGAAGATACAAAGCTCGGCTCGTAGCCAAGGGTTACACTCAGACGTATGGGATCGATTACTCTGAGACATTCTCTCCGGTTGCAAAAATGGACACCATCAGAGTCCTCTTCTCTGTGGCAGCGAATAAGGAGTGGCCTCTCCACCAGTTTGACGTTACAAACGCATTTCTCCATGGAGACCTAACGGAAGAGGTCTACATGGAAGCACCTCCAGGTTTTTCAGGGAATTTTAAAGAAAAGGAAGTATGTCGGTTGAAAAAGTCATTATACGGGCTAAAACAATCTCCTCGGGCATGGTTTGGAAAGTTCACTTTGGCCATGAAAGAATACGGGTATCACCAAAGTAATGCTGATCATACTCTATTCCTCAAGAGAAGAAATGGCCTTGTAACTTGCTTGATCATATATGTAGACGGCATGATTATTACCGGAAATGATGTAGAAGAAATAGCACAGCTGAAAGAGAATCTGTTTTCAAAATTTGAAATGAAAGATCTAGGGAATCTCAAGTATTTCCTCGGGATTGAAGTCCTCAGGTCTAAACGGGGGATCTTCATATGTCAAAGAAAGTATGTCCTTGATCTTCTGGCAGAAACCGGGTTGATTGATTGCAAACCCGCAGATACTCCAATGGTGGTGAACCACAACCTTCACATGGAACTTAATGGGGAGCTTGCGGACAAAGAAAGGTATCAACGGCTCGTGGGCAAGCTAATTTATCTCTCTCACACTCGTCCTGATATAGCATATGCGGTTGGAGTAGTAAGTCAGTTCATGCACCAACCACAAGTTGCCCACATGGACGCTGCTCAGAGGATTTTAAGGTATCTCAAGGGAACCGTAGGCCATGGAGTGTTGTTCAAAACAAATGGACATCTGAATGTTGAGCTCTACACTGATGCAGACTGGGCAGGAGATAAGGGAAATCGAAGGTCAACATCAGGGTACTTCTCCTTGGTCGGTGGAAACCTTGTTACCTGGAGAAGTAAGAAACAGAAGGTGGTTGCTCTATCAAGTGCAGAAGCGGAATTTAGAGGTATAGCTCGAGGTTTAAGCGAAGTTCTTTGGATCAGGAAGCTACTAGAAGACATTGGTTTTTTTCCAAAAGGAACCAAGTAAAGTTATGTGTGACAATACGGCTGCAATACAAATCTCAGAAAACCCAGTTCAACATGATCGAACAAAACACGTAGAGGTAGACCGGCATTTCATCAAAGAGAAACTGGAGGAAAGAATCATAGAGCTCCCATATGTATCGTCAAAAGATCAACTCGCAGATATTCTTACAAAGGCCGTCAACGGAAACGCTTTTAGTAGCTGCTTAAGCAAGTTAAGTATTGGTGACCCCACTACTCAACTTGAGGGGGAGTGTTAGAAAATAAAGTATATTTGGAAAATATTGGGATTGGTCAAACCTTACTACTCACAATTACAGCTCACGATCCGGATTTCCAGCCTTGATTTATTCCCTTTAATTATTCTTGTATCCATTTTTAGTTTATGTTTGGTCTATAAATTGAAGGCCTGAATGTAATAGAAAAATCAAGTAATCAAAAACATCAGTTTATCTCTATACCTGTTGATATGGATAAGGTATACATTTTTGAGCTCAAAACCTTTACCCGAAAATACATGAACCGGTCATACTCTATACCCGATACCGATTTTTTTAATACCCGAATTTTTGAAGTATATTTTTAGTTTTACCTTGCAACTTTTATGTTTTATTTATTTTTTAAATATATATATTATAAAACAAATAATTTGTACTTGAGTGAATTTATCAAATTAAAGATGAAATTTAAATTTTAAATGAATTTATTTTTCTCTAAAATAATAAAAAAAGGCTTATTTTTTAAATACCAGGTATTAATACCCGGACCCATACCTAGTTATCCCAACTAGATTATACCCTACTCGGGGATGGTTTTTTTTTCCTTAATACCATATCGGACAAAGAATAATAGTTTGTCTTCATCGACAACCAAATCCCGAAGATTCTAGGTCAGCTTAACCCAAATTCTCGGATGAACAACAATGGTTCATCTTCATGGAAACCAAAACACAAAGAACACAAAGAAACTATAAAAATAAAAGTCCATCACAGGGTCATACTCATCCACATCGGCGACAAACCAAGACCTTGCTGTAAAAAACGAAATCCCAAACATGAAGATCAAAACAACAAAAATTCAAACTCAAAACATAAAAACAACTAATCAATGTTCAATTTCCTAGCTAAAAAACCACATGCAACCAACAATACATGAAGGCGTCTAAAAAAGCAGCCGAAAAACATCAAATGAAAGACGATCAGAGTTACCGATCTCAAAATAGGGCCAAAACCCTAGAAATCAGTGATCGAAACATCAAACAAGGTAACAAGTTACCTTAAATAACGATAAAAAGGCAGCGCTGGTGCAGAAAAACATGGTTGGAACACCCTCGCCATAGTATGCGGCGAAGGAGTGTTTTTGCGGTGGTGGAAGAGCGAAGTTTCTAAGGTGCTGTTTGTTTTTTCTGTAGGAAAAGGTCTGTAGTCTGCGAACCACATCTGCAGACATCTGCAGAAGAAGAGGTGGACCAAAGGTCTGCAGTCTGCAAGGAGAAGAGGGTTTGTTTTTTTCAACAAAAACCCTTCTCTCTTCTAACACACAAACACACACAACACAGACCTCATCTCTTCTCTCTCCTTCATCTACCACCACCACCACCACCACCACCACCACCACCACCACAACCACCGTCACCACTACACCACAGCCACCACCGTCACCACTACACCACCGCCACCACCGTCGACCCTTCACCGTCTCTCTCTCCTCGGCCTCTCTCTCCTTGGTCTCTATCTCTCTCGATCTCCCTGTTTCGTCGCCACGCCGCCACCGATGGCGATGGTGGTGGTCGGCGTTCGTCAGTCAGATTAGGGAGAAAGTGGGGGTGGTGGAGGTATAAAACAAGAGAAGTGGGGTGTTTGTCGGTCGGTTACAGGTCATCGGCGCTCCCGAGGGGTGTTTGTCGGTCGGTTACAGGTCATCGGAGATGGCGTCCGGTCAGCGGCTCCCTTGGCCGACGAAGGGAACACGAGGGAGAGCAGGGGAGATAAATCTGATTTGTTGTGTTTCTTCATGTTTGTTTGGGGTGTGTAGCAGAGATCGAGAGGGGGTGTGTGTGGGAGATTTGTTTGGATCGGTGGTGGTTGCAGATGAAGATGATGGTTGGTTGGTGGGTGTCGTAGGTGGAGGTGGTGGCGGAGTGGAGGTGGGCGGCGGAGGAGGTGGTGTGCTGGAGGGAGAAGAGGAGAAGAGCTTTGAAGAGTTTTGAAGACATGGGTGAATGTCTGTTTGGGGAAGAGGTGAGGCAGAGGTTAAACGTCTGCAGATCTTCAAGAAAACAAACAAGCTGCAGGACCCTTATGTCTGCGCACGTCTGCGCGACGCAGACATAAGTGCTCAGAAGAGCTTTTGCTAAGAAAACAAACACCACCTAAATGAAGCAGACGACCAAACAAAAAGTGGGTTATATACCCACTAAAGGTACAAAACCGTAAACACCCATTACAAACTAAAACAGCTGACAACACAACATAAGCACAAAGTACAAGTAAATAAAGCCTACATATGTTACTAATTAGTAATAGTAATTTATAAATATATAAATATTTGTCCTAAAATCTTTAGAAGCTAGAAACAACCGGATCATCCACATAATTAAATTCATAAAGGTGATGTGCACGAAAGAATAATAAAGGTATGATTGATCCAATTCCCTTGGATACACGACAGTGCTATGTACATGAGCTCGGGTTACCCGACATCATTCTTTTTCTTGTTTCGTGTAGAAGTTATAATAAGCAATGGTCAGGGAGTTTTTTATTCCAAAATTTAAGATTAAATTCGGGTTTGAAGCTTCTGATATGTTGAAGGAATTAGGGCTCGTATTGCCATTCGACTTTGGACATCGTTTCACCGAAATGATTGAGTCACCTATTGGTACAGGCCTTTATGTACCTAGTATCCACCAAAAATCCATTGTGGAGGTGAATGAAGAAGGTACAGAAGCTGAAGCTGTAGCAGCCACTTTTGGAGGGATGCTATTTGGAAGTGCAGCGACAGTACCTAAAGCTGTTGATTTTGTGGCGGATCACCCGTTTTTGTTTGTGATTAGAGAAGATGTGACCGGGGTTGTGTTGTTTATGGGACAGGTGAGTGACCCTAGTTTAAGTACCTAGGGTCCTTACCTTTTGTTTATGCATTGATTTGCTTTGTTTTGTGTTGATCATTTCTCTTTTTACTACAAATAAAATGGCATAACTTATCCTTTAAAGGAAAATATATGTTTGAGTGGGAAGTAAAATACCAATTTGTGATAAAAGATATGTAAACGTGCGTGGAAATGACTCAAGTTGAGGTAAGCCTAATATTCTTCACGAAGATCATAATAGAATTGCAAATGTAACAGGTTCGTCTTCATCCCATTCTACTCTGATCTAAATTTCTTCCATGTGTGATCTTGTCAAGGGCGGCAGTTTCGACACCTCTATGTCACTAGTGGGTGATCCGAGTTACCATGATCCTATTAGCGCCGAAGATTGCTCTCAATCACCATTATTATCTCATTCATTAGTTACTATATTTTGTATTGTAGATATGGAAACTTGTCATATATTGAGGAGGTTAGTTAGACTACCACCTCCATATAAGGAGGTGCATTGACTTGTAATTATTCATTCACATTATTGATAATACAGAAGATTTTATGGCATCAGAGCCATTCTTCTTGTAAACCAAAAACCTCCGATCCTATTTTTTTTTCTTGTTTCTGTGCTTTACGAAGCATCGCAATGGGAGACAATTCAGCCTCGGCAGTCATTCCCACACCAAAACCTCTTCATCCAGTCTACTCAACCATATCCAAAACAAAGTGCGTGTTCTTGATGGCGAGAAGGTGACCTATTCGGATTGGGTCAAACTTTTCCGCCTTCATGCCCATGCTTATGAAGTTTTATCCCACATTGACGGCACCAAACCCCCTGCAAAATCCGATCCGGCTTACGAGTCGTGGTCCAAAATTGACGCCATTGTCCTTCAATGGATCCTTGGCACTTTATCCGACTCCTATGTAAAGCGTGTCATCGAACATGTTGGCACGTCACAACACATTGGAACGGCACAACAAGCATGGGATCGCCTTCATACCGTTTTTCTTAACAATAAAAATGCTCGAGCCGCTACCCTCGAACACGCTTTCACAACCACAACCATGGCTTCTTGTTCGTCGTTAAATGACTATTTTCAAAAAATGAAGGATCTGGCCGATCAACTAAATGATGTTGATCATCCGGTTACCGAGTCTCGACTCGTTCTTCAGATGGTAACCGGCTTACCACAGGAATACGACACGGTTGCCTCCTTTATCACTCAAGCTGATAAATCGTGGGATGATGCTCGCGACATGATTGAAAGAGAACAACGTCGTCAAGCAGCCCGACAGTCCATCCAAACGGCTTTGACCGCTTCTTCTGCCGCACCAAACCTACCACAAAACTCCACTCCCAACCCCACTCCTAACCCGAACCCACCACCTCCTCAACCATACCATCCGGCACAATCCTTTGACACCCGAGGCCAAACCCACCCACGAGGCAGGGGCCGCGGCCGTTCCTCTTTTCGGGGACGCGGTCGGGGTCGCTACTCGTATTATCAAAACTACCAACAACCTTCCCACTACCCGGCCCAAACACCACCTCAAAACCTTAGCCCACCGACTCCACCATATCCCTGGTGGGCCTCTCCACCACCCTGCCCACACCCAGCCCAAAGCCCATGGACCTCCAACTGGAACAGGCCGGCCCACAACCAAGCCCCACAGCAGCCCACCACCTACACCCCTCAATCAGCCGGCTACGGGCTCACCCACCAGGACCCTCACTACCCCTATCCTAACCCAACCGGTTACAACCAACCACCCCCCATCGACCCTCTTCAACCCACCGAACTTGGCACCGCCTTATCCGCCTTAACCCTCAATCCAAACATGCCACAATGGAACATGGATACCGGTGCCTCATCTCACCTCACCTCCAATCCAGGTAAAATCGATTCCCTTTTATCTAATTCGGTTAACGCTAATATTTTGGTAGGTAACGGCCAATCTTTGCCAATATTGGGGTCGGGTAAGGGTTACCATAAAACATCCAACACTACTTACCATTTAAACAACATCCTTTATGCCCCAACTGTCGTCAAAGACCTTATTTCAGTTCGAAAATTTACCCGGGATAACCTTGTTTCTGTTGAATTTGACCCATATGGTTTTACTTTGAAGGATCTCAAGACTGGACAACCTCTTTCGCGCCATGATAGCACCGGTGATCTTTACCCCTTCACACCACCTCGTCAAGTCCTTTTAGTTGCTGAACACAATAAGTGGCATGATCGTCTTGGACATCCTGGCACACATGTTTTGAAATTTCTTTCTAGTACTTTTCATCTTTCTTGTAATGAACAATCCTTTGGTTTTTGTGATTCGTGCCATTTATCTAACAGTAAAAGGCACTCTTTTGTTGCATCAACTTCTTTTACTTATGCACCTTTTGACATTATTCACTGCGATTTATGGACCTCACCCGTCCTTAGTAATTCTGCTTATAAATATTATATGGTTTTAGTAGACAATTTTTCTAATTATGTTTGGGTCTACCCTCTCAAATTCAAGTCTGAAACATTTCCAACCTTTGTCAAATTCCATAAATACATCCAAACCCAATTTCATAAAAACATAAAAGCTTTTCAATGTGACTTAGGGGGAGAATTCGACAATCACGCGTTTCATAATTTTGCCTCATCAAACGGGTTCACATTCCGTTTTTCTTGTCCCCAAACCTCACAACAAAATGGGCGTTCTGAGCGCATGATTAGACGCCTTAATGACATCATTCGGGCACTACTCACACATGCCCACATCCCTCCTACCTTTTGGGTTGAGGCCCTCCATACCGCGGCCTACCTTCATAATATTCTTCCCACCACTCGTCTCAACTACAACACACCCACCTTCGCCTTGTACCTATGCCATCCCACATACGATCACCTTCGGGTTTTCGGGTGTGCTTGTTACCCTAACTTCTCTGCCACCGAAAATAATAAATTGAACCCCCGCTCTCTCTGGTGCATCTTTCTTGGCTACCCACCAAACTTCCGAGGTTACCGTTGTCTGGATCCTTCAACCGGTAAAGTCCATATATCCCGCCATGTGGATTTTGACGAGTCCACATTCCCTTTCACCACCCCACCATCATCCAATGCATACAATTTTTTAGATGATGAACCTCCTTCATCTACCACGTTTCACTTCAACAGCCCAGTGCCTTCCCATCCTACCCCTAATCCCGGTCCACCCACTCCTCCAAGCCCAACATCCACCCACGGCCCAACCAACCCTTCCCCACATATTCCACGCCCATCCGCACACCCCAACCACCCTGGCCCATCAACAAACTCAAGCCCATCACACCCTCCTAGCCCACTTACCTCCAACACTCACCGCCCCACTACCCTACCACCCCAGGAAACCCACCCGCCACCATATGAACCGGCCCAACCACCTCAAAATCTTCACCCCATGACAACAAGAGGTAAGGATGGTATTCTTAAGCCCAATCCTAAATACACTCTCACCACACCCATGACCGAACCTATATCTCCTGTCCCCACCTCCCACCTTAAAGCCCTAACTAACCCTAATTGGCAAAAGGCTATGCTTACTGAATATAAGGCTTTAATTGATAATGATACTTGGGAATTGGTTCCACGACCCACAAACCACCCCATAATACGGTGCATGTGGCTCTTTCGCCACAAATTTAAACAGGATGGCAGTTTAGAACGGTACAAAGCCCGACTTGTTGTTAATGGAAAATCACAGACCGTTGGCATTGATTGCCAAGAGACGTTTAGCCCAGTTGTTAAACCTGCCACTATTCGTACTGTTCTTTCTATTGCACTCCATAACAACTGGCCTATACATCAGCTTGACGTCAAAAACGCTTTTTTACATGGCAATCTTCAGGAAACCGTGTATATGTTTCAACCACCGGGGTTCACCGACACTACCAAGCCTCAACATGTTTGTTGGTTACGTAAATCTTTATATGGACTCAAGCAGGCACCCCGGGCATGGTTTCACAGATTTTCCACTTTTATCACCTCTCATGGCTTCAAAGGAAGTCTTTGTGATAGTTCATTGTTTGTGTTTCGCCAAGGCCATAACACAGCTTATTTATTACTTTATGTTGATGATATTATCCTAACAGCTTCCTCAGGTACTCTTTTGCAACAACTTATCAGCCTCCTCTCACGAGAGTTCGCTATGTCTGACTTGGGATCACTACACCATTTCTTGGGAATATCTGTTCAGCGTGATGCTAAAGGTTTATTTCTATCACAGTCTCAGTATGCTCGTGATATCCTGCACCGAGCAAATATGTCCGATTGCAAACCATGTAATACACCGGTGGACACGGCCTCAAAGCTAAGTGCCGAAGACGGCGTTTTGTTACCCGATGGAACTGAATATCGGAGTTTAGCCGGTGCACTTCAATATCTTACATTTACTCGGCCCGACATTTCTTATGCAGTACAACAAGTTTGTTTATTCATGCACACTCCTCGGGATACACACTTTGCTTTCTTAAAACGGATACTTCGTTACATCAAGGGCACTTTAGACCATGGGTTACGACTCACACAATCGGCCACCTCATCTCTTGTCGCCTACTCAGATGCAGATTGGGCTGGTTGCCCCGATTCTAGACGCTCCACATCCGGCTTCTGTGTATTTCTCGACGACAACCTAATATCATGGTCATCCAAACGACAGCAAACCGTTTCACGCTCTAGTGCCGAAGCCGAATACCGTGGCGTTGCAAACGCAGTTGCCGAAACCAGCTGGCTTCGAAACTTATTACTCGAATTGCATATTCCCATTACTAAGGCAACTGTGGTTTATTGTGATAATATTTCAGCAATGTACTTGTCAGACAATCCAGTTCAACATCAACGCACCAAACACGTTGAACTGGACATTCATTTCGTTCGTGAAAAAGTCCGCTTGGGTCAAGTTCGAGTCCTTCATGTGCCTGCATCCTATCAATATGCCGACATCTTCACCAAAGGTCTTTCGAGACAACTGTTTGAAAGTTTTCGATCTAGCTTAACCGTTTGTCGCCACTCCCGGTCAAGCTAAGGGGGAGTATTAGCGCCGAAGATTGCTCTCAATCACCATTATTATCTCATTCATTAGTTACTATATTTTGTATTGTAGATATGGAAACTTGTCATATATTGAGGAGGTTAGTTAGACTACCACCTCCATATAAGGAGGTGCATTGACTTGTAATTATTCATTCACATTATTGATAATACAGAAGATTTTGGATCCGACTGCAGTTCGGTTCCAACTGATGAGCAACCATTGTTTACACATGTTCCGCCTATACGGCTATACCATCATCTTTGATGATAGCTGTTCTTAAACTGTCATGTATTCCTCTTGACAAATATTCATTTTATTCACAAATTAACAAGAACGAGGCAGATCTTCATCATGAGTGGGTACATAAGAATGTGTATAGTGGTCCATAGAACCAACTTATTAAACACTAATTATTACACTATGCCTCCCCATAGAGGTGCACAAAAAATCCGTATCTAAACCTTAAACGAGACCCAAGAAAAAAAGAACCTGAACCGGTTATTTTTTGTACCCAGGTATTTTATATCCGTGACCGAACCCAACCCTATCCGTAGGGTATGGATAAGGTATACATTTTTGAGCTCAAAACCTTTACCCGAAAATACATGAACCGGTCAAACTCTATACCCGATACCGATTTTTTTAATATCCGAATTTTTGAAGTATATTTTTAGTTTTACCTTGCAACTTTTATGTTTTATTTATTTTTTAAATATATATATTATAAAACAAATAATTTGTACTTGAGTGAATTTATCAAATTAAAGATGAAATTTAAATTTTAAATGAATTTATTTTTCTCTAAAATAATAAAAAAAGGCTTATTTTTTAAATACCAGGTATTAATACCCGGACCCATACCTAGTTATCCCAACTAGATTATACCCTACTCGGGGATGGTTTTTTTTCCTTAATACCATATCGGACAAAGAATAATAGTTTGTCTTCATCGACAACCAAATCCCGAAGATTCTAGGTCAGCTTAACCCAAATTCTCGGATGAACAACAATGGTTCATCTTCATGGAAACCAAAACACAAAGAACACAAAGAAACTATAAAAATAAAAGTCCATCACAGGGTCATACTCATCCACATCGGCGACAAACCAAGACCTTGCTGTAAAAAACGAAATCCCAAACATGAAGATCAAAACAACAAAAATTCAAACTCAAAACATAAAAACAACTAATCAATGTTCAATTTCCTAGCTAAATAACCACATGCAACCAACAATACATGATGGTGGTGGTCGGCGTTCGTCAGTCAGATTAGGGAGAAAGTGGGGGTGGTGGAGGTATAAAACAAGAGAAGTGGGGTGTTTGTCGGTCGGTTACAGGTCATCGGCGCTCCCGAGGGGTGTTTGTCGGTCGGTTACAGGTCATCGGAGATGGCGTCCGGTCAGCGGCTCCCTTGGCCGACGAAGGGAACACGAGGGAGAGCAGGGGAGATAAATCTGATTTGTTGTGTTTCTTCATGTTTGTTTGGGGTGTGTAGCAGAGATCGAGAGGGGGTGTGTGTGGGAGATTTGTTTGGATCGGTGGTGGTTGCAGATGAAGATGATGGTTGGTTGGTGGGTGTCGTAGGTGGAGGTGGTGGCGGAGTGGAGGTGGGCGGCGGAGGAGGTGGTGTGCTGGAGGGAGAAGAGGAGAAGAGCTTTGAAGAGGTTTGAAGACATGGGTGAATGTCTGTTTGGGGAAGAGGTGAGGCAGAGGTTAAACGTCTGCAGATCTTCAAGAAAACAAACAAGCTGCAGGACCCTTATGTCTGCGCACGTCTGCGCGACGCAGACATAAGTGCTCAGAAGAGCTTTTGCTAAGAAAACAAACACCACCTAAATGAAGCAGACGACCAAACAAAAAGTGGGTTATATACCCACTAAAGGTACAAAACCGTAAACACCCATTACAAACTAAAACAGCTGACAACACAACATAAGCACAAAGTACAAGTAAATAAAGCCTACATATGTTACTAATTAGTAATAGTAATTTATAAATATATAAATATTTGTCCTAAAATCTTTAGAAGCTAGAAACAACCGGATCATCCACATAATTAAATTCATAAAGGTATGATTGATCCAATTCCCTTGGATACACGACAGTGCTATGTACATGAGCTCGGGTTACCCGACATCATTCTTTTTCTTGTTTCGTGTAGAAGTTATAATAAGCAATGGTCAGGGAGTTTTTTATTCCAAAATTTAAGATTAAATTCGGGTTTGAAGCTTCTGATATGTTGAAGGAATTAGGGCTCGTATTGCCATTCGACTTTGGACATCGTTTCACCGAAATGATTGAGTCACCTATTGGTACATGCCTTTATGTACCTAGTATCCACCAAAAATCCATTGTGGAGGTGAATGAAGAAGGTACAGAAGCTGAAGCTGTAGCAGCCACTTTTGGAGGGATGCTATTTGGAAGTGCAGCGACAGTACCTAAAGCTGTTGATTTTGTGGCGGATCACCCGTTTTTGTTTGTGATTAGAGAAGATGTGACCGGGGTTGTGTTGTTTATGGGACAGGTGAGTGACCCTAGTTTAAGTACCTAGGGTCCTTACCTTTTGTTTATGCATTGATTTGCTTTGTTTTGTGTTGATCATTTCTCTTTTTACTACAAATAAAATGGCATAACTTATCCTTTAAAGGAAAATATATGTTTGAGTGGGAAGTAAAATACCAATTTGTGATAAAAGATATGTAAACGTGCGTGGAAATGACTCAAGTTGAGGTAAGCCTAATATTCTTCACGAAGATCATAATAGTATTGCAAATGTCACAGGTTCGTCTTCATCCCATTCTACTCTGATCTAAATTTCTGCCATGCGTGATCTTGTCAAGGGCGGCAGTTTCGACACCTCTCCGTCACTATTGGGTGATCCGAGTTACCATGATCCGACTGCAGTTCGGTTCCAACTGATGAGCAACCATTGTTTACACATGTTCCGCCTATACCATCATCTTTGATGATAGCTGTTTCTAAACCGTCATGTATTCCTCTTGACAAATATTCATTTTATTCACAAATTAACAAGAACGAGGCAGATCGTCATCATGAGTGGGTACACAAGAATGTGTATAGTGTGGTCCATGGCAGGGGCGGATCTAGGTGGGGTTCAGGGGTGCACGGGATACCCCTCAACTTCCTTGGCGAACTACAAAAAATAAAATTGTGTTGTGGTTTTATGTATTCGGATACCCCTAAGAAACTATTAGGATATCCCTGAATATAATATATGAGAGACATGGAGAAGAACAATAAATTTTTTTGAAGAAAAATGAGATTTCCGGTATGAGTTGCAGAGCCAGAGACCGAGAAGAAGAAGACGACTGTTCGTTTAAAACAAAAAGATATTTGATTTTTTCTTTTCTTTTGAAATCGAAATGTGAAAAGTGGGCTGGAACCCACGTGGGCTCCCAAGTCGATTATTATTTTCTATTTTATTTACCATTTACTATTATTATTACTTGTATGGTATTTATTAAATTAATTATGTACAAATTTATTAATCTAGCATATTATTTATTATTTTATCAACTTATTATCTATTAGCCTTTTATTTTATTTGAAACTTAACTGGAAATTTTACTTTGTTTTTTTATTTTATTTGGAACTAACATACTATTTGGTTGTTGTTAAAGGGCAAATCTTCATGGTTTTTAAAACGTAAATAATGATTCTTGATATTTTAAAAGGTAGAGGATACCTACTGAAACGTGGTATAAAAATACAGGTCAAAAATCATAACTTATCATTTTAAAAGGTAAAAGACATCTATTGAAATGTGGTATAAATATACACGTCAAAAAGTGTAACTTACCCTTTAAACTATGCAAATACCAGATGACCCTTTAATAAACACACTAATTAAAGTTCGTGATATATTATACAGTACATATACATAAACTAATGTTAGCACCCGATTCGAACAGAGCTGAAAATTCTTATGTTTGCTTGTATGAAATTGAAGGTTTTAAAAAGATTGACTTCATATAAATAAAATCGTGGATCCATCACTGAATGTAAGGTTAAAAAATGCTCCATTTAATGAATATTCGAAAAAAATTTGGGATACCCCTGAATTTTGTTTCTAGATCCGCCACTGGTCCATGGAACCAACTTATTAAACACTAATTATTACACTATCCCTCTCGCTGTAGAGGTTCACAAAAAACCCATATCTAAACCTTAAACGAGACCCAAGAAAAAAAAAAACCTGAACCGGTTATTTTTTGTACCCAGGTATTTTATATCCGTGACCGAACCCAACCCTATCCGTAGGGTATGGATACGGTATACATTTTGATTTGAGCTCAAAACCTTTACCCGAAAAATACATAAACCGGTCATACCCTATACCTGATACCGGTTTTTTTAATACCCGATTTTTTGAAGTATATTTTTAGTTTTACCTTGCAACTTTTGTGTTTGATTTTTTTTAAATATATATATATATATATATATATATATAGGGGACCGCTAGAATGAGAACCACCACGAGTTATGAGAACCGCGAGAACCACGTGCCACGGAGGGGCGTTGACCACGATTTTTTTTTACAACTAGATCCGTATATTTTAACAACATTCGTAAAAAAAAAAATTTCAAACGGCGCGCCCGAGGAGGTAGTTTTTTACACCCAAAGTTTGTAAAAAAAAAAAAAGAAAAAACAAAAAAATAATAAAAACACCAAACTTTGGGTGTAAAAAACTACCCCCTCGGGCGCGCCGTTTGAAATTTTTTTTACGAATGTTGTTAAAATATACGGATCTAGTTGTAAAAAAAAAATCGTGGTCAACGCCCCTCCGTGGCACGTGGTTCTCGCGGTTCTCATAACTCGTGGTGGTTCTCATTCTAGCGGCTCCATATATATATATATATATATAGGGGAATGTTCTATGCAGAACACTAAATATTGCGAGAACACGCAGAACAAAATGAATCACTCGTTTTTTCAATCCTAAAAACCTAAAAAGTAAATAAAAATGTTATAAATGTAAGATTTATTGTTTCTCACACTAGAATTCAAAACAAAATATGAAAAATCTTTGGTTTTTAAATAACCTACACACATGTAGGTTATGTGTAGGCTAAATTACCTACATGTATGTAGACTATGTGTAGGAAAAAATATATGATTTTTTTTATGTATATATAATACACATATGAATGTAAGAAACATAAAATTTAAGAAATAAGAACCTTAAATCCTAAAATTTAGTGAGTTAGAGTTGTTCTTTTTGTTCTCGCAATAATTAGTGTTCTGTAATGATCCTTATCCTATATATATATATATATATATATATATATATATATATATTATAAAGCAAATAATTTGTATTTGAGTGAATTTATGTCATTGTAATTTATTTTTATCAAATTACAAATGGAATTTAAATTTTATATGAATTTATTTTTCTCTAAAATAATAAAAAAAGGCTTTTTAAAAAAAAAACATGTATTAATACCCGGACCCATCCCTAGCTATCCCAACCAAATTATACCCTACTCTGGTGTATAGGATATGGTTTTTCTCCTTAATACCATCTCGGACAAACAATAATAGTTCGTCTTCATCGACGACCAAATCCCAAAGATTCTAGTTCAGCTTAACCCAAATTCTTGGATGAACAACAATGGTTCATCTTCATGGAAACCAAAACACAAAGAACACAAAGAAACTATAAAAATAAAAGCCCATCACAGTGTCATACTCATCTACATCGGCAACACATCAAGACCTTGCTGTAAAAAACGAAATCCCAAACATGAAGATCAAAACAACAAAAATTCAAACTCAAAACATAAAAACAACTAATCAATGTTCAATTTCCTAGCTAAATAACCACATGCAACCAAAAATAGATGAAGGCGTCCAAAAAAGCAGCCGATAAACATCAAATGAAAGACGATCAGAGTTACCGATCTCAAAATAGGGCCAAAGCCCTAGAAATCAACGACTGAAACCTCAAACAAGGTAACAATTTACTTTAAATAAGGATAAAAAGGCAGCGCTGGTGTGGAAAAAACATGGTCGGTACACCCTCGCCATAGTATGCGGCGAAGAAGTGTTTTTTTTGCGGTGGTGTAAGAGTGAAGCTTCCAAATGAAGCAGACGAACAAACAAAAAGTAGGTTATATACCCACTAAAGGTACAAAACCGTAAACACCCATTACAAACTAACACAACTTACAACACAACACAAGCACAAAGTACAAATAAGTAAAGCCTACATATGTTAGTAATTAGTAACAGTAATAGTAATAGTAATTAGTAATATATAAATATATAAATATTTGTCCTAAAATCTTTAGAAGCTAGAAACAATGGGATCACCCACATAATTAACTTCATAAAGGTGATGTACACGAAAGAATAATAAAGGTATGATTGATCCAATTCCCTTGGATACACGACAGTGCTATGTACAATTGTACATGAGCTCGGGTTACCCGACATCATTCTTTTTCTTATTTCGTGTAGAACTTATAATAAGAATATTACGCACGACCTCGGCCCCGTTGATGAAAAAAAAAAACTAACCCCATTCTCACTGCTTTTAAAAAAAATATATATAATCTATACTATATAATAAAAAAAACCACTTTAGGGACACTTGTCATCATATTAGACCATCTTTTATAGATAATTATTATTTTTGTTTAATCTCTTCTAATTAATTATATATAACCATTCTACTAAATCTATATCTATACTATATAATAAAAGAAACCAATAGAGAGACACTTGTCATTATTCTAAACCATCATTAATTGTATATAATTATTATTTAATTATTTAATTTAAATTATGAAATTTAATATGTTTCGACACATTTAAGAAATTACTAATAGGTTCTAATACGATTTGCTAAGTATCCATATATATTAAGATAAACATTAAATATCATACTATGTAGAATTCATATATTAAAACTTGATAAGTATCCATCCATATATTAAGATAAACATTAGATATTAGATTTGAGTAAACAATTATGTGATAATAAATTGTATGGTAAAAGACCTTTAAAAAATTGAGATGATAAATATTAAGATAAACGTTACATAATAAATTTAAGAAATTATATAGATTTAAAATTCAAAAAGAATAATAACTACATTTATCATACTAATAAATTTATCCAAAAGCAACCATCCTTTTAAGACGCAACTCACGTCCAGATATTTAAATTTTGAAGTTATATAATTTAATAGTTACCGATAATTTATACTTATCTAATTAGTTTAAATTTAAATATTATTTTTTATATAAGTTTATCTAATTGGCTAATTACCATATGCCTAATCTAGACATTTCAACATTTTTTTAGAACTAATAAATTAAGACCACTATTATTTAAATAAAATTTATGTTATTAGTATATTCACATAACTGTTAAAACTCGTGAGAAAGTCGATGATACAGTTGTCTTCTAATCAATGGTTCAAATGCTTTCGTATTTATAAATTTGACAAACAGCACAAGTTTTGATCATACATGACACAAAATTTTGTTCGGACGTTAGAGAACCGTCTTAAAAATATCGTTTAATAATTGTTATAACTTAGTAACTAAGCCCAATTTCTTATTTCCAATTTAAAATACAACCCACCTTAACCAATCGATAGCCCACTTCAGTTATTACCCAATAACCCTTACCAAGTTCCCCTAATTGTGAATACCTAAGGTATTAGCGGCACGTCCTCCTAGTACTTGGCCACTAATGAGCAAAATGTCGTCGCTAATACAATTGTTGCCGCTAATGCCTCTGCCGGAGAATTGTTGGAAAGCTCACAGGAGTTGGATTTCCATGTTACAAACTTGACAGAACTAATAAACTGGTTATCCAAAACTCAAACAACTGAAGACAAATGAGGTTATGTTTTCATTCAAATCTCATATATCCATAAACTCAAATAAAGCATTTACATAAAATTACACTACAAAATTCCTACATAAAACTACAAGACTGGTCGGTGCTTGACCAAGAAGGTGCTCCGTTACGGGTGTTGGTTGACGGAGAAGATGCTACGGTGATGAAAAATGTGCTCCGGTAAAGAAGAAGATGCTCCGGTGATGGATGGTGGTCATTACCTATAGTGGCCGAAGAAGATGCTCCGGTGACGAAGAAGGTGCTCCGGTGACAAATGGTCTGTTTGTTAACTGCAACACATGGATTTGTATATGGTTGTCGTTGACGGAAGATGCTCCGGAGAAGATACACAGGCTGTGTTTGTTTTTTTTTCAAGAGTAAATTACAAGTTTTGTCCTTTATGTTTGCATCAAATTTCAAGCGCTGTCCTTTACCTTTAAAATTGTCAGGCGGTGTCCTTTATGTTTCAAAATCTTGCACGTTATGTCCTTTAACCCAAACCAGGTTAGAATTCTCAGTTAAATTAAGGCATGTGCAGGGCACATGAGGGTAAAATGGTCATTGCACATCCCACTTGTCTGTCCCTCTTTAATAAAACAAAATAATTTTAGTTTTATTATTATTATTATTATTATTATTATTATTATTATTATTATATATATATACCACAACCCTTCACCACCATCTCCACCACCCTCCACCGTCACCGCCGGCCTCCACCGTCACCGCCGGCCACCACCGCCACCGGACAACAACCGTCTTTTCTCCTCTATCTGTTCTCATGTTCCTTACTCAAAAATCAAACCTAATGCCTAAACAAACCAAAAAAAAAAAAAAAACACGAATGATCTAAACAAACCAAAAAAACTCAACCAGAATGATCTAAACAAACCAAAAACATGAAAACGTATACAACAGATCTAGACTTCGTAAAAGCACAAAACATATCAAATTATCAATACCACTGGTACAGCAAATTATTCAACATAACTATGACAAAAACGGATAATAAACTTGTAATAATGAAATCTGACCAACGATTCAAACGAACCCCTGTATTTGACCCGCGATGAATTCAAACGTATATCGGAGCATAAACGAATTCATAAACGAACCTCTGTATTTGACCCAAAGTTTGTAAAAAAAAAAAAAAGAAAAAAAAAAAAAATAATAAAAACACCAAACTTTGGGTGTAAAAAACTACCCCCTCGGGCGCGCCGTTTGAAATTTTTTTTTACGAATGTTGTTAAAATATACGGATCTAGTTGTAAAAAAAAAATCGTGGTCAACGCCCCTCCGTGGCACGTGGTTCTCGCGGTTCTCATAACTCGTGGTGGTTCTCATTCTAGCGGCTCCATATATATATATATATAGGGGAATGTTCTATGCAGAACACTAAATATTGCGAGAACACGCAGAACAAAATGAATCACTCGTTTTTTCAATCCTAAAAACCTAAAAAGTAAATAAAAATGTTATAAATGTAAGATTTATTGTTTCTCACACTAGAATTCAAAACAAAATATGAAAAATCTTCGGTTTTTAAATAACCTACACACATGTAGGTTATGTGTAGGCTAAATTACCTACATGTATGTAGACTATGTGTAGGAAAAAATATATGATTTTTTTATGTATATATAATACACATATGAATGTAAGAAACATAAAATTTAAGAAATAAGAACCTTAAATCCTAAAATTTAGTGAGTTAGAGTTGTTCTTTTTGTTCTCGCAATAATTAGTGTTCTGTAATGATCCTTATCCTATATATATATATATATATATATATATATATATATATATTATAAAGCAAATAATTTGTATTTGAGTGAATTTATGTCATTGTAATTTATTTTTATCAAATTACAAATGGAATTTAAATTTTATATGAATTTATTTTTCTCTAAAATAATAAAAAAAGGCTTTTTTAAAAAAAAACATGTATTAATACCCGGACCCATCCCTAGCTATCCCAACCAAATTATACCCTACTCTGGTGTATAGGATATGGTTTTTCTCCTTAATACCATCTCGGACAAACAATAATAGTTCGTCTTCATCGACGACCAAATCCCAAAGATTCTAGTTCAGCTTAACCCAAATTCTTGGATGAACAACAATGGTTCATCTTCATGGAAACCAAAACACAAAGAACACAAAGAAACTATAAAAATAAAAGCCCATCACAGTGTCATACTCATCTACATCGGCAACACATCAAGACCTTGCTGTAAAAAACGAAATCCCAAACATGAAGATCAAAACAACAAAAATTCAAACTCAAAACATAAAAACAACTAATCAATGTTCAATTTCCTAGCTAAATAACCACATGCAACCAAAAATAGATGAAGGCGTCCAAAAAAGCAGCCGATAAACATCAAATGAAAGACGATCAGAGTTACCGATCTCAAAATAGGGCCAAAGCCCTAGAAATCAACGACTGAAACCTCAAACAAGGTAACAATTTACTTTAAATAAGGATAAAAAGGCAGCGCTGGTGTGGAAAAAACATGGTCGGTACACCCTCGCCATAGTATGCGGCGAAGAAGTGTTTTTTTGCGGTGGTGTAAGAGTGAAGCTTCCAAATGAAGCAGACGAACAAACAAAAAGTAGGTTATATACCCACTAAAGGTACAAAACCGTAAACACCCATTACAAACTAACACAACTTACAACACAACACCAGCACAAAGTACAAATAAGTAAAGCCTACATATGTTAGTAATTAGTAACAGTAATAGTAATAGTAATAGTAATTAGTAATATATAAATATATAAATATTTGTCCTAAAATCTTTAGAAGCTAGAAACAATGGGATCACCCACATAATTAACTTCATAAAGGTGATGTACACGAAAGAATAATAAAGGTATGATTGATCCAATTCCCTTGGATACACGACAGTGCTATGTACAATTGTACATGAGCTCGGGTTACCCGACATCATTCTTTTTCTTATTTCGTGTAGAACTTATAATAAGAATATTACGCACGACCTCGGCCCCGTTGATGAAAAAAAAAAACTAACCCCATTCTCACTGCTTTTAAAAAAAATATATATAATCTATACTATATAATAAAAAAAACCACTTTAGGGACACTTGTCATCATATTAGACCATCTTTTATAGATAATTGTTATTTTTGTTTAATCTCTTCTAATTAATTATAGATAACCATTCTACTAAATCTATATCTATACTATATAATAAAAGAAACCAATAGAGGGACACTTGTCATTATTCTAAACCATCATTAATTGTATATAATTATTATTTAATTATTTAATTTAAATTATGAAATTTAATATGTTTCGACACATTTAAGAAATTACTAATAGGTTCTAATACGATTTGCTAAGTATCCATATATATTAAGATAAACATTAAATATCATACTATGTAGAATTCATATATTAAAACTTGATAAGTATCCATCCATATATTAAGATAAACATTAGATATTAGATTTGAGTAAACAATTATGTGATAATAAATTGTATTGTAAAAGACCTTTAAAAAATTGAGATGATAAATATTAAGATAAACGTTACATAATAAATTTAAGAAATTATATAGATTTAAAATTCAAAAAGAATAATAACTACATTTATCATACTAATAAATTTATCCAAAAGCAACCATCCTTTTAAGGCGCAACTCACGTCCAGATGTTTAAATTTTGAAGTTATATAATTTAATAGTTACCGATAATTTATACTTATCTAATTAGTTTAAATTTAAATATTATTTTTTTATATAAGTTTATCTAATTGGCTAATTACCATATGCCTAATCTAGACATTTCAACATTTTTTTAGAACTAATAAATTAAGACCACTATTATTTAAATAAAATTTATGTTATTAGTATATTCACATAACTGTTAAAACTCGTGAGAAAGTCGATGATACAGTTGTCTTCTAATCAATGGTTCAAATGCTTTCGTATTTATAAATTTGACAAACAGCACAAGTTTTGATCATACATGACACAAAATTTTGTTCGGACGTTAGAGAACCGTCTTAAAAATATCGTTTAATAATTGTTATACCTTAGTAACTAAGCCCAATTTCTTATTTCCAATTTAAAATACAACCCACCTTAACCAATCGATAGCCCACTTCAGTTATTACCCAATAACCCTTACCAAGTTCCCCTAATTGTGAATACCTAAGGTATTAGCGGCACGTCCTCCTAGTACTTGGCCACTAATGAGCAAAATGTCGTCGCTAATACAATTGTTGCCGCTAATGCCTCTGCCGGAGAATTGTTGGAAAGCTCACAGGAGTTGGATTTCCATGTTACAAACTTGACAGAACTAATAAACTGGTTATCCAAAACTCAAACAACTGAAGAAAAATGAGGTTATGTTTTCATTCAAATCTCATATATCCATAAACTCAAATAAAGCATTTACATAAAATTACACTACAAAATTCCTACATAAAACTACAAGACTGGTCGGTGCTTGACCAAGAAGGTGCTCCGTTACGGGTGTTGGTTGACGGAGAAGATGCTACGGTGATGAAAAATGTGCTCCGGTAAAGAAGAAGATGCTCCGGTGACGGATGGTGGTCATTACCTATAGTGGCCGAAGAAGATGCTCCGGTGACGAAGAAGGTGCTCCGGTGACAAATGGTCTGGTTGTTAACTGCAACACATGGATTTGTATATGGTTGTCGTTGACGGAAGATGCTCCGGAGAAGATACACAGGCTGTGTTTGTTTTTTTTTCAAGAGTAAATTACAAGTTTTGTCCTTTATGTTTGCATCAAATTTCAGGCGCTGTCCTTTACCTTTAAAATTGTCAGGCGGTGTCCTTTATGTTTCAAAATCTTGCACGTTATGTCCTTTAACCCAAACCAGGTTAGAATTCTCAGTTAAATTAAGGCATGTGCAGGACACATGAGCGTAAAATGGGCATTGCACATCCCACTTGTCTGTCCCTCTTTAATAAAACAAAATAATTTTAGTTTTATTATTATTATTATTATTATTATTGTTATTATTATTATTATTATTATTATATATATATATATACCACAACCCTTCACCACCATCTCCACCACCCTCCACCGTCACCGCCGGCCACCACCGCCACCGGACACCAACCGTCTTTTCTCCTCTATCTGTTCTCATGTTCCTTACTCAAAAATCAAACCTAATGCCTAAACAAACCAAAAAAAAAAAAAAAAAACACGAATGATCTAAACAAACCAAAAAAACTCAACCAGAATGATCTAAACAAACCAAAAACATGAAAACGTATACAACAGATCTAGACTTCGTAAAAGCACAAAACATATCAAATTATCAATATCACTGGTACAGCAAATTATTCAACATAACTATGACAAAAACGGATAATAAACTTGTAATAATGAAATCTGACCAACGATTCAAACGAACCCCTGTATTTGACCCGCGACGAATTCAAACGTATATCGGAGCATAAACGAATTCATAAACGAACCTCTGTATTTGACCCAAAGTTTGTAAAAAAAAAAAACAAAAAACAAAAAAATAATAAAAACACCAAACTTTGGGTGTAAAAAACTACCCCCTCGGGCGCGCCGTTTGAATTTTTTTTTTACGAATGTTGTTAAAATATACGGATCTAGTTGTAAAAAAAAATCGTGGTCAACGCCCCTCCGTGGCACGTGGTTCTCGCGGTTCTCATAACTCGTGGTGGTTCTCATTCTAGCGGCTCCCTATATATATATATATATATATAGGGGAATGTTCTATGCAGAACACTAAATATAGCGAGAACACGCAGAACAAAATGAATCACTCGTTTTTTCAATCCTAAAAACCTAAAAAGTAAATAAAAATGTTATAAATGTAAGATTTATTGTTTCTCACACTAGAATTCAAAACAAAATAGGAAAAATCTTCGGTTTTTAAATAACCTACACACATGTAGGTTATGTGTAGGCTAAATTATCTACATGTATGTAGACTATGTGTAGGAAAAAATATATGATTTTTTTATGTATATATAATACACATATGAATGTAAGAAACATAAAATTTAAGAAATAAGAACCTTAAATCCTAAAATTTAGTGAGTTAGAGTTGTTCTTTTTGTTCTCGCAATAATTAGTGTTCTGTAATGATCCTTATCCTATATATATATATATATATATATATATATATATTATAAAGCAAATAATTTGTATTTGAGTGAATTTATGTCATTGTAATTTATTTTTATCAAATTACAAATGGAATTTAAATTTTATATGAATTTATTTTTCTCGAAAATAATAAAAAAAGGCTTATTTAAAAAAAAAACATGTATTAATACCCGGACCCATCCCTAGTTATCCCAACCAAATTATACCCTACTTTGGTGTATAGGATATGGGTTTTCTCCTTAATACCATCTCGGACAAACAATAATAGTTCGTCTTCATCGACGACCAAATCCCAAAGATTCTAGTTCAGCTTAACCCAAATTCTTGGATGAACAACAATGGTTCATCTTCATGGAAACCAAAACACAAAGAACACAAAGAAACTATAAAAATAAAAGCCCATCACAGTGTCATACTCCTCTACATCGGCAACACATCAAGACCTTGCTGTAAAAAACGAAATCCCAAACATGAAGATCAAAACAACAAAAATTCAAACTCAAAACATAAAAACAACTAATCAATGTTCAATTTCCTAGCTAAATAACCACATGCAACCAAAAATAGATGAAGGCGTCCAAAAAAGCAGCCGATAAACATCAAATGAAAGACGATCAGAGTTACCGATCTCAAAATAGGGCCAAAGCCCTAGAAATCAACGACTGAAACCTCAAACAAGGTAACAATTTACTTTAAATAAGGATAAAAAGGCAGCGCTGGTGTGGAAAAAACATGGTCGGTACACCCTCGCCATAGTATGCGGCAAAGAAGTGTTTTTTGCGGTGGTGTAAGAGTGAAGCTTCCAAATGAAGCAGACGAACAAACAAAAAGTAGGTTATATACCCACTAAAGGTACAAAACCGTAAACACCCATTACAAACTAACACAACTTACAACACAACACAAGCACAAAGTACAAATAAGTAAAGCCTACATATGTTAGTAATTAGTAACAGTAACAGTAATAGTAATAGTAATTAGTAATATATAAATATATAAATATTTGTCCTAAAATCTTTAGAAGCTAGAAACAATGGGATCACCCACATAATTAACTTCATAAAGGTGATGTACACGAAAGAATAATAAAGGTATGATTGATCCAATTCCCTTGGATACACGACAGTGCTATGTACAATTGTACATGAGCTCGGGTTACCCGACATCATTCTTTTTCTTATTTCGTGTAGAACTTATAATAAGAATATTACGCACGACCTCGGCCCCGTTGATGAAAAAAAAAAACTAACCCCATTCTCACTGCTTTAAAAAAAATATATATAATCTATACTATATAATAAAAAAAACCACTTTAGGGACACTTGTCATCATATTAGACCATCTTTTATAGATAATTATAATTTTTGTTTAATCTCTTCTAATTAATTATAGATAACCATTCTACTAAATCTATATCTATACTATATAATAAAAGAAACCAATAGAGGGACACTTGTCATTATTCTAAACCATCATTAATTGTATATAATTATTATTTAATTATTTAATTTAAATTATGAAATTTAATATGTTTCGACACATTTAAGAAATTACTAATAGGTTCTAATACGATTTGCTAAGTATCCATATATATTAAGATAAACATTAAATATCATACTATGTAGAATTCATATATTAAAACTTGATAAGTATCCATCCATATATTAAGATAAACATTAGATATTAGATTTGAGTAAACAATTATGTGATAATAAATTGTATGGTAAAAGACCTTTAAAAAATTGAGATGATAAATATTAAGATAAACGTTACATAATAAATTTAAGAAAGTATATAGATTTAAAATTCAAAAAGAATAATAACTACATTTATCATACTAATAAATTTATCCAAAAGCAACCATCCTTTTAAGACGCAACTCACGTCCAGATATTTAAATTTTGAAGTTATATAATTTAATAGTTACCGATAATTTATACTTATCTAATTAGTTTAAATTTAAATAATATTTTTTTATATAAGTTTATCTAATTGGCTAATTACCATATGCCTAATCTAGACATTTCAACATTTTTTTAGAACTAATAAATTAAGACCACTATTATTTAAATAAAATTTATGTTATTAGTATATTCACATAACTGTTAAAACTCGTGAGAAAGTCGATGATACAGTTGTCTTCTAATCAATGGTTCAAATGCTTTCGTATTTATAAATTTGACAAACAGCACAAGTTTTGATCATACATGACACAAAATTTTGTTCGGACGTTAGAGAACCGTCTTAAAAATATCGTTTAATAATTGTTATAACTTAGTAACTAAGCCCAATTTCTTATTTCCAATTTAAAATACAACCCACCTTAACCAATCGATAGCCCACTTCAGTTATTACCCAATAACCCTTACCAAGTTCCCCTAATTGTGAATACCTAAGGTATTAGCGGCACGTCCTCCTAGTACTTGGCCACTAATGAGCAAAATGTCGTCGCTAATACAATTGTTGCCGCTAATGCCTCTGCCGGAGAATTGTTGGAAAGCTCACAGAAGTTGGATTTCCATGTTACAAACTTGACAGAACTAATAAACTGGTTATCCAAAACTCAAACAACTGAAGACAAATGAGGTTATGTTTTCATTCAAATCTCATATATCCATAAACTCAAATAAAGCATTTACATAAAATTACACTACAAAATTCCTACATAAAACTACAAGACTGGTCGGTGCTTGACCAAGAAGGTGCTCCGTTACGGGTGTTGGTTGACGGAGAAGATGCTACGGTGATGAAAAATGTGCTCCGGTAAAGAAGAAGATGCTCCGGTGATGGATGGTGGTCATTACCTATAGTGGCCGAAGAAGATGCTCCGGTGACGAAGAAGGTGCTCCGGTGACAAATGGTCTGTTTGTTAACTGCAACACATGGATTTGTATATGGTTGTCGTTGACGGAAGATGCTCCGGAGAAGATACACAGGCTGTGTTTGTTTTTTTTTCAAGAGTAAATTACAAGTTTTGTCCTTTATGTTTGCATCAAATTTCAAGCGCTGTCCTTTACCTTTAAAATTGTCAGGCGGTGTCCTTTATGTTTCAAAATCTTGCACGTTATGTCCTTTAACCCAAACCAGGTTAGAATTCTCAGTTAAATTAAGGCATGTGCAGGGCACATGAGGGTAAAATGGTCATTGCACATCCCACTTGTCTGTCCCTCTTTAATAAAACAAAATAATTTTAGTTTTATTATTATATATATATATATATATATATATATACCACAACCCTTCACCACCGTCTCCACCACCCTCCACCGTCACCGCCGGCCACCACCGCCACCGGACACCAACCGTCTTTTCTCCTCTATCTGTTCTCATGTTCCTTACTCAAAAATCAAACCTAATGCCTAAACAAACCAAAAAGAAAAAAAACACGAATGATCTAAACAAACCAAAAAAACTCAACCAGAATGATCTAAACAAACCAAAAACATGAAAACGTATACAACAGATCTAGACTTCGTAAAAGCACAAAACATATCAAATTATCAATACCACTGGTAGAGCAAATTATTCAACATAACTATGACAAAAACGGATAATAAACTTGTAATAATGAAATCTGACCAACGATTCAAACGAACCCCTGTATTTGACCCGCGACGAATTCAAACGTATATCGGAGTATAAACGAATTCATAAACGAACCTCTGTATTTGACCCACGACGTCTAGTGTAGATCATTTTCTGACCAATGATTAAGTGTAAAAACGATTTGGTTCTGCGATGTTGCTTCAGATCTGGTTGGCGACACTTTCTTCTCCCGGGCAGATCTGGCTCAAACTGGACTTGTGAGCAGGTGTGGTGGGGCGGTGGTAGCGGTTCAGATGGTGGGGTGATGTTTCTATGGTGGTGGTGGTTCACCTCAAGAACCTGCAAATCAGCAACCACCACCGGAGAAGACGGAGGAGCAAATCGCCGGAGAAGACGGAGGAGCAGAGCGACGTTGTGTCGCCGGAGAAGACGGAGGAGCAGATCGCCGGGATGGTGGTGGTGTGGGAGGTGGCGGCAGGCGTGAGAGAGGGGGAGAGAAGAGAGAGAGTGACGGTGTGGAGGTTGGTTAGAGAGAGAAGGCAGGTTTGGTTATATATATATATTTTTAGAATAAATATCTTTTTTGTAGTTTCACAATAGTCCTTGAAGACAAATTCTTTAACACAATGGTCCCTGATGAGATGAAATGACATTTCTACCCTCATGTGCCCTGCACATGCCTTCATTTAACTGAAAAAATTAACTGGGTTTGCCTTAAAGGACATAACGTGCAAGATTTTGAAACATAAAGGACACCGCCTGATAATTTTAAAGGTAAAGGACAGCGCCTGAAATTTTATGCAAACATAAAGGACAAAACTTGTAATTTACTCTTTTTTCAATGATCAAAATTTATTTACAAAATGTTATGAATTTACATCGAGATAGATAGTAAGGGGATGATTGGCTCGGTTTGTGTGGGTGTTTGCCGAGATAGAAACAGCCGGTCGTCGGACCGCTGTCCTCCGTCGAAACCGACACCGGCTCCACCTTCTCTCTCTCTGTCTGCCGTCTTGCTCCCCAACCTCCGATCTCTCTCTCCAAAATAAGGTATGTGTGTGCATAAATAAGGGGAGTGGGGTGGTCATCACTCACAACATCCAGTTCCGTCATGTTATCAACCACTATTCTATCACTGACAAGCTTTTTTTAGTGGCGGTGGTCATCACTAGCGATGGAATTCCATCACTCACAACTTTTTTTTTTAAATTAGAAATTAACAATAAAACACTAAATTATAAATTTCATTAAAATTAAAACATAAATTACATAGCAAAATAAAAAAAAACAACTAAACATTGGAAAAAAACAATTAAACGGGTGGCATCTCCCAACCCCACATTTCACAAATCTCGCGCTTTTGTTGAATTACGACCGACTTAAACGGTTCGTCGAGATGGGCGTGCGGCTCACACAAGATTTTGAAATCATTTTGTCTTTCTACCGTTTTCAAGTGTCCCATGTACGCGTGCTCGCGTTCAAGTTTTACGGACACAAGTTTTTCTCTTCTTTGTTTGGAGTCGCTAATTTCCGCCAATTTCGCCTCTTCGATTCTGAAGATCGACTCCGCCACCACTTCCTTTCCTTTGCTTGACGATTCACCACTTTTCTTGGGGCGCGGCCTTGTAGGTGTATCTTCTTCAACGGGGTCGTCAACGGGTTGATCGGGTTCGTCTAAGGGGTCGTCGTTTAAATTCATTTGGGGCAAGTTATCCGACGCGGAAGTCGTGTAGTTCCCCGAATCGGAGGTCTTTGATCTTTTTAGACCTCCTCTTTTTTTAGAAGCCGTAGGCCCACCTATGTCGACCAAATCAACCGGGACCCACTTCGGGTGACGTCTCGCAACCTCCCATGCCGCCACGTGTGGAAAACTCCTCTTATGGTAGAGTCGGCAATACTCTTCGGTGGCGGTTTGCATGATAGTCGCCTCGCTCTCTCCACTTTGTGGATTTCGGTTCTACAAAAAATATAAAAAGTTATGTATTTTTTTTAAAACAGTTTTCTGTATTTTTTAAGAAACAGTTTTTCGTATTTAAAAAAAAAAGTTTCTGTTTTAAAAAAATAAATAATAGTTTTCTGTTTTTTTTTTTAATAACAGTTTTCTGTTTTTTTAAAAACAGTTTCTGTTTTTTTTAAATAATTGTTTTCTGTTTTTTTAAAATAAAAGTTTCTGTTTTTTTTAAAATTACTATTTTCTGTTTTTTTGAAAAAACAGTTTCTGTTTTTTTTAAAAAAATACTGTTTTCTGTTTTTTTTAAATTACTGTTTTCTGTTTTTTATAAAAAAACAGTTTCTGTTTTTATAAAAAAGCTACAATATTCTGTTTTTATTAAAAAACTGTTTTAAAAAAACTTTTTCTGAATTTTTTTATATAAAAAGAATTCTGTTTTTAAAATAAAAAAAAGTTTTAAACTTTATAAAAAAACGTACCTTTTGAATGAAACAACCGTTGAACTTACTAACTTTTCAGTTCAAATCAGTCCATTTCGACGTCATTTGGTCCATGTTTCGTCCCGTTGAACCAGGAAGTTGGCTAAAATGATTAATGACCCGTCTCCAAAACATATCCTTTCTTTGCTCGTTGGCATGTTTCTTGTTTTCGGAGATGTGCAAGTATGCCTTCACCAAGGCAACCTCTTCCTTGCTCGTCCAATTTTTCCGAACGGATGACGGGACAACTTCTTGAACGTCATCGTTTTCTTCTTCTTCCTCTTCTTCTTTTTCTTTTTCTTCTTTTTCTTGAACGTAATCATCATCTTCATCGTCGTCGAGACTTGGTTGTGGTTCACGATATGCACGTGCAAATTGACGGATGAGGGTGTCATCTTCTAGTTGGTCGAGTTGGTGGGGTTGGGTTTGAAAGTGTGGAAACGATTGGGGTTGAAATTGGTAAGGTTGAAACGGTGGAATGAACGATTGTTTTTGATACGTTTGAGATTAAAAGGGTGGATATTGTTGGGTTTGAAAGGGTGGATATTGTTGGGTTTGAAAATGTGAGACTTGGTCGGGTTCGTCTTGCAACCTAAAGCGCGTCGGCTCGCCAAGATTCGCTCGAACCTTGGGTCTTACGGGATTTTTCTTCGTACCCGAACCTCTTTTTTTCGAACCCGCATCTCTCTTGCTTGAACCTTCCATGTTTGTTGTAAAATTATTTAGATTGAGTTGGAGAATTTTTGAAATAAAATGGAGAATTTTTAGATTTTTTGAAGTGAGTGGGGGGAATGGTTTGTGGATTTTATATAAAAAAACCTTCAAAAAAATAAAGCTCCAACGTTCATATTTTCCCCAAACGGTCAATTCCAAACGGTCCTTTTCCATTTTCCACGCGTGATTCTTTCCACGCGTTAATTCTTTTACGTGTTATGGAAGGTAGTGGCGGCGGTGTGCAATTGTGAACAACGAGTGATGGATGCTCCATCACGTACCACCCCAGTCCCCTAAGGTTGCAAAAAAAGGGAAATGGGAGGGAAGGGTGTGTATGCGGCTGGGTAAAAATGAATGGTTTTAGGGTTTTGACCCTTTTATATCGGGTTGTGTAGTGGGCTTGGGCCCAAGGCCTGTTAGTACGTAAAAGTTTTGTGAGCGGCCTGTTCGTATCTCTAGATCCCATTAACGCACCGAACTTCGTGTAATGTCGTAGGATTAAATTTTAGGGTCATAAAAATGTAAAATAGCGTCGGTATTCGACGTTTGACGCGTTCGTTCGTCGGTTGCGTTAAAATCGCGTAAAATGCGTCGTTTGTCATTTTTAATCCGTTTTTTGATCCGGTTTCGACTGCGGACATTAAAATTTGATTACGGCGCTAAATATATTAAAATATTCCAGTTTTTAAGGTAATACACGTATCCGATGCTTTCGTTTCGTTGTCAGTGCGTTCCTGCAGTCGCGTTTTTCGATCACATTTTTGTGACGTTCGAAGGTACGAAAAATTATCAAAACTAAATTCATACGTATAAAATTCGTATTTTTCGGCATTGTCAGTATTTTGTCCGGCGTCAGTTCGTTATCGTTTGACATTCAGCAGATTTCCCTCAAATCACCATTCGCGCACTGTAAAGCCGAACAGACGTTCCTAGGCACTCCAAAGGCCTAACTAAGTTAATTTTCTAGTTAAAACATTACTTATAATCGTCTTAATGTTTGTTATTTGTGTAATTAAGACCCAAAAATTGTCGGTTGTCACACTCACTACTCAAATCCCATAAAAAAGCAGGGTTCAGAAAAAAAAGAAGGTTTTCAAGACAAAACTTATATCTAATGTGAAGTTGTGAAACCAAATTCCGCAAAACAGAGTAACCTACAATTGAAATCAAAAGACCGATAAGAGGAAAACGAACTGCTATTGAATAATGTGTAATCAAATCATAAAATCCAATTAAATTGCTTAAAAGCCAAAAAAACCTGAAATCAATAAAACAAAGGACCTTTGTTCTTTGAATTTTCCCTTCATCACACTTTGATCTCATGGTTAGGAGGCGGTGGCATCCGTATGTCACTTGATTGCAACAGAAGCAAGATTTGGGGCTATAATAATTGAAAAGGAATTGGCCATTGATCATCTGTGAAGGTCCACTAGCGGAGGATCTAGTCGCCTAATCCTTGTGATACGAACAAACCCGGTTGTGCGGAAACCAACCGGATATGCGAACCGAGATCGAGACACAAAACAGACAGTGATTCAACGTTTGAACTATCAAATGTATTAACACCAGAAAGTTTGTTTGTTTACAAAGATTACAGAAAATTATACTCTCACAAACTCACTTGTTCTCTCTCAAAGTTCTCTCGTGTCTGTGTTGTAGCCTTCTGTCTTCAGTCTGCATATATACAGGCTGCAGGTCGATGTAAGACCTGCAGCGACGAAACATATTGACGAAACATCATGCAGTCGACGAAAGATTATCAGTCGACGAAAGACATCATGACGAAAGACCATGGATGACGAAAAACTGCAGGTTTTTCGTCAGGAGCATGCATAGGAGGTGTTTCGTCATAAGCATGTTTTTCGTCAACAACATCAGTCTGATGAGGTTCTTCATCGCAGACAGCAGCAAACAGAACAGACATATCTGCAACATGCAGATCAGCAACAATTACCGAGACTTGATGGAGGAAATCAAGCCTTGGTCTTCAACTTGTAGCGATGTCAAACCGAACCGAGTCGAACCGAATCGAGTCACGTCCACATAAAGTGTACCAACAAACTCCCCGTTGGACGCTACTCGTAAGGTTCATCTGCCATGTCTTCCATGTCGGAGGATCTTCAAAGTCTTCACGTGTCATAAGTAGAAAGTGTATCAACAAACTCCCCTTTTCATTTAGGAAGCGTGTTAACAAACTCCCCCTTGAAATAAACTCTCCCTTGAGTTATGCTCGTGAATCTTTTGTTCTTCAATTCTTTAGATCCTTGTGGTGTTGATGAGTGGTCAGTGGCAACTCGATCATCTTGATCATTTGAGTGCATCCATGTCGTGTCTTCATTCCGAAGCTTGTCTTCTATCACGTTCTTGTTGCCTTTAGCTGGAATGAATGTCGCATCTGCACATACAAGAAAGCTAAATGCGTAATGAGAACATACGCTTGGAAAATAGTTAACATAAACAAACGACACACATGTGACCATTTTTCAATCAACTACCGTCCGACGGTTTGAGAGTTTAACAAATTGTTCAATTTTGGTCTTTAACTTTCAAAACTTGAAAATTTTGACCGTTTATGAAGAGTCAGTCGTTTTGGTTTTCGATCAGGTTTTAGGTGTCAAAGACTCGAGTTCCAACATCAGGTTTTAGGCGTCAGTTGTTTGTCCAAACCCTTACAGGCACCGCACGCCTTTGGTTTGACAATCTACCGGTAGGTAAGTTAACATCCTGGGTTGACCTTAAGGATAAATTTTAGGTTCATTTCAGTCAGCAGCGCCGCTCTATTCGAGACTCCACAGATGTTATGAACATCTGGCGGAGAGATGATGAAAGTTTGGAGGATTTCATCACGCGGTATAACAAAGAAGTGTTGGAGAGTGACGTGCATGAACACCTAATTTGCGCACAGTTCAAATATGCGGTGAGATGCGACGACATGATCAAGGTGTTGTCAGGAACGGAAGGGTTACCAAAGAGCTGGGAGAAGTTGATGGTAGCAACCAAGGTTTATGCTCAAACTGAGCGCAATTTAAGCTCCAACAGACCACCACTGCCCCAGAATCGTCCTCAAGACATGAGTGGAAGCAATGGTCGAAAGTTCAAGAAAAACTGGAAACATTCAACTTCAAGCGCATACTCTTCAGAAGATGCCCGTGCAACAATCAACAAGATCGTAGCTCAAAAGGAAATCAAGCAAGTAAACTGCGAAAGGCAATGGACGCCTCTCACCAAGACGCCTGCGGAGGTGCTTAGCACCGAAAATTACCAGTTCAAAACACCACTGCAGATGAAAAACAAGAGAGGACAAGAGCCAAACCTTTATTGTGAATACCACAAGGATAATGGTCACACCACGGACAACTGTATCAGCCTGCACACTGAAATAGAAAAACACTCAAGAGCGGAGAGTTTAGTCATCTAGTTCAGAATGTGCGCAAAGAGATCAAAAAGCACTTAAGGGTCCAGGGCAGTGCATCGGGCATGTAATCATAGTTTCCTTCGTATTTGGCAGGTTCCTCAACTTGTCAACTTATGACACAACGACTATTTACATGCGCATTAACTTAAGTTTCTTATTTATCCTAAGAATAGCAGCTTTGTACTAAATGGCCTCTACGCCTTATCTAAATCAATACAAAGTCTGCTACATTACGCCTTTATGTTTTATTACAAATGCATGCAATTTCTTTTGGTAAGCACAAAACACTATGGTAATCTAATACAAGTCTCATGAACGGTCCGCGGTCACAGGTACTGCGCAAGGTCCAGCCCTACGTTCACACATGAGCTTTATACTATCTTTATTTGTCTTACCTAAACAAAGTAATTGTACTCATGCAAATATTGTAACTAAAACATACCATATATTGACAAAGTTACTTGCACGGCAGTGCATTAACAAAGTTACTTGCGCAACAACGCATTGACAAACATTACAAAATAGGATTCAACATCCCAACAAGTTCAAAATAAATGGCAAACTTTATAAATCCGTATATTCATACGCTAAGTTGTCATCATCCGAAGTCTATCGCCAGGAGGCGGACATTATTATTCTTCCTTAACTGCAGTTAAGGCAACACTAGTAATTACCCTCGCCCAGGTCAGAACGACTGGTATCCCAGCACACCCTCACGCATAACCACCATGGCACAGTCAAACAACTTAACAAAAGTATTAACCCATCCTGCGGGGGTTAAAAACGTTAAGTTCTATCATATCTTGCGCCGAACAACTTGCTACTTCTCAACAGCAAAAGCGCACACTTCATCTTTATAGTCCAGTGCTCCACCTACTTGCCATTGGCGCATAGAAACATTACTGGACTGGGGGACTTGAAGGGGTATGGTCCCCAAAACCCTGCGCAAGCGCATAGGACCATACCATAACTTCATTCCAAAAGCATCCTGAATAAGACCCTGCGTGGCTGCGCAACGGTTCTAAACAAGATTTGGGAAAGAACAGTCTTTCGATGACCATGCGCCAGAGAAAATAAAGACAAATGTTTAGTTAACACCCTTGCGAGGGCTCGCGCAAGGGTATAGTTAGGTTTGAAGATAAATTCATAAACATTTTCGCGCGAATGAAATCAGGACTTGAACAAAAGGAATCTTTTCTGTTGTAACAGAATGGACACGTGGCAAAGGTACTGTCACGACCCCCGACCACACCCTGGACGGGAACATCGAGCAGTCAAGTGGTACCGGTGATTATTTTAAAAACATTGTAGCGGAAATATTCATCAGGACCGTGAGTTAGGAAAAATATCAGAGTTTAGAAAACACCAGATTTTATTTATTAAATAGATGGGAAGAAACCCATGTTTTACAAAGGTAGCTTTAATATGGGATAAACCCGAATATATGAAACAACATTTAATTTAATTTAATTTAATTTATTTGATAAAATAAGCCACTTCTTTAAGCCTTTCGGTGTCGTATCACAGCTCTTATTCCGATCTACCGTAATCACCTGAAACGCGTTTTAAAAAGATTTGTCAGCAGGAAATACTGGTGAGTTCATTCATTTTGGTACAAAAACACATTTGTTATAATTTACAGCATTAAGGGTTTTTATATTTGCCCCTATCTTATAATTAGCTGGTTCAGCTGTCACTCGACCGGATCTATGACTGTGGACATATCACTAATTAGGCTCGCCCACCTAAAGTGATAAATCGATAGTATTAATGTGCACAAAACCCCCACTTACTGCCAGTAATTAAAGATTAGCAAATACTTAATCACTGCAAAGTATAATTGGAAAACATTTAGGGTTTTACAAAGTAATTTTGATAAAAACAGAATGACTCACCTTGTTAGCATATAGTCTTGATTAAACAAGCATCTTGATTCTAAGCATCTACTTTATAGTTCTGAATCTTCTGATGATTGAGAATCTATTCTGATTGTAAGTGTATAGTGCAGAATTTCGGGTAGTTAAACATTTAGTTTAACAGAGTGGAATACGTATTAGTGTAAAACCACATCAAACCTAACGACGGTCACGAGATCAGAACCTTAACGAAATTCACAAGGTATAGTCTTGTTTAGACAACACTTTGGCATTCGTTTTAGAACGAAATTCACAAAGTATAGTCTTGTTTAGACATCACTTTGGCATTCGTTAGTTGGTTCCCGAATCGATCGGACAGAATATCGCATCGGTGATTATTGGTTAGAACACCAACGTATAGAGAGAAGAATAGAAGAAATGAACAAAGAAAAATAAATCCTAAGCTTCCTATTTATAGGTAGGAAATATGAAATTTCCAGGAGGTTTCCTATACATTTTCTAGGAAGCTTCCTACCTACATATATATCCTCTTACACCTTCCTAGCACCTTCCTTTGATATTATATATCTCATATTTATTTTCATGTATATCTATCTAGGTGTTTAATTAAATAAATTTTACTTAGCTTAATTAATCTTGCTTAACTTAATTAATCTTGCTTAGCTTAATTAATCTTGCTTAACTGGTTAATTAATCTTACTTAACCGATTAATTAACCTTAATGGTTTAATCAAGTAATTTACTTAGCCGATTAATTAATTAACGTAACTAGCTGATTAATTAACTTACTTAGCTTACTTAACTGCTAAGTTTCCTTTCCTGATAAGTTTCCTTAGCTATTAAGTTTTCTTAACTGCTAAGTTATCTTAATTGCTAAGGTTGATATACTAGATTAACAGTTTCCCGATTATGAGTTTTAATGCTAGATACAATGGAACTCGTATTAGCGTATTAACCCAATTCAACTTTAACGATAATCACGAGATCAAAACTCACAACGAATGACAAAGTATTGCCGTATACAGGCAACACTTAAACATCCGTTGGATCAGTTTCAATTGATTGGATAGGGTATCGTATAAGTGATTTGAGTTAGTACTCTGATTACGAGCAGAGTTTTAGGGTTTAGGGGTGTTGTGCAAAGAAACAGAGATGCGAGAGAGTAAGTTCGTCAAAATTTGATCGAACTGGTGCACAGACTTCAGTCCCACTGCTGCCCTCTTATAGCTGATTTTTCGGTCCCCTCGCTTGGCGCGCCGGCCTCCCTTGTCCCTGGCGCGTGGCGCGGGGATGGTTGGCCTGGCTTTGGTCGCCACCTGCCCCACGTAGGTCTGACACGTGTCGTCTTCGCATGACGCGTGTCCTTGGCCACTTTCTCGTCCAATCATGCATTTTTCCTCGATTTTTGTGCTGGTGTTTATCACGTATGTTTGGGTCATGATCCTAAATTGTTTGGTTTATAATTGTGAGTCTAATAAGACTATTTCTATGTGATTTAGTTTGTCGAACGCCAAGATTCCTTAACCGCTAAATTTTCCAAATTGAATATACAAGTTTCATCGCGAGCACTTCTGGTTTTGATCACATGTTGTCGTTGGGAGTATTTTTGAGGGTTGTTACATCCTCCCCACCTTGTTTTAAATCTCGTCCTCGAGATTTATGGAAATTTGGAGGAATATTCTTAATTCGACACTGATCCTAGTTTCCAGGTATACTCTGGTCCTTCTTTCAATTCCACTTTACTTTGACCAGAACCATTTTCCATGCTTTTAGATTCTTATCTTTGGCTTGTAAGATCTTTCAATGGACTTTTTTTGTTTACCTTTATATCCTGCCATTTCCTTCGGAAATTTTAACTGATAAGCTACTGGCCCGATCCTTTTAATAATTTCAAATGATCCAAAAAAATCCCGGGCTTAGCTTTTCTTTCTTACAGAATCTGACTATTCCTTTTTTTTATGGAGATATTTTTAGTATATTCTTATTCTAATTCTAATGATTTTCCAGTCTAATGGTCTGATAGTTGATTTTCTCATATTTTTGCTTGACAAAATGGAAAGTGCCTTCATTTCATAAAGTGTTTCAAATGGGCAACACTAATACTTGAAGGTTAATTATTGAAAAATCTTATGGGTGATAATCCCACTTTCACCAATATTTATTGCACATGTACTTAGCACATCTTTTGTGTTTTGTAGTGTTCCTTCACACTGCATCAAAATAGGTCGGGTTAAAATTTTCCTAAAAATGAGAAGTGAAATGACTATCTTGATAGATAACAGGATTCTTTGTAATGAGACTATTTTGTCTCCACACAACTTAACTAAGTGTCTTATACTAAAGGGTTTCCTTCATTGGTAGGGATTGAGCAGACTTGGTTAGTCGATCCACAATCACCCAGATTATGTCGTTTCTTGTTTTCGGTAATTTGGTAACAATATCCATTGTTATCAATTTCATTTCCGTACTGATGTCGTTGAGGTAAACCTAAAGGGTTCTAATGCTCAGCTTTAACTTGCTAATCGATTAAATACTTAGAGACATAACTTGCTACATCCTTTTTCATTTCTATTTATCAGTAATTCAAACCTCGATACCTTATATTACTTACACGATGTATCAAATACTTAGTTCTATGGGCTTCTTCGAGAATCCTTTCTTGCAGGTTTCCTTGAATAGGTACCCGAATTCTTTATGGAATCACTAATTTCCATTAGTTCCTTTTTCTAATTCCTTCATTATTTCTTTATAATCCTTCAGCATCATCCTTGATTGTTGTTTCTTGGGTACTCTTTAATTATTTCATTAAATCTATCCGCAATTTAATCTAAGAACACGTACTTGATTCGGCTTCCTATGAAACTTATGACTTAAAGCATTAACTAATACATTAGTCTTAACTTTGGGATATAACAATCGGTGTTGTTCCTAGTCTTGGATGAATTCTAAGTTTCTGCTCACGATCGGGTGATAGTCTAAGTAGATCCTCTAGGAAACGTCGTTCGGAATTTCTTTCAGTTCCATGCCTCTAGTGTTAAAGAACTCCAAGACCATATACGCTATGTCTTACTTCCGTGCATAACTCGCAGCTTTCCTCAAATAGACGAACTTTGTCGGCTGGTCTGTCTTGCCTCCTTGTGGTCACTTCTCCGGTTGGCTTGCAAACTCCCAGGAGTCATCGTTTCCATTTGTTCCTTTTTATGAAGCAGACAAAATTTCCTTTCTGTCAGTTCTCTCCATTTCATGGCATATGTCTTGACCATGTGTTTTGAAGCTCGGGTCTCACTATCTAAATGTCTAAATTTTTAAGCATACATTACTTCATTTTTCTTAACATATATACTAATGGTTATGACACTTCAGTCCTTTAAGCCCATGTATTGTAGCAGCAATTCTTTTGTTACTGGTAATCTTAGTAGGATTATATGTGAAGAGTCTTTGTAAGTGCATCTAGTCTTGGTCACTATTATCTTCGCAAGAGTTCTTAAAGAAAGTAGAATTATTCTCATTAGCGTAGGTTTTGAGACGTTTAGTATCTAGCACAACTTTAGCTACAGGTTTCCTAATGCGTTAGTAATCTAAGGTAACGCAAAGGGAATCATTATATTTGCGATAGCATCCTAACATAAAGGGTTCATATACTCCTTGTCGCAGGAGTTAAGAGACAGATGATCAAACGAAATAATGTTCGATATCGGAATTATAGATGTATACAAGAGATTCCTAATAAAGAAATCTAGAATTATCATTGACACACATGCTTGTGTTTTATTCTAAATTGTTAATCCTTATGGTTTTGGATTTCCTTATAGATATACATATCTATATAATCATATATTTCACATACTGTAATATACATACCATTCATAAGGTCAATGTATTTAACAGATTCATATTTCCAAAGACAAGTCAGACATCAGGTCATGATACTATTTAGGGAATTCTGTCACTTGTTTGACATATCCTATACCCCATCTTACCCGGTTCTCGCCGGAGAGGTAACCCCATCTTACCCGGACAAGCTGGAGAGTCTGCTACACCATACCCTGTCTTGGCGGAGAGGTAATTGGTATTTCCCATAAATAAATCTTTCTTAAATCATGATTTAAAAATGAATATTTTATTAAGGCTTTCATCAAAGAACAAGAAAATTAGTATTCACGTGACGGATCATATTCCAGAACCAAGTAGTACCAATAAATAAGAAATAACAGTGGCCAAGTGTTATCGCTTATTTACCATACTTGCAATGTTCTAGTTATCATCCTCACGGCATACCAACACCCATCACACTTTATTTATGCAAGTAATTAGCTTATCTCGAAGCTTATTGTTAGTGCACTTATGTCTATCACCTTCGTCAATCCGAGCCGTAGCGAGAAACTGAAGAAAACGAGTCGTTATATTAGTGATATCTAGACAAAAGGCAAGGTGGCAATATTGTAATTAATGAGAAATCTCATTAAAAGCCAAGGCCTATAAATAGATCCTTATGTCATAGTTTAGGAACTTTTGCTCATTTGGTGATTTGAGAGCTCTAGATCTAGAGAGAGATTCTAGAAAGAGAAAGTGATTCAAGGTGCTTGTTCTTGTTAGATTTTTAATAGAATCACGTTTATATTACGTCACGTGTGTTAGGTCGCGTTCATGTACGGATTCCGCACGTTTCACGTTCGTTTCGCAATCGTTTCGGAGTCAAAACCGGTCCTACAAGTGGTATCAGAGCAGGAGCTCGATTGCAGAGATCAAACACACAATTCCGCTCGAGATTTCGTCAGTTTCAGATCCGAATTCGTCTAGATTTGATCTACTTCTTCATTTTTTTCTCATTCTTCACGTTTTTTTTAAATTGAACAAGATTTTCTGGACAAAATGGTTTGATTTTGAAGTATATTGTGCGATTTTATGTTTTAAATAATCCGTGAAAGAATCAGATCCTAAAACAGATTAAAACGTAATAAATTTGTTCAAAAACCGACCAGTTCGTTTCTGATCCAAATCGCATGAAGTGGAACTTTGATCTCAGATCTATGACAATTTAGTGGACAAGTTTGAACGTAAATCATCTCATTGTGATCGGAATTTGATAGAGAACAATCCTAGGCTTTCAATTTTGGCAAAAACATGTACAATCGTTTGAGATTATCATCAGTTTGCATAATTTGAGTCCAGTTCGTTTGTAATCATTCCTCAGTTCGTATGTAGTAGGTTCAGTTCGTATGAAGTGTATCATTCTGTTCGTTTGAAAGGTCATACGAAGTGACCTAGGTCGTCTGAAAGATCATACGTAGTGACAGGTTCAGTCGGTTTTAATAGTTCAGTTCGTCTAAAAGGTTCAGTCCGTTTAGAAATTCTGTCCGTCTGAGAAGATCAGTCCGTTTTAAAGGTTCAGTTTATCTAAAAGGTTCAGTTCGTTTAAGAAATCAGTTCGTTTAACAGATCAGTTCGTTTAAGAAATCAGTTCGTTTAACAGTTCGGTTCGTATAAAGAATTCAGTTCGTTTAAGTGACCTAGTTCGTTTGAAAGGTTATACGAAGTGAATTTGATTGTTTGATACCAGATCGTTTGAAACTCTGTTCAGGTTGTACGGTGTGAAAGCATATTCAGATTGTTTGTCAACATTTCTCAGACTATATCACGTGATTACCTTGGGTTTATTGAATATTGATCTGCATGAGAAATTGATAATTGTGTTGCACACTAATCAACTTACTTGAAGGTCCAATTTGCATGTGAAGTGATAAGTTTGTCGGCCATTTTAAATATAGAATCAGTTTGATCATAATTCAAAATATCACGTGATCACATTAGTACTTTCATTTGATCGGTCCAATAAAAAGTCATTTCACAAATAAACTTGTCGGCCATTTAAAAAAAAAATTATATTTTGTTACATGTGATCATAAAAACACAGTTGCCGGCCACTTAATACATTTGTTGTTACCAAGAATTTGTTACATGTGATCATTAAATGATTGTCGGTTAGTGGGTGGTGTCAAATTGTTGGATATTTAGAAATTAATTGATGATTAGTTGTTGGTTCAAGGTGATCAAGTCGTTTTTGTCGTAAAGTGATTACAATAAATTGCTCAGTTCACATCAAAAGTTCAATTGAAAGTTCGTATCAAATCAGTTCACAAGAGGTGTTTCAGTACGTTTGAATTCGAACTCGTTCCAGGTCGTGTGGTTTAGCCAGGTCATTGGAAAAGGTCATTTGAATTTGATCCGGGTCATAGCAGTCCGCACAGTTTGTCAACCTTCAGTCCGCACAAAATATTCAACAGTTCGAGTATTATTTTGATTCAGTTATTTGATAGTGTTTAAACTGATAAGTGTTTGTTTGTTTGATTCAAGGTAAAAGCGTCGGATACTCGCCCAAGCAGATCCCCACCCGATCCATTGTCACATATTCAGTGAATCAAGGAGATAAAATAATGGCTGAAATCAAAGAGAAAACTAGAGAAGAGATTCTGAATGAGAAAACATGCAGAGAAAGAAGCATTGCTTGGAACAGAATGGATGATATGCAAGAAGAATATGAAGATGCTGTGAGTAATAAGAGATGGGATAACAAACGAGAATGCTATGTATCACGGCCCCCGACCCGGTTTGACCCGTTTCAGAAGCAGCGGGATAGAAATCCTGCGGTATTTATTTAATTGAGTTTAACAGCGGAAGTTTATTTAACAGGATCGTTTAAAGCTAAAATTTTCCCGATTTATTTTATTTCATAATTCGGGATAAAACCCCGATAATTTATAATATTATGTTTTTACTATGAAATCGTGATATTACAAAACTTATTTCTTTATTTTATTATGAGCCACTTTCTCAAGCTTGAATTGCTTCTCAGCACTTTTCCTGAATTACAACAGATCACCTGAAACATGTTTGAAAAAGGTTTTGTCAGCGGGAAATACTGAGTGAATCATTCTATTTACTAAAATGACACATTTGTTATAATTTACAGTATTAAGAGCGATTACAATGTTTCTATTATCAAACCAACTACCCACGGTATTTGTCACTCGACCGAATCTGTGACTATGGTCATATCCCCCAATTGGCTGCCCCAATGGTGACGATTATCAAGTAATGTATACAAAACCCCACATACCGGCTGTAACTTGGTGATTACAAAGACTTAATCCCCGTAATTATAACTTTGAAATAAACATGCTTTTGTAAATAGATTTGATAAAAAGAGAATGACTCACATTGCTGATTTAATACGGACAGAGTCTAGTCTATGAATTAGCTTGATTAACCTAATTTAGATAACAATGCACACAAAACTGGGTTAGTAATCAATACAGCATTTACGATAACTCACGAGATCAACCATCACAACGAGTGACAAAGTGCTATGCTTAACATCTGTCGAATTAACGACTAATGACAAAGCATCACCCTAATGTGGGCAGCACTTAAACACCCGTTGAGTACATTGATCGATCGGAAAATGAATCGTAGCAGCGATCGTGCTAATACCCTGTTTTGCGGCAGAATTCTGAGATCAGTGTGTGTTTTCAGACTATTTTTACTATAACTTCGTGTACGAAAGGAATTTAAACGTCAAATCAACGCAAAAGTTCCAGTCCCACAGCCTACTATTTATAGCTAGAAAATCACCCCCCTCGCGCCACGCGAGGGGTTCACCTGTTCCTGTCGCGTGGCGCGACAGGCCCTAGTCTACCCTAGGGTGGCTTCGTGTCCCAGTAGCTTGGCTGAGTTGGTTTCGTGTGATTTTAAGTTTTTGACAACAAACTGTTTAGATTTTACCGAGTAGGGTTTACCCCCCTGAGTTTTAGGGGCCCTGATCCTGATTCTGATTGTTCTGAAAATTTTAGGGTTTGTTCAGAATCACTTGGGTTTCTCAATTAGGGTTTCCTATCGGATAATTAAAATACTAAATAATACTTTTTGATGAGAGTTGTTACATTCTCCCCACCTTAATAAAAATCTCGTCCTCGAGATTTACTGGAATAAGTGAGGATACTTTCGCTTCATTTCTGATTCCAGCTCCCAAGTGTATTCAGCTCCTCTCTTTGAATCCCATCTGACTTTGACTAGAACTAATCGTTTATGTTTAAGAAACTTGATCTTTCGATCCTCAATTTGAAGAGGTTTCTCAACAAATTTCAGCCTTTCGTTTACCTCTATATCTCGAAGAGGTACTACCAAAGATTCGTCTGATATACATTTCTTGAGATTGGATACATGAAATACATCATGTACTCCAGCTAATTCTTCTGATAGTTGTAAACGATAAGCTACTGGTCCTATACGTTGGATCACTGAAAATGGTCCTACATATCTGGGACTTAACTTTCCTTTCTTACCGAATCTCACAACTCCTTTCCAAGGAGAAACTTTCAACAGTACTCTGTCTCCAACTTGGAATTCTAACGGCTTGCATCTATTGTCTGCATAACTTTTCTGGCGATCTCGAGCCGTCTTCAGCCTTTCCTTGATTTGAGTAATTTTATCAGTCGTCTCTTGCACTATTTCAGGACCTGATAATTGACTTTCTCCTATTTCTGCCCAACAAACTGGAGTTCTGCATTTTCTTCCATACAATGCTTCAAATGGAGCAGTTTCGATACTTGAATGATAACTATTGTTATAGGAGAATTCAATTAATGGTAAATGATCATCCCAACTTCCACCAAAATCTATTACACATGCTCGGGGCATGTCTTCTAGAGTTTGGATTGTCCTTTCACTTTGTCCATCTGTTTGTGGATGATATGCAGTACTTAGGTTAAGTCGAGTTCCCATAGCTTGCTGGAAACTTTTCCAGAAATGGGAACTAAAACGACTATCCCTATCCGAAACAATGGAGAGTGGAACTCCATGTAAGGATACAACTTCATCTACATACAATTTAGCCAGTCTTTCCATGCTAAAGGTTTCTTTCATTGGTAGAAAGTGAGCTGATTTGGTTAATCGATCCACAATTACCCAAATCGCATCATTACCTTTTCTGGTTTTGGGTAACTTAGTAACAAAATCCATTGTTATAAGTTCCCATTTCCAAACTGGCATTTCTAATTGTTGTAGTAATCCTGAAGGTTTCTGATGTTCAGCCTTAACTTGTGAACAAGTAAGACATTTAGAAACATAGCTGGCTATGTCCTTTTTCATTCCTATCCACCAAAAGGTCTTTCTTAAATCTTGGTACATTTTATTGTTTCCTGGATGCATAGTGTACCTAGATTTATGAGCTTCTTCTAAAATCTTAGGTCTTAAGTCTCCCTGCTTAGGTACCCAAATTCTATTTTTGTGGAATCTCCAAATTCCGTCTGCTCCTTGTTCTAATTCCTTCATTCGTCCTTTCATTCCTTCAGCATCATCCTTGATTGCTGTAGTTTGAACATTCTTCAATTGTTCCATTAAATCTATTTGTAGATTTAATCTGAGAGCACGAACCCGTCGTTGTTTCTCATAATACTTACGACTTAAGGCATCTGCAACTACATTTGCCTTTCCTTCATGATATTGAATATCACAGTCGTAGTCGCTTAAGATTTCCATCCATCTCCTTTGCCTCATGTTTAACTCTTTTTGCCCAAATATATATCTTAAACTCTTATGATCTGTATAGATAGTAAACTTACTTCCGTACAGATAATGTCTCCAAATCTTAAGGGCAAAAATTACGGCTCCTAATTCTAAATCACGAGTTGTATAGTTTTCTTCATGCTTTTTCAATTGCCTTGATGCGTACGCAATTACCTTCTTGCGTTGCATAAGCACACATCCAAATCCTAATTTTGAAGCATCACAATATACTTCAAAATCTTCAGTTCCTTCTGGTAAGGCTAAGATTGGAGCATGGGTTAATTTCTGTTTCAAAATTTTAAAAGCTTCTTCTTGTTTGGGTCCCCATTCAAACTTAGTAGCTTTACAGGTTAGCTTAGTTAATGGTACATCTATCTTGGAAAAATCCTTAATAAACCGTCTATAATACCCAGCTAAACCTATAAAACTTCTTATTTCCATTGCTGTTTATGGAACCTTCCATTTGGTAATTGCTTCTATCTTAGCAGGATCTACATGAATACCTTCATGGTTCACCATGTGTCCTAAGAATTGTACTTCTTGCAACCAAAATTCACACTTCGAGAATTTGGCATAAAGCTTTTCTCTTCTTAACAAAGTTAAGAGTGCATGCAAGTGCTGACAATGTTCGTCCTGACTTTTGGAATAAATAAGTATATCGTCTATGAAGACAATTACAAATTTATCCAAGTACGGTTTACAGATCCGATTCATCATGTCCATGAATGCTGCAGGTGCATTTGTTAATCCGAAGGGCATGACTGTAAACTCGTAATGACCATACCTAGTTCTGAAAGCAGTCTTAGGTATGTCTTCTTCTTGTACCTTCAATTGATGATATCCGGAGCGTAAATCTATCTTAGAAAAATATCTAGCCCCCTGAAGTTGATCAAAAAGATCATCAATCCTAGGTAATGGGTATCGATTCTTAATTGTAATCTTATTCAATTCCCTATAATCGATACACATTCTCATTGAACCATCCTTTTTCTTCACAAACAACACTGGCGCTCCCCAAGGGGATGAGCTAGGTTGTATGAATCCTTTACTTAGTAACTCATCTAATTGCTTTTTCAGTTCTAACATTTCTATGGGTGCTAACCGATAAGGTGCCTTGGCTATCGGTGTAGTTCCTGGAATTAGATGAATCCTAAATTCTACTTCCCTATCTGGAGGTAATCCCGGTAAATCTTCTGGAAATACATCAGGATATTCTGAGGCTACTGGTATTTCCTTAAGATCTTTATCCTTAGTGCTAATGATTACCGAAATCATATACACTATTCCTTGTTTTCGTTCATAATTAGCAACTTTCATTACCGATATGAACTTCATGGGTTTACGTGGTTTATCTCCTGTAATCCTAATCACTTCTCCGGTGGGTGATTGAATTTCTATGGAATTCTGATCACAAAGGATTCTAGCATGGTTGGCTACTAACCAATCCTTTCCTAATACAACATCAAATTCAGCTAAATTCATCGGCAATAGTTTTGCAGAGAATTTATGTCCTAAAAGTTCTATGTTTCCTTCTTGCAAAACTTTATCTATTTTAATTGAATTTCCGTCTACTGTTTCAACTGTAAAAATCTGCCTAATATTGGTTAAAGGTAAACTAAGAGCTTGGCAGAATGAAGTATTTATAAAACTTTGGTTTGCACCAGAGTCAAATAATACTTTTGCGTACACGTTGTGAACTAAGAACGTACCCGCTATCACATTCGGAATGAGTTCTGCTTCTTGAGTGGTCAGCTGAAATGCCCTGGCATTCTTCTTTGTGGTTCCTTCGGTCGCCTTGGGTTTGTTATCTACTGGTTTGACCAATTTAGGACATTCTGTTTTATAATGCCCCGCTTCTCCACAGTTAAAACAGATTACGGTTTTCTTTTTGCAGTTTTCTTCACGATGTCCTACAGTTTTGCAAAAATTGCAAGTGATATCGCATCTTCCATAATGTTTCTTTTTGCATTTCCTGCAGAATGACGGAGCTGGAGATTGCCCTGATCCTTTTCTCTTGAAGTTGTTATTATTACCCACACGAAATCCTTGGGTAATTTTCTGAGCTAGTTCCTTTTTCCTATCTTCATCTCTTGTGCGCACCAGTTCATCAGTTAGAGTATTAGCTAATTCTACCGCATCATCAATAGTGCGAGGTCTCGCAGCTTTAACAATATTGCGGATTTCGCTAATTAGCCCCCAAATATAGCGAGAAATGAGTACCGGTTCTGGCGAAGCCAGTGTTGGTACCACTCTAGCATATTCAAAGAATGTCGAGGTATAACCGCGACAATCTACACCCATCATCCGATGATTTAGAAACTTATTCGTCATCTGTTCCTTTTCATACTCGGGACAGAATTTTCTGTCCACCAAACCCTTAAATTCTCCCCAAGTCATAGCATAAGCTATTACTCTTCCTTTTGATTGTAACACAGTGTTCTACCATTCGAGTGCTCCTTCTTTGAAGAGATTTGATGCGTACATGACCTGATCATCTTTAGCACATTTACTTATTGCAATGACTGCTTCGGTTTTCTCTAACCAACGCAGTGATGCAGTTGCTCCTTCATTGCCTGCAAATTCAGTGGGTTTACAAGCAAGGAATTCTTTGAAAGTGCAACCAGGCGTTGCAGTTTTCATTTTCTTGAGTAATGGAGCTTGATGTGGTTCTTTATTTTGATTAACATGATTATTGCCTCCATTTACACTATTACTGAAGTTATCTTCAGTAATCTGTTTACTAGGGACAATTTGTTGCGGTTCGATTGGATTCTTTATAGCAGCGACGAATGCTGGAATAGCATTGGCTATCCCTTGAGCAACAATGTTTTCGATATCTTGCCGAGTCATATATTGATCTCTTGAATGTTGTTCAGACTGATTAACTTCATTTATAGGTTCATTACCACTGTTTGCCATCTGATAATATATATATATAAATTTTATTAGTATCTGCTAAATAATAATTATATACAAACAATCAGAAAATTTTACAATACATGTATAGTCAAAACAATCGATTTCTCGATTTCATTTTATATCTAGTATAGTATGCATCATTACTCGCCCATATCTTACAGAGTTTTATTCGTTATTTACAGACTAACTTTACTATTACTATTATACAACCATCGTTTTATCATCGTACTATCTCTCGTCACTTTCCGTTCTAAAAACGCATTTCCCTCCCATCGTACTTCCAGGCAATTTGTCCCCCTATTTCCCTGATTCTACTTCCCGCATCAAACAACTCTTCACCAAAGTGGCGAAGTTCAGCCATGTTTTTATTACTCATGGGTGGATTAGGTAGGGGTTCTGGATCGAATTGTGGAAGAAAAGAGTAAGGATCGTTGACAATATTTTGGAATTGCCAATCGTTTGTCCACCATTCGTCCATTCCTATGGGTTGGGAATGAACTATTGGGTCTGGAATTGCTGGTTCCCAATTCATAGGGAGTTGGTTTTCAAGAGGATAATTAAAAATATTAGTATTGACAGGCTGAATTGTTTCACAGCTTGCCAATAGGAAATCTATCTCATCTTGAAAGGTCCTTCCCTGGTTTTGATTGGAGCTTTCTCCGATTTCTATCTGAGTTGGTCTAGAGCCTTGCCCAATTTCCATTACTATTTCTTTAGTACCTTCCTCCATCTGTATTCCTATTTCCTTAACCTCTTCCTTGTCTTCAGTTTCCATTTCCTGTTGTTTAGAACTTTCTCCGGTTATTATTTCTTTTCCCTTTTTCAAAGGATTGTTTATTTTGGGAAGTTTTGTAGCTGGTTTTTTCTTACGTATACGACTTCCCCAAACATATTTCCTTCTTTTCTTGGGTTTTGGCTTTTTCAAGGGTGGAGCAGTGAATTCTACAGGTTGTTCTATATCCGGAAAGTATCCAGTAAATTCTTTGGAAACTTCGATATTCACCGGGTAAAGATTAAGGTTCTGAAAGGCTTTAGATATCCCACTCATGCTGATGTAGCATATATGCAAAATGCATAAAATACTAAATTAAAATTTATAAATAACCGTTTAATTTATTACATACTGTGTACTAATTTATTTCAAAGATAACTGGAAAACACACTTAGGTTTTGAAATTTTTTATTTATTGCACAGGGTTTCTAGATTGTAAGGGTAAGGTGCTAAAACTTTAAAATATTTAAAGATTTATATTTTCTGCTACTGTGGCTAGCATATATAAATTTGCCCATTTTTCATCTAGCTTATCTTCCCAAGGTGATTTATCAATTAATTCCTGAGTTTCCCGTTTAATCTTCTTTTCTCGGATTTTCTCTTTACTTTTCTTAATAATCATCTCCCTCCTTCTAGGAGAAAGTGATTCCTCGTATTGTGCCTTTCGCACAAATATTCCTTCTTCAGGAATTTCAGCCTAATTCGAGGATTTGGTTCGGGATGAACTTCCCTTCTCATTGAATGATCTATCTAATTTAAGATAGATGCTTGACAACTTTTGCTTACCCATACTGTAACTAACAAATAATCAGTTAATAACACACATAATCACATAATAGTAATCAGGAAAAATTAAGTATTTCTAAATACTTAATTAGCTTAACTCAGTGGGTCTGATACCACCTTATTTCTGTCACGGCCCCCGACCCGGTTTGACCCGTTTCAGGAGCAGCGGGATAGAAATCCTGCGGTATTTATTTAATTGAGTTTAACAGTGGAAGTTTATTTAACAGGATCGTTTAAAGCTAAAATTTTCCCGATTTATTTTATTTCATAATTCGGGATAAAACCCCGATAATTTACAATATTATGTTTTTACTATGAAATCGTGATATTACAAAACTTATTTCTTTATTTTATTATGAGTCACTTTCTCAAGCTTGAATTGCTTCTCAGCACTTTTCCTGAATTACAACAGATCACCTGAAACATGTTTGAAAAAGGTTTTGTCAGCGGGAAATACTGAGTGAATCATTCTATTTACTAAAATGACACATTTGTTATAATTTACAGTATTAAGAGCGATTACAATGTTTCTATTATCAAACCAACTACCCACGGTATTTGTCACTCGACCGAATCTGTGACTATGGTCATATCCCCCAATTGGCTGCCCCAATGGTGACGATTATCAAGTAATGTATACAAAACCCCACATACCGGCTGTAACTTGGTGATTACAAAGACTTAATCCCCGTAATTATAACTTTGAAATAAACATGCTTTTGTAAATAGATTTGATAAAAAGAGAATGACTCACATTGCTGATTTAATACGGACAGAGTCTAGTCTATGAATTAGCTTGATTAACCTAATTTAGATAACAATGCACACAAAACTGGGTTAGTAATCAATACAGCATTTACGATAACTCACGAGATCAACCATCACAACGAGTGACAAAGTGCTATGCTTAACATCTGTCGAATTAACGACTAATGACAAAGCATCACCCTAATGTGGGCAGCACTTAAACACCCGTTGAGTACATTGATCGATCGGAAAATGAATCGTAGCAGCGATCGTGCTAATACCCTGTTTTGCGGCAGAATTCTGAGATCAGTGTGTGTTTTCATACTATTTTTACTATAACTTCGTGTACGAAAGGAATTTAAACGTCAAATCAACGCAGAAGTTCCAGTCCCACAGCCTACTATTTATAGCTAGAAAATCACCCCCCTCGCGCCACGCGAGGGGTTCACCTGTTCCTGTCGCGTGGCGCGACAGGCCCTAGTCTACCCTAGGGTGGCTTCGTGTCCCAGTAGCTTGGCTGAGTTGGTTTCGTGTGATTTTAAGTTTTTGACAACAAACTGTTTAGATTTTACCGAGTAGGGTTTACCCCCTGAGTTTTAGGGGCCCTGATCCTGATTCTGATTGTTCTGAAAATTTTAGGGTTTGTTCAGAATCACTTGGGTTTCTTAATTAGGGTTTCCTTTCGGATAATTAAAATACTAAATAATACTTTTTGATGAGAGTTGTTACACTATGTCAATAGAAATGGAGAACCCGTTGTTCCCAAAAAGGACATAGTTTATGCTGATGTTCTTCTAGTAATCCCTCGATCTGTCGAATACTATACAAATGTTGGAAAAGACAAAACTTATGTGAATAAGTTTGAAAAACTCCTTAGGGATGTTATAACTTCGAGCCTAAGGAAGAGGGATGAAGAGAGAATGAAGAAGAATGTTGAGAGTATGGTGAGTGATTTGAAGAAGATTGCTGAGGAAGTAAAGGAAGAAGAAAAAGTTGTTGTGAAAGAAGTTGTTACAGAAGAACAGCAATTTGAAGAAGCTGAGGAGAAGCTAGAAAGTTCGGAAGAAGTGAAGAGTGATGCTGGTGCTGGTGATGAGAAAAAGGAAGATGCTGATCAATCAGAAGATGCAGCAAACACCGAGGTGCTAATAACTGAGGTAAATTCTGATTCTGAAGTCTTAAATGAAACTGTTGAACAGTGCATGAAATACATGGAAACGTGCAGTGCTTGTACTGAAAAAGACAAAAAATCCAGAACAAGAGATCTTGAATTCACCAAAATAGAAGAAGTTTTCAAAATTAAATATAAAGAAATGCTTGAAAAGGAAAAGGTTTTAAAAGAAAATGATGAAAAGCTTTCAGAAAAATGTAAAAATTTAGAAAAAGAAAATGAAAGTTTGAAAGAAAAAGTTTTAAAAATAACGGAAGAATGTTCACAAAAGGAAAATGTTTGTCAAGAAATGAAAAAAGAATATGATTCAATAAAATTGGCTTATCACATTACAAAAGAGTCATATGAAAAAGTGAAAAGTGAAATGAAATTTGTTCAATCAAGATTGAATTACTGTTCTGAAACATCTAATGAGCTTAAGCGACAGTATGAAATAAAGCAACATGTTGTAAATTCCTATATTGAGGATGTTGCTAAGCTAAAGTGTCAGATTGCTGATTTAGAACAGGATAACAACAAGTTAAAAAGTTATCACGTGTCATCATATGTGCTTGAACGTATTTTCAATATAAAACCGGGAGATGGTGAGTCTGAGCAAAACAAGAAAGGCATTGGCTCAGAGTTTCATCAAGTTCCACCACCGGAAAAGTTTGCATTTTATGATGATGAAAAGGTCGAAAAAGCTTTCAACATGGTAGATCAATTGCCAGATAACATTGACGTAACCTATTCCAAATCTGATGATTCTAGTGATTCAGAGGTGGTAGGTAAGGTCGTTGAAAGTGTGTTGAAAGAAGAGTCAGTTGATACAGGTAAATCTGAATCACAGGATGAAGATGAAGGAAATCTTCATGATGGATATCTGAAAAACATAAAATCTGAGAAAAATTTGAATGATGATTCAAAAGGATTGGTTTATACCATGATTGGATCAAACAAATTGTTCTTAGATGTTGTATTCCCGATTCAGAATGTGATTTCAGAAAAGGTTGATAAAGTATTCAAAATGGTTGAGATTGAGAAGTCTGAGATTTCAAAGTTTGCTGGTAAGAGTCATAGAGGTTCATATAACAAACCTGGTTACAAGAAGAAAAACATGAAGGCAGGTTTGGGTTATAAGAAGAAACAAAGTTGGAAAAGAAATGAAACTCTGAATTTTCAAACAAAATTGAGTTTTGTTCAAGGAGGCAGTTTAGAAAAAGAAAAAGAACTCAAAATGAGACAGTCTAATGATGAGTTCTTTGCTAAAAAGCAAAAGCAACAACCACAGGTCAAAGATGTGTCCATGAGAACATGTTTCAAATGTGATCAAAAAGGACATCTTGCACGCAAGTGTCCTAATCTAAAACCTGTGGATGTTGACAAAAAGAAAATTGATGCTGAGAAACAGAAATCTGAGAATGTGAGACAAAGGTCAACCAGATTTGACTCAAAACAAACTTGGAAGTATAACACAAACAAGTTTATTTCGAATCAAAATTGGAAGTCAAACCCGTATAGGTTCGATTCTAGACAGACCTGGAATTCTCACACACCTAGATTTAGAACAACACAAAGCTGGAAAACATCTGTTGATATGACAAAACCACAAGAATTTTGGAAGTCCAAAGTTGTTGATCAAAAACAAAATTTTCAAAAGGAGTCACATTTTTACAAACGTGGTACTCCTAAAGTTCAAAAATGGAGTGTAAAGAAACAGGTGATTCTTGAAAAAGATGAAAAAGTTGAAGTAAAAGTTGAAAAGATTTTTGTGAAAGATGACAAAGAGTTTCCAGCATTGAATGAAAATTATTGTGTTGAAATGCCTAAGGTTCAACAGACCTGGGCTAAATTGTTCAAGTAATCAAGTAGTCTAAATGTGCAGGTGCTCAACAAAACCAAAGATTGTGAGAATGGAAGTTGGAGCAGCCTGGCACAACGACGAGAGGAGGCTGCTGCTGGACCCTGGTTTGGTTGAAACAGGGAGTTTATATGTTTTCTGTACATAAATAAACAATATTTTAAAAACCCTAAAAATTGAAAAACTTGAAAAACCAAAAATATGTTTGTTTTTAATTCTTGTCAAAAACAGAAAATTACAAAAAATATGTGTTGATTGAATACGCCGAAACCCTCACGGCTGAACAAACATGATTACTTTCATCAGATTGAAAAACGGTTTTCAAACTGTTAAGATCAATGGGTTGTAAATCATGGGGGTATATTATATTTTCTGTAAATCAGAGCACTTTTAGAAGAAAATGGATGGCGAGATAAAGCTATCGGTGTTGGTTGTCAAATTTTCTTTTAATGGTTTTGCATTTTAGGGGGAGTAATTTGTTAGAAAATACAAAAACATTTGAAAATTTGAAAATGACAAAAACATGATAAAACCTATTGGCAAAAAGACAAAAACATTAAAAAATGAAAATTGAGTTTTTGTGTAAAAAGAGGAAATGATAGTACATCAGTAGACAGTTACAGTACGCTAAAGATTTGGAAAGTCAAAATGTGTTAAACGATCTCACCGTGGATGTGTCGGTAGATTTTTATACATTTAGTAAACTTTTTCGGGATATAAACATAAATTCAAACTTACTTATTTCGTGGGGAACACTACTTGGATATATAGGTAACCCCTGAAATCTCGTTTGAAAGGTTCCTTTTTCTGATATACTAGGTCTTTATACTCAATGATATCTGGGGTATTATTCCGGTACTTCTGCTGAACGGTAGTTCTGACCTAGTCCCTGAATAATACTTTCCGCATATGCTTGAAACATAGCATCACCCTCAGCATAAATGATAAGACAATAAAATTGCTTAGCAATGCTATTGTAAAAAAGATCCTCTAAAGGGGACACACCCACAAGTTGAGTCATGATCTCTCTGCTGAACGATGGTTCTGACCTGAGCTCTCATGATTCTTCATAATTTATTAACCCCTTACAGATATCATTTGTGTTATAATTTCCTATAAGACTGAATATTTGGATCTGGATACGGGAGTATATTCAAGAGGTGGGACACATGAATGAGTTTAAGTTCTTAAAACATCTAATTCGTATCCTGAATCAGTTGAAATTTGTGTGAAAATTTAAGTGGACAAGTATATCGACAATCTAAGTGAATTGTTTAATTCTTAATGTGTAACTAAGCTCAACGGTACTTGTGACTTGTCAAAAACTGATATGATCCTCTGACGCATACTCAAACAAAAATATTGTCTGTAAATATGTTTGTACATATTACTTTACTGCTTTATATTTTCAGAAAATACAAAAAGATTTTGATTTCTGCTTTATTTTCGACAACTGATGTCAGAAATGCTGAGTTTCAAAATCTAAGTATGCTGATCGTGTTTCTGAAAATAAAACAAGTTCATTAATTTGAAAATTGAAATTTAAAAAAAAAATCAAAAATCAAAAACAGTTTGTGATATCTCCAAGGTCATTAATTTGGACTTGGATGATTAACTGTGAGGGATTTGGATGCTTAGATTGTTAATATCTGTAAAAGAGCCAGTTTCCGATACGGTTCGTTGAAACTGCAAAATCTATGAAGTTTGTTGACAGGGAGAATGAAATTTAGAAAGTTTAATAGAGCCAGGTTACAATTTCTGGAAATTCGAAGTTATTTTCATTGTTAAAATGTTTTACTTATAAATGTCAGAGAATTGCAGATGTTGTACCAGACTACGATCCCGACAGCCGAGTCTAAGGGGGAGTCTGAAGACGAGCTCAACGCAAGAGGAAGCGTGGATTCAAAAAGCCATGTAACTATTCCAGAAGAGCTTGTATACCGAAAGCAAGGTGTCGATCCCAAAAGCACGGAAGCTTGACGAAAGGGGGAGCCTGATGAAGAAAAGAGTCTACAGAAAGGGGGAGCTGAAGCTGAAGACAGATCCACTGGGATTCTGTTCGAGAAAGAAGGAGTTTAAGTTGATGAAAACGTGTCAAAGCTTCAAGAAGATTCAAAGAGAGAGAGAGAAAAAGAAAATGCTACGAGATTGACTGCGGTAATATCCAAGGGGGAGTCTGTTAGTGCACTTATGTCTATCACCTTCGTCAATCCGAGCCGTAGCGAGAAACAGAAGAAAACGAGTCGTTATATTAGTGATATCTAGACAAAAGGCAAGGTGGCAATATTGTAATTAATGAGAAATCTCATTAAAAGCCAAGGCCTATAAATAGATCCTTATGTCATAGTTTAGGAACTTTTGCTCATTTGGTGATTTGAGAGCTCTAGATCTAGAGAGAGATTCTAGAGAGAGAAAGTGATTCAAGGTGCTTGTTCTTGTTAGATTTTTAATAGAATCACGTTTATATTACGTCACGTGTGTTAGGTCGCGTTCATGTACGGATTCCGCACGTTTCACGTTCGTTTCGCAATCGTTTCGGAGTCAAAACCGGTCCTACACTTATACTATGGCATCTTTCTTAAGTTCAAGTCTAAATACTATCCTTGTTGCTACCAGTTAATAACAATTTCCTAACTCTTTCATTTAAGTTTAGGTATTATTACAACACCCAATTGCTTAAACCAGTGGCTCTGATACCACATCTGTCACGACCCCCGACCACACCCTGGACGGGAGCAGCGAGCAGTCAAGTGGTACCGGTGATTATTTTAAAAACATTGCAACGGAAATATTCATCAGGACCGTGAGTTAGGAAAAATATCAGAGTTTAAAAAACACCGGATTTTATTTATTAAATAGATGGGAAGAAACCCATGTTTTACAAAGGTAGCTTTAATATGGGATAAACCCGAATATATGAAACAACATTTAATTTAATTTAATTTATTTGATAAAATAAGCCAATTCTTTAAGCCTTTCGGTGCCGTATCACAGCTCTTATTCCGATCTACCGTAATCACCTGAAACACGTTTTAAAAAGATTTGTCAGCAGGAAATACTGGTGAGTTCATTCATTTTGGTACAAAAACACATTTGTTATAATTTACAGCATTAAGGGTTTTTATATTTGCCCCTATCTTATAATTAGCTGGTTCAGCTGTCAATCGACCGGATCTATGACTGTGGACATATCACTAATTAGGCTCGCCCACCTAAAGTGATAAGTCGTTAGTAGTAATGTGCACAAAACCCCCACTTACTGCCAGTAATTAAAGATTAGCAAAGACTTAATCACTGCAAAGTATAACAGGAAAACATTTAGGGTTTTACAAAGTAATTTTGATAAAAACAGAATGACTCACCTTGTTAGCATATAGTCTTGATTAAACAAGCATCTTGATTCTAAGCATCTACTTTATAGTTCTGAATCTTCTGATGATTGAACATCTATTTTGATTTTAAGTGTATAGTGCAGAATTTCGGGTAGTTAAACATTTAGTTTAACAGAGTGGAATACGTATTAGTGTAAAACCACATCAAACCTAACGACGGTCACGAGATCAGAACCTTAACGAAATTCACAAGGTATAGTCTTGTTTAGACAGCACTTTGGCATTCGTTTCAGAACGAAATTCACAAAGTATAGTCTTGTTTAGACATCACTTTGGCATTCGTTAGTTGGTTCCCGAATCGATAGGACAGAATATCGCATCGGTGATTATTGGTTAGAACACCAACGTATAGAGAGAAGAATAGAAGAAATGAGCAAAGAAAAATGAATCCTAAGCTTCCTATTTATAGGTAGGAAATATGAAATTTCCAAGAAGTTTCCTATACATTTTCTAGGAAGCTTCCTACCTACATATATATCCTCTTACACCTTCCTATCACCTTCCTTTGATATTATCTATCTCATATTTATTTTCATGTATGTCTATCTAGGTGTTTAATTAAATAAATTTTACTTAGCTTAATTAATCTTGCTTAGCTTAATTAATCTTGTTTAGCTTAATTAATCTTGCTTAACTGGTTAATTAATCTTACTTAACCGATTAATTAACCTTAATGGTTTAATCAAGTAATTTACTTAGCCGATTAATTAATTAACGTAACTAGCTGATTAATTAACTTACTTAGCTTACTTAACTGCTAAGTTTCCTTTCCTGATAAGTTTCCTTAGCTATTAAGTTTTCTTAACTGCTAAGTTATCTTAATTGCTAAGGTTGATATATTAGTTTAACAGCTTCCTGATTATGAGTTCTAATGCTAGATACAATGGAACTCGTATTAGCGTATTAACCCAATTCAACTTTAACGATAATCACGAGATCAAAACTCACAACGAATGACAAAGTATAGCCGTATACAGGCAGCACTTAAACATCCGTTGGATCAGTTTCAATTGATCGGATAGGGTATCGTATCAGTGATTCGAGTTAGTACTCTGATTACGAGCAGAGTTTTAGGGTTTAGGGGTGTTGTGCAAAGAAACAGAGATGCGAGAGAGTAAGTTCGTCAAAATTTGATCGAACTGGTGCACAGACTTCAGTCCCACTACTGCCCTCTTATAGCTGATTTTTCGGTTCCCTCGCGTGGCGCGCCGACTTCCCTTGTCCCTGGCGCGTGGCGCGGGGATGGTTGGCCTGGCTTTGGTCGCCACGTGCCCCACGTAGGTCTGACACGTGTCGTCTTCGCATGACGCGTGTCCTTGGCCGCTTTCTTGTCCAATCATGCATTTTCCTCTATTTTCGTGCTGGTGTTTATCACGTATGTTTGGGTCATGATCCTAAATTGTTTGGTTTATAATTGTGAGTCTAATAAGACTATTTCTTTGTGATTTAGTTCGTCGAAAGCCAAGATTCCTTAACCGCTAAATTTTCCAAATTGAATATACAAGTTTCATCGCGAGTACTTCTGGTTTTGATCACATGTTGTCGTTGGGAGTATTTTTGAGGGTTGTTACAGGTACAATGGTTTACAGCTGTAGATCTTCTAGAAGGCCCCAAATGCTCATCGTGCATGGCTTCATTCGGTTACAACCGAATGTGACGTGGCACAATCCTAGACACTCATCTAAATCACGATGATGGCAACAACTTGATGAGAGATCTATGCAAAACCACTTTACACTTGGCATCTCCCCAGCCTTTGATCAAACCCAGAATCCATGTGCATGGATTTGGAGTTAACCAATTGACAGAAAGAGATAATTGTCAACGGAAAAGTAATTTGCGTCACTCCTCCGTCACCTTTTTGGCGCCAAAATCCGGTTATAAATATGGGACTTCAGGTATGATCTCACAAGTTACTTACACATACTTTCACTAACCACTTGGGGTGTCCCAGTGGCCAGCCTCACCCACATCTTCCCAGAGGACCCCAGTTCGAATCCTTGCAGGCACACCCTCCAGGCTTTCGCTTCCGGTTGGGTAGTAACCGCCAGGAAGCTATGGGGCTAAGCTAGCTTGTGGAGTGGGATCACTCCAGCGGTTGGGAGGACCGTGCAATATCCCCCTACACATACTTTCACTCTTACTACTTCATCTTTCCCTTTGAGATCACTATACTTATTCTCACGCCGGAGGGTGGTCATGGAGAGAACCCCCATTCTCCCCGTGGCGAATCTAACGACTTTCTGTTTTGCAGTGTTCTTCGGTGAAGTAGTCCTCAACCAGCGAATCAACGAGAAGATTAACCTCTTTATGCAGAACAAAACCCTAGATCTGATTGATTTCGGTCAATTTAGATCACTGTTTCTTCAGAATGCTAAGATAATTATCGGAAATATGGAAGGTCCGTTATTACCTTAATATCCGATTTCAATAAAATACAATAAACAAATTTGAAGATTTAGCAAACCGGTTCAACAGTTCGAACCGATAGAACAGGCTTTACCGCGGGTATATAACAAATACCGTATTCTTGTATTACCGTCTTTTTCCGTACCAGGCTCGTGTCCAATATCCGATATTACCAGGCGGCACATACCAATATTTAAAACATTGGTAGGAGTAGCAAAAACACAAACCGACTTACAACATAACTAACGAAAAGAAAAATTACACTGTTTCATCCATAGAATATTCTTGAGTTTCAACCTATACTTGAACAAAGGAAATCAAAGGATTTGACCTCCTAGATGAGTTTACGAATATGGATGGACCTTTTTAAGATTAAAGAGTGAGTTGTTTCTAGATTTCCAAACATCTGATAGTGCTAATACCATGAATACTTTGTCTATGTGATGTGCGTGAATTAAATATATTTTTAATTGAGTTTTTCTTCACACAAATTTAGTTTTAAAAATGGGTTTTCACCTAGAAACTAACTACACACACAAAAGGGCAAGTGTACCCGTCGGGTGGTAATATAGCTAATCGGTAAGAACCGGATATCAATCCGTGGATGCGGTGTCTCGATACTAAACTTTTGCTACTTTAAAGCCTTTTCAAATGATTGGGTTGATTTTTTCTAACTTAGCATGCAATTAAGTAAACTACTAAAAATTCTAACAAGAAACAATATCTAAGAAAGGGTTGCCTAAACTAAGTATCCACTAACTCACATGTGACAACAAAGGGGAAGGAGGTTGTGATAATGCAAGCTCTAAAATTAACTAAGTCCCCAATCAAGGTTTCCTAGTCTATAATTCTTAGGAAAACTAAAAATGAATTAACATTCTAATCATCTAAAAAATTATTCTTTTAAGCTCACTTGCTAAGTTGATGTTAATCTTTAATAATGAGTTATTTGTTTGTCAAAACTCCTAACTCTACAAATTAGGGAAAACTAATATGAAAAACACACTAATCACCCTAACTTGGTTTTAAGTAGTTGGCACTATCATCATGTTCTTGATATGAACCACAAGCATGGTCATGCTAGCTAACAATTTTGGCCTAAATCATCAAACTAACAAAAACACAAACTACAGAATCCATATAAACATACTCATGATCTTTCCAAATCTAGATGCAAGAATTCATACATATGCTAAAATCATCATTCAATCACATTAGCAATTACCATTCCTAGTTTCATGCTATGAATCATACTAACAAGTTAACAAGATTCAATAATCATAATCTTTACATGGGCTTTCCAACACAACATGTAAATACTTATGAGCAAACATTCAAGAACAAGAACTTTAAGCATACACATGAACTCCAAGAACAAGATTAAATACCAACATGAAGATTAACAAGAACAATCATCACATCTACTTCCATGTTATCACATATTCATTAGCTTCAACAAAGTTTAGACAACTCAAATGTTTAGCCCATAAGGCTCATGACTACCAAATCAAGTGCAAAGAAACATAAATTGTTCATAATGTAATAAGCTAACCAAGTTAAAGACAAGATTAAAATGATGTTTGAGTAGATCTTCAAGTGAATAAGTCCTCTTCAAGGCTCCCTCTTGGCCCCAACAAGCTTCCACAACCAGATTCTTGAGAGAAAAAGTCACCAAAATGCTCCAACTCCCTTGCAAATGAGCTAGAAACTCGTATATAAACGGGGCGTATTTGACGTTTATAAGATGTATAAATTCTTATACATCAAACATCCCCACACTTGAACTTTGCTTGTCCTCATGCAAACGAAAATTAACGAAACTCTCTAAATGGCAATCATCTCAACTAGCATTTCATAAGCACAAATCAACAACTCGGGTCATAACAATCAAGGAGTGCTCGATATAAAGAAACAACCGAAAAGAGATATGTAAAATATGTTTATGAGCAATGGTCCATCTTAGAAATCCCTACAAGTTCACCATGCATCCTCACAATGTTCATACACACTCGGCTAAATATAGGTGCACATACAATTTGTGGAGTATGTTAAGAACACTCGATGCCAAGACGATAACTATGCGACATCATAAGCTTGTGGAAGGATCAATTCTAATCACTTGGCAAAAATAAAGCATAAATCATGAGGTCTTGTTTTGGGTTGTAACTTGGCTTGGGTTAAGGGTGTGGAAGTGGATTTTTAAAAGTGGCTAAAACGGTTGTAACCCGACGGTTCGACTAACTTGAAAAACAAGAAGATAGAACTATACAACTAAATAATAACTAACCGAGAGCTAACCGACAAGTATTGCTTTTCACTCCCAAAATTGCTCTAACAAAGCCATTTGATAAGGCTTTTTCAACTATATTTCTTGGTTTTTTTTTTTTTAATAACCCATGCTTCGGAGAGAACTAAGTACGTCTACTTAGCTAAAAACTCTTGATCATGAGGGTACATAGCAACAAAGAGGAAACTATACAAAACTACAAGTTAATCATCAACCAAACCGGGTTTCCAACCAAAAATGGGTTCAAAATATAAAAGACTAATTTGGCTAAGTGGTTAATATTTTGGTGGTTTAAAAGAAACGAACGGGAAAGGCTCAAATTGGCTTAACTAGGGGAATGATTTGGGTATGGAGGCGAATAAAAATGGCTAAAATAAAAAGGGTTTCCTAATGCCTCAATCACTTCTATGCTTTAATTCTTGCTTTGTGGCCTCGAAATGCATACCTAACACAAGTTCTAAATCGCAAAAGTTATCCGGCTCACTCAATCTTTGCCCGCAAAAACATGAGCAAAAATAATTCTAAAGCTATAAGGCTAAAAAATAACTCACGGAAACGGGCGTATTGGGTAAATATGCAAGGCAAACAAGTAGGTCAATCGCTTGATTTCTCATGCTCAATTTTATACAAAAAACATGTTACTTGACGGTTTTCCTTACACGAGCGAACCCCCTTTTTGCGTTTGCCCGTATTTATTTATAAAAAATTTTGGTGCTTATGTCGATACTTATGTTGATTTGATTAATATGCCACAAAAATTTGTTAAAAGAGAGCTTTGCATCATCATCATCATCATTATTATTATTATTATTATTATTATTATTATTAGAGTTAATTACATAGTTAGTCCCTGTGGTTTGCACAAAATAACAAACTTAGGTACTAATAGTTTAAAATCACCTTCTAGGGTATTAACTTTTCATTTTGTAACGTTTGGAGGTATTAACTTCTAAGGTAATAACATAGGTAGTCCCTGTGGTTTGCACAAAATAACATACTTAGGTACTAACAAAATGTGATTTTAAGCTTACAAATAAGCTTAATACCCTCAAACGTTACAAAATGAAAAGTTAATACCCTAGAATGTTATCAGAAACTATTAGTACCTAAGCTTGTTATTTTGTGCAAACCACAGGGACTAACTATGTAATTAACTCTTATTATTATTATTATTATTATTATTATTATTATTATTATTATTATTATTATTATTATTATTATTATTATTATTATTTTTATATGACAACAAAGCTCAAGCGATAGACCACCTCCCCACACTTGAATTGTACATCGCCCTCGATGTACAACAAAAAATTGAATAAGCAAAGGAATTGCGAATTCAATACAAAGAAAGGAAGGCGGGAACACGAAAACTCCCCTGAAACATAAGGCTAGAAGCGGAACAAGATGAAGCAAAAAGGAGCATCCACAACGAACTACCAAGCCATCCATCAAACCAACATCTCATCGAGCCAACACTGCACACTTAGCAAACATGATCAAACTCAAAAGAATTTACCCAACCCAGTTTACCCTTGCCTTTTTTTTCATTTATATAGCCCACTAAACTAACAATTAAAACTAAATATATATTCTTCCGACGGAGGGGTGTACGGACGGTGCAAAATGGCACACCCCTCAAACACAAAAAACTAAAAGATACGAGATGGACAGCGGGACTAAAACCTGTCACCGGATCCGGATGGACCGGCGTCGTCCAACATCCCTCGCGACCAGAACGGACCACAACTTGAAAAAGAAATAACAACCACAAAAATAGTAATATAAATATAAACATGCTAAGTTTATTTACGAGTCTTCAGCTAGACTCACCACCCCGAATTCATTTGTTCCTGGGGTGGAGGGTAATAACCTCCTTACTCGGGTCAACGGGCTCTCCAACATAAGCCTTTAACCTATGCCCGTTGATTTTAAACAACCGGCCATCCTCATGGCCTATCTCCACGGTCCCGTAAGGAAACACTGACCGTACAGTGTAGGGACCCGACCACCGAGATTTAAGCTTGCCAGGAAACAACTTGAGACGTGAGTTGTACAACAACACACGATCACCCACTCGGAATTCTTTCTTGTCCTTCAAGCGGGCATCGTGAAGCGTATTAGTACGTTCCTTGTACATCTTGGAGCTTTCATACGCATCGTGCCTAAGCTCCTCAACCTCGTGAATCTGCACAAACCTGTTCTCACTCGCAACATCCATGTCAAGATTAACTGTCTTCAAAGCCCAATATGCTTTGTGCTCGAGTTCAACAGGCAAATAACAAGACTTCCCATAGACCAATTTAAACGGTGTGGTGCCTATAGGAGTCTTGTAGGCTGTCCGGAAAGCCCACAGTGCATCATCCAATTTCTCGGACCAATCTTTACGGCTAGAATTAACCGTCTTCTCCAGAATCCGCTTGATACCCCGATTAGTAACCTCGACCTGTCCGCTCGTCTGCGGATGATATGGTGTAGAGAATCGATTTTGCACACCATATCGGGACAATACTTTATCAAGCTGAGCATTACAGAAATGCGTCCCAAGGTCACTAATCAACGCTTTCGGGGCACCGAAGCGATCAAACAACTTTTTCAAAAACCTCACCACTACCCTCGCATCGTTAGTGGGCAAAGCCTGTGCTTCAGCCCACTTTGAAATGTAATCAACAGCAACGAGGATGTAGCGGTTCCCAAAAGAGGTCGGAAAAGGGCCCATGAAGTCTAGTCCCCATACGTCAAAAACCTCTCAAACTTGGATGTCGTTTTGTGGCATCTCATGGCGTGCAAAAATGTTGCTCGCCCTCTGGCAAGCATCACAGGACCTCACCCACTCGTGGGCATCACGGAAAATAGTTGGCCAAAAGAATCCGGCATCAAACACCTTCCTTGCCGTATTGTTCGCTCCGTGGTGGCCTCCCGTGGGTCCTTCGTGACAGTGGCGTAAAATATCCCTCGCCTCGTCACCATGCACGCATCGCCGGATCATCCGATCCTACCCTAAATAAGTAAGGGTCATCCCAGAAGTAATGCTTGACATCTGCAAAGAACTTTCGCTTCTGCTGATGGGTCATCCCCTTGATCAGGATGCCACTAGCTAGGTAGTTTGCAAAGTCAGCAAACCATGGGGAATCATCACTAGTCTCGATCCTCACGAGGAACTCGTGGGGAAAATTGTCATTGATGTTAGGCCCACGAGATTCCTTTTCCTCACAATGCTCAAGTCGAGACAAATGATCGGCTGCCAAATTCTCAGCTCCTTTTTTATCACGGATTTCAATATCAAACTCTTGCAGCAACAAAATCCAACGTATCAATCTCGGTTTAGCATCCTGCTTACTGAAAAGATACCGAAGGGCTGCATGATCCGTGTACACAATGGTCTTGGAAAGGACAAGATATGACCGAAACTTATCGAAGGCAAAGACCACAGCTAGGAGCTCTTTCTCTGTCGTGGTGTAATGCTCCTGAGCGTCATTCAAGGTCTTGCTTGCATAGTAAATCGGATGAAAGTGTTTATCTTTCCTTTGACCCAAGACGGCCCCGACTGTGAAGTCACTCGCATCGCACATTAACTCAAATGGCACCTCCCAGTCGGGAGCAACCATGATCGGGGCATTCACCAACTTCTCCTTCAACAGCTCGAATGCCCGAAGGCACTCATCGGAAAAAACAAACTGGGCATCCTTCTCGAGGAGCTGAGTCATGGGACGGGCGATTTTGGAAAAGTCCTTTATGAATCGCCGGTAAAAACCTGCATGACCTAGAAAACTCCTAATAGATTTCACTGATGTGGGAGGCGGGAGCTTTGAAATAGTCTCGACTTTGGCTCGGTCAACCTCGAGCCCCGCCTGTGAAATCTTGTGCCCAAGCACAATGCCCTCCTTCACCATGAAGTGGCATTTCTCCCAATTCAACACCAGGTTGACTTCTTCACATCTAGCCAACATCCTTTTCAGATTCCCGAGACACTGATCAAAAGAACTCCCAAACACAGAAAAATCATCCATGAAAACCTCCATGGAGTCCTCGATCATGTCGTGAAAAATGGCCACCATACACCTCTGAAATGTGGCCGGGGCATTGCATAGTCCAAAGGGCATCCGCCGATAGGCGAATGTGCCATAGGGACATGTGAATGTCGTCTTCTCCTGATCCTCAGGAGAGATGGGAATCTGAAAATAACCCGAAAAACCATCAAGGAAGCAGTAATACATCCTGCCCGACAACCTCTCCAACATCTGATCAATGAAAGGCAGTGGGAAGTGATCCTTCCTCGTGGCATCATTGAGTTTGCGGTAGTCAATGCAAACTCTCCATCCGGTGACAGTACGAGTAGGAATCAGCTCGTTTTTCTCATTGGTCACCACTGTCATGCCTCCTTTCTTTGGGACTACCTGTACAGGGCTAACCCATGGTGAATCAGAGATCGGGTATATCAAACCTGCATCAAGTAGTTTGATGACCTCTTTCTTCATAACCTCCTGCATGTTGGGGTTCAAACGCCTCTGATGCTGTACTACAGGTTTAAAGTCCTCCTCCATCAAAATCTTATGGGTACAAAAGGATGGATTGATCCCTTTTATATCCATAATCTTCCAAGCGATCGCCTTCTTGTGCTGCTTTAGGACTTCAAGCAATCGATCCTTCTCTTCCTTCGACAATCCGGCAGAAATGATAACGGGCAGATGAGTCTCGCCCTGGAAGAAAGCATACTCCAAATGATCTGGTAGCTCCTTAAGCTCAACCGAAGGTGGATCCTCAATAGAAGGACGTGCTTTAGGCTCAGCAACGCGATCCACAACCTCAAAAACCTCGGGACACGGGGGAGACGCGTGACCTATCAGACAGGTCACCTCCTCAAGTTTCTTTTTATTGGATAAGATATCCTTCAGAAACTTAGCATACTTAGGCATTTGAGCAAGTGCCTCGACAAATGGTAAATTTATATGAAGTTGCTTAAAAAGCTTGACGAATTTACCATAGTGTTCTTCCATTTTCTGCTTCTTCAACCTCCCCGGATATGGAATGGGAGGGACATACTCTCTCACTGGCTCCTTGGGTCGTGCGGTACTTGCTGGGACTCGCCTCTGTTGCACCTCACCCGGAGACTCACACTCAATCTCCTCATCAACCTCATCATCATCAACCGGCTTTGCAGGAATAGCCGGAGGGATGGGCTGAGTGGTCTTGCCGCTTCTCAACGTGATGGCCTTTGCAGTAGCATTAGGATTAGTCTCTGTGTTGCTCGGAAGGCCCCCCTGTTGTCTCTCAGACAACATCTTGGCAATCTGGACAACTTGGTTCTCAATGGTCTGCATGGAAGCCTTTTGGCTTCTCAACTCATTCTCGTGCCTCGTGAAACGACCGTCATACTCCTTAAAACGCTTCTCATTCTCGGCCTTCTGAGTGTTCTGACCGGCTAAGATCTGGCTAAGCATATCATGCACACTAGGCTCGCTGGCTGGAGGTCCCTGCTGAGGTCGAGATGGACCATATGCTCCATGAGCTGGAGCTGGGGGACGTGGAGCAAATCCGGGTGGATGCAGATTAGAAGCATCGGGCCTCCAACTGAAATTTGGGTGATTCTTCCACCCCGGATTATAAGTATTGCTGTAGGGATTATTTTGAGGACGGTATTGGTTTCCCATAAAATCAACATGCTCGTGTGACATCTCTCCCGTCTGAAAATCACCTACCTGATATGCTCCCCCACTCGAAGAACCTCTCGAGTGCATTTCCATCACTCGATCAAATTTCGAAGATAAGGCATACATACGTGCTGTCATGGCCGTGTAGTCGTCCACATGATGAACTCCCTGCCGAGAACTCTTACCTCTTGGTGGCTGTTGCGTCCGGTTTTTTGCTGCACATCTCTCTAGAATCTCAAATGCCTCGGTGGCATTTTTCGTGCCGATATCTCCACCCGAGTATGTATCAACCATCATCTGTCCCTGACTGTCCAAACCATGGTAGAAGATCTGACATTGTTGCCACTTGGGCAACCCGTGATGTGGGACCTTTCTCATAAGCTCTTTGAACCGCTCCCATGCCTCGTAAAGGGACTCGTCCTCGTCCTGACGAAAGTTCAGAATCTTGGTTCTCAACCGAACAGTTTTCTCTGGAGGGAAATATTTCTGAAGGAACTTCTCAGCTAATTGATTCCATGTAGTGATAGATCCAGCTGGAAGTGAAAGAGCCACTCCTTGGCTCCATCCCGTAAAGAAAACGGAAAGAGCCGAAGGCGGATAGCATCCGGTGATGCATCACGAATCCCAAATGTGGCACAAACCTCTAGAAACCCCGCAATGTGAACACTAGGATCCTCGTGATCCTTGCCATAAAACTGTATCGCATTCTGCAACATCGATATGGTGCCAGCCTTGATCTCGAAATTATTATTGTCGATTGTCGGTGCATTGATGCTTGCAGGTAAACCATCAAGTGACGGTTTTCCTATTTCGTTCAAGATCCTATTCTATTCTGCGTCCGCCATGTCTACTCGAACCTCGTAGAAGGTGTCGTCGTCTGCCGCGTCTGTCTCAATCGTCTCGGCTACCACGCGAAACCGCTCTCGCAGCCTCCGGTGAAGATCACGCTCCGGATCCGCTGAAGGCTCACCAATATCAGCAGCGGGGGTTGAGGACATGCACGACCTGTAGGGAATAAGGAGGAGCACAATGCACAAAATATATACAAAAACAAAAACAACTAGCAAATAATCATTTTTTTAAATAGTCAAGCAAAGGCAAATAAAACAAGTAGACAAAAACTTTTTACACTTTTCACAATGGCTAAATAAGCAACTCGAATCGTTTTCAAGAAGACCGCATCCCCGGCAACGGCGCTAAAAACTTGATGTGCGTGAATTAAATATATTTTTAATTGAGTTTTTCTTCACACAAATTTAGTTTTAAAAATGGGTTTTCACCTAGAAACTAACTACACACACAAAAGGGCAAGTGTACCCGTCGGGTGGTAATATAGCTAATCGGTAAGAACCGGATATCAATCCGTGGATGCGGTGTCTCGATACTAAACTTTTGCTACTTTAAAGCCTTTTCAAATGATTGGGTTGATTTTTTCTAACTTAGCATGCAATTAAGTAAACTACTAAAAATTCTAACAAGAAACAATATCTAAGAAAGGGTTGCCTAAACTAAGTATCCACTAACTCACATGTGACAACAAAGGGGAAGGAGGTTGTGATGATGCAAGCTCTAAAATTAACTAAGTCCCCAATTAAGGTTTCCTAGTCTATAATTCTTAGGAAAACTAAAAATGAATTAACATTCTAATCACCTAAAAATTATTCTTTTAAGCTCACTTGCTAAGTTGATGTTAATCTTTAATAATGAGTTATTTGTTTGTCAAAACTCCTAACTCTACAAATTAGGGAAAACTAATATGAAAAACACACTAATTACCCTAACTTGGTTTTAAGTAGTTGGCACTATCATCATGTTCTTGATATGAATCACAAGCATGGTCATGCTAGCTAACAATTTTGGCCTAAATCATCAAACTAACAAAAACACAAACTATAGAATCCATATAAACATACTCATGATCTTTCCAAATCTAGATGCAAGAATTCATACATATGCTCAAATCATCATTCAATCACATTAGCAATTACCATTCCTAGGTTCATGCTATGAATCATACTAACAAGTTAACAAGATTCAATAATCATAATCTTTACATGGGCTTTCCAACACAACATGTAAATACTTATGAGCAAACATTCAAGAACAAGAACTTTAAGCATACACATGAACTCCAAGAACAAGATTAAATACCAACATGAAGATTAACAAGAACAATCATCACATCTACTTCCATGTTATCACATATTCATTAGCTTCAACAAAGTTTAGACAACTCAAATGTTTAGCCCATAAGGCTCATGACTACCAAATCAAGTGCAAAGAAACATAAATTGTTCATAATGTAATAAGCTAACCAAGTTAAAGACAAGATTAAAATGATGTTTGAGTAGATCTTCAAGTGATTAAGTCCTCTTTAAGGCTCCCTCTTGGCTCCAACAAGCTTCCAAGACCAGATTCTTGAGAGAAAAAGTCACCAAAATGCTCCAACTCCCTTGCAAATGAGCTAGAAACTCGTATTTAAACTCTGCGCGTTTGGCACTACCATGCCACCTTTTGGCATGGTCGTGCTTGGCAAGTGTCAGAGCCACTTTCTTGAATGTTGACCAAGTATGCTTCCATTTTGGGAAAAATCGCGCTCAAAAGTTCCCGAGGTGGCACGACCGTGCTCGGGCATGATCTGGTAGTGCCAGCCGATAGTGCTCGGCAACGATCTCGGAAACACTCTGATCTGGGGATCAAATTGACCTGGCACGGTCGTGCCATTTCTGAATTTTGATGGTGCAGGTGCCGAATGCTAGTGCTGGTCGAGAGTGCCGGTGTCGAAAGGCCTGGCACGGTCGTGCCAGTGTATGGCACGGTAGTGCCGTATCTGGCAGTTTGCTGGAATGCATCATTTTCACTCTATTTTGCTCCAAAAGCCTCCGTTTCAACACCGGGCTGAAGCCCGGGCCTGTATTTTCACAAACAACTCAAATGAGTACCAAAATCAATGAAAATACAAAGAGTTTTCGTATAAACGGGGCGTATTTGACGTTTAAAAGATGTATACATTCTTATACATCACTATGCTTGATTCCCCATCTTCCCTCCAGAAACTTGTGCAACAGGAGGTCTTTGACTGAAAAAGCGAGTGATCTTACACCATTTACTAAATTGGTCCCACAAAATTGTTGTCTAATAATAGGAGGTGAACATTTGCTCAACAGACTCCAAACCATCTTCACATAGCACACACTTTTCAAAATCGACCTGTATATTCTGATTTCTCAAGGCCAAACGAGTCAGTAAACGATCTAGTTCCACTCTCCACATTAAGATATTGTGTTTAGAAGGGGGTCACCAGTCCATGATGAAAAGGTTGCTAGATTCCACATTTTTGGCAGGTAACCGAGTCACTGAAAACTGGTATGAGTCATCAGCTATCCAAATCAACCGGTCTGACCCTCTCTTGAACTGAGCCTGGTTTATCATGATGTCTGCTATTACTTAATCTCATCCAAGTATTACAAAGAATGATTCCATCTCCAAGACCAAACCAATACTTGATTATCATACTCGTAACAATCTAAAACTTTACACTCTGTACTTAAATTAAGAAGAAATAAAGCTGGGTAAATATCTTTAAGTGGTTCAGGAGCTATCCAAGGATCGATCCAACATCCAAGAATCTAATATTATCACTAGGATCCACAATGCCCCTAATTCTATTATGGAATTTGACAGCTGCAAAAGACAATTTCCAAAGGCGTATTGTTGTATGATATAGCGTCACACTAAGCGCAAAAGCTTTTTTTACCATCATCATTAACACTAGTGTTCCTCTCGAATAAAATAATAAGTGGACAATAGACTTAATCTGTACACACAAACTAAGACTAGGGGACTTGTAGAGGAATGTAGTAAAACTCAACATCGGCCAGTCCACATGGTGGTAAGGGATTCGATGATGTAACACCTTAAGGTGAGACCACATGTAGGTAATTCGAGTTTCATTCCCACATTTAATATAGATGCTCTCTCCACCAATCAGGGCAAGGGTGATGGTAGCAAACTTATGCATAACACCACACGGGATATCGCACTCCAATCAAGTGGTGACAGGTGTCACCTAAACCGTTAAGAGGAGCAGGGACCACCCCACCTGGGGAAAGCGAAGTTTAACCATGACTACTATAAATAGAAGGAGATCCCAAGCTTAGAAGGGAAGTAGTCTCTCTCATCTCAAACCCTAATTTCTTCGTACAAGTACTTATCCTCACGCCCGAGTGTGATTATAGGGAGCAATACCATCCTGTGACGAGCCTAACGGTAAACTATTTTGCAGTTAATTGTAATCGGAGCTATACATAACATTTCTCAAAGAGGACCTACCGGTGGAACAAATCACAATATCAACATTTAAGATTTGATTCTTCATTTACCAAGTTTATCTCTTTACATAGTTGCAAACAATATATGATATACCATAGTAATAATTAAGTATTAGAAGAAGAATTATAAGCTAGATATAATATATAGTTTAATCATAGTTTTTGTGATATTATTATTATTATTATTATTATTATTATTATTATTATTTCGTTAATATAGGTAGAGATGGTTATCAAAATCCAATCCATCATGTATATATGTATTCTCTGTATCAACATTTAAGATTACCAATTCTATTCGAGAACAATTCTCTCTCTCATTCAAAACCCTAAACGAACGATCTTAATCTCAATAAAGTGGTATCAGAGCCATAACGATCTACGCTTACAGATCCTTAAATCTATTCGAAAATCATCAAAATTCTCACAATCTTATAATCCAAACAGCGTTAAACATGACGACAAACGGAGGCATTCAAACCCAAATTCCAAAACTACTGGGGCAAAACTATTATCACTGGCACATACAAATGAAAGTGTTGTTGGAATCACAAGACTTATGGACAATCGTTGAAAAGGATACAATGAACTCGCAACCGGAGAGTCTGAAAATGATCAAAACATTCAGAAAGAAAAAAATAAAAAAGGATAAGAAGGCACTGCACATCATCTTTCAGGCAGTCAATGAAACTGACTTCGAATGAATTGCTGCGTGTAAAACTTCTAAAGAAGCATGGGATGTTCTGCATAAAGCGTACAGAGGCGAACACAGAGTAAAAAAACGATAAAACTTCAAACTCTAAGATGTGAATTTGATGCTTTAAGAATGAAAGAGAGTGAATCAATAGAAGATTATATTAATAGAACAACGATTATAGTAAACCAATTACGGTTAAATGAAGAGAACATTGTAGAACAACGAATCGTTGAAAAAATCCTCCGTAGCCTAACACGTAAATATGAATCAGTAATGGTGGCCATCGAAGAATCCAAGGATTTAAATACAATTTCTATAGAAGAATTACTAGGTATCCTTCAGTCACATGAATTAAGAATGAAACAATATGATGATGCACTGATGGAGCAAGCCTTCCAAGTACAAAGCAATAATTATGATCGGTTAAGACAATCCAGATCAGAATACGTTGGAAGAGGATGAGGTAGAGGAAGAGGAAGATTCAATGGACAAATTCGGTGTTACAATTGCCAAAAACTGGGACACACGGCACGTTTCTACCAATGAAGAGATGAAAATGAAAAAACCAGAAGTGCCCTCTTGCATGAATGTAACACCCGTTGTTATAAATCTAGGTTTAACGTATATTTTGCGAAAATAATCATGTGATTAATGATTACATATACATCAAAAATGCGGGTTTGTTAAAACTTTTACAAATTATAAGTTATTCAACAAAACGTGATCGAATTCGTTGTTTAAAATTTACAACGTTACAAAGTGCGGAAGCGTGTATCTTTATCGTGTTCGGTTCTTCGCTGAGCTTGATCGTCTGCCGGCATCCAAAAGTACCTACATTTCATAAAAACATGAAATGTTTTAGTCATACGGGATTTAATATGTATCTGAACGAGTCCAGGAAACAAAACTAATCAAAATACATTTTTGATCAGGGTCCACCGTAAATTACGGTGGACACCGTAATTTACGGTAGCCCTGATTTGAAAACACTCCACCGTAAAGCAGGAGCTAACCGCCGTAACATTTTTAATCCCCACCGTAACTTACAGTACCACCGTAAGTTACGGTGGACTCTGCATCAGCTTCTTCCATTTTGCCGTTTTTGACACGAGGACTTTCGTATCTTTCAATCCGTTTATCCGTTTGACCTACCGTTTCTTCCTACGTGTTTGTAATTTAATTCTCCATCATATGGAGTTAAAATCTCACATCCGGTTAAATAAAATTTCAGACTTCTAAGTCTTCGGCTTATTACCCTTTTTACTAAATTTGACCCATTCGTGTATTTATCAAACAAACATGTTTGTTTGACTCCAAAATCATATCTTTTAACTATAAATCTGTTTAGAAACCATTATATTTCTAAAACATTACGATTATAACTTAACTTATTCGGTTTACCTTTTAGATAACCGAATATCAAATTTTGACCTTGTTTAACTCTTCGAGAACCTCAAGTTCTAAAAGATGAATTAAACCCTTTTACATACCTGACTCGGATCAATGCATTAACCCATTTTAATACCTTGATTTAGAAATCACTAATTAATAGTGAAGGAAATATCCATTCTATATAGGCTCCTGAAATCATACAACTCAACGGTAATCGTTAGTCAATTTTGTCGAAAGATGATATTTTCACCTTTTGACCCGTTTGGTCTAAATATATGTTTATCTTTGCAAGACGATATTTATTACCGTCTCATCCAATTGACGCACTACGGTTTACACCGTATGGTTGTCCACCTATAACCCATTTCTCAACTCCTTTGACCCATTATGTCTTATGCCAAATGTGTCTTTCAAAAACAAATGTTTATTGTTAACGCATCCCCAAATTACTGTTTTCCTTATTTTTCGTTTGGCTTACCTTATGAGGTAACCATAAAATTTCATCTTTCTAATCGTTATGGTATAAACGATTAATCAATTTAAATCCTTTTTAACCATCAATGTGGTTTCCTATCATTTTCACTTATATTGTTCCATACAACTATATGTCGGAACATCACTTTTCTAGTGTTTGTCTATCTTACCCGAAATCAATACAATAAGATATTTTCCAGGAATTGACAAATGTGTAAGCTTTACTTACCTCGTATCCGAATATGCTTTTCTTCTCGTGCTTGATTCGTTTGACCGCTTCTTTCCCAAGCCTCCACCTAGCTCGTTAGGCGACAAACTATCATCATTCACAAGGTGGTTAGATTAGTCATTTCAATTCACGACTATTCCACCTCACGTATTTTCTATGTCGAAACTACTATTTGACTTTATCATTGGTTAGTTTGACTTTTAAAAGTCAATTGACTTACCAATATATTCATATGCACATTTGGTTCTTTGTACTCACTTAGGCATATTTCATCCGAACTCTTAACAAAAATCAATTTTTACATACTAACTAGTAAGCCGCGATTTCATTTAGGCATTTCATATCAATGAAAATTGGCTGTTTTTTGTGACTTGTTTAACCTGTTTACAAGTCTTAAAAAAATATGATTTTTTTATGTGGCGTACCTCTCGGAGGGTTAGCCCTTGAGTTAAAATTTCAAGATCTAACTCTTTACCAAAAATTCGTGAAAATTCATTTACTAAGCTGCAATCAGATTCGTCACTTCTGACTGCAGCTTACGGAAAAATTCATTTAAAATTCCTCGTTTATCCGATTGACGAAATTCCAATTGGCAATTTTTCTAATCACTTAGCACTTTCTACAGTAAAAATTTGAGATCATAACTCAATTCCTAAATTGAGTTATGACATTCGTAATGGGCTGCAAATTCTGCCAGAAAACGCAGCTTGAACCTTTGATACGGAAAAATTCATAAAACGCTCAATTTTCGTCGAAAAAATGCGATTCCAGTGGGGTTTTAAAGATATTTCCTGGAATTACATTTTAGACTCAAGAAACACATGATTTTATCAGGTTTTGTCCAGGTTACAGCCAATACAAATAGGCTGTAAATTCTGATCAAGAATCGTTTGAATTCAGCTTTCAGTTTAAGCTTGTTCTTGACATCATAACACTATTCTTTTGAAATCAAAACCCTAAAAACATCTCATACATGAATTTGGTATCAACAAAGACTTGAGCTAAGCATGATTTCAACATATACTTGTCTAGGGTTTACTCCTAGACACTACTATGTTCCTATTCTATCCATATAACAAACATGCAACTAGAATCTCAGATTATTCAAAATTCATGAGAATTTCAAGTTGAAAGATTTCTCAAAATTTTACATACCTTGTAATCCCCTTGTGATGAGGATCAGGAATCTATGTTTAGAATTCGATTTGGACTTGAATTGAACCTTCAATTTGCAAGATTTGTTGAGTTCTAGGGTTTTCACCCTCCTGGTCGCTCCTGGAGATCGATCCACACACACTTAGTGTGTGTGGTGTGTTATTTTTTTTTTATTAAATAAAACTTGTTTCCTTTTTCACGATTTTGGTCCCTCAAGTTTAGATATTCATAAATGAAACTATAACTCATAGTTTATTATTTAATTACCCATTACTAACTAGGTTAAGCTTACCTAGTTAACTTAGTGGGTTCCGGGAGTTAAAAACCCGTTGTATTTTAAGTCCCGTTGACTTGGGCTCTTATAAACTACATTCTTAAATTCTTTGATTCGCTTGTATTTAATTATTAGGATTTCTTATTTAAATCCAAATAGTTAACGGGTTATTTTTACTGCTAACGGTACTTTACCCGTCTTTTAGTATGAACAGAGATTGATTACCAAACCCGTTTTCGGGGTGTTACAAGTCTACCCCCTTAAAGAGGTTTCGTCCTCGAAACCTTTTCTTACATAATTCGTTGAGTTTAAACTCAATATATTTGATCAGAGATATCATTTAAACATTACTTATACTTTTAACCAATTATTAGTATTACCAGATAAGCATGGTAACATCTTTTTGGTCACTAATTGTCTACGTAACTCATATGACTTAGTGCAACTTAAAATAACGTAATCTCGTTATTTCCACTAGTTTAGTTAACTTAGCGATATCCATCGCTTTCATATACTATCGAATTCCTTACGAATCCGTTATTTTGACCCGTTTAAAGATCTTTAGTGAAATCTTTCACTTTTAGCAACAAATTCTTTTGTTTTCAAATTTATCTATTCGGTTCAGCTATACCGAATCTACCGCTTACAAGCAAACCAAATTTCTTGATTTGAATTGGTGACCTTAACCGGTCTCATTAACTAGTCTTATTAGTTCAGTTACTTTTATCACTCGCTTGGTTATAATGTGATTTTACTTCACATTACATTTCCTAACCGTGATCGTGTCACATCATGTTTAATTTGTATCAACCTTTCATTTTTTTTTATCACTTTTCGAATATATCATCTTGCGCCTATCAGTGTCAAGACTTGTATCTTTCATGCTTACTATTTAAATTCCTATCAGAATTTATGTTTGTAAAAACATTATTTCTTACTGAAACCGAAGTTTTAGTTTTAGGATCTTTTCTTTAACTTGTGTCAATCATCCATACCGGGATATTGACAGTCCGTAATTTAATCCTTTACAGTCTTAGTTTTATGCGGGGATTCTTAACTGATTTCCTCGCTTTATCCAATCTAACCCGTAGGTTTTATCACTTAGCCTTATGGGCTATTTTTGATTAGACATTCACCTCTTTAGGGCGAAGTCCTTATAACTTCTTTCTAATCATGACCCGTGGGTCGTTTTAGTCCGTAGATCTCTCATTTGTTTATAACCCTAAAGGTTATGTTGATCCCGTAGATCACTCTTTTTACTCGTGTCTTATTAAAATATATATTTGGTGTCAAAGCACTCTTTTTACGTTTGAAAATCATTTGTCTCAAGCTTACCGTTATCCGGCTTGCGCTTACTTATGCCTTCAAGCATTATACTTTATTCAACCCGTTCATTCTCAAAATAGTTGAATATAATTATCAAAATTTCTGTTTACAAAATTTTATGGTCTTTTAGTCATAACTCATAATCCGAGTCTTTTGACTTTAAATTCGTGTTCTCGTTTCTCGGTATACGCATGTGTTTAAATCCTTACCCATCAACCGGGTACTTTACCGAAGTCATTATTAGTGCAAGCATTCTGGTATACATCAAGTTTTCGTTTTAATTTGTTTGGTTGTCTTAGCGGAAGCCCTCGCCTTTATTCAACCAAACCTTTATTCTTTATTTGACCATCCTTGACAGTCTTTTAAACTATGAATGATGATTATCATCATCATCATTTCTTTACTACGACCAAAGTCAACGATTTTGATCGTTTTTTTTTTCTCGTGTGGGCAATACCTTTGTTTCTATGACCCCTTGGGTCATTTATACTTTGGTTTTACAATGCCCTCTTTGTCTACCATGGTTTTTGATCGTTTTTCCCCCTGTGGGCAATACCTTTGTTTCTATGACCCCGCGGGTCATTTATACTTTGGTTTTACATTGCCCTTTTTGTCTACCATGGTTTTTGATCGTTTTTCCCCCTGTGGGCAATACCTTTGTTTCTATGACCCCGCGGGTCATTTATACTTTGGTTTTACATTGCCCTTTTTGTCTACCATGGTTGTTTCATCAAAATGACTTATGTCACGAATTTCCTTGGGTCTTTTATTTCTATGTGCGCCATACATCGTTTTTATGGTTCCCGCGAAAACCATTTATACGAGTATGCCCATAAGATTTCTTGACCCTAAGGATCCTTTAAATTTCATTCATCTTGACCTTACTACATCGGACATAACTGCGCTCATTATAAGAAGCTCATGCTATCATGTGTTCACTACTTACTTGGCCAGAGTAAGCGATCAACACGTGGTACGCGTGACCTTATTATAATTACCACATCACGTCCCATGTAAGTAACTCCTCAAATTATCTCCATGTTTATGGTTTCATTTGGTAAAACTTTATTTAATTGTTAGTTAACAATTATTAGTTTTAGTCGTTTATCCTTGAACATGTATAATGTCCCTTTTTATAAACATTTATTCACATTCATTGATGTGATCATTACTTTTCTCAATAGGATTTATATTGAGAATACTTACTTGGATGATCACTCTCGTCCAAGTTTCTATATAAACAAGTCTTGTTATTCATTTGTTATTCATCATTGTGAATAACACATTTCCTATTAAATTTCTCTTGGAAATCAGGTTTTCCAAGTTCTATCATATGTGTATGCAACCGTTATTACTTACGTGTTTGTTGCATATAACGATTCGTGCGATTAGATTTAAAAGTGTGCACCTGGTAATGCTTGCCCTAACGGGCTTCTCTTGTCATTAGTCTTGTTCGCGACCGTTACGCGATTTTGGTCCTTGATGAGTATGCTCTTCCTGTCATACCTCGGACCGTTCCATCATCATATCCATAATTCGTTCAACTCCCGTCATCTTCAGACGCGAGTGTCCTTCAATTAAAACATTCACAAGAGTTAGTAATGTCAACTTCAATAATCGCCCGTATTATAATACAAGGCTTTTTCTACTATACGCGTCAACGCGCGTATTTTCGTCAACCATATCAATCATTTAAATTGGGGTAACATATACCACACGATAGCCCTATGTGTTGTTTACAACACTTTAGCATACTAACTATTAACGTACTTGTACTTACCGGATTTGCGATCAAGCCTCGAACCGAACACTATTCTTTGTCAAGAGCATAAGGTTTAAGTCCAAGCATGGTTCCTCCCCACCATACTCGAATCTCTTAAACCAAGGCTCTGATACCAACTTGTAACACCCGTTGTTATAAATCTAGGTTTAACGTATATTTTGCGAAAATAATCATGTGATTAATGATTACATATACATCAAAAATGCGGGTTTGTTAAAACTTTTACAAATTATAAGTTATTCAACAAAACGTGATCGAATTCGTTGTTTAAAATTTACAACGTTACAAAGTGCGGAAGCGTGTATCTTTATCGTGTTCGGTTCTTCGCTGAGCTTGATCGTCTGCCGGTATCCAAAAGTACCTACATTTCATAAAAACATGAAATGTTTTAGTCATACGGGATTTAATATGTATCTAAACGAGTCCGGGAAACAAAACTAATCAAAATACATTTTTGATCAGGGTCCACCGTAAATTACGGTGGACACCGTAATTTACGGTAGCCCTGATTTGAAAACACTCCACCGTAAAGCAGGAGCTAACCGCCGTAACATTTTTAATCCCCACCGTAACTTACGGTACCACCGTAAGTTACGGTGGACTCTGCATCAGCTTCTTCCATTTTGCCGTTTTTGACACGAGGACTTTCGTATCTTTCAATCCGTTTATCCGTTTGACCTACCGTTTCTTCCTACGTGTTTGTAATTTAATTCTCCATCATATGGAGTTAAAATCTCACATCCGGTTAAATAAAATTTCAGACTTCTAAGTCTTCGGCTTATTACCCTTTTTACTAAATTTGACCCATTCGTGTATTTATCAAACAAACATGTTTGTTTGACTCCAAAATCCTATCTTTTAACTATAAATCTGTTTAGAAACCATTATATTTCTAAAACATTACGATTATAACTTAACTTATTCGGTTTACCTTTTAGATAACCGAATATCAAATTTTGACCTTGTTTAACTCTTCGAGAACCTCAAGTTCTAAAAGATGAATTAAACCCTTTTACATACCTGACTCGGATCAATGCATTAACCCGTTTTAATACCTTGATTTAGAAATCACTAATTAATAGTGAAGGAAATATCCATTCTATATAGGCTCCTGAAATCATACAACTCAACGGTAATCGTTAGTCAATTTTGTCAAAAGATGATATTTTCACCTTTTGACCCGTTTGGTCTAAATATCCGTTTATCTTTGCAAGACGATATTTATTACCGTGTCATCCAATTGACGCACTACGGTTTACACCGTATGGTTGTCCACCTATAACCCATTTCTCAACTCCTTTGACCCATTATGGCTTATGCCAAATGTGTCTTTTAAAAACAAATGTTTATTGTTAACGCATCCCCAAATTACTGTTTTCCTTATTTTTCGTTTGGCTTACCTTATGAGGTAACCATAAAATTTCATCTTTCTAATCGTTATGGTATAAACGATTAATCAATTTAAATCCTTTTTAACCATCAATGTGGTTTCCTATCATTTTCACTTATATTGTTCCATACAACTATATGTCGGAACATCACTTTTCTAGTGTTTGTCTATCTTACCCGAAATCAATACAATAAGATATTTTCCAGGAATTGACAAATGTGTAAGCTTTACTTACCTCGTATCCGAATATGCTTTTCTTCTCGTGCTTGATTCGTTTGACCGCTTCTTTCCCAAGCCTCCACCTAGCTCGTTAGGCGACAAACTATCATCATTCACAAGGTGGTTAGATTAGTCATTTCAATTCACGACTATTCCACCTCACGTATTTTCTATGTCGAAACTACTATTTGACTTTATCATTGGTTAGTTTGACTTTTAAAAGTCAATTGACTTACCAATATATTCATATGCACATTTGGTTCTTTGTACTCACTTAGGCATATTTCATCCGAACTCTTAACAAAAATCAATTTTTACATACTAACTAGTAAGCTGCGATTTCATTTAGGCATTTCATATCAATGAAAATTGGCTGCTTTGGTGACTTGTTTAACCTGTTTACAAGTCTTAAAAAATTATGATTTTTTTATGTGGCGTACCTCTCGGAGGGTTAGCCCTTGAGTTAAAATTTCAAGATCTAACTCTTTACCAAAAATTCGTGAAAATTCATTTACTAAGCTGCAATCAGATTCGTCACTTCTGACTGCAGCTTACGGAAAAATTCATTTAAAATTCCTCGTTTATCCGATTAACGAAATTCCAATTGGCAATTTTTCTAATCACTTAGCACTTTCTACAGTACAAATTTGAGATCATAACTCAATTCCTAAATTGAGTTATGACATTCGTAATGGGCTGCAAATTTTGCCAGACAACGCAGCTTGAACCTTTGATACGGAAAAATTCATAAAACGCTCAATTTTCGTCGAAAAAATGCGATTCCAGTGGGGTTTTAAAGATATTTCCTGGAATTACATTTTAGACTCAAGAAACACATGATTTTATCAGGTTTTGTCCAGGTTACAGCCAATACAAATCGGCTGTAAATTCTGATCAAGAATCGTTTGAATTCAGCTTTCAGTTTAAGCTTGTTCTTGACATCATAACACTATTCTTTTGAAATCAAAACCCTAAAAACATCTCATACATGAATTTGGTATCAACAAAGACTTGAGCTAAGCATGATTTCAACATATACTTGTCTAGGGTTTACTCCTAGACACTACTATGTTCCTATTCTATCCATATAACAAACATGCAACTAGAATCTCAGATTATTCAAAATTCATGAGAATTTCAAGTTGAAAGATTTCTCAAAATTTTACATACCTTGTAATCCCCTTGTGATGAGGATCAGGAATCTATGTTTAGAATTCGATTTGGACTTGAATTGAACCTTCAATTTGCAAGATTTGTTGAGTTCTAGGGTTTTCACCCTCCTGGTCGCTCCTGGAGATCGATCCACACACACTTAGTGTGTGTGGTGTGTTATTTTTTTTTTATTAAATAAAACTTGTTTCCTTTTTCACGATTTTGGTCCCTCAAGTTTAGATATTCATAAATGAAACTATAACTCATAGTTTATTATTTAATTACCCATTACTAACTAGGTTAATCTTACCTAGTTAACTTAGTGGGTTCCGGGAGTTAAAAACCCGTTGTATTTTAAGTCCCGTTGACTCGGGCTCTTATAAACTAAATTCTTAAATTCTTTGATTCGCTTGTATTTAATTATTAGGATTTCTTATTTAAATCCAAATAGTTAACGGGTTATTTTTACCGCTAACGGTACTTTACCCGTCTTTTAGTATGAACAGAGATTGATTACCAAACCCGTTTTCGGGGTGTTACAATGAAGACAAAACGGAAGAGGGAAATGAGGAGGCTATTTTCATGATATTTAATGTGGAAGAGGCAACAAAGGATGATTCTTGGTACCTAGATAGCGGGTGTAGCAACCACATGACTGGAAATAAGAGTCTATTTATTATACTAAATGAATCCGAAAGAAGAGAAGTAAGAACAGGGGACAATAAGAGACTCAAAGTTTTGGGATGCGGCGATGTGGCCATCAAAGTGAAAGGATTAGAAAAGTGAGTACCAAATGTATTTTCTGTTGAAGGATTAAAACATAATCTAGTAAGTGTTGGACAACTGGTTCAAAAAGGATATGAAGTGAAATTCTGCAATCAAGAATGTGTAATTACAGATCCAGCAGGAATATGTATAGGTACGGTTAAAATGACCGGAAACAAGATGTTTCCACTAAACTTGAATCACGATGTAACACCACGTGCTTGCAGCATGATAACACAAGATATGTCCGTTTTATGGCACCGGCGATATGGACATCTGAATTTTGATACTCTGCATAACATGGGAACAAACGAGATCGTTAAAGGACTACCTAAAATCCCTAAATCACAGCAAAATGTATGTGAAGGATGCATCTTCGGCAAGCATACTAGAAAACCGTTCCCAAAGCAAGCAACGTGGCATGCTGGTAAACCTCTACAACTCATTCACTTAGACATCTGTGGTCCTATGAGGACTCTATCTATTGGAGGCTGTAGGTATTTTATTACTTTCATAGACGACTTCTCGAGGAAAACATGGGTATATTTTTTAAAGTTGAAATCAGATGTTTTGAGTAACTTCAAAACCTTCAAAAGACTTGTTGAAAATCAAGTTGAATACAAGATAAAGAGTATACGTACAGATAGAGGGGGTGAATACTGCAACCATGAGTTCCAAAACTTTCTCAAGGAAAATGGAATACATCATCAACTCACCACAAGTTATACCCCTCAACAGAATGGGGTAGCCGAACGAAAAAATAGAACACTCATGGAATTGAGTAGAAGCATGCTAAAAATGAAGAGTCTACCACATTCGTACTGGGCTGAGGTAGTGGCATGTGCAACATATTTATTAAATCAAGCCATCACCGCAAGTGTGCCAAACGTAACCCCTCAAGAAGCCTGGAGCGGAAGAAAACCAAGTGTAGGGCACCTTAAAGTTTTCGGATGCATTGCATATGCTCACATTCCAAAACAACATCGTAGCAAGTTGGATGACAAAACAGAAAAAAAACTATTTTTGTTGGTTACAGTGAGAACAGCAAGGCCTACAAACTCTATAATCCAACGACAAACAAAATCATTATCAGCAGAGATGTTTTGTTTGATGAAAGTCAAGATTGGGATGCAAGCAATACAAATGATAGAATACCGTGTATTCAATTGAATAACACGAATGATGATATTCAAGGGACATCTATGGATGATCAAAGCAAGGCTGCAACATCCGAAGTAAATAACCATAATGAAAGTCAGTTAAGTGATGATGAGATAGAAGCACACACTAATAACCATGAAGATGTAGAATCATCATCTTCATCATAGAATGAAGAATTAAGAACACGAAGCATTACGGATATTTATCATGAATCACATGCCCTTACCAAAGCACAAGTTGATGAACTATATGAAAGAAATCAAGCCATGTCCAACAATTTAGCAAATTTTGTGCTCTATGCTGATGCCGATCCCACTACATATAGTGAGGCATTCAAAGACACAAAGTGGAGGGAAGCCATGGACAAAGAAATGAAATCAATACAAAAAAAAAATGAAACCTGGGAATTAGTATATCCTCCAAGAGATCGAAAGCCTATCGGGGTGAAGTGGATATTCAAAACAAAGTATGATGAACATGGAAATGTGAGTAAATATAAAGCACATTTTGTAGCAAAAGGGTACAAACAAAAGTATGGGATTGATTATCAAGATGTTTTTGCTCCAGTAATAAGATTCGACACTGTCAGACTTGTTCTAGCTCTTGCCGCACACTATGGTTGGCATCTACTTCAAATGGATGTGAAGAAGGCCTTCTTGAATGGCAATTTAAACGAACAAATGTATACTGAACAACCAGAAGGTTATATTAAGAAAGGAGAAGAACGAACGGTATGTCATCTCAAGAAAGCCCTATATGGCTTAAAACAAGCCCCGAGGGCATGGTATAGCAGAATAGACGGATATTTTAGATCACATGGATTTGAGAGATGTGTATATGAACATACGTTGTTCATTAAGATCTCCAAGAATACAAAGATAGTAATCTGTTTATATGTAGATGATCTCATCATAGCCAGTGATTCGTTAGATATGATAAATCAATTAAAGAATTCAATGAAGACAGAGTTTGAAATGACCGATCTGGGAATTCTACATTATTTTCTTGGTATGGAGGTAAATTATGATAATGGGAACATTACACTATCACAACAAAAATATGCAAAGAATCTGCTGGACAAATTCAAGATGGGAAACTGTAATGCCATTTCAACGCCAATGGAATATGGGCTACGCTTGTCTAAGGAAGATCCAGAAGATGAAGTAGATCAGAAGTTATATAGAAGTTTAGTTGGATGTCTCATGTATCTACCAAATACCAGACCTGATATCGTGTTTGCGGTTAGCAAAATAAGTCGGTTCATGGAAAGACCAAAGAAACGTCACTGGGAAGCCGGAAAAAGAATTCTAAGATACATAAAAGAAACATTAAACCACGGGATCGTGTACTCTAAAGGGAGTAAAGGAAAATTGGTCGGGTTTAGTGATAGCGATTATGCAGGAAACATTGACGATAGCAAAAGCACTTCTGGGTATGTATTTCACCTGGGTTCCGGTGCTCTAACATGGCAATCTAAGAAACAAAAGGTAGTAGCTTTATCTTCAACTGAGGCAGAATACATCGCACTGTCCATAACCGGTTGTCAAGCACTTTGGATAAAGGGAATTCTGAATGATCTTCAAATAAACATGGATTGTCCTCCAACAATTTTCTGTGATAACAAATCAACCATCTGTTTAGCCAGTGATCCAGTCTACCACAGGAAAGCAAGCATATAAGGGTCAAATATCATTTTATTCGTGATTTGATCAAGGATGATGAAGTGGAGATCCGCTTCTGTACAACAAAGGATCAAGTAGCAGATATACTTACCAAAGCTTTGCAGCCAAGAGACTTCATACGTATTAAAGATCTTCTGCATGTTGCTCCAATCTAGCTTACGGGAGGGTATTAGAAGAAGAATTATAAGCTAGATATAATATATAGTTTAATCATAGTTTATGTGACATTATTATTATTATTATTATTATTATTATTATTATTATTATTATTATTATTATTATTATTATTATTATTATTATTATTACTACGTTAATATAGGTAGAGACGGTTATCAAAATCCAATCCGTTATGTATTCAAGAACAATTCTCTCTCTCATTCAAAACCCTAAACTAACGATCTTAATCTCAATATTAAGATTAAAAAAATAAAAAAAAACTTACCTTTTTCTAAATCGGTTTTATGAAATAAATAAAAAAGATTATTAATTAAACGTGATTTGCATATATCGAATTGCGATAAAATATAGAAACTAAAAGAGTATAATCTATACTATATAATAAAAGAAACCATTTACGGGACATGTGTCAATCAATGAGGCTATCAAAAATTTGGGGTTTTTGCTTCTAAACAAAAAAAATCTGAAATATTATTTGAGTATGATAATATCTTTTGTTAAAGATAACTTAATCCATTAAAAAAAACTTAATCCATTTAAAATTTCAAATTTCAAATTTTATCTAAAAAATATGGGTGTTGTGTTTTGAATTATCTGCTATAAGGGTTTCAATTGTAGGTCCCTCGGAGGTTGAGGTTTAACCTATTCCTTGTTATGTCTAACACACTAGCAAGTGCGGAATCCAAGCTAGCATGCAAACCGAGATAGAACAAGCACAAACACAACACACAATATTCAACGATTAACACCTCTTGTATTAATACTATGAAAGACTCGGTTACAAGCACAATGTTTACAGATGTATTCTATAAACTCTCTAACTTTCGTGTGTGTGTTCTCTGGACAGAATGCTCTCTATGTGTCTCTAGTGTCTCTCTCTCGAACTGAACACATACATGGGTATTTATACCCGAACACAGCAGGTCTGGTCGAAGGATCAGACAGACTGATCGTAAGATCATCTGTCGACCAGGAACCCATCGAAGGATCACATATACCACGAAGGATGACATATCCTTCGAAGTCCATCAGTATCCTTCGTGGGATATCTTTCGAGCTCATCATCGAAGGATCTAAACTATCCTTCGATGACACATCCTTCGGCCGGAACATATTACAACCAATTTCAAACTGTTTGACCAAGTCAAACCGGAGGATGGTTGACTTGGTCAAACTTACAGGACTACAAAGACATCGTTATGTATCAAGACGAAATACAGACAAAGTACAGACACAAGTGCACCAACAAACTCCCCCTTGGCTGTAGCTTTGTCTCGTAGCTTTGTCTCGATCTTAATTCTTGATCTTCGTGACTTCAAGTCTTTGAAATCCTTTCAAGTCTTCAATGTCGGAGGATCTTTAAAGTCTTCACGTCTTGAAAGCAGAAAGTGTACCAACAAACTCCCCGTTTCATGTAGGAAGTGTGTTGACAAACTCCCCCTTAACATAAGCTCCCCCTTGAGTTATGCTCGTGAAATACTTGTTCTTTATGAAGTGAGATCCTTGTGGTGTTGATGATGGTCAGCGGCAACTCGATCATCTTCATCACTTGAGTGCCTTCACATTGTGTCTTCATTCCGAAGCTTGTCATCGACCATGTTCTCCTTACCTTTAGAATCTGCACATGCAAGAAATCTAAACGCGTAATGAGAACAACTGCCTGGAATATCATAAGCAAACTACACACATGTGACCATTTGTTCAAACAAACACCGTCCGACAGTTTGAAAGTTTAGCAAAATTTATCAATTTTAGTCTTTAACTTTCAAAACTTGCAAATTTCGACCGTTTATGAAGATTTAGTCATTTTCAGTTTTCGTTCAGATTTCAGGTAACGAAGACTTGAGCTCCAACATCGTACGATCGAAAATAAAATAGAAATAAAATCTTTTTGGCTTTTAAAAGGTTTATATTAAAACACACCTAAAATCTTTTTGGACTTTTTGAATATTTCAAATGTAAAGACTGAGAGCAGTAAATAAATATTTACAGACATTCTTTTTGCGAGTTTCGAGGGTAAGAGAATCATATCAGTGTACGGTCATGCCAAAACGCTCTTGTTGTTCAATTAGTTAAGATTAAGATAAGCATCCTATAACAATTATCGGTATTGTTGTCCACATAAGCTCAACTTATCATTTGTAATCATGGCGAGGGGATACGTTAAGGTATGATTTATACTTACCGACCGGTGTTCATCCACATCACGACACATTCCCGTATCAAGGTATGCACGAGGGTTCATCTTACCGGTGAGTATACCGATTATCATCTGTTTGACCGTATATGATGTGAGATTCTCACTTATTTTGATTTGAAAACAAGCCCTATGTGATAGAATCACTTATTGATGAGGAACTTGATTTTCGATGCATGAGGGCACAAGAGCAAGTCCGTGAACAGGTCAGTACTTTCGTACAGCAGAGAGACGAACTTGACTCCCGGAAAGAATTTGTGATATTTTATCACTTATTTGGGGACATGTGATTGTTTATCACTTATTGAGGTCGTATGCAATATGTACACGTATGTATAGTATCATGGAAGATCTAGACTTGCGTCCCCTTTATTTTTCGGTAAAAGATACAACCATGATACCCAGATGATAAGCAGCATAAAGACCGAATATCTCAGAACCTCGGCAATCTCTCAAACGAAATTTCGGTACCAAGACCATATGCCAATGAGTGGTTCCCACCTGGTCTTCAGTCGGATTTAAGTTTATATCACCCTGCACACTTTAAAATGATTGTGAGCCTACCGATACATCTTATATAGAGCTGCTTATCATTTTTCATTTAAGGTTTAAAGAGGTATGGACAGACCACTGATGTACTATCATTTTCTCTTTTGCTCGCCAGGAAACTCATTTTTGTTTTTCTATTGTTTTTGTGTTTTTGAAATTTTTCGATGTTTTTGGATTTTTCAAATTTTTGGATTTACTCCCCCTAAAATCAACAAACTAAGATAAATTTAAAACACAAAGATATTTACAAAAATGATTTTCCGATGTTGGTATTACTCTTGCTTGACCTTAATGCCGTTTACCAATAATAAATAGTCAAATCTTGATTTGTCAAATGCTTTGGTAAAAAGGTCGGCACGTTGGTCATCGGTGTGGACGTAAGCAACATCGATTAGCCTTTTCTCAAAGCAATAACGTATGAAATGATACTTAATTTCGATGTGCTTAGTCTTTGAATGCTGCACAGGATTTCTAGTGATCTGTAATGCAGCAGAATTATCAACGTAAATAGGAGTAGTTAGGAATTCAAAACCGTAGTCGCGCATTTGTTGTTGGATCCATAGGACTTGGGAGCAACAACTTGAGGCAGCAATGTATTCAGCTTCGCATGTTGATGTAGCGACGCACGTCTGCTTCTTGCACTGCCATGTGACTAGGCGATTTCCCAAAAACTGACATCCAGCCGTTGTGGATTTGCCGTCGATTTTGCATCCGCCAAAATCAGAATCACTGAATGCGATCAAGTCAAAGTTATTATCCCTAGGGTACCATAGACCGGTGTCAGGGCAACCCTTCAAATAACGAAAAATCCTTTTTACAGCTGCAAGATGTGAGGCCTTCGGGTTCACTTGATATCTGGCAAGCAGGCACGTTGGGTACATTATATCTGGTCTTGATGCTGTGAGGTACATAAGAGATCCGATCATCGCGCGGTAGTACGAGGGGCTAACAGCTTCACCCTTCAAGTCTGGAGTAATTCCGTGATTTTGCGGCAATGGGGTACCGATGGGCGTTGCATCAGACATCTGGAACCGGCTCAAGATGTCACCAACATATTTAGTCTGATGGATGAATATCCCAGACTCGGTTTGTTGTACTTGAAGGCCCAAAAAGAAGGTCATTTCCCCCATAGCACTCATCTCGAATTTATCCTGCATAACACGCTCGAAATCCCTACACAGAACATCATTAATAGAACCAAATATGATATCATCAACGTATACCTGTACCAGTAGAAGATCTCCATCTTGTTCTTTGATGAAAAGAGTACAATCGATAAGACCTCTGCGAAATCCATTCTCCAGCAGATAATTAGATAGGGTTGCGTACCAAGCTCGCGGTGCTTGATGTAGACCATAGAGAGCTTTGTTGAGCAACCAAACCCGATCGGGATGGATAGGATCTTCAAAACCTGGAGGCTGTTCGACGTATACCTCTTCTTCCACCACACCATGTAAGAATGCACTTTTCACGTCCATCTGGTATACCTTGAAACCTTTGAATGAGGCATAAGCCAGAAAAATCCGAATTGCTTCTAGACGTGCAACAGGTGCATACACTTCGTTCTAGTCGATCCCTTCTATCTGACGAAAACCTTGAACGACTAGCCTTGCTTTGTTTCGGATAACGATTCCACGGTCATCCTTTTTACATTTAAACACCCAACGGGTACCAATCTTCTTATAACCAGCAGGTTTCTCTACTAGTTTCCAGACACCAAGCTTCTGGAATTGTTGCAGTTCTTCCTGCATTGCTTCAACCCATGAGCTATCTTTCAAAGCATCTTTCCAAGTTCTTGGCTCTTCCTGTGAAACATAACACGCGAAAGACCAATCATTTTGTTGACCAGATTCTCTAATAGCCGTATACAAGCCTGCATTGTTGTTGTTTCGCAACATGTTTCTTGTTTGAACACCACTCTGTACATTTCCGATGATGTTTTGTTGAGGATGGGTATTGTGAATCCTTGTTTCTGGATTATCTGGTACAGGAACATTAATACCCAGGTTGTTGAGATTGAGATCAACAACCAATTCAATACCCGGAATTGGCGAAGAGGATGATGCAGTAGCTTCAGCTGTCCTAGGAACAACCACTGGAGGAGTACCCTCTGAAGTACCATGAACTGCTGTTGTTGGAGCTTCTTGATCTGCATCTAGAAATTCATCATCCTCTGAAGATTCGTTCAATTCGGTAGCATCGTGAAAATCCTCATTATCGAGAGCATTGTTGTTCACTGAAGATGGTTCTTGATTGACAATAATGGGACGAACCAACGGTGAATCTGTTGCATTGTCACTCTCGAAAAACATCCTTGCAGCAGCATTTTCTTCAACTGCTTCAACATTGATCGAATTGAAAAAGTCATCGTACTCAAACATCCAAGGCTGACCAGGATTTCTAACTGGCAAAGTGTGCCTTTGTACTCTGACTTCAGACCATTCCTCGACCCTTTTAGTCTCTTGATTCCAGACTCTTAAGTTCGGGGTGGAATACCCAAGAAAGTATCCTTCAATGGCTCTTGCCCCAAACTTTCCATTAGGATCGATTATTGTGCACGGAGCTCCAAACGGTTCAAGATATGACAAATCTGGTTTCCGTTTGTTGATAAGCTCAAAGTAGGTCTTGTTGTGCCTTTTGACTGTAAGGACTCGGTTCAACGTGTAACATGCAGAGGACACAGCTTCAGTCCAGAAAGGAATCGGCAACTGTGACTCTACCAACATTGTCCTAGCAGTCTCGATCAATGTGCGGTTCTTACGTTCAGCGACGCCATTTTGTTGAGGAGTATAAGCTGCACTAAATTCGTGAAGAATACCTTTTGAAGTGCAAAACTCCGCCATGGCATGATTTTTGAATTCAGTACCATTGTCGCTACGTATCCGCCTAACCTTCAAGTTGTAAAGATTCTCAATCTGAATGATCAAGTTTTTGATAATACCGAAGGTTTCGCTCTTGTGTGCCATGAACGCCACCCAAGAAAATCTTGAATAATCATCAGTAATCACGAGGCAATATTGATCATTCCTAATGCTTTTATGCTTGACAGGACCGAACAAATCCATGTGCAAACGTTCAAGAGGAACAGCCACCGTGTTGATTTTCTTTGTAGGATGTCGCTTCTTCGTTTGTTTTCCTTTTTGGCATGAAACACAGACGTCTTGAAGATGAAAGTTTTTAAGAGGAACACCATTCACCAATTCATTTGACACCAAATGATTCATTTTGCGTAAGTGAATGTGACCCATTCGTCTGTGCCAAGAGATTGTGTCTTTTTCTGTGGCTTTGGAAACGAAACATGTTGCTTGTGCAGACGTTGTGATAGCTTGGCTCATATCAAGAACATATAAATCATTTATCCTTGGAGCCGATAAGAGAATCCATTCTTTTGGAATTTTGAAGCCGGGTTTCAGCACATAACATCCATTTGCATCAAAGTGTACTGAGAACTGCTTGTCACAAATTTGAGAAACACTAAGAAGATTGTGATCAAGTTGTTGTACAAAGTTGATCTTATCAAAGCTAACAACCCCGTTGGAAATCATTCCTTCACCCGTAATATATCCCTCTTTATCTCCAGCAAAAGCAACATAACCTCCTCTAATAGATTTGACGTCGTAGAGAAGCTTCATGTCGCCTGTCATGTGCCTGGATGCCCCACTATCAACAATCCAATGACTACTGATAGTTCCTCCTGGAACACCCTGCACATGAACTCACATAATTAGTTGGAGATGGGGACCCAAGCCATTGTGGTCTTGGGTCTTCCATTTTCATCAATGACAATAACCTCTACTCTTTGATGATTCGAAAATTGTGATGGTCCCCCTGAATTTGTGGTTATTTTAGGTTTCCATGTCTGTTGAAATTTACCAGTTTGATTGTTTGAAAGTTTAACTTCGTGATTGTTTGAAGTTTTTGAAAATTTTGAACTTTCTGGTTTAACTGGAACCGTTTGTTTTTGAACCACTTCATTCTTAAGTGCCTTTTCAACCACCTTGACTTGTTGGCGTTTCTGTTTCTTTTCCCTTTCTCTTACAAGTCGGGGATCTTGTTTTACAGAAACAGATCGCTTTTGGTGATTGTGTTCACGGGGATCATCATCAATTGCTTTCAACTTATGAAGATACGGGCAATTTCGAATGATATGCCCAATTGTACCACATTCAAAACATGATCTTCGTTCAACAAACCCCGAAGTATCATGTGATCGTCTTACCGATGATGATGAACTTTGTGACCCCGAGGTACTAGGTTTTGAACTACTTGGTTCATTCCTTTTCATCACTGTTGCTTTCTTGACAAAATCTAAATTAGATTGATTTTCAAACGTTGCAATTTTGTCCGTTCCCTTAGATTTCACAAAGTTCACATTCTTTTTCTTCTTCTGATTCGGCTTCCTTTGACCTTGAGTCGGTAATTTTCCTTTTGGCTTGGTATGGTTTTGCTGTTTTTGCACTGTTGGTAATTTCTGATTACCAAATTGTTTTCTAACTTCAGCCTTTGGGATAGGAGGGCACTGTGTTACAGTAACACGTGATCCTGTCTTTCCCAAAAACTTACTTGTTGAATTTTCAAAGACTTTACTGATTAATGATTGATTAACATTCTTAATAGGAAAATCTTTGTCAGAATAAATTTTATCATCACCAACAAGAGTGTACAGGAAATCCACACTCTCCGACCCTTTTTCAGACGAGGACTCGATTGCAACAGTCTTAGCGGGTTTTACAGGAGGATCACACAGAATATGATTCTCAAGAGGTATGTCCTCTTCGTTTATCATCGCATCAGACTTTGCTGAATCAGTATCATCAGACTCATCATCAGAAGAATCAGCATCCTCAATCACAACTGGAGGATCCTGATTCTGTTCAGCAGTTACAAATGTATCTGCTGACACATCTGAATCTGACGATACTTCTTTCTTGTATCCGAGTCCTGCTGCAAATTCATTAACATCTAGAGGAACAGATGGTTCAAAGTGAGTTCTATATTCCTCATCAGGCATGGCATCAAAATTGTTTCTCACGGGTGGTGGACATTTCTTGTAACCTATGCATGTGACATCCCGTTTCTCTTTCTGAACATCAATGATGTGATCCAACACATAGCTAGAGCTCAAATAACTGTCTAACTTGAGTCGGATCGCCTCACTTTCTGTTTTAACACAAGCCATTTCTTTTTGCATTACTTCCAGACGAGTTATATACAGATTTATGTCAGTTTGTTTTCTGGAAACCATTTTAGTTAACTCGGTTTTATCTTTCTTTAACTTCTCAATTACCGACTTAAACTCCTTTTCATGGTTTTCATAAAACATGTTGGCTTCAGTGCATTTTAAAAGATCAACGGTCAATTTCTGATTGTGAATGAATGTCACATCATATTTCTCTTGCAAAGCCTCATGTTTGCTCTGCAATTCACCCCACTTATCATTCAAAGAAACATGTTTGTCTTGCAAGTCAAACAAACTAGCTTGTAAAGCATCATGTTTGCCTTGCAACTCAGACATGTTTGCATCCAACTCAGCACATCTAACATGCAATCTATCACAATTATCACAGATAGCAGCAGTGGGTTCATCGACACATACCTGACTTGATGAACTGTCGACATTAGCCATAAAGGCTGAATGGAGAGAAGACGAAGAATAGGCAGCTTGATCCACCAAAATAGATCTTCTTTGAGTTCCTGCTGCAGCTTCTTCCAAAATCTCATCAATGTCTGCATCGACTGACGCATTCGATGTCTCATCCACCTGATCATTGCCTGAAGTGGAGGATTCTTCATCTGAACTTCCACTGTAACCGGAGCTGTCTTCATCTTCAGAAGATTCACTACCATTGGTGGAAGATTCTCCACCACTGGCGTGTTTAAGATTCTTGACAATTTCAGCAAAGCAAGCTGTTCCATCTGGAGCATCATTTCCCAACTGGATTGACCAATCACAACCTTCATCTACTTGAACCACAAGTGCCTGGTTGGCATTAGATGGTCCTGCTTGACTCTGGTTGTTGACAGGCACCAACGTACGAACATTGTTCCTGTTCTGGTTCTGCTGATTGCCTTGACCTCTGAAGGGATTCTGGTTTCCATGCTGAGATGGTCTTGTGCATTCCCTTTTGAAATGACCCCGTTCACCACAGTTAAAGCACTTGACAGCCTGCTTATCAAACCCATACTTGGTGTCTTTCTTGCTCTCCAAGCTGGTTCTCCCAGTTCTCTCCATAAAATCCTTTGCTCGCCTAACAGCACTGGCAAAGGCCCACTTGATGTCCATCATCTCCATCTCCTCTTTATCAATCTGCTGATAGTCTTCTTGTGTCAGATTAATATTACCAATCTGACCTTCCACCAATCCACAGTATGCGCTCACCAAAGTGTTTAGCAGCTCCATATGTTCTTTTGCTACTTCAACACTGACTTTAGAAAAGCTTGAGGTGTCGAGCCGTACTGTATTTGGCTTTGATTGTTGACCAGCAGATGATGTACTTCCATAACAAGCTTGCTGTTGCTGTTGAGGAGGAAGTGGATTTCCGAATATATCAGTTGCTCTGATAGGTTGTTGGCTTTGCTGTTGTGGCACTGGTTGAGGAACTGGATTAAGCGGATTTCCATATATGTCTGTTGTTGGAGGAGGAGTGCCATACAAGCTAGTGCTAGACACAAATGCTGTTTGAATTGGAGCGTGTGAAGAAGGTTTTGTAGAAGTGCTAGAAGCTCCATAATACATTTCAGGATTTTGTGGCATTGGAACCCTTTTTGCCTTAAGAGTTTCTTCCTGATTCTTGTTTTCCAGGAGTTGAGCAAAGTCACTGAAGCTTGTTGTATCCAAGGTGCCATTGTACTTCATGATTTCTAAGAAATTATTCCATTGAGGTGGCAGTGCATCTGCAAACTTCTTCACTATCTCTGCTGAAGTTGTTACAACCCCAATATTTGCCAATTCAGTCAGCAAATGAGTAAATCGACTTGTCAAATCTCCTAAAGATTCATTCTGCATACAAGAAAAACCATCAAACTCTTTCTTTAGCAGATCTTTTCTCAATTGACGTGTCGCTTCATTTCCTACGCCCCTTATCTTCAATGCGTCCCACAACTGCTTCGTTGTCTTGAAACTGACAAATTGATGATAAATATCTTTGCTTAACGCCTGAGTAAGAATGGCATATGCCTTCTTTTCCAAATCATAGACCTTCTTCTGATCTTCTGTAAGATCGGAAAACGTAGCAGCAGATGAAGCGGCAACCTCTATTGTTTGATCAAAATCTGTGATGAAGCGCAACCACAATTCTGTATTTTGACCAAGGACGTATGTATGAAATCTATCAAACCATCCCGGATATTCACTTAAGTGCATCAACTTTGGAGGCCTATTCAGACTTCCCGTTTCACTTTCACTTAGCAAAATGCTTTGAACACTTGGAGCTTGATTTGATACGAATGCCCATTGACCGGTAGATGGAGCATTAGCTTGTGAACCCGAATCCGGAGCCGGAGTACCAAAATACATCTCTGCATTTACCGGAACACCCCACATCGAATTCATTTTTGATTAAGAATAATAAAACCTGAAAATCACAAACTTGTTAAACATAAACAAACTGGGATCGAAAGATCAACACTTGTTCGAAGGATCAACAGTGTTCGAAAGATCACTGTTGAGTTTCGAGCAATTGTTTTCGAAAGACTCCCCAATCGAAGGATCCTGGTCTTTCGAATAAGAACAGTAAAAACGAATGATGTATCCTTCGAAATGATTCCTTGGTTCGAAGGATGATGATCTCTCGAACCTCCACTGATCGAAAGATATATGCTTCGAAATGATTCCTTGGTTCGAAGGATGATGATCTATCGAACCTCCACTGATCGAAGGATGATCTTTCGAGTTCGAAGGATATCTTTCGAACTGCTCTGACACAGTTGACAAAGGTGACAGGTTGGTGAAAAAGGTGATGGGTTGGTAAATCTTTTCAGCAGAAAGTATGGTTCAGACAGTCAGACCATACCTTTTACCAAAACCATGATTTGAAACATAAAATATAATAAACTTATCCAGAACACCGGTCACCGGAGAAGCCGGAATTTTGGCCGGAAATTGCCAAACCACTTAAAAACAAGTTTTAAGTTACCCAACCCGTCCTATAACACACCCGGTAAGTTTAGACACGTTTTTACGACAAGATAAGCGAGAAAAACAGTAAAAACGACTTCAAAAACCAAGTGAGTTTTGTCCAAAACACTCCAAAGTCTCGTAAAAACTCGGTTTTTAACAAGGAAAAGAGCCACGGCTCTGATACCACTTGTAGGTCCCTCGGAGGTTGAGGTTTAACCTATTCCTTGTTATGTCTAACACACTAGCAAGTGCGGAATCCAAGCTAGCATGCAAACCGAGATAGAACAAGCACAAACACAACACACAATATTCAACGATTAACACCTCTTGTATTAATACTATGAAAGACTCGGTTACAAGCACAATGTTTACAGATGTATTCTATAAACTCTCTAACTTTCGTGTGTGTGTTCTCTGGACAGAATGCTCTCTATGTGTCTCTAGTGTCTCTCTCTCAAACTGAACACATACATGGGTATTTATACCCGAACACAGCAGGTCTGGTCGAAGGATCAGACAGACTGATCGTAAGATCATCTGTCGACCAGGAACCCATCGAAGGATCACATATACCACGAAGGATGACATATCCTTCGAAGTCCATCAGTATCCTTCGTGGGATATCTTTCGAGCTCATCATCGAAGGATCTAAACTATCCTTCGATGACACATCCTTCGACCGGAACATATTACAACCAATTTCAAACTGTTTGACCAAGTCAAACCGGAGGATGGTTGACTTGGTCAAACTTACAGGACTGCAAAGACATCGTTATGTATCAAGACGAAATACAGACAAAGTACAGACACAAGTGCACCAACATCAATTGACAAGTCATGGGATGTATACGATTACCTTGAACTATCTAAGTAATGTTATTGGATGGAGAGAATCAATATTTAATGAATAAGAAGTGATCTCTCCAGAATTGTCATTGTTATTTTTTTATATTTGTCTCCTTCCCATTGTTATATTTTTTAAATATGTTTCCTTCACTATTAATACGCATTAGAGATCTATTTTTTTTAATTGAATTTTAGCTTTGGTTTAAAGATGAAAGCTCATTTAGGGACTTCTTTTCGATCAATGTCAATGAGGATCAGATAACAATAAATGCTCATTGAGGTTTGAACCAAATTTTCGTATTGAAGGAAATTCTCAAAAAAAAATTTCAAATTTCTAATTTTAATTTCCTTCCTTTTGTTTAAATCATTCTTTTTTATATTAAAGACGACAAATGTTGAGAATTGGATTAACAATAGAAGTTCATTGAGATTTGAACCAAGTTTTAGTATTGAATATTGAAGGAAATTCTCAATAAAAAAAGTTTGTTCAAATTTCTAATTTTAATTTCCTTCCTTTTTGTTTAATTTATTCTTTTTTTAATAATAAATTTTGCAATTTTAGCATTTAATATATATTTTATTTGTTTACCCCGTGTAATACACGGGGTTATAACCTAGTTAGTTATTAAAGAAACAAAACTTAAAATACTGTTTGATTTGTATTACTTGAGTAAGGTGATTACGAAAATGTAAACGAAATCTTAAATAGTAATAACAAAATAATTTTTGAATAAATAGGGATTTAAATACATTTACATAGATCTATTCTTCTTCCCTGTTGATCACGTACTCAATGGCTTCCTCTTCTTCCCTGATCAGCAACCAAACCAATGTCTCAACCGCACTCGCAACCCTACTTCTCACCAATAATCAACACTCCAACGTTGTCTTCTCGCCCCTTTCCATCCAGACCCTCCTGAGCTTACTAGCCGCCGGTTCCAAAGATCAAACACTCGACCAACTTCTCGCTTTCCTTAAAGTGGATACGAAGGATGACCTCAACTCTCTTTATTCGGAGCTTTTGTCCTCGATATTAGCCGATGGTAGCCCAGTTGGCGGACCTAGATTGTCTTTCGCAAACGCTGTTTGGGTTCACAAAATCCTTCCTCTCAAACCTTCTTTCAAACAGGTTGTTGACACCGTTTATAAAGGGACTTGCGAACAAGCCAATTTCGAGAAGGTCAGTTTCTAATATTTTTTATTCCAAGGGGTTAGGACTTGCGTCATGGACCTACTTTTAAAGCGCTGTTTGAGGATTCATAGAATAGCCGTTTGAAGGTTAGGGTTTGCATGATAGCCCGATACTTCGTTTGAGGATTTGTCAAATGGCAATGTGTAGATAGGGTTGCGTTATAGCTAGCCCTTTACCTTACATATACATTTAGCAGGCCTCTTTTTAAATGACTTTTTTTCTTTTCTATTTAGATTGATCATTAAATATACTGTGGAAGATTCTTGCAATTATTTTGATACGAATTTTGGTTATTTTGTTCACAAACTTAGGAATCTTAATTAAAGTTGTAGAACCTTGTTTTTCATATGTAGTTAATATATTATTTTTTGATTAACGAAGGCTGTAGAGGTAGCCCGTGAAGTGAATTTATGGGGTCAAAAGCAAACAAATGGCCTCATCAATCAAGTCATTAGTGCTGAAGAAATTAAAGATGGCATAATGCTCATCCTTGCAAATGCTATCTACTTCAAGGGAACATGGACTCAGAAGTTTAACAAGTCATGGACTATAGAACGTTACTTTCACCTCCTCAATGGCAGCAAAGTTAAAGTCCCCTTCATGACCAGCTCCAAAAATCAGTTCGTGAGTGAATATGATGGTTTTAAAGTATTGGGTCTTCCATATTACCAAGGCCAGGATAACCGTAAGTTCTCAATGTACTTTTACCTCAGTGATGCAAAAGACGGGCTTCCGTCCTTGATAAAGAAGATCGGTTCCACATCCAACTTTTTTGAGCGTCACATTCCACCTTTTAAAGCAATGGTCAGGGAGTTTTTTATTCCAAAATTTAAGATTAAATTCGGGTTTGAAGCTTCTGATATGTTGAAGGAATTAGGGCTCGTATTGCCATTCGACTTTGGACATCGTTTCACCGAAATGATTGAGTCACCCATTGGTACAGGCCTTTATGTACCTAGTATCCACCAAAAATCCATTGTGGAGGTGAATGAAGAAGGTACAGAAGCTGAAGCTGTAGCGGCCACTTTTGGAGGGATGATATTTGGAAGTGCATTTACAGCACCTAAAGCTGTTGATTTTGTGGCGGATCACCCGTTTTTGTTTGTGATTAGAGAAGATGTGACCGGGGTTGTGTTGTTTATGGGACAGGTGAGTGACCCTAGTTTAAGTATCTAGGGTCCTTACCTTTTGTTTATGCATTGATTTGCTTTGTTTTGTGTTGATCATTTCTCTTTTTACTACAAATAAAATGGCATAACTTATCCTTTAAAGGAAAATATATGTTTGAGTGGGAAGTAAAATACCAATTTGTGATAAAAGATATGTAAACGTGCGTGGAAATGACTCAAGTTGAGGTAAGCCTAATATTCTTCACGAAGATCATAATAGAATTGCAAATGTAACAGGTTCGTCTTCATCCCATTCTACTCTGATCTAAATTTCTTCCATGCGTGATCTTGTCAAGGGCGGCAGTTTCGACACCTCTATGTCACTAGTGGGTGATCCGAGTTACCATGATCCGACTGCAGTTCGGTTCCAACTGATGAGCAACCATTGTTTACACATGTTCCGCCTATACGGCTATACCATCATCTTTGATGATAGCTGTTTTTAAACTGTCATGTATTCCTCTTGACAAATATTCATTTTATTCACAAATTAACAAGAACGAGGCAGATCTTCATCATGAGTGGGTACATAAGAATGTGTATAGTGGTCCATAGAATCAACTTATTAAACACTAATTATTACACTATGCCTCCCCATAGAGGTGCACAAAAAATCCGTATCTAAACCTTAAACGAGACCCAAGAAAAAAAGAACCTGAACCGGTTATTTTTTGTACCCAGGTATTTTATATCCGTGACCGAACCCAACCCTATCCGTAGGGTATGGATAAGGTATACATTTTTGAGCTCAAAACCTTTACCCGAAAATACATGAACCAGTCATACTCTATACCCGATACCGATTTTTTTAATACCCGAATTTTTGAAGTATATTTTTAGTTTTACCTTGCAACTTTTATGTTTTATTTATTTTTTAAATATATATATTATAAAACAAATAATTTGTACTTGAGTGAATTTATCAAATTAAAGATGAAATTTAAATTTTAAATGAATTTATTTTTCTCTAAAATAATAAAAAAAGGCTTATTTTTTAAATACCAGGTATTAATACCCGGACCCATACCTAGTTATCCCAACTAGATTATACCCTACTCGGGGATGGTTTTTTTTCCTTAATACCATATCGGACAAAGAATAATAGTTTGTCTTCATCGACAACCAAATCCCGAAGATTCTAGGTCAGCTTAACCCAAATTCTCGGATGAACAACAATGGTTCATCTTCATGGAAACCAAAACACAAAGAACACAAAGAAACTATAAAAATAAAAGTCCATCACAGGGTCATACTCATCCACATCGGCGACAAACCAAGACCTTGCTGTAAAAAACGAAATCCCAAACATGAAGATCAAAACAACAAAAATTCAAACTCAAAACATAAAAACAACTAATCAATGTTCAATTTCCTAGCTAAATAACCACATGCAACCAACAATACATGAAGGCGTCTAAAAAAGCAGCCGAAAAACATCAAATGAAAGACGATCAGAGTTACCGATCTCAAAATAGGGCCAAAACCCTAGAAATCAGTGATCGAAACATCAAACAAGGTAACAAGTTACCTTAAATAACGATAAAAAGGCAGCGCTGGTGCAGAAAAACATGGTTGGAACACCCTCGCCATAGTATGCGGCGAAGGAGTGTTTTTGCGGTGGTGGAAGAACGAAGCTTCGAAGGTGCTGTTTGTTTTTTCTGTAGGAAAAGGTCTGCAGTCTGCGAACCACATCTGCAGACATCTGCAGAAGAAGAGGTGGACCAAAGGTCTGCAGTCTGCAAGGAGAAGAGGCTTTGTTTTTTTCAACAAAAACCCTTCTCTCTTCTCACACACAAACACACACAACACAGACCTCATCTCTTCTCTCTCTCTCTCCTTCATCTACCACCACCACCACCACCACCACCACCACCACCACCACCACAACCACCGTCACCACTACACCACAGCCACCAACGTCACCACTACACCACCGCCACCACCGTCGACCCTTCACCGTCTCTCTCTCCTCGGCCTCTCTCTCCTTAGTCTCTATCTCTCTCGATCTCCCTGTTTCGTCGCCACGCCGCCACCGACGGCGATGGTGGTGGTCGGCGTTCGTCAGTCAGATTAGGGAGAAAGTGGGGGTGGTGGAGGTATAAAACAAGAGAAGTGGGGTGTTTGTCGGTCGGTTACAGGTCATCGGCGCTCCCGAGGGGTGTTTGTCGGTCGGTTACAGGTCATCGGAGATGGCGTCCGGTCAGCGGCTCCCTTGGCCGACGAAGGGAACACGAGGGAGAGCAGGGGAGATAAATCTGATTTGTTGTGTTTCTTCATGTTTGTTTGGGGTGTGTAGCAGAGATCGAGAGGGGGTGTGTGTGGGAGATTTGTTTGGATCGGTGGTGGTTGCAGATGAAGATGATGGTTGGTTGGTGGGTGTCGTAGGTGGAGGTGGTGGCGGAGTGGATGTGGGCGGCGGAGGAGGTGGTGTGCTGGAGGGAGAAGAGGAGAAGAGCTTTGAAGAGGTTTGAAGACATGGGTGAATGTCTGTTTGGGGAAGAGGTGAGGCAGAGGTTAAACGTCTGCAGATCTTCAAGAAAACAAACAAGCTGCAGGACCCTTATGTCTGCGCACGTCTGCGCGACGCAGACATAAGTGCTCAGAAGAGCTTTTGCTAAGAAAACAAACACCACCTAAATGAAGCAGACGACCAAACAAAAAGCGGGTTATATACCCACTAAAGGTACAAAACCGTAAACACCCATTACAAACTAAAACAGCTGACAACACAACACAAGCACAAAGTACAAGTAAATAAAGCCTACATATGTTACTAATTAGTAATTAGTAATAGTAATTTATAAATATATAAATATTTGTCCTAAAATCTTTAGAAGCTAGAAACAACCGGATCATCCACATAATTAAATTCATAAAGGTGATGTGCACGAAAGAATAATAAAGGTATGATTGATCCAATTCCCTTGGATACACGACAGTGCTATGTACATGAGCTCGGGTTACCCGACATCATTCATTTTCTTGTTTCGTGTAGAAGTTATAATAAGAAAATTACGCACGGCCCCAATGTTCTTTTATTGACCGGCCCCGTTGATGAAATAAAAAAAACTAACCCATTCTCATTGCTTTTATGAAAAAAAAATATATATAATCCATAATATTCTGGGGACACTTTTCATTATTTTAGACCATTTCTTATGAATAATTATTATTTAGTTTAATCTCTTGTAATTAATTATAGATAATCCTCCTACTAAATATTATTTAGTTTAATCCCTTATGAATAATTATTATTTAGTTTAATATCTTCTAATCTAACTTATAATAAAAGACTACAAATAATGACACATGTCATTCTCTCATTTAACATCATAAATTTTATTTATATTTATTTAATAAATTTCTTTTAATATTAATATTAGTTAATAACCAATATATAGATATCATTTATTTTAATCCTTATCTTTATCAAAAATTAATAAATAACTTCAATTTTGCAATTTAGACCATTTGTTTTTTTTTTACTTTTAACCCAAAGTTTTTCATTTTTTGCAATTTAATCCCAACTCTTTTTTATTTCAATTTTGGTCCACCATACTTTTAATCTTTCCAAAGTTTTTCGTTTCATTCTAAATTTTGTGGGTTAATACACCACAACGTGCGTGTGGGCTTCAACATTTTTTCATATATTTTTTCCGGTTTGACTGGTTCGTCGCGTCACGTTTATTTTTCTGCGTTTGACAAGTTCATCCAACACGCGGGTCCGGGATGGACTTAGTTATTTTTTCTATGTTTTACGTTTCGGTTTAATTTCTCAGCAACGAGCGTGCGTGATTCAAAGATTTTACGTATGCTTTTCGCTCGGCGTTATTTTTTTCCCGTTTTTATTTATTTTGATTTTACGAGCTTTTCCGGTGTTGTTGGTCACTGACAATGGTATAATATTGCTACTACTTAACACAGTTTTATGACAAGCGCTGCAACGCAGTGGCTTAATACTAGTTAATTATAAATAACTCTCATACTAAGTATTATTTAGTTTAATCTCTTCTACTTAAATACGGATAATTATTATTTAGTTTAAATCTATACTATATTTTAAATGTCGAATAAAATACTTCTATTTTTCTAATAAAATATTATCCTTAAATTTAAATTGTTAGTTTATGAGATTTTTAAATAGCCAAAATATTTATCACCAAAATCAAACTTTGTGATGATATACTATTTATTTTATTTTCTTTATTAAAAAAATATTATATTGATTTTATTACATAATTTATAAACAAATTGTATATAACTTTGAATATTTTTTTATATATAAAACTATATTTATTACGGGTTTTTTAAATATAATTTATATTTTATCACTCAAATATATGCTTATTTGCTTCTTGAATAACATGCTTGACCATTGTATCTTCTTTTCAATTGTAATCTCCGTAATCACCGTATCTATGGCGTACCGAGTATATCCATTAGTTTTTTAAATATAATTTTCTTATTATTTGGTATATAAAATAATATTTATTCAACCCGTTTAATACACGAGTGTCACACCCTGATATTTTCACGTATTACCGGTGGGCCCGGTGGGGAGTATCGTGACGTAGTTGATATCATCCTAGTCAAACAACACAATTTAAATGCACAGCGGAAGTCTTGAAATATAAAATATTATTACAAACACAAATGTCTGATAATATAAAAGTATTCCGTACAGACTAGCTTGTAATAATCCACAGGCGGATCAACTCAACAAAAGAAGTTATCAGACTAATGGCTTATGTGAAGGAGTTGCAAAGTCCTCAACTAACAAGTCCTGAGCAGCTTCCAGCCTATTACGTACTTGTACCTGTCACTTAGAACCCGGGAACTTCCCAGGCAGGAAAAATCAATTTATAATCTAATTATGTCATTAAATAAATTAAAGAGTAAACTGCCATTTTGGTCCCTGTGGTTTGGCCAGTTTTGCCATTTTAGTCCAAATCTCAAACTTTTTACATCTGGGTCCCTGTGGTTTGCATTTTATTGCCATTTTAGTCCAAAATCCAAAAACCCTCTATTTTGACTGTTGCAACCTTCTATTTTGTCTTTTAGTTCAGGGGCATTTTGGTCATTTTGCTTTTCATTTAACATTTTCTTAATTCAAAAATTAATATATATATATATACACACACATACATATACACTCTGCAGATCAATCACCACCACACATACAGAGACACTCTGCTCTCTCTCTCTCTTCTCTGAACTACCACCACACCACCACCACCACCACCACCCCCACCACCGCATCATCACCACCACCACCATCCCACTGCCGCCAACACCACCATCCCCGTGAACTCTCTCTCTAAAACCTGCACACACTCTCTCTTTCTTTCTCCAAACACCCATCTCTATCTTCTCTCTCTCTCCTCTCTGTCGAACACCACCACCACTACCGTGAACTCCACTACCACCACCACCACCACATACTGCCAGAGCCCACCCCAGCCCGACTTAGCTCATTTACATCCCTAAATTGACTTGTATACACCGAATTCAACAAGTATGGAGTCTAATTCCAATTTTACCCAACAAAAATTCAATCAAAACACATCATATTAACCACAAACATTACCGGAAGAGCAGAATCAAGTCTGCTGCTGAGTTTCTTTCTAGTTAGGGTTTTATTTGGGGATGATGATGATTTATTTGGGGAAACTTCGAACCTCCTTCATCAGCATCAATCAATCAGCTGTTCATCTTCATCATCGACAACTTCAGCGATTCATCATCATAACCAAAAACCTCAGTCATCGATCATCATCAATTTCACCAACACTGTCGTCATAGCGGCGAAGCCGCCGTCATCGAAGTTCCTTTCTCTCTCCTCTCTCTCTCTCTCTGATCTCCTGAACATACGTGTGTGTAGGCCTGAAATCGGAATGTCGGCTGTCACCGGAAAACGGCGTTGGTCGCCGGTAAACGAGGAAGGAGGTGTGGGTGTGATTGTTGGATGGGACGACGCCGGAGTGGCGGTGGTGAGAAGGGGGAGGAGGTGGCGGCGGTGGTGGTGTTATAGAGAGAGAGAAGAGAGAGAGAGAGAGAGAGGAGGTGGCGGTGGTGGTGGTGCTATAGAGAGAGAGAGAAGAGAGAGAGAGAGAGAGAGCTGATTATTTTGATCTGGGTCTTCATATTTACAACAAATGAAATTTAAAAAATGACCAAAATACCCCTGCACTAAAGGGCAAAATAATCAGTTTTCAACAGTCAAAATAGAGGGTTTTTGGATTTTGAACTAAAATGGCAACAAAATGCAAACCACAGGGAGCCAGATGTAAAAAGTTTGAGATTTGGACTAAAATGGCAAAAGTGCCCAAACCACAGGGACCAAAATGGCAGTTTACTCTAAATTAAAAGACATGTTTTCAAACGTTATTAAGTGTTTAAATAAATAAGTTAAAATTTGGTGTCAATACTATGCGGTACCAATGTTGAAATTAAAAGACATGTTTTCAAACGTTATTTGCCGTAAAATAACACTTTTTCCATGGGGCGCCTCCTTCCTTTTCTTTACATGTGCACCTCTATGCTATGCGATACGGTACCGGTTAACTCAAAGCACTTATGAAGAAATGAGTTGAGCCAAACCACTTTTTTTACCATAATCCTAAAGAAATAAAGGCACTTATGTTTTTACCTTTTTTAACCGAAACCCGATTACCAAACTTGACCCAATGCTACCTAAACCAAGTATTTAACACAATTGTACATAAAGCCACACATGACCTAAGTAAAAGCATAACAAAAACTTTCTACATCAAACTTTCCACAACAACACTTTTAAACACATTAAAAGAAGATAATTGAGATATATTTCCTTTTTTGAACAACCAACAAATCAAATTTTATTAAAAAAACAGATTAGCATTGTGCTAATCCACATCCAAAAACTACCATGGGCGAAGGATAGTGAAGGCGGGAGGGGCCGGCTGACCCCCCGAACTTTTCGCTTAATAGTGGAGAGTATGTAGTTTTCGTATAGAAATTTTTGGGTATATACGTTTTCGACCCCCCGGTTTATAGAAATTTTTGGGTATATACGTTTTCGATCCCCCGGTTGAAAATCTCAAGCTTCACCACTGAAAACAACCAGACAACAAACTACATCATAGACCCCAAAAAAAATTTACATGAAATTTCTCCAATTTTCCCATGATAAACCAACGTTTTTTAACTGATGTTTAACCCATAACAATGTTCTATACTTACATTCTCATTTAAATAAATATTTTTTGTTGTTTTCTTACTCTTAAATATGTTTTGCTAGCAATAATATTCATTAACTTCCCTACAAATAACTCAATCTTCATACTTCTACATTCATTGTTCTTTTCTTAGAATGACCTTTTGAATGTCTTGCTGATTGAAAGGGCAGTCAGATGTCTTATCCATTCCATCTTAGTATCAAATTACCTGTTGCACGTATTCAAATTATTAGAAACTTAGAGCTACAGGTGGCATTCCAATATAAGATGCTAACATGCATAATCTAACAACACTGCAGTAGCTTTTTGAGACATATATATGTCTTTCGGCATTCACAATAATAGTATGTTGTAGAGTTGTAGCAACTAATATGCATGCAGGTCAGGTAAATGATGCACACGCTGCATCTTGGGAGTGGACCTTGTGGCTCAACACTATAATAAAGCCACCCCATATCCTTAATCTTGTTCGTGTTCGTTCGTTTAACTTTAACTGAACAAACGAACGAACACGAATACTTTCATAAATGGCTTTTTTGTTCGTGTTTTTTATATACATATTACATCACTTTCCAAAAAGTGAACTGTTGCTTCCCTTTGATTATCTCTATGCCAATTCATTTTTTGTAAAATCGCCAAAAAAATTAAGTAAACGCCTAAAAGTTGTCTTTTGGGCGGGGTATGGTGTACTCCAATGTGATGGACATCTACAAAACATAAAGCAATAAATCCCAAACCCAATTTCCAACTTAGACTTAGACCATCCGTAGTGGTATCAATTTTGGCACCCCCAAGGCGTGTTTAAGCGTTTTTTACAAAAATTGGTCCTCCGCGTTATTTAAAACACGCCGGTGCATGCTTTCTCAATTCTTGTTTGTCCAATAAGAATATTCCAACTAATATTATTTGTTTTATTTTTATTTTTTTTTAAATAATTGGGTAATCATTGATGGGGCATTATTGGGCATTATCCCACTACGCCTATTTGTGAAAAACGCCCATAATGCCCCTTTGCTGACTGGGGGCATTATGGGGTCCCACATATTAAGCCTGGATTCTCTTCACTAAATTCACAAAAGTTGTTTCAGTTGCATCAATTGCCTTTTCTATCACTTCTTTCGATGACACGTGTCGCACAATGCCCATGGATGAGGGCATTATTCATATGTACTACTACACATGGTCTTATAAACCAATAAAAGAATTTTTATTGGCCCATAGATGATAGCTACAACACCAAACTTTACCAAACCATAGAGTAGTCCACTTTAAAGAAAACCCACCAATGATGGTCCGAAAAAACTTGTGGGCCCAAACTTTGTAAATCCAATTGTGCTTGTATCCAATATTTTAGTCTAGTCTAGTTAACTTTCCAACCTATCCTAGCCGTATGAGTATTACAAACTAATAGCCGATCATATATCCACTTAACCACCATCCATTCTGTTTGGGCCCAAGCGTCTTCTAGCAATTTAAAATATTGCACTGAACAATGATTTTAACCCAGCTAACACCCTCATTTATGTCAACCCAATCCCTCTCTTATCATATCTTTCCGAGTCAGATCCAATAATAAAAACCCCATACCAATTATAAAATCCCGCACCTTGACTCGGTACCGAGATAAACTTGACTCCAGCCTCAATTAATAAATAAAAATATATTTGTATCTTTTACTGTAATGTATTGTTGTGGGCTTCTAGTTGGCATTTATCCGCGATGCAAGTTCAAGGATGAATGTGTCGCGCCATTAAATTAAAATCCAATTTTTATAACGTATTATCTCAATATATGATGTATTTGCGTGGAAAAGGTGTACTCAGCTATAATCAGTGAGTATCATATTTTATTATGCACTTAATATTGTTATTATCGACATTCTACATTCAATAACATGTTTACCTGAAAAAGTAGGAAGACTGATATGAGCATGAACCTAATGATACAAACTGGGGTCTATCAAGCCTGGATTCTCTTCACTAAATTCACAAAAGTTGTTTCAGTTGCATCAATTGCCTTTTCTATCACTTCTTTCGATAATCCTTCATGTTCAGCAACAAATCCCGAGATATTAATATGGATAGTTAATATATGTAATTAACAGGTACAACTAAAACATCTTGATTAATCGAATCATGGAGACCAAAATCAGAGTGTTGGACCCATCCTTTTTACTTTTATATATTATTTATTTTATCATTTGGACCCGATTTTACTGCCATACAGTGGATAACTTGTCTCCGTTACTAACCTGTAGCGGTTTCCTTCAAGTAAAGAGTGCATAACTTTCAGAAGCTGACAGAAAATCATGTGATTTTTTTGCGTAGAAAAGCTTGATATGGTCTTGACCTGGTTGCCTGGGGTAGATGTATGGAGTGAGTGGGCATGCTTAGCACCAGGACAAATGGTCTGTTACACTTGAAATTTTGACCAGACACCTGCAAATAGGGAGTATGAGCCAACATTTATTAAAGAAAAGAAGACTGATTGACTGAATACATATTGGACCTCGTTTTACCCCATTATATATTTACAATTAGATGGCTAGGTTAAAGCCTTGAAGCAAGCGATAGTGGCTAGGTTCAAAAATTTGGTCAACTTTTGACCCGTATCCTTTTAGTGATAAAGATTAAACCATATCAACACATATATAAAGAAAATTTTATATAATTAAAAATATATATATATATATATTTAAGGTTATTAAAACTATATCCATAGATCATAAAGGTGATGTGCACGAAAGAATAATAAAGGTATGATTGATCCAATTCCCTTGGATACACGACAGTGCTATGTACATGAGCTCGGGTTACCCGACATCATTCTTTTTCTTGTTTCGTGTAGAACTTATAATAAGAAAATTACGCACGACCCCAATGTTCTTTTATTGACCGGCCCCGTTGATGAAATAAAAAAAAACTAACCCATTCTCATTGCTTTTATGAAAAAAAAAATATAATCTATACCATTCTGGGGACACTTGTCATTATTTTAGACCATGTCTTATGAATAATTATTATTTAGTTTAATCTCTTGTAATTAATTATAGATAATCCTCCTACTAAATATTATTTAGTTTAATCTCTTATGAATAATTATTATTTAGTTTAATCTATACTATATAATAAAAGAAACCTGTTTTGGGACACTTGTCATTCTCTCATTTAATTGATTAAAAATATTAAAGTATGATAAGATTTTATCATATTTATAATTATATTTATAAATTATTACCTATATATGTATTACGTGTATTAAAGATGGTTAAATATATTTAATATGTATATGATATATATTAAAATGTTTTGTTTAATATACTTATCTAAATATTTATTATGGATAAATATTAATATATATATATATATATATAATTACCGTGATTAATATAAAAATCTAAATTAATTCAAACTAGATGCTTTACATATATATAACTAGGTTATAACCCCGTGTATTACATGGGTTGATAAAAATGCAATTTTACATACTAAATAATAAAACAATATATCTTTAAAAATCTCATTTATTACATTATTGGTTTTCGAATGAACTTATGATTTTTGGAACAACTTTAAAACGGACAACCAACTGTGAACTCGCTCAACTTTGTTGTTGATTCGTTGTTACATGCCTTGCAGGTCTTTAGGTGCATATTGTTGGAACTTGCTGTCTGGGAGGCTGGAGTGGTCATGGGTCGAGATACATGGAATCGCAACACAAGACTAACGGTTTTTACATATGGTTTAAAAACACTTAACGAATGAATTATGCTTCCGCTGTATACTGTGAAATATTTGTAACGTTGTAACACTTAATAGTAATGAATGAAAGTTTTATTTAAATATATCTATGAGTTCAATGTGATTGGTGGCTAGATCCTGGTTCGTCACACGCCTTGCGGGGGTTTCCGCATGTGGTATTTTGGGGGTGTGACAGATTGGTATCAGAGCCATCTGCGAAGCGCGGGTATAACCCACTATACTATATAATGTTTATCATAAGGGTTTCCATGTTTATCATAAGGGTTTTCTATGCGTTGCAGCTGAGAAACGTGAGTGCTTTTATATATACACACACACAACGTATGTACGATTTTTTAATGTCTTTAGGTCTGAATTATGTTCTCGGCCCATATTATCGACTCCGCTACAACGCGCGGGTTCCCCACTATCTTATTTAAATAGTTAAGTATATATTTACTAAATATTTACATAATAATAATAGTATAACTGGTGTTTACGGCAGTTCGAGTTAGATTGCGCTCTCATAAAAAGTCTCGTTGACATCCGTCGTATCACTTGGGCCAACCCCCTTGTATTATTTTAGCGTTTTTCAACTTAAAATTTGTTAATTGTTTTCATAACAACATTTTCAAACCTTCTGTATAATTAACTTCTAAATGTCTTCTTCATTTAGGCTAAACTTATTTATAAATTCCTAGATGTCAAAACTATCCGTGTTGTTTAATGTTACTATATTGTCACACAATTATTTCATCATGTTTGATTTAGAAAGATTTTTTTTAACAATAGATAAACCCGTGTAATACACAGGGTTTTTAAATATATAACATTTTTTATTATTTGCTATATAAAATTAGATTTATTAAACCCGTACAATACACGAAGTTTTTTTAAAATATAACTTTTTTTATTATTTAGTATAAAATTACATTTCATCAACCCGTCAATACACAAGGTTTTTTTTAAATATAATTTTTTTATTGTTTGGTATATAAATTTACATTTATTCAACCCGCACAACAAACGAGATTCTTAAAGATATAATTTTAAAGATTTTTTTAACAATAAATAAACCCGTGTAATACACAGGGTTTTTAAAGATATATTAAATGAGAGAATGACAAGTGTCGCAAAACATGTTTCTTTTATTATATAGTATAGATTTAGATCAATGAAAATAAAATTTGATTTGTAGATTAAAGTTACCGGAATATAAAATATTACTTTCACATCTAATCATTTTAAAATGTAAATATATATCCTTTATACCCATTGGGAATAACCCAATGGTGTTGGTGATTTAGATAAGGTGTAGAATAGGTGGAGGTCATGGGTTCAATCCCCATGACATGCAAGTTTAGCCATTAAAAAATATATATATATATATATATATATCCTTTATGAAACCCATGTACCAAAGTATGATATTTATAAATACGAAGATATCATTATAGAAAAATCATAATAATTTTCACGTTTGTAATTCGTATGAATTCTATTAGATTTGATTAAATATTATTGATAATAAAAATTTGTATTAGATTAGATTTTAGATTTGATTAAATATTATTAATAATAAGAATTTGTATTAATTTAGATTAAATATTATTATTTTTAGTATTATTAATAATTTTAATCAATTAAATGAGAGAATAACAAGTGTCCCAAAACAGGTTTCTTTTATTATATAGTATAGATTTAATAACCATTTTAGCTCCATGGATAATTTTAACATATTTCATCAATTTTTATTAAAATTCTTATTATTAATAATATTAATTTAATCAAATCTAAAATCTAATCTAATACAATTTTTTATTATCAATAATATTTAATCTAATCTAATAAGAATTCATATGAATTCCAAAGTTGATATTAACTTTCAAATAATTAAAAAAAATCCGCCTAACATCACAAATGTTTCTGTTAAATTCGATTAATTAATTTGTTCAATAATCACTGTTATCTTTACAATTCAATACGGTTAACCGATTTATCATAATACAACCTCCCACCTATTCAATTATATGATTTTTCAATCTTATATTAACTAAATAAATAAATATTAGTATTCAATCTTATCCTACTTTAAATATAAAAAAATCCGTTGGTTCAGATTAATATTCAATCTTATCCTACTTTAAATATAAAAAAAATCCTTCAGTTTTTTTAAATATATTTTTTAATTATTTGGTATATAAAATCATATTTATTCAACCCATGTAATACACGGGGGTTTTTAAAAATATAACATTTTTTTTATTATTTGATAAACAATGTTACATTTGTTCAACCCGTGTAATACAATGGTTTTAAAGATATAATTTTTTTATTATTTGGTATATAATATTACATTTATTCAACCCGTACAATACATATGGTTGTTATAGACATTTCTTTAACCCGTACAATAAAGGAGGCTTTTAAAAAGATAATGTTTTATTATTTGGTATATAAAATTCATTTATTCAACCCGTGTAATCATGGTTGTAAAAATCCCGACTAGTCTCCGATTAGTCGCCGATTAATCACTCATCGGAGGTTCACCGATTAGTGGCCGATTAATAGCTAGGCAGTCAATGGCGGTCCTATTCTGGCCAAATTTTGGGTAGATGCCAGCCAAATTTTGACCAAACCATATAAATTTCTTCCAATTACTTAAAAAATGGGTTAGTGAGGGGTTAAGACATGTTTACTTTAAAAAACTACACATAAAAATGTTTGTGTGTATATGTAACTAAAAATTACATATAAAAATCTCAATCCGATTAATCCCTATTAATCCCGATTAATCGCTAGTCGGTACCTCACCGCCCGACTAGCGCCTAGCGATTCTTACAACACTGCGTGTAATACACGGGGTTATAACCTAGTATCTTCTAATCTAACTTATAATAAAAGACTCCAAATAATGACACATGGCATTCTCTCCTTCAACCTCATAAATTTTATTTATATTTATTTAATAAATTTCTTTTAATATTAATATTAGTTAATAACCAATATATAGATATCATTTATTTTTATCCTTATCTTTATCTAAAATTAATAAATAACTTCAATTTTGCAATTTAGACCATTTGTTTTTTTTACTTTTAACCCAAAGTTTTTCATTTGTTGCAATTTAATCCCAACTCTTTTTTATTTTCAATTTTGGTCCACCATACTTTTAATCTTTCCCAAGTTTTTCGTTTCGTTCTAAATTTTGTGAGTTAATACACCACAACGTGCGTGTGGGCTTCAACATTTTTTCATATATTTTTTCCCGTTTGACTGGTTCGTCGCGTCATGTTTATTTTTCTGCGTTTGACAAGTTCATCCAACACGCGGGTCCTGGATGGACTTAGTTATTTTTTTCTATGTTTTACGTTTCGGTTTAATTTCTCAGCAACGAGCGTGCGTGATTCAAAAATTTTACGTCTGCTTTTCGCTCGGCGTTATTTTTTCCCATTTTTATTTATTTTGATTTTACGAGCTTTTCCGGTGTTGTTGGTCGCTGACAATGGTATAATAGTGCTACTACTTAACACAGTTTTATGACAAGCGCTGCAACGCAGGGGCTTAATACTAGTTAATTATAAATAACTCTCCTACTAAGTATTATTTAGTTTAATCTCTTCTACTTAAATACGGATAATTATTATTTAGTTTAAATCTATACTATATTTTAAATGTCGAATAAAATACTTTTATTTTTCTAATAAAATATTATCCTTAAATTTAAATTGTTAGTTTAAGAGATTTTTAAATAGCCAAAATATTTATCACCAAAATCAAACTTTGTGATGATATACTATTTATTTTATTTTCTTTATTAAAAAAATATTATATTGATTTTATTACATAATTTTTCAACAAATTGTATATAACTTTGAATATTTCTTTATATATAAAACTAGATTTATTACGGGTTTTTTAAATATAATTTATATTTTATCACTCAAATATATGCTTATTTGCTTCTTGAATAACATGTTTGACCATTGTATCTTCTTTTCAATAATAATCTCCGTAATCACCGTATCTATGGCGTACCGAGTATATCCATTAGTTTTTTAAATATAATTTTCTTATTATTTGGTATATAAAATAATATTGATTCAACACGTTTAATACACGAGTGTCACACCCCGATATTTTCACGTATTACCGGTGGGCCCGGTGGGGAGTATCGTGACGTAGTTGATATCATCATAGTCAAACAACACAATTTAAATGCACAGCGGAAGTCTTGAAATATAAAATATTATTACAAACACAAATGTCTGATAATATAAAAGTATTCCGTACAGACTAGCTTGTAATAATCCACAGGCGGATCAAATCAACAAAAGAAGTTATTAGACTAATGGCTTATGTGAACAAGTTGCAAAGTCCTCAACTAACAAGTCCTGAGCAGTTTCCAGCCTATTACGTACTTGTACCTGTCACTTAGAACCCGGGAACTTCCCAGACAGGAAAAATCAATTTATAATCTAATTATGTCATTAAATAAATTAAAGAGTAAACTGCCATTTTGGTCTCTGTGGTTTGGCCAGTTTTGCCATTTTAGTCCAAATCTCAAACTTTTTACATCTGGGTCCCTGTGGTTTGCATTTTTTTGCCATTTTAGTCAAAAATCCAAAAACCCTCTATTTTGTGAACGCGCAAGAAGCGTAACGGGTAATCATAAGAGTCATATACAGGTTTCCAAAGTTAACATGCCTTAAATATGTTGTGATATCAGTAGGAAACCTTCCATTATACCCAAAACGAGTTTAATCTCAATTTAAGCCGCGTAGGGGTATTTTGGTCATTTAAAAGATTATAAAAGAGATTAATTTTAATTCTGAGACTCAGGTCTGAAATAATCAGTAGAACAACTTATTTTAACAAATTATATAAGTTGGTGATAAGTCTTATATGACAAAATGGTTTTAAACCTATACTATGTGTTTAATACGCGTAAAAACCCGTTTTAAGCGATTTCCGGGTTTAACAGGAAATCTGAGTTTTCTGATCAGGTTATAAAGTTCAAAATACTTCATTTATTATATAAAATCAGTAGCAATTGGATTGGTATCAAAATACTATGTAAAACTCATTTTATACACAAAAAGGGTATAATCGGTATTTACCGAATCAAGGCCATAACATTAGGTTATGATCAGGTTAAAAATAATTAAAAATCTTCAAAAATCTCAAAATATTATATTAAATCAGTGAGTAAAAGGTTTGGTGTCAAAAATTGGGTTTAGATAGGCTTTACGCTAATTATGCGTTTTAATTAACAAAAAGCTTTCTAATTACGCTATTGAGCATAACTCCTAATCTAGACCTCCAACTGATGTGAAATTTTAGGGACATGTTTATAAATCAGTAACAAAGATTATTGTCCTCTCACATTCCGAAAATTCTCGTTTTAAGGTCAAATGGGCATTATGGTCAACATTTAGCAATTGACGGAAACATGTAAACGAATCGGACAATCAACGATCCAACCACAGAGGGTTATACTATCATGTAACCTGGTCCCAAGGAAGCTCTAAGGAATTTCCAAACCCATCTAAATCGGGTTAGAACTGAAGTCAAAGCAAAAGTCAAAGTTTTGCGACTTTCGGTTCCGAACCGAGCCTAAACAGAAAATTGTCGGATCAAACAAGCTTAGACCAGTTCTTATACTTATTACCAAGTTATATGAGTGATAAAATAGGTTACACGCCTTCTACATTGCTAATTATGCGTTAATTCAAAAATTAGGATCCTGTTGACTTTTTATAATAAACTTTGACCCGACAATTGATCTAGTTAGAGTGGGAAGCAGAGGGTGCCCTTTTAAGGGTGTAATGCCCACATAATTACCAACCTATAACTACTTTCAATTTGACTAAACATCAGACCATTAATGATTAATCGATAAGTTAAACCTTAATTACGACGGTTTGACTTTTAGGCTTATAACTAAGCAAAACTCAATTAAGGAAGGTCAAGGATACTTACCAAGGTCTAATGTACGATTAGAGATGCTTGGGGAAAGGCCTTGAGCTCCAGAAATGATCAAGAGTGAAGGAATGAGTGAATGATCAAAGTTGCAAACAATGGTGCTTTATATAGTCGGTTTGATTGCTTGTGATCATGACAAACAATGCTATAACTGATCATGGATCATTCACAAGTGTCCCTAATGCCTAAGAATTAGTTTAGGCAGCCTTTGGTGGTAAGAAAGGGCAATATAAGTCGGTTACATGGGCTGAACAGCCACCTTACGAGTTTCTGCATCTGGGAGTCTCTTACGGACCGAAAGGGTCCTAGCATACGGTCCGTAAGGACCAGGCCAACATGACATATCTTTCAAAAGTTGACAGTTTGGCCCCTGAACTTCGAAACTTGATTTTTAACATGGTTTCTTGCACTTGTAACCCCCAAACTTGACTTTTAAGCACCCCAATTCATAAACCAACTTTGTTAAGTCCTTGGTTATTCATACGATCACCGAAAAGTCTTAAATTTCAATGTTGATGCTTTTAACCCCTCGTATACGAATTCTATCATAACTTTCTCATACCATAACGAAACTTGATGAAATTTTTATCACGCATTCTAGTGAGCATAATTAATCGTTACAAAGCTTCGGGTTTGCTAAAAGGTAACTCGGAGGTATATTTTAAACATGTTGACACATTTAACCCCTGTAGTTTGTAATCTCTCACTTTCTTTCACAATTAGCTTCGTATGATCCATGAATCATTCGTTTAAGGGTATAAACATCATGTAGGGTTATTGTAAAGTATTGAGTAAACTGCCATTTTGGTTCCTGTGGTTTGGCCAGTTTTGCCACTTTAGTCCAAATCTCAAACTTATTACATCTGGGTCCCTGTGGTTTGGTTTTTGTAGCCATTTTAGTCCAAAATCTAAAAACCCTATTTTTTGACTGTTAAAAGCTGTCTATTTTGTCCTTTAGTGCAGGGGTATTTTGGTCATTTTTTATTTTATTCTTTTAATAAATTAAAACAAAATTAATTATATATTATATATATACATATACAGACATTCAGCTCCCTCTCTCTTCTCTAAAACCTGCACACACACCACCGCATCATCGACACCACCACCACCACCACCACCACCACCCCCACCACCGCACCACCCCCACCACCGCATCATCGACAACTTCAGCTCCCTCTCTCTTCTCTAAAACCTGCACACACATGTAATTAAGAAACACAATCTGAAAAATCAATCAACTGTTAACAATCAATCAGTTGTTATCAAACCTGCAATAATCAAACCTGCAATAATCAGCTGCAAAATCAATCAGCTGTTAACAATAATCAAACCTGCAATAATCAGCTGCAAAATCTTCGAACCTCCTTCATCAGCATCAACAAAACCTGCAATAATCAAACCTGCAATAATCAACAAAACCTCCTTCATCAGCACCACCGCTACCCCCACCTACTACCACCACATCCCCTCCCCTGGATTCCTCTCCACCACCACCATCCCCACCCTTCCCTAAATCAAAAGCCACCGCCTCCACCATCACCTAAACCTGCAACACCATTTGATTTTTGAACATACATACCCAATACCTAAATTGCAAAATCAGACACAGATCTCACATCCACAAACCCTAAAAACAAAATCCCTCAAAAACCCATTAAAATTGGTTCAAGAAAGCTTACATACCCAATACCTAAATTGTAAAATCAGAACCGATGATGGTGGTTCAACCACCACGCCACCCCCACAGCACCGCCAACGGTGGTTCAACCCTCGTCGGTTCTTGCCGTCGCCGGACTTGAAGGAGAGTGATTGAGAGGTTCTTGCCGTCGCCGCCGCGCTGGTCGGAGTTCGAGATGGAGAGATCGAGAGGTTGGGGAGAGGTTGGGGGTGGATGTTTGTCTGTGTGTGTGTGAATGTCTGTATATGTATATATATAATATATAATTAATTTTGTTTTAATTTATTAAAAGAATAAAATAAAAAATGACCAAAATGCCCCTGCACTAAAGGACAAAATAGACAGCTTTTAAAAGTCAAAAAATAGGGTTTTTGGATTTTGGACTAAAATGGCAACAAAAACCAAACCACAGGAACCTAGATGTAATAAGTTTGAGATTTGGACTAAAGTGGCAAAACTGGCCAAACCACAGGGACCAAAATGGCAGTTTACTCTAAAGTATTTTTATCCATTGTTGACATTTTAAACCCTTATATTCGCATACTTTCTTTGTTTGTCAACTTTAGTCCCTCTAGAGTATTCTTTCACACGTTCAAGCTTATGACACGTGTCAATTCATTATAGGACATGAAATTACGAGGTGTTACATCCTCACCCCCTTAAAAGAAATCTCAACCTCGAGATTTACTGAAACAACTGAGGGTACTTTTCTTTCATTGTGGACTCTACCTCCCACGTGTATTCGGGACCTCTACGGGCATCCCATTTAACCTTTACGATCGGTACATGCTTCATTCGAAGCTTATTAACCTGTCGATTCTTAGTCTATACCGATTTCTCGTCCACCCATAAAGTTTCATTAATCTGCCTATTATTATGATAATGGGTCTCAACTTATTGGTGAAACACACCCTCAAATCATCAGTTTGGGTTGCCTCGTGAGCTCCACTAAACTCCTTATATAGGTTTTAGCTTATAGGCTATTGACCTTTGTTGCATTCGATTTCCCGAATGTTCCTATATATCCAGGGCTTAACTTACTCGGAGAAATTGAAATTTAGCACACCCTTCTTAGGGTGATACCTTCGATTGCACCTTATTCCTTATTAAGGACTTAAGAAGGTTGCGAGTTTTCTCAATTCTCAATTTTCTGCCGTTTACTGGAAAATTTAAGATGATTACGAATTCGAATGATCTTACTTGTTGTTTCCAATGCAACTTTCAGATCCTGGTAATTGGACTTACCAATCTATTATTCTAATAATAGATGTTTAACATTCCATCTATACAAGGTCTCCAAAGGAGTAGCCTTGATACTTACATAATAATTGCTATAGAAAAACTTATTTTATGGTGAGATGGTTATTCCACCCACTGCTTATAACTAATCTCAAAAAATAGCTAATCCTTACAGCTAGTCGAGCAAATCGACGATCCTGGGCAGCTAATGGCGATTCTTAATTGTTGCCTAAATAGGGTTGCGGTAATCAATGCATAAGCAAGATGAACCGTCTTTCTTATTTACTAAAAATCGGAGTTCTTAGAACTTTGAATTTTGGCTTTATGAAACCTTCTCTAAAAACTTATCGATTTGGCTCTTAGTTCTTCCTATTCCGTTGGTACTAATAGATATAAGGCTTTTACAATAACTGCAGCCCTAAGAGGGATGTTTGTCCTAACATCCACTTGCCTCTCAGGAGGTAAACATGGTAATTTTTTAAAGAAGATAATTATGACACACAGAGATGTCAGAGATGTCCGTATTCTCAGGCTTTGGTTTATCTATCGATGTCGGTGTCAGATAAATGACACATTCTTTTTACAAATGCAAGGATGCCCTAAGTAGAGATACTTATAAGGACATTTTTATATTGGATATCTTCTTTGAATACTACTAGTCGACTTTAGTACAATATGACCATTGGGATATCTCAGGGGTTCCATGCATTAAACCTCCATACTGATCAGGCATGGAAGCAATCTATGGGACACACTAGGATATGCCACTCCTCATATGGCACTTTTATCAAACCTAGTTTGGCATTCGCAGGCGATAGAAAACAATGAGAAAAATAATAAAATAAAATAAAGTAATATATATTGTCGTACTCTTTTTGGGGAAGAGTACTCCAGATTCTTATGAAAGGATTATCTTCGAGGATGGGGGAGATGGTCATTATAGATTCCATTGGTAAGTTATACCTTATATTTAATATCTGGAGTTCCTATGAATGTAATCAAAAGTTTGCTAAGCTAATGGTTTACTAAAGGTTTATTATCCCTTGTATTAAAGTAAGATACTTAGCAGACACTATCAATGCTAAATGGTAAGGACGTACCTAATGCTATTATTGATATGTAATGTCTCTAGCATTCAACCGGTAGTTCAGGCTTTTCCTTTCTTATCCTTCCCAGACTTAGCTGCTCCTTCCTTGGCAGCCTCAGGGCAATTAGTACTGATGTGGCCCTTTTCGGCACAGCTGAAACAGTTTGCATTCTTTATGTCCCTACATTCGTGGGACTGGTGTCCAGTTCTTTTATAGATGCCACATTGCTTTATCTTTAGGTTTGATCGACACTGTCCCCACTGTCTTCTTTTGCAGGTTTTGCATGTAGGCTTTTTGTTGGAATCCTGTTGGTTATTGTTGAAATCGGATTTGCTCTTCTTAGGATTCTGGGAGTTATCCTCCTCCCTTTGTCTTTTCTCATTAGTTTCATTCTTGATTGACTTTTGTCTCACTATATCTAGAGTGAGAGACAAGGATAGATCTACAGCTGATCTGTAGGTGATTGGCCTTGAAGCCTTAACATTCCCTTTTATTTCGGGTGCCAAACCACCGATGAAACGCGCAATGTGTTTTGGTTCAGGGGTAATTAAATAGGGTACCAATCTAGATAGGGAGTTGAAGTCGGTAACATATTGCTGACAATTTAGGTTCTTCATTGTGAGAGTCAGAAAATCTGACTCCACCTTTTCCACTTCGTGTTGTGGACAGTAGTTCTCTTTGATAAGGTCCACAAACTTGGACCATCCCATATTGTATAGGGGAATTTTCCCCGTGGACTGCATCAAGGCCCTCCACCATGCAAGAGCCTCGCCCTTGAAAGATTGTGAAACAAATTTTACTACGTCCTTATCAGCACAATTGCTGATGTCCACAACAATTTCCATTTCCTCAAGCCATTCCATGGCATCAATTGCTCCTTTTTCGCCATTGAAATCTCTAGGTTTGCATGAGATGAAGTATTTGTAGGTGCACCCGTCTTCAGTTGAACATGGCATATCATAGAGTACTAACTTCTGAGGTTCGCTCTTTTCATCTGAAGAGTGAACGGAGCTCTCCTTACAAGCTGATGTATGTGTTTCCGTATGGACCTTTGAGTGAGTGTCACTCGGTTCTTTTTTGTTCTCTAGGATCTTATCCACAGCTTCACTAATTGATGCGTCAATCAAGGCCTGAAGAGCAATGCCATTAACATTTATATTTATATTTGCATCCTTGTTTCTAGTCGCAGTAATGTTGTGTGCTTCGTCGGAATCCACCATTCTGGAGCTTTGGTACTAAACACCAATAATAACAGATGCTTAGCCACAAACTATTATGGAATCCTCGTAATGCATGATTTATAAGCCATGGTATTATTAAACCATAATGGCTGTTAGGTTTTTAACTTCATTATAGTATGCTACTAGAAAGTACGTCAATTATATTTAGCCTAGGTAAAAAAGGACTATCAATTGTGTTTAAGGTTTGGACCAAGTCCATTACCTTTTGACAGGGAATCACAATGTCACAACTGTCCTTGTCATAACGACAATCTTTAGATAGTTGGAAGGCTTGTCACGAAGGACATTAATAGTCATAGGCACGAAGGCCTTATCACAAAGGACATATAAGATATGGCACTTAAGGCATTAATATATATACCGCAATTTTATTGGATCAGAGATCTTAAGGTTCGAACATAGTTCTTCACCTTTGGACAGAGAGTTAAAGACTATAGCCGTCATCTCTTTGGAAGATAATTTATTTTGCCACAAAGGCTAGTCAATGGACATCATTCTGACTAACTGGATGATTGTGAGCTTCAGAGGAGTTAGCCGTGGTGAAGCTTTGAAGGCTACTAACCAAGTAGTAATAATTTGTTTAATTATATGGCGAATTGTCGAATTTGATGATTAAACAGCTATGGTGTAAATAAACCATATAGGCCAATAGATAGTATTAAATTTTATTTGGTTATGTTTCTCCTAGGTTTTTAAATAAACCATCCTTGGCGTGTAAACGGAATATAATCCTTCATATTTATTAGACAGAGGACACAAATCACGACTGTCAATGTCGTACCGACATTTTATATAGCACAAGGGCTTGTTCCAAAGGATTCTTGATGGCACAGGGGCCTTGTCACTAGGGAAAAATTTTAAAACATAATCGATGATTCCTTTGGATCAGAAAATTTCATAGTTCATTGTCTTGACAAGAAGTTATGAAATAAAAACTATCTTTTTCATGTATACATCTTTGCCTGAAGGTATTCATCCCAGTGGATGTTTTGATGTGTACATCATGTTCGACAATTATTAGCCATGATTCCTATTGATCATTTAGGCTAAATAAGGGGTTTGGAGAAATCCTAAAAAAGATGACAAGTGTGATTTTATCGCATCACTGTTGTCAGGAGTGTTAACATGTTTTCAGATGTTTAACAAGGATCTGAATTTCTTTTAAACAGGTCTTACCATCGTAGCTAGGTCTTTAATGACATTCAAGCTAGGTTATACCTTTTAAGATTCTCTTCAATATGCATACTGGTAGGAAAGGAATGATATTTATTGTATTCAGGATTTTTATCATAAATCCTAATTTACAAGTTAATAATAGCACAAATGGCCTAGTCACGTAGACAAGTTTAATTTATAAGCCCAGATTTTATGGAATCGAGGCATTAAGGTTTGAATCAAAGTTCATTACCTTTTCTTGACAGGGAGTTGTAGGCTACGACTGTCTTTTGTCTTATATGACAATGGATATGGCTCGTAAGTATTATATCCCTAATTATAATTTAATAATAGCTCAACAGCCTAGTCACATGGACAGATTTAATTTATAAACCGGGATTTTATAGAATCGAGGTATTAAGGCTTGAATCAAAGTTCATTGCCCTTTTTAACAGGGGGTTGTAGACCACTACTGTCTTTAGTCTCAAAGGACGTTAATTATAGCCCGTAGGCACTTCATCCTTAAGGGATGATTATATAAATAAGGGAAATTAGAATAACCCAATTTTAAGAATGACTTATGTGGTTTTATCGAATCACATTTTGTCAAACATGTTAATATGCTTTCAGATGTTAACAGGGATTTGAATCTTTTGAATAGGTTTTACCATCTTGGCCATGTCTATTATGACATGTGGCTAGGTTTTATCTTTAAGATTCTTTTTAATAATTAATGCAGAGCAATCCTAATTTGAGATGTTAATAAGGATCTGAATCTAATTGAGGAACTGCCATCTTGGCCCTGTCTTAAAATGACACATGGGCTAGGTCTTGTTCTTTTTAGATTTTGCCATTTTATTATAATGGTAGATCTTATAAAATGAATGTTATTTTAATTTATTTCATATATTATATTCATATACAATGATATGAATGGAATTTAGATAAAACACTCCAATGATTTTTAACAGAGGTACATAATTGCCCTAAATGGGATTTGAAAAGAAATAATGTTGTCCTTGAATGGACTGAAAGATAAATATGTCCTTATAAGGACTATTAAGGAAACGATCTTCAGCAAAAGGAGTTTCTTCTTCATTTCATTTCTGAATTCTTTCTCCTTGGTTGCACGTTTCATCCTGGCCGCCGTACGAAGCTCAGCATTTCAAAGCTCCGGGTGTGGAGAATTCCTATTACGGCTTCTTCGCTTGGCGACGTATCCAATATATATAAAATTGGAAGCAAAAATTTCCAGATTAGGATTGAGAATATTCCTATGTTAAGTCTAGACTCAGAAGGTCAAGGAATGTGCTAATGTGTCATTGAGATTAAACACAAAAAGGCTAGTGTTTAATTCACTCAATGTTGGCTCTGATACCAAGCTGTCACACCCCGATATTTCCACGTATTACCGGTGGGCCCGGTGGGGAGTATCGTGACGTAGTTGATATCATCATAGTCAAACAACACAATTTAAATGCACAGCGGAAGTCTTGAAATATAAAATATTATTACAAACACAAATGTCTGATAATATAAAAGTATTCCGTACAGACTAGCTTGTAATAATCCACAGGCGGATCAAATCAACAAAAGAAGTTATCAGACTAATGGCTTATGTGAAGGAGTTGCAAAGTCCTCAACTAACAAGTCCTGAGCAGCTTCCAGCCTATTACGTACTTGTACCTGTCACTTAGACTTTCGAAAATACGTCAGTTTTCACTGGTAAATACACTCAATCGACTCATTTGAAAATGTTTATGAAAATTGGTTTAGGTGCACAAGGCAGGAAAATATTTTGACACTTTGATTAAAATGCACTAGGCAAAATTTATCTTTTATACTTGGGACAAACTATATCTCATGTTATCAGTTTTACATAACTTGCTCTACATACGGGGCCCGGTTCTCTGCCGGTTCAAGATTAACCGACACACCACTTATTCCCTTATTGGGAATCCCATATTGGGTATAATTAATTAATAAGCATATTGCATCTGTCAGGTGTATGCCTACACCCCGTGCTTAGGTCGTGGCCATTGCAATTAATGAGTCAAGGATATCCAGGACACAATCGCATTAATCCCCAATGTTTCAGTCAAGCAATACGAATTAAAGCAGGTTATTTGGATTTCCCGACTTATTGGTCTTTGAATCCCATACCTGACCATGCGGTATTTATATTACCGTATCCCAAGCCCGTATAAGGGAAAATAGGTTAAGAGTATTTACCTGAGCTAGCTCCTGTCTTAAATAGCAAGAATTATAATAACTCAGCCGTATTCACTTAAGTAAGTGTAGGTACAATTTACCAAAAGGCACTAGTCTGGAATGATGGTATAAATAACCAATTAGAATACTAACGGGTCTTAGTTATGTCAAAGACTTAGACCGGCTAGTTTTTAAACAGAACAACGGTATGATAGGCTAGATTAAGCGGAGGCCGGATTAGAATGTGATTTAGACCCAACAAGTATGAATACTTGTATAAAATAGGTAAACTAAATACATTCTGGATTTTGAAATAAAAACGATAAGGTTTCACCCGTTTCGTCTAATTTATGCAAACTAGTTACATAAACCGAACCGAACGCGCAAGAAGCGTAACGGGTAATCATAAGAGTCATATACAGGTTTCCAAAGTTAACATGCCTTAAATATGTTTTGATATCAGTAGGATACCTTCCATTATGCCCAAAACGAGTTTAATCTCAATTTAAGCCCCGTAGGGGTATTTTGGTCATTTAAAAGATTATAAAAGAGATTAATTTTAATTCTGAGACTTGGGTCTGAAATAATCAGAAGAAAAACTTATTTTAACAAGTTATATCAGTTGGTGATAAGTCTTATATGACAAAATGGTTTTAAACCTATACTAATACGCGTAAAAAGCCGTTTTAAGCGATTTCCGGGTTTAACAGAAAATCTGAGTTTTCTGATCAGGTTATAAAGTTCAAAATACTTCATTTATTATATGAAATCAGTAGCAATTGGATTGGTGTCAAAATACTATGTAAAACTCATTTTATACACAAAAAGGGTATAATCGGTATTTACCGAATCAAGGCCATAACCTTAGGTTATGATCAGGTTAAAAGTAATTAAAAATCTTCAAAAATCTCAAAATATTATATTACATCAGTGGGTAAAAGTTTTGGGGTCAAAAATTGGGTTTAGATAGGCTTTACGCTAATTATGCCTTTTAATTAACAAAAAGCTTTCTAATTACGCTATTGAGCATAACTCCTAATCTAGACCTCCAACTGATGTGAAATTTTAGGGACATGTTTATAAATCAGTAACAAAGATTATTGTCCTCTCACATTCCCAAAATTCTCATTTTAAGGTCAAATGGGCATTATGGTCAACATTTAGCAATTGATGGAAACGTGTAAACGAATCGGACAATCAACGATCCAACCACAGAGGGTTATACTATCATGTAACCTGGTCCTAAGGAAGCTCTAAGGCATTTCCAAACCCATCTAAATCGGGTCAGAACTGAAGTCAAGGCAAAAGTTAAAGTTTTGCGACTTTCGGTTCCGAACCGAGCCTAAACAGAAAATTGTCGGATTAAACAAGCTTAGACCAGTTCTTATACTTATTACCAAGTTATATGAGTGATAAAATAGGTTACACGCCTTCTACATTGCTAATTATGCGTTAATTCAAAAATTAGGATCCTGTTGACTTTTTATCATGGTTGCAGAAATCGGCCTAGGCGGCCGATTAATCGGCGCCTAGGCGCTAGGCGGTCATCTACTGCCTAATTTTGAGCTAGGCGGTCAATTAATCGGTCATGGTCAAAAATCGGTCAAAATCGGTCCTAGGCGGTCAAAAATCGGATTAATCGGACAATATTAGTCGGTCAAAATCGATCAAAATCGGTCCTAGGCGGTCCTAGGCAGTCAAAATTGGTCAAAATCGGTCAAAATCGAACCATACTATCTGAAACTTGAAGTATTTATGTGAATTTTGAAGTATTATTTTTATATTATTGGGTATATATATATAATTTTGAAAAAATACATATAAAAATCCCATTCCGATTAATCCCGATTAATCCCTAGGCTGTACCTCACCGCCCGACTAGCGCCTAGCGCCTTCTACAACATTGCTTTTTATAATAAACTTTGACCCGACAATTGATCTAGTTAGAGTGGGAAGCAGAGGGTGCCCTTTTAAGGGTGTAATGCCCACATAATTACCAACTTATAACTACTTTCAATTTGACTAAACATCAGACCATTAATGATTAATCGATAAGTCAAATCTTAATTACGACGGTTTGACTTTTAGGCTAATAACTAAGCAAAACTCAATTAAGGAAGGTCAAGGATACTTACCAAGGTCTAATGCACGATTAGAGATGCTTGGGGAAAGGCCTTTAGCTCCAGAAATGATCAGGAGTGAAGGAATGAGTGAATGATCAAAGTTGCAAACAATGGTGCTTTATATAGTGGGTTTGATTGCTTGTGATCATGACAAACAATGCTATAACTGATCATGGATCATTCACAAGTGTCCCTAATGCCTAAGAATTAGTTTAGCCAGCCTTTGGTGGTAAGAAAGGGCAATATAAGTCGGTTACATGGGCTGAACAGCCACCTTACGAGTTTCTGCATCTGGGAGTCTCTTACGGACCGTAAGGGTCCTAGCATACGGTCCGTAAGGACCAGGCCAGCTTGACATATCTTTCAAAAGTTGACAGTTTGGCCCCTGAACTTCGAAACTTGATTTTTAACATGGTTTCTTGCACTTGTAACCCCCAAACTTGACTTTTAAGCACCCCAATTCATAAACCAACTTTGTTAAGTCCTTGGTTATTCATACGATCACCGAAAAGTCTTAAATTTCAATGTTGATGCTTTTAACCCCTCGTATACGAATTCTATCATAACTTTCTCATACCATAACGAAACTTGATGAAATTTTTATCACGCATTCTAGTGAGCATAATTAATCATTACAAAGCTTCGGGTTTGCTAAAAGGTAACTCGGAGGTATATTTTAAACATGTTGACACATTTAACCCCTGTAGTTTGTAATCTCTCACTTTCTTTCACAATTAGCTTCGTATGATCCATGAATCATTCGTTTAAGGGTATAAACATCATGTAGGGTTATTGTAAAGTATTTTTATCCATTGTTGACATTTTAAACCCTTATATTCGCATACTTTCTTTGTTTGTCAACTTTAGTCCCTCTAGAGTATTCTTTCACACGTTCAAGCTTATGACACGTGTCAATTCATTATAGGACATGAAATTACGAGGTGTTACATCCTCACCCCCTTAAAAGAAATCTCAACCTCGAGATTTACTAAAACAACTGAGGGTACTTTTCTTTCATTGTGGACTCTACCTCCCACGTGTATTCGGGACCTCTACGAGCATCCCATTTAACCTTTACGATCGGTACATGCTTCCTTCGAAGCTTATTAACCTGTCGATTCTTAGTCTATACCGATTTCTCGTCCACCCATAAAGTTTCATTAATCTGCCTATTATTATGATAATGGGTCTCAACTTATTGGTGAAACACACCCTCAAATCATCAGTGTGGGTTGCCTCGTGAGCTCCACTAAACTCCTTATATAGGTTTTAGCTTACAGGCTATTGACCTTTGTTGCATTCGATTTCCCGAATGTTCCTATATATCCAGGGCTTAACTTACCCGGAGAAATTGAAATTTAGCACACCCTTCTTAGGGTGATACCTTCGATTGCACCTTATTCCTTATTAAGGACTTAAGAAGGTTGCGACTTTTCTCAATTCTCAATTTTCTGCCGTTTACTGGCAAATTTAAGGTGATTACGAATTCGAATGATCTTACTTGTTGTTTCCAATGCAACTTTCAGATTCTGGTAATTGGACTTACCAATCTATTGTTCTAATAATAGATGTTTAACATTCCATCTATACAAGGTCTCCAAAGGAGTAGCCTTGATACTTACATAATAATTGCTATAGAAAAACTTATTTTATGGTGAGATGGTTATTCCACCCACTGCTTATAACTACTCTCAAAGAATAGCTAATCCTTACAGCTAGTCGAACAAATCGACGATCCTAGGCAGCTAATGGCGATTCTTAATTGTTGCCTAAATAGGGTTGCGGTAATCAATGCATAAGCAAGATGAACCGTCTTTCTTATTTACTAAAAATCGGAATTCTTAGAACTTTGAATTTTGGCTTTATGAAACCTTCTCTAAAAACTTATCGATTTGGCTCTTAGTTCTTCCTATTCCGTTGGTACTAACATATATAAGGCTTTTACAATAACTGCAGCCCTATGCGGGATGTTTGTCCTAACATCCACTTGCCTGTCAGGAGGTAAACATGGTAATTTTTTAAAGAAGATAATTATGACACACAGAGATGTCAGAGATGTCCGTATTCTCAGGCTTTGGTTTATCTATCGATGTCGGTGTCAGATAAATGACACATTCTTTTTACAAATGCAAGGATGCCCTAAGTAGAGATACTTATAAGGACATTTTTATATTGGATATCTTCTTTGAATACTACTAGTCGACTTTAGTACAATATGACCATTGGGATATCTCAGGGGTTCCATGCATTAAACCTCCATACTGATTAGGCATTGAAGCAATCTATGGGACACACTAGGATACGCCACTCCTCATATGGCACTTTTATCAAACCTAGTTTGGCATTCGCAGGCGATAGAAAACAATGAGAAAAATAATAAAATAAAATAAAGTAATATATATTGTCGTACTCTTTTTGGGGAAGAGTACTCCAAATTCTTATGAAAGGATTATCTTCGAGGATGGGGGAGATGGTCATTATAGATTCCATTGGTAAGTTATACCTTATATTTAATATCTGGAGTTCCTATGAATGTAATCAAAAGTTTGCTAAGCTTATGGTTTACTAAAGGTTTATTATCCCTTGTATTAACATAAGATACTTAGCAGACACTATCAATGCTAAATGGTAAGGACGTACCTAATGCTATTATTGATATGCAATGTCTCTAGCATTCAACCGGTAGTTCAGGCTTTTCCTTTCTTATCCTTCCCAGACTTAGATGCTCCTTCCTTGGCAGCCTCGGGGCAATTAGTACTGATGTGGCCCTTTTCGGCACAGCTGAAACAGTTTGCATTCTTTATGTCCCTACATTCGTGGGAATGGTGTCCAGTTCTTTTACAGATGCCACATTGCTTTATCTTTTGGTTTGATCGACACTGTCCCCAGTGTCTTCTTTTGCAGGTTTTGCATGTAGGCTTTTTGTTGGAATCCTGTTGGTTATTGTTGAACTCGGATTTGCTCTTCTTAGGATTCTGGGAGTTATCCTCCTCCCTTTGTCTTTTCTCATTAGTTTCATTCTTGATTGACTTTTGTCTCACTATATCTAGAGTGAGGGACAAGGATAGATCTACAGCTGATCTGTAGGTGATTGGCCTTGAAGCCTTAACATTCCCTTTTATTTCGGGTGCCAAACCACCGATGAAACGTGCAATGTGTTTTGGTTCAGGGGTAATTAAATAGGGTACCAATCTAGATAGGGAGTTGAAGTCGGTAACATATTGCTAACAATTTAGGTTCTTCATTGTGAGAGTCAGAAAATCTGACTCCACATTTTCCATTTCGTGTTGCGGACAGTAGTTCTCTTTGATAAGGTCCACAAACTTGGACCATCCCATATTGTATAGGGGAATTTTCCCCGTGGACTGCATCATGGCCCTCCACCATGCAAGAGCCTCGCCCTTGAAAGATTGTGAAACAAATTTTACTACGTCCTTATCAGCACAATTGCTGATGTCCACAACAGTTTCCATTTCCTCAAGCCATTCCATGGCATCAATTGCTCCTTTTTCGCCATTGAAATCTCTGGGTTTGCATGAGACGCAGTATTTGTAGGTGCACCCGTCTTCAGTTGATCAGGGCATATCATTGAGTACTAACTTCTGAGGTTCGCTCTTTTCATCTGAAGAGTGAACGGAGCTCTCCTTACGAGCTGGTGTATGTGTTTCCGTATGGACCTTTGAGTGAGTGTCACTCGGTTCCTTTTTGTTCTCTAGGATCTTATCCTCAGCTTCACTAATTGCTGCGTCAATCAAATTAAGTTTCCAAATCTTACACGTTATGTCCTTTAAGCCTAACCAAATTAAGTTTTTATGTTAAATGGAGGGCAAATTGGTCTTTTGATTTAATTATTAAAAAACCAACTTCATCCTCTTTTTTCAACACATGTACATCATCATACCCAACTTAATCCTCCTGTTCCAACTTCCAAACACATATACACTATCATCCACCCTAACCTTAAGTCATTAAAAAAACTCCGCATCCACCTGCAAACTCTGGCCATAGTCGATTCCGGCGAAGCTGAAGTCTGGAACGTCGTCCAGATATACGAACATAACTGAGAACTGAGGTGGGTTTGATTTTTCGTCTGGAATAATCTGATTTTGATTCCGATTCGGATGACAACCGAGGTGGGTTTGAATTAGGGTTTTGAAATTGGGGGTTTTTTATTTGTGGGTTTTTAAATTGGTTCCTCATTTTGGTGGAGTGTTGGGGAAGTTAGTAGCAAAAGCCTTTAATGATATCGAAGGTGAAGTAAGTACGAAGTCTATTCGTCTTTGAAATGTTTCAGCTTTTACTCGAAGTCGAGTGTTACAAGTATGGGCGGAGCTCTACGAAGAACATTCTGTAACTATTGGTTTATGGAATGAAGTTGCTGTAGTAGCTGCTGGATGGTTGGAAGATAAGAGTGCGATAGTGAGAAAATCTGCACCGAGTTTGTTAATTATGATGTTGAGGTGGGTTTGAATTAGAGTTTTGAAATTGAGGGTTTTTTATTTGTGGGTTTTGAAATTGGGGGTTGCTTCTTCTTTGTGAATGTTTGTAGGGGTGGTGTTGGTGGATATACATAGAGACAGAGTAGATATAGAGAGAGAGTGTGACTTTATATATTTAAAATATAATTTATTTTATTACAATTATTATAACGATTTTGTTAAATTAATATGTAAAAAGACCAATTTGCCCTCCACTTAACATAAAAACTTAACTTGGTTAGGCCTAAAGGATATAACATGCAACATTTAGAAACATAAAGTACAAAATTTATCAATTTTAAAGACAAAGGACACCTGTTGAAATTAGATATAAAGATAAAAGACAAAACTTGAAATTCACTTGTTTTTTAATATATAAAATTACATTTATTCAAACCATACAATAAATGAGGTTTTTTTAAAATATATTGTTTTATTATTTTGCTTATGAAATTCATTTATTCAACCCGTGTAATACACGGGGTTATAACCTAGTTACTATATATAAAAAATATGGGGAATGTTCAAATGAAAACCACTAGTTATCTCCAAAACTAACTAAAAAAGCCTAAAAACATACCAATTTTTTTTTGCATACCAATTTTCGCTATTTAAATTATATAATTTAAAAAAAAAAAAAAAAAACAAAATTTTGTAGTGCACATGTGTAATAGTACATATGTGGTAATAGTACTACACATTTGCACTACAATTTTTTTTTTTAAAGTTTTTTTATATAAAAAAACTAGTGATTTTTAATAAAAAAAATGTAATTTTTTAGTGTGTTTTTTAGGGTTTTTTTAGTTAGTTTTCGAGTTTTCACAATAAAAATGATTTTCAATTGAACCTTTTACATATAAATATTATTATAACTTAGTAACTAAGCCCAATTTCTTATTTCCAATTTAAAATACAACCCACTTTAACCAATCGATAGCCCACTTCAGTTATTACCCAATAACCCTTACCCAGTTCCCCTAATTGTGAATACCAAATAGAAAACGCTACAAGAATTATATAGCAATAGCGGCGTCAAGGCACGTATTCTCGGGTCATAATATTACTATGCATGACCCTTCGAACTCGATTAAGTAGGTACACAGTCTCTGGCACAAGGAAACCAAAAGTATCAAAAACAAATGGGATAAATATATGCTGGTCGTCAAGGCACACATTCTTGTGTTTGGTCACTTTGCCCGAAGCAGCCTTTAAACCAGCCTGATCCACCGTGAAAGCACTACCCCTAAGCCCACAAGTGGGGAAACACCTGTTGGATCCACACATACATGTTTTCTTTCTACCCATCCAAAATTGTCAGCTGGTCAGCCCATCACTCACCACCCACTCATCACTCACAACATCCAATCAAGTTGCGCCACGTCATCGAGCTTTATTCCATCACTGGTGAGGGATTTTAGTGGAAATGACCATCACTCACCACACACTCATCTTCATTTAAAAACATCTCATCACACAAACACACACAACACGTGATATGGTTGACGCGTTATCAAATCAATGCGTTATAGAAAGGGTGGCGGCGGTGTTAGTTTTTGTTCCGCGCGTGGTGGAGGAGCGTCATAGGGGCGCCCCGCCCCCCTAATGGTATTATGATTTATAAAAAAAAGAAAAAATTTTGGAATCTGTCGGTTTTGATGAAACCGTCTGCAAAACCGTTGGAACGTTACCAGGAAATTATATATTTTTACATTCCTATTAAAGTCAACGGGAACAATAACCAATCTCATCCATTAGATCAACCTGAGATAAAATCTCCGCCATTTAAAATCAAGAATTCCTTCTAGAAGTAGCAGTTACACAAAGTTTGGGATGTTGACTTCTGTACACGATCCTACACATATGATCTAATTAAAAAAATATATATCTATGTAACCGTTGTGCAGTTTCATACAACAAATGTGATGATTACAATTTTTGACACATCCACTTTCTAATTGAACAATTAAGTTGATCGATTAACGTTTAATTTTGTTTATATACTAGGTTTATACCCCCCGCACGCGTTGCGGCGCGCTACGTAGCGTTGGTTCAAGATCGTATTCTTGGCTTTCTTCATCTAAAGTGGATCGAGCCAAACCAAAATGAAAAATTTACAGCCTGTTCTGGTGAAGATTCACAGTTCACCTCTTCATCACCGAGCTCTTCTTTGTACATTTCAACCATTAGTTTTCAAAGGCGTGCATAAGCGTTCGTTTATAACCAGTCTTCAATCTGATACGCGCATTAAATATGATTTATAAGACCATAAACATAAATCTTTAAAGAATATATACAACTCGATTATCAACATACCTGGCTTCTAGCGAGACCCGTTTGTCTTGCTAGCATGATCTTCTCTGAATCTTTCGGGTAACTAAAGATAAAAATAGTAAAATTTGTTAATGTAAGTTGATAAAAGTTCAATAATTAACATAATGTTTCCAAATGATGATGTTTAGATTTAACATTACTACGACTTATTGTTTAACCATACCAAAGCCCAATTTAAGATCAGCAAGATCAAAATCATGCAAACCGAAAACATCAATATTTGAATAGTCATCAATAGCAACAACGCATGATACTCCGGATGACACATTCATCAACATGCATAACGGTTATGATTTTTGAAAACGGTATAGATGCAAGCATTTCAAATCACTGGAATAAGCTACCCCAAAATCATACATGCAAAAAAAAAAGTCTTTCAAATCGCCAAAAGATGAAGCGTACACCACACACTTTACCTTTTTCTCATCAGAAATGGGGAGATGATCGGAACACACCCGGTTCACCAATGTGGTTGTCTACTACTCGGTCAACAAACATCTTGATGATTAACACTAAAGAATTTAAGGGGTTTTTCAGATATAAGAAGAATAAAACATGTGCATATTATATGAGGGTGGTCATAAACTTGGGAAACTCTTTTGCAGCAGTCATCACACAATTCGAATCAAACATGAAAAGCAAAAAGGTAATACACTTACCACACATGTATAATAATCCAGGAAGCCGATAGGAAACATAAAATTTTCAAATCAGTCAACACAACAATAAGATTCATCAATTAAAAACACAAAAAAATAATATTACTGGAAAAAATGAGTTTCGGGTCAACTAAACTGAAATGGTGTTGGTGTTGGTCCTATGTGGCAAGCAAGGTGGACTGTAAAGTGAATCAGCCGCCTGAGATAGCTGAACTGGGTGGACATGACATTCCAGGCTGACATGGTGCAACACAATGGTAAGACACGATGGCATTGGATCTGCTATCTAAGATGGCGCCACTGAAGAAAACAAAAAAAAATGCTTGTTTTGCAGCCCTGCATGGACATGTGGCCATCTTTGGTGGGTTCTAGTGTTCAACTATCATAGATGGCTGATCCACTTACTATTCAACCATGTGCCAATTCTACACATGCTGCCAGCCATTTAGTACAATCAATGAACCTACTCATGCTAAAACAAATTTTATATTAGTTTATATGTTTTGGCCGAATGCTTAATCTAGTCACCACATGATATCCTAATGTTTCAAAAATCACTGTCAATTTTCATTATTGAATGTAACCTGTTTGACTAAAAAAGTAAAGTAAAACTAAAGTTAAAGTTAAAACATACTTGTTTTCGTTAGCTAATGATCTTTTAAATGGCTGGAAATTTTTTTAGTGCAGACTATATATATATATATACACACACACCATTAATTTTATAATCTTCACCCTAAGGCTGGAGGGTGTGGTTGGAGCCCCCTAGGGGCTTTAGGTGGCCACGTCAGTGCCACCTAGGATCCACTTCAGCCATGGAGCCCCCTTTAATTTGCATGGTGTGGATGGAGCCCCTATTAAACAAAATTAAAAAAAAAGATTTCATTGGTTTTTAGCAAGTGGGCCCCACCTGAATATCTCCATCTTGGCGCTACCATGGTGGCGGACAACTCCATGGCCCCCCGGTTTAACAGCCACGATGTGGGTGATGGCGCCGGTGGGGCGCTATCGGTGATGAGGTGGCCAGGTGGCGCCCCCCACACCCTCCAGTCTAATAGTAGCCTTAATCACATGATTAGTTTTATGACAGCCAAAAACATTCATTATTCTCAAAATTACTTAATAACATTTTAAACAGAACTTAGTTTGGTAATCACAATGTTAATAGTAAGAACTAACGTGGGTTGTTAGTTCATTGGTTGAACATCTACCCACTTTGAACCAAGCTAGTTTTCAATGATAAAATTAATTTTTGCAAGCATGAGGTTTTACTTTCTTTATTCTTTCTTTTTCTTTTATTTTTTTGAACAACCTTTATTCTTTCCTTTATGCTTAGTCCACCAAAAAACTAAAAAAACACAAACAACATGTATAATGAAGGAACCTCATAAAATGTTTTTGTATTAAAATAATTCCTTCTGACCAATATAAAACCCCAACTGTCTAAAGAGTATAATCCTCTAACATGCAGAGTACGCTAATTTGTGCCTTATAGTTACACCAATTGTTAACATTTTTCTGATCTAGGGTGTATTCAATCAATTCAAAAGTGATCTAAAATAAAGTTCAACTTAGGATCAGTTTATGGCAAACTGAATACGTAAAAGTAAACTCAAATCGAGAAATAAACTAAATAAATGAGTTTCGGCTCAACAATAAAATAAGCTTTATGTAATGTGGCTCTCGCTCATCATGCTATGATCCTTCTTTCACAGACTGATAATTGTATACACTATTTAGAAAAAAAAATTATATGTATCAACATAACAATACAAATCTTCAATAACCAAGTGCAACATCTAAAACCAAAGCAATGATCTCTACCTACCTAATTGCAATACAGATCTGAATTTCACCTAAATTGTTAAAGAAAAAAAATAACCCTAACTTGTAAATTGAACAAACAGAAACCCTAGATTCCCAAATCACATAAAACCAACACACTAACAAAAATAACAATTCTAACACACATAGTACAATTCACAATCGAACAAAAAGATGGACGTAGGAATCATAAATTAACATTGAACGTACATGAAACACGATTCTTCAGTCGCTAGCCCTCTTTCCTTTTCAAAATCGACACCCGTCATGAAGCATTAACCTATGCTTGCCATTAACATCTATGAATGATAATCGCGATTAAACATAAGTTGCATATTCATCAGTTTAACAAAAATCAACCGATCAAACATCATTGACTGCGGATCTAACTTAAAAGTAACATGCAGGGGAAAGAAACTTACCGGATCTTCGCCATAACCCTAGCCTTTGCCATAATATGTTTCTATTTTTGCCGGCACCTGGTTCTTCGTCATAGCTACCATCGGAACCCTAGGGGTTCGTCGGAGTTTTAAGTTTTTTTAGAGAGAGAGAACAGAAACATTGATGTTGATGGTTTTGTTGCTGTGTTGTGGCGGTGACTGAAGAGGGAGACCAAAGCAGAGGCGATGAGAGGAGAAGAGAAAGATCTGGAAGAAAGGATTGGAAGAAAATTGGAAGAAAAGATAGTGTATTAAGATATTAAAAGAGAAAGGATAGGTGGCTTTGCCACAGACCTTTCTCTTTAATATTATATAAATTGTTTTACGCAATATGCAGTGTGAATCGTGTGTTTTATGTAGGATTATGCGAAGATGAAGCTGAGTTTGATGTTTTTGGTTGCTTTGATTCTAATCTCAGTCGGAATTCATTGAGTTAACTCTGATCTTGAGGAAATTCCTCACTTTGTTTGATACATATTATAGAAACTGTTTTTAAACACAAATTGAATGGTTATATATAACGAAATCTGAGTCAACATTTTTAGAAGGCACGTTGAATTATTTTATGAGTGCTTAAAATAGAAGATTTCTGTTATTTTGAGGGGGCATAAGTTTTTTTTGAAGTAATATCTTAATGGTCTAAACAAGCACAAAGGGAGACCTGAAAGTTGGTTTGAAGGAGAAATCAAGCGTTCGGTGTAATTTCCACATCATTCAGTGTTGATTCGGTAAGCTTTGGATAAGTTTCGGCGTGACTTGACGTCTTTTGGTTAGATTTGACTTCTTTCCGTTGTTGGAATTAGAAGTATTTCGGTGTAATTTCGACATCAACAAATCAGAATGAAAATAAAAGTACAGTACAATTACAACTGAAAAATGAAAAACAAGAACAAGAAAAATCGAACAGAAAAACTCTTCCTAGCTGAGGATTGTGTTAGACACGGGTCCTTTAAAACAAATTTTGAGTCTCAAAGGAGAACTCGTTAGCTTCCAGGATACAACAGCTCGAAGCAGTTGCACTGCCGGTCTTGACTCTAACCCGAAGGTGTACCTGAAGCTTGAAGATTAGAGAAAATTCTGTGAGAGAAAATTAGTAGAGAGCTGGTGTATTTCGGTGTGTATAATCTGCAGCTGGAACCTCTTATTTATACTGCAGGTCTTGAAGAAACTGAAAAACGAATTTAACGGGAGAATTGAACTGCATTAAACGTCTTTAATGCACTTTAATTCGTCATTTAATTCGCAGTCAAAGCATTGACTTCGTCAGTTTCGAATGCTGAAGTGTAACTGCCCAGTGTAACTGCACTGCATTAACTCCTGGAAGCTTCTGCGCGCGCGCGCGAGCCCTTGCGCGCGCAAGTCTGCATGTTCATGCGCGCGTGCGTCATTTTGGCTCACTTCCATGCGTGTGTGCACCACATTGGCTCAATCCCATGCGCACCTGCGCGCGTGCGCCACGTCACCTGTAAGCCTCTACGAGCACGCCACACAGTCGCGTCATTTTGGCTCACTTTGGTGCGCCGCACACGTCACCTCAGTGCCATGCTCCATGCGCCAGTGCGTGTTTATCTCGCCATGTGTACTCGCGCGCGTACGCGCATGACTGCCACGTCATGCGCCACTGCGCGCGGACCCACTAGGGTCATGCTCCTGCATGCCACATCACCAACCACTTGGTCCTTGCAACCCTTGTGCTCCACCACGCGCACGCAGTCAAAAATACAAAGGCGGCTCTCAAGCGGATCGCGGCGATGCGAGCGTGCGAAGGGCAAAGTGCGCTATCAAAGCTTCACATCACCCACGCCACGCGCGCGTGTGCGCGTATGCGAGTGCGAGTGCGAGTTAGGGTGTTCAGCACCCTTCGCGAGTACACTTAGTGAGTGCTTCCATGAAACAATAAGGATGAAGAGTTCCCACTTAAATACCCCTTTAAGTTTCATCTCTCCTCCTATGTGGGACAAGGTGCCACTTTCCCACATTTTCAGCATTCAAGTTTCAAACACCAAACTTTGAGCATCGATATCTCATTCATCTTAGCTTCGTTTTGGACGTGGTTTAGTTCGTTGCGAAGCTATTCCAACATAGAACACAAACCCACAAATAAATATATAAAACTCGCTCATTTCCTTATATTTATTTCTAGTCCAAAATAGGAAAAAATCATTTTCCTATATTTGTGAAAAATGCTATTTTCACAAATTTCCAATAATCCCCCACATGAATAGAAATCGATCTATCAAGTTTCAACGATATACGTTCAACAGTTGAGTATTGCAAGATAGGTAGGTGTAACCTTTGAACCTTCTTTTGTGAAGCATACTTAGCCTCCTAGGGTCTTGTAGACGCGGTGTCCTTGAACAATTCCCCATTTATGTAGGCGACAATATACATTCACACAATAGTCTCCCTAGTAGAGTCAAGTCCTCATGGTTGTGTCCGTTTATGGTCATGGAACACGTTCCTGGTTCTGCGAGAGCTCTAGAATTTGCGCCTCCCCACAAATCCATTCGAAGTGACCCCACTTCTCTCTAACATAGGTGATTCCTCTGAATCATTAAAAGCATCATGGTTAATTTGGATTTCTTCCAAAATCTTAACCTCAACGTGCTTAACCTTTCCTTCATGTCACTGATTGGAATGGACTAGGAAGTGTACAACTCCCTTTATTAATTTTGGGGCACCCCCCACAGTGACTCCCTTTGGGTTTATGATTAAGTTTGCCTATTAAACCTAGATCTTGGGGATCTCCAGTCAACTAGGTTAGGTTTCCCTCATATTCCCTTCATCTATGGGCTTTAGTCCCATTCCTCTTGACGACTTATACACCTTATATTTGCTTAAGCCTTTTGTTAACGGGTCAGCAATGTTCTCCTTTGACCTCACATAGTCAACTGAGATAACACCCGTTGAGATAAGTTGTCGTACCGTGTTGTGTCTACGTCGAATGTGCCTTGATCTGCCATTGTACATTGCGCTTTGTGCTCTAACAAGCGCGGATTGATTGTCACAATGTATGCAGATCGCCGTCAACGGCTTTGGCCATCTTGGAATATCTTCCACAAATTAACGTAGCCACTCCGCCTCTTCCCCGCTTTTATCTAAAGCGACGAATTCGGATTCCATCGTGGATCTAGCTATAACCGTTTGCTTGGAAGACTTCCAAGCTATAGCTGCTCCTGCAAGTGTAAACACATATCCACTTGTCGATCTATGATCTTTTATATCCGATATCCAGTTCGCGTCAGTGTATCCTTCGATCACTGCTGGATCACGGGTATAATGCAATCCATAGTCTCTTGTGTATCTTATGTACCTAAGCACCCTCGTGATAGCTTTCCAATGTTCTGCACACGGATTACTGGTGTATCTACTTAGCCTGCTCACAACATACGCTAAGTCGGGTCTAGTACATGTCATTAGATACATGAGACTCCCAATAATCCTTGAGTACTCTATCTGAGCAACACTCTCGCCTCTATTCTTCCTTAGGCGTTGGGTATTATCAATTGGAGTTCAAGCTATACTCGTATCATCCAAATTGAATTTCCCAAGGATCTTATCCACGTAGTGAGATTGACTAACACAAGACCATTTTGGGTTCTAGTGATTTTTACTCCAAGAATCACATCAGCGAGACCCATGTATTTCAAGTCAAACCTCGATTTCGACATGTCTTTTGTTGAGTTGATCATGTTATCATCACTCCCAATGATAAGCATATCATCTACATAAAGACATAAGATTACATAACCCCTAGGTGTGTCTTTAAAATAAACACACCTGTCGCGCTCATTTATTTTGAAGCCATTTTCAATCATGACATGATCAAACTTTTGGTGCCATTGTTTTGGAGCTTGCTTCAAGCCATACAAAGACTTGACCAATTTACATACTTTACCCTCCTTTCCTGGGGCGGAAAAACCCTCGGGTTGTTCCATGTAAATTTCTTCTTCTAAATCGCCATTTAGAAATGCGGTCTTTACATCCATTTGGTGAACTTCCAAATTTCTTTGAGCCGCAATTGCAAGAACCATTCATATAGAGGTTATTCACGTTACAGGCGAGTAAGTATCAAAGTAGTCTAGACCCTCCTTTTGTCTAAATCCTTTGATGACTAACCTTGCCTTGTATTTATCAATACTTCCGTCAGCTTTCATCTTCCTTTTGAATATCCACTGATATCCAAATGGTTTACAACCAGGTGGAAGATCTACTAACTCCCAAGTATGATTTTGCAATATAGAATCAATTTCATTCTTAATTGCTTCTTGCCATTGAGGTCCTTCTGTGGAGGTAACCGCTTCGTGGTAGGTATTGGGCTCACCCTCAACCATATAGCTCATGAATTCTGGACCAAAGGATTTTTCAACCCTTTTTCGTTTACTTCGTCTAAGCTGTGACAACTGGCACCAAACCGGTAATTTCCGTACACTTTAATTATTATTTAATGACTGCAATTATGTGCTTAAATGTCAACATTGACTGATTGCATACTAAACAAGTGAATTCATGCACGTTTTATACTACAAAATATTGCTTTATGCATAAACGAGAGCGTTGCGTCAGAAATACTAGTAAACTCACCGGTAAGACACATTGTGTCAACAATTCTGCAGAAAGCGGTCAGACAATAAAATTGGAGCCTAGGTGTAGGTCCAACAACAAGAATACATTAAAACCCAAGAGTACATACAAGGGTTTAATATATAGACATTACGGAAGCAAAAATAAGCATTAAAAAGCAACCGAAACGCACTTTAAGTGCAGAATTTTAATAAATTCAGCTCTAAACAGCTTTTAACAACATAAATATTATGCAGAAATTACGTTTTATTATCCAGAATACTTCCCCTAGTGTTGGGAATTGAAAAGGATACAAAAAGATACTTAATAGATACTAAACGGTGCAATTTAGCATTTTAACGAACCGGTATCTAACCGAACAACCGGACATTACCCGGAACTCCAAAATAATGCTAGAAGCATTGTTTTTATTTTTCTAAGCTAGTTAGGGTCCCCAAACACCCTAACACACTATATATTACTTAACATACTTAAACACCTAAATCTAATACTTAACATGTAACTAGATATTGTGACTAACATTTAAGATGGAACTAGGACCCCCCCCCCCCTAACCATACGGTTATAAGGTGGTTTCCACCATGATTTATTTGATTAAATTAAGTGATCTTGTCTAACCTTTTGAGACATAATGCACACTAGACAAACTTGTGTTGGAAAGTTATTATAAATAACCAAGGGTTCTCCATTCTCTCACTTCACACTCCATCCATCATCTTCAACAATTCTTCTTCCTTCCCTCCCTCTCCACCTCACGGTTACAACAAGCACCACCACCACCCTCATTTTCAAACATCATCCATACATTCCAAGGTGATTTAGGGGCGTAAGAAGCTAAGTTAGGAAGCTTGGTTCTTGCAAAACTTGAAGGACCTCTTCCGTGTGCTTTTATCCGCCACATCTTCGCCATTATTCTTCCCTAGCTTCAAGCTAGTGGTAAGCATCATGAACACCCTTATTTACTTCTATTTTTAGTGGTTAAAGACTTTTTATGATGAAAATCTTATGAACACTAAAGAACATGAACTTGAAACTTAAACATAAACTTTACATAAGATGATACATGGATGAAATAGTGTTGTTTGGTGTGTGTATGTTACTTGCTTGTTGATTTCTTGGGTTAATGATGATAACCATCACATGAAGCTTGCTAGATGAGGTTTAAACACTTAATCTAGCAAGAAGGAGGATGATTATGTAACAAACTAGAACAATCATCTTCTTGTCTAGTCATGAACTTGATAAATAAATGTCTTCTTGTAAAATAAAGATAAAAAATGAGTTATAATCTTGTAGATCTAAGTATCCATGAGTGGTTTTTCAAAAGAACAAAGTTAAAAATACAAGTTTTACTTAATCTTGGTTCTTAAATAAATAAACCTTATTTTTGGTGGTTAATAAAGTAAAGATACACATGTGTAACAAGAAAAATACAAGAAGTAGTATTTTTAGAAAATATGGTCACAAGTTGTAAAGAACTAAATTCTTTAAAAATAAAGTTTTTAAGAAACTAAACTTATTTTTTTAGGTAACAAGACTTATTAAATGTGCTAGTGAGTTACTACATATTTTTACAAACTTTCAAGTTCATAAGTTTGTGGTATATGCTTGTTTTGACAAGTGGGTAAATAAAGATTGTGTGTTGATATTGTTGATGATTTAAAAGAAAATAAACACATGTTTTGAAAACATGGGAAACCTCCATTTTTAAGGGAAACTCTGTCAAAATTTTTATAAATTTCGACACTTAGAAAAATATAAGTTTTTGAGAAACTTATTCCCTAAAAATGTATCTTAAAATATTACCAAGGTTTCCCTAATTTTTGGTGATAAGAAATGATGATTTCTTCAAGATTTAAAATTTATATTAAGTATATATATTTTTGAGAAAAATATATATATTATTTGAACACCAAACTTTGTGCTAAGTGTATGTAGTATGTATTATGCTTGATAGTGTATTAGGACTTAAAAATACACTAAATACTCATGAGAAGTAAAAACACAAAAATACACATAAGACATACAAGAAACATAATTCGGGTGCAAAGTGCAAAATACAAGAAACTTATATTTATTTTTGAGAAAATAACATAAGTAAGACACTTAGTTAAAAATATGAATTATTTTTAACACAAGAAAGCATATACAAAAGAGAGTGACTGTACTTGTGCGACACAAGTCTAGTGACTAACGTTAAGAAAACGCGTATAGGTCACGACGTTAATTAAGCAAATCCGGTGAAGTTTACGACGCAAGGAACGCAAAGTTGTGAGTTCATGCTCCCCCTTTTCTTTAACTGTTTTTCAGTTTTATAACTTCGGGGGTGAAATACATGTTATAATTTTTACAATGTTTACAAATGGTATGATAACAAGAAACACACTTGGTGAGGACGAGAACCAAGTATGATGCGTTTTGAGGAATGATACGAGAAAATCGTGTCACGAATAGGGTACCATAAGCACCATTAATCAACAATATACCTAGACCGCAGAACAAAAGGTTAGATCTAACGGGTGCCGGGCAGCCACACTCTTGGTGAGGACGAGTACCGAGTAGTGCTTTTGTGTCTCTGATGTGTGTAAAATGCAACATATAAATTACATCAATTAAGGCATAAAACTAACCCTTTTTAAGTTAATTACTATTAATACTATAACCCGGCTATTTAGGACTGTATCCCTGCTGACTCAGACTACTTAGCCGAGGGTAACGTCGCCGCCAAAAGCATGGCTTACCACAATACTGCATTAATAACTTAATTCATTATCTTCCAATAATCCACCCCTTTAGGATTGTATCCTTGCTGACTCAAACTACTGGGGTGAGGGTAACATCACCTTCAAAAGAGGGGCCTACTACAATAACTAAGATAATCTCTTAGTTATGTGCAAAAGTGCGGAAATAATCAAAGGTTAAACTAGATACGAGTCGGAACCAAGTGATTCATCTTGTCTATCTGTTTTTATTTTTATTTTTATTTTCAGCATTTTAGTTAGTTTTTTACTTTTCTTAGTTTAAAACATTTTTCTAAAACTTTTTATTTTGATTAGACGTTGAGGATAAACCGGTACTAAAAGCTCTTGTGTCCTTGGACGACCTCGGTATCTTACCAACGCTATACTACGCTCACGATGGGTGCACTTGCCCATATGTGTGTTTAGTGTTAGTAAAATATCGTGTTTTATAAATTTAAAACTTGGCTAAAATAAGTGTTAAAAGGGCTTAAAATATACACCTAATATATACGACACTTCACACGCATCAAGTTTTTGGCGCCGCTGTCGGGGACACAAGGATTTTAAGAAAGTTAGGAATCAACGGCCTAATCATTTTTCCTTTTTCTTTTTAATTTTTTAGGATTTTTCTTAGTTTTTCAGCTTCTGCAGAGCTCAGCACGGGCCGTGCCTGGTCAGACACGGGCCGTGCCCAGCATCATAACTGGCAGTTTTTATTTTCTGAGTTACAGAGAGCTGAGCACGGGGTCGTGTCGGTGCAGCACGGGGTCGTGTCCAACTCCCAGTAACTGGGATACAGGAAACAATTACTGTACCTCTGACCACGGGCCGTGTTCACCGAGCACGGGGCCGTGGTGAACATTCTGACCAGCGTTCTTTTCTGTTTTTATTGCAGGACTTGGAACCCAGGTGCCACATTTGAACCTCCTACGTAGTGCATGAACTCCAGTTCCAGTAGAGACATAAAAGAACCCCTAGAAGAACCCGAACGCTTTCTCAGAAAAAGACTTAAAGCTAAAAATCAAGAGAAAGCTTCGGGGGACCCATTTCCAATGGCGGACCAACGTACCCTCATGGATTACCTACGGCCCACCGTAGGCAATCTCGGCGCCGCTATCAATGCACCAAATGTCGAGGCCAACAACTTCGAGCTTCGGCCGCATTTGATACAAATGCTCCAAAAGTCCGCAACCTTTCATGGGCTTGCGGACGAGGATCCTCGTCTACATATTACTAATTTCTTGGAAATATGTGATACTTTTCGGATCAATGGAGCATCAAATTACGCCATCCGCCTTCGAATGTTTCCATTTTCACTAAAAGACCGAGCTAAAGCTTGGCTTAACACCCTCCCAGTTGGATCGGTAAACACCTGGGATGAACTAGCCCAAAAGTTCCTATATAAGTATTTCCCTCCTGCTAAAACGGCTAAATTAATGACTGAAATTAATACATACTCACAAGAGGATGGGGAATCCTTATATGAAACTTGGGAAAGGTTCAAGGTGCTTCTAAGAAAGTGTCCTCACCACGGTCTAGCGGTATGGCAACAAGTATCCACTTTCTATAATGGGTTGTTGCCACACACTAGACAAACGCTTGATTCAAGCTCCGGGGGACTTTTAGGTAATCGTCGCCCAAATGAAATATATAATCAAATTGAGGAAATTGCTCAAACCAATTTTCAATGGCACACTCCCCGAGGTAATAAATCTATTGCCCCGGGCGCCCATAAGGTTGATGAAAGCACCTCTTTACAAGCCCAAATCGAGGCCCTCTCTTAAAAAATCAAAAAGCTAGAAATGACAAAAACGGCCTCGGTTATGGCTTGTGAAGGGTGTGGTGGGTCACATGAAAATTGGAGTTGTATGAAAGAATTAGATGAACAAGCGGAAACGGTAAACTACATTGATAATAGACCTAGGCCGTCGGGTCCTCCAACGGGTACCTACAACCAAGGATGGCGTAACCACCCAAATCTTGGTTGGAGAGATCCCGGCAATAGTAGTAACCAACAAAACCAACGAACTAATTTTCAACAACCACAAAATTTCTCTCAACAACAAGGTGGAAGAGAAAGGCTTGAAGATACTGTATCTCGCCTCATCTCTGACACTGAAAAGAAAAACTCGGATCGATTTCAACAATTGGAATCGAATTTTCGAAATCAACAAGCTAGCATTCAAAACGTTGAAAAACAATTAAATCAACTAGCTCAAAATTTCTCCGAGAGACCACAAGGCGCGTTACCTAGTAATACCGAAACCAACCCGAAGGCACAAGTACACCTCATCACATTAAGAAATCGAACCGTGGGTCCCGAGGATGCTCCATTGCCGCCAAATGAAAGAAGCCATTCTAGCCAGCCTGTGACTCCTCCTGCGCCAGAAAAGGCTTCTCTACCAACTCAAGAGCCCACCAAGACCCCTCCAATTCCGTACCCGGTAGGTTAAATCGTCAAAAGACCGATGAGCAATTCGCTAAATTTGAAAAATTACTAAAACAATTGCATGTTAATATTCCTTTTATCGAGGTCCTAACCCAAATGCCTAAATACACAAAATTTATGAGGAATTTCCTCACAAACAAAAGGAAAATTGAATCATTGCAATTAGTTAACTTAGGCGAAGAGTGCTCCGCCTTAGTGCTCAACAAACTTCCACAAAAGAAAATCGATCCCGGAAGCTTCACAATTCCTTGCTCGATTGGGGAATCTCCCGTTCGTAATGCATTAGCCGATCTTGGGGCTAGCATTAACCTCATGCCCACATCAATGTTCAAACGACTCGGCCTAGGAACAACAAGCCCTACAAAGATGAGCATACAACTTGCCGACAGATCCGTCAAATTTCCGCAAGGTGTCGCTGAGAATTTGTTGGTAAAAGTTGACAACTTCGTTTTCCCAACCGACTTTGTCATCCTAGACATGGAAGAAGACACCGATGTCCCTCTCATCCTCGGGAGGCCATTTCTAGCCACCGCCCAAGCGGTGGTGGACATGAATGACGGAATGTTAACATTGAAGTTTGGAGATGAGGAGGTGAAATTTGAATGTGGAAAAAGAATTGAGGACGAAGACCCGGTCAACTACATGCAGATCATAGACTCAAGCTTGGATGATGCTCTCCGACGGTGTAACATGGGATGCAATACATCCCACTTGGGTGACATATGACCGCCTTTGGGTCTAGCCAAGGACCCTTATAAACGTGGCGCACCACGGAGGCATTCCGCGGAACTATCCTTCGTTTAATTTAGATTAATTTTTATGTTTTCTAGTTAGTTTTAATTTTCAGGAATAAAACACACTCATGGTGGTAAGGGATGAAAAGGGGAACGAGAAAAATGACTTCATGCACAAGAACAAGGCAACCCGACAATTCTCTCCAATTCAGAAGGTTCAACACGGGCCGTGCCCAACCAACACGGCCCCGTGCTGAACCACCTGCAGAAAAACACCCAGTTCAGGTAACTCGACACGGGCCGTGTTCACCCGGCACGCCCCCGTGTCCTGACTTCTGTTTCTCCTATTTTAATTTTGTTACTGGCACTTGAACACGGGGCCGTGCCCGGATAACACGGGGCCGTGTTCAGCGCCCAGTAACAGAAAATTTTTGCTTTTTAACACTATTTTACACATCTAATCAACCTAAAAATTTATTTTTGGGACACATTGAGGACAATGTGTAATTTAAGTGTGGGGGGGATGCTAAAACCTTGAATTTTTTGCAAGTCCTAAACACAAGCCTTACACAAAACTCTATTGGAACCGCTAATCACCCCAATTTTTTTTCAAAAATTTCATTTTTCTTACTTGTCTAGGTTCAATTCGGGAAATTCAAGTTCTCAAAAAGGTTATATTTTTACAAATTTACAACCGATAGCGTAGTGATAAAAAGAACCAACATAAGAAAATTATGAAAAGGCATGACAAACTTAGTTAAAATTTGATTATATATACTTGATCACATAAAAACCCATTCCCACAAAAGTGAGTTTTGAGCCTTTATTGAGCATACAATTACATATCATTAGACTAAATGCTCATTTTTCGTTTCTTGTGTGAATAGCCGCTTGGTTCTTACGACTCTAGAACTTGCCATGACGATACATTCCCGGTCCTTATCAACTTAAACCCGAGTAAGTAAGTGATGGAGGCATTAGGACTAACCCTTTTTATTTCTACACCATTATTTTTCTTTTTCTTTTACCACCTACCCAAAAATCCCCCTAGTTAACCCCTTTGAGCCTAAACCTTTTCATTTCATAACCCAACAACCTTTTACCCACCAAAACCCTTTTTCATTTTAACCCTTTGTTTTAGTAACAAGTTCGGTTTTTCGTAAGGTGATTCAAATATATATATATATATATATATATATCTGTTGAGGATGAAGCAAAAATAAACAAACAAGTTCATCAAAAATAACTTTGTTTGAATAAAAGCTTCATCAAAATAAAGAATTACAAAAATAGAAAATCTTACGAAAACCAACACTTGTTACGCTTTTCGCTTTTTTTCTACTAACCACTACCCCAACCACCTACCTTTAACCCAAGCCTAACCCTTAACCCACAAAGTCCTCTTGATATTTACAAAGGTATAAAAGTTAAAAAGGAGGAGGATTGATTGCTTGGCAAGCTTATGGTAGGAATAAGTTCCATGCCGCTCTCGAGTGATTCACTAAAAATACACCTTCGGCCGAGTGTGAGTGATTTCTCCCGTGAGGTATGTGAACTTGTATATAAATGAAATTTTAGAAAAGGCATGTTATGCCCAAATAAGTAATTTCTCCTATGAAACGTTCTAAATAAATCATTGCGAATAGGATTGTAAATAAATAAAAGTAAAACCCAAAAAGATCTTGGATATCCCGACACTCTACGACAAGCTCAAAAACCTTCTCTTCTACCTATTCCATTTGGGAGTGTAAGCCACATATTAAAGAGTTTTGCTTGAGGACAAGCAAAAGTTCAAGTGTGGGGGTATTTGATGTGTGTAAAATGCAACATATAAATTACATCAATTAAGGCATAAAACTAACCCTTTTTAAGTACTAATATTGGAAAAAGAGTGTTTTTGTCTTCCTTTTGTATTTTCAGGATTAAATGAGCTCAAAAACACAAAAGAAGCAAAAAGACAGCTAATTCCAACATAAATACAAAGAAAGGAACACTAGTGGACTGCCCGACCCCTCAACGGCATCTTCCCAAGCAAAATAGAGAAGACAGAAGGCTGAACACACCCCGTGCTCAGCCAGCACGGGGCCGTGCCCAAGAAGCAGCAGAAAAGACAAACCTATAGAAGCTTCTATTGCCCACCACGGGCCGTGTCCAGCGGACACGGGGGCGTGTCGAAAGTACAGCAGGCGCATTAATTGTAATTGCGAATTACAATTAATGAGGAGAGAGAGTGTCAGACAGGCACGGGGCCGTGCCCAGCGGACACGGGGCCGTGCCCAGCGGACACGGGGCCGTGCCCAGCTCTCTGTTCAGCCTATAAATAGGAGTGCTTGGATTCATTTCAACTCATCCCTTGGCACACCACCTCTCTCACACTTCATCCACCACCCACCACCACCATAACACCATCATCCACCACCATCATCCATTGTCCATCGTAGAGTGTGTGAGTCGTCTCGGGATCCAAGATTGATCGTAAGAGTTCTTGACAATCAAGGCCATGTTTGCCTAAATCTCTTACATCACTTGGTCAAGACAAAGTGTCTAGTATAATACTTTTTATTTCTAATCTTTTGCACTTTTTATTTGGTTTTGTATTAATGACTTTAATAACTAGTTACTTATGTTGAAGTTGATCTTTCCTTATCGTTTGTCCGTGGTGTCTTGGCATTATTTTACTGTCTATATAAAATAAAGGATTTTCACCATTCATATCTCAACGGTCTATATGGAGGTATGTTGGCTACCTGGTCGGGGGTTAAGGGAACGGTTTGGTAAAGGTCTTGCCATTGTTCAGCGTTTAGAGGTCCTGCAATGGACCTGGGTCAAATTTAGTAGGACCTCCTTCAATGCTTCACGGTATTGGATGGCGGGGGTCCAAACTCTTTGACCCCCTCATAAGTTAACTACTAATAATACTATAACCCGGCTATTTAGGACTGTATCCCTGCTGACTCAGACTACTTAGCCGAGGGTAACGTCGCCGCCAAAAGCAGGGCCTACCACAATACTGCATTAATAACTTAATTCATTATCTTCCAATAATCCACCCCTTTAGGATTGTATCCTTGCTGACTCAAACTACTAGGGTGAGGGTAACATCACCTTCAAAAGAGGGGCCTACTACAATAACTAAGATAATCTCTTAATTATGTGCAAAAGTGCGGAAATAATCAAAGGTTATACTAGATACGAGTCGGAACCAAGTGATTTATCTTGTCTATCTGTTTTTATTTTTATTTTTATTTTCAGCATTTTAGTTAGTTTTTACTTTTCTTAGTTTAAAACATTTTTCTAAAACTTTTTATTTTGATTAGACGTTGAGGATAAACCGGTACTAAAAGCTCTTGTGTCCTTGGACGACCTCGGTATCTTACCAACGCTATACTACGCTCACGATGGGTGCACTTGCCCATATGTGTGTTTAGTGTTAGTAAAATATCGTGTTTTATAAATTTAAAACTTGGCTAAAATAAGTGTTAAAAGGGCTTAAAATATACACCTAATATATACGACACTTCACACGCATTAGTCTCAGAATATGCCACTAGAAAAATGCCTAAGGTTTGGTGACTTCCTATGTCGTGTCACATGTTAATGGCCTTGCAACCCATTAACAATCCTGATACTTATAGGAATACTTTATTTACATAAGATTCATACCATACTAAAACTTGATTTATACTTGAAGTACGTGGGGTACTCAAAAAAACTTGATTTATACTTGAGTACGTGGGGTACTCAAGAAAACTTGAATTATACATGAGTACGTGGTGTACACATGAATACTTGATTTATATATGAAAACTTGATTTATACATGACACAAACTATGTTTTCACGCAAAGTATACAAACGTGAAATACAAAAACTGCATGAATTCACACCAACATTATGTTGACGTTTTTCCAAAACTCACATGTATTTCAAGTAATTAGAAGTGGATGTGCGCGCGGTCTTGCTTATGCTCTTGGATGTCGTCTATGTTTACGTTTAAATAAAGTTGTAAACTTTCAAGACAATGTTTTATGCTATCTCGTGATGTAAACACTAAATTTATGTTTTCAACTTATGGTATTTGATGTTATTTTACGAGCATTGGAAATGACCATACGAACGAACCTCACTACACGCATTCGTGATGCACAACAAGAAGCCCTTAAGATGGAAAACCGTAAAGCTGAATACCTCCGGGGTATGTTGAATTATATGGTGCCAAATGAAGAGGGAGCCTTATACTTTAAGAAGCGTATTTGGGTTCCGCTCTATGGTGGCCTACGAGAAGTCATCCTTGATGAAGCGCATAAATCGAGATACTGGTGGCCGAGACTTAAAAGCAATGTTGCTATTTATGTTGGAAAATGCCTAACCTGTGCCAAGGTTAAGGCTGAATATCAGAAACCGTCCGGCCTACTACAACAACCAGAGATACCCATGTGGAAGTGGGAACAAATCTCGATGGACTTCATAACGAAATTACCCAGGACCCCGAGAGGGCACGATATGATATGGGTAATAGTTGATCGATTGACGAAATCTGCGCATTTCCTACCGATCCGAGAAAAAGACAGCACTGGAAAACTTGCTGAGATATACTTAAAAGAGATTGTGGCACGTCATGGAGTGCCAATCTCAATTATTTCAGACAGAGATGGACGTTTTGTCTCAAGAATCTGGCAATCCTTTCAGGAAGCCTTTGGATCTCAGCTAGATCTGAGCACGGCCTTTCATCCACAAACAGACAGCCAGAGCGAACGGACTATACAAACACTAGAAGATATGTTTCGTGCATGTGTCATGGACTTAGGCGGCATCTTGGATACTCATCTACCCTTAGTTGAGTTTTCCTACAATAACAGTTATCATACAAGCATAAAAGCCGCACCGTTCGAAGCTCTGTATGGCCGCAAGTGCCGATCGCCCTTATGATGGGCAGACGCTGGAGATAAACGTATGGTTGGTCCTGAACTTGTACAAGAGACAACCGACAAGATTATGCAGATCCGAGAGCGCATTAAGGCGGCTCGAGATCGACAAAAGAGCTACGCTGATCGGAAAAGGAAACCATTAGAATTCGAGGTGGGAGACAAAGTTTTGTTGAAGGTCTCACCTTGGAAGGGCGTAGTCAGATTCGAAAAACGTGGGAAGCTGAATCCACGATACATCGGACCATTCAGAATCTTGGAAAGAATTGGTACCGTGGCGTACAAGTTGGAGTTACCGGAAGAACTTAATGGAGTACATGATACGTTTCATGTATCCAAACTCAAAAAGAGTCCAACACAAGAAAACGTGATCATCCCTGCGGATGAAGTGCATATTGATAACGCCCTCCGATTTACAGAACAACCCGTTGAAGTTACCGACTGGAAAGTCAACAAGACCAGGAGGAGCAGTGTGAAACTTGTCAAAGTACGTTGGAGCTCTAAACACGGACCCGAGTATACGTGGGAACGTGAAGACCAGTTCAAAGAAAAGTATCCCCACCTGTTCAAGAAGACTCATGCGAGAGTTAGCTCAGCCTGAATTTCGGGACGAAATTCTTTTAATGGGGGGAGACTGTGACAACTGGCACCAAACCAGTAATTTCCGTACACTTTAATTATTATTTAATGACTGCAATTATGTGCTTTAATGTCAACATTGACTGATTGGATACTAAACAAGTGAATTCATGCACGTTTTATACTACAAAATATTGCTTTATGCATAAACGAGAGCGTTGCGTCAGAAATACTAGTAAACTCACCGGTAAGACACATTGTGTCAACAATTCTGCAGAAAGCAGTCAGACAATAAAATTGGAGCCTAGGTGTAGGTCCAACAACAAGAATACATTAAAACCCAAGAGTACATACAAGGGTTTAATATATAGACATTACGGAAGCAAAAATAAGCACTAAAAAGCACCCGAAACGCACTTTAAGTGCAGAATTTTAATAAATTCAGCTCTAAACAGCTTTTAACAACATAAATATTATGCAGAAATTGAAAAGGATACAAAAAGATACTTAATAGACACTAAACGGTGCAATTTAGCACTTTAACGAACCGGTATCTAACCGAACAACCGGACATTACACGGAACACCAAAATAATGCTAGAAGCATTGTTTATATTTTTCTAAGCTAGTTAGGGTCCCCGAACACCCTAACACACTATATATTACTTAACATACTTAAACACCTAAATCTAATACTTAAGATGTAACTAGATATTGTGACTAACATTTAAGATGGAACTAGGACCCCCCCTAACCATACGGTTATAAGGTGGTTTCCACCATGATTTATTTGATTAAATTAAGTGATCTTGTCTAACCTTTTGAGACATAATGCACACTAGACAAACTTGTGTTGGAAAGTTATTATAAATAACCAAGGGTTCTCCATTCTCTCACTTCACACTCCATCCATCATCTTCAACAATTCTTCTTCCTTCCCTCCCTCTCCACCTCACGGCTACAACAAGCACCACCACCACCCTCATTTTCAAACATCATTCATACATTCCAAGGTGATTTAGGGGCGTAAGAAGCTAAGTTAGGAAGCTTGGTGCTTGCAAAACTTGAAGGACCTCTTCCGTGTGCTTTTATCCGCCACATCTTCGCCATTATTCTTCCCTAGCATCAAGCTAGTGGTAAGCATCATGAACACCCTTATTTACTTCTATTTTTAGTGGTTAAAAGACATTTTATGATGAAAATCTTATGAACACTAAAGAACATGAACTTGAAACTTAAACATAAACTTTACATAAGATGATACATGGATGAAATAATGTTGTTTGGTGTGTGTATGTTACTTGGTTGTTGATTTCTTGGGTTGATGATGATAACCATCACATGAAGCTTGCTAGATGAGGTTTAAACACTTAATCTAGCAAGAAGGAGGATGATTATGTAACAAACTAGAACAATCATCTTCTTGTCTAGTCATGAACTTGATAAATAAATGTCTTCTTGTAAAATAAAGATAAAAAATGAGTTATAATCTTGTAGATCTAAGTATCCATGAGTGGTTTTTCAAAAGAACCAAGTTAAAAATACAAGTTTTACTTAATCTTGGTTCTTAAATAAATAAACCTTATTTTTGGTGGTTAATAAAGTAAAGATACACATGTGTAACAAGAAAAATACAAGAAGTAGTATTTTTAGAAAATATGGTCACAAGTTGTAAAGAACTAAATTCTTTAAAAATAAAGTTTTTAAGAAACTAAACTTATTTTTTTAGGTAACAAGACTTACTAAATGTGCTAGTGAGTTACTACATATTTTTACAAACTTTCAAGTTCATAAGTTTGTGGTATATGCTTGTTTTGACAAGTGGGTAAATAAAGATTGTGTGTTGATATTGTTGATGATTTAAAAGAAAATAAACACATGTTTTGAAAACATGGGAAACCTCTATTTTTAGGGGAAACTCTGTCAAAATTTTTATAAATTTCGACACTTAGAAAAATATAAGTTTTTGAGAAACTTATTCCCTAAAAATGTATCTAAAAAAATTACCAACATTTCCCTAATTTTTGGTGATAAGAAATGATGATTTCTTCAAGATTTAAAATTTATATTAAGTATATATATTTTTGAGAAAAATATATATATATATATATTATTTGAACACCAAACTTTGTGCTAAGTGTATGTAGTATGTATTATGCTTGATAGTGTATTAGGACTTAAAAATACACTAAATACTCATGAGAAGTAAAAACACAAAAATACACATACGACAAGATACATAATTCGGGTGCAAAGTGCAAAATACAGGAAACTTATATTTATTTTTGAGAAAATAATATAAGTAAGACACTTAGTTAAAAATATGAATTATTTTTAACACAAGAAAGCATATACAAAAGAGAGTGGCTGTACTTGTGCGACACAAGTCTAGTGACTAACGTTAAGAAAACGCGTATAGGTCACGACGTTAATTAAGCAAATCCGGTGAAGTTTACGATGCAAGGAACGCAAAGTTGTGAGTTCATGCTCCCCCTTTTCTTTAACTGTTTTCAGTTTTATAACTTCGGGGGTGAAATACATGTTATAATTTTTACAATGTTTACAAATGGTATGATAACAAGAAACACACTTGGTGAGGACGAGAACCAAGTATGATGCGTTTTGAGGAATGATATGAGAAAATCGTGTCACGAATAGGGTACCATAAGCACCATTAATCAACAATATATCTAGACCGCAGAACAAAAGGTTAGATCTAACGGGTGCTGGGCAGCCACACTCTTGGTGAGGACGAGTACCGAGTAGTGCTTTTGTGTCTCAGAATATGCCACTAGAAAAATGCCTAAGGTTTGGTGACTTCCTATGTCGTGTCACATGTTAATGGCCTTGCAACCCATTAAAAATCCTGATACTTACAGGAATACTTTATTTACATAAGATTCATACCATACTAAAACTTGATTTATACTTGAAGTACGTGGGGTACTCAAGAAAACTTGATTTATACTTGAGTACGTGGGGTACTCAAGAAAACTTGAATTATACATGAGTACGTGGTGTACACATGAATACTTGATTTATATATGAAAACTTGATTTATACATGACACAAACTATGTTTTCACGCAAAGTATACAAACGTGAAATACAAAAACTGCATGAATTCACACCAACATTATGTTGACGTTTTTCCAAAACTCACATGTATTTCAAGTAATTAGAAGTGGATGTGCGCGCGGTCTTGCTTATGCTCTTGGATGTCGTCTATGTTTACGTTTAAATAAAGTTGTAAACTTTCAAGACAATGTTTTATGCTATCTCGTGATGTAAACACTAAATTTATGTTTTCAAATTATGGTATTTGATGTTATTTTACGAGCATGTAGCATGTTTACCTTTCGTATGTAATGAGAACCATTCATGATCACACCTCGTGCTTCCGTCGCAGAAAGGGGTGTGACATAAGCTCACCCTCCTCGACCTCAGGTCGTTCATGTCTTTCATCTATCCGCGTAGATGAACTTGGTCCTGCTTCATCTAACCATGTAGATAAACTTGGACTTGCTTCATCAACCGCTCTCGATGAAGGCGCATGTGTTTGTCCTAACATAGGAAACACAATCTAAAAATATGAGACGGTATTTATTTTCTTCAATGATATTGTGTTTGTGTACATCGGGATTCTTGGACTCATGTACAAGAAAACGATGTGCACTACTTTGATGTGCATATCCTATGAAAATGCAATCAATATTTTTGGGTCCTATCCTAAGAGCCTTAGGAGGTGGTACAATCACCTTAGCTATGCACCCCCACACTTTCAAGTATTTGTATGAAGGATTCCATTTCCTCCATAACTCATATGGAGTTTCGTCCCTATTTTTCAAAGGTATCTTGTTCAAAAGATAGTTTACTGAGAGAATGGCGTCCCCCCACATTTCTCGGTTCACTCCCGAACTGATCAACATGGTGTTCATAATCTCTTTCAATGTGCGGTTCTTTCATTCCGCCACACCATTTGATTGTGGAGAATAAGGAGGTGTACACTCATGTATAATGCCACTTTTTTTGCGCATAAATCCGCAAAAGGTGCTACATATTCACCTCCTAGATCGTTTCTCACAGCTTTTATCTTCTTTTTAAGTTGATTCTCAACTTCATTTTTGTACAAGATAAACTTTTCTATTGCTTCATCTTTACTTTTTAGTAAATACACATAGCAATATTTAGTACAATCATCAATAAATGTGATGAAGTACTTATTTCCTCCACGCGTGGGTACCGCTTTTAAATCACACACATCGGTATGAATTAAATCAAGGGGTTCGGTTATTCGTTCAACCAATTTAAACGATGATCTCGTAAGTTTGGATTCAACACAAGTCTCGCATTTGTGATTGGACTCGATATGGAATGTTGGTATCAAGTTTAATTTAATTAAACGTCGTAATGAATTAAAATTTACATGTCCTAGTCTACCATGCCAAACATTAGAAGACTCAATCATGTAAGTAGAAGAAACATTTTCATTCATATTCTTGTTTTGGTTCACGACCATTACATTCATTTTAAACATTCCATTAAGGGCATAGCCCTTTCCAACAAACATTCCACATCTAGACAAGAAAAAATTATCCAATTCAAACACTAGACGAAATCTAAACTTGTTGAGTATCCATCCCGACACGAGATTCTTCCGTATCTCTGGGACATAAACAACATTGGTCAAAGTAAGCTCCTTGCCAGACGTCATCTTCAGGATGACGGTGCCTTTCCCCTTGATGCTTGCGGTAGCTTTATTCTCCATATAAAGCTTTTCTTCACCCGACGCTTCCTTGAATGTAGAGAAAAGAGCCTTGTCTCCACAAACATGGCGGGTTGCACCCGTGTCAACGAACCATCCTTTTAGGTTTTCACCCATTGCGTTGACTTCTTCAATCATAGCCGCTTCCTCGGTTATCATTGCAATCAGAGGCATACCATCCTCATCAACCATATGCGCACTCTCACGCTTAGGTTTCTTGCATTGGTTAGCACGGTGCCCCGTCTCGTTACAATTATAACAAGTACCTTGGAAAGGCGCAAGCTTCTTTTTCACAACCCCCTTTTTCGGTCCAAGGTTGTTAACCTTTGCTTTCTCCTTATTGTTGTTTTTACCCTTGCCCTTATTGCCCTTTGAGGATTCCCCAATTTCCACCATGTTTGCCTTAGCCGAAGCTTGCAAAATGGTGCCTTTTTGGGCCACCCTGTTGTCCTCTTCTATACGAAGACGAACAACAAGTTCCTCCACCGACATTTCCTTTCGCTTGTGCTTAAGGTAGTTTTTGAACTCTACCCACGAAGGAGGCAATTTTTCAATCATGGCTGCCACTTGAAACGTCTCATTGAGTACCATACCCTCAGCGTGGATGTCATGAAGTATAATATGTAACTCTTGGACTTGGTTCATAACAGTCTTGTTATCAACCATTTTGTAGTCCAAGAAACGGGCTACCACAAATTTCTTTGTGCCAGCATCCTCCGCTTTGTACTTCTTGTCCAAGGCATCCCATAATTATTTGGAAGTCTTGACGTTGTAGTACACATTATACAAAGCATCCGAGAGACCGTTGAGTACATAGCCTCGACATATAAAGTCCGAGTGCTTCCAAGCCTCTACCACGCTCAGAGCCTGAGCATTCGTCTCCCCTTCCGCAGGTTGGGGAACGGTCTCATTCAAGAACCTCGCAAGGTTCATGGTGGTTAGATAGAAAAACATTTTATGTTGCCACTTTTTGAAGTGGAGACCCGAGAACTTCTCGGGTCGTTCAGCATGATTTGCCACTGTGGACGCTCCCACAGTGTTGGCAGGGGTACCGACAACCACGTTGGTGTTGCTTGAATTCACGTTTTCAGCCGACATTCTGAAAAGTTCCAAGAAAACAAGTTAATAATTTGTTTTCAAAATAATAAATACGCTAATTTATTATTTTTATGAGTGCGCAAAACCAGCCGTGTAGCTTCTAAGTCCAACTTTGAAGACTACAATAGTAGATTTTTAGAACTCAAAAACAGAAAGGAGTAGAAGCAGAATCTGTTTTGACAAAGTCACTCCTTTGAACCAAAACAGGAAAAAACCTTTTTTTAAAACACAAGTTGCTGTGAGAAAAAAAATTTAGAATCATAGCAGAATTGTTAGTGTCTTACACGAACGGTGTTTTAGAAATTTGTTTTAAGATTGTAGGAATCCGTGCGTGTAAAATAAATAAAATCTTTTATTAACTTGAGTTACAGAAACAAATCAGAATGAAAATAAAAGTACAGTACAATTACAACTGAAAAATGAAAAACAAGAAAAAGAAAAATCGAACAGAAAAACTGTTCCCAGCTGAGCATCGTGTTAGACACGGGTCCCTTAAAACAAATTTCGAGTCTCCCAGGAGAACTCGTTTGTTTCCAGGATACAACAGCCCGAAGCAGTTGCACTGCCGGTCTTGACTCTAACCCGAAGGTGTACCTGAAGCTTGAAGATTAGAGAAAATTCTGTGAGAGAAAATTAGTAGAGAGCTGGTGTATTTCGGTGTGTACAATCTGCAGCTGAAACCTCCTATTTATACTGCAGGTCTTGAAGAAACTGAAAAACGAATTTAATGGGAGAATTAAACTGCATTAAACATCTTTAATGCACTTTAATTCGTTATTTAATTCGCAGTCAAAGCATTGACTTCGTCAGTTTCGAATGCTGAAGTGTAATTGCCCAGTGTAACTGCACTGCCTTAACTGCTGGAAGCTTCTGCGCGCACGCGCCCCCTTGCAGGATATAAGGATATTTAAAATATGCAAAATGTGAATTTCTTGCTATTGTTGTTTGATGAAATAACGAAGAACATCAAACAACAATAGCAACAATAGCAAAATGTGAATTTCTTGCTATTGTGTTTATATACAGTGGAGGTGTGATTGTCATATTATATGAAATAACGAAGAACATCAAACAACAATAGCAAGCGCCCTTGCAGTAATTAATGGTAATTTCTTGAGCTTTGGACATTTAAAATATGCAAAATGTGAATTTCAAACTGATGGTTATTATCTCTTAATTAAAGTTAAAATAAAAATTAGAAAAGTCATCGTGACAATTGCTTTCAAATCAGATCAGTAATTACTGATAATATCAGTAATTTTGAAATTCAAAATATGCAAAATGGTAATTTAAAATTGACGTTCTCTCTTTTTTTTCCTACTTTGCATATCATTTCTAATATTTAATTACTTTAATAAAGCAGGATATAAGGATATACACTACTTACCTTTCAAATTACATTTGCCACTGCATTCAATTAAAATTTTGAATGGAGAAAAGCTGATGTGTCAGCAAGAGAAACTGTCCAACAAGGCTTTTCTTATGTCATTATTACATCATAAAGCCTAATTTAAAATCACTTTAAAATCCAAGCCACTGCTCTACATTAAAATTTCAAAGGTCTGGCCCACTTTAAAATCCAAACTACTGTCGATTCCCAATAAACATCAGTTCCCAATAAACATCCGTTCCCAATAAACATCTGCCCTCAACATTTTATAATCAAACATCAGTTCCCAATATATTTCAAAATTCAAACCATATATTCTAAAATTCAAACCATATATTCTAATCCTATAAATAAGATATAATTATTTGGTTTCACATTCAAATCTCGCTCGCTCATATATGTGAGCATATCTCTCTCTCTCAAATGCATCTTTCTCATGATTCAGCCGCTAATCTCCGATTACACTTCTTTGTTCGAATGTTTGTTGATTATGTTTACATGTTATCGTTCCAGTATCATTGTTTCAACATCGTCGTTTCAATGAAGCTTTCCATCACACATCAACCTTTCAATATCGATGTTGCAGTATCATTGTTGCAACATCGTGAAAAGTTGCATGTGCTACCTTCTTTGATGGGAGAGTTGCAACTTGAACAGACGATATGTATCTTCTATCGTGAAAAGTTGCATGTGATATCTTCTTTGATGGGAGAGTTAAATTGTTCGATTTTCGTTAAATCGAAAGTCAGCTTTTCTTGCATCAGGAAGATTTTCTCCTTTTATAGAACGTATAGATTCGTGCAATATCGTGAAAAGTCAGATGTGCTACAACAGTTGAGAAGAGACCTTTTCATTTTAGGTTTGTTTCTTATTTTGATTAACTGTTGATGATGTTGAGAGTTTTTATTTACACTGACATTTTAGAATATGTTAATATGCATGTTTATATTATTAAAATGAACTTCTACATAGAAAAATAGAAATTTAATGAAATATTTATAAAGTATTACACGCTAGAGTTAACACTTGCTAGGATTTCGTAGACTCTGGCCTTTCTCCATGTGATTTCATGCTCTCTTTCGAATTTCAGGTCAGTTAGCATGTGGCAGATTTTCTGATCCTGATTTAAAAGTTGTGTCAGAAACTCTTCGGCATTCTTCTAGAACTCTGATGGAGGAGATTGGAGGACTTCATCGAGCAATGCTATGCTGTTCCAGGTTTTGTTGTAATTAGTTTCATTGATGTTGTCGAATTTCCTGTTTAGTTCTTCGTCTGTTCTTTGTTCTTTGGGTGACCACATCGAGAATTGTGTTTTAACATCGCTGGTGTCTGACCAGTGGTAGAAGATGAAGTTTGCCATGTAGATTTTTTGTTGGTTTTGTGATTTGGAACAATTTTTGACAGAAAGTGATTTGTAGGACAATTTTTGATGTTTTGAATCGAAGGTAATCATCGGTCTTTTATAGAGTTTAAAAACGCGTCTACTTGGTAAATGAAAAGGTTAATTTTAATTGTGATAATCTGCTTTTGTTCTTTGAACTTCGAAATTTTGTCCCTTGGGTTTCTTGGTATTTAATTTTACAGTTTTCCAATAGAAGTTGGGGTTTGAAAAGGTTTGTGCATTAAAGGACTGCTGTTTTGAAATATACATTAATATGTTTATATTAAATATACACGTTTTCACAATTACAAATTTCAGTATAAAAACTCATAGTCACTTCGCCTGTTTTTCATCAAGTTTTCCTACGAAGATATCATACTTTCAGGAAAGTCGAGTAATATAGTTTATTCAAATGGCGTCATTCACAAATGCAAAATCAGATGATTTAAAGCAGCGTTTTGTCAGGCAAATCGAGGAACAGGTGTATGAAGATAGGGCTACTCTTCAAGAGCTGAAGAGATGTTTTGATGGATTGCAAGTTGGCCTGTTCACTAGAGAGCAGGTTTCTAGAGATCTTATGCGGATGCCTTCAACTTCTCTTCGTGAGCTTTGTGTTGTCAGTAATATAGAGTGCGGTGATAGAGACGTGTAGTTCATGGAGATACGGAAGGACATACATCGAGAGGTTCAGCAATCGATGGAGTTGAAACTAAAGTTTCTTAATTCTTGCTGTTATTCTTAGATTTGAACTTTAATGTTGTTCAATATGTGATGTAACTGTTGGACTTTTAGTTTTAAGGTCATGAATAAATGAATAAATTTTAATTTTATGAATCTATGTTGTGTTTTATTTTTACTTATTATTTAGTGTTTGAGTAAGATTTAGATTATGTTGATGTTGAATTGTGTCTGAACATTTGTTTGGTAAGTCAACAGAGGTTTAATAGTGTCAAGGATTGGTTTGATGGTGAACAGATTATGTTGATGTTGAATTGTGTCTGAACATCTGTTTGGTAAGTCAACAGAGGTTTAATAGTATCAAAGGTTCGTTTGATGGTCAGCAGGAGAGTGCAAAGATAAAACAAATGTTTAGAATTTGATCATTGAGAGCAGTTTTTTTGAAGAATCTGTGCTCGTACAAATTACAGAGAGTCAACCTCTGTTTCTTCATGTTGACCACTGACTGACCAAACATCTGTGTTTCAATCACTGTTGGCTATCCACTAATAGTTAAAAAATAGTCACGGCTCACATTTTTATTGTTGACATCCACTGATATTAACAATCATTGGTTTTCCTAAAACACATCCACTGCTCACCTTTTTATTGTTGATGTGGTTAATTAATTATAGAATGAAATTATCAAATGAAAACTAGAATTACAATGAAATTACAATTTTACCTAATGGTTATATTCCAATGAGATAAGAGTTCCTCGAATATTGTTTTGGTGATAAAAATTAAAGTTAAAAAAAAATTAAAAAAAAAACTGTTGTTCAAAATCAGTGTTTTAACTCATTGATGGCTATCCACTGCTAGCTTAAAGTCAGTCACTGTTCTCATTTGTAACCGTTGCAAACCACTAATATTGTTCCATCAGTGGTTTCCTACCAACTGTCCTCCATTATCATCAGAAGTTGACACGTGAACAGTACATAGCGGTCATATCTTTTTGTAACCGCTGCCACGCCAGTATTAACTTTTCTCCCTATAAAACCCTGATCAAAACCCCCAAACAGGGTTTTTACTGTCGAATCGAATTCAAAATTCCTTTCTCAAAGCAGTTATCTTCCATTTCTCTCAAAATCACTGGCAGATGTGCTAACAAAAGATCAGTTGGCAGATGTGCTAACAAAAGCATTAGACACATCTACCTTTGAAAGCTTGATCTCTAGGATTGGGATGCTAAACATGGAATAACAAGGAAAATCATGTTTTTCTATGAATATAAACATTAAAATGTTTTCAGAAAATCAAAAATCCATCCTTAAAATAGCTAAAAATGAAAATTTTTCATTAATCCTTAAAAGTCTGCCATAACCACTGTTTTTGGTTCAAACACCAGTTTCTACTAAATGTTGTCCACTATTGAAAGTCAGCCTCTATTCTCTCATTTCCTTGTTAAGCACTGTTGATCAAACATTAGTGTTTTAATCCACTAATAGGCTATCCACTGATAGTTAAAAATCACCCACTGTTTTCATTATTACCGTTGCAAACCACTTATATTGTTCCATCAGTGGTTTCCTAACAACTGTCATCCATTATTCATCAGCGGTTGACACGTGGACAGTACTTAGCGGTCAGATCTTTTGTAACCGCTGCCACGTCAGCATACACTTTTTCCACCTATAAAACCCTGATCAAAACCCCAAACAGGGTTTTCACTGTCGAATCAAATTCTAAATTCCTTTCTAAAAGCAGTTACCATCAATTTCTCTCAAATCATTTCTCAATCGCTTATCTTCTTCATTCACTCATAAAAATCCACGATTCATCTTGGCTCTTCGATACAAAGCTCCTCATAACTACTTGGGTTTACTCGAGAAACCATGTCATACCACCACCTTCGATTCTGTCATAGACGCTCTTTCATCCTCAAAGTACAAAACTTTGTTGACCTATGATGCTTCGATCTACCTGGAAACCCAAAGAGAGTTTTGGAAAAATGCGAAACTTGAAACTAAGGATAAAACGCCCTTAGCCATTACTTCTACAATAAAGGGTATTTCAGTCACCATTACTCCACAAACCATCTCGGAGGTATTTGAACTCGATGATCTTCAAGGTAAAACTTCTTTTCCAAAAATTGAGTATCAAACTGATTTCATTGAAAGAGGGTATGCTAAACAAATGTAAAAAGAAACTTTACAAAAGGGGAGTTTTCCATCCTCCTCAAGGTTTTTATTTCATACCCTTCTAATGTGTGTGTCAAACAAGACCACTGCTTTCATTGAAATCCCATTGAAGATCCAATACCTAGGTTATGCTATAATGAATGAAGAAAACTTTAACTATTCCCAGGAGATTTTCGATGATCTTGTTAAAAATGTTAATAAAAAATCATTTTTATCATTTCCAAGGTTTTTAAGTTACTATTTTAGAAAGAAATTTTCAAAAGATAATGCTCATGTCCTTATTCAAGGAGAGCCTTTTCGAATAAACAGCCTAACCCCTGAATCATTTACAAGGCTGTCAAAACCTTCCAAAACACAAGCAGAGGTACCTGAGCAGACTTTAGCAGTAACCGCTGCTCCTCAGGCACCTGTTGTTGAGCCCACTGCTCAAGGTGATCACAGCAGCACAACCACTGCTGTGAAACCCACACCTAAAACTACCAAAAAGCCCAAAAAGAAAAAGATCCAGAAGCCCCCCCCCCCCCCCAAACCCACAAAAAAGGTAACCCTGGAAGATGAGATCCCAGAGGAACTACCTGTGACATCACAAAAGTCACCAGAAACCACTGCTGCTACTTCCTCACAGCAGATGGAACAAAGATCTCCACCTTTGCCTTAAACTCCTCCTGCATCCTCACAAAAGGATCAGGTTGTAAGCACAGGGACACCACAATATGAAGCTCTGGATCCACTTGGTTCCATCTTCCACAGTCCAAATCCCATGGACATATCTCTTTCTACCCCACATCCTTCATCAATAACATTACCACAATCCATGTTACCTCTATTGGATGCAGTTGATTTAGCCCAGACACAAATCAGTTCTTCTCAATTACCTATCACTGAGAATATGCCACAACAAGTGACTGAGTCTGGTGTCTCAATCTCTGTTAACCCACCAATAGTTGAGGAGGCTACACTGCAGGAATTACAAGTAATTCCTGTCAGTAGTTCAAGTGGAGCAGCAACTACAGGAGTTGGATCCACTGGTCTACACCTGGCCAGTTGTTTCATCAATCAGACTCCCTTGAAGGCAATTTCCTCTCCAGCAACCCTGATGTCCACTGGTGTGTTCGTTTCAACCACTGGTGATCTTAAAAAGATATCAATTACTGAGGAAAGAAGTCCCAAGTACCAAGAAAAAAGGGCATCAGTGGATGACTTTTGGGAAACTTTCCCTAAGTCAACTGCTGATACAACCACTGCTGGTGGGAAAGCAGATGATCCCATTAACTTGGGTGATGCTTTAAAATACAAAAAATTGACAGCAATAGTGGATACAATTGAAACATCTGTTGCAGATATCAAAACTATGCTGCAACAGTTGTTACAAGCACAAAAATCAACACCCACTGCTGCACCAGCTCAAACATCTGTTCCATCATCTGCTCCTACTCCAAATGAGCTTTGGGAATTATTTCAACCTCTGCTTCACAAACAAAGAGAACATGCTGATCAGCAACATGAAATTCAAATTCAAAAGATCAGAAATTTAATGGAAGCTAGGTTCATGGATACACAAGCAGACATCAAGGCAATCAAGGCCCATCTATTGCAAACCACTGGCATTGCTCCTCCTACAATAATCTTTGTTGATAACCCTCCACCAAATGACGCCAAAAAGGGGGATAAAATGAAGCAGTTAAAGAAAAGGGGATATGAAGATGGTCTGTACATTGCACCAGAGAAATCCAGTATGCTTGCAAACCTCCCTAGGCCAGATGGTTCCAAAAAGGTTGATGAATCCTTAAATGCCTTGGCTAATGAAAAGGGAAGGCTGAAAAAGGATATGGAGGTAAAACGAAAATCAAGGTTTGAAAAGGAGAAGAAAGTCTTTATGGAGAAGGAAGAGCAGGGTACTTCTAAGCCCAGGATGAAGAAAAACCTAAGCCTAAAAGAAGACAGCCCACTAGACAAGTGAGGCAACCCAAATCCATACCTTCCAGATCCACAAAACATACTCCCAAACCTCCTAAAAGCTCCTCTCATCAATCTTCAAAACCAACAGATGTTGGAACACCTGTTGTATCAACAGCTGTTGATACTTCAGTGGTTTTAGCAGATGTTAACCCAACAACCACGACCAATACATCAACACACACTTCAACCACTACCATCACTCAATCAACCACTGCAACAACAAAACCACCATCAAAATCACCACCTGCCAAAAAGCAGAAGACATCAGATGACACATCATCTGTTGTAATGACAACAGTGGTTGAAACATCAGTTGTTTCAACAACTGTTAGTCAATCACCTATCTCTTCACAACCCATTGTTCCTTTTGATCCAAAAACTCAAATAGAAACACCTTCTCCCAAAAAGTTATATACAAGAAAAAGAAAATTTCAAGTGCATGATGATGATATACCAGCACCTGTTCCCATTTCATCTGCCCCTTGCAATATCACCAAACCTCAATCCTTTATTCCTTCAAAATTGTTCAACCCAATCAAAGATCCTATACAACTCCAAGGATATGACTCTGCTGATGTTGTACCAGTAGCTGCCAGTTATCCACTGGAACTGCATGCTGTAAAGAACGAAATGAGGCAGTTTTACTTAGTGGATGATCCTTCAAAAAGGAAATTCCCTTCCCTGATTGGTTATAGAGATCCAGCCAACATAAATGAGTATTTAAAACTAAAGTCCAGGCAAGTTGATACCCGAGCTAGACTTGAATGCCAAGGGAAAAGTGACAATGAAGTCTCAACTTATACGCAGTTCTTGCTCACTAAAGTTAAATTGTTGGAAGATTATGCAAGAGACCTAAGCAAAGAAATGTCCAACCTGCCTCCAAAAGCTAACTTGCAGGAAGATCTGAAATAAGACATCATCAAGCTGATCTTGAGTGAAAAAATCTACCCTGCCACAGCTGAACAATTCCAAGACTGGCCGGTTGTTGCTCTCAAAACAGAACTGAATAGAATTGAAAGAATAAAGAGAGGTCCAGGCATGAAAAGGTCAGCACCAAATTGGAGCAAATACAAAAAGAAAATTGATGATCTTACATTGGAGTATAAAAGAAAGAAGCAGGAATTGGTTGATGCAAAAGTGGGAACTGCCAAAGCCATATCAAAATGGACAAGGCAGTACATTGATGAGGCTTATGAAAGGTTAAGAAAAAGGAGAGAAACAGATCCTAAACTTCCAAAGAAGCCTGATTACAAAACCACTGCTAAACCAAACCAGCAGGCTCACACTTCTGAACCACTGTTCACATCATCAGATACCTCTACCATTGTGATAAATCAAAGAAAGAGGCAAAAACTGACTGATGAAGAAGAGAAAGAACAAGAAGCTGTGTATTTCAAATAAGCTATCAAAACAATGGCACAAGAGGATGACAACTCAGCAAAGCTTCAAAACATAGCTAAACAAGTTCTGAACATTGACTGACCAAACATCAGTTTTTCAATCACTGTTGGGGGATAGTTTTTGCATGCATGCATTACTTTTGAGTATTGTAATCAAAGACAATCATTCGAATCTATGTTAAACATGTTTGCTTAAAATTGTTCTCACTTTGATTGTGTTGAAAGTTTAATCATCTATTTCCGCTGCAATTATTTTTGGTTCATCTTCATTTTAGTTAAACAAACACAATCATATCAAACTCAGATCCTATCAGTTGTTGAATCCAATGAGATGCTTGATGTAATGATGTTGTATTAATAACAAATAATAATTAATATAACTAAGTTTCCCGAGCCCGGGAAGCAATCCCGGGTAATAACCTAGAAGAGATTGTCTTGAGTTTAGATATTGAAGCTGTACAGGACATTGTTAATGTCAATGAAGGTGGTATGGTTGTTGTGAATGAAGATAATCAGATCATACCTATTTCTTTCTGTGTGGACGGTCATTTTGTAAGTTTGTGATGTTGAGTTTACTAATATAATACTTTAGTCAGATTTTAAAGATATGTTAATTATTTGTTTATTGAATTGTTCGTTGTTTGTTGTTTGTTGTTTGTTGTTTGTTACAACGCCTTTTTTAAAAAACAGGCTGAAGATCTTGGACTGAATCGTAAGATGGGTTTGAAGATTGTGGACGTGGCAGGTGATGTTTGGAATGTTCAAGCTGCTATAGGTTCATCTCGAGGTCAACCAAGATATTATCTGCAAGGAATGAGAAAGTTTGTGAGAGATAAAGGTATGGCTCCAGGTCAAGAATTTACACTTAACTTTGTGAAAGGTAAAAAGCTTTTTATGTTTGGATGAATGTTCATGGGTTGAAGAAGGCAAATGCAGAAGGATACATTGAACCAAGTTTTTGGGTTGTAGTTCTTTGCTTTTTGAAACTGATACTAGACTTGTTTGTTTAGTTTTGAAGTTGTGATTCTAAAACTATGTATGTACATGTAAATTATTAGGTCCATGTCTAACGGAAACAATGCGGAGATGTAAGCTAAAGACAGTATACTCGGTTTGACTTTTGGTCAACATCTCATTTAGTATTCAACAGACGTTTGAATAACTCAAACAGTGGTTTTAACATCTGTTTGACTTTAGGTCAACAGTTCATGGAAACCCATGTTAGATTGAACAGTGTTTTGAAGAGGAAAACAGTCCTAAAATATAAGAAGTCAGTGGATCTGGTTGAACATCTGTTTCACTTTTGGTCAACAACTGTTTGACATTTGGTCAACATCTGTTTGCTCGATCAGATTGGGTGTTAAAGTATAGTTCTTTAAGTCATTGTTTTGTTTTCTTGAATTCTATGCAATTTTGTTAAGAAGTACAAAATTGGAAATGATGTTATTCATGTGGTCCTGTTGTGCTTTTGTTTGACCTCTAATATGGGTTTATGATCTAATCCTATGATGTGAAGACATTGTTGTTGAATCCAATGAGATGCTTGATGTAATGAGGTCGTATTAATAACAAGTAATAATTGATATAACTAAGTTTCCCGGGCCCGGGAAGCAATCCCGGGTAAAAACCTAGTTAAGCATAAACAAAGATTTTTGTTTTAAACAAAAAAACTAGACACCTTTTTCATCCGTAAGTCTACTTCGAAGAAACCTCAACAACGTAAATCCAAATATAAATTAGCTTTCTTTACAAAAAAACATGTAACTAACAAGAAAAATTGTAATCGTACCTTTTTCTTGAATGATAAGAAAAATCTTTGGTGGAACTGAAACCGGCTAAACACTACAAGTAGTACCTTACTATTAGCGACGACATGAAGCAATAGAGGGGACAAACAATCAAGTCGCAGCTATTGCTTCACGTCGTCGCTTTTAGCGTCCGCCGCTAATAGTCGATCCGTGTGAAGCTGAAAAAGTTTTGATCTTGGCCCTTGATAAGAAGATGATCCAATGGCTTGGGTTGTTTCCGGACTCAAACAAACACAATCTTTATTTATACCCATCTTCTTCAACACACTCTAATCTTCAACCACACACCAACAATAACCACCACCACCATGAAGATGCCACCACCGGACCACCACCACCGTGAAGATGCCACCACCGGATCACCGCCACCGTGAAGCTACCTCCACCGGAACACCACCACCATGAGGCTTCACGACCACCACTGGACCGCCATCGTCAAGCTCCACTGCCACCGGACCACCGCCATCAAGCTTCGTCACTTCACCCCCACTGTCAAGCTACAACACCACCACCACCGTCTAGCTCCGTCTCTGGCCGCTGTTTATTTTTTATCTCTTGTAAATCATGTAAATCATATAGAATCATGTTATGTAAATCTGATTTTAATGAGAGAAAAAAACGTAGTGTTTTACTTCACTTTCGAGTTCAAAACACGTTTACTAACATATTAATGGTGTTTTGTTGGTTTGATAGTTGATAAAGCCATCTCCGGTGAAGTTTCAGGCGAAGCTCTGGTCAAAGCATTTGGGCGACACAATAGCGGCGATTACCAAGCATTAGTGGCCGAGTATTAGCGGCGTTATCAGTAGCGACGACATATCGCTGCTAAAAGTATTAGCGACGACAAAGGGGGGTCTTTAGCGGTGACATGTGTATCTTCATTTTATGTTACAATAGTTTTAATTCTTTTTGTTTTTGTTTGCATAGATGGAGCCCATCTTTGTTGCTTAGGCGCATTAGATCACAATTATTAATTACTTGTACATTAAAGCATTATCGACTTGTACCTTTTAATTCGTGCGTCGATATTGAACAAGACAACTACCGAAACGTCGACAAAATGTGTAGGTCGTCATGCTATCTTTGGATTTTTTTAACCGTATAGTTTATAAGATATGTAAAGAATACGTAAAAAAATATAAGTTTGTTGTGGAGGGGTGAATTGTAACTAATTATCTATAATTTTGTTAAAATCTCAGGGATTTAAATGTAATGAGTTTAGGGGCTAAAAAATAAATAGTGTTTAAAAGACTAAACTACCCTCATTTTATGAGTCTTTCTATAAATAAAGGGGGAGAAAGGTTCTTATTTTTTGGGTATCTTAAAATACCCTTCCCTCATGCATTATAATATAGTATTGATATATCTTATAAAAACTTAAAACTAACCACAACAAACTTCCTAAATAAAGGGGTGACAAATATAAAATTAAACCCTAATGCAATTCTATAGTTACTACTATAAATACATAGCAAGACACCCCTATATATATTGCTAAACAAAGTTAAAAAATGGATCCAGTTCAGAATTCAATTGTTGCGAAAAACCAAGCACGCGAGATTGAAAATTCTAAGGTCAGTTCTGTTATATCGCAGTAGTGAATAATTGTTTTCTTTTATTTACTTTTATGTGAATGTTAACTTATTTGATTTTTCAGATTCAGTTGCATGATGACATGTTAATTTAAACAACCCAGTTGTCGAATAAGCTTCTAAGGTATTGATTTTGCTGGTTTTTAAGTATTATTTTTGTGTATATCTTTCATATTAACATGTTCATTATGTTATTATATGTGTGTTTTATTGCAGGATGATGGTGATAAAAGTGTTGATATTATTTCTTATGGTGCAATGTTTAGTCCATACAAGTCTAATCTTTAACGTGAATTTAGTGAATAGGTAATTTTAAGGTTTATTTAATATTTTTTAAACTTTTGCATTCAATTTTTGTCATTTTTAAGGATCAGAAGTTTGAGACTCAAAGGAAGAGATCTAAGAGACTTTCCGAATGGAAATGGAGTGAGATTAATAATGTAGACGATTTTAAGGACAATGACAAAGAAGAGGAATTATAAGACACTGCCGATTCAAGCATAAACCTGAAAACCCGATTAAAAATACCTCGAGTGTCAATCAGAAGCGAAACAGATTTCATGCAGCCTAATATGAAATCTATCAAGTGTTTTTATGATTTTTTTTTCATTTTCAGTTGTTATATTTGATCTAGACGTATGAATAAAGTTTGTTTTATATTTGAAGTTCATTGAAGTTTCCGGCTTTATTTCGGCTTGAGTCCATGAAAAATTATTCCGTTTCATCCCGGTTTAATAATTCGCTGCAGGTTTTTTCCGGTAGCTGGGGGTGGTCCAGGAGTCCGGCCTCGGCTGAAGAGTGAGAGGAGGGGAACGAGTTTACTGATCTTCTGAACTCGGTGAAGCTCTCCGGTAGCAACGATAGGTGGGAATGGATCGGCGGAAAGGATAATTCTTTTTCGGTCAGCGTGGTTAAAAGATATCTCAATAGCAACATCGACTACAGTAATAATTATGTTTTAAAATGGTCGAAGTGGGTGCCGAAGAAGGTTAACATCTTGGTCTGGCGAGCTCAAATGGGTCGGGTAGCAACAGTGGATGCTCTCATAAAACGCAACTGTTTTAATAGGGATGATAGGAGCGTGATGTGCAACGAAGGTTTAGAGACGGTGGAACATCTTTTTTGCTCGTGTGCGGTGGCTTCGGAGGTATGGTATCTCATCAGTAGATGGTGCAAAATCAGTCCGATATTTGCGTTTTCGCTGAACGATCTGCTTGTTGTTCATGATTTCTCCGGTTTGGGTTCTAAAGCTAAGATCATCCTCAAAGGTATTATCATGGTAGGTTGGTGGTGTATTTGGATGGCTAGGAAGAAAAGAAGATTTTCTAATAAGCATAGATCTGCCGCTAGTATTGTTCAAGATATCAAGTCACTAGGTTTTTTGTGGTATAGTAATAGATCGAAAGATAGAAATATTACGTGGGAAAACTGGATTTCTTTTACTGTGATGTAATTGGTTTTGTTTTTGTTTGTGGCTGTCCTCGTGTTTGAGGGCCTGCCTTTTGTGAATAATAGTTACCTTTCAAAAATAAATTTTATTGGTGTTAATATAATGCAGTTATTGACCATATTAATAAAGTTCAAAATAAAGTTAGTATCCTAAATTTACAAGTCAACTAAACTTATATAAGTTAATATCCTAAAGTTACAATAAATAGATATTGCAGTTAGATATAGTCAAGCTGAAATTATAAAATATTGCAGTTATTCTTGGATATCAATCTAATAATTTGTATTTTTTATTTAAAAAATAATAAAGTAGTAAACTTTAAAGCTAAACTAAAAAACTGAACTTACTATGATATAAAGTTAATAAAGATATAAATTCCTAACATCCTATTTTTTTATATATATAAAAACAAAATTTAACAATTAAAGTTAATGGTGTAAAACGTACTTATGAGTCAACTACTATTTTTTATTTTTATAAAAATAAAAATTTTAAGCTTAAAATTTATTGAATGAGTACCATGTGGATATTTAAAAAAAGTTATGAAATTTAAAGAATAAAATTACAAACTTTACCATTTAACCAACAAAATAAACTTACTTTACAACTATAACAACTTATCTTTTATTTTTTTTGTCATTTGATTATTATTTTTTTATTAAAAAACGAAATTTTACATGTGTAAAACTGTTTTTTTACTTTATTTATAAACAAAAACATTTTGTTTTTATAAAAAAATAATTCTTTTATAAACATTTTTTTGTAAAAAGTAATAATATAAATAAAATACTCCAGAAATTTACAATCTTTACTAGATAAACATATACTAAATTGTGTTGCAAATTTTTAGGAATTACAAGTTCAGCTATATTTTTATATATAATATTAACCTGTTTCAAAAGAATTCTTTAATAACTTGACTAGATACATAGTAGGTTGTGTTGGATATTTTTAGAGATTATAAGTTAAAAGTTGACTCACATAGACAAGATTTGTTAGGAACGAAAAATTTGAACTTAGTATGATATAAAGTCAAGTAAAGATATAAACTCTAAACATCCTATTTTTTAATAGTTCTTGAAATTTTATAAAAATATAAATTTTTTATATTTTTAAAAAACGGAATGAATAAAAATATAATTTTTTTATATCTGTAAAAAAATTTAACAATTTAAGTTAAAGGTCTAAAACGCTTACGAGTCAAATACTATTTTTTTATAAAAACAAAAATTTTAAACAAAAAGTTTATTGTATGAGTACTATGTAGATATTTAAAAAAAGCTATGAGCTTTAAAGAATAAAATTATACTTTATAATTTAATCAATAAAATAAACATACTTTACAATTATAACAACTTATCTTTATTTTTTGTCTTTCGATTATCTTCCTATACTAATAGACAAAAATCTTTTTGTACACGTGTCACTCTCTGGTGCATCATCCCTTTTAATAATAATATTACATATTAATTTTATACACAAAATATAATATAATATTAATTAATATAGTTAGAGATATAAACGTACAAATTCAAATTTAATTAATAATTATCTATAACAAATATAAATGTATTAAATAATATAATAAGTATAATATTATTTAATATAGTTAGAGATCAAACATATAATTTCAAATTTAATTAATAGTAAATTACTTTTTGAGTCCCTATGTTTTAGTGGTTTTAACCACTAAAATCCAAAATCAAAAAGTTTAACGTCTTGAGTGTCTAACCGCTCATTCACACTACTTGTAAAAATTCAAAAAAACCTTTTGTAATGCCGAGTTCTCTAAGTTCTCATAACTTGTAGAAATTTTCATTTTACCCTAACTATATATATTTGTTAAGATAAAATATATTATTTGGATATAAACAATAATTACTAATAAAGTATCAAATCACATGTACAAGTACTTATAGTATACAACTTAGACGACTAAAATTACAAGCGGATTATCTAAATAAAGTACCAAATTATCTTTAAAGCGAACACTAAATGGTTTTTAAAAGACATATTTTTTGCTATTAAGTATATAACATTATATTTACTTAAGCCGTGTAGTACACGTGTTCAATATTTTCTTCCAATTCTAAATTTATGTTACTATCAATATGTTTTCATCTTAAAAAATGGTCCAACCTCCTAATAACGTTGAGTTTTAAATATTAAACTTAATTCCAATCATATTACGCAACTAAAGACATTATCATCATGCTAAATAAAGACATTATATAATATTATAAGAATTTTAATTTGAATATTTAAATGTCAACTACTAATTAAAAAAATTGTTCTAGACGCTCAAATTTATAGTTTAAAAAACTTTAGTCATATTTTTTAAACGTATAGTTTATTTTTAGTATGATTTTTTTAATATGTAGTATTTTCTATACAATGATAATATTTGTATATTGTCTTATGATCCATATGTCTAAAAATAGTATTTATATCAAAGTATTTATTATATCATTAATATACATAGTAGAATTTAATTACAATTCATTTACCCTAACCTCATAACTTATAATTATTTTTAAAAATACATACAATTTTATGATCATTATTTTTTTTTTAGTGTTACTTCTTTTTAAGACATAATAAAATGCAGGTGTGCTACCTGCCGATGGAGGTGTGTATTGTGTGTGATGGACAAAAGTTTACGGGGAAACTTTCAGATGAGCAAACGCGGAGAATGTTGAAGTTGGGGTGCTGGAAACTGATGGAATAGAAAGCGATTATTGATAGGGTTATGGCTGGCTCCTTTGGTCTGTCTAGGTATGTATAAGCTATAACCTCTTTCCTTTAGATTCCCTTTTTTTATATCATCACAAATATAATTATTAGATTTACAAACTTATAATGTTGGGTTTATCTAGAAAACGTTTGAAGAAAAGGAGCAAAAATGGGGGAATATGAATAACTACAAGGAGAGCTCTATTTAGAAATCCTACACAACAGAAGCAATATATGTAAAGCTAATGTATTTTTTTGTAATATGTTTTTTGTTTATTTTATTTTGATTGCAGTGATTAGTTAATGTGATATTTGTATTTCAATGTAATATGAACTAACAATATATTAAGTTTATTTGTAGTATTGAATAAATTTTCATTTTATTTTTATTTAATCGGAACAAATTCAAAGAAATTCATTTGTTAAACCGCGTGTATACGCGGGCTCTAATCTAGTTAATATACATAGTAGAATTTAATTACAATTCATTTACCATAACCTCATAACTTATAATTATTTTTAAAAATACATACAATTTTTTGATCATTATTTTTTTTATTTTTTAGTGTTACTTCTTTTTAAGACATAATAAAATGGATTGTAGTATCTCAAAAGAGAATTGAAAACTTAGAAAATTATTTTGAATAGCGAAAATTAACTGTTCTTTTATTTTACTATTTTATCTAAATAAGGTATTTCATTAATAAGGATTATATACAAGTTTATAATTTACATTTTTTCGTCATTTAACCCGTGTAATACACTGGCTTGTAAGCTAGTTATTTTTTATAAAAAAACAATATCTTTTGTCTTTTGATTATTAATTTTTATAAAAAAAAAACAAAACTTTACATATGTGTAATACTTATGACATATATCCACCACAATAATATTATCATAAATATTATACGAATAAGAAAACTAACAGAAACGAGTGCCGTAATGCAAAGTGTTCCCCCGCCTCATCGCGCGGACACTCTATTAGTAATTTATATAGATATATAGATAGAGTTAGGTTCATTTGCGAATATGTAACACCTCGAAAATTCGTGTTCAATGAAATAACGACACGTGTCATTGAAGACAAAAAACGTTATAAACCCGGATTTAATAAAGATGTTTTGGCAGGATTTAAAAGTGTCGTCATGTTAATTTTACCTCTGAACGACCTCATTTATAAATCCCAAGACCCAATTAAATATTACATACATCTAACATATCTTAAATCCAGAAATTTGTTGACAATAATTGAATTCGAAGTGCATGATAGGTTCCTACGAAAATTTCTACGGTAAACCTTCTTGTTCGGCACTTTCAATAAGCATTCAATGAAACATACCAAAGTGGTAGGGTATGTCACTGTATAAGGCACATTATAGAGGCCGCTTAATGTAAAATAATGTCCCATATTCGAAACAACGAGTTGCCCTTTCAAAACATCAAAGAACAACAACTTTTGGGCTGCAGATGAAGGCTTGCGCACCGCAAGCCTTACTCTTACGGTGCGCAAGCAGTGCCCAGCGACAGAAAAACTTGCTGTTTGCTGTTTAAACGTAATTCTGACCTTTTAAACGATTTTCCACATCTTTCTTGACCCCTAAACAACCCCTAAACATCTAGGACACCTGTGGAAATGTTATGGTCAGTGGTAGACTTAGATGTCAACACTTGATCATTCATCCCTCAAACAACTTCTGATCAATTGTGGAGCACAAGAGCACCTTCCAGGCCTTCCTAATCAACCATTAGACACTTGTAAGTTTACTTAACCTTCTTTAATTGAGTTTAGCTTAGTTATTTAGCTAAAAGTCAAACCGTCGTAATTACGGTTTGACTTCGAGATTAATTAATAATGGCTCAGTCAAATCTCGAATTAAAAGTACCTTTAAGTAGGTAATTATGTGGGTAATAAACCCTTAAAAGGGTTCCCCCTGATTACCACTCTAACTAGGTCAAAAGTCGGGTCAAACTTGTTAATAAAAAGTCAACAGGATACTTAAATTGCAATTTATGCATAATTAGCAATGTAGATCATATACAACCTGTTTGATCATTGTTATAACTTGGTAATTAGTGTAAGAACATGTCTAAACATGTTCAACCCGACAACTTCTTGTTTAGACCCGGTTCGGAATCGAAAGTCACATAGTTTGACTTTCGCTTTGACTTTCAGTTCTGACCCGTTAAGGCATGTTTTAGAAATGCCTCAGAGCTTTAATTGGACTAGGTTACATGTTAGTATAACCCTCTGTGATTATACACCTTGGTTCATTAGTTATCCAATTAATATGCATGTTTCCGTTAATTGCTCATATGTTGACCATTATGCCCTTTTCACCTTAAAACGTGATTTTTGAAAATGTAAAAGAGTAGAAACCTTTGTTACTGATATATATACTTGTACCCAAAATTTGAGATCAATTGGTGGTGTAGATTGAGCGTTATGCTCATTAGCGTAATTAAGAAGCTTTATGTTAATTAAACGACGTAATTAGCGTATATTCTAGTTAAGCCTACTTTTTGATACCAAAATCTTTACCCACTGATGTAAAATATTATTTTGGGATTTTTAAATATTTTTAATTAATTTTAGGCTGAGCATAACTAATAGTCGTAGGCTTAATCCGGTAATTGTCGGTTTTGCCCTTACGGGCCATAAAATGAGTTTTACCTATCTAAACGACTCCAAACCTTTTGCTACTGATTAGATATGATAAATAAATTATTTTAAGCCTTCTGGAATAATAAAAATATCAGCTTTATGTATCGAACCCGTAAATGGCTTCTAATCGCCTTATTAAGAGTTTTTAGCGCATTCTATCCGGTCATCGCCTAATCGTGCGTACGAACCGTATCTTTGAAACTAACCGGTCTAAGCTTAAGCTTAATTAAAGACCCGTTAGGATTCTAATAGGTTATTATAAACCTTCGTTCCAGATTAGGAGAACCAGTAAAAGCTACATGCATTTGCTTATTGTGATTATTACATTGCTCAGGTAAATACTTTTAACTTATTTTCCCTATACGGGCTTGGGTTACGGTATATAGAATACCGCTTGATCGGGCATCAAATCTTCCATCGTTGGGTGGTTAATTGAATAATTTGACCGGCTCGTTTAAACAGTCCTGTTTACTTTAAGCCTTTGGGGGGGTTAATGACCATGTCCCGGATATCCTTGGCATCATTTTACGAAATGGCCACGACTTAAGCGCGGGGTGTAGGTGTACACCCGTCAGTACACAAAAGAATAATGTGGTGTGTCTATTGATCTTTAACCCGGACACGATCCGGGCTACTGAACGCACAAGTAACATGTAATTCGTTCACAAGATTATAATATTAAATAATTCTCCCAAGTTAAATAAAATGTTTATGCCACGTGCATCCAAATCAATTTTCAATCATTTTCCAAAATGAGTCAGTTGATTGTATTTACCTGTGTAAACTGACGTATTTTCCCAAAAAGATTAAATGCAGGTACTAAGCGTAATTGGCTGGGATTTCTCCTTAGCATCAATAGAAGTCTCGCAAGCTTAAGATGCCTGAAGTCTGTTGAACTATTGTTTCCACTTTATTTCCGATCCGTCTGTGGATAAACTTCCGAATATTGTGACATTTGATATTACAATATTAAATTCGGTTGAAACTTATCTTTTATTTTGCTTCCGCTGTGCATATTAAATATTGTGTTGTTTGACTATTATGTTGCCAACCACGTCACGATATTCCCCACCGGGCCCACCGGTGACACGTGGAAATCGGGGTGTGACAGGTTGGTATCGGAGCCAACACTGAGTGAATTAAACAACTAGCCTTTTGTGTTTAATCTCAGTTACATAATTGCACATTTCAAATTTCGAGTCTAGACAAAGAACATAGGAACAATCCAAATTTGTTTCGGTTTATTTTTAACTTTGTCTTTTATTTTATATGTTTGTTGTTATCTCATGCTATATTGACAGGATTAAAAAGATGCCGCCAAGATTCTTCCGAAGGAGAGGACGAGGCAAGGGGCCCATCACCACCCCCAATGACGACGAGGCAGGACCTTCGCATATGCGGGCTCCTTCTACTACCGAGAGTGACGATCCTCGGCAGAACAGGATGAACCTGTTTGAACCAGCCAGACGATCGGTATCCCACAACTCTACACCTCCCGTCCAAAACCCTTATGGGCCACAGCCGGAGTACGAGCCCAACAATCCTTAACCTTCGTACATACCCTTACAACAATCCCTGTCTCATCATTCTTTTGGAGACCCCACACCTGTTTTCAGGGGCCGGTTTTACCCGGCCAATTACATCCAAGAACCCGTGGGTTTTAACCCACTGGGGCCAGATGATCACTTCTCCGGAGATCACGCGGAGGATATGGACGAGGACACGGATCCCGTCGAACCTGCTAGTGGTACGCCGAACCATCCCATAGAGATCTCGGATGGATCTTCTTTCCACGGATCACCCTACGGTGGTCCAGACAACTTTCAAGCTATGTTCAACCGGCACGAGTGGTACTTTACACCTCCTCGCCATTCGTCACCTCAGCAGCAGCAGCCGCAGCAGAAACAGGATCCCTCTGTGGATTCAAGATTCGTGGCAGTCACGCCACCGCCTCCACCGCCGCCAGTACAGCCTGCACCTCCGCAACCGCCGAGGCGAAGGAGAACCGGTGCACGCATGTCTGCACGAGCGGGGGATTTTCATTTTAGCTCCCCTCGTCAGTCCAGTGGCAGTCACTATCCGCCACATCAGGAGGACCCACAGATGGGTGGACCTTCTAACCCAGCTGTACCACAGCCACCACCGATGGGTTTTGACAACCCAATTCCAGCTTACACGGGTTCTATGGCATACAACCCGTTTGAGCCACCGGTTCACACCAACTACGGTTACGCTGAGGCCGACCCCTACATGGTAGCGGCCAACTACAACGCCCTACATCCAGAAGGACCGTACGGAGCTCCATGAGGAGTAGGTTACCCGACTCATGGGTACCAGATACCTCCTAGGCCTATTATTCGGACTCAATCGCAGCCACCAAGGTTCTCCCCACCAGAGCGTGAAGAAATCCTGCAAAGGTTGGATCAAGTTGAGAGAGACTTCCACCGTGACCGTAGGGAGAGACAGAGCTTCTTCCAAGGATTGACAAGCCTCATAAAAGGGAAGAGCAAGAAGGATCATTAAGTCCTTCCACTGTTGTTATATTTCCTTGTATCGATTGAGCCCCTGCGTGGGCCTGTATTTGTTTAAACCCCTGCGTGGGTATGTGTGGTTGTTTTGACCCCTGCATGGGTCTATTTTTCTGTTAACCCCTACGAGGGTATGATGTTTGTTTAAAGTCCCTGTGTGGACTAGTATGTTTGTTTAAAGTCCCTGCGTGGACTAGTATGTTGCTTGACCCCTGCGTGGGTAAATGGTTGTTAAAAAGACCCGTTTAGGGCAGCGTGTAATATTTTAATAAATTAATGGGATGTTAGTTTTATAATTTTCATGTTTGCCATTATGTGCATAAATAAATTATATATGAAATAAATAAAGTAAAATCATTCCTTTTGAATTAATCTGCCTATGTAAATTTTTTAAATAAGAATCTTAAAGAGTGAAACCTAACCTTCGGGTCATTATAAGACCGGGCCAAGATGGTAAGACCTGTTCAAAAGATTCAGATCCCAGTTAACATCTGAAAACATGTTAACACTCCTGGCAGACGTGATTAATTAAAATCACACACGTCATTTTTATAAGGATCTTTCCAAGGATTCCTAACCCAATTTAATGATCTCTGAATCATGGGTTAAGATCATCAATTAAGATGATCATATTTTGACCATACGTTGGTAATGTAACGCCTACGGGCCTTGCTCATTTCTATATGAGCCAAAAGACAGTAGTAGCAATGACTCCCTGTCCGAAAAAGGTAATAAACTATATTCAAACCTTAAAAGCCTTGATTCTCTGAAATCATAGCTTATAAATTGATAAATGTCCTTGTGACTAGGCCTTTTTGTGCCACAAATAAAACTATTGTTGTTTTATAATTAGGATAAATTGTAATAAAAATCCTAAATAAATATGATTAATAAATTAACCATATATGGTCTCTGTTTACCATGGTTAATGAATTGCCATAAAAGACAATTCCATAATAATCTCCCAAGTAAACTATTGTCCTTGTTTTCTGTAACAGTTCAATTAAATGGCTAACTCAGACGAAATTAATAGCCATCCAGTGGAGGAAAATGATAACGCCCGGATAAATCTAACGGGTGCTGAATTGAAAGCGCTAGTAGATGGCGCAGTTACAAGGGCCTTGGAGCGGCAATACGAAGAGTATAGTGGGACTCGGAGTAGGACCCTATCTACGCCGCACTCCAAGCCCAACACACATTCTGTGGCTCATAGCAAGCCTCCCTCCAAGAAGGAGGAACCCAAGAAGAATGATGATCGACACTCCTCAAACCACAACAGTGCTCCATCGCAACAGATTGTATTACATCAAGAACCCAATAATAAGGGTTGCTCCTATAAATACTTTGTCTCGTGCAAACCCCGAAATTTCACTGGGGAAAAAGGAGCCATTGACTGCATGACGTGGTTAGACGAGATGGACACGGTAGTGGATATCAGCGGATGCGCTGAGAAGGATGTGGTCAAGTTTGTGTCGCAGTCATTTAAGGGGGAAGCTTTAGCCTGGTGGAGATCTCTGATTCAAGCCACCGGGAAAATCCCATTGTACAACATGTCATGGGATCAATTTGTTGCCCTTATCAGGGAAAATTACTGCCCTCAGCATGAGGTGGAGAAGATAGAGTCTGATTTTATATCATTGGTGATGACAAACCTTGACTGTCAAGCTTACCTCACGAGCTTCAACACGATGTCCCGTTTGGTTCCGTATCTGGTAACCCCGGAACCAAAAAGAATAGCTCGTTTTATCGGTGGTTTAGCCCCGGAAATCAAGGCAAGCGTGAAGGCTTCTCGGCCAGCTACTTTTAGATCTGTAGCTGACATATCTTTGTCCCTCACTTTGGATGCGGTCAGGCAAAGATCGCTGAGGAATAAGGAGGCTGAGAAGAGAAAATGTGAAGATGATAGTTCACGGAGGTCGAACAAGAAGCACCGTGGGAACGGTGACAACAAGAAAGGATCTGAGTCAAGGAAAGATGGGCATCATTCTGGTGAGAAGCCCAAGTGCAAGATTTGCAAGAAACAACACTTTGGGAAGTTCAGGTTAGAGTCAAACCCTCAGACTCAGTCAAAAACCTTTGCTTGTGGTATATGCAAGTCCAAGGACCACAAAACCTTGGATTGCAAAAAGCTGAAGGATGCAACATGCTACGGTTGCAATGAGAAAGGGCACATTAGAACCAACTGCCCTAAATACGCCAAGAAGCCTGAAGAGGCCAAGAAGACCAATGCTAGGGTCTTCAGAATGGATGCAAAGGAAGAAATCCAGGATGACAATGTGATAACAGGTACATTTCTTATAAATGACGTTTATGCAAGAGTGCTTTTCGATTCAGGAGCTGATAAGTCATTTGTAGATAATAAGTTTTGTAAATTGCTGAATTTACCTGTTAAAAACTTAAGAGTGAAATATGAGGTGGAGTTGGCTGATGGCACCTTAGAGACCGCCTCAACCATATTAGATGGATGTTTCATATCCATTAAGAACCACTCTTTTCCTTTGTCATTACTTCCTTTGAAGTTAGCTGGTTTTGACATTGTTTTGGGTATGGACTGGTTATCTCATAACCAGGCCCAAATTGTCTGTAATAAGAAACAAGTGGTGATAAAGACTCCGTCTAGTGAATCACTTACTATTCAAGGAGATACCCGGTATGGATTACCTGAGCAAGTGACTATGCTCAAGGCCTCCAAGTGTTTGAAGAAGGGCTGTGTCATCTACATGGCACAAGTGACTATCGATGAGCCGGAGCCCAAGATTGAAGAAATACCCGTCATTTCCGAATACCCAGAAGTTTTTCCCGAAGATCTACCTGGTTTACCACCAGATAGGCAAGTCGAATTCAGAATCGACATCATCCCCGGAGCAGCACCTGTTGCTAGAGCACCTTACAGATTAGCACCGACAGAGATGAAGGAATTGAGAGCACAGCTAGATGAATTGCTAGCCAAAGGTTTCATTACACCTAGTTCATCTCCTTGGGGGGTGCCAATCCTATTTGTCAAGAAGAAGGATGGTTCGATGCGTCTGTGCATCGATTACCGTGAGCTTAACAAAGTCACAGTCAAGAATAGGTATCCTTTGCCCAGGATCGACGATCTGTTCGATCAGCTTCAAGGGGCAAGCTACTTCTCCAAAATCGATCTGAGGTCAGGCTATCATCAATTGAAGGTTAAAGATGAAGACGTGCACAAGACTGCATTTAGGACTCGTTATGGTCATTACGAGTTCCTAGTGATGCCTTTTGAGCTCACTAATGCACCGACCGCATTCATGGATCTCATGAATCGCGTCTGCAAGCCTTACTTGGATAAATTCGTCATCGTTTTCATTGACGACATCCTCATCTACTAAAAGAACCAAGCTAACCATGAGAAGCACCTTCGATGTATTCTGGAATTACTTCAGCAAGAGAAGCTCTATGCCAAATTCTCTAAATGTGAATTCTGGCTTCGAGAAGTCCAATTCCTTGGACATGTAGTTAGCGAGCGTGGTATCCAAGTGGATCCCGCTAAGGTTGAAGCCGTCATGAACTGGCAAGAGCCAAAGACTCCCACAGAAATTCGCAGTTTCTTGGGATTGGCAGGTTACTACAGGCGCTTCATTGAAAATTTTTCAAGGATTGCTGCACCCCTAACTTCTTTGACTAGAAAGAAAGTAAAGTTTGATTGGGGTCCTAAGCAGCAAGAATCCTTCGATATTATGAAGCAAAAGTTGAGCAATGCTCCTGTACTAACATTGCCTGATGGAATAGAAGATTTTGTGGTTTACTGCGACGCATCACACACTGGCATGGGGTGTGCGCTTATGCAGAAAGGCAAAGTTATTGCCTACGCTTCACGACAATTAAAAGTGCATGAAAAGAATTACAGCAAAAGTTGAGCAATGCTCCTGTACTAACATTGCCTCCAGCATCTGTTTAATCAGAAGGATTTAAACATGAGGCTGCGCCGTTGGATGGAGACTTTAAATGATTATGATTGTGAAATCAGATACCATCCTGGCAAGGCGAATGTAGTCGCCGATGCCTTGAGCCGAAAGGAAAGGGTGAAACCCATCCGAATCAATGCCAAGAGCATTGAAGTAAAGAACAGTTTGATGGAAAGGTTGTTAGCTGCACAGAAGGAAGCTGTGTTGGAAGCTAACTATCCTAATGAAAAGCTTGGAGTAACTGAGGAGCAGTTATCTCTTGGCAAGGACGGAATTCTGAGATTGAATGGACGAATATGGGTTCCAATTTATGGAGGACTTCGGGATGTTATCCTCCAGGAAGCCCATAGTTCCAAATATTCCGTTCATCCTGGAGCAGATAAGATGTACCAGGATCTAAGGGCGAATTATTTGTGGATAGGCTTGAAAAAGTCTGTGGCCGCCTATGTGGCAAAATGCTTGACATGTGCTCAAGTCAAGGCAGAACATCAAAAGCCGTCAGATTTGCTACAACAGCCTGAACTTCCTACGTGGAAGTGGGAAATGGTGACGATGGATTTCATAACCAAGTTGCCAAAGACAAGGAAAGGCAATGACACGATATGGGTGATAGTGGATAGACTGACTAAGTCAGCACATTTCCTACCCATCAAGGAGACTTATAGCTCCGACATGTTAGCCCAACTATATGTAGATAAGATTGTAGCTCTACATGGCGTACCTGTGGCTATTATCTCTGACAGAGATACTAGATACACGTCGCATTTTTGGAAAAGTTTCCAACAATCTTTGGGCACGCGTTTGAATTTTAGTACGGCTTACCACCCTCAGACAGACGGACATAGTGAGCGTACCATCCAAACGTTGGAAGACATGCTACGTGCATGTGTGATTGATTTAGGTGGTAGTTGGGATAACCACCTACCATTAATCGAGTTCTCCTACAACAATAGCTACCACACCAGCATTAAAGCAGCGCCTTTTGAGGCCTTATACGGTAGAAAGTGTAGAACGCCTGTTTGTTGGGCGGAAGTTGGAGATGTCCAATTATCAAGACCTGAGATAGTGTTCGAAACGACGGACAAGATTGTCCAGATTCGTGACCGTCTCAAAGCTGCCCGAGATAGGCAGAAGAGCTACGTTGATCCAAAGCGTAAAGCTATGCAATTTGAAGTAGGCGACAAAGTGTTGCTTAAAGTATCACCCTGGAAGGGGGTGATGCGATTTGGTAAGAAAGGCAAGCTAAGCCCAAGATACATAGGACCTATCGAGGTTATCGAACGTGTCGGGTCAGTTGCCTATAAGTTAAACTTACCTGAAGAGCTCAGTGGAATTCACAATGTGTTCCACATCTGCAATCTGAAGAAGTGCTTCGCTGATGAATCACTGGTTATACCACATACAGATGTGCATATAGATGAGAGCTTAAAATTTGTGGAAAAACCATTGTCGATTGAAGATCGACAGGTTAAGAAGCTTCGAAGGAAGCATGTGCCTATTTTAAAGGTCAAATGGGATGCCCGTAGAGGTCCCGAATTCACGTGGGAGGTTGAATCCACCATGAAAGAAAAATACCCTCATTTGTTTCAGTAAATCTCGAGGTCGATATTTCTTTTAAGGGGGTGAGGATGTAATACCTCGAAAATTCGTGTTCAATGAAATAACGACACGTGTCATGCAAGACAAAAAGCGTTATAAACCCGGATTTAATAAAGATGTTTTGACAGGATTTAAAAGTGTCGTCATGTTAATTTTACCTCTGAACGACCTCATTTATAAATCCCAAGACCCAATTAAATATTACACACATCTAACATATCTTAAATCCAGAAATTTGTTGACAATAATTGAATTCGAAGTGCATGATAGGTTCCTACGAAAATTTCTACGGTAAACCTTCTTGTTCGGCACTTTCAATAAGCATTTAATGAAACATACCAAAGTGGTAGGGTATGTCACTGTATAAGGCACAATATAGAGGCCCCTTAATGTAAAATAATGTCCCATATTCGAAACCACGAGTTGCCCTTTCAAAACACCAAAGAACAACAACTTTTGGGCTGCAGATGAAGGCTTGCGCACCGCAAGCCTTACTCTTACGGTGCGCAAGCAGTGCCCAGCGACAGAAAAACTTGCTGTTTGCTGTTTAAACGTAATTCTGACCTTTTAAACGATTTTCCACATCTTTCTTGACCCCTAAACAACCCCTAAACATCTAGGACACCTGTGGGAATGTTATGGTCAGTGGTAGACTTAGATGTCAACACTTTGTGGTGTCTTGGTCACTATATAAAGCTCCTAAGTGCAACACTTGATCATTCATCCCTCAAACAACTTCTGATCAATTGTTGAGCACAAGAGCACCTTCCAGGCCTTCCTAATCAACCATTAGACACTTGTAAGTTTGCTTAACCTTCTTTAATTGAGTTTAGCTTAGTTATTTAGCTAAAAGTCAAACCGTCGTAATTACGGTTTGACTTCGAGATTAATTAATAATGGCTCAGTCAAATCTCGAATTAAAAGTACCTTTAAGTAGGTAATTATGTAGGTAATAAACCCTTAAAAGGGTTCCCCCTGATTACCACTCTAACTATGTCAAAAGTCGGGTCAAACTTGTTAATAAAAAGTCAACAGGATACTTAAATTGCAATTTATGCATAATTAGCAATGTAGATCATATACAACCTATTTGATCATTGTTATAACTTGGTAATTAGTGTAAGAACATGTCGAAACATATTCAACCCGACAACTTCCTGTTTAGACCCGGTTCGGAACCGAAAGTCACATAGTTTGACTTTCGCTTTGACTTTCAGTTCTGACCCGTTTAGGAATGTTTTAGAAATGCCTCAGAGTTTTAATTGGACTAGGTTACATGTTAGTATAACCCTCTATGATTATACACCTTGGTTCATTAGTTATCCAATTAATATGCATGTTTCCGTTAATTGCTCATATGTTGACCATTATGCCCTTTTCACCTTAAAACGTGATTTTTGAAAATGTAAAAGAGTATAAACCTTTGTTACTTATATATATACCTGTACCCAAAATTTGAGATCAATTTGTGGTGTAGATTGAGAGTTATGCTCATTAGCGTAATTAAGAAGCTTTTTGTTAATTAAACGGCGTAATTGGCATATAGTCTAGTTAAGCCTACTTTTTGATACCAAAATATTTACCTACTGATGTAAAATATTATTTTGGGATTTTTAAAGATTTTTAATTAATTTTAGGCTGAGCATAACTAATAGTCGTAGGCTTAATCTGGTAATTGTCGGTTTTGCCCTTACGGGCCATAAAATGAGTTTTACCTATCTAAACGACTCCAAACCTTTTGCTACTGATTAGATATGATAAATAAATTATTTTAAGCCTTCTGGAATAATAAAAATATCAGCTTTATGTATCGAACCCGTAAATGGCTTCTAATCGCCTTATTAAGCGTTTTTAGCGCATAGTATGTACTAAGACTATCTTTAAACATACATGGGTGATACCTACTGATATTCAAGGGAAATTATAATATTTTAACAGTAAGCAAAAGTGGTTAAACTCAGACTTCAGTTTTGAGCTTTTCGGCTTATGTGAAATTACCAAAATGCCGCCGCGGTGCATAGTTTAGTTATAATTGATAAATTTCACATATATACTTTAACCTACTGACATAACTTAGCAAATTATGTATTTTTTCTGATTACATCAGACCTATAACTCAGGTTAACACTTAAACTCTTTTATAACCTTTTAAATGACCAAACTACCCCTACGGGGCCTAGTTTGTGTTTAAATACGTTTCGGGCATAATGAAAGACATCTTACTGATGTCATAACATATTTGAGGCATAAATAACTTAGGAAACCTGTATATTGCTCTCATAAATACCCGTCACGCTTATTACGCGTTCTGTTCGGTTTATGTAACAAGTTTACATAAATTAGCCGAAACGGGTCAAACCTTCTCGGTTTTATCTCAAAATCCAGAATGTGTATAATATACCCATATTAAACAAGTCTTCAAACTTGTTGGGTCCAAAACACATTCTATCCGGTCATCGCCTAATCGTGCGTACGAACCGTATCTTTGAAACTAACCGGTCTAAGCTTAAGCTTAATTAAAGACCCGTTAGGATTCTAATAGGTTATTATAAACCTTCGTTCCAGATTAGGAGAACCAGTAAAAGCTACATGCATTTGCTTATTGTGATTATTACATTGCTCAGGTAAATACTTTTAACTTATTTTCTCTATACGGGCTTGGGTTACGGTATATAGAATACCGCTTGATCGGGCATCAAATCTTCCATCGTTGGGTGGTTAATTGAATAATTTGATCGGCTCGTTTAAACAGTCTTGTTTACTTTAAGCCTTTGGGGGGGTTAATGACCATGTCCCAGATATCCTTGGCATCATTTTACGAAATGGCCACGACTTAAGCGCGGGGTGTAGGCGTACACCCGTCAGTACACAAAAGAATAATGTGGTGTGTCTATTGATCTTTAACCCGGACACGATCCGGGCTACTGAACGCACAAGTAACATGTAATTCGTTCACAAGATTATAATATTAAATAATTCTCCCAAGTTAAATAAAATGTTTATGCCACGTGCATCCAAATTAATTTTCAATCATTTTCCAAAATGAGTCAGTTGATTGTATTTACGAGTGTAAACTGATATATTTTCCCAAAAAGATTAAATGCAGGTACTAAGCGTAATTGGCTGGGATTTCTCCTTAGCATCAATAGAAGTCTCGCAAGCTTAAGATGCCTGAAGTCTGTTGAACTATTGTTTCCACTTTATTTCCGATCCGTCTGTGGATAAACTTCCGAATATTGTGACATTTGATATTACAATATTAAATTCGGTTGAAACTTATCTTTTATTTTGCTTCCGCTGTGCATATTAAATATTGTGTTGTTTAACTATTATGTTGCCAACCACGTCACGATACTCCCCACCGGGCCCACCGGTGACACGTGAAAATCGGGGTGTGACAGAATAACCCCTTTATAGTGAACTAATCATAGCCCTTAATTATCAATACATAATTGTAAATCAATGGTTAGCATAATGAAAATACACTAGTATATTCTATGTCAAGGTCAACTCCTTGATAAACAAGCAATCACTATTAACTAGGAGATTATTGCGGGAAATCGTTTCCAACTAAACAAATAACAGCTAATTACGAAATTTATTTCTTTACATGTCAAGGTTTTACCCTAGTACTAATAAAGATAAAAAAAAAATACAAAACTTACCTAGGAGATTATTGCGGGAAATCGTTTCCAACGAAACAAATAACAACTAATTACGAAATTTATTTCTTTACATGTCAAGGTTTTACCCTAGTACTAATAAAGATAAAAAAAATACAAAAATACAAAACTTACCTTTTGTTAAGATATCGATCTGAGATAATGCAGAAACTAAAAGGGTAAAATTTATTATATTTTTAAATCCTTTTTTGCTAAAATAATTTAATTACTTATTAAAAACACCAAAATTAAAATAATATTTGATTTGATTTGATTTGATTTGATTTGATTGAGTATAAAATCTTAAATAATATTAACAAAATAATAGGGTTTGCCGTTAAAAAAAATAAATAGGGTTTTGATTAAATGCATTTACATAAGGGTCTACATATTTACACACCTTTATGCCTATTTTGACACCCTTCAGGACGCCTCGTATAGACCTATACGAGGCGTATAGGGTTACTTTTCCGACCATCTCTGCAACAAAGCACAATGTCAAATCAGTCACATCAGACGGGGAGTATAGGTCTGTACGAGGGATGGATACGAGGCAATAAGACGCCTCGTATAGACCTATACGAGGCGTCTTCTACAGGTGACAAAAAGATATACGAGGGGTCTAGAGCTATACGAGGCGTCGATGGCTTATGAAAAAGTGCAACATACAGTGTATGGTTTGTCCCTAGCATCGAACCAAAAACTTAAAACATTTGCTTGTTCTTCTTTCATTCTGCTTCTTTTTCTTCTTCTTTCATTCTAGGACGACATTTAATTTGTGTTATTATCATCCCGAAGTGTTGAAATGTCATCATACTGGGACGGCAACTATGTCTTCGGGCAGTATTATAGCGAGAACTGGGTGCCCGAAAGCGATCCGGTAACAGTACAGGTACTTAAATGTTTTAATTAGTTTTTGTTTTAGTTTATTATTTTCTAATGATGATACGGTTCTTTATTTTGGAGGAGTCTTGCGTTCCCGATTCTAATGAGCAAGAGGAGGTTGTGTCTAGTATACAAGGAGAACAAAACAAACCGTTTCTAGATTTGAACAATCATCCCCCTGTTGATGAAACACCCCCTGTAGATGACTCATACCATGCTTGTCAACCAAGTTATCTGACGCAACAAGGGTATCCGGATTATAGATACGGGTGTGAATACGGAGGAGACGGTGGATACGGAGGAGGGTGTGAATACGGAGGAGACGGTGGATACGGAGGAGACGGTGGATACGGAGGAGACGGTGGATACGGAGGAGACGGTGGATACGGAGGAGACGGTGGATACGGAGGAGACGGTGGATACGGAGGAGACGGTGGATACGGAGGAGACGGTGGATACGGAGGAGACGGTGGTTACAGAGGAGATGGTGGATACAGTGGATACGGAGGAGACGGTGGTTATGGTGGATATGGTAGATATGGTGGTGAGACACCTCCCATCCAGGACAGTCCGTACTTAAAAAAGCAGGTATTAATTACTATTTTTGTATTATTTAATTATTATTATTAGTATTATTATTAGTATTATTATTAATATTATTATTATTATTATTATTATTATTATTATTTATTTATTAAAATTATTTATTATTATTGTCGATATTACAGGTTTTCAACTCTTTAGATGAACTAAAGAATCGGATTCAAGAAATAGCAAACGCGGATGATTTCGTTATTGTCACCCGTCGATCAAAGAAAACCGGTGGAATAATCCGGAGGGTATGGCTTGAATGTGATCGTGCTGGTGAGCACCAGACTACAGCAACACTTAGAAAAGCCGGAAGCAAAAAAACCGGTTGCACGTTTTACCTGCTGGCTGTGCGAAACCACCCGTATGAAACCTGGGAGATTAAAGACGGAAAATTTGAACATAACCACGAACTTTGTGAGGACCTGTCGGCCCACGCGTTTGTGCGAAGGTTTACTCCAAGCGAAATGAAACTGATCGAGCAGCTGACAGCTCAAAACATGGAGTCGCGCAAAATATTTCAAACGATAAGGAAGCAGGACCCCGACAGGTTTCATGTTCTGAAAGACGTTCAAAATATTGTGGCGAAGATTAGAGCCGAACAAAGACAAGGATTGACTCCCATGCAGTCACTAGAAAACAAGCTGATAAACAACGACTTTATTTACGAGACACGGGAGGAACCCGGAACAGAGATCGTAACAGATATCTTCTTTCTTCATCGGTACTCGAGAGACATGTGGCGTGCATTCCCCCACGTCATGCTGATCGATGCGACGTACAAGACAAACATATACAATATGCCCTTTATCCAGATTGTTGGTATGACGCCTACCAACAAATCGTTTATTATCGCGCATGCCGTTGTTAGTAAAGAACGGGGTGATAACTTTGTGTGGGTGCTTCAGAGGGTCAAGTCAATGTTGGATGAATGCATGGATCCACGTGTGATTTTAACCGATAGAGACCTAGCCCTTATGGGCGCGTGTGCTAAAGTATTTCCAAACGCCTCCAGGCTTCTTTGCAGGTGGCACATACAACAGAATGTTATGAAGAACTGCAAGGGTGCCTTCACAGACGAAGACTGGAAGAAATTTTTGTCATTCTGGGGGACATTGATTGAGTCTCCATCCATACTCATCTACGAGTACCACTTGCGCAACATGCGAAAACGACTTGTGGAGTGCAAACGTTCTAGTAAGTTTTTATAATAACATACGACTCACATATGCAAATTTTATTAAATTATTTTTACGTTTTAGGAGTCTTCAAATATGTGTACGATAACTGGCTAAAAGACTATAAGGAGATGTTCGTCTTTGCGTGGACTGATAAGAGGCGCAACTTTGGTAATCGTACCACAAACAGAGTTGAGAGCCAACACGCCAACTTAAAGAGATACGTTGAAGATAGGAGCTCGCTCGACCGTATAGTTGGTTGTGTCCATGATATAGTTGAGACACAGTTCGGTGAAATAAGGAAGACTTTTCGAGAAAGCATCGAAAAAACAATGACCCACCACAAACACCCGTTGTTTCAACACCTACTTGGTAAAGTATCTCATACAGCCCTTGATTTGTTGAGGGGAGAGGCAATTAGGAAGCTAGATGTCTTGGAGCGCTTTCATTCATCATGTGGTTGCCAAATGTGGCACAGCTGTGGGTTGCCCTGTGCTTGCAGGATACAAAAGTACATGCTTGAAGGTAATAATTGTTAAACGTACAACACTTGTGTGATATATTTCCGTTAATCATGTGACTTAAACAATGTTGTTTTTAACCGTGCAGAGCGTCCGATTCAACTCGAAGACGTGGACGTCTTCTGGCGGAGACTTAACTTCCAAAGTTGTAAATTGATAGACGATGACGTGGACGTGGTCGAAGAGCTAAATATTGTTAGACAACAATTAGAGTCGCACCCCCCAGCTCAGCAAAAAAGCCTGATTTCAAAGATTAAAGCGGTGTTGACTCCAAAGAAATCTACCAAGAAACCACCGGTTGTCCAACAAAATACTCGTGGCCGACCAACAACAAAGCAGGTACAACAAAGGTTGGACGAGGCCTCTCGTATAGATGAAGAATTGAGGAGAAGCTCATTCGGTGATGCAAACACGTGCTTTGAAGGTTCCCGACAAAGTAAGTACGACAAACCTCGTCACAGCTCGTACGTTCCGTCACAGGCCTCTCAACAGTCGGTTATAAGGTCCCAAAAACCCAAAGCGAGCCTAAGCCGTTCAAAGAGTTCTAAGAAGAAAGAGACACGAGATGCTCACGGTTTTCCGTTAATCATTGGGGACGAGTACGTGGGAATCATCGAACAGTTTCAGGATGACATTCCGCTAGTGTTCCATCCGTACGTCTCGTGCATACGAGATGTGATGCCGGACGGTCATTGTGGGTTTCGGTCTGTGGCTGTGGGCTTAGGTATGGAACAGAGTTCATGGGGGCTCATTCGAAGGCACCTTGTTCAAGAAATGGATAAGAACAAATCGATCTGGTTCCCAATATTTGAAGCATGGGATAAAGGTTATTTTTACACGCATCGTCAGGGCCTAATTTGGGATTCAGTGTCCGGTTGTGGGGGGGATCACTGGATGGACTTCCCCTATGCAGGACTTCTTATTGCACAAACGTACGGTATCGGGGTGCACCTGTTAACGACAACCATGGGTGCGAGTTCCACTTTCTTCCCGATACTAAGTCCTCCGGCTAATCAACAACCATTGTTCATAACGCTTACACATGTAAACGAGAACCACTTCATACATGTTAAGCTGGAAGGGGATTATCCAATGCCACCAGCACACGGGCTATGGTTGACCAACCGAACACCCCATACGAAACAATGGGAAGATATGTACTTGCCACGTCTAGAATGGTATACATCGATAATGAATCCTCCGCCAAGATCAAACCCCAGTCTTAATTACATCGATAGTGATACGGAAGAATGATTTTTGTAATTTGAATGTATTTTTTTTATTAATTCCTATAATTTTCTACAATTTCTATAATTTTTTTTATAATTTGTATCATTTTTCAATAATTAAAACAGATTAATATCATTTTTTAAAAAAATTAAAAATATACGACGCGTATAGAGCTATACGCGTCGTATAGATATGCCCAAAAGACCATTCTGCCCCTGTTATGCCCCCAATCTAGGCTTATTTCAGGGGCTAAAAGGTCATTTCCTAAACCACAGACGCCTCGTATAGATCTATACGAGACGTCTATTTGAGCGGGTTTTTGAAATTTTGAATTTTGAAAATTTGAAAATCAAAATTTGAATTTTTTGAATTAGGACGCCTCGTATAGATCTATACGAGACGTCTACAGTGTCTGCAACAATTCTTTTTTTAAATTTTGAATTTTGAAAATATTTTATGTTAATTACCATTTTGCCCCTGTAAAGCCCCCAGTATAGACCATTAACAGGGGCTTAAAGATAATTTTGAAACCCCAGACGCCGCGTATAGAGCTATACGTGTCGTCTTCTGAGGCGGCGACTTTTTGAGATTTTTTGTTTTTTAATTATTAAAAAAAGTTTATTAAATTACCATTTTGCCCCTGTAAAGCCCTCAGTATAGGCTTTATTCAGGGGCAAAATGGTAATTAACCATTCCAGAAATATCTTTTTGGAATGGTTAATTACCATTTTGCCCCTGAATAATGCCTATACTGGGGGCATACCAGGGGCTAAATGGTCATTTAATAAAAAAGGAAGACGCCTCGTATAGAGCTATACGAGGCGTCTAAGCCTCGTATAACACAGGGGGGGTCTAGACAAGGCTGCTTTTACCCCCAAACAAAAAACAAACACACATACGGAGGAGGATGTACATTCCCGCGGGCACCGATGCCGCCCGCCATTGCCAGAAGCTTCGGAGGATGTACATTGGATCGCATGCATCGATCGACTGGGATGCGATGGGGGAGCTTGCTGAGACGGATAGAGTGCGTCGGTTTGTACCTCTCGATTCGCCGTGGCATCGACTTTTCGATTTGGCGCACACGCCGACCTACAGGGAGCTGCTGGTCGAGTTCCTTTCGTCATTCACATTTCACCCTCCTGGGGTCCCAGTGCCGCTGCCGTACCCAGGTGCTCCCCCTCCGCCTGAGATTTCTTTCAGGCTCGCTGGCGTTTTGCGTACGATGACGCTAGCAGACTTTGCGGTGCGTTCTGGTTTATACATGCAGGGGGAGATCGAGACTGAGGTTTACACAGCGGGGCTAGTGGTGGTTGAAAAACCCATTCTTCTGGGGTTTTGGCAGGTGATTGCGGGGCCAGATCATTGGGAGCACGATAAGTCGAAGGGGAGGGTGTCGTTTGTTGCGGACCCACTATACAGGTACGTATGTTTATTACGGCAATTATTGTGATTATGTGCATTGTTTATTTATCTCTATTTCTGTATTTCGCTAACACTAACACTATCTGCAGGTATCTGCACCATTTGCTCGCTACTTCTATCTCAGCGCGCGGGTACAGCCGTGAGTGGTGTACGACCACAGATCTTTTTTTCCTTTACTGTTTGTTGTATAGGAGGCCGTGCGCGCTAGCACACGGTCTAACCCAGTACTACGCCTCCGCCCATCACCGGCAGGAGCGCGGATTTTTGTATGGCGGGGCGTATGTGACCGTCATTGCCCGTTCATTTGGCCTCGTGCTGCACGAGGACCCACATCTACGGACGCCGCCAGTCATGCCGACGCGGATGGGCATGCAGTCGCTGTGGGGGATGAAGGTAATCAAGAGGTTTCCAGTTGGCCCGCGGTTTAAAAACCGCGCGACCGGGGGCATATGGACAGAGGAGGCACTACCAGAGCATTTCGAGCCCGTTTATCCTCCTGTAGATCCTGCTGATATAGTGCCTGTGGAGGAGCCTCCGGAGGATGTAGACGGTGCAGCGGTGCCACAGCCACCGCCACCTGCCGGGGCGCCTCAGTTTCCATGTCACGCTATTCCAGGTCATGCCCCAGGACCTGCGCCGATACATCCGGAGGTACGAGCAGAGCTTGACAGGCTCAGCGATTTGATAGGTTGGGTGGTTCGGGAGCTGCAGGATAGACGCGAGAGAGATGGGTTACCCGCGATACCGCTCCCACCACCTCGAGCACCACATCAGCAGCAGCAGCCGCAGCAGCCAGATTCGGATTCGGATTCGGATGCATAGACCTGTTGTTGTTTTTATTTTTATTATGGATGTACAAACTTATCTTATATATTTTTGTTATGGATGTACAAAGTTATCTTATCTATGTCATATTTATGTTTGTTTTCAATTATTCGGTTACTTAATGATTGTTGTCTTAAATTGAGATAATACGGAAACAAAATATGTTTTGAATATTTGAACGAGATAAAATTTTAATCGAAAGAATAATATTTAAAAAAGTAAAATGTAAAAAACATTATAATATTTAATCGATATAATATATTTAAAGAGCCGATTTTTAAAATAGTTCATTTTTAAAAAACAAAAACTTTTTTATAGTGTAAAAAACAAAAAAAACATAACTTTTTTTAAAAACAAAAAAATTTTCAATAAAAAACACATCTTCAAAAACTATCCAAAAACCATACCAAAACCCACCAAAACACCCCTCATTTCAGCCAAAAAAAAAAACCCAATCTTAGACGCCTCGTATAGCTCTGTACGAGGCGTCTAGGGTTCCTTAAACTTTGTGCCTCACACCCTCGCAGACCCCCTTGAATTCAGTGCGTAGACGCCTCGTATAGACCTATACGAGGCGTCTAGGGCACCAAAGGTGTGAAAATAGGCGCGATGGGTGTCCAAATATCTCCAGCCTTACATAAATCTCTTCTACATCTTCCCTTTTCACGTACACGATGGCTTCTTCATCTTCTTCCCTGATCAGCAACCAAACCCATGTCTCAACCACACTGGCAGCCCATCTTCTCTCCAACAAACACGACTCCAACGTTGTCTTCTCGCCCCTTTCCATCCAGACCCTCCTCAGCTTACTAGCCGCCGGTTCCAATGGTCAAACACTCGACCAACTCCTCGCTTTCCTTAAAACGGACACGACGAATGACCTCAACTCTCTCTATTCACACCTTGTGTCCTCGATATTAGCCGTTGGTAGCCCCGCTGCCGGACCTACATTGTCTTTTGCAAACGCGGTTTGGGCTGGGAAAACCTTTTCTCTCGAACCTTCTTTCAAACAGGTTGTGGACACCGTTTATAAAGCCGCATGCAAACAAGTCGATTTCCATAAGGTCTTTACTTTCTTTCTTAACTTCTTATATTAGTGATGTTTTTTTAAAGATTGCTTATTAAATGTTGTGTGAATAATTATTTTGATATGAATCTTGGTTTTTTATTCACAAACTTAGGCTTATAACGGTTTGGATTTCTCAAAACTGGTCGCTGTTAAAGTTATCGAACTTTGTTTTTGATATGTATGCTAATATATTATTTTTTGATTTGATTATTGAAGGCTGAAGAGGTAGCCCATGAAGTGAATTCATGGGCCGAAAACCAAACAAATGGCCTCATCAATCAAGTCATTAGTGCTGAAGAAGTTAAAGATGGCACGATGCTCATGCTTGCAAATGCTATCTACTTCAAGGGAACATGGACTCAGAAGTTTAACACCTCATTGACTAAAGAACGTGACTTTCATCTCCTCAATGGAAACAAAGTTAAAGTTCCCTTTATGACCAGCTCCAAAAATCAATTCGTGCGTGAATATGATGGTTTCAAAGTACTGGGTCTTCCCTATTCGCAAGGCCAAGATAACCGTAAGTTCACAATGTACTGTTACCTCAGTGATGCAAAAGACGGGCTTCCGTCTTTGGTAAAGAAGATGAGTTCCACATCTGACTTTTTTGAGCGTCACATTCCACGCGTAAAAGAAAAGGTCGGGGAGTTTTTTATACCAAAATTTAAGATCGAATTCGGGTTTGAAGCTTCTGATATGCTGAAGGAATTAGGGCTTGTATTGCCTTTTGGCGTTGGACATCATGTCACCGAAATGGTTGACTCACCTGTTGGTACAGGCCTTTATGTATCAAAAATCAAGCATAAATCCGTTGTGGAGGTAAATGAAGAAGGTACAGAAGCTGCAGCGGTCACTATATCTAAGATGATATTTGGATGTGCACCACCAGGTGCTAAACAATATTTGGTTGATTTTGTGGCGGATCACCCATTTTTGTTTGTGATTCGAGAAGATGTGACCGGGGTTGTGTTGTTTATAGGACAGGTGATTGACCCTAGATAGAATTATCTACTGTCTTCGTCTTTTGTTTATGACAGGTAAAATCTCTTTTTGTGTTTGCTAATTAAGACATGTTGGGCTTATTGCACCAATTGAATTTTGGACTAACATCTTGGCACACTATTTAATTAGTTCTACTGTTGAAGCTTTGGATTTGCTATGTTTTGTGATGTTCATTCTTCTTTTTACTACAAATAAAATGGTATAACTAATCCTTTTAAGAAAACATATATGACTGAATTGGAATTAAAATACCAATTAGAGATGTAAAAGATATACAAATGTGCATGGAAGTGACTCAAGTTGAGGTAAGTCCATTGTTCGGGATGATCATAATACTACTGCAAATGTAACAGGTTCGTCTACATCTCATTTACTCTTATCCAAATCTCCGCCACACTGCACGTGATCTTTTGAATGGCTGCAGTTGTGACTGCCGCTCGGTTCTAGCTGCTGAGAAACCCGTTTACACATCTCCAACAATAAACCAAGTTTGAAATCCAAACCCGTCACATCTCCACGCCACATTATTCCAAACCTACTTTTTCTCCAATAATTAATCATTCAAAACCTCCACCTATAACCTTTTATTTTATCTATATCTGGTTTATTTATCCATCTATAATTTATTTAAATGATAATATTATATCTTTTTTATTTTAAATATTATAATTCTTTACACTTAAAGTATATTAAAATAATAAAAAAAGAAAAAAATAAAAATTTATAAAAAGATAAAACATTAAATAAAAAAAACTTATAATAAACACATTTAAAGCCTACAAATAAAAACATACAAAAAAAACTTAAACCCAAAAATAAAAACATACAACATACTAAAAAGGCACACTTAAACCTACAAATTAAAAACACTTTATTCTGATATCTTCACAAATCCTTTCGTGGATCTAACTTTGCATCGGGTCCATATTTGAGTCGTCTAGGAAAATGATGTAGTCTTGATGTAAAATAATTGTTCCAGGTGGCCCTTGAGCCCATCCATCACCTCCTCTAGTTTGCTGCCGATGTATTGATTCATCCGATCCTTGATCGCATCGTCTTCTTCACGATTCTGCGTCACCTTTTGTTTTGTTCCCCTCCTCGCCCTTGCCGGAGCCTCCTTTGCCTTCTTTTGCCCCATTACGAGGAGGCAACTCTTCAAACTCATTTAGATTATTATTATTATCCCCGAGATTGACATTGAAACCATTGTCTCAGACCGAAGATCATTGTCATCCAAGTCAACTGTATCGGAAGCAAACAATGTTTATGCTCCCGACTCTGATCTCTTTGATCTTTTTGACACTATTGGAAACAATTCATGCCATTTTGGTTCATTTTCCACGATATGAAAAACATGCTTGTAGTTAAAACAAACTTCGTATTGGGTTTCATACTCTGCTTTGGCCCAGTTGATACAAAAGTAATAGAGTAACCGTTGTCGCTGTTTTTGTGTCTGTTGTAAATTGCACAAAAATTAGTTGTTGGATTGCTCATTTAGTGCCAATGAGACTTCAAATTATCACTTGATCGGTTATGTGTATTAGTGATTTATGCGCAAAAAATAGTTGTAGATAAGTTCCCACTTGTCCATACTCTTTTGGTTTTCTCCAACAAGGCAACAACTACACAAGTTGAAACATGAAAGTAAGGTCGTGTAAGAGCTTATACTTCTTTAATCAGTCTATGTATTACATCTTGAAACGAAAAGTTTTTTGCCTTTGTTTCTTTAGCTAGATGACAGAGATGGAGTAGAGGTACCGGACGATTGGGTGTCCGAGACATTGAACCCGACACACCAGGTTGAAAATTGGGGTTGAAACCTGACTCGGTTTAAAGAGGTAACCGTAGAATGGGTGACCAGGTGTTGGTATGGCACCGTAGTTGTGGACTTGTGGATGCTTTGCACCAGGTTGAGTTATAAACCCGTAGTTCTAGAAGTGGGAAGATATGACATCGGGTTAAGTTAGAAACCTATAGTTTTGCAAATGTGGGATATTATTATATTGGTTCTGGTTTGAGCTGGAGCCTAATAATTCTTGAAACATTCTTTGGTCATCCATTCTTGAATTGTGTTGGTGTGAAATGGAAGATTGGTTGAGAGTGAAATTTTGAATGTTTGGAAATCGGTGTGAAATGGAAGATTGGTTGAGAATGATAGTTTGAATGTTTGAGATTGGTGTGAACTTGGTGACGGTTTAAATTAAAGGTGAAGTGGGTGATTATTATTTTTTTTTTTTTTTGAATGAGCCATTTGATTGAGATGGATTTTTTTTAAATTAATTAATTTTTTTCTTATAATTTGACCGTATGACTGCTAGGGGGCCCACTTGTTATAAACCGGACCCATTCGGTGGGGCAAACCGAATGAGGTCACATCATCGAGTCCAACAGGAGGGGGGGTTGGTGTAACAGTTCCCAAAATACCTGTAGGTCCACCCGGAGGATCGAATCAACCTCTATTCCCTGTTTTTCGACGAACCCGAGAGTGCGGAATCCAAACGGGTAAGTTAAACCAAGTTACGAACACAAAAACGACAAACATGAGATTCACCGATTAACACTCCAATGTATTAATCTAGAAAACGGTTACAAAGCAATGCTTACAAGATGTTCTTATAAACTCTCAGTGTGTGTGTGTTTACAGTGTGTTCGCTCTCAAATCTATTCAGACTTGCACATTGTTTCTGTCTACTGTCTGTGTTTATATAGTGAAGCCTCAACAAAATCCTATGGCCGACGAACTCTCATCGACGAACATCCATCATCACGACGAAATCCAGTGATTTCGTCACATGGGGTCATCGTCTACAAGTAGTGCGACGAACAGTTGGGTGTTCGTCACATGTGACTTTGCCCAACAACAAGTCTTCGTCGGATATAAAAAGCCCAAACCAATGCAAGCCCAACAAATGAGTGGCCCAATTCTTCATGCACATATACGTTCATGTTTCTCAAAATTCAGATTTGTAGAATTAGTCAACCATGTGACATCATCATGACATCATCATGTTGATGTCATGGTGATGTGTTATCAGGAATTGGTTCTCGGTTCTCCGTGCTTCGCGTGTCGAGCTCTGGGGCACACGACGGAGGAATGTCGCTACGTCTGGCTTGAGCCGAACCTAACCGAGCCAAAACGAACCGAGTCGAACCAAACCTAGTCGTGTCCACTTAATATGTATCAACAAACTCCCCCTTGGACGCTACTCGTGAGGTTCGTAATCTCATTCTCCATCTCTTGATGGTTCTTTTTCTCGGAAAGGTTCTTCAAAGTCTTCACGTGTTGTAAGTAGAAAGTGTATTAACAAACTCCCGCTTTCATTTAGGAAGTGTATCAATAAACTCCCCCTTTGATTATGCTTGTGAATCTTTTGATTTTCAATACTTGAGATCCTTGTGGTGTTGATGATTGATCAGCGGTAACTCGATCATCGTTATCATTTGAGTGCCTTCACGTCGTGTCTTCATTCCGAAGCTTATCATCAAACATGTTCTCTTCGCCTTCAGCATCTGCACATGCAAGAAAGCTAAACGCGTAATGAGAATAAACGCTTGGAATATAGTTAACATTAATCAAATGACACATATGAGACCAATTCTCATTCAACTACCGTCCGACAATTTAGTTTGAAAAGTTAACAGATTTTTCAATTTTGACTATTAACTTTCAAAACTTGCAAACTCTGACCGTTTATGAAGATTCAGTCGTTTTGGTTTTCATCAGATTTCAGGCAATGAAGACTTGAGTTCCAACATCGGTTAATCAAAACTAAAGCAGAAATAAAATCTTTTTGAATTTTATAAAGTTTATATTAAAACACACCTAAAATCTCTTTGGTATTTTGAATATTTCAAATGTAAAGATTGAAAGCAGTAGATAAATATATACAGAGTTGCAGAAACTAAGAAAAGTAAATATATACAAACATTCTTTTTACGAGTTTCGAGGGTAAGAGAATCATATCAGTGTACGGTCACGCCAAAACGCTCTTGTTGTCCAATTAGTTAACATTTAGATAAGCATCCTATAACGATTATCGGTATTGTTGTCCACATAAGCTCAACTTATCAGATGTAATCATGGCGAGGGGATACGATTAGTGTATGATTTATACTTACCGACCGGTGTTTATCCACACACGACACATTCCCGTATCAAGGTATGCATGAGAGTTCATCTTACTGGTGAGTATACCATTTATCATCTGTTTTGACGTATATGAAAATGTGAGAAACTCACTTATTTTGATTGAAAACAAGCCCTATGTGATAGAATCACTTATTGATGAGGAACTTGATTTTCAGATGCATGAGGGCACAGGAGCAAGTCTGTGAACAGGTCAGTACAAACGTACAGCAAAGAGACGAACTTGACTCCCGGATAAATGTGATATATTATCACTTATTTTGTGGACATGTGATTGTTGATCACTTATTGAGGTCGTATGCAGTATGTATACGTATGTATGGTATCATGGAAGATCTAGACTTCGTCTCCGTTGTTTTTCGGTAAGAGAAACAACCATGATACCCAGATGATAAACAGCATAAAGACCACATATCTCAGAACCTCGGCAATCTCTCAAACAAAATTTCGGTACTAAGACCATATGCCAATGAGTGATTCCCACCTGGTCTTCAGTCGATTTAAGTTTATATCACCCTCCACACTTTAAGATGATTGTGAGCGTACCGATACATCTTATATAGAGCTGCTTATGGTTTTTCATTTTGCATTTCAGTTTAAAGAGGTTTGGACAGACCACTGATGTACTATCATATTCTCTTTTGATCGCCAGGAAACTCATTTTTGTTTTTCTATTGTTTTTGCGTTTTTGAAATTTTTCGATGTTTTTGAATTTTTCAAATTTGGATTTACTCCCCCTAAAATCAACAAACTTACAATAATTTTAAAAACACAAAGATATTTACAAAAACGATTTTCCGATGCGGATTACTCTTGCTTAACCTTAATGCCGTTTACCAATAATAAAAAGTCAAATCTTGATTTATCAAATGCTTTGGTAAAAAGGTCGGCACGTTGGTCATCGGTATGGACCTTAACAACATCGATAAGCCTTTTATCAAAGCAATCACGTATGAAGTGATACTTAATTTCGATGTGTTTGGTCTTTGAATGCTACACAAGATTTCTAGTGATAGATAAGGCAGCAGAATTATCGACTAAAATAGGAGTAGTTAGGAATTCAAAACCGTAATCACGCATTTGCTGTTGTATCCACAGGACTTGGGAGCAACAACTTGAGGCAGCAATGTATTCAGCTTCACAAGTTGATGTAGCAACACAAGTCTGCTTCTTGCACTGCCATGTTACGAGGCGATTTCCTAAAAACTGGCATCAGCCGTTGTGGATTTGCCGTCGATTTTGCATCCGCCAAAATCAGAATCACTGAAAGCGATCAAGTCAAAGTTATTATCCTTAGGGTACCATAGACCGGTGTTTGGGCAACCTTTCAAATAACGAAAAATCCTTTTTACAGCTGCAAGATATGAGGCCTTCGGGTTAACTTGATGTCTGGCTAGCAGGCATGTTGGATACATTATATCTGGTCTTGATGCTGTGAGGTACACAAGGGATCCAATCATTGTGCGGTAATATGAAGAGCTAACAACTTCACCCTTCAAGTCTGGATTGATTCCGTGATTTTGCTGCAGTGGGGTACCAATGGGCGTTGTGTCGGACATCTAGAATCGGCTCAAGATGTCCCTCACATACTTAGTCTGATGGATAAAAATCCCAGACTTCGTTAGTTGCACTTGCTGGCCCAAAAAGAAAGTCATCTCCCCCATAACGCTCATCTCGAATTTATCCTGCATTACACGCTCGAAATCCCTACACATAACTTTGTTAGTAGAACCAAAAATACTATCATCCACATATACCTGTACCAGTAGATGATCTCCATCTTGTTCTTTTATGAAGAGGGTGCAATCGATAAGACCTCTGCGAAATCCATTCTCCAGTAGATAATTAGATAAGGTTGCGTACCAAGCTCGTGGTGTTTGATGTAGACCATAGAGAGCTTTGTTCAGCAACCAAACCCGATCGGGATTGATAGGATCTTCAAAACCTGGAGGCTGTTCAACATACACCTCTTCTTCGACTAGACCATTTAAGAATGCACTTTTGACGTCCATCTGGTAAACCTTGAATCCTTTGAATGAGGCATAAGCCAGAAAGATCCGAATTGCTTCCAGACGTGCAACTGGTGCATACACTTCGTTGTAGTCTATACCTTCAATCTGACGAAAACCTTGAATGACCAATCTTGCTTTGTTTCGAATAACGATTCCACAGTCGTCCTTTTTGCATTTATACACCCAACGGGTACCAATCTTCTTATAATCAGCAGGTTTCTCTACGAGCTTCCAGACACCAAGTTTCTGGAATTGTTGCAGTTCTTCCTGCATAGCTTCAACCCAAGAGTTATCTTTTAAAGCTTCTTTCCAAGTTCTTGGCTCTTCCTGTGAGACATAACACGCGAAAGACCAATCGTTTTGTTGACCAGATTCTCGAATTGCCGCATACAAGCCTGCGTTGTTGTTGTTTCGCAACATGTTTCTTGTTTGTACGCCACTTTGTACATTCCCGATGATGTTTTGCTGAGGATGGGTATTGTGAATCCTTGTTTCTGAATTATCTTGAACTGGAATATTTGTACCCAGATTGTTGAGATTGAGATCAACAACCAATTCAATACCCGGAACTGGCGAAGAGGATGATGCAGTAGCTTCAGCTGTTTTGGGATTATTAACCGGAGCTGTAGCTTCCGAAGTACCTTGTACAGCTGTTGTTGGAGCTTCTTGATCTGCATCTAGAAATTCTTCATCCTCTGGAGATTTGTTCAGTTCGGTTGCATCATTAAAATCCTCATTGTCGAGAGCATTATTGTTCACTGAAGATGGTTCTTGATTGACAATAATTGGACGAACCAACGGTGATTCTGTTGCATTGTCACTCTCGAAAAACATCCTTTCCGCAACATTTCTTCAACTGCTTCAACATTGATCGAATTGAAAAAGTCATCGTACTCAAACATCCATGGTTGACCTGGATTTTTGACTGGTAAAGTGTGCCTTTGTACTCTGACTTTAGACCATTCCTCAACCCTTTTAGTCTCTAGATTCCAGACTCTTAAGTTCGGGGTTGCATAACCAAGAAAGTGACCTTCAATAGCTTTTGCCCCAAACTTTCCATTAGGATCGATCATTGTGCAAGGAGCTCTAAACGGTTCAAGATATGACAAATCTGGTTTCCGTTTATGAAGAAGCTCGAAGCAGGTCTTGTTGTGCCTTTTGACTGTAAGGACTCAGTTAAATGTATAACAAGCAGAGGACACAGCTTTAGTCCAGAAGGAAATCGGCAATTGTGACTCTACCAACATCGTCCTAGCAGTCTCGATCAATGTACGGTTTTTACGTTCAGCGACGCCGTTCTGTTGAGGAGTGTAGCTTACACTGAATTCATGAAGAATACCTTTTGATGTGCAAAACTCCGCCATAGCATGATTTTTAAATTCTGTAACATTGTCGTTGCGTATCCGTCTAACCTTCAATTTATACAAATTCTCCATCTGAATGATCAAGTTTTTGATAATACCGAAAGTTGCACTCTTGTGAGCCATATGTGACAACTGGCACAAACCAGTAATTTCCGTACACTTTAATCATTAGTTAATGACTGCAATTATGTGCTTAAATGTCAACATTGACTAATTACATGCTAAGCAAGTGAATTCATTCACGTTTTATACTACAAAATATTGCTTTATGCATAAACGAGAGCGTTGCGTCAGAAATACTAGTAAACTCACTGGTAAGACACAATATGCCAACAACTCTGCAGAAAGCAGTCAGACATTAGAACTGAGGCCTAGGTGTAGGTCCAAAGACAAGAATACATTAAAACCCTAGAGTACATACAAGGGTTTACATATAGACATTTCCGAAAGCTAAAATAAGCACTAGAAAGCACCCGAAACGCACTTTAAGTGCAGAATTTTATATAATTCAGCAATAAACCAGCTTTTAACAACATAAATATTATGCAGAATTCATGTTTTAACATCCAGAATATTTCCCTAAGTGTCGGGAATCAAAAGTATTACAAAAGGGTACTTAAAAGACACTAAAATGTGCAATTTAGCACTTTAACGAACCGGTGTCTAACCGAACAACCGGATATTACCCGGAGCACCAAAATAATGCTAGAAGCATTGTTTTTATTTTTATGAGCTAGTTAGGGTCCCCGAACACTCTAACACACTATATATTATACAACACACGTTAACACACTAACTTAACACTTAACCTTCCTAACTAAATCCAACTAGATTGCAACTAAACCACTTGAAATCCAACAATACCCCCCCCCCCCTCTAGTTGGGCCGGTTACAAAGGGGTCCCACTTGGGATTTTCTTGCAAAATTTTACTTGATATGTATGTGTATTAGGAGACATAGTAACCTCCATGTAAAAATGATGTTGGGAGCTTTTATAAAAGGACCATAAGATCTTAGCTACATCTCATACACCGCTTCACAACAACAAAATTCTTCTCCTCCCTTGCCCTTGGCTACGGCTTCAACCACACACACCCACACTTTCATTTTCAATCCATTTCCATCCATTCTAAGGTGATATTAAGGTGTAAGAAGGTCACTAACGAAGCTCGGTGCAAGCGGATCTTGAAGGACTTTCTTCATTTGCTTTTATCCACTTCATTTACCCTCTTGAACTCCCCTAGCCTTGTGCTAGTAGTAAGTTTCTTAGATCTTCATCTTCTTCATATTTTTTATGGTTAATAGTTGTTTGAATGATAAAATGTTAAGAAACTCTAAAGAACATGAACAAGTCTTAAACATAAAGGATAAAGAATGGATAAAATGATGAAGTAGTGTTATGTTGATGAAGAAATCATGTTGTTTCTATGTTGTGATGATTATTGATGTTGTTAGTTAGTAGAAGTAAGATGGTTCATCACCTAGACTTGCTAGATCATGTTTAAAGACATGAACTAGCAAGATGTAAAGGGTATAGATATGAAGGATGATGAAACCATCCACACATGAACTTTGAACTTGAACAAATAAGTGATTTCTTGGAAAAATGAGTTGTAAACTTGTAGATCTAAAGATCTATGAGCAGTTTTTCGAAAGAACCAAGCGAAAGCAACAAGTTTTGTTAAAACTTGGATGTTACATGAAATAAACACATGTTTTGAAAACATGGAAAACCTCCATTTTTAGGGGAAACCCTGTCAAAATTTCTATAAATTTTGACACGTAGAAAATATAAGTTTTTGAGAAACTTATTCCCTAAAAATGTACCTAAAAATATTACGAAGGTTTCCATAATTTTTGGTGATAAGAAATGATGATTTCTTCAAGATTTAAAATTTATATTAAGTATATATATTTTTGAGAAAAATTTATATATTATTTGAACACCAAACTTTGTGCTAAGTGTATATAGTATGTGTTATACGTGCTAGTGTATTAGGACTTAAAAATACACTAAATACTCATGATAATATAAACACAAAAATACACATACAACATACAAGATACATAATTCGGGTGCAAAACACAAGATGCTTATATTAATTTTTGAGAAAATAATATAATTAAGATACTTAGTTAAAAATATAAATTATTTTTAACACAAGAAATCATATACAAAAGAGAGTGACTGTACTTGTGCGACACAAGTCTAGTGACTAACGTTAAGAAAACACATTTAGGTCACGACGCTCTATAAGCAAAATCCGGTGAAGTTTACGACGCGAGGAACACAAAGTTGTGAGTTCATGCTCCCCCTTTTCTTTTACTGTTTTCAGTTTTATAACTTCGGGGGTGAAATACATGTTACAATTTTTACAATGTTTACAAATGGTATGATAACAAGAAACACACTTGGTGAGGACGAGAACCAAGTATGATGCGTTTTGAGGAATGATACGAGAAATCATGTCACGAATAGGGTACCATAAGCACCATTAATCAACAATATACCTAGACCGCAGAACAAAAGGTTAGATCTAACGGGTGCCAGGCAGCCACACTCTTGGTGAGGACGAGTACCGAGTAGTGCTTTTGTGTCTCAGAATATGCCAATTAGAAAAATGCCTAAGGTTTGGTGACTTCCTATGTCGTGTCACATGTTAATGGCCTTGCAACCCATTAACAATCCAGATACTTACAGGAATACTTTATTTACATAAGACTCATACCATACTAAAACTTGATTTATACTTGAGTACGTGGGGTACACAAGTAAACTTGAATTATACATGAGTACGTGGTGTACACATGAACACTTGATTTATATATGAAAACTTGATTCATACATGACACAAACTATGTTTTCATACAAAGTATACAAACGTGAAATACAAAAACTGCATGAAATCACACCAACATTATGTTGACGTTTTTTCCAAAACTCACATGTATTTCAGGTAACTAGTGGATGTGCGCGCGGTCTTGCTCATGCTCTTGGATGTCGCTTGTGTTTATCTTTAAATAAAGTTGTAAACTTTTTAAGATAATGTTTTATGCTATCTCGCGATGTAAACGCTAACTTATGTTTTCAAATTATGAAGTGTTTGGTATTTTAAGATATTTTTACGAGCATGTAGTATGTTTACCTTTCGTATGCAATGAGGACCTTTCATGATCACACCTCGTGCTTCCGCCGCAGAAAGGGGTGTGACAGATTGGTATCAGAGCTGCGATTGTAGTGAACCAGGATTCCTTCTCGAGTCTAGTCTACAATCTCTAGGATCCTTTCACGAAAACAATTTTTCAAAAAGTTTTCATTGCATAAAACGTCCCGCGACATCCACTACCTGAAACTGTTTACAAGAGTCAAGAAAAGACACTAAGAGACTTAGGGTGCACAAAAGTAGCACTTGTCTTTAGCTGAGAAATTACTTGCAATTATGTGTGATAATTAGCATATACATATACTAGAAGTAGAATGTCACAAGTATACGTGACTTTACCTGAAAACAATGGCCTACCTGAAGGAAGAGATACGAGGATGAAACGAACTGTGCGGACTGTGCAAGGAGTTACGTAATTATGGATGCATACATAATTATGGAATTCAGTGCGCAGAAACCACAGCAAGTCTTGTCACGTATAGATTCCCTTAGTGCAAGAAAAGGTCAAACGTGAACACCCCTCCCCCAGCCTACTAAGTACTCTGTTAGAGTAATAGTTGTTTGATGTCACTTATGTGGTATATGCCTGAATATATATACTACTACTATCTCATAAGACGATATCAAACAAGTATCTAACCCTGTTGTGTTGTGTTCTGATAGAACATGGCGCCCAGGAAAGCTGTGAATGCTCGCAATGATGATCAGCCCCTCCTCCTCTTCTACCGAGGACTGCTGAAGAGCTGAACGCTCTACTGGAAGAAAGGATCTCCGCTGCTATCGCCCAATACAAAGCGAACCGTACTGCAGACAGTGGAGGACCAAGCAATGCTAGGCGTAATGGGAATGGAGATTCGTCTGGAGGGAATGCAGTTCAAGGCTGCACTTTCAAGCAGTTTCTCGACTGCAAGCCGATGAACTATGACGGCACAGGAGGTGCAGTAGCATTTGTATGCTGGACGGAGAAGACTGAAGCTACTATCCGCATGAGCAAGTGTACCGCGGATCAGCAAGTCACTTTTGCTACTGGGTTGTTTGTCGATGAAGCTCTGACTTGGTGAAACTTGCAAGCCCAAACCTTGGGCGATGATGCCGCTTATGGCCTAACTTGGGACGAACTGAAGGAAAGAATGAGAGAGAAGTATTGCTCTCGTGCTGAACTCCAAAGGCTGGAAACTGAGTTCTGGCACTTGACCATGGAAGGTGCTGACATTAATGGATATACTCGAAGGTTCCACGATCTATCTAGAGTGCTTCCCTACATGGTGACTCCCGAATTTAAGCGTGTTGAACGCTACATTTGGGGACTGGCCCCAGAGTTTCGCGGCATGGTAACTTCGGCCAAACCTCAAACAATCACCGAGGCTGTAACTCTAGCTGTCAGCCTTATTGAAGATTGTGTTCGTATGAAGAAGCTATCACTGAACCCAACTGAAAAGACCGAAACGCATGCTGAGTCGTCCGGTGACAAAAAGAGAAAGCATACAAGTTTGAACCAAACAACTCGCAACAACAAGGGTTTCAGCAAGAAGCGCGACACTAACCCGCCTCAGGAGACGAAAACCCTTGTAACCAAAGGATACCAAGGCACCATGCCTAAATGCCAAAAATGTAAGTATCATCATGAAGGAGCTTGTCGCATTCCAAGGTGTGACAAATGTGGTAGGTTGGGTCATCAAACAGAAGACTGTTGGAGAAAGGGAAAGAACAGGAATGGGAATGGTGCTGGTAACAAGAATGGTAACGGGAAGGGGCGGAACCAAGGATGCTTCAGTCGTGGAAGCAATGATCATTTCATGAAGGACTGCCCAAAGGGGAACAGTGCTCAGGCTCGAGCATTTGTGATTGAAGCAAAGAACGCACGCGAGGACCCTAATGTGGTCACCGGTACGTTTCTCATTAACAATCACTTTGCATCTATATTATTTGACACTGGCGCCGATTATAGCTTCATGTCTGTGGATTTTAAATGCATGCTTGGAATAGAATCTAGTAGATTAGAAATTCCTTTTTCCATAGAACTAGCCAATGGTAAACTTGTTGAATCAGGCGAAGTCGTTAGAGGCTGCTCATTAGAACTTGGTGAACAGAATTTTAGCATCGACCTCTTACCTATTCAATTGGGTAGCTTCGATGTAGTGGTCGGAATGGACTGGCTGTCCAAGAACAAAGCTGAAGTTGTATGTCATGAGAAAATCATTCGCATCCCTCTGGCGAATGATGAAACTCTCATCGTGCATGGAAAAAACGAGACGCGCCTCTTCGAATCATCAGCTGCATGAAGGCACAGAAGTGCTTAAGGAAAGGATGTGTTGCCTTCCTAGCACACGTTATAGACACGAAGGCTGAGGAGCCTAAACTCGAAGACATTCTTGTGGTGAAGGAATTCTCTGACGTTTTTCCCGACGATCTGCCAGGACTACCCCCGCAACGACAAGTCGAATTCCACATAGACTTGGTTCCAGGAGCCGCTCCTGTAGCCAAGGCTCCCTATCGACTTGCTCCATCCGAGATGCAAGAATTATCTACACAGCTCCCGGAGTTGTTGGATAAAGGATTCATAAGGCCAAGCTTTTCACCCTAGGGAGCTCCTGTATTGTTCGTAAAGAAGAAGGATGGAACACTGCGGATGTGTATCGATTACAGAGAACTGAACAAGCTCACTATCAAGAATCGGTATCCATTACCGAGGATTGATGACTTATTTGATCAATTGCAAGGATCGAGCTACTATTCCAAGATCGACCTTCGATCTGGATACCATCAGCTAAGAATCCAAGAAGAAAGCGTGCCAAAGACTGCTTTCAGAACGCGATATGGGCATTACGAATTTCTTGTGATGCCATTCGGACTAACGAACGCACCAGCGGTCTTTATGGATCTGATGAACCGCGTTTGCAAACCATATCTCGATAAATTCGTGATTGTATTTATCGATGATATCCTGATCTACTCGCGAACGAAAGAAGAACACGAGCAACACCTCAGAAATATTCTGGAACTACTGAAGAAAGAGAAACTTTATGCAAAGTTCTCGAAATGCGAATTTTGGATTCGCGAAGTACAATTTCTTGGTCACGTTGTGAATGAGAAGGGCATTCATGTAGACCCATCCAAGATTGAAGCAATAAAGAATTGGGAAGCTCCCAAAACCCCAACTGAAGTTCGACAAATTTTGGGCTTAGCAGGCTATTATAGGCGATTCATTGAGAGTTTCTCAAAGATAGCTCAACCGCTAACGACCCTTACTCAGAAAGACAAGAAATACGACTGGGGTTACAAACAGGAAGAAGCCTTCCAGCTACTTAAAAACAAGCTATGCGATGCACCAATACTATCATTACCCGAAGGCACTGAAGACTTCGTGGTATACGGCGATGCTTCACGACAAGGCTTGGGTTGCGTGCTTATGCAACGCCAGAAAGTCATCGCTTATGCTTCAAGACAGTTGAAGGTACATGAAAGAAACTACACCACTCACGACCTGGAGCTGGGAGCAGTGGTATTCGCCTTGAAGATCTGGCGACACTATTTATATGGTACTCGATGTACAATCTTCACAGACCACAAAAGTTTACAACACATATTCGACCAGAAAGAATTAAGCATGCACCAGCGACGTTGGGTCGAGCTGCTGAACGATTATGACTGTGAGATTAAGTACCATCCTGGAAAGGCAAACGTTGTAGCAGACGCTCTAAGCCGAAAAGAAAGGGTTAAGACCCTAAGGGTTCGAGCATTGGAAATGACTATTCGAACGAACCTCACTGCACGCATTCGTGATGCACATCAAGAAGCTCTTAAAGGAGAAAACCGTAAAGCTGAATACCTTCGGGGTATGTTGAAATATATGGCGCCAAATGAAGAGGGAACCTTGTACTTTTAGAAGCGCATTTGGGTTCCGCTCTATGGTGGTATACGGGAAGTCATCCTTGATGAAGCGCACAAATCAAGATACTCGATCCATCCAGGATCGGACAAAATGTATCAAGACTTAAAAGAATACTATTGGTTGCCGAGACTTAAGAGCGACGTTGCTGTCTATGTTGGAAAATGCCTAACCGGTGCTAAGGTTAAGGCTGAATATCAGAAACCATCCGGCCTACTACAATAACCGGAGATACCCATGTGGAAGTGGGAACAAATCTCGATGGACTTCATAACGAAATTACCCAGGACCCCGAGAGGGCACGATATGATATGGGTGATAGTTGATCGATTAACAAAGTCTGCGCATTTCCTACCAATCCGAGAAAAAGATAGCACGGGAAAGCTTGCTGAGATATACTTAAAGGAAATCGTGGCTCGACATGGAGTGCCAATCTCAATTATTTCAGACAGAGATGGGCGCTTTGTCTCAAGAATCTGGCAATCATTTCAGGAAGCCTTTGGATCTCAGCTAGATCTAAGCACGGCCTTCCATCCTCAAACAGACGGCCAGAGCGAACGGACTATACAAACGTTAGAAGATATGCTTCGCGCATGCGTCATGGATCTAGGCGGCAGCTGGGATACTCACCTACCCTTGGTTGAGTTCTCCTACAATAACAGTTATCATACAAGCATAAAGGCCGCACCGTTTGAAGCTCTGTATGGCCGCAAGTGCCGATCGCCCTTATGTTGGGTAGACGCTGGAGATAAACGTATGGTTGGTCCTGAACTTGTGCAAGAGACAACCGACAAGATTATGCAGATCCGAGAGCGCATTAAGGCGCCCCCCGAGATCGACAAAAGAGCTACGCTGATAAAAAACGAAAACCATTACAGTTCAAGGTTGGAGACAAAGTTTTGTTGAAGGTCTCACCTTGGAAGGGCGTAGTCAGATTCGGAAAACATGGGAAGCTGAATCCACGATACATCGGACCATTCAGAATATTGGGAAGAATTGGTACCGTGGCATACAAGTTGGAATTACCGGAAGAACTTAATGGAGTACATGATACGTTCCATATATCCAACCTCAAGAAGAGTCCAACACAAGAAGACGTGATCATCCCTGCGGATGAAGTACATATTGATGACGCCCTCCGATTTACAGAACAACCCGTTGAGGTTACAGACTGGAAGGTCAACAAGACCAGGAGGAGCACTGTTTAACTTGTCAAAGTACATTGGAACTCTAAGCACGGACCCGAGTACACATGGGAACGTGAAGACCAGTTCAAAGAAAAGTATCCCCACCTATTCAAGAAGACTCCTGCGAGAGTTAGTTCAGCCTGAATTTCGGGACGAAATTCTTTTAACGGGGGGAGACTGTGACAACTGGCACAAACCGGTAATTTCCGTACACTTTAATCATTAGTTAATGACTGCAATTATGTTCTTAAATGTCAACATTGACTGAGCAAGTGAATTCATGAACGTTTTATACTACAAAATATTGCTTTATGCATAAACGAGAGCGTTGCGTCAGAAATACTAGTAAACTCACCGGTAAGACACAATATGCCAACAACTCTACAGAAAGCAGTCAGACATTAGAACTGAGGCCTAGGTGTAGGTCCAAAGACAAGAATACATTAAAACCCTAGAGTACATACAAGGGTTTACATATAGACATTTCCGAAAGCTAAAATAAGCACTAGAAAGCACCCGAAACGCACTTTAAGTGCAGAATTTTATATAATTCAGCAATAAATCAGCTTTTAACAACATAAATATTATGCAGAATTCATGTTTTAACATCCAGAATATTTCCCTAAGTGTCGGGAATCGAAAGTATTACAAAAGGGTACTTAAAAGACACTAAAAGGTGCAATTTAGCACTTTAACGAACCGGTGTCTAACCGAACGACCGGATATTACCCGGAGCACCAAAATAATGCTAGAAGCATTGTTTTTATTTTTATGAGCTAGGTAGGGTCCCCGAACACCCTAACACACTATATATTATACAACACACCTTAACACACTAACTTAACACTTAACCTTCCTAACTAAATCCAACTAGATTGCAACTAAACCACTTGAAATCCAACAATACCCCCCCCCCCCTCTAGTTGGGCCGGTTACAAAGGGGTCCCACTTGGGATTTTCTTGCAAAATTTTACTTGATATGTATGTGTATTAGGAGACATAGTAACCTCCATGTAAAAATGATGTTGGGAGCTTTTATAAAAGGACCATAAGATCTTAGCTACATCTCATACACCACTTCACAACAACAAAATTCTTCTCCTCCCTTCCTCTTGGCTACGGCTTCAACCACACACACCCACACTTTCATTTTCAATCCATTTCCATTCTAAGGTGATATTAAGGTGTAAGAAGGTCACTAACGAAGCTCGGTGCAAGCGGATCTTGAAGGACTTTCTTCATTTGCTTTTATCCACTTCATTTACCCTCTTGAACTCCCCTAGCCTTGTGCTAGTAGTAAGTTTCTTAGATCTTCATCTTCTTCATATTTTTGATGGTTAATAGTTGTTTGAATGATAAAATGTTAAGAAACTCTAAAGAACATGAACAAGTCTTAAACATAAAGGATAAAGAATGGATAAAATGATGAAGTAGTGTTATGTTGATGAAGAAATCATGTTGTTTCTATGTTGTGATGATTATTGATGTTGTTAGTTAGTAGAAGTAAGATGGTTCATCACCTAGACTTGCTAGATCATGTTTAAAGACATGAACTAGCAAGATGTAAAGGGTATAGATATGAAGGATGATGAAACCATCCACACATGAACTTTGAACTTGAACAAATAAGTGATTTCTTGGAAAAACGAGTTTTAAACTTGTAGATCTAAAGATCTATGAGCGGTTTTTCGAAAGAACCAAGCGAAAGGAACAAGTTTTGTTAAAACTTGGATGTTACATGAAATAAACACATGTTTTGAAAACATGGGAAACCTCCATTTTTAGGGAAAACTCTGTCAAAATTTCTATAAATTTTGACACTTAGAAAATATAAGTTTTTGAGAAACTTATTCCCTAATAATGTACCTAAAAATATTACCAATGTTTCCCTAATTTTTGGTGATAAGAAATGATGATTTCTTCAAGATTTAAAATTTATATTAAGTATATATATTTTTGAGAAAAATATATATATTATTTGAACACCAAACTTTGTGCTAAGTGTACATAGTATGTGTTATACGTGCTAGTGTATTAGGACTTAAAAATACACTAAATACTCATGAGAAGTATAAACAGAAAAATACATATACAACAGACAAGATACATAATTCGGGTGCAAAACACAAGATGCTTATATTAATTTTTGAGAAAATAATCTAAGTAAGATACTTAGTTAAAAATATAAATTATTTTTAACACAAGAAATCATATACAAAAGAGAGTGACTCTACTTGTGCGACACAAGTCTAGTGACTAGCGTTAAGAAAACACGTTTATGTCACGACGCTCTATAAGCAAAATCCGGTGAAGTTTACGACGCAAGGAACACAAAGTTGTGAGTTCATGCTCCCCCTTTTCTTTAACTGTTTTCAGTTTTATAACTTCGGGGGTGAAATACATGTTACAATTTTTACAATGTTTACAAATGGTATGATAACAAGAAACACACTTGGTGAGGACGAGAACCAAGTATGATGCGTTTTGAGGAATGATACGAGAAATCGTGTCACAATATACCTAGACCGCAGAACAAAAGGTTAGATCTAACTGGTGCCGGGCATGCACACTCTTGGTGAGGACGAGTACCGAGTAGTGCTTTTGTGTCTCAGAATATGCCAATTAGAAAAATGCCTAAGGTTTGGTGACTTCCTATGTCGTGTCACATGTTAATGGCCTTGCAACCCATTAACAATCCTGATACTTACAGGAATACTTTATTTACATAAGACTCTTACCATACTAAAACTTGATTTATACTTGAGTACGTGGGGTACACAAGTAAACTTGAATTATACATGAGTACGTGGTGTACACATGAACACTTGATTTATATATGAAAACTTGATTCATACATGACACAAACTATGTTTTCATACAAAGTATACAAACGTGAAATACAAAAACTGCATGAATTCACACCAACATTATGTTGACGTTTTTTTTCCAAAACTCACATGTATTTCAGGTAACTAGTGGATGTGCGCGCGGTCTTGCTCATGCTCTTGGATGTCGCTTGTGTTTATCTTTAAATAAAGTTGTAAACTTTTTAAGACAATGTTTTATGCTATCTCGCGATGTAAACGCTAACTTATGTTTTCAAATTATGAAGTGTTTGGTATTTAAAGATATTTTTACGAGCATGTAGTATGTTTACCTTTCGTATGCAATGAGGACCTTTCGTGATCACACCTCATGCTTCCGCCGCAGAAAGGGGTGTGACACCATAAACGCCACCCAAGAAAATCTTGAATAATCATCAGTTATCACGAGGCAGTATTGATCATTCCTGATGCTTTTGTGCTTGACAGGACCGAATAAATCCATGTGCAAACGTTCAAGAGGAACTGCCACCGTGTTGATTTTCTTTGTCGAATGTCGCTTCTTAGTTTGCTTTCCTTTTTGGCATGAAACACACACGTCTTGAAGATGGAATTTTTTAAGAAGAACACCATTCACTAATTCATTCGACACCAAATGATTCATTTTTCGTAAGTGAATGTGACCCATACGTCTGTGCCAAGAGATAGAGTCTTTTTCAGTGGCTTTGGAAATAAAACAAGTTGCTTGTGCAGTCGTTGTTATTGCTTGGCTCATATCAAGGACATATAAATCGTTTATCCATGGAGCTGATAAGAGAATCCATTCTTTTGGAATCTTGAAGCCGAGTTTCAGCACATAACATCCATTTGCATCAAAGTGTACTGAAAACTGTTTATCATAGATTTGTGAAACGCTGAGAAGATTGTGATCAAGTTGTTGTACAAAGTTGATCTTGTCAAAACTTACAACCCCGTTAGATACCATTCCTTCCCCAGTAATATATCCGCCTTTATCTCCAGCAAAAGCAACATAACCTCCTCTAATAGTTTTAACGTCGTAGAGAAGCTTCATGTCGCCGGTCATGTGCCTGGATGCCCCACTATCAACAATCCAATGGCTGCTGAAAGTTCCTCCTGGAACACCCTGCACATGCACTCACATGATTAGTTAGAGATGGGGACCCAAGCCTTTGTGGTCTTGGGTCTTCCATTTTCATCAACGTAAGTTACTTGAACTTCTCTATGTTGTGGAAATTGTGATGTTCCCCCTGATTCAGTAACCGATTTTGGTTTCCAGGTCTGTTTTGTTTTACCAGTTTTATTCTTTAAAATCTTAACTTCATGATTGTCTGAAGTTTTTGAATTGTCTGGTTTGACAGAAACAGATGTTTTGTTGACCACATCGGTTTTGATTGCTTTTTCAATTTTCTTAACCTGTTGGCGTTTCTGTTTCTTTTACCTTTCTTTTACAAGACGGGGATCTGGTTTTGATGAAATAGATCGCTTGCGGTCAATTTGGTCACGGAGATCACCAACTCTGGCTTTTAACTTATGAAGATATGGACAATTTCGAATGATATGTCCAATTTCACCACACTCAAAACATGATCTTCGTTCTACAAACCCCGAAGTAACATGTGATTGTCTAGTCAATGAACTTTGTGATCCCGAGGTACTTGGTTTTGAACTGTTTGGTTCATTTCTTTTCAAAGATTTAACTTGATTGACATGATCTAAGTTAGATTTATTGGCAAATGTTTCAAGTTTATCCGATCCCGTTGATTTCACAAAGTTCACTTTCTTGTTCTTCTTTTGGTTCGGTTCCTTTCGACCTTGAGTCCTTGATTTAACTTTTGGTTTGGTATGATTTTGCTGCTTTTTCACTGTTGGCAATCGTTGATTTCCATATTGTTTTCGAACTTCAGCTTTTGGAATCGGAGGGCACTGTGTTACCACAACGTGTGAACCCGACTTTCCCAAAAACCTACTTGTCGAATCTTCAAAAACATTACTGATTAAAGATTGATTTACATTCTTAATCAGAAAATCTTTGTCAGAATAGATTTTATCATCACCAATAAGAGTGTACAGCAAATTCACACTCTCTGACTCTTTTGCAGACGTGGACTCGACCAGAACAGTCTTAGCAGGTTTTGCAGGAGGATCACATAGAATATGATTCTCAAGATGTATGTCCTCTTCTTTGATTACTGCATCAGACTGTGCTGAGTCAGTATCATCGGATTCATCATCTGAAGAATCAGCATCCTCAACAATGACTGGAGGATCCTGATTTTGTTCAGCAGTTGACACACTTGTAACTATGGAAACATCCGAATATGATGATACTTCATTTTTGTATCCAAGTCCAGTTGTAAATACCTCAATGTCTAAAGGAACAGATTCCTCATAATGAGTTCTATTTTCCTCATCAGGCATGGCATCATAATTTTGTCTAACAGGTGGTGGACATTTCTTATATCCAATGCACGTGACATCCTTTTTCTCTTTTTGTGTGTCAATGATGTGATCCAGCACATACCTAGAGTTTGAATAACTGTCTAGCTTAAGCCAGATCGCCTCACTTTCATACTGAACACAGGCTAACTCTTTTTGCATGATCTCAAGACGATTGATATAACAGTTAATGTCAGTTTGTTTTCTTGAAACCATTTTTGTCAGCTCGGTTTTATCTTTTCTTAAATTTGCAACCACCGTTTTAAACTCCTTTTCATGGTTTTCATAAAACATGTTAGCCTCTTTGCATTTCGAAAGATCCACTATCAACTTTTGATTGTGGATATATGTCACTTCATATTTGTTTTGCAAAGCCTCATGTTTGCTTTGCAAATCACACCACTTAGCATCTAAAGAAACATGTTTGTTTTGCAAGTCAGACAATTCAGCATTTAAAGCATCATGTTTGCTTTGCAACTCAGACATATTAGCATCTAAATCAGCACATTTATCACTTAAGCTAGCACAATTATCACAATTAATGATAGTTGGTTCAGCGACACATACCTGGCTTGATGAACTGTCGCCATTAGCCATAAAGGCTGAATGAAGAAAAGAAGAAGAATAAGCAGCTTGATCCACCAGAATAGATCTTCTATCATTCCCTACTGCAGCTTCTCCTAACAATTCATCAATATCTGCATCGATTCTCCCACTAGATAAATGGTCATTCCTTGACGTTGAGGTTTCCTCATCTAAACTCCTTGAATAACCAGAACTCTCTTCATATGAAGATTCACCACCACTGGCGGAAGATTCTCCACCACTGGCGTGATTCAAATCTTTAACAGTTTCAGCAAAACAAGCTGCTCCTCCCTGATCACCAATGCCTAATTACATTGACCAGTCGCAACCCTCATCTATTTGCACCACAAGAGCCTGATTGGTGTTCGATGGTCCTGCTTGATTGGTTGCAGGGACCAAGGTGCGATCATCATTCCTGGCTTGATTCTGATTCGCCTGGTTGCCTTGACCTCTGAAAGGATTCTGGTTCCCATGTTGAGATGGCTTTGTGAATTCACGCTTGAAATGACCACGTTCACCACAGTTAAAGCACTTGACGGATTGCTTATCGAACCCATACTTGGTATCTTTCTTGCTTTCCAAGCTGGTTCTACCCGTCCGTTCCATGAAGTCCTTAGCTCGCCGTAGAGCGCTGGCAAAGGCCCACTTGATGTCCATCATATCCATCTCTTCTTTATTGATTTGCTGATAATCTTATTGAGTTAGATTGATGTTTCCAATCTGTCCTGCAATCAACCCACAATACGAGCTCACCAATGTGTTTAATATCTCCATATGATCTTTAGCTACTTCAACGCTAACTTTGGAGAAGTTTGACGTGTCAAGCCGTACTGTATTTGAATTTGATGGCTGACCAGCAGATGACGTGCTTCCATAACAAGCTTGTTGTTGAACAGGAAGTGGATTCCCATACAAATCAGTTGCAACGGTAGATGGCCGGTAGCTTTGCTGTTGTGGAGCTGGTTGTAGTGGATTTCCATACAAGTCTGTGGTTGGAGCTGGCTTTACAGGAACTTGTATCGGGGTGCCATATAAATCTGTGCTTGTGAAAAACGCCGTTTGAATTGGAGCATGTGAAGCAGGTCTTGCAGAAGTGCTTGAAGCTCCATAATATATATCAGGATTTTGTCGCACTGGAACCCTTTTCGCCTTTAGGGTTTCTTCCTGATCTTTGTTCTCCAAGAGCTGAACGAAGTCATTGATGTTTGTCGTAGTCAATGTGCCATTGTATTTCAGGATTTCCAAGAAACCATTCCATTGAGGTGGCAGTGCATCGGCAAACTTTGTGACAACCTCGGCTGGAGTTGTTACTACCCCATAATTACTCAATTCAGTCAGCAAGTGATAAAATCGACTTGTCATATCTCCCAAAGATTCATTTTCCTCACATGTGAAGCCATCAAACTCCTTCTTGAGTAAATCATGTCGCAATTGGCGTGACTTCTCATTTCCTAGACCTCTTGTCTTCAATGCATCCCATAATCGCTTTGACGTCTTGAAACTGACAAACTGATGATATATATCCTTGCTCAACGCCTGAGTCATAAGAGCATATGCTTTCTTTTCTAAATCATATGCCTTTTTCTCGTCTTCCGTAAGATCTGCAAATATCGCGGCAGTTGAAGCGGCAACCTCAAGAGCTTGATCAAAATCTGTAGTAAAACATAACCACAATTCCGTGTTTTGCCCAAGGACATACGTATGGAATCTATCTACCCATCCAGGATATTCATTTATGTGCATCAGTTTTGGTGGGCGATTTAGACTTCCGGTCTCGCTTTCGCTTAGAAGTATACTTTGAATACTTGGAGTTTGATTTGAAACAAATGCCCATTGACCTGTCGAAATTGGATTCGCTTGCGAAGATGCGGTTGCGGGAGATTCGGTCCATGATGGTGACAAACCCGTGCTTCTATACTTGCTCTCCGTATTAGATGCGGGTGTGGGAGATTCGGCCCATGATGGCGATAAACCCGTGCTTCTATATTTGCTCTCCGCATTTGACGGACTACCCCACCAATCCGGATTCATTTTGGATGTCTGTTGATGAAAAACCTGTTTACACACTTCAAACAAACTGTTAAATAAGTTTTGCAAAGGTTCTGTTAAAAATCACAAGGATGTTTGACGAAATCCTGTATGACGAACTCAGAAATTTCGTCCAGAACCACCCTTGACAAAAATAGTGATTTCATCCTAAACAACAAGTGACGAAATTGGTGATTTCGTCGATGGAAGTGTTGACGAAGATGGGAGAGTTCGTCGAAGACACTGATGACGAAAATGGGAGAGTTCGTTGAGGACAAGTGTTGACGAAGATGGGAGAGTTCGTCGAAGTCACTGATGACGATGATTAAAAGGTTCGGCACAGGTACATATGGCGAAAGTTGAAAGGTTCGTCAAAGAAAAAAAATGATGAAATATTGAAGTTTCGTTGACAAAAGTGTCCAACTAACTTCTAAGATATTTTCAAAATATTTTATAATTTTTTTTTAAATCTTATCCTGACACAAACCCAATTTGTCAAACAATCACCTTTCTCTTACACACTGTCTACCAACTCATCATCATGCTTGTGTACACAAAATTCAAACAACAATTTTATAATCACAAACATAACAAAAATTCACCAGACAATGATCAAACTCATATATATATATATATATATATATATGAAGAACAACTCAAGAACATTATGAAGACTCCGATGAACTTGATGAAGATTCCGGTCACCTACAAATTTCCCGAACTCAAATTTTGCAAGAAACTTCAACAAAAACCTTAACAAAACATGTATAAATGAGAGTTTAACAAGGTTTTTGAAAGAACTAACAGCAAAACATCAAGGTTTTCAAGATTTTAAACTAGTTTTTCAGAAAGTTTATGATCTTTAAACTCAAAATCTGGAAAAACACTTTAAAAACTATGAAAAATCAAGAAAACAACTTGGTTTTAAAAAGGAATCGAGCCAATGCTCTAATACCAATTGTAGGTCCACCCGGAGGACTGAGTCAACCTCTATTCCCTGTTTTCCGACGAACCCGAGCGTGCGGAATCCAAACGGGTAAGTTAAACCAAGTTACGAACACAAAAAAGACAAACACGAGATTCACCGATTAACACTCCAATGTATTAATCTAGAAAACGGTTACAAAGCAATGTTTACAAGATGTTCTTATAAACTCTCATTGTGTGTGTGTTTACAGTGTGTTCGCTCTTAAATCTATTCAGACTTGCACATTGTTTCTGTCTACTGTCTGTGTTTATATAGTGAAGCCTCGACGAAATCCTATGGCCGACGAACTCTCATCGACGAACATCCATCATCACGATGAAATCCAGTGATTTCGTCACATGGGGTCTTCGTCTACAAGTAGTGTGAGGAACAGTTGGGTGTTCGTCACATGTGACTTTCCCCAACTACAAGTCTTCGTCGGATATAAAAAGCCCAAACCAATGCAAGCCCAACAAACGAGTGGCCCAATTCTTCATGCACATATACGTTCATGTTCCTCAAAATTCAGATTTGTAGAATTAGTCAACCATGTGACATCATCATGACATCATCATGCTGATGTCATGGTGATGTGTTATCGGGAATTGGTTCGAGGATCTCCGTGTTTCGCGTGTCGAGCTCTGGGGCACACGACGGAGGAATGTCGCTACGTCGGGCTTGAGCCGAACCTAACCAAGCCAAACCGAACCGAACTGAGTCGTGTCCACTTAATATGTATCAACAATACCCTATGAGGAACCCTGATCGAAACCCCAGACTTATACGGTGCGACCCAACATAAAAAACGAAGAAACTTATAACAGGACTCTCTGGAGTGTCGCAGGGGATACCCCTAATTCTTCTGCGACACGCGAGGGAGTACCAGGACACGTGGCACCTGAGCGCGAGGTCTGCCACAACACGTGGGGGAGTCCCCTACTACCTCTGCACACGTCTGGGATGCCCAGGTGGCCTATATAAAGGGAGGCATGGGACTGAAGTTTCTGTACCTGTTAAAACTTATTTTCGCGAACAACTCTCTCTCGTTCTGCTTTTCTCTTCACGATACCCCTAAACTATGAAACTCTGCTTCGTAGTAAGTGTACAAAAACCTGATCACTGGTACGATACCCTGTCCGATCGATCTGAAACTCATCAACGGATGTCAAAGTGCTGCCTGTATAAGGCTATACTTTGTTAACTACGTTGGGGTTTTGGGTTAATACACTTATACGTGTTGCATTGTGTTTATATTAGGAACACAGGCTTAACACCAGGAAGCTATAATCTAAAACCCTAATACAAACTGAGTCATTCTCTTTTTATCAAATGATTTGCAAAACCCTAAAATGTCTTTCAGTTATACTTACAGTGATTAAGTCTTTATATTGTGAAATTACTGCCAGTATGTGGGGTTTGTATACATTACTAGTCCAGCTTCACTAGTTGAAAGAATGATCAACAGCAATATGACCACAGTCATTGTAACTGTCAACATGACAAATACTGATTTGAGTAATTGAAAGATATAAACAAATGTAAAAACTCTTAATGCTATAAATTATAACAATGTGTCTTTTTATAGATTTGAATGAACTTACCAGTAGTATTTTTCGTTGATAAAATATTTTTAAACGCGTTTCAGGCAACTTACGGTGAAAGTAAACGAAGTTTGCTATGAGGTGTTGAATACTTAAATAAAGTGGCTTTGTAACCAGAATAAAGAAAAGAAATTGTGTTTTATCAATTAGGGTTTATCCCTATAAAAACCTTTGTTTGTCATATGGGTTTTATCTAGTTAATTAATATTAAACTTTGGTGTTTTACAAACTCTGAATTTTTCCTAACGACGGTCCTGATGTAAATTTCCGCTGCCAAATTAATAAACACCGATACCACTGATACTGCCGTCGTGGCCGCCCGCTTCCGGGGTAGGGGTCGAGGGCTGCGACACAAGTTTAGGTTCAGACCGAATATAATCGAGAACCGAACTGAAAATATACCCAACCCGACCCGAACCCAAGTACCTAGGTATTTAGATTGGTTCCAATTTTTCATATAAAATCGGGTCGGGTCGGTTCTCGGTTCTTTTCATGGTGAAACCCGACTTAGACCTATGGATGCTACTTAAAAAAGACTAGGCAATAGCCCAGTAGCGATTGGGGCTTGAATCCCTAAAAGATATAACATAGAACGGCTGCATGATGCTCCCACAGATACATTCATATAGAGAAAGAAACCATCTGCATTGAATTTGCAGTCAATTTCTTGGCTGCTAATGTGAATTACTCAATACTTTTTGAATTCTTGGATGTTTAAGTTATGAATTTTTGGTTAGACGGTTTTATCTACATTTGGTAGTGCAATTCATCAAAAACAACAACCTTTGTTAATATATTTCGTCAAATTTTTCACTCGGACACTTCATCGAACACTTGGTGTGCAAAGAGATTAATCATGGATAATAAACATTAGATTGAAGCATAAACACCCCATCAAGCATGAAATACTTGCAAATTCGTATCCACTATTACAGAACTATTTAATATACAACAAACATATTATACTTGCGTGGTCAAATTAGTTCAAGTTAGGCATGACTATCAATAACATTTGAATGAAACTTAATAGAGAAATAACTCACCGCCGTTAATGGATTGAAATAGAAACATAGATTGAAATGTATATAAGGCCGAAATGAAGGAGAATGTTGTGTTTCTTCATCATCAGATGGTTTGTGAATGCACAATAGCCTTCCTAAGTTCATAACAAAACATGCTAAAAAATGAAATATGCCAGGTCGGTTCTAATACTTAGCACCCGACAAACCCGACTAGATAAAAACCCGGAACCGACCTTATATTTAGGATAGTGAATCGGTTCTGTATTTTATGTTTGATCGGTTCTCGGGTCGGGTCAGGTAATGGTCGAGTAGGGTTGGGTTGGGTTTTGCCTTTTGTTCACCCCTACAAATCAACTATTGGAACCGATACCTCTCTATCCCGAACCTATACCAAACAACCCTCACCCAATACCCGTTTTTAACCCAGAAGAAATCCCAAGGATACCTGCACCTTCTCCGGATCCTATGGAACAGTGGTGGATGAATGACTGGCAATTCCAAAACCTTATGCAAGACCCTTATCTCCAACCACCCAATTCCCACCATACATACTAAATGCCTATCCAGCCATGAGCCTCGAGAACGTCATTGAGTTGAGGCAATATGGAGAGTAGGTGATGACGGAAGGAAACCAGACCCGTACGATCGGAGAAAATCTCATATGGAAGTATGACGAGAGAGAATTTCAATTCTGAAAACAAGACCAGCCTAATATATATATATATATATATATAGTGGAAGGTTCAAATGAGAAGAATTTTTTTGTAAGAATAAAAAAGAAAAAACTTCAACCAATAATAATGCTTCATTTTACTTCATTTAATTTTTGTATTTAATATGGGTGTAAGGGTATATTGGTAAAATTAGCTAGATCTTTAATTGTTAGTCTTCCTTTTTAATAGCTAACTAAATTAAATTTGTAACTTATTTTAAAAAAAAATATATTTTTTCAAAGAAGATAAAAATTAATTTAAAGTGTATGATAAATTATGAGGTGTGTAGGATGAATTACGAGTTGTGTAGGATAAATTTCAGTATGTGTAGGATAAATTTTAAAAAATGTGTAGGATAAATTTTGATGTGTCTAGGCAAAATTTTTAGTGTGTAGGATGATACTCTTTATGACTAATTAATTAGTCAAAATAATAATAAATGAGATAAGAGAAAAACTATTTAATGTTTTACAATTGCACCCTTTATTCTTTTTGTTCTCAATTTAATTTTCTTCTCAAATGAACCTCCCCTATATATATATATATAAATATATATATATATATATAGGGCAAGGATAAATCGAAAACCCACTCCAGTTGACTAAACCCTGAAAACCCAAGATCTACCATTGATTAAAAAAGATGGATGGTTGTGATGTGTTTTAGTGTAATATATATTACTTTTTAATATTCTAATCAGTAATAGTACACATAAGGGATAAAATGGGAATAATGTGTGAGAATTTTCTTCTTGGAAGAATGGAACTTTTGTCAGTTGTCTGCATGATCATTATTACATCCATTTTTTTAAACAATTTCTCTCTCTCTCTCTTCATCCCATCATCCTCCATCTCTCAAAATTCTTTAAATTTTTTTTTACAGAAAATAAAGCAGCAGATTCTTGGTTACTTGGGTCATTATCACAAATTTAATATTGTTGAAACCCAAAAGTCGTTTATTCAATCTGTTATTTTTATTATATACATAATAAAAACTTGAACAAATATATGTAAATAATTACAATCTTGCATGAGGGCTTGGTTCGATTCCTCTTTTTATGTTGTGATTATTTTTTATTAACTCAATCTTGCTAACTACAATCACCACATTTATTGTCATTAATAACAGTCATTTATTGTTATTATTTTGTTGGTATAAAGAAAATTTCCGAAAATGCTCGTAAAAAATGGTGAATTATTTTTCTATATACTAATTTTCTTAATTAATATACAACGTTGTCATGAAAAAAAAAAAGATATTCAAGCAACCATCAACAAAAGCACATGATCAAACACACATAGAGCAAAAATGTACAAAAATCTCAGTGAAAAAAAAATGTAACACGGATACAGCAAAAATGTACAAAAATCTGAGGCAAAAAAAAATGTAACATGGTAAAAACAAAACCAAAAAATCCATAACATATAAAATGTAACATAAAAAAATGTAACAACACACTTATTTTTACAATAATCTAAAAAAGTGTAACAATGCACTTTATTTTATGTAAATACAGCAAAAATGTACAAAAATCTGAGGCAAAAATAAAATGTAACATGGTAAAAACAAAACCAAAAAATCCATAACATATAAAATGTAACATAAAAAATGTAACAACACACTTATTTTTACAATAATCTAAAAAAGTGAAACAATGCACTTTATTTTATGTAAACGTACATTATTTATGTGACACGGAAAAATGTAACATGCATTTTTTCTTGAACAAATTTAACACAAAAAATTGATAAATCAAAAAATTAAAAACATTCATCTTCTTCAACAAAAAAAAAACATATCCAGAAAAAAGTTGGAGCATCTGGATGATGATCTATTGAACTGGATCATCTTTTGGATTCAGATCACTTTTAGATCTGGATGAAGATCTTTAAGAACTGGAAATGAAATAGAAGATAAAGATATAAAGAGAGAGAGAGAGAGAGGGAAAAGTCATAAATAACACATTTTTACACATTTCATACCTTAAATACCTGATTCAACTAAAAACACTTATAAAAAATGTGTAATTTTAGATAAAAAAAACATAAAGAGAATTAAAAAAAAGTAACAAGATTCATATCTGATTCATCGTCATCTTCGTATCTTATTCATCATCATCATCATCATCTTCATATTCATATTCATATTCATGTGCGATTTTCTTCAAGCTGCCAGATCTATTAACATTTAGATCTTAACTCACACCCCGGATCTGGTAACCACCGCTGCAATGGTGGTGGGTATTCTTTTCAATCTGGAACAAAATTCTAGTAGTGGTGGGTGTTTTTTTTAATCCGGAACAAAAGTCTTTCTATGATGCTTGATGTAGTTTGGTTGAGATGAGAGAGATATCTAGTAGTAGTGGGTGTTTTTTTAAATCTGGAACAAAAGCCTTTCTATGAAGCTTGATGTAGTTTGATTGAGATGAGAGAGATAAGCTTTGTAAAAAAATGACGGTGATGGAGGTAACAATGAAGACTACTTTATGGAGAAGAGTGAATTATGGAGAAGAGTGAATTATTATATTAGAGAGATAAAGTTTTTCAATGTAGTACAAAAATGTGTCAGGTGAAAAGTTTGAAACTATTACATTAATTAATTGATGGATGGAGGTGAATTTCCAAATTTACCCTTTAAGCTATCTGTTACAAAAAAAACACGTGGAAGCGTATTGTCCACACAATTGGGTTTCTTGGGTTTAGTCAACTGGAGTGGGTTTTCTCCTTATAATTAGCCTATATATATATATATAGTGGGGATCCTGCGGAAAGTGTGTTTTTCTTAGAAAGTCTAGGAAGCAATCTGGTCCATCCAATGGGTGTGTTTAATGGTTGAGATTAAATCAATGGCAATCTTGTAATATTTGACTTTAATTAATTGATTGTTTTAAATGAGTAGGGGAAATTTTGTCAATAACCGTGTTTTAAATCAATCAAAATAACTGCAAGTCAATCTCAACTCCCTATTTCCATGCGAATTTCCCTCTCTCACTAAACCCACATTCAATAACCCCCAAAATCATACCAAATATACCTAAAATCATGGATGAAGATAATAGATTTTCCTTGTTCTATATACATAAGATCAAGATATCATTGTGCTACGTGTTTTACAAGGCGATTACTGGTGCTTGGTGTTTGACATTGACGTGATTTCTTGGTTGCAGGCAAGAGATTCAAAAAGCAGAAAACTTTAGAAAGGATGGAGAGCACTAGATCAGTTGCCGGAAGCTGTTCGAAAGACCCCGTAGTCGCAGGTGTGTGTTTCAACTTAAAGAGGTTGGTAGGTTTAAATTTCAATAGCGATAAATGTGTTTTTACACATGATTATGCTAGGTTTAAAGTTTAAAGATAAATGTGTTTTACGATGTGTTTATGTGGGTGTGTTTTACAATCATACTTGATTTGGGTACATCTGAAACCCCAAAAGTGAACTGTGTTTTATAATGTGTTTATATGGGTGTGTTTTACAATCATAATGACTTGTAGCTGTGTTTAAGGTAAATGTGTTTTACGGTGTGTTTATGTTGGTGTGTTTTACAATCATACTGGAGTTGGGTACATCTGAAGCCTAAAGTGTTTATGTGGGTGTGTTTTACAAATCATATGCTCTCTGTTAATAACTTAAAACACAATTTGATTTGATACTGCATGAAGTCCTTTCTGTATAAAGTTATGAGCTTAAAACACAGTGCATACTGAATGATACCTTATGTCTACTATTAATAACTTAAAACACAGTTAATGTGATACTACATGATTGCTCATCACCACTATTGTGTACTTAAAACACAATTCAAATTAAAACACAATCTGGATAATCTAGGGTGGTACATCAAAATAAAACACAATCTGATGAAAATGTTTATCATGCAGGGCGATGCTTTCTCAGTGTATTTGGAAAATGTTGGGCATCCAGTGGCCAGGAAGATCAAACAATCATTTATATTATGGGATCTATAAAAAAACATTGACTTTAGCACTCTAACTGTTAAAACACAGCACCAAGAATATGCTGATGGTTTCCAGACTGATAACTATTTAACTTTGAAGAAAAACATGATGATGGAAGTTAAAAACACAACAACAATATCTAAAAAACAGTAATCTGCCTATTACAAAACCACCTTTATATTATGGGATTTATAAAAAATTGACTTTAGCCCTGTAAAATGTTAAAACACAGCACCAAGAACATGCTGATAGTTTCCAGTAATCTTCTGAACAATGGAATGTGCGATTGGTTTAGATTTCGAAAACAAATTATTCAGAAAATCATGGAGAAAAATGGTTACAAATATGGACGTGGATAGTTAGTTAATGAAGATAAATTCCAAAAATAAAAATAGAATGTGAAAGTACACAATTGCCATTCTAGTTAAAAATCTTCAATGCCACATGTCGCATTCTGATTGCTTTCTAGACTTTCTATGAAAAACTCACTTTCTACCCAACTCATCCTATATATATATAACACAGACGCAGACACAGACACAGACACAGACACACACACACACACACACACACACACACACACACACACACACATATATATATATATAGGAAAAATGTAAAATACAATACGACTTAACGTACATCACGTACACCGTGCGTGATTATGTGTATAACGTGCGTGATTAATGTTTTCATCATGCGTGATTAATGTTTTCCAACATGCGTGATTTGGGTTTTTTAGGTTATAACGTGCGTGATTTTCAATGCGTAATTATCTGTCGTACGTGATGTACGTTAAGCCGTTTTGTACGTTAACTTGCCTCTATATATATGTATATACATAAAGGGGTGGGATTTAGGGAAAACACCTAAAAGTGTGAAAACGGTGAGAATGATTTTGGTGTTGACATGTGTCGTTGATACTAACTTACACTAAGGGTAATATTGTCAAAAAGCTCTAGCACATGCCACTCACATGTCAAAGACCATGCACATGCTACTTACATGCATATTCTACCATCTTTTTTAAACTCTCGTAACTTTTCTATACGTGATTATTTAAAAAAAAAATACACCATAAAATCGAGTGTTATATTATTTTTCTAACGAGTATACTATTGTTATACTTTTGAAATTAAAAAAATAACATGAACTGGGTGTTCAAATAAAACCGCCATAAAAGCACCCATTTCAGAAAACGCCAAGAAAAATACCCAGTTGAAAACGCCATAAAACACACAGTTCAGAAAAACACTATGAAAATATCCAGTTGAAAACGCCATAAAACAACCAGTTCAGAAAAAAACCATAAAAAACTCAGTTGAAAACGACATAAAACACTTAATTCAGAAAACGACATACAAAACTGATTGAAAAACGCTATAAAAACACCCACTTCAGAAAAAACGCCATAAAAACACAGTTGAAAACGCCGTAAAAAAACAAAGTTTAAAACGCCATAACAAACCCACTTCATTTTTTTCGAAAAATATATCAATGGTATACTCGTTGGAAAGATTAAAAACGTTGAATTTTATGGTGTGCTTTTTTTTGAAAAAATAATCGCGTATAAAAAGATTATTGCCGTTTAAATATAATCGGGGGAAATGGCATGTGATTAGCATGTGCACCGTTGTTTGGATCTTCCTATGTTACTCCTCCTGGTAGTTCCAAGGCCCCTAGTATTTACAAAAGCGTCACCGCATCAATCTCAACCAAAAACCACTAAGATCTTGTGGCTGAGAATCGTTCTCACCGTTTTCACACTTTGTGGGGTTTTCTCCTTATCCTGTTCCTATATATATATACACACACACTGAAAATTGTTTTTTTTATTAAAACTAAGATAAAATAATAAATAAAACATCTATACTATACAATAAAAGAAACCAATAGAATGACACTTGTCATTATTCTAGACCATCCTTAATTGTAGATAATTATTATGTAATTTAAATTATTAAATATTAATTAAATTAATATAAATTTTATTAACTCTAAATTATTTGCATAAATTTAACTTAAAATCGTAAAGTCTTATCTAAACTAAAATGCGTTGTTTCACTTAACCGTAGATAAACATGCATATTATTTATTAGGGGTGGCAAAATAGGTGGGTTGTGCATGTTCGGGTAATGGGTTAGGATGTGTATGAGTTAGAATGAGTTTATTAAGAAATGTGTTACGATGAGTTTTTGTCAAGATGGATTTGGGCATGATAGGCTAAAAATATAAAAAAACTGAATTAGATACACGTTGTCGAAATCTTGCCAAACACCACCATCCACTTAAATTCCTTCCACCAAACTCTTCTTCAATTAACTCTCTGTATCCATCACATTTATCACGTACCAAATCATCTCCACCACAATCTATCACAACATCGTCTTAACACAATCGGTTCATAATCTAAGTACGTATCTTAATCAGATTCTTCAAATTCATACTCATTATTTGAAGATCGGCGCGTTTAATCATTCGATCATTGCCGAACTAAACCACCTGTAACTCAGATCGACATCGCGAAACGAAGCACTTGCAACTCAGATCATCCTCTGGTGCGAAAATTGAAGATAATGATGTTACTTTTCCCTTCACAGGTTCACCCATTGCCCAATTTAATTCTAATAATACATATAATTTTAGTTTTTTTATTCAAGAGATTGAGTGATGGTATAGTGAATTAAAGAGAGAAAAAGAGAGACGGGTTTCATGATTGTATCTGGGTTTGGGTATGCTCCCACTATCTTCGTGACAAATTGTTTGATCCATATGTACATCAGGTGTTCGAAAATACAGTATGCCCACAAGGTGTTCGACAGAATGGCTAAAAGTGAAGCTATTTCTTGGAACGCTATGGTTTTCGAGTATGCTGGGATTCGGAATATGGGTATTGCTAAGAATATGTTTGATTCAATGCTAAAGAGAGATGGGGTTTCATGGAACGCGTTGATTTCAGGAATTTGACCCACTCCTTTTATTATCTTGGCCAATTGTGTTTTTCTTTCAGTTTTAAATTTACCCATCCTGACCCCTTTAACTATAAAGTCTTAACCAACTTAACCTATTGCTTACGTTTATTGCACCCAAATCAACCCAAACTTTCTTAACTGGGTCCATTTTGCCACCTCTATTATTTTTGTTAATGTTATTATTGTTAACTATGAGAAATTATATTAAACTACTTATTAATCAAACCAAAAATTTAAAATAATATTAACCTAATTTGAAAAATAATAAAAAAATCCATTTTGATTTAGAAAGATTTTTTTAAGAATAGATAAACCCGTGTAATACACAGGGTTTTTAAAGATATAACATTTTTTTAATTATTTGCTATATAAAATTAAATTTATTCAACACGTATAATACACGGAGTTTTTTAAAATATAACTTATTTATTATATAGTATATAAAATTACATTTCTTCCACCCGTGAATACATAGGGGTTTTTTTTAAATATAACTTTTTTATTGTTTGTTATATAAAATTATATTTATTCAACCCGCATAATACACAAGTTTCTTAAAAATATAGTTTTTTTATTATTTAATATATAAAATTATATTTACTCAACACGTGTAATAAATGAGGTTTTTAAAAATATATTTTTGTATTTAGTAGTATATAAAATTACATTTATTAAACCCGTGTAATACACGAGGTTCAAAGCTAGTTATATTTTAAAGAAACCAAATTTTAATGATATAGGTTTTATTATATTTAAAGAAACCAATTTTAATGATATTTCGATAATTGTGAAAGTAAAATTCTAAATTTTTTTTTTGGGAAATAATTCCTCATTTTTGATATTCCATTCTAAAATTTATGTAAATTCAAATCGTTTGTTATTAAAATTTAAAAAATATATATATATTTACGGAAACCGAATTTTAATGATATTTTGATTTGTTTTGATGGGCAAGGATGTATAGAAAACCCACTTTAATTTAGAAAACCCGAGAAACTCTAACCTCCCGATGTTTTTAAAAAAAAAAAATATACACATGTTATATACATGTTTTTAAGGTATTTGGGCAAAAAAAATCAAAAAAGCGCCGAGTAGATATTTTAAAAAAAAATAAACAATTTTTGGTGTAACACGTGTTTCATTCATCTGACATATTTGTAACACGTGTTACATCAAAACTTGTTTATTTTTTTTAAAAATATCTACTCGGCGCTTTTTTGATTTTTTTTGCCCAAATACCTTAAAAACATGTATATAACATGTGTATATTTTTTTTTTTTTTTAAATTCGGGAGGTTAGAGTTTACAGGGTTTTCTAAATTAAAGTGGGTTTTCTATAGATACTTACACTTGTTTTGATTATAAATAGGGTTTGTAATTTATTGGGTAGGGCTTGATTAAATACATTTATCTGCGTATTTTTCTTCTTCGTCTCCTTCTTCCTTTTTACGTATCTAACAATGGCTCCTTCTAAACCCTCTCGGCCACGACCTCGTCGTCTCGACCAATCGATGATGATCAGCAACCAAACCCATGTCTCAACCGCACTTGCAACCCACCTTCTGTCCAACAAACACGACTCCAACGTAGTCTTCTCGCCCCTTTCGATCCAGGTCGCCCTGAGCGTACTATCTGCCGGTTGCAAAGGTGAAACACTTGACCAACTCCTGGCATTCCTTAAAACGGATACTACGGATGACCTCAACTCTCTCTATTTACAGCGTCTGTCCTCAATATTAGCCGACGGTAGCCCCAGTGGCGGACCTAAATTGTCTTCTGTAAACGCGGTTTGGGTTCAGGAAACCCTTTCTCTCAAACCTTCTTTCAAACTGGCCATGGACACCGTTTATAGTGCCGCTTGCAAACAAGTCGATTTCGGGAAGGTCAGTTTCTAATGTTTTATTTTCTCACGTTATTGGCAATCTACTTTTAAACCAAGTTTGCCGTTTATTAGTAGACATTTTTTTTTTCAGATTGCTCATTAAATATTCTGTGCCTGATTCTTGCAATCAGTTTGATATGAATCTTGGTTATTTTGTTTATAAACTTTAGGTTTTATTGTTTTGGATTTCTCAAAACGGATCTCTATTGAAGTTACAAAACCTTGTTTTTGATGTATGGCTAATATATTATTATTTTTATTAACTAAGGCTGTAGAGGTAGCCCGTGAAGTGAATTCATGGGCCGAAAAGGAAACAAATGGGCTTATCAAGGAAGTCATTAATGCTGAAGAAGTTAGTGATGACACAATGCTCATCCTTGCAAATGCTATCTACTTCAAGGGAACATGGAGTCAGCAGTTTGAAACCTCATTGACCGAAGAAGGTGACTTTCACCTCCTCAATGGCAATAAAGTTAAAGTTCCCTTTATGACCAACAACGAAATTAATCAATTCGTACATGAATATGATGATTTCAAAGTATTGGGTCTCCCTTATTCGCGTGGTCAAGATAAGCGTAAGTTCACAATGTACTTTTACCTCAGTGATGCAAAAGACGGGCTTCCGTCTTTAATAAATAAAATCGGTTCCACATCCAACTTTTTTGACCATCACATTCCACGAAAAAAGGTAAGAGTCGAGGAGTTTTTTATACCAAAATTTAAGATAGAATTCGGGTTTGAAGCTTCTGATATGTTGAAGAAATTAGGGCTTGTATTGCCTTTCAAAGTTGGAGACCGTTTCACCGAAATGATTGACTCACCTATTGGTAAGGGCCTTTATGTTTCGACAATCGAGCAAAAATCTCTCGTGGAGGTGAATGAAGAAGGCACAGAAGCTGCAGCGGTCACTGTGGTTAGTACGATCAAAAGTTCACGGCGGGCGCCAAGCACTTTTGTTGATTTTGTGGCGGATCACCCGTTTTTGTTTGTGATTAGAGAAGATGTGACCGGGGTTGTGTTGTTTGTGGGACAGGTGAGTGACCCTAGTTTAAGTATCTAGTGTCCTTTACCTTTTGTTTATGGTTTGCCAAATCACTTTTTGCGTTTGCTGATTAAAAACACGATGTCGGGCTTTTATGTGCCAACTGAATTTTGGACTAATACTTTTACGTCTTGACTATTTAGTTCTATTCACGCTATTGTTTTGTGATGTTCATTTCTTCTTTTTACTACAAGTAAAATTGTATAACTAACTTTTTAAAGAAAATATATGATGGTGTGGGAATCAAAATACCAATTTGGATAGAGAAATTGCTACCCGCTGGATCCTGTTTAGGAATTCCATGGCCTCCGGAGCTAGAGAACCAAATGTATCAAAAGCAAATAGAAGAATCACATGCTAATTCTCTAAACAAGCTTTCTTGTGTTTAGGAACATTGGCTGATTCCCGCCTTCAATGCTGTCTAGCCAGCAACAAACCCATTATCCCTGGGCCCAAGACACTCCTATAAGGTTAACATAAGCGTGTTTTCCCCCTACCCACCCAAACTGACACAAGAATACCAGCTGGCCGAAGAGGGTTGTGACACAACTTGTGGTCTGTTTACGTTCCGTTTGAAATTTGTTGTTTTGGCCTTTGGATCATCTACTTATGCTAGGTGTTGAAAGTCAATGGCCCCAATTGTTGTACGTTTTTTTTGGTAATATATGTTCACATTTATTTAATATTTAATTAAAAATTATTCAGATAAATATAACAGTTTCTAACAAATTCAAGCCTTTCAATGCATAGGTGATCTGACTTCTAGGCATTGTTAAAATCATGGTGCACTTACAAAGTAAATTTTTGGTGATTAGCCAGAGGTTGAGCCTGCTCTTAATTCAATCTAAGAGCCATGTAAGATGTGACTTAAGGGCGGGGAAGGAAAGTGAGTTTTTATCACATGAACTTACATTACTAAAACCATTGTTTTTTATATAATAGTATTTTCAGTTTTGCTAATAAATTCTAACTAGAATTACTACCCGCCACAATGTGGTGGGGGGCTTGATATATATTGTATATAGCATCGGATTTTTGTTACATGACCTAACACCACCGCCACATCTACCATCACCTGTAACCATCCATCACCGGCAAAATAGACACAAAACACAAAAACGCAAACCGAAAACACAAAATAAACATGTACAATTCAATTACGAACCTTGCACCTTACGAGTCCAAAAAATACGAAGGTGATTCTAGAGTACCAAAAGTGGAGAGAAAGCTCGTGATTGAAGAATTTTAGTTCAAAGTTGATAGCTCTTTTCGGTTAGAATCAAGTTTATCTCGTTCGATTTATTGAAACTTGAACTTATGAACATGTTTTATGGAATTACTTGTTTAGACTTTGTTTTTAGTTGTGTTTTGTCTATGAACATGAGTAGCTAAGTTTAAAACCTAGGCGTATGCATAAATGTTAATTCTTAGTTTTTAGTTTTGGGTTAATTGTGATTCTGGCTTAATGTTTTGCTGAAGAGTGATTCTAATTCAGGGTTTTAATGTTTATGTGTGTTTTATGCTAATATATGATCAATCTTTCGTTCTATGCGTGTTTTGTTGAATGTCTTTCAGTTATAGACGCGTATTAGGTTGCTTACTCTGTGCTTATGACACTACTAGAAAATTGCCAAGTTTGTGACAACCAAATTTGTAGCAAATTTGTAGCAAATTGGCCTTACCCACAAATTTCCTACAAAAAAATTCGTAGGATATAAACTTGTGGGTAACCGGATTAGCTACAAAATTACGACAAAATCTGCTACAAAATTCCTACAAAATCTCTGGTCGCAAAATTTGCTACAAAATACTGACAAAACGCTCTTGCCACAAAATTCCTACAAATTATAAAACTATTCTGCGACAAAATTCCTACGGATTATAAAACATTCTTGCCACAAAATTCCTACAGGTTATAAAACGTTCTTGCGACAAAATTCCTACAAATTATAAAACTTTTCTGCGACAAAATTCCTACAAATTATAAAACGTTCTTGCGACAAAATTCCTACAAATTTTAAAACTTTTCTGCGACAAAATTCTTACAAATTATAAAACTTTCTTGCGACAAAATTTCCTACAAATCATAAAACTTTCCACAAGTTTCCTACAAATTTATAAAATTTCTCTAAACAATTTGCGACGAATTATCTACAAAACTAACGGTTTCCAACAAATTTCCTACAAAGTTATCAAAACAGTTTGCGACAAATTTCCTACAACTAAAAAATATATTTTTTAATGTAGCTACAAATTTCCTACAAACATTTAAAAACGTTCTTGCGACAAAATTCCTACAAATTATAAAACTCTTCTGCGACAAAATTCCTACAAACTATAAAACTCTTCTGCGACAGATTTGTGACAAAGATCTGTGACAAAATAACAAATCTGAATTTTAAAAAACCATTTTTTGTATAAAAAATGCAGCAAAATATAAAATATTCCAAATAAAATAACATTTTTGTAGGAAATCCGTAGCAACTTGCTACAAATTTGCTACAACTTAAGTTTTTACTTTTTAATTTATTTATTTTGCAAAAATTTAGACATTACAAATATAATAACTTTTTTTTGTAAGAAAATTGTAGAAAACGAGGTCAATTTGCTACAAATTTTCGACAAATTTAGCATTTTATTTTTAAATTTTTTTTATTTAACTAACTTAAGAAATAACAAATAATTTGACCATTTTTTGTCGAAAAACTGTAGCAAATAAGATCAATTTGCTACAAATTTTTGACAGATTTAACACTTTATGTTATTTAATTATTTATTTTACTGAAATTCAGACTCGAAAAATAAAATAAATTACACTTGTCGCAAATTTGTAGCTAGTTGCTACAAATTTCCGACAAATTATGAAAATTTATTTTTTAAATTATTTATTTTGCTATAGTAACAAATAATTTAAATTTCTTATTTATTTTGTAGGAATTTTGTCACAAAGATAATATATTTTGCTACAAAATTGCTACAAATGCTTGTTGTGTGGCAATTTTGTAGGAAAATTGTGGATAAGTTTTGGGTTTTTTTTTGTTTTTCTTTTTTGTCAAAAAATTGTAGGAAAATTGTAAAAAAAATTGAGTTGTGGGAAATTTGTAGGAAACTTTTGTAGGAAAAAATGTAGTTTTCTAGTAGTGTGACTTGTTTATGGTATAGTATACATATCCCAAAGGAATCTTGATTGAGAGTTTAGAGGTACTTAGTATTCTGCCAATTTTAGAAACCGAGGTGCTAGATTGTCAGGTATTCTTTGTGATTAGGTGGTTTAGGAGTTAATTGCACGAGAGTGAATAACCCTTTATTATTCCTTTGATTCTTGATATCCCGTTTTACAAACTTGTTAGATTCACTACCCCTTACATCCCTTACACTTCTCAGATGTATTGTTTCTAACGGGGTTGAGAGTATATCCAGATTTAGGGTACCATTGCATTTGTTTAGAGAGACCGAAAGGTGATCAGAACCTAAGACCGGTGAGTTTACACACTTCTCTAGATTCTAGATTTCGTCAGGTTTGGAGACTGGTGATGTGTTGGTACACACGCCATGTTTATGTGTTAGTTTTGTATATTATTTAGTTAGATTTTAGTCTTTTTGAGTGTGTTTGGCTTTACTTAGTGTAAAAGAGTTTTGTAGATAGTGATGTGCTAAATGGGCTGATGAAACGAGCTTAAATGATATATGTATAGCTAATAAATATTATACATGTAAATTGGTTAATTTAGTTTGTGGTAAATACAAGTGAATAGAGTTAGTGTGAATTAAATTGAATGGAAAATTGCTTAAACAAAGAAAACAAAAGAACTCACGTAAAGTTTCATGAGTGGAATTAACTGGTTTCATCAATTCTCATGTGAATAATTATCATATTATATACTTTCCTTTTAAATGTCGCAGGGTCTAAAGAAAATAATAAAGGCATGAGTTAATTTACTAAAGAATTATAGGGGCTTCAACATTGAGGCAAAAAAGGTTAACATGCATAATGGTTCGGTGGTTTGTGGATTAATAATTTGTCTAGGTGGGTTATTATAAAATTAGTGGTGCAACCACTAGGAATTAAGAGGCCTATAAGAAAAGATATTGTGGGCTTAGTCTTCGCAACTTTGGAATAAAAGGAATGGCGGTTGAATTGTTTAGGAGTATCAGATAGCAGGAGATATTTTTCGAAGACAGCTTTGAGAGAAGGGGGGTTTGACGCAGAATCTTGGGAACGCAGAACGAGATGAGAACTATATCCATGAGCGGCTAAGCGCTCTGTGGCTTCCTCCAGGTGAATGGTTCGTGCAGGTTTACACTTTGTTTGGTTAGTTTTGTATTGGGTCTGATCTTGTTCTGACAAAACTGTATGAATCAGATTGATGTATTAGTTAATTGAAACAATTTAACTGTGTTTTGAGTTCTTTCTTTACAATTGAATTCGATTGATGACAAAACCTAGAAACGGGTTAAGTGACTAAAGAGGGTTGACTTGATATACGTAGATTGGGTAATTGAATTATATGGTTTGATGACAAAAGCTATTTTGATTGCCACGTTAACTGATTTTCCAACACTATGTCTATGTGGTGTCCAATTAACTAGCTAACCTTGCGTAAACCTAGAACCTGAAACTTGGAGTTGGTCACGTTTTCTAAATCTGATATTTTTTCTCTTAATTAAATTATGTTCTTTATTTCAAACCAATCAAAACCCCCAAATCTAGATTAGTAGTAGTTAATTAGATAATTTAGCTAAATACTAATCACATATTCCCCATGGATACGATACCCTACTTACGCTATCTACTTAGTTTAATTAGGTTTTTGCATGACCCTTATGACAGTCATTAACTGGCCTGCCATCCAGTTTAAGTTCTAGATGGTGTATTTTAGGATCCTGGTAGCCAATTCCAATTAACCAGTCCTGTAAGTCCTGTCGACTTAACATGATTATTTCCTTAGGATCCTGGTAGCATCTTCCAATTAACCAATCCTGTAAGTCCTGTCAACTTAACATGATTATTTTCTAGGTAGCTACTTTCTCGTCATTTGTTTTCACCAATAACCGTGTTTCATTGCTTTCTTTCGTGATTTTCTTTGTTAATATGCTTTAGTAGCTGATAGAAATCTCAAAATCCACTAAACATTACTAGACTAGGACTCGATAGAGGTTTAGTATCTAGAGATGCTCCTTTGTGTCCTTGGATAGATACTCAGTCTTACCGAATTTACTATATTATGACCGGTAAACTTGTCGTTTATGTGTAATTAAGTTAGCTAGACTATTTACTTTGGTGTTTCCAAAATATAATTAAACATTCTACACATGAGTAACCTTGTTATGTATCGTCCATATAATATACTCTTATTTAGCTTCATCAATTGTTACAACATTCTCATTGATGTCTTTTTCATCTTATTAGCATATTGTTGACCTTCATCTTCGAAAATCATGTTATGCAATAAGATACAAGCATACATTACATATCTCATGTTTTTTTGGCTTCCATGCGCGTATTGTGTTTTACACAATGTTCCATCGTGACTTTAGAACGCCAAATACTCGTTGAACACGTGCCTATTCTTGGTATTCAACAAATTTATTTCTTTTTTCCATCTGCCAGGAACCTAAAAGTTTTCACGATTTTGCGTAGTCAGGGTATTTTTTGTCAGCAAGATAATACTCGTTATTATATTCAACTACTAAAAGCATAAATGCTAAAATAGGCTTGGTACCATTTAAGATGCTGAAATCCTCCGACCGATGGAGAACATTTAAATCATTAATTGATTAGGTAACACCAAAGATAGCATGCCAAACCTATAGTTCTTGGGAAGCTACAACTTCTACAATTACTTTGGGATGGCCATGATTAGGGATGTTCACGAGCCGCACTGAACTGACCAGACCTTTGCTCATCCTCGGTTCATTTGCAAATTAAATGAACATTTATTCAACCGAGCCAAAGTCAAACAAGCGTCTTTCGATCCAATCATTTTTGGACCGAACGCCAAGCGGTACTCAACGCCATAGAACAAAAAAGGAAAGTGATGATGGGGGTGTTAGTCTTTAAAGTAAAGTTTAGTTTTCATCCCTATGGTTTCGTCTAATTAAAAGATAAGTATAAATGTAACAAATAACAAAGACTAAAAAAACACTAAACTGGTTCTATCGAGAGAGATTAACTGAGTGGGAAGATGAATCGTCAATCTATTGAAGGAGACCCTTGTTCTATCGGAAGTTTGAAAACGAATGAACCAATTGAAACAAAACCCTGACGCGTTGGCGATGGAGAAATTGAATAATAATAATGACCGATGGGGGGTGTTTTGGTTAGGATTATGCACTTCTAAATCGAATGGAGGGTTGAGACTTGAGTATCAAGCGACGCTTCATATTTGACTATTTGACATATTGATTTAATTACTCAATGAACATTGGAGTATTGGACAATGGATTATTGGTATTAGACTTGAATTCTATATACATGGGCCATATTTGAATCTTGGACCAAACATTATTATTATGGGTCTCTAGTCATTTTATTAAAATTTATATATATTAAAATATAAATCGAGCTAACCGAGCCGAACCGAACCGAGCAGGCCTTTACTTGTGCTCGTTCGTTTAAGCCGAACTGGTCCGAATAGAGCGTCTTTTTCAATCGAGCTAATTGAACGAGCAAATTCCGAGCATTAATTTTCGAGCGAGCATCGAACGAGTATCGAGCGATTTGAACACCCTATCCATGATCAACTCGCTTAAAGTGACCTCACCAGTCCGTACAGAAATGGCAAACCAATGCATAATTCTATGTTGCGTAGCATTTTTGGAAATCCATGTTTCGCTTGGTGCGTTCCAATTTTTGGATGTCATACCATGTTGGTTTTCAGAAATACCTTGTATAGCTTTATCACACAGTTGCAAAATTTATATATAGTTTCCCTTAAAGTTTTTTCGGACATCTTAAAATACTTTTCCCATGCAACACTAGTTGTGTCGTCTAGCATTTTATGTATTGCCAAATTGCATTTTTGTAAAGTAGTGAACCTTCTACTTAATGCATCTCATCATAATGCAAAAAACAGGTCAATATGCGCCAAATCATTGGCTGTATTGTGGCGTACGGTCCGCTTATTCAGAACCTATGCTTAAACTATTCGCTGGTACACACGAGGTTTTCACCAAAGTAGTCAATTGTTCGTAAGTACCTACAATTAAAAGATAAAAATAAACATAAATTTTAAATCTAACATGTATTTTTTTTATTGTTTTTGTTATTATTATTTTTTTTTACATATGGCAAATTTCCATTAATGTGAAATAGCAAACTTATACATCAAAATAGAAGGCAAACGGGCAAAAAGCTACACTGCTATCCCTTATTGAAAAGCAAAAGTAAGCCTTTTAAAACCTACATTCATATATTTTGGGGGTCATAACATTAATATGCATGTCGCGTTGTATTCGACTAAATAGCTCCACTGCTTTAGGTGCAAAGAAACCAAAAATATCAAATGCAAATGGTATAAACACGTGTTGGTTGTCAAGGCACGCTTCCTCATGTTTTGTCACTTTGACTGTAGCAGCTTTTAACGTGGCCTAACCCATCGTGAAAACACTGTGAAAACACTAGTTGTAACGCCTCGCTTTTTGTAACTTTCAGTATTTAGAAAGCTTGTCTTGTATTTCTATTTTCGGAAACTTGTTTATCTTGTAATCACATTTCGTTTCGAATCGTTGTAAACCCGAGGCTTTAATCATAATAAAATGGATTATTTTATGAGAATTATACATTGTTTATTCATGTTTGCTTATACATTTAATTCATCTATACTCGATGCATACTAATGATTCTCGTAAAAACATGTTTAACTTGCAAGCAATTAACGTAAATACTTGACTTCGTGCACACATTTCATGTAAACACTTGGTTGTACCTTCACAAGACTTAATTCTATGCTTTTACACTTAATTAATACCTAAATATGAGTTATATATGATTTAAGCACCATATTATGTGCCAATAACTAACATCAGGGACCAAATGTGTAATAAACAAAAGATTGGTCCGGGTGAACCAAGGCCGCGACACGCTCACCAGTCCCTAGATCCTTCCGCGACCTGCGGAAATTGGTGATCCGCAGCCAGCTTAAAGCTGGTTGCGCATTGGTCGTTTTTGGCCTTTGTCTCCCACCTAACTCACTTAATTACACTCTTAATCACTAACCCTAATCCCCTACTATAAACACACCCATTCCCACTCTCTTTTTCACTTTCCTAACCTCACAAACACTGTCAACTAAAACTCCCTAAATATTCAGATTTGAGCAGAAAGTTCTAAGGTTTCAAAGTGAGTTCTAGCTCACTTCCTCATCCATTTTCTTCTTGTTTCTTCTTCCATTTCACTTGGATAACCTCTAGGAAGGTTTTCACAAGTTTGCCATGGTAAACTAAGATGAAAACTCACCATATTTTACGTCCAAAGTGAGATGTATTTTCTGATTTTGTTCATATTATTGTAACTTCATTTTCTTCTACTTTTTCTCACAATTTATTCTCCTTCAAGGCTTGGAACACCTCTAGGAAAGTTTCCACAAGATTACCATGGTAATCTAAGGTGGAACATCATTTGAGGTCCCAACTTTCTGTTTTGAAGAAACTTGGTTAACTTTTACAAAACTTAACTTTTTCTACTTGAATCTTGTACCTAACAATCTCCTGAACCCATCAATGGTTGTGGAACTTGTTAGAGTCGATTCTTGTAAAACACCAAAAACGGGTTTGGTAATTTAACCTCGTTAATACTAAAGAGCGGGTAAAATACCGTTAGTGGTAAGAGTGAACCTGTAAACAAAATAAGTAGGAAGGTTTAACCTAGTTAATAATATGTTGTTAGATGGTAAAGAAGCATGAATAATTGGCCCTTTATATAAATCTTAGAACTAGAGGGACCAAATTGGTAAAAAGGAAAACTATAGTTTTTAAAATTGAAATTAAAACACAACACACACACACACACTATCACACATAGTGTGTGTGTGTGTGTTCGATCAGTAGCAAGGAAGACAAGGGGAAACCCTAGTTCATCCAAGAAGCGTTAAATTGAAGTGTGAATTGGAGCTCAAACCCACTAATGAACATGAATTGATGATCACCTACACAAGGGGATCATAAGGTATGTCTTAAAACCTAGATTGGTGAAAGTTGAAGTTTGAGACAAGTAGGTTACTTGCAATTAGGTTGTAGAATTATGATCCAAAGTTGAAATTAAGTGTATGTGTATGCTTGATTTCGTTAGACATAAGGAAATTGTGAAATATTTGATGTAAGGTTTCTTATAAGTGATTAACAAGTAGATTATCAAATGGCTTTCGAAAATATGAATAAGTTTATAATAAACTGATGTTTAAAACCATCATGGATGGTAGTAATAGGAAGATACTTAAACAACTATGAGTTTGAGTATGTGTTCATAGTTGCCATGAAATGTGTTTAGTGTGTTATGAAGAAATTGATGTTATATTCATGTAAATAGATGTTTGAAATCATGTTATCTACTAGTTTGTATGTACAACTTGATTATATTAGGTATTCAGATGAATGCCTAGTAATATGATGAAACGGGTTTCACTTATAGATGAAAACCCTTAGTTCTTGATAAGCTTGACGTAGACTACCAACAGGCCCTCGAGTATTTAAGTGTCTCTCTTCCAGACTTTGACATTGGCGGTTTCTCTAATATGGACACCCCCCCCCCCAAGCCACAAAAAACCTTGGCGAATGCTCTATTTGAGAAAATCGCTCGGAATCTGGGAGAAACACTTGATCTGTCTCCCCGCCAGAAGGCGGTGATTGAGTGCTTGAAAGGCCCCCATGCGCAAGACTTTTTGACTGTTATCCCTATCGAGGGGCTGGGGCAATGAATGTCGGCTGTTGAGTACAGGGCTATCCTCAAATACCGGTTGATGATCCTTATGTATCCAGAAGACGAAACCTGCCCAATCTGCCGTAAAGCCTGCATGGATAAATACGGGGAGCATGTTGTTCATTGCAAGGAGCTCCCTGGTTTCAAATACCAGCATGACTGGGTGAGGGATGTTTTGGGGGACATCTTGAGGAGAGCGGGGATTTCTGCCAAGAAGGAGGCCCCTGTGAATTTCCTTACAGACCCCATGGAAGGGAGATCTACATTGAGACCAGCGGACCTGCTCGTCTTTGGCTGGGCGAGAGGGAAACATGCTTGTGTAGATCTCACAGGAGTCTCTCCCTTAGCTGGGTTAAGGGAAAACGGGTTTGTAGCAGGACAAGCTGTAAAGAAATCAGAATCTAAAAAGGTGGACAAACACGCTAAAGCATGTGCTGATAACCAACATGCATTTGTCCCCTTCGCCTTCGACACCTTTGGATCCCTGGCTCCAGAAGCTATCCGTTTGCTGACTAGGGTCCAACAGGTTGTCCACAGCAGTGGCTCATCAACAGGGGGGCAGGGGTTTGTTTTTAATAGGCTAGGGTTTGCTATCCAGAAAGGGGTAGCGGCGCAGCTTGTTGCTCGCTTACCTGCGATATTGATGTAAAGTGCATTTTGTTAAAGCAGCCGTTACTTCGCTCTAAAAAAATGAATGAATTAGCTTTGATAATCGAGAGCTAAGTTAACTTGATGTTAATAATAGCATGAATTTAGATTAGAAATTAGTTAAAACGATGGCCTAAAAAATAACGCCTACCGGATAATTTGATAAAATGCTTAAATGAGTGGTTGAACTTAATTGTGCATTTCATATGATTAAAGGCAGTTGACTTTTGAAAGTCAAACTGACCTATAATACGATCGAATGATGATTTTGATATAAAGTCCGTAAGATGGAATAGTCGTGATAATTCATGACTAATCTAACCATTTTGCGAATTATAAATGATAGTTTGATGCTTGACAAGCTAGGTGGAAGCTTAGAGAAGAAGTGGGTCAAACGGATCATGTATGAAGGAAAAGCGTATTTGAATGCAAGTAAGTAAAGCTTACACCTTTAAAATGGAATACTTATTCATGAAATTGGTTAAGAACAAGGTGAAATAGTAATTGAAATAAGTCCTTGAAATATAATGTTCCGATAGGAATTGATGCGGGTCGGAACAAGTAAAAACGGTAAGAAACTGTACGTTGTAGTAAAAAGAGTAAAATGTTAATTCAGTCTAGTGCTGATGAATAAATATTAAGTTTTGAAAAGAGTTACATTATGGTGTAAGCCATAATAGATAAAAAGGATAAAATGGTAAATTAGTAATTTAGACCAAATGGGTCAAATTGTGATATTACCCCCATTTGAAAATAACGACTAATGTTCGCTTGTCGAGTCTTATTCTCACAGGAACGAATAGCATATGAGATTTGTGTTGCTATTAATTATTAACTAATAGGATGAGGTATTAAAAACGGGTCATTGCTTTGACCCAAGCCAGGTATGTGTAATGGGTCAAACAAGTCATGGGTGGACACTGGGTTACCTAAAGTAAGGTATATCTAGTAAATTAAATGGGTGATAATATGTTCTTAGTAACATAATGAATAATTATATAGATTATAATTAAAAACACCTCTTTGGTCAAAATAAGCTTTTAAAGCGTCCTTCTTGGTTAAAAAGGACTAAAATTGACCAAAATGCACTCGAATGGCAAATTGGATAAACGACCTTTAGGGGAAGTTTAAATATGAGTTATATAAATTGGTTGATCCTTCAAGTAGTATAAAGTCGAAGCATTAAACCATTTTTGGCTTAATGCTACATAAAGGGTCATATTCGTAAAATTGTCAAATCCGTCGGTAGAAAAGGAATATAATGGTTTTCCAATCATATTCCATCACAACTGAAGATGTGATGACACTTGAATGAAGTTTATAAAATAAGAATAGGAGATATGAAGAAATGTGGATGAATTAAGTCTAAGTGCTTAATTTTCCATAATGGGTCAAAATAAGTATACGCACAAAACGAATTACGAATGCGTAATAATATAAGGATTATACTCAGGTAATGGGGTATAATCATAAAAAGGATTATCTTGGAAAAAGGGATGTAAATATATAAGATTGTTTGATTAATTTTGCAAACGGGTCAAATAATTGTTAGATTTAAATTTGTACCATTAGCGTACGGTTTAAATATATAAATCTCGGTCATGGGTTTATAAGTTAAAAATGTGGGTAAATGTTTTACGATCACGTAGGAAGAAACAAGAGGTAAAATGGATAAAAATTGAGGGAGTTAAGACCATTTTAGTGAAAAATGGCAAAGTTGGGCACATGCAGCTCCGGAAACAAACTTTCTGTCGAAATGAGGTTGCCGCGCCCCGCGACAGAAGAGGCCATTGGCCGTCGCGTCGCGCCCCACCACGGCTGTCGTGCCCCGTGAAAGAATTACTTAAAACTGGTCGCGGCCCGCGATGGCCTTTAAAACTGGAAAAAAACTGTTTTCTTATTCGTTTTGGCACTCAGACTTGATTAGACACGTTATAAACTTCGTTTGACTAACTCATTTCATGATTTATGAAATGTAGGTATATCTTGAAGTGCCGGATGACGATCAAGCTCAAAGAAGAACCGAACACGATCAAATATTCAAGCTTCCGCATTACATTTCGTCGTTGCGAGATTAATTGTCGACTTTAAGTTGAAATGTTTTAAATTTCAAGAAGTTTTTAAGAAACTCGTATTTTCAAATGTATGTGTGATCTTATAAATGCTATTATATGCGAAAATTATATCTAAAATCGATATTTAAGGTAAGGGTCTTACAAGTTGGTATCAGAGCTCAAGGTTAAAGAGTAAATGTGTTCGGTTCGAGGCTTGATCAAGACATTCGGTAATTTATTATGTACATTAACGGTCTACCATGTTAAAGTGTTGTAAACAACACATAGGGTTATCATGTAACACATGTTACCCCAACTAAATTGATTAAAGACCGATATAGTTAACGAATTATGTGTGTTAACACGTATCGTAGGAAGCCTTGTATTATAGTATGGGCACTTGTTAATATTAACATTACTAATATTTTGTAAACTTTCTAGTTGAAGGACCCTCGCATCCGAAGATAACGGGAGTCTAATGATTTATCGATACGATGAAGAAATGGTCTGAAGTATGACAAGTAAGCCACAACGTCAAAGACATAAATCAAGTAATGTTCTCGAATAGAGATCGAACAATAAGGAAAGTTTATCAGGGAGAATATTTACCAGGTACATGTTTTAAATTTATAGTACAACAGTAATATGCAACAATTACTTAGTGAATGAAAGTTGCATATTGAATATGAAACTTGGGAAACCTAGATAGGGTACCAATCCAAGATGACGTTTCCAAGAGAAATTTAGTAGAGATACATATTATTCACAATCGTGAATAACAAGACAATAACAGAATTCAGTTTATAAAGAAACTTGGATGAGAGTAATCATCCCAGTAGGTATCCTCAATATGAATGCTATTGAGAAAAGTAACGATCACATTAACGAATGTGATTGTATAATATTTTACAAAAGGAAAACATTTTATATGTTCGAGGATAAAAAGGGTAAAACTAATAATTGTTAAATAACAATTAAATAGGGTTTTACCAAATAAAATCATAAATATGGAAATGAATTGAGGATTAACTTACATGGGAAGTGATGTGATAACTATAATAAGGTCACGCGTATCATGTATTGATCGCTTACTCTGGCCAAGTAAGTAGTGAACACATGATACCATGAACTTCTTATAATGAGCTCATTTATGTCCGATGTGGTAAGGACAAAGTAAATGAAAAGTTAAAAGATCCTTGGATGTCGCAGCCCCCGACCCCACCCCGGGAGCGGGCGCCGCGAGAACGAGCCGGTGGTATCAGTGTTTATTAAATTTGCAGCGGAATTAAAACATCAGGATCGTAGTTAGGAAACAAATTTAGAGTTTGCAAAACAACAAACTTTTTATATTTAAACAAATGGGGTAAAACCCATAATTCATTTATAATGTCTTTATAGGGGTAAAACCTAGTTGCTGAAAACATAAACTTCTTCTTTTATTTAGGTAACTTATAGCCACTTTATTTAAGTCTTCAGTGCTCCATAGCTGGCTTCTAATAGCTTCACATCAAGTTACCTGAAACGCGTTTTAAAAATATTTTATCAGCAAGAAATACTGGCGAGTTCATCCTATTTTATAAAAAGACACATTGTTATAACTTTACAGTATTAAGAGCGATTACAATGCTTATATCTAACTAAAAAATCCAAGTACTTATCACTCGACGGATCTGTGACTATGGTCATATCACACATTGGCTACCCATGTCCAATTGTGAAGGTTATCAAGTAGTGTATACAAAACCCCATAATACCGGAAATATTTTGTAGAATACAAAGACTTAATCACTGTAACTATAACTGAAAACATTTAAAGTTTTGCAAAGCAGTTTGATAAAAAGAGAAAATGACTCACTTTGTAAACTTAGGTTTTTCTATAGGCTTCCTGGCAATATTTTCTGATAATTTTCTTTAGTTCCTATTAAAAATATACAATGCACGCGTGTTAGTATAATAACCCAATTCAACTTTATCAATACGTCACGAGACAGAACCCCAACTTAGTTTACAAAGCATAGCCTTTATCAAGCAGTGCTTTGGCATTAGTTGCTGGGTTCCAGATCAATCGGACAGAGTATCGAATCAGTGATCAGGGGTTAAAACACTTGCAATGGGGCAGAGCTTCGTGGTTTTAGGGGTATTTTGGGTATTATTTCCTTTCAATATAGAGTGAAAGAAAGAAATTTGTGAGCGAAATTGAACGGTGTCGTGCCTGCTCTATTTATAGGTGTTTTCAGAGTCCCTCGTGCCCCACGACACACATAGGTGTCGCCCGTCATGGGCCGCCACACCCCCTAGCTAGGGTTTAGGGCTGACTAGTCACACCAGTTGGCTTGACACGTTACACGACACGTGTCCCAAAGAGTGCCCGGCAAGTATAGGTCCGTCACGCCCCGCGGAGGAGTTCTCCTTCGTCTGTCATGGGCCGCGTCAGGCACTTAAATATTATTTTATTCATTTTTCAATTAAAATAACGATATGCGGGTTCTGTTTTGCGATTACGGGGTGTTTAGGGCATTTTGAGGGTTGTTATATCCTCCCTACCTTGTTTTAAATCTCGTCCTCAAGATTCACTGGAAATAGGTAAGGGTACTTCCTTTTAATTTCAGATTCTAGCTCCCATGTATATTCGGGTCCTCTCTTCGAATCCCACTTTACTTTGACCAGAACTAATCTCTTGTGTTTGAGATTCTTAATCTTTCTATCTTCAATCTATATCGGCTTTTCTACAAACTTAAGCTTTTCATTTACCTCTATATCTTGAAGAGGTATTACCAATGATTCATCAGCTAAACATTTCTTAAGGTTACACACATGAAAAGCGTCATGTATTCCTGACATTTCTTCTGGTAACTATAGCTGATAAGCTACTGGCCCTATTCCTTTGATAATTTTAAAAGGTCCAACATACCTTGGGCTTAACTTTCCTATCTTACCAAATCTTACAATTCCTTTCCATGGTGAGACTTTCAACAGTACCTTGTCTCCAACTTGAAACTCTAACGGTTTGCGTCTATTATCTGCATAACTCTTTTGATGATCTCATGTTGTTTTCAGTCTTTCCTTGACTTGGATTATGTTGTCAGTTGTTTCTTGCACAATCTCTGGACCTGACAGTTTCTTTTCTCCAATCTCTGCCCAACATACTGGTGTTCGGCATTTTCGTCCATAGAGTGCACCAAATGGTGCAGCATTGATGCTGGTATGATAGCTATTATTGTAAGAAAATTATATTAAAGGTTAGTGTTCATCCCAATTTCCTCCAAAGTCTATCACACATGCTCTAAGCATATCCTCCATAGTCCGAATCGTCCTTTCACTTTATCCATCTGTTTGAGGGTGATAAGCTGTACTTAGATTTAATCTAGTTCCCATTGCCTTTTGGCATGGTTGTAAAAATCCCGACTAGTCTACGATTAATCGCCGATTAATCACTAATCGGATGTTCACCGATTAATGGCCGATTAATCACTAGGCAGTCAGTGACGGTCCTATTCTGGGCAAATTTTGGCCAGACGTTGGCCAAATTTCGACTAAACCGTATAAATTTTTTCCAATTACTTAAAAAATGGGTCAATGAGGGGTCAAAACATGTCTACTTTAATAAACTACAAATAAAAATGTGTGTGTATATATACAACTAAAAATTACATCTGAAAAACTCAATCCGATTAATTCCGAGTAATCCTTATTAATCCCGATTAATCGCTAGTCAGTACCCCATCGCCCGACTAGCGCCTCGCGATTATTACAACACTGCCTTTTAGACATTTTCCAAAAATGAGATGTAAAACGACTATCTCTGTCAGATACAATAGATAAAGGAATCCCATGTAATGAAACTATTTCATTCATATATAACTTAGCTAATTGTTCCATACTGAAAGTTTCTTTCATTGGTAAGAAATGAGCAGATTTAGTCAATCTGTCCACAATTACCCAAATTGTGTTATTACCTTATTGTGTCTTGGGTAATTTGGTAACAAAATCCATTGTTATCAATTCCCATTTCCAAATTGGCATTTCCAATTGCTGCAGTAATCTTGAAGGTTTCTGATGTTCAGCTTTAACCTATAAACAGGTTAAACATTTTGCAACATAATTTGCTATATCCTTTTTCAATCCTATCCACCAAAAAATTTTCCTTAAATCTTGATACATCTTTTCATTTCCAGGATGCATCGTATACTTAAATTTATGAGCTTCTTCTAATATTTGGCTTCGTAGGTTTCCTTGGATAGGTATCCAGATCCTTTTCTTAAAGAATCTCCAAATTCCATCTGCTCATTTTTTTCTAATTCTTTAATCGTTCCTTTTAAACCTTCAGCATCATCCTTGATTGATGTTTCTTGTACCTTTTTAATTTGTTCACTTAAATCCAATTGTAGGTTTAATATGAGAGCACGTACCCTTTTTGGCTTCTCATGGTACTTTTGACTTAAAGCACCAGCTACTACGTTTGTTTTTCCGGCATGATACTGGATATGACAATCATAATCACTAAGGATTTCCATCCAACGTCTTTGTCTCATGTTTAATTCCTTTTTCCCGAATACATATCTTAAATTCTTATGATCTGTGAAGACAATGAACTTACTACCGTAGAGATAATGTCTCCAAATCTTAAGGGCAAAATTATTGCTCCTAACTCTAGATCACAAATTGTATAATTTTCTTCATGCTTCTTAAGTTGTCTAGAGGCATAAGCAATTACCTTTTGACATTGCATCAACACACATCCAAATCCTAACTTAGATGCATCACAATAGACTATAAAGTCTTCAGTTCCTTCTGGCAAAGCAAGTATTGGTGTGTTCGTTAACCTTTACTTTAAAACCTTGAATGCTTCCTCTTGTTTTGGTCCCCATTCAAACTTAACTGACTTGCAAGTTATTTTGGTTAATGGAATGGCTATTCTGGAAAAATCTTGAATGAAACGTCAATAATATCTTGCCAATCCAAGAAAACTTCTTACTTCTGTTGGTGATTCAGGGACTTTCCATTTGGTAATAGCTTCGATCTTTGTAGGGTCCACATGAATTCCTTCATGATTAACTAAGTGTCCAAGAAATTGCACTTCTTGCAACCAAAATTCACATTTTGAGAATTTAGCATAAAGCTTCTCTTTTCTCAATAATGTGAGAAGTATGTGTAAATGCTCCGTATGCTCTTCCTTACTTATGGAGTAAATTAGTATATCATCTATAAAAACAATTATGAATTTATCTAGGTATGGTTTATATATCTTGTTCATCATGTCCATAAATGCGGCTGGGGAATTGGTTAAACCAAATGCCATGACTGTAAATTCATATTGTTCATACCTTGTTCTGAAAGCAGTTTTAGGAATGTCCTCTTCCTGAACCTTTAGTTGATGATATCCTGAGCGTAAGTCGATCTTAGAAAAGAATCAGGCTCCTTGAAGTTGATCAAATAGATCATCGATTCTCGTTAGTAGGTGCCGATTTTCAATCGTAATCTTATTCAATTCTCTGTAATCAATGCACATACACATCGATCCATCTTTCTTCTTGATAAATAACACCAGTGCTCCCCATTGCGATGAACTTGGTTGTAAAAAACCTTTTTCGAGTAATTCGTCTAACTGTTTCTTCAATCCCTGCATCTCCGTTGGTGCTAGACGATAGGGTGCTTTGGCAATTGGTGCCGTTCCTGGTAACAGATGAATCCTAAATTTAACCCCGTGATCTGGCAGTAATCTAGGTAATTCTTCTGGAAAGACATCTGAGAATTTAGATTCTACGGGAATATCTTTTAATTCTTTTCCTTTAGTGTTAATGATTACTGAAATCATATACACCATTCATGCTTTCCGTGCGTAACTTGCAGCTTTCATTACAGAGATAAATTTTGTTGACATTGTCGGCTTGTCTCCCTTGATTGTGATCCTTTTTCCAGTTGGCGTACGTACTTCTACAGACTTTTGATCACACAAAATTCGTGCATGACTGGCTACCAACAAATCCATTCCTAATACGACATCGAATCTGGCTAGATCCATTGGTAACAGGTTAGCAGTAAACTTATAATTTAAAATTTCTATTTTTCCTTCCTGAAGGATTTCGCTTATTTTGATAGAATTTCCATTTGCCGTCTCCACCAGACAGTCTTGGTGAAGTTTAGTTAGTAGTTGATTGAAAAGTTTGCAGAAAGAAATATTTATAAAACCTTCGTTTGCACCAGAGTCAAATAATACTTTAGCATAAACATCATTAACTAAAAATGTACCAGCAATCACATCAGGGATCATCTTAGCTTCTTCGGCTGTCACCACGAAGGCTCTGGCATTCTTCTTGGGTCCTTCTATTGCCTTTTCTTTGTTGTTTGTTGTTGGAGCTAGTTTTGGACAGTTTGGCTCGATATGGCCAACTTCTCCGCAGTTATAGCATATTCTTGCGTTACCTTTCTTCCTACAGTCTTCTTCCTTATGTCCTGGTATCTTGCAGAAGTTGCACGACACAGCACACTTCCCTGAGTGCTTCTTTCTACAGAGTTTACAGAAAGATGAAGAAGATTTCCCTTCCTGCGAGAGGAATTACCATAACGAAGTTCCTGGGTAATCTTTTGAGCTAGATTCTTTTTCTGGTTTTCTTCTTGCGTGCGTATTAACCCATCTATAAGGGTGTTAGTAAGTTCCACTGCTTCTTCTATTGTTTGTGGTCTAGCTGCCTTGACTATATCTCTGATTTCACTGATTAATCCCCAAATATAACGGGAGATTAATACTGGTTCTGGTGAGGCTAGTGTGGGTACTATCCTAGCATATTCAAAGAATGTGATAGTATATTCTCGGCAATTTACCCCAACCATTCTATGATTTAGGAATTTATTGGCAATCTGTTCCTTTCCATGAGGAGGACAGAACTTCCTTTCAACTATTTCCTTAAAGTTGTTCCATTCCATATTGTAAACCTTGTCACTTCCTCTTGATTGTAGAATGGTATTCCACCACTCTAATGCTCCATCTTTGAAAAGATTAGAAGCATACATGATCTTATCCTCATCTGCACACTTACTTATTTTTAAGACTACTTCAGTCTTTTCTATCCAGCGTAAAGCTAAAATAGCTCCTTCGTTACTTGAGACTTCTATTGGTTTACAGGATAAAAATTCCTTATAAGAACAACCATGTGAGATGGTTCTCTTTCTTTTTGGAATAGGAGCTTTGATGAGAAGTCCGTGGTTTCCATTCACATTATGACTTGGTTCTTCGTGAGTATGTTTACTACCGATTATGGTATTATTATTTTCTGCCTTTTTGTTAAGAGTGTCGATAATAAATGGCATGGCATCTATGATTCATTGAGCTACTATGTGTTCTATAGCACTTTTATCCACTTGGTTCCCGTTATTATTATTATTCTGGAATTCCTGACTTACTTCGTTTGACATCTGAATTGTTAACATTATCAGGTATTAATATCACAGAATAAAGTAAACAAACAAATACTCAAGCATATTGAATCAAAATCGTCGAGCATTGCGACGTTTACTCTTTTTCATATATATGCATCTAGTACAAACTATAACTGAAATTTAAAGGTTAGTAATTATGCATCGATATATATATATATATAGGAGAAGAATCCGTTAGGAACCACCCTTTATTGCGAGAACCGCGAACACCAATGTGAACACAACCAAAAATACCTAAAAATAGCTAAAAAACACACAATTTTTTTTTGGTTATTGGATTTTAATAATCCTAAGTTTCACCAGTTGGCCGATAATAATCACAACTTTAAAAATTCTCTCCAATAATCCCAACTTGTAAAAGTTTGGCCGCCATTGGTCCTTTTCAAACATATAAGAATTTGGTCTCCTCAATAGATTCAATTACATCTAGAGACTCCTTGATTGATTTAAGTGCACCTATGTTAGAAAATGATCAATGGCGGCCAAACTTTTACAAGTTGGGATTATTGGAGGGAATTTTTAAAGTTGGGATTATTATCGGCCAACTGGTGAAAATTAGGATTATTAAAATCCAATAACCCTTTTTTTTATTTTTTTACCTGTAAATCGCTAATTTTCGTTACAAAAAAAAAATCTTTTTAAATTTTTTTTTTTTAAATTTGGGTACTAAAAGTAGCGATTTTGATATAAAAAATATTAAAAAAATAATTTTTGTGTGTTTTTTAGATTGTTTTAGGTTTTTTGGGGGTTTAGTTTTTAGCATTTTAGCTTGGGTTGGGGGGGGGGGTTCGGTTTTTTTTTGTGGGGGGGGGGGGGGTGGGGTTAGGTTTTTTTGGTGTATTAACATTGGTTCTCACAATAAAGGTGGTTCTCAAATGAACCTTACCCTATATATATAGGAAAAGTGTAAAATACATTACGCCTTAACATACATCACGTACGACAACGTGCGTGATTATATGTATAACGTGCATGATTAACGTTTTCATCATGGGTGATTAATGTTTTCCAACATGTGTGATTTGGGTTTTTTAGTTTATAACGTGCGTGATTTTCAAATGAACGTGCGTAATTATCTATCGTACGTGATGTACGTTAAGCCGTATTATACGTTAACTGGCCTCTATATATATATTTATCAAATTAAAAGAAAATGCGTGTGTATATATATATATAGTATATTAGGCGGTGGTTCTCTAATATTGCATCCCTCTCTCGTCGTATCCAGACGAGATTCTCTCCTATTTGGCGTATCATGTTTCCTTGCTGAATCAAATCTTCACCATAGTGGCGAAGTTCGGCTACATTTTCGTGACTCATGGGTGGCATTTGGGCTGGTACGAGTTCGTTGGAAATTGGTTCAGGTTCTTCGTAGGGATATGGGTCATTTATCAAATCCTGAAATGCCCATCACCAAAGAATAATAAAACACAACTGTATGAATCTGCTTGCTGTTAAAACGTAACTGTATGAATCTGAATAATAAAACACAGCTGTATGAATCTGCTTGCTGTTAAAACACAACTGTATAAATCTGAATAATAAAACACAGCTGTATGAATCTGCTTGCTGTTAAAACACATCACCAAAGAACAAACTGTTAAAACACAGTACCAAGAACATGCTGATATATTCCAGCAAGAAAACGAAGGAATGATTGATATTAAGTGAGATCAGAAATCGAAAATAAAAAATTATGAAATTTATGGATAGTTAGTTATTGAAGATAATTTCCTAAAATAAAAATAGATTGTGAAAGTACATAAATGCCCTTTTAAATAAAATCCTTCAATGCCACATGTCGCATTCTTATTGCTTCCTAGACTTTCTAGGAAAAACACACTTTCTACCCAACTCCTACTCTGTATATATATATGTGTATATATATGTATGTATGGAAAGGGTAAAATGAGAGCTAACTCGAGTTGTGAGAAAAAGTGTTTTAAAAACCGGTAAATACCGGCCGGTTATACCAGTATTACCGGTGTAACACCCCAAAAATGGGGTTTGATAATTTAAACCCGGTTAATATAAATGAACGGGTAAATTACCGTTTGGGGTAAAAGTGACCCGTAAATAAAAGTTAACTAGGAATAATTTACCGAGTGGTGACATGTATATATAAGTAACAAGATAATGAGTGTTAGTCTCTTTATTAATTGAAACGAAGTTGAGGGACCAAAACCGTTAAAAAGGAAACATGATTTATTAAATAAAGGAAAACCCACACACACACACACTTCGTGTGTGTGTGAGACGATCAGGAAGAAGAAGAACAAGGGTTCAAACCCTAGTTCTTGATAAATCTTCAAATTGAAGGGTGGAATGAAGTCTAAAATCATAACCGAGCATGGATAAATGATCACTATCACGAGGGGATCATAAGGTATGTCTTAAATTTAAGATTGGTGATCATGGGTGAAGTGGGTTATGTTCTAATCCGTGAGTTAATATGAAATTAATCATGTACAAGGGTTAGAACCCTCGTATAGAACACCGGTTACGTATGGTTAGTGCTAATTTGATGATTAGAGGTGAAACCCGTTAGTTATGGTGAGGATGATGACTAGAATCACCATCTATGTCCAAGTCTTGTGGAAAGATTGATGTATTATGTGGGTATGATGAATTCTTGTTAGATGAATTAGGAGAAATATGATGATGCTATGCTTGATGTTTATATGCTAATGATACTTGTTGATTAGTAAGAAGATTTGATGAAATATGAATGAACTAGGAAGATTATGCATAAACTAGTTGTACATGGTGCCTAGGAAGTAGTACGCACGCCACGTGTTTGATGAAATGTCTAAATGACAATAATATGTGAAGGTTGTGTTATGATGATGTTGAGTATGCTATATGCTTGTTTGAATCGGCTAATGGAATATATATGTGAGATATGAACTTGATATGATCGTTCATATGAATAATCATGTATGCTAATAAGGATGTTAATGTAATGACATGAAAGTATAGGAATCATGTCAAAATGGATGGGAGCGTGGAAGGCTAACGGGACAAGAAGACTCAAGTAAGCGAATACAAATACGGACGAGTAAGGTAAGTAAATCCCGGACTTACACTTTAGATGTAAAATATATTGTATTATGATCATTATTGTGATACATGTGAAAGTATTAAACAATGGAAGTAAATAGGTAAGTTTACGGAAAAAGAAGTCGAAAGTGAATAGGAAAGTATAATGATGCTAATTGTTTTCTGTTAAGAATGAAATGAAAGTGCAGGTATACTAATAATGGAGAGTGAAGGTTAAGTATGGAAGTCGTATGAGAGTGTCCGAATGGATGGACGAATGGACTTATATGAACGAGAATAAGAGATGTTGATGCTTGATTATGCACATTTTAAAGTATTTATATTATGTCACTGGTTGCTAATGAAGTAATTGGTTGTGGTGACTGCAGGTTGTACAGGTTTATGAATGTTTGTTCAAGATGTGTAAGCGGTTGAAGATCGAGTCAAGACATGGGTTGTACTTGGGTGTGTATGTGGTCACTTAATTCGTTATACGTATGTTAGTTTTTAATTAATTTATGAAAAGAGATTAATGTATTTAAGTGAAAGAAAGAATAACTTATAAAGAAATTTTTAGTATGTATTTTCCGCTGCGTCAAAATTTGGTTAAAACGTGTTAGGGCGTTACAACCGGTGCCGGATTCAAATCTGGTACGAAACACCCCGGTAAATAAGTGAAACGGCATAAGATTCGTACCAGCGGTAAAATCCGGTATACCAGTTTGAACCGTAATACCGGTACAGACCCATGGTTATTTTGGTTCGGATTTTTAGCATTCTAGAGTTTCATCAGATACATATACCATCGATCAACATTCAAAACCATCATCACTTATGGTTCATCACCTCATCTACAAGATTGAGCTCCATCTTCATCGATTCATCACTCCATCCTCATCATGCTTCCAGTTCCATCTTCATCGGTAGTTTTACTAATTTCAGTAAAATAATCTGAGAGTAAATAGATCCACAAGTGGCTCAAAAAGTGAAAGACTTAAGGCAATTCGATGTATGTCTATACGGGTAAAGCAATGTTATGTGAAAGATTGTATTTGAAACTCAAAAAAGAAAGATGACATGATAATCGTTATATTATAATTTATTATGTTAGTGAAAAAGATTAAAATTGATAAGTTATGTCAATATAATTCATGTACGAATGTATCTCGATGAAATTATAGAGTTAACTAGTTCATCCGGTTGAACCACTCGGTACAACTCGGTTCTACCGGTTGAACCATTTTTAAGGTCATCCCGGTATGATTTAAAAACTGGTTTTTAAAACATTGGTGAGAACCATGAGAATTAGGCCTTCCAAAAGGTTTTTTAAAAAAATCTAAAAAATCTTAAGAAAAAATCACTTGTTTCAGCAAACAAATAAAAAATATGTCGTAAGTAAAAATTTACATTGCCGTAAACAAAATTTATATCGGGCGTAGCTATCGATCTGACAATTTTTTTTGTTCTTTTTTTACACATATGTTTATAACATTTTCATTTACGTTTATGCAAAAAAAATGGTAAACCAACTCGCAAAACAAATAGAAGTTTTCATGGTTTCTCACAACTGGTGATGGTTTTTAATGAACTGAATCTTATAAGTATGTGTATATATATATATATATATATATATATATATATATGATTAGGTTTAAGAGTGAACACTGGTGTGGCTTGCGAACTGAGTGAACTAATCCTGGCCATACACGTGTGTAGATCAATGGCCAGGATTTGATGTTGAAATACACTAGTGTATTTTACGATTTGATGATGAGATCCTGGCCATACACGTGTGTAGATCAATGGCCAGGATTTTTCACTCAGTTCGCAAATACACTAGTGTTCACTCTAGAACCCCACCCTATATAAATATATATATATATATAGCTATATATAGGGTCAGAATTTAGAGAGAACGTTGAAAAGTATGAGAACGATGAGAACGATTTTGGTAGTGACATGTGGCATTGATGTGAAATTACACTAAGGGGTAATATTGTCAAAAAAACTCACTCACATGAACTGGGTGTTCAAATAAAACGCCATAAAAATACCCAATTCAGAAAAATGCCATCAAAATACCCAGTTAAAACGCCAACAAAAAAAAAGCTATTTTTGAGCTATAATTTACAACAGCTCAAAAAAACCATTTTTTAGCCATATAGTTCCGGTTAAAACGCCATAACAAAAAAAAAAAGCTATTTTTTGAGCTATAATTTACAATAGCTCAAAAAACCATTTTTTACCCATATAGCTCCAAAAACGCCATACGACGCCAAAAAAAACTATTTTTTGAGCTATAATTTCCAATAGCTAAAAAAAAACCATTTTTTGAGCCATATAGCTCAAAAAACCTTTTTTTTTGTGTCTAACCGTCTAAATTAATATTTTTTGAGCTCAAAAAATTCATAATTTGTCCTGTAAAAACGCCATAAAACATCCAGTTCAAGAAAACGCCATGAAAAAACACAGTTGAAAACGCCATAAAACACTAAGTTTAGAAAAACGCCATGAAAATACCCTGTTAAAACGCCATAAAAACACCTAGTTTAGAAAAAACGCCATGAAAAACCTAGTCTAAAACGCCATAAAACACCAAGTTCAGAAAAACGCCATAAAACTCAGTTAATTTTTTTTTGAAAAGTATATCAATAGTATACTCGTTGGAAAGATAAAAAAACGCTGAGTTTTATGGTGTAATTTTTTTCGAAAAATAATCACGTATAAAAAAGTTATTGTCGTTTAAATATGATGGGGGAAAATGGCATGTTATTAACATGTGCACGTTTGTTTCGATCTTCCTATTTTACCCCTCCTGATAGTTCCAAAGCCCCTATTATTTACAAAAATACCACCGCATCAATCTCAGCCACAAACCACTAAGATCTTGTGGCTAAGAATCGTTCTCACACTTTGAGGCGTTTTCTCCTGATCCTGTTCCTATATATATATATATATAGGGGACCGCTAGAATGAGAACCACCTCGAGTTATGAGAACCGCGAGAACCACACCGTACGGGGCGAGGTGGACCAAAATATTTTTTCAAAAACGTAGATGCATGTATTATAAACACATTCGTAAAAAAAAAAATTTTAAAAAATGCCGTGTGTGTAGTTTTTTACACCACAAGTTTGTGGTTTACGAGTTCTTCCGTAAATTTACGGAACTCGTAAACCACAAACTTGTGGTGTAAAAAACTACACAAACGGCATTTTTAAAATTTTTTTTACGAATGTGTTTATAATACATGCATCTATGTTTTTGAAAAAAAATTTGGTCCACCTCGCCCCGGATCAAGTAGTTCTCGCGGTTCTCATAACTCGAGGTAGTTCTCATTCTAGCGGTCCCCTATGTATATAGGGGGAGGTTCATTTGAGAAGAAAATTAAATTGAGAAAAAAAGAACAAATGGTACAATTGTAAAATATTAAATAGTTTTTCTAACATCTCATTTATTATTATCTTTGACTAATTAATTAGTCATAAAGACTATTGTCCTTCACACTAATTTTTTTGCCTACACACATCAAAATTTATCCTACTCGTATTGAAAATTTATCATATATATATTGAAATTTATCATACACAACTCGTAATTCATCCTACACACCTCGTAATTTATCCTACACTTTAAATTAATTATTTTTTTCTTTGAAAAAATATATTTTTTGAAAATAAGTTACAAATTTAATTTACTAGCTATTAAAAAGAAAGACTAACAATTAATGATCTATGTAAGTTTACAAATATACACTTACACTAATATTAAATACAAAAAATAAATGAACTAAAATGAAGGATTCTTATTGGTTGAAATTTGTTCTTTTTTATTCTTACAAAAAATTTCTTCTCATTTGAATCCTCCACTATATATTTAAAGTGTTGCTAAATGCGTCTCAATTTTTACTGTTTATACCTCTCTTCCCAACAATATCATTTTTATAATTTTCTAAATTCCACCATTTACCTTTTTTATATCATTGTTTGTTCAATTGTTTACGGGTTTTTTTTTTGGGTTAATTCCCTGCTTGTTTTTATCAATTTTTGATTGTTTTCTTAAGTTTCTTTCCCTTTTCATCCGGATGATTTTGTTTTGTATTATTTGTTGACTGTTTTATTTAAGTTTTTTTTGTCACATAGATGATTTTGATACTTCTTAACAATTTGATTTGACGTGGAAGATTTTTTATATTACAATCATTTTGAGAAAATTTTTAAAAGAAAACACCTATTTTAATAAATAATTTTTAAATCACCCATTTTAATTTTAGTAAATATTTTTTACACCACCTCCTTTTAGGAAGAAACTCTTAAATTCACCACAACACATGTACCAGACGACTAGACAACAAAAATGAATAAAATATGTCACTAGAACATAAGGCTAAAACAGTGAAGAAAATATATCAAAACCCTAACAATACAGGTTAAAGCATATTAATTAAATATGTATTGTATTTTAGTTGTTTTTTAATTCTTTTAAGTTTGTTTTTTATTTCAAATTTAAAATAGTTTTACAGACATAATTAATATCTACTGGTAATATTTATATTCGATAATTCAGGTTAATTTAGCTATACAAACTGTTCTTTTTAAGCGAAGCACTTTGGATCTCTGGTTAAAATCCGTACAAATTTTTGTACAATATTCTTTCCACTTGTTCCTAATACAAATTTTCAAAAAATAGAAAATACAAGAGTGATTGTATTTATTTACAAACTTTAGGGAGGAAGAATTAAAAAAAATGGAAGTGGATTTAGCAACACCCTTTATTAAACTAAAAAATAAAATTTTAAAAAGTGTACTTAAGTGATTTGAAGGTATCTGCGATAATTGTGAAAGTAAAATGCTAAAATTTATCTACATTGAAATGGTTTGTTAATACTAAAAAAAATATTTAAAGAAACCGAATTTTAATGATATTTGGATAATTGTGAAAGTAAAATGCTAAAATTTATCTGCATTCAAATCGTCTGTTATTAAAATTAAAAAATATAAAACCGAATTTTAATGATATTTTGATAATTGTGAAAGTAAAATGCTAAAATTTATCTGCATTCAAATCGTCTGTTATTAAAATTAAAAAATATAAAACCGAATTTTAATGATATTTTGATAATTGTGAAAGTAAAATGCTAAAATTTATCTGCATTCAAATCGTGTGTTATTAAAATTAAAAAATATATAACCGAATTTTAATGATATTTTGATTTGTTTTGATTATAAGTAGGGTTTAGGGCTTGATTAAATACATTGATCTGCGTATTTTTCTTCTTCGTCTCCTTCTTCCTTTTTACGTATCTAACAATGGCTCTCTTTTTCCGCCATCCCTCTCGGCCACAACCTCGTCATCTTGACCAATCGATGATGATCAGCAACCAAACCCACGTCTCAACCACACTCGCAACCCACCTTCTCTCCAATAACCACCACTCCAATGTTGTCTTCTCGCCCCTTTCCATCCAGAGCCTCCTGAGCTTACTAGCCGCCGGTTCCAATGATCAAACACTCGACCAACTCCTCGCTTTCCTTAAAGCGGATACGACAGATGACCTCAAATCTCTTTATTCGCAGCTTGTGTCATCCATCTTAGCCGACGGTAGCCCCACTGGCGGACCTAAAATGTCTTTTGCAAACGCGGTTTGGGTTCACAAAACCCTTCCTCTCAAACCTTCTTTCAAACTGGCCATGGACACCGTTTATAGAGCCGCTTGCAAACAAGTCGATTTCGGTTTTATTTTCTCACGTTATTGGCAATCTAATCTCACACTGTTTTAAAACGCAATGTTTTTATGGACTCAACAGCTGTTTAAAGGTTAGGGCTGGACCCTACTTTTAAACCAAGTTTGTTGTTTAAAGGTTAGGGTTTGCGTTATAGTCGTTTACCTTCATATGTTTGGAGTGGCCTAGATATACATATAGCAGCATGCCTTTTTTCAATTTTCTTTTGGAACTTAAAATTATTAGTAGACATTTTTTCTTCAGATTGAAGTTACAAAACCTTGTTTTTTGATTAGTAGACATTATTTTTTTTCAGATTGAAGTTACAAAACCTTGTTTTTGATATGTGGCTAATATATTATTTTTTTATTACCTAAGGCTGTAGAGGTAGCCTGTGAAGTGAATTCATGGACCAAAAAGGAAACAAATGGACTTATCAAGGAAGTCATTACTGCTGAAGAAGTTACTGATGACACAATGCTCATCCTTGCAAATGCTATCTACTTCAAGGGAACATGGACTCAGAAGTTTAACACCTCATTGACTAAAGAACGTGACTTTCACCTCCTCAATGGCAATAAAGTTAAAGTTCCCTTTATGACCAACTACGAAAATCAATTCGTACATAAATATGATGATTTCAAAGTATTGGGTCTCCCTTATTCGCATGGTCAAGATAAGCGTAAGTTCACAATGTACTTTTATCTCAGTGATGCAAAAGACGGGCTTCCATCTTTATTAAAGAAGATCAGTTCCACATCCAACTTTTTTGACCATCACATTCCACACAGAGAGGTAAGAGTCGGGGAGTTTTTTATACAAAAATTTAAGATCGAATTCGGGTTTGAAGCTTCTGGTATGCTGAAGGAATTAGGGCTTATATTGCCTTTCAAAGTTGGGGATCGTTTCACCGAAATGGTTTACTCACCTGTTGGTAAGGGCCTTTATGTTTCGACAATCAAGCATAAATCTCTCGTGGAGGTGAATGAAGAAGGCACAGAAGCTGCAGCGGTCACTGTAGGTTATATGAGGGAGAGGGATCGTTCATGGGAGGCGCCAAGCACTTTTGTTGATTTTGTGGCGGATCACCCGTTTTTGTTTGTGATTAGAGAAGATGTGACCGGGGTTGTGTTGTTTATGGGACAGGTGAGTGACCCTAGTTTAAGTATCTAGTGTCCTTACCTTTTGTTTATGGTTGCCAAATCACTTTTTGCGTTTGCTGATTAAGAACACGATGTCGGGCTTTTATGTACCAACTGAATTTTGGACTAATACTTTTACGTCTTGACTATTTAGTTCTATTCACGCAATTGATTTGCTATGTTTTGTGATGTTAATTTCTTCTTTTTACTACAAATATAAAGGTATGACTAACTTTTTAAAGAAAATATATGATTGAGCGGGAATTTAAATACCAAATTGGAAAGAGAAATTACTACCTGCTCAATCCTGTTTAGGAATTTTATGGCCTCCGGAGCTAGAGAACCAAATATATCAAAAGTAAATGGGAGAATCACATGTTGATTCTCTAAACAAGTTTTTCTTGTGTTTAGGGACATTTCTGATTCCGCCTTCAACACTGCCTAGTCAGCAACAAACCCATTGTCCCTGAGCCCAACCAGAGAGGACACTCCTTTAAGGTTAACACAAGCGTGTTTTCCCCCTACCCACCCAAGCTGACACAAGAATACCAGCTGGCCAAAGAGGGCTGTGAAACAACTTATTGCCCGTTTACGTGAGGTTTGTAGTTTGTTGTTTTGGCCTTTGGATCATCTACTTATATATGCTAGGTGTTGAAAGTCGATGGCCCCAATATATGTTCACCTTTATTTAATATTTAATTAATTAACAATTATTCAGATAAATATAATAGTTTCTAACAAATTCAAGCCTTTCAATGCATAGGTGATCTGACTTCTAGACATCGTTAAAATCATGGTGCACTTGCAATAAGTAAATCTTTTGGTGATGAGCCAGAGGTTGAGCCTGCTCTTAATTCAATCCAAGAGCGATTTAAGATATGACTTAAGGGCTGGGAAGGAAAGTGAGTTTTTATCACATGAACTTACATTACTAAAAGCATTGTTTTCTATATAATAGTATTTTCTGTTTTGCTAATATATTCTAACTAGAATTACTACCCGCCACAATGTAGCGGGGGCCTTGATATATATTATATTGTAAATAGAATAAGCCGGATTTTTGTTACATCAAGATGGTTTAGGCGTAAAACCGTGTCTTTGGTCCTTAAAAATGTATACTCATTTACAGTGTCCTCACAGCCTCTTGGGAATGCCTTTGGGCCATCACACCTATATAGTTTACTCCTAACTTCATAGGAGGATACAAAAGTTAAATAACAAAGACAAATAAGGCCAGCATCACTGTATTCCCTTCTGTAATTATGGGTGCACAAAGTTGAATAGAGATTGTTGGATATTTAGTCACCAGCAAGCACTACCCCTCTATTGGCGGTGCCTGAACATGATTCTCTTATCATAACATTTTATAATCAAACTACCATGAATATGGGTAAGAACATATAGAAGATTAATTCAAGAAGGTGAATTTGACCTTTAAGATCATGTACAATAAATGGTTTTCCTTGTATGATATCGAATTGTAACTCTAAGACTGCAGCTCCAGGTATGACAACAATCGAATTGAAGTCTTCAACAGGCACCTTGATTGGTTCACTGGGGTTTCGCCAGAGGTTGGCCAGTTCTTCGTTGGAAACCTAATCTGGCCGGAATACGCTTCTGCATCCAAACCGTCTCTGAGGATCAAAACAATCATCATAACATCTTTCGCATAACTTCAAAAGATAAATAGACGTGTATCTAAGAACCAAATAGGTAAATCATTTGCTTCAATTTTTCACTTAACGCCTATAATTATTGTTATTTGGTCTGACCTAATCAACAAAGACAGCCCCATCAGCAGAAGGGATAGTTCCAGCAGTGACAAAACGGACCCAGAAGCCCAAATACATGAGAAAATGCAGATTAAACAAAAAAAAAACATCATTAAGCTAAGAACATATCAAAATGCATCAGCAAAATCTTGAGATAAAAACCACAATGAAAATTAAAACCATACATCAAATACGAACACAAAGCAAAATTTAAAAGACATACCTACTCTGCAACGGCAAGTTAAGATGGAATCACAAATCGATTAAGAGAAAGCCTGTAGAGTAAAATCCCCAATTCGAACAGCGCCAAAACGGAACAGCCTGCAATGGGAACTTAAGATGTATATGCACAGCGCCAAATGGAAACCGTCAATGGTAAACCGAAAGGAACGAAACACAGGATTCAACACCAAATCAACAAAATAACAAAAACTTGAAGGAAGGCGTATAAAAATTCAAATGCCAAATCTGACAACATAAGACATGTAAAAATTAGGAGGCCCTGTACCAGAAGAACATCAAGTAGAATCATCAACAAATACCTTCTCGTAGAATAAGATGAGTTTTCACATTAAACTTTACACATAGGCTCGTTTATGCATATAGTGATGTCAAAATCACCAATAATCAACGGTCACATAGCGACTACATTTAAAAAAACACAACAATTAATAATAGGGGAATTCGCCTGTAATAATCCCAACTAGACGTTATTGGCCATTGTCTGTCCCACCTTTGAATATTCCTCATGTGAGTCCCACCTTTCATTTATTTTTCCTCCACCGGTCCTCAGTTAAAAAAACTTAATGGAGTTAAGTTTTTTTTTAATTACAAGCCGACGTTTTAGGGTTTTTTATCAGAACGAAGATACGAGTCAAATGAAGTAAATTTTACATTGAAATTGTGCTCCAAACGACTTAATTTTTGTTAATTGGAAGTTTAAACACCCGAATTGAAGCACCGTTTAAATATAGTAATCAAACAGAATAAAAATGATCAATATCCTTTGCAATGGTTTTCCATACTTTGTCATCTGATGTTCAAGTAAAGTTTCTTCATCACAAAAACATACTAATAAAAAATAGAGTACTTTAAACAAATGCAATATATCACGGACTATGAACCACTGAGAGATTAAATTGCATAAAGTAAGGGGTGTTTGAGATTGCTTATTTTAGTGATTTATTAGTTTGTTAACTTTTTTAAAAGTTAAAAGTTGTTTGACATGAAAATATTATGTGAGGGAAAAAGTCAATAAGTCACTCCATTATCATTTATTAACTTTTCTAAAAAGTCATAAGTTGTTTTGAAAAGCTAAGCCAAATATGGCCTAGGTAGTCACGCAAGAGCATGAGTCAATCTTACGGCTGAAATTTATGTGCATCACAAAGGTCACCTTCAACAATTAACGGAGACGCCTTGGTTTCCGTGAGTCTCTAACAAAGCCTCTACGGAAAAGTTGGCACCAATGATAAACCGACATCGCCAACGGCCAGAAACTCCATGGCAACTCCTACGGTTTTCATTGAAATAGCAACTCCAACAGCCATAGTTTTTTCACCATCATTCATCTCTACGCCATAGTTGTTAATAGCGAATAGCGATAAGGTACCTATATGCTAAATAGCGAATAGCGATAAATAGCGGGCGGCTATTTTATAAATAGCGATACACTAAACAAAAATTTAAAATTTATATGTATATTGTTATTTTACATGTATATTTAACAAAAAAACTTAATTCCAACTATTTTATAGCTATATTTATTTGCTATTTATATTAAAATAAACAAAAAAATGAAGTGTGGCTATTATCGCTATCCATCGCTACAACCCTAATAGGGACACTAGACCTAGACGCTACGTAGCGCACTATAGCGATCACTAGGATCGCTATTGACAACTATGTTCTACGCCTCTTGATTCTCCGTTAATGACGCCTTCTCTGCAACTCAAACTCATCATCGTTGCGATTCTGTTCTTAATCTTCTGCTTTCCCAGAGCAACCGCCACCGTCACCACTGGCAGCGTCTCTTCTCGGCCGATGCTCGATCTTGCTTCTTCGCCTACCACAACCACCGTCAACGCTAGTCTCACACGTCCTTCTATCTACCGCATATTCTAGAGAGAGAGAGAAAGCCACAAGTGATTATAAGGCCATGTGTAGTCATAACGCCCCTTTGTGGGCGTTATGCGACACGTGGCGCGCCACGTCAGCGTGGGGCGTTATGGGGCGTTATGCATTTTAAGTCCGTAGTCATAAAGCCCCCGTCTAATCATTACTCAATTATTAATTTCTAATTTTTTATAATTATTTTCTAACTTTATAAAATTAAAATTCATTTCATTAAATTAAAAAACATTACACTACAATAAAAAAAAAACATTACACATAAAAAAAAAATACAGTAACCTAAAAAAAAAAAAAAAAACGGTTCCAAAAAAAAAAAAAAGTTGGACCAAAAAAATAAAAAAAACAACACTTCAAAAATAAAAAAAACAACACTCCAAAAAAAAAGTGCGCCGCAAGATGGGTCGTGGAGGGGGAGTAGGCCGAACGTGCTCAAGTGCTTGTATCATAAAACTACACACACTCGTAACCGCTTCTTCCTCCTCCGCGTCTTCTTCGGGCGAAAAAAATCTTCGGTAAATATCGGTGAACGAGTCTTCCGAAGGGGAACCCATTTTTTTGAATAAGGTGAGAGTAGATTCAACACTTTTTAAAAAATATAGAGAGAATGAGAGTTGGAATGTATTGATTTGTAAAAAAAATGGTAGAGTTGGAATGTATTTATAGTGTGAAAATAAAAAAAAATTGAATTTTTTTTTTTTTTTTTAAACATGACCGTTGTCAAACGGTCAAAAGTCATAAGGTTCCATCGAATAGCGCCGCGATAAATATAGCGCCTTTAATTTTTTTTTGGGCATAGCGCCCTCCGTGTTGGTGTGGCCGGCGCCATCTCGGCGCTATGGGGGCATTTCGCGCCCCACTACGCAAGGTCTAATGGGGAAAAGGAAACGTGTTCACCTAAAACTGAGAAGGCAGGTAAGCGTGTAAAGAAGTGGGTGTGAGCCACCATCTAAGCTGGGACTTACAAACACACAAACATGTACAGTACATACAATACATGAAACATCAAATAAGCACAAGTTACAATCCATTATTGCATAAATGTGTTACAAATTTATAATAGAGAAAAATGTCCGGATAGTCCCTGTGGTTTGTCATTTTTTCACCTTTAGTCCCTAACTTTCTAAAATTACATCTATAGTCCCCAACTTTTGCAATTTCGTTCCCGGATAGTCCTTAGGCCTAACATCAGTTACTTTTCTCAGTTAAGATGGTGTGAAATGACAAAAATACCCTTACTAAAAACAAAATAACTTAACCTATTTAATAGATTTATTTATATGTGGGACCCACTCATTTATAAAAAAAAAAAACCAACCCCACCCCTCCTTCATCTCTCTTTCTTCTTTCTTATCCTCCCCTGCACTTCCATCCACCCCACCTTCTTTTTCAATCTGCCATACACATACACAAATCTACTATCAAAACAACACTCCAACTTCGATTCTCTTTAATCAGTCGCTCATCAACAACACGTTTCTCCTTCTCAATAAACAAACAAATCGACAACATTACCTGGTAGATGTTTTTTTACACATAACCCGCTTGCAGAAAATTGCATTTTATATCATCAAGCATCACCTGTTTTATATAGAGTGCTTGATCATAGGCACGGTTGATTTCATATTTGGAGATGGTGGAGGTGGTGCTTGATCACCGTCCGCTGCCGTGTGTCACCGCAGGCACGGCCGTCACCCCTTTCTCTCTCGTGTCTCTCTCTCCACCGAGTCTCTCTCGTCGATCCTTCCACAAATCTCTCTGTTTCATGATACTTTTGTTAAAGTGGAGATCTCTAGAGTCTTGAATTTGCTCATACTGTGAAAATTCCAAAAAAAAATTGTTGAATTTGCAGTGTGGTGGGTGAGTAATGTTGCAGATGTGGGTGTGGTCGGCCAGAGAAGATGGCGGAGCTGGCCGGAATCCCCGATCCCCGATCTCCGGTCGTCGGAGCCGAATCAAATAGAGACGAGGGATGTGGGTGTATAGGGGTGGGTGTTTGACTGGTAAGATAGACGACCGGCTACCGGCCGGAGGTGCACCGGTCACCGGGTCAAGAAAAACGAGTTGGTGGTGAGGGTGGGGAAGATGAGGTGGTGGTGGTTTAATCTTGCAGACAAAAATGAGAAAGAGGAAGAGAAAAGGGAGAGGGGGTAGGGGTGGGGTAGGGGTAGAATAAAGGTGGATCTTTTTTTTAATAACAAGGGCATTTTAGTAATTTCACACCCACTTAACTGAAAAAACTAACCTCCATCCGCGCCAGGGACTATCCGGGAACGAAAATTGAAAAGTTGGGGACTATAGAGGTAATTTTAGAAGGTTAGGGACTAAAGGTGAAAAAATGGCAAACCACAGGGACTATCCGGGCATCTAACCCTTTATAATATATAATAATATCTAGTCTGGGCATTAGAAGATACAAAAAAATAACTTAATGTCCCAAGCTACTAGGAATAATGTCCTAAACTACTAGGAAGCCATGTATTACTATGTACATGTTTCTTGACATTGTGTAGTGGGTTATTATATTTGAATAACCCCAACTTTTACTAATTGCTTGATAGCGCTCTCAATTTACGAATTGTGTCACGCTACTCTCAACTTTCAATTTACTTTCCTCACGCACTCCCAAACCAACTTAACTTTAACCCTGTTAATTTTTTGCTACTGTGGAACTTATTTAGTGACGTGGCACCACACGTGGCATTTTTTTGACGTGGCATCTTATGCGTCACTTATTAAGTGTCGTGATTTTCTCGATGACGTTGCATCTGATGTTACACCTGTTTTGTGACGTGACATCTGACGTCAGTTAACCGAGTTGACTTAGTTTGGGAGGGTCAGAGGAAAATAAGTTGAAAGTTGGGAGTGACGTTGTACAATTTGTAAGTTGAGAGTGCTATTGGGTAAATGATGAAAGTTAGAGTTATTTAAATCCAATAACTCTTGTTTATTCCGTGACAATTGCAAATGTGCAAGTAATTAAGTTAGGCGTTTGGTACAACAGTTTGAGAAACAAAACAATGGTTTGAGTTACTTATAATTCTCGTATGTTGTTTTTTGTTATTAGCTTTCTCGAAGATATTGTTTTGAGTAAATTACAAAACTCGTCCGTTATGTTGACACCAGATTGCAAAGTGTGTCATTTTTCTTTAAAAGTGACGAGATTCATACTTTATGTTTGCAAAACGTAACATGTTATGTCTTTTACCCCAAACTCTGTTAAATTTTAATGTTAAATTAGCGTATATTGGTAATTAATAATTATACTCATTTATATAGAATATCTCTAATAATTAAAACAAAAAAGAATTAAAAAAAACAAAAATATTAAAAAGGAACAAATCAGATCTCTCTCTCTCTCTCTCTCTCTCTCTCTCTCTCTCTCTCCACCACTCTAACACCACCACCATAAACAACCTTCCCTCTTCTCACTCACCACCACTCTAGCCACTGCCACTCGGCCACAACCACCACCCAGCCGGGGTTAAGCACCCCTTTCTTTTCTTTACAAACCACCATCACCCCACCTGATGTGGGCCCAAGTGTGGAGGAACGGGCTATTTTGTATTTGGAGGCCCAAGACCGCGTAACAAAAGGAGCTTCACTAAAATGGCTCTAACTTGGGCTACGGGGGTCCGTTTTGGATGTGCGACCAGGCGATTCGAACGTGAGAACGAGCTCCATCTTGCTGCAAACGCCTATGGCGGTTTGGGTCATCGTCCGGGCCAAAAAACGCTTATTTCTATTACTTATTTGCATTTTTATGTTTTTTGAACTATTTTGGGCTTTTTGTTTTAGGCCGTGTGTTTGGCCCGTTATCTTTTTTAGGCCCGTTTCGAATTTCAGTCTCTATTTATATGTTGCTAAAGCTAATGAGAAGTTCAGAATTAAATTTTGAGAAAACTGTTTTTTTCACTTCAAATTCCGTGGCCTTTGGGGTTACAATTTGGGGGTTGGGGAAGAATTGCACGGGTATTCGTAGAATCAACGTGTAATCTTCATTTTTCCGTTTCACGCGCTACATCACCACCCTAATTCCCTCTTTCTCTCTAATCAGAACAACAGCCTCCACCTCCACCCTACCTCTTCGTTCACCAGTAACCATCGCCTACAACTAATCTCCACCCTCCTCCACCTTCATTCCATGGAACTAAATCGTCCCCTCCATCATAACTCGCTGCAAATCGCCAGAATTACATAGGGGTTCAAACTTGTAACCCCTCGTTTGTTTCAATCGAATTTCCTTTTATGTTTTGACCACTGGAGTTATACCAGCTTTACCATATGATGCACATCTATTATTTGCTCCTTTTGGCTTTCCAATGTATGATTGATTGGAACAACATTCTTATTACAAAAGAAAAAAAGAAAGTGAACTCCATTAATAATTTATATATTTTCTTTTATTTTAGGAGCATGTTAATGTAATTGATTTTTGACTACATAAGAGTATGCAGCACAGATGTTTTAAGAGTATTGGATACAGGAACCTAAAGTATTTATTGGGTTGCAGTAATAAATTTGTTAACTAGACGGATCTCGATATTTGAACAACATACCACTTTGGGCGACTTTTGACCCGTTTCACATGTTTGAACACATCTCACTACACCATTCTTGTTTTTTAACGTGCATGCGTTCTCATTGGTTTGTTTGAAATACAATATAGTCGGATAAATATTGATCCTACAATATGAGAAAAGACTTGAGCTGTGCATGTGTTCTATATGGGTAATTTAATTAAGGATTTAAACAACTCAGGGTTGGGTTTACTTGAGACACTTTTATCCAAAAGTTTGATTTTCTTATGAATAATTAGTGAAAGATGTATCACCATGGTATAATGTGCATACATTTTTTTGAGTTATTTGATTTTAATAAGGGTCATGCTAGCTGCACACGCCCAAAATTATTTTCACACCCCAAAGCGCCGCGCTTTGGCCATAGCGCGGCGCTTCGATCGACAATACGTGCTTCGATTGACGTTTGAAACATTCGATACTGTTTGACAGACATAAAGCTAATCATGATGTTTTGTCGTTAACCCTAAGCGCCGTGCTTTGGCCATAGCGCGGCGCTTCGACCCCAAATTTCACCCTTTTCCCCTTTTAAAAGCAACCTGTGAGACACACATTTCGATCACACACATTGTCTTCGATATACATTTTGCCTTCATTTCAGATCCGTTGTGTTTCTTCTCAAAATAACGCGCGGTTTTGCTGTATTAGTTACATCTCTTGAAAAAACGATGTCGTGGTTAAACAACTATATTTTCGGTCAATATTCTGACGAGACAGTTGTTCCTGATTCTTACGAGGGGACCGCTATTTCTGACTCGTATGAGAAACCGGTCTCGTCCAACTTGAGGGAGGCAGAGGTTGTATCTGGCATTCATTATCGTGATAACACGGTGACGCTGGATTTGAATACCCCTGTGGAGGACCCTTACGCACAACAAGGTTATTCGAATTTCGGTTACGGTGGCGAGTACAGCTTTGTACAGCAGGAGTGTGGTCCAAACGACAGTTACGGTTGTCAACAGAGCTTACAAGGTTATTCGAATTTCGGTTACGGTGGCGAGCACAACTTTGAACATCAAGTATATTCGGACCTCGGTGACGATGGTGAGCCGGGGGATGTGTCTGTTGACGAGGAAGGCTGTTACCCGGTTACGTTTTCGTTTGATACGACGCAGACCTTTTCGTCACGTAAAGAGTTGGTGCGTTGGGTACAAGACACGGCAAAAGACAACGGTTACCTCATTGTGACTAAGAGGTCGAATAGAAGAGGAGAGAATTACAAGATTTGGTTTCAATGTACTTTTGGTGGGGAGCATAAGAGTATAGCTACACAGAGGAAAACGGGTAGCAAGAAAATAGGCTGCCCGTTCGAGATGATCGGGTTTTCGGAATCATCCGGAAGTGTTTGGAGGATCGAGGTGACGAAGGCGAAGCATAACCACACTCCTATTGAAAACTTAGAGGGTCACGCGTATGCGAGAAGGCTTTCTTCGGAGGATACAAAACTGGTTAAGGAGCTGGCAGAGCAAGACATTCCCAACCAAAGTATATGGCGAACGCTGACAAAAAAAAATCCGGCTAGAAAGCTTATTCCGAAAGATATACACAACGCTGTTCAGAAGATCAACGCCGAAAAAAATGTCGGTAAGTCTCCGATGCAAAAACTTGAAAGCATTCTTCTCGAAAAAAATTACACTTATTACATGCGCACGAATGAGTTATCAAACGAAGTTGAAGATGTCTTCTTTGTTCACGAAAGATCATTCAATATGTGGTGTGCCTTCCCGCATGTGCTAATGATTGACGCCACCTACAAAACGAACATGTACAACCTGCCATTTGTTCAGGTCGTAGGCATGACGTCGACAAACAAATCGTTTACGGCTGCTTGTGCGGTAATTTCCGCTGAGAAGTCAGAGAACTACCTATGGGTGTTGCAGAGGATCAAGTCTATGCTGGTAGGATGTATGGAACCGCGCGTGATTTTAACAGACAGGGATTTTGCGCTAATGAACGCGTGTGAACAAGTTTTTCCAAAAGCGCATAAGTATCTTTGTCGGTTCCATATTCAACAAAATATTAATAAGAACAGCAAGAAGAAATTCTCTGACAAGGAATGGAAAGAATTCGTACGTACATTTTCGTTATTGTGCGAGTCTACGACCGAGGAAATATACAGGTATAACTTGGAAAACCTTGAAGCACAGCTGAAAGAAGATGACCGTGAACGTAGGTATTTCTTACATAATTATGTTCAAATTTTATATAATAACAAAAACTGACTATTTACGTTTTTTTTAATTTTAGAGGTTTTTTATTATTTGAAGAAATCCTGGTTGGATCCGTACCGTGAAAAGTTTGTATCATGCTGGATTAACAAAACTATCAACTTTCACCAAACTACGACCAACAGGGTTGAGGGCATGCATGCAACACTAAAAAGTCACTTTCCAAGTCATCGCAACACACTGGATAAACTTGTACTGTATGTTGATCATGTTGTTGATAGACAATACACCGAGATTAGTACAAGCTTTGAAACAAGCCTCCGAAAAGTGATGACGCACCACAAGAAGCAGCCCATGCTTGCATATATTCTCAGAAAGGTTTCAATATATGCGATTGAGCTTTTGAGTAGGGAACTAAAACGTAAGGAAGACGGGTTGAGAGCCTACGGTGCAAGCTGTGGTTGCCAACTTTTTACCAGCTGTGGTTTGCCATGTGCCTGTCGTTTGGAAAAGTTGGAAAATAAAGGTAATTAATATCTTGTACCTTTCTCATTATGATTCTGCCACCTAATTTGTTTTCATCCACAGGTCAGCAACTCCGGATCACACACATAGACGTGTTCTGGAAGAAGCTTAACTTCAAGCCTGCAAAGAAAAACATAGAGGATATCGATGTAGACGCGGAATTTGAAAAATTGAAACAAAAGATCGATCCAACACCCCCTCAAGTGAAAAGGAGCTTCTTTGAAAAGTTTCAGCAAATCCTCAATCCAGGGAACAATAACAAAAAACCTACTGCTGTTCTGAAGAAAACTCGTGGTCGCCCAACATTGAAAACGCAGGAAGAAAGAAAGGTTGAAGCCGCTAGAAAAAGCTCGTACATTCCGTCGGAAGAAACTTGGGTCGAGGCCTCAGATGATCTTCCCCGTCACAGCTCGTACATATCACTCGAAGATTCTAGAAGACAAAAGAATACCAAACCGATCAACCTGCACCCTGATTTTCCCGATGATCAAGCTCGGTCCTAAGACGGATATAGCGATCCGCAACTACGCATCTCAGATTCCCGAAGTGATCCATCCATACATCGTTAGAATAAAGGACGTGAAACCAGATGGTCATTGTGGGTTTCGATCGGTGGCTGTTGGGTTAGGAGTGAAACAAAATTCATATTTGATGATCCGGAAACAACTTATAAAGGAGTTACGTACGAACGAATCGCTTTGGAGGCAGTTTTTCGATCCGGAAAACATAGGACATTATGATGCGCTGCTTAGACGGATCAATTTCAAGGGGGTGGGACGAGCAGATATCGAAAATTACATGACGATGCCTGACACGGGGTTTCTTATTGCCCAACGATACGGTGTGATTGTTCACACCTTCGACATGCGTGGGAGCTGTACAATTTTCCCTCTGCTGGGCGGGCCAAACGAAGCTGAGCAACCTCACCTGGTGGTTGCGGTTGTGTTCGTCGACCATGGGCATTTCATACATGTAGATCTTGGAGGTTGTTATCCAATGCCTCCCCCAAACCCACTCTGGACAGCGAACAGAACAGAGCGCGCAGCAGCCTGGCACACATTATACAGGGATCAGATCAACGCGTACGAAATGCTTACGTATCGTGCCCATGACCTTAATGTAACCCCATATGTTCACGATGTAGGTTAAATGTGTTTAATAATAACCACGTTTGTGTTTGTTCAATATATGCGTTACATCATAATACTACAATTAATGACAATATACATCATAATACTACAATTAATGAAAAAATACGTCATGTTCATGTACGGTAGGCGGCTGATACACATAACACCTCTCACAGGAGTACTTGTGGTTTCAAACCAAAATGATACGATATAACGGAATAAGACATCACACGTAACCGATTTGATCCGGAACTTGCAGTATAGTCCATATATAATAAAAAATGAAGTATAATGGAAAAAACGTAAAATTTAGACTATTATCGACGCGTTTGTGAATTAAAAACAATTTAAAAAAAATAAAAAAAGGCCTTAAACGCCCCGCTATGAGCAAAGCTTAGCGCTTTACCCTTGAAGCACCCCGCTATGGCCAAAGCGGGGCGCTTTGGTCCCTCGCTATACCTGAAGCGGGGCAGCTTCTCCCCCACTTCAACACAACACACAAAACACACACACAAGGTGCGATTACACACACTTCGATCCGGATATCTTCGTTTTCAATCTTTCGACCGCTAAAAAGGTAAATCGAACACCCTTAATCGTTTTGGTTAACTGTAAATGTTTGATATTTGTTTGATTTGGGCGTTTGGATCGATTGGGGGGGGGGGGCTGTTATTCATCGCGAAGAACCAAAGCGCCGCGCCGAGGCCATAGCGCGACGCTTTGGTTCATGTTTATTTATTTTTTTAAATATTATTTGTTTAATAATATTTGTTTAATATTATTTGTTTAATAATATTTGTTTAATAATATTTGTATAATAATATTAAAATTTTATAAATAATATTATTTGTTTATTATTTTATATTTAATATTATTTGTTTATTATTTAAAATTTTATAAATAATATTATTTGTTTATTATTTAAATTATATTTAATATTATTTGTTTATTATTTAAATTGTTTAAATAATATTATTTGTTTATTATTTTATATTTAATATTATCTTATCAACGTGCAGGGATGGATTCTTCCGATGACGAGATTGAGCATATGGAGGCTGAGGGAGATGAGGGAGAGCAGGAAGAGCCGGCATGTCCGTACCTGCAGTTTCCGCCGGCGTCACGGGCGAGGGGGAGATGCGCGAGGTTGCGCGCCATCCCCATTGGGGAGCATGTAGGGATAGACTGGGACCTGTTGGAGACCGTGGGAGAGGCCGCGCGGGCGCGTGAGATAGTTGGACTAGATACTCCTTGGTCGCGCCTATTTGAGTTAGCGATGGAGGACTCGTACCCTGAGCTTACGTGGGAGTTTCTTTCCACGTTTACATACGCGCCGCATCCGGCGGATTACGTGGAGGACCCGGATTTTCCAGTCTACGAGGTTACATTCCGTCTTGCCGGTCAGGAGTTTCGGATGAGTGTGCGGCAGTTTGTTGTCCATACAGGTTTGTTTAAATAATATTATTTATTATTTTATATTTAATATCATTTGTTGATTTAATGTTATTTGTTTATTTAATGTTATTTGTTTATTTAATATTATTTGTTTATACAGGTTTGTACACAGAGGCCGAGCTTGATACTGATTTATATACGCAGGCGGTTACGATGATGGACAGGCAGACGCTTATCAGTTTCTGGAGGTGCATTTCCATTAGACCCTTTGGGAGATCCTGGCAAAAGGCCACCTCCATTAGAGACCCCTTGTTCCGATACTTGCAGCATGTTATCGCGGCAACTATCGTGCCGCGGGGTGCCAGCAGGGAGAAGGTCAACCTCAGTGACCTTTTCTTTCTATACTGCCTACTGCGGGGCCAGCCCTGCAATCTAGCAGCCTGCCTGGCAGATTACTTTGCCACAGCATACCACCGGCAGCTCCGCGGGTGGGTGCACACTGGCTCATTCATCACCGCCATCGCACGCTCGCTCGGGATTATGCCCGAGGGAGATCCGCTGCTGTCCGATCCGGTCCCGTCTACCAGGTTGGGCCGCGCGTCAGTTTCTAGCATGCAGATCACCCGTCGCTTTGATGTTGGTCTGAGGTTTAGGGGCATGGACGGGCTGAGTTGGCAGCCGGAGCCGGTGCCGGAGGTCATCCCGGTTGTTATTGAGTTGAGGCCTGGAGTGTTGGCCCCTCCTGCTGAGCAGGCGGCCGCTCGGCAGGCTCAGCTACAGGCTCTGGGACTCGATGAGTTCCCGGGCCAGCCTCAGCCAGCTCAGGCTCAGCCTCAGGCTCAGCCTGTATTAGAGGATCCGGCTCAGGAGGAGCATATCGAGGAGATCCCGGTACCACCAGTTCAGCCAGCTCCTGAGCCGCCACAGTACCCGCAGCACGTTTACGCTGACCTGCCTCCGGTAGCGCGTGAGGTGGCTCGGGACTTCGACCGGCGCCTCAGACGCCAGGCCGCACGCCAGGACTGGATCATCGAGACGCTCGTTTCTCTACGAGAGCTCGCTGGGTTGCCTCCACTTCCCCTCCCACCGTCCCCACCGCACGAGGATTAGTATCTTAGTTTGTTTGTATAGTTTTTTGTTATGTATTATGCAGTCAGTTGTACCTTTTTGTTTTGTATGTACAAACTGATATATATATATATATATTGCAGTTAATCTTCTATTTACATCACGTTGGTTTTGGATTGTTTACGTTTAATTCTTATGGTTTTCTGTACAATTTATTTAACGTGTTCGTTTAATTTAACAAAATAAACTAGGTTAACAGTTTATAAAGACGCACTTATATTATATACGTTCTATAAAAATAATGACGTAAAAAACGTAATTATAAAACAACGTATTATAAAGGCCACCCATTATAAAACTCAAATACAATTTTTTCCTCCAAAAAACACTACCAAACTAACCCACATCTCACCTATTTCAAAAAAAAATCAACACAAATTCCAGCCAATGCTTTTTGTCTTTTTGCACACTCAAAGCGCCCTGCTTTGGCCATAGCGGGGCGCTTCGAGTTTGCAAAAAGACTAAGGCCGTGTGCGAATAGACCAGGCCTTTAATAATCATAAGTTTCACCTTTTGGCCGATAATAATCTCAACATTAAAAATTCCCCCAATGATTCCAACTTTTAAGAACTTAGCCCCTATTGATCTTTTTCCGACATAGGTGCACATAAATCATTTAAGGAGGCCAAATTCTTATATGTTAAAAAACGACTAATGGGGGCCCAATTCTTAAAAGTTGGGATAGTTGGAGTCTTGGAGAGAATTTTTGTAGGTCCGGCTAGGGGAGGATCTAGTCGCCTACTCCTTGTGTACAAACACACCCGGTTGTGCGGAATCCAACCGGAGATGCAAACCGAGATAGAACACGACAAGAACACGAGATGGACACCGAGACTCAACGATTAACACCAATGTATTAATACGTATGAAAAGTCAGTTACAAATCAATGTTTACAAATGTATTCTGTAAACTCTCTCTTGAATCTCTCGGGTATGTCTTCCTTGTGCGGTTGTTCCTTGCCCACCGAAAACACTCTTGTTTTCTGTCTCTTGTCCTTGTGTCTGCCGAAATCACCAAGTGATTTCGGTATATATATGTTGTGCGATTGGGCTGGGCCTTGTTCGATTTGTTATGGTTCGGCCCATATATTTGATTGGCCCAAGTGAAGTAGACAATATGATTGGTCCAAGATTCATGTACATGCACGTACATGAATCCTCATTTTCACAATTGCCAAGTTTAGCCAACATATGACATCATCATGATGATGTCCTGATGATGTGGCAGCGGGACTTGTTTGCGGCGCTCCGTGCTTCGCGTGTCGAACTCTGGGACGCACGACGGAGGAATGTCGTGACGTCGGGCTTGAGCCGAACCTAGCCGGGTCGAACCGAACCGAGTTGAACCGAACCAAGTCGCGCCCACATAATATGTATCAACAAACTCCCCCTTGGACGCTACTCGTGAGGTTCAACTTCCATGTTTTCCATGTCGGAGGATCTTCAAAGTTTTCACGTCTTCAAAGCAGAAAGTGTATCAACAAACTCCCCATTTCATGTAGGAAGTGTGTTGACAAACTCCCCCTTAACATAAGCTCCCCCTTGAGTTATGCTCGTGAATGACTTGATCTTCAGTACTTGAGATCCTTGGGTGTTGATGATGGGCAGCGGCAACTCGATCATCTTTATCTCTTGAGTGCCTCCATGTCGTGTCTTCATTCCGAAGCTTGTCATCGACCATGTTCTCCTTGCCTTTAGAATCTGCACACGCAAGAAATCTAAACGCGTAATGAGAACAACTGCTTGGAATATAGTTAGTATAAACAAGTGACACACATGTGACCATATTTTCAACTACCATCCGACAGTTTAGTTTGAAAAGTTTAACAAATTTATCAATTTTAGTTTTTAACTTTCAAAACTTGCAAATTCTGACCATTTATGAAGATTTAGTCACTTTGGTTTTCAAACAGGTTTCAGGCAACGAAGACTCGAGCTCCAACATCGTACAATCGAAAATAAGATAGAAATAAAATCTTTTTGGCTTTTAGAAAGTTTATATTAAAACACACCTAAAATCTTTTTGGAATTTTGAATATTTCAAATGTAAAGACAGAAAGCAGTAAATAAATATATACAAAGATGCAGAAACTGAAAGCATTAAATAAATATTTACAGACATTCTTTTTGCGAGTTTCGAGGGTAAGAGAATCATATCAGTGTACGGTTATGCCAAAACGCTCTTGTTTGTTCATTTAGTTAACATTAAGATAAGCATCCTATAACAATTATCGGTATTGTTGTCCACATAAGCTCAACTTATCAGATGTAATCATGGCGAGGGGATACAATACGTTAAGGTATGATTTATACTTACCGACCGGTGTTCATCCACATCACGACACATTCCCGTATCAAGGTATGCACGAGGGTTCATCTTACCGGTGAGTATACCGATTATCATCTGTTTGACCGTATAAAAATGTGAGAAACTCACTTATTTTGATTCAAAACAAGCCCTTTGTGATAGAATCACTTATTGATGAGGAACTTGATTTTCAGATGCATGAGGGCACAGGAGCAAGTCCGTGAACAGGTCAGTACTTTCGTACAGCAGAGAGACGAACTTGACTCCCGGATAAATGTGATATATTATCACTTATTTTGATTGGACATGTGATTGTTGATCACTTATTGAGGTCGAATGCAATATGTACACGTATGTATGGTATCATGGAAGATCTAGACTTGCGTCCCCGTTATTTTTCGGTAAAAGATACAACCATGATACCCAGATGATAAACAGCATAAAGACCGAATATCTCAGAACCTCGGCAATCTATCAAACGAAATTTCGGTACTAAGACCATATGCCAATGAATGGTTCCCACCTGGTCTTCAGTCGATTTAAGGTTTATATCACCCTGCACACTTTAAAATGATTGTGAGCCTACCGATACATCTTATATAGAGCTGCTTATCGTTTTTCAGTTTAGGTTTAAAGAGGTTTGGACAGACCACTGATGTACTATCATTTTCTCTTTTGCTCGCCAGGAAACTCATTTTTGTTTTTCTATTGTTTTTGTGTTTTTAAATTTTCGATGTTTTTGGATTTTCAAATTTGGATTTACTCCCCCTAAAATCAACAAACTAAGATAAAATTTAAAAGACACAAAGATATGAACAAAAATGATTTTCCGATGTTGGTTTTACTCTTGCTTGACCTTAATGCCGTTTACCAATAATAAAAAGTCAAATCTAGATTTGTCAAATGCTTTGGTAAAAAGGTCGGCACGTTGGTCGTCGGTGTGGACCATGACAACATCGATGAGTTTCATATTGAAACAATCATGTGTGAGGTGATATTCGAGATCAACGTGTCAGGCCAAGGAGTGCTGTACGAGATGATAATAATTCATAAAGCAGCTTAAATATCGACAAGTATAGGAGAGATTAGAAATTTAAAACCGTATCCTGCAACTGCTTCGTGCATTGCCAGGAATCTGAGTGCTCTCCCAAACTGGATATCCACCAGGTGTGGATTTCAAAGTCGATTTTGTAGCTACTGAAATCCCTTCACAGCAACAAGATCAAAAACCTCTGGGTCCGGCTGGTCTTCCACATTGTACCAGCGAAGGTCTTTGTCTTTCTCTTGAGAAGTAGTGGGCGGTTGTTCAATCCACGCCAAGGCATCCGCACACCCGGTTGGTTTGTTCAACAAACACATTTTCTTCAATCACACCGTAGAGAAAAGTACCCTACACGTTCATCTTGTGGACTTTGAACTTCTTGTGGAAGAAAAATCCATGAATCTTCTAAAAGCTTCGCTACAGGCGTGTACTTTTCATTGGAATCTATCCTGAGGACCCGATCAAAAACCATAACAACCACATTTTGGCACATATCTCATCATGTCGAATTTTTCAACTTCATTCAACAACATTCTTTCATCAGACATTTTTGTCTTCTTTTCTCCTCTCTCCATCAAAGGCAACAACTCCTAGATATAATGATGTTTCGGAGTCTGGTGTCGCCGATCTTGTGCATGGACGCTCCACTATCAACAATCCTAAGACTATCAATAGTTCCTCCTGGAACATCCTGCACTCTTATTCAGAGATTAGTTGGAGAGGGGGACCCAAGCCATTGTGGTCTTGGGTCTTCCATTTTCATCAACAACAATAACTTCCACTTTCTGATGGTTAGGAAATGATGATGATCCCCCTGAATTTGTGGTCATTTTAGGTTTCCATGTCTGTTGAGTTTTACCAGCTTGATTGTTGGAAAATTTAACTTCGTGATTGTTTGAAGTTTTTGAAAATTTTGAACTTTCTGGTTTAACTGGAACAGATTGTTTTTGAACCACTTCAGTTTTAAGTGCTTTCTCAATTACCTTGACCTGTTGGCGTTTCTGTTTCTTTTCCCTTTCTCATACAAGGCGGGGATCTTGTTTTGAAGAACAGATCGCTTTTGGTAATTTCGTTCACGGGGATCATCAACTTTGGTTTTTAACTTATGAAGATACGGACAATTTCGAATTATATGTCCAATTGTACCACATTCAAAACATGATCTTCGTTCAACAAACCCCGAAGTATCATGTGATCGTCTTGCCGATAATGATGAACTTTGTGACCCCGAGGTACTTGGTTTTGAACTACTTGGTTCATTTCTTTTCAACACTGTTGCTTGTTTAACAAAATCCAAGTTAGATTTGTTTTCAAAAGTTTCGATTTTGTCCGTTCCCTTTGATTTCACAAAGTTCACATTCTTGTTCTTCTTTTGATTCGGCTTCCTTTGACTTTGAGTCGTTGCTTTTCCTTTTGGTTTGGTATGATTTTGCTGTTTTTGCACTGTTGGTAATTTCTGATTTCCATATTGTTTTCGAACTTCAGCCTTTGGAATAGGAGGACACTGTGTTACTGTAACATGTGATCCTGTCTTTCCCAAAAACTTACTTGTTGAATTTTCAAAAACTTTACTGATTAAAGATTGATTTACATTCTTAATCGGAAAATCTTTGTCAGAATAAATTTTATCATCACCAACAAGAGTGTACAGCAAATTCACACTCTCCGACTCTTTTGCAGACGAGGACTTGATTGCAACAGTCTTAGCGGGTTTTGCAGGAGGATCACATAGAATATGATTCTCAAGAGGTATGTCCTCTTCTTTGATTTCCGCATCAGACTTTGCTGAATCAGTATCATCAGATTCATCATCAGAAGAATCAACATCCTCAATCACAACTGAAGGATCCTGATTCAGTTCAGCAGAAGACACACATGTATCTGCTGACACATCCGAATTTGATGATACTTCCGGTTTGTACCCGAGCCCTGTTGCAAATTCCTCAACGTCTAAAGGAACAGATGGTTCAAAGTGAGTTCTATACTCCTCATCAGGCAGTGCATCGTAATTGTGTCTAACAGGTGGTGGACATTTCTTATATCCAATGCATGTGACATCCTTTTTCTCTTTCTGAACATCAATGATGTGATCCAACACATAGCTAGAGCTCAAATAACTGTCTAGCTTAAGCTGGATCGCCTCACTTTCAGTTTTCACACAGGCCATCTCTTTTTGCATTATCTCAAGACGAGTGATATACAAATTTATGTCAGTTTGTTTTCTCGAAACCATTTTTGTCAGCTCGGTTTTATCTTTATTTAATTTTTCAATCATCGATTTAAATTCCTTTTCATGGTTTTCATAAAACATGTTGGCTTCTGTGCACTTAGAAAGATCCACGGTCAACTTTTGATTGTGGATGAATGTCACATCATACTTGTTTTGCAAAGCCTCGTGTTTGCTTTGCAACTCACACCACTTAGCATTCAACGAAACATGTTTGTCTTGCAAGTCAAACAAACTAGCCTCTAAAGCAACATGTTTGCCTTGCAACTCAGACATATTTGCATCCAAATCAGCACATCTATCACTTAATTTAGCACAATTAACACAATTAATAGCAGTAGGTTCATCGACACATACCTGACATGATGAACTGTCGACATTAGCCATAAAGGCTGAATGGAGAGAAGAAGAAGAATAAGCAGCTTGATCCACCAATATAGATCTCCTATGATTTTCTGCTGCAGCTTCCTCCAATAGCTCATCAACATCTGCATCGACTGATGCACTTGATGAGTCATCCAAATGATCATCGCCTGAACTCGAGGATTCTTCATCTGAGCTTCTACTGTAGCCAGAACTGTCTTCGTCTTCAGAAGATTCATCACCATTGGTGGAAGATTCTCCACCACTGGCATGTTTAAGATCCTTAACAACCTCAGCAAAACAAGCTGTTCTATCCGGAGCATCATTTCCCAACTGAATTGACCAATCACAGCCTTCATCCACTTGAACCACAAGAGCCTGGTTGGCGTTTGATGGTCCTGCTTGACTTGGGTTGTTGACCGGTATCAACGTACGCTCATTGTTCCTGTTCTGATTCTGTTGGTTGCCTTGATTTCTGAACGGATTCTGGTTCCCATGCTGAGCCGGTCTTGTACATTCCCTTTTAAAATGACCCCGTTCACCACAGTTAAAGCACTTGACAGCCTGTTTATCGAACCCATACTTGGTGTGTTTCTTGCTTTCCAAGCTGGTTCTGCCCGTTCTCTCCATGAAATCCTTTGCTCGCCTTACAGCACTTGCGAACGCCCATTTGATGTCCATCAAATCCATCTCCTCTTTATCAATCTGTTGATAATCTTCCTGTGTCAAATTAATGTTGCCAATCTGACCTTCCACTAATCCACAGTATGCGCTCACCAAAGTGTTTAGCAGCTCCATGTGTTCCTTTGCTACTTCCACACTGACTTTAGAAAAGCTTGAGGTGTCGAGCCGCACTGTATTTGGCTTTGATTGCTGACCAGCAGATGATGTGCTTCCATAACACGCTTGTTGTTGAGCAGGAAGTGGATTCCCATATAGATCAGTTGCTACGGGAGGCCTTTGGGTTTGTTGCTGAGAAACTGGTTGAAGCGGATTTCCATACATGTCTGTTGTTGGAGGAGGCTTGACCGGAACTTGGATAGGATTGCCATACATATCTGTGCTAGACACAAACGCTATTTGAATTGGAGCGTGTGAAGAAGGTCTTGCAGGAGTACTAGGAGTTCCATATTACATCTCAGGATTATGTCGCACTTGTATTGTAGGAGTGCTAGGAGTTCCATAATCTGTGGCACTAGGACTCTTTTTGCCTTGAGAGTTTCTTCCTGATTCTTGTTTTCCAGGAGCTGAACAAAGTCGTTGATGTTTGTGGTAGCCAAAGTGTCATTGTACTTCACGATTTCCAAGAAATTATTCCATTGAGGTGGCAACACATCTGCAAACCTTTTCACTACCTCTGCTGAAGTTGTTACAACTCCATAATTTCCCAATTCAGTCAACAAATGATGAAACCGACTTGTCAAATCTCCTAAAGATTCATTATCCATACAGGCAAAACCATCAAACTCTTTCTTTAGCAGGTCGCGTTTCAATTGACGTGTCGCTTCATTTCCTACACCCCTTGTCTTCAACGCATCCCACAGCTTCTTTGTCGTCTTGAAGCTAACAAACTGATGATAGATATCTTTGCTTAATGCCTAAGTGAGAATAGCATAAGCCTTCTTTTCCAGATCATAGATCTTCTTCTGATCTTCAGAGAGATCGGCAAACGTAGCAGCAGATGAAGCGGCAACCTCGATAGCTTGATCAAAATCTGTGGTAAAACGTAACCACAATTCTGTATTTTGACCAAGGACGTATGTATTAAATCTATCAACCCATCCTGGATATTCGTTTAAGTGCATCAACTTTGGAGGCCGATTCAAACTTCCGGTTTCGCTTTCGCTCAATAAAATGCTTTGAATACTAGGCGTCTGATTTGATACGAAAGCCCATTGACCGGTTGATACAGTGTTTGTTTGCGAAGATGCCGGTACGGGAGATTCGGCCCACGAAGGAGATAGACTTGTATTTCTATACTTTCCCGAATCTGGAGCCGGGGTTCCCCACCAACTCGGATTCATATTGATACGGAAAAATGATCACCTGAAAAACACACCTCAAACAAACAGTTAACAAAGAAATAAAAATCTCCTGTTAGAAAAAAATGAGTGATTTCTTTGAGATGGACAATAATTAATTTCGGCTGATGTTTGATAGGTGATTTCGGCTAGAAGAACTGATGTAGGTCCGACGAAACTGAAGTCCAAATAGAAGCCCAATTATTTGTTGTGCAAGCCCAGCTACTTGTGCGACTAAACAACTCTTGTGCAAGCCAACAACTTGTTCGACTAGCTTGTCTTGTACGACTCAAATCTGCAGCCCAAAAAAAAAATTGTCCAATGTAATCAGAAGCCCAGTTCTCTTGTGCGAGCCCACTATCTTGTGCGATAACAAATCCTTGTGTGGTTCAATCTCTTGTGCGATTACATGTCTTGTGCGTTCCAACTTCTTGTGTGACTAGAACATATTGACTTTCTATTATCTGACATAAAGTACACCCACTTTCTGCTCACTCTTTCCAAGTTTACCAACCAAATGATGATTTGCCAATATCAATAAAATCACAATTTTCAATACACAAACACTTGAATATTCAAATCTCAAAGGATTAAAAAGTAAATACACTAAAGAACACTTTGAATATTTGATGAAGATATGAAGAACAACCCAGAAATTTATGAATTTTCTGGTGAACCGAAGATTTTCCGGTGAACCGACACCTTTCCGAAACCCGATTTTGCTTGAAACTTCACTAAAAACCAACTTTTAACATGTGAAAATGAAAAATAAAGAGGTTTTTATAAGAACTTTCAACAAAAAAATTCAGATTTTCGAAGTTTTAAGCAGAAATTTTCAAGAAACACTAAACTTCAAAAACCCGAAACACTCCTGAAAACACTCGATTTTAACAAGGAGAAGAGCCAAGGCTCTGATACCACTTGTAGGTCCGGCTAGGGGAGGATCTAGTCTCCTAATCCTTGTTGTCAAACACACCCGGTTGTGCGGAATCCAACCGGAGATGCAAACCGAGATAGAAACCGATAAGAACACGAGATACAAGACACGTAGATTCAATGTTTAACACACTTGTATATTTATGAGAAGAGTAGAAGTACAAGATGATACAAGATCCGGTTAAACACAAACACACTGAAACTCTCTCGGTTCTCTCCGGTTCTCACTTGTGCGATTGGTGTCTTACTGTCTTGTCTGTTGCACTTTTGTCCACACTTGTGTCCTGTCTCCTCCGAAATCACCAGGTGATTTCGTTATATATATGTTGCACATGTTGGGCGATTGGGCTGATATGGGGTTCGGCCCAAGTGAAGGAGCAGCCCACATGAAAGTTGATTGGCTCAACATCTTTACGTGCAAAACATGCAGATAGAATTTGTTGTTGTCATGCATGTGTGACATCACCATGACATCATCATGGTGATGTCATGCTGATGTGTCAACGGGAACGGTTCGCGGCTCACTGTGCTTCGCGTGTCGAACTCTGGGACGCACGACGGAGGAATGTCGTGACGTAGGGCTTGAGCCGAAGCTAACCGGGTCGAACCGAAACAAGTCGAACCGAGCCGAGTCGTGTCCACATAATATGTATCAACAATTTTTTAAATTGGGTTTATTATCGGCCAATAGGTGAAACCTAGGATTATTAAAATCCAACAACCCCATTTTTTTTTGTCCAAAAAAGACTTGAGGTGTACAAAGGTACTGGATGGTCATATAGTGCTGGAATTGGTACCAAAACTTGACTCTTCCTTATTTCTTCAAGTCCCTCGGAACAATTTCTCGAACTAATAATTTGTTTTTTTATTGAAGATCCAAAATTCAGCAAAGGCCGGAGCCTGTAAGTCGAGTTTGGACCTTGGAGGAGTTAAGGACTTAAACCTGCAAAAAAGAAAACCGTTAGGCTCGCCGCAGAGATGGGAGGGCCCCTCTGCAACCACCCTCCAGTGTGAGGATAAGTATTTGATAGAGAGAGAAAGTAGAGACGAAGGTTCAGAAAATCGTACTTGGCCTTGTACTTGAATGGGTATTTATACTAGTCAACTGAGATGACGTCATCCATCCGGACGCACTTGTTTGGTTGTCCGTCTTTGGCGCTGTGGGGTACGGAGGTTTTTAGAATGTCCGTTCCTATGAGATCCGGTCCGTCCCTCATGATAAGGTCCGGACACGAATATGTATCTTCATTTATAAACATCGTAAATATAGTTGACCATCCAGTATGCAACTATATGACCGCCCAGTACCTCATTTATAAAATTATATTTCTAGTGCTTACATATCTTTATACTAATTTGCATATTCAGGGAAAGGTTGTACGTCTAAACTTTGGAGGAAACTGATGCAAGGTCCTGTTTATTTTGATATTTTATATTCTTTTACTTCAAATTGTTTTAAACTGATGCACACTATTGGTAAAGAGAATTATAGACAATAAATATCAGTTGCTCCGAGATTGTGCTGCAAGGGATGATGGATCATGAGTGTTGTAGAATTACTCCTAGGGGTGTAATAAAAATGTTTGATTTAATCATAACCCACTGAGCCATCCATGTTACTGCCAAATTTATTTCATGTTACCTTGACCCCTTATGTAACAACTCTCGGTAAAACCAATACCCTTATAAATTATTCCGACACCCTGTTATATGTTAAAATACCCTTATATATCTTATATTACATCCCGTATGTGAAAACCGAGCCCTAGTTATGTTATAATTATATAAAATAAATAAAATTCTGAAAGTATAAGCTGAGGCGGGCCGCGAACGACCTCACCTCAAACTAACGCGGGCCGTATTAGGACCAGGTGTTGACTTCGCTGACTTTTCTAGTCAAAGCGGGCCGCTTTAGGTTTACGTTAAGTGAATGCGGGCCGCGAGTGACTTGGTTACGCGAATGCACCAGAGGTCGACACGTGTCGTAATCGTGTCAAGTCTAGTAAATGACTCAGCTAAGCTACCGCGTTGACTTATGTTGACGCGGCCCGCTTTAGGTCTAGCGTTATGGAACGCGGGCCGCGTGAGCATCAGATTTCACAACTATAAATAGCAAGCATCAGTTTACGAATTCCGTCGCTCACATTTCATTCTCAATCTCGAAATCTCTGATATTGGTAGTAATATTTTGGGTACTATACCCCTAATTAGCGAGGTTCTGCTCCATTGTAAGTATTATAACCCCGGTTTCATAATAGTTACGCTGCCCGATTGATTTAGGGTTCCGTAACAACTGTCGTGGTTCTGCCCGACGTAGTTGTTGGAATGCCGTCTCGGGGAGGGTATTATTAATAATTTCAAAGGGTTATGGTACTAATCAATGTACATTTGTATAAATTTTAGATTATAGCCAGGAAACCCTTACGAAAAGCCTAAGACAGCAATGTGAGTTTATCCTCTTTTTGATAATGTTTTTGGTACTGTTTTACCAAACCTTAAATGTTTTACTATGAAATTAAGCGGTGATTGAGTCTTTGTAGTTCTTCAATTACTTCCGGTATTATGGGGTTTTGTATACAAAATTTACTACGAGTAGTAGTAAGTCTGAATGACAGTGCATTACCATTGGACGACGAGTTAGCCAATGGGTAATTTGACCATAGCCATAGATCCGGTCGAGTGGCAAATACTGAATGAGTAATTGTGTAGAAAGAAACAATGTGATCGCTCTCAATACTGTTTTAATTGATAAAATGTTTCTTGATTAAACTGGGATTCACTCACCAGTATTTCCGACTGACAAATGTTTTTAAAACACGTTACAGGTAACACAATGTGAACAGCCAATTAGTGAAAAGCCAGCTGGAGAGCACTGAAGGCTTGGGAAAAATGTGGCTATAAAAGTTACCTAATACACGATGTTTTAAATTAAATAAAATAGGGCTTGTCCCTATAAATGTATTGTAATAAGAAACTTGGGTTTTGCCCATGTATTTATTAATATCAAGCATGGTGGTTTTACTCTGATAATCATTTCCTAACTACGGTGATGTAAATTCCGCTGCGAGACTAATTAAAACTGATACCACCAAACTCTGAGCTCACGTCCGCCCGTTCCCGGGGAACAGGGATCGGGGGTTGTGACAGAAGGTGGTATCAGAGCCTAGCCACTGGTCTGAGCCAAAGAAGTGTTCTGCTGACACTTAAATTTTAAATTTTGTGTTAGGAAATAATTACGGAAATATGTGCATAACTGTAATTATGTGTTATGTGTTATTTGACTATTTGTTAGTTTTCAGTATGAGTGATCAAGGGCCATCAGATGTGAATCGTCAGTTAGCTGATTCACCTAGGAGTGAAGGTACATCATCACAGCCTGCCCTCTCGGGGTATGTTGCTGATCAGGAAGACGGGATATTTGCTTTTAGAGCTCAATCTGAAGAACCATTTCCTACTAAGAAACGAGGATGGTTCAGTAAAGATGCTTTTGCTCGTAGAAAAAGAATGAGGAAATTGCAACAGCAAAGGGCTTTAGCAGCTATTAAGAGAGAGACAGATGCCCAAACTCAAGAAATACTTAATAGAAGCCTAGCTAATTTCCATATCTTAGCTACGACTGCTGCTGACCCAGGTCTGGAACAATTAGTAGCCCCACAACCACAAAACCCAGAACAGCCTATGGAAATAGAAAATCAGGAAAACCAAGAAGAAATGTACACCTTTAATCCAGAAGAAATCCCTAGAGTGCCTGCACCAAACCCCATAGACCCGAATTATGACCCCTGGTGGGATGACAATAGAGATTTTGTGCAACGTTACCCTATCCAGGATTATCCACCCATACAGAACATAGAAGCTTACCCAGGTATGGATCCTTTAGATCCCTATTATCAAAATGACTATATTAGGGAAATATTAGAGGATCCTTACCAATTTCAGGAAATGTCACCCCCATATCAGGAACCCGTACCCCAGATTCCAAACCCAGTCCGAGAACCTTCACCCCCAATGAGTGCAGAAAACGTGCAAGAACTTAGGACTTTCGGGGAGGAGATCTTAGAAAGTAGTGAGAGGATGCGCCAGGTGGGAGAGCGTCTCGTATGGAAATACGATGAGCGCAATATGGATTTCTGGATAAATCCATATCCATGAATGTTAGAATGGAGAAAGCAGTAGTAATAATAATATAATAAAATAAAATAAAATAAGATATGTGTGTACGGATGCATATTATTATTTTATTTCTGTTGGTATTGTAATTTCATTTCTGTACTAGTGTGTATTAGACGCATAAGTATATGAAAAGAGTAAAGTAGCAATGATCTACGCTTTTGGCAAAACTGCGTGTCATGTGATTAATTATATTAAGATATTATTTGTGAGATTAATATTGGATAAATGTTTAAAATTCAGATGGCCGATGAAGGAATTCAAGAAAATCTGAATAACGATAACCAGAGTAACATTAACGTGGTTGATGATAATCTGAATAATGGGAACCTGAACAACAATAACAATGGAAATCAAGTGAACAATAGTGCTATCCAACATATAGTAGCACAAGGAATAATAGATGCAATGCCATTTATTCTTCAAACTGTTAAGGATGCTGATAATAAAAGTAGGCATAGCAGTAAGAGACCACTTGAACCAGAAAACAGTGTGAACAATGGACCTGTACTTCAAATGTCTATTCCTAAAAGAAGAAGAACCGTGCCTAACGGTTGTTCTTATAAAGAATTCTGGTCTTGTAAACCAATAGAATTCTCGGGCAACGAAGGGGCCATTGCAACCTTACGCTGGATAGAAAAGACTGAGGCAATCTTAAGGATAAGTAAGTGTGCTGAAGAAGATAAGATATTGTTTGCTTCTAATCTGTTTAAGAATGCAGCATTAGAATGGTGGAACACTATCCTCCAGACAAGAGGAAGTGATCAAACCTATAATATGGAATGGGAAGAATTTAAAAACAAGGTAGAAAGGAAATTCTGCCCACCCAATGAGAAAGAACAGATAGCAAATAAATTCCTAAACCTTAGGATGACTGGTGTAGATAGCAAAGGGTATACAAAGCTATTTTTCGAATATGCTAGGATAGTGCCAACTCTTGCTTCACCAGAACCAGTGTTAATTTCCCGTTATATTTGGGGATTAATTGGAGAGATAAGACATGTAGTCAAGGCAGCTAGACCACAAACCATAGAAGAAGCTATAGAATTAGCCAATACCTTGACTGATGAGTTAGTCCGTACCCGAGAAGAGGATCAAAAGAGAAACCTAACCCAGAAATTAACTCAAGAATTTCGTTCTGGAAATTCTAATCGTGGGAAAAATGTAGGATCTACCTCTGCACCCTATTGTAAGTATTGCAAAAGAAAGCATTCAGGACGATGCTCTATATATTGTAACTTTTGCAAAATGTCGGGACACAAGGAAGAAAACTGCAGGAAGAAAGCTAACAGCAGGGTATGTTACAATTGCGGAGAACAAGGTCATATCAAACTGAACTGCCCAAAATTAGCTCCAGCTACAGATAACAAGAATACCAAAAATGCTAGAGCATTTGTTCTAACTGCAGATGAAGCCAGAATGATTCCAGATGTCATAGCTGGTACGTTTTTAGTTAATGATGTTTTTGCTAAAGTATTATTTGACTCTGGTGCAAACCAAAGTTTTATTAATACATCGTTTTGCAAATTTCTAAATCAGTCATTAACTAAACTACCACAAGAATGTGTAGTAGAGACAGCTAATGGAGAAACCATTAGAATTTCTGAAATCTTGCAGGGAGCAAGCATAGAAATTTTAAATCAGAAATTTATTGCAAATCTTTATCCCATGAATCTGGTAGGATTTGATGTTGTTCTAGGAATGGATTGGTTAATAGCCAATAAAGCTAGTATTTTATGTGATCAAAAGTTAATCCAAGTAAAATCACCAAAAGGTAAAAAGATCACAATTAAAGGAGATAAGCCCTTTAGATCTACAAAATTCATATCTGCAATGAAAACTGCAAGTTGTATGAGAAAAGGTTCTATAGTGTATTTGATTTCTATAATCACTAACACTAAAGGGAAAGAACTAAAAGATATTCCAGTAGTATCTCAGTTTTCATATGTCTTTCCAGAAGAATTACCAGGACTACCTCCAGATAGAGAAGTTGAATTCAGAATTCACTTGATACCAGGAACATCACCAATTGCCAAAACACCTTACCGTTTGGCACCTGCAGAAATGCAAGAATTGAAGAAACAACTAGATGAATTATTAGAAAAAGGATTCATACAGCCAAGTTCATCGCCATGGGGAGCGCCGATATTGTTTGTCAAAAAGAAGGACGGATCAATGCGTATGTGCATTGATTACCGTGAATTAAACAAGGTCACGATTAAGAATCGGTACCCATTACCGAGAATCGATGATTTGTTTGATCAATTGCAAGGAGCTCGATTTTTCTCTAAGATCGATTTAAGGTCAGGATATCATCAATTAAAGGTACAGGAAGAAGATATTCCTAAAACCGCTTTTAGAACGAGGTATGGCCATTATGAATTTACTGTCATGCCATTTGGTTTAACCAATGCCCCAGCTGCATTTATGGACATGATGAACCGAATATGTAAGCCATATTTGGATAAATTCATAATTGTATTCATAGATGATATTCTAATTTATTCTAAGAATAAAGAAGATCATGCAAGACATTTGCACATACTTTTAAGTTTGTTAAGAAAAGAAAAGCTTTATGCTAAGTTTTCTAAATGTGAATTTTGGTTAGAACAGGTACAATTCCTTGGACACTTAGTCAATCATGACGGAATTCATGTAGACCCAACCAAAATCGAGGCAATTACGAAATGGAAAACCCCTGAATCACCAACTGAGGTTAGAAGTTTCTTAGGATTGGCCGGTTATTATAGAAGATTTATTAAAGATTTTTCTAGAATAGCCATTCCCTTAACTAAGTTAACTTGTAAATCTGTTAAGTTTGAATGGGGAGTAAAACAAGAAGAAGCCTTTAGAATTCTTAAGCAAAGATTAACCCATACACCTATATTAGCATTGCCAGAAGGAACTGAAGACTTTGTAGTCTATTGTGATGCTTCTAAATTAGGTTATGGATGTGTGTTGATGCAACGACAGAAGGTTATAGCTTATGCATCTAGACAACTTAAGAATCATGAAGAGAATTATTCAACCCATGATTTAGAATTAGGAGCTATAATTTTTGCTCTTAAGATTTGGAGACATTACCTTTATGGTAGTAAGTTTACCATATTCACTGATCATAAAAGTTTAAGGTATGTTTTCAGACAGAAAGAGTTAAATACGAGACAAAGACGTTGGATGGAATTTCTTAGTGACTATGATTGTGATATCCAGTATCATGAAGGAAAAGCAAATGTAGTGGCAGATGCTTTAAGCCGAAAGTATCATGAAAAGCCAAAAAGGGTACGTTCTCTTAAATTAAATCTGCAAGTAGATTTAAATGATCAGATAAGAGAAGCACAAGAATCAGTAATCAAGGATGATTCTGAAAAATTAAAAGGTATGTTAAAAGAATTAAAACAAGGAATAGATGGGATATGGAGATTCCATGAAAAGAGAATATGGATACCTAAATTAGGGAATCTACGTAATTGTATATTAGAAGAAGCTCATAAATCTAAGTATACAATGCATCCAGGAAGTGATAAAATGTACCAGGATTTAAGGAATAATTTCTGGTGGATAGGAATGAAAAAGGATATAGCAACTTATGTTTCTAAATGTTTAACTTGTTCACAAGTTAAAGCTGAACATCAAAAACCCTCAGGTTTGTTACAGCAATTAGAAATGCCAGTTTGGAAATGGGAATTAATAACAATGGATTTTGTTACTAAATTACCCAAAACTAGGAAAGGAAATAATACAATCTGGGTGATTGTAGATAGACTAACTAAGTCAGCTCATTTTCTACCAATGAAGGAAACAATTAGCATGGAACAATTAGCTAGATTGTATGTAAATGAAATTGTTTCTTTACATGGCATTCCTTTATCAATTGTTTCTGATAGAGATAGTAGATTTACCTCTCGTTTTTGGTCAAGTTTCCAAAAGGCAATGGGAACCAAGTTAAAGTTAAGTACAGCTTATCATCCACAAACAGATGGACAAAGTGAAAGAACAATCCAGACAATGGAAGATATGCTTAGAGCTTGTGTAATTGATTTTGGAGGTAATTGGGATGAACACTTACCTTTAATAGAATTTTCTTATAATAATAGTTATCACACAAGTATCAACGCTGCACCATTCGAAGCACTTTATGGAAGAAAGTGTCGAACCCCAGTCTGTTGGGCAGAAATAGGGGAACAGCAATTATCTGGACCTGAGATAGTACAAGAAACAACTGACAAAATTATTCAAGTCAAGGAACGACTGAAAGCTGCACGTGATCGACAAAAGAGTTATGCTGATAACCGATGCAAGCCGTTAGAATTTCAAGTAGGAGATAAAGTGTTATTAAAAGTCTCTCCTTGGAAAGGAGTGGTAAGATTCATCAAACGAGGGAAGTTAAGTCCCAGGTATGTTGGACCTTTTAAGATTATTAGAAGAATAGGACCTGTAGCCTATCAGCTACAATTGCCAGAGGAAATGGCAGGAATACATGATGTGTTTCATGTATCTAATCTTAAAAAGTGTTTAGCTGATGAATCACTGATAGTGCCTCTTAAGGACATAAAGGTAAATGAACAACTCAAGTTTGTGGAAAGACCTCTACAAATTGAAGATAGGAAAGTCAAGAATCTCAAACACAAAAGACTAGTTCTAGTCAAAGTGAAGTGGGATTCCAAAAGAGGACCTGAATACACTTGGGAGCTCGAGTCAGAAATGAAAAGAAAATATCCATACTTATTCCAGTAGATCTCGAGGACGAGCTCTAAACAAGGTGGGGAGAATGTAACAACTCTCGGTAAAACCAATACCCTTATAAATTATTCCGACACCCTGTTATATGTTAAAATACCCTTATATATCTTATATTACATCCCGTATGTGAAAACCGAGCCCTAGTTATGTTATAATTATATAAAATAAATAAAATTCTGAAAGTATAAGCTGAGGCGGGCCGCGAACGACCTCACCTCAAACTAACGCGGGCCGTATTAGGACCAGGTGTTGACTTCGCTGACTTTTCTAGTCAAAGCGGGCCGCTTTAGGTTTACGTTAAGTGAATGCGGGCCGCGAGTGACTTGGTTACGCGAATGCACCAGAGGTCGACACGTGTCGTAATCGTGTCAAGTCTAGTAAACGACTCAGCTAAGCTACCGCGTTGACTTATGTTGACGCGGCCCGCTTTAGGTCTAGCGTTATGGAACGCGGGCCGCGTGAGCATCAGATTTCACAACTATAAATAGCAAGCATCAGTTTACGAATTCCGTCGCTCACATTTCATTCTCAATCTCGAAATCTCTGATATTGGTAGTAATATTTTGGGTACTATACCCCTAATTAGCGAGGTTCTGCTCCATTGTAAGTATTATAACCCCGGTTTCATAATAGTTACGCTGCCCGATTGATTTAGGGTTCCGTAACAACTGTCGTGGTTCTGCCCGACGTAGTTGTTGGAATGCCGTCTCGGGGAGGGTATTATTAATAATTTCAAAGGGTTATGGTACTAATCAATGTACATTTGTATAAATTTTAGATTATAGCCAGGAAACCCTTACGAAAAGCCTAAGACAGCAATGTGAGTTTATCCTCTTTTTGATAATGTTTTTGGTACTGTTTTACCAAACCTTAAATGTTTTACTATGAAATTAAGCGGTGATTGAGTCTTTGTAGTTCTTCAATTACTACCGGTATTATGGGGTTTTGTATACAAAATTTACTACGAGTAGTAGTAAGTTTGAATGACAGTGCATTACCATTGGACGACGAGTTAGCCAATGGGTAATTTGACCATAGCCATAGATCCGGTCGAGTGGCAAATACTGAATGAGTAATTGTGTAGAAAGAAACAATGTGATCGCTCTCAATACTGTTTTAATTGATAAAATGTTTCTTGATTAAACTGGGATTCACTCACCAGTATTTCCGACTGACAAATGTTTTTAAAACACGTTACAGGTAACACAATGTGAACAGCCAATTAGTGAAAAGCCAGCTGGAGAGCACTGAAGGCTTGGGAAAAATGTGGCTATAAAAGTTACCTAATACACGATGTTTTAAATTAAATAAAATAGGGTTTGTCCCTATAAATGTATTGTAATAAGAAACTTGGGTTTTGCCCATGTATTTATTAATATCAAGCATGGTGGTTTTACTCTGATAATCATTTCCTAACTACGGTGATGTAAATTCCGCTGCGAGACTAATTAAAACTGATACCACCAAACTCTGAGCTCACGTCCGCCCGTTCCCGGGGAACAGGGATCGGGGGTTGTGACACCTTAGTAGTTTCCATGCCCTAATTTCTTTGACCCGTGACGAATTTATCGGATAAACCTGACCCGTTTAATCATATATTTGATTCTACTTTTCAACTGCTTACTCAAAAACTTGCCGGTTTAATCATATATTTGCTTTTACTTTTTAGCTGCTTAATCAAAATCTTGCCCGTTTAATCATATATTTGCTTCAACTTTTCAACTGCTTAATCAAAATCTTGCCGCAATGCGCACAACTGGCGTCAACTAATATGATACATGTAAATAGGAGCCAATAATCAACATGATCACTGAGCAGGATTGTATCTTGACCAATTAAAGCTACAAAACCAGGATTGTATCTTGTAAACATTAAAGCCACAAAACCAGGATTGTATCTTGTAAACATTAAAAAACGATACAAACATATGACGTGTTCAAACTATATTAAAGCCCATTGTAGGTTCATGATTCGGACCGAAACCCGTGATTAGTGTGTAATGAAGTTAAAAGACGGAAGATTAGAGACGGATAAACAACTTTCTTGTATAAAATTGGGTAGCATAACGTTACAAATCGGCACAATTATAAGCTATCCAAAATATACCAAATGAGCATACATCCGGGAGAGACCAAGTGGTGATCTCCCCCCCAAGTCTAAAACCTTAAAAACTTGCAAATGAACTAAGGGTGGTATTTATAGCCACACCACCTTCACATGAAAATCCACCTTGATGTGAAAGGTCACTTGCAAACGCACACGGTCAAACGAATAACCCTTTCGTTTGACCACTTTAAACGAGTGGGTCTATACACGTTCGTTTGACCATTTCACTAACTATTAGTCTATTACATAATCAGCATAAAAAGTAATCTAATCTATTCGAACAGCATCGGACACAAAAATTGCACCAACAGATTCCCCCTTGTCCGTTGCTGTCGAATGCTGAAAATGCAACTGCAATCGATCTTCAGTCAAGTATTTGTTGATGTTAGCTTCTCTGTGTTAACAGATTCCCCCTTGACGGATGATCCAGGTAAGAAGTATCTTGACTTGAGTCTTCATAGCAATACCAAACCCTTTAAGCTTATCGTATAATATTCCACCTCAAAGTACGCGTATCCGTGGTGGGTGTTGTGGAATGTCCTCGCAAGGCTAAATTGACGGATCTTCCGTTGATCTTTCAATACTCCAACCGACATTTGGTAAGGGTTCCATTCTTTAAAAACTGTATCAAGTCTTGATCTTGTCATAAAAACTCTATTTCATTCAAGCATACTACATTGGTAGAGTTTTCTGGTGAACTGTCTTCTGTAAACCGTCTTTGTCGAATCGACCAAGTAATGCACTTTGTGGATCGGAAGTCAGCTAGACCGAGTATATAATTTACAAGCTCAACCAGCACGCTTAGTTAAACTACATCCAGATCTCATTGTCTCGCCTTTGTGAAGTTGGCCATGTAATGCACTACGGATCTTCGGCATCAGTACTCAGGATGTCAGCTTGACCAAGTACATCGTTTTCAAACTCGACGAATTGAATTACACCCAGTTCCCTGTAAAATCCCAAAGAAACATCAAACCCAAAACTGAATCCTGCAAATTCCCCCTCAACTATAACTTCATCCGCGTTAGCTTTCAGCCATATCCCTTCGCAAGGTGTCATTGCTTTGATCCCCTCGATAAAAAAACCTAACCGGCATATGATAGAATTGGAATCCACACTTGTCCGCCTTGAACTATCAGCTCTCATAAAGATTCCCTAGGTCTTTAGTGAACAGCGTTTTGAAACTACTGTTGAGTTTAGATACTTGTATGTTTCCATGCAAAACACTTCACGCTGGCTGGAGAATTAATTAAAATCCTCAAATATATGTTTGTGCAAAACATTCCACGCAGAACCTTTGGTATCACTAGAAAATCACAAACTTTACCACCTGTGATTGCGTTTAGAAATTTACCGAAGAAATTGCAAAACATATGAAAATTTTTATCCCCCCATTTCTTTGGTGAAATCTCTAAACCTTAACAAATTCCTTCCTCTGAGCGGAACTGTCGTCAACTTCAAATGTTCTCGGTTTTTCAAAAAATCACGAAAGCGACTTTCTTCTTTGCTTATTCTAGTTGATAAAGAAAGTCCCCCATCCCCGTAGGATCCGACTTGTATTCCCCCAAAGTTCTGCTAACACCTAATCCGAAAACTTCCATCATAGGCATAACTCTTCGACTTTGTGAACTCGTTAGGACCGGTCTTGGCTCTCCAGGTTCCTTCAATCGTTACCAAATGCGAGAATATGGCAATAAACAAAAGGCTTTCGAGCATTTACGAACACCGATAACAAAATAAATTTTCACGTGCGGAAATAAATATACCGTTTTTGGCCCATAATAGTTAAGTCACCAAATTTGACGTTTGCATCGGTAAGCGTGACTATCTCACATATTTTTAAACATATGTTTTCATCATCTCAAACTGATCTGGCACGCCCCCGAATTCGTACGAATTTGACGTTGAAGCTCGATTCAAATAACCTTCGCGAACACCCGATCCAATATGAGAATTAATCCATCTATATGTTAAAACATATAATTCGCCCACTTTGTAAGATGGCATCAACATTCTTTGGATTAATTTTGAAATCTAACTTGCTGGGCTTCCATCTAACTAGTCTCTAGCACAAGCCCATACAAATTAATTTAAAAACTTAAACTAATAGTGGGCTGAACATAAAGTAAAGGCCCTGAACATCATTGTTGGACTTTCCATTTAACTTTTGTTCAACCTACAGTTAAATATATCAGAAAGTAAAAGCCCTAGCTACAAACATCAGCCGTCACCCACTTCCAAGTCTTTGACTTCTGGATTGCAGCCTCTGTATTGATACACCCACCATCTCATCTAACCCCGCATATTCAATCCCAATCAAATTCGAGTGAAAAAGAATCTCCGGGCACCTGAATCTCTCCACGCCGATTAGTATATGAAAATCTTCCTTTGTTAATGGGCGAAAACGTGGTGGTTGTGGATGGTGTTTACTGTGGTGGTGGCCGGAGCACGGAGGTGTATCGGAGATCAAAGTCCACGAAGAATGGATTATTCTTCGTGAAGTATCACTAGCAAACAACCCATAGCCGAAGGATGTTCTTCGCAGGACCATCATCAGCAAACAAGTCAAAGTAACGAAGAATGTTCTTCGTCAATCAGCATCACGAAGAATAAGAGTTCTTCGTTGTTGAAGTCTTTCGTGAGTGGAAAGAATGATGTTCTTCGAGGAGGGTCCTTCGCAGTGACTAGGTATGTTTTGCTGTTCACTTTTGGGTCCAGATCTGAAGAAACCCTAGTTTCTCTAGACAGTCGCCACCCACCTCAAGAACATGACGAAGAAAAACATCTGCAGATTTGACGAAATACACCTTAAAATTGAAAATGGATGATGAAAACTTGATGTATTTGGTGTGAAACATAAAACCTAACCCTCTTGTATGGTCTATTTCATCTCAGATCCATATTTTTGGGTCCAGATCTGGGTTTTTCTTGTTTACACCACTTTTACATCTTGAACAAAAACCCATAAGAATCACTAGTCAAGAGCTCATGTGACTAAGCAAATGGTTACATTCACTAAGTCGGGTACAATGGCTTTGATACCAATTGTAGGTTCGTGATTCGGATCGAAACCCGTGATTAGTGTGTAATTAAGTTCAAAGACGGAATATTAGAGATGGATAAACAACTTTCTTGTATAAAATTGGGTAGCATAACATTACAAATCGGCACAATTATAAGCTATCCAAAATATAGCACACTCAAATTGGAACATAATATATGCTCAGATTTAAAGAATGAGCAACATGAGTCAATTCTAGTTTCTTATTATCTTTCACCAAACCCACTAATTAAAACTCAAATTGCACACTCAAATTGGAACATAATATATGCTCAGATTTGTATCACACCCATGATTTCAGTGGCTAAACCCAAACAAGTCAAACAAATCAACACTAATCAAAGCTTAACCAAACCCTAATTTACCTAAAAAAAATCTAATTTACGGATAAAATACAAAAAAAAAATCAAAATTACTTAAATAGGTTGAGTAAATACCTGTTTTATACTTCGAATCCATGTCGTATACGGTCGATTATACGTAGTCGCCTTCGTATGTCTCTCGTTTGTGTGTGTTTTTGAAATTTGGGGAAGAACAGAGCTGCGTAGGGGTTTCTCTGATTTATATCAGAACCTCTACGCAGCGTAGAAATCCCTACGGAGCATGTACAAATAAAATTACCATTTTGCCCTTGTGTTGGGGTTATACGGAGCTAATTACAAGGGTAAAAAGGTCATTGTATGACCTTTATATACGCTGCGTATGGGGCTCTACGAAGCGTATATAAAGGTCTAGAGAATGACATTTATACCCTTGTGTTGATGTTATACGAAGCATTGATACAAGGGTATAAATGTCATTCTCTAGACCTTTATATACGCTTCGTAGAGCCCCATACGCAGCGTATATAAAGGTCATACAATGACCTTTTTACCCTTGTAATCAGCTTCGTATAGCCCCAACACAAGGGAAAAATGGCAATTTAACATTTTTATATTCTGAAACTTTGATTTGGGGGGAAATTGTCCGCCTTTTAGATACGCAGCGTATTGCTCTATACGATGCGTATTATACTTGTCATTTTACCTTTTTACCCTTATGATGTGCTATATGAAGCCAAAAACAGGGGTTGTTTTGTCATTTTGGTTTAATACGATGCGTAGGGATCCCTACGATGCGTATTTAAAGTGTTGGTGCTTTCATCTGTCGTCTTCATCTTACATCGAGTCTTGGACTTGTTACAGTTCTGTTCGTGCATGAAGTCATCGTCAAGAATGATGACATCACATATGTGACATCAATGATGACATCATATGTGTTACATCATCACATAAGTTAGATTTCACAAAACAGGATTGTAGGTTTCTATTCAAATTCAAATATGTAGATTTCTTTTGAAAATGGAACTTGTAGGTTTCTCTTGAAAGGTTTCTATTGAAGCTGACATGTGTGTTTTCAATAGAAACCAGGAACACTATAAATAGGCATGAGAGCTATTCATTTGTAAGGATTCCAGATTTGATATCGAGGTGCTGCCGGTATTCCTTGTGATTGTATTTGCTATTAAATCAATACACAAGACGTTTAAAGTGATATTCAAGCTGTTTTTACATCCGTTTCTTAGTTTCCACCTCGGAAACGGACTAGAGCTCTTCTGAACGACTCATTCAGGTCGCAAACCGATCCTACAAGTGGTATCAGAGCTCAGGAGGAGGAGTTCTACAGATTACAGCTGATTTTCATTGAAATTTCTCGTTTCTACACCTTCTTTCTTCAATCGAATAGGATTTCACGGTCCAAATTGGTTCAAATTTTCACAGTGCACTCGGAATTGGACATAGACAAACCCTTGAAAGTTTCATGTTAAAATACTGATTAAAAATGGACAAAATTGGACAAAAACTAGGTTTCTATTGAACGAACACTACAGGTTTCGTTTGAAATTGACAGGTTTCGTTTGAAATTATCAGGTTTCTATTGAAGGATAATCAGGTTTCTATTGAAGGTTAATCAGGTTTCTATTGAAGGTTAATCAGGTTTCTATTGAAGGTTAATCAGGTTTCTATTAAAGGTTAATCAGGTTTCTCTTGAAGGTGAATCAGGTTTCTCTTGAAGGTATTTGTCAGGTGATAAAGGTGTGTTACGAGGAGAACCAGTTTGTTTGAAAGTCATCATGGATACCGAGTTCTATAACACGTTTGCAACACCGTCTGGTCCAACTGCTATTGCTCAAGCTATGAGTTTGGAAAATGAGACGGGAACCACCCAAAAGCCCCCTAAATTGATGAGTATTGAAGAATACTACGGATGGAAAGATAGATTCGAGAACTGGGTTCAGGCAAACCATCTGAGATCATGGGAGTGTATTTTGAAGAAATATGTTTTGCCACAGACTGATTTGAAAGTTGACAAGAAAATATCTGAATTTAGTAATGAAGAACGTGATATGTATAGAGCCGAAAAAATGATGATCAGTCTGTTGCAACAAGCTATCAAAGAAGACATTTTCATTCTGCTACAGCATGACAAAACTGCAAAGTCAATCTGGGATGCACTTAAAGTCAAATTTGAGGGTAGCGAGAAAATGATTAAAAGCAAGAAGGCACTGTTAAAGAAATAGTTTGATCTGTTCAGCAGCCTACCAGGTGAAGACACAAAGAAGCTGATTGAAAGATACTGTCACCTTGTGCGATCTATGTCAATGCTTAGTATAAAAAAGGAGTCTGAAGAGTGGGTTGACAAATTAGCTGATGCGTTACCGCAAAAAGAGTGGGGAACTTATTTGATGATCTTGAAAAACACAGGGGTTTATGATGGGTTATCAATTGGTGAGTTTATCGAAAAGATTGAGGGTCAAGATTTGGAACAGCAGAAGATCGCAAGGATGAATAGTCCAAGTGGTCAACAGGATGTAAAGATGTACTACAAAGGTAGTATTCTGGTTCCAGAAGCTGAGAGAAGTCCAAAAATTCAGACTGCATTTAGTGCTGGGGATTCTACAGAAAAGATTGATCAAAGTTCTAACAAAAGCAGCAGTGGTTTCTCATTATATCCGAGTGTCAATCCAAAGAGTTCATCAGAAAGCTTTCAGTCTCAAAGTACAAAGACAGGAAATGGTTATGTGATTCAGTGCAACATCGCTCTAAATCTTCCAGAAGGTCAAAGTTTTTCAGAAGACACTGCTAAAGATCACATGGCTTTACTCGGATCAGTGTTGTTATCTTATGAGGGTCTAGTGGCCGGTAGAATCGGAAATCCTATGCTTACCAAAGAGGATTACGATCAGATAGACGCCGTAGAGATGGAATTAATGGATATCAAATGGTGTCTTGCGAGTGTTCTTAGACGTGCTGAAAAATTCAAAACGATTACCGGGAGAAATGACTTTCTTGATGCTCATGTATCTACTTTAGGTTTTGATAAATCTAAAGTTACTTGTTTTCGTTGCAGGGAGAAAGGCCATTTCAAGAGGGAGTGCAAGAACAGAGAAGCTAGTGGCGCTCAGAATCCGTTTGGAAAAGATGATTACTACCGGAAAGCCATTTATCAGCAAGTTGGTCAATCACAAGACTCACAGACGGCTCATGGTAGAAGAATCGAGGATTCAAAAAGAGCGTGTGTGGTGGATTTTGACTGGAACAATTATATTTCTCCTGATAGCAAAGCATGCATAGTCCATCAAGATGATGAGAGGCTACCTGAAGGTTTTAGCTGGAATATGTTTGCAGATGAGAATGGGAATTTTAAAGCTTTCATTGCTAAGATTGTCAAAGAACCAGACATGTTTACCACATGGATGAAGTCTATTGGAGTGATGGTAAAGAGTATGGATGAAGAGTCTGTTGTTTCTGTTGAAAGTTCAGAAAGTGCTAATGAAAGTCTACAAAGTTCTGATGAGAGTGTACAAAATGTTGTTATTTCAGAAAAGGAAGTTGTATTTGATCAAACACCGTCAGATTATGGTTTATCAGATGCTGATTCTGAAAAATTTGTACAGTTTGATCAGTCACCAGTTGATAGTAGCAGTGATGATGAGGAAGAGAAACATATAAATGTTGCAAAATCTCATCTTTCTCCTGAAAGTTTTCATTTCTATTTTGCAGATCGCCTGGAGAAACTGAAGGAGAAACGAGCTGCTAAAGAACAACAACTAAAGAAATCTGAAGATGTTGTTCAGAAAGAGAACATTGAAAGTGTTACTAAGGAGATGGTTGAGTCTGAGCGAGTGAAGGTAGAAGAGAAGGTGATTGAAGAAGAAAAAGTGGTTGAAGTGGTAAAGACAATCGAGATTGAGAAGATTGTTGAAGTTGTAAAGCCTTGCTTGAAGTGTTTGGAAACTTGCAAAGAATGTGCTGCAAAAGACGACATCATTGCTGAATATGAGAAGAAGAAAGAGCTGTTACTGTTCAATCTCAATTATGTGAAAGAATCTTATGATGTCTTGAACAAAACAGTAACTGGTCTTCAAAAGACAAATTCAGAAAGAGAACAAGCACTAACTATGATCAATGCTGTGATGATAACAAAGCAGAAAGCCATCAACTTTTACATCGAAGAAAGTGCTAAATGGCAGCAAGAGTTGGAGACAGAAAAGATTGAGAATGAGAGAATTAGACGTTTATTACAAAGTTATTCTAGCTCTGATTATCTTATTGATCGTATTTACCCAACTGTTGCAGGTATGGAAGCTTTTCAAGATGAGAAGCCGAAGAAAAAGAAAGATAGTGGTAAGAAACCGACTGTTAGCTATAACAAGTGTCCGCCTCCAATTTGGGAAGGGTATTCTCCTAGAAAACCAAACGAGGAGCAACTTGAAAAAGCAGTCAATATAAAGCTAAAAACCGATGCAACTGATATTTTACCAGATAACATTGATATCACGTTTACCTCGTCCGATACTGATCATGAGTCTAAGTTAATCAAAAAGGTGGTCGATCAGGTGTTGGATACTGAGGAGGAGTCCGAGTCAAAGTCTGAGTCTGGAAGGTCAAATTCGTCAGTCAACAGTCCAAAGTCGTCGGTTAAACGGTCTTATAGTAAAGAATTTTTGTTATCGAAAGCAAATTTGGATGATGAAACATTTTAAGTCGCATACACTTTAAATGATTCGGACAAATTATACTCTGACAAAGAGTTTCCAATAAGAGGTGTTAAAACTGAAATGATTAAAAAGGTTTTCAAACTAACAGAAATCAACATTTCTGAAATAAAAGATATTAATCTTTCTGAAAATCCAAGACCTTACACCTCAAGAGTACAACAACGTCTAAACAAGAAAAAGGGTTACAATTTTGGTTTTGGTTTTCAAAAGAAATCTAACCAAAATCGTAGCTACAAAAAGAAAGGATTAGGATTTATTCCACCAGAAAATCATAAAAATTTGAAAATTTTTAAAACAAAAACAGAATTTGTGTCAGGTGGAAGTGCAGAAGAGGAACAGAAGAAACCATTCTTGAGACAGTCAAATCAAGAGTTTCTTGCTGAAAAGAAGAAGAATGGAATTGAAGTGGTTTATCAAAGAGAGACTCGAACTTGTTACAAGTGCAATGAAGTTGGTCACATTGCATGGAACTGTCAGAAAAATGCCAAAACAAAACAGGGAGTTTTTCATAAATTGAAAGAAAAGGTTGTTGATGTTGAATCACCAACTGACAGACTTAAAATTTTTGAAAATTCAACTTATGAGGTTGGTGAGTGTTCTAAAAAGAATTTTTATAAAAAGAAAGAGAATGAAAACCAAATGTGGGTTGTTAAGAAAGTTGATGTGAATGTCGGCGATGAATCTGGTTCCACAAAGCCAGAAGAGCCACAGGTTGAGATGAAAATTTCAGTGAATGATGATGAGTTTCCATCACTGAAATTTGAAGAGGTTAAAAAGAAAGTTGGTAAGGTTGATATCTCGAATCAGTTTTACAATGAGAATACTAAGTTTGATGTCGAGAAAACATTCAATGGAAGTGTTAAGAAAATTTTTGGGAAAATGTTGAATGGGAAAGCTAAGGGGGTTAAAGATTTTTATGCAACTAAAAAGGCAACTTACAACCCTACTGCGCAAGAACTGAATGCCATCAAGTCTGAGAAGACTTGGATGGAAGTTTGTTTTCCGTAAAGTCTTAGGACTACGCCGGAGATCCCAAGTTTGTAATTGCGGATCAGGAATCGGCATCTTTCTTGATAATTGTTTTTGTGATTGAATCTTAAAAATGTTTAAATTGTTACAGGATAAGTGTGAACTGCCGGAGCTTCCAGGTAGGTAAGTGCGAAGCAGGAATGAGCATCTTGATTGGTAAAATGGTTTGTGTAGATGGTTTATTCCTACATGTGGTTATATGTTTTGGATAGTCTTACAAGTGGTAAGAGGTTGATTCTGTCAAAGTGATTACTTAAGGTCATTAGTTTGAAATTGATGTAATCCTCATACAAGTGGTTGAAGACAATGTGATGAACCACACCCCTAACCTACAAATGGTTTAAAATCAATAAAACTTATTTTCCGGAAAAATCATTTTGGTTAAAACAAACTTAAGTGTTTTGAAATCATAATGAGAAAATAGTTTTGTGAAAGGGGGAGTTCTGATTGTTTATGCCTAGTGGATGGCGAATTGAAGCAATTCGATATCGGTTGTCACTTTATTGCATAGTTTATTTTAAAATTTCCTAAAATGTGTTTGCATTTTAGGGGGAGTAACAATTTCAGAAAATCCAAAAACATTAGAAAATTTGAAAAAGTAAAAAACATGATAAAATTCAAAAATGAGTTTTTGTGTCAAAGAAGAGGAAATGATAGTACATCAGTAGACAGTTACAGTATGCTAAAGAAATGTAATGATTAAATAGCGTTAAACGGTCTCACTGATGATATGCCGATAGGTTTTTACACATTTAGTAAGCTTTTTCGGGATATAAACTTAAATTCAAACTTGCTTATTTCGTGGGGAACACTACTTGGATATATAGGTAACCCCTGAAATCTCGTTTGAAAGGTCCCTCTTTCTGAGATACTAGGTCTTTATACTCAGTGATATCTGGGGTATTATCCCGAGACTTCTGCTGAATGGAAGTTCTGACCTAGTCCCCGGATAATGCTTTCTGCAAATGCTTGAAACATAGCATCGCCCTCAGCAAGCTGATGAAACAATAAAATTGATAGTCGCTGCTGTTGTAATACAAAAGATCCTCTAATGGGGACACACCCAAAAGTCGAGTCATGATCTCTCTGCTGAACGGTAGTTCTGACCTGAGCTCTCATGATTCTTCATAATTTATTAACCCCTTACAGATATCATCTGTGGTATACTCACCTGTAAGATTGAATATTGGGATCTGGATACGGGAGTATATTCAAGAGGTGGGACACATGAATGAGTTTAAGTTCTTAAAACACCTAACTCATATCCTGAATTAGTTGAAATTTGTGTGAAAATTTAAGTGGATCAGTATATTGGCAATCTAAGTGAATTGTTTAATTCTTAATGTGTAACTAAGCTCAACGGTACTTGTGACGTGTCAAAATCTGATATGATCCTCTTACACAAAACTCACAAAAATATTGTCTGTATATATTTCTTTATTGCATTTCTTTACATCCAAAAATACAAAAAGATTTTCGGTGTGTTTTAGCATAAATTTTGTAAAACTCAAAAAGATTTTCGACAACTGATGTTGGAGAGCTGATTGTCACAATTCCAAGTGCTAGACATGATGAACAAATGGTTTGGGAAAATGTGTTTTGAAAAGAAAAATGATCAAATTTTAAAATGATTCTTCAATATTATTGAGTTATTTTGAGAGAGAGTCAGTGTTAGTGCATACATTGAATTGTTAAATACATAAAATTTACTTTTAGGTAGAGTGAGTTTGTGCAGGTTTAAGTAGGAGATGGATTGATGATCCTGAGCTGGATGAGAGTCAGATTACAATCTTGGAACATCCTCAGAAAAAAAAACCCAGCCAGATTACGATCCAGAAGCAGATGATGCTGAAGAACTAACGGAATGCCAGCACATTGTTACTGTTAATGCTGAGTGAAAGAGTGAAGCTCAGAGACTGATTAAGACTGAAAATGCAAAGACTCGACATGTGAGACTCATCAACATCTGAGGGGGAGTCTGTTGGAGCTTTCATCTGTCGTCTTCGTCTTACATCGAGTCTTGGACTTGTTACAGTTCTGTTCGTGCATGAAGTCATCGTCAAGAATGATGACATCACATATGTGACATCAATGATGACATCATATGTGTTACATCATCACATAAGTTAGATTTCATAAAACAGGATTGTAGGTTTCTATTCAAAGTCAAATATGTAGGTTTCTTTTGAAAATGGAACTTGTAGGTTTCTCTTGAAAGGTTTCTATTGAAGCTGACATGTGTGTTTTCAATAGAAACCAGGAACACTATAAATAGGCATGAGAGCTATTCATTTGTAAGGATTCCAGATTTGATACCGAGGTGCTGCCGGTATTCCTTGTGATTGTATTTGCTATTAAATCAATACACAAGACGTTTAAAGTGATATTCAAGCTGTTTTTACATCCGTTTCTTAGTTTCCGCCTCTGAAACGGACTAGAGCTCTTCTGAACGACTCATTCAGGTCGCAAACCGATCCTACATAAAGCACCTTTTTTTTTTATTTTTTAGTGCTTTCCTTTGTTTATTTATAGAAAAGAATATTATTTAACGATAAATACAAATATAATGATAAATACAAACTTTATAAATTAAAAAATTTCTACAATTTACAAAAATACAAGTATCTGTTTAATCTTCGATAACATTTACACTCGGGTCTCTGTCTTTTTCTGAGTCTGATTTAGGATTCATTAACTCGTAGTAGTGCTGTAACCGCGGTCTATACATTTCTTCCCACCGTTTCGCAGCTATTGATCGATGTGTCGACCACAATGGGGTCAGTGTAGGCATGGGGTAGTCTTCTTCCAACTTAGCATGTATGAAGTGTCCCCCGTAAACATGTACGAGCGTTATGGGTAAAGGTCGTGGATCTAGTGGGGCATCCGTTAGTGGGAAGATGGTAGAGCTCCCTTCGATGCTTAGCACGTGGAGGACAATAATATACCTTTGCGCTACGAGAAGCCCTACGTGGGGCATTTCCATCCAGTGACTTGGATCACACCCTTTTACTGAACGCCATTCGATGCTGTTACGTATTTGTTTAAAGTCTCCTTTGTTATATTTTTTGAATACATGCTTCCAACGCGGCTCGTTATGGTCAATCTCCAGTAGTAAATCACTTCGAATACGGGGCCATACGTGTTCCGTAAAACCTAACCCGACAGCCATAGACCTGTACCCACAATGACCGTCTGGGTTCACATCTTGTATACGCGATATGTAAGAGTGAAACTCTTATGGAATTTGATCCTTAAACCTCATAATGCTTAACAAGTGCTCGTCCCCCTTCATTAATGGAAAACCATGATCTTCCCGCGTCTCCTTCTTTTTAGAACTCGTTGAACTGTTTCGTTGCATAGGTTTTTCAGACTTTACAACCGAACCAGTTCCACGAGAGCTCTCTGACGGTACGTATGAGCTGTGTCAGGGTAAATCGCACCTATGTTTGGGGGAAGCGGTATATACGTTGCTGTCCTCGCCATAGGAGTTGTATCTCGCAGCTTCGTCTAACCTCGCAGCTTCATCTAGCCTTTCTTGTTCTTTCTTTGATGTAGGCCGACCGCAAGTATTTTGCTGGACGATCCGTGGTTTCTTGGTTGACGATTTCGGGGTGAAGACCGCTTTTATCTTTGAAAGCAAACTCTTTTGGTGAACAGGGGAGTGCGCCTCTAAATGTTGCCGCACATTATTGAGCTCTGCTACGACATCGACTTCCTCGTCTACCAGTTTACACGGGAGCAAGTCAAGCTTACGCCATAATACATCTATGTCGTCGAGTTGTATCTTACACCCTGCACAGTTAAGTTAATACGGTGTGAGAAACAGTTAAATCGTACAAAATAACAAAAGGTTTGTAGTTTTACTATTTTTTACCTGTACGTTTGTAGTTTTCCAGCCTACAAGCACACGACAATCCACAGATAAGCCACATATGGTAACCACATGATGCGTTAAGTTTCCGTAAGACCTCCAGCTTCCTCAGTAGCTCTTTTGCCATCAAATCAAGTGCTTTATGGGAAACCTTTCCACGTAGGTTGTCCAACAGTGGGTGTCTGTGGTGGTTCATCGTTTTTTCGATGCTCTAGGTGAAACTTTTTTGTATTTTATCGTACTAAGTTTCAACTATATCAATGGCGCATATTGCTATTCGCTCCAATGAACTCCCACGCGTAACGTATCTTTTTAAATTTGCGTGCTGGCTCTCAACTCTGTTGGTGGTGCGCTGACCAAAGTTGCGACACTTATCGGTCCACGCATAAACGAACATTTCTTTATAGTTTTTGAGCCAGTTTTCGTAGACGTAATCAAAGACACCTGCAAAATAAAATAATGAAATGTAAAAGCGTGTGTAAAATATAATAGATTGGGTGAGTCGTTTGTTGAAGGAACACTTACTTTCTCGGTTAGCAACGACGAGTCGGTTATACATTTTCTCCAAGTTGTACTTGTACTTGGACTCTGAAGCAGATTCGCACACTCTCCACCAGTACGACATAAATTTCCGCCAATCTTCTTTATTGAACCCTTGCTTGCAATGTCTACTTATATTTTGTTCGATGTGAAAGTGGCTTAGATGCCTAGTTGCGTTCGGGACTACTTTAGCACAGGCGTTAATTAGGGCAAGCTCTCTATCCGTGACTATCACACGCGACATCATACATTCATGCAACATTGACTTGATCCACTCAAGCACCCACACGTAGTTATCCATTCGTTCTTTGCAAATAACAGCCTGTGTGATACAAAAAGACTTGTTGGTCGACGTCAAACCCACAACCTGGACAAATGGCATGTTGTAGATGTTTGTTTTGTAGGTCGCGTCGATCAACATCACATGCGGGAATGCACGCCACATAGTGATTGAATATGGATGAACAAAAAAAATCTCTGTTACGACATCTGTTTTGGGTTCCTGTCGGGTGTCGTAAATGAATCGGTTGTCATGCTGTATGCTTTCCAGTGCCTGCATAAGAGTCTTTCCGTCCATCAGTGTCGCTCTAATTTTTTGTACCGCATTTTGTACATCTTTCTGAACATGCAGGCTGTCGAGGAACTTCTTTCTTAGGGTTTGAAATATGATACGTGGCTCCATGTTTTGAGCAGTTAGCTGCTCCACTAGCTTGTATTAGACTTTAGTAAATCTTCGCACAAAAGCGTGGCCCAACAGACTCATCGTAGGTTCGTTGTTATGGTTTGCGTTGTCCACTTTTAACTCCCACGTGTCATTCGTCACGTCCCGGATGGCGAGTAATGAAAATGGGCAACCGAGTTTTTTGCTACCAGCTTTCCTAACTGTTGCTTTACTACGGTGCTCACCACTACGGTCGCACACAAGCCATACCATCCAAGTAGTACCACCAATATTTTTCGATCGGCGGGTAACAATTACGTAACCATTCTCCTTTCCCGTTTCTTGTACCCAATTCTTCAAATCAGTTAGAGACATGAAACGCTAAAAAAAGTTACGTTAATAATAATATTTTTAACAAAAATAATAACAATAATAATAATAATAATAATAATAATAATAATTTTTATTATAATAATTGTAATGTTGTCAATAGTTATATAATTTTTAATAATAATAATAATAATAATAATAATAATAATAACAAAATAATAATAGTTATAATTATAATATTTTTAACAACAACAACAACAACAATAATAATTATTATTATTATTATTATTATTATTATTATTATTATTATTATTATTGTTTTTATTATAATAATTATAATGTTGTCAATAGTTATTTAATTTTTAACAATAATAATAATAATATAATAATAATAATAATAACAACAACAATAATAATAATAACAATAATAATAATAATAATGTTTTTAACTATAATAATAATAACAACAACAACAACAATAATAATAATAATAATAATAATAATAATAATAATAATAATAATAATAATAAAATAAAAATAATAATAACAATAATAATAATAACAAAAACAATATTAATAATAATAATAATAATCATCATAATAATAATTATAATATTTTTAACAATAATAATAACAATAACAATAACAATATAATTCTAACAATAATAATAATTATTATAAAAATAATACAAATATTAATGTGATACCTCATTTATTTGAAACGGATCACCCGGGGTAGATGGTTCATAACCGTATCCACCGTATTCTTCGTATCCACCGTAGCCTCTGTATCCACCGTATCCACCTTCACCCCCATATCTATCGTATCCACTGTATCCACCTTCACCCCCGTATCCACCGTATCCACCTTCACTCTCGTATCCACCGTATCCACCTTCACCCCCGTATCCACCGTAACCTCTGTATCCACCGTAACCTCTGTATCCACCTTCACCCCCGTATCCGTAACCTGGATACGATTGCTGCGTCGAGTAATATGGTTCATCAACAGGTGCATTCTCAGAACCGTATCCACTTTGTTGCACGTACGGAGATTCATACCCGTATCCGTAATCCGGATACACTTGATGCGCCGGGTAATTTGGTTGATCAACAGGTGGAGTGGGAGTCTTGTTCAAGTCTGGCAACTGTGTTTTTTTATCAACAGGGACTCCAGACACAACCTACTCCTCCTCATTGGCATCATTTGCTCCCCACGTGTCGTTAGAATAGCGATTACCGAAATAATTCTCGTTCCAAAATGATGACATTTTAACAATATTGAACAAAAAACAGAACAAATGGTTTTAGTTTGGGTATAAATTGTTTACTGAAGAAGAAGATGAAAAGAAAGCAGAGATGAAGTCGAATGGAAGATGAAAAGAAAGCAGAGATAAATAAACTTTTAAATTTACTGAAATACGCAGCGTATAGCTCTCTACTCCCCGTATTGCTTTATTCACGTGCCTAGACAACATCGTATCAGTGTCAACTCAGTCTGACATTGATCGGTGCATTTTAGATACATCTTAATGAATACTCATTTTAGTAAAATTGCATTGATATGGGCATAAAATATATATCTTTAAGTACTTTTTGAATAAAGCTAGTTCTGGAGAAAATGTGTTTAAATCGAATTATTAGTATTACAATTAATATGTTCTAGTGAACTAATCAATTCATTTGATTAATTGGTTGTTTTACATAAATAAATGAAGGGAAACGAGGGATGTTCAAAATTCATACTAGCTTCATGAATTGGGTGATTATTAATAAAAATGCTTTTGTGGGTTTAACGTATGAAACCATAAAAATATAATGCATATCCAATAAATGTTAATTGATTAAATCTTTTGATGGTGGGCATTACAGATATAAAGCATTGGCCCAATAGGAAAACAATAAGCAGCCCATGCAAATATGAAAAAGTCGGTGGAGTCTGGGGGATTAAAGATTGATTCGCAACTTTTAGAAAAAGAAAGGAGGTTTTAGGACGGCAGTTTTGATCGCAAGGCAGGAGACGCACGGAGAAGGGCAGCCGCCTTCGGGCGGCTGTACACGGTTTTAGGCATGAGCGATTAGGTCGCTTTCTCCAAGCGTACGGTTCATAGGGTTTGATACTTTTCTTAATTTTATTCATGATTGGATTTGTTTTTTTGACATTGACAACGTTGTTAAACAATTTGATGTGTTGGTTTCTTTGAACTATTTTTATGTGTTTTGAGTTCTTACTTTACAACTTGCTCGGTTGATGACAAAACTTTGTAGCTCGTTGGGTGACACAGAGTAGGTTGACTCACACTAGTAAATAGGGTAATTGAACTGTAAAAGATCTGATGACAAAAACCTATTTTTTATTACCACTTAAATTAACCGACTTTTCAGCACCATGTCTATGTGGTGTCCAATTAATGATTAAATTGAGTTTTGTGTAAACCTAGAACCTGAAACTTGTAGGACGTTACCTTTATCTTTTAGCTTGTGGCTTCTGCCCGGATGAACGATTACTTTGTTTTTCATTAAACCTTGTTCACGGATTCTTTTTAACTGGTAAAGCTTGACCACTTGTGTTGAATTCTTGGTAAACGTTTTTTATATTTGAATTATTTGTCGTTTATCAAGCGTATTGGCGATATACTTGCATCGTTAGCGGGTTGGTAAATTGGTGGGTAGTTGATATAAATAAATGGATTATTAGGTTGTATGGTGAATCTTAAAAACTATCCCTAATAATTAATCAATTTCATTAATTCCGAGGCCATGTCTATGTGGTGTTATGAATCGGTAAACGGGTTTTTGTGTTAAACTTGCAATCGGGATTCTGGGTGGGAGTTGTTTTTCTTTAATATATAATAATTCTCTAGTTAAACACTAACCACATATTCCCCGTGGATACGATACCCTACTTACGCTATCTACGTAGTTTAATTAGGTTTTTTGCATGACCCTTACGACAGTCATCAAAATGGCGCCGTTGCCGGGGAATTAGTGCGCTTAGTGTTTTTCTAGTTTTAAAAAAAATAAAAAATATAAAAAAAAAGTAAAAAAAAAACCAAAAATATTGTTCATTCCTATTTTATTTTATTTCTTTTTGTTTAGTTCAGTATTATGCGAGGTGTGTTAGTTTTGCAGGTTTTGATCGATCTGTCCATACTCAATCTCCATTTGGACGGGGATGATCTGAACATCATTTATAAAGAGCAACCCGAGTTTTTGCAGAACGCGGCCGCGAATGAAATGATGTACGGTCGCTGTGGAACATTCACGAGGATCTTGCTTCTTTAAACAGGGGAGTTTGTTCCAATCTTTTGTACATATTTTTTTCTTTTATCTTTGAGTCGTAGTTTCCTTCCACATTGAGGACAATGTAGATTTTAAGTGTGGGGAGGAGGAACTAGCGTTTTAGTCAGGTCCTTAAAAAAATAAAAAAAAATTAAAACAATGAAAATAAAAAAAAAATTAAAAAAATATTGAAAAAATATAGAAAATGTTTCGAGAAAGTTTTTGCAATAAATGGAAAATGATAGGTATAATTGGATCGTTGGCATTTGATTATTATATATATGAGATAGGGAACAGTCAGTTACACGTCTAATTTAGGATATGTGGGTAGACCCAGCCAGTTGAAGAGTTCCTTAGGAAGGATATAATATACTCTAAATTAGGAGTCTTGTGGGTTCTCGCCTTAGGAGCTATGGTAAAACTGAAACTGTGGAGAGTATAAGAGGTGTCATAAGTAAAAAACTTATAAGTTTTTCCGATTAAATTGGCACACCTGTTTCTTTTTGTGAAAACAAATCCGAAACTATGTGGCGCCCAAAAAAAAAATTCCATCCATTCATATGAGCGCATGTAAAAAGAAAAAAAAAACAAAGCCTATGGCATTGCCGCGGGGATAGCGACTCATGCGGTACATACCCTCTAGGTGGAGTTATAAAAAAAAAGAGACGTGAAGTTTATGGCATTAACCACGGGGATGGTGACTCGTGTGGCGTATGTCCGCTGAACTGATCGTATACAAAAGCATGTAAGCTCACAATATCATCCATATATCCATCAAAAATTTAATCGGAATAGCATAAGAGTTTTTTATATAAGACGGTAGATTATAATCTTTTAACCTCATAACTTGAAACGAGATTAGGCGGCGTTGTAGTCTTTTGAGTGTGAGATCCATAGATGACTATAAATTATTTGAACTTAAATGTATCATGAATAAGGGCTTGGAAGCTGGCGGTTGGGTTTAGGTGGATCGTATATCTGCAATCCTGGTTAACGTGTGATTTGATTCGTTAAAAAAAATAATTGAATATATTGAATGCCATTGTTTCTGATTGTGATTCCATTGCAAATAATTTTTTCGGGACGAAAAAAGATAAGTGTGGAGATTTTGATCGGTGCATTTTAGATACATCTTAATGAATACTCATTTTAGTAAAATTGCATTGATATGGGCATAAAATATATATCTTTAAGTACTTTTTGAATAAAGCTAGTTCTGGAGAAAATGTGTTTAAATCGAATTATTAGTATTACAATTAATATGTTCTAGTGAACTAATCAATTCATTTGATTAATTGGTTGTTTTACATAAATAAATGAAGGGAAACGAGGGATGTTCAAAATTCATACTAGCTTCATGAATTGGGTGATTATTAATAAAAATGCTTTTGTGGGTTTAACGTATGAAACCATAAAAATATAATGCATATCCAATAAATGTTAATTGATTAAATCTTTTGATGGTGGGCATTACAGATATAAAGCATTGGCCCAATAGGAAAACAATAAGCAGCCCATGCAAATATGAAAAAGTCGGTGGAGTCTGGGGGATTAAAGATTGATTCGCAACTTTTAGAAAAAGAAAGGAGGTTTTAGGACGGCAGTTTTGATCGCAAGGCAGGAGACGCACGGAGAAGGGCAGCCGCCTTCGGGCGGCTGTACACGGTTTTAGGCATGAGCGATTAGGTGGCTTTCTCCAAGCGTACGGTTCATAGGGTTTGATACTTTTCTTAATTTTATTCATGATTGGATTTGTTTTTTTGACATTGACAACGTTGTTAAACAATTTGATGTGTTGGTTTCTTTGAACTATTTTTATGTGTTTTGAGTTCTTACTTTACAACTTGCTCGGTTGATGACAAAACTTTGTAGCTCGTTGGGTGACACAGAGTAGGTTGACTCACACTAGTAAATAGGGTAATTGAACTGTAAAAGATCTGATGACAAAAACCTATTTTTTATTACCACTTAAATTAACCGACTTTTCAGCACCATGTCTATGTGGTGTCCAATTAATGATTAAATTGAGTTTTGTGTAAACCTAGAACCTGAAACTTGTAGGACGTTACCTTTATCTTTTAGCTTGTGGCTTCTGCCCGGATGAACGATTACTTTGTTTTTCATTAAACCTTGTTCACGGATTCTTTTTAACTGGTAAAGCTTGACCACTTGTGTTGAATTCTTGGTAAACGTTTTTTATATTTGAATTATTTGTCGTTTATCAAGCGTATTGGCGATATACTTGCATCGTTAGCGGGTTGGTAAATTGGTGGGTAGTTGATATAAATAAATGGATTATTAGGTTGTATGGTGAATCTTAAAAACTATCCCTAATAATTAATCAAATTCATTAATTCCGAGGCCATGTCTATGTGGTGTTATGAATCGGTAAACGGGTTTTTGTGTTAAACTTGCAATCGGGATTCTGGATGGGAGTTGCTTTTCTTTAATATATAATAATTCTCTAGTTAAACAGTAACCACATATTCCCCGTGGATACGATACCCTACTTACGCTATCTACGTAGTTTAATTAGGTTTTTGATTGACTCAGACGACAGTCATCAGACATACGCTGCGTATAGATCTATACGCAACGTATAGGATTATTTCTATACACTGCGTAGAGATCTATACGCAGCGTATGTCAGACTGATTGGACATGGTACTAGGTTTGACTGTCTGGTCGTGTACCTGCCCCTTAAATACGCTGCATGGAGACCTGTACGCCGCGTATAGAGCTAACCCTATACGCTGCGTAGAGGTCTCTACGCAACGTATATAAACCTTAAGTGTGTAGATAACCTGCCAAGATGTGTAAATAGTCAGGACCTTCTTAAATTCACCACAACACATGTACCAGACGACTATAAGACCACAAAAATGAATAAAATATATTGCTAGAACATAAGGCTAAAACAGTGAATAAAATATATCAACACCCTAACAATACAGGTTAAAGCATATTAATTAAATATGTATTGTATTTTAGTTGTTTTTTAATTCTTTTAAGTTTGTTTTTTATTTCAAATTTAAAATAGTTTTACGACATAAATAATATCAACTGGTAATATTTATATTCGATAATTCAGGTTGATTTAGCTATACAAATGTTCTTTTTAAGCGAAGCACTTTGGATCTCACGTTAAAATCCGTACAAATATTTGTACAATATTCTTTCTATTATAAATAAGCTATATTATGGTGACTATCCACATTCTAACTCCCGTCTCTTCATGTCCTTTATATTAATGTAAGAACACTGTATATATAGGTTCTTTGTATTGCATGTTGATATCTCAATGTATAATAATTCTCTATTCTATCTTTATCTCTATGTTCCTTTGATTATGTTCATATACTAGTCGCTAGTAGGCCGTTGTTTTACAAAACGTTATCAGCACAAGTTACTGCAAGATGTTCATATCCATGATTTGGTTTTCCTTCATCCATTCAGGTAACGATACACAAACCTCATATCTCAAATTAATATTTTTTTTTACAAATCTTGAATAAAGTTACAAAGTTTTGTTGCGACTAATGGACACAAATTTTTATTGGACTAGAAATAAATCTGAATTTGTAGAATTAGTCGTACCCATGAAAAGTGAAATTAATAGTAGAAACAATTGACCTGCCTCTCATCTTGGGCGCCTTCATGGTTTCATCTTTTGTCCTCATATTATTGTTTTTTTTAGATCTAATTTTGTGAATTATTTTGAAATCATGAAAGTAACTGAGGAGAAAATAACCAAAAAAAAAACTATGTTTGATTTGTTTTTAGAATTAATCCACTTATTATTTCTATTCATCACATATGTTGTTTTTTAAGGCTAATTTAACATGAAAATTTTAATAGTATTTGATTTGATCATTACTATACATGTTATTTTGTTTTAGTAATGCAAATAAGTGTTTAATCATAATTTAGTGATGCAAATAAGTGTTTAATCGTAAAAATATATAGATTGAATTATGTATGCGTGTGTTTTATTCCTAGTGATTTTATTATGCTATTAATAAGTTTGATTAATGTGATCTTTTGAGATATTTTATTAAGTTATTGTTTTGGCATACATAAAGTTTACATTTATTTTATTTGGAGATTGTCATTTTTCAGTTTGTTGTCAAAGCATACTAGCTTATTGGTGACAAATGTTTAATTTAATTAAAAAAAACTGAGTGATTTATAGTAATGTTGACATTTTAATATCCATGATATATGTTTTGCCTTTACTTGGTTGAGTATAACAATTAAAATCTTTTGGTTCTAAAGTTAAGAGTTTTTGGTTTAAGTAAAAAAAAAAAAACATGTATCCTTTTTGTTAAACGAAAAGTCGAAAATTTATGTCATTTGATTACATATGCATTAATATGATTAGTACATATATAACTATAATTTATGTATAATCTGATGGTATCTTATATGTGGAACTTGATCCACATATTAATTATTATAAAAAAATGACTTATTTGAAACTAATAAATAATCATGTGTTTGAGAACTTGATAAAGAAAATTATTTATGTTCAAAGTTGAGTGAGAGATATTTGTATCTAAGATAAACCAATGATTGTTTATATATTATACATAAAATATATATTTGTTTGTAGTGGATGGGCAAGACATTTTATATGTAAAGTTCTATTATATTGTGATATGTTGTATAGTTTGATTTTATAGTATGCTCTTATATTTGGTTTGATATCATTTATTTACAAAGATGATACGGAGAGAACAACTAAACCAAAGTTATGATCTATTATTACTATCATGAAAGAATACAACTATTCTTAGATACGACACGAAGTGTCATACTCACGTATCTCATTATCAAGTTATGAAAGACCGTAAGATGTCAGACCGATAATATTATATAATCGGACATACGATTACTTCTCGATTGATATTACGTGAAGAGAAATTTATTTATAAGAGAAATCAGATAAAACAAATTTTGTTTGTCCCTCAAATATGCTTCTGAGGTATAAATATGCTTAAATATGACATCAGAAGTTTCATACTCTCTGAATCTGATTATTAGTTTATAAAAAGTCATAAGATTTATAGACCGATAATACTACATGACTCGGTCATGTAACGATTTCTCAATTTATAATATATGAAAAGAATATTGTCTTTAATGAAAATCTGGATAAAAGATGTTCATTTTGTCACACCTAAGATATGCTCATGAAGTAGCGATACCATTAACAAAGTATGAGTTTAAAATGATTTCATACCCATGTGACTGAACAAAGAATAAGAATCCATGAATGTTTTCGGATTCTATCTCATTGAATAATGTAGGTCCCGAAATCTGAGGATCGATAACGAAAACCAAACCCTTGTTTATAACAAACAATGTCACGGGTGCGGAATCCCCGTAACGATGCCAAATAAACATAGTTAATAACAGACACGGTATAACCAATGAAACACAATCAATTGATTAAATGGGATGAGAACCAAGAACAACTGATACACACATTGTTTTACAGAATAACTCTCAGGGTATGCTCTCATCTAGTTTCAGAATGAAACTAAAAAGTGTTTATATAGCAGCCTGGGCCCTAACAACGACGAAACCATATGTGGGCTCGACGAAACAACATTGGGCCTGACATTTGGGCCTGAAAAAACCCAAAAGACGACGAAACCATGGGGTTTCGTCATTGTTCACCACGAAACCTTATGTATTGGACATTGGGAGGGTTTCGTCGTGTAGTGCTCGACGAAACCTAGGGTTTCGTCGAGGGCTGCAACTGTTATAACATTTGCTGCAAACAGACTTGCAGCAAACACAGACAAACACATAAATATGACATTTATACCCTTACATGCAACATGCATTGTTCGTAAACATTACATAACAAACAGAGACAAAATAGTCGGACACAAGTGGATAGGAGGATATCCGACTTGGTCGACGGCGAATACAGACTCGATAAACGTAAAAGACCGTACAAAATACAACGCTAATAAAGACTAGTTACAGACACAAAAAAGTGCACCAACAAAGTCCCCCTTGTCTGTTACTCGTGTTCGGTCTTCGAATCTTCAATCTTCAGTGTTGTTCGGACCACGAACTGCCAGCGTGAATCCCTCGGTAGTAGCAGAAGCAAGCGACGCGCTGAAATCGCAACGCTTGATGCACGTCCTTGTCTTCGTAGAAAATGTCGTGCCGATATAACTTGTCAATGTCAGACGCGGACATGTTAACGATCCACATCGGATCCAACAATCTGAAATTCTCACGGTCGCCCTTAAAGACAATCACCGCCTCGTGCGTATCTGAGTCGTAGCACCATAACACCATTTCATCGAGAAAGTTCTGAGGCATCGGCATTAATGGGATTTTATCTACAACTCTCGCAGGCAGATACACAAGCTTGTAGCGACCCATGTTTGTCGCTGGATCTAGAGTGAACTTGTTCTGCTGATAGATAGGGAACTGCAGCTTGTACGATTCATTTTTCCAGCCTGACTTTTTGTTCATTTTTATCATTTTCTCGAACAAAGTAGCTCCTTCGAGGTTTGAGCGATTATGAAGCTTAAGCTTTGTCAGCTGCAACATCATAAAATGGCAAAGATAGAATGCTCAGCAACGATCGAAAGTATTGAATACCAAATTCCCGTTTGATGGCTACGCAATGTATTTCCTTGACGAACATCTACCAGAGGATTCTTCCACTCGGCTTCGCTTTCTCGAACTGTAAGTAATCAACTTGTGCGACATCTGGTACAGGCTTGGAAACCTTCGATAAGAACTGTTTTCGCCACTCGGAGAACGCATCTGTGGCATTTTCAGAAGTATCACGGTTCTTTAAATGCTCATCTATGACGTCCACATTCTCTTTTAACCATTCTTCATCGAAAGGAGCGAATTCAGTCCCGTCCCGACGAACATACGAAGATTTCTTCTCATTTCCTTCAAATACGATTTCTTCAATATTTTCAATATCAGCAGATTCGGGCTCACTAGGCATTCGATCGATCTCTGTATCATCAATCTCTCTTATTGCGTTTAGAGCAAGCAATTGCTCATGTGAAAGATCCTCGATAATTTCTCCTTCTTCAAGTAATTCCCCAGCGATTGGATGAACAACCTGCAATGCAAGATCAGCACTGCTTGGAACAGAAGATGTACCTTTAATCTGTTGAACTGTTCCAGAGGAAGTTCCTTGAGTAGATTCGATCACTGACGGCTGAACAAAAACGATTTCAGAAGATGTAGCGGCTGGCGGCTGCTGTGATGTAGTAGAAGGATCAGGATTCCCTTGATCTTCAGGATCATCATCCCTTTTCTTCATTACTTCTTGTTTCTTACATTGATCATCCCACAGAGTAGCGACCCAATTTCGAAGAAACTCATAGCCAGCAGTTATCTTCTTAACTCCATCAACTATCGTTGTATTTCGTGACTCGTACCACTCTTTCATGTAGTTACACCTTCCTTTAAGATCTTCAGCCAACTTTTGAAGTATAGAGCTACTTCTCTCTCTCTCTCTTCGTCTGCAGCTTTCAAACATGCATTTTTAGCTTTAAGTTGATCAATCTCAGCTTGTTGGCGTCCTATAACTGTTTGTTGTTGTTCAACAGTGGACTTCAACGTATTTATTTCCACCAGTTGACTGAGCTGATCATTCTTCGTGATCCTGATGAAATCATTTTACCTTTGAATACGATCTGCAGCCGCTTCAAATTGAGAGAATAGGAAGTTGTTCTTCTCGTCTTGAGACATTTCCGAGAATATCCGTTGACGTTCAGAACTAGGCTGAGAAGTAGTTGCTCTAATTGCAGCAGCCATTGATCTTTGTGGAACAGCCTGAGGAGTTACTGTTGGAATTTCAGGAGCTGAAGATACCACATGAGTTTCTTGAATAGGCTCTTGAGGAACGGATGAAGAGGTAGCTAAGTATCTTCTAGCTTTCTTCTTCTGATGGACATCCGATTTCTTTTTCTTCAAACGTTCCGCTTCAGTATCTGGAGGAACGTATTCTGGGTCATCCTCCTGTATCTTTTAACACCACGTTCATCAAGATACATTTTGTATCCAGGCTCAATTAGATGATCATCCGAATCAGAATCCTCTTCATCATTGCCAGCTGATGTACCACCAGTCGCACCAGCACTAGATGCACCAACGGCACCTGTATCACCACCATCATTGCCATCACCTTCACTATCACTTTCAGACATATCAGAATCAACTGGATCTGGACCAAACTTTTCAATCCTTTTTCTATTTAACTCCGGCTCTTCGTTATCAGATTGGTTGTCATCATGACGCCATTTATCATCAGCTGGAGCAACGTAATCTGGTTTCCCAAGAGCACCGATTAACTTTCTTGGAGGATCACTTTCTTTGTATCTCTTGGCAGCAAGACTCTTGATAATCTTTAATGAATTCAAGATCATAGGCTCGATCTTCAGAATGTCGTCGTCGTGTTTAGGAAGACCAGGATGTTGAACATTCATGATCATTTGAAGAAACCGTGGATACATCCAGAACTTGTTCCCGGTTATTCTACTTCCAGTCCTCGTCATATTTTCCTTCATATTGGCGAAGATGTACTTTGAGATGCTAAACGGTTTGTTTAGCACCAACGCCACCATAAAACCAACTAGATCATTGCCTGCCATATCGTATCCGGCACGTCTATTGCTAAGACACTGAATGAGAACGTGTAATAGAAACTTGTAGCGCAATGGCAGATCACCCTTGTTGATTTGATTGCTGAAAATATCCCCTGTACACTTCATTCGTAAGAGACATCCACGCGTACACATGATATGTACAGAATAAGGAGCATCCGGATGATCTTGCAGCTGTAAGACATCGTTCAAGATATCCGGAGAGACTATAACATCCAAATCATTCACACGACCCTGAATAACTTCCTTTCCATCCAGTTGCACAACACTTGCTGAATCCCAGAAGGCTTTGATAAGAGATTTGTAGACAGGCGTTGAGAAAGTAACAACATGATTGATTTGTGACTCCCTGATCCATTTAGTGATATCTTTCAGCTCAATGATCTTTTCCTCGGGATCCATAAAATCAATTTGATTATGACGCTTTTCAGACATTGTCTCCTCTTGCGACTTGTTTTCCTTCTTAGTCGGTTTCTTACGTTTTCCTTCTTTCGGTGCCATCTGAAACTGAAAGTGTCCATAATAAGCAACAATGGTATCACATATGCATTTAGACATGTATGGATACAAGTTCATGTATCCAATTGACAGTTAACATATACAAACACATCTTCTGTGAACAAACACCAAACAGAGAATTTTGCTAAGGCATGGACGACGAAACTCTGTCATCTTCGACGAAACTCCCTTATGTACGATGAAACTCCCTTGGTCAACTAAAGTCAGAGTTGACCGTTGACCAGCAGAGTTTCGTCGACAGTACTTCGACGAAACTGGATCCATTTCAAGGGGGGTTACGTCGTAAAGGAGTTACGTCGTAAAGGGGGTTTTTGAACAGTTAGGGTTTCAAAAATTGGGGGTTTCGCCAAAATTAGGGTTTCGTAAATTTGGGGGTTTCGCCATATGGGGTTTAAACAATGATCAGATCACAATCAAACCAACATTTATGATACTTTCTTTATACCCAAACCCACCGAAAACAACCCAGTGTACAAATCTACATCATTTTTACCGAAACCCTCACATAAACTTGTTTAAACATCCAATAATTCACATCCCCTGTTTGGAGTTTCAAAACCCAAACCCAAATCAAAACATATATCAACATATATATCCTAAATCTATGTGTTTTATCAAGTACACAAACAAAGATGGAGGATGCATATGCAAGAATCAAACAAAGAGGGGTGTCCGAGGGTTTGTCGCACAAACAGAAAAACACACAGGGTTACTAAGGGTTCGAAACATGTAGTACAACATTTTGTATACCTTGATTTACAGAAAAACTTTGATAAAACAAAGGGTTTTGAGAGATGGTTAATGGGTATGGCGGTTGAGTGTTTGGAGAAGATGAACAGGTTGATGTTTGAAAAAGTGATCAAATAATTGACCTGGGACCCCTTTTAAACACCGCCTTACCTCGGCGAAACCCTCACTTCGACGAAACTCCAGGTGGGCTCGACGAAACTCCCTTGATGGGCTTGGACTGGGCCTGAACATTTAGCCCACGACGAAAATAACTGGTCCAGGGGGTTTCGTCGTTACCTCGACGAAACGTGGGGATTTCGTGGAACACCAAATTAGGTTTGACCAAGTTGAAACTTTTGACTTTGACCATGGGGGTTTCGTCGACATAAAAGGGGTTTCGTCGACACTTGGGGTTTTCGTCGACAACATTTTCCAAAATATATTAAGGCATGAAATTTTTTGCACACTTCACAGATTTTGTTTAATTGAACCCATTTCAATTTTGATTGAGTTTTCAAATGAAAGGACGTGTTATGAAGTAGGTTTCTGGCTTCCTGCAGAAAACTTCGAGATACCAACCATCGGCTAATCAAAACAAGTTTTACAACTTACATTACAACACAAATTAAAGTGCAGTAAACTAACGAAAGACAAAAACATAAAGAATTTGTACAATGAACAATCTTTTTGCGAGTTTCAAGGTAAGAGAATCAAAACCAGCTTACGGTCTTTGTCAAAATGGTTTCTGATTTCTGTTTAAAGCTTTAGATAAGCATTCTACCAAAATTATCGGTATTGTTGTCCACCTAAGCTCAACTTATCAGATGTAATCATAATTAGGAGATATGATTTACGGTAAGAGTTATACTTACTTGTCGGTGTACATCCACTCATGACACATTCCCGTATCATGGTATGCACGAGAGTTCATCTTACCGGTGAGTATACTGCTTATCATCCGTTTGATCGTATAAAAGATGTGAGAAACTCACTTATTTTTATTTGAAAACAAGCCCTATGTGATAGAATCACTTATTGATGAGGAACTTGATTTTCAGATGCATGAAGGGCACATGAGCAAGTCCGTGAACAGGTCAGTACTTTCGTACAGCAAAGAGACGAACTTGACTCCCGGATAAATGTGATATATTATCACTTGTTTGATTGGACATGTGATTGTTGATCACTTATTGAGGTCGTATGCAGTATGTACACGTATGTATGGTATCATGGAAGATCTAGACTTCGTCTCCGTTATTTTTACGGTTTGATACAACCATGATACCCAGATGATAAGACAGCATAAAGACCGAATATCTCAGAACCTCGGCAATCAATCAAACGAAATTTCGGTACCAAGACCATATGCCAACGAATGGTTCCCACCTGACTTGAAGTCTGTTAGGTTTGTATCATCCTGCACATTTTAGTCTGATTGTGAGCCTACCAATACATCGTTAGTAAAGCTACTTATCATTTTTCAATTTTTCTTTTTCTTTTGACCATATTGACAGACCACACCAGTGTATATCATCACTTTCTCTTCTTTTCTCCAAGAAACTCATTTTTGGTTTTCTAATGTTTTTTAATTTTTGATTTTTCAAACTTAAAGACAGAAAGTAAACGACATATTTTTGGATTTTTTTATTTTCACATGTTTTTGTATTTTCTGAAATTTCTGCCCCTAAAATGCGAAAAGATAAGTAAACTGAAAATCTTTTTGGATTTTTGACGCTTAAGAAAATATTTACAAAAATGATCAGCCGACATAAGTTTACTCTTGTTTCGCCTTAATACCATTGACCAATAAAAGTTAGTCAAAATGAGATTTGTCAAAAGCTTTTGTAAACAGGTCAGGACGCTGTTCATCAGTGTGGATTTTAACAACATCGATTAATCTTTTGTCAAAACAATCACGTATGAAGTGATACTTAATTTCGATGTGCTTGGTTTTGGAGTGTTGGACAGGATTTCTAGTGATAGATAAAGAAGCATTATCATCAACAAAAATAGAGGTAGATAGGAATTCAAAACCGTAGTCGCGCATTTGTTGCTGAATCCACAGAACTTGAGAGCAACAACTTGAGGCAGCAATGTATTCAGCTTCACAAGTTGATGTAGCTACACAAGTTTGCTTCTTGCACTGCCACGTGACTAAGCGACTTCCTAAGAATTGACATCCAGCCGTTGTGGATTTCCCATCTATTTTGCATCCGCCGAAATCTGAATCACTAAAAGCAACCAAGTCAAAACTATCATCCTTAGGGTACCAGAGACCGGTGTCCGGGCAACCCTTCAGATAGCGAAAAATCCTTTTAACCACTCCAAGATGAGATGCTTTTGGGTTGGCTTGATATCTTGCAAGCAGGCACGTTGGATACATGATGTCAGGCCTCGATGCTGTTAGATACATGAGAGATCCGATCATAGGACGATAATAAGAAGAATTGACACTTTCACCCTTCAAGTCCGGATTAATCCCGTGATTAGTCGGAAGTGGGGTACCAATGGGCGTTGCGTCAGACATCTAGAATCGGCTCAAGATGTCACCAACATATTTAGTCTGATGGATGAATATCCCAGACTCAGTTTGTTGAACTTGTAGGCCAAAAATGAAATTCATCTCTCCCATTGCGGTCATTTCGAACTTCTCCTGCATAACACGTTCAAATTGCCTGCACAAAGTATCGTTAGTAGAACCAAAAATGATATCATCAACGTATACCTGTACCAAAAAAAGATCTCCATCATGTTCCTTGATGAAAAGAGTACAATCGATAAGACCCCGGCGAAAACCGTTCTCCAGCAGATAAGTAGATAAAGTTGCATACCAAGCCCTCGGTGCTTGATGTAACCCGTAGAGAGCTTTGTTGAGCAACCAAACCCGATCGGGATGGATAGGATCTTCGAAACCTGGAGGTTGTTCGACATACACCTCTTCTTCAACAATACCATGCAAGAATGGGCTTTTGACGTCCATCTGATAGACTTTGAATCCTTTAAAAGAAGCATAAGCTAGAAAGATCCGAATAGCCTCCAGGCGAGCAACTGGTGCATAAACCTCGTTGTAATCAATGCCTTCAATTTGACGAAAGCCCTGAACAACCAATCTCGCCTTGTTGCGAATGACCACTCCACGATAATCCTTTTTGCACTTGTAAACCCAACGGGTGCCAATTTTCTTGTCGTTGTCGGCTTTTTCAACAAGTCTCCAAACACCCAGTTTCAGGAACTGTTGTAGTTCCTCTTGCATTGCTTCAAACCAAGAATTATTCTTTAAGGCTTCTTTCCAAGATTTCGGTTCTTCTTGTGAAACGTAACAAGCGAAGGACTAATCATTTTGAAGACCAGATTCTCTAATGGCTGAATACAAACCAGCACTCTGGTTGTTTCTCGGCTGATTATGCGTCTGCACCCTGCGTTGGACATCTCCTATGATATTCTGCTGTGGATGGTTATCGTGAATCCTCATTTCAGGATTTTCAGGAACACGAGCATTAACACCCAAATTGTTAATATTAAGATCAACAACCAACTCCACACCGGGAATATGCGTAGAAGTGGATGCATTCCCTTCAGCAGTATCAACATCTTGCACATGAGGAGTTTCAACAGAAGTACCCTGAACAGGAGCAACTGGAGCTGAAGTGCCTTCAGTCGCATCAAGATATTCATCATATTCCGATGACTCATTGTACTCAGTAGCATCTTCAAATACCTCATTTTGAACTGTGTTGTTAACTGAATTAGAACCTTGTGGGTTAACAATAACAGGTCTAACCAATGGTGAGCCAGCAGCGTTGTCACTATCAAATAACATTCTAGTAGCTGCAGAATCTTCGTCAAAGGTTGGCAGATTAAAGGAGTCGAATAGCCCATCGTAGTCGAACATCCAAGGATCACCCGGAGCCCTAACAGGACTTGTATACCTTTGAACCCTTACTTCACTCCATAGCTCAATCTTTTTGGTAGCCAGATTCCATACGCGAAAATTCGGAGTAGCATATCCAAGGAAGAAACCCTCGATAGCTTTCGCGCCAAACTTTCCATCCGGCTCAATCATAGTACATGGACCGCCAAAAGGTTCTAGAAAGGAAAGATCCGGTTTCCTTTTCTGTAGAAGTTCGAAACAAGTCTTGCCATGTCTCTTAACTGTAAGAACTCGGTTTAATGTGTAGCAAGCAGTCGACACAGCCTCCCCCCAGAACTGAACAGGAAGCTCCGACTCTACCAACATCGTTCTTGCAGTTTCAATTATCGTCCAATTCTTCCTCTCCGCGACACCATTTTGTTGTGGAGTGTATCGAGAACTGTATTCATGAAGAATGCCGTTAGAAGTACAGAACTCATCCATCACACGGTTCTTGAACTCAGTTCCATTGTCGCTTCTGATCCTCTTAACTTTCAACGTGTAGAGATTTTCCAACATTGTAAGAAGATCCTTGAGGATGCCAGGAGTATCACTCTTGTGTGCCATAAAAGCTACGTAAGAAAATCTAGAATAATCATTAGTAACCACTAAACAATAAGCATCCCTGAATGTTTTCTTGTGTCTCATAGGTCCAAAGAGGTCCATATGAAGACGTTCGAGAGGCATGCTAACAGTGTTGATTTTCTTCAGAGGGTGAGACTTCTTCGTTTGTTTCCCTTTCTTGCACGAAACACAGATATCTTGTAGATGAAAACTTCTCACAGGCACACCCTTCACAAGATTGTTTTTCACCAAATGGTTCATTTTTCTTAACTGAATGTGCCCCATTCTTCTGTGCCAAGATTTAGACTCCTTCTCCATGGCTTTTGAGACAAAACATGTGACTTGTGCAGAAGTCGTAATCGTTTGGCTCATATCAAGAATATAAAGATCATTAACTCTTGGAGCCGATAAAAGAATCCATTCCTCTAGAATTTTGAAACCAGGTTTCAGCACATAACAACCGGCATCATCAAAATGCATGGTGAACTTTTTATCGCAGATCTACGAAACACTGAGAAGATTATGATAAATTTGGCGAACGTAATTGATCTTATCGAAACATACAACACCATTGGAGATCATTCCCTCTCCAGTGATGTACCCGCCTTTTTCTCCAGCAAACGCGACATAGCCTCCTCCAATATTTCTCACATCATATAGAAGCCGTAAGTCGCCTGTCATGTGCCTAGATACTCCACTATCAACAATCCAATGACTATTAATAGTTCCTCCTGGAACACCCTGCACATATCATCAATGATCAGTTGAGGATGGGGACCCAAGCCTTAGTGGTCTTGGGTCGTCCCTGAGCATCACGAAAGATGATCTCGATTTCTTGATGATTTTGTAACACAACACCTCCCCCTGAATTTTCACCCGTCTTAGGTTTCCAAGTATGATTTGCTTTACCAGATATAGTTTTATGAAAAGATTCTGAAACTTCTGGTTTTTAAAAATGCGGAGAACTTGGTTCCCTGTTGACAGTTTTGACTTCAGATTTTAAAGCCTTTTCAACAGCTTTGACGTTTTGACGTCGTTGTTTCGTTTCTTGTTCCTTAACAGTTCTTTTATCATGTTTTGGTGAAACGGGACGACGTTGAGGGTGAACCTTTTCAGGTGGTGCTATCTCAACAAATTTATCCTTGGGAGTGTTTGGACGATTTTTAATGATGTGTCTAAACTCCCCACACTTAAAACAAGTTCTCCTTTCCACAAACTTAGGAGAATCTGATCGACAAACAGATGTCGAACCCGTAGAACCCGAGGTACTTGCTTTTTCATCACACCCGTTTGTATGTTGAGTGTAATTGTTTTGGTTATTACGCTTTAAAATCGTGACTTGTTAGACAAAATCGGTGTTTGATTTGTTTTCAAAAGTCTCAATTTTATCCGTTCCATTCGATGCTACAAATTTGACATTACTGTTTTTCTTTTGATAACGAGCTCCTTTTGTTTCAAATTTAGATTGAGAAACGTTAGGCTTATTAGCTCGCTTTTTTGGTTGTTTACCCTTAGAGGAAATAGGTTGTTGCTTTGTTGGTGATTTTTGATTTCCAAATTTTTTCCTGATTTCAGCTTTTGGAATTTGGTCAGAATGAGTTACAATGACTCCTGGAATTGTCTTTCCTAGAAATTTGTTTGTATTATCTTCAAAAACTTTATCAATCGAAGATGGATTGACATTTTTAATTGGAAAATCGTGATCTGAATAGATTTTAGAATCACCAACCAAAGTGTACAACACGTTATTACTCTTAACGGCAGACACAGATTTCTTGTCATTCTTGACAGGATCTATCACTTGTTTGACAACTGAGTGAACAGCAGGAGTAGGAGGATCACAAAGAATATGATTCTCAATTGGAACTTCTACTCCCTTCATATTGTCAAGTGATTTATCCTGATCAGTCATATCTGATTCTGGTTCATCATCAGACGACTCATAGTCCTCAATGATTGGAGGACTTTGTTTTGTAGATGTTGAAGTTTCTGTTTGCTCAGACGATGTACTTGAAGAACTGTCCGATTTGAACCCTAGGCCAGTAGTAACTTCCTCATAATCAAGAGGCACACTGGGCTCAAACCGTGGCATTTCTTCTTCATCAGGCATATGAGTATAATTATGTCTTAAAGGGGGAGGACACTTCTTAAACCCAACACCTTTCTTGTTTCCCTTCAGTTGTTGAACGTCAATAATGTGATCGAGCATAAATCGGGAGTTAGAATAACTCTCCAATTTGAGCTTGATTGCATCATACTCACATTTGGCAATGGCTAGCTTCTTTTTGGTTTCCTCAACGATGTTAATGTAATCGTTAATACTAATTTGTTTATGATAAACAGTTTTGGTTAATTTGGAAACACTTTTCTTTAAGGTTTCAATTACAGATTTAAAATCCTTTTCGTTTCTAGCTAAAGCCATATTTGCTTCTTTGCACTTAGACATTTTCAATAACCAAACTTTGATTATGACTATGAAGTTTTTCGGAATCAAGCTTCAAATTAGCACAGTCATGTTTCATATCAGCACAATCACTACATATGCTAAGAGTTTCAGATTTTACCTGACTTGTAGAGGCTAAGACATTTGCCATAAAGGTAGTTTGAAAAGAAAAAGATCCATCTTCAGAGAAGAACTTCTCCATTTCTTCAGATGCTACAACAGCCTTTTTGATCAGAACTGATTTCTGACATTTCAACTCCTCTGCTTCATTTAACAAGTCATCAATATCAGAACTTGCTTCTTCCTTCACATCAGATTCAGAATGATAATCGCCCAAAGTAGAACTTTCTTCATCAGAACTCCCGGTATAACCCGAACTGTCATCACTTTCAAAAAATTCTTCCTTGTGAACGTGCTTGATGTGATTGATGATCTTTGCATAACATGTTGTTCCTCCTCTTTCTTGATCACCTTCCCCAAGTTGTACAGACCAATTACACCCTTCATCAGCTTAAACGGTCAATGCTCGATTGGTGTTTGATGGTCCAGACTGGTTCTGGTTCTGATTGTTGTTCACCGCTACCATCCTTCTTTCACGATTGTCTTGGTTGACATTGACATTTGAAGTACTCGTCTGAATACTAAATGGGTTCTGATTGCCTTGTTTGCTTGGTCGGGTGCACTCACGTTTGAAGTTCCCCTTTTCTCCACAATTGAAACATGTAACCACTTCTTTATCAAATCCGTACTTCGTATCCTGCTTACTTTCCAAAGAACTTCTCCCTGTTCGAACCATAAAGTCCTTTGCCCTTCTAACAGCACTTGCAAATGCCCACTTTATATCCATCAACTCCATTTCATCACGGTTGATTTGTTGATAATCTTCGTTGGTCAAATTAATGTTTCCAATTTGACCTGCGACCAAACCGCAGTAAGCACTGACCATTGTATTAATGAGTTCCATATGCTCCTTCGCTACTTCAATGCTAACGTTTGAGAGGTTTGATGTATCAACTCTGACTGTGTTAGGGTTTAGGGGTGGAGGATTGTTGGTATAATGAGCTTGCTGTTGTGGTTGTTGTTGTGGCTGGGCTTGTTGTTGTGGTTGGACTTGTGGTTGTGATGGGACAGGAATATAAGCCCTCGGATCGAACTGAGGTTGAGTAGCGGTAAATTGAGGTGGAGGTTGGGGTGTTGGTGGTAGCCACACACTTGCATCGAATTGAGGTTTAGAAAAAGCATGAGCTTGAGCAATCATATGCGCTGGCGGATGATAAGCACTAGGATCGAAAACCGGAAGTGGAGCTGATTGTGGAAACGGAAAAGAGCTTGTATTTGACATAAACACCGTTTGTAACTTGGGTTGCTGAACTGAACTCGAACTGGAACTAGCTAACTGGTTAAAACCCGCAAGATACATTTCGGTATTTTGAGGAGCAGGAATTCGTTTAGCTTTTCGTATTTCTTCATCATTCTTGTGTTCTACCTTCTGAATGAATTCATAGATATTGACATTGACAGCATCTAGAACTCCCGTATGCTTTAAAAACTCAATGAACGGGCTCCACTTTGGAGGTAGATCATCAGCAAACCGTGCAACCATTTCCGGTTGAGTTGCAGTAACACCATAAGCAAACATTTCACTAATCAAATGATAAAAACGTGTAGTCATATCATTTAGGGTTTCATTCTCCAAGAACTGAAATGATTCAAACTCTTTCTTTAATAGATCATGGCGTGTCTTTCTAGTAGCCGCATTTCCTTCTCCTCTAGCTCCGAAGGCATCCCATAAAGTTTTCGTGTTTGTACAGTAAGAGAATTGATGATAGATTTCTTTTTGAAGCGCTTGTGTAAGAATAACATACGCCTTCTTCTCTAAGTCATAGGCTTTCTTGTCATCTTCAAGCATATTAGTAAAACCCGCTGCAGTTGATGCAGCTCTTTCTAGAGCAAGGCTGCATTCAGTAGTGAAACACGTCCAAAGTTCTGTGTTTTACCCTAAAACATATGTGTGAAAACGACCCTTCCATGATGGATAGTCATTCATGTGATTCAGCTTTGGCGGGCGATTGTTGCTGCCCGTTTCACTCTCGCTAAGCAAAAGATTCTGAATGCTTTGATTTTGATTCGATACCAAAGTCCATTGAGTTGCACTTATAGATTGCTGACCAAAAACATTCTTTACCCATGCTGCTGCAGAAGTTTGATCTTGACCAGGTCATGGGTCCGTACTCCAATCCCACGGACTTGTACTACTCATATTTTATATTAGAACAACTGTACCTGATACAACACTTGAAAACACAAAGTTAGAACACTTTTGCAAGTCCTCTGTTTAAAATTGACAGCAGAACTCGACGAAACTCCTTCTACGAAACTCTGAGGTTTCGTCGAAGTGATTTTGACGAAAACTAGGGGTTTTTGTCGAGGTGATTATGACGAAACTATAAGAGTTTCGTCGAAAGTCCTTGTGACGAAACTTCAAAGGGTTTCGTCGGGTAATGATTTCGTCGGGATAAGGTTCAGACAAGTGGGTGAGAGTTGGTAAAAATTTTCAACTTAAATCTTATCTCTTTACTGACACAGTACAAAATTTTCAACACACAACATGCCTGTTTCACCTAACAGTATGGTGAATAATATTTAATCATTTTAAATCTTTTATCAATTTCTTTTAATTCAAATTCAAGAAATATCACAAGAACAGTTTGAATGTTTTATGAAGATATGAAGATACAACCCAGATAATATGAACTTCCGGTCACCTGAACAATTTTCCAAAACGCGAATCATCACAAACTTTTACTGAAAAACCCAGTTTTTATCTTATGAACAAGCAATGTAACAAAGGTTTTTAACAAAACTTTGGTAAATAAGCAAGATACAAATAGTTTTTAAGCACTTTTTCCAGAAAATATGAGTTTTTCAAGAACAAGATTTCCAGAAAATCATAAATAACAGTTTCCAATACTTGATAAAAATCCATCTATGTTTGATTTTAAACAAGGATAATAGCGAAAGCTCTGATACCACTTGTAGGTCCCGAAATCTGAGGATCGATAACGAAAACCAAACCCTTGTTTATAACAAACAATGTCATGGGTGCAGAATCCCCGTAACGATGCCAAATCGAACACAGTTAATAACAGACACGGTATAACCAATGAAACGCAATCTATTGATTAAATAGGATGAGAACCAAGAACAACTGATACACACACAGTTTTACAGAATAACTCTCAGGGTATGCTCTCATCTAGTTTCAAAATGAAACTAGAAAGTGTTTATATAGCAGCATGGGCCCTAACAACGACGAAACCATATGTGGGCTCGACGAAACAACATTGGGCCTGAAAAAACCCAAAAGACGACGAAACCATGGGGTTTCGTCATTGTTCACGACGAAACCTTATGTATTGGACATTGGGAGGGTTTCATCATGTAGTGCTCGATGAAACCTAGGGTTTCGACTAGGGCTGCAACTGTTGTAACATTTGCTGCAAACAGAGACAAACACATAAATATGACATTTATACCCTTACATGCAACATGCATTGTTCGTAAACATTACATAACAAACAGAGTCAAAATAGTCGGACACAAGTGGATAGGAGGATATCCGACTTGGTCGACGACGAATACAGACTCGATAAACGTAAAAGACCGTACAAAATACAACGCTAATAAAGACTAGTTACAGACACAAAAAGGTGCACCAACAAATAAAGTGAATATGATGATGATCAGTGTAAAGGTCACGATCATGACCAAAAGAAATTATAATGATGCCACCATGAAAGTTTGTTATTATGCTCATGTTAATAATGAGATAAACTATGTTAATTATGTGGTGATTATACAATGATCGTTATAAAGGTCATGATCATGGTAAATGAGAAAACTATAATGATCCTATATTGATAGTGAGATCAACCATGTTAATATTGAAATCGACCACAAGAAGTGACTCACTAAGGAAATTATTATACGAGAATTTAATATACGAAACATGTATAACATGTATGATCCATAAAACCTCTGGTGAAGAATGAAAAGCTATAAAACTTGTCCTGGTTCTATTTCATTTCCTGAATTGAATGTGATTATATAAGGATCATTGAAAATATCGTGATCATAGACATAATTGAGAAATTTGTAATGACGATCATAATAATAATGAGATCGGTCATCAGTAGTGATATGATAGCCAAGTTCAGAATTGTAATAATGGTCATAATGAGATTGACCACTATAAGTGGCAAATTATGGTAGTGATTATACAAGAACAAAATGTGAAAAAAGATAAAAGTCATATAACAAAATAGTTTGCAATGAGAACGCGTTGTTCTCTCGCGTAATGCAACTACTACACATACGATCGTAAACTAGAAGTTTATGTATCATGATTATTTACTTAATTGGCATGACTGGTTAGACCACACCAAGTCAATAATGATGTGAAACATAATGAAGAAGTAGAAGATTCTTCAAGCTGCTAATTTGTATGTAATGTTTGCTCTCAACGGAAATTTATATTTGCCAAATAAAGAAGGTTATGTATCCCTAAATATTCTGGAAGTGACTGAAGGATACACATATATGGACATGATACCATTTAGTGTTTTAAATCGATGCATCGTCTAAATGGTTATCAAATTCACAACTTGAAGTTTGTGTGATATGTGGCTTAGCTAATAAGATAACAAGCACAATATTCCAGATTACGTATTTATTTTGGTAATAATGGTAAATTTAATTCCTAAGTTCTTAAAAACACATTCGTATAAGTGCTTTTGTTAAGACGATCACTGAACGTCTACGATTGACAGCAAAGCACATAATCATGAGAGCAAGTTCATGTTTATATATGAGTACATGTAATTTTACATGCAATAACATTAATTCACATCAGGCCAACATGTTGTAATAGTTTCTCCCCATTATAGTTGGTTTTAGTCAGGAACCAAATATGTCCCTTCTAAGATTTTGGTTGTGCAGTATATATTGAAATTGATCCACCACTATGCACAAAGATGGGACCTTAAAAGGTGGTTGGGAATATATGATAACGAATAGAGTCTTTCACGAGATATTTATTTATGGCTCACTTAATTGATATCCATCTAAATGGATTAACATTCCCAACATCAGGGGGAGGTAAAAAGCAGTTGGAAAAGAAATGAGTTGGTATGAATTATCATTGATCCTCAAAACTAAAAGTATGAACCAGAAGTTCAAAGAATAACTCATTTACAAAGATTAGCAAATCTATTACCAGACGCATTCACTGGCCTTAAAAAGGTGACTATGTCACATATACCAACTGCTAATGCTCTAATTAAGATGAGTGTCCCAGAAGGACAATCACCACATGTTTCTAATGAGTCTATTGCACGTCTGAAGCGTGGTAGACCAGTCGATTCCAACAATAAAATTCCTCGAAAGTTGGAGCAACTAATTAAGATGGCCAACTCGAGGTTAGATTAAAATGGTCTCTTGAAGAGACAATAGACATGATGGTTCAAGAAGAACCTCATGTACCTGAAAATAAAGAGATCTCGATAAGTTGTATCATGTCTAAGATATGTATGGAATCGAAATAAAATCGACGTCGTTATACTTTTGTATATAATATAGCGCTTGAAATGATGAAGTGACGAGGATCAAGTTTTAAGATCTGCCTATGAATGAAAACATGTAAATGATTGGCCAAAATGGAAAGACACAGATAAGCCAGAGTTGAATTCTCTAATAATATGGAAAGTTTCTGGACCAACACTCCATACAACTGAAGTTGTAAAATATGTTGGATACAAATGGGTCTTTTATGTGAATTATGTGAAAATTAAATAAAGTGATATAAGGCAAAATTGGTGACACAAGTATTTTCGCAAAAACCTATGACTGATTATGAGGAGACGCATTCTCTGGTGGTAGATGTATTGGCTTTCCAATATTTAATTAGTCTGGTAATATAAAGAGAGAATTGATATGTGTCTTATGAAAGTTATGAATCACTGGATATTAAAAGTTTACATGAAAGTCCCTCAAGGATTTAATCTATTAAAATCATGCAAAAAAATAAGTTCTCGAGAACGATATGACTGTTGTATACAGATTTTATATTTTAATACATTGAATATAATTGGAACTCCTGATGAGTATCCTAAAGCATCTAAGTGCTTATAAGGTTAAGTGAAAACATCTTATGGATGTAATTCTTGTGCACCAATAAACATACATAGAATACCCGTGCTTGGTGATTATGGTATCTCAATGTACAATGTATAAGCATGGTACAATATGTATTATACAAATGAAGCAAGTGTTCAAGACATCATTGCATATGATACAGAAATCAATAAGGAGGTTTATGTAACAAAACTCCTAAAGAGTGTATGCACATACATTGTTTTTCAAAGTGGAAAGAAGTAAGTGAATGATTGTAAATTCCTGAAGCATTGATTTCAAAACCTCATGAATGTATCTTTATAAACATAAAAAGATAGTATGGATAAAATAGTTGGATTGAGTGTTGTACAACTCATGAGATATTATGATAAAGAGCAATACGAGTTTGATAATAGTATCCATCTTTATCAAAAGTCCTCTCCTAAAAGTTCATTATAATCGCAGTTTACAGTGATGATGTCTAGGCACCATCGAGAGAAACTGTCGAGCTTTTAGAGGGAGAATTTTTAAATGACCTTGACACATTGTAATTATCGCTCGACCTGTAGTTCGAGTATATGTGTAATCAACTAAACTATATCTATTAGAGGTTGACGCGTTTTACCATGGATAAAGTTTATCCTTTAACTACGTTAAAGGTTGTTCAATTACTTGATATATAAAATGGCTTTTATAGCTTCATATGAAAGAAATTGAAATTTTTGGTCTAGAGGTACCATCTTTAAGTGCAATTGTGCGTTAGTATTTCTTGCTATCTATTCATGATTTTATATATCTTTATTGAATTTATCGATTTCATATAGCATGTGGTAAACGACGAAATATTGAAATAGGAAAACATCTATTTCAATACATCTAAGGTATGTAAGATATGAATTTATATTTTACTAACCTGTCAAAACAAGTTTGGTTAGTTTTGTAAATGCAGGGAATGTAACAAATCACAGGTGTGGATCTTATGATATTTATGTAAAAGAAGAGGCACTAGAAAACTCATATGAAGATATACAACATTGCGAACATAAAAAAATTGCATATTAAAGGATCAAGCGGCAAATCATTGACTACAAAAACTTTGAGCAACTTTCAATAAAAATGGGCACTAGTCACTTGAAGAATACATATTCAAATGAAGGGGGAGTATTACACAAGTTGCACTCTTTTTCCCTTCACTAAGTTTTATCCCGTTGGGTTTTCTTAGTAAGGTTTTTAATGAGGCAACATACCTGATCCAAAAGTATCAGGGGGAGAAAATACACGCTGCACTCTTTTTCCCTTAGCTGAGGTTTTGTCCCACTGGGTTTTCCTAGCAAGGTTTTTAACGAGGCAACATCACCAAGCGTATAATACATTGTTTTCTTTTATCACGTGGATAGTCAAGGGGGAGTTTTATAAATAAGCTATATTATGGTGACTATCCACATTCTAACTCCCGTCTCTTCATGTTCTTTATATTAATGTAAGAACACTATATATATAGGTTCTTTGTATTGCATGTTGATATCTCAATGTATAATAATTCTCTATTCTATCTTTATCTCTATGTTCCTTTGATTATGTTCATATACTAGTCGCTAGTAGGCCGTTGTTTTACAAAACTTTCCACTTGTTCCTAATACAAATTTTCAAAAAATAGAAAATATAAGGGTGATTGTATTTATTACAAACTTTAGGGAGGTAGAATTAAAAAAAATGGAAATGGATTTAGCAACACCCTTTATTAAACTATAAAATAAAATTTCAAAAAGTGTATTTAATTGATTTGAAGGTATCTGTGATATTTGTGAAAGTAAAATGCTAAAATTTATCTACATTGAAATCGTTTGTTAATACTAAAAAAAATATTTAAAGAAACCGAATTTTAATGATATTTTGATAATTGTGAAGGTAAAATGCTAAAATTTATCTACATTCAAATCGTTTGTTATTAAAATTAAAAAATATAAATATATATATTTAAGGAAACCGAATTTTAATGATATTTTGATTTGTTTTGATTTTAAGTAGGGTTTAGGGCTTGATTAAATACATTTATCTGCGTATTTTTCTTCTTCGTCTCCTTCTTCCTTTTTACGTATCTAACAATGGCTCTTTTTTCCCGCCATCCCTCTCGGCCACAACCTCGTCGTCTTGACCAATCGATGATGATCAGCAACCAAACCTACGTCTCAACCACACTCGCAACCCACCTTCTCTCCAATAACCACCACTCCAACGTTGTCTTCTCGCCCCTTTCCATCCAGAGCCTCTTGAGCTTACTAGCCGCCGGTTCCAAAGATCAAACACTCGACCAACTCCTCGCTTTCCTTAAATCGGATACGACAGATGACCTCAAATCTCTTTATTCGCAGCTTGTGTCATCCATCTTAGCCGACGGTAGCCCCACTGGCGGACCTAAATTGTCTTTTGCAAATGCGGTTTGGGTTCACAAAACCCTTCCTCTCAAACCTTCTTTCAAACTGGCCATGGACACCGTTTATAGAGCCGCTTGCAAACAAGTCGATTTCAGGAAGGTCAGTTTCTAATGTTTTTTTTTTCTCACGTTATTGGCAATCTAATCTCACACTGTTTTAAAACGCAATGTTTTTATGGACTCAACAGCGGTTTAAAGGTTAGGGCTGGACCCTACTTTTAAACCAAGTTTGTTGTTTAAAGGTTAGGGTTTGCGTTATAGTCGTTTACCTTCATATGTTTGGAGTGGCCTAGATATACATATAGCAGCGTGCCTTTTTTTCAATTTTCTTTCGGAACTTAAAATTATTAGTAGACATTTTTTCTACAGATTGAAGTTACAAAAGCTTGTTTTTTGATTAGTAGACATTTTTTTTTTCAGATTGAAGTTACAAAACCTTGTTTTTGATATGTGGCTAATATATTATTTTTTTATTACCTAAGGCTGTAGAGGTAGCCTGTGAAGTGAATTCATGGACCAAAAAGGAAACAAATGGGCTTATCAAGGAACTCATTACTGCTAAAGAAGTTAGTGATGACACACTGCTCATCCTTGCAAATGCTATCTATTTCAAGGGAGCATGGACTCAGAAGTTTAACACCTCATTGACTAAAGAACGTGACTTTCACCTCCTCAATGGCAATAAAGTTAAAGTTCCCTTTATGACCAACTACAAAAAGCAATTCATACATGAATATGATGATTTCAAAGTATTGGGTCTTCCTTATTCGCATGGTCAAGATAACCGTAAGTTCACAATGTACTTTTACCTCAGTGATGCAAAAGACGGGCTTCCGTCTTTAATAAATAAGATCGGTTCCACATCCAACTTTTTTGACCATCACATTCCACACAAAAAGGTAAGAGCCGGGGAGTTTTTTGTACCAAAATTTAAGATAGAATTCGGGTTTGAAGCTTCTGATATGTTGAAGAAATTAGGGCTTGTATTGCCTTTCAAAGTTGGAGATGGTTTCACCGAAATGATTGACTCACCTATTGGTAAGGGCCTTTATGTTTCGACAATCGAGCATAAATCTCTCGTGGAGGTTAATGAAGAAGGCACCGAAGCTGCAGCGGTCACTGTATGTATAATGAGGGAAGGTTCACGGCAGCGGGCGCCAAGCACTTTTGTTGATTTTGTGGCGGATCACCCGTTTTTGTTTGTGATTAGAGAAGATGTGACCGGGGTTGTGTTGTTTATGGGACAGGTGAGTGACCCTAGTTTAAGTATCTAGTGTCCTTACCTTTTCTTTATGGTTGCCAAATCACTTTTTGCGTTTGCTGATTAAGAACACGATGTCGGGCTTTTATGTACCAACTGAATTTTGGACTAATACTGTTTAAGGTTGCCAAATCACTTTTTGCGTTTGCTCCGGGCTTTCATGTACCAACTGAATTTTGGACTAATACTTTTACGTCTTGACTATTTAGTTCTATTCAAGCTATTGATTTGCTATGTTTTGTGATGTTCATTTCTTGTTTTTACTACAAATATAAGGGTATGACTAACTTTTCCTTTTATGTTTTGACCACTGGAGTTATACCAGCTTTACCATATGATGCACATCTATTATTTGCTCCTTTTAGCTTTCCATTGTATGATTGATTGGAACAACATTCTTATTACAAAAGAAAAAAAGAAAGTGAACTCCATTAATAATATATATATATATATATATTTTATTTTAGGAGCATGTTAATGTAATTGATTTTTGACTACATGGAGTATGCAGCACAGAGGTTTTAAGAGTATTGGATACAGGAACCTAAAGTATTTATTGGGTTACAGTAATAAATTTGTTAACTGGGCGGATCTCGATATTTGAACAACATACCACTTTGTGCGACTTTTGACCCGTTTCACATGTTTGAACACATCTCACTACACCATTCTTGTTTTTTAACGTGCATGCGTTCTCATTGGTTTCTTTGAAATGTACAATATAATCGGATAAATATTGATCCTACAATATGAGAAAAGACTTGAGGTGTGCATGTGTTCTATATGGGTAATTTAAGGATCAAAACAAGTCAGGGTTGGGTTTACTTGACACACTTTTTATCTAAAAGTTTGATTTTCTTATGAATAATTAGTAAGTGAAAGATGTATCACCATGGTATAATGTGCATACATTTTTTTTGTCCAAAAAAAGACTTGAGGTGTACAAAGGTACTGGATGGTCATAAATTTAGGGGTATCCCAATTTTTTATTTTTTAGACCAGGGGTATCCTTTGTATAACAGAAACGAAGTTGAGGGCTATTTTTACACTACGAAAACGGAGTTAAGGGGTATTTTTACAGTACAGAGACGGGGTTGAGGGGTAGCCCGTGCTACCCCTACTAACATTCTAAGTCCGCCCCTAGGTCATATAGTGTTGGAATTGGTACCAAAACTTGACTCTTCCTTATTTCTTCAAGTCCCTCGGAACAATTTCTCGAATTAATAACTTGTTTTTTTTATAAACATCGTAAATATAGTTGACCATCCAGTATGCAACTATATGACCATCCAGTACCTCATTTATAAAATTATATTTCTAGTGCCTACATATCTTTATACTAATTTGCATATTCAGGGAAAGGTTGTACGTCTAAACTTTGGAGGAAACTGATGCAAGGTCCTGTTTATTTTGATATTTTATATTCTTTTACTTCAAATTTTCTTTTAAACTGATGCACACTATTGGTAAAGAGAATTATAGACAATAAATATCAGTTGCTCCGAGATTGTGCTGCAAGGGATGATGGATCATGAGTGTTGTAGAATTACTCCTAGAGGTATAATAAAAATGTTAGATTTAATCATAACCCACGGAGCCATCCATGTTAATGCCAAATTTATTTCATGCTACCTTGACCCCTTAGTAGTTTCCATGCCCTAATTTCTTTGACCCGTGACGAATTTATCGGATAAACCTGACCCGTTTAATCATATATTTGCTTCTACTTTTCAACTGCTTACTCAAAAACTTGGCGGTTTAATCATATATTTGCTTTTACTTTTCAACCGCTTAATCAAAATCTTGCCTGTTTAATTATATATTTGCTTCAACTTTTCAACTGCTTAATCAAAATCTTGCCGCAATGCGCACAACTGGCGTCAACTAATATGATACAACATGTAAATAGGAGCCAATAATCAACATGATCACTGAGCAGGATTGTATCTTGACCAGTTAAAGCTACAAAACCAGGATTGTATCTTGTAAACATTAAAAAATGATACAAACATATGACGTGTTCAAACTATATTAAAGCCTATTGTAGGTTTGTGATTCAGACTGAAACCCGTGATTAGTGTGTAATTAAGTTCAAAGACGGAAGATTGGAGACGGATAAACAACTTTCTTGTATAAAATTGGGTAGCATAACGTTACAAATCGGCACAATTATAAGCTATCCAAAATATACCAAAGGAGCATACATCCGAAAGAGACCAAGTAGTGATCTCCCCCCCCCCCCCCCCAAGTCTAAAACCTTAAAAACTTGCAAATGAACTAAGGGTGGTATTTATAGCCACACCACCTTCACATGAAAATCCACCTTCATGTGAAAGGTCACTTGCAAACGCACGCGGTCAAACGAATAACCCTTTCGTTTGACCACTTCAAACGAGTGGGTCTATACATGTTCGTTTGACCGTTTCACTAACTATTAGTCTATTACATAATCAGCATAAAAAGTAATCTAATCTATTCGAACAGCATCGGACACAAAAACTGCACCAACAAATTCCCCCTTGTCTGTTGCTGTCGAATGCTGAAAATGCAACTGCAATCGATCTTCAGTCAAGTATTTGTTGATGTTAGCTTCTCTGTGTTAACATATTCCCCCTTGACCGATGATCCAGGTAAGAAGTATCTTGATTTGAGTCTTCATAGCAATACCAAACCCTTGAAGCTTCTCGTATAATATTTCCCCCTCAAAGTACGCGTATCCGTGGTGGGTGTTGTGCAATGTCCTCGCAAGGCTATATTGACCGATCTTCCGCTAATCTTCCAATACTCCAACCGGCATTTGATAAGGGTTCCATTCTTTAAAAACTGCATCAAGTCTTGATCTTGTCATAAAAACTCTATTTCATTCAAGCATACTACATTGGTAGAGTTTTCTGGTGAACTGTCTTCTGTAAACCAACTTTGTGAAATCGACCAACTAATGCACTTTGTGGAAGTCAGCTAGACCGAGTATATCATTTGCAAGCTCAACCAGCACGCCTAGTTGAACTACATCCAGATCTCATTGTCTCTCCTTTGTGAAGTTGACCACGTAATGCACTATGGATCTTCAGCATCAGTACTCAGGATGTCAGCTTGACCAAGTACATCATTTGCAAACTCAACGAATTGAATTACACCCAGTTCCCTGTAAAATCCCAAAGAAACATCAAACCCAAAACGGAATCCTGCAAATTCCCCCTCAACTATAACTTCATCCGTGTTAGATTTCAGCAATATCCCTTCGCAAGGTGTCATTGCTTTGATCCCCTCAATACAAAAACCTAACCGGCATCTGATAGAGTTGGAATCCACACTTGTCAGCCTTGAACTATCAGCTCTCAAAAAGATTCCCCAGGTCTTCAGTGAACAGCGTTTTGCAACTACTATTGACTTTAGATACCAGTATGTTTCCGTGCAAAACCCTTCACGCTGGCTGGAGAATTAATTAAAATCCTCAAATATATGTTTGTGCAAAACATTCCACGCAGAACCTTTGGTATCACCAAAAAATCACAAACGTTACCACCTGTGATTGCATTTAGAAATTTAGCGAAGAAATTCCAAAACATATGAAAATTTTTATCCCCCCATTTCTTTGGTGAAATCTCTAAACCTTACAAATTCCCCTTTCTGAGCGGAACTGTCGTCAACTTCAAATGTTCTCGGTTTTTCGAAAAATAACGAAAGCGACTTTCTTTTTGCTTATTCTAGTTGATAAAGAAAGTCCCCCAGCGCCGTAGGATCCGACTTGTATTCCCCCAAAGTTCTGCTAATACCTAATCTGAAAACTTCCATTATAGGCATAACTCTTCGACTTTGTGAACTCGTTAGGACCGGTCTTGGTTCTCCAGGTTCCTTCAATCGTTACCAAATGCGAGAATATGACAATAAACAAAATGCTTTCAGGCATTTACGAACACCGATAACAAAATAAATTTTGACGTGCAAAAATAAATGCCGTTTTTGGCCCATAATAGTCAAGTCACCAAATTTGACGTTTGCATCGGTAACCGTGACTACCTCACATTTTTTTAACATGTATTTTCATCATCTCAAACTGATTCTGGCACGCCCCCGAACTCGTACGAATTTGACGTCGAAGCTCGATTCAAATAACCTTCGCGAACACCCGGTCCAATATGAGAATTAATCCATCTATATGTTAAAACATATAATTCGCCCACTTTGTAAAAGAATTGATGGCATCAACATTCTTTGGATTAATTTTGAAATCTAACTTGCTGGGCTTCCATCTTACTAGTCTCTAGCACAAGCCCACACAAATTAATTTAAAAACTTAAACTAATAGTGGGCTGAACATAAAGTAAAGGCCCTGGACATCATTGTTGGACTTTCCATTCAACTTTTGTTCAACCTACAGTTAAATATATTAGAAAGTAAAAGCCCTAGCTGCAAACATCAGTCGTCACCCACTTCCAAGTCTTTGACTTCTGGATTGCAGCCTTTGTATTGATACACCCACCATCTCATCTAACCCCGCCTGTTCAATCCCAATCAAATTCGGGTGAAAAAGAATCTCCGGGCACCTGAATCTCTCAACGCCGATTAGTATATGAAAATCTTCCTTCGTTAATGGGCGAAAATGTGGTGGTTGTGGACGGTGTTTACTGCGGTGGTGGCCGGAGCACGGAGGTGAATCGGAGATCAAAGTCCATGAAGAATGGATTATTCTTGGTGAAGTATCACCAGCAAAAAAACCCATAGCCGAAGGATGTTCTTCGCATGACCATCATCAGCAAACAACTCAAAGTAACGAAGAATGTTCTTTGTTAATCAACATCACGAAGAATAAGAGTTCTTCTTTGTTGAAGTCTTTCGTGAGTGCAAAGAATGATGTTCTTCGAGGAGGGTTCTTCGTAGTGACTAGGTATGTTTCGCTGTTCACTTTTGGGTCCAGATCTGAAGAAACCCTAGTTTCTCTAAACAGTCGCCACCCACCTCAAGAACATGACGAAGAAAAACATCTGCAGATTTGACGAAATACACCTCAAAATTAAAAACGGATGATGAAAACTTGATGTATTTGGTGTGAAACATAAAACCTAACCCTCTTGTATGGTCCATTTCATCTCAGATCCACATTTTTGGGTCCAGATCTGGGTTTTTCTTGTTTACACCACTTTTACATCTTGAACAAAAACCCACAAGAATCACTAGTCAAGAGCTCATATGACTAAGCAAATGGTTACATTCACTAAGTCGGGTACCATGGCTCTGATACCAATTGTAGGTTCGTGATTCAGACCGAAACCCGTGATTAGCGTGTAATTAAGTTCAAAGACGGAAGATTAGAGACGGATAAACAACTTTCTTGTATAAAATTGGGTAGCATAACGTTACAAAGCGGCACAATTATAAGCTATCCAAAATATACCAAAGGAGCATACATCCAGGAGAGACCAAGTGGTGATCTCCCCCCAAGTCTAAAACCTTTAAAACTTGCAAATGAACTAAGGGTGGTATTTATAGCCACACCACCTTCACATGAAAATCCACCTTCGTGTGAAAGGTCACTTGCAAACGCACATGGTCTGTTAGTGCATAATGTCTAGAGCCTGCGTCTTAGTCATAGTTTATCTTGTATAGGGGTTTAAATGTGCTTAATTATGTGATTACAGGGGTTAGATTGATATTTGGTTTGTAAAGTCTAAAGAGGTTTCGCTTTTATGTCATGGTGACACATAAGCGAAATCAGTTGTATGAGATTTCGCTTATGTGTCAGACCTTATGAGCGAAACCCCATGGACTATAAATACCCCTTGTGTATGTTCTCATTCAGTAATGTTCATGTCATAGGTGCCGAACTGCTGACCTTGTATTTTCTGAATATTGAATGAGAAAAGTGTTTAAAAGTGTATCTACTCTGTTTCTACTCCATTTCTGATTCGTTTCATGCATATTATGTGTTTCCGCCACATAATGTGTAGGTTCTAGCTTCAATTGTCTCATTAGACTGACAATATCGGTCCTACAATTGGTATCAGAGCCAGTTGTAAGCTAGTTACCAAGAATCGAATCTATTTTCATACACTTTTTGAGTTTCAGGATCTTGCCACGGACAAAATGGACTGATTTTTCAATATAAGGTGTAAAACTAGTAGTTAACAAACCCTTGAAAAAATCAGACTTAAAATCAACCTAAAAATGACCTAAAACAGCTCGAAACCAGGTTTCGCTTTTGTGGCATATCATAGAGAGATTTCGCTCAAGTGTCATTTAGTGATTTCGCTTTTATGATCAATTAGTGATTTCGCTCTTGTGACAAAACCATGGTTTCGCTTTTGTGGTAAAATCAGATTTCGCTTATATGGCAATCTAGGGTATCGCTTTTGTGGTCACATAGGTTTCGCTCTTAAGGTCAAAACCTGATTTCGCTCTTGTGTCACTGATGCAAGTGATTTCGCTCCAGTATCAAGGTATTTGAAAAATTTCAAAGTTTGAGCGATAAGTCCATTGTGTACGTGTACGTGTGTTAGAAACTCAGTCAGTGTTGAAAGTTTTTCACAAAACCAATCTGTTTTCTAAAAAGTTAAACATTTTCACAAGTTTTGTCACTAAAATGGAAAACCAAGATTTCTACAATCTGTTTGCGGGTAGTGGTTTCGTAGCAGGACAATCTTCAAGCAGTGTTATACAGAATGTAACTTTGGAGAACGAACTGCTGACCTTGTATTTTCTGAATATTGAATGAGAAAAGTGTTTAAAAGTGTATCTACTCTGTTTCTACTCCATTTCTGATTCGTTTCATGCATATTATGTGTTTCCGCCACATAATGTGTAGGTTCTAGCTTCAATTGTCTCATTAGACTGACAATATCGGTCCTACAATTGGTATCAGAGCGGAACCTCTATGATATAAATAGGACACATGAGCGGAACCTCTATGATATAAATAGGCAGGGGGTTCGCTTATTAGTCATTTCTGCCATTTCGCTTTTGTGGTTTCTCTCTGAACGAAACCCTAACTTGTTGTTCTAAGAGTTGAATTGTTGCCAAATTTCACTTTGATTGTGTTTATTATCAGTATATTTGATATGGGCAAGGTAGATTTGTTCTTAATTTGATCTATTTCTTCTTAAGTCAATGTGTCGGCGTCATGTTCATAGTTGAAACTTAGATCTAGGGTTCTAGAGATTAAATCAGAACATAAAAATGATGTTGTGTGGTCGGATTTAACTGATAAACATGATTATATGTTTCGATTGTTCAGATTTGGATGTTTGATAGTGTTTGAACTTGAACAGATATTACAAGTTAGTTTTAGGGATGATTTTTTGATCAAAAATGGAATTAAAACATAACCCATGAATCGGAATCAAGTGATCTACAAACTGAAAACATCAATTTTGATTTTGGATGAATTTTTAGAGGTATCGTTCTTATGGTCATAAACAGATAGGTATCGCTTTTAGGGAATTGATAGGTTTCGCTTTTATGACTTATTGGATGATTCCGCTTTAATGAACATGAACTGATGATTTCGCCCAAGTGTCATATGTGTGGTATCGTCTTTGTGTCATCAGTCTGATTTCACCCAAGTGTCCATAGGGGTTCGCTTATATGAACACTTGTATGAAATTTGAAATTTTTATCCGAAATGTCTAATTTTTGTGTAATATGTGGTATATGCAGGGATCTTTGACTGTTTTTGATCCGCTTCACAACAGTGCTTGTGATTTCGATGAAGAAAAACATACAGAATTGTCTAAATTCCACAGTATCTTGGAGTTCATGCGTCGTCTTCCAATTCAAAAGGCTTTAACTGATCAGAGACCGGTATTCAAGTCTCACATACGTCGTTTCTGGGAGAATGCAACATATGATGATAAGTTGAAAGAAATTTCTTCGATAGTTCAAGTTCATGGAAAGGATCAGAGGATTATTGTAACTGAAGCCCTTATTCGAGAAATAGTGAATTTTCCGGATGAAGTTAACTCGCCTATCAGGTTTCCGGAGAAAATGGTGAAGGGTTGCATGTTAAGGATGGGATATTCAGGAGCATTGAATGCTGGAAACTATTTGAAGTCTAAGTTTCAAAAGCCATATAAATTTTTGATTCATTGTGTGTTAATGGCTCTCAGCCACACCAAAGGTAGTTATGACACGATGAGAGACTATCAGATGAATATGGTTGTAGCTTTGGTGCTTAACAAGAAGTACAATTTCTCACATCTTGTGTTTCATTATATGGTGGAGAATATTACATCAGAGAGCAAAGTTTGGATTTATCCTCGTTTCATTCAGATGGTGATAGATCATGCATATTCAGATATTGTGAGAGACATGAATAATGATTTGCTGGTTCAAACTCACATGAGTAATGATTCTCTGAAGCAACTTGTGAGATATCATCAAAACCATCCAGAACCTACATTTGTAGCTTCATTCTTTGGATTCATTAGTAATGCTAACTATGTTGATCCTGATCCGATAAATCATCAACATTGGAGAAATGAAGAAGAAAGGAAAGAGGCTGCTTATCAAGATGAGTTAAAGACTTTGATTGAATTTAAAGATTCAAAGAACAACTGGTTTGTGAAAGCTACAGGCAGAAGGAAAAGGCCAGCTACACCGATTGTGATTAATGTTGAAGGGTCGTCTTCAAAGCCTAAAAAGAAGCAAAAACAAAAGAAAAGTACAAAGATGTTGTTGATTGATGAACCAGAGGAAGATGTTAATGTTGATATCACAGAAGATGTCCAAGTGAATCTGGATGATGATATTATGTTTGATACTGATGTGTTGGAATCTCAATTAGCAAAAACTGTTGAAAATCTTCAAAAGGTTATTGATGAATCAGTGAAAGAGAAAGAGAAAGTCGTTGACGATATAGAAGGTGATGACGTTGACAAAGATACGACGAGTTCGTCAAGTTCTTCTGATGAAATAGTTGATATAGCTGAAAAACAAAGAAGAATTCAGGAAGTAATTGAACAGGAGAAGTTATTGAGAAAAAGAAAAAGGCAGGAAAAGGATGATGATGTTCCTTATGTTCCTTCGCCTGAGCATGTTTCAGAGTCTCAGACTCCTGATAGTGGGAAAAAGAAAGCTGGTGGTAGAAAGAGATCAGTTCGTACTGTTAGTCCAACAATCAAGATTCCAAAAATTATCTTGAAGAAGAAAACAGCTAAAGGAACCAGTCATTCTATACCACCATCTGAACCTATTCCACCTCATTCACCACCACATCAAACTTTATCACCACATCTCACACCACCACATGAACCTATTTCTACTCCACAAGTTAATATCCAAACACCACCTTCTTCACAACCTATCCTTCAAACAACACCTGGTTCTTCTAGTTATAAAACTTTTCCTGGTATTCCTGAGAATGTTTCTCTTGATGATATTGGAAATATTACCTTTGCAACAGATGAACAAATCATACATGTTGAAAAGAGAATTGAGGTTATAGCTGATGAAAACAAGAAGTTAGTAGCTGAGTGTATAAAGTTGGAGAATCGTGAGAAAATTCGTGATTTGAGATTAAAGGCAACTGAAGCTGAAAACAAGTCTTTGTTGAAGAAATTGGAATCTAATGAAGCAGAGATGGATATTATGAAAGTTCAGATTGCAGAACTGTTGGAAGAAAAGAAGAACAGGGATGAACATCACAAATACTATGAGTTGAAAAATCAAGAGTTGGAGGAAATTAAAGCACGAAATGAACATGAAAGCAAAATGATGAAGAAAGTATTGGAAAAGTTGGTGGGTACATCTTTAGAGTTGAAATACAATGAAGTTGTTCGTGATGAAGAGAAAGCTAAGAAACAGGCTGAAATTGATAAGCAAATGAAAGATAAGGGAAAGGGTCTTGAAATTGAAGAAAAAGCTATTATTCCAGTTGATGTTTCTGATGATATTCTGAATGTTCGTCCTCTTACAGCAATTTCTGGTATTTTTGATACTGATGTTGAAATTGATGATCTTCTTATTGGAGAGAATGTAGAGGATGATGAAGATGATGAAAATGAAGAAGATGCAGAAGATGATGTGATTTCTGCAAGAAGTAGTTCTGATGAAGATGACGATGATGATGGTGCTGATGCGTCAGGGTTTATGATGACAAAGAGATCTGATGAATCAAACGTTGATGATTTTATGAATGATTCAGTGAATGAAGAGACAAGAGATGCTGAGAGTAAGGGGGAGTCTGTTGATCCTCAGGATACTCAGAAAGAAGGTTTGGTTTTATTTTTGGATACTAATAGAGAAGAAGGTGAACACTTTCACACATATACTTTGGAAACGATACGAGAAATGATGAAAAGAGATGATCCAAAGGAAAACTTTGATTTTGAAAATGAATTGAATTCTGATTTAGAGAAAGAGCTGAATGAATTTGATGTAAATCATTATGATGAGTATAAGTATCGGTATGTTGAAGATGCTGATCTTTATGATCGTGTTGAAGTAGAAGATTGGGTAGATGATGATGATACTGTTGAAGATACATCACAGTTGCCTACGTTAATGGAATTTTTCTCAAAGGAAAATAGAGATGAATTGAGAAGACAGGTGGCTGAAGTGTTGAAAGATTACAATCCTGATGGAACGAAGAGAGATTTGGATAAAGAGGAAAGGAAGAAGTGGTTTAAAGTTAATCATGACAGGAAATTCAAACGACCGCTGAAGTTCTATGAAAGAGATAGAAATGTTTCTTTGGGAGATATAGTGAGTTGGGGTTTTCTACCGCACATAAATGCTTATGTGATTAGAAGGGAAGATGGTGTTCAATATTTTGAGAAGCTTTATGATATCATGTCACTTCCGTGGTGGGATGTCGAAGAGTTATCAAAAGTTAGAATATTGGATTATCAGGTGAGAAAAAATGACATCGCAATGTGGGGTTTCATTCGTTTTGAAGCTTTAAGAGATTTCAGAGTATGGAAGCCGCATCGTCCGAAAGTTATTACTCAAGTTAATTCAGAAACAGGTGAAGAGGAAAGGGTTTTGAATATCAAGAAGCCGAAAACCATGAAGATTATTCCAGTGCCATCGATGGAACAGGAATTTTATAAAGGATTTCTTCACTGGGTATACAGCTGTTTAACTACTGAAGCTGTGATTACTTACAGAGCTGGGAATGAGCTGAGAGAGATTAAAATTTTTGATCCGATGTGGTTAGTTAATTGTTCTAAAAAGGATATTGAATGCTTGTTTATACACAAGATTCATTATTCACCTGAAGATAAGGATCAAGCTTTGCAGTTTCAGAGAGTTGTGAATGTATGTTTTCAAAAGAATATAAATTCTGAAACAAAATGGAAATCATCTTGGTGGGCATTGGAGGAGAAAGTCAAAAGGAAAACTGAAAAGGAACGTAAAGCTCGTGAAGAAAAAGATAGATATCTTCGGGAGACATTTGCTCAAAGGCAAGCTGCTGAAGAAAAGAAAAGAGCTGATGATAATGAAAAGCTTAGGAAGATGTTGTCAAGGAAACCTAAGTCTAGAGAAGAAAAATTCAAGTCATTGTGAAGACCCTGAAAACTAGACAAAGACTGCGGCTATATCCAAGGGGGAGTTTGTTAGTGCATAATGTCTAGAGCCTGCGTCTTAGTCATAGTTTATCTTGTATAGGGGTTTAAATGTGCTTAATTATGTGATTACAGGGGTTAGATTGATATTTGGTTTGTAAAGTCTAAAGAGGTTTCGCTTTTATGTCATGGTGACACATAAGCGAAATCAGTTGTATGAGATTTCGCTTATGTGTCAGACCTTATGAGCGAAACCCCATGGACTATAAATACCCCTTGTGTATGTTCTCATTCAGTAATGTTCATGTCATAGGTGCCGAACTGCTGACCTTGTATTTTCTGAATATTGAATGAGAAAAGTGTTTAAAAGTGTATCTACTCTGTTTCTACTCCATTTCTGATTCGTTTCATGCATATTATGTGTTTCCGCCACATAATGTGTAGGTTCTAGCTTCAATTGTCTCATTAGACTGACAATATCGGTCCTACATGGTCAAACGAATAACCCTTTCGTTTGACCACTTCAAACGAGTGGGTCTATACACGTTCGTTTGACCGTTTCACTAACTATTAGTCTATTACATAATCAACATAAAAAGTAATCTTATCTATTCGAACAACATCGGACACAAAAACTGCACCAACACCCATAGCAATATAACTCATGACCACTTACCGCAAATTTTAAACTAATATTTTCTTATTAGTTATTTAGATTTTTTCTTAACTTGCAACGATTATGACTGATATTTTTATATTATGTGTTTGTTATTATTTAATTGAGATCTATAAGCCATCATATAGACCACACCGATGCTACGAATATAAAACCTAACAAAATTACTATACAACATATCACAAGATAATTGATAAACGTACAGAAAACAACTACTGCGTTGTAAATTGTCCTCGCCGCATCGCACGGGTTTTCTACTTGTGTGTATGTGAGTGTGTGTGTGTATATATATATAACAACCCTCGGAATAATTTCCGACACCCTAAAAATATTTAAAATATTCCAATATGTCCTAAAATACCCCCCGAATACCTTTAATATTATTAAAATTAATTAAAAATCAAAATTTTGGGGCTCTCGCGGGGCGCGTAAGCCACCCCTTGAGCTTACCCGGGCCGCGAGCGATCGGAAACGAGGCAGCACCCGGTGTTGACACGTGTCCGACGCGTGTTGAACCTATTTGTATGACCCGGATCACCTACGCCTAGACCCCCCTATTACGCGGGCCGCGTAGGCCTTAGCCAAATTAGGCCCTACATAATGGGAGCTCGGGGTATCAGTTTCAATCGCTCACATCTTTCTCTCTCTCTCGAATTTTCTGATAGTAGGCACTATACTCGGGTCTAATATCCCCCTAAATAACGAAGTTCTGCTCCGTTGTAAGTATCATAAGCCCTGGATAGGTATTAGATACTCTGCCCGATTGATCTAGGGTTCCGTAACGGCTGTCGTGGTTCTGGCCGACGTAGTCGTTGGAATGCCGTCTCGGGGAGGGTATTACTAATGTTAAAATGGGTTATTATACTAACATGTGTGCATTTGTATAAATTATAGATAATTCTCAGGAAATCCTTAAAGAAAACCTAAGACAACAATGTGAGTAATCTCCTTTTTGTAAACAGTTTTTACAAAACCTTAAATATTTTACAATGCAATTTAGCAGTGATTGAGTCTTTGTAATTCTACAATTATTGTCAGTATGTTGGGGTTTTGTATACAAAATGTGGAACACATTACCATTGGACAAAGAGTTAGCCAATGTGTAATATGACCCACCAGTCAGGATTGACAGTACTGAATGAGTAATTGGGTAGATATAAACATTGTAATCGCTCTCAATATTGTTTAAATTAATGAAACTTTCCTTGGTTGAACTGGGATTCACTCACCAGTATTTCCCACTGACAAAATGTTTTTAAACGCGTTTCAGGTAACACAATGTGAAAGCCAATTAGAAGCGAGCTGGACAACACTGAAGGCTTGGAAAAGTAGCTATAAAAGTTACCTAAATAAAAGAAAGCATTTATTTCAATAAAATGGGAATTATCCCTATAAATCAGTTTGTAATGAAAACTTGGGTTTCATCCCAGTATGTTTATTTATATAAAATGTGGTGTTTTACTCCGATAAAATATTTCCTAACTACGGTCCTGATGTAATTTCCGCTGCCAAAATTAATAAACACCGATACCACCAACACCATTGTTCGCGGCCGCCCGTTCCCGGGACAGATAGGGGGCGGGGGTTGCGACAGAAGGTGGTATCCAAAGCCACTAATTCAGCCACAGAAGTGTTCTGCTGACACCAAAATTTATTTAAAATGTTAGGAAATAAATTATGAAAAATACGTGAATAATTGTATTTTAGTGTTGTGTGTTATCTGACTATTTGTTAGTTTACAGTGTGAGCGACCAAGGACCATCTGACGCGTACCTTCAATTTTCTGGTTCACCTAGAAGCGAAGGTGCCTCTTCACAGCCAGCCCTCTCAGGGTACTCTGCTGATACTGAAGAAGGAATATTCGTGTTTAAGGCTCAGTCTGAAGAGCCATTCCCTCAGAAAAAGAGAGGATGGTTCAGTAGGGGAGCACATGAGCGTAGGAAGCGTATAAAAAAGTTACAAGAACAACGATTGCTAGCAGCAGCTAAAAGAGAAACCGATGCCCATACCCAAGACATGCTTAATAGAAGCCTAGCCAATTTCCATATCTTAGCAACCACTGCGGCTGACCCTAACCTGGAGCTAATGTTAGCACCCCAACCACAACCACCAATTCCCGACCAACCAATGGAGATAGAAAACCCTGAAAATAAAGTAGAAATGCATGATTTCAATCCGGAGGAGATACCTAGGGTACCCGCACCTAATCCCTTAGATCCAAACTATGACCCGTGGTGGGACGACAATAGGGACTATGTGCAACGTTACCCCATACATGAAAATTTGCCCATGCCGAATCTAGGAGCCTACCCAAGTTTGGACCCTCTAGATCCCTATTACGATAACGATGTATTCATTAGGGAGATTTTAGAGAATCCTTACCCATACAAGGAACCCGCACCTCAGATTCCGAACCCAGTCCTAGAACCTGCACCCCCAATGAGTGCAGACAATGTACAAGAACTTAGGACATTTGGTGAGGAAATTTTAGAGAGTAGTGAGAGAATGCGACAGGTGGGAGAGCGCCTCGTCTGAAAGTACGACGAGCGCAATATGGATTTTTGAATGAATCCATATCCTTGAAAATGATGGTGGAAATGGTAGAAATAGTAATAATAATAATATAATATAATAATATATAATATGTGTGTTTGAAAAAAAAAAAAAAACTACGGATGCCTACTACTATTAGTGTAATTTTATTTCAGTTGGTATTGTAATTTTAATTTTTAGTGTTGGTTTGTATTAGATGCATATTATAAGAAAGAGTAAAAGTCGCAATGCTCGACGTTTTTGATCAACATGCGTGTTGTGTGATTGGTTGCATTAAATATTATTTTGTGATATTAATATGTGATAAATGTTTAAAATTCAGATGGACAACGAAGTGAATCAGGAAAACCAGAATGATAACATTCAGAATGACAATAACCCGAATAATGAGAATTCAAACAACAATACAACGGAAACCAAGTGGATAATAGCACCATCCAACACATAGTGGCACAAGGAATAATAGATGCAATGCCATTTATTATTCAAACTGTTAAGGAAGCCGATAATAAAAGTAAACATAGCAGCAAGCGATCAACTGAACCTGAACACAGCGTGAACAATGGACCCATACTTCAAGCGCCCATTCCCAAAAGAAGAAGAACCATATCTCATGGTTGTTCTTATAAAGAATTATGGTCCTGGAAACCAATAGAATTCTCAGGCAATGAAGGGGCCATTGCAACTCTACGCTGGATAGAAAAGACTGGGGCTGTTTTAAAAATAAGCAAATGCGCGGAAGAGGATAAGATAATGTTTTCCTCTAATCTGTTTAAGAACTCAGCCTTAGAATGGTGGAATACAATCCTCCAGTCTAGAGGAAGTGACAGGATTTACAACATGGAATGGGAGGAATTTAAGAACATGGTAGAAATGAAATTCTGTCCTCCCAATGAAAAGGAACAGATAGCGAATAAGTTTCTGAATCTTAGGATGACCGGGGTAGATAGTAAGGGTTATACTACTACATTCTTTGAATATGGTAGAATAGTACCAACCCTTGCATCACCTGAACCAGTATTAATCTCCCGTTACATCTGGGGTTAATCTAGGAGATTAGGCATGTAGTCAAGGCAGCTAGAACTCAAACTATAGAAGAAGCTGTAGAACTAGCAAATACCTTGACAGATGAGTTAGTACGTACACGAGAAGAAGACCAAAGGAGAAACCTAGCTCAAAGGCTTAACCAGGAATTCCGTTCTGGAAATTCCAACCGTGGGAAAAGTGTAGTATAACAATCCTAAATAAACCGACACCCTTGATTATTTTTCCGATACCCTAATATATTTTAAAATATCCTAATATGTCCCAAAATATACCCGTATGTGAAAACCAAGACCAAAATACAATATAGCATTAAAAATAAATTAAAAGCAAGAAAATATAAGCTGAGGCGGGCCGCGTAGGACCCACCCCAACCCTCACGCGGGTGGTATAAAGGTTAAGACATGATTTCGCTGATTTTTATGTTCAGGCGGGCCGTGTAAGACCCCTGATTAGTTTACGCGGGCCGCGTGAGATCGAGAGTTGTGGCGCAGCCCGGTGATAACCCGAATCAGCTACACGTTTGACCAGCTACACGTTTGACCAGCTACACGTTTGACCAGGGTTGACGCGGGCCGCGTAACCCCTGTCTTTATTTTACGCGGGCCGCGAGAAAGGCAGATTTCAGCACTATATAAGAATGGCATTGGCTTTCAGTTCCGATCGCTCATAAACGTTTCTCAATCTCAATTTCTGAATTATAGGCATTATAAGCGGGTATTATACCCCCCTAATTAGCGAAGTTCTGCTCCGTTGTAAGTATTATAACCCCTGGATACGTATTAGATAGGCTGCCCGATTGATCTAGGGTTCCGTAATGGCTTTCTTGGTTCTGCCCGACGTAGTCATTGGAATGCCGTCTCGGGGAGGGTATTGCTAATGTTAAAATGGGTTATTATACTAACGCGTGTGTATTTGTGAAAATTTTAGATTATCACCAGGAAACCCTTACGGAAAATCTAAGACAACAATGTGAGTTGATCCGCTTTTTGTAAACCTTTTGTTAATTGTTTTTACAAAACCTTAAATACTTTTCCATGCGAATAACAGTTATTAAGTATTTGTAAGAATACAATTATGATGAGTATGTTGGGGTTTTGTATACAAAATTTGTTACCACCTGGTCAAGGAGTAACATTTCCACAAGTCGGGTTCGACAGTACAATGGATGTTAATTGTTATGTCTTGGAAACAAATATAATTGCGGGATCGTCCTCAATTTTGTACAATGGGATTTTTATTTAAACTTGATTAAACTGGGATTCACTCACCAGTATTTTCCACTGACAAATGTTTTTAAAACGCGTTTCAGGTAACAAACTGTGAAAGCCAAATAGAAGCCAGGTGGACAGCACTGAAGGCTTGGAAAAGTGGCAATAAAGTTACCTAAAAAAATAAAATAGATGTTTTTATTAAATAAATGTGATTTATTCCTATGAAAAAGCATGTACTATGAACTTGGGTTAATCCCATATGTTTAATGTTATATAAATGGTGGTGTTTTACTCTGATAAAATATTTCCTAACTACGGTCCTGATGAAAAATTCCGCTGCCAAATTAGACGATACGTGATACCACCGAAACTGGCTCGCGGTCGCCCGTTCCCGGAGAACTTGGGATCGGGGGTTGCGACAGGAGGTGGTATCAGAGCTAAGCCACTGATTCAGCCACAGAGGTGTTCCGTTGACATCAAAAATATAAAGTCTTAGGAAATAAATTACGGAAATATGTGCATAACTGTATTTATTGTTATGTGTTATTTGACTATCTGTTAGTTTACAGTATGAGCGACCAAGGACTATCTGACGCGTACCGTCAATTGTCTGGTTCGCCTAGAAGCGAAGGCACCTCCTCTTCTCAACCTGCCCTCTCAGGGTACTCTGCTGATATGGAAGAAGGAATCTTTGTGTTTAAGGCTCAGTCAGAGGAGCCATTTCCTCAGAAAAAGAGGGGATGGTTCAGTAGAGGGGCACACGAGCGTAGGAAGCTTATGAAAAGGTTACAAGACCAGAGAGCACTAGCAGCAGCCACGAGAGAGATAGATGCCTATGCCCAGGATATGATAAATAGGGGTATAGCCAACATCCACATCCTAGCCACCACTGCAGCTAACCCTAATCTGGAGCAAATAATAGCACCCCAACCACAATTGCCAATCCCTGACCAACCAATGGAGATAGAAAACCCTGAAAACCAAGTAGAGATGCATGACTTCAATCCAGAAGAAATCCCTAGGGTACCAGCACCAAACCCCCTAGACCCAAATTACGATCCCTAGTGGGATGACGTTAGGGACTACGTGCAACGCTACCCGATACATGAAGACACCCCCATGCAGAACGTAGGAGCTTATCTAGGTTTGGACCCTTTAGACCCTATTTCCACGATGAATATATTAGGGAAATTTTAGATGATCCTTACCGATTCCAGGTACCTACACCCCTACACCAGGAACCCGCACCCCAGATTCCGAACCCAGTCCTAGAACCTGCACCCCCAATGAGTGCAGAAAACGTACAAGAATTTAGGACATTTGGTGAGGAAATTTTAGAGAGTAGTGAGAGAATGCGACAGGTGGGAGAGCGACTCATATGGAAATACGACGAGCGCTATACGGATTTTTGGATGAATCCATATCCATGAATGTGATGGTGAGAACGCTAATAGTAATAATAATAACATAAAAATAAAATAAAATAAAATATGTGTGTATTGATGCCTATTACTATTAGTGTAATTCTATTTCAGTTGGTATTGTAATTTTTATTTCAGTACTGGTATGTAATAGATGCATAATAGTAGATGAATAGAGTAAAGTCGCAATGATCGACGCTTTTGGCAAAAATGCGTGTCATGTGATTGACTATGTTAATATTATTTTGTGATATTAATATGGGGTAAATGTTTAAAATTCAGATGGCCGATGAAGGAAATCAAGGAAATATGAATAACGATAACCAGAGTAACATTAACGTGGTTAATGAGAATCCGAGCATCAATAACAATGGAAACCAATTGGATGATAGTGTCGTTCAACACATAGTGGCACAAGGAATCATAGATGCAATGCCATTTATTATTCAAACAGTTCAAGAAGCGAATAATAAAAGTAAACATAGCAGTAAGCGACCAGTTGAACCAGAAAATAGCGTGAACAATGGACCCGTACTTCAAGTGCCCATTCTCAAAAGAAGAAGAACCATGCCTTATGGTTGTTCTTACAAGGAATTCTGGTCCTGCAAACCAATAGAATTCTCAGGCAATGAAGGACCCATTGCAGCTCTATGCTGGATAGAGAAGACTGAGGCTGTTTTAAAAATAAGCAAGTGTGTCGAAGAAGACAAAATAATGTTTGCTTCTAATCTATTTAAGAACTCAGCCTTAGAATGGTGGAACACTATCCTCCAATCAAGAGGAAGTGATAGGGTTTACAACATGGAATGGGAGGAATTTAAGAATATGGTAGAAAGGAAATTCTGCCCTCCCAATGAAAAGGAACAGATAGCAAATAAATTCTTAAACTTAAGAATGACAGGGGTAGATTGTAAGGGGTATACTACTACATTCTTTGAATATGCTAGAATAGTGCCAACCCTTGCATCACCTGAACCAGTATTAATCTCCCGTTACATCTGGGGATTAATCGGGGAGATTAGACATGTAGTCAAGGCAGCTAGACCTCAAACTATAGAAGAAGCTGTAGAACTAGCGAATACCTTGACAGGTGAATTAATCCGTACTAGAGAAGAAGAACAGAGGAGAAACCTAACCCAAAGGCTTACTCAAGAATTCCGTTCTGGGAATTACAACTGTAGGAATATGGGTTCTACCTCTGCATCTTTCTGCAAGATCTGCAAGAAAAAGCATTCGGGAAAATGTTCTACTCTTTGCAATTTCTGCAAGATGCCAGGACACAAGGAAGAAGATTGCAGGAGAAAATCCAGTAATGGACTGTGCTGCGACTGTGGAGAAAAAGGTCATATTAAGACAAACTGTCCGAAAGTAGCTCCAGTTGTGAACAACAAGAACACTAAAAATGCTAGAGCATTTGTTCTGACTGCAGATGAAGCCAAGATGATTCCATACGTGATAGCTGGTATGTTTTTACTTAATGATGTATTTGCTAAAGTATTATTTGACTCTGGTGCGAACCAAAGTTTTATTAATACTTCGTTTTGAAAACTGCTAAATCAGCCATTAACTAAACTACCACAAGAATGTCTAGTAGAGACAGCTAATGGAGAAACTGTTAGGATTTCTGAAATCTTGCAGGGAGCAAGAATAGAAATTTTAAAACAGAAGTTTATGGCAAATCTTTATCCCATGAATCTGGCAGGATTTGATATTATATTAGGAATGGATTGGTTAATAGCCAATAAAGCCAGTATTTTATGTGATCAAAAGTCAATTCAAGTAAATTCACCAAAAGGTAAAACGATCACAATTAATGGAGATAAGCCCTCTAGATCTACTAAAATCATCTCTGTGATGAAAACTGCAAGTTATATAAGAAAAGGTTTTATAGTGTATTTGATTTCTATAATCACTAGCACTAAAGGAAAAGAACTAAAAGACATTCCAGTAGTGTCTCAGTTTTCAGATGTATTTCCAAAAGAATTACCAGGACAACCTCCAGACAGAGAAGTTGAATTTAGAATCCATCTGCTGCCTGGAACAGCACCAATTGCCAAAGCACCTTACCGATTGGCACCCGCAGAAATGCAGGAACTGAAGAAATAATTAGATGAATTGTTAGAAAAAAAGATTCATACAGCCAAGTTCGTCGCCATGGGGAGCGCCGATTTTATTTGTTAAAAAGAAGGACGGATCAATGGGTATGTGCATTGATTACCGTGAACTGAACAAAGTCACGATTAAGAATCGGTACCCATTACCGAGAATCGATGATCTGTTCGATCAACTGCAAGGAGCTCGATTTTTCTCTAAAATCGATTTAAGGTCAGGATATCATCAATTAAAGGTACAGGAAGAGGACATTCCTAAGACTGCCTTCAGAACAAGGTATGGTCATAATGAATTTACTGTCATGCCATTTGGTTTAACCAATGCCCCAGCCGCATTTATGGACATGATGAACCGAATATGTAAGCCATATTTGGATAAATTCATAATTGTTTTCATAGATGATATTCTAATTTACTCCAAGAGTAAAGAGGATCATGCAAAGCATTTGCACGCACTTTTAAGTCTATTAAGAAAGGAAAAGCTTTATGCTAAATTTTCAAAGTGCGAGTTTTGGTTAGAACAGGTACAATTTCTTGGACATTTAGTGAATCATGAAGGGATTCATGTGGATCCAACAAAAATCGAGGCGATTACTAAATGGAAAACCCCTGAATCACCAACTGAGGTTAGAAGTTTCTTAGGATTGGCCGGTTGCTATAGAAGATTTATTCGAGATTTCTCTAGAATAGCCATTCATTTAACTAAGTTAACTTGTAAATCCATTAAGTTTGAATGGGGACCAAAACAAGAAGAAGCTTTTAGAATTCTTAAGCAAAGATTAACTAATACACCCATATTAGCGTTACCAGAAGGAACTGAAGACCTTGTAGTCTATTGTGACGCTTCTAAGTTAGGTTATGGATGTGTATTAATGCAACGTCAAAAGGTTATAGCTTACGCATCTAGACAACTGAAGAATCATGAAGAGAACTATTCAACCCATTATCTAGAACTAGGAGCTATAATTTTTGCCCTTAAGATTTGGAGACATTACCTTTATGGTAGTAAGTTTACCATATTCACTGATCATAAGAGTTTAAGGTATGTTTTCGGGCAAAAGGAGTTGAATATGAGACAAAGACGTTGGATGGAGATGCTTAGTGACTATGATTGTGATATCCAGTATCATGAAGAAAAAGCAAATGTAGTAGCAGATGCTTTAAGTCGAAAGTATCATGAAAAGCCAAAAAGGGTACGTTCTCTTAAATTAAATCTACAAGTAGATTTAAATGATCAAATAAGAGAAGCACAAGAATCAGTAATCAAGGATGATGCTGAAAAACTAAAAGGTATGATTAAGGAATTAGAACAAGGAACAGATGGAATTTGGAGATTCCATAAAAAGAGAATGTGGATACCTAAATTAGGAAACCTACGTCATCGTATATTAGAAGAAGCTCATAAGTCTAAGTATACGATGCATCCAGGAAGTGATAAAATGTATCAGGATTTAAGGAAAAATTTCTGGTGGATAAGAATGAAGAAAGACATAGCAGCCTATGTTTCTAAATGTTTAACTTGTTCACAAGTTAAAGCTGAACACCAGAAACCCTCAGGTTTGTTACAACAATTAGAAATGCCAAGGTGGAAATGTGAATTGATAACAATGGATTTTGTTACTAAGTTACCCAAAACAAAGAAAGGAAATGATACAATCTGGGTGATTGTAGATAGGCTAACCAAGTCAGCTCATTTCCTACCAATGAAGGAAACTTTCAGTATGGAACAGCCAGCTAAATTGTATGTAAATGAAATTGTTTCATTACATGGAATTCCTTTATCAATTATTTCTGATAGAGATAGCCGATTTACCTCTCATTTTTGGTCAAGTTTCCAAAAAGCCATGGGAACCAAGTTAAATCTGAACACAGCTTATCATCCTCAAACAGACGGACAAAGCGAAAGAACAATTCAGACAATAGAGGACATGCTTAGAGCTTGTGTAATTGATTTCAGAGGTAATTGGGATGATCACTTACCTTTAATAGAATTTTCTTATAATAATAGTTATCACACAAGTATCAATGCTGCACCATTCGAAGCATTTTATGGACGAAAGTGCTGAACCCCAGTCTATTGGGCAGAAATTGGGGAAAAGCAACTGTCTGAACCTGAGATAGTGCAAGAAACAACCGACAAGATTATTAAAGTCAAGGAACGACTAAAAGCAGCACGTGATCGACAGAAGAGTTATGCTGATAACCGACGTAAACCGTTGGAATTTCAAGTAGGAGATAAAGTATTGTTAAAAGTCTCTCCTTGGAAAGGAGTAGTAAGATTCATCAAAAGAGGAAAACTAAGTCCCAGGTATATTGGACCTTTTGAGATTATTAAAAGAATAGGACCTGTAGCCTATCAGCTACAACTGCCAGAGGAAATGGCAGGAATACATGATGTATTTCATATATCTAATCTCCAGAAATGTTTAGCTGATGAATCACTAGTAATACCTCTTAAGGATATAGAGGTAAATGAACAACTCAAGTTTGTAGAAAGGCCTGTATAGATTGAAGACAGGAAAGTCAAGAATCTCAAACATAAGAGATTAGTTCTGGTCAAAGTGAAGTGGGACTCCAAAAGAGGACCTGAGTACACGTGGGAGCTTGAATCTGAAATGCAAAGGAAATATCAACACTTGTTCCAGTAGATCTCGAGGACGAGCTCTAAAACAAGGTGGGGAGGATATAACAATCCTAAATAAACCGACACCCTCGATTATTTTTCCGACACCCTAATATATTTTAAAATATCCTAATATGTCCCAAAATATACCCGTATGTGAAAATCGAGCCCGAAATACAATATAGCATTAAAAGTAAATTAAAAACAAGAAAATATAAGCTAAGGCGGGCCGCGTAGGACCCACCCCAACCCTCACACGGGCGGTATAAAGGTTAACACTTGATTTCGTTGATTTTTAAGTTCAGGCGGGCCGCGTAAGACCCCTGGTTAGTTTACGCGGGCCGCGTGAGATCGAGAGTTGTGGCGCAGCCCGGTGATGACACGTGTCATCATCGTGGCAAGTCTAGTGATGACCCGGATCAGCTACACGTTTGACCAGGGTTGACGCGGGTCGCGTAACCCCACTCTTTGTTTTATGCGGGCCGCGAGAAAGGCAGATTTCAGCACTATATAAGAATGGCATTGGCTTTCAGTTCCGATCGCTCACAAACGTTTCTCAATCTCAATTTCTGAATTATAGGCATTATAAGCGGGTATTATACCCCCTAATTAGCGAAGTTCTGCTCTGTTGTAAGTATTATAACCCCTGGATACGTATTTGATACGCTGCCCGATTGATCTAGGGTTCCGTAATGGCTGTCGTGGTGCTGCCCGACGTAGTCATTGGAATGCCGTCTCGGGGAGGGTATTGCTAATGTTAAAATGGGTTATTATACTAACATGTGTGTATTTGTGAAAATTTTAGATTATCACCAGGAAACCCTTACGGAAAATCTAAGACAGCAATGTGAGTTGATCCGCTTTTTGTAAACCTTTTGTTAATTGTTTTTACAAAACCTTAAATAATTTTCCATGCGAATAACAGTTATTGAGTATTTGTAAGAATACAATTATGATGAGTATGTTGGGGTTTTGTATACAAAATTTGTTACCACCTGGTCAAGGAGTAACATTTCCACAAGTCGGGTTTGACAGTACCATGGATGTTAATTGTTATGTCTTGGAAACAAATATAATTGTGGGATCGCCCTCAATAGTGTACAATGGGATTTTTATTTAAACTTGATTAAATTGGGATTCACTCACCAGTATTTCCCACTGACAAATATTTTTAAAACGCGTTTCAGGTAACAAACTGTGAAAGCCAAATAGAAGCTAGCTGGACAGCAATGAAGGCTTGGAAAAGTGGCAATAAAGTTACCTAAAAAAATAAAATAGATGTTTTTATTAAATAAATAGGATTTATTCCTATGAAAAAGAATGTACTATGAACTAGGGGTTAATCCCATATGTTTAATATTATATAAATGGTGGTGTTTTACTCTGATAAAATATTTCCTAACTACGGTCCTGATGAAAAAATCCGTTGCCAAATTAGACAATACGCGATACCACCGAAACTGGCTCGCGGCCGCCCGTTCCCGGAGAACCTGGGATCGGGGGTTGCGAAATGTAGGTTCCACATCTGCACCTTATTGCAAGTATTGCAAAAGGAAACATTCTTGAAAATGCTCCATATATTGCAATTTTTGCAAAATATCCGGACACAAGGAAGAAGACCGCAGGAAGAAAGCTAACAACAGGATATGCTACAACTGTGGAGAACAAGGTCATATTAAGCCAAACTGTCCAAAATTAGCTCCAGCTGCAAACAACAAGAATACTAAAAATGCTAGAGCATTTGTTCTGACTGCATATGAAGCTAAAATGATTCAAGACGTAATAGCCGGTACGTTTTTAGTTAATGATATTTTTGCTAAAATATTATTTGACTCTGGTGTGAACCAAAGTTTTATTAATACTTTGTTTTGCAAACTTCTTAATCAATCATTAACTAAACTCCCACAAGAATGTCTAGTAGAGACAGCGAATGGAGAAACCGTTAGGATTTCTTAAATCTTGCAGGGAGCAAGAATAGAGTTTTTAAATCAAAAATTGATGGCAAACCTTTACCCAATGAATCTGGCAGGATTTGATGTTGTCTTAGGAATGGATTGGTTAATAGCCAATAAAGCCAGTATTTTATGTGATCAACAGTCAATTCAAGTAGATTCACCAAAGGGTGAAAAGATCACAATTAAAGGAGATAAGCCATCTAGATCCACAAAATTCATCTCTATGATGAAAACAACAAGTTGTATAAGAAAAGGATCTATAGTGTATTTGATTTCCATAATCACTAACACTAAAGGAAAAGAATTAAAGGATATTCCAGTAGTATCCCAGTTTTCAGATGTCTTTCAAGAAGAATTGCCATGACTACCGTCGGACAGGGAAGTCGAATTCAGAATCCATCTATTACCAGGGACAGCACCAATTACCAAAGCACCTTACCGTTTGGCACCCGCAGAAATGCAGGAACTGAAGAAACAGTTAGACGAATTATTGGAAAAAGGATTCATACAACCAAGCTCATCGCCATGGGGAGCACCGATTTTTTCGTTAAAAAAAGGACGGATCGATGCGCATGTGCATTGACTACCGTGAATTGAACAAGGTCACGATTAAGAATCGGTATCCATTACCAAGGATCGATGATCTGTTCGATCAACTGAAAGGAGCTCGATTTTTCTCAAAAATCGATTTAAGGTCAGGATATCATCAATTAAAAGTACAGGAAGAGGACATTCCTAAAGCCGCTTTCAGAACAAGGTATAGCCATTATGAATTTACTATCATGCCATTTGGTTTAACCAATGCCTCAGCTGCATTTATGGACATGATGAACCGAATATGTAAGCCATATTTGGATAAATTCATAATTGTCTTTATAGATGATATTCTTATCTATTCCAAAAGTAAGGAAGAACATGCAAAACATTTGCACGCACTTTTAAGTTTATTGAGAAAGGAAAAGCTTTATGCTAAGTTTTCAAAGTGCGAGTTTTGGTTAGAACAGGTATAGTTTCTTGGACATTTAGTCGATCATTAAGGAATCCATGTGGATCCCACCAAGATCGAGGCGATTACCAAATGGAAAACCCCTGAGTCACCAACCGAGGTTAGAAGTTTCTTAGGATTGGCCGGTTACTATAGAAGATTTATTCGAGACTTTTCTAGAATAGGCATTCCCTTAACTAAGCTAACCTGTAAGTCTGTTAAGTTTGAATGGGGACCAAAACAGGAAGAAGCATTTTGAATTCTTAAGCAAAGATTAACCCACGCATCCATACTAGCGTTACCAGAAGGAACTGAAGACTTTATAGTCTATTGTGACGCTTCTAAGTTAGGGTATGGATGTGTATTGATGCAACGTCAAAAGGTTATAGCTTACGCATCTAGACAGCTTAAGAACCATGAAGAAAATTATTCAACCCATGATCTAGAATTAGGAGCCATTATTTTTGCCCTTAAGATTTGGAGACATTACCTTTATGGTAGTAAGTTTACTATTTTCACTGATCATAAAAGTTTAAGGTATGTATTCGGGCAAAAAGAGTTGAATATGAGACAAAGACGCTGGATGGAGATTCTTAGTGATTATGATTGTAATATCCAGTATCATGCAGGAAAAGCCAATGTAGTGGCTGATGCTTTAAGCCGAAAGTATCATGAAAAACCAAAAAGGGTACGTTCTCTTAAATTAAATTTGCAAATAGATTTAAATGAACAAATTAGAAAAGCGCAAGAATCAGTCATCAAGGAGGATACTGAAAAATTAAAAGGAATGCTTAAGGAATTAGAACAAGGAACCGATGGAATTTGGAGATTCCATAAGAAAAGAATGTGGATACCTAAATTAGGAAACCTACGTCACCGTATATTAGAAGAAGCCCATAAATCTAAATATACGATGCATCCAGGAAGTGATAAAATGTATCAGGATTTAAGAAAGAATTTTTGGTGGATAGGAATGAAAAAGGATATAGCAGCTTATGTTTCTAAATGTTTAACTTGTTCACAAGTTAAAGCTGAACATCAGAATCCCTCAGGATTGCTGCCACAATTAGAAATGCCAGTTTGGAAATGGAAATTGATAACAATGGATTTTGTTACCAAATTACCCAAAACAAGAAAAGGTAATGATACAACCTGGGTGATTGTAGATAGGCTAACCAAGTCAGCTCATTTCCTACCAATGAAAGAAACTTTCAGCATGGAACAATTAGCTAAATTATATATAAATGAAATAGTTTCATTACATGGAATACCTTTATCAATTGTTTCTGACAGAGATAGCCGTTTTACCTCTCATTTTTGGTCAAGTTTCCAAAAAGCCATGGGAACCAAGTTAAATTTAAGCACAGCTTATCATCCTCAAATGGACAGACAAAGCGAAAGGACAATTCAGACAATGGAGGACATGCTTAGAGCTTGTGCAATTGATTTCGGAAGTAATTGGGATGATCACTTACCATTAATAGAATTTTCTTATAATAACAGTTATCACACAAGTATCAATGTTGCACCATTCGAAGCACTTTATGGACGAAAATGCCGAACCCCAGTTTGTTGGGTAGAAATTGGGGAAAAGCAACTATCTGGACCTGAAATAGTGCAAGAAACGACCGACAAAATCATTCAAGTCAAGGAACGAATAAAAGCAGCATGTGACCGACAAAAGAGCTACGCTGATAACAAACGTAAGCCGTTAGAATTTTAGGTAGGTAACAAGGTATTGTTGAAAGTCTCTCCTTGGAAAGGAGTAATAAGATTCATCAAGAGGGGAAAGCTAAGTCCTAGGTATGTTGGACCTTTTAAGATTATTAGAAGAATAGGACCTGTAGCCTATCAGCTACAACTGCCAGAGGAAATGGCAGGAATACATGATGTATTTCATGTATCTAATCTCAAGAAATGCTTAGCTGATGAATCACTGGTAGTACCTCTAAAAGATATAGAGGTAAATGAACAACTTAAGTTCGTAGAGAGGCCTCTACAGATCGAAGACAGGAAAATCAAGAACCTCAAGCACAAGAGATTAGTTCTGGTCAAAGTGAAATGGGACTCCAAAAGAGGACCCGAATACACATGGAAACTTGAATCAGAAATGCAAAGAAAATATCCACACCTGTTCCAGTAGACCTCGAGGAAGAGCTCTAAAACAAGGTGGGGAGGATATAACAACCCTCGGAAAAATTTCTGACACCCTAAAAATATTTAAAATATCCCAATATGTCTTAAAATACCCCCCATACGTGAAAACGGACCCCGAATACCTTTAATATTATTAAAATTTATTGAAAATCAAATTTTTGGGGCTCTCGCGGGGCGTGTAAGCCACCCCTTGAGTTTACGCGGGCCGCGGGCGATCGAAAACGAGGCAGCACCCGGTGTTGACACGTGTCCGACACATGTTGAACCTATTTGTATGACCCGGATCACCTACGCCTAGAACCCCCTATTTCAGGGGCCGCGTAGGCCTTAGCCTAATCTTACGCGGGCCGCGAGAAAAGCCAAATCAGGCCCTATATAATGGGAGCTCAGGGTATCAGTTTCAATCGCTCACATCTTTCTCTCTCTCCCGAATTTTCTGATAGTAGGCACTATACTCGGGTCTAATTCCCCCCTAAATAACGAAGTTCTGCTCTGTTGTAAGTATCATAACCCATGGATACGTATTAGATACTCTGCCCGATTGATCTAGGGTTCCGTAACGGCTGTCGTGGTTCTGCCCGACGTAGTCGTTGGAATGCCGTCTCGGGGAGGGTATTACTAATGTTAAAATGGGTTATTATACTAACACGTGTGCATTTGTGTAAATTATAGATAATTCTCAGGAAATCCTTACAGAAAACCTAAGACAACAACGTGAGTAATCTCCTTTTTGTAAACAGTTTTTACAAAACCTTAAATATTTTACAATCCAATTTTGCAGTGATTAAGTCTTTGTAATTCTACAATTACTGCCAGTATGTTAGGGTTTTGTATACAAAGTGTGGAACACGTTACCATTGGACAAAGAGTTAGCCAATGTGTAATATGACCCACCAGTCAGGATTGACAATACTGAATGAGTAATTGGGTAGATATAAACATTGTAATCGCTCTCAATACTGTTTAAATTAATGAAACTTTCCTTGATTGAACTGGGATTCACTCACCAGTATTTCCTACTGACAAAATGTTTTTAAACGTGTTTCAGGTAACACAATGTGAAAGCCAATTAGAAGCCAGCTGGACTGCACCTAAGGCTTGGAAAAGTGGCTATAAAAGTTAGCTAAATAAAAGAAAACGTTTATTTCAATAAAATGGGAAGTATCCTTATAAATCAGTTTGTAATGAAAACTTGGGTTTCATCCCAGTATGTTTATTTATATAAAATGTGGTGTTTTACTCTGATAAAATATTTCCTAACTACGGTCCTGATGTAATTTCCGCTGCCAAAATTAATAAACACCAATACCACCAACACCATTGTTCGCGGCCGCCCGTTCCCGGGATAGATAGGGGGCGGGGGTTGCGACAATATATATAGGGGAAAGATAAATCGAAAACCCATGTGAGTTAAGAAAACTCAAATAAACCCTATGTAACATTTTTATTTTTTTCTAAAAAAACAGGGAATGTAATATAAATGTACACAAACATTTTTTTTAAAATGAAAAAAAACGCCTACTAGTTTTTTTAAAAAAATGTTGAGAATTTGTATGTTACATTTTTTTGACATATATATTATGTAACCTGAAATTTGTAACATTTAAAAAAAAAACTACTCGGTGTTTTTGTGTTTCTTTTTTAAAAATGTTCAAATATATGTATATTACATTTCATATTTTTAAGAAAGGTTTCTTGAGTTTACATGGGTTTTTTTACAAAGGTTTCTTGAGTTTACACAACTCAAGTGGGTTTTCTCTATAGCCTTCCCATATATATACATATATATATATAGCGAGAGAGAGAGAGTGTAACGTACAATTAGGGTTTATCGTACGCTCGTACGATATTGTGAAATCGCATGTTATAAAAAAACATATTGGAACTCGCATGTTGGTATTTTTTTATGAAATCGCATGTTGTTTTTGTGTAGCAATTTTGCATGTTGGTAAATAAGACGAAATCGCATGTTGGTATTATTATAATTAAATACTGAATGTTAATAACATGGTCTCTACAATCTCTACAATTCGATTTCCATTAACATCACCATATCATCGTACAATTTAGGGCACAATTTTGCGAACAAATTTAACAAAATCACTCATCATCATCGGTTACTTATTGTTATTACATTCAGTAATCGATTACAAAATCATCGATTACCATTGATCGACTACAAAATCATCGATTACCATTGATCGACAAGATAGAAATCAGAAATCGTGTCCGTTTATTAATCGTTGATCGTCTATCTCTGCCAAATCTCAACTAGTCGCCAATCACGCCATCTAACACTCGGTAAGGCTCTGATTATTACCAGTATATATATATATATATATTATACTTTAGGTATCTGTTTTAATGGGTAATTTTGATTTCTATGAATGATTTATATGAATGTGATTCAAGTCGTTGATCTGTTAACTGTGCTTGTTATTTTATTGCACGGACTTATACAGTGGCATAGCCGACCTAGTATGTATATGTGAACCAAATAAAGTTAATAATATCATTCATGTGCATAGTGATTTGTTTAGGATACGTGTAGATTATTTTGTGTAATTAGAATATGTTGGTGTTGTTGTTTTAGGTAATGCACACGTGCATAGTGAACTCGAGCAGTTTTGTGTAATATGCGTGATTTTTTCTAATTAGGATATCCTGGTGTTATTGTTTCATGTGATGCACATGTGCATAGCGAACATGAGCAGCTTTGTTTAATATACGTGTATATGATTTTGTGTAATTAGATTCTGTTGATGTTGTTGTTTAAAGTGATGCATATGTGCATATTGAATTTGAGCACATAACATTGAACTTTACATATGGATTAATTTTAAGTATCTTTATAAGAATATATGATGCACATGTGCATATTGATTCACAAGTGCATAATGACAATGATATGTGATGCACATGTGCAAATAGATACACAAATGCATATCGTTTACAGTGATGAAAAAAGTTGTTTAATGCACATACTAACTGAAATTGCATGTTTGATTATGTTATGTTTTAATTATTATTTTAGGCAAAAAAAATGGAAAAAAAGCGAAGAAAATAACATTTGTGTTGAGATCGAATGATAAAGGGGCAACAAAATTGACAGATGATAAGGAATGTGAATACAAAAATGTTAAGCGAAAAGACAAAAAGGTTGGTTATTAGTCGATGATGCAGTTGGTAGTATATGCACATGTACATCCAATTGTTACTTTCATGTTGAACGATGTTGTTTGATATCATGTTCAGTTACGACAAGAGAAAGAAATACAAGGAATAGGACAAGTACACGAAAGCACGATGTGATGGATGAGATGTGATGTGATGGATGATAAGGGCGACGAGATGGTGGAAAAATATTAATGAAAGAAAGTTGGATAGAACAGTGTTATATTGAAAATTATGGTTGTTTTTGAATGGTGGTTTATATGTTAGTTATTTTTTAATGATAACTTATATTTGTTTATTGGACGGTGACAACTATATGATCGTTAATTCGGTAATTTGATGTAATATGGTATAGTATATGTTGGAAATGCACATGTGCATAAGGTGAATTAGTATGCATAGTGGTGATATATAATGTGTTACCGGATGATTATATTCAGTTTACAACGTTTTCAAATGTTATATGGTACTGGTTGGTATAGTATATGTTAAAAATACACAAATGTCTACTGTTGTGACGTAAATGATTATGATGCCAATGCACATAGGCATATTTATATATTATTATGCATAGTGGTAATGTATGATGGTTTTTGGTATACGATATGTAGTTTACAATGTTGTATGGTGTCTGGTATAGTATATGTTGGAAATGCATAGGTACCTATTAATGTGATATAATGTGTGGCATAGTTTATGTTGGCAATACACATGTGCATAACGTAGAGGTAGTAATGTATAATGTTGTTTGACATAGTATATGGTGGCAATGCACATGTGCATAATGTATACATTGCAATGTATAATAGGTGGGTTGAAAATGGAGTACATGTATTTAAAACATAATAACATTAAAAACAGTGCATCGATAAGTTTAGATGATATGGTTTCGATGTTGAAAATGCACGCCTTGGGTAATGCACATGTGCATGATATTGAAACAGTGGGCATATTGGTAATTTATGTTAATTGGTCATGAATAAAACAGAGAATATTGCACCCTTAAGTTGATAAACAATAAGTCTAAACAAGGAATGTAAACAAAAACAAGTGATAATTAATATATAAATAGTTCAATTATTTTTTGGTTGTCCTTCTTTTGAACATAATATGTACACGATGTGTACGTGTATGAATGCTCAATGTAGGATTGTTCAAGTATTTTTTGTTCTTTATTATGCAAGTGCGTGTGGAAAATCCAGATTTTGTAGCATAAGTGTTGTACATCATCACAACGTCCACCCAGTGATTAAACGTTATATTTACAGTAGCGATGTATTCAGCATCAACATCAGGTATCCAATATGGTGTACCATTAGGCGAAAAATGCATGACAGTCTTAATTATTCTTGTATATAAACTAAAAATAAAAGGAATAAGAAGAGGATATAAATATGGTAATTAATAAAATATATGGTATGTGTACACACAATGTTTATACGGTTAACGATGTATACATGGTCAACAGCTTATCGGTGATTATTATAGGGGGTCAACAATTTATCAGTGATAATTATTAGGTGTTAGCGATGTGATGCACATGTGCATGGGAATGTGTTGATGGTTAACATATGATTCTATAGGGTGTTGGAAATGTGATGCGCATGTGCACAGTTATGTATTAATGGTTAACAATAAGATTAGTTATGATTATGGGGTGTTGTTAACGTGATGCACATGTGCATTTTCATGTTAATGATGGAGAGTTCACTGAAAGTTTACGAAAGACGAGTATGGGTGTTATCATCATAATGCACATGTGCATGATCGGTGACGAGTATGAGTGTTATCAACATAATGCACATGTGCATGATCGTTGTATTGATCAAGTAGATAAACAAAAAAATGAACAATGTTAAATAAACAATTATACAGGAACATAGAGTAATCAAGCAATGTTAAATAAACAATGATATAGTAACATAGAGTAATCAAGCATGCAAAAAACTAGTAAAACAAACAAAGAACAGTGATAAATAAACACTGATATAGGAACATAGAGTAATCAAACATGTAAAAACTATTTATGTATATTACCTCCAGTCTCATATCGTATAAATTGTAATTATTGTTGGTCCAGATTCGTGGGTGTTGTAGTAGTCGATGTTGAAGTAGTGTCACCATAAATTGGGTGTTTAGCAGAAATTGAGTGTTCAGGGGAACTGGTAACAGAATGGGTGTAATAAAAAAAGCATGTAATTTGTTGTAATCACCGTATAAATGATGTATTCGAGTGAGTAATCGTATAAGGATGAGCCGGATTAGTTATCGTAGTGGTGACCTATGAGCAGATGTATGAATGTCATCGGATGTCACACCCTGACTTTTGTGGAAGCGTAGGATGTGTGACTTGTTCAATATCATTGCATTCAATTATAATAAACAACTATATGATCAAAATGATGTTCATCCATTCATAAAGTTTAAAATATTACCAACACTAGTCGTTTAAGTATCAAACAACACAACCTTTGATTCAGTTACAAACCAACAAAAGTGGATGACATCTAAACTTGTTATTCATATCCCGAAACAACACCAGTGCCCAAGATCCAACTTGTTCCCTGAAATACATGTAATTTTGAAAACATCAACAAAAGTTTAGCGAGTTCATGCGTTTTGTATGAGTACTGATAAACTTGTAAACATTTGAGAGACTCCTTTGAAAACAGGTATGAAAAGCGTCTAGGAACATATCAAATTAATGTTTTGCAAGGACATTAATGTATGTGAAGACATAGGGAGTACTCAATATGAGTAGACTTTTGTCTTTGTCGATTCTCCTCGACTGTGTCGAATTCCCTCGACTGTGTCAAATTCACCTTGACTGTGTCAAATTCCCTTTCAAATCACCTTGACTGTGTCAAATTCCCCTTGACCGTTGTCGAATCACTTCGACTGGGACACCAAAAAGTGGGTACTGAATCGGACCACACTTTTCTAGTGTGACTGTTTTTCTTAACGTGTGGCTAAAGGTCTAGAATACATCTGTTTTTAGTCACATGAAACAAATATTGTGGTTGTAGATCATATTTGGCCACACGTTGCTAGTGTGGCTAATAAAATTCATTTTTTTAAAGTGTGGCTAAATGTTTTGAATACATGTGTTATTGGTCACATGAAAACCAATATTGTGGTCGTAGATCACATTTGACCACACTTTGCTAGCGTGGCTAATAATTGTCCCAATTTTTTTTTAAAGTGTGGTTAAAGGTGTCAAATACATGTACTTTGGTCACATGAAACAAAAATATGTGCTATAGATCACCTTTGCCCACACTTTTCGAGTTGTGGCTAATAAATGTCACATAATTTTCTAAAAGTGTGGCTAAATGTTCTGAACTGGTATACAATTGTCACATTAATAATATAATGTGTGACTAAAAGTGTTTTAAAATGTTATGAATGACCTTTAGCCACATAATTTTTCAAATGTGTGACAGGGCGGTTTTGCCAAAAGTGTGGACGTAGCCTACTTTTGACATAGTGTTGTTTGTTTACTACCATTCCGTGTAATCACAGGTCAATAACCTAGTGTTATTATAAAACTCTAGCGAATAAACGTCCTATAAAACTTATGTTTTACGACTCAAATATCAAGTGTCCTATTACGGTGTATTATAATAACACCATAATGAGTAAGCGTCCTATAAAGGTTAAAGTTATAAGACCCTAGTGTCAAGTGTCCTATTAAGTTATGTTATAATAGAAATCTAGCGAATAAGCGTCCTATAAAACTGATGTTTTATGAGTCAAATATCAGGTGTCCTATTACAGTGTATTATAATAACACCACAATGATTAAGCGTCCTATAAAGGTTAAATTTATAAGACCCAAGTGTCAAGTGTCTTTTTAAGTTATATTATAATAAAACTCTAACGAATAAGCGTCCTATAAAACTAATGTTTTATGACTCAAATATCAAGTGTCCTATTACGGTGTATTATAATAACACCACAATGATTAAGTGTCCTATAAAGTTTAAAGTTATAAGACCCAAGTATCAAGTGTCATATTAAGTTAAGTTCTAATATGACTTTGACTAGAAAGGGTCCTATAACACTGAACATTTATAACTTAACTACAATGTGTCCTATTAAGTTGTGTTATAGTAGGACCCCAGATGATCAAGTGTCCTAATACAGTACCACATAATGGGACACTAACAATTAAATGTCTTATAAAGTACTTTATTAGGATCTACATTTTAAGTGTCCTATTAAATTATATGATAATAGGACCCTAAAAAATCATCCATCCTATTAAATACGTTTTTAGGACACCAGTTTAGTAGAGTATATTATAAAAGTACCCCAAAAGTTCACTAGTCCTATTAAATAGTTTTTTAGGACCCGCTTTTACAAGCGTCCCACAGAAAAGGTCCTAAAAAACCATTTTTGTTGTAGTGCAATCCTCGGGAGGGATGACCACGAGAGGAACAGGAGCGAGGATCGGAGCCACGATATGCTCACCATCGGGATGACCAATGATGAGATGCTCATGGACCGGAATGGGAACAACAAAAGGATCCTCATCTGGAATACCATCAGTAAGGGGTAAGTCATCTCCAAAGTCAGGCAACGCGAACGGCTGAAAGTCGTCCTCGTCGTCTGATAACATGTGTGGGTCGCTCTCAGTGTCGGATGTAAAGATCTCCAGCTCCGGTGCAATCTCGTCATCTGAGACTACATCCATCGGGTCGTCAATATCGGATACTCCGCTCTCAGAAGAAGACATAGTGTCTGTAACAGAACAATCATAACATATGCACATATATTAACCACTATCATTTAATATGCAATCAAGATATAATGCCTCTAACATAACAATTCACGCGTTTTGAGTGATAACTGGCTTGAATACATGCTTATCTTTCCTAGTCTATCCCAGACTAAACCACAAATGTGACCTTGCAATCGTGTTTCTCGTCTTTCCTTTTTTAAAAATGTTTGTTCCCTGGATCTGGGCGTTTCGTGTATGCAATGAAAACATGTTGTAAAAATATTTTCGTGAGAGCCCTAATGATTGTAGTCTAGACTCGAGAAAGAATCCTAGTTCGCAACAATCGAAGCTCTGATACCAAACTGTAACACCCTGACTTTTGCGGAAGCGTGAATATGTGTGACTTGCTTAATATCATTGCATTCAACCATAACAAACAAACTATATGATAAAACCAAAGATGTTCATCCATTGATTAAGTTTAAAACATCACAACAACATTGTCCTAAAATTCAAACACAGACTTCAAATCCAAATTACAAACCATGCAAATTGTTTAGAATTCCATAAGGACTCGACAAAAGACATTAATAAAAACTAGGCTTTGAACTATGTATCTTATCCAGGATAAGATACACAATCCAAACCCTTAGACACCGGATGACAACTTTTATTTCCAACATTACTTGAAACTTCCAAACGCCCGCCAGATCCACATTTAATTTCCTGAAATACATGTAGTTTGAAAACATCAACAAAATTTGAGCGAGTTCATGTGTTTTGTAAGTGTGCACCAATAAACCTTTGTAATCATTGTAAGTATGTATGTTTTATAAACCTGGTATGAAAGCAAACAAGGAAAACAGATCGATTAATGGTTTGCAAGGTCATTAATATGTGTGACGTGATGTAGGAAGGCTCAAACCTAGCAGATTTTGCACCGGGCTTCCGGCTGTAAGACATAGTCACCTCATGGGCCAAACCCCGGTCCACATGGGTGGAGCTCGCTACACCCAAATAGATCTATCACTCATGTCCCTCGGTCCTACTACGAGGACTAATGGTCTTAAGCGTTGTACCCACCACTCACATGATCTAGCAGTACCTTTCCTTAGCTAACCATACCACATATAAACGTTTGTAAACAATTTGTAACATGTACTTCACCCCCGAAGTTATAAAACTGAAAACAGTTAAAAGACAAGGGGGGACATGAACTCACAATCTTGCGTTCTTCGTATCCGATCGTAACCCAAAGCTGCTAACTCGTGTGCACGACTACCAACAACGTACTACGGTCTATTAGACGAGCAGGTCGTGCCTTGACTTAGTATTAATTAGTGTCTTTGAGTTACGTTTCTTTGTGTCCTTAATATTATTCCAAGTTATATAATTATTTGTTAAAATAATAAATATTTGAACTTAAATTATATTTATTTAATTTTTGGAATATTAGTTAAAATAATATATTCTAACTTGACACAATTTATGTATTTGTACATGTATAACTTCCCAAGGATGGGGGTATGTATATTTGTATTCTCAACCTTGTGTATTTTTGCCAAATATCGGAGGCGTATTCCGGTGTGTATTTATACGTACGAGAATACGTATTTTTATTGTGTTTATTAAGTATGTTATACTTAATTTTTGTATTTATTTTTCCGGAATAATATTTCTAGTGGAAAAAGCCATCAATATATATTCTCAAAATATATATTTTAAGAAATATTACATAGAAAAATTACTTATAATTTTTCCCTTGGCAAAATTATTTATAAATTTCATAGAGGTCTCAAAAATAATATATTTTCAAGTTTAACTTGGAAATATATATAAGCTTATTTTTCACCAAAAAACAATGTAGTTCATGTCTATCCAAGAAAATATATATTTTCTCCCAAAAATAATATATCTTCTAGTAATTCCAAGAAAAGTATATATTCTTACTTACCAAAAATAATATATTTTCTCCTTGTCAAAAAATATGATATATTTTGTAATAATTATAAAAATCATATTTTTGTTCTCTTGGTGTCCAAAATAATAATTACCAAAATATACTTATGAATTAAATTTATGGATTATTTTTGTAAGTTATATTCCTTGTTCGGTTTCACCATTATTTTGGGTATAAATTATGTATTCATTCTCTTGGAATTTTGTAATATTTTGGATTGTAATTTCTTGGTATTTTGGTGAGTTATATTATTTCAAGTCCTAAAATAATATAACTAATACACATAATATACAAATAATCACACACATCGTGACATCTATATATATATATATATTCCTAAATACATATCTAGTCACTTTTATTTACAAAAATCAACCTCCAATATTTATAATTTTTGTAACAAAAATTATGGCAAACTTTATATGAAAATTCATGGTTTAAGAATACTTGTAAATATTTGTTTAAAAATATTTTTCTAAGTGTTTAATTTTTAAAAAAATTTTGCCATACTTTTCCCCTTAAAAATGGAGGTTTCCATGCTTTCAAAGCATATCATTTTCTTTTATAAATCACCACAATTAACAATAAACCAATCAACACTTACCAATTTGCCAAAATCAAGCATAAATTACTACTTCATGAACTTGAAAGTTTACAAAAATTTGTAGTAACTTACTAGTGTGTTTAGTAAGCTTAGTTACCATTTAAAGTGTGATTGTTTATTTAAAAGCATCATTTTTAAAGAAGTTAGATGTTTACAACTTGTAAATCATTTTTCTAAAAATGTTTCTTCTTGAGTTTTTCTTGTTACATATATATTTCTACACTTGATTAACCACTAAAAATATGGTTAATTTCTTTAAGAACCAAGCTTAAGTAAACTTTGTATTTTTTACTTGGTTTCTTGAAAACTCATTCTTAAAATCATAGGTTTACAAGACTTTTATGTTCACTTTGATCATCATTTTACAAGAAAAACAACTTTCACTTCAAGTTCATGATTTACATATGGATGATTACTTTGATCTTAACATAATCATCCTTTCATCTTGCTAGATTATGTCTTTAATCACTACCTAGCAAGATCATATGATGATCTACATCAATAACATGAGCAATCAACAATCAAATAGCTTAACAACACTTAAACAATATGTATTCTCATGATTTTAGTTTTATGTTATAGTTTCATGTTCTTGATTCATAGTGCTCTTCATGATTTACAACTTATATCATTCTTTAACCAACTTAAGAAGATGTAAAATAGAGTGTAGATGATCTTACTACTAGCTCAAGGCTAGGGATGATCACAAGAAGAAAATGTGGTGGATAAAAGCTTGTGTGAGAGGTCCTTTAACTTCCAAGAGTTCCTATCTTCCTTATACACCTTCTTACACCCTTGAGTATGTATGGATTGTATGAGAAGTGAAAGATGATGATGGATGTGTGGTGGTGTGTGTTTGGCCGAGAATGAGGGGAATGAAGGAGGAGAAGTTCAAGTGTTGGTGTGTTAGAGAATGAATGTTATGATCTTGAAGTTACTTATAAAATCCACCAACATAACTTAAACCCTTGGATGACATGCCTCCTAAAGCACAAGACATGATCTATTAAAATATTAAAATAAATCAATGGTGGGGACCCACCATGTAACCGTAAGAAGGGGGTGTTTAGTTGGGTTGTAATGGTAAGTTAGATTATAAGGTTAGATTCTAAGTATTATAGTTAGGTTATTAGTTACTAGATGTTTACATAGTGTGTTATGATGTTCGGGGACCATAACTAGCTTGGTAATATTAAAACAATGCTTCTAGTGAAAATTTAGTGTTTCGGGTAGTGTCCGGTTGTTCGGTTTGTTACCGGTTCGTTAAGGTGCTAAACTATGCAGTTTAGTGAGCTTTATGTTACCTTTTGTGACAGTTTTGATTCCCAACACTTAGGAAAGTATTCTGGACCATTTAACCATGTTTATGCATGATATTAAAGTGTTTAAATGCTGATTTTTCCTGAATTCAGCATTTTAAGTGAGTTTCAGGCACTTTCCGGCACTTAAACTATCACTAGGAAGGCAATTTTGTGGCCCTTACTTTCCTACACACTATACTAGTGTAACTCTTGGTTTCTGGCTCATTCTGTGTCTTAATACAACGTCTGTCTATGTACTGAACTCCGTCAGCATTTTCTGATTTGTCTGATAACTGTGCTAACTTTGTTTCGTGCATCATTTGAATCAATAAAGTTCTCATGCAATAATGGTAGGACATTATGCAATATATGATGCATATGTATATATATGGCAATAATCAGAAGCAGTTCAAGTCATTAATTGTAATTCAGCACAGTCATTAAGCACTAATCATTGTTTAATAGTTGTACGGATACCTGGAATTTTGACAGTTGTCACAGCAGTAACCATGCTTAGGATTTGAGGTGCAAGTCCCCAAATGAATCGTTCAATCCTCTTGAATTCAGGCTCGACTAGGTAGGGAACAACCCTAGACAAGTCGTGAAAGCGTTGGACTTACTCAGCAATCTTTGGCCCGTCCATTTTCAAATTCCAGAACTCAGTCTCAAGCTTCTGGATTTCGGCCCTGGCGCAGTATTTCTTCCGCATCAATTCCTTGAGCTCGTCCCAGCTCAGTGCATAAGCAGTAGCTTCACCAAGGGTCTGAACCTGAAGGTTCCACCAGGAGAGCGTGCCATCCAAAAACAACCCGAAGATATAAGTAACTCTCTGCTCGGGCAAACATTTACTCATTCTCAGAACGGAGTCAGTCTTTTCTGCCCAACGAACAAAAGCAACGGCACCTCCTGTGCCATCAAAATTCAATGGCTTGCAGTCCAGGAACTGTTTATAGGTGCAGCCAGTTGGAGGGTTATTTCCGGATGTGTCACCGATGTGTTCAGTGTGGAGGGCATCATGCTGCGCGATAGCTTGGGAAATGCGCTCATTGAGTTCGGCCTCAGTTCTTGGTAACGTATTGGTGTATGTGTCACGTCTGGGCGTCATTTTCTTCTCACAAAAAGGTATGGGGTAGGTTAGACAACATTCCATAATTGTCTATGAGGTATATATCACCACAAGCAAACATGTAATCACCTAACATCACATGCATATATAATCAACAATGTATAAGTAAGAAAACAACCACTGATGTCACACCCCCAAAATACCACATGCAGAAACACCGCGGGCGTGTGACGTACCAGGATCTTAGCCACCAATCACATTGAACTCCATATTTAAATAAAGCTTTCATACATTAACATAAAGTATTACAAAATGTTACATATCATTCATTGTATACAGCAGAACCATAACTCATTTGTTGAGTGTTTCTTAATCCATGTGTACATTAGGCTTGTATTGCGATTCCAAGTATCCTGACCCATGACCACTCCAGTATCCCAGATAGCAAGTCCCAATGATACAAACCTATAGACCTGCAAGCATGCAGACAAGTGTGTCAGACGACGCTGGTGAGTTCAAAGTTTTGTTAACGTGTTTAGATACCAGTTACTAGATTAAAACGTTTCACAGATTCGATGTTGTTAATAACACGCTTACCGTAGATGGCTCTAGATTATTTGCCCTAAACCCCATTGCCTCTATCAAAGCAATGGTCAAGATGGGGGTCATTAGTTCATCACCGACCTCCCCGGTGCGATGTGAGGGTGCCAAACCTAAGTAGCGCTACTAACTAATACCCCGTTTCCCTACAAGCAACAATCGGTAGGAGGGACTTGAGTGATAGATATTGACGTGTATTAACCAACAACCCAGGTTTAACATTCCAGTCAAACCCATTACCCGACATTCCTCCCCGGAACATTTACCAGATGTCCCTCCCCGGGACGCATGCTTGGAAAAAGAGCAGTGAACTCACCTTAGATTACTCGGCATGTTATGTTACCCGTACCAGGTTGGTCAACCAAATCCTAATGTGTTTATCACTAATAGTCAGTTCCGTATGCAATGAAACCACATGTTCTACGCGTGTAATAAACAAGTATCGTACAAGTATGTATACCCATCTTTTCACATGTTATAACAGTAATTCACGTATTCATAGCATTCATCACATACACGTAATAACATACGAGAAACACACATGTTCTGTGAATCATAACAGTTTATCATGCAACATGTCAGCCGGTTATCATCAGGAAATCTCATAATAGGTAGTTGGTTCACTTATGATTTCACATTTCACAAGACACGTAATAGTTAACACTCCGTTTCGTTATTCACAACGTGTGCAATTTAAACAAGTTAGTGGCTCACTCGAGAGAGTGCGATCCAAGAACCCAATATGCAATTCGTATCAATTGCGGCCCTTTATTAATACCCAAAGCCAACCGAGTTCACACTTTCGCCGATACGTGGCCCGTTATAGTTTGTTTGGCTCATTGCTACACCTCGGCCCATATTCAGTATGTGGCCCAAATGTAATATATGACCAAGTGTTTACCATGCGGCCCATATATGAAGTGGCCCAGTATAGATGTGTGACTAGTTATGATTGTGCAATCCAAAGTGTAATAGGCCCAATACAACCAAGACCTGTGCGATTACCATAACAGTGTATAACTAATCAAATCAACTTTCCTAATCTCTACATAACCGTCCCCCTAATCTCGGCTCAAACAGTTTACACAACCAAGCTAATTGCACATTCAAATCTCATAGCAACAACCTAAATCTCTAACAGTTTCAACATATTCCAATACCGAAACAAAGGAATTAATCATAGCTCTATAAACAATTAATCATTAATAACATTAAACCTTTTAACTATCCTTCAAACAGATAAGATAATACATTCGGATGTTAATTTCTTTGCTATAACCGTAACCACCAGCATGAACTTCCAGTTTGGATCTAATCAATTTACTATCACAAAGAAAATCACTAAGTTCTTAGCATTATGTCAAACCCTAATTGATCAGGTTATTCTCTATATAGTTAAAACAAGTTTAAACATGCTTTCTACTAAATCTAGATCGATGGCATCATCATTCTATTCACGTAATCACTCAATCATTAACACACAACCATGCATACATAGATACACAAGAATCACATTATCAATTATCAAACCAACGCTATGCTTAACGATTATTCAATAATAAAACACTTAACACTAACCGAATCAAATGGGAAGATGACAAGAACTTCGAAAGGTGTGAGTAGACTGCCGTTGGCTTTACTTTGAATGGGGGGCTGCTGCCGTTGGGTGCGAGAAAGAGGGGGGAATGGGGTTAGGGTTTGATAATGTTTTGGGTTGCCAAAAAGTGAAAACCGTATACGTAAATGTACACGTCCATATCTTCAATCACAAGGGTTTAGGCTCAGTTTGGGCTTAGGGTGTGTAACTGTTTTGGGCCAAGGGTCTCCTTGGCGAACAATATGATTGACGAAAGATGTTTTTCGTCATGTATGAGGGTGACGAAACGTCGACTTTCGTCGAAGGTTAAGTGTGACGAAAGGTCACAAGGACTTCGTCATCACGAACATTTATCATTACCATTACTCACTAGCATTTATCATCAAACCGTTTCTAAGTTTCATATATCAACCGAACATAATAGCATTATAATCATTCACAATTAAAGCACGTGGTATAACTTAAAAGCGAATTGCGAAAACAGGATTTGCGGAACAAGTGACACGTAGAGGAAGACCTTGAAATTTCAGGTTGTCACATCATCGCCAACTTGAAAGAAATTTCATCCCGAAATTTGGTAAGTAATCCAAACAGCAAGAAACAACAAAGTGTTAGATCAGGGGGACTGTGGATTTTTCCCAGGTGCCACAACTGAGCTTTTACATATACTTGACAACTTGACTTATTGTTTTTAACATAAGAAAACAAAATGAACTCGAGGTTACATCACCTCGGTCGTACAAGTTCCATAATATGAAAGTAGTAGTTATTTTCCCTCTACATCGGTCTTCTTAGGTCTTTAGTTTCACAAGGTCGGGTATACTTCCCAAGAGATGGGGGTTGTGCATTTCTGCCACATATAGGGGTGATAGAGAGTGTAAAGTTGATGAATCTTTCCCGAGTGTTAGTCATCTTCACTTGCTTAGATATCGGTTCCCAAACGACTCTTATACAGATAGAAGTGCCAGACACGAAGTGCCAGACACGAAGTAGGCAAAGACAGGCTTCCTACTTTGTAGAGTGCTATAGCAACTATCTAGGTATTGTTCTATTAGTTGAAGGTGTGAACACTTAGGCATTTTTGGATGAATGTTGATCATTAGCTTGACCCGCAGAGTCCACCAGGATTTCCATGCACTACAAGTCGTTATTACGTGGGCCCCCGTAATAATAAATTGTCTTGCATGGTCACCCCAAATTTTCCCTCGTTCAAAGCAGATGATCAACCAAAGAGGGGATACTACTGTCCTTGTACCTCCGACATGGAAAGGACCATTGTGGTGGTCCACGCGCTATCATCCGTTATCGTTACGCGCAAATAGGCACGATGCTTAGACGTAATAGGATTAAGGGAAATACCTAGTAGTTGGAAGGGAACCTTCATGATGAGTACTTTATCTTCCTTGACTGGACAGGAGTGTCTTCAATCTTGTTTCTCAAAAGCCACAGGGACCTCGTCCTATTGATAAGGGTGTTGTCCAAGGTTGCCTCCTCCGCCTCACCGTCACTGTCGTAGTCAGGTACCTTCGCTTTCTAGAGGGAAGAACAACCATCTTCGACGGAAACAAGCGCAGAATCTTGTTTGGTAATCACCCCAGCCATGAGCTTCGTAATAAACGCGAGGTCGACAATCTCATCGTGCGAGTCAAGAACAATAATAGGATTCGGAGTCGAAGGTATTTCGTTCACGTCAATAATTATTCCGTACACTTATACGCATATATATTAATGAATAAGTATGTTACTTAGTATAAATAGGCAAATAGATGCATCATGTCACATATAACTCTCTTTTGTCCTTCGGGGGGGGGATCATATTGTCTTTGGCGAGTCTATCTCACGTAGACTATACCTCAATTGGCACTTTAATTGGGGTGTTCTCCTCCCTACTAATGTCCTTGCTTTGTCTTCCTTTTGAAAAATGTATGACTCATGGATCTTGGCGCTTTCGTGAATGCAATGAAAAACCTTTTTTGTAAAAATGTTTTCATGAGAGAATTCCTAGTGATTGTAGTCTAGACTCGAGAAGGAATCCTAGTTCACTACAATCGAAGCTCTGATACCAAACTGTCACACCCTGACTTTTGTGGAAGCGTAGGATGTGTGACTTGTTCAATATCATTGCATTCAATTATAATAAACAACTATATGATCAAAACGATGTTCATCCATTCATAAAGTTTAAAATATTACAAACACCAGTTGTTTAAGTATCAAACAACACAACCTTTGATTCAGTTGCAAACCAACAAAAGTGGATGACATCTAAACTTGTTATTCATATCCCGAAACAACACCAGCGCCCAAGATCCAACTTTTTCCCTGAAATACATGTAATTTTGAAAACATCAACAAAAGTTGAGCGAGTTCATGCGTTTTGTATGAGTACTGATAAACTTGTAAACATTTGAGAGAATCCTTTGAAAACAGTTATGAAAAGCGTCTATGAACAGATCAAATTAATGTTTTGCAAGGACATTAATGTACGTGAAGACATAGGGAGTACTCAATATGAGTAGACATTTGTCTTTGTCTAATCTCTCGACTGTGTCGAATTCCCTCGACTGTGTCAAATTCACCTTGACTTTGTCAAATTCCCTTAACCGTATCAAATCACCTTGACTGTGTCAAATTCCCTTGACCATTTTGGAATCACCTCGACTGGGACACTAAAGCACTCTAAGTGGTCACTTAAGGACCATGAGTGGGGCTCGGCCGTACCCGTTAGATCTAACCTTTGTCCATGTTTCTTATGAGAGTTATTGGCATTTCAGTTTCAGCCTATGCTCACATGATCTAATAGTTCATTTCATAGCCAAATCATACCATTGAAACATATGTAACATGTATTTCACCCCCGAGAGTTATAAATCCGAAAACAGTTAAGAGAAAAGGGGGACATGAACTCACAACTTTGCGTCCTGCTATCTCATATGCTCAAGGTCCTTCTATGAGTCGTACAACTACCTACACACGTGCCATGTTTTATTAGACGTTTAGGTTGTGTAACGACTCTTTATATTAGTTGTTCATTCAGACTTGTTTTGGAATCTCGGTATATTTGGAGTTACATCATTGATGCATATTTTAATATTCCAGAGTATAAAATTATTAGTTAAAATATTAATATTCTAACCAAAATTATATTCATCCATTTATTTGGAATATTGTCAAACAATATATATATTTTACCTTAGTTCATACTGCAATTCTTTTCGTGAATATTTCCTAAGTATGGGTATAATTATCCTTGTGTATTTTGCCAGGTATTTGTGGTGTATTCCGGTGTGTATTCGTCTCACACCCGCTCGTAGCGGAAGCGCGAGGTGTGATCTGATCGGTTCTCATTGCATAACAATATAAGTGAACATACTAAATGAATAAAAACATGCTCCAATGCCATTGTCATAATTGTTTCAAAAGAACGCAACATAAGTTAAATGTATTGGTTACAAACCATCAAATGAAAATAAGTTGTCATTGTTTTATACATCAAAATGTAAGTCTTAAAATGTTAAGGCTTTGACCACTATATCACCGCAAAGAGGCGGTATATAATGGGCAAACCCTTCAAATTGTGGCATAGAGTCTTGATACTTGCTTGCCTTGATTGAAATGTCTGCATGGTCCACTAATTTCCTGAAATACATGTTAAGTTTGAAAACATCAACAAAAGTTGGCGAGTTCATGCAGTTTAGTTGTATGAGATGTATTTGTAAAATGTGAGTTGTATAAAATGTATCTGTAAATGTGAGTTGTATAAAATGTAGCCATAAAATGTGAGTTGTATAAACTGTATCCATAAAATGTGAGTTGTATAAGATGTATCTGTATGTAATGATGTAGTATGTAAAGCGTCAATGAAATCGTTGATCATTAATGTTTCGCGAGGACATTAATATGTGTGACAAATTAGGAAGCAATCCAAACCTAGACGATTTTGTGTCGACTACTATCGACTGGGACACAAATGCACTCTTCTGTATGGGTCCACGACCAAGAGTGGGGCTCGCCAAAACCCATTAGATCTAACCCTCTGTACCTAGGTCCAAACTGGATTAATGGTGCTTAGATGTATGACCCTAATCGCACATGATCTAAGATTTTTCATTCCATGACTTATCATACTATAAACATGTATTTTCCCCGATAGTTGTAAAGTTGTAAAACATTTAAAATGAAGAGGGGACATGAACTCACAGAATCGCGTCCGTGAATAGAAGTAACTATGATCTCACGTGCGGTCGTCCTGAATAGTGTTGTGACCTACAAATGTTCTTATATTTGTTAGACACTTCGGTCTTTATAAATGACTTGAGTACAAGTCTTGTGTCTTGAATGTGTGTAAGACTTATATGTCTTTGTTTTTCGTTGAACTGTGTATTAGATGTATGATTTGTTAAACTATTATATATATATATATATATATATATATATATATTTCACCAACTATATATATGTAATCTTGTATCTTGTGAGTTGTATCATCGGGTCTTGTCCTCTTGATTTCATGTCTTGTATGAATAAATTGTATAATTGTATTTTCATCAATTATATGTCATTGGGCCGAGCCCATGTCTTAATGTTATTGGGCCTAGCCCATGAATTTATGTTATTGGGCCTCAGCCCATATGTTTTGTCATTGGGCTTAGCCCATGTATTCATGTTATTGGGCTTAATGTTATTGGGCCTTAGCCCATATGTTTTGTCATTGGGCTTAGCCCATGTATTCATGTTATTGGGCTTAATGTATTTGGGCCTTAGCCCATATGTTTTGACATTGGGCTTAGCCCATGTATTCATGTTATTAGGCTTTGCCCAAGTATTTTGATATGCCCATTTATGAAGATAAGCCCAATTGTAAATATAAGCCCATTTATAAAAATAAGTCCATTTGTAAGTATAAGCCCATTTATAAAAATAAGCCCATTTGTAATTATAAGCCCATTTATAAAACATCTTTCATTTTATAAAAATCACCCATACATGGAGTTTTTAGTTAAATAGAAGACATATAAGTTTTTATAAGTTCCTAAAATTTCGACTTGTGTTAACGGTAATATATATATGTATCTGCGTCGAAAGATCGCCTAAGCGTCGTAGTAACTCCTCGGAATGGCGATATGTTTATAGATTCGCCCGTCGTCCGTTTTGACCATAAGTTGTGTCCGAAGACTCGGAATGTCCTTAAGTTGTTTTTAAGGCGTATTTACATGTAGTCTTGTAAGACTTTAGTTGAAATGTACATTGTGTTTATTTGTACCATTGTATTCAAGTTCCTAGTTATCATACATATAACTAATACAAACAAATAACACATAGCACATAAGTTGTTAAGTTAACTAAATGTATATTTTCTCAAAAATATATATTTATATCAAACTTTGCTTTTATAAAAACTATTCTTTAAAATCTTTTTAATCTAATAAAGATTTTGTCAAAAATAATAGTTTTTATAACTTATGATTTTTAAGAAAAATGGCCATATTTCCTTTGAAATATATACTTTGTCATGTTTATATAAAACATATCTTTTTCTTATAAAATCACCAATAATCTTCTCACATTTTTCTTAATAAAAACATATGAGATTTATATCAAAATCTTAACAAGATGAAATCAATAACATGTAGGGTTTTGGTATGATCATAACATAAGTTAACTAGTTCAAAATCCATGCTTTCCTTCTAGTTTTAACAAACTTTTTATAAAAACCCATCTTGTATGTTTCTTTTTATAACTTTGTAAAAGAATTATTTTTAGTGAAAAACCTTATATACTTTAACAAAATCAAAGATTTTGATCATCCATCTAAACATTTATGTTTAACAAAACCCTTAAACATTTTCATGTACACTTGTTAGATTATGTTTTTAAACATCATCTAACAAGTTATTTGTATGCTAATCATCAAAACTAGATCAAATATGCAAGTAATCATCTTTAAATCACAACATAAACACACTTTTATATCATGATTATTATTTTGCTTCTTTGTATTTTCATATTATTTTGTATGATTATTTAGTTTATTACATGTTCTTTAAACAAATAATGCATAAATAAGTATGAAAAAGAGATTTTAGAAGCTTACTTCTAGCACTAATGGCTAGGGATGATCTTGATGATGATTAAAGAAAAGAAAAAGTGTGGATCTTGGTGTTTGGAAGCTATGTAATGGATGGAATGGCTTGCTTCTTCTTATTGTTGCTTTAGATCACCTTAAGTAACTTCAAGCTCCATTTTGATCATCAAAAAGTGTTAAAATGGTGAATGATTTTGGTGGGTATTCTTGGCTAGGATATGAAGGTTGAGAGGGTTTTCTTAACTAGGTGAAAGTAAAGGTGAAAATGAGATGAATGTGGTTAGTGATTATGGTAAGTTGTTGTTATAAGTCTTCACTAACTTCACCACTAGGCCCACATGCTTCACCAACTTGCATCAAGGGTAACAAGCAAGATAGTTTTGGAAACAAGGTAACAAAAATGGGCCTCACATGGTGTTATAACCGTGAATGAAAGGGGGGGGGTACCCTTGCCTTGTTAATTTGTTTCATGACTTTCCTTGTTAAAAAGTGTTAGGATTATTGAGGAAATTGTTTAGGAAAGTTATATGAATAAGTTTTTAAGTGTTTAAAGGGTGTTAAATGACCATTACTAGACCATAATGATCCAATTAACACTAGATGGTCACTAAAAAAAAGATTTGTTATTGTTCGGATATTCGTTTTGAATTGTTTCGGTTAGACGTTATTTGAACGCTAAGTTGTGTAACTTGTGTGAATTGATGTAGTTATTGGTTCGGATGATACCCGAAGGTATCCTCATATGAATTCTATGTTAAATAGCACTTTTACATGTTGCAAAAATATTAACTGCCTGATTTCTGCAGAATTTCTGCGAAAAAGTGTTGAAATCTTCGCTTTTAGTGCTTTTCGAGCAATTTTTAGTGTTATCGGACTGCGGGAAGGTTTTAAATCAAACCCATTCATTCCTAGTTAGGGTTTAATGTATATTAGATGTTGGACTTTCGTCTGAGTCCTAAAGATGTCATTTAGATGGTTTCTGCGGATCCTGCGTTTTCGTCGGAATACTAGTTTACTAGGTGCTTTTCTAGTAGTTTCGATGCATTGTTTAAACTGTGTCAAATGTACTTAATAAAAATGAATCATATGCATCCTAAGTAAGTATTCCATGAGTATTCTAAGTGTATGTAACGAAATACGAAGTTCGGGTGTTCAAAATGCATAAAAATGTAGCTAAAATGAGTACTTTAAGTGTAAGAAAGTTACCGAAAAGTGGCAGTTGTCACAGTCTCCCCCTGTTATTGAGAATTTTGTCCTAAAATTCAAGCTGAGTCATCCTTTGCAGGAGTATTCTCGAACAGGCGGGGGTATTTTGGTTTTGATTTGATCTGCACGTTCCCAAGTATATTCGGGTCCGTGTCGAGAGTTCCAACGAATTTTTACTAATATGTTACGACTCCTTCGTATTTTCTGGACCTTCCGGTCCATGACCTTAACAGGTTTGTGAATTGGAGTTTGTCATCAATGTGAATCTCATCCTCTGAGATGATAATCGTTTCTTGTGTTGGACTCTTCTTAAGATTCGACACATGAAATGTGTCATGTACACTACTTAGTTTTTCTAGTAACTTCAGTTTGTAGGAAACGGTGCCAATCTTCTCTAAGATTTTAAATGGTCCTACATATCGTGGGTTAAACTTTCCACGCTTACCGAACCTTGCTACGCCCTTCCAAGTCGAGACTTTCAATAAGACTTTTCTCCGACCTCGAAAGATTATGGCTCCCGTCTCTTGTCTGTGTAGCTCTTTTGTCGATCGCGAGCCGTCTTGATACAGTCTCTAATCTGAAAAATTTTATCTGTAGTCTCTTGGACTAATTCCGAACCACTTAGTTGTTTATTTCCTGCTTCCGCCCAACATAGCAGAGAGCAGTACTTTCAACCATAGAGAGCTTCAAACGGTACAGTTGGTATACTTGTATGGTAGTGTTGTTGTAGGAAAACTCAACCAAAGGTAAATGAGTATCCCAGTTGCTGCCCAAATCCAAAACACACGCACGAAGCATATCTTTGGGTGTTTGGATTGCCCGTTTGCTCTGGCCGTCAGTTTGTGGATGAAAGGTCGTGCTTAGATTTAAATGAGATCCAAAGGTCTGTTGGAATGACTTCCAAATTCTTGAAATAAAGGGACTGTCTCGGTCTGAAATGATTGAAATAGGCACTCCAAGACGAGCCACTATTTCTTTGAGATAGAGTTCTGCTAGTTTCTCTATGCTATCCTTCTCCCGAATTGGCAAGAAGTGTGTGGATTTTGTCCATCTATCGACGATTACCCATATCATGTCGTGGCCTCTTGAGGTCCTGGGTAATTTCGTAATGAAGTCCATCGATATTCGTTCCCATTTCCAACCGGAAATCTCGGGTTGTTGTAGCAAGCCCGAGGGTTTCTGATATTCGGCCTTGCCCTTCGCGCAACTCATGCATCTCAAAGGCCGCCAAAGAGTGGAACCCAAATTCTACCCATAAATTATAAAGTTCCATCTTCTTTCGGCACTAATTGTTTTTATATGACTCAAAGTGTTTCTGCTCGAATATGTTCTTCCTTGAGCGCTTCTTGTTGTGCATCATGAATTCGTGTGGTAAGATCCGTGTGAATCATCGTCTCTAATGCTCGAACCCTCAAAGTTCTAACTCGTTCCTTACGACTCCAGGCGTATGCTACAACGTTCGCCTTTCCTGGATGGTACTTTATTTCACAATCATAGTCGTTCAGCAATTAAATCCAACGTCGCTGACGCATATTTAGTTCTTTTTTATTGAATATGTCCTGAAGACTTTTATGATCCGTGAAAATCGTACACTGAGTACCATATAAGTAATGTCGCCATATTTTCAAAGCGAATACCACCGTACCTAACTCGAGGTCATGAGTGGTATAGTTCTTTTAATGAACTTTTAGTTGACGTGATGTGTACGCGATAACTTTCTCCCGTTGCATAAGTACGCAACCCAATTCTTGATGCGAAGCATCACAGTAAACTACGAAGTCATCGGTACCATCGGGTAGTGATAAGATTGGTTAATCGCACAACTTATCCTTGAGAATTTGAAATGATTCTTCTTGTTTCCCGATTGGGTGAGGGAGGTTAGCGGTTGAGAAAATTTTAGAAAAATTCTCCATGAATCTCCGATAGTACCCTGCTAATCCCAAGAATTGACGGACTTCAGTTGGAGTCTTAGGCGCTTCCCAGTTCTTAATTGCTTCGATCTTCGAGGTGTCTACTTGAATGCCTTTCTCGTTCACTATCTGCCCGAGAAATTGTACTTCATGAATCCAAAACTCGCATTAGTGTCTCCTTCTTGAGTAGTTCTAAAATGGTTCTCAAATGTTGTTCGTGCTTGTCTGTCGATCGTGAGTATATCAAAATGTCGTCAATGAACACTATGAAGAATTTGTCAAAGTATGGATTGCACACGCGGTTCATTAAGTCCATGAAGACCGCAGGCGTGTTCGTTAAACTAAAAGGTATAACGAGAAACTCGTAATGACCATAACGAGTCTGAAAAGCCGTTTTCGGTACGCCTTCCTCTTAAATTCATAATTGGTGATACCCTGATCGAAAGTCTATCTTGGAGTAGAAGCTTGAACCTTGCAATTGATCGAATAAATCACCAATCCTCGATAGTGGATACCGATTCTTGATGGTGAGTTTATTCAACTCTCTGTAGTCGATGCACATTCTGAGTGTTTCATCCTTCTTCTTTACAAACAAAGCTGGAGCTCCCCAAGGCGAGAAGCTTGGTCTAATGAATCCTTTATCCAACAACTCTTGAAGTTATGTGAATAACTCTTTCATTTCAAAAGGTGCTAATCGATATGGAGATTTGGTTATGGGTGCGGTTCACGATACCAAGTCGATATGAAACTCGACTTGTCGATATGGTTATAGTCTGGGCAAGTATTCAGGAAATATTTCAGGAAACTCTTTTACCCTTGGAATATCTGTCAGTTGTGGCTCAACGGCCTTCTTGTCGACAACATGTGCTAGAAAGGCAATACAACCTTTCCATAAGCACTTATGTGCCTTCTTATAGTTGATGATCCGTAATGGGGTGTCACGCTTCTCTCCATGAATAACAAGCCTTTCTTCACTCGATAGTGGTAGGCGAATGATTTTCTCGTGCAACCGACTTTGGCTCGGTCATCGTATAACCAATCCATGCCAACCACTACGTCGAAACTACCCAACTCAACGGGTAAGAGATCGATACTGAATCTTCGTTCGCCAAGTTCCAAGGAACATTCTCTAACAACTTCCCCTGACTTGAGTAGTTTACCATTTGCCGATTCTGTAGAATGAGGGGACGTCTAGTTTTACTTGACTTTAGGCCAAGTACATGTTGAATTCTATGTGGCGAGGACTTCACTGTATAGTTTTAGGAACCCTATGTTTAAATGTAGGATCCAATCCATATGTTTAGATGTAGGATAACCCGATCCATATGTTTAGATGTTGGATAACCCAACCATATGTTTAGATGTAGGATAACCCAATCCCTAATTGTAGCTAGGACAATCCCGTCCCTAGCCATGAAACTCATGTATGTGAAATGTTGAGATGAAGCTAAAATTGGCACCAGTATTAAATAACACGGATGTGAAATGTTGGTTGATTGGAAACGTGTCGAGTAACTACTGTTTGAGTGATCGAGGTAGGGTGGGATGATGCGGTCATGCCTCGGATCTCCGGGGCTAAATCCCATATGTAACGTGCAATGCGTTTGAATTCGGGTGTTACGTAGTATGGAAACAACCCTTGAGATATCGTGAAAGCCTCGAGTGTAACCAACAACATTGGCTCTAATCATGATCGAGTTCTAGAATTTTGTTTCCAACCTTTGAATTTAATTCAGCGAGCAATACTCTTCTCGTATAAGATCCTTGAGTTCTTCCCCCGACAACTTCTTCATTGTATCCCTTCCTAGCGTTTGTACCTGGAGATTCCACCAAGTTTAGGTTGCGTTCAGCAGGAGACTCTCTGTGTATCTAATTGTCTACTCAGGAATGCGTTTCCTAGTATGACTAACCGTCTTCATTGTCTTTATGTGGTAGACAGAACTTAGCGCACCTCTCGTATTAACGAGGTCTTGTCACTTACAGTCCGAAAAGTCTTAAAATTAAGGCCTTGTGTGGTCGCATCTTCTGGTGTGGCATTGCTACTCATTCCCGATCCATCGGGATTTGAATCACTTGAACTACCAGTACCACCAGTACCGTCACTAGTGTCGTCCCGATTAACCTCATATTGTGCAATTTCTGCACCCTTGTGTGGTTCCACATGAACTATAGTTTGACTGTGAGATGTTGATTAGTTAACCCCTTTTTGGGTGTAGACCATCCTCCTGACGCCATGATCTTTTTAATATACAACATTAAAAGAATCTAGACATATATTTTTGTAACACCTCGAAAAATCATGTCCAATGAAGTATTGACACGTGTAATAAACCCTAATGAAGTCAAACGTTGAATTTGAGGGACTAATTTTCTGAAAAAATCAAAAACTTTGATTATGAAAGAACTGGAAGTATTATCATACCTAAAATAAGTTTCTAAATAACCCTTTTACGGTTTTATATTCACAAATGAGCCACTTGTTAATAAAGTGTAGCCGTTTATGTATTTAATTGAAAGTTTGGGCAAAAAAGGGTTAAAAGCGTTAACATTTTAATTCTTACCTCTGAGTGACCTTTTAACAAACCGAGAGCCTCATGATATTTGATTATACTCTCGGGATTGCCAATCATTGGCCCCCCAAGGCTTTTATGCCCAAAAGTGAAGTTACGCGCAACTTTGTAAGTATAAGGGACTAAAAGTGTCAATATGTTTAATTATACCTCTGAATGACCTTTTATCGAGCCCGAAGCATTATGATGTTTAATAATACTTTCAATAATGCCTAATATGAATTAGATGAGGCTTCAATGCTATTAAATGATGAGTTACGCAAGTTTGCGCATTAGAGGGACCTAAAGCGTCAAACTGCTAAAGTATACCGATTCGTATGTTATCGGACCTTCCGGAATATGACCATGAGATAAATATACCCTATTTATCCTTAATATAGCTTAGATATAGGCTTAGAGGTGTTTGGTGCGCTAAAATAAGCTTTTAAGTCATGCAGGGACTAAAAGTGTCAAAAAGCGCACAAGTTTGCGTTTACGCGTATATCTTACATTCTGAATATCCCCGGACATCCAAAAACATATGTAAGCACTAAAATATTTTATTTTAGTGTTTGGCTTGATAAAATTCCATTCGTCGTGTCGGTTGGATCGTTTTTCGCGTCCGTCCGTGTTTCGTCGTAATTAGCCGAACAACGTGACCGTACGACCAAACGAACCGACATCCGGCATGTTTTTGAGCATGTTTCATGTTCTCTATGCTTAGGCATCATTTTAGAGCCTTAAAAATGGTTTAACGGGCCTTGGATGTGTCGGAAATGTCATTTGGGAGTGCAGGGGCTAAAACTGTCAACAAATGAAAGTTTCTGAATTCTGACCAGGTCCTTACAGACCGTAAGACCTGGAACTTACGGTCCGTAAGCATTGCCCAAATGCAGAAACTCGTAAATTGCCTGTTCAGCCCATGTAAGCGACATGTATTGCCCTTTAACACCTCCAAGAGCTGCCTAAACTTGTTCTTAGGCACTAGGGACACTTGTTAATGATCAGGGATCCTATGTAGGCTTGTTTGGAATGATCTTATGCAATCAAGAACACTATATAAAGCCCCAAATGTTTGCACATTTTGATCATTCATTCCCAACTCAACATCTGATCATTTCTAGAGCTCAAGGCCATTCTCTAAGCATTCATGGTCGTGCATTAGACCTTGGTAAGCATCTTTGATCTTCCTTAATTCAGTTTTGCCTAGTTATTAGCTTAAAAGTCAAACCGTCATAATTAAGGTTTGACTTATCGATTAATCACTAATGGTCTAGTGATTAGTCAAATTGAAGGTAGTTATAAGTTGGTAATTATGTGGGCAATAAACCCTTACAAGGGCACCCTCAGATTCCCACTCTAACTAGATCAAATGTCGGGTTAAAGTTGTTTAGAAAAAGTCAACAGAGGCTTAATTTGAAAATTAACATGTAATTAGCAATGTAGAAGGCATGTAACCTATTTTATCACTCATATAACTTGGTAATAAGTATAAGAACTGATCTAAGCTTGTTTGATCCGACAATTTTCTGTTTAGACCCGGTTCGGAACCGAGAGTCGCAAAACTTTGACTTTTTCTTTGACTTCAGTTCTGACCCGAATTAGATAGGTTTAGAAATACCTAAGGGCTTCCTTAGGACCAGGTTACATGTTGGTATAACCCTCTGTGCTTGGTTCGTTGATTGCCCCATTCGTTTACGTGTTTCTTTTAATTGCCTAATGTTGACCAATATGCCCTTTGACCATAAAACGAGAATTTTGGAAATGTGAAAGGACAATAATCCTTATTACTGATTTATAAAGTTGTCCCTAAATTTTCACATCAGTTGGAGGTCTAGATTAGGAGTTATGCTCATTAGCGTAATTATAACGTCTTTTAGTAATTAAACGGCGCAATTAGCATAAAGCCTATCTAAACCCAATTTTTGACACCAAACCTTTTACCCACTAATGTAATATAATATTTTGAGATTTTTAAAGATTTTTAATTATTTTTAAACTGATCATAACCAAAGGCTATCGCCTTAATTCGGTAAATACTGATTATACCCTTTTTATGTATAAAATGAGTTTTACATAGTATTTTGACACCAATCCAATTGCTACTGATTTTATATAATAAATAAAGTATTTTGAACTTTATAACCTGATCAGGAAACTCAGATTTCCTGTATAACCCGGAAATCGCTTAAAATGGCTTTTTAAGCGTATTAAACGAATAGTTTGGGTTTGAAACCATTTTGGCATATAAGACCTATTACCAACTAATATGACCTAATAAAATAAGTTATTCTACTGATGTATTCGGACCCGAATCTCAAAATTTTAATTAACCTCTTTTATAATCTTTTAAATGACCAAAATACCCCTACGGGGCTTAAATTGAGATTAAACTCGTTTTGGGCATAATGGAAGGTATCCTACTGATATCACAACATATTTAAGGCATATTAACTTAGGAAACATGTATATGATTCATTTGGTTACTCGTTACGCACTTTTCGCGTTCAGATCGGCTTATGTAACTAGTTTGCATATATTAGCCGAAGCGGGTCAAACCATATCGTTTTTATCTCAAAATCCAGAATGTGTTTAGTTTACCCATATTATTCAAGTCTCCAAACTTGTCGGGTCTAAATCACATTTTATTCCGGTCTTCGCTTAATCATGCGTTTTGAACCGTGAACCGTTCCTAAAAACTAACCGGTCTAAGTTACGACTTAAATAAGACCCGTTAGGAATCTAATAGGTTAATAAACCTTCGTTCCAGATTGAGAGCCCCAGTAGAAGTACTTGTGCTTGCTGATTAGAATATACGGCTGAGTATAAATTGCATTGCTAGCTCAGGTAAATACTTTTAACTTATTTTCCCTTATACGGGCTTGGGATACGGGATTATAAAAATACCGCTTGGTCGGGTGTAGAAACCTTTTAATCGGAGATGATTAAATTGCATAATCCCGTTTTAATCTGTATTGATTGATAACAAATAACATTGGGGGTTAATGACCGTGTCCTGGATATCCTTGGCTCATTTAAAAAGTGAATGGCCATAACTTAAGCACAAGGTGTAGGCATAACACCTCCTGTTGCGTATGTAAAAGATATACTCACTCGTAAGGATGTCTTCTTGTGAGTTATATTTATGGTGTGTCGATTAATCTTGACCGGCTTGTATTGTATAATCACCGGCCCTAAATGTTGGACAACCATGTAAATCGGATACAAGATTTTTATTAATAAAATTGTCCCAGGTTATAAAAGAATGTTTGTGCCTTGTGCTTTTAAACCAATTTTCTTAAACATTTTCAAAATGAGTCAGTTAATTGTATTTACCAGTGTAAACTGACGTATTTTCCAAAAAGGTTAAGTGGCAGGTACTGTACGTAATTGGCTGGGAGCTCAGGGCGTCAATAGGGAATCTTGCAAGTTCTAGATGCCTAAAGTCTGTTGAACAGTTTTCTTTTATTTGATCCGCCTGTGGATCCTTTACTTTCTGTTGTAATACTTTGACGTTACTTTATATTCAGAATGTAATATATTTATCTTTTGCTTCCGCTGTGCATTTATATATTGTGTTGTTTGACTATGATGATATCAACTACGTCACGATACTCCCCACCGGGCCCACCGGTAATACGTGGAAATATCGGGGTGTGACAGGTTGGTATCAGAGCCAACATTGAGTGAATTAAACACTAGCCTTTTGTGTTTAATCTCAATGACACATTAGCACATTCCTTGACCTTCTGAGTCTAGACTTAACATAGGAATGCTCTCGTCTCTATTCGGAGAACTATTGCTTTCAATTTTATATACTTTTAATATATCGCCAAGCAAAGGAGCCGTAAGGGAAATCCTCCCCATCCGAAGCCGAGGAATGCGGAGCCTTGTACTGCGATTAGGATAAACGTGCAACCAAGGAGAAAACGTTCAGAAATAATATGAAGAAGAAACTCCTTTTGCTAAAGATCGTTTCCTTAATAGTCCTTATAAGGACATATTTATCTTTCAGTCCCTTCGAGGACAACATTATTCCTTTCAAGTCCCGCTTAGGGCAACTCTGTACTTTTATTTTTATAGTGGAATGATTAAATTTAGATTTTCGTTCTAATCATGAAAAAGGAAATAAATGAAAAATAACATTCCTTTTATAATATCTACCATTATAATAAAATGGCAAAATCTAAAAAGGACAAGACCTAGCCTAGTGTCATATTAAGACCCGGCCAAGATGGCAGTTCCTCAATTAGATTCAGATCCTTATTAACATCTCAATTTAGGATTGTTCTGCGTTAATGATTAAAAAGAGTCTTAAAGGTAAACCTAGCCTATATGACAAGGCCAAGATGGTAGAACCTATTCAAGGGATTCAAATCCTTGTTAACATCTGTAACATGTTAACATTCCTGGCAGACGTGGTTTGATAAAATCGCATGAGTCATCCTTAAATAAGATTACTCCAATTTTCCTTATTAAAATAATCATCCATTACGGATGAAATGCCCACGGGCTATAATTAACGTCCTCTGAGACTAAAGACAGTCATAGCCTACAACTCCCTGTCAAGGAAAGGTAATGAACTTTGATTCAAACCTTAATGCCTCGATTTCATAAAATCAGGGATCATAAATTAAACTTGTCTACGTGACTAGGCCATTTGTGCTATTATTAACTTGTAAATTAGGATCTATGATAAAAATCCTGAATAAAATAAATATCATTCCTTTTTCTGTCAGTTTAAATATTAAAAAGAATCTTAAAGGTGAAACCTAGCCTACATGTCATTTCAGACGTGGCCAAGATGGTAAGACCTATTCAAGAGATTCAGATCCTTGTTAACACCTAAGAACGTGTTAGCACTCTTGACAAATGTGATTCGAGAAAATCACAACAGTCATCCTTATATTGGATTCTTCCAATTTTCTTGTCTAGCCTAGTGATTTAGAAATCATGGCTTAAATCATCAAATAAAGATGATCATATTGTTAACACCTAAGAACGTGTTAGCACTCTTGACAAAAGTGATCTGAGAAAATCACAATAGTCATCCCTATATTGGAATTTTTCAAATTTCCTGATTTGGCCTAATGATCTAGAAATCATGGATTATATCATCCTATAAGATGATCATATTATAAACATCCATTAGTGATGAAGTGCCTACGGGCTAAACTTGTTGTCTGATAAGACAACGACAGTGGTGGTCTTGACCTCCTGTCTAAAAAAAATGTTGGACCATGTCCAAGCATAATAGTCGGTATGATCCATACGATCTCGACTAATAGCATCTGAAAAGAGGATCATATCATAAACATCCCTCAGAAGGGAAATGCCCACGGGCTATATCTATTGTCCTAAAAGACAAAAGACAGTTGTAGTCGTCGACTCTCTGTCAAGAAAAGTAACCAACTATGCTCAAACCTTAAATGCCTTGATCCCAAACGATCATGGCTTGTAAATTCAAAACTGTCCTCATGACAAGGCCTATTGTGCCACTTTAAATATCCTTAATGATTTATGCACTAGGATAGATTATAATGAAAATACTAATAAAATTAACAAATTAACCCATATGGTTTATATTACCATGGTTAATAAATTATCAAAAATGATAATTTCATAATAACCTCTGAATAAATCATTGTCAATGTTTATGTAGCCATCAAGCTACATGGCTGGATTAGGTGAAGTTAACAGTCACTTGAAGGAGAACAATGATACTACCATAATTAATGTAACTGGAGCGGAACTGCAGGCAATAATAGATTATGCTGTTACTCGAGCTCTTGACAGACGGTATGATGAATCAAATGATACCCACTCTAAGACTCTATCTGTGGCTCGTAGTAAGCCCCCTTTTAAAACACATGAGTCAAAGGAAGACGATGTACATAACTCGTCAAATCAAAGGAGTGTTCCGTCTAGACCGGTTGTACTTCATCAAGAGGCACCAGTTAAGACCTGTTCATATAAATATTTCGTCTCCTGCAAGCCCAGAGACTTTAAAGGAGAGGAAGGGGCCATTGACTGCATGACATGGCTCGATGAGATGGACACTGTTGTTGACATCAGCGGTTGTGCGGAGCAAGATGTTGTGAAATTTGTTTCACAATCATTCAAAGGAAAAGCGTTGGCATGGTGGAGATCATTGCTCCAAGCCACGGGAAAGGTCCTACTCTACAACTTATCTTGGGATCAATTTGCTGCATTAGTCAAGGAAAACTATTGCCCTCAGCATGAGGTAGAAAAGATAGAATCAGACTTCTTGACTCTGGTCATGGAGAATTTGGATTGTCAGGCATATGTGACAAGTTTCAACACTATGTCCCGTCTAGTTCCTTATTTAGTCACCCCTGAACCTAAACGCATAGCACGTTTCATTGGAGGCCTAGCACCAGAGATAAAGGGAAATGTTAAAGCATCTAGGCCTACCACATATAGGTCCGCGGTGGACTTATCCTTATCTCTCACCTTAGATGCAATCAGAATTAAGTCTGTTAAGGCTTCTGGCGAGGGAAGAAGAGAAAGAGAGGAGGAAAACTCTCATCAATATAACAAGAAGAAGAAGGGAAGCTCTGAGCACGGGAAAGATTCCGAGTTTAGGAAAAACTCGAGTCAGTCTAATAACAGACCCAAATGCAGTAACTGCAGAAAGCAACATTTTGGAAAATGTACAATCGACCCACATGCTAAATTGTGTGGAATTTGCAAGACCAAGGGTCACAAAACCTTAGATTGCAAGGAGTTAAAGAACGCCACATGTTACAGTTGTAACGAGGAAGGGCACATCAAAACCAACTGCCCAAAGCTTATAAAGAAGCCTGGAGAGGCCAGGAAAACAAACACATGAGTTTTCCAGAGGAACGCCCAGTAGATGGTGCAGAATGATAACGATATAGCAGGTACCTTTCCTTATCAAGTAGTTTATGCTGAAATTTATTTGATGCTGGCACATATGATACTATAATGAACGATAAATGTTGAGAACTGTTGTCTCCACCTGATTAGGACTCCGGTCATTTAACGCGAGATATAAATTGGCCGATGACACTATAGAAAATGCTCCAACAAATCTTAGATTGATATTTTATTTCTATTAGGAATCACTCTTTTCTGATATCCTTATGGCAAGCTTTCAAGCTATCCAAATTCATCACTATAATAAAGACAGATGTGACATTTTGATCCCCTGTCAAAAAGATGATGGATTAGGACCAAACTTTAAATGCCATTAATGGTCTTTTGTGACCTAGGCTAAGTATAATTGATATATATTAAATAAAGTTCATTAAGAATGTTAATGCTATATTGGCATGTATGGTTTAATGAAACCATGGTTAGTATATAAGGCCATGAGGATGATGAATAGCAGTTGTCGGATCGCAACCAAGAAATTGATTCATTTAGTAATAGGAACCAAATCTTGAGTATGACAAACTCGGATGAGACATCAGTCAATCACGCCATTGATGATGCGACGCATGCTAATGATACTACAATTGTAAACCTGAGAAAGTCCAAGGATGTTCTTCAAACTATGATAAGACGCAGCTGTGGGAAAAGCTGTGAGGGAGATCGTGAAAAAGTTCAAAGAGCCGAATGCTACTTGCTCCAAATCCTTCATAAACTATAAGTATAGCAAACTTTTAAAATCTTTCATAAGAACCATAGTTATTAAGTGAAGGGTAAAACTTACAGGCGAAATCAAAAGAACCATTTATTCTGCTCCTGTTAGAAGCCTTCAGGCATAGAATTTTAGAGGTATCCTCTCTCTGGAGGAAGTGCATCCGCATACATAGTTGATATCTCTTTGATCTCTATCGATTGCGAATACCAAATGGTATGACAAAAGCGCCATATGAGGATTGGTGTATCTTAATATGTTCCATAGATTGCTTCCATGCCTGATCAGTATGGAGGTTTAATCATGGAACCACAAAGATATTCCAATGGTCATACGGTATTAAAGTCAACTAATGGTATTCAAAGAAGATATCCAGAATGGAATTGTCCAAGTAAAGGTCTTCGATCAAGGAATTTGTGGACTCGTAACGTAAATGTGTCACTTATTTGTCATAAGCAATGATGGATGAACTGAAGCCTGAGATATGGAAATTCTCTGTAACCTCCTTGTACCTTGATTATCTGCTCCTAAGATTTCCCTGTTTACCCCTGAGAGGCAAGTAGAGTTAAGATTAACATCCCGCTTTGGGTTGGAGTGTTGTAAGAACTCCATTATTGATTATGGAATAATCGAAACCCTAATTAAGTAAATTTTAAGATAGGAGATTCATATAGCCTAACTTAATATTCCGAGAGTTTGATATTGCTAAATAAGAAAGACGGTTCATTTTGCTTATGCATTCATTACCGCAACCCTATTTAGACAACAATTAAGAATCGCCATCAACTACCTAGGATCGTCGACTTATTCAACTAGCTATAAGGATTAGCTATTCCTTAAGAATAGTCTTAAGCAATGGTTGGGATGACCATCTCACCGTAAGATAAGCTTTTCTATAATAGTTGATATATAAGCATCAAGGCTGCTCCTTTGGAGACCTTGTATAGATGAAATATCAAAACATCCGTTTGATGGACGAGACTCTGGGCAGTCCAATTATCAGGATCTGAAAGTTGCATTGGAGACAGCGAATAGGATCATACAAACCCATAATTATCTATAAGTTGCCAGTATTCGGCAGAAAATCAAGGATGGATGAAAGTAGCAACCCTCCTAAATTCTTGTTAAGGAATAAAGTTCAACAAAAGATATCACCCAGGAAGGGTGTGCCAAATTTGTTAAATTATCAGGCTAGTTAAGCTCTGAATATATAAAGTCATTCGAAGGATTCGAATGTATCAAGACTAAATAGCTTACGAGCTAAGACCTAATCTAGGAGCTTGGTGGAACGCGCAATGTGACCCACACTAATGATTTAGCGACGTATCACCAAAAAGTCGAAAAGCACAATCACATAATGATATGCAGATCTATGATAGTATGAGCAACCTATGTCGATTGATAATCGACAGGTTAAGGAGCTCCAAAAGAAAGTATGCACCTATTGTATAGGTCAACTGGGAAACCCTTGGAGGCCCAATTATACTATGGAAGTTAAATCCATGATACGACAGAAAGTACTTCCTTTACTTTAAGCAAATCTCGAGGTCGAGATTTCTTTTAAGGGGGTGAGGATGTAACACCTCGAAAAATCACGTCCAATGAAGTATTGACACGTGTAATAAACCCTAATGAAGTCAAACGTTGAATTTGAGGGACTAATTTTCCGAAAAAATCGAAAAATTTGATTATGAAAGAACTGGAAGTATTATCATACCTAAAATAAGTTTCTAAATAACCCTTTTATGGTTTTATATTCACAAATGAGCCACTTGTTAATAAAGTGTAGCCGTTTATGTATTTAATTGAAAGTTTGCGCAGAAAAGGGTTAAAAGCGTCAACATGTTAATTCTTACCTCTGAGTGACCTTTTAACAAACTGAGAGCCTCATGATATTTGATTATACTCTCGGGAATGCCAATCATTGGCCCCCCAAGGCTTTTATTCCCAAAAGTGAAGTTACGCGCAACTTTGTAAGTATAAGGGACTAAAAGTGTCAATATGTTTAATTATACCTCTGAATGACCTTTTATCGAGCCCGAAGCATTATGATGTTTAATAATACTTTCAAGAATGCCTAATATGAATTAGATGAGGCTTCAATGCTATTAAAAGATGAGTTACGCAAGTTTGCGCATTAGAGGGACCTAAAGCGTCAAACTGCTAAAGTATACCGATTCGTATGTTATCGGACCTTCCGGATTATGACCATGAGATAAATATACCCTATTTATCCTTAATATAGCTTAGATATAGGCTTAGAGGTGTTTGGTGCGCTAAAATAAGCTTTTAAGTTATGCAGGGACTAAAAGTGCCAAAAAGCGCACAAGTTTGCGTTTACGCGTATATCTTACATTCTGAATATCCCCGGACATCCAAAATCATATGTAGCCGAACAACGTGACCGTACGACCGTGTTTCGTCGGACATCCAAAATTCCATTCGTCGTGTCGGTTGGATCGTTTTTCGCGTTCGTCCGTGTTTCGTCGTAAGTAGCCGAACAACGTGACCGTATGACCAAACGAACCGACATCCAGCATGTTTCATGTTCTCTATGCTTAGGCATCATTGTAGAGCCTTAAAAATGGTTTAAAGGGCCTTGGATGTGTCGGAAATGGCATTTGGGAGTGCAGGGGCTAAAACTGTCAACAAATGAAAGTTTCTGAATGCTGACCAGGTCCTTACGGACCGTAAAACCTGGACCTTACGGTCCGTAAGCGTTTCCTAGATGTGGAAACTCGTAAATTGCCTGTTCAGCCCATGTAAGCGACGTGTATTGCCCTTTAACACCTCCAAGAGTTGCCTAAACTAGTTCTTAGGCACTAGGGACACTTGTTAATTATCAGGGATCCTATGTAGGCTTGTTTGGCATGATCTTATGCAATCAAGAACACTTTATAAAGCCCCAAATGTTTGCACATTTTTATCATTCATTTCCAACTCAACATCTGATCATTTCTGGAGCTCAAGGCCATTCTCTAAGCATTCCTGGTCGTGCATTAGACCTTTGTAAGCATCCTTGATATTCCTTAATTCAGTTTTACCTAGTTATTAGCTTAAAAGTCAAACCGTCGTAATTAAGGTTTGACTTATCGATTAATCACTAATGGTCCAGCGATTAGTCAAATTGAACGTAGTTATAAGTTGGTAATTATGTGGGCAATAAACCCTTAAAAGGGCACCCTCAGATTCCCACTCTAACTAGATCAAATGTCAGGTCAAAGTTGTTTAGAAAAAGTCAACAGAAGCGTAATTTGCAAATTAACATGTAATTAGCAATGTAGAAGGCATGTAACCTATTTTATCACTCATATAACTTGGTAATAAGTATAAGAACTGATCTAAGCTTGTTTGATCCGACAATTTTATGTTTAGACCCGGTTCGGAACTGAAAGTCGCAAAACTTTAACTTTTGCTTTGAGTTCAGTTCTGACCTGAATTAGATAGGTTTAGAAATACCTTAGGGCTTCCTTAGGACTAGGTTACATGTTGGTATAACCCTCTGTGCTTGGTTCGTTGATTGCCCCATTCGTTTACGTGTTTCTGTTAATTGCCTAATGTTGACCAATATGCCCTTTGACCATAAAACGAGAATTTTGGAAATGTGAAAGGAAAATAATCCTTATTACTGATTTATAAAGTTGTCCCTAAATTTTCACATCAGTTGGAGGTCTAGATTAGGAGTTATGCTCATTAGCGTAATTATAACGCCTTTTAGTAATTAAACGGCGCAATTAGCATAAAGCCTATCTAAACCCAATTTTTGACACCAAACCTTTTACCCACTGATGTAATATAATATTTTGAGATTTTTAAAGATTTTTAATTATTTTTAAACTGATCATAACCTAAGGCTATCGCCTTAATTCGGTAAATACCGATTATACCCTTTTTATGTATAAAATGAGTTTTACATAGTATTTTGACACCAATCCAATTGCTACTGATTTTATATAATAAATAAAGTATTTTGAACTTTATAACCTGATCAGGAAACTCAGATTTCCTGTATAACCCGGAAATCGCTTAAAATGGCTTTTTAAGCGTATTAAACGCATAGTTGGGTTTGAAACCATTTTGGCATATAAGACCTATTACCAACTGATATGACCTAATAAAATAAGTTATTCTACTGATGTATTCGGACCCGAATCTCAGAATTTTAATTAACCTCTTTTATAATCTTTTAAATGACCAAAATACCCCTACGGGGCGTAAATTGAGATTAAACTCGTTTTGGGCATAATGGAAGGTATCCTACTGATATCACAACATATTTAAGGCATATTAACTTAGGAAACCTGTATATGATTCATTTGGTTACTCGTTACGCACTTTTCGCGTTCAGATCGGCTTATGTAACTAGTTTGCATATATTAGCCGAAGCGGGTCAAACCATATCGTTTGTATCTCAAAATCCAGAATGTGTTTAGTTTACCCATATTATACAAGTCTCCAAACTTGTCGGGTCTAAATTACATTCTATTCCGGTCTTCGCTTAATCATGCGTTTTGAACCGTGAACCGTTCCTTAAAACTAACCGGTCTAAGTTACGACTTAAATAAGACCCATTAGGAATCTAATAGGTTAATAAACCTTCATTCCAGATTGAGAGCCCTAGTAGAAGTACTTGTGCTTGCTGATTAGAATATACGGCTGAGTATAAATTGCATTGCTAGCTCAGGTAAATACTTTTAACTTATTTTCCCTTATACGGGCTTGGGATACGGTATTATAAAAATACCGCTTGGTCGGGTGTAGAAACCTTTTAATCGGAGATGATTAAATTGCATAATCCCATTTTAATCTGTATTGATTGATAACAAATAACATTGGGGGTTAATGACCGTGTCCTGGATATCCTTGGCTCATTTAAAAAGTGAATGGCCATAACTTAAGCACAAGGTGTAGGCATAACACCTTCTGTTGCGTATGTAAAAGATATACTCACTCGTAAGGATGTCTGCTTGTGATTTATATTTATGGTGTGTCGATTAATGTTTACCGGCTTGTATTGTTTAATCACCGGCCCTAAATGTTGGACAACCATGTAAATCGGATACAAGATTTTTATTAATAAAATTGTCCCAGGTTATAAAAAAATGTTTGTGCCTTGTGCATTCAAACCAATTTTCTTAAACATTTTCAAAATTAGTCAGTTAATTGTATTTACCAGTGTAAACTGACGTATTTTCCAAAAAGGTTAAGTGGCAGGTACTGTACGTAATTGGCTGGGAGCTCAGGGCGTCAATAGGGAATCTTGCAAGTTCTAGATGCCTAAAGTCTGTTGAACAGTTTTCTTTTATTTGATCCGCCTATGGATCCTTTACTTTCCGTTGTAATACTTTGACGTTACTTTATATTCAGAATGTAATATATTTATCTTTTGCTCCCGCTGTGCATTTATATATTGTGTTGTTTGACTATGATGATATCAACTACGTCACGATACTCCCCACCGGGCCCACCGGTAATACGTGGAAATATCGGGGTGTGACAATTTTGGATAAATATAGTCTAAGAATGAAGAAGGAAATTGGTCATAAAATCCTCAAGATCGTATTGTTCATTCATGTTTGAATAAATGATAATGTGGATAACCGCAACCAAAATGCGTAGCGCCTCTTGCGTGTACTGGACATATGTCTAAGTGGAAAACGAAATAATTTGTTGAGGAGGGGAAACCAACCAGTGGCCTCCGTCCCTATAGTATGCATTCCATACTACATATGCTTTGATCATCCGAAGTAGAGAAATTCCTTTGTCGTACTTGCCCATGTGACGAATATGGTAATAGTGCTTGAGCTTCACGAGCTCCAACAAGATCATTAAGATCTTCATAGATGTCGAATAGAATGCAATGAGGGAGTTGTAGCATGGCTCATGCCATACTATCCCTTTGGATAGGACAAATGTCAAATGACAGAATTTATTGTATTCATTTCCAATAAGTAAGATAAGGTGCCATAGACACCAAGGAACCAACTCATGTACAAGAATTCTAGAATGTTGAGGAAAGATCCTCCATGAGTGGTTAATAAGTTTTGTTTGTTTAGATGACTAGTCTCGAACAACTCGTGTTATAGATCAAATGTTTTGACGCAAATGAATACGTATCATCTTCCTGTATTGTATTGTAGGGTGTTATAATAACCATCTCGGTTAGTGTTCTACTGGATAGAAACTTGAACACTTAAGAATTTTGAATGGATAGTGATCATTAGCTTCACCCACAGAGTCCACCAGAATTTCCATGCACTACAAGTTGTTATTACGTGGGCCCCCGTAATAATAAATTGTCTTGCATGGTCACCCTAGCATTCTCTCGTTCAGAGCAGGCGATCAGTCAGAGAGAGGACACTATTGTCTATATACCTTCAACATAGAAGGAAACTTCGTGATAGTTCACGTGTCAACGTCCGTTGTCATTACTCGCAGAACGGCACGACGTTAGATGAAATAGGAATAGAGAGAATTTGTAAAAATAACAACTGGAGAGGCACCTTTAAAATGAGTACTTCATCTTCCTTGTCTGGACAAGAGTGTCGTCAATTATGATTTGTATGAGCCACAGGGACCTCGTCCCACTAATGGAGTTGTTTTCCAAGGCTGCCACATCCGCCTCATCGTCACTACTGAAGTCAAGTGTCTCAGCATCCGGGAGAAAGCAACCATCTTCCACGGGATCAATACTTTATTGTCTCACTTAGGAACCACGTTCGTCATAAGCTCCGCAATAGACATGAGGTCGATATTCTCATGGAAGATGTATTGTATAAAATATGTCATGTTTGAAAATAGAGTATCATATCTTGTGTAAAAGATGTCGTGTCTTAACCATGTTATGTGTGTCAAGGATGACAATGGAATTCGAAGTCGAAGGCATTTTGTTCTTGCTACAATATTCCTTAGAACACATATATAAATCATTTATATAAAATCATATAAAATCCTATCTAACAAGGATTTCTATCTTGCATAAGCTGAACTTGTAAACCGTTTATAATGCGTAAACTGATAATGTAATGTATTGTAGGCACATAGTCTGTTAATGTAATGTGTCTATTTCTCATAGACTTCACCCATGGAAATGTCCTCGCTTGATTTATGTGAAGTGATTTTTTTTTTGTAGTGGACCTTGAAAAATGTTTATGCAATGAAAACCTTTTGACCTGTCCAATTTTGTTTATAATCTGTTCAACATGAACAAGAGGTTTTCGTGAGAGGTCCCTAGTGATTGTAGACTTAGACTCGAGAAAGAATCCTGGTTCACTACAATCGATGCTCTGATACAAATCTGTCACACCCGCTCGTAGCGGAAGCGCGAGGTGTGATCTAATCGGTTCTCATTGCATAACAATATAAGTGAACATACTAAATGAATAAAAACAAGCTCCAATGCCATTGTCATAATTGTTTCAAAAGAACGCAACATAAGTTAAATGTGTCACACCCCGACCACGTAGAACATACAAACGTGGCGGAAATGTCGGGGAGTGTTGTAACAGAATTAATTGTTTCAAATCCATGGCAATTGAAGTTTCGTTTTATTGATTAAAAGTGTTACAATGTCTAATCAAACAAGGAAAATACAACATAATTAACTAGTCTTGCATCTTTTATTGTCACTAAAGCCCAAATCTGCCTATGTGTATCTTGATCATCTTATGCAACAGTTCCTGAAAAACACATGTGAAAATAGGTACGTCAGCATAAAAATGCCTGTGAGATACATAGGTTTTGTGAAAATAGGTTTCATGACTTATGTTTGAGAAAATGTTTAGTCATGAACCTTGTTATTTGCTTTGCTTTGTAAATCATTTGAAAATCGATAAGATCAGATGATAAGTATAAATAAATGTAAGGTTAAATGAATAACCAAGTAAAATATGTTTGCATAAGATAAGATGTTTATAAATCAATGTCTTGTGAAAAGTATGTTATTTGTATAAAATGTTATATGTCTCAAACTGAAATGATTCAGATAACGATACAATATGTAATACCATACAAACACTTATATATAGGAAGTACCAGCGGCGTATCCACCATGCTTGTATCATATTACACACGCCTCGTTACTTAATCACTTACTCAAACCAAACTATCAAGATGAAATGTTTAACAAGTATAGAAATGTTCATGTATAGTCAAATACGATTCACACGGTTCACAGATACAAACGGTTCACAGATACAAACGGTTCACAGATACAAACGGTTCACAGATACAAACGGTTCACAGATACAAACGGTTCACAGATATCAACGGATCACATAGTCAAATGATTACAACGGTTCACATAGTCAAATGTTTACAACGGTTCAATATGTAGTATAATGTGTTCATATGCTGGATAAGCATATGCAACAGAAAAGCAATGTAAAACAATGTACTAAGTATGCACATAATGGACATACATAGCATAAAAATGTATTGAAATCATGTACTATAATGTACTAATGAACATAGCAGGTATATGATGTGAAAACGGGAAAGCATGAATGTAACAAGTAGGCACATGTGTTCCACCCCAAAACAGTTTGGAAAACAGTAAAAGAGGGGTCTATGTACTCACTTGAGATTGCTCAGTAGTCCTTGAGTAACAACCAGACAATGCTAGAGATCGCGGATATCAAACGGCACCTAGTATAGGTAGCTACATTAATAAACCGGACCTAAATCGGAAGATCGGGTAGCATTAGGGTTTGTAAACCAAACGAGTGTAGAGACTCGTGTCATTTGGTTTAACAAAGCCTACATACTAAATGAAACTTAACCTAAGTGTCTACGACCCATTACGACCCGTTTAGGTAGCTTATGCTACTTTAACGCGTCGTTCGCGTGAAACGCGTTCAGACCGCCTAACTAGTCCCATGACAAGTGTTATATGCCTAAACATGTTACATAATCAGTTACGTGACAAAGGTTTAGGTTACATATGATTAATTACCAATTATACATGAAAAGGGTATTCTGGTAATTTACCTAAGGCATATAAACTACCTATCATACAACTACTTAAACGATGTGACCATAGGGTATAACCTCGGAAGGTTATTCCCTACCTACTATGGTCACCTAATGTGTTTGGTCGGATCCTAATGATCGACCAAACTGGGTCGGGTTCGAGGTATAAGCGATTTATCAGATCGCTTACCCTACGACCCTAGACAACGTGGTAATCAGTGGGCATAGTCCCAAGGGACTATGACCAACGTGATTACACTCACGTTGCGAAGTTCAAACGAACTTCGCATTGACCATTACTGGTCAACGCTGAAAGTCAAACAAAGTTTGACTTTCTGACTCGAAAAGCAGTAAAATAAGGAAAAGAACGAAAGAATACTTACGAAGGGTCCCCGAATGCTAAACTCGATTCAAAAATCTCAGGTATGAAACAAATGTTTCAACTTAGAGTTTCTCAAATCAAGTTTCTAGTGATTTTAGCAATGGGGGGTATGGGGTATTTATAGGAATACCCGAACCGTTAAGATCGTTTCATGGAAAACGTGCCTTAATCCCATCCGTACATGTGTTGAAATGTCATGGTGTTTAGGTGTTTAAATTCCATCCATACATGTGTTGAAATGTCATGGTGTTTAGGTGTTTAAATTCCATCCATACATGTGTTGAAATGTCATGGTGTTTAGGTGTTTAAATTCCATCCATACATGTGTTGAAATGTCATGGTGTTTAGGTGTTTAAATTCCATCCTTATCCGCTGACTAAGCAAGTTTAGAATGTGTGGTTGTGAATTAAACAACGGCTAATACATCGAATCTGGTCCCGAATGCGAAAAACGAACCAAATGACGCGACGAATGGATTTTTCTTATGGCGAACACTAAAATAAAATATTTTAGTGCTTACATAAATTTTTGGATGTCCGGGTGTATTCAGAACGTAAGTTATGCGCGAAAATGCAAACTTGTGCACTTTTTGACACTTTTAGTCCCTGAATGACCCAAAAGTTTATTTTAGCACACCGAACCCCTCAAAGCCTATTTCTAAGCTATTTAAAGGATATTTATGGTATGTTTAACTTATGGCCATGCTCCGGAATGTCTGTTACAGTTCAAATTGGCATACTTTCGCAGTTTGTCAAATTTAGTCCCTGTAAGCGAATAAACTTTGATTTCACCACACCAAACCTTCCAAAACTTATATCTAAGTTATGTAAAGGTTATTTAAGGTATGTTAAACCTATTTCACTATTCCGGAGTGTTTGTTGCATTAAACTGGTTATATTTACGCATTGGTGCGCGTATAACCTTCCAGAAAGCGATTTAGAGTTTGAAATCGAACAAGAGTTGATATGTGCAAAAGATACATATATTTATACAAGTCCAAAGTATGAAATATAATATTTCATTGGTTTGGCATTTGTTTGATGGTTGAAATGACACAGGTGTTACAGTCTCCCCTACTTTAGGAAATTTCGTCCCGAAATTAATTTGTAGGAGTCTATTTGTGACTTTGTGTCAGATAACCACCAGAGATATGTAAAGCATAATCCTGTCATTTCCTTAACGGACATTCTTTAGAATGAAAATGAACAAACGGAGTCATTTTCCTCAACGAGTATTCTTCAGAAGCGGAAATGAAGGAATAAACAAACGGGGATTCATTTCCTTAACGGACAATTCTGAGAAACGAAAATGAACAAACGGAGTCATTTTCAATGGTTGCTTCCTCAGAAACGGAAATGAAAATGATAGACAAACGGATATTCATTTCCTCAACGGACAAATCTTCAGAAACGAAAATGAACAAACAGAGTCATTTTCAACGGTTGCTTCCTCAGAAACGGAAATGAAAATGATAGACAAACGGATATTCATTTCCTCAACGGATAATCTTCAGAAACGAAAATGAACTAACGGAGTCATTTTCAACGGTTGTTTCCTCAGGTTCGGAAATGAAGGATTAAACAACGGATATTCATTTCCTCAATGGATAATCTTCAGAAACGAAAATGAACTAACGGAGTCATTTTCAACGGTTGTTTCCTCAGGTTCGGAAATGAAGGATTAAACAACGGATATTCATTTCCTCAACGGATAATCTTCAGAAACGAAAATGAACTAACGGAGTCATTTTCAACGGTTGTTTCCTCAGGTTCGGAAATGAAGGATTAAACAACGGATATTCATTTCCTCAACGGATAATCTTCAGAAACGAAAATGAACTAACGGAGTCATTTTCAACGGTTGTTTCCTCAGGTTCGGAAATGAAGGATTAAACCACGGATATTCATTTCCTCAACGGATAATCTTCAGAAACGAAAATGAACTAACGGAGTCATTTTCAACGGTTGTTTCCTCAGGTTCGGAAATGAAGGATTAAATAAACGGATATTCATTTCCCTCGACGGATACTCTTCAGAACGAAAATGCACAAACGGAGTCATTTTCCTCAACGGTTATTCTTCAGAATTGGAAATGAAGGATAAACGGATATTCATTTCCTCAACGGATATTCTTCAGAAGTGAAAAATGAATAGCTAGTTCATTTTTCCTCAACGGATACTTCATCAGAATTGGAAATGAATAGGGTTAACTTCTAGGTACATGACAAAGCTCGCTGTGGTTTCTGTGCACTGAATTCCATAATTATGTATGCATCCATAATTACGCAATTCCTTGCATAGTCCGCACAACTTGTCTTGAAATGTTTGTGGGGAGGATAATCAAACCTGTGATGAGTGTGACTAGACTACCATAGGGTCCTTTTAATTAGATCAACAAAGGATCCTTTTAATTAGACCACCAAGGAGTCCTTTCAGCTATATCATCACATGATATTCCTAACCAGATTTTTGGATCAATCTGTTTACCTAGACCACTCAGGGGTCTAATTATGGAAAGGTACAATATAATCCAAGGGACTTAACTACAACGTAAAAGCCCATTGAGGATTTAATATAGTACACAAAGATATGGAAGATTCTACGAGGATTTGGATGACAAGAATTTGGATCACACAAAAACATAAAAAGGGAACACATAAGCACATAATCACATAGTTGTTTAACTTGGTTATTAATTTGTTATCTTTGGACGCGGATACTTAAAGCACACCAGGAATCCAATTCGTGGATTTCATTTGGCACTTTAATCATTTCAAGAATCTATCTATGAAGATAGGAAAATCTTAATAGGAATTCGGCTTTGTCCTTATTGAATTGTGATGTACGTATTGAATCATACAAGGAATTCAATTAAGGATTCCGATGAATGATACCCATCCACAAGGATCTAATTATGAGGATAGAAAGATCCTACATGGATTTTGGAATTTGTGTAACGAGAGGTGTTCCGACACCTTGCACTTGGCATGCTTAATTCGATACACAAGGTAGAAAGTTCATGAGGTTGAGGCGCCAGATATGTCAAGCGACATATGAAGCAGAGTTTGAAGGTTGAGCAGCAGCAGGATTTGTAACAGCTTTGCTTTGGATTGCAAAGCGGCACATGTTAACCAAATGTCTCCATCGTCCACCGTTGGTACATTTGAAACAAGGTATTTGATTTGAATAATGACGATGGCATTGATTGCACCAAGGAGCAGTTCCCTTATACAGCTTCATCCCTGAGGCGAGTCATGGTGATAGCTAAGTCAGCGGTCCTCTGGAGTACGACGCCTATTCGCTGGGCAATTGCAGCACCTGGTTCGGACATTGTTGTTGCGATGAAGAAGCATCTTGAAGATAACGAAAGGCATAGGAGGAAACAAGCGAAAGATAGTCAAAAGAAAATGACAAGGCATGTAGATTGTGACCATTTGTTTGTTACCAAAGGCAAACAAATGAGACAGTGACTAATCAAAGTAAGCGGGTCAATATAATGTATCGCGAAGATATGCTCGCCTATAAGTGAACACTCATCCCAAGAATTCCCAGGTAAGCACAACTGGTCTCGCGTCTGGTTGAGATGTATACGAAGTGCTTGCCTAGACAGAAAACCCAGAATACAGGCATTCACCCTTCCAGTTTGCACGTGTTCACATTATTTAAAACCCAAAACCTTGACGAGAGTTTTGAAAACTCAAAGGGGTTCAAAACCGTATAACAGAGGGTTCAAAACCTTACAATAGAGGGTTCAAAACCTTACAATAGAGGGTTCAAAACCTAGTAATCAATCATCCTAGAACAGATGATTAGTTTTCAAAGCGGTTTTGAAATTTATGTTCTTGTTGTGGTCGTCGCCTAAGGATAGGTGACGGTATTGTTTTATGACTAAACGCAAGTAAACTCGCGTTAGGGTCCTAAGAAGGTTATAGACTAGGTCAAAGCATTACTAATAACCTAATTCCCTATAACCATTGGCTCTGATACCATCTTTTCTGTCACACCCCGACCACGTAGAACATACAAACGTGGCGGAAATGTCGGGGAGTGTTGTAACAGAATTAATTGTTTCAAATCCATGGCAATTGAAGTTTCGTTTTATTGATTAAAAGTGTTACAATGTCTAATCAAACAAGGAAAATACAACATAATTAACTAGTCTTGCATCTTTTATTGTCACTAAAGCCCAAATCTGCCTATGTGTATCTTGATCATCTTATGCAACAGTTCCTGAAAAACACATGTGAAAATAGGTACGTCAGCATAAAAATGCCTGTGAGATACATAGGTTTTGTGAAAATAGGTTTCATGACTTATGTTTGAGAAAATGTTTAGTCATGAACCTTGTTATTTGCTTTGCTTTGTAAATCATTTGAAAATCGATAAGATCAGATGATAAGTATAAATAAATGTAAGGTTAAATGAATAACCAAGTAAAATATGTTTGCATAAGATAAGATGTTTATAAATCAATGTCTTGTGAAAAGTATGTTATTTGTATAAAATGTTATATGTCTCAAACTGAAATGATTCAGATAACGATACAATATGTAATACCATACAAACACTTATATATAGGAAGTACCAGCGGCGTATCCACCATGCTTGTATCATATTACACACGCCTCGTTACTTAATCACTTACTCAAACCAAACTATCAAGATGAAATGTTTAACAAGTATAGAAATGTTCATGTATAGTCAAATACGGTTCACACGGTTCACAGATACAAACGGTTCACAGATACAAACGGTTCACAGATACAAACGGTTCACAGATACAAACGGTTCACAGATACAAACGGTTCACAGATACAAACGGTTCACAGATATCAACGGATCACATAGTCAAATGATTACAACGGTTCACATAGTCAAATGTTTACAACGGTTCAATATGTAGTATAATGTGTTCATATGCTGGATAAGCATATGCAACAGAAAAGCAATGTAAAACAATGTACTAAGTATGCACATAATGGACATACATAGCAAAAAATGTATTGAAATCATGTACTATAATGTACTAATGAACATAGCAGGTATATGATGTGAAAACGGGAAAGCATGAATGTAACAAGTAGGCACATGTGTTCCACCCCAAAACAGTTTGGAAAACAGTAAAAGAGGGGTCTATGTACTCACTTGAGATTGCTCAGTAGTCCTTGAGTAACAACCAGACAATGCTAGAGATCGCGGATATCAAACGGCACCTAGTATAGGTAGCTACATTAATAAACCGGACCTAAATCGGAAGATCGGGTAGCATTAGGGTTTGTAAACCAAACGAGTGTAGAGACTCGTGTCATTTGGTTTAACAAAGCCTACATACTAAATGAAACTTAACCTAAGTGTCTACGACCCATTACGACCCGTTTAGGTAGCTTATGCTACTTTAACGCGTCGTTCGCGTGAAACGCGTTCAGACCGCCTAACTAGTCCCATGACAAGTGTTATATGCCTAAACATGTTACATAATCAGTTACGTGACAAAGGTTTAGGTTACATATGATTAATTACCAATTATACATGAAAAGGGTATTCTGGTAATTTACCTAAGGCATATAAACTACCTATCATACAACTACTTAAACGATGTGACCATAGGGTATAACCTCGGAAGGTTATTCCCTACCTACTATGGTCACCTAATGTGTTTGGTCGGATCCTAATGATCGACCAAACTGGGTCGGGTTCGAGGTATAAGCGATTTATCAGATCGCTTACCCTACGACCCTAGACAACGTGGTAATCAGTGGGCATAGTCCCAAGGGACTATGACCAACGTGATTACACTCACGTTGCGAAGTTCAAACGAACTTCGCATTGACCATTACTGGTCAACGCTGAAAGTCAAACAAAGTTTGACTTTCTGACTCGAAAAGCAGTAAAATAAGGAAAAGAACGAAAGAATACTTACGAAGGGTCCCCGAATGCTAAACTCGATTCAAAAATCTCAGGTATGAAACAAATGTTTCAACTTAGAGTTTCTCAAATCAAGTTTCTAGTGATTTTAGCAATGGGGGGTATGGGGTATTTATAGGAATACCCGAACCGTTAAGATCGTTTCATGGAAAACGTGCCTTAATCCCATCCGTACATGTGTTGAAATGTCATGGTGTTTAGGTGTTTAAATTCCATCCATACATGTGTTGAAATGTCATGGTGTTTAGGTGTTTAAATTCCATCCATACATGTGTTGAAATGTCATGGTGTTTAGGTGTTTAAATTCCATCCATACATGTGTTGAAATGTCATGGTGTTTAGGTGTTTAAATTCCATCCATACATGTGTTGAAATGTCATGGTGTTTAGGTGTTTAAATTCCATCCATACATGTGTTGAAATGTCATGGTGTTTAGGTGTTTAAATTCCATCCATACATGTGTTGAAATGTCATGGTGTTTAGGTGTTTAAATTCCATCCTTATCCGCTGACTAAGCAAGTTTAGAATGTGTGGTTGTGAATTAAACAACGGCTAATACATCGAATCTGGTCCCGAATGCGAAAAACGAACCAAATGACGCGACGAATGGATTTTTCTTATGGCGAACACTAAAATAAAATATTTTAGTGCTTACATAAATTTTTGGATGTCCGGGTGTATTCAGAACGTAAGTTATGCGCGAAAATGCAAACTTGTGCACTTTTTGACACTTTTAGTCCCTGAATGACCCAAAAGTTTATTTTAGCACACCGAACCCCTCAAAGCCTATTTCTAAGCTATTTAAAGGATATTTATGGTATGTTTAACTTATGGCCATGCTCCGGAATGTCTGTTACAGTTCAAATTGGCATACTTTCGCAGTTTGTCAAATTTAGTCCCTGTAAGCGAATAAACTTTGATTTCACCACACCAAACCTTCCAAAACTTATATCTAAGTTATGTAAAGGTTATTTAAGGTATGTTAAACCTATTTCACTATTCCGGAGTGTTTGTTGCATTAAACTGGTTATATTTACGCATTGGTGCGCGTATAACCTTCCAGAAAGCGATTTAGAGTTTGAAATCGAACAAGAGTTGATATGTGCAAAAGATACATATATTTATACAAGTCCAAAGTATGAAATATAATATTTCATTGGTTTGGCATTTGTTTGATGGTTGAAATGACACAGGTGTTACAAAATGTATTGGTTACAAACCATCAAATGAAAATAAGTTGTCATTGTTTTATACATCAAAATGTAAGTCTTAAAATGTCAAGGCTTTGACCACTATATCACTGCAAAGAGGCGGTATATAATGGGCAAACCCTTCAAATTGTGGCATAGAGTCTTGATACTTGCTTTCCTTGATTGAAATGTCTACATGGTCCACTAATTTCCTGAAATACATGTTAAGTTTGAAAACATCAACAAAAGTTGGCGAGTTCATGCAGTTTAGTTGTATGAGATGTATCTGTAAAATGTGAGTTGTATAAAATGTATCTGTAAAATGTGAGCTGTATAAAATGTATCCATAAAATGTGAGTTGTATAAACTGTATCCATAAAATGTGAGTTGTATAAGATGTATCTGTATGTAATGATGTAGTATGTAAAGCGTCAATGAAATCGTTGATCATTAATGTTTCGCGAGGACATTAATATGTGTGACAAATTAGGAAGCAATCCAAACCTAGACGATTTCGTGTCGACTACTATCGACTGGGACACAAACGCACTCTTCTGTATGGGTCCACGACCAAGAGTGGGGCTCGCCAAAACCCATTAGATCTAACCCTCTGTACCTAGGTCCAAACTGGATTAATGGTGCTTAGATGTATGACCCTAATCGCACATGATCTAAGATGTTTCATTCCATGACTTATCATACTATAAACATGTATTTTACCCGATAGTTGTAAAGTTGTAAAACATTTAAAATGAATAGGGGACATGAACTCACATAATCGCGTCCGTGAATAGAAGTAACTATGATCTCACGTGCGGTCGTCTAGAATAGTGTTGCGACCTACAAATGTTCTTATATTTGTTAGACACTTCGGTCTTTATAAATGACTTGAGTACAAGTCTTGTGTCTTGAATGTGTGTAAGACTTATATGTCTTTGTTTTTTGTTGAACTGTGTATTAGATGTATGATTTGTTAAACTGTTATATATACATATATTTCACCAACTATATATATGTAATCTTGTATCTTGTGAGTTGTATCATCGGGTCTTGTCCTCTTGATTTCATGTCTTGTATGAATAAATTGTAGAATTGTATTTTCATCAATTATATGTCATTGGGCCGAGCCCATGTCTTAATGTTATTGGGCCTATCCCATGAATTTATGTTATTGGGCCATAATATTATTGGGCCTAAATATTATTGGGCCCAAATGTTATTGGGCCTTAGCCCATATGTTTTGTCATTGGGCTTAGCCCATGTATTCATGTTATTGGGCTTAATGTTATTGGGCCTTAGCCCATATGTTTTGACATTGGGCTTAGCCCGTGTATTCATGTTATTGGGCTTAGCCCAAGTATTTTGATAAGCCAATTTATGAAGATAAGCCCAATTGTAAATATAAGCCCATTTATAAGAATAAGCCCATTTGTAAGTATAAGCCCATTTATAAAAATAAGCCCATTTGTAATTATAAGCCCATTTATAAAACATCTTTCATTTTATAAAAATCACCATACATGGAGTTTTTAGTTAAATAGAAGACATATAAGTTTTTATAAGTTCCTAAAATTTCGACTTTTGTTAACGGTAATATATATATGTATCTGCGTTGAAAGATCGCCTAAGCGTCGTAGTAACTCCTCAGAATGGCGATATGTTTATAGATCCGTCCGTCGTCCGTTTTGACCATAAGTTGTGTCCGAAGGCTCGGAATGTCCGTAAGTTGTTTTTAAGGCGTATTTACATGTAGTCTTGTAAGACTTTAGTCGAAATGTACATTGTGTTTATTTGTACCATTGTATTCAAGTTCCTAGTTATCATACATATAACTAATACAAACAAATAACACATAGCACATAAGTTGTTAAGTTAACTAAATATATATTTTCTCAAAAATATATATTTATATCAAACTTTGCTTTTATAAAACCTATTCTTTAAAATCTTTTTAATCTAATAAAGATTTTGTCAAAAAAAAATATTTTTTATAACTTATGATTTTTAAGAAAAATGGCCATATTTCCTTTGAAATATATACTATGTCATGTTTATATAAAACATATCTTTTTCTTATAAAATCACCAATAATCTTCTCACATTTTTCTTAATAAAAACATATGAGATTTATATCAAAATCTTAACAAGATGAAATCAATAACATGTAGGGTTTTGGTATGATCATAACATAAGTTAACTAGTTCAAAATCCATGCTTTCCTTCTAGTTTTAACAAACTTTTTATAAAAACCCATCTTGTATGTTTCTTTTTATAACTTTGTAAAAGAATTTTTTTTAGTGAAAAACCTTATATACTTTAACAAAATCAAATATTTTGATCATCCATCTAAACATTTATGTTTAACAAAACCCTTAAACATTTTCATGTACACTTGTTAGATTATGTTTTTAAACATCATCTAACAAGTTATTTGTATGCTAATCATCAAAACTAGATCAAATATGCAAGTAATCATCTTTAAATCACAACATAAACACACTTTTATATCATGATTATTATTTTGCTTCTTTGTATTTTCATATTATTTTGTATGATTATTTAGTTTATTACATGTTCTTTAAACAAATAATGCATAAATAAGTATGAAAAAGAGATTTTAGAAGCTTACTTCTAGCACTAATGGCTAGGGATGATCTTGATGATGATTAAAGAAAAGAAAACGCGTGGATCTTGGTGTTTGGAAGCTATGTAATGGATGGAATGGCTTGCTTCTTCTTATTGTTGCTTTAGATCACCTTAAGTAACTTCAAGCTCCATTTTGATCATCAAAAAGTGTTAAAATGGTGAATGATTTTGGTGGGTGTTCTTGGCTAGGATATGAAGGTTGAGAGGGTTTTCTTAACTAGGTGAAAGTAAAGGTGAAAATGAGATGAATGTGGTTAGTGATTATGGTAAGTTGTTGTTATAAGTCTTCACTAACTTCACCACTAGGCCCACATGCTTCACCAACTTGCATCAAGGGTAACAAGCAAGATAGTTTTGGAAACAAGGTAACAAAAATGGGCCTCACATGGTGTTATAACCGTGAATGAAAGGGGGGGGTACCGTTGCCTTGTTAATTTGTTTCATGACTTTCCTTGTTAAAAAGTGTTAGGATTATTGAGGAAATTGTTTAGGAAAGTTATATGTATAAGTTTTTAAGTTTTTAAAGGGTGTTAAATGACCATTACTAGACCATAATGATCCAATTAACACTAGATGGTCACTAAAAAAATATTTGTTATTGTTCGGATATTCGTTTCGAATTGTTTCGGTTAGACGTTATTTGAACGCTAAGTTGTGTAACTTGTGTGAATTGATGTAGTTATTGGTTCGGATGATACCCGAAGGTATCCTCATATGAATTCTATGTTAAATAGCACTTTTACATGTTGCAAAAATATTAACTGGTTGGTTTCTGCAGAATTTCTGCGAAAAAGTGTTGAAATCGTCGCTTTTAGTGCTTTTCGGGCAGTTTTTAGTGTTATCGGACTGCGGGAAGGTTTTAAATCAAACCCATTTCATTCCTAGTTAGGGTTTAATGTATATTAGATGTTGGACTTTCGTCTGAGTCCTAAAGATGTCATTTAGATGGTTTCTGCGGATCCTGCGTTTTCGTCGGAATACTAGTTTACTAGGTGTTTTTCTAGTAGTTTCGATGCATTGTTTAAATTGTGTCAAATGTACTTAATAAACATGAATCATATGCATCCTAAGTAAGTATTCCATGAGTATTCTAAGTGTATGTCATGAAATACGAAGTTCGAGTGTTCAAAATGCATAAAAATGTAGCTAAAATGAGTACTTTAAGTGTAAGAAAGTTACCGAAAAGTGGCAGTTGTCACAATTCGTACGTACGAGAATACGTATTTTTGTTGTATTTATCAAGTATTCTTATACTTAATTTTGTATTTATACTTTCCGGAATAATATTTAAAAATCACCAATTTACATTCTTAAAATATATATATTTTAAGAAAATTCTTATAGAAAATTATCTATAATTCTTCCTTAGCAAAAATAATTATATTTTCATATAAATCTTAAAAATAATATATTTTCAAGATTATCTTAGAAAATATTTATAAATTCATTTTTCATCTCAAAAATAATATGTTCTAACTTTATGTAAGAAAATATACATTTCCTCCAAAAATATTATATTTTCTAATTGTTCAAGAAACGTATATATTTTTCTTACCCAAAAATAATATATTTTCTTCTTGTCAAAATATGATATATTTTTGTAATAATTGTAAAAATCATATTTTTGTTCTCTTGGTTTCCATAATACCGTTTACCAAAATATACCCATTAATTTAATTCCGGAATATTTTTGTAAGTTATATTCCTTGTTCGGTTTCTTCCAATTTTTGGTTGTAAATTATACATTCGTTTCTTGGAATTTTGGTAATATTTTGTATTGTAGTTCTTGGTATTTTGGTGAGTTATATTATTTCAAATGTGACATCTAAATATATATTTTCCTAAATGCATATTTAGTCACTTTTATTTATCAAAATCAACCTCCAATATTTATAATATTTGTAACAAAAATTTTGGTAAATTTTATAGGAAAAACCATGATTAAAATGCACTTGTAAACACTTGTTTAAAAATATTTTTCTAAGTGTTTAAATTCTAGAAAAAATTTGCCATAGTTTCCCCTTAAAAATGGAGGTTTCCATGCTTTCAAAGCATATCATTTTCTTTTAAAAATCATCACAAATCATCAGCAAATCAAACAATACTTACCAAGTGCCAAAATCAAGCCATAATCATTACTTCATGAACTTGAAAATTTATAAAAATTTGTAGTAACTTGGTAGTGTGTTTAGTAAGCTTAGTTGCCCTTTAAAGTGTGGTTGTTTGTTTAAAAACATCATTCTTGAAGATTTTAGATGTTCACAACTTGTAAAATAATTTTCTAAAAATGTTTCTTCTCGAATTTTTCTTGGTAATAATATGTTTCTATACTTGATTAACCACTAAAAATGTGATTAGTTTCTTTAGAAACCAAGTTTATGTAAATCTTGTATTTTAACTTAGTTTCTTGAGAAAACTATTTTTGAAATCACATATTTACAAGGCTTACATTACACTTTGATCATCATTATTCAAGAAAAACATTTAACCTTTCAAGTTCATATTTCACATAAGGATGATCATCTTGTTTTATCATATAATCATCCTCTCATCTTGCTAGATCATGTCTTTAATCACAATCTAGCAAGTTCATATGATGTTTAACATCATTAACACAAACAATCAACAATCAAGAAGCATAATAACACCTTAACAACATAGATTATTATGATTTAAAGCTTTATGTTAGAGCTTATGTTCTTATTCTTTCATGATCTTCATGTTTAATCTTTTACATGACCTTTCAACCAACATAATAAGAAGTAAAATGAGGTCATGAGAGTCTTACTACTAGCACAAGGCTAGGGAAGAACAAGTATGAAGATGATGAAGATTTGAAATGGTTAATAGCTCCCATGAAGGTCCTTCCAATCTCCTTGCTTCCAACCCTTCTAACTATGCTTGAGACACCTTGTGAACACCTTGGATCACTTGAGAATGGACTAGATATGAGGTTGATGGTGAGGGGGTGCTTGGCCGAGAGTTTGTAGAGGGAGAAGGAGATGAGTTTGTGAGTTAGAAATGTGAAGTGGTGTAATCTTGTGGTTATTTATCAAGTTCTCCAACATCATTTTAACTAATGGTTCTTGTGTCCCTAAAGTGATTAACATATCCAATAAACAAATGAAATAAAATCAACAAGTGGGGTCCACTTATGACCGTCTTTAGGAAGGGGGGGGGTCTTGGTTGAGATTTAATGGTAAGTTAGCAAACTAGTTAGATTTTTAAGGTAATTAGTTAGGGTTATATGTGTTATGCATTTATAGGATGTATTATGATGTTCGGTGGCCATAACTAGCTTCATAACACTAAAACAATGCTTCTAGTGAAATTTCGATGTTTCGGGTTGTAACAACCCTCGGTAAAACCGACACTCTAATATAGTTTAAAATGTCCCAATATGTTTTATATTATACCCCGTATGTGAAAACCGAGCCCGAAATATGTTATAGTATTAGAAATAAAATATAAAATCTGAATTCTGGGCTGAGGCGGGCCGTGTGAGCCACCCCAAACTCTTATGCGGGCCGAATTAGGACCAGACTTTGACTGCGCTGATTTCTTAAGTCAATGCGGGCCGCTTCAACTTAAGCGTAAAGTGATGCGGGCCGCGAGTGCTTGTGAAACGCGGATACCCTGAGAAGCCAACACGTGTCATGATCGTGGCGGTCTAGAGAGTGACCAGGCTAAGCTACGCAGTTGACCGAAGTCAATGCGGGCCGCGTTGGGTTTCGCTATATCTAAAGCGGGCCGCGAGAGAGTCATATATCAGCACTATAAATAGAACGCATCGGCTGTCCATTTCAATCGTTCAACTTTCATTTCTTTCTCTCAATTTCTGTAGTAGTGTTATAATACTCGGGTATTATACCCCTAATTAGCGAGGTTCTGCTCCATTGTAAGTATTATAACCCCAGTTTCGTAATAGTTACGCTGCCCGATCGATTTAGGGTTCCGTAACAACTGTCGTGGTTCTGCCCGACGTAGTTGTTGGAATACCGTCTCGGGGAGGGTATTATTAATAATTTCAAAGGGTTATGATACTGACCAATGTATAATTGTATAAATTATAGATTATATCCAGGAAACCCTTACGAAAAGCCTAATACAACAATGTGAGTTATCCTCTTTTTACATGAACTCATTTTTGTGAGTTGATCCACTTTTTAAACCTTTTTGTGAACTGTTTTACAAAACCTTACATATTTTCCATGCGAATAACCGTATTGAGTATTTGTAAGAATACAATTATAGTGGGTATGTTGGGGTTTTGTATACAAAATTTGTTACCACCTGGTCAAGGAGTAACATTTCCACAAGTTGAGTATGACAGTACCACTGATGTTAATTGGTATATCTTGGAAACAAATGTAATTGCGGATGTGCCCTCAATACTGGTCACTGTGAAATGAGTTTGTATATAAACTTGATTAAACTGGGATTCACTCACCAGTATTTAATACTGATAAAATGTTTTAAACACGTGTTTCAGGTAACTTAGTGTGAAGCCAATAAAAGTCAGCTGGATAGCACTGAAGGCTTGGAAAAGTGGCAATAAAGTTACCTAAAATAAAATAGATGTTTTTATTAAATAAAATAGGATTTATTCCTATGAAAACGTGTGCACTATGAACTTGGGTTTCATCCCATTTGTTTAATATTATAAAATATGGTGGTTTTTCTCTGATAAATATTTCCTAACTACGATCCTGATGTAAATTCCGCTGCAAGACTAAATAAACCTGATACCACCAAACTCTGTGATCACGGTCGCCCGTTCCCGGGAATCAGGGGATCGGGGGTTGTGACAGAAGGTGGTATCAGAGCCTAGCCACTGGCTCAAGCCAAAGAAGTGTTCTGCTGACACTTAAAGTTATATTTTGTGTTAGGAAATAAAAATACATGCGTAATTGTAATTATTATGATGTGTTATTTGACTAATTGTTAGTTTACAGTATGAGTAAGAGAAGAATTTCGGACATCTATCATAAATTAGATAGTTCATCGAAAGAAAAAGGAATTTCATCCAGATACTCAACAGATATTAATGAGGGAATATTTGTTCGTAAAGCACAGTATGAAAATCCACTTACCCCTAGTAAAAGAAGTCGGATTCTTAGAAAAAGTCAAGAGAATATGAAAAAGTCTCAGGAAAACCAGAAAATAGGCAGTAACCCACCTTGGGAAGATAAATTAGACGAAAAATGGGAAAATCTCTACATGTTAGCCACTACAGCAGTAAATGTTAACTTATAGTTGAATTGTCAAACCAGTATCAGCACCCATGCCACTTACGAGCTAGAAACTTTAAAAGAACTTCGTTCATTTGACAACAACCTAGTAAGAAGAAAGAGATAGAATAAACCTTACCTAAAATGCATGTTGAGTATAATATTCCTAGTTAGACTAAAATAAGTTACGGATGTATAACCAATAATATATTTCGAATTTCAGTTCTAGTTTGTAATAAATGTATAAATCGCAATATTTCGTTTTAATCAATCTGTTCGTATAATTGTACTAGATAATCGTTTATGAGAAATAAACATTCGGATGAACAACAAAAATGAACCAAGAAAACTAGAATAAGGTCTAGAAGTACAAGAGAATTTTTAGTGATATACCTTAATATGAAGCTTTAAAATAAACCAATTGCTTGCATAAATAAAGTGTGATGGTTATTGGTATCCTGTGAGGATAATAACTAGAATAGTGCAGGTATGATAAATAAACAATAACACTTGGCCACTGTTATTTCTTGTTTATTGATACTACTCAATTCTAGAATATGATTCCTCATGAGAATACTAATTTCTTTGTTTCTTGATGTAAACCATAATAAATGATGCCTTTTTAAGATCATGATTTGAAATAAGTTTATGGATGGAAAATACTATGATAATAACCTCTCCGATAAAATTGGTCATGATGTGGTAGACTCTCCAGCTTGTCCGGATGAGATAGGGTTACCTCTCCGGCAAGACCGGGTGAGATGGGGTTACCTTTCCGGCAAGACTAGGTGAGATGAGATTACCTCTCCGGCAAGACCGGGTGAGATGGGGTTACCTTTCCGGCAAGACTAGGTGAGATGAGATTACCTCTCCGGCAAGACCGGGTGAGATGGGGTTACCTTTCCGGCAAGACTAGGTGAGATGAGATTACCTCTCCGGCAAGACCGGGTGAGATGGGGTATATGTGTTATAATAATGGAATTCCTAAAAAGTACTATGACCTGATGTCTGACTTGTGAATAATGTGCATACTACAGTATATGAAATATTATATAGACATGTATGTCTATGAGGAAATCCAAAAGATTTTAATAATCATGAGGAATAAATTATGAACAGAGGTGTCAATTATGAATTTAGATTTGTTAGAAATCTCTAGTGTGTAATAGACGCATAATATATGAAAAGAGTATAGTCGCAATAATCGACGCTCTTGGCAAAAATGCGTGTTATGTGATTAACTATAGTAAAATATTAATTGTGATATTAATATGGGATAAATGTTTAAAAATTCAGATGGCCGAAGAAGAAAATCAAGGAAATCTGAATAATGATAACCAGAGTAACATTAACGTGGTTAATGATAATCCGAGTATTAATAACAATGGAAACCCAGTGGATAATAGTGCTATTCAACACATAGTGGCACAGGGAATTATAGATGCTATGCCTTTCATTCTTCAAACTGTTAAGGATGCTGATAATAAAAGTAAACATAGCAGTAAGCGACCCGTTGAAAACAGTGTAAACAATGGAACAGTATTTCAAATACCTATTCCTAAAAGAAGAAGAACCATGCTTTATGGTTGTTCTTATAAAGAATTCTGGTCTTGTAAACCAATGGAATTCTCGGGCAATGAAGGGGCTATTGCAACCTTACGCTGGATAGAGAAGACTGAGGCGGTCTTAAGGATAAGTAAGTGTGCTGAAGAAGACAAGATATTGTATGCTTCTAATCTGTTTAAGAATGCAGCATTAGAATGGTGGAACACTATCCTTCAGACAAGAGGAAGTGATAAAACCTATAGTATGGAATGGGAAGAATTTAAAGAAAAGGTAGAAAGGAAATTCTGCCCACCCAATGAAAAGGAACAGATAGCAAACAAGTTCCTCCACCTTAGGATGACTGGTGTAGATAGTAAAGGGTACACTACTACATTCTTTGAATATGCTAGGATAGTGCCAACTATTGCATCACCAGAACCGGTATTGATCTCCCGTTACATCTGGGGATTAATTGGAGAAATTAGACATGTAGTCAAGGCAACCAGACCCCAAACCATAGAAGAGGCTGTAGAACTAGCTAATACCTTGACTGATGAACTAGTTCGTACTAGAGAAGAAGATCAGAGGAGAAACTTAACCCAAAGGCTTACCCAAGAATTTCGTTCTGGGAGTTTCAATCATAAGAACGTAGATTCTACCTTTGCACCGTATTGCGGAATCTGCAAAAAGAAGCATTCTGGAAAATGCTCCACCCACTGTAATTTCTGCAAAGCACCAGGACACAATGAAGAGAACTGCAGGAGGAAATCCAGTAATGGATTGTGTTTTAACTGTGGAGAAAAAGGTCATATCAAGCCAAACTGTCCAAAACTGGTTCCAGCTACGAACAACAAGAATACTAAAAATGCTAGAGCATTTGTTCTGACTGCAGAGGAAGCCAAGATGATTCCAGATGTCATCGCTGGTACGTTTTTAGTTAATGATGTTTTTGCTAAAGTATTATTTAACTCTGGTGCAAACCAAAGTTTTATTAATACATCGTTTTGCAAATTTCTAAATGAGTCATTAACTAAACTACCACACGAATGCTTAATAGAGACAGTTAATGGAGAAATCATTAGGATTTCTGAAATCTTGCAGGGAGCAAGAATAGAAATTTTAAACCAAACGTTTAGGGCAAACCTTTATCCAATGAATCTCGTCAGATTTGATATTGTTTTAGGAATAGATTGGTTAATAACCAATAAAGCCAATATTTCATGTGATCAAAAGTCAACTCAAGTAAATTCATCTAAAGGTAAAATGATCACAATTAAAGGAAATAAGCCATCTAGATCATTCATCTCTGTGATGAAAACTGCAAATCCTATAAGAAAAAGGTTCTATAGTGTATTTGAATTCTATAGCCACTAACACTAAAAAAAAAAAAAACTAAAAGACATTCCAGTAGTATCTCAGTTTTCAGACGTCTTTTCAGAAAAATTTCCATGACTATCTCCAGGCAGAAAAGTTAAATTTATAGTTCACCTACTACCAGGAACATCGCCAATCGCCAAAGCACTCTACCGTTTGTCACCAGTCGAAATATAGGAATTAAAGAAACAATTCGATAAATTGCTGGAGAAAAGATTCATACAACCAAGTTCGTTGCCATGGGGAGCGCCGATATTATTCGTTAAAAAGAAGGACGGATCAATGTGTATGTGCATTGATTACCGTGAATTAAACAAAGTCATGATTAAGAATTGGTACCCATTACCGAGAATCGATGATTTGTTTGATCAATTACCAGGAGCTCGATTTTCTTTAAGATCGATTTAAGGTCAGGATATCATCAATTAAAAGTATAGGAAGAGGACATTCCTAAGACCACATTTAGAACAAGGTATGATCATTATGAAATTACTGTCATGCCATTTGGTTTAACCAATGCCCTAGTTGCATTTATGGACATGATAAACCGAATATGTAAGCCATATTTGGATAAATTCATAATTATTCATAGATGATATTCTAATTTACTCTAAGAGTAAAGAGGATCATGCAAGACATTTGCACGTACTTTTAAGTTTATTAAGAAAGAAAATAATACAATCTGGGTGATTGTAAATAGGCTAACCAAGTCAGCTCATTTCCTACAAATGAAAAGAAAATATCCTCACTTATTTCAGTAGATCTCGAGGACGAGCTCTAAATTAAGGTGGGGAAAATGTAACAACCCTCGGTAAAACCGACACTCTAATATAGTTTAAAATGTCCCAATATGTTTTATATTATACCCCGTATGTGAAAACCGAGCCCGAAATATGTTATAGTATTAGAAATAAAATATAAAATCTGAATTCTGGGCTGAGGCGGGCCATGTGAGCCACCCCAAACTCTTATGCGGGCCGAATTAGGACCAGACTTTGACTGCGCTGATTTCTTAAGTCAATGCGGGCCGCTTCAACTTAAGCGTAAAGTGATGCGGGCCGCGAGTGCTTGTGAAACGCGGATACCCTGAGAAGCCAACACGTGTCATGATCGTGGCGGTCTAGAGAGTGACCAGGCTAAGCTACGCAGTTGACCGAAGTCAATGCGGGCCGCGTTGGGTTTCGCTATATCTAAAGCGGGCCGCGAGAGAGTCATATATCAGCACTATAAATAGAACGCATCGGCTGTCCATTTCAATCGTTCAACTTTCATTTCTTTCTCTCAATTTCTGTAGTAGTGTTATAATACTCGGGTATTATACCCCTAATTAGCGAGGTTCTGCTCCATTGTAAGTATTATAACCCCAGTTTCGTAATAGTTACGCTGCCCGATCGATTTAGGGTTCCGTAACAACTGTCGTGGTTCTGCCCGACGTAGTTGTTGGAATACCGTTTCGGGGAGGGTATTATTAATAATTTCAAAGGGTTATGATACTGACCAATGTATAATTGTATAAATTATAGATTATATCCAGGAAACCCTTACGAAAAGCCTAATACAACAATGTGAGTTATCCTCTTTTTACATGAACTCATTTTTGTGAGTTGATCCACTTTTTAAACCTTTTTGTGAACTGTTTTACAAAACCTTACATATTTTCCATGCGAATAACCGTATTGAGTATTTGTAAGAATACAATTATAGTGGGTATGTTGGGGTTTTGTATACAAAATTTGTTACCACCTGGTCAAGGAGTAACATTTCCACAAGTTGAGTATGACAGTACCACTGATGTTAATTGGTATATCTTGGAAACAAATGTAATTGCGGATGTGCCCTCAATACTGGTCACTGTGAAATGAGTTTGTATATAAACTTGATTAAACTGAGATTCACTCACCAGTATTTAATACTGATAAAATGTTTTAAACACGTGTTTCAGGTAACTTAGTGTGAAGCCAATAAAAGTCAGCTGGATAGCACTGAAGGCTTGGAAAAGTGGCAATAAAGTTACCTAAAATAAAATAGATGTTTTTATTAAATAAAATAGGATTTATTCCTATGAAAACGTGTGCACTATGAACTTGGGTTTCATCCCATTTGTTTAATATTATAAAATATGGTGGTTTTTCTCTGATAAATATTTCCTAACTACGATCCTGATGTAAATTCCGCTGCAAGACTAAATAAACCTGATACCACCAAACTCTGTGATCACGGTCGCCCGTTCCCGGGAATCAGGGGATCGGGGGTTGTGACACGGGTAGTGTTTGGTTGTTCGGTTGGTTACCGGTTCGTTAAAGTGCTAAATAGCGCAGTTTAGTGTGCTTTATGTTGTATTTTATGACAGTTTCGATTCCCGGCACCTAGGAAAGTATTCTGGACCATTAAACCACTTTTCTGCATTATATTTAGTTGTTAAAATGCTGAAAATTGCTGAATTTGGTTATTTTCTGCAGAATTCTGCAGTTTTAGTGTGTTTCTGACACTTTCCGGCACCAAAATCATCACTAAGTAAGCAACTTTATGATACCTACTTTCCTACACACTATTCTAGTGAAACTCTTGGTTTCAGGCTCATTCTGTGTCTTAACATCACGTCTGTCTAAGTATTGAACTCTCTTCAGTACTTCTAGTTTGTCTGATAACTGTGCTAACTTTGTTTCGTGCACTAATTAAACCATATTGTGTTGCATGTGATAAAGATAAAAATCTTGCAACATGAAATGCCATTTTATGTATATGACAGTAATCAGAAATTCATTCGTCTTGTTAATTCAATCATACACAATCATTAAAGCACAGAATACTGTTTATTATTGTACGGAATTCATGGTAAAGTGCCAGTTGTCACATTGGATGAGTTGCGTTGGAGGATTTGTCGTTGAAAGAGTTGTCACGGTGGTGGTGCGGTGGTGGCAACAGTCATGTGTTAACACTGATCGGCGGAGGATGTGTCGGCGGTGACGGTTGTCATGGGGGTGGTAGCAGATAACGATTTGAAATACCTAACCAGATTCGTTGAAGTAGTTGTCACGGTGGTGGTGCGGTGGTGTCTCGGTGGTGGCAGCGGTGATGTATTAACGTTGATCGGCGGCGGATGTGCCGGCAACGGCGGTGGTTGTCAGGAGGTGGTTGTAGTTACCGATTTGGAATACAGAACTAGATCGAGGATATATAGGTGTTAGATGGAATTTCACTTTAATTACAAAAATGCCATGTGTTCACACTAGTTCTCGCGATTCTCGCAATAAAGGGTGGTTCCTAACGGATCCTTATCATATATATATATATATATATATATATAGGGGATGGATCACGACAAAACCAAAAAACTAACTAAAAAAGCCAAAAAAACATACCAAATTTTTTTTTAATTTTTATAAAAATATCATAGCTTTTTATGCATGGAAAAAAAATTCAAAAGAATAAATAAAAAAAATAATTTTGTTGTATTGCACATGTGCACTATTACGGATATAGTGCACATGTGTAGTACACATATAATGCACATGTGCAGTGCAACAAATTTTTATTTTTTTTTTGAAATTTTTTTTATATATAAAAACTAGCGATTTTTTTATAAAAAAATTTAAAAAAAATTGTTATGTTTTTTAGCTTTTTTTAGGTTTTTTTAGTTAGTTTTCTAGTTTTCTCATTTATATGTAGTTTTCTCATGATCCTCTCCCTATATATATATATATATATATACATACATACATACATACACATATATACTAGTAGGAAACCCACGCGATGCGTCGGTGACAACAATTTACGATACGGTACTTGTTTTCCATTAGTTTATCAATCGTCTCATGATATATTGTATAGTACTTAAGTTAGTTTCTTATTCGTGGAATATATTATGTAATATGTTACAACTCAATTGAGTTAACTTATCAATAGACATGCGTTATTCTTATATAAATCTGAAATAAAAAAATAAATAGACGTAATTTTTATCAAGCAATATAACGAATAGTCATCTTTCACTGGTGACCGACCGTATGAGACATGAATAGTCTGCTTTATATTTTATTACATTTACTTATGTGGTAGGAAACATGATATAACTACAAAATTGGAACTGTGAAATGCTACAGTTACTTCTGAGATGGACTAATTGAATGGATATATGATGAATCCCTGGGTTGTTATATTTTTGTGTACATATGACTCTGATATTGGGCTACGCCCGCAAATAAAGAGCCATTGTTTCACGATAAAACTACATATAAATGAGAAAACTAACTAAAAAAGCCTAAAAACATACCATTTTTTTTACAAAAAAATCACTACTTTTTATGTATAAAAAAACCTTTTTTTCAAAAAAAAAAAAAAAAGGAGTACTGTACATGTGCATTATATGTATATGTTGCACATGTGCATTCATGTTTAGAGTTAGCTTTTGAGTTTAGTTTAGCTTTTAGGTTTAGGTTTTTTGGGGGTTTAGGATTAGGTTTTTCGGTGGGGGACGGGGGAGGGGGGGTTTTTTTTGGGGGGGGGGGTGATTTTGGTTTTTGGGGAGTACGGGTGGGGGTTTATGTTTTTTAGGGGTACGGGTGGGGGGTTTAGGCTTTTGGGCGGTTTACGTTTAGGTTTAGTTTTAGGTTTTTTGAGGGGTGGGGGGTTTAGGTTTTTTTGGGGTGAGTGGGGGTAGGCTTTTGGTGGGAGGGTGAATTTAGGTTTTTGAGGGCTGTGGTGGGGGGTTTAGGTTTTTTGGGGGTGTTGGTGGGGGTGGTTAGGAACCACCCTTTATTGCGAGAACCGAGAATCAATGTGAACACAACCAAAAATCCCTAAAAAACACAACAAATTTTTATTTTTTTTTATTATTTCGCTATATTATGTTCCTAAAAAAATTCGAGTAACAATTTATCTATGCACATGTGCATATGTATCATTTCTTTAACAAATTATGTAATACATTAACAATATTAGACAATTTCACTTTCATTTACACTACCATCTCTAATACAATACTTTTTACATTACAAATATTAGAAATACACATGTGCATCTATATGTATTAACATGATATAACCTGCTTTTGGTACACTACTTTCAATACACTTTACTTTTCATCTATCATACCATCCATAATACACTACCATTACCTCCTACTATCCATAATACACTACCGTTACCATGTATAATATTTTTCACTTTATGCAAATGTACATCAACACCCTTCACATCATACCAAATAACATATTACATCATAAAGTGACAAATATAACCAAACCATCAACCACTAGATATAATTAACCAAAAACATGTATATGGGCGTACTTCATCATTCAAAATCACAAACTTTTTGTAACAAAACACATTATATCATGTTCATACATATAGATACACATGTGCATTTTTAATATTCATAATGTAAAAAAGTAGTGTATTACATATGGTAATGTAAATGAAATTGCAATTGTATAATACTGGTAATATATTACGAAATTTGTCAAAGAAATGATACATATGCACATGTGCATCCATAATTGTTACTCAAAAAAAATATTTTTTTATTGATGAAACATAGCGATTTTAAAAAAAAATTGTGTGTTTTTTTTTTATTTTGTTTAGTTTTTTTTTTTTTTTAGATTGGTTCTTGTGGGTCTCACAATAAGAGTGGTTCTCAAATGAACTCTACCATATATATATATATATAGAGAGAGAGAGAGATGTGGGGAGTTTAGAGAGAGTGTGTAAAGGTTTTTTCTATTTATATGTGTTTTTTATTTTTTTACAAAATAGTCTCTGAAAAGGTGAAATGACAAGAATGCCCTCATACTTGCACATGACCATACTTAACCAAAAAAATTAACTAGGTTAGGTTCAAAGAACGTAACGTGCAAGATTTTGAAACATTAAGTACAAAACTCGTCAATTTTCACGTCAAATGGCACCGCCAGAAAAAGGGTATTAATGTCATAAAAGACAAAACATGTAATTTACCCTTAAGATTAATATGTAGAAAAATTGCAAAAATCAACCTTTATGTTATACCTAAACTGCACTTCATATCTTTCACTATGAAATCGGCCAATCTCAACCTTATACTTGATATTTTGTTACAATAATCAACCTTTGAGACAAACGTTGTTAACTTTCTTGGTTAACTTCCCTCACATGCAAAACATGTGAGGGTATTTTGATCTTTTTCCCTTCCCCTTTCAATATTTAGATATTTATTTTTGTTTTTTCAATTCATAGGAAAACCCCTTCAATCATCACCAAAACACCGACCATGACCTCTTGCCGGTCAGGCTTGTTACGGACTTACGGTGACACCTTCAGCACCTCCACTTCACACTGTCAGACCATGTACCCTCCTCCACCATCCTCCATCTCCGTTGCGAACACCTTCACCCATCTTCAAACCAATGTCATTGTAAACCACAACAACACCACCTCCCAACAACCACCTATCTACCATCGAACCTCCGCACCACCTACAATAGTAAACCGGAATTTAACCACATCTACACCTTATACTCTTGTAACCTAAACAAACCCATCCTTAATCCCTATAACTACATTTCTCTCATTTTTACTTGATAAAACTACCTCGTCTTTTAAATCAGATTCAAAGCTTTGGATCTCATATTCAAAACTATTTGAGTTCCAATATTTATAGAAAATCATCATAATGTTCTAAAAAATGAGATGTGTGATGTGTTGAATACGGTCTATAAAAACTAATGTCACACCCCAACCGATGGTGAAAACATCGAAGTGATATGAAATAGACTGCTCATTACACATAATGCTAAAATTGTGACAAGTATTTAATGATAAATTTCATTTAATTGCTAAAAGAATCAAATTACATCGTTTAAAAAGGATATACAACAAGTTGAAACAAATGAATTACAATACAACAAGTATTAAAGTTAAAAAATGCGTTTCTAGGCATCCTACTAAGTTCCATGCATCATCAACATTGTCTCAAACCTGTAACATGTTTAAAGTATAGTTCAATACGAAAGTATTGGCGAGTACACAAGTTTTAGATACATAGCATAAGTATAAAAAGAAGTTCTCAAATCCAACATGGCAATTCTTTTATACAAGGTTAAACTAGCATGCATAAGCTAAGAGCCAAACCCGAGTGTCCACAAGAATAATGAGCATCCCTCGCCACCGAAGTGAGCGAGACCGTTATGTATAATAATGTGCATCCCTCGATACCGAAGTAATCGAGACCGTAAGAACGTAACTTAACAATACCCCATCCGGTGGTGTGCTACTCCTATAGCGATATAATTGTTAAGGTGGGCTAGCTAAGTTAATGACAAATAGCATGTATGTATTCTAGCATATAACCAAGGCATAACAAATAGCATGTATGGCGGGTTTAGTGAATAAATATGTTTGTGTGAATTGTGTATTTTGATAAGTTAAACATGTTACACCCAAAGTGTGTTAAAGCGAAAAAGGGTCAAGTGTACTCACAATATTGCACATGCTTTCCAATTATCCGTGAGTGACGAGTTGTTGGAGAGTAAGAATTAAATGGTAAGGTTACATGATGTTTAAGAAGTGATGCGATTCGGGATTTAGAAATTAAGTATCAAAAGTATGTATACCAAAATAATTTCTAGTTCTAAGAGCTCGTTTATGACACCATATCAAGTGGTTTCATGGGTCTCAAATTGCCCATTGGAATCATAACAAGTAACTTAGAATCTTAGATATCTTAGCCTAAGTTTATGACGAACAATCATGACTCGATTGCCATCACAAATTCAACCATGTTTTATATAGATACGTATAGTTTATATAGTAATAATAACATCCTAAAACTAAGTCCAATCATAGATTATCATGTAGTATCGTGTATGTCAAGCATGGAGGTTAAAACCTCATTATATGATCACCACTACACAAACCATCACGAAGATGGTTCGGAGGGTCATGAATAACAAGAAAGTAAATCTATTCTAGCAAGTCACAAGAGTGTTCACAAGGTTCAAATGAAGGAGTGGAACTTAGTTTGGAATGCGAAAGCTTTCGTTTGTTCACGCTTCACAAGTCACAAGTTCAACATATGGAAGATGATGTCTCGTGCTTGCTTTCATCATCCAAAACCTTACAAGTCACAAGTTCATCATATGGAAGATGTATAAACAGAATTAAAATGAGTGTTTGAACCCAAAACTTTGATGGAAATCATCCTAACACAAACCCACAACCATTGACTAAGTTGTGACTTGGTGGAAACAAGATTCCACCAAGTTTATATCAAAAACATGAACATATAAAAAGACAAAAACAAGCAGAATTTAAAGTACACTTTAGACCTAAAAAATGGTGAGGTTTCACCTTTATTTTCCCAAGAAAACTTGTGAAAACCTTCCTAGAGGTTTAAAATAGGTATGTTGCCGATTCAGATATGTACTATTTAAACACGAGACATATGATCTTTTGTCTTATATGTACTTTTAAATTCGTTTCATGTGCTGATGTATGATGTGATGTCATATATGTGATGTCACATATATGATGTCACACTTGTTCAGATCCGCAACGCAACCGAGACTCGACATAAGACGAAGACGACAGATTAATGCACTAACAATCCAAGTGATTTAGAAGAAGAAAGGAGAAGAAAATAGTAGAAGAAGTGAGTTAAAACTCACTTAGAATGGTTGAAAGTTTCAGCTCAATTCTGCTGAAAATGAGTCGAGTTTAGGAGTGTTTTTGAGAGGTTTAGAGTGTTTGTAATGTGGTAAAAGGGTGGGGAAGTGTTGTTTATATATGGGAGCAATTAGGGTTAAGTTGGTTGGGCATTAAGTGCAAGTAGTTGGGAGATAACATTAAAACAAAACAACTTTAAAAAATTCGACCAGCTTTAACCTTTTTTTTTACAACATTAGTTAGGTATTTGTTGTTTATTAAAGTGTTACATGTTGTTTAATAAGTATCTAACATGTAACAAGGTCTAAAATGTATAATATACATGTTTTTAAGTAAGAAAAAGGAGGAAACATGTGACTATGTAGAAATCGAGTATGTATAATATATGTTTAGGTTTCAAATAAGTGGAAAATATATACGTTAGTCTTGTAATTGAATAATCAAGCATTTATATGTATGGTCAGTTTGAAACTACGAATACACGATCATTGTTTGCGAGTGAAAATTTCATTTATGAGATTCATGAATCATGTATCAAACGAATGTATATATCAAGGTATAAACATGTATAAACAATGTATATTTCATATAGAAGATCAATTTTATTACGATCAAAGTCTCGGATTTAAAATGATTCGAAATAGGATACGATTACAAGAGAAACAACTTTCCGAAAATAGAATTACGATACGATCTTTCTAAAAATGGAAAGCTGCGAAAAGCGTGGCGTTACAACTAACCTAATATAGACACCCTAGTTTTAAAATTTTAAACTAAGGGGCTGTTTGGCAACATCTGAATGGTTAAGTGCTGAACCAGTAAGAGATCTGAACCATTAAGTGCTGAACTAGTAAGAGGTCTGAACCATTATAAGCCAGTATAATGCTTAACCATTCAGAGGAAAATGTCTGACCATTTCAGATTAGAGGTCTTAACCATTCAGACTTAGTATAATGCTTAACCATTCAGAGGCAAATGTCTGAACCATTCAGACATTTGTTTACGAAACAAACAGTCTGAACCATTAAGTGCTGAACCAGTAAGAGGTCTGAACCATTAAGAGCCCCATTAAGAGCTAAACAAACAGCCCCTAAGACTCTCTGAATGCTAGACCACTAACAGGAAAGTGTATCTATCGTACGTAGTAAAGCCTTATGAAGTTTGAGTATCGAACCCACGAGACACTAGCGACGCTAACTAGACTCTGACTCAACTAATTACTTAATTGGTTTAATTTGTGTTTTTGGACCCACGAGACACTAGCGACGCTAACTAGACTCTGACTCAACTAATTACTTAATTGGTTTAATTTGTGTTTTTTGGGATTTTTCTAATTAACTAACTAATAATATCCTAAATTAAAAAAGGTTTTAAATTACCAAGACGCGGGCTGAAGGCTACTAAGGTGATAGCAACGATGATAGGAAAGTAGGTTACCTAGGCAAGAATCCCTAGACTCATGAATAGAATCCCAACCTTGGTTTTGAATGAAGACTCTGTCTAACCCGATAAACCACCGAAAGGTAAATCGAACCCAACAGTATGACAAGTGATGAAATGCTAAAATGGATCGGCTCGAGTTATCGACCACCAAGTCCCACAACTATCGGTATATAGTAATATATGTACTAAACCCTCAAATTATGAAGCTGAAACAACTAAGAATACCGAAACCCTATGAAACTCTAGACACAAGTAAATAGATGAATCCGAGCTATCGGCAACCCAAACTATCAAACAACACCTAACTAATAACCTAGCAATTCTAGATTAGATTTCTCACCTCTAGAAGCGATTACACGTTTTAATCTATTGGTTTTAATAATTATTAAACTTGAATTAGATTTCTCATCTTCAAGGTCTAGAATGAAAGATTAACAACCTATATTGACTCCCGGCTTTAAAGTATATTTCAAAGTATCTAGAGCAATGGAACCAACAAATATATTATTAAACCCATCAATACCAACATGCAAATAGTTAGAATCGAGTTTCTAAGTTATAACATGTAAATTAACACATTCATTCAAAACCAAAAATTATTCAATCAAACAATCATCTAGTTCATCGACCTATGCAACTATAACAAATTTAGGTACTCATAGTAATAAAAAAACATGTTCAACTCACGAATCAAATAAAAGAAAAACATGAATTCAATGTTTAAAGGTATGAATAAACAAGTCTAAACCGAACTCGTATCGCTCCTAGATCCAATCTTTTGATTCCAAGCCTTCTCTTTTCTTCCAAATCATCTTTTTTTTCTTCTCCCCTAGTTCGAACAGTAGGGTTTTTTTTCCTTAAGTTCTGTATATAAAAATACAGATCATCCCTAAACGACCGCTACTATACTCATTGTGTTTTGAGTTAAAATCACAATTATTTATGATATCTAAGCCCAAGTGAATCGTGACCCAATCAGCCCAACATCCTTAGCGACATATGACCAGACCCAAAAATAAAGACAAGATAGGCAGTGGTAGTTTGGTATCTTCTTTTATTAAAACTAGTGCTAAGACCCGTGTGCAAACACAGGTGGCTTTTAGAAAACCATGCATAACACATATAAATGGTGAACATGGTCAGATTTATAAATAGATAAGTCAGTCGGTAAATAATTAAAGTTTAGAGTATAAAAAAATTCAAAAATATACGATTTATTAATCTTTGTGAACGAAATAACATTTGCATTCAAGCATGTTCTTTCTCCAAAAAACACTGTTTTAACTCAACAGTCGTTTCAACCACCTTCAACCTCTACAAAACGCTGTTTTGAAACCACTGTTTTATTTTCAAACATATGTTCACAACAACAGAGCTTTCAAAAGATAAACAGACCTTTGCCACTATTACAAGCTTTTAAACTCTCAACCCTAAATATTTATTTAATTAATTTAAATAACAAACATGGTTAATAATTTTAACACAACTAATTATATAAAATATGAAAGTGTCAAACAGAGCTAACTATATAAAATATGTCTAAATCCTACCTTTCATTGTAGATGTGAGTCATTTTAAAGCTATTTGCTTCCTCTCAAAATTAGTATAAAAAATACTATATAATAAAGAAAGTTCGAAAAAACAAATACCATTCAGTAAAATACAGCATAATAATTTCTAATCGATGGGCGAAACAGTAGTCTCGATAAATAAAGCTCCTTTCGGACCATTGTAGTTGTCAACATGTTGGAGGTATTTCAAAACTTCATTGCTCAGATCAACTTCAACCATAACCCCCCCAAATGCTTGTTATAAGCCACTTGTTGTTTTCAATTATATTAGTCCTCCGGCGCCTATCTACATAATCATCTACACGAGGATCATTGAAAGCAAACACCTTGATCCAGCCTTCTTCTTCATATTTGAGCAAATCAGCAGTTAGCTCAGCAAACTTTCCAACAACAATCAAATGCATCTTCTTTGCAATGGTAAAAAAAAATGCCCTTGGCAAGGATTGACTCCGATACTCTTGGGAAAACGAAGCATTCTGAAAGTCTCAGAAAGATCATCGAAAGCAACTATGTTCCTCTCACCTGGTGGATACCAATAAATTGAAACCATAAAAGTTATGGTTTTACCGGAAAAAATTCTGGGAGACCATGAATAACTGCTTGAACCATAATTATTTACACTCATGAAATTTATTGTTCTCCATGACTCACGACGTCGTGAGTATACACGAGCAGTAACCACATTACGGTAACATCTGATGTGAAGCACTTTCAGATCATTGGATTCATCAAAATACATTCCACCTGTATCAGAGTTTCGATCATAACTATTATTAAAGTAGTCGTCAGACAAAAACTTATAGTGCCTGGTTGTTGGATTCCAAAGGATCAGCTCACAGCAAATCCGTTCATTGCAAACTAACAACAACCCATTAAATGACGATAGAATACGTAAGAAGGTATGGTGGACATTGTTAGGAAAACTTATGGTTTTACTTGTAACGACATCCAAATTCCCAGCTACTATGTTGTCCACGACAATTGACGTGTCTTTAAAGGAGAGTAGTTTCTTTTGTAGTGATTTTCCAATTCGGCGAGAATGCATCATCTCAAATGCATGACTTGACAGTTCACTATGAAAATTTTTAGAAAGACATTTCAAACGACCAATAACTTCTGCAGGGAGCCTTGTGAAAATTTCATCAACGATCATTTGAAACCCAATGTTTTCCATTTTATGATCTATATGTTCTACAATAAAAAATACAACAAATAAAATATAATTGTATATGTAAATGTTTATAAATAAGAAATAAGGATGTTACTATATATAAATATACCAAAAATTTTAAAAACAAACATCATATTTGTAACTACAAAACCGATCATAATTTTGATGAACAGAGTAACTACAATGACATTTAACACAAAGAATTTTCAGATTAGATAACATGCATTGTTGTGGAAATAAAATTTTAATCAGTATTCTTGATTAACTTTAGGATTCATAATTTGATTGTAAAATCTCAAGAGAATCATAAAAAAGGGACATTTTAACAGATGTCAAGTGAGACTAACTTACTGTTAAAGAATGTGATGCGACGATGCTTCGGTTTGTGTCTTGATTTTGCGGTGAACAAATGGGTGTTTGAAAGCCTAAGAGATTGTAATGATATTGATAAACAAAAAACTTTGAAGATGATTGAGTAGATGGATGAAGACGGTAATGATGAAAGCAGTTTCCCAACGTAAGGAAAACAAATTTATTTATATACCCAATGAAGGCGGTAATGATTAAATAAACCTTAAAAAACAGGTTATCATAATTACAATTAACCTCTTCATTTACCACAAGACTCATTTTAAACACTATAAATATTTATTTACCATAAATCGCATTTCAAAACTTCAACAATTGTCTTTTAAATTTGTTGACTTACGAAATATCTGTTCAGGCACAATTCAACATCCACATAATCTAAATCAAACTCAGACACAATGGGAAGAATGCTTTCACCATCATGGCTTTATAAAGACTGCAATTACATCTAATAGACTAACAAACTCCCTACATCTACTATTAGCCTAAGCACTATTACATTAAAAACCTATGTTGACCAGCATCTACTGAATATCACCTGTTGTTCTTTAACATATGTTGACCCATAGCAGACCTTTGCTTCTTCAAACTTTCTTCAGACTTTGTCTTCATCAGCAGATGATCACTTCAAACGGATGTTCTCTTTGGGCAAAATTTACCTTTGACAGACATTTAGAGTAGCAGATGTTGAGTATTTGGAATTGAGAGGAGGAAATCCTTCAAAAAAACTATTGACTTGCCAAACATCTGTGCAGGCACAATTCAACATCAACATAATCTAAATCAATGATATTATATAGTGAAATATCTTACAGCCGGAAGGTCAGATTTCAATTCACTGTAGGTTAAACAATCTAGCAGGAAAAAACGTGTACATTTAACATAAACATGTAAATTTATATTTAAAAACAACAGATTTTAATACAAAACATCTAATAGCCTAACAAACTTCCTACATCTGCTATTAACCTAAGCACTATTACATTGAAAACCTCTGTTGAGCAGCATCTATTGAATATCATCTGTTGTTCTTTAAGATCTGTTGACCCATAGCAGACCTTTGCTTCTTCAAACTTTCTTCAGACTATGTCTTCATCAGCAGAGGATCACTTCAAACAGATGTTCTCTTTAGGCGGAGTTTACCTCTGACAAACATTTAGAGTAGCTGATGTTGAGTATTTGTAATTGAGATGAAATTCTTCAAAAACTGTTGACTTAGCAAATAATAAAATTTCAAACCTCTTGCATAAAAAAATAATAAAAAAATCTCTTCATTTAAAGACCAACAATACTCTACATAGTAAACACATGCTTCTACAACTTCAGCAGACACGGATGTTGGGAACCTCTGCTAGGCAACAATAGATGTTGGCAACAGTGGCAAGTCAACAGTCGTTAGATTGGCAGATGATCACTTCAAATAGATGTTCTCTTTGGCAGACTTTACCTTTGACAGACGTTTAGAGTAACAGATGTTGAGTATTTGTAATTGAGAGGAGGAAATTCTTCAAAAAATTGTTGACTTACCAAATAATAAAAAAATAATAAAATTTCAAACCTCTGGCATAAAAAAATAATAAAAATCTCTTCATTTAAAGACCAACAATACTCTACATGGTAAACACATGCTTCTACCACTTCAGCGGACACGTATGTTGAGAACCTCTGTTAGGCAACAACATATGTTGGCAACAGTGGCAAGTCAACAGTCATTAGATTAAATAGAACTTATGAGAACAGACAACACCCTTTAGCAGTGGATGACTTTTTAGCCAAACAGAGGTTTAAAAAACATATAGATATCAACAGACTTTTTAGCTATTTTTTAAGAATGGACTTTTGATGTTTTGAAGACATTATTATGCTTTCATCATCAACAGACGATGATTTCGAGCAGATGTTCTCTTTTGGCAAACTTTAACTTTGACAGATCTATACAGTAACAAAAATTTATTCTTTATAATTCTTCAAAAAATTGTTCAAGCAAAATTCAACATCAACATAATCTAGATCAAACTCAGAGACAATTTCACATCTACATCAATATCGATCTGCAATACTCAGATGATATTAAAAATTATCTAATAATACTTATGCACCCTAAAATTAGTAAAAATAAAATGCTCCACAAAGATTAATAGGATTAAAATTTATTTATGACATTAAAATATCAACAATTACATCGAGTACTAAACAACGAAACTTTAAAATCTAACAACAACACTAAGAAATTTAAGAAACTAACAGCAAAAATTAAGAAATTTTAGCTTCAACTCCATCGAGTACTGAACCTCTCGATGTATATCTTTGAGCATCGCCATGAACTCCACGGAAGTTGAAGGCATCGCTATCAGGTTTCTGGAAACCTGGTCTCTCGTGAACAGAACAAGATGCAGTCAATCAAAACACCTCTTCAGCTCTAGAAGAGTAGCCATATCCTCATATACTTAATCCTCAACTTGCTTGATAAAGCGTTGCTTTAAATCAACGGAGTCTGCAGAACTGTATGCATCTTATATGTATACATTCTATACATCAAAATTCCAAACTTTATGCATCTTTTAATACAAAAAGGGCAGGAAAAAACAAACAGAATCTACTTATATATCTTATTAAATAAAATCTTATCTTACAGCAGAAGCAGAGAGTTTCTTGCGTTTAGTAGGAACCACTGTAGAACAATCGTCATCATCATCTGCCCAAATCATTTATAATCATCATTTAGTCATAACCCAGATTATTTTCACCGTACATTTAATAATCTAGGAGGGAAAACGTGTACATTTAATATAAACAAACATAAATTCATATTAAGTGTTTAATCTTTCTTTGTATTTAATTTAATACTATCAATATCCATATTCTAAAACCATTCTGGCTCCACAAATGCTTCTACCACTGGTCGCTCGAAGAAAACAGAGCTGAAATATATCAACAGTTTAAAATAAAAATTATCAACATTATCAACAGTTTAAAAAAATCCACAAACCTAAAATAACCCGTAGATGATTGTATGAAATTCAAACAACTGTGATTAGACTGAAATATAAAGCGAGAATTAGAGTAGATCAGTTCAAACTTTAAAATTTCAAAATTACAAAAAAAAACATACTTTCAACGATGTTGGAACAATGATGCAGGAACAATTATGTGAAGCACAAAGATCTGTGTCACGGCCCCCGACCCGGTTTGACCCGTTTCAGGAGCCGCGGGACAGAAATCCCGTGGTATTTATTTAATTGAGTTTAACAGCGGAAGTTTATCATCAGGATCTTTTTTAAAGCTAAAATTTTCCCGATTATTTTATTTCACAATTCGGGATAAAACCCCGGTAATTTACAATACTTATGATTTCACGAAGAAATCTTTATTTTACAAAACATATTTCTTTATTTTCTAATGAGCCACTTTCTTAAGCTTGCAGTGCTCCACAGCACCTTTCCTGAATCACAACAGATCACCTGAAACATGTTTGAAAAAGGTTTTGTCAGCGGGAAATACTGAGTGAATCATTCTATTTACTAAAACAACCTGTTTGTTATAATTTACAGTATTAAGGAAGATTACAATGTTTCTGATATCAACCAACTACCCACAGTACTTTGTCACTCGACCCATTGGCCCATTCGTCCAATGGTGTCTGTGATTATGGTCATATCACCCCTTGGCTGCCCCAATGGTGAAGATTATCAAGTAATGTATACAAAACCCCACATACCGGCTGTAACTTGGTGATTACATAAACTTAATCACTGTAATTATAATCTTTGAAAATAAACATGCTTTTGTAAATAGATTTGATAAAAAGAGAATGACTCACATTGCAGATTTAACACGGATAGAGTCTAGTCTATGGATTAGCCTTGTTAACCTAATTTAAACAACAATGCACACAAAACTGGGTTAGTAATCAATACAGCATTTACGATAACTCACGAGATCAAACTCTCACAACGAATGACAAAGTGCAATCACTTAAACATCCATCGGATTCACAACGAATGACAGAGTATTCCCCGAGTTCAGGTGGTACTCAAACATCCTGTTGGAATCACAACGAATGACAAAGGATAACCCTAATGTGGGCAGCACTTAAACATCCGTTGGATATATTGATCGATCGGACAATGAATCGTAATAGCGATCGAGTTATTACCCTGTTTTGCTGCAGCGATTCGAGATTCGTGTGTGTTGTGATAGTATTTAAACAATAACTCAGCGTAGATTTGGAGTTTGAACGTCGTTTCAGTGCCCAGATTCCAGTCCTAAACCCCTCAATTTATAGGTAAATTTTTACCCCCCTCGCGTGACGCGAGGGGTCCTGCCCTAGGCTTCGCGTGACGCGAGGCCTCCTATTCTACCATAGGGTAGCTACGTGCATGGGTAGGCTTGCTGAGTCAACAGTTTCTCAAATTTCGAATTTGACAGAGAGTTATTTGGATAATCGTAACTAGGGTTTTACCCCCCCTGAGTTTTAGGGGCCCTAATCCTGATTCTGAAAATTCTGAAAATTTTAGGGTTTGTGTAGAATTACTTGGGTGTCTTAATTAGGGTTTCCTTTTGGTCTAATTAATTAAATAAATATGACTTTTGATGAGAGTTGTTACATTCTCCCTACCTTAATAAAATCTCGTCCTCGAGATTTACTGGAATAAATAGGGATACTTTTTCTTCATCTCAGATTCCAACTCCCAAGTGTATTTAGCTCCTCTCTTTGAATCCCACTTGACTTTAACTATAACTAGTCGCTTGTGCTTGAGAAATTTCACCTTTCGATCTTCTATCTGAAGTGGTTTCTCAACAAATTTTAATTTTTCGTTTACATCTATATCTTGAAGAGGTACTACCAAAGATTCGTCTGATAGACATTTCTTGAGATTGGATACATGAAATACATCATGTACTCCAGCTAAATCTTCTGGTAATTGTAAACGATAAGCAACTGGTCCTATACGTTGGATCATAGGAAATGGTCCTACGTATCTTGGACTTAGCTTTCCTTTCTTACCGAATCGGACTACTCCTTTCCAAGGAGAAACTTTCAACAGTACTCTGTCTCCAATTTGGAATTCTAATGGCTTGCATCTATTGTCTGCATAACTCTTCTGGCGATCTCGAGCCGTCTTCAGCCTTTCCTTGATTTGAGTAATCTTGTCAGTTGTCTCTTGCACAATCTCAGGACCTGACAATTGACTTTCTCCTATTTCTGCCCAACATACTGGAGTTCTACACTTTCTTCCATATAGTGCCTCGAATGGGGCAGTTTCAATACTTGAATGATAACTATTATTATAGGAGAATTCAATTAATGGTAAATGGTCGTCCCAATTTCCGCCAAAATCTATTACACATGCTCTGAGCATGTCTTCTAGAGTTTGGATTGTTCTTTCACTTTGCCCGTCCGTTTGAGGATGATATGCAGTGCTTAGGTTTAGTCGAGTTCCCATTGCTTCTTGGAAACTTTTCCAGAAATGAGAAGTGAAACGACTATCTCTATCTGATACAATGGAGAGTGGAACTCCATGTAAGGATACTACTTTATCTACATACAACTTTGCCAATCTTTCCATGCTAAAGGTTTCTTTCATAGATAGAAAGTGAGCAGATTTGGTTAATCGATCTACAATTACCCAAATCGCATCATTACCTTTTCTGGTTTTGGGTAACTTAGTAACAAAATCCATTGTTATAAGTTCCCATTTCCATACAGGCATTTCTAACTGTTGTAGTAGACCTGAAGGTTTCTATTGTTCTGCCTTAACTTGTGAACAAGTAAGACACTTAGAAACATATCGAGCTATATCCTTTTTCATGCCTATCCACCAGAAATTCTTTCTTAAATCTTGGTACATTTTATTGTGTCCAGGGTGTATAGTATACCTAGATTTATGAGCTTCTTCTAAAATCTTATTTCTTAATTCTCCCTGCTTCGGTACCCAAATTCTGCTTTTGTGGAATTTCCAAATTCCATCAGCTCCTTGCTCTAATTCTTTTATTTGTCCCTTCATTCCTTCAGCATCATCTTTGATTGCTGTTTCCTGAACATTCTTTATTTGTTCCATTAAATCTAACTGTAGATTTAATCTGAGAGCACGAACTCTTCGTTGCTTCTCATGGTACTTACGACTTAAGGCATCTGCAACTACATTTGTCTTTCCTTCATGATATTGAATATCACAGTCGTAGTCACTTAGGATTTCCATCCATCTTCTTTGCCTCATGTTTAACTCTTTTTGCCCAAAAATATATTTTAAACTTTTGTGGTCGGTATAAACAGTAAATTTACTTCCGTAAAGATAATGTCTCCAAATCTTAAGGGCAAAAATTACAGCTCCTAATTCTAAGTCATGAGTTGTATAATTTTCTTCGTGCTTTTTCAATTGTCTTGAAGCATACGCAATTATCTTCTTGCGTTGCATAAGTACACATCCTAATCCTAGTTTTGAAGCATCACAATATACTTCAAAATCCTCAGTTCCTTCTGGTAAAGCTAGGATTGGAGCATTTGTTAATTTCTGCTTCAAAATCCTAAAGGCTTCTTCTTGCTTAGGTCCCCATTCAAACTTAATGGCTTTACAGGTTAGCTTAGTTAATGGTACAACTATTTTGGAAAAATCCTTAATAAACCGTCTATAATACCCAGCTAAACCTATAAAACAACTAATTTCCATTGCAGTTTGTGGAACCTTCCAATTGGTAATTGCCTCTATTTTAGCAGGGTCTACATGAATTCCTTCATGATTTACCATGTGTCCTAAAAATTGCACTTCCTTTAGCCAAAATTCACACTTCGAGAATTTGGCATAAAGCTTTTCTTTTCTTAACAAAGTTAAGAGTGCATGAAGGTGTTCACAATGCTCTGTCTGACTTTTGGAATAAATAAGTATATCGTCTATAAAAACAATTACAAATTTATCCAAATATGGTTTACAGATCCTATTCATCATGTCCATGAATGCTACAGGTGCATTCGTTAACCCAAAGGGCATGACTGTAAACTCATAATGACCATACCTAGTTCTGAAAGCAGTCTTAGGTATGTCTTCTTCTTGTACCTTCAATTGATGATATCCGGAGCGTAAATCGATCTTAGAGAAATATCTAGCTCCCTGGAGTTGATCAAATAGATCATCAATCCTAGGTAATGGGTATCGATTCTTAATTGTAACCTTATTCAATTCTCTATAATCAATACACATTCTCATCGAACCATCCTTTTTCTTTACAAACAACACTGGTGCTCCCCAAGGGGATGAACTAGGTTGTATGAATCCTTTACTTAGTAATTCATCTAATTGTGTTTTCAGTTCTAACATTTCAGTAGGAGCTAACCGATAAGGTGCCTTAGCTATCGGTGTAGTTCCAGGAATTAGATGAATCCTAAATTCTACCTCCCTATCTGGTGGTAATCCTGTTAACTCTTCTGGAAATACATCTGGGTATTCTGAGACTACAGGGATCTCCTTAAGTTCTTTGTTCTTAGTATTAATGATGACCGAAATCATATATACTATTCCTTGCTTTCGTTCATAACTAGCAACTTTCATTACTGATATGAACTTCATGGGCTTACGTGGTTTATCTCCTGTAATCGTGATTACTTCTCCAGTAGTTGCCTGAATTTCTACAGAATTTTTATCATAAAGGATACGAGCATGGTTGGCTATTAACCAATCCATTCCTAACACAATATCAAATTCAGCTAATTTCATAGGTAACAGATTTGCAGAAAATTTATGACCTGAAAGTTCTATTTCTACTTTTTGCAAAACCTGATCTATTTTAACCGAATTCCCATTTGCGGTTTCGACTGTAAAAATCTGACTAATGTTGGTTAAAGGTAACTTAAGAGCTTGACAGAATAAAGTATTTATAAAACTTTGGTTTGCACCAGAGTCAAATAATACTTTTGCGTATACGTTGTGAACTAGGAACGTACCCGCTATCACATCTGGGATGAGTTCTGCTTCTTGAGTGGTCAGCTGAAATGCCCTGGCATTCTTCTTAATAGTTCCGTCTGTCGCCTTGGCTTTGTTGTCTGCTGGTTTGGCCAATTTAGGACATTCTGTTTTATAATGCCCTGCTTCTCCACAGTTAAAGCAGATTATGGTTTTCTTTCTGCAGTTCTCTTCACTATGTCCTACAGCTTTGCAAAGATTGCAGGTTACATTACATCTTCCATAATGTTTCCTTTTGCAATTCCTGCAGAAAGGTGGATTTGAAGATTGCCCCGTTCCTCTTCTCTTGAAGTTTCTATTATTACCTACTCAAAATCCTTGGGTAATTTTCTGAGCCAGTTCCTTTTTCCTATTTTCATCTCTTGTGCGTACCAATTCATCAGTTAGGGTGTTGGCTAATTCCACTGCATCGTCAATAGTGCGAGGTCTCGCAGCTTTAACGATATTGCGGATTTCACTAATTAATCCCCAAATATAGCGAGAAATGAGTACCGGTTCGGGCGAAGCCAGTGTTGGTACCACCCTAGCATATTCAAAGAATGTCGAAGTATATCCTCGACAGTCCACATTAACCATCCGATGGTTTAGGAACTTATTTGCCATTTGATCTTTTTCATACTCGGGACATAATTTTCTTTCTACAAGATTCTTAAATTCTTCCCATTTTATGGCATATGCCTCAATCCTTCTTTTTGCTTGTATCACAGTGTTCCACAATTCTAACGCCCCTTCTTTAAACAGATTGGAAGCATACATAACTTGATCTTCCTCAACACATTTACTTATAACAATTACTGCCTCAGTTTTCTCTAACCAACGCAGTGCTGCAATAGCCCCTTCGTTACCTGCAAACTCAGTTGGTTTACAGGCAAGGAATTCTTTATAAGTGCAACCAGGTGTTGCAGCTTTCGTTTTCTTGAAAATTGGGGCTTGCAGATCATTATTATTATTAACATGATTCCCGCCTTCGTTTATACTATTACTAAAATTGTCGCATTGAGTACGTTTACTAGGAATAATTGATTGAGGTTTAACAGGTTTTTGAACAGCAGCAACAATTGCTGGAATAGCATTGGCTATTCCTTGTGCTACAATATCCTCTATATCTTGCCTATTTAACAATTGTTCTTCTTGAATTGGCTCAGATTGATTTACTTCATTTACTGGTTCATTACCAATGTTTGCCATCTGATAATTAATTTATAAATAAACAATTAGTATAACATAAGAAATAGTCCAATGTCACAATTAATTACACGTAATCACGTAAATAAATATACAAATAAAATTGTAATTTTTTTCTAAAATTTCCATTTTATAGATTCTATTATGCTTCTATATACAACCGTTTTATTGGTTATTTCACACATACTGACTAGTATTACTGTTATTATACAAATACAGACTTATAACCCACTTCTCTCTCGTCACTTGTTTTCCTAAAAACGAAGCTCCCTTTCATCATATTTCCATGCAATTTGTCCTCCTATCTCTCGAATCCTATTTCTAGCATCCATCAATTCTTCACCAAAATGGTGAAGTTCAGCCATATTCTCGTTACTCATTGGTGGATTTGGTAGGGGTTCTGGATCGAATTGCGGAAGAAAGGAATAAGGACTGTTGACAATGTTTTGGAATTGCCAATCATTTGTCCACCACTCGTCCATTTCTACAGGTTGAGTATGGATTATTGGTTCTGGGATTGCGGGTTCAAGATTTATGGGGATTTGGGTATCAATAGGACGATTAAAAACATTTGTATTGACAGGCTGAATAGTATCACAGCAAATCTATTTCCTCCTGAAATGTCATTTCTTGAGTTGTTTTAGAACTTTCTCCAATTTCCATTTTAGTTTGTCTAGAACCTTTTCCAACCTCCATTTCTATTTCCTTAGAATATTCCTCAAATTGCATTCCCATTTCTCTAGCATCTTCTCCCACTTCTATCTCCAAGTCCTGCGGTTTCGAATTTTCCCCGGTTTCAATTTCTTTTCCATTTTCTAAGGGATTATTTATTTTAGGAAGTTTCTTAACTGGCTTTTTCTTACGTAAACGACTCCCCCACACGTATCTCCTTCTTTTCTTTGGTTTTGGCTTTTTCAGAGGTGGAGCGTTGAATTCTATAGGTTGTTCCACATCAGGAAAGTACCCAGTAAATTCTTTAGAAACTTCTATGTGTACAGGGTAAGGTTGAGATTCTCTAAAGCTCCAGATAATTCATTCATGCTGTTTTAACATATATGTAAAAATAATTAATCACAACTTTCAAAAATAACCTTCACATATTATTGCATACCATATAACTTACAAAAAAACTAAAATTTAAAACATACTATGTTTTATTGTAAATTTATTTATTTACTGGATAGATTTTCTAGCTTGTGGATAGTATGGTTTGCTAAAACTGAAACAAGTCATTTAAAGATCTGCGTTTACTGCTACTGTAGCTAGCATATATAGATCTGCCCATTTTTCGTCTAAATTGTCTTCCCATGGTGATTTACTGATTAATTCCTGAGTTTCTTGTTTAACTTTCTTCTCTCTGGCTTTCTTTATTTTCTCTTTACTTTTCCTAATAATCAGACTTCTTTTACTAGGAGAAAGTGGTTCCTCATATTGTGCTTATCGCACAAATATTCCTTCATCAGGAATCACAGATGGATTTGAGGATTTTGTTTGGGACGAACTTCCCTTCTCGTTAGCTGACCTATCTAATTTAAGATAGATATTCGAAAGCTTTTGCTTACACATACTGTAACTATCAAATAGTCAGTTAATAAAACACATAATCACTTAATAGTAATCAGGAAAAATTAAGTATTTCTAAATACATAATTAGCTTAACTCAGTGGCTCTGATACCACCTTTTTCTGTCACGGCCCCCGACTCGGTTTGACCCGTTTCAGGAGCCGCGGGACAGAAATCCCGTGGTATTTATTTAATTGAGTTTAACAGCGGAAGTTTATCATCAGGATCTTTTTTAAAGCTAAAATTTTCCCGATTATTTTATTTCACAATTCGGGATAAAACCCCGGTAATTTACAATACTTATGATTTCACGAAGAAATCTTTATTTTACAAAACATATTTCTTTATTTTCTAATGAGCCACTTTCTTAAGCTTGCAGTGCTCCACAGCACCTTTCCTGAATTACAACAGATCACCTGAAACATGTTTGAAAAAGGTTTTGTCAGCGGGAAATACTGAGTGAATCATTCTATTTACTAAAACAACCTGTTTGTTATAATTTACAGTATTAAGGAAGATTACAATGTTTCTGATATCAACCAACTACCCACAGTACTTTGTCACTCGACCCATTGGCCCATTCGTCCAATGGTGTCTGTGATTATGGTCATATCACCCCTTGGCTGCCCCAATGGTGAAGATTATCAAGTAATGTATACAACACCCCACATACCGGCTGTAACTTGGTGATTACATAAACTTAATCACTGTAATTATAATCTTTGAAAATAAACATGCTTTTGTAAATAGATTTGATAAAAAGAGAATGACTCACATTGCAGATTTAACACGGATAGAGTCTAGTCTATGGATTAGCCTTGTTAACCTAATTTAAACAACAATGCACACAAAGCTGGGTTAGTAATCAATACAGCATTTACGATAACTCACGAGATCAAACTCTCACAACGAATGACAAAGTGCAATCACTTAAACATCCATCGGATTCACAACGAATGACAGAGTATTCCCCGAGTTCAGGTGGTACTTAAACATCCTGTCGGAATCACAACGAATGACAAAGGATAACCCTAATGTGGGCAGCACTTAAACATCCATTGGATATATTGATCGATCGGACAATGAATCGTAATAGCGATCGAGTTATTACCCTGTTTTGCTGCAGCGATTCGAGATTCGTGTGTGTTGTGATAGTATTTAAACAATAACTCAGCGTAGATTTGGAGTTTGAACGTCGTTTCAGTGCCCAGATTCCAGTCCTAAACCCCTCAATTTATAGGTAAATTTTTACCCCACTCGCGTGACGCGAGGGGTCCTGCCCTAGGCTTCGCGTGACGCGAGGCCTCCTATTCTACCATAGGGTAGCTACGTGCATGGGTAGGCTTGCTGAGTCAACAGTTTCTCAAATTTTGAATTTGGCAGAGAGTTATTTGGATAATCGTAACTAGGGTTTTACCCCCCTGAGTTTTAGGGGCCCTAATCCTGATTCTGAAAATTCTGAAAATTTTAGGGTTTGTGTAGAATTACTTGGGTGTCTTAATTAGGGTTTCCTTTTGGACTAATTATTTAAATAAATATGACTTTTGATGAGAGTTGTTACAATCTGTAATTGGAGAGTTTCTTGCAGCAGAAGCAGAGAGTTTCTTGCATTTGGTAGGAACAACTGTAGAACAATCATCTTCATCATCTGCTCAAATCATTCACAATCATCATTTAGTCATAACTCAGATAAAAAACAATTACGAAAAATCAAAAACAAAAACAAACATAATTCTATATTACATTACCATCATCAAGGCAAACGACATATCCCCAAAATTTGTTCTGAAAGTGGATCAAAGAGAGCTTCGGTTTTATCTTTTCCTTTATGAACAAATGTCGAGTATTGAGAAGAGGTGATTTGAGGGATAGATACACTGGAAGTGTGGTATGAAAATACAAAAGCAGAGAACACAAGAGTGTAAATATGAAGAGGGAAATGAGAAAAAAAAAACCTTTATATAAGAAGATGATTGATAGAAGTGAGTGAGTGACATGCATTAATTGCAAATTACGTATTCCCAGGCATTTTGAATTTAAAATTACCGGCAACAAAACCTCTGCTGATATATACGCATCCCTTGAACCTTCAACCTCTGCTGGCTTTAAAGTATAGATATGGGCAGAGGTTTTGGATGACAGAGTTTTATATAGATTTTAACTGATTTTATATATTAGGCTTTATAATGCAATAATGACATAAAAAAGCATTGTTGGACAGGCTTTCTGGCTGCCACATCAGTTTTTCTTATGTCACTCAGATTTCTCTTTTTATAGAAAGTATAGATTGTCGTCCAAAAGAATTCCTCCACTTCTACATTGCGATGGACCTTGATATTCTCCTAATACAATTAATGGTTCCTCCAATTTGTCGTATTCCTTGGCTTCCTTTAAATAATTGCCTTTTGGAATTCATTATATATTGCACTAAACAATTTTATTCCTCGTATGAGACTGCAAATTTGATAGATTCCATGAAACTCAAATTAGTTGATTCGTCCATTACCCAAACTCGGTTGGTTGGTTGGCCGGTTATCTCCATTGGAGGCGTCGGTTCGATCCCCGGCTGGTGCTGGGTATTGGACATCTCGGTGAGGGCTTGGCCCGAGGTTTTACCCGGGTTCGAGTCCGAGGGGGGGCACGGTTTAACCTATTCCACGGGGTTTCCGGGCATCGGGGGTGTGCTACGCTTTCTAGCGGTGGTCGAGTAGTCGTCCTTTGGACATAGCTCCAAAAGGGTGGGTTTACACGTGGAAAGCAGTTAGTCGTTCAAATAAAAAATTAGTTGATTCAATTATTTAATAATAATTTAAGCTCATTTACTTTGCTAAATATTGCACCCAATTAGATTTTTAACGTCTTTATTTCCTTTATAGCTAAATCACATTGTTTTAACCCATTCAAGGTCATTTTCATTTTAGACCCATGCAACCCATCCACATCATCGGGTTACAAGTCTTGAAACTTTGACCGTAGTATTAAGGCAATGGGTCGGGTCGGGTCGGATCGTATCACCCCTCTCTCTGTCTTGTGACATCTATTTTCTCTCTCTTTCTTCTTCCAAGTGTAAAGTATGAACTGACAATGCACGTGGAGATCAGAGGAAAGAGGAGGTGGCAAGAGCAGGGGAAAGAAAAAAGAAAGGAATTGTGGTTCTTATTTGCGTTTCACATGTAATTAACACTGTATGTCAAGAATAATGTATAAAAACTTAACTAACCATACAACATACATATGCATAAAACACCTTTTATGCATAGCGTGCAACATGCAGCAGCCAAAACTAGTTGCTAATTCATAATATTTAAATTTAGATTATTTTAAATCACTTAACGAACAGAGTATATTAAAGAAATTTAATCAAAAAATCAACATGATTAATGAATAAACTAATATTTAAAAAATTAAAATAATTGCTTAAAAAGCTAAAGTACTATTCATCAAAACTTCTAATATAATATAATATAATATAATATAATATAATATAATATAATATAATATAATATAATATAATATAATATAATATAATATAATATAATATAATATAATATAATATAATATAACTAGTTTTGAGACCCCGTGTTACGGCGGGGGCGTAAAATAGTGAAAAGAATAAGGTCAAACATTTCAGCGAACTTGCATGATGAAAAGGTCATTAATAACATATATAACTTTATTCGAAAGTTTATATATAAAACGAAATCGGCGCAAACTCGTACGTTGTGGCAAAGTCGTTGATAATATTCGAAACCTTATTAAAATGAACAAAACTTTTAGAAAATGCATGTCATTATATCCATAAAAATAAAACGAATTGAAAAAAATACATAAATAAAATTAGTTTGTACAATATGCTAAGGAAAGGTAAGAATGAAGAGTAGAGAGTGAAATGGGGTAAAAAAAAAAGTGGACCAACATAATGAAAAGAAATTGAATAGTATTTTAGTGAGGGGGAGAAATTTTATAAATTAATATTCGAGAAATATATAAGTACAAGTTTAATGTAATGATATCTGACAATATACCATGCACGAGATGGGGTAAAATATAGAAGCATACAGAACTTTGTATATTTCCTTGCTCAAAAGCACATTGCTTTATGAAAAAAGCTTTAACTTTTTTTTTAAATAGAGTAAACTGCCAAAATGGTCCCTAAGGTTTGTTCACTTTTGTTATTTTAATCCAAAACTCAAACCTATTGATCTGGGTCCCTATGGTTTCAATTTTGTTGCCATTTTCATTAAAAAAATATGGTCAAAATTTTCAGTTAACATCCCGCTTTTTTTGTTTTTTTTTTCCTCCCTTTAGCAAAATAGTCTGATTTTTTTTTATTTTCTTATAATAAAACATTAAAAGATCATTTTGCCCTTCATTAAAAGTGAGAAAAAAAAAGGTTGGATATTAACTGAAAAATCTGACCATATTTTGATTTTGGGTGAAAAAGGCAACAAAATTAAAGCCACGGGAACCCAGATTTAAAACTCAAGTGGGAAAACTGGTCAAACATTAGGGACCATTTTTGCAGTTTACTCTATAAAATAAAGCATCTACATTTAGGGACCATTTTGCTTTTTGAAGTTGTGATAAGCAAACAATCAGTTTGATTGTTTGGCATATTCTGATTATTTAGGGATTTACATGTAAAATAATATATCAATCAGAATCAGTTTTCATTGATGCCCTTTTCTACACGAAAATTGGGGACAAATTTCGACATAATATGTATTATGCTGCTCACAGTGTTGAGTGTTGATGTGACAACTGGCACTTTTCCACATATTCCGTACAATGTTAAACAGTAATTTGTGCATTAATGACTGTGCCTGATTAATTAATGACATGAATGGTTTTCCGAATGCTGTCATATAGATACAAGTGCATTACATGTTGCAAGATTATTTATCATTATTGCGTGCAACACCATATGGTTCAATTAGTGCACAAAACAAAATTTGCACAGTTACCAGACAAACTAGAAGCACTGACGAGGGTTACTCAGACAGACATGATGTTAAGACACAGAATGAGCCCGAAACCAAGAGTTACACTAGAATAGTGTGTAAGAAAGTAGGGATTACAAAACTGCCTTCCTAGTGATGATTTAAGTGCCGGAAAGTGCCCGAAACACTCTAAAACTGCAGAATCCTGCAGAAAACAATAAAATTCAGCAATTTTCAGCATTTAAACATTGAAATATAATGCAGAAATGTGGTTTAATGGTCCAGAATACCTTCCTAAGTGTCGGGAATCAAAACTGTCATAAAAGGGAACATAAAGCACACTAAACTGCGCAATTTAGCACCTTAACGAACCGGTAACCAACCAAACAACCGGACACTACCTGAAACACCAAATTTTTACTAGAAGCATTGTTTTAGTGTTATGAAGCTAGTTATGGTCATCGAACATCATAATTCATCCTAAAACATTATAACACCTAAAATACTAAACTTTGCACTTAAAACCTAACTAGATTAACTAACTTACACTTGAAACCCAACCATATACCCCCACCCCCATCCAAGGCCGGTTAGACATGGGCCCCACCTCTTGGATTTTTTTATTAGTTTAATTGATATGCCATTTAGATATGAAACGTTTTAACCACAAGATAAACAATTGTTGTAAGATTGTGTTATAAACCATGAGATCTTCATTCACTTCCATTCTTAACACTTCAAACAACAAACTCCTTCTCCTTCTTTCCGCTCTACCTACGGCCTCAACAACACACACACCCATCCATTTTCATTCCATTATCCACCATTCTAAGAAGATCCTAGGGTGTAAGAAACATAGTTAGGAAGCTTGGAAGCCTTGAAACTTGAAGGACCATCATTAAGAGCTTTTATCCACCATCTTCATCATCATCTTCAACTTGATTTCTTCCCTAGCCATTCTGCTAGTAGTAAGCCTCTTATAATGTAGGATCGTTGTCGGACCCGAAATGAGTCGATCAGAGGTGTTCTACTCAAAATGAAAGGCGGAAACAGACATAATGAGTTGAATTCAGCAAGATATCACTTTTAACTGTCGTTTATATTGATATGGAACAGTTTTACAGCAAGACGACACTTCGACAGAGCTTCGCCGTCAGAAACACACTTTTTAATTCCGCCTCAAATGACACAACCTATCACCTATATATAGACTTCTGATTCCGCTTGAACATGACTCAAGCGGAATCACATTACAAGTGAAATTAAAGGTTCAAGCGGAAATACATGACTAATTCCGCTTGGAATTACCAAAGTCCTCTTCAAGCAGAATTGCTAGCTTCAAGCGGAATAACATTGTTCAAGCGGAATTAAGTAATTCAAGCGGAATTAACTTTTATCTTGTTTTCTCGATCTTCGTGCCATGAACAATGCAAGACTCGATACAAGACGAAGTCGACAGACGCATGCACCAACAGACTCCCCCTCGGATGTTGACGAGTCTTAAGTGTCGAGTCTTCAACGTCTTCAGTCTTTATCAGTCTTCGAGCTTCTCTTCAAAGTATCTGACAATGTAAGCATCCTCAAAAATTTATCTCTTTCTCCTCTTCAGCATCAATAGACTCCCCTCGAACAATCTTATCTACTCGGATGTCTTCAGACTCCCCCTTTCGATATGCTGGGATCGCAGTCTGGCTTGTTGAAATCACAGAGTCTTCAGGTATCGGAACCTGGCTCTCTATCACTCAGATATCCTGCACATTCTCTACCCAAAAGTAAATTTTCAAATTTAACAGAATTCTTTTAACAACACCACATTTATTGTGAGGTAGATATGATTGTAACAGATTCAAACTCTGATGAACCACTTGTTGACACAAACACAACATTTTTCATTTAAACATTTAAACACAAACTCCCCTTCACCACATGCTCATCATGTTTTGCACTCGGAACTTTGAAAATCAGCTCTCCAACATCAGTTGTTGAAAATCTTTTTGGATTTTTTTTTCAAAATTTATGCTAAAACACACTGAAAATCTTTTTTAGATTTTTGAATGAAATGAAATGCAGTAAAGAACTATTTACAGACAATATTTTTGTGAGTTTGTGTAAGAAGATCATATCAGTTTTTGACAAGTCACAAGTACCGTTGAGCTTAGTTACACATTAAGAATTAAACAATTCACTTGGATTGCCGATATACTGATCCACTTAAATTCTCACACAAATTTCAACTGATCCAGGATATGAATTAGGTGAATTAAGGACTTAAACTTATTCATGTGTCCCACCTCTTGAATATACTCCCGTATCCAGATCCCAATATTCAGTCTTACAGGTGAGTATACCACAGATGATATCTGTAAGGGGTTAAATGCGAAGAACCGTGAGAGCTCAGGTCAGAACTTCCGTTCAGCAGAGAGATGACGGCTTCGACTTTTGGTGGGTCCCCTTTAGAGGATCTTTTTTACAACAGCACATGATTAGCATATTTTTTCAATGTTTCATCATTTTTATGCTGAGGGCAGGCTTTTATTTCAAGCAAGCGTAAAGTATTCTCCGGGGACTAGGCCATTGCATCCGCAAAATCAGAAGTCCCGGGATAATACCCCAGATATCACTGAGCATAAAGACCTAGTATCTCAGAAAGAGGGATCCTTCAAACGAAATTTCAGGGGTTACCTATATATCCAAGTAGTGTTCCCCACGAAATAAGCAAGTTTGAATTTAAGTTTATATCCCGAAAAAGCTTACTAAATGTTTAAAAACCTATCGGCATATCATCAGTGAGACCGTTTAATACTATTTAAACATTACATTTCTTTAGCGTACTGTAACTGTCCACTGATGTACTATCATTTCCTCTTTTCTGACAACAAAACTCATTTTTTATTTTTATCATGTTTTTGTCTTTTTCAAATTTTCAATTGTTTTTGGATTTTCTGAGATTTTCTGAAAAATTTCTTACTCCCCCTAAAATGCAAACACATTTAAAGGAAATTTGAAAACAAACTGTACAAGTAAATTGACAACTGATATCAAATCACTTCACTTCGCCATTCACATGGCATAAACAATCAGAACTCCCTCTTTCAACAAACTATTTTCACATTATGATTTCAAAACACTTAAGTTTGTTTTAACCAAAATGATTTTTCCGGAAAATAAGTTTTGTTGATTTTACCACTTGTAGGTTAGGGTGAGAGATCATCACTTTGTTTCTTTCTTTTACACAATGAAATGAACCCCATTTTTTAATCACTTGTAGAAAATCAAGTACAATTTAATGTCCCTGATTTAAAACTTGAAAATTCAAATATCTCATGAATGAAATTCTCAAGAAATATGTCGATACCTACTCCTCACTGACCAACCTGGGAGTTCCGGCACTGTCCACTACCTGTAAAATTTAACAATTTTTAAGATTCATTCACAAAAACAAACTTTATCAAGAATGATACCGATTCCTGCTCCACGATTACAAACTTGGGAGCTCCGGCAAGTCAGGTTTTTCAAACAAATAATATGGACACCCAAGCCTGACCTTCCTTGGGTGTGATTTTTTCAACTTCACTAGGAGTTGGGCAGTAAGTTGCCTTCTTTGATTCGTAAAATTCTTTAACTCCTTTGGCCTTTCCCTCGACCATTTTCCCAAAAATCTTTTTAACATTCCCATTAAACGCTTTCTCAACATCAAATTCATTCTTTTCAGAATAAAATTGATTCGAGATCTCAACCTTTCCAACTTTTGATTTAAAATTCTCAGTCCGCAATGGTGGAAAATGAACATCATCCAAAAGCGGAACTGAGTTTTCACCATTTTTAACAACTTGTGGCTCTTCTGATTTTGTGGAATCAGATTCATCGCCAAATTTTACATCTGAATTCTTAACAACCCAAGCTTGGTTGTCAAGATTTCCTCTCTTCTTGTAAAATCTTTTTGAACACTCACCAACTTCATATGTATAATTTTTAAACATTTTAAACCTTTTAGTTGGTGGTTCAGTTTTATCAACAACTATTTCTTTGAGTTTTTCTGAAACTCCCTATTTTGTGTTGGTTGCCTTAGTACAGTTCCAGGCGATGTGACCAACTTCTTGGCATCTGTAACAGGTTCTAGTCTCTTTTCTCTAATGAGCTCCAGTTTTCTTCTTTTCAGCAAGAAATTCCTAATTTGACTGTCTTCAGAATGAGCTTTTTGTCTCTTCTTCACAGCTTGTCCCTGAAACAAATTTTGTATTTGTTTTAGAATTTTTCTCATATTTATAATTTTCTGGTGGAATAAATCCAAGTCCTTTTCTTTTGAAATTACCATTATGGTTTGGTTTCTTTTGAAAACCAGAACCAGAATTGTAACCCTTTTTCTTGTTTAAACGTTGTTGAACTCTTGAGGTGTACTTTTTAGGTTTTTCATTAAGATTTAAATCTTTTATTTCAGAAATATTAATTTCTGTTAGTTTGAAAACCTTGTTGATCATTTCTGGTTTAACACCTCTTATTGGAAATTTTTTATCAAAATATAATTTGTCAGAATCATTCAAAGTATATGCAACTTCAAATGTTTCGTTATTCAAATTAGATTTTGACAACAAAAATTCTTTACTATACACCCGTTTTCCTGACGACTTTGAATTCCTGACAGACGAACTCAAACTTCTAGACTCGAACTCCTCATCCTTATCTAACACCTAATCGACCATCCTTTTTATTAACTCAGACTCATGATCTATGTCGGACGCTGTGAATGTGATGTCAATATTGTCTGGTAACACGTCGGTTATCTCGGACTCCAGCTTTATATTGACTGCCTTTTTTACTTGTTCCTCATTTGGTTTTCTAGACGAATACCCTTCCTAAATTGGAGGCGGGCACTTGTTATAACAAACACTCTGTTTCTTACCAGTATCCTTTTTCTTCGGTTTCTTATCGTCAAATACTTCAAAACCTGCAACAGTTGGATAAATTCTGTCAATTAAGTAATCAGAACTTGAACAACTTTTTAGTAATCGTCTGATTCTTTCATTTTCAACTTTTTCAATTTCCAACTCCTGCTTCAATTTAGCACATTCTTCAATGTAGTAATTTATCTCTTTCTGCTTCGACATCATTGTTGCATTCATCATTGTCAAAGCATCTTCTCTTTCAGAGTTAGTTTTTTGTAAACTATTCACCGTTCTGTTTAATACATCGTATGACTCTTTCACATTCTTGACATCAAACAACAATTTTTCTTTTAACATTTCAAGCTCACTAAACCTTTCATCTTTTTCTCCACATTGTTTGCAAGGTTCCAAACAAGTAAGACAAGGTTTTGTGACTTCAATAATCTTTTCAACCTCCACAATCTTCTCGACTTCAACTATCTTTTCCACTTCAACTATCTTCTCAACAATCTTAACTTCTTTCGTTTCTTTAGCAGCTTTTCTCTCTTTAAGTTTCTTCAATTTGTCTGCAAAATAAAATTCAAAACTGTCAGAAGATAAATGAGTTTTTCCAATGTTTATCTGTTCAACTACTTCATCATCATCACTAGTATTTGTTGAACTGCTTTCAGAAGAAACACATTCTTCATCTTGACTTTCTTCTTCATCAGATAACATTGCTATCCATTCTTTCATCAATTCTGGCTTTTGAACAATTTGAGCAATAAAAGCTTTCAACTCCCCATTCTCATCCACAAACTTATCCCAGCTAAATCCTGGAGCCATTTTCTCATCGTCTTGATCAATGATACCATAATAAGCTTTCTTGTTAGCATCTTCGATCATTTTCCCATGAGCAGTTTGTGAATCTTTTTGTTGATGCGGTTGATGAGCAACCTGTTGATATATGGCTTTTCGATAGTAATCATCTTTTCCAAAAGGATTCTTTGCTCCACTAGTTTCCTGATTTTTGCACTCTCTCTTGAAGTGACCTTTCTCCCTGCATCGAAAACAAGTAACTTTAGATTTATCAAAACCCAAAGCTGAAACATGAGCATCCAAAAAGTCATTTCTTCCTGTAATCATTTTGAACTTTTCAGCTCTTCTCAAGACACTAGCTAGACACCATTTGATGTCCATGAGCTCCAATTCTTCTGCATCGATCTGATCGTAATCTTCCTTTGTTAGCATAGGATTACCAATTCTTCCAGCAATCAATCCTTCATAAGATTCCAAAGCAGTAACCAGTAATGCCATATGACTCTTAACAACTTCTTCAGAAAAATTCTGACCATTTTGAAGATGCAATGCAACATTGCACTGAATCATATGTCCATTACCAACATTTGCATTTTGAACACTTGGAGGATTAACATTTGAAAATCCACTAGTGTTGATTGAACTTTGACTGACTGATCCAGATGAATTTCCTGCACTAAAAGCGGTTTGGATCTTTGGACTTGCTTCAACAGTTTGAACATTTCCTTTATAGTACAATTTGATGTCTTGTTGATTGCTTGAGCTGTTCATTCTGGCAATCTTTTGTTGTTCAAGATCCTGTGCCTCAAGCTTTTCAATAAACTGTCCAATTGACAATCTGCTAAATTCTCCAGAATTCTTTAAGATCATGAGATAAGTACCCCATTCTTTCTGCGGTAATGCGTCAGCTAACTTTTCAACCCATTCTGCTGGAGTTTTAGTAATTTTCAACCGAGACATGGTACGCACAAGATGACAATATCTCTCAATAAGAGTCTTTGTAGTCTCCCCTGGCATACTTGTAAACAACTCAAACTCCTTTTTCATCAGAGATGCTTTACTCTTGAACATTTCTGTACTTCCTTCAAACTTCTTCTCAAGTTCCTCCCAAATCTAAAATGCACTACCATCATGCTGAAGCAAAATAAAGATATCTTCTTTGACAGCTTGTTGTAGAAGACTAATCATCATTTTCTCTCCTTTATAACTGTCTCTCTCATTGTCTGTGAATTCTGAAATGATTTTATTAACTGTCAAACTAGTCTGTGGTCTAACGTATTTTGTTTCAATGCTTTCCCAAGCTCTCAGATGGTTTGCCTGAACCCAATTCTCAAAATGATTTTTCCAGCCATGGTACTCTTCAATTCCCATAAGTTTCGGGGATTTTTGTAAACTTCCAGTTTCGTTTTCCAAGTTCATGTTATGAGCAATGGTAGCTGGACTAGTCGGAGATGTAGCAAACGCGTTATAAAATTCCTCTTCCATGATTCGGTAAACTTTTTCACAAAACAGACACTCTCAAGCGGAATAAGATCTCAAGCGAAATCACCCTTCAAGCGAAATTACCTGCACAATCAACTTCAAACGGAATTAAGACTCAAGCGGAATTATCAACTCAAACGAGATTAACCTTTCAAGCGGAATAACTAATTTCGCTTGAAAACACTACTCTTTCAAGCGGAATCACAGACTTGAAATGAAATAACTAATTTCGCTTGAAACTTTCAAGCGGAATTACCAAATTGAAGCGGAATCACCAAACTGAAATAGGTTTTCAAGCGGAATCACTTATTCTGTTTCAAATTTTCAAGCGGAATAAAGGAACTCGTTCAAGCGGAATTAACTGTTTGGCCCATTTTTATCACTTTTACTTTGAATTTTGATATGATTTTCTCAAGGGTTTGTTAAAACAGGATTTCGCTTATGTTATGAAAAATTCAGGCCATTTTAACCGTTAAAACTTGTTCAATTGATAAAAGAAGATGTAGAAGTAAGAAAACAAGATGAAATCAGGCTGAAATCTGCATAACTCCTCCTCCTGAGCTCTGATACCACATGTAGGATAGTTGTCAGACCCAAAATGAGTCGATCAGAGGTGTTCTACTCAAAATGAAAGGCGGAAACATACATAATGAGTTGAATTCAGCAAGATATCACTTTTAACTGTCGTTTATATTGATCTGGAACAGTTTTACAACAAGACGACACTTCGATAGAGCTTCGCCGTCAGAAACACACTTTTTAATTCCGCTTCAAATGACACAACCTATCACCTATATATAGACTTCTGATTCCGCTTGAACATGACTCAAGCGGAATCACATTACAAGTGAAATTAAAGGTTCAAGCGGAAATACATGACTAATTCCGCTTGGAATTACCAAAGTCCTCTTCAAGCGGAATTACTAGCTTCAAGCGGAATAACATTGTTCAAGCAGAATTAAGTAATTCAAGCGGAATCAACTTTTATCTTGTTTTCTCGATCTTCGTGCCATGAACAATGCAAGACTCGATACAAGACGAAGTCGACAGACGCATGCACCAACATATAACTTGTTTTTGCTTCTTATTTTAGTGGTTAAAAGATGATGTAAGTGATTAATCATGAAGACCATAAAGAATCAAGAAGATGAACTTTCACATAAAGCTAACTAACATAAGAATCTAAGTTGTTATAGTGTATGTATGATACTTGATTGTTGATTTCTTGTGATTATGATGTTGATCATCATAAGAAGCTTGCTAGATTGTGATTAAACACATGATCTAGCAAGTGAAAGGATGAATCTTATGAAAATCAAAATGATCATCCTTTATGTTCAACATGAACTTGAAAATGAAGACGTTTTTTAGTATGATGATGATAGATACATGTTATAAGTCTTGTAAATGGATTATTACAAAACTAATTTTCTCAAGAAACCAAGATTATTTACAAGATTTACAAGATCATGATTTTTTAAGAAACTAATCACAATTTTAGTGTTAAATCAAGACTAGAAGCATATTGTTAACAAGAAGAATACAAGAAAAATCATTTTTAGAAAATCTTCAAGTAAGTTGTAAAGGACTAAATTTTACAAGAAGGTGATTTATAAACAAATGACCACATTTTTAAGGGTAACTAAGCTTACTTGACAACATACTAAGTTACTACAAATTTTTACAAAATTTCAAGTTCATGATGTAGTATAAATTGCATGATTTTGGCTCATGGTAAGTGTTGATTGAATTGTTGTTGATTGGTGATGATTTTAAAAGAAAATGATATGCTTTTTAAAGGATGGAAACCTCCATTTTTAAGGGGAAACTATGGCAAAAAATTTCTAGAATTTAAACACTTAGAAAAATATTTTTAAGCAAGTGTTTATAAATAAATTTTGATCATGGTTTTCAAATAAAAACTTGCCATAATTTTTGTTACAAAAATCACAAATATTGGAGGTTGATTTTTTATAAATAAAAGTGACTAAGTATATATTTAGGAAAATATATTTAGAAGTCACAATTTGTGTGCTACTTGTAAATTACGTGTATTAGTTATACTATTTTAGGACTTGAAAATAATATAACTCACCAAAATACCAAGAATTATAATACAACATATTACCAAAATTCCGAGAAAACAAATATATAATTTATGCTGAATATTGGACAAACCGGACAAAGACTATGAATTACAAATACATATAAATTCCGGAAATAAATCCGTAGCTCGACAAGTGTGACAAACGGTATTTTGGAAACCAAAGAATTGGAAAATATGGATTTTTACAAGTATTACAAAGTATATCATATTTTGTCAAATAGAAAATATATTATTTTTTAGTGGAGAAAAATATATATTTTCTTAAACAAGTTAAGGATATATTATTCTTGGGTAAAAATTAGAAATATATATTTTCTAAAGCTAATCTTAAAAATATATAATATTTTTGAGGTTTATATAAAAGTATATTTATTATAGCCAAGTAAAGTTTATAGATAATTTTCTATAAAAACTTTCTTAAAATACATATATTTTAAGAATATAAATTGGTGATTTTTAGTTGTCTAAAAATAATATTCCAAAAAATTAAGTATAAAATACTTAATGAATACAAGAAAATACGTATTCTCATACGTATAAATACACACCGAAATACGCCACCAATACTTGGCAAAATACACGAATATACAAGTACGAAAATACACAAGAATAATTATACCCATCCTTGGGAAACTATACATGTATACATACATAATGTACCAAGTTAGAATATATTATTTCAACAAATATTCTAATAATTAATAAATATAATTTAAGTTAAAATATGATTATTTTAACCAATAATTATATACTTTGGAATAATATATTGCACGTCCAAAACGTAACTTAAAGATACTAAGTCATAACAATTAAGACTAAAAGTCGTGGCACGACCTAGCCGTCTAATAAACCGTAGCACGTGTGTAGGTAGTTGCACGACTTCAGGACAGGACCTTTGAGTTACATCGGATAGCAGGACACAATATTGTGAGTTCATGTCCCATTTTCTTTTAACTGTTTTCAGTTTTATAACTTCGGGGGTGAAATACATGTTACAAATGTTTCAATGATTACAAATGGTATGGTTAGCTAAGGAAAGAACTGTTAGATCATGTGAATGGGTAGGCATTAACTTAAGACCATTAATCCTTGTATAAGGACCGAGGGGCATGAGTGATAGATCTATTTGGGTTTTGCGAGCCCCACCCATGGGTCTGCGAGTTGGCCGCATGTGGTGACTATGTCGTTCCAGCCAGGTGGCCCGGTACGAAATACGCAAAGGTTTGAGCCTTCCTACACCGTTTCACACATATTAATGTATTAGCTACACATTAATTGATCTGTTCATAGACGCTTTCATACCGGAATACAAAGGCATTCTTACAATGATTACAAATGTTTACAAGATTATTCGAACTCATACAGAAACACATGAACTCGCTCAACTTTTGTTGATGTTTTCAAAATTACATGTATTTCAGGAAACAAGATGGATCTTGGGCGCAGGTGTTGTTACAAGACATAAATTTCAAGTTTTGATGTCATCCACTTTTGATTTGTAACATAACTTGAGGATTTGTTGGTTGAAACTTAATGACCCGTGTTTGTAACATTTTAAAACTATGAATGGATGAACATCATGTTTTTTTATCATATAGTTGTTTATTATGATTGAATGCAATGGTATTGAACAAGTCACACATCGTACGCTTTTGCAAAAGTCAGGATGTGACAGTTGATGCGGAATCTGAGCTTCAATCAACTGAGACATACTCAATCGTTATTAATTGAAAGTATTGCAAGTTGTTGATGACATTCCCCAGCAAAAAACTTGATCCAACGATCGAAATATAATCCCCCAAAGCAATTTCGAGAGCGAGTTCTTCTCTGATCTCGATAGCGATTTTAGTGATGTAAGTCCCGATCTCGATAGTGATTTTAGGCTGATAAAGAAGGTTGCTGAAAAGGGTATAGTTTTGTTTTGTACATCTTGGATGTATAGGTTAGGCGATGTAACTATGAAACAATTGTACATTGATGTAACAAATACATGGGTTTATTCGGCGATGTAATTATGAAACATTGGTACATTGGTGTAACAAATACATGGGTTTATTCGGTGTGTGTATTGTAGTTAAAAACTGTCATTGACTAATGAAATGTGGTATGCATTGTTTTCTAAAAACCACCCGTGTTTGTAAATGGGTCTTACTACTAGTACGATATAATAAAAGAAACCAATGATGGACACATGTCATTCATTGAAGCCATCTATTTTTTATTTTTTCACTAATTTTAATTAAAAGATAAATATACAATTGAATAGGAGATAATTTACCTGAAATATTATCTATATCTATATTCAATTACAATTGAATTTAATATAAATTTAAACATGAGATAATACAATATTTTGATATCTTCATCATATAATAATGACTACAATATTATATTTCAATAGTGTACATCAATTTGGGACATATATAATTTGAGTTTAATTTTGTATTTGAAATTGTGAAATAAGTTAACTTTATAGAATTTACATACACTTCATTATTGTTTGATGTTGGACTGATGTGTTTAGTATATATAATTACCTATATTAATATACGAGGTTCTAACCTAATTAAAATATATATAAAATGTGTGGATCCTTATCACAAATTTATTTATTTATTGGGTTTTTCGTTTCGATTGCGAGTGTGGGATTAATTTTTTGTTCTTATCGAGTATCTTTACTATAACGAATTGACCGCCCGAATTCCTTAAATACATCAAATAAAAAAATTTAAAATTTGAATCAGTAGGGTTTGTTAATCCTCCTCCTCCAATTCGTGATATACGGGTGGTGTTTGGCATTCCTTCTCAAAATGACTTCTCACACACACAAAATCCTTTAAAATAAGCTAACCCAAACACTCTAAAAACAACTTATTAACTTTTATAAGTTAATAAGTCATAAGTTGCTCCAAAATAAGCTAACCCAAACACCCCCACGATATACATAGCAGATCTCCTACTGCTTGCGTATAGAATCAAAATCTAACAATGCCTCCTTTTTTCCGTCCATCCATCTTCAACAACCTTAAACCTATTATGCTCCAACGACGTTGTTACGCTTTTAAACAACATCGTCTGGTCCAATCGATCAGCAACCAAACCCACGTCTCAACCACACTCGCAACCCACCTTCTCTCCAATAATCACCGCTCCAATGTTGTCTTCTCGCCCCTTTCCATCCAGACCCTCCTGAGCTTACTAGCCGCGGGTTCCAAAGATCAAACACTCGACCAACTCCTCGCTTTCCTTAAAGCGGATACGACGGACGACCTCAAATCTCTCTATTCGCAGCTTGTGTCATCCATCTTAGCCGACGGTAGCCCCACCGGCGGACCTAAATTGTCTTTTGCAAACGCGGTTTGGGCTCACAAAACCCTTCCTCTCAAACCTTCTTTCAAACAGGTTGTTGACACCGTTTATAAAGGGGTTTGCGAGCAAGCCGATTTCGAGAAGGTCAGGCTTCTAATATTTTATTTTTTGCTTGGGTCTGATATGTTGTTTGATGTTGGACTCAACCGCAGGTTAGAGGTTAGGGTTTGCGTCATATCCCCTACTTTTTAAACCACTGTTGTTTGAAGATTTATATAACAGCGGTTTGAAGGTTAGGAATTGCATGATAGCAGGATACTTTAAAATTCCAATATTAGTCAAATATGGTCAATATCGCGTACCGATATTTTGCACTGAAATCTCACTAAGGGGACCGATAACTGATATATCACTTATATATCGGTGATATACCAGGATATTAACTACGTACTATATACATATAGCAGACCTCTTTTTCAATTTTCTTTAGGAACGTAAAATTAGTCTGACTTTTCTTTTCAGATTGCTCATTAAATAATCTGTGGATGACTTTTGCAATTGGTTTGATACAAATTGGTTATTTTGTTCACAAACTTAGGCTTTTAATGGTTAGGATTTCTCAAAACGGATCTTATTTATATGTAGTTAATATGTTTTTTTTTATTAACTAAGGGTGTAGAGCTAGCCCGTGAAGTGAATTCATGGGCCAAAAAGGAAACAAATGGGCTTATCAAGGAAGCCATTACTGCTAAAGAAGTTAAAAATGGAGTTAAAAATGGGACAAAGCTCATGCTTGCAAATGCTATCTACTTCAAGGGAACATGGACTCAGAAGTTTAACACCTCATTGACTAAAGAACGTGACTTTCATCTCCTCGATGGAAACAAAGTTAAAGTTCCCTTTATGACCAGCTATGAAAATCAATTCGTACATGAATATGATGGTTTCAAAGTATTGGGTCTTCCCTATTCGCAAGGTCAAGATAAGCGTAAGTTCACAATGTACTGTTACCTCAGTGATGCAAAAGACGGGCTTCCGTCTTTGTTAAAGAAGATGAGTTCCACATCCGAATTTTTTGAGCGTCACACTCCACGCGTAAAAGAAAAGGTGGGGGAGTTTTTTATACCAAAATTTAAGATTAAATTCGGATTTAAAGCTTCTGGTATGTTGAAGGAATTAGGGCTTGTATTGCCTTTTGACGTTGGACATCATGTCACTGAAATGGTTGACTCACCTGTTGGTACAGGCCTTTATGTACCGGAAATCCACCAAACATCCGTTGTGGAGGTGAATGAAGAAGGTACAGAAGCTGCAGCGGTCAGTTTCGGAGAGTTGTCATTTGGATGTGCAGCAACGGTGCCTAAAGTTGTTGATTTTGTGGCGGATCACCCGTTTTTGTTTGTGATTAGAGAAGATGTGACCGGGGTTGTATTGTTTATGGGACAGGTGATTGACCCTAGATAGAAGTATCTAATGTCCTTGCTTTGTTTATGCACCGGTAAAATCTCTTTGTGTTTGCTAATTCAGAACATGTTGGACCTTTTGCACCAGTTGAATTTTGGACTAATACTTTTTTACACCTTTGCGTGCAATTTAGTTCTGTTCAAGCTATTGATTTGGTATGTTTTGTGATGTTCACTCTTTCTTTTTACTACAATAAAATAGTATAACCCTTTTAAGAAGATATATATGACTGAGTTGGAACTAAAACACCAATTTGAGATGTAAATGATATACAAATGTGCATGGAAGTGACTCAAGTTGACACAAGGAACAGTAACCAAATTAATTAGGAAAGATAAACTGGATTTCTAATTGAAGCAAACAAGAAGGAATAACATACAAGGGGTGGGAAGCTAAGAGATTACAGAGTAGGAGATGGGTTCTTTCACTATTCAACTTGTTGGGCTCATCTAATTGGGTTGTTTGTTTGGGTCCGTATGGGCTTAGGTCTATATGGTTCACAACAATGCTGTTTCTGAACCCTCCCTTTCATGTTTGTCTCCTGACAAATATTAATTTTTTTTAATTTAAAGAAACCAAATCATAGTAATAAAATAATAAATAAAAAACATTATTTAAAGAAACCAAATCATAGTAATATTTTGATTTGTTTTGATTAAGTAGGGTTTTATTGTGTATAGGTTGAATATATATACACCCTGCATATCTTTCTTCTTCGTTTTCTTCTTATTCCTTGTTAACGTACTCAGAGAAGTCCAACAATGGCTCCTTTTTTCCGCCATCCCATCCGTCTCAAACAGCGTTACCCAAAGCCCGCTTTTAAACCCTCTCGGCCACAACCTCGTCGTCTCGACCAGTCGATGATGATCAGCAACCAAACCCATGTCTCAACCGCACTTGCAACCCACCTTCTGTCCAACAAACACGACTTCAACGTAGTCTTCTCGCCCCTTTCTATCCAGGTCGTTCTGAGCGTACTATCCGCCGGTTGCAAAGGTGAAACACTTGACCAACTCCTGGCTTTCCTTAAAGCGGATACTACGGATGACCTCAACTCTCTCTATTCGGAGCTTCTGTCCTCGATATTAGCCGACGGTAGCCCCGGTGGCGGACCTAAATTGTCTTCTGTAAACGCAGTTTGGGTTGGTGAAAACTTTTCTCTCAAACCATGTTTCAAACAGGTTGTGGACACCGTTTATAGAGCCGCTTGCAAACAAGTCGATTTCAACAAGGAAAACTTGTAGTATCTTGGTAGTGTGCTTAGTAGGTTTAGTTATCCTTAAAAACATGGTTATTTGTTTGTAAATCACATTATTAAAAGATTTAGTCATTTACAACTTGTAAGATGATTTTTCCAAAAATAATTCTTTGGTATTTTTCTTGTTACAAACATGTTTCTAGTCTTGTTTAAACACTAAAAATATGATTAGTTTACTTAGAAACCATGACTTTGTAAATATTGTGTATATCTTTAGTTTCTTGAGAGAACTAGTTTTGAAATCATCCAAGTTTATGACTTGTAATCATGTTACATGCTTTATTATTCATAAAATCATTTCCATATTTCAAGTTCATGAAAACATAAAGCATGATGATCTTGGTCTTTCACAAGATCACCACGTTAACTTACTAGATCATGTGTTTAATCACAATCTAGTAGGTTTCTTATGATGTCTAACATCACTAACATAAATAATCAATCATCAAGAATCAAATCAACTCTAATCATCATGTATTTATATGTTAATAACCATCAAAATATGAAGTAACAAGATATTAGAAAAGGATGGAACTCTGCGGATGTGTATCGATTACAGAGAACTGAACAAGCTCACAATCAAGAATCGGTACCCGCTACCGAGGATTGATGACTTATTTGATCAATTGCAAGGATCAAGCTACTATTCCAAGATTGACCTTCGATCTGGATACCATCAGTTAAGGATACAAGAGGAAAGCGTACCAAAGACTGCATTCAGAACACGCTATGGGCATTACGAGTTCCTTGTCCAACATCTTTTCTAACGTATAAGTTTCACGTATCGGAATGAAGTGAGCACTTTTCGTCATTCTATCCACAATCACCCATATAGAATCGAATCCGTGGTTCGTCTTCGATAGTTTGGTCAATAGGTCCATTGTGATATGTTCCCATTTCCACACTGAAATATCCAATGGTTGAAGTTTACTGTAGGGTCTTTGGTGTTCCGCCTTGATTTGTGGACATGTCAAGCATTTCTCCACATACTTAGCCACATCTCTTTTCATTCCGGGCCACCAGTAATTTTGTTTCAAGTCGTTGTACATCTTGGTCGCTCCCGGATGGATGGAATAACGGATTTTGTGTGCTTCGTCAAGTAGAAGCTTTTTAACTCCACAGGAGTTGGGAACCCATATTCTGCCGAATCGAGTTTTCAACCCATTGTTATCATCTGTTAACTCTTTTAGTTGACCGACGATTCTTTCTTTCTTCCAATTTTATTCTTTTATTGCTTCAACTTGTGCTCCCTGGATCCGTTCGAGTAAACCCGAGGTCACAATGAGTTGCATCGATCGTACCCTTATTGGAGCATAGTCTGTCTTCCTGCTCAAAGCATCCGCCACTACGTTGGCTTTCCCAGGGTGGTAATGTATTTCGTAATCGTAGTCTTTCACTGTTTCCAACCACCGCCTCTGTCTCATATTCAACTCCTTCTGATCGAAGAAGTACTTTAAACTCTACGCCTTTAAAGTTTTCAGAATCTCTTCTGATTTTTAAACTCTCATCAAAGTCTTGGGCTCTAATAACGAACTCGTGCAATCTGGAAGGGTGGATGCCTGTATTCTGAGTTTTCTGTCTAGGCAAGCACTTCGTATAAATCTCATCAGACGCGAGACCAGTTGTGCTTACCTGGGAATTCTCGGGATGAGTGTCCACTTATAGGCTAAAGCATGACTTCATTAAGTTATAAGAACCCAACTACTTTGATTAGTCACTGATATTGTTTATTCGTGGAATAAACGATGTCCATCTTGTTGTGCATTTCTCTCGTCTTCATTGATTTTATGAAACTATTCCACCAAAAACGTTTAAAAAAAAAAAAACAAAAAACCTTAAACATCCACCACCACCAAAAACCTAACCCCCCCCCCCCCCCAAAATTATACTAGAAGCATTGTTTTAATTTTCTGAACTAGTTATGATCCCCAAACACTGTAACACACTATATAACACATCATATACATAACACCTAAACATTACACTTAAATTCATGGGCCAAAAAGGAAACAAATGGGCTTATCAAGGAAGTCATTACTGCTAAAGAAGTTAAAAATGGGACAACGATCATCCTTGCAAATGCTATCTACTTCAAGGGAACATGGACTCAGAAGTTTAACTCCTCATTGACTAAAGAACGTGACTTTCACCTCCTCAATGGAAATAAAGTTAAAGTTCCCTTTATGACCAGCTCCAAAAATCAATTCGTACATGAATATGATGATTTCAAAGTATTGGGTCTCCCTTATTCTCATGGTCAAGATAACCGTAAGTTCACAATGTACTTTTACCTCAGTGATGCAAAAGACGGGCTTCCGTCTTTAATAAAGAAGATCGGTTCCACTTCCAACTTTTTTGACCAACACGTTCCACGAGAAAAGGTAAGAGTCGGGGAGTTTTTTATACCAAAATTTAAGATAGAATTCGGGTTTGAAGCTTCTGATATGTTGAAGAAATTAGGGCTTGTATTGCCTTTCAAAGCTGGAAATCGTTTCACCGAAATGATTGACTCACCTATTGGTAAGGGCCTTTATGTTTCGAGAATCGAGCATAAATCTCTAGTGGAGGTGAATGAAGAAGGCACAGAAGCTGCAGCGGTCACTGTAGGTATAATGAGCAGGGAATGTTCGCGGCAGCGGGCGCCAAGCACTTTTGTTGATTTCGTGGCGGATCACCCGTTTTTGTTTGTGATTAGAGAAGATGTGACCGGGGTTGTGTTGTTTATGGGACAGGTGAGTGACCCTAGTTTAAGCATCTAGTGTCCTTACCTTTTGTTTATGGTTGCCAAATCACTTTTTGCGTTTGCTGATTAAGAAAACGATGTCGGGCTTTTATGTACCAACTGAATTTTGGACTAATACTTTTAAGTCTTGGCTATTTAGTTCTATTCAAGCTATTGATTTGCTATGTTTTGTGATGTTCATATCTTGTTTTTACTACAAATATAAAGGTATGACTAACTTTTTAAAAAAAATATATGATTGAGTGGGAGTCAGCAGTTTAACAAGTCATTAAGGAACGTGACTTTCACCTGCACAATGGCAACAAAGTTAAGGTACCCTTCATGACCAGCTCCAAAAAGCAATTCGTACATGAATATGATGATTTCAAAGTATTGGGTCTTCCTAATTCGCAAGGTCCAGATAAGCGTAAGTTCACAATGTACTTTTACCTCAGTGAAGCAAAAGACGGGCTTCCGTCTTTAATAAAGAAGATCGGTTCCACACCCAACATTTTTGACCATCACATTCCACGAGAAAAGGTAAGAGTCGGGGAGTTTTTTATACCAAAATTTAAGATAGAATTCGGGTTTGAAGCTTCTGATATGTTGAAGAAATTAGGCCTTAAACTCCCTTTCAAATCTGGACCTTGTTTCACCGAAATATTGGACTCACCAAGCGGTGATGACCTTTATGTTTCGAGCATCATCCATAAATCTGTTGTGGAGGTGAATGAAGAAGGTACAGAAGCTGCAGCGGTCACTGTAGTTACAACGGTTGTTGGATGTCCACTCAGGAAAATTATGATTAAAGATTTGGTCGATTTTGTGGCAGATCACCCGTTCTTGTTTGTGATTAGAGAAGATGTAACCGGAGTTGTGTTGTTTATGGGACAGGTGATTCACCCTAGTTAGAAGTATCGAGTGTCCTTCTCTTTTGTTTATGGACAGTTACATTACTTTTTGTGTTTTCGAATAACAACTTGATATTGGGGTTTTATATATCTACTGGACTTTGGACTAATACTTTACATCTTGATTTATATAGTGCTATACAAGATCTTGATTTGTCAAGTTCACTGCGCTCTTATATCCTAATTCATTCGATCAAGATCTTGATTTGTTATGTTTTTGTCAAGTTCATTGCGCTCTTATATCCTAATTCTATTTGCTACAAATAAAATAGTTCTACTAAAGCTTTCTAAAAAAATAAGTGGTTGTTTAAAGCTTGGGCGTATCCATATGTTAGGTTGAGTAGGAATTAAAATACCATTTTGAGATGAGATATATATAAATGTGCATGGAAGTGACTCAAGTCGAGGTAAGCCTATTACTCTGCATTATAATCTATTCCAAATGTAATAGGTTTACCTCGAGTTAGAGCTTGTTCACATTTGGACAAGTTGATTACTTTAAGATTATTGGTATAAAAAAGTAAAATTAGTTGTTCAAAAAATTTAACTAGAAAAATTATAATAATTCCATTTCTACCTACAAAATATGTTTTTAACTGGTGGAAATCTTGAGCGTGTTGCAGCGGGATATTCACTCGGTACATTGCAGTATCCGTTCAGTTCATTGCGATATTGGTATAGAACTAACACTCAGTATAGCAATCTGTTAAAATATTAAAGGATTAACATTAACAAATTAACAAATTAATACCTTACAGTCATATTTTATAAAGTTTATAATGTTTTGTTATATTATTTTGTGTTTTAACATGTATATGGATCGTGGGCTTGGAGAAAGGATGAACTAGTGTTTACAGCGTTCACGTCTAGGCCAGAACACGGCCCGACGCATCCTCCAATTATAATGGGCTGCTGAATAAGGATATGGGCTGCTGGATAAGGTGTTCGTATGGGCTATTACTGCTGAATAAATGATTTAAAGATCTTATTGGGCTTAAAAGAAAAATGGGCTCAAGGTCTCTGCAGTTGATATAAAGAAGGGCTCAAGGCAAATGGTTCAACTTTTGGTTTTACACACTTTACTTTACATTCCTCTTCATTAGACGCCTCATTTCAAGATTTAGGTTTTTTAGATATTTTTCACTTTGTCTCTCTCTCTCTCTCTCTCTCTCTCATTTGTTAACTGTTATCACAGTTGGATCTAGGGTTTGTTATGTTGTTGTAATCTCCTGTTAGACCATGGCATTGTGAGTTAGAATAGATCATCTAATTGATGGTCTAACTAGATTGAGTGAGAGAGTTCGTACTGTGAGTTGTTATCTGTTGTATAATCTTGAAGTTTTGTGGTTTGTTATAATTAGATTTCCTGAAATTGTATGTATGGTATCATGTTTTGACACAATCAAAAGTGAAAACCCAAAAAATAAAGTTGTGATATGTTCAAAAGGATACCGAGATGTGTTTTACATTAATTGAAAATTATAAAACCGAATATCGGTAAGGCTTTCAATAGCATCAATGTTGTTTGATCGTAATCGGTTAGGTTTGTCACCACACCGTTATGTTACTGACACTCTCTATAGCTTACGATACAACAAAACATTGTATTTAGAACATAACTCCATTTTCAATATGTTTTAGTCGGAATCAAAATGAAATTTGTATCGGAACCCATAAAAATGAATGTTTGTATGGGTAAAGAAAAAAAATCAATGATATTTGACATATTCAATTTTAGTAGTACAAGACAACTTAGGAATACTTGATTGTTTTCTTGTATATATTTGAGACGGGGTTAGGTAATCTTTTAAAATTTGGTGAAATTTCCATAACTCTTGGTATTTGGACTCGTCGATATTTATTAATAGATGTAAAAAAACAGATGGAACATTATACATGGAATGCTTGAATCGGCTATGCATTACAGACTTGCCTTTCAAGGTTACATCTTAAGAGATTCTAACACTAAATGGTCTATCACCAATGATGAGTCGGCTAGGGCTAAAAAGGTTTGCAAAGTACTTAAGAGATATTTTTTGGATGCAACAAATTTGTTTTGGGATACATCATATCCAACAACAATTTTGTTTCTTGTTAAAAATTTTAAAGTGAAAAATGACAATAGATAACTAATTGTTATATCTCAGATGATGTTTTCTAGAATAAGATGAGTGAGCTGATGTTCGAAAAGTTTGACAAATATTGAGTAGAAATCGGGGTTCCTATGGCAACTATCTCAATTTTAGATGTGGAATCTTGTGACGTTATAGCCGCCCAAGAGCTTGGTATATGGTCGGGTTGAAGATGTGATAACTAACTAGTTAAAGTCTCCATGTGAAAAGTGCTACATCACATTTTACCTGGCTAGGGTGTCTAAGAATAACTCACTATATATCATCTGAGGCCCAAAACATTCATGTTAAACATGAAGATGATTTTTATGCTTTTTTTAAGACTAGACCAGTTGAAAATAAACAAAACAAAAAAGTTAACTTGAGGCGTACTTAGAGGAGCCTAATTATGTATAGGAATACAAAGAATTTGATGTGTTAAAATGGTAAAGTCAAAGTTCTAGCAAGTGTCGTACTTTAATCAAAATGGTCCGTAACATTTTTAGCATTCCAATCACAACCCTTGCCTTGGAATCGGCATTTAGTGCGACGTGTATTGGATTACTACCAAATCGCTCTCTCAAAAGATATGGTTGAGCTTCTTGTTAGTGGAGATGATCGGATAAAGTCCATATCAAAAACAACTATTCGAACCTTAGTTTTACAATTTTATTATTAACAGTTGGATTTTTTTATGCGTAGCAATCACAAAGGAAGAAAAAACATTTGAAGTTCCAATACCAACGAGTGATGATGCATTTAATTTGAAACTTAAGGTAACTAAAAACTTAGTATAGATTACTTGGAGATTGGATATAAGTTGCTTGCAGAATATATATATATAATTGTTTTTTTTATGTTTAACTTTTGTGTTATATAAATTGTTATAGTGTTGTTTTATTCTTTATTGTATTAGTGACTATAATGTAATTAAATGAAGCTGGAAATGAACTCAGAATGTTGGAAAAGTGGAAAGATGTACAAGATTCATGCAAAGAATTTGGTTCAATGGTTAATTGGTCTGTCCTTTCTAGTGGAGACGCAGGTTCGATTTTCACTTGGACCATTTTTTATGGACATCTGAGTGAAGGGACGAACCGGGGCATTAATCCCGGGTTCGAGCCTGACAGGGTGTGAGGGTTTAAGGATTCCCTCTGGTTCCCGCGCATCTGGGGGGCGGATCTCATGGCGGTCGAGGAGTCGACCTTGGACATAGCCCCGAGTAGGATGGGTATACACGTGAGACTCTTTTCGTTAAAAAAGTACAAGACTATATCTTAATGTTTATGTTTGTAAGACATTAGAGGTTTCGAGCATGGTTGTTACTTGTTGTCGAATCCCCAAATCACTGATGACGTTCAAAGGATCTCCGCTGACGTTGTAATGCCCCAGCCTTTGTCTTCTACAAAAAAGAAAACCGTTAGCCTCGTCACGGAGGGCCCCGGGAGGGGGATCCGTGACCAAGCTCCGGCGTGAGAGTAAGTAAACTTGCCGGAGATAAACGAGAAGCCTATTCTGACGAGAATGATCACCGGAATATTCTCTGTGGTGCGGATACTGATAAAATGGTGATTATGTCGGAATTTAATAAGAGTGCATGTTGGTCGGAATAAATGAGAGTATGTTGCATTAAGTGAGAGTTACCTTGTTCCTCGCATTTGATTTCACCTTCCTTATATAAAGGAGATTGTTTATCTCCATTGGAAAATGGTACCGAAGTGATCTAACGGTATTTGATTACCTTTGGGGGTCTCAGACACGTGTCTGAGCCCTAACGGTAAGATCACTGGTCCCATTAAATGAAGCCAGCTCGGTTGTACTGTGTTTCTGGCGATCTCTTGCCTCTTATCAATCAAGCATTTAATGCTTCTGCAACGTCTTTGGATCCCTTCTTCTGCATTTCCTGCTCCTTTTATATATGCGAGGCCTTTATCATAGAAAAGCATTGGCCTTGGGCCTAATCAATTGGGCCCAGACGATAAGAGCCCAAGACGGGTCACGTGGGCAACCGACTGGCCCGTCGTTAACTCATCTCTAGTCCCTGGTTCAGAGACTCAAGTCTCATGATCCGGGGCTGTATCATAGCTACCGGTGAAGATAGTCTTCTTGGGCTATGAGTGTGGGCCCATTCTTTGTTAATGATTACATGCCTCCTTCATTTCCTGAGGACCATCAGGCATCAGAAATCAACGGCTAGGGATAGTCTTGATAACGCACGTGCTCAGAACGGTTTTAAATTTTTGAAAAGTGGTGATGTGACGGTTTCCTCCCCCTGTGTCAGTTATCTCCTTTAAAACCCATATCGCCTCTTATTTTTTCCTCTAACTTCCACCATTTTCTTCACAATTCTCTCTTTCCCTTTTCCACCATTTTTTTCACAATTCAAACCTGCAATGAGCCGTACCGGCCGTTCCTCCATTCGTTATGTTTTGACGACGAAGGATCTTGAGGCCTTCGTTGAGCCTTATAAGATTCCAGATCGTTTTTCCCCAATTCTGCCCGGGCCGGATGATTCAGCGGAGTGTACCCCTGAAAGAATCGTCATCTACACTTTGTCATTCTCTTCTTGTGGTGTTCGTTACCCTCTCTCGGCTTTTAAAGTGGACCTTTTGAGGCACTTTGGAGTTCATTTCTCTCAACTACACCCTCTAGGGTTTATGAGGGTTTTCCATTTTGAACTACCGTGTGTGGTGGTTTCCGGTGAACCACCAGTTCCTTTGTTTTGCATGTTCTACAAGTTGATCTCGGATGGAGATTGGTTCACTTTTGCCAAACGAAAAGATAGCGTCTTTTCCCCCTGTTACTCTTTCATGCCTACTTCTACTTATCCCAAGGAGTGGAAAAGTCGTTTTATCTTTGTTTATGCTACTATGATACCGGAATCGCCGCCCGTGAGAGATCCAAAAGCAGTTATTGAAGATAATGTCCCGGTCTTATCCGCCGATGAGATCGTTCAATGAAAAAGAATGTACGAGAACCCTACAAGGGCTTTCACATTCCCTGAGGTGGTGTTGGCCATGGGGGGATTAAGCCCTTTTTACTCAGTCCGACCAAAGGCTTTCTTCTGCAAGAAAGGTACTCCCCTGTCCTTTGCTTTGTTGCGTTTATTTTCTTTCGGAAATTTTTGGGGATTTGGGTAGTCATCTCTGGTGTTACTTTTGTGTAGAGATGACCTTGTGGGGTTTACTCTAGGGGGATTGTAAGGATGTTAAGTTTATGGTGGGTGATAAGGTTGAGCTAAGCATGAGCCGAGGTGTAGAGAAGAAGGTCCCTGAGAGTTCTGTTCAAGTCGGGGATTCTACTGCTGAAGGGAAAAATGAAGAGGGTTCTTCTGACGGGAAGGAGGATTCCCCGGGTTCCCTTCAGGTGAAAGGTTCTAGCGATGACAGTGATGATGAAGATTTGGAGAGCCGTTTGGTTCGTAAACGAAAGGCAGCCCAGACCAGCAGCCCTAAGTTGGCCCCCGCCCCTCGCAACATTCTGCTAAGGCTTCGGAGTGCCAGCGGTCAAAAGTCTTTTCCTGCTACTAAAGCTGCTTCTGAACTTCCCCCTGTTGGGGCCAAAGGTTCTCTGTCTAAGCACCTGAGGTCGTCCAGCCTTATCAGCGAGCCTCTGTTGGTGAGTTTTCCTTTGTGTCTTGCTTCACTTTATGTGACTATTTTTTATTCCTTTCTTTTCCCTTCAGCCCTTCTCCTTTTATGAGGTTCTCTCTTTCTTCCGACGTCATTTGCCTAAGGGCTGTCATGAAGGTTTCTAGGGGATCAGAGCAATCGTTCTTGTCCTGTGGGAAAGTCTCTCCCTTGCTAGGTGGTGTATCGAAGGACAACCTGGCCTTGAGGCTCTCAAGCCTCTCCCGTCTCTCTAAGTCCTAAAGATGCCTCTTCAGTTCTTCTTTGTGCATGGCAAAAACGTCCGGGGTGATGGTGCTTTCTTTCTCCAAGATCCCGTCTGATTCTCGCTTTCTTCTTCATGGGTGATGTCTTCCACTAAGACCGCGTCGTTGGTACCTTGTACCATCTGGATGGTTTCGTGAGTTAGGAGGTATTGCCATGCCGCCCTTTTCAGATGATGGGTTGTTACAACGCCGATGGTTTTTTGAATGGGAAAATCATCCGGACTGAGGTCCCACGGATGGAGCCAATGTCGAATCCCCAAATCACTGATAACGTTCAAAGGGTCTCCGCTGACGTTGTAATGCCCCAACCTTCGTCTTCTACAAAAAAGGAAACCGTTAGCCTCGTCACGGAGGGCCCCGGGAGGGGGATCCGTGACCAAGCTCCGGCGTGAGAGTAAGTAAACTTGCTGGAGATAAACGAGAAGCCTATTCCGACGAGAATGATCGCCGGAATATTTTCTGTGGTGTGGATACTGATAAAATGGTGATTATGTCGGAATTTAATAAGAGTGCATGTTGGTCGGAATAAATGAGAGTATGTTGCATTAACTGAGAGTTACCTTGTTCCTCGCAGATGATTTCACCATCCTTATATAAATGAGATTGCTTATCTCCCTTGAAAAATGGTACCGAAGTGATCTAATGGTATTTGATTACCTTTGGGAGTCTCAGACACGTGTCTGAGCCCTAACGGTAAGATCACTGGTCTCATTAAATGAAACCAGCTTGGTTGTACTGTGTTTCCGGCGATCTCTTGCCTCTTATCAATCAAGCATTTAATGCTTCTGCAACGTCTTTGGATCCCTTCTTCTGCATTTCCCGCTCATTTAATATATACGAGGCCTTTATCATAGAAAATCATTGGCCTTGGGCCTAATCAATTGAGCCCAGACGATAAGAGCCCAAGACGGGTCACGTGGGCAACCGACTGGCCCGTCGTCAGTTGTTTCCTGTATTTTTTATCTTATAGCCTTACAAACTGTTGTTAAAAACTCGATGTAATGACCGAAAGAAAGTTAACTTTGTTATACTTTCCTGCTTGTCATTACAATTTTGGTTTGTTTACACTCAAGCCAATAATGATTGATTGGATTGTTTTTTACATGTTTTATAAAAGGTGTTGTATAAAGAAACACCACACATATAAGCCAAAATGTTGTTTTATTTATTATTTTTTGTTTAATGTATGTTAGTGTGTAAAAGAAATACAAAAGTTTATTTTCTTTCTAAAAATGAGCTGGCTCAAACTTTTTTTAGTGCCGAACTCGAGCTCATGCTCACTAAAATTATCGAACCGAGCCCGACCCGGCTCGTCTAACTTCGACCCGAGACGGCTCTGACTCACCTCGCTCAACTTGGTTACCGCCCTATATGGAATTGGAATAACAGAAAGGGTAAACGACATAATAAATTTATTAAAAAAAATAAAACTAAGAGGCTGTTTGACAACATCTGAATGGTTAAGTGCTGAACCAGTAAGAGGTCTGAACCATTAAGAGTCAGTATAATGATTTATCGTTCAGAGGCAGTATAATGATTAATCGTTCAGAGGCAAATGTCTGACCAATTCAGATTAGAGGTCTTAACCATTCAGACTCTGTATGATGCTAAACCATTCAGAGGTAAATGTCTAAACCATTGAGACATCTACTCGCGAAACAAACAGTCTGAACCATTAAGTGCTGAACCAGTAAGAGGTCTGAATCATTAAGGTGGTGTTTGTTTTTCTAAAAAAGGTCTGTGTAGGCTCTTCTGTCTGGGCCGCGCAGACCACGTGCAGACACTGCCATCTGCAGACCGGTTGTTTTTTCGAAGACGTTTCATTAAAAAACGTCTGCGCGAGCTCTTCTTGGTGCAGACTTGGCCCAACCACTTCTAAGATCTTCTATGGTCTGCAGAAGGTTAACACCACGTCCCACCACCACCGTCCATCACCACCACCACTGTCCACCACCCACCACCACCGTCTACCACCACCGTCCACCACCACCGTCCACACTGTCGTCCACCACCACCACCACCCACCACCCACCACCAACGTCCCGCACCACCGTCCACCACCACCACCCATAACCCTCGTCCATCCGTATACCACCGTCGGTTTATTTTAGGAGTCTATATACGTTAAAAAACAAACAGTCTTTTTCTTGCAGACTGCATAGGTTTCGTCCACATCTTCTTCTATACATGTCTGCAGATGTGGTCCGCAAACTATAGACATTTTACCTCTTAAAAAACAAACAGCACCTAAGAGCCTCATTAAGATGTAAACAAACAACCCTAAGTGTCAAGGTAGCTAGCATGTACTTTGTATTCACAATCCTTCCACCATTTCTACCCTATAATTACATTAAAAAGCAGTATATTTTGTCTCTTCTTTTTAATTACATAATACTTTTCAAACCGTTATCATTACCTTTTTTAACTTCCACTCACAACCCCTTTCAAAATATATTAAAAAACTACAGAGAGTGAACGTATGAACAGTAACATTTTCTCTCTTCTCACTCACAACCATTTATAACCATTTTTTATAATAAAAAAGAACCCACTCACAAATACTTGGTGAAAGGATTGTGAGCGCTCAAGTGCCTAACTTAATATAGTTTCAACAACTATATGTTTCAGTAATTAGAGGGATGTCCCATCGTTGTGCTGCCTGAACTCTCTTTTTGCATTCGCTTTCAACATTGATATCACATAGCCAAAATCATTCTGATATGGAGAAGACGATCGATGAACATGCATTCACGTTGTTGAAGGTGGATGCTTGTATGCAGAAGATTGATCAAAATTTCGCCAATATCAACTCGATGTTGACGAATGTAATGAGTGAAATTGCAAAATTAAATGAAACTTCAATTGTCATAAAGAGGAATGTGGAGAACAATCCATAGACTTCAATAATCTACTGATTACATCGAATTAAGAAGATTGATTTCCCTAAATTCGATGGCAGTGAAGTTAATGATTGGATTTATGTATGTGAACACTTCTTCTCCGTTGATGAAACATCGGAGAAATGCAAGGTACGATATGGTACCATAAAACTGATGTCTGGATCTGTTCCCGCCACTACATCGTCAAATATCTGTGACTGGTATATGATGTTAAAGTCATTAAGTGAACCAGGTAGACCAAAAAAGCATGCCAGATCCAGAGATCCTGTGATGCAACAGCCTCTAGAATTATAGTGGGATGACCATGATCTCCTCGAGTATACTAACCTTGCCAAGCAGTAGGGCAGTTCTGTCACGGCCAGTGCATGCAATCAATGCTCCCGAGCATTCCTGGAAAACCATTTCTTTGTTCGTGTGCTTGATATAATTTTTGAACGTCGTTTGCGTTTGGTTTCCGCAGGTATTTCTTGCTATATAATTTGATGACCCATTCGCAAAACCTATGCAAACATTCACGTGCGGTTCTTTCGGACATCCTTAAATACTCGTCTAACGCATCAGGTGCATACCCATATGCCATTTGTCGAATGGCCGACGTACATTTTTGTAAAGTAGTGAATCCCCTTTGGCCCCTAGCGTCGTATCGCAGTGTGAAAAACGGAATAGACTGCGCCAAGTCGCCTGTGATACGTAAAAAAGTCGACGACTCATTCGGAACCGACGTCGAAACATCTCGTCCGTGTACACAGGTTCGTAGGCAAAACAATCGGCCACTAGTTTATCATGGGCGGCTATATATTAAAAACGAAAAATAAATTAAATTCATTATTAAATTTAAATAAACATACTCTAAAAAAATTAAATTACCTTCTTTGTATCGGTTTAAGGCGGCTCTCCTAGTTTACTGTTGTGACGATGTTTCAGACTCTTCATCCGCCTCCATGAACATCTGAGTCGCGTGTATAATGACGTTTGCGAAAAATGCTTCGTTCTCACCCGAAGATGACGAATACCACGTTGAAGAAGAAGATGAAGACATGGCTAATTTTTATAAAAGTATTAAACTTGAGAGAGAAAGATGTGGTTGAAGTGGGTAAAAATGGGGTATTGGGGTTGTATTTATATAAAAAAAAATTATGAAATTTTTTTAAATAATAGTCGTTCCCATTTACTAGCCGTCGGCCCCTTTTTTATCTTTTTATGAACGTTGCCAACGTCCGGATGAGGAGGACGACGAGGATGCCGAACCAGGGGGAATGGTGTTCCCAGCGGCGCCAGACCAGGACAGAGGGGGGCGTTCCCCACACCGTGGAGCCTTAGGTAGGCATGGACTGATCAACCATGCTTAAACAAGGCAGTGTTATCCAATATCCAACCATGATAATAACTAGTTAGATGTACCATTACCTAACCTAGGATTTCTTATGTTGTATTAGGACCCACATATACTGTTTGATTATGTTAGCAACTATTATTTGATTGTACTAGCAATTGTTACCTGATTGCGCTAGCAACTGTTATACAGTGAGTTTTATGAATGCTTTCAATACGAGAATATGTTTGTCCCAAACTGTAATAATACGGCATGAATGTTGTACGCATGTTTGTAACCTATGCACGCATACACACGATATTTATGGTCCTTTATACGTGCCGAGGCGACGAGGTTTGTCAGGTACTACACCGGTGGTGTAGAGATATTAATTGTATAATGATGTATGTCACATGGTGACGTTGGGTTATAATGATATGGGCAGGTACAAAGTCTGGGTGAAATAATGTGGTTTATAACTCGTGTATAGTCATGAACTTACCAACTATTGCTGACGTGTCTTTTTAAGCATGTGTCACAGGTGATGAGGCATTATCGCTGCTTATAGTTGATGCTCGTGTGGTGTTATAGGTTTTTATGTATATTTTTAGCCCTTTTTACACGTTAGGCAAGTTTTAAATTTATAAAACATGATATTTTGCTAACACCAAACACACATATGGGCAAGTGCACCCATCGTGAGCGTAGTATAGTGTTGGTAAGATACCGAGGTCGTCCAAGGACACAAGAGCTTTTAATACCGGTTTATCCTCAACGTCTAATCAAATCAAAAATTTAGAAAAAATGTTTTAAACTAGAAAATAAAAACTAAAAATGCTGAAAATAAAAATAAAAGTAAAAACAGATAGACAAGATGAATCACTTGGATCCGACTCGTGTTTAGTGTAAACTTTAATTACTTTCGCACTTTTGCACTTTTTAAGAGATTATCTTAGTTATTGTAGTAGGCCCCTCTTTTGAAGGTGACGTTACCCTCAACCCAGTAGTTTGAGTCAGCAAGGATACAATCCAAAAGGGTTGGATTATGGAAAGATAATTAATTAAGTTATTAATGCATAATATGGTAGGCCCCTCTTTTGAAGGTGACGTTACCCTCGGCTAAGTAGTTTGAGTCAGCAGGGATACAATCCTAAATAGCCGGGTTAAAGTTTTAATAGTAGCTTACATATGAGGGGATCAAGGAGTTCGGACCCCCGCCATCCAATACCAGTGGGTATTGAATGAGGTCCTACTAAAGTTGACCCAGGTAGTTGCAGGATCTATACACTGAACAAGGCAAGACTCTTACCAAACCATTCCCTTAACCCCCGACCAGGTAGCCAACATATCTCCATATAGACCATGGAGATATGAATGGTGAAAATCTTTTATTTTATATACACAGTAAAATAACGCCAAGACACCACGGACAAATGATAAGGAAGATTCACCTTCAACATAAGAAACTAGTTGTTAAAGTCATTGATACATAACCAAATAAAAAGTGCGAAAAGATTAAAAATAAAAAGTATTACACTAGACACTTATCTTCACCAAGTGATGTAAGAGACTTAGGCAAACATGGCCTTTGATTGTCAAGAACTCTTACGATCAATCTTGAAACCCGAGACTACTCACACACTCTATGATGGATGATGGATGATGGTGGTGGATGTGGGTTGTGATGGTGGTAGTGGGTGGGTGAAGTTTGTGAGAGAGGTGGTTTGCCAAGGGATGGTTTGCAAATGAGCCAAGCACCCCTATTTATAGCCTGCTCAGAAGCCCGAACACGGCCCCGTGTCCACCCATCTTCTCCTTCTTCATTAATTGTAGTTTGTCTGCATTAGTTGACCATGCCCCCGTGTCCGCTGGGCACGACCCCGTGTGTAGAAGCGTATCTGTACTATCAAGATTTCCCTAGATTCAACGAATCTTAGAGTTGACCACGGCCCCGTGTCCGCTGGGCACGCCCCCGTGGTGGGTGATAGAAGCTTCTACAACTTTGTCTTTTCTGCAGACACTTGGGCACGCCCCCGTGCTCATTGAGCACGGGGCGTGTTCAGCCTTCTGTTCTCTTGTTTTTGCTTGGGAAGATGATGTAGGGGGGTCGAGCATGCCACGTTTATTCCTTTTCTTGTATTTATGTTAGATTTAGCTGCCTTTTTGCTTCTTTTGTTCATTTGAGCTCATTTAATCCTGAAAATACAAAAGGAAGACAAAAACACACTTTTTCCAACATTAGTACTAAAAAATGGTTAGTTTTATGCCACATTTGATGTAATTTATATGTTGCATTTTGCACACATCAAATACCTCCACACTTGAATCTTTTCTTGTCCTCAAGCAAAACTCTTTATATGTGGCTTTACACTCCCAAATGGAATGGGTAGAAGAGAAGGTTTTGGGCTTGTCATAGAGTGTTGGGATTTCCAAGATTCTTTATTAAGTTTTATTTTTATTTATTTACAATCCTATTCGTCATGATTTATTTAAAATGTTACATAAGAGAAATTATTTATTTAGGCATAACATGCCTTTTTAAAATTTCATTTATATACAAGTTCACATACCTCACGGGAGATCACTCAATACTCGGACGAAGATGTATTTTTTTGTGAAACACTCGAGAGCGGCATGGAACTTACTCCTACCATAAGCTTGTCAAGCAATCAATCCTCCTCTTTTTTAACTATATACCTTTGTAAATATCAAGAGGACTTTGGGGAAGGGTTAGGCTTGGATTAAAGGTAGGTGGTTGGGTTAGTGGTTAGTAAAAATGGCTAAAAGCGTAAAAAGCGTCGGTTGTCGTGAATCCCTTTTTTTTCTTCTTCTTTTTTTTTGACATTTATTCAAACTAAGCATATTCAAACAAGATTTTTGAGGAACTTGTTTGGTTATTGCAAAATTCTTTCTTTTTTTTTTTTTTTTGCACAAGATAACCGAGCTTTTTACTAAAACAAAATGGGTTTGAAAAGAAAAAGGTTTTGGTGGGTAAAGGGTGTTTGTTTTGTGGGTTTTGAAACGAAAAGGTTTAGGCTCAAAGGGGATAACTAGGGGGATTTTGGGTAGGTGGTAAAAAAAATGAAAAATAACGGGGTTGAAAAGAAATAGGGTTAGTCCTCATGCCTCCATCGTTTATTTACTCGGGTTTAAGTTGGTAAGGACCGGGAATGTATCGTCTTGGCAAGTTCTAGAGTCGTAAGAAACCAAACGGCTATTCACACAAGAAATGAAAGATGAGCATTTAATCTAAAGATGTGTATTTGTATGCCCAATAAAGGCTCAAAACTCACTTTTTGTGGGAATGGGTTTTTAATGTGATCAAGTATATATAATCAAATTTTAACTAGATTTGTCATGTCATTTCATAATTTTCTTATGTTGGTTCTTTTTATCACGACGCGATCGGTTATAAATTTGTAAAAATATAACCTTTTTAGAACTTACTATTTCCAAATTAAACCAAGACAAGTAAAAAAAATGAAAATTTTTGAAAAATTTTTGGGGTGATTAGCGGTTCCAATAGAGATTTGTGTAAGGCTTGTTTTTAGGACTTGCAAGATTCAAGGTTTTAGCATCCCCCCCCCCCCACACTTAAATTACACATTGTCCCCAATGTGTCCCAAAAATAAGTTTTTTCGGTTGATTAAAATGTGTAAAAGTGGGTTAAAAACAAGATTTTATGTTACTGGGTAGCTGAACACGGGGTGTGTTGGGCTGAGCACTGCCCTGTGGTCAGACTGCCAGTACCAAAAATAAACAGAAGGCTGGGTACGGGGGCGTGTTCAGCGAACACGGCCCCGTGTCCAGTTACCTGGACTGGGCATTTTCTGCAGAACCTCGGGCACGGAGCGTGTTGGGGTGAGCACGGCCCCGTGCTGAACTTGCTGTAATGAAGAAAAATTGTCGGGAGGCTCTGTTTTTGTGCATGGGGTGTGGGTTCAAGTTTCCCTTAGTAACCTCCACCATTTCGAGTGTGCTTTATTCCTGAAAATTAAAACTAAACTAGAAAACATAAAAGTTCAACTAATCTAAAACTAAGGATAGTTCCGCGGAATGCCTCCGTGGTGCGCCACGTTTATAAGGGTCCTTGGCTAGACCCACCTTATCGGGTGGTTCTGGCTCATCTTCAATTAGGGGGTCGTCATTTCCGATTGGATATTTCATTGATCGTTCAAGATCGACACATCTTTTGAATGCCCCTAATTGAATGGGTAGATTGATGTGCTTCCGATTTTTCAAAGCTTCGTGGGTTTTTACAAAAGGTCGTCCCAACACTAGAGGATCATCATCGAGGATGACAAAGTCGGTTGGGATTACCATTTGATTTGTTTGGACCAAAACATCCTCAACTACCCCTATTGACTTTATTATTTTCTGATTAGATAGAAAAATGGGTATTTGAAGTGGAGAAAAATCACCTATACTCAATTGTTATATTACTAATAAAGGAGTTTTGAAAAAAAACATGGAACCGGTGTAATGTTGATTTCAAATGGGTCTTCTTTTATTAGAGCAGCTTGATCATTTGTTAACTTAATGCTTACTGTTTCGTCAATTTTAGTGTTAGTGTTTAACTCTTTTAAAAACTTAGCATGAGTGGGCACTAAACAATTATTTTCGAAAGAAGGTGACAAGAGATTAATTTCTTCAAAATTAGACTCTTCTTGAATTTTAACGTTATCGGACTCACCTTTTTCGTTGTTTAACTCATGTGTCGGTTTTTCACTTATTTGTTCTTCCATTTTTACATTTTCAACTATCTCTTCTTTATTACAAGTTAACTCTTCTCTTGCCCGGGACTCCTCTTCCCTTGCGCGAGATTCTTTTATGCAACGTTCGATAGTTTTAATGTGTTCTATTATCTTATCGGTTATGTCGGTGATAGAATAAGGATCGGGATCCTCAAAGCTTGAATTCGGAAGTTCGATCCTTGGTTCCTCATAATACTCAATGAAGTAGATGGTTCATTCCATTGTTCCTCATCGTAAGTATATGATGGATAAGGGTCGTAACTTTGTTCTTCATAATACTCATATGAGGTGGGTTGTTCACGCCATGGTTCCTCATAATAAGCATATGAAGGTGGATGTCACACCCCAACCGATGGAGGAATCATAGGGGCACGACACTAGGCGAATCAGATTGCTCAAGAGAATCCATAACAACTATATTGTGACAGTATTTAATGCGCTCATTATCCCATACTATAAACAATACATTCACATTAGTTATCACAGATTTCTTGTTCTCTCGAACAATACAAATCCGTCAACATAGAATTTAGGTGAGTTTCTAGACTTCCTAGCTTGATTTGATGTAGTCTGCGACTAAACCTGCAACATACGTTAAAACAACGTCAATAAAAAAGTATTGGCGAGTATACAAGTTTTGATAGAGTAGTGTAAATAGTTTAAAAGTGCTGCGAATTACCAAATACATAAACGAGATACCTCAACATACATGCATACAAGACAGATACTACCAGCTAAGTCACTCGAGCTGCGATTGTGATTGCTATTCATCCTAACTAGACCCCGTCGGGTGCTATAGTACTATACTAGTTAAGGCGGGACCTCGCGAGTATGAGTCCTAACACATATGTAACTAGCATCACGTATAAATATGCATAATAGTCATTCGCAAGTGATAAACAGTTTGATTGAATAATTCATTTCGATGAGTTCGATTTATTAGGAACGAATGTTACACCCAAAAATGCGATAAAAGGGTTCGAGTATACTCACAGTCAGTGTTCGGCAAGTAAACACAACTTGGTTGGATTGAAGGGTGCTCGCCTGAGATTAGCCTGAGTTTAGATTGATAGCGTAAGCATTGGATAGTGCGTGAAATGGGGCAAGGTGTCAATGGATCAGACAGTACTCCGATTGAATGGTAATCCGATCGGGTGGCCGGTCGATCGGGTGACAATTCGCTCGGATGGTCATCCGATTGGGTGACATTTCGAGTGGATTGTTTCTTCCTTTGTATAGGATGTGTTTGTGTATGATGGCTTGACTTTTGAAGTTTTTGTTGTAGCCTTTGAAGATAGAGAAGTATCTCTACCTTTCAGGTCGGTCGATCGAACGGCTGTTCGATCGGGCATCAATCCGAATGGTGGACACCTTAGTGAGAACAAGTTCACAGCAGTTTGTCACTCGATCGGAGCGTAGTCCGATCGGGTGACAATCCGTTTGTATTGAATATGTTGAAAATTGTTTAAGTGTCGAAGTCTAAACACCACATGGTCGGTTGGTAGTCCGATCGGGTGACAATCCGATCGGGCAGCAGTCCGTTCAATGTCTAGACTCCAATTTGTTGAAATAAAAGTCAAGTGTGGGACCCAAGGTGCAATCCGATCGGATGGCTGTCCGTTCGGATGGATGTCTTGTCCGTTCAGATGACTATCCTCTCTGTTCGGATGGCTGTCTTGTCCGTTCGGATGGCTGTCTTGTCCGATCCGATGACTGTCCGATCGGACGACAATCCGTCCAAACGATCTAGTGGTCCTTGGCACTTGATTATTATTTTGAAGGTTTTCAGCGGTTTTGATCGAGACGGTGTCTTGACGTGCTAAACAACAGAAACCCCATCGCGAACCAAGGGACCCAATCGAACAGGAATCACCCGAATCTGACCAGTTTTCCGGTTCGTGACGGTCGTTCTTGGTTAACCCGAAATCGATCGTCTCTTTGTTAAAAACCAGATTTTGAAACAACACGACACTAAGAATGAGTAGAAGGTCGGTACAAGCTCCGATTCAATGTGTTTTAAGTGCATTGAGTGTAAAAGAGTTGAAAGAAAGTTGGAGAACCATCTTTCAATCCTTTTTAATCATGAATAGGTGTAAACTTATGCGAAAACATTGTTTAATCTTGTGGAAATCCTTCAGATCTGAGTTGTTCTTGGTGGAATGGGGCCAAAGCTTGAAGTTCTTAAGAACTCCATGATGACATCATCCTAGAACACCCCAAATCCGCTGATTTCACGGTTAAAAGTTAAGATTTAAAGGTGAAAAAGATGAAGAAGTGTGCGCGGATCATGGAAGTACAAGATTTAGGTCGAAAACTTACAAGAATCGCGAGAAATCGAGAGAAAATAGCCCCAAAGCGTGCTTGTCGAGTGAGAGCTATCACATCACTGTTCAAGTGATGTGCAAGTGCTATTTATAGGCAAGAGAGGAGAGGAGGTGGTGCAGTGATTTGGATAGGATGACAGTCCGATCGAATGGCAGTCCGATCGGATGGCAGTCCGATCGGATGACAGTCTGATCAGATGGCAATCCGATCAAATTGTCATTCGATCCAATGCCTCCGGCGAGTTGAGTTTTGGCGTTACGTTTCGATTGTTAAGCGTTGCGATAGTTTGGTACAAATTTTCATCCACATTTTCATATATTTATTATAATTAGTCACATTGGGTCGTATATACAAATCCATATTCCTAAATCTTGCGATGATCGAGTTACGCGTGCCTGTGAGTGCGTTTTTGAGTATTGTGTTACATTGCGACACATCACGGCTATCAAGGAGGGTAGAATTGGTCCTCACTTGACATCATCGTGGTTGTCAGCAAGTGTAATGTGTTGTGATAGTGATAAAGTATGCGAAAATACTGCGATATAGCGATATATGCGATATAGTTACATTATGTTCTGAATCTCTGGTGCTAGGCGTAACGAGTAGTAACATCGCACTAACGTGCGGGTTGTTACAGTCTCCCCTGCTTTAGGAAATTTCGTCCCGAAATTAATCCATAAGAAGGGCTGCGAGGATCGATGCGAGTGAGAGTATCGATTAGAAGCGTCAACATAAATGAGCGATCAATTGAAATTCGACAAGCGAGAGCGTTGCGATGACTGACGAGAGCGACGAGTAAGATGATTCATATAACAGAAGTTGGCAACACATGAAAAGCGATCTAAAAGTGTTTTGGTATGCTTGAAAAGTTGATTAATTTGAAAAGGTTCGGAGAAAACTTGTTTACAAAAAGTCTTCCCACAGTGCGGCGTTAAACTGTTTCGATGTTCCCGCCAGTGCTATGGGAGGAGTTTTATTAGGTTACTAAAAGATTTTAAGGTGATTAGAACTCGTTTTACGAAATTCCCTCGTCTTGCGGCAATAACTTGAGTCGATTGTCACACCATCGTTACAAGATAATCTCGTTTTGTACAAAGGTTTTGATCAATTTTTAGAAAGAGTTTTGTTACGAAAAGATCAGTTTTAAAATTTGTGTAAACAAAGTCTTTTAGTAATACCAAAATTTAAATTTAAGGTCGGGCCCGCATGGCACTTTTCCATGAAAGTTCGATAATATGGTTAAAACACTTATATATAGGAAGTACCAGCGGCGTATCCACCATGCTTTAACCATATGGCTTCCGTCTCGTGAGGCAGTGTCATACGTGTCGACATAGTACAGACAGATTTGCGATGACTTGATCCAAATAGGGAGGGGTTGGATCAAGTCTTGGAAGGCGAACTGAGTGGTGAGGTCGTTTTCGAACTCAGTTAGTGACACGAGCGAGTGCGACAAGCAATAAGCAGTACGCGATAATTGATAACACCAACACAAACATAGACATAGTAGGCGAAGACGGCGGCGATAAGCGAAAAGCGATAAGCGATGAGCGACGAGCGATGAGCGAAAACCGTCAAGCGATAGGCGACGATCGATGCGTTGTAAGCTGTGGGAATGTGCGATTTGATTAGATTAAACGACACCGCAAATTTCAACTAACATTAAGCCCCACATGGCCTTTTTCCACGAAAATCTGCTGATTTGGCTAAAACACTTATATATAGGAAGTACCAGCGGCGTATCCACCATGTTTTAACCCTATCAGTTTCGTCTCGCGAAGCGAGGTCATGTGTGCTATCATAACATAGATAACGGTAAGCGATGGCGATAAGCGTTAAGCGATATACGATGAGCGGTGAGCGATACACAAGCGATAGAGCGATGCACAAGCATTAGAGCGATACACAAGTGATAGAGCGATACACAAGCGATAGAGCGATACACAAGCGATAGAACAATACACAAGCGATAGAGCGATGCACAAGTGTTAGAGCGATACACAAGAGATAGAGCGATACACAAGAGATAGAACGATACACAAGCGATAGAGCTATTTCCACGATATGCGATAGTGCGACACACATAATAAGCGACTGAGCGAACACACTATAATCGATTGAGTTTGCGAGATGGATTCCTGCGATAATGCGATTGCGAGCGTGTTTGACTTACGAAAAGTCTTGGCGATTACACGCTTCGAGTTGCGATTGAGATTGTTACGCCTTGCGATGTAGTTTAGTGTGTCGAAAATAACCACAATTGTATAATAGGTCTACGTTCCAACTCCACATGGCACTTTATTCACAAAACTTCGGTTAGTACGGCGAAACACCGTCATGTTTCAACCATACGCCTCCGTTCCGTGACTAGGTGTCACACTTTGTCAGACATGGTCAAGACGCTTATATATAGGAAGTACCAGCGGCGTATCCACCACGCTTAACCATGCCCTGAACGTAAAGGCATCATTGAAATTCACTACGATTTCCATGCATTAACCAAAATAATCCCGTGTGCACCCGTGATTATCCTGACTCTTGCACGTTTATCGTACCTTATCTCAAGAATGCATAGTAGGGGTAAAATGTATTATATATTGCATAGTGCTAGCATATAGATTATGCGCGAGTGTGAGGAAGAGCGAGAGATAAATAGAGTCCATATTGCGTCGAAAAATAGAACAAGTTCAACATATATAGGAAATTAATCGGCGAAAAATCGTATCATTACAACAACATTGTAAGCATAATTAATGTTGTTGCGGAGGGCTTCTGCGGAGATTGCAATTGATGCTAAAATTCCTCAAGTCTGAGGCCCTGTGCGGCAGTTCTGGGTAAAGTGACCATACCAGTTGCAATTATCGCAATAACGACAGTTAGTTCCAGGTGGGTGATGATACGTACACATGAGACATAAGGGATGGCTTCCGGTGTAGGCGCGCTTCACAAGAACGGGAGCAAATCGTAGCGGTGTGGGGTTTGGAATTTCATCCATGCTTGGTTCCTTTCGCTTGTAGCAGAGCTCGCTGCGATCCTGAGATGAGGTGCTGTTGTCGTTGGAGGATTCGACTGATGATTCGCTGGAGACATCGTCGGAGGAATCTTCAGAAGAATCGTCGGATGAGTCGATGACGATTGCTTGATGAGCTTGTTTGATAGGATTCTTGGAGAAGAATCCGTCCAAGACTCGTTTGTCGTTGATCTCTGCAGCTAAGTGGTAGGTTTCTTTGATGGTAGCAGGTCTTGCAACTTCAATGAAATCGCCCACACACTCAGGCAAGCCGCAATTATACTTCGTAATGGCTTTTTCTGAAGTGTTGACTTGACTTGGGCAGATTATGCTAAGCTGTTTGAACCTTGCGGTGTAGCCAGTATTGTCACCTTCGACTTGTTTGACTTCCCAAAATTCGTTTTCTAGCTTTTGAACTTCGTGGGGAGGGCAGTACTCTTTCTTCATAAGTTCTTTCAGCTCATCCCAAGAGAGAGCGTAAGCTGCGGAGATTCCACATTTGTTATGTTCGGCTATCCACCAGTCGAGTGCTCGCGATTGAAATACTCCGGTGGTGTAAGTAGTATGAAAACCATCAGGACACCCACTCTGACGAAGGGTAACTTCGATAGAATCGAACCACTGGAGTAGTTGAGACACACCTCCTTCACCCGTGAACTCCATCAGGTCACAGGCTTTGAAGTGTTTGTAGAGGAAAGCAGATTGCGGCACTTCTGTCTTAGAGTCTTCAGGGTTCGAGAGTTGCTGAGAGAGTGCACTTGAGCGACAATTTGAAGAATGACCTTGGCCACTTCCTTGGCCACAAGCGAGGCAATCCTCTTCTCGGCGCTTCATTTGGCTCTTCTCCTAGCAGTTTGTCTCGAGGTAGAGTCGTTGGAAGGCATCTAGACAGAGAGAGATTTGGAGTGAGATTCGATCATAATGATTTTTGAGTTTTGCGATGCGATTGAGCGCGATCAAAACTTGTTGCGAGTAATATAATAGATTTCACATGGGAGCCACATAGGAGCCACGAATTCCTAAGTTCTCACACATTTAGTTCGTTTTGTACATATAAATAGTTGTAGTTTATACTTACACACATACATGTTGGTGTAGATTGCGCGAGGACGCGATGAAGAAGGAGAGCGAGTGACGGGTGGTCCATTGGACAACCCTTAATTGTGTTAAAAGACAAATTAATCCTTCACTTAATCGTGTAATTATCTTGAATTAGATAACTACTCTTGTTTATGTTTCAGGTGCGGTTCGGGAGCTAAAAGATTGATTAAATGCAGCTTTGGAGGGTTTGGAGATGGACGGGTCGAGCGTGGAACAAGAGACGAAACAAAGAAGATATTTCAGCTCACCACCGTAAATTACGGTCCTACCGTAATTTACGGTGGACGTGGATTTCATTTGTATGCTGCCGTAAATCAGTCTTGCAACACCGTAATACTTTTATGTCCACCGTAATTTACGGTGGAGCCGTAAATTACGGTGGTATCAGCGATCCAAACCGTAACTGCCTCTTTAAATCAGTTTTTATGATGTCTTTTCACATGTTCTCATGATTGGACGGTTATTGGAGACACTAGGGGCGATTTTGCTTGATCTTGCTTGGTTTGGAACAATTTCTAACATTCGGTTTGTGTTTATGATTCCTATGAACATTAGATTTGTTAGTATGATGATTCACCAAACTATGTCCGGCTAAACTTTTCGGTGATCATCTTAGGTGAATGTTTCTATTGAACTTTTGTGTGTTTATTTCCGAATTTCTAGAATGATAACTTGCGTTGCTTGAATATCATGGTGTATGTTTAATTGCTTGTAACTTGTTAATTGATATTGCAATTTCTAGTCTCAATCGTACGTTCTTGGTGCCGTTGGCAATCGAGATATCATGGGAAGGGTTAGGGTTGGTTATTGATTAATTGGTCATCGGGAAACAACCTCGCGTTTATATAATCCGAGTACTTTGTTCCCTTTTATCACTTCAATTATCTATACACGAGTTATGTCTATGTAACTCTTTCTAGTTGGAATTACACACAATTGTTTAAAGAAACTGGAACCTAGGATGGTCATTGTTCTCTCCTAATCTGTTTTAAAACCTACATTTGATTTGCCATTAGTTTAATTTAGTTTTCTCAAACAACAATCCAAGTCATTGATTTTAATTTTCTGCAAATTAGGATAATTGTAGTACAATTGCAAGGCTATATAATTGACATATTTTCCACATACTCCCTGAGTTCGATACCCTATTACCGCTATCTATAGTTGTATTTGGGATTAAATTTGCGTGACCCACGACAATCACGTCAAATTTTGGCGCCGTTGCCGGGGAGTAGTGCGCAACGTGTGTCATTTTTGTTAGTTTTGCTTTGTTATTTTCGGGTTTACACGGGTGTGTTTAGTGTGCAGGTTCTACAGGTGCATGCATACTAGAGGCTCTCACAAAGCGTCACCATTGTCATTTGATCCGGAAATTGAAAGAACGTTAAGGCAAAACCGAGTTTTACTACGCGAAAACAGAATCGTTGGTTCACCCACTTCACCCATTACACCAAGAAACATCATGGACGAACCACAAATACCACCTACAACGGGTCAAACGACCTCATCATTCATTCCTACATCCACACAACCATCACCTAACACCACTATTCCAAACATCACCACAATTCCTACTCCACCTCATGATACTACACCAACCAATACCAACACCACACCACCGAACACTACTCAAGTCGAACCCAATCTTACCTTTAACCCTTCAGCCACAATCCCACCATTATCACATTTCTTTCCTCCATCTACAGGTCAATCATCTTCTCATTATTCAATACCACCAAATACAACAATTGTCCATACTACCTCTACATTTAGACCATCTAACCAGTCGGGTTTTCAATACTCGACCATTCCATTTGGGCAAACTTCAGGTATAGGGGGAGATGGATATGAGGAAGGATACGAAGAATTTGAGGGTTATGATGAGGATGGATATTTTTACGAGGGTTATGGTGATCAAGGAGAGTTTGGGTATGTGCAAAGTCAATCTCAAGGGATGACAAGTGCTGGTGGAATGTCGCAACAACAACTCATATCGCAACATATTCGGCCAAGACCACAAAGGCCAATTCAACGCCCACCGATGCCGCAACAACAATTTCAACAACCAATTGCACCACAAGGGCCTATACCAAGACCAATGGGTCCTATTCGCCCAAGGGGTAGGTTTGGTGTACCAAGGAGACACCTTAGAGAAAATGTGAGGGGCATCGAAGCACATTTTCGGCCGGTAATCACTCAAAACCCTTCACCGGTAGTTATTCCTCACAATGATCAAGGGAGAACATTTGAAGTGAGGACCAACTCTTTGCAAAGTTTACCAAAATACAAAGGGTTGGCAACGGAGGAGCCTTACTTTCATTTAGAGGCTTATGACTCGATTTGTAACACTCTTGGGAGTCAAGGTTTCTCGGCCGATGACATCAAATTGGTATTATTCCAATTTTCTTTGGAAGATAAGGCGAAGAAATGGTTTTACACGTTACCTTCGGCATCCATTTATACATGGGGGGAGATGCAACAAACTTTTTTGGATGAGTTTTACACCGCCCAAAAGACCAACAATGCTAGAAAGGGATTGAGAAGCTTCCAACAACAACATGGTGAGATGTTCCATGAGGCGTTTGAACGATTTAATATGATGATAAAGAATTGCCCTCATCATGGAATTGAATTGTGGGAGTTGATGAATGCCTTTCACGAGGGGTTGAGTGCCGAAGATGCACGTGATTTGATGTCTATTACTGGTGGGACTTTTGGAACAAATTATGAAAATGATGATTGGGAGTTCTTGGAAAGCATGGCAACTACATCAAAGAGGAAAGCTCAAGCCTCAAGAAGAGCTCGACCGGCCATTGCCCGACCTCAAGTGCACGCCATAGATGATGGTAATGTTCAAACCACTAACCAAATTTATGATGTTTGTGCTTTGTGTAATGAAATAGGTCATGCGGCTGAAAATTGCCACGGGTTGGTGGAAGGGCAATATGATGAGGTGCATGCTATTCAAGGTCATGGTCAAGGAGGGGGTGGTAGAAACTACAACAGCATGAATTCAAATACATACCACCCCGGGTTGAGGAACCACCCAAATTTTCGATATGGGAACCCCTCAAATCAATCAAACCCAAACTTTCAAGGTAGCCAAGGAAACTATGGTTCGCGCCAACCTTATAACAATCAAGGTGGATATAGAAGTGGGAACAACCAAGGGTACCAAAGGCAAACGGGTCAAGAACAAGGGGGTTCTTCGGGTGGAAACGAGATGATGGAGATGCTAAAGAGCATGCAAACGGAGATGCAAAAACGGAATCAACTTGATGAAGTCCGAATGCAAAAAGATGAAGTTCGTGACAAAAGCATCCAATCACTAACAACCCAAATGGGTCAATTGGCAACCGATGTGGCAGAATTGAAGAAAAACAAGGGTCAACTTCCTAGTGACACCAAGGTAAATCCATCACATGGTTCGTCAAGAGGTAATGTAAATGTTCATCAGGTTAGTGTTTTGAGAAGTGGAAAAGAGTTTAAAGCTAATTTGTCACCCGAATTAGTTGAGGGGGTGGTTGAGGACATCACGGGTAATGATAGTGATGATGATGTTTCGCCGGTTAAACCAAAAGAATTAAATGTTAATAAACCGGGTTTGGGTGAAAATAAAGAAAGTGAAAAAGTTGAGGGTGAACCGAGTCAAGTCCCGTTTCCATCGGCTTTACTTGACACGGGTAAGAAAAATTTTATCGCATTGAGAGGTCCCCAAAAAGAAGAATTGTGGGACATGTTTAAACAAGTTAAAATTAACCTTCCACTTCTTGATGCAATAAAGCAAGTACCCGCTTACGCAAAATTTCTAAAAGAATTGTGTACACAAAAGAGGCAAAACAAAAAGAAAATGCCTAAGCGGGTCGATTTAACCGGGCAAGTGAGTGCGGTTTTGAACGGGGAGCTTCCTCCTAAGCTCCAAGATCCGGGCACGCCATTGATTAACATACAAGTGGGTAATTTTCAAATGGCTAAGGCGTTGCTAGATCTTGGGGCCGGAGTTAGCATTTTACCGGGGGGCTTATATGACCAATATGATTTTGGTCCGTTATCAAGGGTGGAGACAACGGTTGTTTTAGCCGATTTGTCTCACAAGTTACCCCGGGGTATGGTTCAAAATGTCATTGTTAAAATTGATGAATTTTATTACCCGGTTGACTTTTTAGTCTTAGCCTACTCATCGGCGGACCCTAAGCAGCAACAAAATGTAATTTTGGGTCGGCCATTTTTAAGCACCGCACACGCAATCATCGATTGTAGATTTGGTACAGTCGATATGACTTTTGGAAATCGGAAAATGCGTTTGAATGTTTTTACTAACAATTCTAATGCTAATGGTGTTGATGAGTGTTTTATGGCAGATATAGTTGACGGATGCAACCCGCATGAGTATGAGGAGGATGGTTTGGATGTTTGCCTGTGTGATTTTTCTGAACAGGTACATGCTTATGCACTCCGGGTTGAAGAGGAAAAGCAAGATGCAATGGCATTGAAGGAAGGTCGGCCACCATGGACCCACCAGTTTGAAGGCTTACCGGCGGAAATAGATTCGGGTACTAAACCATCGCTAGAGGAGCCGCCAAAGTTGGAGCTCAAAGACTTGCCGGGCCATTTAAAGTACGTGTTTTTAGGGGATAATGACACTTTACCGGTCATTATTGCCTCTAATTTGGAGTTGGCCCAAGAGCAAGCATTGTTGGAAGTCTTGAAGGAAAACAAGGGAGCTATCGGATGGAAAATTGCCGATCTCAAAGGAATTAGTCCATCAATTGTCATGCACAAAATCATTACAACCGAAGATGCCAAACCGACACGAGAAGCTCAAAGGCGTTTGAATCCGAACCTACGGGAGGTAGTTAAAAAGGAGGTAATTAAATGGTTGGATGCGGGAATCATCTATCCGATTTCGGATAGTGCTTGGGTGAGTCCCACTCAAGTTGTGCCTAAGAAGGCCGGTATTCAAGTAGTCAAGGATGAAAGTGGTGAACAAATTGCCACCCGACCGGTTACCGGGTGGCGTGTGTGTATTGACTACCAAAAATTGAATGCCGCCACTTCTAAGGACCATTTTCCGCTACCTTTCATTGACCAAATTATTGAAAAACTATCGGGTCAAAAATATTACTGCTTCTTAGATGGGTACTCGGGTTACAATCAAATAGCAATACACCCGGATGACCAACACAAGACCACCTTCACTTGTCCATATGGCACCTTTGCCTTTCGGCGAATGCCATTTGGCTTGTGCAATGCTCCGGCAACTTTCCAACGATGTATGATGAGTATCTTCTCGGACATGGTTGGAGAGTCGCTCGAAGTATTTATGGATGACTTCTCCATTTTTGGCACTACTTTTGATGCTTGTCTCAACGAATTACAAAAGGTTTTAAAAAGGTGCGTTGAGAAAAATTTAGTGCTAAGTTGGGAGAAAAGTCATTTCATGGTGCAAGAGGGCATTGTGTTGGGTCATGTAATTTCTGAAAGAGGGATGGAGGTGGATAAGGCAAAAATACGGGTAATAGCATCTTTGCCACCTCCTAAAAATGTTAAGGGTGTAAGGTCATTCTTGGGACATGCGGGTTTCTATAGACGTTTCATAAAGGGTTTTAGTGTTATCACCAAACCCTTATGCAACTTGTTATTAAAAGATGTCCCATTTGATTTTACTAATGAGTGTATGCAAGCTTTCACTGTTTTGAAGGAACATTTGGTCAAAGCTCCTATCTTACAACCACCGGATTGGTCAAAGCCGTTCGAGATCATGTGTGATGCAAGCGACACCACTATTGGTGCAGTTTTGGGTCAACGGGTTGATAGGAAGCCGGTGGTGATTTACTATGCAAGCAAAACTTTATCCGAAGCGCAACTCAATTACACCACAACCGAAAAGGAGTTACTAGCGGTGGTGTATGCTTTGGATAAGTTTCGTGCTTATATTTGGGGGAGTAAAGTGGTGGTTTATTCGGATCATAGTGCGGTCCGATACTTGATGGAGAAGAAAGACGCGAAGCCTCGGTTGATTCGGTGGGTATTATTGTTACAAGAATTTGATCTAGAAATCCGAGACAAAAAGGGAAGTGAGAACGTAGTGGCGGATCACTTATCTCGGATTCCGGTGGAAGGGATCGATGATGTTAGTGAAATTAATGAGAGTTTTCCCGACGAGCAACTACTAGCTGTTTCCACCTTTGTTGCACCGTGGTATGCTCACTATGTTAACTACTTAGCCACGGGTGCCATCCCAAGTCATTGGACCAAGAAGCGTCGACAACAATTTATGGTCCAAGTGAAGCAATACATTTGGGATGAACCGGATCTTTTCAAGATTGGACCGGATCAAGTTATACGAAGGTGTGTGCCCGAGACAGAAGTGTTGGAAATTTTGACCCATGCTCATTCGTCCGCATGTGGGGGTCATTTTAGTGGGCACAAAACAGGCTATCGGGTACTTTCATGTGGGTTTTATTGGCCCACAATTTTCAAGGATGCTTGTGAATTTGCTAGAAACTGCATAAATTGTCAAAAGATGGGAAGTATATCGAAGAGGGATGAGATGCCATTACAACCAATCTTGGTTGTCGAGATATTTGATGTATGGGGTATAGACTTTATGGGTCCTTTTCCGAATTCGAATGGCTTTCTATACATTTTGGTAGCGGTGGATTATGTCTCGAAGTGGATTGAAGCTATTGCAACACGAACAAACGACCATTCGGTTGTTTGTAAATTTGTTCAATCCAACATCTTTTCTCGTTTCGGCATCCCGCGGGTCATTATAAGCGATGGTGGTTCACATTTCAAGAACTTCAACTTCGGAAAATTATTGAAGAGGTATAGCGTGAATCACCGGATTGCCACACCTTACCATCCACAAACGAGTGGACAAGTTGAAGTGTCAAATCAAAGAAATTCTCATGAAGACGGTAAGAACGGATAGGAAGGATTGGTCAAGTAAGTTAGATGATGCGTTGTGGGCATACCGAACGGCCTACAAGACTCCTATTGGCACAACGCCTTACCGGATGGTGTATGGTAAGGGTTGTCACTTGCCAATGGAGTTGGCGCATAGAGCACATTGGGCAATTAAGATGGTCAACGCAGATTATGATGAGGCGGGGAGGTTGAGAAAGTTACAATTAAGCGAGATAGAAGAAATCCGAGACGAGGCATACGAATGTGCATCGGCGTACAAAGATAAACTCAAGAAGGTGCATCATGCAAAATTGCGAAAGAAAACGTTCGAAGTGGGTCAAAAAGTTTGGTTGTATAACTCAAGGTTAAAGATGTTCGCGGGCAAGCTCAAAAGTAAATGGATGGGTCCGTATGTCATTCGGAGAGTTGGTAGATTTGGTGACGTAGACATCCAAGACGAGCAAACATTGAAGCAACAAACGGTGAACGGTCACCGGTTAAAGCCGTACTTGGATGGGAATGACATAAACACTTTGGAGCTTGACAAAGCGAGCTACATCTTGCGCCCGGTCGATGAGGAACAACCATGAGAGGCCCAGGTTTGGTAGTGTACATAGTAGTGTTTTGTTTTGTTTGTTTTGTATAATTTGCACAATTGCCGTATTTTCTCGAAATCCGTGTTTGAAACAAGTGTGGGGATGTTCGGGTTACGAATTACTCTAACATTGTGTTGAGGACAACACGGGATTTTTGAGGGGGTAGGGTGATTTTTCACGTTTTTGAAAAAATTTTAAAAACCATAAAAAAATCGAAAAAATTGAAAAACATAAAAAATTGATACCTTAAAACAGCATTTTGCACGAGTCAGGATCGCCCAGTATCCACCGTAAATTACGGTTTTACCGTAATTTACGGTTTTAAGGAAATATGGTTGGTCGATTACGGTAAAACTCTACTGATTTACGGTAAGAATGCATGTTCAGGTTTCACCGTAAATTACGGTCAAACCGTAATTTACGGTGAGTTAAGAAAATTGCTGAGTTTTACGGTGTAGTTCTACTGATTTACGGTAGGAATTTGTGATTAGGTCTTACCGTAAATTACGGTTTGACCGTAATTTACGGTACGCAATTATTGTCAACATGCTGGTCCGGTTCTTGTATATATAAAAAAAAAGAAACAATATCTGATTTTGTAAATAACCCTAACCACACATATCCTTTTCACTTTCCATTCCATCTATCACCATCATCTTTCTCATAAGACCCACAAGCTTCCATAGCCTTCTTCACCTTCAATCCTCCATAGCCTAACCAATTCTTGTCCAAACTAAGTGAAATCAGAGTCTATTTTGACTAATTTTTCACGTAGTTTCTGATTTTGGCAAGAAATTTACAAGAAAACGCAGTTTTTGGGTCCGAAATCAAAACCCTAATTCGAAAATTTGGGGGTTTTTGGAGCTTTTGTTTCACAAGTATTTTAGCATCTTCAAGCAAAGGTATGAAAGCTTAATTGTTGTATTTTGATGCTACATTGTGAAAAGGAAGGTTATTTAGGTTACTTGTCCATACCCACTTGTTTGTTCTTAGATATGATTATGAAATTGATTATTTGAACATGGTTATGGTTGTAGATGTAGAATTTGTGGTTAAAGTAGTGAACTTTTGGGTATCTCTACATTGTAGAGACACCATGCCCGATTTTTGAAAAATGTTTGATATACTTTTAGTTCACTAGCATCTACAACTATAATAACAAACAAGTTTGGGGATGTTTTGAAAAGAGGGTTTAATTTTGTTTCTTTGGTTGTGTTGTTTGCTCTAATGTGTGTAGGAATGGCACGAACTAAGGAAAAGACGGGAGCAGGTTCATCTTCGTCTTCAAAAGGAAAGGGTAAACAGCCGGAACAACAACCAAAGAAGAGACAATATTTGGGTAGAGTGGATGAAAGCGAGAGTGAAAGCGAAGAAGAGATGGAATTGGATCCGGCAGAGAAACCGAAATGGGACTCGGGTCCTTTGGATGAACAACCAGAGGCATGGCAGCCAACATTATATAATGATTGCATGAATAAGTTGAAGAATAAGGCGGCGGCCTTTATTTGTGAAAGGGATGTTCGAGAAGCGGAGTTTGGGCAGTTTGGGGTATTTGATAAGTTCCGGGCTCTAGGTTGGGAGTCGGCGCTTACTTGTTTTGACAAAGACAAAAACAATTTGTTTATCACTGAAATTCAAGAGTGGATGGCAACGCTTAAGGTTAATCGATATGACAAGCCATCGACTATGAAGCTGACGGGAGTTGTGAATGGAGTGCCGGTAGAAATGTCTTTTGATACCTTGAAGAAGCTCGGAAAGTATGACAGTTTGCCAGCCCGTGAGTATATGATACCGACTTTGGATGATCTTCTTGTGAAGCCGGAGAAACATCAGCGATGGAATGACATGTTGGCAGCATTGTTCTTGACCGGTAGATACAGTGGTATCCTATACCGGAAGAATTTGAAAATTGAAGCTAAATTGTTGCATACAATCTGTCTTCTTAATGTTATTCCAAGGAGGGGAGATAAAGAACAGGTGAGGTTTCCTGAAGTGCCTGTTCTTTATTCGTTGATGCATGGGGGTCCGCGTTTTCCTATACGTTATCTTATTATGAACCACTTATGGATCTGTCGGAACAAGTATGGAAGAGACATTGTCCCATACTGTCGGATAATTACGGGGTTAATGAAGCAGCAGAAGGCGATTACTTCCGAAGATCGAGGAGCAACCAAAAGGCACCAGCCTTTTACGTTGGATAAGTTGGGGAATGTTTGGACGTATACTCAGTCAGAGCGGTATCACAAGTTGAAGTCGGAAGGGCAACGGTGGAGGGCACTAAAGTTGGGTGCACGAGATTTGTTACCGGGAGAGCCGGATGAGCCAGAGAGCGATGAAGAGGTAGTTCCGAGTGGAGATGAAGACTATGCGGACGCGCCGCATGGTGGTGAAAATGTGGTTCAAGGTGGTTATGGTCAGGGTCATGGTGGGGTGTTTTATGATTATACGAAGCAATCGTATATGCCGGGATGGGCCTACGAAGGCACAATGCAAGAGGTGATAGCAAACCAACGTCCTCCGGCGTCCGTGTTTGATACGTGGTCGGGGTCGGAAAGGACGTTGTTTGATCAAAACACAAGAAATAGTGCGAGTCTGGAGCGGGCCTTGAAACATAGCTTGGATCGTCATGAGTTATGGAATCGCACACATGCGTATTCCCGGGAAGTGGAAATAAATAACAATTATTTTGATGATCAAGAAAGGCGATTGCATGCGGATTATCATGCCGGGCGGCCGGTGGTTGTGGATCCACAACACGTGGATTATGCTTCGCTACCACCATATGATGGTAGTATGTCGTATCCAACCCCGCCAATCCACCACTCGCAATGGGTTGACCCGAGGCAACGAGAGGGAGCGCAACAACAAGAAGGAGGAAGTAGTAGCGGTTCGTTCGCGTTCGGTGAATGGAATGACGTGATGTCTTCCGTTTTTGGACCTCCGGGACCGCGTTATTATTAGTAAGGTTGTGTTTCTCCTTTTGTATATTTTTGTGCATATTTGATAGTTTGTTTGTTTAAGGATTGGGAGGTTGGGTGGTGTTGTGATACGTTGTGTTTGGGTTGGTGATTGAGTGGTGGTGTCTTATGTTAAAAAGAAGAAAAACATAAAAAAAATTATAAAATGAAAAATCCAAAAAGAAATTTGGGGTTTGAGTGAAGAAGCGTTTTGTTGATGTTGAAAAAAGTTTTAGTGGTCAAAGCCTCTCAAAACCATACATTGGGGTCAATGTATCCCAAGTGTGGGGATGGGGGGAATTTTTTTGAAGATTTTGAAAAATTTTGAGCCAAGCGAAACGATGTGAAAAAATTTGAACTCCCTAGATTAACCCCAAGTTGGTGCACCGGCAACCCTTGATACCTTTTTCATTCTTGGTGAGAGTTGTAGCCACACTTGTATATAAATAATGCTTATCTTTGATGAGAGTGGCTACGGGTGGGGGTGCATTAGAACTTGTGCTTGAATGCGATTTGAGTCCTTAGTTAGACATGAATGCAAAAAGGATAAGGGCATTTAGGTAGCCTCGTCGTTGGTGTGAGAGAGTGTGGGATTTGGGGGGTTGGACCTCATAAGTTATATATATGAGCATGGTAGTGAGAGGGGTGGGGGTTTGGACATTTAGTTGCCCATTTTGTGCCTTAAAAGCCTATCAATTGTTACCCCTAGCTACTTACTTAAAAATTTACCCAAATTTGACCCGGTCTTATAGTGTTAGTGATAGTATTAGTAGTTTTAGTATTTTGAAGTAGATTTGGTTAATGCGTTATTGTATATGGTTAATGCGTTATTGTATTGTTGTTTGCAAAAAAAAATAAAAAAAATAAAAAAAAAATTAGAAACGAAAAAAAAGAAAAAAAAAAAGCAATGAAAAATAGAAAAAAATTGATAGTTGTCTTGTATATAGTAGTTTAGTTTGATAGTTGTTTGTTTGTTTATTTGTGTAATAAAAGACCGGGTCAAGTTTTCGCTACTTCATATATATTCCATTTCCTACCCATACGCCTAGCCACGTTACAACCTTGAAAGTCCCTTTGATTTGCATTTATGTTTGACACATTTTAGGAGAATGATTGATTTAGGTACAAGCCTATGATTGTGCAACCACCCGTTTGCCTAGTGTGTGTTTAGCTTATCTTTGCTAGTTTTCACTTGTAGCCGAGAGGAGAGATTTAGAGAGGGGTGCATTGGTTGGGTGTTAAAAAGGGGTTAGTAAAAAGATTGCTTGTTTTTGCTTGGTTTAATTTGATCACTTATTTTGAAACTGATTTGATGAGTTGCTTGGGACAAGCAACGGTTAAGTGCGGGGATGTGACGGGTGGTCCATTGGACAACCCTTAATTGTGTTAAAAGACAAATTAATCATTCACTTAATCGTGTAATTATCTTGAATTAGATAACTACTCTTGTTTATGTTTCAGGTGCGGTTCGGGAGCTAAAAGATGGATTAAATGCAGCTTTGGAGGGTTTGGAGATGGACGGGTCGAGCGTGGAACAAGAGACGAAACAAAGAAGATATTTCAGCTCACCACCGTAAATTACGGTCCTACCGTAATTTACGGTGGACGTGGATTTCATTTGTATGCTGCCGTAAATCAGTCTTGCAACACCGTAATACTTTTATGTCCACCGTAATTTACGGTGGAGCCGTAAATTACGGTGGTATCAGCGATCCAAACCGTAACTGCCTCTTTAAATCAGTTTTTATGATGTCTTTTCACATGTTCTCATGATTGGACGGTTATTGGAGACACTAGGGGCGATTTTGCTTGATCTTGCTTGGTTTGGAACAATTTCTAACATTCGGTTTGTGTTTATGATTCCTATGAACATTAGATTTGTTAGTATGATGATTCACCAAACTATGTCCGGCTAAACTTTTCGGTGATCATCTTAGGTGAATGTTTCTATTGAACTTTTGTGTGTTTATTTCCGAATTTCTAGAATGATAACTTGCGTTGCTTGAATATCATGGTGTATGTTTAATTGCTTGTAACTTGTTAATTGATATTGCAATTTCTAGTCTCAATCGTACGTTCTTGGTGCCGTTGGCAATCGAGATATCACGGGAAGGGTTAGGGTTGGTTATTGATTAATTGGTCATCGGGAAACAACCTCGCGTTTATATAATCCGAGTACTTTGTTCCCTTTTATCACTTCAATTATCTATACACGAGTTATGTCTATGTAACTCTTTCTAGATGGAATTACACACAATTGTTTAAAGAAACTGGAACCTAGGATGGTCATTGTTCTCTCCTAATCTGTTTTAAAACCTACATTTGATTTGCCATTAGTTTAATTTAGTTTTCTCAAACAACAATCCAAGTCATTGATTTTAATTTTCTGCAAATTAGGATAATTGTAGTACAATTGCAAGGCTATATAATTGACATATTTTGCACATACTCCCTGAGTTCGATACCCTATTACCGCTATCTATAGTTGTATTTGGGATTAAATTTGCGTGACCCACGACAATCACGTCAGCGAGAGCGAGTAATTAGACATTAGTTTTGTTGCGAACATTCGGTTTTCGTTTTAGATTGCGATGGCTGTGCGTGTTGTGCGTTTAAAGAGCAGGGAGCAAAAATCGATAAATCGAGAAATCGATAAAGCGTAAAGTTTTAAATCATAGCGACATAAGCGTAAATAAGTTCAGTAAAGCGTAAAATCGGTAAGTTATAAGCGAGAAACATAGATGGAGTGCCTCGGGTGTTTAGGCGTCGATTACCCAAGGTAACCTAACCATACCCAACAAGTTCATGCACGCGCGTTGCCCTAGCAGACTTATGCTTCCATTGGGATGCAGCTCATGGCATTTGTCTTCCTAGGCATCGCGTGGCTCGAGTTATCGTTATAATCAAGTCCTTGGTGAGAGCTTTTGAAGACCATTTTATAGGGAGGGGAACGATTTATTAAGTTACGGGTTTCACCCCTGGCTTAACAACTTCGTTCTAGGCTATGGTTATGCTCACCGAGTGAACTCGGGAGTTCCACTAGATTTCGAAATGGAGACTTTCGCTAAGATGTGGATGTCACTCCTAGCTCAACGGAAAGTTCTCGTTATAGAAAAATGCGCTGAGTGAGCGATCTTATCGAGAGTTCTTGGTTTTCACGCCTGATCTCGACTGGACCACTCGGTTGTGTTATGCGAATATTTTCGAAACATGTGTATTGTGTTGGCCTTAGGAAAGGCTAAGTAATATTCTAGACTTAGGAAAGGCTCTTCGTGTGAAATTGTAGTATGCGGCGTTCACGCGAAGTAGTAGCTTTTAGCGAATTCGAACAAGAGTATCAAGTAGGCCCGTACAATCTCCTATTGGATTCATACGAGTCGGCCTGTTGGTACTTAGACTATAGACTAGGTCATTTTTAAGACATCGACCCGGACTAGGTCAAGTCTAGCCTAATTCCCTATAGTTATGGCTCTGATACCAATCTGTCACACCCCAACCGATGGCGGAATCATCGGGGCACGGCACTAGGCGAATCAGATTGCTCAAGAGAATCCATAACAACTATATTGCGACAGTATTTAATGCGTTCATTATCCCATACTAATAAACAATACATTCACATTAGTTATCACAGATTTCATGTTCTCTCGAACAATACAAATCCGTCAACTTAGAATTTAGGTGAGTTTCTAGACTTCCTAGCTTGATTTGATGTAGTCTGCGACTAAACCTGCAACATACGTTAAAACAACGTCAATAAAAAAGTATTGGCGAGTATACAAGTTTAGATAGAGTAGCGTAAATAGTTTAAAAGTGCTGCAAATTACCAAATACATAAACGAGATACCTCAACATACATGCATACAAGACAGATACTACCAGCTAAGTCACTCGAGCTGCGATTGCGATTGCTATTCATCCTAACTAGACCCCGTCGGGTGCTATAGTACTATACTAGTTAAGGCGGGACCTCGCGAGTATAAGTCCTAACACATATGTAACTAGCATCACGTATAAATATGCATAATAGTCATTCGCAAGTGATAAATAGTTTGATTGAATAATTCGTTTCGATGAGTTCGATTTATTAGGAACGTATGTTACACCCAAAAATGCGATAAAAGGGTTCGAGTATACTCACAGTCGGTGTTCGGCAAGTAAACACAACTTGGTTGGATTGAATGGTGCGCGCCTGAAATTAGCCTGAGTTTAGATTGATAGCGTAAGGGTTGGATAGTGCGTGAAATGGGGCAAGGTGTCAATGGATCGGACAGGACTCCGATCGCATGGCAATCCGATCGGGTGGTCGGTCGATCGGGTGACAATTCGCTCGGATGGTCATCCGATTGGGTGACATTTCGAGTGGATTGTTTCTTCCTTTGTATAGGATGTGTTTGTGTATGATGGCTTGACTTTTGAAGTTTTTGTTGTAGCATTTGAAGATAGAGAAGTATCTCTACCTTTTAGGTCGGTCGATCGAACGGCTGTTCGATCAGGCATCAATCTGATTGGTGGACACCTTAGTTAGAACAAGTTCACAGCAGTTTGTCACTCGATCGGAGCGTAGTCCAATCGGGTGACAATCCGTTTGTATTGAATATGTTGAAAATTTTTAAGTGTCGAAGTCTAAACACCACATGGTCGGATGGTAGTCCGATCGGGTGACAATCCGATCCGGCAGCAGTCCGTTCAATGTCTAGACTCCAATTTGTTAAAATAAAAGTCAAGTGTGGGACCCAAGGTGCAATCCGATCGGATGGCAGTCCGATCGGATGACTGTCCTGTCTGTTCGGATGACTGTCCTGTCCGTTCGGATGGATGTCTTGTCCGTTCGGATGACTGTCCTGTCCATTCAGATGGCTGTCTTGTTCGTTCGGATGGCTGTCTTGTCCGATCGGATGACTGTCCGATCGGATGGCAATCCGTCCAAACGATCTAGTCGTCCTTGGCACTTGATTATTATTTTGAAGGTTTTCAGCGGTTTTAATCGAGACGGTGTCGTGACGTGCTAAACAACAGAAACCCCATCGCGAACCAAGGGACCCGATCGGACAGTAATCACCCGAATCTGACCGGTTTTCTGGTTCGTGATGGTCATTCTTGGTTAACCTGAAATCGATCGTCTCTTTGTTAAAAACCAGATTTTGAACCAACACGACACTAAGATTGAGTAGAAGGTCGGTACAAGCTCTGATTCTATCGGGTTTAAGTGCATTGAGTGTAAAAGAGTTGAAAGAAAGTTGGAGAACCATCTTTCAATCCTTTTTAGTCATGAATAGGTGTAAACTTAAGCGAAAACATTGTTTAATCTTGTGGAAATCCTTCAGATCTGAGTTGTTCTTGGTGGAATGTGGCCAAAGCTTGAAGTTCTTAAGAACTCCATGATGACATCATCCTAGAACACCCCAAATCCGTTGATTTCACGGTCAAAAGTTAAGATTTAAAGGTGAAAAAGAAGAAGAAGTGTGCGCGGATCATGGAAATACAAGATTTAGGTTGAAAAGTTACAAGAATCGCGAGAAATCGAGAGAAAATATCCCCAAAGCGTGCTGGTCGAGTGAGAGCTGTCACATCATTGTTCAAGTGATGTGACAAGTGCTATTTAAAGGCAAGAGAGGAGAGGAGGTGGTGCAGTGATTTGGATCGGATAACAGTCCGATCGGATGGCAGTCCGATCGGATGGCAGTCCGATCGGATGGCAGTCCGATCGGATGGCAGTCCGATCGGATGGCAGTCCGATCGGATGGCAGTCCGATCGGATGGCAGTCCATCCGATCGGATGGCAGTCCGATCGAAGTGTCATTCGATCCAATGCCTCTGGCGAGTTGAGTTTTGGCGTTACGTTTCGATCGTTAAGCGTTGCGATAGTTTGGGTACACATTTTCATCCACATTTTCATATACTTATTATAATTAGTCACATTTGGTCGTATATACATATCCATATTCCTAAATCTTGCGATGATCGAGTTACGCATGCCTGCGAATGCATTTTTGAGTATTGTGTTACATTGCGACACATCACGGCTATCAAGGAGGGTAAAATTGGTCCTCACTTCACATCATCGTGGTTGTCAGCAAGTGTAATCTGTTGTGATAGTGATAAAGTATGCGAAAATACTGCGATATAGCGATATATGCGATATAGTTACATTATGTTCCGAATCTCTGGTGCTAGGCGTAACGAGTATAACGAGTAGTAAAATCGCACGAACGTGCGGGTTGTTACACTGGAGGCTCATATCTTGGTTCCTCAAAGTACGAAGGTGAAGGTTCATACCTTGGTTCATCAAAATATGAGTATGAGGGAGAAGGTTCATACCTTGGGTCTTCATAGGATGTGTATGAAGTCGATGGCGCGTACCTGGGCTCCTTATAGTAGGTGTATGAAGTGGATGGTTGAAATAAGTTACAATATTATACCGAGTACGGGTCACCACAAATGGTGCAATAGTCTTCCCTATAATCATCCTCCTCATAGGTGTAGTTGTAATCTCCTGAGTATTGATCCATAAGAATCACTCAGCAGACCACAACAGAGTTTCGGGACCAGAAAACAAAAATTAAACAGAAACAGAGGCTAGACACGGCCTCGTGTTCAGTGGACACGCCCCGTGTTCAGTGGACACGGCCCGTGTTCAGGATCTGTATCTGGGTGTTTGAAAAAAAAGTTACTGGTTTTGTGCAGCACGGGGGCATGTTCAGTGAGCACGACCCCGTGTTCAGACTCTGTAACTCGGTGTTTTGAAAAAATTATGCAGCACGGCCCCGTGTTCAGTGAGCACGGCCCGTGTTCAACATACTGTAAATGCAAAACTAACTAAAATGAAAAAAAAAATGTGTGCGCGATTTGAAAAAGTTTTGAAAAACTGATTAGGCCGTCGATTTTAAGCTTTCCTAAAATCCTTGTGTCCCCGGCAGTGGCGGCAAAAACTTGATGCGCGTGTGGTGTTATAGGTTTTTATGTATATTTTTAGCCCTTTTTACACGTTAGTCAAGTTTAAAATTTATAAAACACGATATTTTACTAACACCAAACACACATATGGGCAAGTGCACCCATCGTGAGCGTAGTATTGTGTTGGTAAGATACCGAGGTCGTCCAAGGAGACAAGAGCTTTTAATACCGGTTTATCCTCAACGTCTAATCAAATCAAAAACTTAGAAAAATGTTTTAAACTAGAAAATTAAAATAAAAATAAAAATGCTGAAAATAAAAATAAAAGTAAAAACAGATAGACAAGATGAATCACTTGGATCCGACTCGTGTTTAGTGTAACCTTTGATTACTTTCGCACTTTTGCACTTTTTAAGAGATTATCTTAGTTATTGTAGTAGGCCTCTCTTTTGAAGGTGACGTTACCCTCAACCCAGTAGTTTGAGTCAACAAGGATACAATCCGAAAGGGTTGGATTATTGAAAGATAATTAATTAAGTTATTAATGCATAATATGGTAGGCCCCTCTTTTGAAGGTGACGTTACTCTCGGCTAAGTAGTTTGAGTCAGCAGGGATACAATCCTAAATAGCCGGGTTAAAGTTTTAATAGTAGCTTACATATGAGGGGATCAAGGAGTTCGGACCCCCGCCATCCAATACCAGTGGGTATTGAAGGAGATCCTACTAAAGTTGACCCAGGTCCTTGCAGGATCTATACACTGAACAAGGCAAGACTCTTACCAAACCATTCCCTTAACCCACAACCAGGTAGCCAACATATCTCCATATAGACCGTGGAGATATGAATGGTGAAAATCTTTTATTTTATATAGACAGTAAAATAACGCCAAGACACCATGGACAAATGATAAGGAAGATTCACCTTCAACATAAGAAACTAGCTATTAAAGTCAATAATACATAACCAAATAAAAAGTGCGAAAAGATTAAAAATAAAAAGTATTACACTAGACACTTGTCTTCACCAAGTGATGTAAGAGACTTAGGCAAACATTACCCTTGATTGTCAAGAACTCTTACGATCAATCTTGGATCCTGAGACTACTGACACACTCTATGATGGATGATGGATGATGGTGGTGGATGCGGGTTGTGATGGTGGTGGTGGGTGGGTGAAGTGTGAGAGAGGTGGTTTGCCAAGGGATGGTTTGCAAATGAGCCAAGCACCCCTATTTATAGCCTGCACAGAAGCCCGGACATGGCCCAGTGTCCATTAGGCATGGCCCCATGTCCACCCATCTTCTCTTTCTTCATTAATTGCAGTTTGTCTGCATTAGTTGACCATGCCCCCGTGTCCGCTGGGCACGACCCCGTGTGCAGAAGCGTATCTGTACTAACAAGATTTCCCTAGATTCTTTGAATCTTAGAGTTGACCACGGCCCCGTGTTCGCTGGGCACGCCCCTGTGGTAGGTGATAGAAGCTTCTACAACTTTGCCTTTTCTGGAGACACTTGGGCACTCCCCCGTGCTCATTGAGCACGGGGCGTGTTCAACCTTCTGTTCTCTTGTTTTTGCTTGGGAAGATGCTAGGGGGGTCGGGCATGCCACATTTATTTCTTTTCTTGTATTTATGTTTGATTTAGCTGCCTTTTTGCTTCTTTTGTTCATTTAAGCTCATTTAATCCTGAAAATACAAAAGGAAGACAAAAACACACTTTTTCCAACATTAGTACTAAAAAAGGGTTAGTTTTATGCCACATTTGATGTAATTTATATGTTGCATTTTGCACACATCAATAGTCCCAGACTTATGATAGTCCGGTAGAAATGTATATCCCGGACCAGTAGTGTGGTCTGGTGGAAGCCATGTTACATCAGGGTAGACTTAGTCTGATTAGATGTTGAAATTGCATTTCCTACATTTGTACAATACGTTTATTATAAATAAGATAAGCACTTTTGTATCAACTGTGTTATAAAGCATCCTTGTCGGGTGGGGTGTCACAATTGGTATCAAGCCAAAGGTTTTAGCAAGTAAGGTATTCGGTAGGGATATCTAGGCTTTAACCTTGGAGATTTGACCTACCTAAAAAGGTAAGTTATATATACTTATATAGGTAGTTTTCAGTTAAGGATGCTATGGGAAACATAAGACCTGACTTGGTGTGTAAGCTTGGTTCAGCTGGCTCCGATAGACAAGCAATAAATGAACCTCGAGTACGAACCTACTGAGGGTACGATTTCATCAGGATATACTTATAGTGACAATTACAACTTACGTGCCCTCATTTAGCTATCACTCTGTACCCACCGCCTTCAGAAACAATTACCTATGCATCTGTTCCATTACTCGTCATGAAATTTAACAAGGTCACGTCTTAACGCATATCCCACATCCAAAAATGAAGAAGATTCCAATGGATCACCTAAGCCTCCAATCTATACCATCCTATTGAGAAATCCCCATCACCATTGGAACCTAGACCCTTCCGCCAGGTGCTTATAACCTAAGTAGCCCTATAACTATACGTAGTCCTTGTAAAACGGTAGGTTTACAATGGGAAACCCGAAAAATAAGAGCCATGCGAGTTAGAATAGCCGAGTTAGAGGCTGTGTGACAACTGGCACTTTTCCATGTATTCCGTACAATAATAAACAGTAACCTGTGCTTTAATGACTGTGCATGATTGAATTAACAAGACGAATGAATTTCTGATTACTGCCATATACATACAAAGGCATTTCATGTTGCAAGATTTTTATCTTTATTACATGCAACAAAGTGTGGTTCACTTAATGCACAAAACAAAGTTAGCATAGTTATCAGACAAACTAGAAGTACTGACGGGAATTCAATACTCAGACAGACATGATGTTAAGACACAGAACGAGCCCCGAAACCAAGTGTTACACTAGAATGGTGTGTAGGAAAGTAGGGATAAAAAAACTGCCTTCCTAGTGATGATTTAGGTGCCGGAAAGTGCCAGAAACACACTAAAACTGCAGAATTCTGCAGAAAATAACCAAATTCAGCAATTTTCAGCTTTTTAACACCAAAATATAATGCAGAATTATGGTTTAATGGTCCAGAATACCTTCCTAGGTGTCGGGAATCAAAACCGTTATGAAAGACAACATAAAGTACACTAAACTGCGTAATTTAGCACCTTACGAACCGGTAACCAACCGAACAACCGGACACTACCCGAAACACCAAATTTTCACTAGAAGCATTTTTTTAACATTTCCAAGCTAGTAATGGTCCCCGAACATCATAATCCACCTTGTAATTATATAACACCCATATAACCATAACTTAACACTTAAATTCTAACCATATTACCTAACTACACATTACACCATAACTACACCCCCCCCCCCCCCCCCCACTTACGATCACCAACATGGGGGATCCACCCATGATTTTATTTCAAAAATTTATTTGATATGTTGTCTACTTTTGCAACACAAGATCCATTAAGTTATTTTTTTGTTGGAAGTTACCTTTACTTAACCACAAGATCATAACTCATATCCAACACCACCATTCAAGCAACTTTCTTTCTTCTCCTTCTTCTCTAGCTCACGGCCACAACACACCCACACTCTACCTCCATTTTCATTTCATCTACAAGCATTCTAAGGTGATCTAGAGGTGTATCAAGCACATTTAAGAAAGGTGGAAGCATTGAAACTTGAAGGGCCTTCACATAGAGCTTTTATCCACCTAGTTTATCATCTTCATCATCTTGAGTTCTTCCCTAGCCTTGTGCTAGTAGTAAGCCCCTTTGTAACTTGATTTTACTTCTTAATTAGATGGTTAAAAGATTATGTACATGATTAATCATGAAGATCATGAAGAAACAAGAAGATGATCACTAACATAAAGCTAAATAACATGAAAATTAAGTTGATTAAGTGTATGTATGAAACTTGTTTGTGGATTTCTTATGTTTATGATGTTGATCATCATAATAACCTTGCTAGATGATGATTAAACACATGATCTAGCAAGTATAAGGATGTATCTTGAAGAAATCATAATGATCATCCTTTATGTGAATCATGAACTTGAAAATGAAGTTTTAGAGTATGATTATGATTGATACATGTTAAAAGTCTTGTAAATGGATGGTTTCAAAAATAATTTTCTCAGGAAATCAAGTTTATTTAGAAGATTTACAAAGTCATAATTTCTAAGGAAACTAATCATATTTTTAGTGCTAAATCAAGACTAGAAACATGTTTGTAACAAGAAAAATACAAAGGAATTATTTTTAGAAAAATCATCTTATAAGTTGTGAAAGACTAAATTTTTCAAGAATGATATTTATGAACAAAGAAACATGTTTTAAAGGGTAACTAAGTCTACTAAATAACATAATAAGTTACTACAAGTTTTTACAAAAGTTTCAAGTTCATGATGTAGTATAAATTGCATGATTTTGGCACATGGTAAGTGTTGAATGATTTATTGATGATTGATGATGATTTTAAAAGAAAATGATATGCTTTGAAAGCATGGAAACCTCCATTTTCAAGGGGAAACTATGGCAATTTTTTTGTAGAATTTAAACACTTAGAAAAATATCTTTAAACAAGTGTTTTTAAGTAAATTTTAGCCATGGTTTTTCATATAAAAATTGCCATAATTTTTGTTACAAAAATTACAAATATTGGAGGTCGTTTTTGATAAATAAAATTGACTAAGTATATATTTAGGGATATATATTTAGATGTCACAATTTGTGTGGTTACTTGTATATTATGTGTATTAGTTATATTATTTTAGGACTTGAAATAATATAACATACCAAAATACCAAGAATTATAATACAAAATATTACCAAAATTCCAAGAAAAAAAAATATAATTTATACCCGAATATTGGACAAACCGAACACGGACGTATGGACTACACTTATATATATTCCGGAATTAAATTCATATATATATATATATATATATGTTTTGACAAACGAGTTAAACGGTATTTTGGAAGCCGAAAGAACAAAAAGTATGATTATCACAAGTATTACAAAAATATATCATATTTTTGTCAAGTAGAAAATATATTATTTCGAGTGGAGAAAAATATATATATATTCTTAAACAATTAGAAGATATATTATTTTGAAGGAAATAAATATTTTCTTAAACAAATTAAGAATATATATTATTTTAGGTGAAAAATGGATTTATAAATATTTTCTAAGTTAATCTTGAAAATATATTTTTGAGGTTTATATGAAGATATAATTATTTTTGCAAAGGAAGAATTATAAATAGTTTTCTATAAAAGTTTTCTTAAAATATATATATTTTAAGAATACAAATTGGAGATTTTTATTGGTTAAAAATAATATTCCGGAAAATGTAAATACAAAAATTAAGTATAAGAATACTTAATAAATACAAGAAAATACGTATTCTCGTACGTACGACTACACACCGGAATACACCACAAATATTTGGCAAAATACACAAAGATAACTATACCCATACTTGGGAAATATTCACGAAAAGAATTGCAAAATGAACTAAGGCAAAATATATATTATTTTGGCAATATTCCAAAAAATAGATGAATATAATTTAAGTTAAAATATTTATATTTTAACTAATAATTATATACTTGGAATATTATAATATACATCAATGATGTAACTCAAAATATGCCATGATTTCCAAAACAAGTCTTAATGAACAACTAATACAAAGAGTCGTTGCACGACCTAAACGTATAATAAAACATCGCCCGTGTGTAGGTAGTTGTACGACTCATAGAAGGACCTTGAGCATACGAGATAGAAGGACACAAACTTGTGAGTTCATGTCCCCCTTTTCTTTTACTGTTTTCGGTTTTATAACTCTCGGAGGTAGAATACATGTTACGAATGTTCAAATGGTATGATTTGGCTATGAAATGAACTACTAGATCATGTGAGCATAGACTGAAAATGAAAATCCATTAACACTCATAAGAATCATGGACAAAGGTTAGATCTAATGGGTACGGCCGAGCCCCACTCATGGTCCTTATGTGACCACTTAGAGTGCTTTAGTGTCCCAGTCGAGGTGATTCGACAACGGTCAAGGGGATTTGACACAATCAAGGTGATTTGATACAGTCAAGGGAATTTGACGCAGTCAAGGTGAATTTGACACAGTCGAGGGGAATTCGACACAGTCGAGGGGATTCGACAAAGACAAAAATATACTCATAATGAGTACTCCCTATGTCTTCACATACATTAATGTCCTTGCAAAACATTAATTGATCTGTTCATAGACGCTTTTCATACCTGCTTTCAAAGGAGTCTCTCAAATGTTTATAAGTTTATCAGTACTCACACAAAACACATGAACTCGCTCAACTTTTGTTGATGTTTTCAAAATTACATGTATTTCAGGAAACAAGTTGGATCTTGGGCGCTGGCGTTGTTTCTGGATGTAAATTTCAATTTTAGATGTCATCCACTTTTGTTGGTTTGTAAATAAATCAAAGGTTGTGTTGTTTGAAACTTAAATTGTGACACTTGTGCCCCGTAAACACCGCACGATGTAGGAAAATATCTTTTATCAAAGAAACAATGTGTTTTTGGTCTCAATGTTTGCTTTTTCTGTTTGACAATTTCACGTTTTGATTTTAAGTTCAATTTCAAGCTTTTAATCGCTTTCTGGAAACTTATACGCAAACTGTTACGTAAACGTAATCAGTTTAATGCGTCAAACACTCCGGAATAGTGACACAAACTAAAAACTTCTTAAATACCCTTTTACATAACTTAGAAATAGGTTTCGAAGGGCTAGAAATGACTAAAACATGTTTATACAAGTATAGGGACTAACTACGACAAGTTACGAAAGTATGACAATTAGTATAGCGACGAACACTCTGGAACAAGATCATAAGCTATACATACCTTAAATATCCTTCACATAGCTTAGAAATAAGTTTTGAGGGGTTCGGTATGCGAAAATACGCTTATTTGATAACAGGGACTAAAAGCGTCAAAACTGCGAAAGTATGCATTTTCGTGCATATTTAGCATTCTGACCATATCCGAACATCCAAATATTTTGTAATCACTAGAATATTGTACTTTAGTGATCGGAACACAAAAACTTCATTCGTTTCGCAATTTGGGTCGTTTTCGCGTCCGTTACGATTTCCGTCGTAAACCGAACAACGCAACCGTATAGCCAAACGAACCGACATCAGTAATATTTTTGAGCAAAATTCATGTTGAATATACTTTAACTTCATCATGGAGCTTGAAACTGGGTTTGATGGGTGTTAGAAGTGCCGAAACGCGACAAAACACACACAGGGACCAAAACTGTCATTTTTCAATTTTGGCTGGTCTGCAGGTACCATACGGACCGTATGGGCTTGCTTGCGGTCCATAAGACCCTCCCAAATCAGCAGAAACCAGTTTGTCATAAACCCAGCTGCTTGCACTTGTTTCCTTTGCTTGTTTTCAATCTTATGGGCTGGTTTAATGGTTTATCAAGCTCCCAAATCAGTCTACAACAAGTGTATGGCCAAGATTAATCCTCCTAACACATGGAATGATCTCCTTGATCCATAATTCTTATAAATAGCAAGCTCCTTATTCTCATTCCTTGCTCATTTGATCTTAATTCTGCTCTAAGTTGAAGCTCTCACTTGTGAAGCTTTATACCTGAGTATTTTGAGTTCAAATCTTCAAGACTTGGACCTTTTGTAAGCTTCTTTCATGCTTTTTATGCTTTTCAAGCATGAAAGTCAAACAGTGTTTGACTTTCTGCTTTGACCATGTTTTGGTCAACACAAAGTTCGTTTGAACTTTGCAACGTGAGCGTAATCACGATGGTTATAGTCCTTTGTGACTATGCCTACTGATTACCACGTTGATTAGGCGTAGTGACGAGTCAAAGTTTTGGTCAAAATGTGTATATATGCGTATTTTGCAATGAAACTATTTTCGGGTATCAAAACAAAGATCAAACCTGTTTTCTAACTTAGTTAAACATGTTTTAACATGTTTAACTCATCACTTTTAGTTTAGTGCTTGTTTTGGGTCATAAGTCAAGCGGTCTAAACCACCGCTTAGACTTTCGAACCCGACCCATTTGGTCGATTGTTAGGATCTGAACAAACATATTTTGTGACCGTAGTTGTATAGGGAATAACCTTCCAAGGTTATACCTTATGGTCACTTCGTTTAGTTAGTTGTATGATAGGTAGTTTATATGCCTTAGGAAAATGACCAAAATGCCCTTTTGCGCATAATTTCATTTTAAGCATATGTAACACATGTTTTGACATCTAAACTAATTATATAACATAATTAGATATGTTAAGACATATAATACTTGTCATAGGACTAGTTAGGCGTCTCGAACGCGCATTCGCACGAACGACGCGTTAAAGTAGCGTAGACTACCTTAACGGGTCGTAAGCACTTAGGATAGGTTCCGATTTAGAATGTAGGCTTTGTTAAAGCATATCACATGAGTTCCAATACTCATTTGGTTTACGATACCTCATTCTACCCAATCTTCCGATTTAGGTGTCGATTCACTAACATAGTATCCGTTACACTAGGAACCACTTCGACACTTAAACTTTTGATCCTTTGAGCTTTGTTATATCATTTGAACAAGACCTACATGCAATCCCATGTGAGTACATAGTTCCCCTCTTTTACCATTTTCAAATGTTTTGGGGTGATTCATATGTGTAACCAATTTGTTTTCCAAATGTATGGCATATATGTGATTACTAAGTGCTTTTATGTGTATTATTCTGATTATGCAAATACAATGTTTATCTAAATCCTTAAAAGATCTGTCTAACTTCATGGATTGATTCTTATAGGATATTTGAAGTACATTCTTAGATCTTTTTATCTTCATAATGAGATTTTTAAGAAGTACTTTATAGAACAACAGTTATGGTTTATGTGTAGATTGCTGGTGATTTTGATAACGAACTAGATAATACAATAAGCACATGGTGGATACGCCGTTGGTACTTCCTATATATAAGTGTGCTTATTGTATTACCCTTCGTAGCGTTATCACGAATCACCATTAGGATTTAGGATTGTTTTGATTCAATGATTCAATGTAACAGAACCCAGAATCCTTATAGCATCTATCTATCTTCATAGGTTGATTCTTGTAGGATGTTTAAAGTACCAATATTGGAGTCCTTGATTGGATTCATTGTGTGCTTTAATGCGTATGTAAGTAGACAATGTAACAGAAACCGAATCCTTATAGCATCTATCTATCTTCATAGGTTGATTCTTGTAGGATGTTTAAAGTACCAATATTGGAGTCCTTGATTGGATTCATTGTGTGCTTTAATGCGTGTTTACAAGTTGATTGACAGATTAACAATTTATGTGTTTATGTGGTAGTTGTGATTTAGATAACGAAACGGGTGTAATAAAATAAGAACATGGTGGATACGCCGCTTGTACTTCCTATATATAAGTGTTCTTATTTTATTACTCTTGTAGCGTTATCCGAATCACTTTAGGATTTTGTGTACAATTGATCCAATGTTTGTTTATCCAAATCCTTGAAGAATCTCCCATATCTTTATATGTTAGATTCTTTGAAGGATGTCTAAAGTATTATTATAAATCATTGACTTGATTTATATAATACTCACACAAGTTTTGATAAATTTCAAAACTGTTATTATTAATCCTTGATTGGTTTTCTAATAATACATTAATTAGTTTTACAATGATTTCAACGAGGTTACAACGTACAATTTCAAATGGCATAAAAATTACTTAGTAATAATCATATTGCCATATACAATACTTTTTGTCACGAGTTTTCACAATCAAGATTATGTATTGCAATACTCAACTTTTGCCATTCTTTGGCTTCAAGATTTATTTTCCAATTGACAACTCTTGTAGTTGTCAAAGTATTGCAATATCAAACTTTTGCCATATATTTGGCTTACAAAACCTATGTATTCGTCAGCATTTTTATGATGACTTTATTTTCAAATATGTTTCAGGACTTTTGACTGTTCAAGCATGCAACGCATAGGACTGCATCCGGACCTTAGACTTCTTTAATCAAAAGACAATTACATGTATTATTTGTTTGTAAAACGATGTTAATAATATTGAAACAATTTAGTACCAGTAGTTGTGAGCAATTTGTAACGTGACTCCCCGATATTTCCGCCGCGTGTTATTGTATTATGCGATTACGGTGTTACAGATTGGTATCAGAGCACTGGTTATTGGGAATTAGGTTATTAGCATGCCTTAAACCTAGTCTATAACCTTCCTAGGACCCAAACATGAGTAGACTTAGGACTTCTTTCCTAATCATCATCCTTATTCGTGCCACAACTACTCTATGATTTACGAATCATCTAACCTTAGATGATTTATCCTAAAACCCTTAGGCTTTATGCCTTAAGGTATTCCTCAAAATGTTTTTCTCAAAACATTTTCATTGAAATATTTCTCACAATGTTTTCTTAAACGTTTTTGTCAAAATATTTCACAACATGTTTATCTCAAACGATTTGTATCAAAAGATTTCTTAAATGTTTTCCTCAAACATTTTTCATCGAAATCTTGGGTTTTAATAATGTGAACACATGCAATCTGGAAGGGTGGATGCTTGTACCCCAAGTTTTCTGTCTAAGGCTAGAGTGTTCGTACAAATCTGCATATTCGAACCAGTCACTCTTACCTGGGAACTCTTAGGGTGAGTGTCCACTTATAGGCTAAAGCATGTCTTCATGAAACATTATAAAAACCTATCCATCTTGACCACGTCAAACGATTTCTAAACGACCTTTGTGACACTATTCATTCATATTACCCTCGGTAATATGTTTGCTATTCATGATAATCGAAACAAATTTCCTTTCACAATACTATTTCATCATATTACCTTCGGTGATATGTTTGATTCGAGACAATTGAAATGAATTTCATTTCGTTTCACGACATTATGAGATCCTATTTCATTTTCAAAACACTACCTTTGTTTTTCAAAATTTCAAATTTTTACAATTTGGATGAGAATTTTCAAAATTTCAAACACAAAGTTTCTTTATTTTAAAAATTAAAATTTAAAACATTTTATCTTAAAAATAATAAATTTTTAAACAATAAAGGACTTTTGAACACAAACCATTAACTTAGTTTGTATTCTCTCATCCAGAAATATTACAAAAGTTTATTTTCCAAACAACACTTATCTCGAAACAAAATCCACAACACTGTATTTTCTAGATACAAGAACGAGACCTATGAACAAGATTTTACTAAAGTCAGACTTTACACTATATATTCTAAGTACAAGAAACGAAACACTGAAACTACTAATGAAAATTCGAAAAGAACAAAGACCGAATCTTCTAAAAATTCTAGGAAGCGCAAGACTTCAAAGAATTTTGCAATTCCTGCACCAGTTCCACTAAACTCAGTGCCCTTTAAGGGACTTTATCGTGGAAAGCAACCTCGGTGCAATCATTGCAACTATCATCACGCATCAAATTCTCCTTGTCACCAGTGTACAATCTGTGGTCTATTTGGACATCTAACTGTGACCTGTCGTATCCAGAACCGAGCAACCCCTACTCAGAGTTGCCCTAGAGCATGTTTCAATTGTGGTGATTTAAACCATTTCAAGCGAAACTACCCCAAGCTTGCCAATGCTAATGGACGAGTGTTCAACGTCAATGAGGTTCAAGCTAATGATCATGCACTTATGATCATTTGAACCTCTATATTTTCTGTTTATTTTCAAAAACAATGTACATATTCCAACTATGTTTGTAATGACAATATAAATTTCAAGAAGTTTATCTTTATCCTTGTTGTTCGTATTCCAATTACAAATTTCAATGTGATTACACTATGTGTGATTACAGCTACATGCTGACTTTGAGGATTCCGTTCTTTAGGAACTAAATCTTGTAAATTAGCATACCATGATTGCACTCTAGTGCATTCATACGAACTTGGCAACGCGATCATTAGAAATACTATGAACAAGTTAATACTATTATGTGATCATGGCATTACATACATGATTTGTTTATCTAATATGTATAATACATGATTATAAATACAATTTGCTTCGTATATTGACTTAACGTACTTAGTACACTAATTTCCAAACACATTTTGCTTAGTGTTTTAACTTAGCATACCTAGCACATGATTTGAAAACATTTTCTTAATATGCTTACATTATGATGACAATGCATGATTAGTATATGTTGCATTCTACCTGTTTGGTTAGTATGAAACATATATAAACATTTGTACTAGAATAAAATACCTACTACTAAATTTGTTGTATGCAAAACAAGTAGTGCTATCATTGCTAGTATGAAACATGATTCGATTTGACAGATATTATGTTGTGACGATGTTTATTTGATTTAGACAATAGTTCGACCTTATTATTTGTTTACCCTTGCTTAACAAGAGGAGCTATGTGGACCATGTGACGAAACGAGTAATTATGGGTGCACACTTAATTATGAGATTCGACACATGAGAATCATAGTAAGCCTTGTTAAGTATGGTGGCATAAAATCTAGAGTGATTAAGGTAACAGGAGGAGTATGATGCGATAAGAACATGGTGGATACGCCGATGGTACTTCCTATATATAAGTGTTCTTATTGTGTTATTCTTCAGAACGTTGCTGAGATCACTTGGTGATTTTATGTTATCTTGGACCATTATGTGATTATGTGCTTATTTGATATTTTTGTGGTTATTTACAAAGGACGACAACAATAACATTCATTAACTCAAATTGAGCCGACCGGGAGTATATTATGGTGTTAAAGATGACGATCTTGATGCCATAGGTATGTTGACCTGTCTCCTATGCATGAGATGCTCATGGTACATGGGATGTACCTCGTGGGACGTTAGAAACCATGTACGTGAAGGGCTTGAATGTACACCCTTTTGTTTTCTAGGAATTACACTAAGAGCTTAGTATAACATAGTGCCATACCCAAACAATTTTTTATCATTGGTTGACATTTTTCTTTCAAATTAACAAGTTTCAAAGGGTTAAATACCTTGAGATACTTTGAATATCCCAAATCACATTTTGAATCCCCCAAGAATTTCCAACACCAAACGATGCTCCGCATCTTTGGGATCTAGCAATTTGCTCATCTTTCAGTCATTTCAATTACACTCTACGGTCTCCTTCGAATAAATTTCGGGACGAAATTTCCGAAAGTAGGGGAGACTGTGACACTTGTGCTCCGTAAACACCCCACAATGAAGGAAAATATATTTTATCAAAGAAACAATGTGTTTTTGGTCTCAATGTTTGCTTTTTATGTTTGACAATTTCACGTTTTGATTTTAAGTTCAATTTCAAGCTTTTAATCGCTCTCTAGAAAGTTATACGCAAACTGTTACGTAAACGTAATCAGTTTAATGTGTCAAACACTCCGGAATAGTGACATACACTAAACACATCTTAAATACCCTTTTACATAACTTAGAAATAGGTTTCGAAGGGCTAGAAACGACTAAAACATGTTTATACAAGTATAGGGACTAATTACGACAAGTTACGAAAGTATGCCAATTAGTATAGAGATGAACACTCCGGAACAAGATCATAATCTATACATACCTTAAATATCCTTCACATAGCTTAGAAATAAGTTTTGAGGGGTTCGGTATACGAAAATACGCTTATTTGATAACAGGGACTAAAAGCGTCAAAACTGCGAAAGTATGCATTTTCGTGCATATTTAGCATTCTGACCATATCCGGACATCCAAATATTTTTTAATCACTAGAATATTGTACTTTAGTGATAGGAACACAAAATTTTAATTCGTTTCGCAATTTGGGTCGTTTTCGCGTCCGTTACGATTTCCGTCGTAATTAACCGAACAACGCAACCGTACAGCCAAACGAACCGACATACGTAATATTTTTGTGCAAAATTCATGTTGATTATACTTTAACTTCATCATGGATATTGAAAATGGGTTTGACGGGAGTCAGAAGTGCCGAAACACGACAAAACACACACAGGGACCAAAACTGACATTTTTCAGTTTTGGCTAGTCTGCAAGTACCATACGGACCGTATGGGCTTGCTTGTGGTCCATAAGACCCTACCAGATCAGAAGAAACCAGTTTCTCATAAACCCAGCTCCTTGCACTTGTTTCCTTTGCTTGTTTTCAATCTTGTGGGCTGGTTTGATGGTTTATCAAGCTCCCAAATCAGTCTACAACAAGTGTATGGCCAAGATTGATCCTCCTAACACATGGAATGATCTCCTTGATCCATAATTTCTATAAATAGCAAGCTCCTCATTCTCATTCCTTGCTCATTTGATCTCAATTCTGCTCTAAGTTGAAGCTCTCACTTGTGAAGCTTCATACCTAAGTATTTTGAGTTCAAATCTTCAAGACTTGGACCTTTTGTAAGCTTCTTTCATGCTTTTTATGCTTTTCAAGGCTTTGACCATGTTTTGGTCAACACAAAGTTTGTTTGAACTTTGCAACGTGAGCATAATCACGATTGTTGCAGTCCCTTGTGACGATGCCTAATGATTACCACGTTGATTAGGCGTAGTGACGAGTCAAAGTTTCGGTCAAAATGCGTATTTATGCGTATTTTGTAACGAAACTATTTTCGGGTATCAAAACACTTTGTTTTGATATCCAACCTGTTTTCTAACTTAGTTAAACATGTTTTAACATGTTTAACTCGTCACTTTTAGTTTAGTGCTTGTTTAGGGTCATAAGTCAAGCGGTCTAAACCACCGCTTAGACTTTCGAACCCGACCCGTTTGGTTGATCGTTAGGATCCAACCAAACATATTTTGTGACCGTAGTTGTATAGGGAATAACCTTCCAAGGTTATACCTTATGGTCACTTCGTTTAGTTGTATGATAGGTAGTTTATATGCCTTAGGAAAATGACCAAAATGCCCTTTTGGGCATAATTTCATTTTAAGCATATGTAACACATGTTTTGACATCTAAACTGATGATATGACATAATTAGATATGTTAAGGCATATAATACTTTTCCTAGGACTAATTAGGCATCTCGAACGAATGCACGACGCGTTAAAGTAGCTTAGAATACTTTAACGGGTTGTAAGCACTTAGGATAGGTTCCGATTTAGAATGTAGGCTTTGTTAAACCATATCACATGAGTTCCAATACTCATTTGGTTTACAAGACCTCATTCTACCCAATCTTCCGATTTAGGTGTCGATTCACTAACATAGTATCTGTTACACTAGGAACCACTTCGACACTTGAACTTTTGATACTTTGAGCTTTGTTATATCATTTGAACAAGACCTACACGCAATCCCAGGCGAGTACATAGTTCCCCTCTTTTACCATTTTCAAATGTTTTGGGGTGATTCATGTGTGTAACCAATTTGTTTTCCAAATGTATGGCATATATGTGATTACTAAGTGCTTTTATGTGTATTATTCTGATTATGCAAATACAGTGTTTATCTAATCCTTAAAAGATCTATCTATCTTCATGGATTGATCCTTATAGGATATTTGAAGTACAGTCTTAGATCTTTTTATCTTCATAATGAGATTTTTAAGAAGTACTTTACAGAACAACAGTTATGGTTTATGTGTAGATTGTTGGTGATTTAGATAACGAAACTAGATAATACAAAAAGCACATGGTGGATACGCCGCTGGTACTTCCTATATATAAGTGTGCTTATTTTATTACCCTTCGTGAAGTTATCACGAATCACCATTAGGATTTAGGATTGTTTTGATTCAAGGATTCAATGTAACAGAACCCAGAATCCTTATAGCATCTATCTATCTTCATAGGTTGATTCTTGTAGGATGTTTAAAGTACCAATATTGGAGTCCTTTATTGGATTCATTGTGTGCTATAATGCGTATGTAAGTAGACAATGTACCAGAAACCGAATCCTTATAGCATCTATCTATCTTCATAGGTTGATTCTTGTAGGATGTTTAAAGTACCAATATTGGAGTCCTTGATTAGATTCATTGTGTGCTAATTTAATGTGTGTTTACAAGTTGATTGACAGATTAACAATTTATGTGTTTATTTGCTAGTTGTGATTTAGATAACGAAACGGGTGTAATAAAATAAGAACATGTGGATACGCCGCTGGTACTTCCTATATATAAGTGTTCTTCTTTTATTACTCTTGTAGCGTTATCCGAATCACTTTAGGATTTTGTGTACAATTGATCCAATGTTTGTTTATCCAAATCCTTGTAGAATCTCCCATATCTTTATATATTAGATTCTTTTAAGGATGTCTAAAGTATTATTATAAATCATTGACTTGATTTATATAATACTCACACAAGTTTTGATAAATTTCAAAACTGTTATTATTAATCCTTGATTGGTTTTCTAATAATACATTAATGAGTTTTACAATGATTTCAACGAGGTTACAATGTACAATTTCAAATGGCATAAAAATTACTTAGTAATAATCATATTACCATATACAATACTTTTTGTCACGAGTTTTAACAATCAAGATTATGTATTGCAATGCTAAACTTTTCCATTCTTTGGCTTCAAGATTTATTTTCCAATCGAAAACTCTTGTAGTTGTCAAAGTATTGCAATGTCAAACTTTTGCCATATATTTGGCTAACAAAACCTATGTATTCGCATGCATTTTTATGCTGACTTTATTTTCACATATGTTTCAGGACTTTTGACTGTTCAAGCATGCAACGCATAGGACTGCATCCGGACCTTAGACTTCTTTAATCAAAAGACAATTACATGTATTCTTTGTTTGTAAAACGATGTTAATAATATTGAAACAATTTAGTACGAGTAGTTGTGAGCAATTTGTAACGTGACTCCCCGATATTTCCGCCGCGTGTTGTTGTATTACGCGATTGGGGTGTTACATAAATGACTGGTGTTTGTAAAGTTTGAACCTTATGAATGGGTGAACATCATTTTGATCATATAGTTGTTTATTATAATCGAATGCAATGAGAACGAATCAAGTCACACGCATACACTTTCGCAAAAGTCAGGGTGTGAGAGGCTATGAACTAGAGGTTAACAAATGCAGAAGCTTAGAACTTGATAGATCAGCAGGAACGAGATTTGGCTCAAGCCTAGGGAGGGCAGTAAAATTTTTATTTATATAGGCTATAATTGACAATGTGTTGTACTATGTGTGTTATGTGAACTTGTTAATTTAACCGTTTGTTATGAATATAATGTTGAAGTTGTATTTTCTTTAAATTATAGAAAATTATTGATCAAAACTCATGGACTATTCCTGCCACATCCCACAAACAACACAAATCCAAAAACAAACTCCTTCCTGCTCCTCTGACACACGGTTCCGGCGTTTTCTCAGATCCGACAACCATCGAATCTCGACTAAGTGGGTGTTTGGGTTAGCTTGTTTTGGAGTTACTTTTAACTTATTAACTTATAAAAGGTTAAAAAAAATCATTTTAATAGTGTTTGGATAAGGATTAAGAAGGAGTTTTATAGCTTGAAAAGGAGAAAATGATAAGTTAAAATTTTTGACCTTCTAACCTATAAAAAGTTAATAAGTCATAAGTTAAAAGAAACCCCAAAACACCCCTAATTTTTTTACCACACGTTTAAACTCGTTTTAATAACTGCCATTCTTAATTGATTCGAATAAATGGAAACATGATAATCAAGACTCGTTTTGATTCATATTAATGGAAACATGATAGATTGAGGTTCCTGTAAAAAAGACCAAAAGTGTGAAAAGGGTAAGAAAGAATCTCAGCCATTAGATCTTTTGATCTAATGGTTGAGATCAATAGGGACCAAATTGTAAAATGTTTTTATTAGTTTGGACTGATTTGAAAATTGTATGGGCAATTGTGTCTTTTTATGTCCACCTGAAAATAGGAAACTGTAAATCAATTCCCTAAAATTAGGAATTATCTTTCTTCTTCTAGAATTCGAATCCTCCTCCTCCTTCTTCCAGAATTCGAATCATCATCATCATCAATCATCATCAATATGTGAATTTGAAATCAGATAATATTCTAAATCAGATAAGGTGGTTTCCGTACGGAACAGCGCCCCCTTCTTATTTTTCCGATGACTGCGGCGGCGGCTATGTCGTTCCGACGATGTTTTGGGTGTCCGAAGGGGCAGGGGTTCTGGCAAGGTGGTTTCCGGTGGTTTGGTTCGAGCGATAAAAAGACATCCAGTAAGGTGATGTCAGGTGGTTGGCCACCTCTACACGACGGCGGCGGCGGAGCAGCAGTGGTGGTGCCGATAGTGGAGAAAAAGATGATACAGAGATGTAATGATTTGAATGGTGTTATATATGTGCTGAATGGTGTTATATACTTTATTGAATGGTGTTATATATGTGCTGAATGGTGTTATATACTTTATTGAATGGTGTTATATATGTGCTGAATGGAGTTATATACTTTATTGAATGGTGTTATATATGTGTTGAATGGTGTTATATACTTATTGAATGGTGTTATATAATTATTGAATGGTGTTATATACTTATTGAATGGTGTTATATAATTATTGAATGGTGTTATACACTTATTGAATGGTGTTATATAATTATTGAATGGTGTTACAGGGTAGGGATAGTGTACATTAATTCAAAAGTGTGAGAAGTGTTTTAAACCATTAGATCTTTGATCTAATGGTTGTGTAACACCCGAAAATTTTAAAACACAAAATGTAACAATCCTTATGAATTATAGTCCAATAGGAAACCCTAATTAAGACACCCAAGTAATTCTGTACAAACCCTAAGATTTTCAGAATTTTCAGAATCAGGATTAGGGCCCCTAAAACTCAGGGGGGGTATTTCCCACTTGACGATTATCCTAATAATTCGTTGTCAGTTTAGAAATTTAAGAAAATGTTGACTCAGCTAGGCTAGTTCCACGCGTGGCTACCCTATAACCTATTTTCAACCCTTACGCATCGTATAGGTTTTAGCGCTACGATGCGCAGGCGTTTTAAAGTTTCATACGCATCGTAGGGGTTATACTGCTACGATGCGCAGGGCTGCCCAAAATTCAGCTATAAATAGAGGACATTGGCACTCGCTTTCTGGTGTTCAAACGACGATCAAACTCCAAAATTACGCTGAGTTATCGTCCGATTACTCTTCCAAACACACACGAAACACAAATTAGGTATAGCGGGGTGCTGCAGAACAGGGTAATTAACTCGATCGCTATTACGATTCATTGTCCGATCGATCGATGTACTCAATGGATGTTTAAGTGCTGCCCACATTAGGGTGATGCTTTGTCGTTAATCGTGATTTCGACTGGATGTTGAGTGCCACCCGAATACGGGGAATACTCTGTCCTTCGTTGTGAATCCGATGGATGTTTAAGCATAGCACTTTGTCATTCGTTGTGAGGATTGATCTCGTGAGTTATCGTAAATGCTGTATTAAGTTACTTACCTAGTTTGTGTGCAAATTAGGTTAAGAGGATAATCAATAGGCTAAACTCTGCCCGTATAAATCTACAATTAAAAACAAGATAGCATCACCTGGAGATTTTAAGGTACGGATAGAATCTTTTTTTTCGATTTATCATTTCTGATTTTAAAGTCCGTATTAAGATCTAAGGTATAAGTTATAAGTTCAGTACGGATAGGTTCCTTCCTTTCGATTTATGTCAATCCTGATTTTAAATTCCGTATTAAGATTTAAGGTATAAGTTATAAGTTCAGTATGGATAGGTTCATTTCTTTTGATTTATGTCAATTGGATACGGATAGATTCAATTCTTTCGATTTCTGTCAATTCTGATTTTAAATTCCGTATTAAGATTAAGTAAGTTATAAATATAGTACGGATAGATTCCTTTCGTTTGGACATTTCTGATTTTTAAAGTCCGTATTAAGATTTAAGTTATAAGTTATAAGTTCAGTACGAATAGATTTCCTTTCTTTCGATTTACGTCATTTGGATATAAGTATATCAGTCTTGATTTTAGATTTCCGTATTAAGATTAAGTTATAAGTTCAGTACGGATAGATCCTTTTTTTTCGATTTATGTCCTTTTGATATAAGTTATAAGTTCAGTACGGATAGGTTCCTTCCTTTCGATTTATGTCGTTTTTATAAAAGATCCTTTCTTTCGATTTACGTCGTTTTGATATAAGTATATCATTCTTGAGTTTAAATTCAGTATTTAGATTAAGTTAAGAAATAAGTTATAAGTTCCGTACGGATAGAAGTTCTTTCTTTTGATTTATGTCGTTTTCTTGATTTTAAGTTCCGTATTAGGATTAAGTTATAAATTCTGTACGGATAGATTCCTTTTCTTCGATTTACGTCGTTTGAATTTAAGTATATCATTTCTGATTTTAAGTTCCGTATTAAGATTAAGTTATAAGTTCCGTACGAATAGAATTTCTTTCTTTTGATTTATGTCATTTTGATATAAGTATCTCATTTCTGATTTTTGGTTCCGTATTAAGATTTAAGGTAGAAGTTATAAGTTATAGATTCCGTATTAAGATTAAGTTATGAAATAAGTTATAAATTCCGTATTAAGATTAAGTTATGAAATAAGTTATAGATTCCGTATTAAGATTTAGTTATGAAACATGTGTTGAAAGTTACAAACGTTTTGAAAAGGTTTTTGTTTTACATCAGTTATTTAGAAAATGGTTTATTTTATACAAGTTTCATTTCCTACTCTAGTGGTTCCTTATTAACGAGTCAAGGTTTTATCTTGTTTCGTTTAATAAACCACATTTTGGGGACGAAATTGTCAAGATAGGATTGATAACCATACCTTGATGACTGGTTCCACTCTTATATTTTCAATCTCGCCAAAGATTCGTATGTTACAAGTTACAAGTTAAATATCTTAAGACTTATAAGTTATAAGTAAATAAGTTACAAGTTTAATATAATATATAAGTATTATGTTACTCAAGTCAAATTGTTTTAAATTACTATGTCTTGTTTTTAAAAAAAAAAAAAAAAAAAAAAAACTCCTCACGTCTTTGATTATCGATTCATTTGACAGTCCGTTCGATTCCTATTCTAATCATTTGATTTAGTTTCATGTCATGCGATAGTTTTTCTGTTAAGTTGTACTCATTATCGCATGTTCCAATATATGTTCCGTTCTGTTCTGAAAATAAGTTTTATAAGTTATGTGAATAAGACCATTTGTACTCTGATGCCCTGAGTATCGCTTCTCGTGGAGTGTCCCACGAGCATGTTGTTGTGGCATCAACATCATGTGCTCCATCAGTGACGGAGAGATTAGTTCACGGCGTCTCTTAAGTACAAGTGTGGTACATATAAGATATTAGGGGGCGTATGGATCGATCCTAGGATTTCAGTTTTCAGGAAATGGATAACAGGTATGCCAACTTGCCATTTCGTGTGATAAGTATGCAGGAGTAGCTACCTGTGTATTGTCACGTTTTCAGTTTGCTCATGGGTATATCCGTAAGATATGATTATGAAATTATGTTTTTGTATCATAACGTTTTCACAATAAGTTACCTCCGAATATTAAATAAAATGAGCTTTTGTTTTCCTCTATCCGCACACTGGGCAAAAATTTTCAAAATTTTGCTCAGACGTACGTTTTTCTTTGTTGTATTTTCTTCTTTACGTCAGGTTATCAGGACAATCTGGAACGGGATATGGAAGAGTGCTCGAGTGTTTGGAAAAGACGGTAGAGATAATTGTAATGGATTAAATATCCTTTATTAAGTTGTAAAGCCTTGTAATACATTTAAGTATAAATGGAATTATGTTTTTGATCTGACTACTGTTATTGTGACACGCCGGCCTATTCCGGGACGGGGTGTTACAGCTATGGTATCAGAGCAAAGGCTCTTTCCGGTAGAAAACTTAAACATAAGTTAAGACCTGTGAGGTAATGGGTAGACATTGGGTTAGGATTTCGATGTCCAATCAGTCGATACATCGGTTAGTAACTTTTCTTTTCACTTCATGATAGTCTCGAACATAAGTATTTCGTCATCTTCATTGTTTTTACTCTAGATTTATTTCAAGTATGACTATTGATTACAGTAGGCCGCGTTCAAGTATAATTATTAATATATATGTATGTAATAATTTCGAGGACGAAATTTTTTTAAGAGGGGTAGATTTGTAACACCCGAAAATTTTAAAACACAAAATGTAACAATCCTTATGAATTATAGTCCAATAGGAAACCCTAATTAAGACACCCAAGTAATTCTGTACAAACCCTAAGATTTTCAGAATTTTCAGAATCAGGATTAGGGCCCCTAAAACTCAGGGGGGGTATTTCCCACTTGACGATTATCCTAATAATTCGTTGTCAGTTTAGAAATTTAAGAAAATGTTGACTCAGCTAGGCTAGTTCCACGCCTGGCTACCCTATAACCTATTTTCAACCCTTACGCATCGTATAGGTTTTAGCGCTACGATGCGCAGGCGTTTTAAAGTTTCATACGCATCGTAGGGGTTATACTGCTACGATGCGCAGGGCTGCCCAAAATTCAGCTATAAATAGAGGACATTGGCACTCGCTTTCTGGTGTTCAAACGACGATCAAACTCCAAAATTACGCTGAGTTATCGTCCGATTACTCTTCCAAACACACACGAAACACAAATTAGGTATAGCGGGGTGCTGCAGAACAGGGTAATTAACTCGATCGCTATTACGATTCATTGTCCGATCGATCGATGTACTCAATGGATGTTTAAGTGCTGCCCACATTAGGGTGATGCTTTGTCGTTAATCGTGATTTCGACTGGATGTTGAGTGCCACCCGAATACGGGGAATACTCTGTCCTTCGTTGTGAATCCGATGGATGTTTAAGCATAGCACTTTGTCATTTGTTGTGAGGATTGATCTCGTGAGTTATCGTAAATGCTGTATTAAGTTACTTACCTAGTTTGTGTGCAAATTAGGTTAAGAGGATAATCAATAGGCTAAACTCTGCCTGTATAAATCTACAATTAAAAACAAGATAGCATCACCTGGAGATTTTAAGGTACGGATAGAATCTTTTTTTTCGATTTATCATTTCTGATTTTAAAGTCCGTATTAAGATCTAAGGTACAAGTTATAAGTTCAGTACGGATAGGTTCCTTCCTTTCGATTTATGTCAATCCTGATTTTAAATTCCGTATTAAGATTTAAGGTATAAGTTATAAGTTCAGTATGGATAGGTTCATTTCTTTTGATTTATGTCAATTGGATACGGATAGATTCAATTCTTTCGATTTCTGTCAATTCTGATTTTAAATTCCGTATTAAGATTAAGTAAGTTATAAATATAGTACGGATAGATTCCTTTCGTTTGGACATTTCTGATTTTTAAAGTCCGTATTAAGATTTAAGTTATAAGTTATAAGTTCAGTACGAATAGATTTCCTTTCTTTCGATTTACGTCATTTGGATATAAGTATATCAGTCTTGATTTTAGATTTCCGTATTAAGATTAAGTTATAAGTTCAGTACGGATAGATCCTTTTTTTTCGATTTATGTCCTTTTGATATAAGTTATAAGTTCAGTACGGATAGGTTCCTTCCTTTCGATTTATGTCGTTTTTATAAAAGATCCTTTCTTTCGATTTACGTCGTTTTGATATAAGTATATCATTCTTGAGTTTAAATTCAGTATTTAGATTAAGTTAAGAAATAAGTTATAAGTTCCGTACGGATAGAAGTTCTTTCTTTTGATTTATGTCGTTTTCTTGATTTTAAGTTCCGTATTAGGATTAAGTTATAAATTCTGTACGGATAGATTCCTTTTCTTCGATTTACGTCGTTTGAATTTAAGTATATCATTTCTGATTTTAAGTTCCGTATTAAGATTAAGTTATAAGTTCCGTACGAATAGAATTTCTTTCTTTTGATTTATGTCATTTTGATATAAGTATCTCATTTCTGATTTTTGGTTCCGTATTAAGATTTAAGGTAGAAGTTATAAGTTATAGATTCCGTATTAAGATTAAGTTATGAAATAAGTTATAAATTCCGTATTAAGATTAAGTTATGAAATAAGTTATAGATTCCGTATTAAGATTTAGTTATGAAACATGTGTTGAAAGTTACAAACGTTTTGAAAAGGTTTTTGTTTTACATCAGTTATTTAGAAAATGGTTTATTTTATACAAGTTTCATTTCCTACTCTAGTGGTTCCTTATTAACGAGTCAAGGTTTTATCTTGTTTCGTTTAATAAACCACATTTTGGGGACGAAATTGTCAAGATAGGATTGATAACCATACCTTGATGACTGGTTCCACTCTTATATTTTCAATCTCGCCAAAGATTCGTATGTTACAAGTTACAAGTTAAATATCTTAAGACTTATAAGTTATAAGTAAATAAGTTACAAGTTTAATATAATATATAAGTATTATGTTACTCAAGTCAAATTGTTTTAAATTACTATGTCTTGTTTTTAAAAAAAAAAAAAAAAAAAAAAAAAAAACTCCTCACGTCTTTGATTATCGATTCATTTGACAGTCCGTTCGATTCCTATTCTAATCATTTGATTTAGTTTCATGTCATGCGATAGTTTTTCTGTTAAGTTGTACTCATTATCGCATGTTCCAATATATGTTCCGTTCTGTTCTGAAAATAAGTTTTATAAGTTATGTGAATAAGACCATTTGTACTCTGATGCCCTGAGTATCGCTTCTCGTGGAGTGTCCCACGAGCATGTTGTTGTGGCATCAACATCATGTGCTCCATCCGTGACGGAGAGATTAGTTCACGGCGTCTCTTAAGTACAAGTGTGGTACATATAAGATATTAGGGGGCGTATGGATCGATCCTAGGATTTCAGTTTTCAGGAAATGGATAACAGGTATGCCAACTTGCCATTTCGTGTGATAAGTATGCAGGAGTAGCTACCTGTGTATTGTCACGTTTTCAGTTTGCTCATGGGTATATCCGTAAGATATGATTATGAAATTATGTTTTTGTATCATAACGTTTTCACAATAAGTTACCTCCGAATATTAAATAAAATGAGCTTTTGTTTTCCTCTATCCGCACACTGGGCAAAACTTTTCAAAATTTTGCTCAGACGTACGTTTTTCTTTGTTGTATTTTCTTCTTTACGTCAGGTTATCAGGACAATCTGGAACGGGATATGGAAGAGTGCTCGAGTGTTTGGAAAAGACGGTAGAGATAATTGTAATGGATTAAATATCCTTTATTAAGTTGTAAAGCCTTGTAATACATTTAAGTATAAATGGAATTATGTTTTTGATCTGACTACTGTTATTGTGACACGCCGGCCTATTCCGGGACGGGGTGTTACAGGTTGAGATCAATACGGACCAAATCATAAATTGTGTTTCAATTATTTGGACTGATTTGAAAATTGTAGGGGTAATAGTGTCTTTGTTACTACATATGTCTGTAGCTTCCGTCTGCATCGAGTCTTGTATATTTTGTGCTGTGTATGTATTTTTGTATATGTATGAACATGTATGTATGTTTGTGTCAAGACAACTCAAGGAACGGTGCTGAATTGTTAAAGTATAATCTGTCGGATGACGTATGTCATCCGATCGGATGACCATCCGATCGGGTGACACTTATACCCTCCGTGGTTGGTTTTAAATAGCAGGTTAGTGCTAGAACTTTAAGACTTTTGGTTGATCATTGTAAGGAAGCTCTACTTGTCTGACTTTCTACCGGAACCTCTGTATTTTCATCATCAATCAATAGAAATCAGACGCGTTAAACGCTGAACTTGTCGTTGTTGATTCTCAGACATTATCAAGGGATTCCGCACCTTGATTCTGTTCGATCCAGCCACGTTCTACTCGAACAGATCCTACGAGACGGCCTAACAAGTGGTATCAGAGCCACAGGAGGTTGTATCGGAGACGACAACAGCAAATTCACTAGATTTTCAGCTATTTTCTGCCGATTTCTGTCAAATCTCACTGGAGATTTTGACAAATTCTTCTTCTACTCATTCATTTCTTGCAGTTTTTACATTTTCACACCTTAAAACCAGAAAAACTCAAAATTGAGCAAGATTTCACAGACGAATTTCACTAATTTTCATATCAACCGAATCGGAATTGAACATAGAACAATCCTGTAAAGTTTCATTGAAAAATTCGGACTAAAACTGAATCAAATCAAGCAAAAACTATGTCGTGTTCTGCGTTCATGTTGACATCATCCACCCGATCGGATCACCATCCGATCAGATTGGCCTAGATTGTTCTTGATATATTAGCTGACATCATCATCTCACTTGATCGGATAACCATCTGATCGGAGTGGTGTTGAAGGTTAAAGGTTTTCAAGGTTGTTGTGTCACTCAATCGAATCACCATCCGATCGGATAGCCATTCGACACTTGAGTCCATTCGACACTTGTGCATTAGTGTTCCTTGATCATTTGTGTTATCTGATCGAATCACCATTCGATCGGATCACCATTTGATCCAAGTGCATTAGTTTGAGATTTTTGAAAGTTGTGAAAATTTTTCCAAGTGTTTGATTCTTTTTCAGGTGTTTTCAAAATGGGAGACGAATTCCTAAACCCGTTCAGTGACATCTTCACATACAACGCCGCAGATGCATCGACAAATACAACAACCAATACTAATCCAAACCCGAAGAAGGCGATTGCAGATTCTTTTAGTGTCGACAACGCCTATGGTACGTATAACAAGCCGCCAAAGCTGATGGCGATTGAAGACTACAACCGATGGGCAGATAGATTTGAGGGTTGGTTAAGAGCCTTTGCTTACATGAGTTGGAAGTGTTTGAAGAATGGTTATGATATTGGAAGAAAAGATTATGAAAACTTAGCTGAAAATGAACAAGAGATGTTCATTGCAGAACAAAAGTGTATAGCCTTGTTACATCAATCCGTCAGAGACGATATTATTTCTTTGATTAGCTACGATAATACAAAGGATTTATGGGCTAAGCTAGAAAAGAAGTGTATTGGAGGAGAAGAGATCGTGAAAAACAAGAAACGTCTGTTGAAGAAAGAGTTTGACTTATTTTCTTGCATGAAAAATGAAAATGTATTAAAGATGATTGAACAGTTCTGCCATTTAAAGATATAACTTGCTAGACATGGTATCACAGTTACTGAAGAAGAAATGGTTGAGAAGCTGTTTGAATCGCTACCCGAAGAGAAAGATTGGCAGTATTATGGCCTGGTTCAGAGAAATACCAAGAAATTGTCTAAAATGATTGTTGACTGGTTGATCGAAAGATTTGAGAGTCATGAGCTAGAAATTAAGAAAATGAACAAGGTGAACAATACCACATATCAACAGAATGTTGATCTCTACTACAGAGGTAGCATGATTCCAAAAACCACTTCATCGAAAACCGCATTTTCAGCTGAAAGCTCAAGCGCGATGAATCAAGAAAAGCAAAGTAGCAGTTCTATACCTAGCAATGGTTATCATGGAGGTTCTTCTTCGTCCGTTCCAGGGAATCAGCAACAACAAAATGTTTCCAAAAAGGTGTTTCAATGTAACATCGCTATGAACCTAAACAATGCTCAAAACTTCAATGAAGAGACAGTGAAACAACAAATGGTGTTTCTTGCTTTGATCTTAGAATCATATGAAAGTCTGGTTGCAGGGAAAATTGAAAATACAAATCTGACAAAAGAAGATTATGACCAAATTGATCCCGAAGAGATGGAATTAATCAACATACGTTGGTGCATGGCTAGCGTAAAAAGGAGAGCACAACGGTTTATGGAGATCACTGGAAGAAATTCCATCGGAGGGCCTTCGAAGTTGGGTTTTGATAAATCCAAAGTGACGTGTTTCAAATGCAAACAAAAGGGACACTTCAAACAGGAATGCAGAAACTCAGCGGCGGAAGAAACAGCTAATCCTTTTCATGAGGACTATTATAAGAAAGTTGTTTATCACCGAAATCGCGAGGAGCCACCCAGAATGAAGCAAATCGAGGAGACTCCAAATGAGAAGTCGAGAGCTTTAGTTGTGATTCAAGATGACGAAGGATTCGATTGGAGTGAGTTCTTGCCGAAAGTTGATGCAATGGGTTTTGCATTCATGGAACAAACTCAATCATATAAAGATACACGAACTGAAGAGCAAAAGTACACTTATCGAAAGATGATAGCACAAACTATGAAGGATAAAAACTATCGAGCTTGGAAAGAAGCCAAAAAGGCAAACAGATGGGATCCGGATCGTGAATGTTATTTGGATCAAAGAGGCAACATAATTGCAGAACCATCATCACTCATACTTGAAACTCTCATAGAATCTTTAAAGCAAGAAGATGAAAAGAGAGAGAGAGAGATGCTGCAAAGAAAGCTGAAGAAGAAGAGCTAAAGTCAAAGAAGATAGATGAGGGGATAATTGACACCACTAAAGAAATGACAACAGAAAAACTGAAGAAAATGGTTGACAAAGTGCTAATGGTAAAGGAACTAGAGGTAGATTCCAAATCTGCGTCTGAGTCAACAAGCAAGGTCAGTAGTAGTGGTTCAACAAGTGAATCAGGTAAGACTGATTGCACTAAAAGAGAGAGTGATTGCAAAAATTGCATAAAAGAATGCAAAGTTTGAAGCACACATGCGTATCTCACAATGAAGAAAATGTGACAACCGTCACTTTTCAGTACATTCCGTACACTAAATGAACAGTGATATGTGCTTTAATGAACGTACATGATCCAGTTCACAAGACAAATAAATTTCTGATTTCTATATAAGTGGAATTCATGCACGTTTTATACTACAAAATATTGCTTTATGCATAAACGAGAGCGTTGCGTCAGAAATACTAGTAAACTCACCAGTAAGACACTCTGTGTCAACAAAACTGCAGAAAGCAGTCAGACATTAGAATTGAGGCCTAGGTGTAGGTCCAACAACAAGAATACATTAAAACTTAAGAATACATACAAGGGTTTACATATATACCATCCGGAAGCTAAATTACGCACTAAAAAGAACCCGAAACGCACTTTAAGTGCAGAATTTATTTAAATTCAGCTATAATCAGCATTATGACACTGAAATATTATGCAGAAATTATGATTTATCATCCAGAATACTTCCCTAAGTGTCGGGAATTGAAAGTGTCACAAGAGAATACTTAAAAGACACTAAACAGTGCAATTTAGCACTTTAATGGAACGGTATCTAACCGAATAACCGGACATTACCCGGAACACAAAAATATTGTCTAACACATTGTTTTTATTTTTCTGAGCTAATTAGGGTCCCCGAACACCCTAACACACTATATATTCCATAACACACCTAAACCACTAGCTAAACACTTAACCTTCTAGTTAACTAAGTTAACTTACCATTACATTTCAACTAGACCAACCCCCCCCCCCCCCTAAAACCGGTTGTAAAGTGGGACACGCCCACTTGATTTTCTTGGATATTTTATTTGATCATGTTGTTGGATAATAGAACATATTACACATGAGGTATTGGTGAGTGGAAGTCTATAAGTATAACTACTAGTCCATCACTCTCTCACTTCACAACACAACATCAAACCCAACTCTTCTCCTCCTCTATTCTCCTTGTTCGGCCGAAGACCACCACACACACCACCACCATCATCAAGCTTCATTCAAGCAATCTAAGGACATCCAAAGGTGCAAGAGACCCTACAAGTAAGCTTGGTGTGTTCGGAAGCTTAAGGACCGCTCTCGTTTTCTTTTAACCACCACTTTTATACTCTTGAACTCCCCTAGCCTTGTGCTAGTAGTAAGTGCCTTAGATCTTCATCTTCTTCATATTTTTGATGGTTAATAGTTAAAAGAATGATGAAATCTCAAGATCTCTAAAGAACATAATCAAAGTCTTGACATACACTAACTATGAAATGAAGTAGTGCTAAAATGAAGATGGAATCATGTTGTTCTTGTGATTATTGTATGTTGTTTGTTAGTAAAAATGATATGGTTCATCACATGGACTTGCTAGATCATGTTTAAAGACATGAACTAGCAAGATGTGAAAGTAAAGATGGGTAGGATAACAAAATCATCCACATATAGACTATGAACTTGAATAAATGAAAGTTTCTTGAAAAATAAAGATCAAAGTGGGTTATAATCTCATAGATCTAAAGATCTATGAGTGGTTTTTCGAAAGAACCAAGTGAAAAGTATGAGTTTTGTTAAAACATGGATCATACACAAACTTAACATATTTTTAGTGGATAAACAAGTGTAGAAACACTTGTGTAATAAGAAAATTTCACAAAGTAATATTTTTAGAAAATATGACTAGAAGTTGTAAATATTCAAACTCTTTAAAAGTAAAGTTTTTAAAGAACCAATCACATTTTGAAAGGTAACAAGACTTACTAAGTGTGCTAGTAAGTTACTACATATTTTCATAAATATTCAAGTTCATGGGTTTATAGTTCATGCTTGTTCTTCAAAGTTGCATATCGTTGGTTGATGATTGATTGATGATGATTTTAAAAGAAAATAAACACATATTTTGAAAACATGGGAAACCTCCATTTTTAGGGGAAACTCTGTCAAAATTTCTGTAAAATTTTGACACTTAGAAAAATATAAGTTTTGAGAAACTTATTCCCTAAAAATGTGTCTAAAAACATTTACCAAGGTTCCCTAATTTTTGTATTAAGAAATGATGATTTCTTCAAGAATAAAATTGATACTAAGTATGTATATTTTCGAGAAAAATATATATATTTATTGATCGCCAAATTTGTGCTAAATGTAGGTAGTATGTATTGTACTTGATAGTGTATTAGGACTTGAAAATACACTAAGTAATCATGAGAAGTAAAAATACAAAAAAAAATACACATACAACATACAAGATACATAATTCGGGTGCAAAACACAAGAAACTTATATTTAGTTTTGAGAAAATAATATAAGTAAGACACTTAGTTAAAAATATAAATTATTTTTAACACAAGAACACATATACAAAAGATAGTGACTTGTACTTGTGCGATACAAGTCTAGTGACTAACGTTAATAAACACTTTTAGGTCACGACGCTAGATAAGCAAATCTGGTGAAGTTTACGACGCAGGAACGCAAAGTAGTGAGTTCATGCTCCCCCTTTTCTTTAACTGTTTTCGGTTTTATAACTCTCGGGGGTGAAATACATGTCACAAATATTAAAATGTTTACAAATGGTGTGATACAAAAACAAGAAGCACTCTTGGTGAGAACGAGTACCAAGTATGATGCGTTTTAAGAGATGCCTAGGAAATACTAGGTCATGTGAGCACAGACATAATACTAAAGATGCCATAAAGTCTTGGTGAAAACTAGTACCAAGCCATTTAAAAACATTCATTAATTAGGGACGAGGGTTAGATCTAACGGGTACGGCCGAGCCCCACTCATGGTCACAACTAGTACCTAGTAGTGCTTCGGAGTCCCAGTCGAGGTTAATCGACACAGTCGAGGGTAATCGACACAGTCAAGGGAAATTGTCACAGTCGAGGTTAATCGACACAGTCGAGGAAAATTGACAACAGTAGGAGCCATTACGAATGCTCCCTAGGAGTCAAAACAAGTACTCCCATGTCCTTAAGGAGTCATAACAAGTACTCCCCATGTCCTCACATGCCTTAAAGTCTCTCAAAGATTTTACAAGAATACGTTATTTCACAAGAATACTTTATTTATACAAGATGCATACCATGTTTTCATACAAGGTATGCAAAACGCATGAACTCGCTCAACTTTATGTTGATGTTTTTTTCAAAATTACATGTATTTCAGGTGACAGGATGGATCTTGGGCGCAAGTGTCATAACTAGAAGTAGACTTCAAGTTTAGATGTCATCCACTTTTGTTGAATTGTAACCTAGACGAAGGTTGTGTTTTTGAAACTTAAATAACAAGTATTTGTAATACTCAAATTTTCATGAATGGATGAACATCGTTTTGATCATGTAGTTGTTTATTACGATTGAATGCAATGATATTAAACCAGTCGCACATCATACGCTTCCGCAAAAGACAGGGTGTGACAGTTTGGTATCAGAGCTTCGATTGTAGTGAACTAGGATTCCTTCTCGAGTCTAGACTACAATCACTAGAGTTCTCTCACGAAAACATTTTTTTTTTACAAAAAGGTTTTTCATTGCATTCACGTAAGCGCCAAGATCCACGAGTCAAACACTTTTCAAAAAGAGACAAGGCAAGGACATTAGTAGGGAATACCCTCAAGATAAGGTGCCAATTAAGGCATAGTCTACACAAGTTAGACTTGCCGAAGATAAAATACACTCTTGGTGACCACTAGTACCAAGTAGTGTTTCTGTCGTGAATCGACAACTAGAAAAATGACCCCCCGAAACGAGAGTTATACATGATATGATGCATCGCAATGCCTATTTATGCTAAGTAACATATTTGTTTTTCGATACATATATACGAATAAGTGTATGGAATAAATATTGACGTGAATACATACAAATAAGTGTACGAAATGATTATTGACGTGAATAAGATACTTTCGACTCCGACTCCTACTACTGTACGTGACTCGCACGATGAAGCTACCGACCTCGCATCCTTTGCAAAGCTCACTGCTGGAAGTGACTACCAAACAAGATCCTGAGCTTGCTTCCGTAGGAGATGGCTGCTCTTCCCCCTCGATCGTGAAGGTGCCTGACTACGGTGATGATGACGAGGCAGAGGCGGCAACCTTGAACGAATTCTTAATCAACGGGACAAGATCCCTGCGACTGATGTGAAGCAAGATTGACGACATATTTGACCTGAAAAGGAAGATGAAGTATTCATCTCAAAGGTGCCCCTCCAACTACTAGGAATTCTCTTTATTCCTATCATCATGCCTATACGCGCGTAACGATAACGAGTGTTAGCGCATGGATCATCACAATGGTCCTTCCCAAGACAGAGGTATAAGGACAGTAGTGTCCCCTCCTTGATTGATCATCTGCTTGGGTGAGAGAAAATTTGGGGTAACTGTGCAAGACAATTTATTATTACGGGGGCCCATGTAATAACGACTTGTAGTGCACAGAAATCCTGGTGGACTCTGCGGGCCAAGCTAACGATCACTGCACAAAAATAAACTCTACGTGTTCGCACCTTCAAATGGTAGGACAAAACCTAGACCAGTGCTTTAGCACTTTATAAAGAAGGAAAGTTGTCTTGCCTACTTCATGCCTGACTTTGCCTACTTCATGTACGAGACGTTTGAGAAACAATATTTAAGCAAGAGAAGAGGAATAACATTCAGAAAGAATCAGTAACGATACACTCTCTATCACCCCTACGTGAACAACTACCATTTCATAAAACTTGAATGACCAAGGCGATGAAGCCTCGAGTTCATTTTATTACAAATAATAAGCCAAGTTGGCAAGCCTATGTGAAGGCTCAGTAATTGTTTCCTCGCTCATACATTGATTATATATACATGTGAAATTGGGTGATTACATGATGGCTTATGGTGCTATGTACCTCATAGACAATTATGGAATATTGTCTAACCTACTTCATACCTTTTGACAGAAGAGAATGCAGCCCAGACGTGACACAAACACCCGTACGTTACCAAGGATAGAAGCCGAGTTGCAAGAACGCATCTCACAGGAAATTGCACGACATGAAGCCCTCCGCTCTGAGCACAGCGGTGGCACTACCGGAAATAACCCTCCAAGTGGCTGCACCTATAAACAGTTCCTGGACTGCAAGCCATTAAACTTTGGCGGCACAGGAGGTGCTGTTACGTTTGTTCGTTGGACTAAAAAGACTGACTCCGTTCTAAGGATGAGTAACTCTTCATCCCAACCGAGTGTTACCTATATCTCAGGGTTATTCTTGGATGGCGCACTCTCCTGGTGGAACCTTCAGGTTCAAACCCTTGGGGCAGATGCTGCCTATGCACTGAGCTGGGACGAGCTCAAGGAAATGATGGAAAGGAAATAATGTTCTAGGTCGGAAATCCAGAAGCTTGAGGTGGAGTTCTGGAATTTGAAAATGGACGGACCGAAGATTCCTGAATACGTCCAGGGATTTCACGATTTGTCTAGAGTCGTCCCCTACTTAGTCAAACCAGAATTCAAAAGGATTGAACGATTCATTTGGGGACTTGCACCTCAAATTAGGAGCTTGGTTACTACCTCAAGGCCTCCAACCATCGCAGAGGCTATCGATTTAAGCGTTACACTTACTGAAGAAGATCTACGTGCGGGAAAATTTTCAAAATCTGAGGCTAACAAGAAAGAGACTCACGTGGAGTCATCAGGCAATAAGAAAAGGAAATCTTCAAACCTAAAGGCGGGCACACAAGTCGGCTATGGAAGCTCTAAAGCAAACAAAAGAAAGAAAGTGAATCCGTCGCATGGTAGGAAAACTGTTGGAGCCACTAATAAAGCCGGTGCTGGAGCTTACTCAGGGGCTAAGCCAAGGTGCGGGGAATGCAATTATCACCATAAAGGTCGATATCTGAGGCCCAAGTGTGGAAGGTGTGGAAAAGAAGGGCACAGCAAGTACGCCTATTGGGCGAAGGACCTAGATGGAAGAAATAAGAGAATACCCGGTTGCTACAGATGTGGTGAAGCAGGGCACTTTAGGAAAGATTGTCCTGGGAAGAAATAAGCAAGGAAGGGTTTTCACGATCGAAACTCGTGAAGCACGCCAGGATCCATATGCGGTTACGGGTACGTTCCCTATTAACCAACCCTACACATCTACTTTTAATTAATACTGGCATCAACTTTAGCCTTGCATGCTTAGAACATAAGAAACTGCTTGGCCTAGTTTCGAATAAAATAGACGTCCCGTACTCTTTAGAAATGAGCATATAGAAGGCTAGTTTAAGCAGACGAAGCAAGTGAGGAATTACAATCCAGGGACTCAGAAGGCCGGAACCTTCTGTTACCATTAACTTGAGAGGTCATGATATGATAGTCAGCAATGATTGAATATCCAAGTATGGAGCCTGAGAACATCCCCGTCATAGAAGAAGTTCCAGTAGCCTTTTCTGAAGACTTGCCAAGAACACCTCCACAAGCGACAAGAGGAGTCCAGGGTAAATCTCGTGCCAGGAACGGCACCAGTGCCGAATGACGCCTTACCGACTAGCTTCGTCCGCGAAGCATGAGCTTTCGATATAACTGCAAGAACTGTTAGATAAAGGAAATTAAAGACATGACATCCTTAGTTAAGGACACAAGGAGAAAGTTGGTAGTCTCCACTTTGCATAAACTTCAGAAAATTGAAAATCAGAATCCTTTGCCAAGGACTGATTACACGAATGAGCCAATCGTAAGGTTCCCGTTACCACTCAAGGATCGACTTGAGGACCGGATGTCCTCAACTATGAATACAGGAAGGAAATATCCCTAAAACGACCTTTAGGACTCGCTTTGAGTATTACGAGTTCCTTGTCGTACCATTTGGCTTAACACATGCATCGACAATATTCATGGACCTCATGAATCGAACGTGTAAGCCATACCTGGATAGATCATGATTACATTTACTGACTACATCCTTATATGGCCAACGACCAAGGGTGGTCGTGAGCAACAGCTGCAATTTACCTTGCAACTCTTAGAGAAAAGAACAGTTACGTGCTATGATGATGAAAAGCGGATTTCGAATTCGAGAAATGAGAACTTTAAGATACATGGTGGACAAGAACGAAATTCATGCCAACCCTGCAACCAAGAGCTAAGGAGCTAGAGTTGCAATTATGTGACGTTCTCGACAAAGTCTCATTGTACGTCGATGCAACGAGACCACAACATTGCATACGCAGCACATTGATTGAGGAATCATAACAAGAAACCATGAGCTAGATACAGTAATTTCGCGTCGCAAACTTGACGTCACTACCTGAAAGAAAACGCTGCACGACCTTTACTGAACACAAGGGTTGCAGCACACCGTTGATTGTAAAAACTTGAATATTAACATAGATAGACTAAGCTACTGAACGATGCAGACAGTATGAACATGATACGTGCTTGTGTGATAAACTTTAATAAAAAGTGGGAACTCTAACTCGCCCTTAGTAGAGTTTTCCTACAACAGTATTTATCACACCGCCGTTTAAACCGCTTCGTGTGAAGCTTTAGATGGAACATAATAAATCGATACCCGTCGTGTTGATCAGAGACCGGGAATAAACAATCTACTGACCCGCATTGGTTCAGGAAAACCAGAGGCAAATCATTCAGATATGTGAACATATCAAAGCAGCCCGCAGGATACAGAAAGGATTGCGCCGATGAGCGGCAGAAATCATAAGAATTTGAAATAGGAAGTATGGCTTTAATGAAAACCTCGCCTAGAGAAGGCGTAGTGTGATTCGGAAAACGAAAAGGTTGGATCCCCGGTGTAGGGATCGGAACCATTGTTCACAAGAAGAAATTTCCAGAAAAAGATCAATAGTGATCGCGACACATTCCATGTGTCTAGAGAAGTCTGACTCAAGGAACAGTCGTTGTTCCCACAAATAAGATTCACGTCAATGACAAACGACAAAATTATTATAAAACCTGTTAAGGTTTCGGACCAAGAGTCAACAATACTATAAAACTTGTTAAGGTTTCGGACCAAGAGTCCACAATACTATAAAACCTGTTAAGGTTACGGACCAAGAGTCCACAGGACACAGAAAAGACATAATTGATTTACTTGAGTACGAAAGAATACATGACACGAGAACATAAAGACAAATCATAAATCTAAGTGACCATATTTGATTCACAACTCCCCTGCGACCGATGGCATCGCTTGAATTTCAGGACGAAATTCTTTTAAAAGGGGGAGACTGTGACAACCGTCACTTTTCCGTACATTCCGTACACTAAATGAATAGTGATCTGTGCTTTAATGAGCGTACATGATCCAGTTCACAAGACAAATAAATTTCTGATTTCTATATAAGTGGAATTCATGCATGTTTTATACTACAAAATATTGCTTTATGCATAAACGAGAGCGTTGCGTCAGAAATACTAGTAAACTCACCGGTAAGACACTCTGTGTCAACAAAACTGCAGAAAGCAGTCAGACATTAGAATTGAGGCCTAGGTGTAGGTCCAACAACAAGAATACATTAAAACTCAAGAATACATACAAGGGTTTACATATATACCATCCGGAAGCTAAATTGCGCACTAAAAAGCACCCGAAACGCACTTTAAGTGCAGAATTTATTTAAATTCAGCTATAATCAGCATTATGACACTGAAATATTATGCAGAAATTATGATTTATCATCCAGAATACTTCCCTAAGTGTCGGGAATTGAAAGTATCACAAGAGAATACTTAAAAGACACTAAACAGTGCAATTTAGCACTTTAACGGAACGGTATCTAACCGAATAACCGGACATTACCCGGAACAAAAAAGTAGGAGCCATTACGAATGCTCGAGGTTAATCGACACAGTCGAGGAAAAGCGACAAAAGTAGGAGCCATTACGAATGCTCCCTAGGAGTCAAAACAAATACTCCCATGTCCTTAAGGAGTCATAACAAGTACTCCCCATGTCCTCACATGCCTTAAAGTCTCTCAAAGATTTTACAAGAATACGTTATTTCACAAGAATACTTTATTTATACAAGATGCATACCATGTTTTCATACAAGGTATGCAAAATGCATGAACTCGCTCAACTTTATGTTGATGTTTTTTCCAAAATTACATGTATTTCAGGTGACAGGATGGGTCTTGGGCGCAAGTGTCATAACTAGAAGTAGACTTCAAGTTTAGATGTCATCCACTTTTGTTGAATTGTAACCTAGACGAAGGTTGTGTTTTTGAAACTTAAATAACAAGTATTTGTAATACTCAAATTTTCATGAATGGATGAACATCGTTTTGATCATGTAGTTGTTTATTACGATTGAATGCAATGATATTAAACCACTTACACATCATACGCTTCCGCAAAAGACAGGGTGTGACAGAAAAAGTCAAAATGGTTGAAGAACAAATCTTAAATCGAGATAAATTGATGAGAGCTTCAAATGAGAGAATAAAAGAATTAACAGAAAAGATTGAAAAAGATAAAACTGATGTTGAGCGTTTTAAGAAAGAAAATGAAAAGTTAATTCTTGAAAACAGACAAATTTCTGGAAATTTTGAGAAAAGAACAGTAAAAGATTTTGATGAGCGAAATGGCAAAACTTATAAAGAAAATGTTCATTTGTATGGAGTTCTTCAGGTAAAGGAAAGACAAATCAACCAGCAATTGGACGAGATCGCAAATCTAAAGCTTTAGTTTCAGGAAGCTAAGATTGAGAATGAAAGAATCAATCTGAAATTGAACAGTTACAGCTTCGCGAGCTTTGTTCTCCAACATATCGTTCCCAAACCAATTGGGAAGAACAAAGCTGGTGAAGATGTGTACTCGGATGGAACTGGGGTGGGTTATCATCAAGTTCCACCTCCGGTGTTAAATAATTTTTCAAAGAAATAGTCCGGGTTGGATAAAATTTCTGAAACAAGTGAGAAAACTGACGCTGAGAAACTTCCAGAAACAATCGATGTCACATTCACTTCATCATCTGATGAAGATAGTGTTCAGTCTGAAGTCGTAAAGAATGTGGTTGAAGATGTTTTAAAATCTGACAGTGATTCGACCGAAGATGAAGAATGTTTTCTGAACAACTACTTTCCGAAATCAAAATCCCAAAACAACTCAAATGACGAACCTATTCTTGTGATGTACAAGATGTCTGGTTCTGATAAGTTGTATTCGGATATTGAATTTCCACTTGAGAATGTGAATGTTGACAAGTTGAAGAAAGTTTTCAAATTGGTCGAAATTGATGTTTCTGAAATTGAGGGTCTAAAGAGTTCCAAAAGGTTGTTGAACTTTGAAAAATATAAATCTTACTATAAGAAACCCGCTGTACCACCACGTTTTAACAACAATAACCAAAACAAATGGTCGGGAGGTTATCAGGGTGGTAAGAATAATCAAAAGAGGAACTTTCAAAACAAAAAGTTTGTCGAAAAGAAAGTGTTTGTTAAGAGTTCAAGCTCACATTCCGAGCAAGAATCTGAAATCTTTTTGAAAACAAATGAAGATTTTTTTGAGAAGAAGACCTCATAGCCTCAGACTGAAGGGAAAAGTCGGGAAGTTGACACCCGCACGTGCTTTAAATGCAATGAAGTTGGACACATTGCACAAAAGTGCACCAACTCAAAACCTAAGTCTGTGGTTGTTGAGAATCCGAGAAAGAAGAATGATGTCAAAGGAAAAGCTCCAATGTTTGTTGAGAAGAAGATTTTGAAAAATGAAAACATCAAAGTCAAAACTAAACCTGTAAAACAGTCGGTAACTAAAACTGATAAATTTTACAAACGAGTTGCTTCTTCGCAGCAAACTTGGAAGCCAAAATATGAGGCTAAGACATCAAATGTGCAAAAACCAAAGGTTTCTGATTCTGAAAAACAATCATCTTCAACCAAATCAGTTAAGATGAATGTACCTTTAGACTTTTATGAAAAACTTGAGAAACAAACTTCTACTTCACCCAAGAAGAAGTATGTTGCAAAGAAAGACCAACCATCTGGTCAACCTCCGAAAAATGATTTCTTTTTGTATAAAGAGGTTGAGGTTGGGTCTGAAGAGAGTCTTAAGATGAATGACAAGAATTTCCCACCACTGTATACCACAACAACCCACATCAAGCTACCCGAGTCGAAGGAGGCTTAGGTTGCTTCAAAATCTAACTGAATGTTTATGAAATGTGCAGGAGCTCCTGAGATCTATCTCACGGTGGATTATGGATAGTGAAGCATCCAGGCACATGACAGGGAGAAAGGCCATGTTATATGATGTTAGAGGGTTCAACGGTGGATACGTCGGTTTCGCGGGAAATCAAGGAGGACGTATTATTGGTGAAGGAACATTATCAAATGGTGTTATCACGTTTGAAAGAGTCAACTACATAGCAGAGCTGGAGAATAACTTGCTTAGCATTTCTCAAATCTGTGACAGAATGTATTCGACACATTTCACTGACAAAGAATGTTTGATCTTGAAGTCGGGGTTTGTCATCCCCGAGGGGTGGATCATCATGAGAGCACCACAGGTTAATGATCTGTACGTGTTGGATATGAGCGTCGCTATGACTACCACGGGTCAACCCCAGTGCTTCGTATCAAGAGCCACTGAAAAGGAGTCAGAGTTGTGGCACCGGAAGATGGGCCACATTCACCTACGTAAGATGAACTACATGGTGCATAATGATCTAGTTAAAGGTGTTCACTTGAAGAGTTTTCATCTTGAGGGGGAGTGTATCAGTTGTATAAAGGGAAAACAATGGAAGAAATCCCATCCTAGCAAAAAGATGAACTCTGTCTCGAAGCCTCTGGAGAGACTTCACATGGATCTCTTTGGTCCTGTGAATGTCAAGAGTATTGCAGGTGATCTCTATTGCCTCGTAGTCACTGATGACTATTCGAGATTCTCGTGGGTGATGTTCCTAAAGTCAAAAGATGAGACATTTGAGAGTTTGCTGAGGTTATTCAGGAAGATAGAGAATTTTTACGGAGCACGTATTCGCAGACTAAGAAGCGGCAACGGTATGGAATTCAAGAACAACATAATGGAGGAATTCTGTGATCGACAAGGTATACTGCAAGAATTCAGCGCACCATAAACTCCGCAACAAAATGGAGTTGCAGAAACAAAGAACAAAACACTGATTGAAACGGCGAGAACGATGCTTGCTGATTCCAAGTTACCGGTTAATTTCAGGGCAGAAGTAGTTTCAGCCGCTTGCTATACACTCAACAGGGTACTTACTGTGAAGAAGCATAACAAGACATGTTTCAAATTGATCAACAATCGCAAGCCTAATCTCGAGTATTTACAGCCGTTCGGGTCTCCCTGCACTGTTCTAGATCCCGATGGCAAATTTGGTTCAAAGAGCATAGAAGGTATCTTCGTGGGGTATTCAAGTCCACTCAGACGCGTTTTTGTTCCAAGTCTCAAGCGGATCATCGAAGCATAGCACGTTAAATGTCAAGGCTATACTATGCCTCCACAGAAGCCCGCAGACTCATGGAGATTCAACTACGATACCTTATGGGATTCATTCGAGTTAGAAGAAGAGCTAGAGTTCTTTGATGATTTGGATATTTTACGAGAATATGAAGCATCTCAGGAAAGATTTCCAGAAAGGTCTTCTAGACGTCAACAACAATCTTCCGATGATGATGAAGCTGGTCCAAGTCATACTGGAGAGAATGATGAAGTACAGCAAACTCTGACTACTTCGGAACGCGAACCTGCTCCTGAAAATCAGACGGTGGTCAATGATGATAATTCAGAACCTGATGATATTCCTACTTTTGATCGTGGTGATTCAGAGTCTGAGGGGGAGCAAATCCAATCTTCAGATCAGATGATTCTTGACAATGAACAAGTTGCGGATCAGAACGTTACTAATTTGAAAGGCGAGGTGGATGTTCCTGGCGAAGTTATGCCGAGGACTCTTTCATACCATCCAGAATAGTTGATAATAGGAGAGCTCCAGTCAGGCGTTCGCACCAGAAGCCAGATTGATCATGGCCTTACTTGCTTTTATACTAAAGTTGCTCCTTTACAAACTGAATTTTCACTAAGTTGTTTCATTTCGCAGATTGAGCCGCGAACCTACAAGGAAGTACTGACTGAAGATTCATGGGTCAACGCAATGCAGGAGGAGCTGAGTCAGTTTGAAAAGCTTGGTGTATGGAAGCTTGTGGACCTACATGGCGGACACAGGAAAATAAACACAAAGTGGGTGTTTAAGTGTAAAAGAGACGACCGAGGGGTTATTGTTCGTAACAAAGCTCGGGCGTTCGCACCAGAAGCCAGATTGATCATGGCCTTACTTGCTTTTATACTAAAGTTGCTCCTTTACAAACTGAATTTTCACTAAGTTGTTTCATTTCGCAGATTGAGCCGCGAACCTACAAGGAATTACTGACTGAAGATTCATGGGTCAACACAATGCAGGAGGAGCTGAGTCAGTTTGAAAAGCTTGGTGTATGGAAGCTTGTGGACCTACCTGACGGACACAGGAAAATAAACACAAAGTGGGTGTTTAAGTGTAAAAGAGACGACCGAGGGGTTATTGTTCGTAACAAAGCTCGACTCGTGGTCCAGGGTTTCAGTCAACAAGAGAGGATAGACTTCACAGAGGTTTACGCTCCGGTTGCTCGTCTTGAAGCTATCAGAATTTTCCTAGCTTTTGCTTCATGGAAAGGATTCAAAGTATATCAGCTAGATGTCAAGTCGGCATTCTTATACGGCAAGGTGAAAGAGGAGGTATACGTTGGTCAGCCACCGGGCTTCACCGACCCAATTCACAAAGATAAGGTCTACCTCTTGGACAAAGCGTTGTACGGCTTGCATCAGGCCCCGAGAGCCTGGTACGAGACGCTCTCTCAACATTTGCTTGCCAACGGCTTTATCCGAGGCAAGGTGAACGCCACTATTTTCACGAAGGAAGTCGATGGTCATCTTCTGATAGTCCAAATTTATGTTGATGACATTATTTTTGGGTCTACAAACGAAGAACTCTACAAAGATTTCGAGAAAGTGATGAAGTAGAAGTTCGAGATGTCTTCAATGGGTGAGATGAAGTTCTTCTTTGGGCTCCAGGTTGACCAAATGCCCGAAGGAACCTTCATACATCAGACAAAGTATGTTCACGACATTCTAGAGAAATTCGGGATGTCCGGGACTGCTCCAATATCCACCCCATTAGCAACGAATCATGGTATCAACCCTGATCTCACCGGAGAGAGGGTCGACGAGACACTTTATCGCTATATGATCAGATCGCTAATGTACTTGGCAGCATCAAGGCCTGATATAATGTACCCAACCTGCCTCGCGGCCCGATATCAATCAAGTCCTAGAGCTTCACATATGTCCATCGTCAAGAGGATCCTACGCTACCTAAAAGGAACTCCAAGCTTGGCGTTGTGGTATCCAAAAGATGGTGACTTCACGCTCGAAGGGTACTCTGATTCTAACTTTGGTTGCTGCAAAGTCAATGCTAAATCAACAACTGCAGGATGCCAATTTTTCGGACCCCGACTGGTCACTTGGCAATGTAAGAAGCAAACCTCTGTTGCTTTATCAACATGTGAAGCAGAGTATGTATCTGCCAGCAGTTGCTGCTCTCAGATCCTGTGGATTCAGCAACAGATGCGCGACTACGGTTTGCAATTTCTTACTTCACCTATTTTTGTTGATAATGAGGCAGCAATAAACATAATGAAAAATCCGGTAGATCACGCTAAAACCAAAAATATTGAAATTCATCATCACTTCATCCGAGATTGCTTCGAGAAGAAGTTGATACGAATTGACAAAATCCACACCGATGAACAAAAAGTTGATTTGCATACCAAAGCTTTTGATAGATCACGTTTTCAATATCTTTTAAAATTGAATGGTATGAAGCTGTTGTCGGATGCGGAGGAGTTACTTGCGTTGATGAGAATACCGCTGCAGATGATGTTGAGAAGCAATCCGCACTGGTTTGTCGTATTTTTAGTTGTTTTGGTATTTAGGGGGAGATATATTTTTTCAGAAAATACAAAAACAATAAAAAATGCAAAATCCAAAAACATGAGATATTTTCAAAATCCAAAAACAATAGAAAACCCAAAAAGAGTTTGTGTAAAAAGGGGAAATGATAGTACATCAGCTAGACAGTTACTACATGCTAAATATATGTAATGTTTAAAAGGTTTTAAGCAGTCTCGCTGATGATATGCCGGTAGGTTTTTATACATTTAGTAGATTTGTTCGGGATATAAACCTAAAACATTTCTTGCTTATTTCGTGGGGAACATCTCTTGGATATATAGGTAACCCCTGAAATCTTGTTTGAAAGATTTTCTATTTCTGACATACTAGGTCTATGTGCGTAATGATATCTGGGGTATTATACCAGGACTTCTGATTTTGCGGAAGCAATAGCCTAGTCCTCGTATAATACTCTGCACTGCTTTAATCTTAAAGCCTCCCCTCAGCATAAAAATGATGAAACATTGAAAAATGCTAATCATGTGTTGTTGAAGAAAAGATCCCCAAATAGGACACACCGAAAGTCGAGCCATCATCTCTTTGTCTGAACGGAAGTTCTAACCTGAGCTCTCATGGCCTCGCACTACCCGTTACAGATATCATTATTGTACTTTCACCTGTAAGACTGAATATAGAAGTCTGGATACGAGAGTATATTCTGAGCTGGGACACGCGTATAAGTTAAGCTATTAAAACACTAATTCGTATCCTGAATAAGTTGAAATTTGTGTCAAAATTTAAACGGATCAGTATATTGGCAATCTAAGTGAATTGTTTAATACTTAGTGTGTAATCAAGCTCAACGGTACTTGTAACTTGTCGGTAGCTGATATGATCCCCTAACACGCTCACCAAAAATATGTTTGTAAATAGTTTACTTTTACTGCATTTCATTTCATTTTAGCATTCTCAAATCCCAAAAAGATTTCATAATTTTCTTGTTTAAACTTTCTTAAAATCCCAAAAAGATTTTACATTTCTGCTTTAGTTTCTTGACAAACCAAGGTAGAAAGCTGATCTTCAGACTCGTAGTCATGAAGCAGAGCAGAAAGTTTCTGAACTGGACAACAGGGATGGGAGCTAATCTTGAAAAGGTTTGAAAATTCAACCAAGGTCATTAACTTGGACTTGGTAGACAAATTAAGTGCCTAGGGTCATTAACTTGGACCTAGATTCTTAAGTGGATTTCTAAAACTGACCAAATCTGATAAAACGACAAAAAGTCAAAAGGTCAAAACATCAAGTCAAAGAAATGTGTTTGGATCGAATGGCGATCCGATCGGATGGCAATCCGATCGGATGGACATCTGACACTTGCACTTGCCTATATATAGTGGTCAATGGTCTTCAGTCAAACCTTTACTCGACCGAACGACCATTCGACACTCTCTTAAACCTTCTCACTCTCTTGATCTTGATTCTTCACTCTTGCTTTCCAAACTTCATAGGATTATTGGCTTGCACAATCTTCACTATGGGAAAGGTAAATTCACTGATCTTAACTGTTAAAGGAGGTGCTACTATGCCTGAAACTTAAAGCGGCAAGAGTGCGAAGCACATTGAAACTTTAAAGGGTCCTGAAGCAGTGAAAGATCAACATGTAGAAGTTCCTGAAGTGCTTGAGATTCAAAGTGTTGAAAAGCCTGAAGTTTAGAAGAAAGCAGGTGATGATGATGATGTCGTTATTACTAATGTGAGGGTTTCTACACCACCACCACCTCCACCAGAAAATCCTAATGTTGCTGAAACTTCAAAGCCCAAGAAAACTGTTCTTCCAGATCTATTTGAAGGATTTCCCAACATTCAAGGTGAATTTAAAGATGATATTCTTTCTGGTGATGAGTTCGATATGTTTCATGATGCATCTGTCAAAGATCTTAAGAAGAAAATGAGTCTTCTGGAGAAAGAAAAAGAGAAAGCTGAAGCTAAGCGTGACGAATTAAAGAAGCAGCTTGAAGAGTTGACGAAAGTGAATGAAGAGATAAAGAGTGTTATTATCAAACATGCGAAGAAGATATTGAAAATGGAAGGAGATGTTGATGATAATGCAAAGCTGTTTGAGTTACTATCAACAGAGATTTCTGATCTGCATGTGAAGAACAAGAAATTGAATGAGATAAATCAAACGATAAATTCATTGTTAAGTGAACTTCATGAAGCGTCTTCAAATGAAATTAAAGCGATGAAGCTAGAAATGGAAGCTCTTAGGGCTGATAAAACAATGAAGGATAAACAGCTCGACGTGTTATATACAGTGATGGAACATCATCTGGGTGTCGACGTTCAATCCATCTACGACAACATAGAGATCAAAAGAGTTGAAGAGCGAAGGGCTCAGAGAGAGAAAGAGTTAGCTGAAGAAGCAACAAAGAAGAAGAAAGAATTAATTGTCGAAACTCAAGAAGCTGGTGGTTCTTTGAGTCAAGCTGATGTTGAAATTGTAGATGCTGAAGTGGATCCTAAAGGGTTTGTACTTGTTGGTGATTCTACTCCTTTATCCTACAACTTTGATGATATCATTCGCCTTGTACAAGTAGAACAACGAAAAAGAAAGGCGAAAGAACCTGAAGTGTTATTACTAAGATGGAAAGAAGAGGAGAAAGTAGTAGAAGAGGAAGAGGAAGTAGATGAAGAGTTAGAAGATATGCTTGATGCAGTTGATAATTATGATCCTTCATGGGATAATTTCATAGACAAAGAAGACGATGATGATCAAGGGTCGACAGGGCTATTGATTGTGAATCCCTCTATTCAACAAAAGATAGATGATTTTCTGAATGACGAATCAACGAACAAGAGGAGGATCAACACCAGGAGTCTTCGTTATCTGGAAAACAACATGCAGACTAGGTATTCCTCACACAACCAACTGTTATATATTTAAATGCTCCATTTGAGGGGGAGTTGGAGGTACCAAGGTCGAGGGCTGAAATGTTAGAGGAATTGGGATTAGATGATGGAAAGTTTAAGTTTGATATAGAAGACGAAATCCCTTCTTCGCCAGAGAAAGAGTACGAGTTTAAATAGGCTCATGAAGCTGACAATTTTCATCATGTTGAAGTTGAAGATTGGTCAGATAGTTCTGAGGAAGATACTCCGTTTCAAAATTCTGGAGTCGATGATTCATTTCCAACTCTTACTAAGATGTTTAAAGAACAAAATGAAGATGAGTTGCGAAAGAAAGTAGTTGAAAAGATAACAAACAAAGGGATTCCGAAGGTTATTCCACAAGAGACTCTATCAGAAGAAAGAAAGAAATGGTTTAAGATGATGCCCAAGGAGAGGAAATACAGGAGACCTCTTCAGTACTTTACGCATAATGCTGATATATCCTTGGGAGATATCTTATCATGGGGTTATCTGGAAGATTTAAAGGTCTATGCTATCCGTCGTGAACAGGGAGTACAGTACTTTGAATTTTTGTCAGACATTAAAACGCTCCCGTGGTGGGATGTTGAAGAATTGGTTCAGACAAAGAACATAAAGCAATTCTATAATGGTCTTGATATGAAGCAACATGATCAACACTTATGGAACTACATGAAGTTGCAGGCAAAAGAGAGATTTCCATATTGGAAGCTGCAGTTTCCAGAGCAAATTGTCACAATTCTGGAATCAGGGGAGAAGGATATTACATTGAATATAAAGCCGCTGCGATGTCTAAAAGATATGCCACTACGTGCTATGGAACAAGACTTCTATGAAGACTTTCAGGGTTGGATGTACAACCAGAGCACAGCGGAAGCGGTAATCTCTTTATATGACAAGAAATCTGGAGAAGCGAGGAGGATTAGTGTGCTGGATCCGATGTGGTTGGTGAACTGCTCCAAGAAGGATATAGATTGCTTATTCTACAATAAGATAGTGTATGAAAAGCCAGACAAAGTCCAAGCTTTGTAATATCATAAATTAGTGGATCTGTGCTACGCAAAAGATATTAATTCTGGCAGATATTGGAAGTCAAAATGGAGAGACTTGGAGATTGATGAATTCTTAAAGAGTTATAAGCGCAGTGAAAGATTCAAGGCGATTGCTGAAAAAGCTGCGAAACTTGGAAGATACAAGCTGATGAGACCTCCACCAACCGACCAGACACCAATTGAAAAAGAAGAAAACAAGATTCCAAGATGGGATAGGAAGCGTGATGGTGATCCTGAATACAGAAAATACTGGAATGAAGTTGGTAGGCCTCTTAGGCGAAAGATTCGTGAAGAAAGGGAAGAAAAGAGACGTCAGAAAGCTAAGGAGCGAAGACGCAACAGGAAGACGGAATGAAGACTACGCAGGAAGGAACTACAGCAACATCCAAGGGGGAGTCTGTTAGTACATATGTCTGTAGCTTCCGTCTACATCGAGTCTTGTATATTTTGTGTTGTGTATGTATTTTTGTATATGTATGAACATGTATGTATATTTGTGTCAAGACAACTCAGGGAACGGTGCTGAATTGTTAAAGTGTAATCCGTCGGATGACGTATGTCATCCGATCAGATGGCCATCCGATCGGGTGACACTTATACGCTCCCTGGTTGCCTATAAATAGCAGGTTAGTGCTAGAACTTTAAGACTTTTGGCTGATCATTGTAAGGAAGCTTTGCTTGTCTGACTTTCTACCGGAACCTCTGTATTTTCATCATCAATCAAAAGAAATCAGACGCGTTAAACGTTCAACTTGTCGTTGTTGATTCTCAGACATTATCAAGGGATTCCGCACCTTGATTCTGATCGATCCAGCCACGTTCTACTCGAACAGATCCCGCGAGACGGCCTAACAAGGAGCGAAGACACAACAGGAAGACAAAATGAAGACTATGCAGGAAGGAACTACAGCTACATCCAAGGGGGAGTCTGTTAGTACATATGTCTGTAGCTTCCGTCTGCATCGAGTCTTGTATATTTTGTGTTGTGTATGTATTTTTGTATATGTATGAACATGTATGTATGTTTGTGTCAAGACAACTCAGGGAACGGTGCTGAATTGTAAAAGTGAAATTCGTCGGACGGCGTATGTCATCCAATCGGATAGCCATCCGATCGGATCACCATCCGATCGGGTGACACTTATACCCTCCCTGGTTGCCTATAAATAGTAGGTTAGTGCAAGAACTTTAAGACTTTTGGCTGATCATTGTAAGGAAGCTCTGCTTGTCTGACTTTCTACCGGAACCTCTGTATTTTCATCATCAATCAATAGAAATCAGACGCGTTAAACGTTGAACTTGTCGTTGTTGATTCTTTGACATTATCAAGGGATTCTGCACCTTGATTCTGATCGATCCAGCCATGTTCTACTCGAACAGATCCTGCTAGACGGCCTAATAGTCTTTGTATATGTTTCAAATTAGGTAACATCTCCTAAATTCTAGCGATTCACTCCTAAATTCTAGCGATTAAATTTTTAACTTATTTTAAAATTCGGACATTCTAAAAAATCTAGAAATATGTAACTGCTACAAGAAATATATAGCAATATACATCCATCATATAACATTATATAACACCATATAACACTATGTAACACTATATAACAATATAGAACACTATACATCTATCATAGACATGCTATTAGACAAATATAACACTATATAACTCTAAATAACACTATATAACACCATATGATAACATATAACACTATACATCCATCATATAACACTATATAATACCTAAAAACACTATATAACACCATTTAACACTATGTAACACTATATAATACTATATAAAAATATATAACATTATACAGTTCGGAACGTGATGACACAAATTCGTAGATTAATTATTAATTCGTATTCCTATAATTAAGGGTGGCGGTTATGGAAGGTTATCAATTAATTAAATCAATAAGAAAATTACTTGTTTACCCATTTGAATTAATTTAGATTGAGGACACATGTCATCACCACAATATTTCTCACCTTTCTCACACTTTTAGATTAATATACATGATCCTCTACCTGGTGTTACATATGTGTTTAATGGTGGTTTTGCAGTGTTATTCGTAGTGTTTTTACAGAGATCTTTAAAATGATATTATATGCTTATTGAATGGTGTTATATATGTGCTGAATGGTGGTTGCAGTGTTATTGATAATGTTTTTTAGAGATCTTTTAAAAAATTTGTTTCTATAATTAAGGTGGCGGTTATGGAAAGTTTTGAATTAATGATAAAATTACTTGTTTACCCTTTTGAATTAATTTAGATTGAGGACACATGTCATCTCCACAATATTTCTCACCTTTCTCACATTTTAACATTTTTTACAATAACCTTACCCAACATGATAATCAACAAATTTAAGGGTGTTGCTAAATGCACTCCCCTTTCTTAAATTTTACTGGTTATACTCTCCCCTTGAAGTTTTTAAATAAATACAATAAAACCTTTTATTTTGTATTTTTTTAATCGCTTCTACTTTAAATTTTTAAACAATTCAAAAGGATAATTAAATTAGATAACCAAAACTTATCAAGTTTTTAAACAAATCAAAAAAGATAATTAAATTATAAGAATTATGCCAGTGATATGCAAGGGTTCGTCTGATAAGAAGCATTTATGTGATCAATGCTGCATCACAAGTTTGAAAATGTAAGATAGGAACAAGAAATCAACAACAATTAAGAAAAAGAAAATTATTTATAACCTTAATTTAATTAAAACCATTAAATCTTTCTTTCATCAGTTCTGGTGGAGTAGGTGCCATATTTTTAGGTAAACACACAAGGACTGCTGTTAAATCCTTTACATTAGAACATGCGTAGTGGTAAGGCTGAATAATGCCCCTACCCTTGAGTGTTTTCCGTAATGTGACAGTACATTCAGCAAGGGGCATTATTGGGCGTTTTTTTTCTAAAATGGGTGTAGTAGGGATGTGGGGATTGTGGGTGTTAGGGATAGATTTTCTAAGCATATGGATCACGGATCCTCAACTCAGATTGAATTAAGGATCCTCAGAAGACGTTGCAGGTTTAAGGATCTAGGATCCTTATGATTATCCATATACTAACGGTTGTTTCCAATATATTTGAACTAGTTTTGCAGGAGTATTCGAATGGGACTTGGTCTTGCCGAGATTCCAGGGGAATATACCTTACAATTCCACACGTGCATGGCCTTCGTGAACGTTATGGAGATCGTGGGAAGCTAGCACCTTTTGCGGATTGTTAGTTAGCTAGTTTATTTCTATTTTTATAAGGAGATAACAAGCTTGATTAGACAGAACGTTTAGTAAACACACATTACTCGAGAACTCTCTCCAGCTTACTAGCAATTTCACACTTTTTTGCACATTAGTGATCCTTGTAACAAGCTTGTTATCATCCCGATTTATAATATCATTTGTGTAATATAGTTGGTGATCGGTAGTTTCCATCACCCGAGGTTTTTTATGCCGGAGATCATACATTGATCAAGGGATTTTTCCTCGTATAAATCCTTGTGTCCTACATTCATTTGATTCATACATTGTTTATACATTTATCCATTTATTCAAGCATCACACCTCACAAATTCGGATTTGGCTGTATTATCCTTGTGTGATTTTTGACCAAAACAGTTTGGACGCCCACCGTGGGGCAATTGGTGCTTCATTTCTGAGAAATTTTGTTCTTTTTGATCGTTTTGGTTCATTACCTTTAACTACATGGCTTATCACGCGAAGAACACTTCAAGCTCCATGTCGGCGATCACTTCTTCACAGGGCATTCCACCTTTGCCTCCAGCACCTTTTGGATCCCAGAAGAATGCTGAGAATGCTACGAAGAAACAAACCTCCGTTTTCCAAAAACCAACTTCTACTACTTCTTCTGGTCCTACTAACAATGATCTTTATTCTTTGATTTTGCAGATGAAGGATCACATGCAGCAGCAGGACAGAACCAATGACAGGATCCTTCGAGAAATTGATGACATCAAGAAATTGAAGAGATCAACGGAGGATCACTCTCCATTGGTGCCCAGATCACTGAATTTTGATTCTCCGGCCATAACAGCCCAGCACTCCGCACCATCAGGCACTCAGTACCAGGGTGGATTGTAGAGTGTACGTTATGGATCGTTGGCAATGACTCAAGCTCAAGGATCCTACTTTCAACCTTCAGGATCCTCTCTTCAGCCACAAGGATCCTCCTCCCAGCATCAAGGATCCTTCTTCAGTTCTGGAGGATATGTGGGAACACAGACGGTTCAAGGATCCTCATTCCAGGGTCAAGGATCCTCTCAGGTTCAGGGATTCTCTCAGGTTCAAGGATCCTCTCAGGTTCAAGGATCCTCTGAGGCTCAAGTATCCTCCTTTCAGGTTCAGGGATCCTCATCGCAGGTTTACGGATCCATGGATTATCCTCCAAGACCCCCAGTCTCAGCATACCAAGGATCCAACATCTTTCAGGATCAAGGATTCTTAAGGAGTGTACAACCCGGAAGTTCAGATATTCATTTGGGAGACTTCATCCCTATGCAAACTATTGCTTCGTCTGGCCCCTCAATCATGCAAGAGTCACGTCAATATGGATTCACATCCGGATATCCAAACTTGAATCCTTCAGGAGGTAACACTTTGAATAATTCTTATAATGCTAACCATGGCTTTATGCAGGATACAGGTATCAATCAAGCTATGGCCAGAGAATTGTAGAAACTCAAGGATATGATATCCAGCGTTCCAGGAGTGGTTAAGCCCATTCCTGAAATTCCAGATGGAAGCCACAAGGTATCTCGTTTTGCACCACCTATTTGTGATGCAGAGATACCGAAGAGGTTTCAAATACCAACCATGAAGCTATATGATGGCTCAACGGATCCAGAAGAGCATGTAGCTCAATATAGGGAAAGGATGGAGATCAATCCCATTCCTGAGAGGTTAAAAGAAGCATGTCTATGCAAGGGTTTCGGGTCCACACTGACATGATCAGCTCTTAAATGGTTGCTAAGTCTTCCCCCTTACTGTATTACTTCATTTGCTAATCTAGTTAACTTGTTTAATAGCCAATTCTCATGCTGTAGGAAATTTGAACGTTTAACTAGTGATCTATATAGGGTAACACAAGGTCAAAATGAATCACTTAGAGATTATATCACTAAATTCAGTAAAGAATCCTTATATATTCCTAATTTGGATATTGCTACGACTGTAGAAGCCTTCAAAATGGGTTTACTTAAGGATTCATTGTTCTATGATGATCTTGTCATGACCCCTTGCAGGAAGCTTGATGAAGTGAGAACCAGGGCCCTTAGATTCATCCGACTAGAGGATGATAAAAGGATACAAGAAAGACTGTCAGGATCCTCGAAGCAGGAAAAACAAGGATCCTACTTCAGGAACAACAAGTCCAAATCCTACAACAAGTCTGATAATCAGAATGTGCATGCAGTAGAACAAGAAGAGGATGATGAGGATTATCCTCCCATTTATGAGTATTGCTTTTCTGTTGATAACCATGAACTAATCCTTGCAATGCAGAATCTTGGTGAAAAGGCAAGATGGCTCAGAAAGAGCGATAAGCCAGCAGCTACAAAAGACAAATCCAAATGGTGTGCATATCATGAAGATTTTTGGCCATCTCACTGAAGAATGCATAGCACTTAGGAAGGAAATTGGTTATTTGTTAAGCAAAGGGCACTTAAAGGTGCTTCTCGGAAGAAAAAAGTCAAAGATCCAGGATCCTGAGAAGATTCCAGAAAGAGCTCCTGCTCCGCCTGCTGATGCACAAATTATCAACTTCATATCTGGTGGATCAGACATATGTGGCACTTCCTTTTCAGCAGCCAGGAGGCATGCCAAAGAAACAAAGATGGACAATGGGGACAGACCTATCCGAACCTCGATCCTTACACAGGAGAAAGTTATATCCTTCAATGAGGATGATCGCGTGGACATTCAGGATCCTCACCATGATGGTCTTGTTATTACTTTGTTTATATCTAACCATTTTATTCGCAGGATTCTCATAGGTGGAGGAAGCTCAGTGAACATCATTCAACTTGATGTCCTCAAAAATATGAATATCCCTGAATCAGAAATCATCCCAAGATCATTAGTTCTTGTGGGATTTAGTGGAGAAACCAAGAACACATTGGGGGACATTAAACTTCCCATTTATATAGAGGGAGTTAATACTTTTCAGAAATTTTGTGTTATAGATGACATGGAAGTCTATATAGATGACATGGTGGTTAAGTCAAAGAGAGCTGAGGATCACCTAAGAGATTTGGAGGAAGCATTTGATATCCTTGATAAATTCAATATGAAATTAAATCCTTCCAAGTGTCATTTTGGTGTCAAAGCAGGCAAGTTCCTAGGATACATGGTGACAAAAAGAGGCATAGAGGCAAGTCCAGAGAAAATCAAGGCGATTGTGAATATTAAATCTCCTGCCAATGCCAATGATGTGTAAAGGTTGACAGGAAGGATCGCAGCCTTGAACAGGTTCATCTCAAAGTCATCCAAGAAATGCAAGGAATTCTATGACATCCTGAGAAAAAACAAGAAATTTGAATGGACTGAAAAGCATGAGAATGCTCTCAAAGCCCTTAAGGATTACCTATCCTCAGCTCCAGCCTTGATGAAACCAGAAAAAGGGTATATATTATCCTTATATTTGGCAGTCTCTTCTAAGGCAGTAAGTGCAGTTCTTGTTAAGGATCACGAAGGTACACAACATCTTGTATATTATGTAAGTAAAAGTTTGCTTGATGCTGAATCCAGGTATTCACATTTAGAAAAACTTATCCTTGCTTTGATTATGGCATCAACTAAATTACGTCATTATTTTGAAACACATGCAATTATTGTTAAAACTAACTTTCCAATTAAGAATGTTCTCAGGAAACCTGAAATGTCAGGAAGGATGGCGAAATGGGCAGTGAAGCTTAGTGCTTATGATATAAGATATGAGCCAAGAACTGCCATTAAATCCCAAGCCTTAGCTGACTTTGTGGCAGATTTTAGTAGTGATCTACAAAGGGAAGCTGAGTTAGAAGTTCAACAGCTTGAAGAGACTAAGGATCCTTGGATACTCTTCACAGATGGGGCTTCAAACATCAAGGGAACTGGACTAGGAATACTACTAAAATCACCACAGGGGGACATAATACCCCACTCAATAGCTTGTGAGTTTTAAACTACTAATAATGAGGCTGAATATGAAGCCTTGATAGTTGGTTTGCAAATTGCCAAGCACATGAGGATCAGGTATCTTGAGGTACATGTAGATTCATTGTTAATTACTAACCACTTAAATGGTTCTTATGCTGTTAAAGGTGAAAAACTAATCAAATATCTAGAGATAGTCAAGAAATTGGCAGACTCTTTTGTTTCTTTTAGTTTAACACATGTACCCAGAGAAGAAAATGCAGAAGTTGATGCATTGGCCAACCTTGGATCATCATTAAAGATTCCAGAGGATATTAAAATCCCCATAATCCATATTTTGACTCCTGCTATTGAGGATCACACATATATGGAGATAGCAGAGGATTCTGCAATCATACCTAGTGATTATGCACAATCACATTCAGGATCCTTGATCCTCCCAATCATGAGATATACAACATGGAGAGATTCCTACAGGAGAAAACCCCAGAGCTTTCAAAGTCAAGGTATCTCAATTTACAATATTAAATAACATGTTATATAAACGGTCTCTTGCAACTCCATATCTAAGGTGCATTGAGGATCATAAAATTCAAGAAATCCTAAAGGATTTTCATGAAGGAGATTGTGGAAACCACACTGGGGGCAGAGCACTATTCTCAAGGATCCTTAGGACAGGATACTATTGGCCTACTATGAAGAAAGATGTTGTGGATTATGTAAAGAAATGTGATGCTTGTCAGAGACATAGCAATACCCTTCATCAACCAACAGAGCTCCTGCATCCTATATCCTCTTCTTGGCCATTCATGAGATGGGGAATGGATATAGTTGGCAAACTTCCCAAAGCACCAGGAGGAAAAGTATTCATGCTTGCTATGACTGATTACTTCTCCAAGTGGATAGAAGCTGAAGCTTTTGCACAAGTCAGAGAAAAGGAAGTGATATCCTTTATTAAAAGAAACATTATTACCAGATTTGGTATTCCTTCTGAAATTGTTTGTGATAATGGATCCCAATTTATTGGGAGTAGAACTAATAACTTTTGTGACAGCTGGGGGATTAAGATGATAACATCAACACTAGTCCACCCACAAGCTAATGGTCAAGCAGAATCATCTAACAAGATCATCATCAACAACTTGAAGAAGAAGCTTGGATCTAATAAAGGAAAATGGGCAGAAGAGCTACCTTATGTGTTATGGGCTGACAGTACAACTCCCAAGAATGCTACTGGCCAGACTCCATTTTCTTTAGTGTTTGGGGCAGAATCAGTGATCCCTACAGAGATGGTAGTCCCTACTGCAAAAACAAGCATCCGTGATCCTGAAGGAAATGCTGAAAACTTGGTTCAAGACTTGGATACCATAGAAGAACTCAGAGATTTGGGAAGGATAAGATTGGCCAGTTATCAACAAAGGATGGCTGGAGCTTATAACAAGAATGCCACGATCAGAAAATTTCAAGTTGGTGATATGGTGTTGAGGAAAGCATTCCAAAATACTACAAATCCTGCTTATGGCAAGTTAGCACCAAAGCGGGAAGGCCCCTATCTTATTGAAGCTGAGGCAGGAAAGGGGGCATATCGATTATTAACAATGGAAGGTGATTTGCTACCAAGAGCTTGGAATGCTGTCCATTTGAAGAGATACTTCATGTAAGAAGGATCAATGATCCTTGGCCATCTTCATATCTGGTATACATTATGGATCTTTATAGGATATATGATCCTCACTCTAGTAATGATCTGATTCTAGTTTACTTAATCCTTTACTTTATTTTATTACAAGGAAAAGGATCAATGATCCTTTATCCTTTCTTCACTAAGTTCTAAGTTTTGCAGAAGTTGATGCATCCTTGACATAGGATCAAGTATCCACAGAAGTCTCCTTAGTTTTATGGGCTTGTCCCCAGTTTTATGGGTTTATCCCCAGTTTTTGGGTTTGTCCCCAGTTTAAGGTATCCACTACCTTCGCCAGTAGCGCACGATTATCCTAGTGTAGTTAAAGGCAATGGGACCAGTACACACTTTAGGGGCTGACAATTTCATTGTACTGGTTGTACTCAGGATCCTAAGTATAATGGTAGACGTACCATACATCTGTTCCTAAGGTTTCTAATGTTTTCACGTTGGCTAAGGTTTTGGCATTTTCATGTCATTAAGTTTGGATAGTCGCCGGTGAGGGCCATACTCCTGTTAACACAAGATCCTTTGGGCTTGTCCCCAGTATATTGGGCTTGTTCCCAGATTGTTGGGCTTGTCCCCAGTTACTAACTTCTCCTTTCACATTGGCTTAGTCCCAAGTTATGATCTATTTCAGGTTTCCAAAGCCAAACAGTTAAGGATCCTGGATCCTAACCTTTTACTAGGGTTTGTCTTTTGGTTATCTCAATTGTAAGTATCAAGGATTTAGGATCCTAACTTGGATTCTTAGGTATGATCCTTATTTACCTTCACTTTATTCTTGATTTATTTAAGTTACCCTTATTCTTTGACAACAGGATAAATGATCCTAAAATTATCTCACTTTTTGAACTTTTCGATTGTAGGATATTTGATCCTTGATCATATCCTAAATTTTTTGACATAATCTAATATACTTTCATTCTTAACTTGTAAATTCAAATAAATTGTACAATAACAATTAAAAGGTAAATATACACAGAGTAAACAACACAGGATAGCCAAAAGATTAAAGTTTTATTTATTTATCAAAAGATTAACCCTTCAAAGGTTGTCAAAATTACCTACCCCAAGCATCTACCCGCAATACTTGGCCCGTCTGCTGGGGTAGGTAAAGGGTGTCCATATTAACAAAGTCTATGTGCAGGAAATAGAAGGCGAGGGGCACCAAAGGCTTCATCCTCCACAAACAGAAGGACCCATCCACCTTTGTTACCCCCTATTGTTTGAAGGATCAGTGATCCTTAACCCTAATACTATTGTCCATCATACAAACCATTGTTTAAAAACACCAACAACCAAAAAACAATAAACCATAAAAAATGGGCTCCGGCCACGTCTAGAAATTTCCATCATCGCCCACTTCTGTAGCTTACACCTTCGCCACATCAACACCACCAGCTGCTCCTTCCCTAGGATCCTTCAGCCCACTGCTACCAGCCTCGATTGCCAGGACTTCCTCAGCCTCTTCTTCATCATCCAGCTCCGCCAGCTTCAGCTTCCAAGCCTCCAGATCCCAGGCAATCCTGTGAAAAGAAGGATCCTCAGCCTCCTTTGCCATTTGAAGCTTGATCTTGAGCATGGCGATTGTAGCAGAGAGCTTTGCTCCTTCCATCACCTCCTCCTTCTCCTGTTAAGCTGTGATTTGGAACAAGACCAACTCCTTTTTCACCAGAGTGAGATCCTTCTCGAGCGAGGAGATTGTCTTGTCTTTGGCCAAGAATATCTTCTGGAGGTCCAGGTTCTTTTGCTCAGCCTCTTCAAGGTTGTTATCCAGGAGCATTTGGATCTCAGCAAATTTCTACATAAAACAAGCACATGGTCAGCATTCGTTATCCTCAGAAAAGGAAGATCAAATTTAAGGATCCATGATCCTTACCTCGGAGACGTACTCCTCGAACTGGTGTTGGATGAGAGGGAGGCCTTCAAGAGACTCAGCAACTTTCCTTTTCTTGCCACCCTTGCCCTTTGTGCTGGTACCCCTAGGATTTGGGATGCTAGGACTGGCAGCAAGTTGTTTCTTGATGGACTTGGAGGAAGCAAATGCGTCAAGGTCACTGACACTGAACCTGGAAGCTGATCTTGAGGATTTTCCAGCGCCTACAAATGCAAAACACAGATAAGTATTCTTATTCTACTTTCATTTAAATATTTATTTATATAACAGATATGAATACTTACTTGACATTGTGAATGTAACGACTCTCATCAAAAGTCATAATTATTAAATTAATTTGACCAATAGGAAACCCTAATTGAGACACCCAAGTGATTCTGCGCAAACCCTAAGATTTTCAGAAAAATCAGAATCAGGATCAGGGCCCCTAAAACTCAGGGGGGGGGGGTATTTCCTAGTTACGATTATCCACTTAAAACGTAGGCAGAAAGGAATTTTCAGAAACCGTCGACTCAGCTGAGCTAGTCCCACACGTGGCAACCCTATGCATAAAAATAGTTCTCACGCGGGCCGCCTCAAGTTAGCTTAATTCTCACGCGGGCCGCCTAAGGGACAAAATTCACCTATAAATACAGGAGTTTGGGACTTGATTCTGGGAGTTGAAACGACGAAGAAATTCCAATTCTACACGGAGTTATGCTCTGTATACTCCAATTAACACACACGATTCACTAATCGACGCCGCAATCAGGGTATTAGCACAATCGCTGTTACGATTCATTTTCCGACGATCAATATATCCAATGAATGTTTAAGTGCCGCCCACATTAGGGTTATACTTTATCGTTCGTCATTAATTTGACGGATCATCGTTAATTCGATGGATGAAGTATTGTACTTTATCGTTCGTCATTAATTTGACGGATCATCGTTAAATCGATGGATGAAGTATTGCACTTTGTCGTTCGTTGTGAGAATTTGATCTCGTGAGTTATCGTAATTGCTGGATTGATTACTAACCCAGTTTTGTGTGCCTGTTATTAAATTTAGGAAAAGGCTAAATCAGTAGGCCAAACTCTGCCCGTATAAATCTGCAATGTGAGTCATTCTCTTTTTATAAACTGTTTTACAATACTCCAAAATTATTTTCAAGGTTATAATTACAGGGACTAAGTCATGGATATCTTGAATTACTGGTTAGTGGGGTATTGTGCACATTACTAATTTCTCCCAATTAGGTTCATTAACCTACTCGGGATAATCACTGTTAGGTTCATTGACCTACAGGGATAATCGTCACTATTTAGGTTCATTGATCTAAATAGTGGTATGACCATCGTCATCATTGTGACTTGTCACCATTGTGACAGAAAGCCAGATAAAAATAAGATAGAAGCCATTGTAATCGCTCTTATGCTGTAATTAATAACTATGCATCATTATGCAAAATAGAATGATTCACTCAGTATTTCCCGCTGACAAAACCTTTTTCAAACATGTTTCAGGTAACCTGTTATGAATCAGGAAAAGTGCCATATAGCACTACAAGCTCAAGGAAGTGGCTCAGTATAAAATAAAAGAAACATGTTTTGTAAAATAAAGGATTTCTTCGTGAAATCTCAATATTGTAAATTACCGGGTTTGATCCCGAGTTGTGAAATAAAATAATCGGGAAATATTTTACTTTTAAAAAGATCCTGATGATAAACTTCCGCTGTCAAACTCAATTAAATAAATACCACGGGATTTCTGTCCCGCAGCTCCTGAAACGGGTCAAACCGGGTCGGGGACCGTGACAGAAAAAGGTGGTGTCAGAGCCACTTATCGAGCCACTGATTTAAGCCAATTAAGTATTTAGAAAATACTTAATTTTTATTAATTGCTATTTTGTGATTATATGTTTTATTATCTGATTAATTTTGAACAGTATGGGCAGATTTTTATATGTTAGTTACTGTAATAGTAAATATAAATCTTTAAATATTATGATTCAAAGTTTAGCACTTTTATTATCTACAGTCTAGAAACCTTATAAATAAATTTACAAATAAAACCTAGTATGTTTTAATTTTCAGTTGTTTTGGTAGTATGAAATACTATTTAAAAAGTTGTTCTATAAAATTTTGTTATGACTTAGTAATTGTGTGTATTTTGCTAAACAGCATGAGTGATCTGTCGGAAGCCCTTCAGAATTTAAATCTCTATCCAGTAAGAATAGAAGTTTCCAGAGATTTCAATAGGTATATTCCAGACATAGAAGAACCTATAGAATTCAACGCTTTACCTCTCGAAAAACCCAAGTCTAAGAAAATGGAAATTGGGGAAAGCTCTAGGCAAATTGAAGAGTTACCATCTCAAGAAGAACTAGATTTTATAATGGCAACCGATGATACTATTGAGCCTGTTAATGAAAATGATTTTATTCATTCTCTTGAAACACAACTACCAATGAATTCAGAACCAGCTATTCCAAACTCTTCAAACCACTGGAAAATAGACGAATGGTTGAATAATGAAATATTGTTACAAAACCATCCCTATAGGCTTTTTCCTAAGTTCAATCCAGAACCTTTACCAAATTCACCAATAAGTAACGAGAATATGGCTAAACTCCATCATTTTGACAAAATGGATGCTGGGAATAGGATTCAAGAAATTTTGGGACAGATCTCTTGGAAATACGATGAGAAGGAACGCCGTTACTAGAATACCACCTGACAAAGGATAGGAGATTCTGAAACTGTGGTTGTGTAATAGTAATAGTAAAATCAGTATGTGTAAAATAAATAATAAAACGGTTGTATATAAAAGCATGATATAAGGAAATTTTAGAAAGTTACAAATTTTGTTTGCATATTCGTTTATGTGATTATGTGCAATTAAATTATGACATTGGATTATTTTCTTTATACTAATTATGTATATATAAATTAGATATCAGATGGAAAACACTAATAATGAACCAGTTAATGAGGTTAATCAATCTGAGCAACAACCGGGGGATCAATATGTGACTACGCAAGATATAGAAAATATAGTTGCTCAAGGGATAGCCAACACTATTCCAGGAATAGTTGCTCAAGGGATAGCCAATGCTATTCCAGCAATCATTGCTGCTGTTAAAAATCCAATTGAACCTCAACAAATTATTCCAAGCAAACGTATTTCTGAAGATAATTTCAGTAATAGCGTAAACGGCGGTAATAATCATGTTAATCATGATAATGAACCACGGCAAGCTCCGCTCCCTAAGAAAAGGAAAGTTGCAACACCTGGTTGCACTTACAAAGAATTTCTTGCTTGTAAACCCACTGAGTTTGCAGGCAATGAAGGAGCGACTGCGGCACTACGTTGGTTAGAGAAAACCGAGGCAGTAATTGCCATAAGTAAATGTGCTCAGGATGATCAGGTCATGTACGCGTCAAATCTTTTCAAAGAAGTGGCACTAGAATGGTGGAACACAGTGTTACAAGCTAAAGGAAGAAATAGGGCTTATGCCATGAAATGGGAAGAATTTAAGAGTCTTGTAGAAAGAAAATTCTGTCCTGAATATGAAAAAGATCAAATGGCAAACAAGTTTCTAACCCATCGGATGGTGGATGTAGATTGTCGAGGTTATACTACGACATTCTTCGAATATGCTCGAGTGGTACCAACCCTGGCTTCGCCAGAACCGGTACTTATTTCTCGTTATATTTGGGGATTGATTTCCGAAATCCGTAATATTGTCAAGGCTGTGAAACCTCGCACAATTGATGATGCGGTGGATTTAGCCAATACTCTCACTGACGAGCTAGTACGGACAAGAGAAGAAAATAGAAGGAAGGAAGTAGCCCAAAAGATTACCCAAGAATTCCGTTCGGGTAACCATAACAATTTCAAGAAAGGAGGGAATGGGCAATCTTCTAATAGTCCATTTTGCAATTTCTGCAAAAGGAAGCATTTTGGAAGATGCAAAGGATATTGCAATTTTTGCAAAATTCCAGGACATCAAGAGGAAGACTGCAGGAAGAAGAAATTTTTAGTTTGCTACAACTGTGGAGAAACTGGACATCTTAGGCCAAATTGTCCAAAACTAAATAAACCATTTGACAATCAAGCCAAACCAGCAGAAGGAGCAAAAAGGAATGCGAGAGCCTTTCAGCTGACTACTCAAGAAGCCGAGATGATTCCAGATGTGATAGCCGGTATGTTCTTAGCTTACAACGTTTACACAATAGTATTATTTGACTCTGGTGCAAACCAAAGTTTTATAAATACTTTACTCTGCCAAACTCTTAACTTACCGTTAACAAGCATTAGATAAATTTCTACAGTAGAATTGGCAGATGGGAATTTAGTTAAAGTAAATAAGGTTCTGCAAAACGTAGCAATAGAACTTTTAAGTCATATGCAACCATATTGGTTGAATTCGATGGTATGTTAGGAATGAATTGATTAGTAAAACCACTATGTTCGAATTCTTTGTGATAAGAATTCCATAGAAATTCAGGTAACTACTGGAGAAGTAATAATGATTACAGGAGATAAAACCCTGTAAGCCCATAAAGTTCATATCAGTAGTGAAAGTTGCTAATAATAAAGCAAGGAGTAGTATATATGATTTCAGTAATCATTAATACTAAAGATAAAGAAATTAAGGAAATTTCTGTAATTCCAGAATACTCAGATGTATTTCCAGAAGATTTACCTGGATTACCACCAGATAGGGAGATAAAATTTAGGATTCATCTAATTCCAGGAATTTTACCGATAAGTCAAGGAACCTTATTGGTTAAGCACAGTATTGGTTGTTAAGAAAAAGGATGATTCAACAAGAATGTGTATTGATTATAGAGAATTGAATAAAGTTACAATTAAGAATCGATACCCATTACTTAGAATTAATGATCTATTCGATCAATTCCAGGAAGATAGATAGTTTTCTAAGATCAACTTATGTTCCGGATATTATTAATTAAAAAGTATCAGAGGAAGATGTACCTAAGACTGTTTTCAGAACTAGGTATGGTCATTATTAGTTTACAGTCCTACCCTTCGAATTAAAGAATGCACCTGCAGCATTCATGGACATGATGAATAGGATCTGTAAACCATATTTGGATAAATTGGTAATTGTCTTCAACGACGATATACTTATTTATTCCAAAAATCAGGAAGAACATTTTCAGCACTTGCATGTACTCTTAACTTTGTTAAGAAAAGAGAAGCTTTACGCCAAATTTTCGAAGTGTGAATTTTGGTTACAAGAAATGCAATTCTTAGGACATATGGTGAATCATGAAGGTATTCATTTAGATCCTGATAAGATATTACCAAAATGCAAGGTTCCCTAATCCGCAATGGAAATTAGAAGTTTAGTCGGATACTACAGACATTTATTAAGGATTTTTCTAAGATAGTTATATCATTAACTAAGTTAACTTGTAAAATAGCTAAGTTTGAATGAGGATCTTAAAGCAGAAATTAACCAAATACTCAGATATTAGCCTTATGAACTAAAGATTTTGAAGTATAAGGTAATGCTTCAAAATTAGGATTTGAATGCATGTTAATGCAACGCAAAAAGGTAATTGCGTATGCATCAATGTAATTGACAAAGAACAAAGGAACTATACCACTCATGAGTTAGAATTAGGAACCATAATTTTTGCCTTAAGATTTGGAGACATTATCTGTATGGAGGTAAGGGTACTACTTATACGGATTATAAGAATTTAAGATATATATTTTTGGGCAAAAAGAATTAAACATGAGACAAAAGAGATGGATGAAAATCCTAAGTGATTACAACTGTAATATTCAGTATCACAAAGGAAAGGATGAAAACGGATAGAGATAGTCAGAAAAGTTATATAGATAATAAATGAAAGCCGTTGGAGTTCGAGTTGGAGATAAAATGTAATTGAAAGTATCTCCTTGGAAAGGAGTAAGAAAGGGAAGCTAAGTCCAAGATACGTAGGACCATTTCCAGTAATCCAACGTATAGGACCAGTAGCTTATCGTTTAAAACTACCAGAAGAATTAGCAGGAGTACATGATGTATTTCATGTATCCAATCTCAAGAAATGCTTATCAGATGAATCACTGGTAGTACCTCTTCGAGATATAGAGGTAAACGAAAAGTTGAAATTCGTTGAAAGACCTCTTCAAATTGAGGATCGAAAGATCAAGTTTCTCAAGCACAAACGACTAGTTCTAGTCAAAGTCAGATGGGATTCAAAGAGAGGAGCTGAGTACACTTGGGAGCTGGAATCAGAAATGAAGAAAAAGTATCCTCAATTATTCCAATAAATCTCGAGGACGAGATTTTTCTTAAGGTGGGGAGAATGTAACGACTCTCATCAAAAGTCATAATTATTAAATTAATTTGACCAATAGGAAACCCTAATTGAGACACCCAAGTGATTCTGCGCAAACCCTAAGATTTTCAGAAAAATCAGAATCAGGATCAGGGCCCCTAAAACTCGGGGGGGGGTATTTCCTAGTTACGATTATCCACTTAAAACGTAGGCAGAAAGGAATTTTCAGAAACCGTCGACTCAGCTGAGCTAGTCCCACACGTGGCAACCCTATGCATAAAAATAGTTCTCACGCGGGCCGCCTCAAGTTAGCTTAATTCTCACGCGGGCCGCCTAAGGGACAAAATTCACCTATAAATACAGGAGTTTGGGACTTGATTCTGGGAGTTGAAACGACGAAGAAATTCCAATTCTACACGGAGTTATGCTCTGTATACTCCAATTAACACACACGATTCACTAATCGACGCCGCAATCAGGGTATTAGCACAATCGCTGTTACGATTCATTTTCCGACGATCAATATATCCAATGAATGTTTAAGTGCCGCCCACATTAGGGTTATACTTTATCGTTCGTCATTAATTTGACGGATCATCGTTAATTCGATGGATGAAGTATTGTACTTTATCGTTCGTCATTAATTTGACGGATCATCGTTAAATCGATGGATGAAGTATTGCACTTTGTCGTTCGTTGTGAGAATTTGATCTCGTGAGTTATCGTAATTGCTGGATTGATTACTAACCCAGTTTTGTGTGCCTGTTATTAAATTTAGGAAAAGGCTAAATCAGTAGGCCAAACTCTGCCCGTATAAATCTGCAATGTGAGTCATTCTCTTTTTATAAACTGTTTTACAATACTCCAAAATTATTTTCAAGGTTATAATTACAGGGACTAAGTCATGGATATCTTGAATTACTGGTTAGTGGGGTATTGTGCACATTACTAATTTCTCCCAATTAGGTTCATTAACCTACTCGGGATAATCACTGTTAGGTTCATTGACCTACAGGGATAATCGTCACTATTTAGGTTCATTGATCTAAATAGTGGTATGACCATCGTCATCATTGTGACTTGTCACCATTGTGACAGAAAGCCAGATAAAAATAAGATAGAAGCCATTGTAATCGCTCTTATGCTGTAATTAATAACTATGCATCATTATGCAAAATAGAATGATTCACTCAGTATTTCCCGCTGACAAAACCTTTTTCAAACATGTTTCAGGTAACCTGTTATGAATCAGGAAAAGTGCCATATAGCACTACAAGCTCAAGGAAGTGGCTCAGTATAAAATAAAAGAAACATGTTTTGTAAAATAAAGGATTTCTTCGTGAAATCTCAATATTGTAAATTACCGGGTTTGATCCCGAGTTGTGAAATAAAATAATCGGGAAATATTTTACTTTTAAAAAGATCCTGATGATAAACTTCCGCTGTCAAACTCAATTAAATAAATACCACGGGATTTCTGTCCCGCGGCTCCTGAAACGGGTCAAACCGGGTCGGGGACCGTGACAGTGAAGGAACCGGAGGATACTTCTTGTGAATCCTTTGCTTTGGCTTGGAATATTCTAATAGCAGGGTCGAGCCTCCAGAAGGCAGCAAGTCTTTCTTTTGTTGCAGGGGTTTCTTGAATGTGAGAGATTGAGATAGCTGCATAACAAAAACAGAAAGAAGGATCAGTTATCCTTAAAAGTAAAAGAGTCCTGCTATGATCCTTGTCTAAGGATCCCATATCCTACCCTAGGTGATCCACTTTTTAGTGAGATCCTTCCCATCTGGGATTGAATCCCTCCTCACAAAGAAGAAATGGCTCTTCCAGTGGGTGTCGTTTTTGGTGGTTTTGAGGATTGGGTGAGGCTGACCAGGTTTACGCTTGAATAAGAAACGGTGTGAACCATGGCTAACAAGGTTGTATAGCTGACTCAACTCGGACATCCCTAATTGTACATCCTCATACTCGATGATGTTCTCTAAGGTGTAAAGAACTCTCTACATCATTGGCATGGCCTGTATGTAGCACATGCCCGTGAGTGTGAAGAAGGATTGTGTGAAGGCATGAAAAGGATAAGAAAACCCTATCAAGAAAGGGGTGGCTGGAAAAGTGACCCAGGAGTTGGAAATAGAATCACTCTTCATTGAAGAGTCAAAGGATCTGAAGACGGCTTCAGCAGGAAAACAATAGCGTATCCGATCAATCTCAGGATTGGTGAAACGGCAGAGTTCCAGCGAAGGGTTTTTGGTAACGCCTTGGCTTTTCAAAGGACTATCCTTTTTAGGATCCTTAGCAGGTGAGGATCGGAGAACCATCTTCGCCATGGATGCTCGAGAAAAGAGGATCGGAATAGAAGGAGTTAAAGAGAAGGAAATAGAGAATATTTGTTTGATCTCCGGATGAAGATTTAAAGCAGTGGAATGCTCGAATTTAAATGCCTCTTGATCCTTATCTCTAACTCTGAATTTATAATGATGATTTGCAGGTGGTCTTGTCACTGACGTCACGTTCACAACGGCTAGTCCGTTGGTAATAGCTATATTTACGATAATCAGTTCGTTGGAGATAAGGCAGAAAATATGACTCATTAAGTTATATTTAATTCCTCATATTTTGGGGGCAATTGTTAGGGATGGATTTTCTAAGCATATGGATCACGGATCCTCAGAAGATGTTGCAGGTTTAAGGATCCAGGATCCTCATTATTATCCTTATACTAACGGTTGTTTCCAATATATTTGAACTATTTTTGCAGGAGTATTCGAATGGGACTTGGTCTTACCGTGATTCCAGGGGAATATACCTTACAATTCCACACGTGCATGGCCTTCGTGAACGTTATGGAGATCGTGGGAAGCTAGCACCTTTGCGGATTGTTAGTTAGCTAGTTTATTTGTATTTTTATAAGGGGATAACAATCTTGATTAGACAGAACGTTTAGCAAACACACACTACTCGAGAAATCTCTGCAGCTTACTAGCAATTTCATACTTTTTTGCACATTAGTGATCCTTGTAACAAGCTTGTTATCATCCTGATTTGTAATATCATTTGTGTAATATAGTTGGTGATTGGTAGTTTCCATCACCCGAGGTTTTTTATGCCGGAGATCATACATTGATCAAGGGCTTTTTCCTAGTATAAATCCTTGTGTCCTACACTCATTTGATTCATACATTGTTCATACATTTATCCATTTATTCAAGCATCACACCTCACAAAATCGGATTTGGTTGTATTATCCTTGTGTGATTTTTGACCAAAACAGTGAGGCATTATGTTTGTAATAAAATTAAATAAAAAAATCATTAAAAAATCTTATTGGACAAAACAAATGAACCTGAAGGTGATTAGTCAGTTATTCCCCCATCCGACGTTGTTTCAAACACGCCAAAACAAAAAATTTGGCCAAAAACGCCCTAAAACGCCATGGGGGTGGGGCTTGGGCGTGTTTGGGGGAGAATCACGCCAAGATCTTGCCCACTACGGATGGTCTGATGGAATAGAGAGATAATACTCGTTATCAATTCTCGGTCTGTGTTTTTTGACATATAAAACATCATTTGCCAGTAAATTCTTGTGACACCTGTGTCACTTCAACCATCAAACAAATACCAAACCAATGAAATATTGTATTTCATACTTGGGATTTTGTATAAATATGTGTATCGTTTGCACATATCAATTCTTGTTCGATTTCGAGCTCTAAATCGCTTTCTGGAAGGTTATACGTGCACTGATGCGTAAATATAACCCATTTAATGCAACGAACACTCCGGAATAGTGAAATAGGCTTAACATACCTTAAATAACCTTTACATAACTTAGAAATAAGTTTTGAAGGCTTTGGTATGCCAAAATTAAGTTTATTCGCTTACAGGGACTTAATTCGACAAACTGCGAAAGTATGCCAATTTGAACTGTAACGAACATTCCGGAACATGACCATAAGTTAAACACACCTTAAATATTCTTTACATAGCTTAGAAATAGGCTTTGAGGGGTTCGGTGTGCTAAAATAAACTTTTGGATCATTCAGGAACTAAAAGTGTCAAAAAGTGCACAAGTTTGCACTTTCACGCATAACTTACGTTCTGAATACATCCGGACATCCAAAAATTTATGTAAGTACTAAAACATTTTATTTTAGTGTATGGCATAAGAAAAATCCATTCGTCGCGTCATTTGGATAGTTTTTCGCACTTATGCGCATTCCGTCGTAATTAAGCGAACATCGCGATCGTACGGCCAAACGAACCGACATCCGAGATATTTTTGAGCATATTTTAAGCTCCCTATACTTTAACTTCATTTTAGATCTTGGAAATGGGGTTAACGGGGCTTAAACATGACAAAAATGCATCGAAAACCAAGTTTGGAGCTGCAGGGGCCTGTTCTGCCATTTTTGAAACTTTCTGGTCTACAAGGTCCTTGCGCACCTCAACATTATTAGTGTTACGGTGCGCAAGCAGTCCCCAGAACATCAGAAGCTTCCGAACAGCCTGTTTCTAGCTGTCGTGCACTCCCAAACCCCTTTCCACCTGTTGATTCCTTATGGTGGGTGGCCAATTAACCTACCACAACTTTCCAACAAGTGTACGCCTTAGATTCGATCACGGTTTCCAAGAAACGATCCTAACGGTTCAGGAAATCCTATAAATACCCACATCCCCCAACTTTAAAACCCACAAGAATCTGATCTTAGAAGCTCTAAGTTGAAACCATTGTTTCATACCTGAGCTACTCGGATCAAGATTAGCTTTCGGGGACCCTGGGTAAGTGTTCCTTTGTTCTTTTATTGCTTTTCGAGTCCGAAAGTCAAACTTTGTTTGACTTTCTGCGTTAACCAATTTATGGTCAATGCGAAGTTCGTTTGAACTTCGCAACGTGATTGTAATCACGATTGTTATAGTCCCTTGTGACTATGCCTACTGATTACCACGTTGTCTAGGGTCGTAAGGGTAAGCGATCTAATAAATCGCTTATACCTTCGAACCAGACCCGTTTGGTCGATCATTAGGATCCGACCAAACACATTAGGTGACCATAGTATATAGGGAATAACCTTTCGAGGTTATACCTTATGGTCGCTTCGTTAAGTAGTTGTATGATAAGTAGTTTATATGCCTTAGGTAAATTACCAAAATACCCTTTTCATGTGTAATTGGTAATTAAGCATATGTAACCTAAACTTTCGTCACTTAACTGATTATGTAACATAATTAAACATGTTAAGGCATATTCTACTTGTCATAGGACTAGTTAGGCGGTCCGAACGCGTTCTACGCGTTAAAGTAGCATAAGCTACCTAAACGGGCGTAATGGGTCGTAAGCACTTAGGTTAGGTTTCATTTAGTATGTAGGCTTTGTTAAACCATATGACACGAGTCTCCATACTCGTTTGGTTTACGAACCCCCATTCTATCTAATCCTCCGATTTAGGTCCGGTTTATTAACATAGTTACCTATATTAGGTGTCGTTTGATATCCGTGATCTCTAGCATTGTTTGGTTGTTACTCAAGGACTACTGAGCAATCTCAAGTGAGTACATAGACCCCTCTTTTACTGTTTTCCAAACGTTTTGGGGTGGAACACATGTGCCTACTTGTTACTTTCATGCTTTCCATGTTTTCTCATCATATACCTGCTATGTTCGTTAGTACATTATAGTACATGATTTCATTGTTTTCATGCTATGTATGCTCATTGTGTGCGTACTTAGTACATTATTTTACATTAAATTCTATGCTATGTATGCCCATTGTGTGCGTACTTAGTACATTATTTTACATTACATTCCATGCTATGTATGTCCATTGTGTGCATACCTAGTACATTGTTTTACATTACATTTCATGCTATGTATGTCCATTGTGTGCATACTTAGTACATTGTTTAACATTACATCTTGATGGTTTGCTTTGAGTAAGTGACTTAAGTAACGAGGCGTGTGTAATATGATACAAGCATGGTGGATACGCCGCTGGTACTTCCTATATATAAGTGTTTGTATGGTATTACATATCGTAGCGTTATTTGAATCATTTCAATTTGAGACATATAACATTTTATACAAATAACATGCTTTTCAGAAGACATTGTTTTACAGACAACTTATCTTATACAAACTCATTCTACATGGTTATTCATTTAACCATACATTATTCTCTTATTTATACATATCATCTGAACTTATTGTTTTTCAAACGATTTACAAAACAAAACAATTTACAAGGTTCATGACTAAACTTTATTAAACAACTCTTTCTAAACTTACAAGTCATGAATCCTATTTTCACAAAACCTATGTATCTCACAGGCATTTTTATGCTGACGTACCTATTTTCACATGTGTTTTCAGGAGATGATGCATAGGACTTATCAAGACATACTTAGGCGGACCTGTGCCTTAGTGACTTAAAACGAGACAAGAACTAGTTAATTTATGTTATGTACTCTTTGTTTCATGTTTAAAACAATGTAAACTCTCATGTTTGATTAATAAAACGAAACTTTAATTGCCATGGATTTGAAACGATTATTTCTGTTACAACACTCCCCGATGTTTCCGCCACGTTTCGTTGTCTCACGTGGTCGGGGTGTGACAATTCTCCACTCAATGGCTCGGTTGCAGTTGTATTTTATTATTAGTTAGTGGCAAAGGATATTTATGTTGTGCTTCGTGAAACAAGTAGAATTCCAATTCATATAATTATATTATAACATCTATGAAATAACTAAATAGTTTGGGTTTGAGTACGTAATAAATGCAAGAGGGTGGCTTCAAAACCCTATCTTAGGCATGGTCTGATACTCCTTCAACATATTCTAACTACTGAAATTGCTTTCGGATCAATTACTAAAAAATGAATTTTTAAGGGGTGGTATATGAAAAGTTTTAAACAGGTATTTTTGAAAGGATCTACATATTCACACACCCTAGTCTCTATTTACACACCCTCATATACGCCTCATATAGGTCTATATGTCGAGTATAACCTTTTTCAATTCCCAAGAGAATCTCTGATTTTGTCATATTTTGTCTTATATGCCTCGTATAGGCCTATATGGGGCGTATAGACGAAAAAGACCATTTTACCCCTGATTTAGGCCTAGACTGGGGGTAAATTGGTCTTTTTTTGCCTCTCTTATATACCTAGTATAGGCCTGTATGAGGCGTATATATATAATGCAAATTACCATTTTAGCCCTGAGTTAGGCCTAGACTGGGGGCAAAACAGGGATATAATGGTCTTTTGGACCACACTATACGCCCAGTCTAGCCCTATATGTGGCATGTGTTCTTATTTTTTTTTGGTTTTCTCTTTTTAATATCCATAACACTAATATTAATTATAATGATGTATGTCACGTGGTGACGTTGGGCTATAAAGATATGGGCAGGTACAAAGTCTCCGTGAAATAATGTGGTCTATAACTTATGTATAGTCATGAACTCACCAACTATTGTTGACGTGTCTTTTTAAGCATGTGTCACATGTGATGAGGCATTATCGCTGCTTATAGTCCCAGACTTGTGATAGTCCGGTAGAAATGTATATCCCGGACCAGTAGTGTGGTCTGGTGGAAGCCTTGTTACATCAGGGTAGACTTAGTCTGATTAGATGTTGAAATTGTGTTTCCTACATTTGTACAATACGTTTATTATAAATAAGATAAGAACTTTTGTATCAACTGTGTTATAAAGCATCCTTATCGGGTGGGGTGTCACAGTTGGTATCAAGCCAAAGGTTTTAGCAAGTTAGGTATTCGGTAGGGATATCTAGGCTTTAACCTTGGAGATTAGACCTACCTAAAAAGGTAAGTTATATATACTTATATAGGTGGTTTTCAGTTAAGGATGCTATGGGAAACATAAGACCTGACTTGGTGTGTAAGCTTGGTTCAGCTGGCTCCAATAGACAAGCAATAAATGAACCTCGAGTACGAACCTACTGAGGGTACGGAGTCATCAGGATATACTTATAGTGACAATTACAACTTACGTGCCCTCATTTAGCATTCACTCTGTACCCACCGCCTTCAGAAACAATTACCTATGCGTCCGTTCCCTTACTCGTCATGAAATTTAACAAGGTCACATCTTAACGCATATCCCACATCCATAAACAAAGAAGATTCCAATGGATCACCTAAGCCTCCAATCTATACCATCCTGTTGAGAAATCCCCATCACCATTGGAACCTAAACCCTTCCGCCAGGTTCCTATTAACCAAGTATCCCTATAACTATACGTATTCCTTGTAAAACGGTAGGTTTACAATGGGAAACCCGAAAAATAAGAGCCATCCGAGTTAGAATAGCCGAGTTAGAGGCTGTGAACTAGAGGTTAACAAATGTAGAAGCTCAGAACATGATAGATCAGCAGGAATGGGATTTGGCTCAAGCCTAGGGAGGGGAGTAAATTTTAATTTATATGGGCTATAATTGACAATGTGTTGTACTATGTGTGTCATGTGAACTTGTTAATGTAACCGTTTGTTATGAATATAATGTTGAAGTTGTATTTTCTTGAAATTATAGAAAATTATCGATCAAAACTCAAGGACTATTCCTGCCACATCCCACAAACAACACAAATCCAAAAACAAACTCCTTCCTGCTCCTCTGACACATGGTTCCGGCGTTTTCTCAGATCCGAGAACCATCGAATCTCGACTAAGTGGGTGTTTGGGTTAGCTTGTTTTGGAGTTACTTTTAACTTATTAACTTATAAAAAGTTTAAAAAAATCATTTTAATAGTGTTTGGATAAGGATTAAGAAGGAGTTTTATAGCTTGAAAAGGAGAAAATGATAAGTTAGAATTTTTTACCTTCTAACTTATAAAAAGTTAATAAGTCAAAAGTTAAAAGGAACCCCAAAACACCCCTAATTTTTTTACCACACGTTTAAACTCGTTTTAATAACTGCCATTCTTAATTGATTCGAACAAATGGAAACATGATAATCAAGACTTGTTTTGATTCATATTAATGGAAACATGATAGATTGAGGTTCCTGTAAAAAAGACCAAAAGTGTGAGAAGGGTAAGAAATAATCTCAGCCATTAGATCTTTTGATCTAATGGTTGAGATCAATAGGGACTAAATTGTAAAATGTTTTTATTAGTTTGGACTGATTTGAAAATTGTATGGGCAATTGTGTCTTTTTATATCCACCTAAAAATAGGAAACTGTAAATCAATTCCCTAAAATTACGAATTCTCTTTCTTCTTCCAGAATTCGAATCCTCCTCCTCCTTCTTCCAGAATTCGAATCATCATCAATCATCATCAATCTGTGAATTTGAAATCAGATAATATTCTAAATCAGATAAGGTGGTTTCCGGACGGAACAGCGCCCCCTTCTCATTTTTCCGATGACTGTGGCGGCGGCTATGTCGTTCCGACGGTGGTTTGGGTGTCCGAAGGGGCAGGGGTTCCGGCAAGGTGGTTTCCGGTGGTTTGGTTCGAGCGACAAAAAGACATCCAGTAAGGTGATGTCGGGTGGTTGGCCACCTCTACACGACGGCGGCGGCGGAGCGGCAGTGGTGGTGCCGGTATGGAGAAGAAGATGATACAGAGATGTAATGATTTGAATGGTGTTATATATGTGCTGAATGGGGTTATATACTTTATTGAATGGTGTTATATATGTGCTGAATGGTGTTATATACTTTATTGAATGGTGTTATATATGTGCTGAATGGTGTTATATACTTTATTGAATGGTGTTATATATGTGATGAATGGTGTTATATACTTATTGAATGGTGTTATATAATTATTGAATGGTATTATATACTTATTGAATGGTGTTATACACTTATTGAATGGTGTTATATAATTATTGAATGGTGTTACAGGGTAGGGATAGTGTACATTAATTCAAAAGTGTGAGAAGTGTTTAAAACCATTAGCTCTTTGATCTAATGGTTGAGATCAATAGCTACCAAATTATAAATTGTGTTTTAATTATTTGGACTGATTTGAAAATTGTAGGGGTAATACTGTCTTTGTATATGTTTCAAATTAGGTAACCTCTCCTAAATTCTAGCGATTCACTCCTAAATTCTAGCGATTTAATTTTAAACTTATTTTAAAATTTGGACATTCTAAAAAATCTAGAATATGTAACTGCTACAAGAAATATATAACACTATACAACCATCATATAACACTATATAACACCATATAATACCGTATAACACTATGTAACACCATATAACACCATATAACACTATGTAACACTATATAACAATATACATCCATCATATAACACTATATAATACCTAAAAACACTATATAACACCATATAACACTATGTAACACTATATAACACTATATAAAAATATATAACACTATACAATTCTGAACGTGATACACAAATTCGTAGATTAATTATTAATTCGTATTCCTATAATTAAGGGTGGCGGTTATGGAAGGTTATCAATTAATTAAATCAATTAGAAAATTACTTGTTTACCCTTTTGAATTAATTTATATTGAGGACACATGTCATCGCCACAATATTTCTCACCCTTCTCACACTTTTAGATTAATGTACAAGATCCTCTACCTGGTGTTACATATGTGCTAAATGGTGGTTTTGCAGTGTTATTCGTAGTGTTTTTACAGAGATCTTTAAAATGATGTTATATACTTATTGAATGGTGTTATATATTTATTCAATGGTATTATATAATTATTGAATGGTGTTATATATGTGCTGAATGGTGGTTGCAGTGTTATTTGTAGTGTTTTTTTAGAGATCTTTTGAAAAATTTGTTCCTATAATTAAGGTGACGGTTATGGAAAGTTTTGAATTAATTAAATTAATGATAAAATTACTTGTTTACCCTTTTGAATTAATTTAGATTGAGGACACATGTCATCTCCACAATATTTCTCACCTTTCTCACATTTTAACATTTTTTACAATAACCTTACCCAACATGATAATCAATAAATTTAAGGGTGTTGCTAAATGCACTCCCCTTTCTTAAATTTTACTGGTTATACTCTCCCCTTGAAGTTTTTAAATAAATACGATAAAACCTTTTATTTTGTATTTTTTTAATCGCGTCTACTTTAAATTTTTAAATAATTCAAAAGGATAATTAAATTAGATAACCAAAACTTATCAAGTTTTTAAAATAATCAAAAAAGATAATTAAATTATAAGAATTATGCCAGTGATATGCTAGGGTTCATAAAAAAGATAATTAAATTATAAGAATTATGCCAGTGATATGCAAGGGTTCGTCTGATAAGAAGCATTTATGCGATCAATGCTGCATCACAAGATTGAAAATGTAAATAGGAACAAGAAATCAACAACATTTAAGAAAAAGAAAATTATTTATAACCTTAATTTAATTAAAACCATTAAATCTTTCTTTCATCAATTCTGGTGGAGTAGGTGGCATATTTTTAGGTAAACACACAAGGACTACTGTTAAATCCTTTACATTAGAACATGCGTAGTGGTGTAAGGCTGAATAATGCCCCTACCCTTGAGTGTTTTTCATCATGTGACAGTACAATCAGCAAGGGGCATTATTTGGTGTTTTTTTCTAAAATGGGTGTAGTGGGGATGTGGGGATTGTGGGGAATTATGTTTGTAATAAAATTAAATAAAAAAACATTAAAAAATCTTATTGGACAAAACAAATGAAGCTGAAGGTGATTGGTCAGTTATTCCCCCATCCGGCGTTGTTTCAAACACGCCAAAACAAAAAAAATTGGCCAAAAACGCCCTAAAACGCCATGAGGGGTAGGGCTTCGGCGTGGTTGGGCGTGTTTGGGGGAGAATCACGCCAAGATCTTGCCCACTACGGATGGTCTTATAGAATAGATAGATGATACTCGTTATTAATTCTCGGTCTGTGTTTTTTGACATATAAAACATCATTTGCCAATCAATTCTCCACTAAATGGCTCGGTTGCAGTTGTATTTGATTATTAGTTAGTGGCAAAGGATATATGTTGTGCTTCGTGAAACAAGTAGAATTCCAATTCATATAATTATATTATAACATCTATGAAATAAATGAATAGTTTGGGTTTGAGTACGTAATAAATGCAAGAGGGTGGCTGCAAAACCCTATCTTAGGCATGGTTTGATACTCCTTCAACATATTCTAACTACTGAAACTGCTTTCGGATCAATTAATAAAAAAAATGATTTTTTAAGGGATGGTATATGAAAAGTTTTAAACAGGTTGAAAGGGTCTACATATTCACACACCCTAGTATCTATTTACACACCCTCATATACGTCTCGTATAGGTCTATACGTCGCGTATAACATTTTTCAATTTCCAAGAGAATCTCTGATTATGTCATATTTTGTCTTATATGCCTCGTATTGGCCTATATGGGGCGTATAGACGAAAAAGACCATTTTACCCCTGAGTTAGGCCTAGACTGGGGGTAAATTGGTCTTTTTTGCCTCTCTTATATGCCTAGTATAGGCCTGTATGAAGCGTATATATAATGCAAATTACCATTTTAGCCCTGAGTTAGGCCTAGACTAGGGCAAAACAGGGCTATAATGGTCTTTTGGACCACACTATACGCCCAGTCTAGCCCTATATATATATATATATATATATATTGTTTTCTCTTTCTAACATCCATAACACTAATATTAATTATAAAAAACTTAATATTAATTATAAAAAACTCATATTAATTATAATAACTCTAATATTAATTATAAAAAACTCATATTAATTATAATAACTCGTATAGGCCTATAGGTGTAGTATAGGTCTTGCATAAAACTATAGGTGTGATTTAGGTCTCGTATAGGCCTATACAGGTGTTGTATCATATCTTATACTAGTTGTTTTTATTTATTTAAAATAGAAAACTTATTTTTGTTTAAAAGTTTGCTAAAACGATTAATATTGTATAAAATGTTTGTTAAAAAAAACCTTATATACGCCCCTTATAGGCCTATACGTGGCATATATGAGGCATGAGTCATATATGAGACCTATACGAGGGGTCCTATACGCCCCGTATAGGCCTATACGAGGCATATAGGAGCAGCAAACCAGAACTAACATGAGTCAGACACTGAATTTGATGAAACCCTATACGCCCCGTATAGGCCTATTCAAGGGCTATACGAGGCATATACGAGGTAAAGGGTGTCTAAATAGGGTAAGGGTATTAAGTAAAAGTAGGGGTGCATTTAGCCCACCCCTAAATTTAAACATGTTATCTATACTATATTATAATACATGAGGGAAGGATTCCCAAAAGTTAAGAACTTCTTCCCCCATTATTTATAAATAAACCCCTAAAATGAGGGTAAAGTGGTCTTTTAAACCATAATTATTTTTTAGTCCCTCAATCTATTACATTTAAATCCTTGACATTTAACATAATTATGGGTAATTAGTTAGACTCCCCCCCCCCCCCTTTAATTCTTTAATGTATTCCTATGATATCTTACAACCCGTAATGTTTTAAAAAAATCCGAAGGTACCATGACGATCGGCACATTTTTTTAAACGTTTCGATAGTTGTCTTTTTTAGTTTCGTCGTGCGTTCATAAAGTACAAATAGCCGATGCGTAAATGTACAATTGATTAAAGCCAACATTTGTTTTTTTACCCAAGCCAGCTTTGACCATTACCTAGCTACCGTGCATTAACTTTTTTTTTTTTACCCAAGTTTTTTGTTTTGAACGGCATTAATAAACTAAAATATTCCCTAATTTTACTTGTACAGAGTCAGTTTGTTGTGGCATGTTTAATATAGTATAGATAAAACTCACAACAAACTTCCTATTAAACATGCCACAACAAACTAAACAGGATATGTGCATCTTATTTTAAAAACTTAAAACTCACAACAAACTTCCTAAATAAATGGATGACCAATCTAAAACTAAACCCTAATGGACTACTATAAATACATAGCAAACACTCACAATTCTACATTTCTATTGCTAAACAGATTTAAAATATGAAGCCAGTTCTGAATTCACTTGATGCGAAAAAACAAGCATGCGATATTGAAAAATCTAAGGTCGGTTCTATGATAAGTTTTGTTATATCGCAATAATGAATAATTGTTTTCTTTTATTTACTTTTATGTGAATACTAACTTATTTGATTTTTCAGATTCAACACACCAATTTAAACACCCCAGTTGTCGAACAAGCTTTTGTTAGTTTTTAAGTAATATTTTCGCTTATAATCTTTCATATTAACAAGTTCGTTATGTTATTATTTGGTGTTTTATTGTAGGATGATGGTGATAATAGTGTTGAAATTATTTCTTATGGTGCAATGTTCAGTCCATACAAGTCTAATCTTTAACGTCAATTTAGTAAAGAGGTAATTTTAAAATTTATTTAATCTTTTTAAAAAAAGTTTATTCAATATTTGTTTTTTTATAAAATTTATTTAATCATTTTTTTACTTTTTTATTAAATTTTTGTTTTTTAAGGATCGGAAGTATGAGAATCAAAAGAAAAGATCTAATAGACTCTCTGAATGGAAATGGGTGCAGGTTATAAATTTAGATGACTCTGAGGACGATGAGAAAGAAGATGAATTAGATGATACTGCTGATTCGAGCACAAACAAGAAAAACGGATCAAAAAAGAAGAGAAATTAGATGAAATATATCAAGTGTTTTTATGTTTTTTTCATTTTCAGTTGTTTTTGTTTGATCTAGACTATCCCATTTATTTTATGTTTTGTGTCATTTTATTGCACTTATAATTTACATCTCGATTGAACTAATATACTTTTGTCATCTGTTTAGTATTTTTTTATTAACAAACGAATCTTTACATGTTTAAAACAGTTTTCTATACTTTATTTATTATTAATTTTTATAACAAAACAAAACTTTGATATTTAGTAGATAGAAGATAAACTATGTTCCAAAATTTTAGGAATTATTTAATACTAATTTACGATATTAGTAGATAGATAGTAAACTATATCCCAAAATTTTAGGAATTATTTAATACTAATTTACGATATTTATTTAATACTAATTTACGATATTAGTAGATAGATAGTAAACTATATCCCAAAATTTTAGGAATTATTTAATACTAATTTACGATATTTAGTAGATAAATAGTAAACTATGTCCCAAAATTTTAGGAATTATAAGTCAACTAATTAGGTCCTCCAAGTTAATTATATGGGATGAGGCATCGATGGCGAAACGTCAGGCGATAGAGGCAGTTGATCGAACATTGCAAGACATTATAGGTGTTAGGCTCTCACGTGTAACACTTATGACATATATCCACCACAACAATCTTATCATATACAAATAAGAAAACTACCAGCAACGAGTGCCGCAATCCAAAGTGTCGCCCCCGCCGCATCGCGCGGACACCCTACTAGTTTTATTTCGATAAAAAAAATGGAAACATGACTATCGCTATAGCAAATAAGACGTTAATGCGGCAAGACAATTTACCAAGATTAAAATATCGTTTTGTTCGGTTTCTACGTCAAAAGAAATTCGTCAAACTATCCTTTTAAACCCACGATATTATCCTTTTAAGCCCACAACAAAGTTTTGTTATCAGTGAATGTATCACCTTCAATTTATTTCAAGAAACTAAATCATATTAATATTTTGATTTGTTTTGATTAATAAGTAGGGTTTTCTTGAGTAGAGGGTGAATATACACCCTGCCTATTTTTCTTCTTATTCCTTGTTTACGTACTCAGAGAAGTCCAACAATGGCTCCTTTTTTCCGCCATCCCATCTTCAACAAGCCTCGTCTGAAACAGCGTTACCCAAAGCCCGCTTTTAAACCCTCTCGGCCACAACCTCGTCGTCTCGACCAGTCGATGATGATCCGCAACCAAACCCATGTCTCAACTGCACTCGCAACACACCTTCTGTCCAACAAACACGACTTCAACGTTGTTTTCTCGCCCCTTTCGATCCAGGTCGCCCTGAGCGTACTATCTGCCGGTTGCAAAGGTGAAACACTTGACCAACTCCTGGCTTTCCTTAAAGCGGATACCACGGATGACCTCAACTCTCTCTATTCGGACCTTGTGTCCTCGATATTAGCCGACGGTAGCCCTAGTGGCGGACCTAAATTGTCTTCTGTAAACGCGGTTTGGGTTGGTGAAAACTTTTCTCTCAAACCATGTTTCAAGCAGGTTGTGGACACCGTTTATAGAGCCGCTTGCAAACAAGTCGATTTCCACAAGGTTAGTTTCTAATCTTTTTCAAGCGGCCATACCTCTTTTTCGACTCTTTCTTTCTTAACTCAATATATTGGTAGAGTTTTTTTTACGTATTATTTGATATCAATCTTGGTTATTTTGTTCACAAATGAGGCTTAGATCATTATTAAAGTTATTAAACTTTGTTTTTTATATTACGCTAATATATTATTGAGTGATACTCTATACTCTATTATTATTTTTTTGTTTAGTGATATTATTGAGTAGTCTATACTCTTTTTTTTTTGGTTTAATGAAGGCAGAAGAGGTAGCCGATGAAGTGAATTCATGGGCCAAAGAGCAAACACATGACCTTATCAAGCAAGTCATTACTGCTAAACAAGTTAGTGATGACACAAAGCTCATGCTTGCAAATGCTATCTACTTCAAGGGAACATGGACTCAGAAGTTTAACACCTCATTGACTAAAGAACGTGACTTTCACCTCCTCAATGGCAATAAAGTTAAAGCCCCCTTTATGACAAACTACGAAAATCAATTCGTACATGAATATGATGATTTCAAAGTATTGGGTCTCCCTTATTCGCATGGTCAAGATAACCGTAAGTTCACAATGTACTTTTACCTCAGTGATGCAAAAGACGGGCTTCCGTCTTTAATAAAGAAGATCGGTTCCACACCCAACTTTTTTGACCATCACATTCCACGAGAAAAAGTAAGAGTCGGGGAGTTTTTTATACCAAAATTTAAGATAGAATTCAAGTTTGAAGCTTCTGATATGTTGAAGAAATTAGGCCTTAAACTCCCTTTCGAGTTTGGACCTCGATTCACCGAAATAGTGGACTCACCAAACCTTTATGTTTCGAGCGTCATCCATAAATCTGTTGTGGAGGTGAATGAAGAAGGTACAGAAGCAGCAGCGGTCACTGTAGTTACATTTGGTATTGGATGTCCACGCAGGGAAATTATGATTAAAGATTGGGTCGATTTTGTGGCAGATCACCCGTTCTTGTTTATGATTAGAGAAGATGTGACCGGAGTCGTGTTGTTTATGGGACAGGTGATTCACCCTAGTTAGAAGTATCGAGTGTCCTTGTCTTTTGTTTATGGACGGTTACATTACTTTTTGTGTTTGCGAATTAACAACTTGATATTGGGGTTTTATATATCTACTGGATTTGTCAAGTTCACTGCGCTCTTATATCCTAATTCATTCAAGATCTTGATTTGTTATGTTTTTTTCAAGTTCATTACGCTCTTATATCCTAATTCTATTTGCTACAAATAAAATAGTTCTACTAAAGCTTTTTAAAATAAAATACGTTGTTGTTTAAAGCTTGGGCGTATCCATATATGTTAGGTTGAGTGTGAATTAAAATATACCATTTTGAGATGAGATATATAAATGTGCCTGGAAGTGACTCAAGTCGAGGTAAGCCTATTGCTCTGCATTATAATCTATTCCAAATGTAAGAGGTTTACCTCGAGTTAGAGTTTGTTCACACTTTGAACAAGTTGATTAATTAGGATTATTGGTGTAAAAAAGTAAAATTAATTGTTAAAAAAATTTAACTAGAAATCTTGTAATAATTTCATTTCTACCCAAAAATTATGTATTTAACTAGTGGAATTCCTGAGCGTGTTGCAGCGGGATATTCGCTCGGTACATTGTAGTATCCGTTCAATTCAGTTCATTGCGATATTGGTACGGAACTAACACTCGGTATAGCAACCAAAAATGAAAACCCAAAAAAATAAAGATGTGATATGTTCAAAAGGATACCGAGATTAATTGAAAATTATAAAACCGAATATTGGTAAGGCTTTTCAATAGTATCGATGTTGTTTGGTCGTAATCGGTTAGGTTTGTCACCACACCGGTATGATACTAGCACTCTCTATAGCTTACGATACAACAAAACATTGTATTTAGAACATAACTCCATTTTCAATATTATATAGTCAGAATCAAAATGAAATTTGTATTGGAACCCATAAAAATGAATGTTTGTACGGGTAAAGAACAAAAAAAAAATTAATGATATTTGATCTATTCAATTTTAGTAGTACAAGACAACTTAGGAATACTTGATTGTTTTCTTGTATATATTCGAGACGGAGTTAAGTATTTAAGGAAGTTTGAGGTCATCTTTCAAAATTTTGGTGAAATTGCCATAACTCTTGGTATACTATTTGGACTCTTCAATATTTATAAATAGATGTAAAAAACCATATGGAACTTTACACATGGAATACTTGAATCTTACAAACTTGCCTTTCAAGGTTACATCTTAAGAGATTCTAAAACTGAACGGTCTATCACCAATGACGAGTAGGCTAGGGCTAAAAAGGTTTGCAAAGTACTTGAGAGATATTTTTTGGATGCAACAAATTTGTTTTGGGATACATCATATCCGACAATAATTTTGTTTCTTGCTAAAAATTTTAAAGTGAAAAATGAGATAACTAATTGTTATATCTCAGATGATGTTTTCTTGATGAGTGAGCTAATGTTCGAAAAGTTTGACAAATATTAAGTAGAAATTGGGGTTCCTATAGCAACTGTCTCAATTTTAGATGTGGAATCTTGTGAGGTTATAGCCGACCAATGAGCTTGGTATATGGTCGGGTTGAAGATGTGATAACTAATTAGTTAAAGTCTCCATGTGAAAAGTGCTACACCACATTTTACATGGCTAGAGTGTCTAAGAATAACTCGACTATACATCATCCGGGCCCCAAAACATTCATGTTAGACATAAAGATGATTTTTATGCTTTTCTTAAGACTAGACCAGTTGAAAATAAACAAAACAAAAGGTTAGACATTCATGTTACTACTCGTTATACTCGTTACGCCTAGCACCGGAGATTCGGATCATAATGTAACCATATCGTATATATATATCGCTATTCGAAGGATAATCGCATATTTTCGAAATACAATATCACTATACTGCGCTATTATCACACTAACACTCACGGAGGCATTGAGTGAAGACCTATTCTACCCTCCTCAGTGGCCGTGATGTGTCGAACGGAAACAATTAACGCTAACAAGGACTCTCGGGTGAGTGCTGTAGCTCCAGTCGTCATGACGATGATGACAATACGAGTGAACGGTACCCCGTCAGTCTTTGTGGCACTACACGAAATAACGTTCACGATGACATCAAGAAAGGACCTATACTACCCTCATTGATGGCCGTGAAACGTCGCTAATAATCGCATACTCGAATCGGAAACCGATTGTTAATTATCGAAACTTTGGATTATGGATACGTAGATACGACCCCTCGTGATATATATATATAATAATAACAATATAATGATAATATAAATTAATTATGGGAAGTACGCACTTCGAAAACTATCAAAACGATCAAAACGGAGAAGTCCAACGCGTCAGGATAGCCATCCGAACGGATGGGCCATACGCACGGATGGGCCATACGCACGGATGGGCCATCCGCACGGATGGACAATCCGGACCAAAACCCCTTCTTCTCCTTTGTGGCCTATAAATACCATGTCACATCACTTGAACAGTGATGTGACAGCTCCTATTCAACCAAACACGCTCCAAGACCCTTTTCTCTCGATTTCCTCGCGATTCCGGTAAGATTTCAACCTAAAACTTGTACTTCTACAATCTACACTCGATTCTACATCATTCTATCTTTCAAAACTCAAATTCTAACCGTGAAATCTGCGGATCTGAGGCGTTTTGAGGTGATGTCACCAAGAGTTCTTATGAACTTCAAGTTGGGGTCTAGTTTCACTATAAACGACTCAGATCCGGGTGATTTCCACATGTTTTAATGAGAAATCTCACCTAAATCTGTGCGATTTCGAGTTAACCATGAAGAACCATCACGAACGGCCAGATCTGATGGAACGGGGTGATTCCCGGCCGTTAGAACGAGTCGGAATTGACGGAACTTCAAGTGTTAGTGCGAAATTACACTACCCTAGTAAAAACGAACGTATTCCTTCCGTTAAACACTCGGAAACAGTGTTCAGAGTGCAAAACAGACATGTCAGTCCGCACGGATGACATGTCAGTCCGCACGGATGACATGTCAGTCCGCACGGATGACATGTCAGTCCGCACGGATGACACATGTCCGCACGCATTACATCTGTCCGCACGTACCACCACTTATCCGCACGGATGACACATTATCCGCACAGATCACACGTCATCCGCACGGATCACCTGTTATCCGGACGGATAACATGTCATCCGGACGGATGACTTGTCATCCGGACGGATAATATGTCAATCCGCACGGATGAGAACCATTCGACCTAATGAGTAACTTTTCAAGGCTAATCTCGCTTAACCGTACATCGTTTACTCTATTCTTCAAGGATCAATACAGACATACTCGTAACCGACTCAATCAAGTTGTATTCTCGCTAAATACGCACTGTGAGTATACTTGACCCCCTTTTAATCGCATTTTGGGTGTAACATACGTTCCTAACAAATCAAACTCATCAAACGAATTATTCAATCAATCGAATCATCACTTGCGAATAACTGTTATGCATAGATATACGTGATGCTAGTTGCATATGTGCCAGGACTTATACTCGCAACGTCCCACCACGACTAGTATAGTACTATTGCGCCCGACGGGGTCTAGTTATGCCATCGTACATTCGAGCATCGAGGACATAGTTGGTAGTATCAGTTTTGTGAGTATATATGTCATGTATTACGTGTATGCATGTGGGAATTCGCAGCACTTTTAATCTATTATGCTATACATATCAAACCTGTATACTCGCCAATACTTTTGTATTGACAAATATTTTAACGTATGTTGCAGGTTAGATCGCAGACTTTATCAATCAAGCTAGGAAGTCTAGAAACTCAACTAAAATCTAGGTTGTCGGATTTGTATTGTTCGAGAGGGCAAGAAATCTGTGATAACTTACGTGATTGTATTATTTGTTAGTATGGGATAACGAATGTATTAAATATTATCGCAATATAGTTGTTATGGATTCTCTTGAGCAATCTGATTCGCCTAGTGCCGCGCCCCGATGATTCCGCCATCGGTTGGGGTGTGACAGATTGGTATCAGAGCCATAACTATAGGGAATTAGGTCAGACTCGACCTAGTCCGGGTCGACGTCTTAGAAGTTGACCTAGTCTATAGTCTAAGTACCAACAGGCCGACTCATACAAACCCGGTGGGGTTTGTATTGGGCAACTTGATACTCTCGATCGAAATTGCTAAAAGCTACAACTTTGTGTGAACACCGCATACTACAACTTCACGCGAAGAAGCCTTTCCTAAGGCTGAAATACTACTTAGCCTTTCCTAAGGCCGACACAATACACACGTGTTCGAAAATACTCGCATAACGAAACCGAGCGATCCAGTCGAGATCAGGCGTGAAAACCAAGAACTCTCGATAGGATTGTTCACTCAGCGCATTTTTCTAGCACGAGAACCTTTCATCGAGTTAGGAGTGACATCCACATCTCGACGAAAGCCTCCATTTCGAAAATCTAGTGGAACTCACGAATTTATTCGAAGAGCATAACCACAATTAGGAACGAAACTGTTAAGACAGGGGTGAAACCCGTACCTTAATAAGTCGTTCCACTCCCTATAAACTGGTTTCAAAAGCTCTCACCAAGGACTCGACTATTGCAATAACTCGAGCCACGCGATGACTAGGAAGACGAATGCCGTGAGCTGCATCCCAGTGGAAGCATGGAGTCTTCTAGGTCAACGCGCGCACATGAACCTGTTGAATATAGTTGGGTTACCTTGGGTAGTCGACGTCTAAGCACCCAAGGCACTCTAGCATACGAACCGTCAATCTTACCAATGATTAGAACTTAATTACGTTTTGAAACTTTACGCTTGGTTGATTTCTTGATGTAACGATTTTCACTCCCTGCTTTATAAACGCACGATTCGCACAGCCATCGCAATCTAAAACGAAATCCGAATGTTCGCAACGAAACTAATGCATAATCCATCGCATTCGCTACCGTTTTCTCACTTCAACGCGTCCTCACGTATTCTAAATCGACCTGTATGTGCATGATTACAAGTTACATCTATATAAATATATATATATGTATATACGTATAAACAAACAAGTCATTGTGTGAGAACTTAGGAATTTCGTGTTTCCTACGTGGCTCCTATGTGGTTCGTATTACTATACTATCGCACCAAGTTTTGAACGCGCTCAATCGCAACGCAAAACTCAAAAATCATTATGATCGAATCTCACTCCAAGTCTCTTCCTGTCTAGATGCCTTCCAACAACTCTACCTCGAGACGAGTAGCTAAGAGGAAAGCCAAACGAAGTGTCAATAAGAGGATTGCATCACTTGTGACTAAGGAAGTGAGTAAGCTTATTCCTCGAATTGCCGCTCAAGTGCACACTCTCAGCAACTCTCGAGCCTCGGAAGACTCCAAGACGGAAGCGCCGCAATTTACTTTTCTCTACAAGCACTTCAAAGCCTGTGACCCGATGGAATTCACGGGTGAAGGAGGTGCGACTCAACTACTCCAGTGGTTCAATTCTATCGAAGTTACCCTTCGACAAAGCGGGTGTCCCGATAGTTTCCGTACTACTTGCGCTACAGGAGTATTTCAATCACGAGCACTCGACTGGTGGACCACCGAACGTAACAAACGTGGGATCTCCGCAGCTTACGCTCTCTCTTGGAATGAGCTGAAAGAGCTCATGAAGAAAGAGTACTGCCCCCTCATGAAATCCAGAAACTAGAAAACGAGTTTTGGGAAATCAAGCAAACCAAAGGTGACAATGCTGGCTACACCGCAAGGTTCAAACAGCTTAGCATAATCTGCCCGAGTCAAGTTAACACTTCAGAAAAAGCCATTTCGAAGTACATTCGCGGCTTGCCTGAGGGTGTGGGTGATTTTGTCGAAGCTGCAAGACCTGCTACCATCGAAGAAACATACCGCTTAGCCGCATAAATCAACAACAAACGACTCGTGGAAGGGTTTTTCGCCAAGAATCCTGTCAAGCAAGCTCATCAAGCAATCACCAGTAATCCTTCAGGCGAACATGTTGACGAATCTTCTGATGAATCTACTAACGAATCTTCTGATGAAACTACTGACGAATCTTCTGACAAATCTGCTGGCGATTCTTCTAATGCATCAGCTAACGATTCTTCTGACGGATCTGCTAACGATTCTTCTGACGGATCTGCTGCCGATTCTCCTGAAAAATCTGCCGACGGATCTTCCAACAAATCAGCCAAAGACTCCGCAAGCGAGTCTTCAGACGAATCCTCCAACGACGACATCTCTTCGCAAGACATCGACGAACCCAGCCGCAAACGAAAGACTTCAAGCCCGAGCTCATCAACAACCGAACTACTGCAACCGGAACCTCTTCGAACCGTTCCGATGTTTCCGAAACGAGCCTACACTGGAGCTCATCCTCAGTGTTACTCGTGTACCTATCATCATCCAGTTGGGGCTGACTGTCGCTATTGTAGTAACTGCAACCGTTACGGTCACTTCACCCGCAACTGCCGCATCGAACCGTGAACTTGAGTACTACAACAACAGCTCCAGCAAAAGTCTTCAGCATCAGACATCTAGCAAGCGTAGGATAAAGTTGTAATGATACGATTCTCGACGTTAATTTCTAAGTTTTGAACCTACTCTCTTGTTCGAAGTTACCACTATGTGTAACAGCAACTCTCGTTTTCGTTTCCTCCATCCCACTTTAGTCGCCGCATTTAGACTAAATTCACACACATACTATATACTATATACTATATCACGAAATAATGTGTTTTACCCTCACTACACTCTTAGAACGAGGTACGATAAACGTGCAAGGAACGAATAATCACGGGTGCACACGGGATTATTTGGGTCAGTGCACGGTGATCGTAGTGAATTTTAAAGGTGCCATAGCGTTTTGACAAAAGGTGACACCAAAACACGGGATGAAGGTAGTAGGGGTCAAGCAAGGTGTGCTTTATCATACTACCAAAGTTCCGTGAAGAAGGTGCCACGTGGAGTTGAACGTTATTAGATCTATTATACTATTGTGATTATTTTCAACACACTACACTCAATCGCAAGGCGTAACAAACCGTATCATCGCGAGACTTGTCGTAAGTCTGCAAACGCAATGCAAACGCCTCATCAATAGACTCTGGAGAGTCTACCTCGCAGGACAATTGCATCAACGCAAGACTAGTCGTAAGTCTATAGCGATCAATCTCATCAAGCACATTAACGCTCGCGATATTATCGGGCGAGGACCTATTCTACCCTCCTCGATAACCGTGATGCTTCGCAACGTAACGTTAAGCTTATTCGAAACAAACCCGACTAGTTGAAATCGCTTACCTTGTGTATCTCGCAATCTCCATCGCTTATTATGTGAGTCTAAATCGCCTGCTGTGTATCAATCTATCGCTATCGCCTACCGTTATCTGTGATATTCGTGTGAAGTTAGCACACATGACCTCGCTTCACGAGATGAAGCTCATATGGTTAAAGCAGGGTGTTTTAGTCATATCAGCGACCTTTCGTGGAAAAAGGCCATGTGGGTTCAAATGTTAGTCAAACTCTGTGGTGTTAATCAATCAAAATCGAACCGCATACCTTCATCGCTTGCACGCAACAACTGTCGCTTATCGTAATTCGATTATCATCACCATCATTACTAGTGTTGTGTTTGTGTTATTTGCTTAATCACCTAATCGCTTATCGCTTATCGTCTATAGTCTACCGCTTATTCGCGTACCGCTTATCGCTCGCTTGGTGTTCATTGCAGTCTGTATGGTATTAAGTACACATGACACCGCTTCATGAGACAAAGCTAACCTGGTTAAGCATGGTGTTTCGCCATGTTAGCAAACTCCCGTGGAAACGTGCCATGTGGGTGTAATGAGGAATCTAATCGAAAGCGCGCTATTCGCTTCTCGCTTATCAACTCGCTGGATTAATCTATTCGACCCTATCTTAGGCTCGGTCCGACTTTCTATCGATTGGGCTGAGTAAACGCAATTCTATCCGAGTCATATCGGCACACCTGACACTGCCTCACGAAATGGAAATAATATGGGCAAAGCATGGTGGATACGCCGCTGGTACTTCCTATATATAAGTGTTTTAAACATATTAACGAACTTCCGTGGGAAGGTGCCAAGTGGGGCTTGATGCTGAATCATCCTTTTAAAGGGTTAAAACTGATTTTTCATAAAACTTTTATTAAAACCACGGAACAAGTGAAATTCCTCACAATGTGGAGGTAACATCAAAACAGCTTAACTCCATGTTCAAAGGGAGCTTCATGAGTCCAATTTTTCCTTAAAACTTTTTTTTCAAGATCAAAAACAAGTCTTTCTTGAGATATTGGTTCAACATCGAGTTCAACTGAAACCCATGTCATAGGAGAGTTTTCGTAACCCTTATTTTCATCTTCGAATTCCTTAAAATGTATTAAAATGTTAGAAACTTAAACTTCCTTGCAACATCGGTTAACATCGACTCTGTTGACCGCACGTCAAAAGGAAAATTTTCAAAGATTTTCATCCTAAATCCCTTTTTAATATCTAAAACGAACGCTTCTTGTAACGTTGGTTAACGATTGACTCAGTTAACTCTACGTCATGAGAAACCTTTCAAATTACAATCGCATCGAACTAACGAATCCTACACAAGACAAGGCACTCGGAAATGCCAACTCGTGGGAATTAATACTTTCGTCTTTACGTCGCCTTCTCGCTATCGCAGTCGATCTCTCTTATTCGAAACGTTCTCGCTGTCAACTTACGGTCAAATCACTCGCTGTGTCGCTACTTATACAAGATCAACTCTTAGAGGTCTACCTATTGGATTAATTTCAGGACGAAATTTCCTAAAGTAGGGGAGACTGTAACAACCCGCACTTTTGTGCGTTGTTACTACTCGTTATACTCATTACGCCTAGCACCGGAGATTCGGATCATAATGTAACCATATCGTGTATATATATATCGCTATTCGAAGGATAATCGCATATTTTCGAAATACAATATCACTATACTACGCTATTATCACACTAACACTCACAGAGGCATTGAGTGAAGACCTATTCTACCCTCCTCAGTGGCCGTGATGTGTCGAACGTAAACAATTAACGCTAACAAGGACTCTCGGGTGAGTGCTGTAGCTCCAATCGTCATGACGATGATGACAATACGAGTGAACGGTACCCCGTCAGTCTTTGTGGCACTACACGAAATAACGTTCACGATGACATCAAGAAAGGACCTATACTACCCTCATTGATGGCCGTGAAACGTCGCTAATAATCGCATACTCGAATCGGAAACCGATTGTTAATTATCGAAACTTTGGATTATGGATACGTAGTCTCCTCTGTGGCCTATAAATACCATGTCACATCACTTAAACAGTGATGTGACAGCTCCTATTCAACCAAACACGCTCCAAGACCCTTTTCTCTCGATTTCCTCGCGATTCTGGTAAGATTTCAACCTAAAACTTGTACTTCTACAATCTACACTCGATTCTACATCATTCTATCTTTCAAAACTCAAATTCTAACCGTGAAATCTGCGGATCTGAGGCGTTTTGAGGTGATGTCACCAAGAGTTCTTATGAACTTCAAGTTGGGGTCTCGTTTCACTATAAACGACTCAGATCCGGGTGATTTCCACATGTTTTAATGACAAATCTCACCTAAATCTGTGCGATTTCGAGTTAACCATGAAGAACCATCACAAACGGCCAGATCTGATGGAACGGGGTGATTCCCGGCCGTTAGAACGAGTCGGAATTGACGGAACTTCAAGTGTTAGTGCGAAATTACACTACCCTAGTAAAAACGAACGTATTCCTTCCGTTAAACACTCGGAAACAGTGTTCAGAGTGCGAAACAGACATGTCAGTCCGCACGGATGACATGTCAGTCCGCACGGATGACCCTTGTCCGCACGGATGACACATGTCCGCACGGATGACATGTCAGTTCGCACGGATGATATGTCAATCCGCACGCATTACATCTGTCCGCACGTACCACCACTTATCCGCACGGATGACACATTATCCGCACGGATCACACGTCATCCGCACGGATCACCTGTTATCCGGACGGATAACATGTCATCCGGACGGATGACTTGTCATCCGGACGGATAATATGTCAATCCGCACGGATGAGAACCATTCGACCTAATGAGTAACTTTTCAAGGCTAATCTCGCTTAACCGTACATCGTTTACTCTATTCTTCAAGGATCAATACAGACATACTCGTAACCGACTCAATCAAGTTGTATTCTCGCTAAATACGCACTGTGAGTATACCTGACCCCCTTTTAATCGCATTTTGGGTGTAACATACGTTCCTAACAAATCAAACTCATCAAACGAATTATTCAATCAATCGAATCATCACTTGCGAATAACTGTTATGCATAGATATACGTGATGCTAGTTTCATATGTGCCAGGACTTATACTCGCAACGTCCCACCACGACTAGTATAGTACTATTGCGCCCGACGGGGTCTAGTTATGCCATCGTACATTCGAGCATCGAGGACATAGTTGGTAGTATCAGTTTTGTGAGTATATATGTCGTGTAATACGTGTATGCATGTGGGAATTCGCAGCACTTTTAATCTATTATGCTATACATATCAAACCTGTATACTCGCCAATACTTTTGCATTGACAAATATTTTAACGTATGTTGCAGGTTAGATCGCAGACTTTATCAATCAAGCTAGGAAGTCTAGAAACTCAACTAAAATCTAGGTTGTCGGATTTGTATTATTCGAGAGGGCAAGAAATCTGTGATAACTTACGTGATTGTATTATTTGTTAGTATGGGATAACGAATGTATTAAATATTATCGCAATATAGTTGTTATGGATTCTCTTGAGCAATCTGATTCGCCTAGTGCCGCGCCCCGATGATTCCGCCATCGGTTGGGGTGTGACACCTTGAGGTGTTCTTAAAGGAGCCTAATTATTAAAAGTGGTGGACAAACAAAAGAGGAGGGGAAATTTGTTGAGTAAATAGATTCAATGAACTTATAAAAAAATATTCTAGTTAATAAGAACTCAACGGGATCTTCTCCCTAAAATTCTCCCGGAGCGCTCTTAAATCAACGCCGGAGAAGAATTTGTTTGGCCAATGCCAATTAATTTCCTTTTTGTTTGCCCAGTAAGATTTTTTTGATGGTTTTTTTTTTATTTACTTGTTTAACACCCTTTTTAACATAATGTCCCACAATGCCCACATTCCCACTACACCCATTTTAGAAAACGCCACATAATGCCCCATTACTGACTGGACTGCCACATGACGCAAAACACCCAAGAGTGGGGTGTCGTCCACTACGCAGGGTCTAAGCACTTAATTTAAGATAACATTGTCTTCCTAAGACTGCCATTGGTCCAAATGGGCGGTCAACCCTCCTCCATTGGACCAACCAGTTTACTATTTTATACACACTTTAAAATTACATTTTTGCCTTGGAATAGTTTTTTCCTACCATTGGTTCAAATGGGCGGCGAACAATACCCATTGAGTGCCTATTTATAGGAATACAAAGAATTTGATGTGTTAAAATGGTAAAGTCAATGTTCTAGCAAGTGTCGTACTTTAATCAAAATGGTCCATAACATTTTTAGCATTCCAATCACAACCCTTGCCTTGGAATCGGCATTTAGTGCGGACGTATATCGGATGACTACCAAAGCGCTCTATCAAAATTTATGGTTGAACTTCTTGTTAGTGGAGATGATCGGATAAAGTCCATATCAAAATCAACTATTCGAACCTTAGTTTTACAATTTTATTACTAACAGTTGGATATTTTTATGCGTAGCAATCCACAAAGGAAGAAAAAACCTTTAGAAGTTCCAATACCAACGGTTGATGATGCATTTAATTTGAAACAAAAGGTAATTAAAAAATTAATTAGTATAGATTACTTGGAGATTGGATATAAGTTGCTTGCAGAATATATGTGAATTGTATTTTTTTTTTAATGTTTAATTTTTGTGTTATATAAATTGTTATAGTGTTGTTTTATTCCATTGTTTCATTACAATATTTACTTATAACTAGTATGATTATTGCACGCTTCGCTGCAGACCTTTGATCATTATCGGTCTGGTTCATTACAGTACTTGCACCGGCACTTGGCATAACAATCGTTGCCATTCAACACATGGTTTACAACGATTGAAAACGATAAAAGCGAATACTTGTATCGGTATCGATGTTGTTCGGTCGGTATCGGTCCGTTATGATACCGGTATCGTACAGACACTCGATATAACTTACGATACCAAAAAGTACTTTATTGCGAATATAACTTTGTGTTCAATGAATTTTATACCGCCACGTCGAGGAAACTATAAAAACGAATACGGTACCGTTACCAATGTTGTTTGGTTGGTATATGTTCGGTTTGTGATGATAAAAAAACCAACTATATATGGTTTGTTCGAATAGAACTTTTATCGAATTGTACATAATAATAAGCACATGATGACGCTAATAATAGAAAAGACTATACCGATGTTATACAGTACGATACTGATGTTGTTCTGACAGTATCAGTAATATTAAAAAAGAAAATCATTAAGTTATAATTAAAGAAATATGTTTAATGTTAAAGTAAATATAATAGTAATCTATTGTAATATTGAAATGATAAAAGTATGGAAAAAAAAAACTATATATATTATTATAAAATCTTGGGGTTAGTGGATTACCTCTAAGGGCATGTGTAGTCATAACGCCCCTTTGTGGGCGTTATGCGACACGTGGCGCGCCACGTCAGCGTGGGGCGTTATGGGGCGTTATGCATTTTAAGTCCGTAGTCATAAAGCCCCCGTCTAATCATTACTCAATTATTAATTTCCAATTTTTTATAATTATTTTCTAACTTTATAAAATTAAAATTCATTTCATTAAATTAAAAAACATTACACTACAATTAAAAAAAAAAAAAAAACATTACACTTAAAAAAACAACACTTCAAAGATTATATTTTTTTCGATCCTTTCCTTTTGGGCCAACGCCATCTTCAAAGCTTTTCCGGTAAGGTGGTCGTGCGGTTTGGAGTAGAACTCAAAGTCCCGTTCCCATTGTCTATCCCGCATAATCTCCGTAACTTCGTGGTTCTCCTCCAAACGTTTATTACCGAGTTCGTGTAAATCATGAAGTCGCATGTTTATCTCCGAAAATGCGTTACTCATATCCGTTCCCATAGACATCGACGATGACTCGGGTTTTTTCGCTCGGCTTTTTCTTCCGGGCGGTCTTGGTAACTCCTCCGCCGGGTCGTCATCCGGAATATCCTCGTTCAAGTAGGTGTTTCGAGCGTCGGAGGTTGGCGTTTCGGGTTCACCCGACTCGTTTGTTTTGGACCTCTTTGATGGCCGTGTATTTCCCGAACGACCACTCGGCGTAGATACGGTGGCCCATTTGGGGCTATGGCGAAGGATTTGCCAACACCTCATGTATGGGAAAGGGCCATTACCCTTCGTATACTCGACCAATGCCGCTTGCGTAATATCTTCATCGTTACTTCCACTTTTCCATCCGGCAAACGTGCGTTGGTACACGGTTTGAAAGTTTGTGCATTTCTTGTTTATATCGGTCCACTTCCCCGATATAGAGTCCGGTGGGCGGTATTCCTCATCTTTACCAATTAGCTCGAAAAAAAGTGCTCGTATTCGGTTCCAAAAAACTGATTTATCTTGATAGTTTGCTACAAAAAAAAAAAGATATAATTTATTAGTCTACAAACATAAAATAAATAAAAAAACAGAAAAAAAACAGAAAAATAAAAACAGAAATAAATAAAAAAACAGAAATAAATAAAAAAACAGAAAATAAATAAATAAAACAGAAAATAAATAAAAAAACAGAAAAAAAATAAAAAAACAGAAAAAAAAACAGAAAAAAAATAAAAAAACAGAAAAAAAATAAAAAAACAGAAAAAAAAAACAGAAAAAATTTAAAAAATATACCTATAACCGGATCCTCCGACACATCGATGAAAGCGCGGGTTAACGCATACTCCTCATCGGACTCCCACCGGATCACATTTTTTTAGGCTCGGGTGCTGGTTTCCGCTTTTTTTTTATGTGCCCGTTTTGCTTTTGCTTTTCCTTTTTGGGTCTCCGCTACTTCGGGTTGTGTTTCCTGAACAACGTCGGGTTCGTGTTGTGGGGAGCCGAAAGCTTGAGCCGACCCGAACGCTTGAGACGACCCCATTCCGTCGGTGTTTTGATTCGGGTTCCACCCGTAGAGATTCGGGTCCCATGATAGCGGTTGGTTCAAAAGATTCATGAACCCGGGATTTTGTTGATTGTAGTCGAGAAAACCGGAGCCGAAAGGGTTGGGTCTAGTGGGAACCGGCAACACGGGGCGAGTAGGATTACCACTTTCGTTTGGATCCGCACTTGATCGGGGAGGAATGAAGCCACGGTTGTATGGATGCATTGTATAAAATATAAAGATTGTAAAAAAAATGGAAGAGATAGAGAGAGTTTTTGAGTGTTTGTGGTAAAAAAAATAGGAGAGGGGGTAATGATTTAAAGGAAAATTTGAAAAATAAATTTAATTTTTTTTTTTTTTATTATAAATGACCGTTTGTAAACGGTTAAAAAATTCAAACTCTCGTTCGATAGCGCCGCTATAGCCATCGCGCTTTGTTTTTTTTTTTTGGGCATAGCGCCCTTCGTCCCGGTGTTCTCGGCGCCATCTCGGCGCTATAGGGGCTTATACCGCCCCACTACGCAAGGTCTAATACATGACTATAATATACCTAATAATATACATATATAATAGTTCCAAAAACCGAACCATAACATCAACCGAAACCATAATTGAATGTTATGTGTTAAGGTGGAAATTATCTTAGCTTTAGACTCCTTATTTTGGACTTCTAATGGGTGCGACACTCATGAAAACACAAACTAAAAACAATGTCCAAACAAGTATCTTGAAAAGATATGTTTTATGTATTTTCATACTTATAAGTTTTCCATTTATAATTCCAAACCTAAAATCCTCATTACTCATGCACCTTTGTTTACCATTTTAGGGTAAACTTTGGTGACTCTATCCTTCAAAACCATTTCGCATTTTGTGGAAATTATCGCAAACTATGAATTCATACTTGACCCATTTTACGTTTTAAACATTATATGGGTTGCAATATGTATCCGTATTAGAATCACAATCACACATACAGTCAATCTTATGCAAACACTCAATTTTTAAACATACTTACTTGTTATGCTACTTGTTTATATATACTAGGACACATCTAACCTTCAGGGGTAGCCCAGTTGGCCAGTCCCACCCAGCCTCATCTTGAGGTCACCGGTTCGACTCCCGACAATGCCCTACTGGGGTGTTGGGGCTCTTCACCGTGGGTATTAACCGCCAGGCAGCTATGGGACTAAGCTAGCTTGTGGAGTGGGATCACTCCAGCGGCCGGGAGGTCCGTGCTCCAACCCCCCCCCCCCCCCTATACTAGGACACATCTTATGCATGTTATCTATCATTAACTTTAAAAATCCTCTCTTAACATGTATTAGCACATCGCCCGCTATGGTGTCGCTATCACTACGTAGTATATAAGTAGCATGTCGATACAACTAGGGCTGCAGGAGTACCCGATGAGCACCCCTGATTCCGACCGGTGATCTGTCCTCCTCGGTGAACACCCTAGGTGGCCTTGCACAACATACAACGTGCCAATAGAGTGGAGAAAACCGAAGGTACAACGACTTTCGTATGGAGAAAACTGAAAATTGGTCACACTAAGGGGATGTTTGTTTACCTCTTAACGAGACTCTTAATGGTTCAGACCCAGTGGCGGACCCGGGAATTTTTTCCTGGGGGTGCGGAATATTTTCAAAGATTTTAGGCCCCTAGCTGTATAAAAATATCGGTTCATAGCGGGTCTGGTCGGATCATGTAAGACAAAAGAACATCAAACGAAAATTTATAAATCATCAAAAACACGTCAAACGTCATTACAAATTACAAACGTATTTAAAATTGTGCCCTACAGGTTTGTTTTTTTTTTTTTTTTTGACATATATCCAAAATATCATCTAAAGATACTAAACACGTCATAAGTTCATTAAATTCTTACTCATTGTTCCTAACACATATAATTTGCTTTATAAGTTCATAAAACAACACTAAACATTTAAACAAAATAAACAATCATATTCAACCATAGCCCATAACTTTCAATTATATTTTTTAACATTCAAGCACTAATATTAAATGTTAATTACTTGTAACTAATCATTTAAACAAACAAAGCTATAAATAAAACAACAAAATCATTTAACTACAAGTCTAGAACAACAAAAAAATCAGAAAAAAAAAATATAAAAAGATTAAAGCTTTACACATCTATATTTTTTCCTAATCATCACATAAAACAAAATAAATAAATAAACCATACTAGTTCTATATTGGAATTCTAACGTAATATGGGTCGGTCCAACCGGAATTTTGGTTTTTCCGGTAAAAAAACCACGAGGTCGTGAGCAGTGGCGTCAAGTCACTGGGAGTTTTTTTGGGGGCGGGATTTGAAAATGGAATGGGTGGATGTGTTTGGGTTATTTTATTTAGTTCAAATTTCTTTAGGTTAGGTTTGAGCTTGTGTTAATAAAAATTGATTGCAGATTGGACTTTGATTTGATTAAATAATTAAGTGAATAAGTGGTTAATTATTATTTTTTTCTAAGTGGGGCGATTGAATCGGGATTTCCGACGAAAAATAACACTAAAAATTATTTTTTCATGGGGTGCGTCCGCCCACCCTTGGCTTAGGGTGGGTACGCCCTTGTTCAGACCTCTTACTGGTTCAGCACTTAATGGTTCAGACTGTTTGTTTCGTGAGCAGATATCTGAATGGTTCAGACATTTGCCTTTGAATAGTTAAATATTATACAGAGTCTCTGAATGGTTAAGACCTCTAACCTGAATTGGTCAGACATTGCCTCTGAAGGGTTAAGCATTATACTGGCTCTTAATGGTTCAGACCTCTTACTGGTTCATCACTTAATGGTTCAGACCTCTTACTGGTTCAGCACTTAACCATTCAGAAGTTGCCAAACAGCCCCCAAGTCGTATAGGACTATATGCACACGTATCATAAAATGACTGATGCAATAGTGACATGCACTTATATGGTCGTTGTAACCAATTTTCATATGGCCATTATAACCAATTTTCGGGATGTATGATCCATATGCACGACATGAATGCTAATGTACACTTTTTTTACACGTTTAGGAGATCCCTATATGTAATTAACCTTTCAAAAGTAAGTTTCCAAGCACAAAAACACCCACCCATCAGACAAGAAAACATCTTAAATCATACATAAAAGTACACACACACAGAGTCCAAATCGAAAAGATAAAACAGCCTACTAGAATATCCCAGTGAGAAGGTTTGCCGCTGCAGAGATGGCGGCACCCGTGATGGCAAACTGCACAATCTGATCACGAGAAGAATCATCTGCCGTTAATGCCAAAGCCGCACCAGTCATTGCTCCCGCCACCGCACTGTTTTTCTGCACCCATTAAATGCTTCTTTCTCAATATCCGACAAGAACAAAGATCTTGTTTACAAAGTTAAAACTCACAGGCCATGTCAGTTATCCCACTCAAGAACACCTTACAGATTTTTATGTATCTATAACTATAAGCGACAACTAACCGAAAACTAACCGCTTAAACAGGGCCCCACCAGACCCGTAAGGATTCCAAAGACTGAAAACTTACCCAGTCGTGAACTCCTCGAGCTTCTTTTAAACCATAGGTAAGACCAGAATACATCCCAGCAGCCAAACCTGAGACGAGAAATATAGATTGTGAACGAGCCAACGATGACTTAAAAAGACATAGGCGGTCCGTGTTATCAACGGCAAATTATTTAAATCATTCTGTTACCCCATTGTATAGATTCTTTCCCTGTGACCTTCACCTGAAAACACCAAAAGAAACAGTGAACGAAATAAATCTAGTGTTGGTGTAGATCATTCTGTTAGCCCGTTAACCCACCACACCTACCCGTTATCTCTCTCTAGTGTGAGACCATGATTTAACTAACAATCCTCAAGACAAAACACTAACACACCAAAAACAATAAAAGAGAAGCTGTAAATGGAAATAATAATAAACATACCAAGCCTTCAATAGAACCACGGCCGGTTTCCCCTGCAAATCAACAAGTCAACTATTAGGAAAATAGCAAGATTTGTAGTATTATGGTAAAGCATACATACATACATGGTTGTAAAAATCCCGACTAGTCTCTGATTAGTCACCGATTAGTCACTAATCGGAGGTTCACCGATTAACGGCCGATTAATCGCTAGGCGGTCAATGGCGGTCCTATTCTAGCCAAAATTTGGCCATACGCCGGCTAAATTTCGATCAAACCTTATAAATTCCTTCCAATTACTTAAAAAAAATTGGTTAATGAGGGGTTAAAACATGTTTACTTTAAAAAACTGCATATAAAAATGTGTGTATATATAGATAACTAAAAATTACATATAAAAAATCTCAATCCGATTAGTTCCGATTAATCCCTATTAATCCCGATTAATCGCTAGTCGGTACCCCCACCGGCCGACTAGCGCCTAACGATTCTTACAACACTGCATACATACATACCCCTAAGATGGCGAAAAGGATTTTGCCTCTTGGGAGCAGTGATATTTGTCCTGTCTCCACTTGCATCTGATCACATGATCCCATCAGAATTAGTTTTCTTGATATCAATATAAACATTTGAACAGATTAACTCACTTTCAAGAGCAATGAAACACGCCTCACGTGAAACCGCCTGAACTGCTCCAATCTGCACCATATCACTCCTGGATGATCAATCAACATCTATATATATACACAGATTTAGAGAGAGAGAGAGAGAGAGAGAGAGAGACGTACACCGGCGGCCGTAACGAAGGTTCCGGCGATCCTGTTAAGAAGAGGATGGCCTAAATCGAAGTGAGTTCCGGTGGTTTTATCGAAGTTCCTGACCTCATCGACAAACGATCTAGTTTCCAGATTGTGCCCCATTTTTCAGCTCTGTGTGTGTGTGTTTGAGTGTGTGCAAGTGCAACAAACGGTTGAAAGAGGGACGAAATGGGACACGTGTAGAGCTTGTACGTGACACGTTTCCATTGCTACCGCCAACTCATTGACACCTGCCACACTCTTCTTATTATATTCAAAACAAAAATATTTCTTACCTTTATGTTATTAGCAACCACCAACACCGAGATAGCAACCCCCAACACCGAAAAAACTCGTAAAAACAAAATAAATAAAAACAGGAAAAAAATAACGGCGAACGAAAAGTAAACGTAAAATCTTTGAATCACGCACGTTGCTGTGAATTAAACCGGAACGTAAAACATAGAAAAAAATAACCAAGTCCATCCAGGACCCGCGTGTTGGACGAACTTGTCAAACGCAGAAAAATAGATGTGTCGCGACGGGCCAGTCAAACGGGAAAAAAATATACGAAAAAATGTTGAACCCCACACGCACGTTGGGGTGCATTAACTCACAATTTAGAACGAAACGAAAAACTTGGGAAAGATGAAAAGTATGGTGGACCAAAATTTAAAATAAAAAAGAGTTGGGATTAAATTGGAAAAGATAAAAACTTTGGGTTAAAAGTAAAAAAAACAAAGGATTTAAATTTCAAATTTGAAGTTATTTATTAATTTTAGATAAAGATAAGAATAAAAATAAGTGATATCTATATATTGTTTATTAATATTAATATTAAAAGAAATTTATGAGAATGTCATGTGGCATTGTTTGGAGTTTTTTATTATAAGTTAGATTAGATAAAAATTAAAGAAATCTAGTTTAAAATTAGATCTTTTTAACGAGTAGATACAGGGTGTTGATGCAGGGATAAGCGTGGTAACGGTACCGTACCGATACCGATATCGAAATTCGCTAAAACTAGGTACCGGTACCGAAATATTCGGTATGGCACGTTTCGGTACCGGGACCAGTACGGTATTGGTATTTGAAGGTAAAATTTGGTATTTTACTGGTAACATGCCAAACCGGTACCGATACCTAAAGTATCAATACCGAAAATGCCAAAAAGTGAGTACCGATACCGAAAAAATTTGGTATGGAAAATTCCGTACCGGTACATTACAGGTATCCAGTACCAAATACTCATCCATATGTGGATGTAATGGAAAATTTGGAAGGCTTCATTTTAAATGAAGTTTATTTATGTTGTCACAACTAGTTAGATGCCCCGCCCGCGTTGCGGGGCGGTGCACGAATAATGAGCGAGTGTTAGGCAGCAGCTCATTGACACGAAAAACAACTAAATCGAGTCAACCAAATAAAAAAAAGCACTTTTATATTTTTGATAAAAAAACTAAAACAATGGCAACATTGTAATTTTTAACTGAGGGAAAGTTGTATTTTTTTACTGGGGTAAAATCGTAAATTGCCAAAAGATAAAATTATGGCAGTACTGTAAATTTGAAGGGGGAAAAAATTTGGAATTTTAATTGGGAGAAATTCATAATTTTGCACCTAGGTTAACAGCGTAATATAAATTTGAACTACGGGCACAATCGTAATTTTATGCTGGAGGCAAAATCACATTTTTATTTTGAACCGAGGGCAAAATCGTATTTTTTAGTTTGGGGCAAAAGCATCATTTTATTTTGAAGGGGGGAAAAACGTAATTTTCAACTGAGTGCGAAATCGTAATTTTTTTAACGGGGAAAAATACCATTTTTTAACTGAGGGCAAAATCGTAATTTTTAGCTGGGGGAAAAAACATATATTTATTTGGGACAAAAGCGTTATATTATTTTGAGCTGGGGGGCAAAACGGTCATTTTAAAATGGATATAAAATAATAAACTGGTTGGTCCAATGGGAGAGTGGCAGACGAAATCGTAATTTTCACTTCAGAGCAAAATCGTAATTTTGAGCTGGAGGCAAAACCGTAATTTTAGATTGAGGTAGGGGCAAAACAGAAAAAAAAAAAAAAAACAAAAACAAAAATTTCAGCCGCCCATGTTGGCCAATCAAAGCCCACAGCCGACATTGTAAAATGTAGTATTGTATAATGATTTATTTATATTGAAATGGTAAAGAAAACTAAGTCCATCAATTGGTTTTGAATACAATTTAATAATTTATGTCGTAATGTATATTCGGAATTTTATAAAATATAATAAGATATTAGTGAAAAGGAAATTATGGTCGGGGCCTGAGGGTGGGCGGGGAAGACCACCGGCCAGGGCCTGATATTTCGAGTGGCACGTTTTTATGAAAAAAATCCGATATGTATATGTAAAATATTTTTTTTAATCGGGTACATCCATACAAACACCAACATAGGCCCCCTTACAAAACTATTCTTATAGTTTAGATTAGTTATGAACCCCTTTGACATTAGGTTTAGACCTTTAATGAGTCAAATACCCAATTTCGTTAAGGCCTAATGGCACATTTTTTATAGCTCGAACAGTGTATACGAATTCTCAGTGCCGGACTGTCGGCTCTGAAGGAAATAACTGTGAGTAGAACATATGTAAAAAGGTGTTTGAGGAAAAAAACAAAATTTTCAACATACACATTTACAAGTTGATATGACGTCATTGGGGAATAGTTTTGTTAAGTGGTTGGCCACTTTTGGCGGCCACTTTTGACTTTTTTTTTTCTCTTTTTTCATATAATAGTTATTTATAGGTGATGCCAAATTACAATTTTATCCCACGTGTAAAATTACGATTTCGCCCTCGATTCAAAATAAAATTTTGCTTTTGTCCCCTGCTTAAATTTACGATTTTGCCCTCAGTTAAAAAATACAATTTTGCCCTTAGTTAAAAATAAAAATATGGTTTTGACCTCAGCTAGAGTCCTGCCAAATTACGATTTGGTTCCAAGTTTAAAATTATGATTTTGCCCCCAGCTAAAAATTATGGTTTCACCCGCAGCTAAAATATTACGATTTTGCCCCCATTTCAAAATAAAAAAAAAAGTTTTGTCCTCAATTCAAAATATTATTTTACCTCCATTTTAAAATTAGGATTTTACCTCCGCTAAAAATTGCAATCTTGCCATAGTTTTTTTTTTCTTTGGCAAAACCATGGTAGTGTTTTATTTTACTTTGTTGACTTAATTTTGTTTTTATTCATGCCAAACAGCTGCCTAGCACTCGCTAATTGGTCCTGACAAATTATTGTTTTGCCCCCAACTCTAAATTACACGCTTGTCATCGTTTTAATTAATTTTTTTATCATAACTATGGTACTGTTTTTCTTTAATTGGTTAACTTGATGTATCTTTTTTTATATTGTGTTATAGGTAGCATATATAACTAACCGGCATAAAGGCGTACATGTTATTAACCAAAGAAATACTCGGTTTAGCGCCCCGCAACGCGGGCGGCGCATGACTCTAGCAGCCTAACACTGGCTCATTAGTCCTGAAAAATTACAGTTTTGCCCTGAGCCCAAAATTACGGTCTTATCATCGTTTTTTTTTTTTCATAGCAAAATTATAGTATGTAAGATTAAATATATTGTGTTTAATATTTAATCTAGTAGCCATTATAATCATTTACATAATATAGATCAAAATATATAATAACCTATTAAATAATTAGTTAGTAATTGTTGATGGACCATATTACCCTTATTAACTAATTAGTTTTCCTCATGGGTGCTTATATAAGGAGACTTATGTAGAGTTTAAGGGGTTACACAGTTACACACTTAGAGATAACCTAATAATCATAACATCATCATCGACATCTTCTCCATACTGAATCCCCTATTCGGTTTAATCATCACCATCATCAGTCAGCACCCTAAGGAGGAACCAGATCACCGTGACTAAGATGTCGAACTCCATGGCTTCTTCCATCACTGGATTCTCCACTGCACTGTCTGCTGTGACAGGTATGTTTTCATGTTTTCCCTTACGTTGAAAAAAACCGATTTGTACACCTCTATCTGTTAACATCTGGCGCTTAACTTTGAAATTAAGTTCTACAAAGTGAAAAAGTCAGCATAAATACTTTCCAAATTCACAGTTGAGTAAACTTCTGTTTTGCTCCTTGTGGTTTTGTCGTTTTAACAGTTTTAACTCAATCCTTTAAAAATAGTTATTTTACTCCCTGATGTTTCGATTTTATCGTCAGTTTGCTCCATGGCCTTAACTCCATCCACATTGTATGTTAACTGGAAGGGTATTTTCGTAATTTAAAATAAAGCAATGATTGATGAGCTTGAATCCATGAAGAAAAATGGCGTTTGGGATTTGGTAGAATTACCCGACGGTGTCAAACCAGTCGGATGTAAATGGGTGTTCAAAACAAAACTGGATCCGAATGGGAACGTTGAACACTACAAAGCGAGATTGGTTGCAAAGGGCTACACTCAAAAAGAGGGAATTGATTATCAAGAGACGTTTTCACCTGTCTCTCGTAAAGATTCATTAAGGATCGTCATGGCCCTAGTAGCTCATTTTGATTTAGAGTTACATCAGATGGACGTTAAAACTGCTTTCCTTAACGGAGACTTAGACGAAGATGTTTACATGAAACAACCTGAAGGTTTTAAACCTGAAGGTCATAAGCATCTAGTCTGTAAGTTGAAGAAATCCATTAACGGGTTAAAACAAGCATCACGTCAGTGGTACCTCAAGTTTGATGAAGTCATGAAGAAACAAGGTTTTATGAAGAATCAAGTGGATCAATGCACCTACCTCAAGATGAGTGGGAGCAACTTTACTATACTTGTCCTTTACGTAGATGATATTCTATTGGCAAGTAATAGTTTAGACATGTTGCATGAGTCGAAGCAGTTACTTTCGCATAACTTCGACATGAAGGATCTTGGAGATGCTTCTTACGTCATTGGCATCGAAATTCACCGAGATAGACACAAAGGGATCTTAGGATTGTCCCAAAAGGCTTACATAGATCGTGTCCTTACACGTTACAACATGCAACAGTGTAAACCCTCCGTCGCTCCAGTAGTTAAGGGAGATGTTTTCGGTTCATTCCAGTGTCCGACAACAGAGGTTGAGAAGGAGCAAATGAGCCAGATACATTATGCGTCAGTAGTCGGGAGCCTGATGTATGCTCAAGTCTGTACTGTCACGACCCCCGACCCACCCTGGACGGAGTCAGAAGCCGTGAACAGTCCAGTGGTACCGGTGATAATTTTTATAAAACATTGCAGCGGAAATTTCATCAGGACCGTGAGTTAGGAAAAATATCAGAGTTTAGAAACACCGGATTTTATTTATTAAATAGATGGGATAAACCCATGTTTTATAAAGGTAGCTTTAATAAGATAAATTTGTTTACATAAAACAATATTTCTTAATTTGATTTAATTAATAAAATAAGCCACTTCTTGAAGCCTTTCAGTGTCATATCCAGCTCGTATTCCAATCTACTGTAATTACCTGAAAAATGTTTGAAAAAGGTTTTGTCAGCGAAAATACTGAGTGAATTCATTCCATTTTTATAAAATATATTGTTATACCTTACAGTATTAAGGTTTTTATATCTATTTATATTTATCTAACTCAATCAGTATTTGTCACATAGCGGCAGTTCCGATGTAACAGTAATCATATCACTCATTGGCTCACTTTTGTCCAATAGTGAATTTATCAAGTAATTATATTTTACTATTATTCAATTTATCTGTCACTAGGCGATTCCTGTGACTGTAATCATATCATTGTTGATCATTCTTTCAACTAATGATTCTGGTCATATCACTGTTGATCATTCTTTCAACTAGTGCTTTTGGTCATGTCACTGTTGATCATTCTTTCAACTAGTGACTCAGATCATATTACTGTTGATCATTCTCTCAACTAGTAATTTCTATTCATAACACTGTTGATCATTCTCTCAACTAGTGTCTTTGGACATGTCACTGTTGATCATTCTCTCAACTAGTGACTCCGGACTTAATTGTGTCCCGTGACATTTCTTTGTCAAATATATTACTTATGGCATAAAACCATTTAATCCAGAAAATGGCATATAGCATTTTATATCAAACTATAAAAACTTTATCAAATATAATATGTCAATTAAATAATTGTAATATCATTATTTAATATATTAACGTGACTAAGACTAAAATATAATCTTAGTAGAATGCATAATTTCCACTGTTATTGTAGTCATGCTAATATTGACTAACTTTCTGGCAAATAATAACGAGAATCAAATAATATATAAAACCTTTCATACCAGCAGTTAATATAAAAACTTAATTACTGTAAGTATAACTGGTAACCATTTAGGATTCTGTAAAGCCTTTGTAAATATAATTGTATCACAAAAAGGTGATAAAACTGTGAGAAAATAGAGTGGACTCACAAACTGTGAGAAAAGAGAAATGAACTCACATTGCAGATTTCTACGGGCAAAGCTTAGTCTACAGATAATCCTTGATATATTGTAGATTTAATTTGAGCAGAGCCTAGCCTACTGATTAGCCTTGTAACCTAGTGCATACCAACTAGGTAAATAACTAATACAGCATTTACGATAACTCACGAGATAAAACCCTCACAACGAATGACAAAGTGCAATACTTAACAATTCAGCGGATTCACAACGAATGACAGAGTATAGTCCGAGTTCGAACAGCACTCAAACATTCAAGTCGAAATCACGATGAATAACAAAGTATAACCCAAGTTTGAGCAGCACTTAAACATTCATTGGATAGTTTAATCGATCGGACATTGAATCGTAATAGCGATCGAGTTAATACCCTGTGCAGCAGCACCCCGCTATACTAATTAGTGATTTGTGTGTGTTAATTGAGAGTATTTGGACGATATCTCCGCGCCTGAGTTGAATTTTATCGTCGAACGAACGCACAGAAGCAAGTCCCAAAGCCTGCTATTTATACACCAATTTTGATAGGCTTACGGACCGTAAGCATAAACCCTTACGGTCCGTAAGGGATACACTTTTCTTATTCTCTTGCCACGTGTGTTTGGAGTGCAGGTGAGTCGACGTTTCGATTAAATTCGATTTTTATAATAACTTATAAAGATAATCGTTGAGTAGGGAATGCCCCCCCCCCCCTGAGTTTTAGGGGTCCTGATCCTGATTCTGATTGTTCTGAAATTTGTAGGGTTTGTGCAGAATCACTTGGGTGTCTCAATTAGGGTTTCCTATTGAATAAAATAATAATATAAATAGGACTTTTAATGAGGGTTGTTACATTCTCCCCACCTTAATAAAAATCTCGTCCTCGAGATTTACTGGAATAAGTAGGAATACTTTTTCTTCATCTCAGATTCCAGCTCCTAAGTGTATTTATGATATTTCTTTTAGACTTATGTTATATTCTAGTTAATAAAAACAATATTAAGGTATATGACACATAATTGAATATCAAACGAGTTATACAATAAATAGGACTCAATGGTTCAACTGAACTATTTCAAGAAATCGATGTCAAACGGATGAGATGAAATGATATAATTTCCAATGTGACTATTTTCAAGCCAAAAGATATATGATCAATAGATATTTAGAATGAATGTGAAGAACTTTTAGAATCAATAAAAATTCTTTGTCAAAAGAAAACTTACTTTGATTGGCAACTGAGGATGACTCAGAATCAATAAACTCAAAATGAAATAGAAGCACGAAAATGATTGTCAACTATCGAACTATAACAAGAGAAAAATCAGGGTGTTGACAGTGAGTTGCAAGGATACACCGAAATACAATAGAGTTTAGTGTATCATTGTCTTAATACATAATTGTATCAAGACTACTTTCAAATGATGAGTCAAATGAAAGACATACGTGGTTTTGAATGATTCGTATGCTTTTGATTAGCCCAAGCTACAAGTTTATAACGACGCCGCAAGGTGTCGTAATGATTGAAATAATTTAATAATTACGGTGACCGAACAATTTCACCGTATAATCAACTGAAAGCTTTAATGAAGTAAATTTGGATATTCATTTCGAATAGGATTTTCAAATGAAAAGACCAAATGAATATTATAGAATTTTCGATAAATGATGAAAGAAACGTTAAGAGGTACACCGGAATATGATATGAATTTGTGTACTCTTATCTTAACGCATAATTGTATTAAGACTGTTTAAGATAATGAACCGACAAAATTAAAATTCGTTCATTAGGAGTGAAAATGAGAATAGCTCAAGCTTCAAATTTATTATGACGCCACAAGGTGTCATAGTAATTGAAAATAGTAGCGGTGAATGAAATGAGTTTCACCATGCTTTAATTTAAATGAAGTAAGTCTGAAAGTTTCAAATAAATCTAGTGGAATTGAAATTGAAATAATTGAATAATGTTTTTCGATCAAAGATGATAAAACAATAAAGATTACGTAACGCTCGATTGCTGATATAAAAAAATCATTAAGAGATACACTGAAATATATGAAATGAATTTGTGTATCATTATCTTAGCACATGATTGTGTTAAGATTGATTTTATAGAATAAACCAACAAAACAGATTCAATAGAAATGAATAATTAATACCCGTATATAAGGTATGTAAAGATGACAAGAAATCCACTTCGGACTATATCTTTATGTTAGCAGGCGACCCTATCTCATGGAAGAGTCATAAACAACAGTTGACCACAACTTCCACAATGATGGCAGAATACATTGTTGTTTATAACACAACCTGTCATGGAATGTTGCCTAGAAATCTGATCACTGGACTCAAAATCGTTAATTCCATTTCTAGACCATTGAAGCTTTATTGTGATAACTCAGCTGCCGTTAGAGTCTCGAACAGTAATAGTCCGACTGGAGCTGGTTTATATCTCGATACAAAATATATGTTCGTACGTGAACGAGTTGAGGAAAATAATCTTTGTATCGAGTATATTAGTACTAAAGATATGCTTGCGGATCCGATGACTAAAGGTCTCCCTCCTAAGGTTTACGAAGAACATGTTCGGAATATGGGATTTAGTAAAGACCTTATTTAAGCATATTGTACTAGGTTATGTTTTATGATTAATGAAATTTCCTCAGTTTGATTTTGTATGTCTCTTAGAATATGTTCAACCGGTATAATGGCATATAGACAAATAAAGTTACAAATCAAACAAAGGGCTTATGCGTATTTTGATCATAACGATTAGGTTTTAAATTAAGGCTATAGTATGACTAATGGGGGTCCTGAGTCGCATAATGATTCAACGGCTGTATTTCTTTGCTATAGTACTTGTTTAAGGCTAAAATGAGTGTTAACTCCTGATCAGGCTTATCTAATACTCATAGTAAATGATTACTCGGCTAAGTGGGATAATGTAAGATTAAATATATTATGTTTAATATTTAATCTAGTAGCCATTATAATCATTTACATAATATAGATCAAAATATATAATAACCTATTAAATAATTAGTTGGTAATTGTTGATGGACCATATTACCCTTATTAACTAATTAGGTTTCCTCCTGGGTGCTTATATAAGGAGACTTATGTAGAGGTTAAGGGGTTACACAGTTACTGTGACAACCCTCACCAAACCAGGTATCCGTACGAATTAATTAATATTTAATTAATGCTTAATTACAGTGCTTGCTTACAACTGTGGTTAAACTGCTTCTTGATTTCTAATACATACATACTCATGCATCACACATTATACTGTCACTCTATTACTTACACACAAACATCAGTGACAACCTTGATGCACAAAAGCACAGTAAGCACACTATACGGATAACCCAGTAAACATGCTGACATAGCCAGCACTAGACAGACATTGTCTCTGAGGCCAGTATGAGCCGGGAATAGATTACTACACTAGTAGGGAGTGTAAGGAGGTGAGGATTGTAAAACTGCGTCACTAGGTGATAGTTATAGTGACCGGGTGTGCCTAAAACATACTTTAATTACAAAATTCTGCACTACATACAAAAATTAAGCTTTTAACAAAGCTAGTAAAGTGCAAAAACTTGGTGAAATAGTCCTAGATACTTTCCAAAGTGTTGGGAATAAAAAGTATCACTAAAAGTATCATAAAGGACACCTTAATGATTAATTAAACACTTTAACGGAACGATACCCAACCGAACAACCGGACTTTACCCGGAACATAAAAATATTGTCAAACACATTATTTTTATTTTTCTAAGTTAGTTAGGGTCCCCGAACACCCTAACACACTATATATTAAATTATACACATAAACCACTATCTATAATATTTAATTCTAACTAACCACTAACTACCTAGTTGCAAACCAACTAAACAAAACCCCACCCCCAAACCGTTTATGAACAAGTGAGGACACCCCTTGATTTTTATCTAATTGTTTAATGGATTTGTGGTGTACTAAGGAGACATTCTAAAACTCCACTACTTACGGCAGCCACCATCACACCCCCATACCACCACTTCAAGCTTCTTTCAAATGATCCATACATATCCAAGGGTGCTAGAGACCGAACAAGTAAGCCTGGTGCACTCGGAAGCTCAAGGACCGCTCTCGTTTTCTTTTAACCACCACATTTCTTCACTCGAACTCTCCTAGCTTTGTGCTAGTGGTAAGTCTCTTAGATCCATTCATTTTACATGCTATGAAGGTGGTTAAAGTATGATTCATGATGTTAAACTTAAGAACTCTAAAGATCATAACTTAAAGCATGAACATAAAAGCTTTATACAAAGATCATGAGATGAAAGGTGATAATACATGATAAATCTGGATTAAATGAACAAAAATCTACTGTAAATGACTTAGGGTCTGATGTTAATCGTATGAGAATGAATGGTAATCGTATGTGTACTTTCTAATGGCACTTATACTATAAACAGCTTGCTGATTTGCATTTTCATCCGACTTTAACTGGCTGAAAACAGGTCATAACTAAATGAAAAACTGATTTTCTTGAATCTACAACGTGTCATTATGAAATACGGTTCTAATGGCACTGGAATCATAATTTTTGGACTTCGTTTACTATTTTTAAAGTGCAATTATGTAACAGCAGCTAAAGCTGCATTTTTACAACAGTAAATGAGAGTCATATTTTTAGTCATAACTTGATTTCTGTGTAGAGTCAGATCATAAAATTTATACTGTAGATGAACACCGATGTATTTGTAACTCTCTCAGTGGAATTTTGTAAATCAGACTCTCGATGAATTTTAAATAAATTATTCCGCGGACTGTGGTCAGAAAAAGATAAATCTGATTTCGGTCCGGAAAATGATTCTCTATAAAATATTGGTGATGATTTGGACCCCGATATTTTTACACTATAATTTTTGGTTCGTATAAGACATTCTATAAAAATTTGGGAATTTTTGGAATAAGATAACTATTTTATTAAAATACTCGAAAACGGCCCAGTTTTGTATATTAAAACTGAAACGATATAAGTAGTGTTTTGCATGTCTGAATGACGGGTTGGTTAATTGAGAATTGATTGATTGAGTTGTTAAAAGAAAATGATACGCTAGAAAGCGTGGCCACCCCCAGTTACAGAGGAAACTCTGGCGGAATTTTTCCAGGAAATAACACTTAGAATGTTTTTGTGACAAGTGTTATGAATATATTTTTGACTTGTTTTCCAAACAAACTTCGCCATGATTTTTATTACAAGGTAACCAAGTGTCGGAGGTGGAATTTTCGTAAATAAAACTTGTTAAATATATATTGAGAATATATAGTTCATAATAAAACACTTGTGTGATTTTATGATTATTTTGTGAACTATATGTATATTATTTTCAGAGTAAAAATAATATAACTGGAATACATTGTGAAAGTACGACTCCAAAATAATACCAACGCTATCACAAATAAATATTAAGTTACACCGGTATTATTATTACCACACGAACTTTAAAACGTAACTTACGTATTTTTCGGAAAATACTCTTAAACGCGTATTTTGATAAAAGTATTATTTTGGAAGATCGTATGGAATAAAATATAATATTTTTGGGAAAAATATGTATATTTTAGAGATAGAATATTTTAGACAAATGAATAAAAATATATTTTATTAAGTGAGACTTAATAATATATTTTGGGATTTCGAAGACGCACATGTATTAAAACCCCCATCCTTGGGAAGGTATATAACTATAAATAATTACGAAGTGTAAATACGAAATAGTTGTCTAACTATTTCCCAAAAACGTTAAACCTTAAGCCAAGGCACGGCCGTCCGTCTAATAGGAATTAGTACGTGTAGGTCGTCACGCAGCAGATCGAGTTGGAGATTGACGTTGCTGGATACGCACTTCTGTGAGTTCATGTCCCCCATTTTCTCTTAACTGTTTTCAGTTTTTATACTCCGGGGGTGAAATACATGTTACGATTATTACGAACTTTTACTTACATGGTATGGTTAGTGTCACGACCCCCGACCCACCTTGGACGGAATCGGGAGTCGCGAACAGCCCAGTGGTACCGGTGATTATTTTGAAAACGTTGCAGCGGAAATTTCATCAGGACCGTGAGTTAGGAAAAATATCAGAGTTTAGAAAACACCGGATTTTATTTATTAAGTAGATGGGATAAACCCATGTTTTACAATGGTAGCTTTAATAAAGATAAATTTGATTACATAAAATAATATTTCTTAATTTGATTTAATTAATAAAATAAGCCACTTCTTGATGCCTTTCAGTGCCGTATCCATCTCTTACTTCAATCTACTGTAATTACCTGAAACGCGTTTTAAAAAGGTTTTGTCAGCGGGAAATACTGAGTGAATCATTCTATTTACATAAAATGATGCATAGTTATTAATTACAGCATAAGAGCGATTATAATGGCTTCTATCTTATTTTTATCTGGCGCCGTGTCACAATGGTGACATGTCACAATGGTGACGATGGTCATACCACTATTAGGTCAATGAACCTAAATAGTGATGATTATCCCTAGTAGGTCAATGAACCTAACTGGGAGAAAATTAGTAATGTGCACAATACCCCACTAGCCAGTGATTCAAGATATCCACGACTTAGTCCCTGTAATTATAACTTTTGAAAATAATTTGAGGTATTGTAAAATAGTTGATAAAAAGAGAATGACTCACATTATAATCATGCAGATTCATATGGGTAGAGTTTAATCTATAGATAAGCCTTGATAGATTGCAGATTTATACAGACAGAGCTTAGCCTATTAATTAGCCTTGTAACCTAGTGCACACGAACTAGGTAAGTAACTAATACAGCATTTATGATAACTCACGAGATTAAAACCCTCACAACGAATGACAAAGTGCAATCACTTAAACATCCATCGGATTCACAACGAATGACAGAGTATTCCCCGAGTTCGGGTGGTACTCAAACATCCTGTCGGAATCACGACAAATGACAAAGGATAGCGCTTAAACATCCATCGGATAGTTTCCATCGATCGGACATTGAATCGTAGCAGCACCCCGCTATACTAATTAGTGATTTTGAGACTGTTTCGACTATAACTCAACGTACAGATTGAATTTGATCGTCGAACGAACGCCAGGAATTGAGTCCCACTGCCCTCTATTTATACCCAAATTTTGACCAGGCTTGCGCACCGTAAGCCTAATCCCTTACGGTGCGCAAGGGATACAAATTCGCCCTAGGTTAGCCACGTGTTGGTGTAGGCCTGCTGAGTCGAAGGAATATTAAAATTCGAATTTAACAGAAATTTGTGAGGATAATTGTCAATGGGGAAATACCCCCCCCCCCCTGAGTTTTAGGGCCCTGATCCTGATTCTGAAAATTTTAGGGTTTGTGCAGAATCACTTGGGTGTCTCAATTAGAGTTTCCTATTGGATAAAATAATAAAATAAATAATAGTTTTGATGAGGGTTGTTACATTCTCCCCACCTTAATAAAAATCTCATCCTCGAGATTTGGGTTACAATATTTCTTTTAGATTTATGTTATATTTTAGTCAACAAAAAGACACAGATTTAAATATCAAATTTTGTGAATACGAGTTGTATAATAAGTAGGATTTAATGGTTCAAATGAATTAGTTCAAGAAATCGATGATAAACGAATGAGATGAAATGATATAATTTCCAAGATGACTAGGTTCAAGCCAAAAGATATATGATCAATAGATATTTAAAATGAGATGTGAAAGACTTTTAGAATCAATAAAATTCTTTGTCAAAAGAAAGCTTACTTTGATTGGCAACGGATGAAGACTTAAAATCGACAGGTTCTAAATGAAATAAAAGTATGAAAAATGATTTGTCAAATATTAAATTATGATATGAGAAAATTAATGTGCTGAGACAAGTGAATTGCAAAGATATACGAAAAGACAATAGAGTTAGTGCATTATTGTTTAGAGTTCCAAGTTGTTTTAATTGTAAAACAATGTGATAGTACACTATTAGTGACCATATTTTTCATACTATGTCCTAGAGATCGAAATATAATAAGAACAAGTTGTTTTGGCATGACCAATTTATATTATATTTGTAAAGCAAATGTAATATATATTATTTGTGTACTTGTCTGAACCATATCTTATATATCAAATATAAATACTATATAATATATATTATTTGTTATGCATTTTTACTATATGTAAATGGTCACCACTTTTAAATAAATGTTATTTTAGTATTTTACTATACTATGTAAAATAACTTATATTTACTATGTAATATATATTATAAAACACCGCAATGAAGTTATTACATTACAAAATATTTTAGCATTATTATTTTGTAAAAGAATTCACTTTTATTTATAACGTTAGATAAAGGTGTAAAAATATTTAGTGTACAAAAGTATTTGTAAAATATTTTGTAAATATATAACACTTAATGGGTCGATTCTATGTGATTACTTATTTTCATTTTGAAACCATATAACGTTGTGAATGTATTTATAAATGTTGTAAATAAGTGAAAACGGGGACTATTCTTATATAATATAATGTTTCCCTAACCCAACTTAGTTTGATGACTACTATATTATTCTTATATGGTCATTTTCTTGCCAGAGTGTTACGGTACATAGTTACCACAAAACATGTGATACATAATTATTTATGTAATTTTATTCGTCCTTCTAAGTCTTGTATTATTTTATGAAAATATGTCTTCTCCTTATAGTACAAAATATATATATATAAATATATTTTTATATATAATTTAAAATTTTCTAAATAAGTATGATGACTTATTTTATATATATTAACTAATCATTATTGTCACACCCCCAAAATCCACACGCGGAGTATCACCGCTTGGAGGCGTGACATGACCAGGATCAAGCCACCAATCATATTGAACATATAAGTATAAGTAAAAGTAAAAGTAAATGTAATCCGTCACAATACAATTGGTGTTCAATCAAAAACATAGTATAAGTAGCGGAAGCATAGTATGAAAATCCAAAACAAGTGTTTAGTTTAAAGAGTCATAAAGTTTTCATCAAAACATCCACAATCCGTGCCCACAACGACCGCGCCTCCCGTGCAAGCTCCATGAGTACCTATGGTCCTGCAAGGCATGTAACAGAAAGTCAACAACTAGTTGAGCGAGTTCACAGTAAGTAAGTTCGTTGCATAACTATGCGTTATTAACTAAGCCGTTGTGTAGATTCAATTAGTGGGGGTTTCCCATGTTGTATGTACTATCAGTGGGGGCTTCCCATGTTTGTATTTACTAGACTAGTTGTACCATAAGTGTTCTTCTTAACCCGAGAACAGTAGTACGTACGAGGTTTACGTAGGCTTTACGTAAGTGTCCTTCTCAACCCGAGGACAGTGGTACGCGGGGGTTTACGTAGGTTTTACGTAAGTGTCCTTCTTAACCCGAAGACAGTAGTATGTATGAGTTTACGTAGGTTTTACGTAAGTGCCCTTCGTAACCTGAGGACAGTGGTAAGTACAAGTTTACATAGGTTTTACGTAAGTGTCCTGCCTAACCTGAGGACGATGGTAGATAGTCTAGTAGCAGTGTAAGTACGAGTAATTGTTCAATCCCATTATTCAAAACCCATTCCCAGCCCTGGGAATCCCATGCCTTGGTAAGAGTGTGAACTCACCTTGGTTTGCTCGGTATGCTAAGTTATGTGCTCACAAATAATCAGTCGAATCCTATAGTATGCACGTATATACAATCAGTACATGTTTGTAATAGATTTCACATGCAATCAATATCACGGAGTGTGTTCGGCATAATCAGTTAGTTAATCCATACAAGATTCCAAGTTACATGCAAGTTCCTTAACTAACCTATCATGCTTAACAGAGTAAAATGCTAAGCAAGTTAATCTGCCAACAGACTCATCATACTAGTACAATAACAGGCTTAACGGAGTTTTCATAGTTATCTTAGCAACGTTAAATACATAACAGAGTTAATCAGTATCAATAGATTTAGCATACATAACAAAGTTAACAATCTTAGCTTAACAAGATAATAAACCATCAGAGTTAATTAAACAATAGAGTTAACAGGTCAACCGTTTAACAGGGGTTTAGCCGCTTAACAGAGTTTGCATATTTAACAGGGTTACAAACTAACAGAGTTATAACTAACAGAGTTATTGTTTAATCAGTTAACTGAACCAACAGGGTTAAATAACTAACAGAGTTATCTAACTAATAAAGTAAACTATGCAGGACACTTTGACGAAATCCATAGTGGCGAAATCCCCTTTGGGCCGAAAACACTTGGGCCAAAATCCCCAAGGTGTTTTCGTTGGGGTGGAGGGTTTTCGTCAGGCATCATCAACAACAGTTACATTCCACAACACAAACCTAATCATCGCTAACAATCTCAACGGTTTCAATCAAACAAATCGCTCATTCATACCAAAACATGCCATCCAATTGAACTACCAATCACTGTACAACCAGAACTATCATTAAATCCGATCATAACAACACTTATTACCTATTATGCACCCTAAATCATAAATACCATCTATTTTCACAAGCCCAATTAACACAGTTAATCCTTATAGATCATTTACAAATTCAGCGGCCCAATAGAAGTTTGTTTAGTATATATGTTGTCGGCCATTTACAAAAACTGAATTGACACAATAGATTTCAGTGGTTTCAAAGGCCCTATCATGTTAATCGGTTCTCTGACAATCACGTGGCCCATGTGTATAAGAATTAAGATTGACGGTTCCTTCAATAATTTGCATGTTATTTATAAGTTGCACACACACACACACACATGAAAGATCTCATGTTACTGACAATTACACATGCAAATATAAACCAAATGGGTGTCATCATGAAGTAATCATCATTCACATGGCTGCACTATCTAAACATAAAAACAATCAAGACATTACTAACCGAACACAAAGGAAACTGATGAAATTCTCGAGAGGGGTGGAGGGAGTGGGGCCTGCCGTCACCAATAGGAGGAGGGGTAGGGTTTCTTGTTTGAGTTTATCATTCGGTAACAATAGGCATAATATGATATATGTTTTAAATAATGGTTTAGTGGCCGAACTGGGCCTGAGCCCATATAAATTGGGCTGTCGCAACACTTGGACAAATCAGCCATTATTATGTGCAAAAGTGGTGGTTTGGGTTTAATATACATGGGCCGAAATTATTGTGAGAGGGGTGCGACCTTAGGCCCAAGTGTGTGGCTCGGGTTTGAGGTGCGGCCCATTAACATTACACACACTTAACATCTACCAATATCGGTTCCTAAACATTTGCATTAATCAATTATAACCATACATCATATCATTCGTATGTCGCACACCATATATAACATATCAATCACAATACGATTTAACATATTACGAACGTGTACAGTTGCGAAACAAACAAGTCGTGTAAACAAACAACTAAACAATTAATCGTGCAATTAATGCGAAGATGGAATCTTGGAAACTCGAGTTGTCACATTATCCCCAACTTGAAAGAAATTTTGTCCCGAAATTTAGCATGCGGTTACTGAGGAAGCTAGTTGGGTTATGTTGTTTCCTGGTTTTCCTGGGGTGTCACATCATCCCCCCGTTGATTTGGAATTTCATCCCGAAATTCTGTAGTAGCTTCAGCCTCAGTAGTGGTTGCACTGTTTCCGAATAACTGGGGATACTTGAGTTTCATTTGATCTTCTCATTCCCAGGTAAACTCTGGGCCACGACGGGAGTTCCAACGAACTCGAACAAGAGATATTCTGGTGTGCTTAAGGACCTTAACATCCCGGTCTGTGATATCAACTGGTTCCTCGACGAATCGTAACTGATCGTCGATAGTGAGTTCCTTCAAAGGAACTATGAGGGTCTCATCTGACAGACACTTCTTCAGATTCGACACGTGAAAAACGTTGTGAACTGCACTGAGTTCCGCTGGTAGGTTTAGTTTGTAGGCCACCTTGCCTATTTTCTCAATGATTTCAAATGGTCCGACGTATCGTGGATTAAGTTTGCCTCGTTGCCAAAACGAACCACACCCTTCCAGGGTGAAACTTTGGGTAGCACTCGATCCCCAACTTGGAACTCGAGCGGTTTCCTGCCCTTATCGGCGTGTGCTTTCTGACGGTCACGAGCTGCCGCCATGCGTTGTCGTATCTGGGCAATCTTTTCTGTAGTATCAACTACAAGTTCTGGACCCGTGATATGACTGTCACCCACCTCTGCCCAACAAAGAGGTGATCGGCATTTACGCCCGTACAATGCCTCGAATGGAGCGGCTTTAATGCTGGTGTGGTAGCTGTTATTGTATGAAAATTCTACAAGTGGCAGATGCTTTTCCCAGCCGTTGCCAAAGTCAATCACACATGCCCTAAGCATGTCTTCAAGAGTCTGGATGGTGCGTTCAGACTGCCCATCCGTTTGCGGGTGATAAGCTGTGCTCATGTCTAATCGTGAGCCGAAGGATTTGTGCATCGCTTGCCAAAGTTCTGAAGTGAAACGTGCATCACGATCGGAAATAATAGAGGTGGGCATCCCGTGCCTCAAACCTACTTCCTTCAAGTAAACGTCTGCTAAAGTAGAGAACTTGTCTGTTTCCTTGATAGCCAAGAAGTGTGCAGATTTTGTGAGTCGGTCCACGATCACCCAAATAGTATCATTCCCACGTTGAGATCTAGGGAGGCCAGTAACAAAATCCATGGAAATTTGCTCCCATTTCCATTATGGTATCTCTGGTTGTTAAAGTAGGCCTGATGGTTTCTGATATTCAGTCTTGACTCTCGCACAAGTCAAGCACTTGCTAACGTAAGTTGCTATGTGAGCTTTCATGCTAGGCCACCAGTATGTAGTTTTCAAATCGTGGTACATCTTATCCAAACCAGGATGTACTGAGTAGCGAGACTTATGAGCTTCATCCATTACAAGCTCGCGTAAGTTGCCATAGAGTGGGACCCAGATGCGTCATGTTACGTAGTAGGCACCGTCTTCTTTTTGTTCTAACTGTTGCCTTGAGCCGCGTAGGGCTTCAGCCCTGACGTTTTCAGGTTTCAATGCTTCTACCTGAGCATCTCGTATCTGTGCAGGAAGACTAGACTGAATAGTAAGTTGTAGTGCTCGTACGCGTCTAGGCACAGTATCCTTTCGACTGAGGGTGTCGGCCGCAACATTGGCTTTGCCCGGATGGTACTTGATGGCGCATTCGTAATCGTTCAGTAGCTCAACCCATCGACGTTGACGCATGTTCAATTCTTTCTGCTTGAAGATATGCTCGAGACTCCTGTGATCGGTGTAGATGGTGCACTTGGTACCGTACAGGTAGTGTCTCCATATCCTAAGTGCAAAAACAACAGCTCCCAGCTCTAAATCATGCGTAGTGTAGTTCCTTTCATGAATCTTAAGTTGGCGCGAAGCATAAGCAATGACTTTATCCCGTTGCATCAACACACATCCAAGACCCTGAATAGATGCGTCGCAGTAGACTACAAAATCGTCTGTGCCTTCAGGCAATGAGAGGATAGGTGCGCTACAAAGTCTATCCTTTAAGTGCTGAAATACTGATTCCTGTGCATTTCCCCAACGATAGATAACGCCTTTCTGAGTTAGTGAGGTGAGGGGTTGTGCAATCTGGGAGAAGTCCTTGATGAACCTTCTATAGTAGCCCGCCAAACCCAAGAATTGGCGGATTTCTGTTGGTGTACGAGGTGCAGGCCAGTTCTTAATCGAGTCTACCTTAGATGGATCAACATGAATCCCATCCTTGTTTACCACGTGGCCTAGAAAGTGGACTTCACGAAGCCAAAAGTCACATTTTGAAAACTTGGCGTACAGCTGTTCTGCTCGAAGGAGTTCCAAAATGAGTCGTAAATGCTGCTCATGTTCCTCCTGACTCTTGGAGTAGATCAAAATGTCGTCGATGAATACAATCACGAACTTATCCAAGTAAGGCTTGCACACTCTGTTCATAAGGTCCATGAAGACTGCCGGTGCGTTTGTTAACCCGAATGGCATGACCAGAAACTCGTAATCACTGTAGCGTGTTCTGAATGCTGCTTTGGAGACGTCCTCATCCCGGACTCTCAGTTGATGGTAGCCTGACCTCAGATCAATCTTTGAATAGTAGCTCGACCCTTGCAGCTGGTCGATCAAGTCGACAATGCGTCAGTAACAAGTGCTAAGATAGCGGTGTGACCCTTTCGCAAACACTGCTGGGCCTTAAGAAAGGAGATGATGCCCACTACAGCACCACTCTTGTCGCCTAGAATTTCGAGAGGTTCTTTCCCAGAACGGGGAATACGAACAATCTTCTCTTTGCATAGGATCTCTGCTTGCTGTTGGGATAACCAATCCATCCCAATGACGATGTCGAAACTACCCAGAACTATAGGAATGAGATTGATAGAGAAAGTCTGACCATCGAGGATAAGATTACAACCCTTAACTATGTGAGTGGCCTCTAAACTTTTACCATTTGCTAACTCTACAACATGCTTGGTGTTTAAGGGAATTGGTGTGCGTTTTAACATTTGACTAACTTTTGGAGACACATAACTGGTATAGGCACCATTGTTTCCATCATTGTTTCCCCCGTTATTGTTCCCATTGCCCTGATTATTGTTATTGTTGTTCTGATTCTGGTTTAACTGAGGGCAGTTCCGCTTGAAGTGGCCTTCAGCACCACACTGAAAGCATCCCATGTTACCTCCCTATCGCTGCTGGTTCTGTGGAGCTGGTGGTTGTTGCTGTTGGTTCTGATTCGCATGTCGCGAGCTCCTGCAATCCTTAGCTTCATGACCCATCTTGAGACACCTCTGGCAACGACCCCTGTTGCACTAACCACTGTGGTGCCTGTTACATGTGTTGCACTTTGGGTGATTTCCTCGATATCCACCTTGCCCTTGACTACCGGAAGATTGCTGACCAGGGCTCTGATAGTCATCAATCTTTCGCTGCTGTGCCTGGGACTGAACTGAAGTCGAACCCTTGCTGGAGGTTCCATCCCACGTTCGTTTGTTGTCACTGGTAGTAGTAGTTTGACTACCGGAAGATTGCTGACCAGGGCTCTGATAGTCATCAATCTTTCGCTGCTGTGCCTGGGACTGAACTGAAGTCGAACCCTTGCTGGAGGTTCCATCCCACGTTCGTTTGTTGTCACTGGTAGTAGTAGTAGTAGTACTGATACGCTTAGGCAGCCTGTTCTGTTCCACTGCCTGGTCTGTGAGACGATGAGCAAGACGAGTAACATCCTGGATAGTAGCAAGGTTAGCAGAAGTCACATGACTTTGAATCTCTGGTACTAAGCCTTTGAGGTACAGCTCAATGCGTTTGATGGGAGGATCCACCATAGTTGGACATAACACTGCCAGTTCGTTGGATCGTTTCGTGTACGCTTCTATCTCTGACCCCGTCATCTTCAGGTTAAAGAACTCCACTTCCAGTTTGTGGATGTCATCACGGTTACAGTATTCTCGCTTGATCAGTTCCTTAAAATCATTCCATGGGGTGGCATTAGCAGCCGTCAGCCCCAGCATCTGAACTTGCGCGTTCCACCAAGTTAGCGCAGTGCCTTCGAGAGTACCAGTGGCGTACTTCACCCTATGAGCCTCAGGGCATTCACACATTTCGAAGACCGATTCGAGCTTCTCGAACCAGTGGAGGAGTCCAACGGCCCCCATTCAGTGCCACTGAAAGTACTAGAACGATAGTCCATGAAAGTTTGGAACGTGCACACAGGTGGCTGAGCGTGTTGACCTGTCGTGTGCGTAAGAGTAAACATACTTGAGCACGAGTGTTGGTTTATGAGAGTAGGATCTAAAGATCCTAGAGTAAGTGGTGATGGCAGGTTACACCTCCTGCCTGGGCAGCTGCGAGTGCTGCAGTAACTTGTTCAGTGATCGAAGCCGCCAACTGGGCTTGAGTTAGGTTAACACGTCCACTCATGATCTTGATATCAAGGAGAACATGAGTGAGAGAGGTTCGCGAAAGTGCAATGACAGAAGAGAGTAAGCACATAAGTGTTTCAATCAACAGTCGTTACGTTTATCTAAGCATACCATGAGCAAAGTTCTATGTAATCTAGCAAGTAGGCAATGTAAACATAAATCATATCACCTAGAATGTCGAGTCTTGCACGTGGAGCGAAGCGTCGTTGTGGATCGTCGAGCACTGTACAGGTTATAGTCTGGTTTTAATAAAAACGTTTTCCCCTTATTAAAACCAAGTTCACTATAACCAATGGCTCTGATACCAATCTGTCACACCCCCAAAATCCACACGCGGAGTATCACCGCTTGGAGGCGTGACATGACCAGGATCAAGCCACCAATCATATTGAACATATAAGTATAAGTAAAAGTAAATGTAATCCGTCACAATACAATTGGTGTTCAATCAAAAACAAAGTATAAGTAGCGGAAGCATAGTATGAAAATCCAACACAAGTGTTTAGTTTAAAGAGTCATAAAGTTTTCATCAAAACATCCACAATCCGTGCCCACAACGACCGCGCCTCCCGTGCAAGCTCCATGAGTACCTATGGTCCTGCAAGGCATGTAACAGAAAGCCAACAACTAGTTGAGCGAGTTCACAGTAAGTAAGTTCGTTGCATAACTATGCGTTATTAACTAAGCCGTTGTGTAGATTCAATTGGTGGGGGCTTCCAATGTTGTATGTACTATCAGTGGGGGCTTCCCATGTTTGTATTTACTAGACTAGTTGTACCATAAGTGTTCTTCTTAACCCGAGAACAGTAGTACGTACGAGGTTTACGTAGGCTTTACGTAAGTGCCCTTCTCAAACCGAGGACAGTGGTACGCGGGGGTTTACGTAGGTTTTACGTAAGTGTCCTTCTTAACCCGAAGACAGTAGTATGTATGAGTTTACGTAGGTTTTACGTAAGTGCCCTTCGTAACCTGAGGACAGTGGTAAGTACAAGTTTACGTAGGTTTTACGTAAGTGTCCTACCTAACCTGAGGACGATGGTAGATAGTCTAGTAGCAGTGTAAGTACGAGTAATTGTTCAATCCCATTATTCAAAACCCATTCCCAGCCCCGGGAATCCCATGCCTTGGTAAGAGTGTGAACTCACCTTGGTTTGCTCGGTATGCTAAGTTATGTGCTCACAAATAATCAGTCGAATCCTATAGTATGCACGTATATACAATCAGTACATGTTTGTAATAGATTTCACATGCAATCAATATCACGGAGTGTGTTCGGCATAATCAGTTAGTTAATCCATACAAGATTCCAAGTTACATGCAAGTTCCTTAACTAACCTATCATGCTTAATAGAGTAAAATGCTAAGCAAGTTAATCTGCCAACAGACTCATCATACTAGTACAATAACAGGCTTAACGGAGTTTTCATAGTTATCTTAGCAACGTTAAATACATAACAGAGTTAATCAGTATCAATAGATTTAGCATACATAACAAAGTTAACAATCTTAGCTTAACAAGATAATAAACCATCAGAGTTAATTAAACAATAGAGTTAACAGCTCAACCGTTTAACAGGGGTTTAGCCACTTAACAGAGTTTGCATATTTAACAGGGTTACAAACTAACAGAGTTATAACTAACAGAGTTATTGTTTAATCAGTTAACTGAACCAACAGGGTTAAATAACTAACAGAGTTATCTAACTAATAAAGTAAACTATGCAGGACACTTTGACGAAATCCATAGTGGCGAAATCCCCTTTGGGTCGAAAACACTTGGGCCAAAATCCCCAAGGTGTTTTCGTTGGGGTGGAGGGTTTTCGTCAGGCATCATCAACAACAGTTACATTCCACAACACAAACCTAATCATCGCTAACAATCTCAACGGTTTCAATCAAACAAATCGCTCATTCATACCAAAACATGCCATCCAATTGAACTACCAATCACTGTACAACCAGAACTAACATTAAATCCGATCATCACAACACTTATTACCTATTATGCACCCTAAATCATAAATACCATCTATTTTCACAAGCCCAATTAACACAGTTAATCCTTATAGATCATTTACAAATTCAGCGGCCCAATAGAAGTTTGTTTAGTATATATGTTGTCGGCCATTTACAAAAACTGAATTGACACAATAGATTTCAGTGGTTTCAAAGGCCCTATCATGTTAATCGGTTCTCTGACAATCACGTGGCCCATGTGTATAAGAATTAAGATTGACGGTTCCTTCAATAATTTGCATGTTATTTATTAGTTGTACACTGATGTGCGTAAAATGCAACATATAAATTACATCAAATGAGGCATAAAACTAACCCTTTTTAAGTACTAATGTTGGAAAAAGAGTGTTTTTGTCTTCCTTTTGTATTTTCAGGATTAAATGAGCTCAAATTCACAAAAGAAGCAAAAAGACAGCTAAATCTAACATAAATACAAGAAAAGGAACATAAGTGGACTGCCCGACCCCTCAACGGCATCTTCCCAAGCAAAATAGAGAAGGCAGAAGACTGAACACGCCCCGTGCTCAGCCAGCACGGGGCCGTGCCCAAGAAGCAGCAGAAAAGACAAACCTATAGAAGCTTCTATTACCCACCACGGGTCGTGTCCAGTGAACACGGGGGCGTGGCGAAAGTACAGCAGGCGCATTAATTGTAATTGCGAATTACAATTAATGAAGAGAGAGAGTGTCAGACAGGCACGGGGGCGTGTCCAGCGGACACGGGGCCGTGCCCAGCCTTCTGTTCAGCCTATAAATAGGAGTGCTTGGTTTCATTTCAACTCATCCCTTGGCACACCACCTCTCTCACACTTCATCCACCACCCACCACCACCATAACACCATCATCCACCACCATCATCCATTGTCCATCGTAGAGTGTGTGAGTCATCTCGGGATCCAAGATTGATCGTAAGAGTTCTTGACAATCAAGGCCATGTTTGCCTAAGTCTCTTACATCACTTGGTGAAGACAAAGTGTCTAGTATAATACTTTTTATTTCTAATCTTTTGCACTTTTTATTTGGTTTTGTATTAATGACTTTAATAACTAGTTACTTATGTTGAAGGTGATCTTTCCTTATCGTTTGTCCGTGGTGTCTTGGCATTATTTTACTGTCTATATAAAATAAAATATTTTCACCATTCATATCTCCACGGTCTATATGGAGGTATGTTGGCTACCTGGTCGGGGGTTAAGGGAACGGTTTGGTAAAGGTCTTGCCATTGTTCAGCGTTTAGAGGTCCTGCAATGGACCTGGGTCAAATTTAGTAGGACCTCCTTCAATGCTTCACGGTATTGGATGGCGGGGGTCCAAACTCTTTGATCCCCTCATAAGTTAACTACTATTAATACTATAACCCGGCTATTTAGGATTGTATCCCTGCTGACTCAGACTACTTAGTCGAGGGTAACGTCACCGCCAAAAGCGGGGCCTACCATATTTTGCATTAATAACTTAATTAATTATCTTCCAATAATCCACCCTTTTAGGATTGTATCCTTGCTGACTCAAACTACTGGGTGAGGGTAACGTCACCTTCAAAAGAGGGGCCTACTACAATAACTAAGATAATCTCTTAATTATGTGCAAAAGTGCGGAAATAATCAAAGGTTATACTAGATACGAGTCGGAACCAAGTGATTCATCTTGTCTATCTATTTTTTCTTTTATTTTTATTTTCAGCATTTTAGTTAGTTTTTATTTTTCTTAGTTTAAAACATTTTTTCTACATTTTTTATTTTGAGTAGACGTTGAGGATAAACCGGTACTAAAAGCTCTTGTGTCCTTGGACGACCTCGGTATCTTACCAACACTATACTACGCTCACGATGGGTGCACTTGCCCATATGTGTGTCTAGTGTTAGTAAATATCGTGTTTTATAAATTTAAAACTTGGCTAAAATAAGTGTTAAAGGGGCTTAAAATATACACCTAATAAATATAACACTCGACTACGCATCAAGTTTTTGGCGCCATTGCCAGGGACACAAGGATTTTAAGAAAGTTAGGAATCAACGGCCTAATCATATTTTTATTTTTCTTTTTAATTTTTTAGGGTTTTCGTAGTTTTTCAGCTTTTGCAGAGCTCAGCACGGGCCGTGCCTGGTCAGACACGGGCCGTGCCCAGCATCATCACTGGCAGTTTTTATTTTCTGAGTTACAGAGAGCTGAGCACGGGGTCGTGTCGGTGCAACACGGGGTCGTGTCCAACTCCCAGTAACTGGGATACAGAAAACAATTACTGTACCTCTGACCACGGGCCGTGTTCACTGAGCACGGGGCCGTGGTGAACATTCTGACCAACGTTCTTTTCTGTTTTTATTGCAGGACTTGGAACCCAGGCGCCACATTTGAACCTCCTACGTAGTGCATGAGCTCCAGTTCTAGTAGAGACATAAAAGAACCCCTAGAAGAACCCGAACGCTTTCTCAGAAAAAGACTTAAAGCTAAAAATCAAGAGAAAGCTTCGGGGGACCCACTTCCAATGGCGGACCAACGTACCCTCATGGATTACCTACGGCCCACCGTAGGCAATCTCGGCGCCGCTATCAATGCACCGAATGTCGAAGCCAACAACTTCGAACTTCGGCCGCATTTGATACAAATGCTCCAAAACTCCGCAACCTTTCATGGGCTTGCGGACGAGGATCCCCATCTACATATTACTAATTTCTTGGAAATATGTGACACTTTTCGGATCAATGGAGCATCAAACGACGCCATTCGCCTTAGGATGTTTCCATTTTCACTAAAAGACCGAGCTAAGGCTTGGCTTAACACCCTCCCAGTTGGCTCGGTAAACACCTGGGATGAACTAGCCCAAAAGTTTCTATATAAGTATTTCCCTCCTGCTAAAATGGCTAAATTAATGACTGAAATTAATACATACTCACAAGAGGATGGGGAATCCTTATATGAAACTTGGGAAAGGTTCAAGGAGCTTCTAAGAAAGTGTCCTCATCACGGTCTAGCGGTATGGCAACAAGTATCCACTTTCTACAATGGGTTGTTGCCACACACAAGACAAACACTTGATTCAAGCTCCGGGGGACTTTTAGGTAATCGTCGCCCAAATGAAATATATAATCAAATTGAGGAAATTGCTCAAACCAATTTTCAATGCCACACTCCCCGAGGTAATAAATCTATTGCCTCGGGCGCCCATAAGGTTGATGAAAGCACCTCTTTACAAGCCCAAATCGAGGCCCTCTCTTCGAAAATCAAAAGGCTAGAAATGACAAAAACGGCCTCGGTTATGGCTTGTGAAGGGTGTGGTGGGTCACATGAAAATTGGAGTTGTATGAAAGAATTAGATGAACAAGCGGAAACGGTAAACTACATTGATAATAGACCTAGGCCGTCGGGTCCTCCAACGGGTACCTACAACCAAGGATGGCGTAACCACCCAAATCTTGGTTGGAGAGATCCCGGCAATAGTAGTAACCAACAAAACCAACGAAATAATTTTCAACAACCACAAAATTTCTCTCAACAACAAGGTGGAAGAGAAAGGCTTGAAGATACCCTATCTCGCCTCATCTCCGACACCGAAAAGAAAAACTCGGATCGATTTCAACAATTGGAATCAAATTTTAGAAATCAACAAGCTAGCATCCAAAACGTTGAAAAACAATTAAATCAACTAGCTCAAAATTTCTCCGAGAGACCACAAGGCGCGTTACCAAGTAATACCGAAACCAACCCAAAGGCGCAAGTACACCTCATCACGTTGAGAAACCGAACCGTGGGTCCCGAGGATGAGCCCTTACAACCAATTGAAGGAAGTCAACGCCAGAACACTACTTCACCCACGCCTCAACCAGAAAAGGCTCCTTCAACAAATCAAGAGCCCACCAAGACTCATCCGATTCCGTACCCCGGTAGGTTAAATCGTCAAAAGACCGATGAGCAATTCGCAAAATTCGAAAGTTTACTAAAACAATTGCATGTTAATATTCCTTTTATTGAGGTCCTAACCCAAATGGCTAAATATGCAAAATTCATGAGGGATTTCCTCACTCACAAAAGGAAAATTGAATCATTGCAATTAGTTAACTTAGGCGAAGAATGCTCAGCTTTAGTACTGAACAAACTTCCACAAAAGAAAATCGACCCCGGGAGCTTCACAATCCCTTGCTCGATTGGGAAGTCCCCCGTCCGTAATGCTTTAGCCGATCTTGGGGCTAGCATCAACCTCATGCCCACGTCAATGTTCAAGCGACTCGGCCTAGGAACAACAAGCCCTACGAAGATGAGCATACAACTCGCAGACAGGTCCGTCAAATTTCCACAAGGTGTCGCTGAAAATCTGCTAGTCAAGGTTGAAAATTTCGTCTTTCCAACCGATTTTGTCATCCTAGACATGGAAGAAGACACCGACGTCCCTCTCATCCTCGGGAGGCCATTTCTAGCCACCGCCCAAGCAGTGGTGGATATGAATGACGGAACTTTAACATTGAAGTTTGGGGATGAGGAAGTAAAATTTGAATGTGGAAAGAAAGTAGAGGAAGAAGATCCGGTCAACTACATGAAGGTCATAGACTCAAGCTTGGATGACGCTCTCCGACGGTGTAACATGGGATGCAATACATCCCACTTGGGTAACATATGACCAGGCTTTGGGTCTAGCCAAGGACCCTTATAAACGTGGCGCACCATGGAGGCATTTCACGGAACTATCCTTAGTTTAATTTAGATTAATTTTTATGTTTTCTAGTTAGTTTTAATTTTCAGGAATAAAACACACTCCTGGTGGTAAGGGATGAAAAGGGGAACGAGAAAAATGACCTCATGCACAAGAACAAGGCAAACCGGCATCAATCTCTCCATTACAGAAGGTTAAACACGGGCCGTGTCCACCCAACACGGCCCCGTGCTGAACCCCCTGCAGAAAAATGCCCAGTTCAGGTAATTGGACACGGGCCGTGTTCACCAGACACGCCCCCGTGTCCAGGCTTCTGTTTCTTTTCTTTAATTTTTGTTACTGGCACCTGAACACGGGGCCGTGTCCGGTCCCCACGGGGTCGTGTCCAGACTGCCAGTAACATAAATCTTTGCTTTTAACACCATTTTACACATCTAATCAACCTAAAAATTTATTTTTGGGACACATTGAGGACAATGTGTAATTTAAGTGTGGGGGGGATGCTAAAACCTTGAAATTTTGCAAGTCCTAAATACAAGCCTTACACAAAAGTCTATTGGAACCGCTAATCACCCCAAAATTTTTTCAAAAATTTCATTTTTTTACTTGTCTAGGTTTAACTCGGGAAATTCAAGTTCTCAAAAAGGTTATATTTTTACGAATTTACAACCGATAGCGTCGTGATAAAAAGAACCAACATAAGAAAATTATGAAAAGGCATAGCAAACTTAGTTAAAATTTGATTATATATACTTGATCACATAAAAACTCATTCCCACAAAAGTGAGTTTTGAGCCTTTACTGAGCATACAAATTTACATCTTTAGACTAAATGCTCATTTTTCGTTTCTTGTGTTAATAGCCGCTTGTTTCTTACGACTCTAGAACTTGCCATGACAATACATTCCCGGTCCTTATCAACTTAAACCCGAGTAAGTAAATGATAGAGGCATTAGGACTAACCCTTTTTTCTTCTTCACCATTATTTTTCTTTTTTTTTTTTTACCACCTGCCCAAAATCCCCCTAGTTAGCCCCTTTGAGCCTAAACCTTTTCATTTCATAACCCAAACCAAACACCCTTTTACCCACCAAAACCTTTTTCATTTTTAACCCTTTGTTTTAGTAACAAGTTCGGTTTTTTCGTATGATTGAAAAAAAAATGTGTTGATGATGAAGCAAAAGAAAATAAACAAACAAGTTCATCAAAAATAACTTTGTTTGAATAATAGCTTCATCAAAATAAAAAAAAATAAAAAAAATAGAAAGTCCTACGAAAACCGACACTTGTTACGCTTTTTCACCCTTTCTTTTCTACTAACCCCTAACCACTAACCCAACCACCTACCTTTAACCCAAGCCTAACCCTTCACCCACAAAGTCCTCTTGATATTTACAAAGGTATAAAAGTTAAAAAGGAGGAGGATTGATTGCTTGGCAAGCCTATGGTAGGAATAAGTTCCATGCCGCTCTCGAGTGATTCACTAAAAATACACCTTCGGCCGAGTGTGAGTGATTTCTCCCGTGAGGTATGTGAACTTGTATATAAATGGAATTTTAAAAAGGCATGTTATGCCCAAATAAGTAATTTCTCTTATGAAAAGTTTTAAATAAATCATGACGAATAGGATTGTAAATAAATAAAAATAAAACTACATAAAGAATCTTGGAAATCCCGACACTCTACGACAAGCCCAAAACCTTCTCTTCTACCCATTCCATTTGGGAGTGTAAGCCACATATTAAAGAGTTTTGCTTGAGGACAAGCAAAAGTTCAAGTGTGGGGGTATTTGATGTGCGTAAAATGCAACATATAAATTACATCAAATGAGGCATAAAACTAACCCTTTTTAAGTACTAATGTTGGAAAAAGAGTGTTTTTGTCTTCCTTTTGTATTTTCAGGATTAAATGAGCTCAAATTCACAAAAGAAGCAAAAGGACAGCTAAATCTAACATAAATACAAGAAAAGGAATATAAGTGGACTGCCCGACCCCTCAACGGCATCTTCCCAAGCAAAATAGAGAAGGCAGAAGACTGAACACGCCCCGTGCTCAGCCAGCACGGGGCCGTGCCCAAGAAGCAGCAGAAAAGACAAACCTATAGAAGCTTCTATTACCCACCACGGGCCGTGTCCAGTGAACACGGGGGCGTGGCGAAAGTACAGCAGGCGCATTAATTGTAATTGCGAATTACAATTAATGAAGAGAGAGAGTGTCAGACAGGCACGGGGGCGTGTCCAGCGGACACGGGGCCGTGCCTAGCCTTCTGTTCAGCCTATAAATAGGAGTGCTTGGTTTCATTTCAACTCATCCCTTGGCACACCACCTCTCTCACACTTCATCCACCACCCACCACCACCATAACACCATCATCCACCACCATCATCCATTGTCCATCGTAGAGTGTGTGAGTCGTCTCGGGTTCCAAGATTGATCGTAAGAGTTCTTGACAATCAAGGCCATGTTTGCCTAAGTCTCTTACATCACTTGGTGAAGACAAAGTGTCTAGTATAATACTTTTTATTTCTAATCTTTTGCACTTTTTATTTGGTTTTGTATTAATGACTTTAATAACTAGTTACTTATGTTGAAGGTGATCTTTCCTTATCGTTTGTCCGTGATGTCTTGGCATTATTTTACTGTCTATATAAAATAAAATATTTTCACCATTCATATCTCCACGGTCTATATGGAGGTATATTGGCTACCTGGTCGGGGGTTAAGGGAACGGTTTGGTAAAGGTCTTGCCATTGTTCAGCGTTTAGAGGTCCTGCAATGGACCTGGGTCAAATTTAGTAGGACCTCCTTCAATGCTTCACGGTATTGGATGGCGGGGGTCCAAACTCTTTGATCCCCTCATAAGTTAACTACTATTAATACTATAACCCGGCTATTTAGGATTGTATCCCTGCTGACTCAGACTACTTAGTCGAGGGTAACGTCACCGCCAAAAGCGGGGCCTACCATATTTTGCATTAATAACTTAATTAATTATCTTCCAATAATCCACCCTTTTAGGATTGTATCCTTGCTGACTCAAACTACTGGGGTGAGGGTAACGTCACCTTCAAAAGAGGGGCCTACTACAATAACTAAGATAATCTCTTAATTATGTGCAAAAGTGCGGAAAGAATCAAAGGTTATACTAGATACGAGTCGGAACCAAGTGATTCATCTTGTCTATCTGTTTTTTCATTTATTTTTATTTTCAGCATTTTAGTTAGTTTTTATTTTTCTTAGTTTAAAACATTTTTTCTACACTTTTTATTTTGATTAGACGTTGAGGATAAACCGGTACTAAAAGCTCTTGTGTCCTTGGACGACCTCGGTATCTTACCAACACTATACTACGCTCACGATGGGTGCACTTGCCCATATGTGTGTCTAGTGTTAGTAAATATCGTGTTTTATAAATTTAAAACTTGGCTAAAGTAAGTGTTAAAGGGGCTTAAAATATACACCTAATAAATATAACACTCGACTACGCATCACACACACACACATGAAAGATCTCATGTTACTGACAATTACACATGCAAATATAAACCAAATGGGTGTCATCATGAAGTAATCATCATTCACATGGCTGCACTATCTAAACATAAAAACAATCAAGACATTACTAACCGAACACAAAGGAAACTGATGAAATTCTCGAGAGGGGTGGAGGGAGTGGGGCCTGCCGTCGCCAATAGGAGGAGGGGTAGGGTTTCTTGTTTGAGTTTATCATTCGGTAACAATAGGCATAATATGATATATGTTTTAAATAATGGTTTAGTGGCCGAACTGGGCCTGAGCCCATATAAATTGGGCTGTCGCAACACTTGGACAAATCAGCCATTATTATGTGCAAAAGTGGCGGTTTGGGTTTAATATACATGGGCCGAAATTATTGTGAGAGGGGTGCGACCTTAGGCCCAAGTGTGTGGCTCGGGTTTGAGGTGCGGCCCATTAACGTTACACACACTTAACATCTACCAATATCGGTTCCTAAACATTCGCATTAATCAATTATAACCATACATCATATCATTCGTATGTCGCACACCATATATAACATATCAATCACAATACGATTTAACATATTACGAACGTGTACAGTTGCGAAACAAACAAGTCGTGTAAACAAACAACTAAACAATTAATCGTGCAATTAATGCGAAGATGGAATCTTGGAAACTCGAGTTGTCACAATTATCATGGGTGGATATTGGTTAGTGCTGCCTTGTTTAAGCATAGGTGGTCAGTCCATGCCTAACAAAGGCTAGGCTATTTAATACCTGCCCCTGACAATAACCCTAGTACCTAAAAATAATACTAACACTTCTGTTATTAATTTATTATTAATAATAAAACTAATATTAATTATCAATAATAAATAACTGAACGTAAACTTAAATGAGAGTATACTTCAACATAAATTTTATATATATATATATATATAAATATATAAATTCTTTACCTCAATGGTTTAACAAAATTTATGGACTCGATCTCAAAGAGTCATCGTTTTGCAATAATGCGGTTCACAGTGCAAAAAGCGGAATGATATTTGAGTTTGGATAAAATAACAAATCGGAATGAAGCCCTCCAGTGGTCTTTATAAATCAAATGAACCAAATGCATAACAAACAATGCATGTGTAACGTGTGGATTTACCAAGAAATGAAATAGATCAATATTCGCTACTATGAAAGAAATTCTCATGGTATGATGACTATTAGGGGAAGTAGAAACACGAAATTTAATTTATTATATGCAAAAGTCAGAATTTCAACGAAAGAAATATAAGAACTTTTATCTGGAATTTCGTGTGATAACCGTTGTTAAGTGAAATTACCAGGGAATGTCGAATAAAAATAAAATAGGGAATTTGCAAAGGTATGTGACTCCTTTTTGCAGTGATAATAATTATGACTCTGATTAGACTGTGCACCGATGATTGTGAAATCTTGTTACAACGTACCTCAGCGAGATTTATGCCGTTTATAGGATCACAGGGCAAAGTGCTACTTTTAGTTCTTCTACTGACAGAATTAGCATTGGTGTCATTGTGCCTAATTTATATTTTCCAAAGGTCTTGCCTTGGAAGTCGTATGTGATATACTTCAACTTCTGTGGATTTATAATTTAAGTTTCATGTGTTTTCTTGTATATTATCACAACTTTACATGCTTCTTACTTGTGTTAATAGTTTATGGTAACACGTTAGAAATTCTTTTGATAACGTTTTAATTTAAAGGATTTCCATTGTTTATTTTATCACACGAGCTACGAGACAGATGATTAAACGAAATAATGTTTGATATCGAAAAAGAGATTCCTAATAAAGAAATCTAGACACATATGCTTGTGTTTTATTCCTAATTGACTTTTGGAATTCCTTATAGATATATATATCTTATATAATCATATATTTCACATGCTGAAATAAACATACCATCTATCAGGTCAATGTATTTAACAGATTCATATTTCCAAAAACCAGTCAGATATCTGGTCATGATACTATTTAGGGAAATCTTGTCACTCGTTTGACATATTACATAACATGTCTTATCCGGTTTGCGCCGGAAAGGTAACCTCAGTATATCCGGACAAACTGGAGAGTCTGCTACACCATACCCAGTCTTGCCGGAGAAAATTTTCTATTTCCCATAAATAGTATCTTTTCAAGATTTTAAAAATGCCTATCTTATTAGGGCTTTTATCCAGAATTAGGGAAATTTGTATTCCCTTAACATATCTTATTCTAGACCAAGTAATATCAATAAGCAAGGATTAATAGCAATTAAATGTTATTGCTTATTTATCGTATCTTGCAATATTCTAATTACCATTCTTATGGCATACAAAAACCCATCATAATTTATTCACATAAGTACTTAGCTTATCTTGAAGTTTATACTAAGGCATCTTTTCTTAAGTTCAAGTCTAAATGCTATCATGTGTGCTACCAGTTAATAGGAATCTCCTAACTCTTTTAGGTATTATTGTCACAACACCTAAAGGCTTAAATCAGTGGCTCTGATACCACCATCTGTCACGACCCCCGACCCACCCTGGACGGAATCGGGAGTCGCGAACAGCCCAGTGGTACCGGTGATTATTTTGAAAATGTTGCAGCGGAAATTTCATCAGGACCGTGAGTTAGGAAAAATATCAGAGTTTAGAAAACACCGGATTTTATTTATTAAGTAGATGGGATAAACCCATGTTTTACAATGGTAGCTTTAATAAAGATAAATTTGATTACATAAAATAATATTTCTTAATTTGATTTAATTAATAAAATAAGCCACTTCTTGATGCCCTTCAGTGCCGTATCCATCTCTTACTTCAATCTACTGTAATTACCTGAAACGCGTTTTAAAAAGGTTTTGTCAGCGGGAAATACTGAGTGAATCATTCTATTTACATAAAATGATGCATAGTTATTAATTACAGCATAAGAGCGATTACAATGGCTTCTATCTTATTTTTATCTGGCGCCGTGTCACAATGGTGACATGTCACAATGGTGACGATGGTCATACCACTATTAGGTCAATGAACCTAAATAGTGATGATTATCCCTAGTAGGTCAATGAACCTAACTGGGAGAAAATTAGTAATGTGTACAATACCCCACTAGCCAGTGATTCAAGATATCCACGACTTAGTCCCTGTAATTATAACTTTTGAAAATAATTTGAGGTATTGTAAAATAGTTGATAAAAAGAGAATGACTCACATTATAATCATGCAGATTCATATGGGCAGAGTTTAATCTATAGATAAGCCTTGATAGATTGCAGATTTATACAGACAGAGCTTAGCCTATTAATTAGTCTTGTAACCTAGTGCACACGAACTAGGTAAGTAACTAATACAGCATTTACGATAACTCACGAGATTAACACCCTCACAACGAATGACAAAGTGCAATCACTTAAACATCCATCGGATTCACAACGAATGACAGAGTATTCCCCGAGTTCGGGTGGTACTCAAACATCCTGTCGGAATCACGACAAATGACAAAGGATAGCGCTTAAACATCCATCGGATAGTTTCCATCGATCGGACATTGAATCGTAGCAGCACCTCGCTATACTAATTAGTGATTTTGAGACTGTTTCGACTATAACTCAACGTACAGATTGATTTTGATCGTCGAACGAACGCCAGGAATCGAGTCCCACTGCCCTCTATTTATACCCAAATTTTGACCAGGCTTGCGCACCGTAAGCCTAATCCCTTACGGTGCGCAAGGGATACAAATTCGCCCTAGGTTAGCCACGTGTTGGTGTAGGCCTGCTGAGTCGACGGAATATTAAAATTCGAATTTAACAGAAATTTGTGAGGATAATTGTCAATGGGGAAATACCTCCCCTGAGTTTTAGGGCGCTGATCCTGATTCTGAAAATTCTGAAAATTTTAGGGTTTGTGCAGAATCACTTGGGTGTCTCAATTAGAGTTTCCTATTGGATAAAATAATAAAATAAATAATAGTATTGATGAGGGTTGTTACAGTTAGCTTAAGGAGTGTTACTACTTAGATCATGTGAGTGGGTAGGCGGGAACTGGAGGCCATTAATCCTCATTGTAGGACCGAGGGTCATTAGCGGTAGATCTATCTGGGTGTAGCGAGCCCAACCCCTGAGCCCGCTTAGTGGACCAGGTGGTGACTTTGAGCCCGATGCATAAATCTGCTAGGTTTGAGTCTACCTACTGCACTTCACACATATCATTAGCTTTGCAACCCAATGGTGATCTCTTTTTCCTTAATTGCTACATACCAGGGACTTTTATACATACTTACAACATTTTCAAATGTTTGTACATACTCACTTACACATGAACTCGCTCAACTTTATGTTGACTTTTCAAACTACATGTATTTCAGGAAACTAACGGATCTGGCACGGTATGCACGTATTTTCAAGCTGCGTTTCAATAAAGAAGTCATCCAGGGTTTAGAAGGTGTAACCTCTTCCTGGACGGGTTACATATCTCTAAACCTAGTATTGTTTAAAGTCTTTTGCTAAGTCTTTATAAACTCAATTAAATCAAGTTAAGGTTCGTAACTTATTTTGTGATTGTTGAAAATGGGATTTTTCTAAACTTTATTAATGGATGAATATCTCATGTTTTTTATCATATAGCATTGTTATGATTGTTGCAATGGTATTAAGAAGTCACACCAAATAAACTCACGTTTCCGCAAAGCCAGAGTGTGACAGTTACACACTTAGAGATAACCTAATAATCATAACATCATCATCGACCTCTTCTCCATACCGAATCCCCTATTCGGTTTAATCATCACCATCATCAGTCAGCACCCTAAGGAGGAACCAGGTCACCTTGACTAAGATGTCGAACTCCATGGCTTCTTCCATCACTGGATTCTCCACTGCACTGTCTGCTGTGATAGGTATGTTTTCATGTTTTCCCTTACGTTTAAACAGAACCGTTCAACATAGTAGTCTTTTTTTAATTGATTGAGAATTATTCGGCCATTGCCCCGCAACGCGGGCGAGGAATCTACTAGTACAAAACAAAAGGTAAAGTACAAGGTACAAAGGGTAAGTTTAGCTAAACGCGAAGAGATCATATTGTAACGTTAATTTTATTTAACGTCTAATGTTTACTGATTGCACTTGTAATCTTGTATATTTTTTGTTAGATGAACATATAACTTTCAAATAACAACAATTTTACACTTTTTAATCCGAAACTAAGCATCCAAAAAATTGGCCCTAAAAAAATTCATTGATGTACATTAACTTTATGTGTAGTCATATAACTTTTAAATAACAGACCTTTTACACTTTTTAATCTTAAACTAAGAATAAAAAGGGATTAATTAGAGCTTTTGAAAAAAGGAAAAACATTAACGGGTCAAAGGAAAAATCGACACGTCTAAATAAAAGGGATTAATTAGAGCTTCTGAAAAGGGGAAAAGCACAATTTAACTCCACTCGGTGCGAAACAAAATTTATGAAACATGCATAAAAAACAACAAAAACGTATTATATTTGACCTCACTCGTTTTTCGAAAAAGTTTACGTTGAAACGTAGACCAACTCGAATTTATACCAAAACGTATATAAAAATATGCACATAAAATGGTTTCTTTAAACGAAAACGTATTATATTTGACCTGACCCATTTCCAGAAAAAAGTTTACGTCAAAACGTAGTGCAATGCAAATTTATACCGACAAGTACATATAAATATGCACCCAAAAATTTAGTTTTTTTAGTACAGGAAGTATATTGGTAAACTCAAAAAAAATATTAGTAAAAAAACCCCTTAATAGATTAAAAACATTCGTAAAACAGTCCTAAGTAGCATCAATGTTACACCACGGTCATCGACGACCAACATCGGAAAAGCTTGTAAAACTAAAATAAATAAAAAGGAAAAAAATAACACCGGACGAAAAGCAAGCGTAAAATCGTTGAACGACGCACGCCCGTTGCAGCATGTTTATGCGAAGAACTTGGAGTAAAACGTAAAACGTAGAAAAGAATAAATAAGTAATATAGGACATGCGCGTTGCGACGAATCTGTCAAATGGGGAAAAATAGACGCTGCAACGAGCCTGACAAACGGGAAAATAATAGACGAAAATACACGGAATCCCACACACACGTTGTAGCGTGTTAACTCGCATAATTTAGAACGAAACGTAAAACGAAAAACTTGCGAAAGATGAAAAGTATGAGAGACTAAAGTTAAAAATAAAAAAAAAGTGTTGGAGTTAAATTGCGAAAAATGAAAAGCTTTAGGTTAAAAGTTAAAAAATCAAAGGGGTTAAAATGTAATATGTGAAAACCTTTGGATTAAAAAGTGAAAAATCAACTTCTTTTTGAAAAACTTGCAATGTATGGGGTACATCACCATTAAGCAACAATTTGTTACTAATTTATAGTGTGGAAATTATAGTGTGGAAAATATAGTGTGGAAATCTAGAATATATACAAAATGGGCCAAAACAAATAACCACAATGAAAACTTAACCCGCACATATTTAAAATTATGTAACTCGAAGAGACCCATTTAACACATAAATCTAAACATGTCAAATGAGTTGATGTATTGTCGGGTAGTACTTATGTTATAAACGTATTAATTTTAAGAATGGATTAAACTTTTACTTAAAAGAGGTTGACTAATAACCTGTTTAGCTAAAAATATTAATTCGAACACAAGACATTTATTATATCGGTAAAATATGAAAATCCAAGACATTACTTCATGTTGTGTTTTGGGTGTCAAAAACTCACCATCTGTTAACATCTGGCGCTTAACTTTGAAATTAAGTTCTACAAAGTGAAAAAGTCAGCATAAATACTTTCCAAATTCACAGTTGAGTAAACTTCTGTTTTGCTCCCTGTGGTTTTGTCGTTTTAACAGTTTTAACTCAATCCTTTAAAATAGTTATTTTACTCCCTGATGTTTCGATTTTATCGTCAGTTTGCTCCATGGCTTTAACTCCATCCACATTGTATGTTAACTGGAAGGGTATTTTCGTAATTTAAAATAAAGCAATGATTGATGAGCTTGAATCCATGAAGAAAAATGACATTTGGGATTTGGTAGAATTACCCAACGGTGTCAAACCAGTAGGATGTAAATGGGTGTTCAAAACAAAACTGGATCCGAATGGGAATGTTGAACGCTACAAAGCGAGATTGGTTGCAAAGGGCTACACTCAAAAAGAGGGAATTGATTATCAAGAGACGTTTTCACCTGTCTCTCGTAAAGATTCATTATGGATCGTCATGGCCCTAGTAGCTCAATTTGATTTACAGTTACATCAGATGGACGTTAAAACCGCTTTCCTTAACGGAGACTTAGACGAAGATGTTTACATGAAACAACCTGAAGGTTTTAAACCTGAAGGTCAGGAGCATCTAGTCTGTAAGTTGAATAAATCCATTTACGGGTTAAAACAAGCATCACGTCAGTGGTACCTCAAGTTTGATGAAGTCATGAAGAAACAAGGTTTTATAAAGAATCAAGTGGATCAATGCACCTACCTCAAGATGAGTGGGAGCAACTTTACTATACTTGTCCTTTACGTAGATGATATTATATTGGCAAGTAATAGTTTAGACATGTTGCATGAGTCGAAGCGGTTACTTTCGCATAACTTCGACATGAAGGATCTTGGAGATGCTTCTTACGTCATTGGCATCGAAATTCACCGAGATAGACACAAAGGGATCTTAGGATTGTCCCAAAAGGCTTACATAGATCGTGTCCTTACACGTTACAACATGCAACAGTGTAAACCCTCCGTCACTCCAGTAGTTAAGGGAGATGTTTTCGGTTCATTCCAGTGTCCGACAACAGAGGTTGAGAAGGAGCAAATGAGCCAGATACCTTATGCGTCAGTAGTCGGGAGCCTGATGTATGCTCAAGTCTGTACTCACCCAGATATCGCTTATATTGCTGGAATGCTAGGCCGTTACCAGACTAATCCTGGCCTAGATCATTGGAAAGCAGCTAAGAAGGTACTTCGATATCTGCAAGGGACGAAAGACTATAAACTGACTTATAGAATAAGTGATCATTTAGAAGTGGAGGGCTATTCTGATTCTGACTTTGCCAAATGCAAAGATGACAAGAAATCCACTTCGGGCTATATCTTTATGTTAGCAGGCGGCCCTATCTAATGGAAGAGTCATAAACAACAGTTGACCACAACTTCCACAATGATGGCAGAATACATTGTTGTTTATAACGCAACCTGTCATGGAATGTTGCTTAGAAATCTGATCACTGGACTCAAAATCGTTAATTCCATTTCTAGACCATTGAAGCTTTATTGTGATAACTCAGCTGCCGTTAGTTTCTCGAACAGTAACAGTTCGACTAGAGCTGGTTTATATCTCGATAAAAAATATATGTTCGTACGTGAACGAGTTGAGGAAAATAATCTTTGTATCGAGTATATTAGTACTAAAGATATGCTTGCGGATCCGATGACTAAAGGTCTCCCTCCTAAGGTTTACGAAGAACATGTTCAGAATAAGGGATTTAGTAAAGACCTTATTTAAGCATATTGTACTAGCTTATGTTTTATGATTAATGAAATTTCCTCAGTTTGATTTTGTATGTCTCTTAGAATATGTTCAACCGGTATAATGACATATAGACAAATAAAGTTACAAATCAAACAAAGGGCTTATGTGTATTTTGATCATAACGATTAGGTTTTAAATTAAGGCTATAGTATGACTAATGGGGGTCCTGAGTCGCAAAATGATTCAACGGCTGTATTTCTCTGCTATAGTACTTGTTTAAGGCTAAAATGAGTGTTAACTCCTGATCAGGCTTATCTAATACTCATAGTAAATGATTACTCGGCTAAGTGGGATAATGTAAGATTAAATATATTATGTTTAATATTTAATCTAGTAGCCATTATAATCATTTACATAGAATAGATCAAAATATATAATAACCTATTAAATAATTAGTTGGTAATTGTTGATGGACCATATTACCCTTATTAACTAATTAGGTTTCCTCCTGGATGCTTATATAAGGAGACTTATGTAGAGGTTAAGGGGTTACACAGTTACACACTTAGAGATAACCTAATAATCATAACATCATCATCGACCTCTTCTCCATACCGAATCCCCTATTCGGTTTAATCATCACCATCATCAGTCAGCACCCTAAGGAGGAACCAGGTCACCTTGACTAAGATGTCGAACTCCATGGCTTCTTCCATCACTGGACCCTCCACTGCACTGTCTGCTGTGACAGGTATGTTTTCACTTACGTTTAAACAGAACCGTTCAACATAGTAGTCTTTTTTTAATTGATTGAGAATTATTCGGCCATTGCCCCGCAACGCGGGCGGGGCATCTACTAGTACAAAACAAAAGGTAAAGTACAAGGTACAAAGGGTAAGTTTAGCTAAATGCGAAGAGATCGTATTGTAACGTTAATTTTATTTAACGTCTAATGTTTACTGATTGCACTTGTAATCTTGTATATTTTTTTGTTAGATGAACATATAACTTTCAAATAACATCATTTTTACACTTTTTAATCCTAAACTATGCATCCAAAAAATTGGCCCTAAAAAAATTCATTGATGTACATTAACTTTATGTGTAGTCATATAACTTTTAAATAACAGACCTTTTACACTTTTTAATCTTAAACTAAGCATAAAAAGGGATTAATTAGAGCTTTTGAAAAAAGGAAAAACATTAACGGGTCAAAGGAAAAATCGACACGTGTAATTAAAAGGGATTAATTAGAGCTTTTGAAAAGGGGAAAAGCACAATTTAACTCCACTCGGTGTGAAACAAAATTTATGAAACATACATAAAAAAAAACACAAAAACGAATTATATTTGACCTCACTCGTTTTTCGAAAAAGTTTACATTGAAACGTAGACCAACTCGAATTTATACCAAAAGGTATATAGAAAATATGCACATAAAATGGTTTCTTTAAACGAAAACGTATTATATTTGACCTGACTCATTTCCAGAAAAAAGTTTACGTCGAAACGTAGTGCAATGCAAATTTATACCGACAAGTACATATAAATATGCACCCAAAAATTTAGTTTTTTTAGTACAGGAAGTATATGGGTAAACTCAAAAAAAAATATTAGTAAAAAAAACCCATTAATAGATTAAAAACATTCGTAAAACAGTCCTAAGTAGCATCAATGTCACACCACTGTCAGCGACCACCAACATCGGAAAAGCTTGTAAAACTAAAATAAATAAAAAGGAAAAAAATAACACTGGACGAAAAGCAAGCGTAAAAATCGTTGAACGACGCACGCCCGTTGCAGCATGTTAATGCGAAGAAATTGGAGTAAAACGTAAAACGTAGAAAAGAATAAATAAGTAATATAGGACATGCGCGTTGCAACGAATCTGTTAAATGGGGAAAAATAGACGCTGCAACGAGCCTGAAAAACGGGAAAATAATAGACGAAAATACATGGAATCCCACATACACGTTGTAGTGTGTTAACTCGCATAATTTAGAACGAAACGTAAAACGAAAAACTTGCGAAAGATGAAAAGTATGAGAGACTAAAGTTAAAAATAAAAAAAAGTGTTGGAGTTAAATTGCGAAAAATGAAAAACTTTAGGTTAAAAGTTAAAAAATCAAAGGGGTTAAAATGTAAAATGTGAAAACCTTTGGATTAAAAAGTGAAAAATCAACTTCTTTTTGAAAAACTTGCAATGTATGGGGTACATCACCATTAAGCAACAATTTGTTACTAATTTATAGTGTGAAAATTATAGTGTGGAAATTATAGTGTGGAAATATAGAATATATACAAAATGGGCCAAAACAAATAACCACAATGAAAACCCAACCCGCATATATTTAAAATTATGCAACTCGAAGAGACCCATTTAACACATAAATCTAAACATGTCAAATGAGTTGATGTATTGTCGGGTAGTACTTATGTTATAAACGTATTAATTTTAAGAATGGATTAAATTTTACTTAAAAGAGGTTGTAACACCTCGAAAATTTATGTCCAATAATGTATCGACACGTGTCATGAGCTTTAAACATGTAAAAGATCACTTATGAAGGACTAAAGTTGACAAACAAAGAAAGTATGTAAATAAAATGGTTCAAAGTGTCAACAATGGATAAATATACCTTTCAATAACCCTACACGATGTTTATACCCTTAAACGAATGAATTATGGATCATACGAAGCTAATTGTGGAAGAAAGTGAGAGAGTACAATCTACAGGGGTTAAACGTGTCAATATGTTTAAAGTATACATCTGAGTGACCTTTTAGCAAACCCGAAGCTTTGTAACGATTAATTTTTCTCATGAGAATAAGTGGTAAAAATTTCACGAGGTTTCGATAAAGTATGAGAAAGTTATGATAACATTCGTATAAGAGGGGTTAAAAGCGTCAACATTGAAATTTATGACTTTTCGGGTGAACATAAAGTTAACCAAGGATTTAATGAAGTTTGGTTATGTCATGGAGCCCTTAAAAGTCAAGTTAGAGGGTTGAAAGTGCAAGAAATAAAGGTAAAACCACATTTTAAAAGGACCAGGGACTGAATTGTAATTGTTGAAACTTGCTTGGCCTGTTCTGACCGCTCACGCGGGCCGCGTAAGACATCAGGGGACCCTTACGCGGGCCGCCTCAGCCTGCCAGCGACAGAAACATTGCACAGATGCCAGTTCAGGCCTGTTAACCGACTTATATGCATGGTTTTTGGATTCTAGGAGCGTGGACACTAGTTTTACATGCATAGGGACACTTGGGGGTGATCTAACATCAGTTGTAGACTTGCTTAGCACCATCTTGATGAATTAAAACTCCTATATAAGAAACCCATTGTTGCAACAATTGAGAACCTCACTTGAAACTCTCACAACTTCATTCCTGGAGATTTCTGGAGCTCAAGTGCACTTCCAAGAAGTCAATAGTCGTTCATAGGACCTCAGTAAGTGTCCTTAACCTTCCTTAATTCAGTTTTACTTAGTTAATTAGCCTAAAGTCAAACCGTCGTAATTAGAGTTTGACTTCGTGATTATTCACAATTTGTCCAGTCAAATCTCAAATTGAAAGTACCTATGAGTTGGTAATTATGTGGGTAATAAACACTTAAAAGGGCACCCTCTGATTCCCACTCTAACTAGGTCAATTGTCGGGTCAAAGTTAATCTTAAAAAGTCAACAGAAAGCTTATTTTCAAATAAACGCATAATTAACAATGTAGAACCCATGCAACCTGTTTTATCACTAATATAACTTGGTAATTAATGTAAGAACATGTCTAAACATGTTCAACCCAACAATTTTCGGTTTAGGCTCGGTTCGGAACCGAAAGTCGCATAATTTGACTTCTGCTTTGACTTTCAGTTCTGACCCGTTTGAGCATAGTTTAGAAATGCCTTAGAGCTTTATTTGGACCAGGTTACATGTTAGTATAACCCTCTGTGATTATACAACTTGGTTCATTAGTTATCCGATTCATATGCATATTTCCGTTAAATGCTTAAATGTTGACTATTATGTCCATATAACCTTATATTGTGATTTTTGAAAATGTAAAAGAATAGAAACCTTAGTTACTGATTTATAAACTTGTCCCTAAAATTTGACATCAGTTTGAGGTCTAGATTAGGAGTTATGCTCATTAGCGTAAATGAAAAGCTTTTATTAATCAAACGGCGTAATTAGCATAAAGCCTCTCTAAACCCAATTTTTGATACCAAACTTTTTACCTACTGATATAAAATAATATTTTGAGATTTTTGAAGATTTTTATTTAATTTTAGGCTGAGCATAACATAGGGTTATAGCTTTGATTCGGAAATTTTCGGTTTTACCCTTTTGGCCTATAAAATGAGTTTTACAAATCTTTTTGATACCAAACCTTTTTCTACTAACCTAATATGATAAATAAAATATTTTTAGCCTTCTGGAATAATAAAAATATCAGCTTTACTTATAAAACCCGGATATCGCTTAAAACCGTCTTTTTACGCGTTTTAAACGCATAGTATGTATTAAAACTATTTTAAAAATATAAGACTTGATACCTACTGATATTTTAAGTAAATTATTATACTTTAACAGTAAGCAAAAGTTTTAAACTCAGATTTCCAGATTTGACCTTTTATGCTTATGTGAAATTACCAAAATGCCCCTACGGTGCATAGTTTTGTTATAAAAGGTAAATTTCATATATATGCCATACCCTACTGTTATGACTTATAAAAATAAGTATTTTTACTGATTATATCAGACCTGAAACTCATATTAGTATTTAAACTCTTTTATAACCTTTATATTTGACCAAAATGCCCCTACGGGGCATAGTTTGAATTTAAATCCATTTTGGGCATAATAGAAGATATCTCACTGATGTCACAATATATTTAAGGCATATTAACTTAGGAAACCTGTATATGACTCTAATGGTTACCCGTTATGCATTTTTCGCGTTCGGTTCGGTGTATGTAACTAGTTTGCATAAATTGACCGAAACGGGTCAAACCTTATCATTTTTGTCTCAAAAATCCAGAATGTGTTTAGTTTACCCATATTACACAAGTCTCCAAACTTGTCGGGTCTAAATCACATTCTATTCCGGTCTTCGCTTAATCGTGCGTTTGAACCGTATCTTCCTTTAAAACTAACCGGTCTAAGTTTAGGCTTAATTAAAGACCCGTTAGGAATCTAATAGGTTATTAAAAACCTTTGTTCTAGATTTGGAGACCCGGTAAAAGATACTTGCATTTGCTGTTTGTGAATTATACTTGCTCAGGTAAATACTTTTAACTTATTTTCCCTTATACGGGCTTGGGGTACGGTATATAAAATACCGCTTGGTCGGGCATTGAATTTTTAATTGTATGAAGGTTAAATTATTGAAATGTCCCGTTTAAATTGTTTTGTTTGCTTAAAGCCTTTGGGGGGTTAATGACCATGTCCCGGATATCCTTGGCATCATTTTAAGAAATGGCCACGACCTAAGCACGGGGTGTAGGCGTACACCCGACAGTGTATATATAAATAATAAGGTATAACCGCCGGTTTCGGGAATAACTCGCCGCGGGACTATATCATGTGGTGTGTCTATTAATCTTTAACCCGGTGTCAATCTGGGCTACTGAACATATAAGAAACATGTAATTCTTTTACAAGTTTATATATAAATAATTATCCCAAGTTATAAAATGTTTTGTGCCTTGTGCATTCAAATCAATTTTCTAAAACTTTTCAAAATGAGTCAGTTAATTGTATTTACCAGTGTAAACTGACGTATTTTCCCAAAAAGGCTAAGTGCAGGTACTAATCGAAATAGGTTGGCTTCTCCTTAGCATCAATAAGAGTCTCGCAAGCTTGGATGCATTTTAAGTCTAATGAACTATGTTTCCTTTTTATTTGATCCGCCTGTGGATCCTTTACAGTCCGTTGTAATACTTTGATATTACTTTATATTCGGTTTGTAATGTGATTCATCTTTTGCTTCCGTTGTGCATTTTAAAATTGTGTTGTTTGACTATGATGATATCAACTACGTCGCGATACTCCCCACCGGCCCACCGGTAATACGTGGAAATATCGGGGTGTGACAGAGGTTGACTAATAACCTGTTTAGCTAAAAATATTAATTCGAACACAACACATTTATTATATCGGTAAAATATGAAAATCCAAAACATTACTTCATGTTGTTTTTTGGGTGTCAAAAACTCACCATCTGTTGATAGAGGTGTACAAAAAAACCGGTTTTAGAACCGAAACCGGTTTTTATAACCGAACCGCCGGTTATAGACCGGTTAGGATTCTTGGTATGAAAAACCGGTTAATAACCGAAACCGGTTTTAAAAAAACCGGTTAAACCGGCTAAAAACCGGTTTTTTTTGGGTAAAAACCGGTTAAAAACCGATCCCAACCGGTTACACCGGTTATTGTTTTGGACTTGAAAAACCAGTTAGTAACCGAAACCGGTTATTAAAAAAAACGGTTTTCATTTTGGATGAAAAAAACCGGTTAGGTTAATAACCGAAACCTGTTTTTGAAAAAAAAAAAAACGATTTGTTCACCTCTATCTGTTAACATCTGGCGCTTAACTTTGAAATTAAGTTCTATAAAGTGAAAAAGTCAGCATAAATACTTTCCAAATTCACAGTTGAGTAAGCTTCTGTTTTGCTCCCTGTGGTTTTGTCGTTTTAACAGTTTTAACTCAATCCTTTAAAAATAGTTATTTTACTCCCTGATGTTTCGATTTTATCGTCAGTTTGCTCCATGGCCTTAACTCCATCCACATTGTATGTTAACTGGGAGGGTATTTTCATAATTTAAAATAGAGTTAAATGCTTGGTTGGTCCCTGTGGTTTGCAAAAATTGCAGACTTGGTCCCAATGGTTTACTAATTACACGCGTGGTCCCTGTGGTTTTCAAAAATGCACTCGGTTGGTCCCTAGCCCTAACATCAGTTAAATTTCTTAGTTAACTATGTGTGAAATGACTATATTACCCCTGAACAATTAAAAAAATAAAACCCACCATCTTCTTCATCCCATCCCCTGTTCTTCCACCTTCAATCCATCACCACCACCTCCACCATCACCTTCAACCCAGCCAACCCCCACCCTTCAATTAACAATCGCACTCCAACCCAGCCCACCCCAGGCCACCATCGCGAGTTTGACTATTTGAAGATTTGCTTGATTCACTCTAACCCTAACCCTAACCACCCCAAATCCTCCCAACCCACTGCCGCACCAAATCCTCCTGCTCCGCAACCCACTGCCGCACCGCCAACCTTGATTCAACCCACCGGAGGACCTTGATTCAACCCAACACGCCCCCGTCACAGGAAACTCGCTGGCGGTGATGTCGGATTACATTCGATCCGGTTGATGAATTTCTGTTTTATGTTATCATTTTGTTCTCAATTTTGTTTGTAAATTTCATGATTTAATCAGAAGATTTGCTTGATTCACTCGTTGATTGACGATTTCTTATGTTTTTTTTTTTTGCAGATAGATTATACGAACAGAGGATATTGTGGAAGTGGATGCAGTTTTGAGCTTCATGTTCATGTTGTCTCCATCTTCTCTCTAAAACAGTTTTTTTCACTAGTTTTTTATGATAAAATGGAGATTATAAAGAGATTCCGAAGAGGAATTCGGTGAGTGAAATGTTGTAATCAGTTTGTTTCCGGTTGATGAATTTCGGTTCAATGTTATCGTTTTGTTTTCAATTTTGTTTGTAAATTTCAGGATTTAATCGGAAGATTCACTCGTTGATTGATGATTTCTTCTTCTAATTTTTTCTCAGATAGATTTGATGAGTTTGTGGAAGTGGATGCAACTATTAGCTTCCTGTTCTTGTTCTCGAGCTTTTAACTAATTTAGATTTGAAATTGAGAGGAGAATCGAAGATATTGTAAGTTTGAAGATGTTCTTTGCTGTTGAATGCTCATCGTTCTCCTAATTGTTTTACTTAATCAAATTAGTTTCACGCAAATCCTTAATCTGTTGTCGATTTGTCGTTCAAATAGTCAAATTCGCGATGGTGGCCTGGGGTGGGCTGGGTTGGAGTGCGATTGTTAATTGAAGGGTGGGGGTTGGCTGGGTTGAAGGTGATGGTGGAGGTGGAGGTGGAGGTGGTGGTGATGGATTGAAGGTAGAGATGGTGGATTGAAGGTGGAAGAACAGGGGATGGGATGAAGAAGATGGTGGGTTTTATTTTTTTAATTGTTCAGGGGTAATATAGTCATTTCACACATAGTTAACTAAGAAATTTAACTGATGTTAGGGCTAGGGACCAACCGAGTGCATTTTTGAAAACCACAGGGACCACGCGTGTAATTAGTAAACCATTGGGACCAAGTCTGCAATTTTTGCAAACCACAGGGACCAACCAAGCATTTAACTCTTTAAAATATATGAAACTAAAGGTATTTTAGCAAAACTACAAAGATACCGCCACCACCACCTCCACCACCAGATACCGCCACCTCCTCCACCACCACAATCAGACACCACCCCTACCCACCAACCCTCGCCGCCACCGCCATTAGGTCAAGGGATAATACTGTAATCCCACAACATAAAAAAAAATCATCAAATATTCAAGATATACAAGTATCAAAATCACATTTCCAGAACTTCCAACCCATATTCAAGAATAAAATCAAATTTCCAGAACTTCAACCAAAATTCAAGAATCAAAATCAAATTCCAAATTACATCTTCTAAACCAAATTGTATGAAATTCACCTGCAAGAAAAGTCATGTTTACTCTTTATTCTTTATCATTATCAGTTCATCTTCCAAACACCACAACATTTCTAGATCCAGATCCATCTTCATCTTTTCCCACTTAACAGCGACCACCATTCTTCGCCGCACACCCACCATCACTACCAACCATCTTCACCGAACCCACCAACAACCACCCAGCACTGTTTCACAACCACATCCTATTCACAGTGTTGGAGGAGTGGTGTAGAGTTGGTGGAGGTTAATAGTGGTGAATAGATTAGAATTTTAAGTAGGGGATAGACTTGCGGATGAACATGAAGATGTAATGATGATGATGAACATGAACTCATGACGATGATGTTTGCAAAAACCCTTCAATTTTTACATGAGCTGATGATGATATTTACAAAAACCCACTAAAAACCTTCAAATTTTCAAACCAAAGATGTACATAAACCTCCCAAACAGTGATGAATTTTGAAATTTTGTTCGCTGGGTTTTGTTCGTCTGGAAAATTTACATAATTTTCACCAAGAACCACTTGATTTCATTAAGAATTAAAGGAGATATGGTGTCTTGAAGTTATAGGGTTTATAAGACTTTTATGAAGATGTTTCAAACATTGAGAGAGAGAGAAAGAGTGTCTATGGTGGTGGGCAAAAGAGAGAGAGAGAGAGTGTGTAGAGAGAGAGAAAAGAGAGGGTAGAGAGAGGAGAGATGGTTTTGACATATTTTATTATTTTTACTAAAATACCCTTAGTTTTATATTTGAAATTACGAAAATACCCTTCCAGTTAACATACAATATGGATGGAGTTAAGGCCATGAAGCAAACCGGCAACAAAATCGAAACATCAAAGAGTAAAATGGCTATTTTTAAAGGATTGGGGCAAAACCATTAAAACGACCAAACCACAGGGAGAAAAACAGAAGTTTACTCTTCACAATTACATGTGAATCCACTCAAACCTATGACAGACCAACACAACCTGTGGAAGTAATTTCAAATCCACCTTATAACCGGATTTGATGAGTAAAAACAGACTAAACAGTACCCATTTTGGTTCGCCACCCGACCCACCTACATCGCCACCTCAGGTCATACTTGTAACCATGAGTCGAGATAGAAAGCCTAGGGGTGTTCAGAATTCGTTTCGAATTCGAAAAGTTCGAAATTCGTTTAAATTCGATTCGATTATCAAGAATTCGTTTCGATTAAAAGAATTCGAATTCGATTCAATTCGAGTCAAGTAAGTCGAATACGAATCGAATATGAATTTATAATTTCAAATTCGACTCGATTAGAAATTCGAATAAAAATTATACGTTTTTATTTATTATTTTTATATATAATGCATATATAACTTTTATTAAGCTATACTATAAATTATTTTCAATTTTTTTTCCAAGTATTAAAATTGCCAATTACCAAACCCACTACATGGCCCATAACTAAAACCTAAGTAACAAATGTATCAATAGATTTATAACCCTAAAAATATTAACTTGTAATGTGGAGCGGTTATTCTCGACTTCTCGTTTTGAATTTTAGAATTATGGTACTTTATTTGGAACTTTTTAATGCGATATCCTGCTTTATGGCTACTTTAAAAATTTATGTTTCATTTTGATAGTTTTTTACATGTTTTTAAAGAATCTGAGTTAAATCGAATTTATTCGAATTCGAATTTTAATCGAATACGAATCGAATACGAATTGAGTTTTTTATTCGAATACGAATTCGAATCGAATTCTGTAAGTTTTAATCGAATATGAATTCAAGGGAAATTAAAAATTATTCGAATAATTCGATTCGAATAATTCGATATTCGATTCGATGAACACCCCTGAAAGCCTACTTGGCCTTTGAAATTGGAAAATGAAGGTTACCTCGTGTTTATTGATTACAACCACCAAAATTGCTTAAATGGAACTAAATCTACACCATCAAATGAGTGAAAATACTAAAACATAGAAGACAAAATAGTAATGTACAGCACATAAATAGAAACCACAGTATCCTCACCACCAAATGTTTCACAGGAAAATTTGCAAATTATAATTGGTCGCTTACACTGGACGGTACACGACCCGAGTGCAATCTATTACATATATAACAGTTCACATTGCTAAAACTAAGCCACTTCAATGAGCATAAGTAGACAAAAAGCTAAGCAAAACTGAAGTATGATGTTGTACATTTAAATTAAAAACAAAACCATCAATACTTATTACCTGACCGGAAAGTATGGTAGCACCGCCCCCAACCACCATCACCACCACCGCCTTTGCAATGGTACTGTACAGTATCCTCCCCCTACCATTACTGGGAATATTGCTAAGAAATGTTCCATTTTTATCCGCCACCCAGGTCTCTTTTTCCACAGTGAAACAAAACAAACTGACAAAAATACCAGAGTGACCCGCGGGTTTGAGCTCACGATCCGTTTATAGCCATTTCAGCAGCAACTGGTGCACCGCCTTTATCTGCTTCTTTGTCCTCATTTGTAGTAATATCTAGGCGGGTTTTGTCATTGGTGGGTCCCACGTTAGTTTCTTGAGTATTGGGGGTGTTTGCGGTTTTCTTGGAAGGTAACACGGCTTGACTTAAAGTTGAGCAGAGTGTCGCAAATACACTTTCTTTTGACTTGGTGGTTTTCCCCAACATTTTTTGTTTTTTAACCAAATCAGGTTCTTGTTTGGAAGAAGAAAGTTTCCGTTTCAATCTCAACTCTAGACCCGCTTCATCATCGTCTTCAGTCTTGTTCCTTGGTGGTGGCTTGTAGTCCTCGTCATCGTCCTCGTCATCTTCATAGTCAACAAGTCCACCAGGCCGAGGACTAGAAACCATTGACCAACAGATCTTCAAGTCAGAATCTTACTATTACTCAGTTTTAAAAGTTTCTAAAACAAAACATTTTTTATGTGATAAAAACCCATTTTGAGTTGATTACTTATGATTTGGTTGATTCGGGTTATGTTTAATCTAACAATTTCCAAAGAGCCAAATGGGTAAAACGAGAAAAAGAAACGTTAAATGGGTCAAACAGTTTGAAGCTGCCCAAAGTGTATTCTTATGCATCAGTCTATTAAAAAAAGATAACTAGTTGAAAAAAAAAATTATGTTATTATTTGACGCACTAATTATATACAAAACATATAAACAGTAAAAACTCAGTTTTCATGAGATATTCATTAAATTTTTCCACTTTCCTTTTGCGTCAACTTCTATATAGTAATGTGACATTAAAATACTGTCAAATCAACAAGGATATCTAAAATATTTTAACCACATTAAAAACATATACCACTTGACAACTTTATTTTAATAAACAGGAGGCCAAGAGCTGATAACACTAAAAAGGAATAATACTTGAGGATGAGACAGTATCGATTAAAACTATCATATGAGATTGTAGATAAAACAATAACAAGGGCTGAGTAGGAAAAAGTTACCTTAATGATGAGGTATTTGCAGCTGATCCGTTAGATAAACCAGGTTGTGCGCGTACCCTTGTTGTACGAGGCATTGATGCAGATGCAGAATCTTCTTCGTCACTGTTAGGATGCCAATACTCAGTTTGTTGGACAAATATTTGGTAGTCAAAAACAAAATATACACTCCCTCCATTCCAAATAAATGGAGCTGTTCATTTAGGGAATGACTATTGAGGAATGCTTCAATTGTGCAACTAATGAAGTAATGATCAAAACATTGATTAGGCCAAAAGTTTGCATTTTTTTTGGAGTAAGAACCAAGGGTGTAAACGAGCTGAGCCGAGCTTAGGGCTGTAAACGAGTCAAGCCAGGGTGAGCTCGAGCTTGAGCTCAAAATTAAACGAGGCAGCTCGGCTCGAGCTCAAGCTCGAAGTTAAACGAGCCGAGCCATGAGCTGAGCCGAGCTTAGCTCGGTTACAAAAATGAGCCAGCTCGGCTCAGGTCGTTTCAAATCGAGCTTTTTTCGAGCAAGTTACAAGCCGCAAGCTTTTTGAACAGCCCTAGCCGAGCTCGAGCTCGCCTCGTTTAACTTAACATAGTTCGAGTGCGTGTTCGGCTCTTTCGAGCTCTAAACTTAAAGCTTGAGCTCGCTCAAGAGAAAGTTCAAGCTCGAGCTTGACTCGGGCTCGACACATTTATTATTTATTAAATATTTTAATTGTATAAAAACATAATTATTTTTGCAAATATTTATAAATACAGCATACTACATATATTATTTACTTATATAATAATTATATATAATAACATTGGGTAGGGATCCTAAGAGAAGTCCACCCTATTTGAGAAACTTGAGAAGCATTCTGGACCACACATTTCCCTAAGCTTTTTGTAATATACACATATGTATAGTTTAAAATCAGCTATATACATATATGTTACGTATATTGTCAAATCTTGAATTATACACGTGTATATAGTCAATTTTAAACTATACATATGTGTATATTACGAAAAGCTTAAGGAAAATGTGTGGTCCAGAATGTTTCTCAATTAGCCTAGTGCTTCTCACACGATCCTAACCCTAATAACATTTACTATGTAATATATATATATATATATCACGGGAGGAAACTTTGCGCAGAGTTCTATTACTATTAATGGGTGGCTCCGCGATTTCTTATGGGCACAGGCATCCCAGGTAATTCAGTCTTATGGTTCTTCATTATCCGCATATGGCCTTTTTTTCCTAGGTGCTCATTTTGTATGGGCTTTTAGTTTAATGTTTTTATTCAGTGGACGTGGTTATTGGCAAGAACTTATTGAATCCATCGTTTGGGCTCATAATAAATTAAAAGTTGCTCCTGCTACCCAGCCGAGAGCCTTAAGCATTGTACAAGGACGTGCTGTAGGAGTAACCCATTACCTTCTGGGTGGAATTGCCACAACATGGGCGTTCTTCTTAGCAAGAATTATTGCAGTAGGATAATGGCTAGGAGGATTTGAAAGGCATTATGGCATTAAGATTTCCAAGGTTTAGCCAAGGCTTAGCTCAGGACCCCACTACTCGTCGTATTTGGTTTGGTATTGCTACCGCGCATGACTTTGAGAGTCATGATGATATTACTGAGGAACGTCTTTATCAGAATATTTTTGCTTCTCACTTCGGGCAATTAGCAATCATTTTTCTGTGGACTTCCGGAAATCTCTTTCATGTAGCTTGGCAAGGAAATTTTGAGTCATGGGTACAGGACCGGAAAATGTGTGGTCCAGAATGTTTCTCAATTAGCCTAGTGCTTCTCACACGATCCTAACCCTAATAACATTTACTATGTAATATATATATATATATATATATATATATATATATATATATATATAGAGAGAGAGAGAGAGAGAGAGAGAGTAAATTACAAGTTTTGTCCTTTATGATTACATCAAATTTCAGGCGATGTCCTTAAGCGCAAAAGTTGACAGGCGGTGTCCTTTACGTTTCAAAATCTTGCACGTTTTGTCCTTTAGGCCAAACTCAGTTAGATTTTTTGGTTAAATCTAATCATGTGCAAGGCACATGAGAGTACTATTGTAATTTCACAATTCAGGGGGCTATTGTGTAAGTAATATATAGATTGGGTTAGTTTTGTAAAAATAGAAAAAAATATTAAACCCTCTGCACACACTCTCTCTCTCTCTTAACTTTCTCTCCCTCTTTCTTCTCTCTCTAACACAACACAAGCTCTCTGTCTACTCACACTCTCTCTCTCTAAAAAACCACTGCACTCACTCTCCCTCTCTCTCTAAAAATCTTTGTACGGCGGTGGGTGGTGGATTGTGGTGGGGTGTGATAGTGATGGTGGGTTTAGCGGTGATGGGAGGTTTACGGTGGTGGGTGCGATGGTGATGATGGGTAGCGGTGGTGGGTGCGATGGTGATGATGGGTAGCGGTGGTGGGAGGTGTACGGCGGTGGGTTTTGGATGGTGAAGGTGGATGTGGTGGTGGGTTTTGGATGGTGAAGGTTGATGTGATTGTGGGTTGTGGTCTGTGGATGCTGAACGGGCGGTTGCAGGTGGTGGTGGCCGGAGTGGTGGTGGCTTGGGGCCACTGCTATCAATTTAGCTTCATTCTCGTGACTAAAATTTGCAGGAGAGTACTTCCCACTGCACATTTAGAAAGTAACTGTACATATTGTTACTTAGATTGGAACGATATTGCATAGTGTCCACATCCTTTTGGTCAAAACCATGATCCAGTCTCAACCCAAGTGTGGATTTTTCAAGATTTTCAACTTAACTTGGACTCAAAAAGAGTATTCTAATAAGTGATATTAAAACCAAAGGGCTGTAGCGCCAAATGAAATGTTGTCAAGGTTTTTCATTGATCTCCATTAAAAGCATTAATGCACTGACAAACCCCACAAAACACATTTTTACATCAACAATGCTCACAAACCATTCTATAACTATAACCTATTCCTAAACAATAATTTGGGCTTGAATAATTTGTGCCAATGATGATTCATTTTAATTTTTTTTGGGGTTTTGAGGATTGTTAGTTTTGGGGGTTTTTGGTTGGAGAGTTTGATTTGGAGATGGTAGTTGTAGATGATAAGGGTGGTAGTGTGGTGATCCCATTCCAGACATTGATGGAAAGATTTGGACTGTTGTTGAAGTCACAGATGAGGACCCATCATATTGAAACATTGGATTTCAGCCACAGGGACTTTATACAAGATCTAAATTATCAATCAGTCATTGAATGAACAACAACGAAAAGATGACCAATTCCTTACTGGGTTTTGAAATTAATCAAAAACACAACTAGAATCTCCTTTCTTTCAATGATGATCTGGGGGGTTTCTAGAGAGAGAGAGAAAAGGCGGTGAAGGGTGGTGGTAGTGGAGATGGAGGATGGTGGTGCTAGGTAGTTGCTAATTTCAGAAATATATATATATATATATATATATATATATATATATAGGGAGGGGCTCATGCGAGAACCACCCTTATTGTGAGAACCCTTGAGAACCAATGTGAACACAACCTAAAATAGCTAAAAAAACCTAAAAAAACCGTAAAAAAACCTAACCCCCCCCTCCCCCACCCCCCAAAAACCTAACCCCCCCCCCCCCCCCCCCAAGCTAAAATGCTAAAAACTAAACCCCCCAAAAACCTAAAAAATCTAAAAAAAATCCAAAAAATTTTTTTTGATTTTTTTAATAATTTTTTAGGTTAAAATCGCTACTTTTCGCACCAAAAAAAAAAAATAATTTTGTGTGATTTTTAGCTATTTTTAGGCATTTTTGGTGTGTTCACATTGGTTCTCGCGGTTCTCGCAATAAGAGGTGGTTCTCGCATGATCTTCTCCCTATATATATATATATATATATATAGGGAGAAGATCATGCGAGAACCACCTCTTATTGCGAGAACCGCGAGAACCAATGTGAACACACCAAAATGCCTAAAAAATTTTTAGATTTTTTTTTATTTTTTTAGATTTTTTTAGGTTTTTTTGGGTTTAGTTTTTAGCATTTTAGCTTGGGGGGGGGGGGGGGGGGTGGGGGTTAGGTTTTTTTTAGCATTTAGCTTGGGGGGGGGGTTTTAGGTTTTTGGGGGTGGGGGGGTTAGGTTTTTTTTAGGTTCTTTTTTAGCTATTTTAGGTTGTGTTCACATTGGTTCTCAAAGGATCTCACAATAAGGGTGGTTCTCGCATGAGCCCCTCCCTATATATATATATATATATATATGGGTAGGTTAACATACAAAAGGGCTTATCATACTTCACGTACGCTACGCTTCCAACCGTCCGATCTGGGTATAAAATAACGCATGGAGCCCTAATAACGCATGGGGAGCAGTTTTTTTTGTGATAATCACGCCATGGGTAGTTAATCACGCACGTTATAAATGGCAAAAAAAAATAATCACGCATGTTGTGTGTATTGTCGCGTACGATAATGTATGATAAGCAGTTTTGTACATTATACTTTCTATATATATATATATATATATATACACACATAAGGAGGGGGCTCATGCGAGAACTCCATTTATTGTGAGAACCATGAGAACCAATGTGAACACAACCTAAAATAGCTAAAAAAAAACTAACCCCCAACCCCCCCCCCCCCCCCCCCAAAAAAAAACCTAAACCCCCCTCCCCCACCCCCCAAAAACCTAAACCCCCCCCCCCCCCCCCCCCCACCCCAAGCTAAAATGCTAAAAACTAAACCCCCAAAAAATCTAAAAAAAAATTTTTGATTTTTTTAATATTTTTTATGTTAAAATCGCTACTTTTCGAATCCAAAAAAAAAAAAAATTTTAATTTTTTTTTTTTTTGCTTCGAAAAGTAGCGATTTTTAACATAAAAAATATTAAAAAATCAAAAAAAAAAATTTGTGTGATTTTTAGCTATTTTTAGGCATTTTTGGTTGTGTTCACATTGGTTCTCGCAATAAGAGGTGGTTCTCGCATGATCTTCTCCCTATATATATATATATTATATATATATATATATATATATAATATTTTAAATTATTTTGTTTTATTTTTACATAATAGCCCCTTGAAATAATTTATCTTACACAATAGTCCTTGGAGGTGAAATTACAATAGTACCCTCATGTGCCTTGCACATGACTAGATTTAACCATAAGATTTAACTGGGTTTGGCCTAAAGGACAAAAACGTTGCAAGATTTTGAAAGGTAAAGGACACCCGCCTGTAAATTTTTCGCCAAAAGGACAGCGCCTGAAATTTGATGTAAACATAAAGGACAAAACTTGTAATTTACTCATATATATATATATATATATATATACGGGGAAGGATGTATAGAAAACCCACTTTAATTTAGAAAACCCGGGAAACTCAAAGCTCCCGATGTTTTTTTTTTTTGAAAAAATTTTATACATGTTTTTAAGGGTTTTGGGCAAAAAAAATCAAAAAAGCGCCGAGCAGATATTTTAAAAAAAAATAAACAAGTTTTGGTGTAACATATGTTACATTCATTCTGACATATTTGTAACATGTGTTACACCAAAACTTGTTTATTTTTTTTTAAATATCTACTCGGCGCTTTTTTGATTTTTTTTTTTGCCCAAAACCCTTAAAAACATGTATATAACATGTGTAATTTTTTTTTTTTTTTAAATTCGGGAGGTTAGAGTAGGGATGAGCATATGCCACCGAATACCGATCCCATACCGATCCCGTACCGATCCCGATCCCGATCGGTATCCACTTTTTGGCGTTTTCGGTATAGGTATCGGTACGGTACGGTATTATACCGATAGCGACCCTCAAAATACGGTATAATACCGATACCTAACCGACATGTTTCGGTATCGGTACCTAGTTTGGGTGAAATTCGGGATCGGTATTAGGCGGTATCGGTATCGGTATCGGATACCGATATGCTCATCCCTAGGTTAGAGTTTCCCAAGTTTTCTAAATAAAAGTGGGTTTTCTATAGATACTTACATTATATATATATATATATATATATATATATATATATATATATATATATATATATATATATATATATATATATATAGGGTGGGGTTCGGCTACAAAGTCCATTTTTCCTACAAAGTGTATAAAGTCATAAAATACCACGATTTCAGCCATAAAACACACTCAAAACCCACAAATAACATAGTGAAGAACACTAAAACACAATATCGAAACCATAACAGCCCATAAAAACTTCAAACATAGCATTCTAAAACTATGAATATAAAACACAACATGATAATCAACATAAAACACACTAATATTAGTCATTCGATAATAAAAGCCTTATCATCCAAAACACAACACAAAACCCACAAGTATGGCGGTTTAGTAATCTTCACTTTGTTATTTGTGGGTTTTAAGTGTCTTTTATGGTTGACTTTATAGTGTTTGATAACTTTTTAGACTTTGTAGGAAAAATATACTTTGTAGCCAACTCCCACCCTATATATATATATATATATGTATACATACATAGGGAGGAGCTCATGCGAGAACCACCCTTATTGCGAGAACCGCGAGAACCAATGTGAACACAACCTAAAATAGCTAAAAAACCTAAAAAAAACTTAAAAAAACCAATGTGAACACAACCTAAAAAAACCAAAAACCTAAACCCCCCCCCCCCCCCCCCCAAGCTAATGCTAAAAACTAAACCCCAAAAAAACCTAAAAAAAATCTAAAAAAATAAAAAAAAAATCTAAAATTTTTTTTTATATATTTTTTATGCTCAAATCGCTACTTTTAGTGGCCAAAAAAAAAAATTTTTTTTTTTTAAAAAAAAATTAATTTTTTTTTTTTTTGGCTTCGAAAAATAGCGATTTTTATATAAAAAATATTAAAAAAAAAAATTTGTGTGATTTTTAGCTATTTTTAGGCATTTTAGGTTGTGTTCACATTGGTTCTCGCGGTTCTCGGAATAAGAGGTGGTTCTCGCATGATCTTCTCCCTACATATATATACATATATATGTATACATATATATATATATATATGTATGTATAGGGTGGAGTTCTAGAGTGAACACTAGTGCATTTGCGAACTGAGTGAACAAATCCTGGCCATTGATCTACACACGTGTATAGCCAGGATCTCATCATCAAATCGTAAATACACTAGTGTATTTCAACATCAAATCCTGGCCATTGATCTACACACGTGTATGGCCAGGATTAGTTCACTCAGTTCGCAAGCTACACTAGTGTTCACTCTTGAACCTAATCCTATATATATATATATCGTTTTATATTAAACACAAAAATAATTATATTTACATAACTACTAGGCCCATTTAGCTCAAGCTTGGGAATTGGGATCGTTTAATAAATGAGCTTCAGTTTAGGCTCGAGCTCGTTTAAGCTCGGTTTATTCGAGCTTGAAGTGATAGATCTCGAGTGGCTCAGCTCATTTAGACCTCTAAAGACAACAATACCTGTCTTCATTGAAATAATCCTCTTCTTCCTTGTCGAGAGCTCGTTCATCTACACGTCTCCTCACGTTCAATGCATATGGGCCAGTTTGGCTGGTTGCCTGCTCCATGGCCTGTTAGACCCAACTGTTATACACCAAAACTTATAATGTATATGTACGATTCACATTTCAGATAAAAGTTTACCTGCTCATATTTAACTTTAAGCAACTTTAGGGAGGGTAAACTGTCAAATTTTACCAGCTGTTCCCAAAATGTTTCAACTAAATACTTGACTAGTATCTTCAGATTCTCCTGTATAAAGTTGCCACCTCATCAAAAAATGATACCAGCTGTGTGTGTGTATTACACGACATCAACAAAATAAGCATGTACCTTACGAATATACTCAAAAAGCTCCAAAACAACAGAGTTCAATAAATTATAGCGACTTCCATTACCAACAAATACATCTACAATCGGTTTAAAAAGGTTGTTCTTCGCAATATGATTCATCAGCTGCTCATCCTGCAAAAAAAAAAGCAGAGAGGATTTCCTCAGTCAGATGCCTGATTAAGGTTAAATAAACATATCGAACTAAAAGTCAACACATATCATCATTATCATTAATTTGAAGTGCCCAATCAATCGAAATGCAGGTGGACATTATAACAGTTGAAATGATGCCAATGAATGCTCATGTATAATTACTTACTTTAAGTGAAATTAGAGTTCGAATGAAACGAATAGCTGCAACCACAAGATACTTTTCCCTTCTACAAGTCAGACTTAAAACTTTATCTATCATACCAGTAAGCAAAAATATGGACCTGCAAACAAGAAAAGAAATGAATTACCCAGTCTCGTTATTTTGAGCCAATTTGTAATGAAACAGAAGGGTTAAGGAGTTACTTTATTTTATAAGGATGTTGGAGAACGCAAAAGCATAAGAGGTCATATATGTTGAGAAGTATTTCAGGCTTTGCACTATTTTTATTTCCAAAATTCCTGTTGGAGCATGATGATGTTATGACATCAAGCAGTTCATCCAAGTGCCTCTCATAGAATATATCAACAATAGCGTCTCTCTGAAACAAAATTAGGACAAATCAGAAAGAGGGTTTGATGCAAACCATTATAGATGAGAAAAATAAAATTCTAATGAATGCAAACCATTTTAGATCAGAAACATAAAATTCTAATGGAAAGTAACCGCCACTAACATTCTATAATAAACTAAAATAGCAAAACATAAATATAGTATATGCATTCCAACAAATATATTCATCCTTGTTTTCAGATTTCAGCCTTAAACACCTGAAAAAAATAAACATCTATGAAGAACATACTGAGAAGGAATTGGACATCACTGAGTTCAATTTACAAGATCTCATCTTAGATAGGCATGTAGCTAAATTTTCTGCCTATAAGCACCGATATCTTACTAAAAGCCCATGTTATTGTGTAGGTAACATGCGGCATTACAATCGGAAGTTCTCAAATATCATGGTATTAGAACAGTATTTGTGTAGAACTATCAATTCATTTTGTCATTAGTCCTTCAGGGTATTTAAATATGTGTTTTTGTATAATTCCAGGTATAAGTGATGCGCCATAGAGTCGTGCCAACTTCCCGACTTATATTTGTGTTCAACGTTCCAAATTCTTTATAAAAAGTTAGTTTTGTGTCGATTCCTGAGGTAGATTAGTAGAAAATTCGCTTCTTTTCTAATTACAATATAGCGTTGTTAGTTTCTTTCTTTTCCAGTAACCTATATCAGCAGATACGAATGTCCTTAAACTAAATCCAACATAGTAATCTATCAGCTCCCTTACTGCCTGCTTAAACTCTCGGATAGGTGATCCCAACTTAATGTACTTCAAACAATTGTTCCCTCCATTATTTAACGAAGATCCAAACTCTTTTTACTGAGAGATGTGTCATATATCCAAAAAGATATATGTCACTGCAATTCACCTCTGCAGCTCTGAGATGTCATATATCCAAAAAGATATATGTCACTGCAATTCACCTCTGAGATGTGTCAAAAGTTACTTGGTTGTTTCTAATGAAAGAAAAATTGAAGTCGGACAAATCTTCTAATGAATGCATAGGATGGTTCAAGTTCAATTCACAACCAGAATTTGTGTGCTACAAACTGATAATGTCAAAAAATACCAAGTCTGAGCTTAGAAATTCCCTTAACCAGCAAGGTTTTGTTCATATTACCTGGTGTGTTGATACTCTACAGCAAATATGAAAAGCTGAAAGGAAAAGAAAAAAAAATGACATCTCATAGGGGTAACGGAACCTATAGCTTCAGCCAATAATGTTCCATCTGCTGTCATCCCAGCTCAAACCATAACTCCGACACCTAAACTTGACTCTCTGAACGATGATACCATCTGTACTAGACGATCTAAAAAAACTTTCAAATAAGATGAACCCAATTTCACAACTAACAAACCGCCATGAATAACCTTCAAGAACTCGAGACCAGTCATCAATAGTCACTACATGTTCTTCTTCAACAAATTTAGACAAAGAAAAACCAATTAAAAGTAACAGGGTACTGCACATTTGTTAGGCGTCAATAAGGAACATAGTTGTTGATTGAAGAGTTAGAAGTCAACGTGGACATCTCTCCAGGTCTTGAAACACGTGAACATCAGTATACGTGCCCAAGTTTTAGAAATCTCTAAACGAACTAAAACAAAGAAAAAAAGATATGGGTATATTCTAGAGCAGATATGCGTGTTCTTGGAACAGTGCTCCTAAAAGAATATCACGATCAGATTGTATATGAATTATGAGGATATCATAACTGGGGACCATTAAAGAAAGATAAAGAGATTATAATCTCTTGCGAATAAGTTTGATACCAAGGACCACGGTACCTAATATAGAAGTAGCAAGGTCAAAGAAGAAATTTCATTATTTCAAAGAATTTATATCGTGTAGCTACCTTGGTTTTAAAATGCGCGCATAATGCGTGATGCGCCCGATGCACTAATGAGAGCGCATCGCAACAGCTGATGCGATGCGTTTACGTGGTGCGAGAATATTGCGCGCATTTCGCATAATGCGCTCAACGCATAATGCGCTCTGACGCACGCAACATTGTTTCTTATGCTTTTTTTCCAGATTTTATGAACTGTGTTCGGTTTTTTCCATAATTAACATCTTAGTATGCTTGATTTGAACCAAAAAACACAACTCTTATCTTCTAATTACATCAGTTGTTTTACTTTAAGCATGTTTTTATAAGTTTTTATGTATAAATAATTTTTAACTCTTTTTTTATAAAGAACGCATCACATACGTGATGCGCTCGCATCGCGCATCACGCATCAGATTTTTGGACTAAACGCATCGGAGCGCATCACGCAATTTAAAACCAAGGTAGCTACGGAAAGTGACAATGGGGTACTGCACATCAGTCAGGTGCCATGTAATTTGCGAGAAATTCTATGCAGTTAATATCCCTATATATCGGCTATCAGTCCCCTGGTGAGATATCGGTGCAAAATATCGGTCAGAATATCGGTACCAATGATATATCACTGATTTTCCCGATATCAGTGCCTTTCTTCTTAGTTCTACGGTTCTACCATTCGTCTTTCTTCTTATTGCCCTATTAGTGTGATAAGTCTTAATTGTTAAACGTTAGTATTTTAAGTCTTAATTAGTTCCTACTTGCTACAATTGTTAGTGTTTTGCAAGTTGCAAAAGTTTAATATGTTAATGATAGGAGAGCATCCTGAATTGTTAGTGTTAAATTTCTAGATAAGAAGCAGAACGCGCCATCACCTACAGCCCTTTCCTCTGCCGGGGCCGGTCGAGGGCTCCTTCCCCCTCTTCAAACTCCGATTCGTCTTTTTCATAGAGAAATCTCTGATCAAGGAAATTTAGCATGATATTAAAACTACCGATATCCCACCGCGATAACCGATATCTCAAATATTGGTCCTTGACCGATATCCGATATTTTACCGCATTAACTGCTTAGCGAGAAAATACAGCCAAGTAGAAAGTTTAAAAAGTTAAAGATATGGAAGTGAGCAAATCAATCAAATCTATGATAAAAATGTGGCAATCAAACTCGCCAAGAACCAACATTGCAACCTATGTTCAAATCCAGGTTGCCAATGCTCTTCTCATCGGTATCATATAAACAAGAAGTTATGACCCTAAACAACAAGAAGTTGTAATCGCAATATCGCATTAATGTTTTGCCAAACCTCTAATATGATTAATTTAATAAAAACAACCCCACTCCTTTAGTTATGTGAAAAGAAAAAATGTTCTCCTAGTCAACAAATATGTATAGTTGCCAGTTTGAACAGAACAGCAATGAATTTCTATTGGAGGCCTTAGTTGTCGATCAGGATAGCTTGTTCAAGGCTCATCAGTGTACATTTTGAAATCCGCCTTACAAACCAACATGATGTAGCTCCTTAAGACTTATGAAAACCAACATCGAAAAAAATAGATTTCGACAACTTTGACTTCTTATTGTATTTTTAACTTGAGACAGTGTGTTAGATAAATTTGACTTCTTATTGTATTTTTACCTGTCCTGCAGGAGCATAGGTATCCAAAAGACTTCGAAGGATCTCAAGGAACTGACAATGCATGTCATCTCCAAAATCTTTAAGCATACCTTTTACCTGTAACACAACAATTTGCAGGCTCATAAAAGAAATTAAATTATACTACATCAATAGTCAGAGCCAATGAAACAACAAATCATAAGAAACACAACTATTTCACATACCAAAAGCCCAATCAATGAAGCACCTTCCTGTCTACTAACATACGAACGCAACAAGGTTGGATCCTGGCTCACAAAAAGCATGAGAATGTCTGTCCTGCATCCATAAGGCTTTCCTACAATTAGTACTCATTTACAAGCCAATTAAAACGAACGCATTAAGCAAAGAGATACAAATTGTTTACCCAGTCAGAATAAGTTTCTTATCTTCACTCCGCAAAATGTCAGCAATGACATCAAATACGCCTTCAGTCACGAGATCCCTGAAATGGAAAGTCAAAACAGGCAGATCTTTGTGAGAGAATTAGAACGCATACATGAAGTTGAAGTTGTAACAGTTTCAGGAAATATACCTAAAAAGTCGGAGTTGCTGGACCATCTGCAAGCTCTTGCTTAGATTACAAAATTCTTGCAAGAAATATACCTGTTTCATAAATATACTTAGATAAAGAAACTATTTTTAGGTTATTGATCTTCTTTTGAAGAATCAGGAATGTACTAAATAGTCTACTCACAGATACAAATTGTCGAAGTGATCAAAGATTAAGAAAAGAGGCAAGTAAATATTTTACCAAATTGTATGTTCACCAAACATATAGCCCAAGTAACATCATATAGCAATGAAAGGTCGAAAATCAAAATGGATATCTTTTTCTATATGTCAAAATAAGTCAGCCTGGGTTGGGTTGACCTAAAGGGCTTTTTTGTCCTAATATCTACAAATAGTCAAGTTTGTTGGATGATTCCCTCATGACAATACTACATTAATTTAGTTGCAATTTAACCTTTTTCATAAAACAAATTAGAGATTTTATCTTGGTTTAACAAAAAGCGTGTGGCGCGAGCTTCACGTCCGTGAGGCAATTGGTGTCAAAAAACTAATGATAAATTATTTATGGATAATAATTTAACTTGTTAGTTGTTAGACACTAAAGAATATAATACTAAAATAATTAAAAAATGTACAACCAAAGAAGCGTTACGTACAGCCAAAAAAAGCCTAGGTCTAAGTACTACCTAAGTACAAGTAGTCAGTGCATGAGGCGCGACTGAGGCATTATTCTTAAAACCAAGAGCTTTGTGCATTAAAACTACACTTCAAGCAAAATTCAACGTGTTCCCTTTTTAGCTATATTTTACCTAATTGACCCGTCAAAGAAAAATACTTGACCCAAATCAACCCATTCACAAGTAAACGGGTCATAGTCACATATGAAATATGATAGCCATCAAATATGCACTTGCAAGTTTTTGAATAAAATTAAATATATGCAGTGTCAAGAAGCCATGTTTACCAAATTTATTTTGGAATCAGGCCCCAATGAAGGTGATTTTAACCTTGCAAACAACTCCTTGATAAAAGTGTTATCATCTTTTAACATGGTTACAACCTGCCAAAAAAACAACAGATTAAAAAATAATCAAGAGCTGTTATTGCATCGCTGAAAAGAAATAACCTCACCATTCCATAATTTGAGTGGATTATGGAATTCAAGCTTGCAACAGTGGCCTCATCCAATACTCTAGCTAAAACAACATCCTACAAGAAATAACATACATTAAAAATTGTATTAAGGATTAAATGAAATGAAATAATCTATGTTGTAACATTCAAGAATTTACCTTAAGGTAACTGATTCTGTATGTTTGATGTATCTTCAACAAAGCTAAGGGATCCTTAATTGGTATGGCCTACATGAACGATTGTGACGTAAATACTAATATACTGTTAACTGAAAGATGTTCTGTTTTCCATCAGTAGAAGTAACTACCTCCTTAAATACCACATGTTCTTTAAGGAAATTGCGATGATGAACGTGAGGTACATCAGGGTCATCTGCACAAGAATACAAAGCAGCAACAGATATAAAGTAGCACTTGAAGCATGATGTCGTTAACGTTTCACTACTTAATGGTAAAATGAACAGCCACGGTTACTCCCAATAAGCATTAATGATTAAAAAGCCCTCAGAAAAAGAAAAGCATGGTATAACTAGAACCATAATGCCAAGCAAACAAAATAACAAATTAAAGACCGATACAACTTACATTCAAGACATCCGACAATATCCATGATTAGTTCATCAGAAAAAATTTTCTCGAAGATTGGCGGACTGTTGAGTAGTACTACAAAAAGAATTATAAAGTTAGCATTCTGCCAAAAGCATGTCAGACTTGATCCTTAATATTAATGATAAAGAATGAGTCTCGGTATTAACTGATCCCTCTGACAATTTTGTATATTATGTGAAGGCCATCATAATTCTCCAGATCTTCACACACACTGAACAAATCCATCAACTTCCGGAAAAACTTTTGCTGCATAAATTATAGATCTGTGAAATTGCTTTTCCATACATTTATGATAAAAATTTACAAAGTATGAACACTAAAATTAAAGAAAATGAGGCTGAAAAATTAAAATGTACAAGATTAAATGACAATCTTGTTTCAAACTTCACTGCTCTTTCCTTGAATTAAAAAAAAAAGTGTTTTATTAAATGAATCAAGATCCATGTATGTAAATGGTAAATCTTAAATTGTGATACATAGCTAAGTAATACCTTCTTGTACAAAAGGGCACAAGCGTTCTCTAAAAGCTTATTTTAAATTAAGCAACAATTAACATGATTCTTAGTCTATGATAGTCCCAATTCATCTCATTACTCATAATATAATTAATAATTACACAAGCATCAAATGGGCTGCAAAATCCAAGTAAACTAAAAGTGGCGATTTTGACAGATTAACCTATGAACAGGTCGACTCGGGTAAAGTTTTATATCTAATGAGTCAAACAAGTAAAAAAATTCGCTAAATAGAAAACAGTCAAAAGGACAGATTAACCTATGAACATGTCGACTCAGGTGAGTTTTACATCTAATGGGTCAAACGAGTAAGAAAATTCGCTAAATAGGAAACATTCAAAAGGATTAAAAGCCGCCCAAACAGTATTTTAATACATACAATCTCCTAACTTATTTTGTTAAAAAGAAAATGAATTATTATTGATATGATCCAAGTTTTGACTCATATTTGACAAACTAGTTATTTATTGAGAAATCCTTAAGACAAAAACATGATCCAGGTCAACCCAAGTACCCAACCGGGGACGTCACAACCCATACCACTAAATCATAGGTTGTGACCCAAATCACCGCTACCTAACTCTCCAATTTTGCACCTCAGGTTAACTAACAAACATGCACCTCTCTAAATATACCGAGTAAACAGAGACTGGGAATAGCATACATCATGCAGTATGAGTTCCGTCACGCATAACTGATCCGTAATGCTACTGTCAACAACAACCTACATGATATATAAAAAAACAAGGGTTAACAAACAGTGGATACATATTAAATAAGTAAGCATACCAAAACACTCGTGAGTCAAGAAAGAATTTTGCTTCCAGAAACAGTATCCCAACATTTACCATGTAGTTCAAAAACACAATACCAGAAAAAAAAAAAAAAAAAAAAAAAACTAGCTTTGTAGACCAAACCTTGAGTATTGAAGGAAGCGACGACAGCTCTACCACAGGCAGCTCCCTCAACTCACTGTTGGCACCATGGTATGACTCATCTGAAAAAGTAATATAAAGAAATATCAACTTATGCGACATCACAATAGAAAAAAGTATCCTACTCAAATACAAATCCATATACAAAGCCTGAGAACCTGATTCCATCAATGATATTTTATCAGGTACTAACCGATCATACATTAAAAACAGTTGACGCATTGCATCTAAATTTTCCAACAGTTCGTACACAAAGAAAAGTAACATTAGGATGTTTATAGGTTAATTACTGATGACACACAAATCTAAATGCATACGATGACACACAGAAACATATTTCGAATTTTCAGGAATCAGGTTTAATGGTCAAATTAGTCAAAAAAAAATAGACTACCAAGACACTGCAATGGTATGCTAGGAGCTAGGTCACCACAAATTCACCCATCTTTCACTAGGCACTGACCCAAATAAATAAAAAAGCAGTAAAGTCCTCTCACAAAACATGTATAAGGCAATATATGCATCACAATTTTTAAGTTAAACCACACTCAGGGTACGTTGATGCATTAACTGTATTATAAAAATAATGTTCTGATCTTTTAGTAACTATTTAGGAGGTTGATAATCGGACACATTGTGACGCCCCGCTTGCAGTATGCGCATATAACGTATAAAAATGTGTGGGCGCTAGGGGGGCAAAAGTGAAAGTGCACTACCTTTAACGGTATTTTACTAATTTCGTGAAAATAACGTTAAAAGAGGGGATGGTTAATCATGCATCATGTGGTAGCATTGATAGCCGAAAGACAAGGGGGTACATGCACTAATCGGCAGTTGTCTCAATTGTTGAGTGTTATGTGCCTTATGTCCAAGGCTTGATGCAAAACTACTATCAAGTCGGGGGTCTCACTGGAAGCAGCCTCTCTATTCCTACGGGGTAGAGGTAAGGCTGTCTACATCTTACCCTCCTCAGACCTTACCTTAGCTTTGCTATTAGTGGGATATACTGAGTATGAGTATGAGTATGATGATAATCGGACACATTGTAGGCCACTCTCAACCCATTTGACACGCTTCCTTTAGATCCAACTTCTTTTTCGGTTCACACGTTATTAATAACACATCTATCACCCAGTTCATATGAATGGTTTAAAATTGCCTACTCTATTGGACACAAGGCAACAAATCATTTACTAAATGAAGAAATCATGTTTCAACATTCAGAAATTAAACAAGGTGTGCCATAACAGAGATTCAAAAAGTGGGTCCCAACAAATTTGCAAACAAAAATGACAGTTCCAATATGATTTATTATGTGCAGATTCAAAGCCTCAAAAGGTTAATTGACATTAACAATAAAGCAGTGCAACAGACTAATAGATATTAAGCATCATAATGGCAATAAGAAATGCAGAAAATGGAAGGAATAAATTAAACTTTTCTCTGAAAATTAAACGCAGAACGACCAGCTATACTTCAAAGACAAACAAGAAAAATACAAAAATTTAGAAAAAAATAATAAAAAACTCTGCCTGGACTTGATGTATATAAATGACAAGCACTTACTGCTGAGCGTATTAAAATGCAAATTCCGCTGCACATTGCAAATATGATCCCTGGAAAAGTATCATTCAAATCGATGCAAATAACACAGTCAAATAGCATTACATAGATAGACACCCCGCCGATAAGAAGACTTATTTACTGTTTACCATATGTATGAGCACCCTGTAGTCTCTTGAAAGCTAAGAGCTAGTTCACTTGAATACTCTGGATCCCTCCATGAGATTATTGTATCTGGAATAGCAAAAGAAAAAACAATCACAACTTTGACCTAACAAGCACAAGCACTTCATCAAGACAAGAGTGTGTTCACAAAGGTACAAATACCTTCTTGTTTTCTGTATATATCTTCTGAGCTAATGCGATGCACAAGCAATGTTTCATTGTCTTCTTCATCAATGACAAACAAGCCCAAATCTTCAGATCTCTGATGTAAACATTAGTTTAAGTGTAACTTTTAAAAACTTATTTAGGGCAGAAAGTTAATTTGACTTTTACAAGTTTTCAGTACCGAATTATCGCGAACCTCTATATAGTCAATGGTGACATGCCCAGTCCCTTGATCATCCCATTTTCCGTCATCATTGAGTCGGTACACCTTGACACGCTAAACAAAAAAAGGTTATAGAAGGAACACTTTTCGGTGATTAAGAGATTATTAATATTAAAGAACAAAGAACACAAATAAGAAAGTCAAAGAAGTTGGAAACAACAATAAAGCTATGCAGTTAATGCGGTAAAATATCGGATATCAGTCAAGGACCGATATTTGAAATATAGGCTATCTCAGTGAGATATCAGTGGGATATCGGTAATTTTAATATAATGCAAAATTTATATATATAGCAATTTAACACCAAGAAGTGATATATCAGTGATATATTGGTTATATCGGTCAAATATCGGTGATATATCGGTTATATCGGTCAAATATCGGTCAATATCGCCGATAATATCGTTACCGATATTATGACCGATATTTGACACCGATATTTTACTAAGGGACCGATATGACCGATATATCACCGATATTAACTGCATAGCAATAAAGACAAAAATTACTCTATAGAAACCAGTTGGAGTAAACAAAAAGAAGCCCACCATAAACCGATGACAAATTAACAAGAGAACCAAGCTCATAAGCATCAAAAACTTTCACATCATGTAGGCTTGCATTATTTATAACTAAAAAATAGGTAGCAGTAATAGGGATAGGAGAAATTAAGTATTATGCCTATTTGATAATTTGACTATTGATCTAAGGTTAAGTTACGCATCATTGCAGAGAGCCTACATCTTGAATGAGGTGCGTTTAAAGAGCCAGCTGCCTCTTGATACAAGGAAAATTTTGTATTTCTTTCCTTCTATCAAAAAAAAGGTTGGATTTTATCATAATGCTATCAGGGCATCACATTCTAATATCAACGGCGGCAAAGAAAGACAAGAAGAACATAAAAGGCTTAGATCTGGGATATATGAGAGGTTTAATACTTTAATTAGACTGAAAACTCATTGTAAAAAAACAAGAGAAGATACTGTACGTAAATGTGATCACACTAGAGAAGCTGGACTTCTTGTAGGAGATCTGCACTTTTTGTTGATCCATCAAATAAGATGGAACACAGCCCCATGTTGGGGAGTCTTCAGACATGGCAAAGGGCGACAAAAACAAAGAAATCCGGGTCCAAAATCAGCATTGATTATTTGAACAACATTGAGAGCATTGAGAGGTAATGTTAAGACTTCCAAATTCAAATGTTAATTAGTAAAATAAGCAACAATGACAAATAAAGAATAACAATAGTTTCATAAATCTATGTTGTCAAAAGCACAAAAAGTGCGCGCCTATAGCGCCTGGTGGGTAGCCTAGGCGCAAAAATGGGTTTTTTAAACGGTGCTGAGGAGCAAAAAGGCGCCCGACTGGGCGCAAAAACGGTGTTGAGGCGCAGCGCATAAGCAGAAAACAAAAGGTAACGCGCAAAAAAACGAAACCGAGTGCGTGCAAAAAAACTGCCTCACGCGGGCCCGGGTTTTCGGAGCTGCATTCGTGTGGGCACGCACGAGTTCAACCAAATTCCAGCTCAGAAACTCATTTTTGCACCCCCCCCCCCCCCGGCGGGTAGGACTTGTGGTAAAACATGTCATAAAGCTACAATGGAGTAGTAAAGGCTTTACCTATAAACAACCACTCACCACACCAATGTGGGACAAAGTATTTACCACCTTTTGAGATGAGACTTTTATTCACACACCCAAAACTTACAACATGTAAGTCCTAAACTTTTGCTACTAACTATTAGCTACATGATCTTAAATGGCATATATAATAGTTTTTTTAATTTTATATGTGGAATCTTATTTATATTCAAAGCATAACATATTTTTTATATTTTTTTTCTCTATGTGCGCTTTTCTTAAAAAAGCCCACGCTTTTTTTGTGCCTTGCGCCTAGGCTCCGGGCGAGGCGCCTCGCCTGCGCCTTGCGTCTTTGACAACATAGTCATAAATTATATATAGGAGACAACACTATTCCCCTAATATATCAATTCTATAAAGGCAACACTATTCCCCTAATATATCAATTCTATAAAGGGGTGTGACCATGCTCATCAATGACTTCGTACAACCATACGAATTTAGCTCGCAATTATACATATATGCATGTGCGTGTGTGTATGTCAGTATGTGTGTGTGTATATATATAAATCTATTAATACTAACAAATAAAAAAAACTAGGGAAGCTTGTCACTCTCTGGTGGCTCTCACCTTTGTCGCCTAAACCCATGGGTCATTTTTAGCACGCGGATCTTACTTTCCTAAACTATGAAACCATATTCTGACTTACTATTTAAATTAATTAATTTAAAAATTATAATCTTGCCATTTATGTTGTCAATTAGAACAAAGTAAGGATTACATGCTATATGTGTGTGTGTGTGTGCATGTGTATAGATTTTGAACACTATAATTGTTCCACAAACCGTAATCAATCTCAAATTAAGGATTACATGACATATATATATAGATTTTGAACACTATAATTGTTCCACAAACCATAATCAAGCTGACATCCTTTCTCGTTCATAGTTTTTACTTTTTAGTATATAACAAGAACGAGGTTGCTCATATATGTTTATCTATGAATGGCGATCACAAGCTTCCCACCAAGACGATCCACAGAAAAGGGTTTAATACTCTCTTTATTCCACCATAATCATAAATAGAACAGCCCCGTGTAATACACGGGTCTATAACCTAGTGTGTGTGTGTGTGTATCTTAGATTACATTTTGTACTTTATTATCCTTAAAACACTAAAAAGTAAAATAATAAAATACCTAAAAATTAATTCCAAAAATTTTATATCATATCTTGGTTTCAAAAAACGCCCCGCTTGCGGTATGCTCATATAATGTATATATGCGTGGGCGCTCGGGGGGCAAAAGTGAAAGTGCACTAATTTTAACGTTATTTTACTAATTTCGTGAAAATAACGTTAAAAGAGGGGGATGGTTAATCATGCATCATGTGGTGGCGTTGATAGCCAAAAGACAAAGGGGTGCATGCACTAATCGGCGTTTGTCTCAATTGCTGAGTGTTATGTGCCTTATGTCCAAGGCTTGATGCAAAACCACAATCGAGCCGGGGGTCTCATTGGAAGCAGCCTCTCTATTCCTACGGGGTAGAGGTAAGGCTGTCTACATCTCACCCTCCTCAGACCCTACCTTAGCTTTGCTATTGGTGGGATATACTGAGTATGATGATGATGATGATGATCTTGGTTTCAAAAAAGATGAGGTGCACTGCGATGTTTAGGTCCGAAAAGCCGATGTATGAGGTAAGAGCTTCACATACACGAGAAAAAAGCTTCACGTACATGATGCGCTTAATTCTAGATTTTTTTTATATCTATAACATGTTAACAGCCTCGGAGATGATGTAGGCGTTGGCGATCACTTACCCTTAAGGGGGTTTACCAATCGCCTTGGGGATTGATCGCCTCGTGCATTGCCCTAAGCGTGACTTTAAAACCAAGATCTATTTACAACCAAACCTTAGTTTAAAATAGAGTGAGACGCGACAGCTCCTCAGAGTCGAGGTGTGAGGTGAAGGCGCACGCATCACGTACGTGGGACGCAGATATTTATATAATAATTTTAAATCAACTCTACATAATATCTACAAAGAGCGACACCATAGGTAAAGAAGCTTCAACAAAGAGCTACACCATTGGTAAAGAGAAAAAAGAGATTTAATCTTTGATATATGCATATAAAAGAACTATCTCCATCTATACATGATAAGCACCAATTAATGAACAAAAATACTCCACTAGATTAACCAAACAATCATCTACATTGTTATAGCTAAGGCCTAAGGCCATATGGTCCACACGCCCTGGAAAACAACCAAAACAGATACAAAACGCTCTACATCATGCATTAGTGATTACAAACTTCCCATACAAGATCTACCTAAAATTTAAGTCATGTTAGCATTTAAGATAGGAATCAATAAATATAGAGCAAAGAAAAAATAAGGATGTTGTGAGAGTTTCCAGTTAAATGTTGAATAAAATGAAGAATGTGAACATAATCAATGAAGATTAAAAAAACAGATGTGTGTGAAAAAAAGAAACTGGAAAATTATAGTCGCATATTCAGAAGTTAAAAACCATGCTTTTCTATAATTAGAGATGTTGATCACTTGATCATACAGATCACTTCTTCCAACCACTACTAACCTCCAAATCTACAACAGGCACCAAATAGCCAACTACCCAAATCTAACAAAGCAAATAACACACTATACATAAACCCAAAAACCCTTGTAATTACTTCAGCGAAGAGCATTGCAAGCAAACCCCTTATAAATAACTATAGCCAAACACCAATTAACATTAATATAAACACAGAATTGTAAATGCAATTCCAAGCACTACCAGAATTCTATTAAAATATTAACTAGCTTGAAACACTTTTCCTGGTACCAAGTCACATTGTCACACAAAGCCCATCTAAGCCTTATCAGTTACAACATATGGTTTAAATACATAAAGAGAACTTGAACAGCCTGAATGCATACAAGAAGCTAAAGTGAAGCAGCTGTACCCAGTTGACAAGACTACCTCCTACAATTAAGTCTGCAATATCATTAATTCATAATGCAACAGTTCCATATAAAGAGATAACCCACAAGCAGAAATTTGGCTTCTCTTTGTGCAAAGCCACAACTATTCTAATTCCTGAATGTTCTCTTTGTAAATGCAGAAGTTTGAGTACACTCTTTGTAAACCTCAAACTTTTTCTAGAATCTAACAATCATACTTGAACAGGTCAAACACAAAAAAGAGAAACACAAAGTTTTTTTTTTTTTTTTTTTGAATTATACTACCTCCACCAATGTCTAGTGAAAATCGAAATTTGCAGTTGCACTCTCTTTTTTAATATGTTACTATCTCCACAAAGTACAGTTCACAATAACCTAGTTGCTTGAGCTACCTGACCCTCCAAAACTCTTCCATTTCGCATTCTAAAAGCAAGCAATACGTAGTATATCCTAAAAGCAAGAACACTCAGCTCCATGCAAAATACGAACCTACCATTAACTATAAATCCTCAAAAGAATGATTACAAAACAACCTACTGTTCACTAATAAATCACCTAAAAGTAACCCTAACATCGAAAAACCTATAAATTATATCCTAGGGCAAATAAAAATTCAAAACTCCATCACTTTCCACACAGATATTATCAAATTCATCAGCACAGGAGCAATTCGCACATTAAAAACTACTTCACAGTTCACATACACGATAACCTAACGAAAACACTAGCTTCAAAATCAACATCCGAAAAACTTGCAATACTTCGAGATATAAATACAAACATACATATATCGAGCGAAATCAACAAAATTACGTTGAAAGGAATTAGGAGAACGAACAATTAAGCTCACCTGCATCGAATTACTGTTAGAAGTAGTGGTCTTCTCCGGCGCACCCATCGGAACTACCTGATATCGTCGAAAATCGCAACTAACAGAGCTTGAAGATGATTGTTGCAGGATAGGTCAAAATTAGGGTTTGTGATTTTGTTGAAAAATTTCAACAAATGGAGAGGAAGAAAGAACAGAAGAATGGAGTAGAATGAAACAGAAACGATTACGCAGATGCCCTAACCGCCATTGACGTCGCAGTGAGCTCTCTCTTTCTCTCTCTCTCCTCTCTCTTTCTCTCTCTCCTCTCAAGCCTCTTTTTTGTTTTTGTTTTCTCCTTTTTATTTTGGCTTCTGTAGGAAGGAAGAAGAGGAAGTGTCTTGCTCAACCCCAAGTCCCCGACTTTCTTTTGCTTAAGACGGTAATTCTCGGAAATTAACTATATTGTTAGTTAAACGAGTCCCAGATTTTTCTTTTGTGGGCAAATAAAACCTTAAGCCAAGCCCAACCTTTTATTAAGAGCATGTTTGGCTAAGCTTTTCCAACCAACTTATTGACTTAATCAAAAAGCCGATAAGGAGTTTTAGTGTTTGACAAATGCAAAAGTCTTTTTTCAAAATGACTTTTTGAGAAGGAGAAAAAGTCATCAAAAAGTCATTTTTGAAAAGTTAGAATGTTGTGACTTTTTTAACTAACTTATTGACTTATTAGCTTTTAGTCATTTTACCTCAATGAGCTAAGCCAAACACTTTTTAAAAAACAACTTATTGACTTATCGGCTTTTCCCATCCTACAAGCTAATCCAAACACTTTTTTTAAAAACTCTTTTCAAAAAGTCATAAGTCAGTAAGTCATTTTTCCCAAAAGGTCTTTTTAACATAAATAAGCTTAGCCAAACATGCCCTAAGGCTTATTTAGGTGTTGTTTGTTTTTCAAGTGGCAAAATGTCTAGAGTCTGTGGACTACATCTGTATAAGAAAAGGTGGATCAAATCTCTGCAGTCTGCAAGAAGAAAATTGTTTGTTTTTTAACGTATGTAGACTTCTACCAATGAAATTGTTACCAATCCAACCTTTGTAGTATGGAAATCCGCTGACCAAAATGTCCTCCTTCTCATAAACTCCACCATCACCGAAGAGGCTATGTCCGAAGCCATTGGCCATTCCACCTCCTTGTCCGTTTGGAACGAATTAGCCAACGCGTACAGTCATTGCTCCATTGAGCGCATACACAATTTAAAGGACACTCTTTGAAATCTTCAAAAGGGAACCGGTTCTGTCGCAGACTATGGTCAGAAATTCAAAGCCCTTTCCGATCAAGTTGCTTCCATTGGTCAACCCATCAATGATGAGGATAAGCGCCATTGGTTTCTTTGCGGTTTAGGTGCCTCCTTTGAAAGTTTTTCCATATCCCAACGAACCATACGTCCCCCACCTTCTTTTCGAGATCTCCTCGCCAATGCAAAAAACTAAGAACTTGTTGTTCAAAAACTTCCAGGACCCACAACCACTGTGTCGCAACCCCCGCCCCCTATCTGTCCCGGGAACGGGCGGCCGCGACACCAGTTTTGGTCGTATCGGTGTTTATCATTTTGGCAGTGGAAATTTCATCAGGGCCGTAGTTAGGAAATGTTTATCAGAGTAAATACCACACTTTTATAATATTAAACATATTGGGATAAAACCCAAGTTTTCATTACAAACATTCTTTAGGGGAAATCCCTATTTTATTGAATAAAACATCTTCTTTTATTTAGGTAACTTTTATAGCCACTTTTCCAAGCCTTTAGTGCTGTCCAGCTGGCTTCTAGTTGTCTTTCACATTTTGTTACTTGAAACGCGTTTAAAAACATTTTGTCAGTGAGAAATACTGGTGAGTGAATCCCAGTTTAATCAAGAAGAGTTTTATCCATTAACAGTATTGAGAGCTATCACATTGTTTATTTCTACACAATTACTCATTCAGTACTGTCAATCCTGACTGGTGGGTCATATTACACATTGGCTAACTCTTTGTCTAATGGTAACGTGTTCCACATTTTGTATACAAAACCCTAACATACCGGCAGTAATTGAAGAACTACAAAGACTCAATCACTGCTTAATCGTATTGTAAAACATTTAAGATTTTGTAAAAACAAATTTACAAAAAAAGGAGATTACTCACATTGTTGTCTTAGACTTCTTTTAAGGGTTTCCTGGTATTTATCTATTAATTACACAAATATACATGTGTTAGTATAATAACCCAATATTTACATTAGTAATACCCTCCCCGAGACGGCATTCCAACGACTACGTCGGGCAGAACCTCGACGGCCGTTACGGAACCCTGGATCAATCGGGCAGCGTATCTAATACGTAACCGGGGTTATAATACTTTCAACGGGGCAGAACTTCGTTAATTAGGGGGTATTATGCTCGAAAATTATGCCTACTATAGTGAAATTGAGAGAGAGATAGAAGAAATGAGCGACGGAAACTGAAGGCCCGAGCTCCCATTATATAGGAGCTGGTTTTAGGTTCCTCGCGGCCCGCGTAGACCAAAGGGTCGTCTTACGCGGCCCGCGTAGTAGGGGTGGTAGGGCCTAGCTTGTCCGGGTCAGCACCATAGCTCCGACACGATGACGACACGTGGCGGCCTGGGAACTCGCCTGAGATTGGAGCTGTCGCGGCCCCTCGTAGCTTAAAGGGGTGGCTTACGCGCCCCGCGAGCGATGATAAAACTTTGTTTTTATTTTATTTTTAATTATATATTGTATATTGGGCTCGGTTTTCACATATGGGGTATATATTAGGACATATAGGAATATTTTAAAATATATTAGGGTGTCAAAATATTCAGGAGGGTTGTTATATCCTCCCCACCTTGTTTTAGAGCTCGTCCTCGAGATCTACTGGAATAAGTGTGGATATTTCCTTTGCATTTCTGATTCAAGCTCCCATGTGTACTCTGGTCCTCTTTTGGAGTCCCATTTTACTTTGACCAGAACTACTCTCTTGTGCTTGAGGTTCTTAACTTTCCTGTCTTCAATCTGTAAAGGCTTCTCTACAAACTTTAATTGTTCATTTACCTCTATATCCTTAAGAGGTACTACCAGTGATTTATCAGCTAAGCATTTCTTTAGATTGCATACATGAAATACATCATGTATTCCTGCCATTTCCTCTGGCAGTTGTAGCTGATAGGCTACAGGTCCTATTCTTCTAATAGTCTCAAAAGGTCCAACATACCTGGGACTTAGCTTTCCCCTTTTGATGAATCTTACCACTCCTTACCAAGGAGAGGCTTTCAATAACACCTTATCTCCTAATTCAAATTCCAATGGTTTTCGTCTGTTATCTGCATAACTCTTTTGTCGATCATGTGTTGCTTTCAGTCGTTCCTTGACTTGAATGATTTTGTCTGTTGTTTCTTGTACTATCTCAGGTCCAGATAGTTGCTTTTCTCCAATTTCTGCCCAACAGACTGGCGTTCGGCACTTTCGTCCATAAAGTGCTTCGAATGGTGCAACATTGATACTTGTGTGATAACTGCTATTATAAGAAAATTCTATCAATGGTAAATGATCGTCCCAATTACCTCCGAAATCAATTACACAAGCTCTAAGCATGTCATCCATTGTCTGAATTGTCCTTTCGCTTTGTCTGTGACAACTCGAAATTTAGAACCTTTCGTTGTGTGCTTGAACGTTTAGTGACTAACTGATTTGATGATTTAATGAATACATGTGAACTTATATGATTATGTGTTATGTTATGTGTATGCTTATGTGTATGTATGCGGGTATGTATATGAACCGAGTGAACCGTAACATATGGGCCGGTTGGTCACACACACACCCTTAGCCCATTCGAAGACCCATTAGGGTGCACTTGAAGCTAGTATATAATCCGGTTGTTAGCCATCTTTGCCATTTTCTTGGACAACACACACACTCCTCTACTCTCTCTCTAGAAACCATTAAACCCTAAGCTACAACATTGCTCCCATTCATCTCGGATCAAACCGGTGGCCACAAGGAGACTCGGTTGAGCTCATCAACATCACTCGAACACCCCATTTCACTCATCTTCCTTAGCAACTCGGTGCCCTTTCACAAACCGGTTAGTGTTTATGATGCTTGTTGGTTAGTGTTTATGATACTTGTTGGTTAGTGATTCTTGTTATGTATTTCGGATGTTGATGATGATAATGTGTGACATTTCGGTTGATAATGTGTGATGAAGAAACTAGATAATGTGTTTGCTTGATAAAGATTCATGTATGATTAAGTGTTTGTTTGATTGATGAGCTCTTGTTTGATTAAATGACACATGCTTAGGAGAACATGACTATCATTTGAATATGACAAAGGTGTTGGTGGATTTAATGAATTCTTGGTGATGATACATGTTTAGTTACAACATTTGTTATGAACATGACCTCTTTAATAAAGGTATAGATTTTTGTATGATAAAAGAATAATGATGACCATCCGATGCATGAGGATTATAGAATAGATGTCTTGTTGCAATATGAGCTTGATATCTAGTTTAGATAATATAACTCTTGTTCGAAAAATGCAAAATATGTTGAATAAGGGCTGTTTGTGTTCGATGAACATGATGAATGTAGGAAGAACTTGATGAACATGATATGAATGTGGCTGAATATTTGAAATCTGTTGTGTTTGATCCATTTTTGGTTAGGATTAGACAAATAGACATGTTTATGAGGATAGTACATAATGTTGCATGAAATCAAAATCCCATTGGATAGTACACTGTACCGAATCAGCCTATGTCCAGTCGAAACCTCCAGTTGCGACTCGAAACCAGTGCATTATGAGTCGAGATCCCCGGTTGCGACACAGATTGCGAGTCGCAAACACCTGGTTGCGACTCGAAACCACAAGTGATCAGCGCACAAACCTTATGACTCGAAACCCCGGTTACGAGTCCGGTTGCGACTCGAGACCAAAACAACACGAACCGAAACCATGATTGCGACTCAGGTTGCGAGTCGTAAACGCCTAGTTGCGACTCGAGACTATACACAGATACACGCTGTTTGGGCTTGCACCTCATTTCGGACTTAAGTGATTGGGCCGGACTCTTGGGCCTGATGCACAGATTTTATGTGTTGATGATTGAATGTGGATATTGTTGAACTGCCATGATCAAACGTGTATGCCATGAACGATACTTGAATGCATTATGCTAGGAACATACGTGTACTGATTGAATACGAACCTGATTGGTATGATACAACTATGATAGGACGTGAGTAGCCACGATATTGCTTGATTGACCTTTCTGTGTATCTACCGAGCAAACCAAGGTGAGTTCACACCCTCTACAAAGCATGGGATTCCCAGGGGTCGGGAATTGGGGTTAAGGAACATGGGTTCCTCGTCCTCCTTGGGTAGGACATCAATGGTTCAGGAATGTAATTCCTCGTCCTTATGGACAGATAACTCGTACTAGACCAAAACTCTATCACGAAGTCCCTCATTTTTATATCGACTTAATCGCCGGGCCAATGGCGAGCGGGTCATTAGTTAGATAGCGCTATTTAGGTCTGACAAACCTCACACCGTGCCGCAGAGGACGGGCGTGAACTAATGGATCTGGGGCACGTCAATGATGATAGACATTGACAGTTTCAGGGCACATAAACATGACTACAGTCAGCAGTCGATATGGTAACGAGTCTAGTGTATACATGGGGTAGCCCCCACGGCCGAAATGCCAGATAACTAACACGGGGTAGCCCCCACGGCTGGATAGCCAGAGTAACCAGGAATAAACAAGTCACGTTTTTAACTATGGGGTAACCCCCACGGCAGGATGCCAGCTAAAGGAAACTGTTTTCGAAACAACTTAAAACGAACACCCAACCGTGAACTCACTCAACTTGTTGTTGACTCGTTACTACATGCTTTGCAGGTCCTTAGGTTTCTTAGCTGGAGCTTGCATGGAGGAGGATCGTTGTGGGACATGGACGGCTGTGTGCCATGTTAAACTTTGAAACTATTAAACTTATGTTTTGGCTTTAAGACTTATGCTTCCGCTTGCAACTTAACTATGTTTTGTTCGAACACCAATTGTATTGGTTGGATTTTTATAACTACTTATATGCTTGTTCAATATGATTGGTGGCTGGATCCTGGTCAGTCACGCCTCCAAGCGGTGGTACTCCGCAGGTGGATTTTGGGGGTGTGACAGATTGGTATCAGAGCCATTGGTTATAGAGAACTTGGTTTTAAAAAAGGGGAAAAAAAACGTTTTTGTTAAAACCAGACTATAACCTGTACAGTGCTCAACGGTCCACAACGATGCTTCACTCCACATGCAAGGCTCGACATTCTAGGTGATATGGTCTGTGTATATTGCCTACTTGTTAGTTACATAGTACATTGCTCATGGTATGCCTGGTTAGTATAACTACTGTTGCTTGGACACGTGCATGCTTACCCTATTTTATCGTCGTACTTTCGCGAATCCCTCTCACTCACGTTCTTCTTGATGTGAAGATCATGTCTGGACGCGTTAACCTGACACAAGCCCAGTTGACGGCTCTGATCAACGAACGAGTTGCCGCAGCACTTGCAGCTGCACACGCAGGAGGTATATCCTGCAGTCCGAACTCATTCTAGGGTCTTTAGAATCCTGCTCTCGTGAACCAACCTTTGTGTTAAACTCTGTCTTTTCTTTCACCTACGATAGGTCAGCACGTTCAGCCACCCGTGTGCACTTTTAAGACTTTCATGGACTGCCGACCAACTACTTTTAGCGGCACTGAAGGAGCAGTAGGTCTCCTACACTGGTTTGAGAAACTAGAATCTGTGTTCGAAATGTGCGAATGCCCTGAGGCGCGCAGGGTGAAGTATGCTACTGGTACTCTCGAGGGTTTAGCCCTCACATGGTGGAACGCTCAGGTCCAAATGCTAGGGTTGGTTGCTGCCAACGCCACCCCTTGGGAAACTTTTAAGGAAATGATCAAGGAAGAATACTGCAGTCGTGATGAGATTCACAAACTGGAAGTGGAGTTCTTCAACCTCAAGATGACGGGGTCGGAAATTGAAGCTTATGTGAAAAGGTCGAACGAACTGGCAATTATGTGCCCTACTATGGTGGACCCTCCGATCAAACGCATCGAACTATTTCTTCAGGGCTTAGTGCCGGAAATCCAAAGTCATGTGACTTCAGCGAACCTCGCCACCTACCAGCAAGCCGTTCAGTTGGCTCACCGTCTCACGGATCAAGCGGTGGAGCAGAACAAGTTACCAAAACGCATAGGCGCTGCAACTACTTCTGGTACCTCTAGTGACAACAAACGGAAATGGGATGGAACTTCAAGTAAGGGTTCGACTTCTGTTCAGACCCAGTCTCAGCAGAGAAAGACTGAGGACTACAAGAGCCCTAATCAGCAATCGTCTGGTGGTCAAAGTCATGGTGGGTACAAAGGAAATCACCCCAAATGCAATCGCTGCAGCCTGCACCACAGCGGGCCATGCACCAGGGGCAACTGTCATCGGTGCAACAAGCCTGGTCACGCTGCAAAGGATTGCAGGAGCTTATACCCCGCCAATCAGAATCGTCAGCAAGCTCAACAGAACCAGCGCCAGCAGCAGCAGCAAGGTGATAACAAAGGGTGCTTTCAGTGTGGAGCTGAGGGCCACTTCAAGAGAGATTGTCCCCAACTGAACAGGAACCACAACAACAACAACAACAATAACAACAATCAGGGGAATGGTAACAATGGGAACAACAACAACAACAATGGCGCCAGGGGACGGATGTTTGTGATTTGCCAAGGTGAAGCAAGGAATGACCCCAATGTTGTGGCGGGTAAGTTCCTTCTCGACGACTTTTATGTTTCAGTTTTATTTGATTCGGGTGCCGATACTAGCTACATGTCACTAGAAGTTAGTCGAATGCTTAAGCGTATTCCAACACCCTTGAACATCAAGCACACCGTAGAGCTAGCAAATGGTAAGAATTTAGAAGCCACGCACATAGTCAAGGGTTGTAAACTTATTCTCGCTGACCAAACCTTCTCTATCGACCTCATTCCTATTGTCTTGGGTAGTTTCGACGTTGTCATTGGGATGGATTGGCTATCCCAACACCGAGCAGAGATTCTTTGCAACGAGAAGGTTGTCCGTATTCCAGGTTCCGGTGGCGAACCTCTCATGATTCATGGCGACAAGAGGAGTGCTGTTGAGAACGTCATTTCTCTCCTTAAGGCCCAAAAGTGCTTGCGAAAGGGCCACACTGCCATTTTGGCTCTCATTACTGACACCACGGAGAAAGAGAAGAAGATAGAAGATTTTCCAGTTGTACGCGATTATCCAGAGGTATTTCCTGAGGAATTACCTGGTCTTCCAACCCATCGCCAAGTCGAGTTTCAGATTGAATTAGCTCATGGAGCTGCGCCTATAGCCCGTGCACCTTATCGTTTAGCCCCATCAGAGTTGAAAGAACTCTCCACGCAACTACAAGAACTCTTGGATAAGGGTTTTATTCGTCCTAGCTCATCGCCCTGGGGAGCTCCAGTGCTATTTGTGAAGAAGAAAGACGGTACTTTCAGAATGTGCATCGACTACCGAGAACTCAACAAGGTGACGGTGAAGAATCGTTATCCTCTACCGCGTATCGACGACTTGTTCGACCAGCTGCAAGGGTCGAGCTACTATTCGAAGATCGATTTGAGATCGGGTTATCACCAGCTGAGAGTCCGGGAAGAGGACGTCTCCAAAACAGCTTTCAGAACTCGATACGGGCACTATGAGTTTTTGGTCATGCCTTTTGGGATGACAAACGCACCTGCGGTTTTCATGGACTTGATGAACCGAGTGTGCAAACCTTATCTGGACAAGTTTGTTATAGTTTTCATCGACGACATCCTGATCTATTCCAAGAGTCGGGAGGAACACGAGCAGCATCTGCGACTTATTCTGGAACTCCTTCGAACAGAACAGCTTTATGCAAAGTTCTCGAAATGCGACTTCTGGCTTCGAGAAGTCCATTTCCTAGGCCACGTGGTAAACAAGGATGGGATTCACGTTGATCCATCCAAGATAGACTCGATTAAGAACTGGCCTGCACCTCGTACACCAAAGGAAATTCGCCAATTCTTGGGTTTGGCGGGATACTACCGGAGATTCATTAAGGATTTTTCTAAGATCGCACAGCCTCTCACTTCACTGACGCAGAAGGGCGTTGTTTATCGTTGGGGAAACGCACAGGAGTTGGGATTTCAGCACCTAAAGGATAGACTTTGTAGCGCACCTATCCTTTCCTTGCCAGAAGGCACAGACGATTTTGTGGTCTACTGCGACGCATCAATTCAAGGTCTTGGTTGCGTGTTGATGCAACGAGATAAGGTTATAGCCTACGCCTCACGCCAACTTAAGGTTCATGAGAAGAACTACACTACGCACGATTTAGAGCTGGGAGCTGTTGTTTTTGCACTTAAGTTGTGGCGGCATTACCTGTATGGTACCAAGTGCGCGATCTACACTGACCACAGGAGCCTCGAGCATATCTTCAAGCAGAAGGAACTGAATATGCGGCAACGACGATGGGTCGAACTACTGAATGACTACGAGTGCTCAATTAGGTATCACCCGGGCAAGGCCAATGTTGTGGCTGACGCCCTCAGTCGGAAGGACACTGCGCCTAAGCGCGTGCGAGCTTTACAACTCACGATCCACTCTAGTCTCCCTTCCCAGATACGAGCAACTCAGATAGAAGCACTGAAACCGGAAAACGTCAGGGCTGAAGCCCTACGCGGATCAAGGCAACGATTAGAACAAAAGGAAGACAGTGCTTACTACGTAACGGGACGCATTTGGGTCCCACTCTATGGCAATCTACGAGAGCTTGTGATGGACGAAGCACACAAGTCTCGCTACTCAGTACACCCTGGATCAGATAAGATGTATCACGACATCAAAACTACGTACTGGTGGCCTAGCATGAAGGCCCACATAGCAACCTACGTTAGCAAGTGTTTGACTTGTGCGAGAGTCAAGTCCGAATACCAGAAACCATCAGGCCTACTCCAACAACCAGAGATACCTCAGTGGAAATGGGAGCAAATTTCCATGGATTTCGTTACTGGCCTACCTAGATCCCAGCGCGGGAACGATACTATTTGGGTGATCGTGGATCGACTCACAAAATCTGCACACTTCTTGGCTATCAAGGAGACGGATAAGTTCTCCACTCTCGCAGAAATATACCTCAAGGAAGTTGTTTCGAGGCACGGGGTGCCCACCTCCATCATCTCGGGTCGAGATGCACGTTTTACTTCAGAGCTGTGGCAAGCAATGCACAAATCCTTCGGCTCATGATTAGACATGAGCACAGCGTATCACCCTCAGACGGACGGGCAGTCCGAGCGCACTATTCAAACCTTAGAAGACATGCTTCGTGCATGTGTGATCGACTTTGGCAACCGCTGGGAGAAGCATCTGCCACTTGTGGAATTCTCGTACAATAACAGCTACCACACCAGCATTAAAGCTGCTCCGTTTGAGGCATTGTACGGACGTAAATGCCGGTCTCCTCTTTGCTGGGCAGAGGTGGGAGATAGTCAGATCACTGGTCCAGAGTATGTGGTAGACACGACCGAACAGATCGCTCAGACACGAAAACGCATGACGGCCGCTCGCGAACGTCAGAAAGTTTACGCCGACATGGGCAGGAAACCACTTGAGCTCCAGGTTGGGGAGCGGGTACTACTCAAAGTTTCACCCTGGAAGGGTGTGGTTCGTTTTGGTAAACGCGGCAAACTTAACCCACGATACGTTGGACCTTTCGAGGTCATTGAGAAAATAGGCAGGGTGGCCTACAGACTGAACTTACCGGCGGAACTCGGTGCAGTTCACAACGTTTTTCACGTGTCAAATCTGAAGAAGTGTCCGTCAGATGAGACCCACGTAGTTCCTCTGAAGGAACTCACTATCGACGAACAGTTACGATTCGTCGAGGAACCAATCGAGATCACGGACCGGGATGTTAAGGTCCTCAAGAGCACTAGAATACCTCTCGTTCGAGTTCGATGGAACTCACGTCGCGGCCCAGAGTTCACCTGGGAGCGCGAAGATCAGATGAAACAAAAGTATCCCCAACTGTTCGCAAACAGTACACCCACTACTGAGGCCGAAGCTACGGAATTTCGGGACGAAATTCCAGATCAACGGGGGGTGGATGTGACACCCCAGGAAAACCAGGAAAACCATACAACTTAACTAGCTTCCTCAGTGAGTGCCTATCAAATTTCGGGACGAAATTTCTTTCAACTTGGGGATGATGTGACAACTCGAAATTTAGAACCTTTCGTTGTGTGCTTGAACGTTTAGTGACTAACTGATTTGATGATTTAATGAATACATGTGAACTTATATGATTATGTGTTATGTTATGTGTATGCTTATGTGTATGTATGCGGGTATGTATATGAACCGAGTGAACCGTAACATATGGGCCGGTTGGTCACACACACACCCTTAGCCCATTCGAAGACCCATTAGGGTGCACTTGAAGCTAGTATATAATCCGGTTGTTAGCCATCTTTGCCATTTTCTTGGACAACACACACACTCCTCTACTCTCTCTCTAGAAACCATTAAACCCTAAGCTACAACATTGCTCCCATTCATCTCGGATCAAACCGGTGGCCACAAGGAGACTCGGTTGAGCTCATCAACATCACTCGAACACCCCATTTCACTCATCTTCCTTAGCAACTCGGTGCCCTTTCACAAACCGGTTAGTGTTTATGATGCTTGTTGGTTAGTGTTTATGATACTTGTTGGTTAGTGATTCTTGTTATGTATTTCGGATGTTGATGATGATAATGTGTGACATTTCGGTTGATAATGTGTGATGAAGAAACTAGATAATGTGTTTGCTTGATAAAGATTCATGTATGATTAAGTGTTTGTTTGATTGATGAGCTCTTGTTTGATTAAATGACACATGCTTAGGAGAACATGACTATCATTTGAATATGACAAAGGTGTTGGTGGATTTAATGAATTCTTGGTGATGATACATGTTTAGTTACAACATTTGTTATGAACATGACCTCTTTAATAAAGGTATAGATTTTTGTATGATAAAAGAATAATGATGACCATCCGATGCATGAGGATTATAGAATAGATGTCTTGTTGCAATATGAGCTTGATATCTAGTTTAGATAATATAACTCTTGTTCGAAAAATGCAAAATATGTTGAATAAGGGCTGTTTGTGTTCGATGAACATGATGAATGTAGGAAGAACTTGATGAACATGATATGAATGTGGCTGAATATTTGAAATCTGTTGTGTTTGATCCATTTTTGGTTAGGATTAGACAAATAGACATGTTTATGAGGATAGTACATAATGTTGCATGAAATCAAAATCCCATTGGATAGTACACTGTACCGAATCAGCCTATGTCCAGTCGAAACCTCCAGTTGCGACTCGAAACCAGTGCATTATGAGTCGAGATCCCCGGTTGCGACACAGATTGCGAGTCGCAAACACCTGGTTGCGACTCGAAACCACAAGTGATCAGCGCACAAACCTTATGACTCGAAACCCCGGTTACGAGTCCGGTTGCGACTCGAGACCAAAACAACACGAACCGAAACCATGATTGCGACTCAGGTTGCGAGTCGTAAACGCCTAGTTGCGACTCGAGACTATACACAGATACACGTTGTTTGGGCTTGCACCTCATTTCGGACTTAAGTGATTGGGCCGGACTCTTGGGCCTGATGCACAGATTTTATGTGTTGATGATTGAATGTGGATATTGTTGAACTGCCATGATCAAACGTGTATGCCATGAACGATACTTGAATGCATTATGCTAGGAACATACGTGTACTGATTGAATACGAACCTGATTGGTATGATACAACTATGATAGGACGTGAGTAGCCACGATATTGCTTGATTGACCTTTCTGTGTATCTACCGAGCAAACCAAGGTGAGTTCGCACCCTCTACAAAGCATGGGATTCCCAGGGGTCGGGAATTGGGGTTAAGGAACATGGGTTCCTCGTCCTCCTTGGGTAGGACAGCAATGGTTCAGGAATGTAATTCCTCGTCCTTATGGACAGATAACTCGTACTAGACCAAAACTCTATCACGAAGTCCCTCATTTTTATATCGACTTAATCGCCGGGCCAATGGCGAGCGGGTCATTAGTTAGATAGCGCTATTTAGGTCTGACAAACCTCACACCGTGCCGCAGAGGACGGGCGTGAACTAATGGATCTGGGGCACGTCAATGATGATAGACATTGACAGTTTCAGGGCACATAAACATGACTACAGTCAGCAGTCGATATGGTAACGAGTCTAGTGTATACATGGGGTAGCCCCCACGGCCGAAATGCCAGATAACTAACACGGGGTAGCCCCCACGGCTGGATAGCCAGAGTAACCGGGAATAAACAAGTCACGTTTTTAACTATGGGGTAACCCCCACGGCAGGATGCCAGCTAAAGGAAACTGTTTTCGAAACAACTTAAAACGAACACCCAACCGTGAACTCACTCAACTTGTTGTTGACTCGTTACTACATGCTTTGCAGGTCCTTAGGTTTCTTAGCTGGAGCTTGCATGGAGGAGGATCGTTGTGGGACATGGACGGCTGTGTGCCATGTTAAACTTTGAAACTATTAAACTTATGTTTTGGCTTTAAGACTTATGCTTCCGCTTGCAACTTAACTATGTTTTGTTCGAACACCAATTGTATTGGTTGGATTTTTATAACTACTTATATGCTTGTTCAATATGATTGGTGGCTGGATCCTGGTCAGTCACGCCTCCAAGCGGTGGTACTCCGCAGGTGGATTTTGGGGGTGTGACATTGTCCGTCCGTTTGATGATGATAAGCGGTGCTTAGATTCAACTTGGTTCTCATTGCTTTTTGGAAACTTGTCCAAAAATGTGAGGTAAAACGACTATCTCTGTCAGAAACAATTGATAGATGAATTCCATGTAATGAAACTATTTCATTTACATATGATTTAGCTAATTGTTCCATACTGAAAGTTTCTTTCATTGGTAGGAAATGAGCTAACTTGGTTAGCCTGTCTACAATCATCCAGATTGTATCATTACCTTTTCTTGTTTTGGGTAATTTAGTAACAAAATCTATTGTTATTAATTCTCATTTCCAAACAGGCATTTCTAACTGTTGTAATAAACCTGAGGGTTTCTGATGTTCAGCTTTGACTTGTGAACAAGTTAAACACTTTGCAACATATGCTGCTATATCCTTTTTCATTCCTATCCACCAGAAATTCTTCCTTAAGTCCTGATACATCTTATCACTTCCAGGATGCATCATATATTTAGACTTATGGGTTTCTTCTAATATACGGTGACGTAGGTTTCCTAATTTAGGTATCCACATTCTTTTCTTATGGAATCTCCGAATTCCATCTATTCCTTGTTCTAATTCTTTAATCATTCCTTTCAACTTCTCAGTATCATTCTTGATTACTGATTCTAGTGCCTTTCTAATCTGTTCATTTAAATCTATTTGCAGATTTAACTTAAGTGAACGTACTCTTTTTGGTTTTTCATGATATTTCTGACTTAAAGCATCAGCCACTACATTGGCCTTTCCTGCATGGTACTGGATATTACAATCGTAATCACTAAGTATCTCCATCCAGCGTCTTTGTCTCATCTTCAATTCCTTTTGTCCGAAAACATACCTTAAACTCTTATGGTCGGTGAAAATGGTAAACTTACTACCGTAAAGGTAATGTCTCTAAATTTTAAGGACAAAAATTATAGCTCCTAACTCTAGATCATGGGTTGAATAATTCTCTTCATGATTCTTAAGCTGTCTAGAGGCGTAAGCTATAACCTTTTGACGTTGTATTAACACACATCCATAACCTAATTTAGAAGCGTCACAATAGATTACAAAATCTTCAGTTCCTTCTGGTAACACTAGTATGGGTGCGTTGGTTAATCTTTGCTTAAGAATTCTAAAGGCTTCTTCCTGTTTTGGTCCCCATTCTAACTTAACAGATTTACAGGTTAACTTAGTTAAGGGAATGGCTATTCTAGAAAATCTCGAATAAATATTCTATAATAACCGGCCAATCCTAAGAAACTTCTAACCTCGGTTGGTGACTCAGGGGTTTTCCATTTGGTAATTGCCTCGATCTTGGTGGGATCTACATGAATTCCTTCATGATTAACTAGATGTCCAAGAAATTGTACCTGTTCTAACCAAAACTCACACTTCGAAAACTTAGCATAAAGCTTTTCTTTTCTTAATAAACTTAGAAGTGTGTGCAGATGCGCTGCATGTTCCTCTTTGCTTTTAGAGTAAATAAGAATATCATCTATAAAGACAATTATGAATTTATCCAAATATGGTTTACATATTCGGTTCATCATTTCCATAAATGCAGCTGGGGCATTGGTTAAACCAAATGGCATGACAGTAAATTCATATTGGCATTACCTTGTTCTGAAAGCGGTCTTAGGAATGTCCTCTTCCTGTACCTTTAATTGATGATATCCTGACCTAAAATCGATTTTAGAGAAAAATCGTGCTCCTTGCAACTGGTCGAATAGATCATCGATTTTTGGTAATGGATACCAATTCTTAATCGTGACTTTGTTAAATTCACGCTAGTCAATGCACATACGCATTGATCCGTCCTTCTTCTTAACGAATAAAACCGGTGCTCCCCATGGCGATGAGCTTGGCTGTATGAATCTCTTTTCCAACAATTCATCTAATTGTTTCTTTAGTTCCTGCATTTCTGTGAGTGCCAAACGGTAAGGTGCCTTGTCAATTGGTGCGGTTCCCGGTATCAAATGGATTCTGAATTCAACTTCTCTATCTGGAGGTTGCCCTGGTAGCTCTTCTGGAAATACATCTGAAAACTGGGATACTACTGGAATATCCTTTAATTCTTTTCCCTTAGTGTTAGTGATTATAGAAATCAAATACACTAATGACCCTTTTCTCATATAACTTGTTGTTTTCATCACAGAGATGAACTTTGTGGATCTAGAGATTTTATTTCCTTTAATTGTGATCTTGTCACCCTTTGGTGAATTTACTTGGATTGACTTTTGATCACTTAAAATACTGGCTTTATTGGCTATTAACCAATCCATTCCTAACACAATATCAAATTTTGTCACCCTTTAGTGTTTGACATGAGAAAAATCCATTCGTCACGCAATTTGGGTCGTTTTTCGCGCTTATGCGCATTCCGTCGTAATTAAGCAAACATCGCGATCGTACGACCAAACGAACCAACTTCCGGCATATTTTTGAGCATGTTTCATGTATACAATGTTTAGGCATCATTTTAGGGCCTTAACGTTGGCTTAACGGGCCTTAAACGTGTCGGAAATGAGCTTAAACACCAACAGGGACTAAAACTGACATTTGTTGAAACTTGTTTCTGACCAGAAGGGCCAGGCGGCCAGCGTGAGCTCTTGGTGTCCCCTTACGCGGCCCGTGTCAGCTTCCCAGATCAGATTAAATCAGTTTAACAGCTGTTAAGCACCCAAAACTCACCCACACTTGCCTCTTCCTGATGTTGGGGGGCCAATTTGACATACCTTAGCATTTCAACAAATGTAGGGATGAGATTGAAGCACGTTATTCGATAAACGATCTTAATGGTTCCAACATTCCTATAAATACCCAACCCTTTCAACCCCAAAAACCCACACCTTTGAAATCTGAATTTGCTCTCTAAGTTGTTGTGTTTAACACTTCATACCTGAGAGTATTCGGATTCAAACCTTCCGTTCTTGGACCCTTTGTAAGTGTTCCTTCGTTCTTTTATTCTTTTAGCGTTAAAGTCAAACTTTGTTTGACTTTCTGCATTGACCAGCTTATGGTCAATGCGAAGTTCATTTGAACTTCATAACGTGAGCGTAATCACAATGGTTATAGTCCCTAGTGACTATACATACTGATTACCACGTTATCAAGGCTCAGTGACGAGTCGTAGTTTCGGCCAAAATGCGTATTCTTGCGTATTTTGTAACCAAACTACTCTTAGGTATCAAAACCGTTTGTTTTGATACCAAACCTGTTTTCTAAACTTAGTTAAGCATGTTTTAACATGCTTAGCTCGTCACTTTTAGTTTAGTGCTTATATAGGGTCGTAAGGTAAGCGATCTAAACAATCGCTTATACTTTCGAACCCGACCCGTTTGGTCGATCATTAGGATCCGACCAAATACATTAGGTGACCATAGTTGTATAGGGAATAACCTTCCGAGGTTATACCTTATGGTCACATCGTTTGAGTAGTTGTATGATAGGTAGTATATATGCCTTAGGTAAATTACCAAAATACCCTTTTTATGCCAAAATTCATTTTAAGCCTATGTAACATAACTCTTGGTATCTAAACTGATTTGGCAACAATATTAGTCATGTTAAGGCATATATTACTTGTCATAGGACTAGTTAAGCGGTCCGAACGCGTTTCACGCGAACGACGCGTTAAAGTAACATAAACTACCTAAACGGGTCGTAATGGGTCGTAAGCACTTAGGTTAGGTTTCATTGTAGTATGTAGGCTTTGTTAAACCATATTACATGAGTTCCCATACTCATTTGGTTTACGAACCCTCATTCTATCCAATCCTCCGATTTTAGGTCCGGTATATTAACATAGTTACCTATATTAGGTGTCGTTTGATATCCGTGATCTCTAGCATTGTTTGGTTGTTACTCAAGGACTACTAAGCAATCTCAAGTGAGTACATAGACCCCTCTTTTACTGTTTTCAAACTATTTTGGGGTGAAACACATGTGCCTACTTGTTACTTTCATGCTTTCCATGTTTTCACATCATATACTTGCAATGTTCATTAGTACATTTATAGTACATGATTTACATTGCATTGTTTTGCTATGTATGTTTACTTAGGATACTTAGTACATTGTTTTACTTTACATTTCTGCTATGTATGTTGACTGAGCATGCTAGCCCATTGATTTACATGACTTTTCCTGCTTTGTATGTTTACTAAGCATACTTAGTACATTGTTTTACATTACATCTAGTTGCATATGCTCATCCAGCATATGGACACACTGTTTTACATTACATCTTGTTGCATATGCTCATCCAACATATGGACACATTGTTTTACATTACATCCCGTTGCATATGCTCATCCAGCATATGGACACATTGTTTTACATTACATCCTGTTGCATATGCTCATCCAGCATATGGACACATTTGTTTTACATTACATTCTGTTGTATATGCTCATCCAGCATATGGACACATTGTTTTACATTACATCCTGTTGCATATGCTCATCCAGCATATGGACACATTTGTTTTACATCACATCTTGTTGCATATGCTCATCCAGCATATGGACACATTGTTTTACATTACATCCTGTCGCACATGCTCATCCAGCATATGAACACATTATATTACATTTTGAACCGTTTGTAACCATTTGACTATGTGAACCGTTGTAACCATTTGATTATGTGAACCATTTGTAACTGTTGAACCGTGTGAACCGTATTTGACCATACATAAACATCTCTACAATTGTTAAACATTACATTTTGGTGGATTGTTTGGGTAAATGATTTAAGTAACGAGGCGACGTGCAACACGATAAAATCATGGTGGATACACCGCTGGTACTTCCTATATATAAGTGCTTTTGTGGTGTTACATATCGTAGCGTTATTTAAACCATTTCAGTTTAGACATATTACATCTACAATACAATCTTCACATAAACATCGTTTTACAAATGACTTAACTTATACAAACTCATTTTTACTTGGTTATTCATTTAACCATACATTATTCTCTTATATACATATATATCATTGGATTTATCCATTGCTTTTCAAATGATTTATGAAAGGAACCACTCAACAAGATTCATGGCTACTTTTACTAAACAGTTTCTTTAAACTCAAGTCATGAATCCTATTTTCACAAAACCTATGTATCTCACAGGCATTTTTATGCTGACGTACCTATTTTCACATGTGTTTTCAGGAACTGTTGCATAGGATGATCGAGACACACTTAGGCGGACATGTGCCTTAGTGACTTAAAACAAAGCAAGAACTAGTTAAATTTATGTTATGTACTCTTTGTTTCTTGTTTAAGACAATGTAACTCTCTTGATTGAACAATAAAACGTAACTTTAATTACCATGGTTGTGAAACAATTAATTCTGTTACAACACTCCCCGACGTTTCCGCCACGTTTTGTTGTTTTACGTGGTCGGGGTGTGACAGAAAAGTTGGTATCAGAGCCAATGGTTATAGGGAATTAGGTTATTAGTAATGCTTTGACCTAGACTATAACCTTCCTAGGACCCTAACGCGAGTTTACTTGCATTTAGTCATAAAACAATACCGTTGCCTATCTTTAGGCAGCAACCACAATGAGAACATCAATTCCGAATCCGCTTTGAAAATTAATCATTTGTTTTTTGATGATTGATTACTAGGTTTTGAACCTTCTGTTGTAAGGTTTTGAATCCTCTGTTATAAGGTTTTGAACCCCTTTGAGTTTTCAAAATCTCGCCAAAGTTTTGGGTCCTAAATAGTGTGAACACGTGCGAACTGGAAGAGTGAATGCCTGTACCCTGGGTTTTCTGTCTAAGGCTAGAGTGTTCGTACAAATCCACATAATCGGACCAGTCACTCTTACCTGGGAACTCTTGGGGTGAGTGTTCACTTATAGGCGAGCATGTCTTCGCGATGCATTATGAGGACCTACTTGCTTTGATTCAGCCTTTGTGTGTCGTTTGTTTGCTTTGTGGCTCAAACAAATGACCATCACCCATGATTTTGGTCGGTAGTTATAACATCCTATTCTTACCCAATGCCATTTCATTTGTTTTCTCTCTTATTTCCTCTTTTTAGAATGCCTCCTCGACGCGATAATCAGATAGCGAATGCCGAACTGACAGAAATCATCGCGCAACAAATGGCTGCCGCTTTCCCAAATCTTATTGCTCAATGGAACCAAGCCAACAACAACAATCATGCTCCATGCAATTTCAAGAGTTTCAATTCGGCTAAGCCACTCAAGTTTAGTGGTTCTGAAGGAGCAACTGGGCTCTTACAATGGTTCGAGAGCACTGAGAGTACGTTTCGTCACGTTCAGTGTCCTGATAATCGCAAGGTCGAGTTTGCTTCCAGTGTGTTTCAGAAGAGGGCTCTTACATGGTGGAATGGGGTTATGAGAGACCGTGGTGCTGAGGTTGCTTTAGCACAGACTTGGGCCGAGCTTAGGGCTCTTATGATGAAGGAATTCTGTCTTCGTCATGAGCTAAGGGCTCTAGAAAGGGAATTTGATGATTTGAAGCAAGATAGCGGTGAACATCGAGCCTACACGCACCGTTATGAGGAGTTAAGTCTGTTATGCCCAAACATGGTCACACCTTTGGATAAGGCAATCGAGAAGTACACTGATGGCCTCCCTGACTCAATACAAGACATTGTGACTGGTAGCAACCCTACTACAGTTAGACAGGCCATTGAGCTATCTGCAACCTTGACTGAATCTCAGATCAGGAAAGGTAAACTTTTTCGAAAGGGTGACAAGAAACCAATCGAGGAATCAAAGACCATGGATGAACAGACTGGATCTCCTAAGAAGTCAAAGAAGCGAAAGGCTTCTCAGAACTTCGTCATGGTCGCTCACAATGATCAAGCCGTCCCCAACCAACCAGCTCAATCCCCTGCTAGGAAGCCCTACAACGGAACTGCACCCTTGTGCAACCAATGTAGCCTACATCATCATGCTGGTGTAAAGTGCCGCACATGCCAAGCTTGTGGACATGTAGGTCACACACCGAGGGTTTGCCCAACCGTAGCTGCACCAAATCAAGTTAACAACAATCCTGCTCAAGGTCATTTTCCACCAGGTTCTTGTTTCAACTGTGGCGTGATGGGCCATTTCCGAAGAAACTGCCCAAAGCTTGCTAATGCGAATCCAGCGCAGGGATGAGCATCTGACCGAATGGAAGACAACGTTGTTTAGAAATAATCAATCTTTATGTATTATTCTCTTTCGTTGTCAAGATCTAAGAAACAGTTGTTGATGTTGTTTATAAATAAATCTTTTATTTACATTGCAATATGTTTATTATGATTGCATGAATAAACAACATATCCCCTACGATACCGACAATCAAGGAACCGTATTCCTTGAAGAACCGACTACCCCCAAATTTCTTCCATTGTATGATCTCTTGCATTTTCCACGAAATTCCTAAGTACCCGTTTCTTCCAAGGAAAACGAAGTACAAGACGCCAAGATTAATAACAATCAATAACAAAATAACAATTATGTGATTAAGTGCTTATGTGTTCCCTTTTATGTTTTGTGTGATCCAAACTATGTTATCCAAATCCTTGTAGAATCTTCCATATATTCGTATAAGGGATTCATGGTAGGATACCCAAAGGTACTATCCAAAACCCTTAATGGACTTCTACGTTGTAGTTAAGTCCCTTGGATTATAAGGTACTACTCCATAATTAGACCCCTTGAGTGGTCTAGTTGAACAGATTGATCCAAAAGTCTGGTTAGGAATATCATGTGATGATATAGCTGAAAGGACTCCTTGGTGGCCTAATTATAAAGATCATCTGTCGATCTAATTAAAAGGACCCTATGGTAGTCTAGTCACCCTCATCACAGGTTTGATTTTTCCTCCCCTAAACATTACAAGACAAACTGTGCGGACTGTGCAAGGAATTACATAATTATGGATGCATACATAATTCTGGAATTTAGTACACAGAAATCACAGCAAGTTCTGTCATATATCTAGAGTTAACCCCATTCATTTCCATTTTTGATGAAGCATCCGTTGAGGAAAAATGAACTAGCTATTCATTTTTCACTTCTGAAGAATATCCGTTGAGGAAATGAATATCCGTTTATCCTTCATTTCCAATTCTGAAGAATAACCGTTGAGGAAAATGACTCCGTTTGTTCATTTTCGTTCTGAAGAGTATCCGTCGAGGGAAATGAATATCCGTTTGTTTAATCCTTCATTTTCGTTCTGAGGAAGCAACCGTTGAAAATGACTTTGTCCGCTCATTTTCGTTTCTAAGGATTATTCATTGAGGAAATGAATACCCGTTTGTTTATCCTTCATTTCCAACTCTGATGAAGCAACCGTTGAAAATGACTCCGTCTGTTCATTTTCGTTCTGAAGAGTATCCGTCGAGGGAAATGAATATCCGTTTGTTTAATCCTTCATTTCCGTTATGAGGAAGCAACCGTTGAAAATGACTCCGTCCGCTCATTTTCGTTTCTAAGGATTATCCGTTGAGGAAATGAATACCCGTTTGTTTATCCTTCATTTCCAACTCTGATGAAGCAACCGTTGAAAGTGACTCCATCTGTTCATTTTCGTTTCTGAAGATTATCCGTTGAGGAAATGAATATCCGTTTGTTTAAATCCTTCATTTCCGCTTCTGAGGAAGCAACCGTTGAAAATGACTCTGTCTGTTCATTTTCGTTTCTGAAGAATGTCCATTGAGGAAATGAATATCATTTTGATTATTCTTTTTCATTCCCGTCTCTGACGAAGGACCCGTTGAGGAAAATGAATCATCCATTCATTTTCACTTCTGAAAAATATCCGTTGAGGGAAATGAATATCTGTTTAGTTAAATCCTTCATTTTCCATTTCCGAAGAACCCGTTGAGGAAAATGACCCCGTCCGTTCATTTTCGCTTCTGAAAAATATCCGTTGAGGAATATGACAAGATTATGCCTTATCTTTGATGGTTATTTAACACAAAGTCACAGACAGATTCCTACGAATTAATTTCGGGACGAAATTTCCTAAAGTAGGGGAGACTGTGACACCTGTGTCACTGCGACCATCAAACAAATACCAAACCAATGAAATATTGTATTTCATACTTGGTTGTAACACCTCGAAAATTTCGGGTTCAATAATAAAACGACACGTGTCATGTCAGACAAAACGCGTTGTAAACTCGGATTTTAATAAAGATGATTCGGTAGGATTTAAAGTGGCGTCATGTTAAACTGTTACCTCTGAACGACCTAAATTTTTAAATCCCAAGACCCGATTAAATGCAATACACATCTTTTATGCCCTCTATGCACAGAATTATTGTCGAGAAAGGAAAAGTCAAATGCATGATGTGATCCCATGATGAAATGAATGATAAACCGTCATTTACGGGTCTTGTATATGCAATCAAGAGAAATAATGGATGGTGGTAGGGTATGTTACAGTATTAGACACTTATTGGAGGTCTCCTGCTGATAAAATAAGTCCCAAAGTCGATCAGTGATGTCCCAAAAGTCGTGCAAGTTGTTACCTTTTCGTATCTTCAACAAACGACAACAATTTTGTCTCAGGAAGGGGCTAGCGCACCGCTACATAAGTAGCGTAACGGTGCGCTACCATTGATGAGTCAGAAAGCCCAAAGTAGCGGGCTAGCGCACCGCTACATGTGTAGCGTAACGGTGCGCTAGCTGTGCCCAGAAGCAGAAAAACAGGCAGCAGCCTGTATGTCGCGATTGTGACTTGTTTCTTCGGTTTTTCTTGCATGTGCATGAACCTTAGACTCCCCTAGGCACTAGAAGACATGTGTTGAACAATTGTGGAAGGGTATAGACTCTTGTGTCAATTGATTGTGGTGTGTAAACCCACTATATAAAGGACCTTCAAATGCAACTTTCATTCACACATCATATTCAAGCATTCTGAGTATTTGGGGAGCTTGCAAACTGATCAAGAGCCTTTCTAATCATCCTTAATCACCTTGTAAGTGCTCTAATCTTTCCTTAGTCAATTACTTAGCATAATTAGCTTAAAAGTCAAACTGAGTTTGACTTAGCGATAAGTAGACGATGGTTTAGCCATACGTCGAAATTAAGGTAGCGCTAAGTAGGTATTTATATGAGTATTAAACCCTTGAAAGGGTTCCTGCTGATTCAAATCATAACGTATTCGTTTGTCGAGTCAAACAAGAACCGAAAAAGTCAACAGAACTTCATTTTACAAATAAACGCGTAATTATCAATCCGGGTAACGTGTAATCTGTTTTGACACATAAATAACTTGATAATAAGTTTAAGAACTTGTCTAGGCTTGTTTGGTTCGTCAACTTTCGGTTTAAACCTCGGTTCGGAACCGAAGAACGCAAAGCTTTGACTTTTGCGTTGACTTCAGTTCTGACCCGTTTTAGTATGATTTGATAGTGCCTTAAAGTTCCATTAAGACTTGGTTACATGTTAGAACAAACCTCTGAGTTTGAAATGTTGATTACACGGTTCGTTTACGCGTTCCGTTAAATGCTTAGAAGTTGACCAAAATGCCCTTTCGAACTTAAAACGAGATTTTTGACAATGTGAGTGGCCAAGGACCTTGGCTACTGAATAATAAGCATGTCCGTAAAATCCTACATCAATCCGAGGTCTAGATTGTGATTTATGCGCATTATCGTGTTTAACGAGCTTTTAAGTAATTAAACGGCATAATTAGCGCATAGCCCACCTAAACCCGATTTTTGGTATCAAGCTTTATACCTACCGATGTTAAATAATATTTTAGGATTTATAAATATTTTTAATGACTTTTAGGCTGAGTTTATAAAGGGTTAGTGCATTGATTCAGTAATTACCGAATTAAACTTTTTAACGCATAAAATGAGTTTTACATATCCAAATGAAGCAAGGCTTTTTGCTACTGATTCAAAATAATAAATATAATATTTTGAACTATAAAAACTGATTAAAAACTCAGATGTTGTATCTAAACCCGAAAATCGCTTAAAACCGTTAATTACACGTTTTAAGCGAAAAGTACGAGTTAAAACCTTTATAAACATACAAGACTCATTGCCTACTGATGTAACTTAGTAAAATGTGTATTTTTACAGATTACATCAGTCCCGAATTCAGACCTACGTTAAAACTCTTTTATAACCTTCAAAATGACCAAAATACCCCTACGGGGCTTAGTTGGCAATTAATCTCGTTTTGGGCATAATGGAAGATATCTTAATGATATCACAACATATATAAAGCATATCAACATTAGTAACCTGTCCCGGACTCTCTAGATTAACCGTTACGCGTTAATCGCGTTCGGTTCGGTTATGTAACTAGTTTACGTATAAATAACCGAAACGGGTCAAACCTTAACGGTTTTATCTCAAAATCCAGAATGTGAATAATAAACCCATATTAAACAAGTCTCTGAACTTGTCGGGTCTAAATCACATTCTATCCGGTCTTCGCTTAATCGTGCGTACGAACCGTATCTTTGAAACTAGCCGGTCTAAGCCTAAGCTTAATTAAGAACCGCTAGGATTCTAATAGGTTATATTTAACCTTCGTTCCAGATTAGGAGAAACAGTAAAAGCTACCTGCTATTTGATTATTGTGACTATACTTTGCATCAAGGTAAATACTTTTAACTTATTTTCCCTATACGGGCTTGGGTTACGGTACATAGCGTACCGCTTGATCGAGCATCAAATCTTCCACGCTTAGTGGTTAATTGAATAATTTGATTGGCTCGTTTTAAACAGATGTGTTTACTTTACAGCCTTTGGGGGGTTAATGACCATGTCCCGGATATCCTCGGCATTATCTTACGAGATTGCCACGACCTGAGCACGGGGTGTAGGCGTACTCCCGTGTATAACTCACTTACAGTGGTGTGTCTATTGATCTTTAACCCGGATACGTCCGGGCTACTGAACGCATAAGTAACACGTAATTCGTTAACAAGATTATTATATATCAAAATAATTCTCCCAAGTTAAACAAAATGTTTATGCCATGTGCATCCAAACCAATTTTCAATCATTTTATAAAATGAGTCAGTTGAATGTATTTACCAGTGTAAACTGACGTATTTTCCCAAAAAGATTAAATGCAGGTACTAGGCGAAATAGGCTGGAAGTCTCCTAAGCATCACTAGAAGTCTCGCAAACTTAAGATGCCGATGTCTGTTGAACCATAAACAATATTTTTATTATTCGATCCTACTGTGGATAAACACCGGATAATTGTGACTTTGTTTACAATAATAAATTCGGTTGTATCTTATTTAAATTTGCTTCCGCTGTGCATTATTATATTGTGTTGTTTGACTATTACGTTGCCAACCACGTCACGATACTCCCCCACCGGGCCCACCGGTGACACGTGGAAATCGGGGTGTGACAGGTTGGTATCAGAGCCAACTCTGAGTGAATTAAACACTAGCCTTTTGTGTTTAATCTCAGTTACACAATTGCACATATTTAAACTTTCGAGTCTAGACTTATAACATAGGACAAATTCCACCTTTTCGGGTTTTTGTTTTGTCCTTTAAAATTTTATATTTTGTTATTTGTTATCTCATGCTTTATTGACAGGAATAACAAAATGCCGCCAAGATTTTTGAGAACAAGAGGACGTGGAAAGGGGCCAGTATCCGCCCCCAACGACCATGAAGCTGGACCATCCAATACACAAGCTCCTATCCCCGCCGAGAGTGACGGTACTCGGCGAAACCAGAGAGGTCTCTTTCGACCGGCAAGACGGTCGACTTCGAACAGCTCGACGACTCCCGCCCAGGACTCCTACGGGCCACACTCGGAAAATGAGCCTGGAGACTCGCACCGTTCGCACATACCATTACAGCGATCAATGTCGCACCGCTCTTTTGGAGACCCCACTCCATTCTTCCGAGGCCGGTTTAACCCGGCAGATTATATACAGGAACCAGTGGGTTTTAACCCATTGGGGCCGGAGGACCATTTTTCTGGAGGAAATGATATGGACGAGGAAGACGACCCCGAAGAGCCCGCATCAGGAACTCCCAACCACCCAATCGAGGTCTCGGATAGTTCCATTTATCACGGGCCACCCTATAGTGGTCCAGATAGCTTCCAGGCTATCTTTACTCAGCACGAATGGTACTATACGCCTTCACACCATTCGTCGCCGCATCAGCAGCAGCAGCCGCGCTATTCTTCGCCTCATGAGCAGCAGCAGCATCATCAAGATTCCTCTGGGAATCACCAGTTTGTGGCAGTTACGCCACCACCTCCTCCGCCACCAGTTCAACCGGCGCCTCCGCAACCGCAAAGACATAGGAGAACCGGAGCCCGGATGTCCACACGAAGAGAAGAGTTTCATTTCAGCTCTCCTCTACAATCAAGTGGCAGAAATTATCAGCCGCTTCCAGAAGATCCACAAATGGGTGGACCATCAAACCCCTTCGCGCAGCAACCGCCACCAATGGGTTTCGATAATCAGATACCAGCATACACGGGTCCTTCGATGTATAACCCGTTTGAGCTACCGACCCACACTAACCCCGGTTACGCTGAAGCCGACCCATACCTGGTAGCTGCTAATTACAACGCTCTTAACCCTGATGGACCGTATGGGGGTCCTTGGGGAGTAGGGTACCCAGTCCAGGGGTACCAGATGCCTACACAACCCCCGTTTTACCAACAACCCCCGCCGTCTCTACAAATGTCGCCACCACTGCATCAGGAGATCCTGCAAAGTATTAGAGAGGTGCGACATGAGGCACGGGAAGATCGACGGCGCAACCAGGGAATGTTCAAGACCTTGACGAACTTAATCAAGGGAAAGAGTAAGAAGGATCAGTAAATCCTTTATGTATGTATGATTGTTGTTGTGTGTATTGACCCCTACGCGGGTCTATCTTTCCATAAACCCCTACGAGGGTAAGTTGTATGTTTAGTCCCTGCGTGGACTTATGTTTGTTTATGTCCCTACGTGGACAATTGTTAGTGTGTTAGTCCCTAAGAGGACTTATGTCTTCTGTAAGACCCCTGCGAGGGCATGTTTGTATGTTGTAGCTCCTACGTGGGCAAATTTCATGTGTAAAAGACCCGTTTAGGGCGATATGTAATATTGTGATAAATTATTGGAGTGTTGTTTTTTTTATAAATTTCATGTTTGCCATTTGTGCATAAATAAATTATAAATGAAATAAATAAATTAAAATCATTCTTTTTAATCTGCCTAAGTAATTATTTAATTAAGAATCTTTAAGTGTGAAACCTAGCCGCGTGTCAAATAAAAGACCGGGCCAAGATGGTAAGACCGGTTTAAAAGATTCAAATCCCTGTTAACATCTTAAAACATGTTAACACTCCTGGCAGAAGTGATTCGTAAAAATCACATGTCACTTTTAAATGAATAAGGATTCTTTAGAAGATTCCTAATCCAGTATAATGATCTCTGAATCCTGGATTTACATCATCAATTAAGGTGATCATATTTAACCATACGTGGTAATATAGCGCCTACGGGCCATGCTCATTTCTATATAAGCCAAAAGACAGTGGTAGCTAGGACTCCCTGTCTAATAAAGGTAATGAACTAGGTTCAAACCTTAAAAAGTCTTGATTCTCAGAAATCATAGTATATTAAATTGTCCATGTGACCAAGCCTTATGTGCTAATATATATATATTGTTATTGTTATATGTTTAGGATAAATTTAATTGAAATCCTAAATTAATACGATTAATGAGTTAACCAAGAAGGGTCTCTGTTACCATGGTTAACGAGTTACCCTAAGGGGGTAATTCTATAATAAACTTTCAAATAAAATATTGTTCTTGTTTCTGTAACAGTTCAATACGAATGGCAAATTCTAATGAAGTCAATAGCCCTACAGCGGCGCCAAATGAAAACGCCCAGATTACATTGACGGGCGCCGAACTAAAAGCTATCATTGATGGTGCTGTCACTCAAGCCTTGGATAGGCAATATGAAGAATACAGTGGTACCAAGAGTAGGACCCACTCCGTATCACACTCAAAGCCAAGAACACATTCTGAGGCTCATAACAAGCCTCCTCCCAAGAAGAACGGACCAAAGAAAGACGGTGATGACCGTCAGTCCACCAACAATCAAAGTGACCCATCCCAGCACTTGGTACTGCATCAAGGACCCCGTAACAAGGGTTGCACTTACAAATACTTCGTGTCTTGCAAGCCCCGGGATTTTACAGGGGAAAAGGGGGCCGTTGATTGCATGACGTGGCTGGATGAAATGGACACAGTGGTGGACATAAGCGGGTGCGCTGAACGGGATATAGTGAAGTTTGTGTCACAGTCCTTCAAAGGTGAAGCATTGGTCTGGTGGAGATCTCTGATGGAGGCCTCCGGAAAGATCCCGTTGTATAGCATGACGTGGGATCAATTCATTGCCTTGATCAAAGACAATTACTGCCCTCAACACGAGGTGGAAAAGATTGAATATGACTTTCTGTCATTGGTAATGAAGAACCTCGACTGCCAAGCTTACCTGACAAGCTTCAATACGCTGTCCAGGTTGGTTCCCTACCTGGTAACCCCCGAGCCAAAGAGGATCGCTCGTTTTATTGGCGGGTTGGAACCCGAGATCAAGGCCAGTGTTAAAGCTTCTCGGCCAGTTACCTTCAGGTCAGTAACTGACCTTTCCTTATCCCTCACACTTGATGCGGTCCGTCAGAGATCGCTGAGGAATAAGGATACTGAGAAGAGGAAGCGAGAAGATGATGGTTCGCGTAGGTCGAACAAGAAACACCGTGGGAACGGTGATCGAAAGAAGGGATCGGAATCGAAGAAAGATGGGCATCGTTCTGATGAGAAGCCCACGTGCAAAACTTGCAAGAAAAAGCACTTTGGAAAGTGCAGATTTGGATCAAACTCGAATAACGAGTCAAGGTCTTTTGCTTGTGGTTTGTGCAAATCCAAGGAACACAAAACCTTGGATTGCAAGAAGATGAAAGATGCGACGTGCTATCGTTGCAATGAGAAGGGCCACATAAAGACTAACTGCCCCAAGAATAATAAGAAGCCTGAGGAGGCTAAGAAGACTAACGCCAGAGTCTTCAGGATGGATGCGCAGGAGGCTGTGCAAGATGATAACGTCATAACAGGTACATTCCTTGTAAATGATGTCTTTGCAAGAGTACTTTTTGATTCCGGTGCAGATAAGTCTTTTGTGGATCAGAAGTTTTGTAAATTGTTGAATTTACCTGTCAAAACCCTAAGCGTAAACTATGAGGTAGAGTTAGCAGATGGTACCATAGAAACCGTCTCTACTGTGTTAGATGGATGTACTATATCCATTAAGAACCATTATTTTCCTCTGTCTCTACTTCCGTTTAAATTAGCTGGTTTTGACATAGTGCTGGGTATGGACTGGTTATCTCATAACCAGGCCCAAATCGTCTGTAAACAGAAACAGGTTGTAATAAAGACTCCGTCTGGTGAGTCACTTACCATTCGGGGAGATACCCAGTACGGACTGCCTGAGCAGGTGACTATGCTCAAGGCTTCCAAGTGTTTGAAGAGGGGATGTGTCATTTACATGGCGCAAGTGATTTTGGAGGAACCTAAACCGAAGTTAGAAGACATCCCTGTCATTTCTGAATATCCAGGAGTGTTTCCTGAAGATCTACCTGGCCTACCACCAGATAGACAAGTCGAATTCAGGATCGATATCATTCCCGGAGCGGCACCAGTTGCCAGGGCACCATACAGATTGGCACCCACCGAAATGAAGGAGTTGCGGACGCAGCTAGATGAACTGCTAGCTAAGGGTTTCATTCGACCTAGTTCATCTCCTTGGGGAGCGCCAATCTTGTTTGTCAAGAAGAAGGATGGATCGATGCGTCTATGCATCGACTATCGCGAGCTTAACAAAGTCACGATCAAAAATAGATATCCATTGCCCAGAATCGACGACCTGTTCGATCAGCTGCAAGGGGCAAGTTACTTCTCAAAGATAGATTTGAGGTCAGGCTACCATCAGTTGAAGGTCATGGATGAAGACGTACACAAGACTGCATTTAGGACTCGTTACGGTCACTACGAGTTTCTAGTGATGCCTTTTGGGCTCACCAATGCACCGGCTGCGTTCATGGATCTCATGAATCGCGTTTGCAAGCCGCACTTAGATAAATTCGTCATCGTTTTCATCGACGACATTCTCATTTATTCTAAGAACAAAGCTGACCACGAGAAACATCTTCGATGTATTCTCAAACTTCTGCATAAGGAAAAGCTCTATGCCAAATTCTCCAAGTGTGAATTTTGGCTTAGGGAAGTCCAATTTCTTGGACATGTGGTCAGTGAGTGTGGAATCCAGGTGGATCCCGCTAAGGTTGAAGCAGTAATGAACTGGCAAGAGCCAAAGACGCCAACAGAAATCCGTAGCTTCCTAGGGTTGGCAGGATATTACAGGCGCTTCATTGAAAATTTTTCAAGGATTGCTGCACCCCTAACTTCCCTGACCAAGAAGAAAGTAAAGTTCGTTTGGGGTCCTAAGCAGCAAGAGTCCTTCGATGTTTTGAAACAAAAGTTGAGCAACGCTCCTATGCTTACCTTACCTGAAGGCACTGAAGAATTTGTAGTTTATTGTGATGCATCACACACTGGCATGGGGTGTGTGCTTATGCAAAAAGGCAAGGTTATTGCCTATGCATCACGACAGTTAAAGGTGCATGAAAAGAATTACACCACCCATGACTTGGAGTTGGGTGCCGTTGTGTTCGCACTAAAACTGTGGAGGCATTACCTTTATGGAATCAAGTTTGTGATATTTTCTGATCACAAGAGCCTCCAGCATCTGTTTAACCAGAAAGAATTAAACATGAGGCAACGCCGTTGGATGGAGACTTTGAATGACTATGATTGTGAAATCAAGTACCATCCCGGCAAAGCGAATGTAGTCGCTGATGCCTTGAGCAGAAAGGAAAGGGTTAAACCCATTCGAATTAACGCCAGGCGCATGGAAATAAAGAACAGTTTGATAGAAAGGGTGTTAGCTGCACAGAAGGAAGCTGTGCTGGAAGCTAACTATCCTAATGAAAAGTTAGGAGTAACTGAGGAGCAGTTAACTCTTAGCAAAGACGGAATTTTACAGTTAAACGGACGAATATGGGTTCCAATTTTTGGAGGACTTCGTGACGTCATCCTCCAAGAAGCCCATAGTTCCAAATACTCCGTTCATCCTGGAGCTGATAAGATGTACCAGGATTTAAAGGCAAATTATTGGTGGATAGGCTTGAAAAAGTCTGTAGCCGCCCATGTAGCAAAATGCTTGACATGTGCGCAAGTCAAAGCCGAGCATCAGAAACCGTCAGGTTTGCTACAACAGCCTGAACTTCCTACGTGGAAGTGGGAATTGGTAACTATGGATTTCATTACCAAGTTACCCAAGACAAGGAAAGGAAATGATACGATATGGGTTATAGTTGACCGACTGACTAAGTCAGCTCATTTCTTACCCATCAAGGAGACTTATAGCTCCGATATGTTAGCCCAGTTATATGTTGATAAGATTGTAGCCTTACATGGCATACCTGTAGCTATTATCTCTGACCGGGATACTAGGTACACGTCACACTTTTGGAAGAGTTTCCAACAATCTTTGGGCACACGTTTGAACTTTAGTACGGCTTACCATCCTCAGACAGACGGTCAGAGTGAGCGTACTATTCAAACGTTGGAAGACATGCTGCGTGCATGTGCGATCGATCTGGGAGGTAGCTGGGATAAGAACCTACCCTTGATCGAATTCTCCTACAACAATAGCTACCATACCAGCATAAAGGCTGCGCCTTTTGAGGCATTATACGGTAGAAAATGTAGATCGCCAGTTTGTTGGGCGGAAGTGGGAGAGGTCCAGTTATCAGGACCAGAGATCGTGTTCGAAACGACGGACAAGATTGTCCAGATTCGTAACAATCTCCAAGCTGCCCGGAATAGGCAGAAGAGTTACACGGATCCAAGTCGTAAGGACTTTCACTTCGAAGTAGGTGACAAAGTCCTACTTAAAGTGTCACCCTGGAAGGGGGTGATGCGATTTGGTAAGAAAGGCAAACTAAGCCCGAGATACATAGGACCTTTCGAGGTTATCGAACGTGTCGGGTCAGTTGCCTACAAATTGAACTTACCAGAAGAGCTCAGTGGAATTCACAATGTGTTCCACATCTGCAATCTAAAGAAGTGTTCCGCTGACGATACACATGTCATGCCACATACAGATGTGCAAATAGATAAGAGCTTAACATTTGTTGAAAAACCTTTGTCGATTGAAGATCGACAGGTAAGGAAGCTTCGGAGAAAGCATATACCTTTTGTGAAGGTCAAATGGGATGCCCGTAGAGGTCCCGATTTCACATGGGAGTTAGAATCCACCATGAAGGAAAAATACCCTTATTTGTTTCAGTAAACCTCGGGTCGAGATTTATTTTAAGGGGGTGAGGATGTAACACCTCGAAAATTTCGGGTTCAATAATAAAACGACACGTGTCATGTCAGACAAAACGCGTTGTAAACTCGGATTTTAATAAAGATGATTCGGTAGGATTTAAAGTGGCGTCATGTTAAACTGTTACCTCTGAACGACCTAAATTTTTAAATCCCAAGACCCGATTAAATGCAATACACATCTTTTATGCCCTCTATGCACAGAATTATTGTCGAGAAAGGAAAAGTCAAATGCATGATGTGATCCCATGATGAAATGAATGATAAACCGTCATTTACGGGTCTTGTATATGCAATCAAGAGAAATAATGGATGGTGGTAGGGTATGTTACAGTATTAGACACTTATTGGAGGTCTCCTGCTGATAAAATAAGTCCCAAAGTCGATCAGTGATGTCCCAAAAGTCGTGCAAGTTGTTACCTTTTCGTATCTTCAACAAACGACAACAATTTTGTCTCAGGAAGGGGCTAGCGCACCGCTACATAAGTAGCGTAACGGTGCGCTACCATTGATGAGTCAGAAAGCCCAAAGTAGCGGGCTAGCGCACCGCTACATGTGTAGCGTAACGGTGCGCTAGCTGTGCCCAGAAGCAGAAAAACAGGCAGCAGCCTGTATGTCGCGATTGTGACTTGTTTCTTCGGTTTTTCTTGCATGTGCATGAACCTTAGACTCCCCTAGGCACTAGAAGACATGTGTTGAACAATTGTGGAAGGGTATAGACTCTTGTGTCAATTGATTGTGGTGTGTAAACCCACTATATAAAGGACCTTCAAATGCAACTTTCATTCACACATCATATTCAAGCATTCTGAGTATTTGGGGAGCTTGCAAACTGATCAAGAGCCTTTCTAATCATCCTTAATCACCTTGTAAGTGCTCTAATCTTTCCTTAGTCAATTACTTAGCATAATTAGCTTAAAAGTCAAACTGAGTTTGACTTAGCGATAAGTAGACGATGGTTTAGCCATACGTCGAAATTAAGGTAGCGCTAAGTAGGTATTTATATGAGTATTAAACCCTTGAAAGGGTTCCTGCTGATTCAAATCATAACGTATTCGTTTGTCGAGTCAAACAAGAACCGAAAAAGTCAACAGAACTTCATTTTACAAATAAACGCGTAATTATCAATCCGGGTAACGTGTAATCTGTTTTGACACATAAATAACTTGATAATAAGTTTAAGAACTTGTCTAGGCTTGTTTGGTTCGTCAACTTTCGGTTTAAACCTCGGTTCGGAACCGAAGAACGCAAAGCTTTGACTTTTGCGTTGACTTCAGTTCTGACCCGTTTTAGTATGATTTGATAGTGCCTTAAAGTTCCATTAAGACTTGGTTACATGTTAGAACAAACCTCTGAGTTTGAAATGTTGATTACACGGTTCGTTTACGCGTTCCGTTAAATGCTTAGAAGTTGACCAAAATGCCCTTTCGAACTTAAAACGAGATTTTTGACAATGTGAGTGGCCAAGGACCTTGGCTACTGAATAATAAGCATGTCCGTAAAATCCTACATCAATCCGAGGTCTAGATTGTGATTTATGCGCATTATCGTGTTTAACGAGCTTTTAAGTAATTAAACGGCATAATTAGCGCATAGCCCACCTAAACCCGATTTTTGGTATCAAGCTTTATACCTACCGATGTTAAATAATATTTTAGGATTTATAAATATTTTTAATGACTTTTAGGCTGAGTTTATAAAGGGTTAGTGCATTGATTCAGTAATTACCGAATTAAACTTTTTAACGCATAAAATGAGTTTTACATATCCAAATGAAGCAAGGCTTTTTGCTACTGATTCAAAATAATAAATATAATATTTTGAACTATAAAAACTGATTAAAAACTCAGATGTTGTATCTAAACCCGAAAATCGCTTAAAACCGTTAATTACACGTTTTAAGCGAAAAGTACGAGTTAAAACCTTTATAAACATACAAGACTCATTGCCTACTGATGTAACTTAGTAAAATGTGTATTTTTACAGATTACATCAGTCCCGAATTCAGACCTACGTTAAAACTCTTTTATAACCTTCAAAATGACCAAAATACCCCTACGGGGCTTAGTTGGCAATTAATCTCGTTTTGGGCATAATGGAAGATATCTTAATGATATCACAACATATATAAAGCATATCAACATTAGTAACCTGTCCCGGACTCTCTAGATTAACCGTTACGCGTTAATCGCGTTCGGTTCGGTTATGTAACTAGTTTACGTATAAATAACCGAAACGGGTCAAACCTTAACGGTTTTATCTCAAAATCCAGAATGTGAATAATAAACCCATATTAAACAAGTCTCTGAACTTGTCGGGTCTAAATCACATTCTATCCGGTCTTCGCTTAATCGTGCGTACGAACCGTATCTTTGAAACTAGCCGGTCTAAGCCTAAGCTTAATTAAGAACCGCTAGGATTCTAATAGGTTATATTTAACCTTCGTTCCAGATTAGGAGAAACAGTAAAAGCTACCTGCTATTTGATTATTGTGACTATACTTTGCATCAAGGTAAATACTTTTAACTTATTTTCCCTATACGGGCTTGGGTTACGGTACATAGCGTACCGCTTGATCGAGCATCAAATCTTCCACGCTTAGTGGTTAATTGAATAATTTGATCGGCTCGTTTTAAACAGATGTGTTTACTTTACAGCCTTTGGGGGGTTAATGACCATGTCCCGGATATCCTCGGCATTATCTTACGAGATTGCCACGACCTGAGCACGGGGTGTAGGCGTACTCCCGTGTATAACTCACTTACAGTGGTGTGTCTATTGATCTTTAACCCGGATACGTCCGGGCTACTGAACGCATAAGTAACACGTAATTCGTTAACAAGATTATTATATATCAAAATAATTCTCCCAAGTTAAACAAAATGTTTATGCCATGTGCATCCAAACCAATTTTCAATCATTTTATAAAATGAGTCAGTTGAATGTATTTACCAGTGTAAACTGACGTATTTTCCCAAAAAGATTAAATGCAGGTACTAGGCGAAATAGGCTGGAAGTCTCCTAAGCATCACTAGAAGTCTCGCAAACTTAAGATGCCGATGTCTGTTGAACCATAAACAATATTTTTATTATTCGATCCTACTGTGGATAAACACCGGATAATTGTGACTTTGTTTACAATAATAAATTCGGTTGTATCTTATTTAAATTTGCTTCCGCTGTGCATTATTATATTGTGTTGTTTGACTATTACGTTGCCAACCACGTCACGATACTCCCCCACCGGGCCCACCGGTGACACGTGGAAATCGGGGTGTGACATTGGTATTGGTATAAATATGTGTATCTTTTGCACATATCCATTCTTGTTTGATTTCAAGCTTTATATCGCTTTCTAGAAGGTTATACGCGCACTGATGCGTAAATATAACCAGTTTAATGCAACGAACACTCCGGAACATCAACATATGCTTAACATACCTTAAATAACCTTTACATAACTTATAAATAAGTTTTGAAGGCTTTGGTATGGCAAAATCAAGTTAATTCGCCTACAGGGACTAAATTTGACAAACTGCGAAAGTATGCCAATTTGAACTGTAACAGACATTCCGGAACATGACCATAAGTTAAACATACCATAAATATCCTTTACATATCTTAGAAATCGGCTTTGAGGGGTTCGATGTGCTAAAATAAACTTTTGGGTCATTCAGGGCCTAAAAGCGTCAAAAAGTGCACAAGTTTGCATTTTCGCGCATAACTTACGTTCTGAATACATCCGGACATCCAAAAACTTATGTAAGCACTAAAATATTTTATTTTAGTGTTTGACATGAGAAAAATCCATTCGTCACGCAATTTGGGTCGTTTTTCGCGCTTATGCGCATTCCGTCGTAATTAAGCAAACATCGCGATCGTACGACCAAACGAACCAACATCCGGCATATTTTTGAGCATGTTTCATGTATACAATGTTTAGGCATCATTTTAGGGCCTTAAAGTTGGCTTAACGAGCCTTAAACGTGTCGGAAATGAGCTTAAACACCAACAGGGACTAAAACTGACATTTGTTGAAACTTGTTTCTGACCAGAAGGGCCAGGCGGCCCGCGTGAGCTCTTGGTGTCCCCTTACGCGGCCCGTGTCAGCTTCCCAGATCAGATTAAATTAGTTTAACAGCTATTTTCACAAAACCTATGTATCTCACATGTATTTTTATGCTGACATACATATTTTCACATGTGTTTTCAGGAACTGTTGCATAGGATGATCGAGACACACTTAGGCGGACAGGTGCCTTAGCGACTTAAAACAAAGCAAGAACTAGTTAAATTTATGTTATGTACTCTTTGTTTCTTGTTTAAGACAATGTAACTCTCTTGATTGAACAATAAAACGTAACTTTAATTACCATGGTTGTGAAACAATTAATTCTGTTACAACACTCCCCGACGTTTCCGCCACGTTTTGTTGTTTTACGTGGTCGGGGTGTGACATGCTTCTTCTGCAGTCAAAACAAATGCTCTAGCATTTTTAGTATTCTTGGTGTTCGTGGCTGGAGCTAGCTTTGGACAGTTAGGCTTGATATGACCTTGTTCTCCACTGTTGTAGCATATCCTGTTGTTAGGCTTCTTCCTGCAATTTTCCTCCTTGTGTCCCGATATTTTGCAGAAGTTACAGTATATGGAGCATCTTCCAGAATGCTTCCTTTTGTAATACTTGCAGTAGGGTGCAAAGGTAGAACCTACATTTTTTCCACGGTTAGGATTTCCAGAACGGAATTCCTGGGTAAGCTTCTGGGTTAGGTTCCTCCTTTGATCATCTTCTCGTGTACGGACTAATTCATCTGTCAATGTCTTTGCTAGTTCTACAGCTTCTTCTATGGTTTGAGGTCTAGCTGCCCTGATTACAAGCCTAATCTCCCCAATTAATCCCTAGATGTAACAGGAGATTAATACTGGTTCAGGTGATGCAAGGGTTGGTACTATTCGTGCATATTCAAAGAATAATGTAGTATAACCCTTACTATCTATCCCAATCATCCTAAGATTTAGGAATTTGTTTGCTATCTGTTCCTTTTCCTTAAGAGGACAGAATTTCCTTTCTACCATGTTTCTAAATTCCTCCCATTCCATATTGTAAGTTCTATCACTTCCCCTAGACTGGAGGATAGTGTTCCACCATTCTAGTGCTGAGTTCTTAAACAGATTGGAAGCAAACATTATCTTATCCTCTTTCGTGCATTTACTTATTCTTAAGGCTGCCTCAGTCTTTTCTATCCAGCGTAGAGATGCAACGGCCCCTTCATTGCCCCGAGAATTCCATTGGTTTACAAGACCAGAATTCTTTATAAGAACAACCATAAGACACGGTTCTTCTTCTTTTGGGAATGGGCACTTGAAGTACGGGTCCATTGTTTACGCTGTTTTCAGGTTCAGATGATCGTTTGCTATCATGTTTACTTTTATTTTCTGTTTCCTTAACCGTTTTGATAATATATGGCATCACATCTATTATCCCTTGTGCCACTATGTGTTGCATGGCACTGTTATCCACTTGGTTTCCATTATTGTTGTTGTTCGGGTTTTCATTATCCGGGTTATTGTTGCTCTGGTTATCATTATTCTGGTTTTCCTGGTTTACTTCGTCGTCCATCTGAATTTTAAACATTTACCAATTATTAATATCACAAAATAATTAATAATTTAGGCAACAATCACACAACACACATATTGGTCAAAAGCGTCGAGCATTGCGACTTACTCTTTCTTATATAGTATGCTTCTAATACAAACCGATACTAGAAATTAAAAATTACAATACTAATATGCATCGCTAACCACAAAGTGTTCTATACTACAACATATATTATTATTATTATTACACATGTATATTTTTTCACATATTATATATATATATATATATATATATATATATTATTATCTCTACCATCACATTCGCTGATATGGATTCATCCAGTAATCCATATTGCGCTCGTCGTACTTCCAGACGAGTCACTCTCCTACCTGCCTCATCCTCTCGCTACTCTCTAAAATCTCTTCTCCGAAAGTTCGGAGCTCTTGCACATTTTCGGCACTCATTGGGGGTGCAGGTGCTGGTACTGGGTCTGGGTACTGGGGCATGGGCTCCTCCTGAGGGTACGGATTCTCTAAGATCTCCCTAATGTATTCATCGTTATCGTAGTAGGGATCTAGAGGGTCCAAACCTGGATAGGCTGCTAAGTTCGGCATGGGTTCGTCATTTAGGTGGTAGCGTGGCACATAATCCCTATGATCATCAAACCACGGATCGTAGTCTGGGTCTAAGGGATTAGGGGTTGTTATCCTAGGTATCTCCTCAGGGTTGAAATCATGCATTTGGACTTGGTTTTCGGGGTTGTTTTCTATCTCCATCGGCTGAGTGGGGAACAAAGGTAAGGGTTGTGGGGCTACTAGTTGTTCCAGGTTTGGGTCGCCAGCTGTGGTCGCTAGGATATGAAAATTGGCTAAGCTCCTATTAAGCATATCCTATGTATGGGCATCTGTCTCTCGCTTAGCGGCTGTTAGGACTTTCTGTTGTTGCAACTTTCGCATTCTATTCCTACGCTCGTGTGCTCCCTTACTGAACCATCCTCTCTTTTTCTGAGGGAATGGCTCTTCAGACTGAGCCTTAAATACAAACATCACTTCTTCCTTGTAAGCTGAATACCCAGAGAGGGCAGGCTGGGAATAGGTACTTTCACTTCTAGGTGAATCGGACAACTGACGATAAACGTCTAAGGGTCCTTGATCACTCATACTGTAACTAACAAATAGTCAAATAACACATAACAATAAAATACAGATATACATGTATTTCCATAATTAATTTCCTAATAATTTGAATAATATCTTGGTGTCAGCAGAACACTTATGTGGCTGAATCAGTGGCTTAGCTCTGATACCACCTTCTGTCGCAACCCCCGCCCCCTATCTGTACCGGGAACGGGCTGCCGCGAGACCAGTTTTGGTGGTATCGGTGTTTATCATTTTGGCAGCGGAAATTTCATCAGGACCGTAGTTAGGAAATGTTTATCAGAGTAAATACCACACTTTTATAATATTAAACATATTGGGATAAAACCCAAGTTTTCATTACAAACATTCTTTAGGGGAAATCCCTATTTTATTGAATAAAACATCTTCTTTTATTTAGGTAACTTCTATAGCCACTTTTCCAAGCCTTCAGTGCTGTCCAGCTGGCTTCTAGTTGGCTTTCACATTTTGTTACCTGAAACGCATTTAAAAACATTTTGTCAGTGAGAAATACTAGTGAGTGAATCCAAGTTTAATCAAGAAGAGTTTTATCCATTAACAGTATTGAGAACTATCACATTGTTTATTTCTACAGAATTACTCATTCAGTACTGTCAATCCTGACTGGTGGGTCATATTACACATTGGCTAACTTTTTGTCTAATGGTAACTGTCACGACCCCCGACCACACCCTGGACGGGAGCCGCGAGCAGTCAAGTGGTACCGGTGGTTATTTTAAAAATATTGCAGCGGAAATGTTTATCAGGACCGTGAGTTAGGAAAAATATCAGAGTTTTGAAACACTGGATTTTATTTATTAAACAGATGGAAATAAACCCATGTTTTACAAAGGTAGCTTTAATATGGGATAAACCCGAATATATGAAACAACATTTAATTTAATTTAATTTATTTGATAAAATAAGCAACTTCTTTAAGCCTTTCGGTGCTGTATCACAACTCTTATTCCGATCTACCGTAATCACCTGAAACGCGTTTTAAAAAGATTTGGTCAGTAGGAAATACTAGTGAGTTCATTCATTTTGGTACAAAAACACATTTGTTATAATTCACAGCATTAAGAGTTTTTATATTTGCCCCTATCTTATAATTAGCTGGTTCAGCTGTCACTCGACCGGATCTATGACTGTGGACATACCACTAAATATGCTCGCCCACCTAAAGTGATAAATCGTTAGTAGTAATGTGCACAAAACCCCCACATACTGCCAGTAATTAAAGATTAGCAAAGACTTAATCACTACAAAGTATAACTGGAAAACATTTAGGGTTTTGTAAAGCAATTTGATAAAAAGAGAATGACTCACCTTGCTAGCATATAGTCTTGATTAAATAAGCATCTTGATTCTAAGCACATACTTTATAGTTCTGAATCTTCTGATGATTAATCATCTTGTTTGATTGTAGGTTTATGGACCGGAGTTTTCTGATGGTTAAACATTAAGTTTAACAGAGTGGAATACGTATTAGTGTAAAACCACATCAAACCTAACGATGGTCACGAGATCCGAAACTTAACGAAATTCACAAAGTATAGTCTTGTTTAGACAACACTTTGGCATTCGTTTCAGAATCTTAACGAAATTCACAAAGCATAGTCTTGTTTAGACAACACTTTGGCATTCGTTAGTTGGTTCCCGAATCGATCGGACAGAATATCGCATCGGTAATTATTGGTTAGAACACCAACGTATAGAGAGAAGAATAGAAGGAATGAGCAAAGAAAAATGAATCCTAAGCTTCCTATTTATAGGTAGGAAATATGAAATTTCTAGGAAGTTTCCTTTGTATTTTCTAGGAAATTTCATATAGCTTTTCTAGGATGTTACCTATACATTTTCTAGGAAGCTTCCTACCCACATATATATCCTCTTGCACCTTCCTCATATATATCTATTTAGGTGTTTAATTTACTTAGTTAATTAATCTTACTTAGATGATTATTTAATCTTACTTAGCTTAATTAATCTTACTTAACCGATTAATTAATCTTACTTAACTTAATTAATCTTACTTAAGTGATTAATTAATCTTACTTAGCTTAATTAATCTTACTTAACTGATTAATTAATCTTACTTAACTTAATTAATTTTCCTTAATGGTTTAATCAAGTAATTTACTTAGCCGATTAATTAAATAACGTAATTAGCTGATTAATTAACTTACTTAGGTGTTGTTTGTTTTTTCAGAGGTAAAATGTCTGCAGTATGCAGTCTGCAAGGAGAAGACTGTTTGGTTTCTAAAAATAAAAACATATGTATTATCATATCTACCCTTATCTTCTTTCTAGCATAACCAGCAGACCACTCCTTTTTTCCCCTGCCACCACAGCCACCTCCTGGATAACCACTACAACTGCAACCACCTCCTACAAACATCACGATAACCATCTCCTACGACCACCAGAACCACCCCCATCCAATCACCACTTCCTTGCACCGCCCTTATCCGACCATCACCGCACCTCGACCCACACCATCATCTCAGGCGGCCCTAACCTCACCGGACCCCTTAAATCTTTTGAAATTTGAAACCAGATTTGGTGGTTAATGGGGGTTTAGAGAGAGATGGGGTGGAAGAGAAGGGGCGGCGGTTGAAGAGATGAGGGTGGAAGAGGCGGCGACTGCTCTTGACCAGGTGGCTGGTGGACTGTGGGAGGAGGATGGTGGCTCCGGTGGTAGGGTCGACTTGGTGGCTGGGGCTGGTGAGGAGGGAGGTGGGTGGCGGATGGTGGGTGGCGAACAGATGGTGGGAGGGTGGCGAGGTGGTGGAGAAGATGGGGTGAAGGAGAAGGGGTGAAGAGGTAGGAGGAGAAGAAGTGTGCAGACCCTAGAAGACATTGAATCATGTCTGCACCAAACAGAGGTCTCGCAGAGCTTTTTTAGTGAAAGGTCTTCAAAAAAACAAACAATCTTCAGACCCAAAGGTCCGCGCGTGGTCTGCGCGACACAGACATAAGAGGTTAGAAGAGGTTTTCTTCAAAAAAAAAAACACACCACCTTAGTTTGCTTAACTTCTAAGTTTCCTTTCCTGTTAAGTTTCCTTAGCTATTAGGTTTCTTAATCGCTAAGTTTTCTTAATTGCTAAATGTTACATAACCATTAAGTTTACTTAACTATTAAGTTTACTTAATTACCAAGTTTACTTAACTGTTAAGTTTTCTTAATCATTAAGGTTTCTTAACTACTAAGTTTACTTAACTGTTAAGTTATTTTAACTACTATGTTTACTTAATCGCTAAGCATTCTGGTTTAACAGCTCCCTAGTTACGAATTCTAATTTCTAGATATAATGGAACTCGTATTAGTGTATTAACTTATTTCAACTTTTCATGATAATCACGAGATCGAAACCCTCACAACGAATGACAAAGTATAGCCAGATATTGGCAGCAATTAATGTCACACCCCCAAAATCCACATGCGGAGTATCACCGCAGGAGGTGTGACTGACCAGGATCCAGCCACCAATCATATTGAACATTGTAATTAAGTAAACAGAAATCCAATCACACAATATAATCGGTGTTCAAACAGGTTAATTAAGTTCAAGCTACCAGCGGAAGCAATAAGTTCAAAACCAAAAACCAAGAATAAGTTTAAATGTTCATAAAGTTCAACATGGCACACGACGGCCCATGTCCCACAATGACTCTTGCTCCCCTGCAAGCTCCAGCTAAACCTCTAACGACCTGCAAGGCATGTAACAACGAGTCAACAACAAAGTTGAGCGAGTTCACAGTTGGTTGATCATTTTAAAGTTGTTCCAAAAACCATAAGTTCATTTGAAAACCAGTAGTTAATCAGTTCCCTGTTTCCCAAACCATATGCGGTGGGGGCTACCCCATGTTATCCACTAGACCCGTTACCATATCAACCACTGACTGAAGTAAGTTGGTGCCCTAACGTCAATGTCTATCATCATTGACTAGTGCCCAGATCCATTAGTTCACGCCCGTCCTCTGCGGCACGGTATGAGGCTTGTCAAACCTAAATAACGCTATCTAACTAATGACCCGCTCGCCATTGGCCCAGCGATTAAGTCGATATAAAATGAGGGACTTCATGATAGAGATTTTGGTCTAGTATCAGTGTTATCACCCTTCAATAAAGAGGATGCGGTACGTGTCCCCAAACTAGGATATCACGCAGGTTCCAACTAAATCCTTAGTACGTGTTATCACCCTTCAATAAAGAGGATGTAGTACGTGTTCCAAACCAGGAGATCACACAGTTTTCGATTCAATCCTTTACCCATTCCCAACCACCGGGAATCCCATGCCTTATAGAAAGTGTGAACTCACCTCGGTTTGCTCGGTAGGTTTAACTACTTGTTCACAATTATTTCAGTCAAAGCCTATAGTATTCATACATACATAATCCGTTTACATTCATAAGGTTCTCACATAAATTGTATCACAGTGTGCATTTAAACATCTTAACAGTTATTCAAGTTCATACAACTCCATAGTACTCATGCATGATTCATAATAGAAATCAATAGTTAAGCATGCTATTCAATCAACTCAGGTTTCCACAGTCATAACTAACAAACAATAACAGTCAGTAACAGGTAACAACAGAATCAACTTAGCTCACTGTGTTAGTTTACCCTCTTGACGAAACCCCCTGTTTCGTCATGATCCCCTTCGGCGAAACTCCCCAAGTTTCGTCGTGATTCCCCATTGATGAAACTCTCAAGTTTCGTTGACCGAAGATGTCGAAACTCCCAAGTGTTTCATCGAGAATGCTAATGACGAAACCTCCTGTGTTTCGTCGTCAACATGGGTGACGAAACTCCCAGGCCTTTCGTCAAGGTGTTAACAGTTTCAAGCATATATCCTAACTACTCTCGTAATTCCCGCAAACACTTCCCAATTTCCCTAGAGTGGATCAAACAAGCAACCCTAAACATGAACCCTAGATTTACCGACCATCATTATGCACAAATCCATACCACTTATCCATTAATTATACATAAACAACTGAAACCCTAACTATTGACAATTTCATCATTAAACCATCTCATAACAGATTATCAATTCCACCATTCACAAATATCATTCTACTCAAACAATTGAATCTCGACATACATAACCATCATAGCAATCTAACCATTTATAATCCCCTAGATCATCAATCATCGTCATAAGCCATGAAATCATATCTAGCAATCATTGTACAATAACAAATCAAAGCATCCTATTGATTTTAAGTTGAATAACCTATTGTGATAGAAAGTTGAATCAGACAATTAGTATCTATACACTAACCGGTTACGAGATGAATTAGCAAGAATTCGAGAGGGTTGGTGATTGCCGTCGAGCCCAAGAGAGAGAAGAGAGCCTAGGGTTTGCAAATCGATCAATTACGAGACATCGTGCAACCCTACTTTGTTATATATGCGTACAAGTGTTGGGCCCTTACTGGGCTTCGGGAAAACTTGGGCCGGCGAAACTCCATGTTTCGTCGTGATGATCATGATGAAACCCCTAGGTTTCTTCGAGTGGTGTGTGGTGAAACTCCGAATGTTTCATCGAGAGGGTCATGACGAAACACCTAAGTTTCATCGAGGTGGTTTCTAACTTTAAAAACAGTTCACAGGTTTGTGTAACCAAACACCTTAATCACATTAATTAAATAATAACAAAACATATTAAACAAACATCTCAACATATAATTAACGTGCACAATTACAAAGTAAACAAGTTATGCAAACACAATTGTGAAACAAATAGTGTGTCGAGGAAAGACCTTGAAAACTCGAGTTGTCACATCATCCCCAACTTGAAAGAAATTTCGTCCCGAAATTTAGCACGTGGTTACTGAGGAAGCTAGTTAGGTTGCGTGGTTTTCTTGGTTTTCCTGGGGTGTCACATCATCCCCCCGTTGGTTTGGAATTTCGTCCCGAAATTCAGCAGTAGCTTCAGCCTCAGTAGTGGTTGCACTTTTCTTGAACAACTAGGGATACCTGTGTTTCATTTGGTCTTCTCATTCCCAGGTAAACTCTGGGCCACGATGGGAGTTCCAACGAACTCGAACAAGAGGTATTCTGGTACGCTTGAGAACCTTAACATCTCGGTCAGTAATCTCTACTGGTTCCTCGATGAATCGCAGCTGATCGTCGATAGTGAGTTCCTTGAGAGGAATTATGAGGGTCTCATCTGACAGACACTTCTTCAGATTTGACACGTGGAATACGTTGTGAACTCCACTGAGTTCTTCGGGTAGGTTCAGTTTGTAGGCCACCTTGCCTATTTTCTCTATGATTTCGTAAGGTCCGACATATCGCGGGTTGAGTTTGCCTCGCCTACCAAAACGAACTACACCTTTCCAAGGTGAGACTTTAAGTAGTACTCGATCCCCAACCTGGAATTCGAGTGGTTTCCTTCGCTAGATTTACTGGAACAAGTAAGGATACTTCTGTCTTATCTTCGATACCCAAGTATATTCTTGTCCACGCTTTAAGTTCTACTTTACCCTGACCAGAACTAATCTTGTATGTTTTTGGAATTCTTATAATTGACTGGTAAGGTCTTTCAATTAAAATTGCCTTTACTTCTATATCTTGAAGAGGTATAACTAAAGATTTCTAAATATTTCATGAAATGTATCATGTATACTTGTCATTTTAGCTGATAAGCTACTAGTCCATTTTGCTAAGTTACTTTAATGGTTTGACATTCCTCGGACTTAACTTTCCTTTCCAAATACATAGAGACTTTTAATGAGATATCCTTTCTATGATTTAAATTTCAATGGTTTGCCGATCTCATGGCCTGATAGTTGCTTTTCTCATATGTATGTCTAACATACTGGATGATACTATTATCCATAAAGTGTTTTAAACGGTTAACACTAATACTTGTAGACCAATTATTGGAGAATCTTATGAGTGATAAATGATAGTTCTATTTATTGCACATGCACTTAGCATGTCTTTCTATGTTTGTAGTGTTCCTTTATACTGCTCAAAATAGGCCGGGTTAAAATTTTCCAAAAAATGAGAAGTGAAATGACTATCTTGATTGAATACAATAGATAACGGGATTCTATGTAATGAGACCATTTGATCCCTACACAACTTAACTAAGCGTTCTATACTAAAGGGTTTCCTTCATTGGTAGGGATTGAGCAGACTTGGTTAATCGATCCACAATCTCCCAGATTGTGTCATTACATTTTCTTATGTTGGGTAAGTTGGTAACAATATCCATTTGTTATCAATCTCATATCCATAATTGCATTTCTAATTGCTGAGGTAAACCTAAAGGGTTCTAATGTTTAGTTTTGCAAATAAACTAAATACTTGTAATTAGCTACATTATTCTTCATTCCTATTTATCCTCAATTCTTATTCAAACATTGATACTCCTTATCATACGCTAAGTTTTATGAGCTTTCCTAAGAATTATGTATGTTTCCTTAGATAGGTATGTAAATTCTTTATGGAATTTCCAAATTCCATCAGTTCCTTTTTCTGATTCCTTCATTTTCTTTTATAACCCTTCAGCATCCTCCTTGATTGCTGTTTCTTGGGTACTCTTTAATTGTTCTATTAAATTTATTCGTAAATTTAATCTAAGAGCACGTACTTGTTTCGGCTTCTTATGAAACTTATGACTTAAAGCATCAACTACTACATTTGTCTTAACTTTATGATATAACAATCGGTGTTGTTCCTAGTCTCAGATGAATTCCGAGTTTCTCCTCACGATCGGGTGATAGTCCAAGTAGAGTCTCTGGGAAAACGTCGGTTGGAATTTCTTTCAGTTCCATGCCTCTAGTGTTAATGAACTCTGAGACCATATACGCTATGTCTTACTTTCATGTATACTCGCAGCTTTCATCACAGAGATGAACTTTGTCGGCTGGTTTGTCGTGTCTCCTTGTGGTCACTTCTTCGGTTGGCTTGCAAATCTTAACCTAATTCAGCAATCACCTCAGGAATCATTGTTGCCATTTGTTCCTTTTTATGAAGTAGACAAAATTTCCTTTCTATCAGTTCTTTTCATTCTTTCCATTTCATGGCAAACGTCGTGATCATGTGTTTTGAAGCTCGGGTCTCACTACCCAAATGTCTAAATTTTGAAGCATACATTACTTCATTCTTCTTAACATATATACTAATGGTTTGGACAACTTTAGTCTTTTGCAGTCCATGTATTTCGTAACTGCTTCTTTATTACTGGTAATCTTAGTAGGGCTATAGGTGAAGAGTCTTTGTCAGTGCATCTATTCGTGGTTACTTTTATCTTTGCAAGAGTTCTTAAAGAAAGTAGAATTACTCTTATTAGCGTAAGTTTGTAGACGTTTTGTGCCTAGCATGATTTTTAGTTACAAGTTTCCTACTGCGTTAATAAGGTAATGCAAAGGGAATTCTTATACTTTCGATGGTGTCCCAACTTAAAGGGTTCCTGTCGTTTATATTGGCGTCCCAACTAAGATTGACTTACGCTCCGGATATCATCAATTAAAGGTACAAGAGGAAGACATACCTAAAACTGCTTTCAGGACTAGGTATGGTCATTACGAGTTTACAGTCATGCCCTTTGGGTTAACAAATGTTCCTGCAGCATTTATGGACATGATGAATAGAATTTGTAAACCGTATTTGGATAAATTTGTAATTGTCTTCATCGACGATATACTTATTTATTCCAAAAGTCAGACAAAACATTGCCAGCATTTGCATTCACTCTTAACTTTGTTAAGAAAAGAAAAGCTTTATGCCAAATTCTCGAAGTGTGAATTTTGGTTGCAAGAAGTGCAATTCTTAGGTCACATGGTGAATCATGAAGGCATTCATGTAGATCCTGCTAAAATAGAGGCAATTACCAAATGGAAGGTTCCACAATCCGCAATGGAAATTAGAAGTTTTATAGGATTAGCTGGCTACTATAGACGGTTTATTAACGATTTTTCCAAAATAGTTGTACCATTAACTAAGCTAACCTGTAAAGCAGTTAAGTTTGAATGGGGACCTAAACAAGAAGAAGCCTTTAGGATCTTGAAAAAAAAATTAACCAATGCTCCAATCCTAGCCTTACCGGAAGGAACGGAAGATGTTGAAGTATACTGTGATGCTTCAAAATTTGGATTTGGATGTGTGCTTATGCAACGCAAGAAGGTAATTGCGTATGCATCAAGGCAATTGAAAAAGCACGAAGAGAATTATACGACTCATGATTTAGAATTAGGAGCCGTAATTTTTGCCCTTAAGATTTGGAGACATTATCTGTACGGAAGTAAATTTACTGTCTATACAGATCATAAGAGTTTAAGATATATATTTGGGCAAAAAGAGTTAAACATGAGGCAAAGGAGATGGATGGAAATCTTAAGTGATTACGACTGTGATATTCAGTATCACGAAGGAAAGGCAAATGTAGTTGCAGATGCCTTAAGTCGTAAATATCATGAAAAGCAAAAGCGAGTTCGTGCTCTCAGATTAAATCTACAGATAGATTTAATGGAACAAATAAAGAATGTCCAGGAAACAGCAATCAAGGATAATGCTGAAGGAATGAAGGGACGAATAAAAGAGTTAGAACAAGGAGTTGATGGAATTTGGAGATTCCACAAAAGAAGAATTTGGGTACCTAAGCAGGGAGAATTAAAAACTAAGATTTTGGAAGAAGCTCATAAATCTAGGTATACCATGCACCCAGGAAACAATAAGATGTACCAAGATTTAAGAAATAGCTTTTGGTGGATAGGAATGAAGAAGGATATAGCTAGATATGTTTCTAAGTGTCTTACTTGTTCACAAGTTAAGGCAGAACACCAGAAACCTTCAGGTCTACTACAACAATTGGAAATGCCTGTATGGAAATGGGAACTCATAACAGTGGATTTTGTTACTAAGTTACCCAAAACCAGAAAAGGTAATGATGCGATTTGGGTAATTGTGGACCGATTAACCAAATCTGCTCACTTTCTACCCATGAAAGAAACCTTTAGCATGGAAAGATTGGCAAAATTGTATGTAGATGAAGTAGTATCCTTACATGGAGTTCCACTCTCCATTGTTTCGGATAGGGATAGTCGTTTTACTTCTCATTTCTGGACTAGTTTCCAAGAAGCAATGGGAACTCGACTAAACCTAAGCACTGCATATCATCCTCAAACAGACGGGCAAAGTGAAAGGACGATCCAAACTCTAGAAGACATGCTCCGAGCATGTGTGATAGATTTTGGTGGAAATTGGGACGATCACTTACCTTTAATTGAATTCTCCTGTAACAATAGTTATCATTCAAGTATTGAAACTGCCCCATTCGAAGCACTGTATGGAAGAAAGTGCAGAACCCCAGTTTGTTGGGCAGAAATAGGAGAAAGTCAATTGTCAGGTCCTGAAATAGTGCAAGAGACGACCGAAAAGATTACACAAATCAAAGAAAGACTGAAGACAGCTCGAGATCGTCAAAAGAGTTATGCCGATAATCGATGTAAGCCATTAGAATTCCAAGTTGGAGACAAAGTACTGTTGAAAGTTTCTCCTTGGAAAGGAATTGTTCGATTCGGTAAGAGAGGAAAACTAAGTCGAAGGTACGTTGGACCATTTCCAGTGATCCAACGTATAGGACCAGTTGCTTATCGTTTACAACTACCAGAAGAGTTAGCCGGAGTACATGATGTATTTCATGTATCCAATCTTAAGAAATGCCTAGCAGATGAATCTTTGGTAGTACATCTTCAAGATATAGAGGTAAACGAAAAGTTAAAATTTGTTGAGAAACCTCTTCAAATAGAAGACAGAAAAGTGAAGTTTCTCAAGCACAAACGACTAGTACTGGTTAAAGTAAAGTGGGATTCAAAGAGAGGAGCAGAATACACTTGGGAGATGGAATCAGAGATGAAGCGAAAGTATCCTCATTTATTCCAGTAAATCTCGAGGACGAGATTTTTAATTAAGGTGGGGAGAATGTAACAACTCTCATCAAAAGTCATATTTATTAAGTTAATTTGTCCAATAGGAAACCCTAATTGAGACACCCAAGTGATTCTGCATCAACCCTAAAATTTTCAGAACAATCGGAATCAGGATTAGGGCCCCTAAAACTCAGGGGGGTAAACCCTAATCGGTAATATCCACACAGTTTGTTGTCAAAAATTCAAATAAACGCGAGACCAACTCAGATAAGCTACTAGAACACGAAGCAACCCTATAGTAGACTAGGGTCTCTCGCGCCACGCGACGCGAACAAGAGGACCTCTCGCGTGGCGCGAGGGGGACGGTTTTTCATGTATAAATAGTAGCGTCTGTTTCATGCAATTGTGCGTTAGTTCGACATTCAAACTCAAATTGTACGTTGAGATATTGTCTGAATACTACAAAAACACACACAGATCACAAATTGCTGCCGCAAAACAGGGTAATAACTCGATCGCTGCTACGATTCAATGTCCGATCGATTAAACTATCCAATGGATGTTTAAGTGCTGCCCACATTAGAGTTTATGCTTTGTCATTCATTGTTAATTCAATGGATGTTTAAGTATCGCACTTTGTCATTCGTTATGAAGGTTTTAATCTCATGAGTTATCGTAAATGCTGTATTAAGTTACTAACCGAGTTGTGTGCATGTTATTAAAATTAGGTTAAAAGGCTAATCAGTAGGATAGGCTCTGCTCAAATTAAATCTGCAATGTGAGTCATTCTCTTTTTATCAAATTGCTTTATAAATTCTTAAATGTTTTCAAGGGTTATAATTACAGGGATTAAGTTTATGTAATCACCAAATTACAGCCAGTATGTGGGGTTTTGTATACATTACTTGATAAACTTCACCATTGGATAACGAGTTAGCCAAGGGGTGATATGACCATAGTCACAGACACCATCGGGCTAAGAGGCTACCGATGGATGTTCGAGTGACAAATACTGTGGGTAGTTGGTTGATATCTGGAAACATTGTAATCTCTCTTAATACTGTAAATTATAACAAACGATTCGTTTTAGTAAAATGAATGATTCACTCAGTATTTCCCGCTGACAAAACCTTTTTCAAACATGTTTCAAGTGATCTGTTGCGATCAAGGAAAAGTGCCGAGAAGCACTACAAGCTTAAGGAAGTGGCTCAATATAAAATAAAGAAACATGTTTTGTAAAATAAAAAGATTTCTCTGTGAAATCTTATGATTGTAAATTACCGGGATTTTATCCCGAGTTGTGAAATAAAATAATCGGGAAATTGCAGTTTTTAAAAGATCCTGAAGAAAACTTCCGTTGTTAAATAAATACCACGGGATTTTCTGTCCCGCGGCTCCTGAAACAGGTCAAACCGGGTCGGGGGCCGTGACATGTTGACATTCTCGAATCGCGAAAATACACCGAATGAGGTACAAGCGAATATGGTGTATCATAGTCTTAATTCGTAGTTGTATCAGAAATGTTTAAATGACAAGTCAAACAAAAGTATATGTAGTTTTGTGTGAAACAGTTGACCATGATTAGCACAAGCTAATGACACCACAAGGTGTTGTAATAACGAGATTCAATAATAGTGGTGACTGAACAAGTTCACCGTACCTTAAATCAAATGAAAGTGTACTGAGACAATCTGAAGATTTGATTTACACAATGTCATAAAGTTTTTAGTTAAATATGGAACATCAAAGAGCCACTGTTTTTGATCGAAGGTGATAAAGTATTAAGTACCGCAAGGTATTCGATCGACAATGAAATAATCGTTAGGAGGTACATTGTGCTATGAAATGAATCTATGTACATTTGCCTTAACACACAACTGTGTTGAGACCGATTTAATCGTGATAAACAAGACGGATTTAGGGCAAGTTATCAAATAATTCCGTGTAAGAAGTAAGTAACCAAATTAGTGCAAGCTTCAATCTCGTGAAAGTATCACCCCAATGTATCGAAACCACTCAAATGATTTAGTGGAGTCGTAGACCAACCTAATCTACTACGACTCGTAATGAAAGAATCTTTGCAAAAATATTTGAATATGATGCTCTCAATACATCATACAACGTCTCAAAACGGACATGCGAAATGGATAAGTTCAAGCAATTGATCCTAGTTTCAGCGTAGCCCGACAATAGACGTATGTACCAACAAGGGGAATCTCAGCATGGTTACAAAAATAAACCATGAATATCACTTGAAATAAAAGAAGTTTCGAGAAAGTATGTTGACTTGATAACAAAAGAGCCAACAATTACAATAATGTAGGTCATTCAAATCACAAACCAGTGATTAGGTTTAGCAACATAATATTCGAACTTCAATGAAGCGTTTGAAATGAAACCGCATGCATAACAAATAGTGCATGCGTAACATATGAGTTTTCAAGTAATGAAACAATGAGTATGAAGTAATGACCAAGTATCGATGCAAATGTGTGTTCGCTCTCAGCAAAGAAAATTGACGTGATGCAACTACTATTCAGGGGAGTAGAGATGCAAACATCTACTCGCTAGAAGCAAAAGTGAAGATTTCAACAAAAGAAATTGAAGTACTTTCTATTTTGTTAACTGAAATGGCATATATGTAAGGTTAATGGTGCTTGATTGAGTTAACATATATGGCTTCTAAGTAACAACCTTTACGAGTTTGGACATGGGTTCCCAAAGGTCCTAAGTATATGTTTTCTAGATCCTCAAGGTTTCGTATTCTGTGTAAACCTGTTTTGTGCATTGTATAGGAAACACCATTTTGTGTATGTTTAAAAACGAATTATTGTCCCACAATTTCCCCGGTATCCTTTCTTCCTGAATTCACAGCTAATGACACTTGATCATCGATCAGTCGTGTAATAGTAGTTGGATCCTCACAGTTAATTAAGTAATAAATTCGTTGATTCTTAGCAAGAGTTATCGACTCTTGTTGATTAGCTCGTTCGGCTACTGGTAGTTGATGCTCATTTGAAAATCATCGTCCTTCTTCTTGATGAGCAGAACTAGGGTTACCCAAAACGGGAATCTTGGTCTGTTATCTTCCTTCTCTATCAACTACTGAAGCTACACTGTCAATCCTTGCATCTCCGGTGGTGTAAGTTGCTAAGGTGCATTGATTGCAGGCGCGACGCCTGGAATCCAATCGATGCGAAATTCGACTTGTCATTGAGGAGATAATTCTGGCAAGTCCTCGGGGAAGACTTCAGGATATTTCCTTGTCACAGGAATATCTTCGAGTTTCGGTTCTTCGGCTCCCTTGTCCCCGGTATGAGCCAAGAAAGCAATACATCCTTTACGCAACAATTTTTGTGCCTTCAAGCAATTAGTAATTTGTAGAGGCATATCTTGCTTCATGAGTCACGATCATTTCTTCGTTTGCCATCAGGATGCCTATATCAATCTTCGCTCGATCACTCGGTAATTAATCCATCCTAATTACCTCGTCGAAGCCTCCTAACTCAACTGGCAGTAGATCAAGCGTAAACTTACGCTCTCCGGGTTCTATCTTGTCGTTTCTAGTTACTGCGTTGGCTTCCACTAGCTTCCCTTTAGCTAGTTCCATCGAGTGCGGGTTATCTAACTTACTTGCTACTAAACCAAGTATACTCTCAAGCTCTAGATATGCGAAGTTAAAATTGCAACAGAAATTAGCAGCACAGATGCATAACGTTGCCTAATATGGGACGTACCGATATCCACGCTTGAATTCCTGGCGTGCCTTCCTAGCTCCAGTGTTGAGCTTTCATTCTTGTGCCTGATCGTTTTTAGGGTAATATTTTCTGAAATGCTTTTTGCTTCCACAGTTAAAACAACCTTGAGCACGTTTCTGTCTGTCACTCGTTCTGCCTTGATAATTGTCATTGTCGTTGTTTCCTTCGTGATTCTCGCTACCATCTTGGCCTCCATTACTACGTTCGGTATCTTGCCTACAAGTTTCTTTAGGATGCCCCCTCTTGCCACAGTTATCACATTTTCCATATTTACATCGTCCGACATGATAACGTAAACAATTGTCACACTTAGGTAGGATACCCATGTAGTCTTTTCCCTTTTTGGCCTCATTCTTATTACTCGCCCGAGTAATCTTTTTGAAATTTGCGAGCTTTCTCTTGTTATCTCCAGATGACTCTACAGGAGTCTCCTCTTTCTCTTCCATAATGGAAAATTTTCCTAGTCTAACTGCTTCTTCAGTGAGCGCCACACTTATGTCGATAGCCTCGGTGATCGTTGAAGGTTTAGATGTGGTTACCAGACTTAGAATCTGAGGTGCCAATCCCCCTATGAAACGTTCAACTCTCTTAAACTCTGGTCCCACCAGGAGCGTAGCAACTTGTGATAAATCGTTAAATCTCTGCACATATTCAGCTATCTTTGGTCCCTCCATTTTCAAGTTCCACAGTTCAGTCTCCAACTTCTGGACTTCTGCCCTGGAGCAATATCTTTTACGCATCAGTTCCTTCAGTTCGTCCCATGTCAAAGCATACGCAGCAGTCTCGCCCATTGTCTGAACCTGAAGGTTCCACCATGACAGAGCCCCATCTAAAAATAGTCCAGCTATGTACGTGACCTGATGTTCGGGGGCGCATTTACTTAATCCTAAAACATAATCCGTCTTTTCAACCCAACACACAAAAGCTAAGGCACCCCCAGTGCCGTCGAATTCTCGAGGTTTGTGGTCCAAGAACTGCTTGTAGGTGCAGCCTTCGCTGTGTTCGGAGTGAAGAGCCTCGAGCTGTGTAATGGCCTGTGAGATGCGCTCTTGTAGTTATGCCGCTGTTGTGGCGGAGGGTTGTTGGTACCGACGTTCCCTTGTGTCGACATCTTCTAAGAAGAAGATTGGTTAGGTCAGGTCTTATTTGTTCAGTGGGTGCATATAGTTGTTTTAGGGGTCATATGTACACACACATTATCATATCAACCAATTCAGCAATAGCATAATCATAGCATAACCAAGTAATTTGGAAATTATGTTTAATGAGAACATAGCAAGCGAGCACATAGCATTATAATTATAGCACACACATAAAGATCAACAACATGCTTAACGAAGACATAGCGACTGAGCCTTCATTGTTTATTGGCCACAAAGTATCGTCGCATGTTTAATGATGATTGGACCCTCATTATTCTCCGACTACAATTGCATTGTCTTACAAAATGTATCACATCAAAAGGGACACAGGGTCTCCCTACCCTTGTCCAACAAGTATATCAGTGTATCAAAATTACGTAGTCAGATATGGTCTTCACAAGTCTCCACAATCTCGACTTATTATTAGTGTCTTTCCCCAAATGTAATGCAATCCGCATAATTCAGAAACCAACTATGCTAGGGACTGAGGTGGAGGAGGAAAGAAAAGTAAACTGTTAACATGCATGAATTCCTCCTCGAGTTTGTATATATGCTGAAGTAATTAACTGATCTGTTGCTCGACAATAAAGAAACGAGCATCAAAAACCTGGGAAAGGTGTAATAGCAGTAGGTGTGAGCACAAAAGGAATCTTGATAAATGTGGAGGATCAAAGTATACTGGCAATAGACAGGGTGGAGGACGTGGTGTCAGCTCTAGCTCCAACATTCTGCGACTTATAATCTCATACTGTAACTGTTGTTACAGGAGTACTCATCCCGTGTGTAGCCTCTATATTGTGAGGGATGGTAAGGGTCTAAAATCAACATAGTGTATTATAGGAACCATCGTACTGGCTCGTCCAACGATGTAGAGGTGAATGTAGCAAACGGTGCGGCCTGTGGGGTTGTAGAAAATGCTGCAGTAGCAATAGGATTCTTTACGCGGGTGCCGACCTGGAGTACCTTTCCGGGGTGCGGGCAGGTCCTAAAAGAAAGCGATAGGCATGCCAGTGCAATGGGTGTCGGTCTCCATAGGGGAAGAGGAGTAACATCAGCGGTTGTGGGTGCAAACACAAATGTCTCAACAAAAGAGAAGATCATCAGGTGTAGGTATTGGGTCAGGTATAAGAGGTGCGTTGTCAGGTATACCAAAAGGAACATGGTTAGGATCAGGAATCGGCTCAAGATCATTAGGCGTATCATCAAGCTGACCCAAAAAGGTGCAGAAACTAGCTCAGGAGCATGCTCTGGGTCGTATAACGGTGTGGTGCCTCGAGCAGGTGATAGTGCAGCAGTCGTAACGGCGTCGTCATCCGTGTCAGTAGTAGGAAGCTGTAATCCGGCTGTCTGTAAGACTGCAGATATCACAGACTGAAAGGAGTATGAAATCAAATGCATGTTAGAATCAGAGGCTAGCTTGTTAACAAGGGTCTCAAGAAGTGCAATTAGTAGCAACGTTCTCGTCTAACTTTCCATCAGCATGGGTGTTATCAGAAGGACCATCAATAATATGTCAACGTCATCATCAATTATTTGTTGAGTAGCCAACCTTCGGAAGGAATGTCCACAGGAGGCGCATTGTCAAGGATCGGAGCCATGGTGCGCTCACCATCGGGATGACCAGTGATGAAGTGGTCATGGACTGAAACAAGAGTGACAAGAGGATTCTTGCCAGAGAAGCCATCAGCAAGGGTAAATCATCACCAAAATCTGGTAGCGTGGATTGTTGAAAGTCGTCCTCGTCCTTGGTCAGCATATCAGGATCACTCTCAGTGTCTGACATAAATATCTCTGGCGCAGGTGCAGTCTCATTATCTGTGGTGGCGGCCATAAGGTCATCAATGTCTGACAACTCGCTTTCTAACCAAGGTGACATGTGTGCCGGTACATAATAGTCATAGCAAGTATGTCCATAGTAATCGCTAGCAATTAATGTATGCAAACATGGTAAGTTATCATGTAGTCATGTATTCACATTATTCTTCCTGAAACTTTCTATCCTTCCTAGTCTCCCAGACTAACCCACCTAGCCTCCCAGACTAAACCAACCAGTCTCTCAGACTAATCACCCAGTCTCTCAGACTAAAACACCCAGTCTCTCGGACTGAAATACCCAGTCTCTAAGACTGAACTTCCCCAGCCTCTAAGACTAAACTTCCCCGGCCTCTAAGGCTGAACCTCCCCAGCCTCTAAGACTGAACCTTCCCAGCCTCTAAGACTGAACCTCCCCAGCCTCTAAGGCTGAACCTCCCCAGCCTCTAAGACTGAACCTCCCCAGCCTCTAAGACTGAACCTCCCCAGCCTCTAAGGCTGAACCTCCCCAGCCTCTAAGACTGAACCTCCCTGGTCTCTAAGACTCAATTCCCTCAGTCTCTAAGACTGAACTCCCTCAGTCTCTAAGACTGAACATCCCCAGTCTCTAAGACTCAATTCCCTCAGTCTCTAAGACTGAACTCCCTCAGTCTCTAAGACTGAACCTCCCTAGTCTCTAAGACTGAACTCCCTCAGTCTCTAAGACTGAATTATAACATAGCCCTTTGAAATGTATTATTGCGCCTTTTGTTTGTAAAATGTTTGTTCCCTGGATATGGACGTTTTGTGTATGCAATGAAAACATGTTCGTAAACACGTTTTCGTGAGAGCCCTAATGATCGTAGTCTAGACTCGAGAAAGAATCCTAGTTCACTACGATCGAGGCTCTGATACCAAGCTGTCACACCCTGACTTTTGTGGAAGCGTGATTATGGTGTGACTTCTTAATATCATCGCATTCAATCATAACATCAACTATATGATAAAAACCATAGGTTTGTCATCCATTAAATAAGTTTAAAACATAACAACACTTCAGACTTCAAATTCAAATTTTATTACCGTACAAATTGTTTATGAATTCATTAAGGACTCGTCAAAAGATATTGAATAACACCAAGGTTTGGATGACGTGTCTCGTCCAGGAATAAGTCACATTACCCAAATCAAAGACCATGGATGACAACATTATTCTTAACGCAGCATAAAAACTCTCAACGCCCGCCAGATCCACTTATAAATTCCCTGAAATACATGCAGTTTGAAAAACATCAACAAAAGTTGACCGAGTTCATGTGTTCATTTGTGTGTATGTATAAGCCTTTGAAACATTGTAAGTATGTATGTAAGTCCCTGGTAGGTAGCACTAAGGAAAAAGAGATCACCACTGGGTTGCAAAGCCAATGGTATGTGTGAAGTGATGCAGGAAGACTCAAACCTAGCAGATTTCGCATCGGGCTTCCGGCTGTTAGACATAGTCACCACATGGTCCACTTAGCGGACTCAGGAGTGGGGCTCGCTACACCCAAATAGATCTATCAATCATGCCCCTCGGTCCTACAACGAGGATTGATGGCCTTAATCGCCCTACCCATTCACATGATCTAGTAGTAAACCCTCTTTAAGCTAATCATACCATGTATAAAATGTATGTAATAATTGTAACATGTATTTCACCCCCGAAGTATAAAACTGAAAACAGTTAAGAGAAAAGGGGGACATGAACTCACAGTATTGCGTATTCACAATTGTAACTCATATCTGTTCGGCAAACACGACTACCTACAATGTACTGATGTCTATTAGACGGACGGGTCGTGCCTTGTTTTAGTATTTACGTGTTTGAGTTACGTTCCTTTTATGTTCCCAATATTATTCCAAGTTATAATTATTTGCTAAAATAATAATTATTTTAACTTCAAATTATATTTAGTTTTGGAATAATTTGCTAAACGATATCTTGTAACAATACTTCTCAAGTATTTCCTTCCCAAGGATGGGGGTATCTTATACATGTATGTCCGTATTCTTGTATTGGTATATCTTGCCATGTATTGACGTCGTATTCCGGTGTGTACGTATTTTCTAAACAAATATTCAATATATTCCCGAAAATATATTTTCAAGTCTTACTTAGAAAATATATATAAACTTACCTTGTCCAAAAACACTGTATCTCCCGAAAATATATATTTTTCCCAAAAATCATATATCTTCCAAATATACTAAGAACATATATTTTTATCTCCCAAAAATAATATATTTTCTCCTTGTTGAAAATGTGTTGTAACTTGGTAATATTTACAAAAATCATATTTTCACTTCCTTTGTATCCAAAATAATATTTACCAAAAATATATTTGTATTGGTATTTCCCGGAATATTTCGTAAGTTATGTTTTATTGTTCGGCTTCACCACATTATGTGTGTAACTTATATATTTATTCCTTGTGATTTTTGGTAATATTTCGGATAGTAAATTCCATGGTACTTTGTTAGGTTATATTATTTTACCCTAAAATAATATAACTATTTCTCAAATAACCACACACAATGTGTCTTCTAAATATATATTCTCCAATTACATATTTAGTTATTTTTATTTACAAAAACCAACCTCAATTATTTGTATTTTTGTTACGAAAATTATGGCAAAGCTTATATCGAAAACTCATGATCAAAGTATACTTGTAAATACTTGTTAGAAAATATTTTCTAAGTATTTATATTTTTAGAAAATTTTGTCATAGTTTCCCCTAAAAATGGGGGTGTCCATGCTATTAAAGCATATCATTTTCTTTTCAAAAATCAACCCAACAATCAATAATCAAACTACACTTCCCAAGTGCAAAAATTATACAATATATATAACAACATGAACATGAACTTTCACAAAAACTCGTAGTAACTTGGTAACATGTTTAGTAGACTTAGTTACCCCTTAAAGTGTATTTATTTCTTAATAAACTTCCTTTTTGAAAATTTTAGATGTTTACTACTTGTAAACATATTCTACAAAAATTATTCTTTCGAACTCTTCTTGTAATTAAAGTGTTCTTACACTTATTTTATCACCAAAAACAATGTACATTTATGTAAAAATCGAGTTCTACTAAAAATCATATTTTGAACTTGATTTTCTTGGAAAATTATTCATAAATCTTAGATTCACAAAATTACTAGCTCACTTTATTTACTATTTTTGAAGAAATAATTTTATTTTCAAGTTCATGTTCATAAGTGAGGATGATCTTCTTGGGTTAACACATAATCACCCTCTAACTTGCTAAATCATGTGTTTAATCACAATCTAGCAAGCCCCTTATGATGATCAACATCATAATCACAAGTAAATAACAATCAAGTGTCATGCATGTACTTAAACAACATTATTTCAACAAGATTTCATCATTTTTAAGTTTCATGTTCATGATTCTAGTTTAAGTCTTTTAGTGTTCTTGTGATTCATAACAATGTACATCTTTTAACCAACAAAATGAAAAGTAAAAATTAGTAGTAAGAAGCTTACAACTAGCTCAAAAGCTAGGGAAGATCACTAGAGAAAAAGATGACGAAGATGGTGTGTGAAAGCAATGGATGAAGGTTCTTCAAGCACCAAACTCCATGAATCACCTTCTTGCACTTGAAATGAGCTTGAAATTGGGTGAGTGGTGGTTGCAAGGTGGTGGTGGTGGCGGCACAAGCTAGGGCCAAGAGGGAGAGAGAGAGTTTGTGAGAGATGGAGTGGTGAATGTTGTGAAGTTGTGAGATATGATCTTTATAATATCCAAGGAAATCTAAATAAATCTAGGAATATCCAAGCAATATCTAATAAAATCAAAGTAATATCAAGATGGGATTTAGTAGAGATTTTGATATCTTGGAGTGGGGCCACTCTTGGTGCCGTAAATATGGAGGGGGAGGGGGTCCATGGGTAAATTTTGATGGTAAGTGGGTAATAGTTGGAGGTTAAGTATAAAGTCTAGTGTTTTATGTGTATCTTGCATTACGTAGTATGTCAGAGTGTTCGGGAACCATAACTAGCTCAGAAAAAGTATAAAAACTGCTTCTAGCAATATTTTGGTGTTCCGGGTAATGTCCGGTTGTTCGGTTAGATACCGGTTCGTTAAAGTGTCAAGTTATTCCGTTTAGTGTTCTTGAAGTACCCTTTTGTGACACTTTTAATTCCCGACACTTAGGAAAGCATACAGGACCATTTAGTCAATTTTCTGCATAATACCAGTATGTTAAAGTGCTGAATTTTGCTGAAATAGGCAGAATTCTGCACTTTTAGTGGGTTTTAGGCACTTTCCGGCACTTAAACTATCACCTAGTGACGCAGTTTTATGGTCCCTACTTCCCTACACTCCATACTAGTGTAGTACCTTGTCTCTGGTCCATACTGGGTCTTTAAACGCTGTCTGTCTATGTACTGAACATCGTCAGCATTTTTTGAGTTATCCGCTCACTGTGCTAACCGTTCTTTGTGCATCGTTTATGTCACTAAAGTTTGTATGTGATAAATGGTGTGACAATATGAAATATGATGCACATGTATGTATGATACAGTAATCAGAAAACAGTTTAAGTCATCAATTGTAATTAAGCACAGTTGTAACACCCCGTGTTTTCACGAGTGAATATCAAAGTCAAGGTCAAAGTCAACGACCGATTTCGCGTGACTTGACTCGTAGAAATGTTTTTATTTTAATTATATTATGTGGAGTAAGTGTCGTACATTGCAATAATCACATCATGATAACCATATATCAATCGACTCGCGACTGCGAATCGCAGGAAGTAACAATGCGATAAAGTTAATCAACCAAGAATCAAGCTATGTTAATCGAATCGACATCGAACCACAACTCGAACTGTGTAGTTTACTTGTTGTTTATACGTGTGTGTGTGCCTTACGTGTTACCTGTGCATGTTTATTTTATGTTATGTTGAGATAATCAAGCGAACTCAATCGAAACTCGAAGCCTAACTCGAATACAATCGAACCCGAACCCGAATCCCGATCAAACAATGACATATACGAAATGGTTGGGACTAAAAGTAATTTGAATAGGAAACCCTACCAAACCGTTCGCAATCTAAACCGAAACGTCGAAGAATCGTCGCACCAAACGCACCATTCCAGCGTCATCCGGACGGATTGTTCATCCGGACGGACAGTCAATCCGCACGGATTGACCATCCGCACGGATTACCAATCCGGACGGATAACCAATCCGGGTTATGTGCTATCCGCACGGATTACCCTTTCCCCTTTTGGCATCCTATAAATACACGGGTCACTCTCCAAACTTTCCACTTTTGGCAAGTGACGTCCGAACCACACGCATTCTTCACCTTTTCTCAGATTTCTCTCAATCCAGGTAAGATCTTGCTCTAATTCTTGTACATTCTTGATCACTACACGATTCTACACCTTTCTATCTTTCAAATCTCAACTTTTTAACCGTGAAATCATCAAGATTTGAGGTGTTCTCGGGTGACGTCATCATGAAGTTCTCATGAACTTCAAAGTGTGACATCATTCCACCAAGAATAACTCAGATCTGAACGATTTCCATAAGATATCACCTAAATCCAAACTTTTCAAAGGATAAAAGAGTTGAAAGAAATAAACTCAAGTTTTCTCCTTCTTTTACCCTTAAAATCGGTACGAATCTGATAGGTTATAGTCTTCTACTCAATAATAGTGATGCACTAGTCCTAGATCTGGATTCTACCCACAAGACACATGACGTCGGGTTAAACCGGAATGACCGCTCTAAACCGCCGACAGGCCGAGTTAGGGTGATTCCTAGCCGGTTTGGTTACTCGGGTAAGAACGCGATTCCAATTGGTTGCCACGAAGTCAGAACGTCTCGATAGAACGACAAAGGCGACCAAGGTAGCCAGATGGAACAACCAAGACGAGGAAGTTGTCCGCACGGACAAGTTGTCCGCACGAACAAGTTGTCCGCACGGACAGACGATCCGGACGGGTTGCCATCCGGACGAACTACACTTGGGACCCACTTTCAAAGCAAGGTTTGAGTATCGACGAATGAACAATCCGGACGGACGACCTCTGAATGGATTACTCTTCGGATCATGAGATACTAGGACCTTGAATAAGTTCAAACAAAGTGCATCCGCACGGACAGACTATCCGGACGGATTGTCTGTCCGCACGAAACAACTATCCGGACGGATTACCATTATCCGCACGGATTACCATCTGGACGGATTACACAAACTTACCAAGTGACTCAGCCTCAGAGACGCGTCCGCACGGATCACCAATCCGAACGGATTGTTGTCCGCGCGACCGGCTTGAAAGGTAGAGATACTTAAATGTTTTCTAAATGCTACAACGAAAACTTCAAAGCACAAGCCATCATACACAAACACATCCTTAGGAAGAAACAATCCACTCGAATAGTAATCCACACGGACTGCTTGTCCGCACGAATAAACAATCCGCACGAGTAACAAATCCGGACGGATTACCATCCGCACAGATAGCCACTCGCACGGATAGTTTATCCGGGTGGATCACCACTCGCACGGATAGTTTATCCGGGTGGATCACCACTCGCACGGATGGTTTATCCGGATGGATCACCATTCGCACGGATAGTTTATCCGGATGGATCACTATCCGCACGGATTACCATCCGCACGGATAGTTTACTCGCACGGATAGTTGATCTGCACGATCAGCTATCCTACCCGCTCTTACTTCGTACTGTTCTTACACGCCACTTATCGTTACGTTATCGAATCTATTCAGGCTAACCGTACTCGCTGGAAAGCGGCCCTTCAATCCATAATCACTGTGAGTATACTCGAACCCTTTTTGCTTTTAGCACTTTTGGGTGTTACATACATTACGAATATTCAAACTACAACTATCACACTACTCAAACTATTTTAACGCTAAACCATTAATGCATGATATACGTGGCTTATGAATGCTTGTTTGTTATGTTTACACATGGAATGTTGTCTACCTGCCTTAGCAACGATAGTACTATAGTTTGGACTCAGCACCCGTTCACACGGGGGTTGTTAAGGATCTTTTACTTGCATGGATTACGGTGGTAATCATGTATTGCGAACTGCCTCGGGCAGTCAATCCGCAGTCATTGGTATCGACGGATCTATGTCGATAACTAACGTGCTTCATTTCACAATGTGTGCTTAGGTTGCTCTTATGCTCTTTGTGCTGTGATGAACTTGAAGCTAGGAACTAGAGTCCTAGAAACCAACGAATAAATTTATCATGTTTAAATCTGAGTTGTCGGAACAGAATATTTGTCTTGATGCTTTGCCTGTAATAACTATTTAACTGTTTGAGATACGGTATGGGACGTATTATTTAATTAAATGGTAATGATAGTTGTTATGGAAACTTCTGGACAATCTGTTTCGCTCAGTGCCGCGCCCCGATGATTCCGCCATCGGTTGGGGTGTGACAGATTGGTATCAGAGCCATAACTATAGGGAATTAGGCAAGACTCGACCTAGTCCGGGTCGAAGTCTTAAAGACCTAGTCTATAGTCAGGAACCAGCAGACCGACTCGAGTACATCCCTACTGGATAGTATACAAGCTTATTCCTCACTATTCTCATTTACTCTATCACTGCACTCGAATTTTCAAGTCATGAATGGGTAATGAGGCCGAGAATAGGTGTGAAAACCGCAAACTCCCGACTAAAGTTGCCTATTCAGCTTGCATTTTAGCTACAAACGAGGAGAATCATACCAAATTAGGAGTGAAATCCATATTTTGATGAATAATCTCCTCAATTTTATTAAGAACAAGGACGAAGTTGTAAGATAGGGGTGAAACCCTAACCTTGACGACTTGTCCTGCTTTTATACAAAACTCCCACCAAAGTTTCGATGGACTCCAACGATCTAAAGACACAATATAACCAAAGGGAATTGCGCCAATGCCCAAGAATCGAGGCAAAGGCATAGTCCTGAAGGTAATTGTGCGCACAGGATCCTTGTGAATAGTCGAACCACTTTGGTTAGTCGAAGTCTAAATAGCCGCAGACAATCTATTCTCGATTTTATGTGTTCCAAGTTTTCGTCGCTTTTATGTGAATTACGTGTTTTATGCTTATTTATTAACGTTTTGAGGTACTACCGGTTTCAATCTAATGTTTTAGCCTTGGCTACCCACACAACACATCATTAACGAAGCGCTCGCACTCCACTACGTTCGAACACTCGCAAACTTTGAATGCTAGGTTTCTGTTTTCTGAATGCCCCTAGTGACTAAGGCGTATGTGTTTCTTGCTATTGTGCTTACGTGTTTAGGAATGTTGTGACTATGTGCTCTATGTGTTTACATGATTTATGTAATTATGTGAATTTGTGACTATCTGCGTTTACATGGTACGTGTTACTGAGCTTTAGTAGTAGTAGACGTGTGAGGTGAGATTCGAATACATGTGTTGAGTTCCGTGGCGATGTCTATTGCAGACAATGTCGTCTGGATCTCGTCATACGCTCTCTCGACAAGAAAAGAGGGACAGACGCCTTGCCTCTATTATCGCGAAAAGCGTGGCAAAATCCGTGAGTGATGCATACGAGAACGCCAGCAAATCATCCGAGGAATCGAGGACTGAAGGTCCTAAAGCTGTCACGAGAGCTTTCAGTTTCAAGCAATTCAAGTCGTGTGGGCCCAAAGAATTCACAGGCGAAGGAGGTCCTACTGCACTATTCCACTGGTTTGACTCTATCGAGGTTACTCTGCGACAAAGTGTTTGCCCTAATGACCTTCGAACTCTGAACGCTACTGGCGTCTTCCAGTCCCGTGCTCTAGACTGGTGGACGGCCGAGAGGAACAAGCGAGGGAATGATGCAGCCTACGGGTTGTCATGGGATGAGCTCAAGGAAGTCATGCTAGAGGAATTCTGCCCTCCTCGCGAACGTCAAAAGCTTGAAGATGAATTTTGGCACATACATCAGAAGGATGGAGACAATGCTGGTCTTACTGCTCGCTTCAAACAGCTTAGCATTATCTGTCCCAACCAGGTCAAGACTCCCGATATGACCATCAAGAAGTACATCCGAGCTTTGCCCGACTGCGTTGCTGATTTCGTGCAAGCGGCTAAGACTACCACGATCGAGGAAACCTATCTGCTAGCCGCTGAAATTAACGACAAAAGGGTTAAGGCTGGGGTATGGGATAAGACCTCCAAGCATCTGCATCAAGCTACCGCTACCGCACTAACTGCTGAACCCACCTCGTCAAGCAACAAGAGAAAGAACAAGAGAAAGAACAGCTCCACCAACAAGAACTGTGCAATTACTGCAGCACCGATTCAAGCTGTACCTGCCCAACAGCGTCAAGTAGCGGCGCCTGTGGCCAATGCACCGCCCGCGAAGCGTGCATATACTGGGCCGCACCCGCTTTGCCCTACTTGCACCTATCATCACCCGACTGCTATTCAATGCCGCTTTTGTGCTCACTGCAACGTATACGGCCACTTTACTGCCAACTGCCGTATTCGCCAAGCTCCTGCCAATCAAGCTCTACTCGCCGCCCCACAGGGTCAACAAGCTCCTCCAGCACCCGCAGTCAAAGCCAGAGCCTGTTTCTCATGTGGCGACCCGAACCATTACGCCAACGTGTGCCCAAACAGGGTTGTGAAACAAGAACCTCAGCAGCAACAGCCACAGCAGCAACAACAACAGCAGCAACAACAACAGGCCGCACGCACCAGAACTTTCAATCTCAACGTGCGTCAAGCCCAGGCCGACAACAACGTGGTCAATGGTACGTTCCTTGTGAATGGTATTTATGCTTCATGTTTGTTTGATACTGGAGCCGATAATTGCTCTGTGTCGCTCGAATTTGAGAAACTCCTTAGTCGTAAACGTTCCCAACTCTCCTCTGCATTTGACGTTGAAGTCGCTACCGGAAGAACCGTCGCTGTCAATTCCCTCATCCGTGATTGTACTCTCGAGCTCAACAATCACATTTTCCCAATTGATCTCATTCCGATGCAACTCGGAAGCTTCGACGTCATAGTAGGCATGGACTTTCTTCGAGAAAACCATGCCGAAGTTGTGTGCTTCGATAAGATGATTCGTTTTTCGCTCGCAAACGGTGATACATTGCGCGTTTATGGTGATACTACTTCGAAGGGTCTCAAACTTATGTCATGCCTCCAAGCTAGCAAGTATCTCCGCAAGGAATACAGGGCTTTCTTGGCTAACGTTGTAGCAGCGGAGAAGGAATAGAAAGAGAAGAAGGAAGTGAAGGACGTACCTGTGGTTCGAGAATTTCTTAACGTTTTTCCAGAGGACCTTCCCGGACTACCGCCACGTCGTGATATCGACTTTCGTATTGACCTCATTCCAGGAGCAAATCCTATTGCCAAAGCTCCTTATCGACTCGCGCCGTCCGAAATGCGCGAACTCTCAACCCAACTCCAGGAATTGCTTGAAAAAGGCTTCATTCGCCCGAGCACCTCTCCTTGGGGCGCACCAGTCCTTTTCGTCAAAAAGAAGGATGGGTCGTTTTTAATGTGCATCGACTACCGGGAATTGAATAAGTTGACTATCAAGAACCGCTATCCTCTGCCTCGAATCGACGATTTGTTTGATCAGCTACAAGGCGCTACGTGTTTTTCGAAGATCGATCTACGTTCCGGATACCATCAGCTACGTATACAAGAGGAGGATATACCCAAAACCGCGTTTCGTACTCGATACGGCCATTACGAATTCGTTGTCATGCCTTTTGGCCTAACCAACGCACCAGCAGTTTTCATGGCTCTGATGAATCGCGTGTGTAAACCATATCTCGACCGTTTCGTCATCGTGTTCATCGACGATGTCTTGATCTATTCCAAGTCGAGAGCCGAACACGCACAACATCTACGTTTGGTTCTCGAGTTACTCCAGGGGAACCAACTTTACGCCAAATTCTCCAAGTGCGAATTTTGGTTGGGGGAGGTTCAGTTTCTGGGTCACATTGTAAATAGTCAGGGTATTCACGTCGATCCTGCGAAGATCGAAGCTGTTAAGAGCTGGGTTACGCCTAAGAACCCGTCTGAAGTCCGCTCCTTTCTCGGGCTAGCGGGCTATTATCGACAATTTATCGAAGGATTCTCAAAGATTGCTGTACCACTTACCTCTCTTACGCACAAGGACCAGCCTTTTGTCTGGGGAACCAAACAAGAGTCTGCCTTTCGAACCCTTAAACACATGCTTTGCAATGCTCCTGTCCTCACATTGCCCGATGGAAACAATGATTTCATTGTCTACTGTGATGCTTCCAACCTTGGTCTTTGCTGTGTCCTCATGCAATGGGACAAGGTCATAGCTTATGCATTTCGTCAGCTCAAAATCCACGAGAAGAACTATACAACCCATGATCTCGAGCTAGGCGCGGTTGTTTTTGCATTAAAGATTTGGCGACACTACCTGTATGGTACAAAGTGTACGATCTTCACCGATCATAGGAGCCTCCAACACATCTTTAATCAGAGGGAACTAAACATGCGTCAACGCCGATGGGTAGAACTTCTCAACGATTACGACTGTGAGATTCGTTATCACCCAGGCAAAGCAAATGTTGTAGCCGACGCACTTAGCAGACGGAGCTATCTGCTTAGCACTCGTAATGTTCAAGCCCAGCACAACCTCGAAACTCTCATCCGCGACGCCCAACATGCATGTTTCAACGAACGCACTCTGAAGAAAGAACGAATCTACCACGATGGAGCCCAGCTTGTGAGAAAATCGAACGGGATATTCCACTTTTTAGACCAAATTTGGATTCCCAAGCGAACCGATTTACGGTAGATTATCATGGACGAAGCCCACAAATCTCGGTACTCTATTCATCCCGGTGCCGACAAAATGTACCAGGATCTTCGCTATAGGTACTGGTGGCCGGGCATGAAACGGGATATCGCTCTCTATGTCAGAAAATGCCTAACCTGTGCTAGAATTAAAGGCTGAACATCAAAGACCCTCTGGCTTGCTCGAACAACCACAAATTCCTATGTGGAAGTGGGAGAGTATAGCTATGGATTTCGTAACCAAGCTTCCAACCACGTCATCAGGTCACGACAGCATTTGGGTTGTTGTTGACCGTTTGACTAAATCGGCTCACTTTTTGCCAATACGAGAAGACTACAAGGTAGAACGATTAGCCCGAATCTACACCGACGAGATCATCTGTAGACATGGGACGCCTCGTGATATCATCTCTGACCGTGATGCTCGGTTTACGTCGCGATTGTGGGAAACATTTCAAACAGCACTCGGTACAACGCTAAATCTAAGTACCGCTTTCCACCCACAAACCGACGGTCAGACTGAAAGAACGATTCGTACTCTTGAAGACATGCTCCGCTCATGTGTTCTAGACTTAGGTGGTAATTGGGATAAGCACCTGCCGTTAGTCGAGTTCTCGTATAACAACAGCTACCAGGCTAGCATTCAGATGGCACCTTTCGAGGCCTTATACGGAAGAAGATGTCGATCGCCTATTGTGTGGCACGAGATCGGTCACTCGCAACTAACCGGTCCGGAGCTGCTACAAGAAACGACAGACAAAATTTTCCAAATTCGAGACAACCTAGCGAAAGCTCGGGATCGACAGAAAGTTTACGCCGATAAAAAGCGCAAGCCCGTGAATTTGGCGTTGGTGACTACGTACTCCTAAAGGTATCACCTTGGAAGGGTGTAGTCCGATTCGGCAAAAAGGGAAAACTCGCGCCTCGATATGTGGGACCTTTTAAGATTCTGGAAAGGATCGGAAAAGTCGCCTACAGACTCGAATTACCGGAGGAACTTAGCAATGTCCACCTGACCTTCCACGTGTCAAACCTCCGAAAGTGCATCGCCGACCACGATTTACATGTCTCTCTAGATGATCTACAAGTGAACGAAACATTACACTTCGTGGAGAAGCCTGTCGAAATCATGGATCGCCAAACCAAGCAGCTCAGGCGCTCACGCATTCCTATTGTGAAGGTCCGACAGGAAGGTAAACGAGGCGCGAAGTTTACTTGGGAACTCGAAAGCAACATGAAGGCAAAGTACCCGCAGTTGTTTAATTAGAAAATTTGTATGCTTGTAGATCAATGAATTTCGCACAACATATCCAAATTTTAGCCGAATATTTAACCGTAAAATCTTGTCTAACTTGACGTTTTTCAGTTAGAAACGTGAAATAGATGAAAAGTGAAGGAATTTTGACAAATCTGCGTGAAATTGACTCTGAATCTGATCAATTCTTGTACGAATCTAGTTGTTTGATCAGTGCAATCGAGAACCTGCTTAGATACCACTTGTAGGTCCCGGTTTCAATTCCGTTGCGATTGTGTTGGTCACGATCGTGCATGGATTCCGCACGTTATACGAGTCAAAATCGGTCCAAACGAAGAACCCTCGCACGTGATTCACGGCCTTGTTATGGTTTTCAGCTTAATTTCGGGACGAAATTCCCTAAACAAGGGGAGGCTGTAACACCCCGTGTTTTCACGAGTGAAGGTCAAAGTCAAGGTCAAAGTTAATGACCGATTTCGCGCGACTTGACTCGTAGAAATGTTTTTATTTTAATTATATTATGTGGAGTAAGTGTCGTACATTGCAATAATCGAATCATGATAACCATATATCAATCGACTCGCGACTGCGAATCGCAGGAAGTAACAATGCGATAAAGTTAATCAACCAAGAATCAAGCTATGTTAATCGAATCGACATCGAACCGCAACTCGAACTGTGTATTTTACTTGTTGTTTATACGTGTGTGTGTGCCTTATGTGTTACCTGTGCATGTTTATTTTATGTTATGTTGAGATAATCAAGCGAACTCAATCGAAACTCGAAGCCTAACTCGAATACAATCGAACCCGAACCCGAATCCCGATCAAACCATGTCATATACGAAGTAGTTGGGACTAAAAGTAATTTGAATAGGAAACCCTACCAAACCGTTCGCAATATAAACCGAAACGTCGAAGAATCGTCGCACCAAACGCACCATTCCAGCGTCATCCGGACGGATTGTTCATCCGGACGGACAGTCAATCCGCACGGATTACCAATCCGGACGGATAACCAATTCGGGTTACGTGCTATCCGCACGGATTACCCTTTCCCCTTTTGGCATCCTATAAATACACGGGTCACTCTCCAAACTTTCCACTTTTGGCAAGTGACGTCCGAACCACACGCATTCTTCACCTTTTCTCAGATTTCTCTCAATCCAGGTAAGATCTTGCTCTAATTCTTGTACATTCTTGATCACTACACGATTCTACACCTTTCTATCTTTCAAATCTCAACTTTTTAACCGTGAAATCATCAAGATTTGAGGTGTTCTCGGGTGACGTCATCATGAAGTTCTCATGAACTTCAAAGTGTGACCTCATTCCACCAAGAATAACTCATATCTGAACGATTTCCATAAGATATCACCTAAATCCAAACATTTCAAAGGATAAAAGAGTTGAAAGAAATAAACTCAAGTTTTCTCCTGCTTTTACCCTTAAAATCGGTACGAATCTGATAGGTTCTAGTCTTCTACTCAATAATAGTGATGCACTAGTCCTAGATCTGGATTCTACCCACAAGACACATGACGTCGGGTTAAACCGGAATGACCGCTCTAAACCGCTGACAGGCCGAGTTAGGGTGATTCCTAGCCGGTTTGGTCACTCGGGTAAGAACGCGATTCCAATTGGTTGCCACGAAGTCAGAACGTCTCGATAGAACGACAAAGGCGACCAAGGTAGCCAGACGGAACAACCAGGACGAGGAAGTTGTCCGCACGAACAAGTTGTCCGCACGGACAGACGATCCGGACGGGTTGCCATCCGGACGAACTACACTTGGGACCCACTTTCAAAGCAAGGTTTGAGTATCGACGAATGAACAATCCGGACGGATGACCTCTGAATGGATTACTCTTCGGATTATGAGATACTAGGACCTTGAATAAGTTCAAACAAAGTGCATCCGCACGGACAAGTTGTCCGCACGGACAGACTATCCGGACGAATTGTCTGTCCGCACGAAACAACTATCCGGACGGATTACCATTATCCGCACGGATTACCATCTGGACGGATTACACAAACTTACCAAGTGACTCAGCCTCAGAGACGCGTCCGCACGGATCACCAATCCGAACGGATTGTTGTCCGCGCGACCGGCTTGAAAGGTAGAGATACTTAAATGTTTTCTAAATGCTACAACGAAAACTTCAAAGCACAAGCCATCATACACAAACACATCCTTAGGAAGAAACAATCTACTCGAATAGTAATCCACACGGACTGCTTGTCCGCACGAGTAACAAATCCGGACGGATTACCATCCGCACGGATAGCCACTCGCACGGATAGTTTATCCGGGTGGATCACCACTCGCACGGATAGTTTATCCGGGTGGATCACCACTCGCATGGATGGTTTATCCGGATGGATCACCATTCGCACGGATAGTTTATCCGGATGGATCACTATCCGCACGGATTACCATCCGCACGGATAGTTTACTCGCACGGATAGTTGATTCGCACGATCAGCTATCCTACCCGCTCTCACTTCGTACTGTTCTTACACGCCACTTATCATTACGTTATCGAATCTATTCAGGCTAACCGTACTCGCTGGAAAGCGCTCCCTTCAATCCATAATCGCTGTGAGTATACTCGAACCCTTTTTGCTTTTAGCACTTTTGGGTGTTACATACTTTACGAATATTCAAACTACAACTATCACACTACTCAAACTATTTTAACGCTAAACCATTAATGCATGATATACGTGGCTTATGAATGCTTGTTTGTTATGTTTACACATGGAATGCTGTCTACCTGCCTTAGCAACGATAGTACTATAGTTTGGACTTAGCACCCGTTCACACGGGGGTTGTTAAGGATCTTTTACTTGCATGGATTACGGTGGTAATCATGTATTGCGAACTGCCTTGGGCAGTCAATCCGCAGTCATTGGTATCGACGGATCTATGTCGATAACTAACGTGCTTCATTTCACTATGTGTGCTTAGGTTGCTCTTATGCTCTTTGTGCTGTGATGAACTTGAAGCTAGGAACTGGAGTCCTAGAAACCAACGAATAAATTTGTCATGTTTAAATCTGAGTTGTCGGAACAGAATATTTGTCTTGATGCTTTGCCTGTAATAACAATTTAACTGTTTGAGATACGGTATGGGACGTATTATTTAATTAAATGGTAATGATAGTTGTTATGGAAACTTCTGGACAATCTGTTTCGTTCAGTGCCGCGCCCCGATGATTCCGCCATCGGTTGGGGTGTGACAACGGTCATTAAGCATAAATCAATATTAATTAATTGTACGGGTGCATGCAAATTTGACGGTTGTCACACAGGGGTCGGGGGTTGCGACATCTTCGGCGTCTTTCCCCCCCAAACACGCCCAAACATGCCCGTCCCCCACCCCCATGATGGCGCCCCCTTTAATTATGGCGGTATGGTCGATGGCTCCCCAGGACGCTATGGTGGCTGAGGTGGCTGGGCGGCGTTAAGCCACATCTACCGGCCTTAGACCGTTTGTAATGGGCGTCTTCTTTAGCGTCTTTCCCCCCAAACACTCCCAAACATGCCCGTCCCCCACCCCCCCATGGCGTTTTCCGACGTGGTTTAACCAAAACTCCCCTTTGGCGTGCTTTAAAACACGCTCAAATGTCCCTCTCTTCAAAGTGTTTGGCCAATGAGTTTTTTCCATGTCAAATACAATTAATTTTAAATTAAAAAAACAAGAAAATAATAATTGGGTAATCATTGATGGGGCATTATTGGGCATTATCCCACTACACCCATTTGTAAAAAAACGCCCATAATGCCCCTTTGCTGACTGTGATAACACGTGTCATACAATGCCCATGAATGGGGGCATTATCTATAGACAAAATTGCAGAAAACAACCTTTATGTTTACCCCAAACTGCACTTTATACCTTTCACTATGAAATCCGCCAAAACCAACCTTTACGTTCTTGTTTTGTTACACATCACAACCTTTACACCAAACCTAGTAAAAAAGTCAGTTAAGTTGCCCCACGTGCGATGCACGTGAGGGCATATATGTCTTTTCCTTTGTATCTTGTTCCCTTTTAAATGAAAAACCCTAGCTGTTATCCTCCATCTTTCTTTCTTCCTTTCTGTGTTCAAGAAACCCATTCATGGCGACGATCTACTGTAGATGTGGTGGGGAGGGCATAATTCTAACTTCAACAACTCGAAAAAATCCAGGCAGAAGATTCTACTCATGCTCTAATTTTAGGTGTCGATCATTTCTTGGATGGGTGGATCGAAGCCAAGCTCAAATGAATGCAATGCAAGAGATGGAAGCTGCAAAACAAGAAATTGAAGCTGTGAATGTAATCCTGTTGGACAAATTGAAAGCTAAAGAAGATGAATCAGAATGTAGGAAGACTTGTCTGGTTTATAGTTGGTTATTTTTTGGTCTTGTTGTAATTTTCAGGTTAGCTTTTGTTAAGGATGTGTAGTGCAACTGATGAAGTCTTTAAATGTTTGTAATTTTTAGGTTGAAATGAATTCAGGTCTTTTGTAATCCAACTGATGTTTGCTGAAATGAAATGAAGTCTTTGAATGTTTGTATATGGTAATTGTCATGAATGTAGTGCAAAGATTATGGTTATGTGCAGACTATGTAATGAACAAATTACCAAAGTTTTGACATCCGATAAATGACCAAAAGACCAAACATAATGAACAAATTACCAAAGTTTTGACATCGGACAAATAACCAAAAGACCAAACATTTATGCATTCAACAAATGACCACTGCAAACCAAAAGACCAAACATAATGAAAAAATTACCAAAGTTTTGACGTCGGACAAATGACCAAAAGACCAAACATAAACTGCATTCAACATAAGACCACTGCATTCAACATAAGTTCAAAACATTACATCATAAACATAAGTTCAAAAGACCAGCATTCAAACATAAGTTCAAAAGACCAGCATCATAAACATAAGTTCAAAAGACCATCTGATCCAAACCTAACTAGCATTACTTAAGTTCAAAAGACCTTCTTCTTTCCCCTACCTGCTTCTTTTGGACATTTTTACCCTGACAACCTTTTTTCACTGCCTTTGTCTTCACACCCTTGTTTTGCTGATCAGGCGGCACACCTGTACAGGTCCTGCTGTTGTGGCCTTTACCTTTACACTTACCACATGATCCTTGAAGGTTTTTCTTCGATAACTTGCCTGCCTTCTGCACATCCTCTTTTTCAACCACAGATCTTTTTCTTTTCTTTTTTGGTTTACCAACTGGCTTGTGATATATTGGTGCTATGATTGTAGTGGGAACCCTTGATTTGTTCCAAAGAGACATGCCATTTATGGGAAACACCTTGAAGTTGTAAACTTGTTTCCATGTGTCTAGATGGTATATTGGATGCACCCAGGACTCAGGAATCCCAACCTTCTGACCATAACTTTGCATATTCCATATGGTAGCAACAACATGTGAACATGGAATTCCAGTGATCTCCCATGTCCTGCATGTGCAGGTTTTCTGTCCCATGTCTACCACACATTTCCACTTACCTGGTCCTGCAACACCATACTGATCCCCTCCATTCCAGCTAACCCTGCAACCTGAAGCACTTTTCTTGATCTCTTCAAACAGCTCTGTAGCAAATGGTGTGAGGGGCCCATCAGTTTTGTCAATTACTTGAAGCACATTAACTATTCTCCTCATGCTTCAAACTTTTCTTTCTTATGTTTGCAAGATTCTCATCAGAATCACTGCAACTATCAAAGTCATCATTGTCTAAAACATCCACATCAGATTCAAGGTCTTGTTTTGTATCATCTACTTGTTCATCAACCATGAACCTAAAACTTCTCATATCTACCTCCTCATCCATATCATTCATTTCATCTACAAAATAATCACTATCCTCATCAATGTTATCCTCATCCTCTGTTGTATCATCCCTAACTTCTTCCTCCTCATAGTCCTTATCTGAATTATCACTAAGTTCATGATCACTAACTTCTTTAGCCTCATTAGCACTGACCTTCACATCGTTAACATCTAAAGAAGTATTGCTTTGGGTTTGACTTAATCGTTGAACATTAGACATCCCATTTTCCAAATAAACATTAATGAACCTGTGACCATCCCTAATAAAAGCAACCAACTTCTCAATATCTTCATCATTACTTAATAATGTAAGTCCATTATCAAGGTCATTCATTGATGGATCAGATAAGTGAAAGTAATGAGGCACATCATCGTTATAACCTAGCTTATCCCTAATCGACTCTAATTGTGCAAACCCAAACCTGTCACTGTCAAGAAAATCAAAGAAATCTAGGTCATCATTCTTATAGATTCGTCCTGGAGGATCAGTAAAATACCCTCCATGATACAAGTGTATAGAGAACAACTTTGGATAATCACCTACAATGCAAGTTACAGAACATAATCAGTGATCAATAACAACTTAATTTTGACCTAATACACATATTTGGAGTGAAGAAGTATTACCGTATATAAGGTCTAGTGCAAAATCATCATCAGGACCACACACTTGAATCGAAACAGGAGCCATTTCACCCTTGTTATAATCGATTGTGATGAAGATGAGGGTTTACGAATGGGGGAATTTGATGAGGGTTTACGAATGGGGGGTAATATGATATTTAGGTTAGTTGAAGGAAATAAATAAAAAGCTTTAAATATAATATTCATTGTAAAAGGGGTCAAAGGAAAAGACATATATGCCCTCACGTGCATCGCACGTGGGGCAACTTAACTGACTTTTTTCACTTGGTTAGTTGTAAAGGTTGTGATGTGTAACAAAACATGAAAGTAAAGGTTGGTTTTGACGGATTTCATAGTGAAAGGTATAAAGTGCAGTTTGGGGTAAACATAAAGGTTGTTTTCTGCAATTTTGTCTTATCTATATCTACCACTACATATGGTGAAAAAAATGAAAGTAATGATTTGATTTTTGAAAAAAATTAAAAAGGGAGTGGGACCCACCTTGGGCCACCGCTTTTGGGGGGATGGTTGAATTTTGAATTCTTATAAAAATCCAAATTATAGGTGATGTTTTGTGTAATTATATAACCTATAAAAAGGCTATGTCGGTTACTTACAACTCACGAAGCCTGTTGTACAAACAAGAACTCTACTTGACTCTCTCCTCCTATCCTTCATAATCTGACTTCAGAAAAAAGCCAAAAAACCACAACTCTTCCCGGGAAAAACCAACTCTTCAACGCCACACTAACCACTATTCAACGTCGTGCTAACCATCGTTCGTCGCCTCGCTCACCATCGTTCGTTGCTGTCGTTTACCCCCGACCAAGAAATCACACCGGTCACCACTGTTCGTTGCCACTCTCACTGCCGTTCGTAGTTGCCGTTCGCCGCCAGAGTCTTTTTTCTGCTTGGTAATTGGTATGAAGTTCTAAATACTTTTTTAATCAAGTTTTCTAGTCGATATAAGACACATGTCGACATACTTTTGAATCGGATAAAAAATCGAGTCGCCCCGCTGCGAAGCGTGGGTGTAACACCCTAGTTTAAATAAAACCTTGTGTTTTTTAATAAATGATTTTTCTCCAAAAAGAGGAATTCAATAATGCCTACTAATTTTTATAAAAATTAACTAGCTAAAATAATATTGGGTGCTATATGGTGTATTTAGTCCTTAAGAATTTTAAATATCTAAAACACACGCGAAAACCGAATAATGTAAGACGAAAACCATCAATTACGGTATTTATATGTTTTCACAAAATTTCCACTTTATAGGGTCAAGTTATTCTACAAAGACTTTTAATTGTAAAAAGTGTAAGAAGAATTTATAGAGTGACAAATTTCCAATAACCTAAAACTAAACACATTACATCACCACCAAAAACCTAAACACCCACCCCACCCCACCCAAAAACCTAAACCCCCCACCCCCCCCCCCCCCCGCGCCCAAAAAAAAAAAAAAAACTATACCTCACCAAAAAACCCCCAAAAAACATAACCCCCACCCCCAAAAACCTTTAAAAAAAAAACCTAACCCCCCCTCCCCTCCGCAATAAAAAAAAACTATACCTTACCAAAAAATACCCCCAAAAAACCTAACCCCCCACCCCCCAAAAACCTAAAAAAAACTAAACACCCACCCCCACCACCACCCAAAAACCTAAACCCCCACCCCCTCGGCAAAAAAATAAAAATAAAATTGGATGGGTGAAGGGGGGGTTTAGGTTTTTGGTGGTGGTGGATTTTAAGGGTTTTTTTTTTTTTTTATAGTGGGTTTTTTTAAGTTATTAGACACTTGTCACTCTATAAATTCTTCTTACACTTCTTACAATTAGGATCATTTGTATTTGATCCTAATCCTCCACCTATAATATAGTAATGCATGCTAGTCCAAGCATATTGGGCAAAATCTGAATTTTTAAAGTTAACCGGGTCATCAACGTTCGGGTATTTTATCACCACGTGATACAGTAACTTCTAAAAATTGCCAAATGCAAACATCTGCATTAAAAGGGCTTTGCTAGACTTTTAAATTGCCTAATTAACTGAAAATTAAGTCTAAGACACATTCATATAATGTAAGCACGTTTTAAGATAGTCCGGATAATAAACTAAAAACGTCAGATGTCACAAGCAGTGACGATGGTGGTGGTGCTGTGGGGTTTTAATCAAGAGGGGTTCCAACACACAGGTTTTAATCAGGAGAGGTTCAATGTGTTAGAGTTGCAAGATTATTAAAATACCCTTTCAACTATCGATCAAGCTAACGAAAATATATAGCGAAAACAAACGACGAAAATGACATTTTACTCTTTTTTTTTGTTCACGAGTAGTAAACGAGCCGAGCTGAGCCGAGCCAGTATGGGCTCGGGCTCGAAGTTAAACGAGCTGGCTCGGGCTCGGTTCCATAATTTTAGCGAGCTAAAAATCAAGGCTCGAGTTCGGCTCGAAGAAAGTTCGAACTAGCTCGCGGCTCGACGAGCCAGCTCGTTTTTTAAATAAATTATTGAAAAAAATTAACTTTTGTATCTGGGCTTATAAATTTGGGCTCATATATGTGGTTTTTTAACACAGTACCTTTTATAAACATGAAAAAAACAATCAAATTACATACTATCAAAGTACTTTCATTCTAAACAAACCAAGATTGTATTGAAATGCAGGAAAGTAATACCAAAGTACCCTTTCATTCAGGCATTACTTGTTGTAGAGATTTCAACAACAGTAATTTAATGTTATCAGCAAAAAAATACAATAAACAACCAAGTTCAAAACATCTAATGTCTTTAAAACTTAAACAAAACAAAAACAAAACATTAAGGTGTCATCTTGAAGTTCTTTCCACTTTTCCAACATCCTCCTAAGTTAAATTCCAACTTCAGTCATTCCCAGTCACTAAAACAACAAAGAATAAAACATTATAAGCACATGAGTACAATACAACAACCATTTATATTTTGCAAGTAATCTATACTAAATTTTTAATTACCTTTCATTTCAATTAAATGCATCGTCACTCGTCGGGATTGGAACTTCTAAATTTTCTTCTTCCATTGCCAATTGCTACGCATAAATAAAATAAAAATGTCAGTAATAAAATTATAAAATTAAAGATGAACGATAAATATGAATATAAACTTACTTGTAATGTTTGAATAGTTGTTTTTGATGTGGACTTTATCCAATCGCCTCCACAAACTAGAAGCTCGACCATATCTTTTGTGAGAGAGCTTCGGTAGTCATCTAGTATACGTCCTCCGGCACTAAATGCCGATTCCAAGGTAACCGTTGTAATTGGAATGCTAAAAATGTTACGGGCCATTTTGCTTAAAACTGGAAACTTGCTGGTATTTTGACTCCACCAGCTTAACACATCAAATTCTTTGTTTTCTAAAACTATATAATTAGGCTCCTCTAAGTACACCTCAACTTCACTTTTTTGTGTGTTTTCAACTGGTCTAGACTTAAGAAAAGCATAAAAATCATCTTCAAGTCTATCACGAACGTCTGGGACCCCGGATGATGTGCTCGTCATGTTGTTCTTAGAAGCCCTAGCCATGTGAAATGCGGTGGAGTACTTTACATAAAGAGACTGTAACCTAGTTATCACATCTTCAACCCGACCAGCAACTTCATTGGAAGGATATAACTTCCCAAAAGTCCACGAAATTGAGACCTTCTTAAAACGTGGATCTAAAATTGAGGCAGTTGCCATAAGAACCCCAATTTCTCCCCAATATTTTTCAAACTTTTCGAACATCGCCTCACTCATCTTTTAAAAAAAAACATCATTTGAGATATAACAACTAGTTATCTCTTTTTTTACTTTAAAAATTTCAACAAGGAACAAATTTGTCGTCGGATATGATGTACCCGAAAACAAATTTGTTGCTTCCAAAAAAAACTCAAGTACTTTGCAAACCTTTTGAGCCCTATTCCACTCGTCATCGGTGAGAGACCATTCAAAGTTAGAATCTCTCAATGCGTACCCTTGAAAGGCAAGTTTGTAATGCATAGCTGATTCAAGCATTCGATGTGTGGAGTTCCATCTAGTTTTTACATCTATGCACAAAGATCGACGGGTTTGAATACCAAGAGTTATAGCAATTTCACCAAACCTTAAAAGACGACCAGGAGACTTCCTTAAATACTTGACCCCTTCTCTAATTTTCACAAGACAACAATCAATTGTTCCTAATCCGTCTTGTACTACCAAATTCAATATGCGAGCACAAAACCTCACATGAAAAAAAATTCCCTCAAAATGCAATTTTCCCTTCCCTTGAAAAGTATTTTTCAAAATTGAAGGAGCCCTATCATTACTAGAAGCATTATCTAGAGTAATTGTACCAATTTTGTCTTGAATGCCCCATTTAATAAGACTCTAAGATTGCATCCGAAATAACCTCACCACTATGTAGTGGTGCCAACTCATTGAAACCAATAATTCTTTTTTGCATTTTCCAGTTAGAGTCAATATAGTGTGCTGTCAAACACATATAACCTATTGTTTGGTTAGAAGTCCAGCAATCACTAGCAAGGGAGATCATATCAACCCTTTTTAAGACTTTTTTCAACTTCTCTCGTTCTAATTCAACCACCTTTATGCAATCCTTCCTAATGGTTGCCCTACTCACCTTTTGATAAAGTGGGTTATTATACTTCATTAAGTTATTAAACCAATGATACTCGATGAACGAAAAAGGTAGCTCATGAGCGATGATCATTTTTGCAATCATTTCTCTACATTTCATTTGATCATAACCGCCAGTTGCATTAAATTCAGATGCATTTTCATTATCAGATGGTTGAAAATTAATAAAACCTTTTGTACCTTTCAAGCGTTTCACAAACGCACACTTCTTCAAGTGTCGCAAGAGATGTGTCGTGGTTCGTGAACTTTGTGGTTCATATTTTTTCTTGCAGTGCATACACTCATGTTTCTTAACCATTTTCCAGTCTTCCTTCACTTCAACAGTTGTAAAATGGCTCCAAGCTCCAGATGAAGACTTTCGTTTTGAACCATCTCCTTCATTGTCCATAATTTCATCAACCATATCATTTGCTTCCTCGTTTAGCTCGACATTTTCTCCATCACTTAACTCAACGGGATCAACATTTGGGGTATTGGCTCCAGCAACAACAGATTCTATGTTTGAAGACATCTTGGTTCCTACAAAATAATAACACACAATAATACATCAAAATCAAAACAGTAAGTAATTAGTAAAATAGGGAGCATGTGCACGATGAAAGACTGAAACACTAATCAATTTTGACCCGAATGCTTATCAAAACAGTAAGTAATCCTAATTCATCCGAATGCATACAGCAGTTGATCCTCGAAAAAAACTCGTTTAGATCGAGCCAATAGCCCATTTATAACTAGTCACTGAAAAGAGTTGTACAAAATTCCACTAAGGAGTTGCGACACTTGATTAATCAGTTTACAACATTCAAAGTTTATACTATCAGGAGAAAAAAATTTACACCAACATTCATTAGAATCCCATATATTCAAATAATTGTCATTTTAACCAATTCAAATAATTGTCATATTGAATGCATACAACACTTGAGGATTGATAAACAAATTCAACTGAAAAGAGTTATCACAAAATTCCAACTGAAAAGAGTTATCAAAACAGTAAGTAATCCACTAATCTTAAATCAAAACAATAAGTAATCCTATATCATTCGAATGCATACAACGGTTGATCCTAAATTCATCCTAAACGGACAAAAGAATGTTTATACTAGTGACCTTATACGGGTAAAAGAATAAAGCAACAAACATTTACCTTAATCTGAGAGGAGGAAGATTGGAGGAGAATGATTATACAGTTAGGGCAAAATCGAAGCCTCCTGCAGTCCTGCGTACATAGAAGAATGATTATGAGTTAGAACTTAGAAGTTAGAACAATATATAATTAGGGCATCGGAGAAGAGATTGAGATTTGAAAATGAAAAGGCAACTAGGGAAGTGAATCGGCAGCCGCATATCAGAGATCTGGCCATCTCGGGACTGTGTTTTGATTTTATTTCTTGTTCTTTGATAACTAAAAAGGCAGCGCATAATATATGAACACCCCTATCGAGTATTATTGAATATATATTTAATGGATTGAAAAATGAAAAGTGAAAAAGTGAAAAAGTGAAAACAGCCCTATCGAGTATAATTAGAATTTATAAGATAAACAACAACAACAACCATACCCAGTAAATCCCACAAATAGCAAAGCTACTTATAGGGTCTGGGGAGGGTGGGATGTAGACAGACCTTGCCTCTATCCCTAGGGATAGAGAGGCTGCTTCCAGAGAGACCCTCGGCTCCAAAACGAACATCATACCAACACACCAAGTCAAAGAACATAGAAATAAGAAGTCAGCCATACCAAGAAAGTTATCAGAGTGACACAATATAATGTAAATCATGTATAATATCATACAACATTTGGGCATGTACACAGGAAAGCAATCACCGGTAAGGTCACTTAAAGAATAAGAAAACCTACGTCCCTAAAATACACATAAGACCTTTCTGCAATATCCCCTAAAAGTCCTTAACCCTAATCATACGTCTCCACGCAGTCCTATCTTGGACCATGTCCTCAGAAAGATGCAACTCTAGTGAATCATGCATAATCTGCTCATCCCATGTCAGTTTGGGTCTGCCTCTTCCTTTCCTCCCCTCCACAGTAAGAGTTTCCACTACTCTAACTGGTGCCGTCGTTTGTCTCCGCTTTACATGCCCAAACCATCTCAATCTCCCCTCCTTAATCTTATAAGATATGTTTAATATAGACTTTATAATATTAATATATATAATAATGATAACGAGCCAAACGAGCGAGCCAACTAACGAGCGAGCCAAACGAGCGAGCCAACTAACGAGCGAGCCACGAACCGAACCTACCTTGGCTCGGGCTCGGCTCGTTTAGATCGAGCCAATTTCGAGCCGAGCTTTTTTCGAGCCGAGCTTTTTGCAAACTTTTTTCGAGCGAACTGCGAACCGCGAGTTTTTTGAACAGCTGTATTCACGAGGGATCATGTCATTCTTATCCATTGTTTTTCAACTAACCCAAACCCGACCCGACCATACGAAAAACCTAAACCCGGCAACGCTCTTCATAAATCCAGGGTTTCGAAAGCAAAAACAAAATCCCAATTGCGTTACATTCTCTCTTTCTGCAAATCCCCCTTTATTACAACCGGTAAGCATCTAATCTTCTTCCAGATTTTACTTCTTTGAATTCGATTATCATATGCCGTTAATTGTTTTCATCTTTATGCACCGTTTTTGTTGGATCTAGTTTTGTTATTAGGTCAAGTTTCACAAAAAATCTAGGGTTTTATCGGTAGATTACCTTAACGTTTTCGCACAAATTGTGAGTTTTTCGATGAATTTGTAAGTGTAATTTGTATATTATTAGGCTTTAGTTATGAATTGATTCGGTGTTTTAATGAGCTATATATTATATGAGTGATTCCAGCTGGTAAATATTGAATTGTTCGTGTGATATCGATGATAGGTGATATGGTTAAGATGTTAAATTTGTTGTAGGTTAAAGATTTAGATGACTGAAACATATTTGGAGTGCGATGAAGTACAGTTGAGGTCGTACACTAGACCGGTATGGAGATGGATTACGTTTTGTGTAATGTGAATCTGGATTTATGTTTTAAAGGTAGTGTTGCTTCAAGTTTTGAATTGTTTTCTCGTTTAGGCGCTTGATGCTGTATTGTTTTTCTTAGATTTGTTTGCTTTATGGATTGGTTATAGGAATTAACATGCTTGTCCTGCTCACTTCCTAGATTATTGTTCCAACATGTGTTTTTCCTATGTTGTCAAATGCGAGTCAGTTGCGTGATGAGGCAATCATGCGATGCAAGGTGGCCACTTTTATTATTCTACTTCGTTATAAATGATTTTCTAGTTTTGAAAAGATATAATTAGTATTGATGCAATCAAGGTTTAAAAAGCAGAAACGAGTTTCGAGGCGTTTTCCCTTCGCCTCACGAGGCGTAAGCCTCGAGGCTGGCCGAGGCGGAATTAATAAATTAATATTAAATTATATATCTTATAAAAATACTAATACTAACTTAATTCATCAAAATCATCAAAAACACACATAAAAAAGACATAAATTGCTTGAAATTGACACAAAAAGTAAAAAACATCAAAAAGGCTGCGTCTCAACCCCTCTGAGGCGCACGTGCAGTAGAAACCACCTGAGGCGCGCCTCATAATCGTTTTTTGGGCGTTTCGCCTTGAGGCGCACGCCTCAACCGTTTTTTAAAACCATAGATGCAATATTTAAAAAATTATATTATAAAAAATATTTATATTATATCCATAGAATATATTAAATTTCTATGCTTATTATGTATATATAGATATAGATATAGATATAGATATATATGTATATGTATATTTGTTTATTGTTGCATTTTTTGTGTCGCTCAGACATTTTTGTACCCTGTGCCTAGGCAACACCCAAGCCTTTTGCGCCTTGTACCTGTAAGTACCTGGTTTCTATATTCTTTTATTCTCTAATATCTACGTACACCTTGATCAATAGTAGTTACGTCACATGATATATGGTCTCATGCCGATTCTTATCTCCATTCATGGAGACAATGTTGTGTGAAGCATTTATAAACATGGTTCTTTAGAATTTTTCAAGTCATGAAACTTGGTCAGAATCTAGACTTATCTTAGACCGTTCGTTCTTGATTTTTGATAGATAAACGCCTTACATTTTAAATGTCAATTACCAACTTCATGTTTTTCTTATTTGATGTGGATAGCTTTAATTGTTTCAGGAACAGGGTATCGTGGTTATTGATTTATTTGTGGGTAAGTAAACAAAGACATGTCTGGTAAAGAAGAAAAAGGCGGTGCACAAGATGCAGCCGAAAGAATCAAAGCCGCCACTCTGTCAGCGGCCAAGGGTCTAAGCCGATCTCAAGCCGAACGTGCAGCAGCTGCTGCAGCGCGAAACGTAAATGCTTATGGTCAAAAAGAAGAAGGACCAAGTAGATGGCAAGAAAGAAAAGAAGCAAAAAGACAAATGTATTTAATGAGTACAGAAAAACAAGTGAGACTGGGTGAAAGAAAAGACCAAAAAGCTTCAATGTCAACCGCCACTAACTGTCAGAAATGTTTCCAGCCTGGACACTGGACTTATGAGTGTAAAAACGAACGAGTTTACATTTCCCGACCCTCACGCACACAGCAGCTTAAAAACCCCAAACTGAGAATGCGGGGCCAGGTTTCGTATGATTTGGATAACCCGGATGTTGAAAAAGACGTGAAAGCGGATAAGAGCGTTAAGAAGAAGAAGCATAGTAGTAGCAGTAGTCGTAGTAAAGGTAAGAATAACAAGAGGAAGCATAGGTCTAGGTCGGAATCGGGTAGTGACAGTGAAGCTTCGGTGTTTGAATCTGATAGCGAGTCTTCATCGGTTACCGGGTCGGGTTCTTCTGACGAGAGTGATTCCAGCGACACTTCATCTTCTGATTCTGAGGACTCTAGAAGGAGAAGTAAGAAAAACAAGAACAAGAAGAAGACGAAAGAGCAGAGGAAAAGGAAACACCGTAGGCACAGTTCGAGTTCTGAGTCAGAATCTGAGTCGGAGTCGGAGTCCGAATCAGAATCTGATTCGGATGATAGCAGAAGCCGGAGGAAGAGCAAAGGGAATAGCAGAAGACACTGAAGGTTTGAATAAGGCAAATTCAGGTTAATGGAGCATCTATTCTTGTTATTTACTTACTACTGTTGTTTGGCAAACTTTATGTGTATTGTTTGAACTTAAATTCCTTATCCCTGTGATGCTTTAGCATTATGAATGATGGGGTGACTTTTTGAACCGTTATCATTGTTGAAATATTTACATGATAATTTGGCTTGCAATAAATAACAGGTGATCTTGGACAAATTTGTTATCAAAAGATTTTGTGATTTATATTCGTGTTAAATGCCATTTTAGTCCCTGTGGTTTGGGCCATTTTGCCAGTTTAGTCCAAAGGTTTCATTTTTAACCTGTGGGTCCAAAAAGGTTTCACAGTTGCCATTTTAGGCCACTGGGTTAACTTCATCCGTTTTTTCTGTTAACGAGAAGGCCAATTCGGTCATTTTATATGGCTGAATTGCCCTTTTAGTTAACAGAATTACATACAAATTGACCAAATTGGCCTTCTCGTTAACAGAAAAAACGGATGAAGTTAACCCAGTGGACTAAAATGGCAACTGTGAAACCTTTTTGGACCCACAGGTTAAAAATGAAACATTTGGACTAAACTGACAAAATGGCCCAAACCACAGGGACTAAAATGGCATTTAACTCTTTATATTCATTGTATAGGTTTTGTGTAGTGGTGGTAAAATGGGCGGGCCGGATAGTGGTTAGAATTGCTTCTACCATCTTTCTGTTATGTTCATCTAGATTTGTTTCTCTGACTTATTGATGAGTGAGTTATTGACTTCAGCATATAGATTCATCAAACTGACATCACCCCGCTATAATTTATTGTAAAAGAGTAACCCATCCAATGGAATTTGATACAAGTTGGAATCTCTTTAAAAGTAACTGTTTAACTGAAGCTCAAAGAGCAGTATAGCAAGCTCTTGGTGCTTTTCTTAAACCATATAAAGTTTTTTCTAACATGTAAACATGGTATGGATTCCATGGAACATTGGATTTGTAAAGCTGGGAAGTTGTTTGCAACTGGGTCCAGACTTCCAAATGACAAAACCAAGGCATTATAGCCTAGTGACATCTTAAGGGCATGAAAAGCTTATGACCATTAAGTCATGAATTCGATTCCCACAAGGGGGTTTTTCCCAGATTTATTGGATTTTCTCCTGAATTGGTGTATTGGCATTATTGTCTAGTGGAGATGGATGGTTCCTCATGAATTGGTGTAAAGGATTTCCATGAGGCGTAAAGGGTTTTATAACCAAACGCTCTCCAACAAACCGAGTGGGTGGAACCACGAAAATGTTTTCCATGAGGTGATGCGTTTATAAAGAGTTCTTTCCCACATGTCCGTGCGTGGCAAGTTGTAAAGGATTCTCCAAAGTGGGCGGCGGTTCCGAATGAGGTTGCAAGCGCGAAACGAGCAACCAAACGGTCTAAAACTTCCGAGTCAGGAAGTTATAGCGTTAGAGCCTCCACCGGTCGTTGCCAAATAAATATCAACGACGAGCCCGAGTTTGACGAGCAGTCGATTGAGGAGGAAGAACGTCCCCCAGGAAGGGACAAAAGTAAAAATATAGCAGCTGAAAAAAGAAAACAAGCCGCATCAGGAAGCGGTGGTGGTTCGAAGTTGGAAGGTATTATGGCCTAGTTGAAAGCATTCAACCAACCCTTTACTGAGACGCAAAACGAGAAGGTAAAAGTGAAGAAACGACAAGCCGAGGAGAAGCAAAGGAGACAAGAAGAAGCGCAACAGTTGGAGGAATGTAAAATAATGACCACCGACCTTAGCGCATATCCTGAGAAAGACCGTCACATCTTACAAAAAATGAAGGAAAAAATAAAAAAAAAATGGAGTGAGGAAATGTAGTTTTTTTTAAATGTAACTTTAGGTTTTTTTTAAGTGTGTTGTATTTTTTTTAATGTTTAGTTTTTATTTAAATGTAACTTTAGGTTTTTATTTAAATGTAACTTTTTTTATTTACTTTGTTTTAATTATTTAACTAAATAAAAAAATAATAAAAAAAAGGGGAGGACTATCCTCCACACCCTTGGGTAGTCCCCTATGGGATGGTCCTCCACCCTTGATGATGTGGCGCCTACGTGGCGGGTGGTTCCTTTGGAGACTAAGGGGCTGTTTGGCAACCCTCTTAATGAATCATTAAGAGGTTCCCCTCTTATTCGGACAGAGGTTACTTGTTTGGTTGGCAAAATACCAGTCTCTTAATGGTACCATTCAGTGCTGTACCATAGAGACATAAGAAGATGCTGAATGAAAAAAAAAAGACTCTTGCTACCCTTTCCCTTCTCTTCTCTGTATCAAAACGTAAGGTTCACCACTTTCCCCCTTTCACCTCTCATCACCAACACCTCCGCCCCCACCCCTCTCCTCACCACCTCCCGCCGGTCGCCGCCCTCCTCCTCCCTCTCCTGACCACCGAACAATGCCTCCTCCTCCCTCTCTTCCACCCTTTCCCTTTCACCTCTCATCACCAACACCTCCGCCCCCAACCCCTCTCCTCACCCACCTCCCGCCGCCCGCCGCCCTCATCCTCCCTCTCCTCACCACCGAACAGCGCCGCCTCCTCCTCCCTCTCTTCCACCCAACAACGCCTCCACCCAGGTTCGTTTTCTTACATCATTTTTTTTTGTATTAAACTGATTTTTCATTTATTTTACTCATTATTATGATGTGGTTAAGTTTGATTTGGTTTTTTTTATGGATTTGTTTATTTTTCTGATTTTTTTTCTATTAGTTTTTTCTGATTTTTTTTCCAACATTGTTATTAGTTGTTATATTAGAAATATTGGATAATTGGTATGATTGAGGTGGTTTAAATCCCTAATCTTTAGGAACCAATATCCAAAGAAATGGCAAAAAGGATTAGGATTAATTGGAAGCAAGAAGGTGTTGAAAAAACCTTTCTTGAAGCATGTGTTCATGAAATAACCGTTAATGGACGTGAAGGAAGCAGTCTTAAACAAGCGTCATGGAAAACTGTAGCTGAAAATTTGAAAACACAACATAATTTCATAGTGGAACAACGTCAAATGAAGAATCACTATGATTTTCTAAAAGGAAAATTTGCAGCTTGGTTAAAGCTTAAAAACAAAACCGGGAATGTCTATGATCCAGTTACAAACAGTTTTAACTTGTCAGAAGAAGAGTGGCAAATTGAGATGAAGGTATCTGTTTTATACTAATAATTAGTAGTGGTATATTTCATTAATTTTATAGTATTTTAAAATATTTCTTCACACAGTCTAACAAGTATGTAGAAGCTTTGAGAAGTGCGCCACTTGCTTTCCCCGAGCTTTGTTGTCAATTGTATGAGGGGTCTACTTCAAATGGGTTTGATAGTTGGGGGCCAAGTTCTACGCTTCCTCATCCTTCTGAGGAAGTGAATGAGCACAATTTGGATGGTATGGATGTCGAATGCACTCAAGTGGATTCCCCAGGTAAAGGTGTTAGTGAGGAGTCAAGTATTCGGTCCCAAAAAGAAAAAGGAGAGAAACGAAAACATAAGGCAACATTAGAGTCAAAGCTTATAGAAGTTGGTGAAGATATTAGCAAGTTGGCAAAGATGATGATTGAGAAACACACACTTTCTGATGATATGGATGCATGTTTGGAGAAGTTGGAGACATTGGGTTGGGATGAGTCGGATGCGAAATACGAAACAGCGCTTTTGCTTTTTGGTGAGAGTGCCGATCTTAGGAAACTGTGGGTACGTCTTAAGCCGCAGAATTGTGAGAAATGGGTTAAGAATGCGGGAGCGAAGTATGGATTGTTTAACTAAGATTGTGCTTTGATTGTTTTTTTTTTTTTTTGGGTTAGATGTTATGTTATGGATGTTATGTTTTGGATGTTATGTTTTTAACCATTCTTCAATGTTCATTTCATACATTATTTGTTTTTTATATGATAGTTTTGATACTAATACAGATAAGTATTACCTTTGTGACGCTGCGTACACCAACACTCGTGGATTTATGACTCCCTACCGTGGTACGAGGTATTGGTTAGCCGATTTTCGACGACAACGTGCGTTAACTAAGGAAGAAAGATTCAATCATGCTCACGCACAACTTAGAAATATCATTGAACGTGCATATGGTGTTCTAAAGGCGAGATTCCCAATCCTAAAGCAAATGGCTCCCTTTTCTTTTCCAATACAAAGAGACATAGTGATTGCTTGTTTCGCCATCCATAATTTTATAAGGAAATGCAATATTTATGATCAGTTATTTATGGACTATGATGAGAACACGATGTTTCATGAAATGCAAAGTGGGGAAAATGATGGCCTGTTAGTTCAAGACATAGAGTGGGGTTCACAAGGTATTGACGATATGACTTCTTTACGTAACCAGATTGCTAATCAGTTGCTTTCAAATGATTCAAATTAAAATTGTATGCAAAGTTGTGTTATTTGTATTTGGATTTCGTATGTTGTGTTATTTTGTATTTGGATTTTCGTATGTTTCCATGAAATTTAAAGGATTGATGTGTAATTTGGATTTTCTATGGCGTTTTGTATTTTTCTTTTACAATTTTTCATCAATCTGTACACTATTTAGAGCTCTTGACAAACAAATACATTTCATTCAGCACATAATAGTTCAGAGGGGTAAAATAGTCATTCTGCACAGTCATTCAGAGATACAACCAAACAGCTCTTAATGGTTCAGCACTTACTGGTTCAGAGCCTCTTACCCATTCAGACCTCTTACTGGTTCAACACTTACTGGTTCAGCACTTGCCAAACAGCCCCTAAGCAAACCACACCCTATGGTCTTAAAGACTCAATTTTTTTTTTTCTAGTTACAAAGGGAATCCGAATTCTCAGACGACCCTCTACACATTATTCGACTTTGCTTGAAAAATTATCATTTCTTTATTTAAGTGCATCGTATGTATTTTTTTTAATACAATAACACAATAATGAAATCAAAACGAATCCAAAACCAATAGTCAAAAAGTAGGGATAAGTATATGATATTTGGTACCAATAACGAAATTTTCCGTACCGATTTTTCTCGATATTGAATCGGTACCCGCTTTGCAGGATCTTTACCGATTTTTTTAACCAAATTTTACTTTCAAATACTGGCACCGTCCTAGTACCGGTACCGTACCATACCAAACATTTTCGATACCGGTACCCATATTTATATTTGGTAAATTTCTATATCTAAGTCAAAAGTTTGGTAGGGTTTAATTATAACAATTTTGTTTTAATCTATACTATATAATAAAAGAAACCAATCTATTATCTATAATAAATGAAAATATTTGGGCTGATGTGGCAACTTCTTAGAGCTTCTTACAATGGGTTTTGGCGGGAAATTGCTCGGGTCAAGAAATGGCACGCGGATCCTGATCGTTTTAGTAACCAGCCCATCTATTCGGATCTAATATAAAAACCCATTTAAAACACAATTTTCTCTTCTTTCATTATCAACCGCCTCTTTCTCTCTCTATTCTTTTCCTTCACTGCTTCACACCGAAACCCTAGCCTCCGTGTTCCCTTGGCTTGAAGCTTCTACATCTCATTTTCTCTGAAAACATTCGCTTGTGCTTGAATCGACTGATAAAGGAAACACGCTTTGCCCTTTCCAATTCCTACTCTCAAACCCTACTGTCCGAATACACATCTTCCCCTTCACGTTTCCTGCCGATCAATTGATTTATCAATCCTATAATATACTAATCTCATCAATGTAAGTTTCTCTCTATTACCTGCTCTCTACACCCTCTTCGATCGCTACTTTGGTTTTCCCTGGTATGTAACACTTTGACAATTGTTTTATGGTTTGATTTGGGGTTTTAGGGTTTTGTTACTTTAGGTTTATGTTTTGATTTGGTGCTTTAATTTGCGTTGTTGTTTTTTTTAAATTGGTTGTTTAGGGTTATGTTCTTGCTTTTTTGTTATCGAGTGTTTGATTCTGAGGAAAAGAACATCAGATTCATATTTGAATAACTAAAATAAATTCATGTTTATGCTATAAGTATATGTTGTGTCGGGTTCAAGACATTTTTGATTATGTGGTATGCATCTTATTCGTATTTTATTTATTGGCGTATGTATATGATCAGATAGTTAAAATGTTGGTTCAAACAATACTATGTTTGTATTCATACTTGAGGTAGTGTTGCAATGTTGGTGTAATTTTAGATGTCAAGAAAATGAGTAATTTGTTGTATTAACGTAGGTTGAAAGCCATCATCAATTTGGCATAGATGGGTATTCAAGAAAATAAAGGCATAAGTGGGAGTTTGGGTTCGTTTCTTACTCGCAGGTGCTTCACCTTTATCTTGGACTTTTTAAAAGTGCAAGTTAATCATCCATTGAAAACAATAATAATACAACGGTGCCATGGATATTTGTCACTAAATTATATTTTACTTCACTAACCATCAACATTTGTTATTGTTTAACATGTGCATTAATCACTTTTTGCAGATGCTTTGGTTGTCTTATGAGGGGCTACTTAGAAGGTGAGTAATTAATGGTTATTTTGTAAACTTTGTACTAATTTTCTTGCAAAATGGTCATGACGATGTTGATTTGTGAGGTTTTGGTGTGTGCTGCCTGGTTTAGAAGAAGAGGATGTTCCTCAACTATACCCAAAAGGGCCAAATCTTGGTATGTAATCCTTTAATAATTAGTTACTTTTTTCATATCAAATTTTAAACAATTTTATTATTTACCAATTTGCTAATTTTTTTTAAAAGAGTTGTTGGACATGTTAGGTGAATAGCAAGAAGCAAGAATCAATGTTGGACATGAATAGAAAACTTTTCCAAGAATATGGATTCTTTGCTTTACTTGATTGGACATGAGAACTAAATGAAGTTAAACACTAAAAATCAAGGGCCCTTAAATATGGGCCTCAATCTTAGGCTTATTTTTTTTATACATTTTTATAGAGTCCAGCCGCAATAAATATTGATTTAGGTTTTATGATTCTTGAAAATGCAGGTGACTGAGCTTGAGAAACAATTGAAAATGGAGATACAATCAAGAAACAGAGCCAGAGCCGAAAAGATCTGGTAAAAGACATAATTGCTCTTTAGATGATGGTAATTTAGGGTCTTTTGATGAGGATATTTTTTAGTAGTCTAATGAGAATAAGAGTAAAAAAAAAGATGGAGCTGAAGATCTTTTAAAAAAAGAAGATGACAGTGGGTATGTTTCTTGAATTTAGAACTTGATTTATAAACATTTAGCTTTAGATAAGGTGTTAACATAAATGTTTGACTAGTTGTAGCTAGATTTTATGTATTTTGGTTCCAGCAGAATGAAATGGTCAAGGCCGGGTTCTCCGGGTTCGGAGGAACCCGACTTTGTAGTGAGGCTACTTCAACTTAAAAGATGAAACAAGGGTTACTAAATAAAGTTCAATAAGCAATCCCAAACACCCCTCTAAAAGTAACTTATTTAGTTAATGCTTAAAAGTTAAATGTGGTCAAGATTTGTTCTTTTGATGTTTTCTTTTCTTATATGCTCAGGCATGATTTTTCTTTCAACAACTTATATCATGAGTTAGATACTGTCATTCAATGGTATACAATCTTTTCGTTCAGTTTACCATTCTACCCTTTCTTTGTTCATAACAATATCGCCTCTAGCACTTTTCTGGACCGATTATTGTGTTGCAGGAAATTTGGCACGGATATCTTAAGCTTGAAAATACACTGTTGGAAGCGCAACTCCTCGTGTTAAAAATACTTAAAATATGTGATTTTGGGTATTCAAAGGTAATTAATTTACTAAGTTTTCATATTTATTTTACAGATACTCATACCGGAATTCAAAGATTGGATAATAAGTGGCTGTTAATATTCATATTATTTATTTATTTATTTATTTTCATTCACTCATCCATCAGTTAGGCGTTCCCAATCAAAGTCAGCTGCAGCTTACATTGCATTTGAAGTTCTTTCAAGAAAAGAATATGATGGAAATGTGGCTCCTTTGAGCTTTTAGTTATTTACTAGACATGCAATTTAATGTTATTTCTTATTTGAATTACCATAGTTGACTCATCCTAACACACACCATTGTTCTTGTTAAAAACGATAAATTAAATAGTTAAAAAATTAAAAGTTAAATTTTCGACATATTTTGATACTACATGTGTTGGAAAAACCTCATGGACTTTAGTTGACCTCATGGTTTAGTCTTTTTATTTATACATTTAAGTAGCATTAGTCATAAATAGTTTCTAAAATAAATAATTTTTTCAACCCGGGAAGCAATCCCGGGTGATAACCTAGTAAAAGGATATATGTCATTCATTGAAGGCATCTATTTTTATAGATAATTAATATCAATTAAAGATAATTAAACAATTAAATTTAATATAAACTTAAACAATTCATATAGGAGATAATATAATATTTTAAAATATTTATCAGATTTCAAAATTATTTATCCTGAAATTAATGTAAATGATTCATTTATTTTATTAAACTAAAGTATTTAAGGGTAGAACCTTTAAAAATGTTTAAAAGAGGTTTATTGGTTCTATACTTTTATTTTCGTGCTCGATTCTCAACTCAAATACGGTAATCACTATGTTTACGTGACATTTATAAGAACCATCACCGCAATCATCCCATCCATCGTATATCGAGTATATCCATTAGTTTTTTTTAAATATATAAATTTTTATTAGATTCATTCAACCCGTGTAATAAACGAGGTTTTTTAAAGATATAACATTTTTATTTTTTACTATACAAAATTACGTTTATGCAACTCGTGTAATACACAGGGTTTTAAAAATATAACTTTTTTTATTATGTAGTATATAAAATTAGATTTATTCAATCCATATAATACATAGGATTTATAAAGATATAACTTTTTATTGTTCGGTATATAAAATTACATGTGCTCAACCCGTATAACACATCATCATCATCATCATACTCAGTATATCCCACCAATAGCAGAGCTAAGGTAGGGTCTGAGGAGGGTGAGATGTAGACAGCCTTACCTCTACCCCGTAGGAATAGAGAGGCTGCTTCCAATGAGACCCCCGGCTCAATTGTAGTTTTGCATCAAGCCTTGGACATAAGGCACATAACACTCAGCAATTGAGACAAACGCCGATTAGTGCATGTACCCCCTTGTCTTTCGGCTATCAACGCCACCACATGATGCATGATTAACCATCCCCTCTTGTAACGTTATTTTCACGAAATTAGTAAAATAACGTTAAAATTAGTGCACTTTAACTTTTGCCCCCGAGCGCCCACACATATACACATTATATGAGCATACCGCAAGCGGGGCGTAAACCCGTATAACACATGAGATTCTTAAAAATGTAACTTTTTTCATTATTTAATATATAAAATTAAATTTACACAACCCGTACAATACACAAGGTTCTTAAATATATAACTTTTTTATTATTTAATGAGAAAAATGCCCGGATAGTCCATGTGGTTTCACCTTTTTCACCTATAGTCCCTATCTTTCTAAAACTACTTGAATAGTCCCCAAGTTTTCACGTTTTGTTCTCGGATAGTCCCTGGGTCTAACTTCAGTTTGTTTTCTCTGTTAAAATGATGTGAAATGACAAAAATACCCTTTCCTTAAAAGGCCAAACCACAGGGACTATCCGGGCATCTTCTTCATTTTTATTTATAAAACATTAAAACCCCACCACCACACTTCATCTTCAACCTCCACCCACCATCACCCTCCTCCACCCTCCACCACCACCCTGTGAATCATAACCCGCACACCAGACAAAACCCATGTGCCCTCTCCTTCCACCGGATTCGTTTGAATTATCACCAAACTGAACCAAACAAAACTAACTCAATGAATGTGCAAACTTCAGCGACTGTATTTAATTATGCGGCGTTATCGAACTGTTTCGGATTTGATTTACTGATTTCAGACAATGAACAGCAGATTTACCGTTTCTGTTCGAGCGAATAGACTGTATATTAATCTGCAAATAGACTGAACTCTTGACTCTGCAAATTCACAGATTTACGCGGATGCGTAAACAACAAGTGACTGAATATGTGCAGAACAGATCCACTCCAACAATAACGTCGATTCACGCTAACTGATCAACAATCTGATCTGATCTGTTTCAGATCCGGGCGAATCAATCTTGATTCGTGAATATTATTCTTGTTTCAGATTTACTTGAATATAAACAGACAACTGATTCATACAAATCAATAGAGTGTTTATCCGTGAATATCCAGATCAGTGATTAACACACAAGACTCGGACTTTCAGATTATCAGCAGATAGGACGAATGAACCATGTTTCAACGAATGAACACTGTTTCAAACATCTAAATTATGTGGATGTATTCGCAATTATTATGCAGATCTGTATAACCAGCAACGTTCAGAAGTTGATTCAAACTGAACTGATTTGTTCTAACAGACCTGTTAAAAAAATATTCCTGTTCGCTATCAATCACCCACCATACCTCCACTCGAACCACCTCCCTGCCGTCGCGACCAGGTGGCCGAAGACCACCCGTCTCGATCTCGCCTCTCTCTCCCTCGGTTCTCTCTCTCTCTCTCGGTCGAATCTCACTCTCTCTCTTGGTTATGCAGGTTAGGTAATGTGTGTGTATATTGTGAGATAAAACTAATGGGGGCTAGGGTTTTAAAGAAGATGAAGAAAATGCCCGGATAGTCCCTGTGGTTTGGCCTTTTAAGGAAAGGGTATTTTTGTCATTTCACATTATTTTAACAGAGAAAACAAACTGAAGTTAGACCCAGGGACTATCCGAGAACAAAACGTGAAAACTTGGGGACTATTCAAGTAGTTTTAGAAAGATAGGGACTATAGGTGAAAAAAGGTGAAACCACAGGGACTATCCAGGCATTTTTCTCTTATTTAATATATAAAATTACATTTATTCAACCAACGTAATAAACAAGATTTTTAAATATATATTGTTTTATTATTTGGTATATAAAATTGCATTGATTCAAAATTAACGAGATTTTTAAAGATATTTTTTTATTATTTGATACATAAAAATACATTTATTCAACCCGTGTATTACTAGGGGAACTAACCTAATTATTATATATTGTGAAAAACCATCTAGACGTTTCTACACCTCCGGACTATTTCAAAACATCCACACACCAGTTGCAGCTGGAGAGCAGGAGGAGATACAAATCGAAGAAAAACTCGTCTTACAACAAATCCTGCCAAGATGAGTACCATGAAGTTTTGCCGAGAATGGTACTAATTTTACTTCACTCATTATAATTTTGTTCGTTGAACCCATGACCACCAAGTGTTTGTTGAAATGTCTGACTGATTTTTTCTTCTTTTTTGCAACGATTTGAACTCGTAGCAACAACATTCTCTACCCTAAGGAAGATAAAGAACAGAAGATCCTCCTCTATGCTTGCCGCAACTGCGATCATCAGGTAAAGATTCTCACTTTCACATCATAATGCAAACCCTAATTGGGTCTTTTTTGTTGTCTTTTTGTGTATCTTGAAGGTGGTGTGTTTGTAGCTTAAACAAGCCAAAAGGGGTCTCATCAGGAACAATATTTACATCAGTTTTGAAATGCGTTGGATTGTAAAGCTAGCTTAGTCAGTGTTGTAAAAATCCGGACTAGGCGGCAATTAATCGCCAATCGGCCGGTCACTGAGTAATTTTTCGTTAATCGGTCCACTAATTGGTAGTCGGTCCTAAGGTTTGCAAAAATCGGTTATTCCGGCAAGTTTCCAACCAAACCATGTAGATTCTGGGGATTAATCCTGCATACTTAAAAAATGGGTCCAGTAGGGGTTAAAACTTGTCTACTTTACATATTTATCATTTATGTATAAAAATGTGTGTGTGTGTGTGTATATATATATATATTAAACTGAAAATTACATATAAAATTCCCAATTAATCTAGATTAATTGCTAGTCAGTACCCAGCGGCCGACTAGCGCCTAGCGATTTACAACCATGAGCTTAGTTGGTTTGATTGTAAATCTTTTGTACTGACTCCATACTGGAAAAGTGTGAGTGGTTACTGGTTAGAGGGGCATTGGGGGTATGGAGTTCTTTAACTTATTTTTTGGATTTAAAAAGCATGAGGCGTGAGGCCAGAAGCGTTGTTCTATGTATAACCGATTTGAATAAGCTTTATATACAACCAGAAGTTGCATCTCTCTCATCATTTTACATAACAACCTTTTTATTCAGTAAACCCTTCATAATTTCTCCATCCCTTTGGTTGTTTTACATATCAACCTCCTACATACCCAAACTTTGACCAAATTTGACCCACATGTGCATGAGGGGCCACCTCAAGGCGCTGAGGCGTTTTCCACAGCCTTGCGCCCCTAGAGGCATGCTTTTTTTAAACCAAAACTTTGCATATTAAATTTGGTCTCAGTTAGATAAAGTATTGAATCTTGATCCAGAAACAATTAGCTGTTCCCGTTTATAGGACACCAATGGTTATTTACTTAATTCTAGTTTGTGTGAGAAGTTGAAGAACTGAAAGGTGTAATGATCTCGTTATTAGTGAACTATAGAGATCTAGATCCTTTATGTTTCCTTCATGTTACTCGTATCTAATAATTGTTAAATCCAAATGACCCCCAAAGCTCCGTTTTTTGTTTTCTGTTTTACATAAGAAAATGTTTTAAACTTTTGGTGTAACAGAAAGAAAGTGCTTTAGGCATTATTGATGTTTCTGGTTTACAAAAATTTCTAGGAAAAACTATATATATCAACAGTTAATTAATGCCATAAATAATTACTGAAATACAAGCAGCTATTCACCCCATCGTACTGTCTACTTGTTTTGTTGACGTGCTATTAGTTATTTTAATTTGGCGGATGCAATAATAATAGATCTTGAATAACAATTCGACTCACACGTACACACACACACACACAGGAAGTTGCAGATAACAACTGTGTGTACAGAAACGAGATACACCATGCTGTGGGGGAACGGACTCAAGTTTTGCAGGATGTTGCTGCGGATCCAACCCTTCCACGTACAAAATCAGTTAGGTGTGCTCAATGTGGTCATGGAGAAGCTGTTTTCTTTCAGGTAATCTTTTTCTGTACCAAATATCAACCAGTTGCCTGCTTCCGTTTTTACTGCATGCATGCATGCTAACTAGAGGCCGCCAAATGAGTGAGCAATATTAAAGTTTATTGTATATTTAAATTAGTGTGTCAAATGTGATTACGGAACTCATATTATATCAGTATCTATTGATTTATGCTTGCAATAAAATGATTCGGGGAACTTATTAATAAAAGATACACTATCTGTAACCTTCGACTTGTTTCATGTTTAGCCTTCCTTTTTTTTACCTGTTTGGGATAAAACATAAACCAAATACACACATTTTATAAGTAAATGGTTCCAAATTGTCACCTTTGCCAAAATGTAATATCTCTATATCAGTAGCATTATCATTCTTCTAGAGCTTTAATCTGGTTTTTAAAACACCCGATGTTTTAGGTAGCCTGTGTAATTTATTTTAAACAGCCCATGTTTTTTGGTAGCCTATGTAATTTATTAAAGTTGATTGCATAAAATCCCAAGAAAAAGAAAATTATTGTGGTTTTCATAACAGTGTTCCATTTAATCATATAGTTTGTACACGTTTCATAAAGTGATTCGAATCTATTTGTTACTGTTGCATAATTACCTAAGGTACAAAATGGAGAAAATGTAAGGTTTGCTATTCTGACTCATTTACAGATAATTAGTTAGCAAACTTGATTACTATTCTATGAATTTTTCCCTTTCTGATTGCATCTACATTTTTCTAAAAAATGGACAAGTGTTTATTGTGGGTCAACCCAACCGAACCTGTTTGGACCCGTCACACAACCTGTTTGACCTGTAAAGTGTTTTTATTTGTCAGGCAACTGCTAGAGGCGAAGAAGGTATGACATTGTTTTTCGTGTGCTGCAACCCCAACTGTGGCCATCGATGGAGGGATTGAGACCTCTGCGGATTCAAATAACTTAAGTGAAGCATTGGAACGTTGGATGGTTTTACAGAACCAGTTTTCTGACTTTTAACTGAATGTGGATGAATCTGATATGATCAAATTGGGTTGATGGAGATTTGTGATTTCTTTCTGTGATCTTGATTGATGATATGAGCAATGTGTGTTTGAATCACTTGAACCGCAAAATTGGATCATCTGGTTTATTTCACAATCTAGTTGTGGCTTGACTAAAAACATGTAAACTTTTGACTTGATCAAGGTCATTAGGTTACTAGATGTTTTTTTTTTGGTTGGCTAAAATAACAAAACCCCTTATTGATTTGATAATCATATGCCTATGTACATGGGCTATACGCCTATGTAAATGTGACATTGGTACACTCAAGAAAAACCATGTAGACCAATTATCTGTCTGAAGAAGTGTTGTAAGAATCTCTAGGCGCTAGTCGGGCCGATGGGGTATCGACTGGCGATTAATCGGGATTAATAGAGTTCAATCGGATTAGGATTTCATATAGAATTTGCAGTTTTATATGTATATATGATATCTTAAGCAGTGTTGTAAGAATCTCTAGGCACTAGTCGGCCGATGGGGTACCGACTGGTGATTAATCGGGAATTATAGTTTAATCGGATTAGGATTTCATATAGAATTTGCAGTTTTATGTGTATATGATATGCAACTTTTTTAAGTATACATGTTTTAGCATCTTTTACCCATATTTTTAAGTAGAAAAGATTAAATGCTGGAGTTTATATATTTTGGCCGGAATATGGCCGGAACTTATAGGTTTTGACCGGAATTGATAGACTACCACGGACCACCGATTTTTGGCCGATTAGGACTAGATTTGTATACTGTTGACCGCCTAGCAAGTATTACTCGCTGAACCTCTGACTAGCGATTAATCGGTGACCAATTGAAGGCTAGGCAAGATTTCTACAACCATTAAGACCAACACTACATTAAAGCAAATCTAACACCCAAATAAAACAAAATGAAACAATAATTCATGTCAACCCAAAATTGCAGCCCCAAATCTATGATCAACAACTGACATGCTAGAATCATATAAATGACATGAAAGGAAGGATTTGAAATTAAAACTTGTCAACCATCAATTCGATCGACATAGAATCTATGAAACGGAGAATTTGAAACTAAAACTTGTCAACCATCAATTCGATTGACACAGAATCTGATTGAAATCACGACTCTGTTTAAGATTTTGTGTGTATAGTCAGCCAGTCTATACAAAACTGAAATTCCTAAAGTTCAACCAACCAAAGCAGTCTTGATTGATGATGCCTTTTAAAATCCACCTACAAAATCCAACCTTTTTTACAAAACTGTTTCAATCATCATATTTTCCTGCTACAAAGACGAAAGCGTCCTCGTAAACCAGTCAGATAAGCGTCTAATCTTCGTTGCGTTATCTTTGTTTCTCCCCAAGTATGTTTCAGCATTCTCTATCAACACCTCAACATCATGTTTCAGTGCTGCAAGTCTTCTGTAGTAATTGTTCTCTAGTCTAGATTGGATTACTTCAAGGCTCAAAGGCACTGGAAACCTGCAGCATTTAACAATAATTCAATGACATTCTACTGTTTATTGTAAACTAGTATTTTGCCCCGCCGCGCGTTGCGGCAACGTCGTAACTTAAAGTAACTCAAACTTATACCATCAAACATGTGACCCGACTCGTTTTCGAACAAAATTTATGTTAATACGTAGACCAACTGAAAACGCACATGAAAATAAGCACGAAAACGTATTATATTTGACCTGACTCAATAAAATTTACGTCGAAATGTAAACCAACTTGGATTTATAACAAAACGTATTTGAAAATAAGCATGTGAGAAAATAGTGTTTCTATGAAAAAAATGATACCACGCGTTGCGCGGAGTCGAAACGTAAGTAACTTGAATTTATACCGCCTAGTGAAAACATATTATATTTGACCCGACTCGTTTCCAAACAAAACGTAGACCAACCAAAATGTACATAAAAATAGGCACGTAAAACTCTAGGGGGGGGGGGGGGGGGTCAAAATTACATTTTACAACGTTTTTAGAAAGCTGAGAGGGTGTAAGTGGTAATGCTAAAAGTTGAAGGGTTAAATACACAAAAAGAAAAAAAAAACATGGGTTGGATGGCATTGTTGTAAATTTGGCAAAGAAAAACAATTAAAAATAGAGGCTGTCTTAGGTACTATTCCTAAGACACCACCATCTTTTGTTATATTAATATTAATAATAATAATAATAATAATAATAATAATATTAATAATAATAATAACGGGCCGATTGAGGTTACGCTTTATCTCTTAACAATAATTCAAAGGATCCTGGTGCATACTTTTCTTTTTATTTATTTTGTTCATTTCGTGGGTCTCCTCGCTGCTTGAGGGATGCCCAAAATGGAAGTTCAAGTGTCATGCAAGGAGAAATGAGATAGGACCCACAAATGAAAGTAATGTGTACAGAAACTATACCTGTTGATGAAAGTTGATGTATGCGACACTTGTTTTAACTTCTGAACGCCATAATGATCCTGCATGTATTAAAAATAGAGTGATTAGGAGTAGGGGTGTAATCGAGAGCCGGTCGTGAAACTCGAGACCGGCTTGCTGAAAGCTCGAATCGAGCGAGTGGAGCTTAAACGAGCTAGATCGCCTAGGCTCGCAAGCCAAAATGAGCCTACTATTCGTATGAGCTTCATTGAATGTATTCTATTAAGTTACATTACATAATAACTAAGTTTTTGTATAAATTTATGATTAATAAACTAGAAAATATGTATCATATTTGTACATAAAAATTATAACTATAAATATATATATAAAATAATTAAGAGTTTAGAATAATAAAATAATTAACAAATAACAAATGACCCAAACTCAAGCTTTGAAAAACTACTCACGAGCTGAGCTCAAGCTTAGCACGAAAGCTAGAAACAAGTCGAGCTCGCCCGCTTTTAAGCGTGTTTCGTTTACAACCCTAATTATCAGGCTTCAAGACCAAAGTTATGAACATGTGTATGTAAAAACTAACATTATAATCGACAGTTTATATCCAAAGTTTGCTTATAATAGTGCAGTTCAAAATTCTTGAACATTTAAAAAAAACATACCTCAGATTTGTTCCCAGATTTTTCAAGTTTGGACAAAGCACGAATGAGCTTGTTTCTGACATTATCATCAATACGGGGCTCTTCCCATTCCATGCTATCATCATTATAGAGTTCCCAAGGACTATGTAGAAATACATTTGGATCATTTTTATAGTGAACTGAATACCGGTCCCACGGGCTATCCGGAAATTCAGCACTTTTGGGTTTAACCGCCACAATCCGACCGTGCCACCAATTCCCATCTTCTTCCCCGTCATTTTTCCACCAAACTCGACACTTGTCGCGACAGCTCCACTCTCTCTTCATAGCAGCAACATATCTACTTCTTTCAACAATAAAGTCACCGAATCCGGTAACTTCCGGAAGGGTCAATTTGAATGTCTTACCAACCACATTGGATGTGGGGTCCTCAAACTGCAGGGTCATCTTGCAGCAGCTTTCACCAGAACCGGGATGCGTTGAATATTCAAGATCTTTGACTTTACAGAATTCAACGTCTCGGATGATGCCCTTTAGTGACCTCCATGGAACCGTATCTCTTGAACGACTAGCTTCGATGTAATCTTGATGACCCTGTCTCAAGTATACAACTTCGTCCCCTAACTGAGGAATATATCGCGATCCCTCTTCGTGATCGGAAAGCAACAACCAAGAACTTCTTGTTGATTGGTGTGGTTTCCGTTTCTCTGGAGATTTGTTTCTTCGACTGTAATCAACGGCCCTCCTGCTTCGGGTGGATCTTAACCCTACTTTATGTCTTGAATTTAATCTATCTTCTTCTTCTTCTCCATCAGTTGAAGATTTTTCTTTACTCGATGTATCTTCAGAAACATTATGAACAGCTCGGAAATTAACGTTTCGTCGAGTCTCATGGATTCGGGATTCAATTCTTTCGTCCTGATTGATGTTATCTGCATTAGACGTGCTTGCTTCCTGACCTGCACCGTTGGTTACTACACTTGTCCGACTCCTAGTTGACTTTGACCGTCTGTACACTTCTCTAAACATCTTTTCACGCAAATTTGGCTTCTGGGAGTCTTGTATATCAGAGCTCAAAGTATCGTCAACCCGAGTAGCTTCTAGGGGCATTTCTGTAATTTTCAGGTCAGGAATATCTGAGGTGGACCCGTTTCTTGATTCTAGTACTGAAGATCTGATCTTTAATTTTGTGGGAGTTATTCGTAATTTCATATGTAACGGAATAGGTGTCTCTTTATCTTGATTATTTTCTTGTTCCTCATCTGATATGACCATTTTGCCCTTTTGGATTTGGACACCCGAAGAACTAGAAGGGCCCACTGACTCTTCCTTTTCAAAGGCCGGTGATGAATCGACAGCATTCTCAGTCTTGAAACCGACATTGGGACATGACTCGTATCTAGATTCAGAAATGGACGGTATCGGTGCGCTGATTCTCGACCGTTTTGAAGAGCGCGATTTTGCACCTCCCCATTTAATGTCTCTCTCGAGCAGGCTTACATGATTTATATTTTCCGCTGGTGAACTGTTTCCGTTATTTTCAAGAAATTCGCAGTTCCCGTTACTCGAGGAGAAATTCTTTGTTGATTCATCTATATCATGAGTTGTAGTGGAGGATGGGCCCACCAGTTCCCGTTTACTTGAATCTCGATTGGGAAATTTAAACACTAATCTCCTTTTGGGTGTGTTTTGGTGGGTACCCACATCTTCAGATACTATTTCTTTGCCTTTTAAATGTCCGTTATCTTCATTTTCAATGGACACTTCAGTCTCTTCGCTTCCAGCTTCGGTTTCTTGCTGACTGGAATAACTTTCTGATGAATCGCCTTCTAGAATGTCCTCTTCCTCCTCATCCTCTTCTTCTTCTCCTTCTGTGGCTTTTCCGCTAATTCGGGATAGAAAACTTAGAGCATTACGTGCAGCGGCTCTTCGAGGTCGTGAGGACTTTGACTTTGACTTAGATGACTTCCTTTTAGAGACTTTTTGACCAAATCTTAACTTTCTGCTTCGATCGTTTCTATGTGAACTTTCTTCACCATCCAGGTTCCTCCTCTTTACGCGTCTTCCGGACGACGTCATGAACTCAGGCTGACAAAATTTTGAAAAATGAACCTTAAAAATCGAATACTGTAACCACTGTACTTTGACCATCTTTGACCAAAAACATGTAGCATGTCCGATTAAAATCCACCGAAAAAAAGTCAGAAGTAAAGCGTGTGATTACTATGTAACTAAACCTTCAAGTCAACGACTGCTGAAAACATGTTCATCGGGGTTGACTTTCTTGGTCAAAGAGACTGCTTTTCAATTTCTAAATTTTATACAGATACTTTTACAGAAGTCAATAAGTTCAAAAATTCATTATTTTGAGTAATTTTGACAAAAAACATGTAACATGTTATTACTGCTTTACTAAACCTTCAAGTCAATGACTGCATTGACTTTCTTGGTCAAAGGGACTGCTTTTCAATTTCAAAATTTTAGATACTTATACAGTACTCAAGTCGATATTTTCAGCTTGTATACTTTTGAAAACGTTTAATATTGTCACCGATTCTCTCTAAACATGTATACACCATATTAAATATGAAGCTAAAAAATAGTGAAAATGTAAGACTTACTTCTGCCTTGATTTTCTTCTTTTTGGATCTACGGCTGATGTCATCACGAGAACTTTGATCCTCGCTGTCACCAGCACCGGATTCAAGACTAGCAGAAGCATTAGAACTCAAACTTCCTTGCTCTCCACCTGAATGATACTCTTCCGTTACATTATACTCTGAATCGTTTTCATCACTTTGTATTTCTATTTCTGGTTCCCAATCCATGACATCAACAAACTCGGGAAGTGGGTCCATCAGAATATCCAAGTCAGCAATTGGTGGTACTTGGAATTCTTGGTCGACAAGGCTTATGTCGGTTCCTACAGCAAATCTCAATCCCGACGGCCTCCATTCAAGCCCCAACGCTCCTAACCGTCTTTGCTGGTATTTGCTTTGGTAAGGCTCCGGGTACGGTATCATGCCTAAAAAAGTTTCAAACTTCATCAGTATCTGTTGTGTTACATGCTTACATGATATACTAACTTTTATTAAAATAATAATCTATAGTTTATAAATTGCATTTAGGAAGTTGTAACATATTTGGCCAAGTTTATTGATTTACACTTTTGACCCGTGGAGATATAAACAACTGAATCCAAAATCATTACATTTTTTAGGTAAAAGGGTCGAAAATTCTCCAAATCAATGCTTGGTAATGTACAATATTATAATGTAAAAATATTAAACAATGGTAACTTCAAATCTTCTTTATGAACAAACCTGAATCACAAAGGAGATCTTGCATATTCCTTCGATAGGGAGCAAGTTGTGTTTCCTGGATATAGTTGGAAATCTCGAAACATTAGCAACAAATGGCAAAAAAGAAGATAACATTCAGTAGTTCAGTATGGTAATTAAAATAAGTTTTTTTTTTCTTTTTCATATTCTCTCTTTAAGCATGTAAAGATTTTGGTACGGTAAACTGCACTGCATTACAATCTTTCCAAAACCACATTTGCATGCAAATAATTAACTATTAAATAACTGTCATCAATCATAAATATTGTTACCCCCCTCATGTGTAGGCCTGTAAGCGAACCGAACGTTCAAGAACTGATCGTGAAGTATTCGGCGGGAAGTTCGTTTCTTTAAATAAACAAACGAACATGAACAAATTTTTTTTGTTCATTTAATTAAACGAACAAACACACGCTTTGTTCATTCATCTATGTTCGTGAACATCCGTTTATGTTCGTTTATTTACGTTCGTTTAAATTTTAATAGATACACAAGTGGTAATATTTATATAAATATAAGCATTAAACAGGGTTTCTAACTACTTGTAGACAGATAACTAATTAGTAATTGGGCTTTCTAGTAATAAAAAGGGCTTTCGAACTGAACTTATCATAATTAATTAATCACTACTTTCAATAAAAAACTACTTAATGTTCGTTTATGTTTGGTCAATTATGTTCATTTGTGTTCGTTATGTTTACTATATTATGTCCGTATAAGTTTGTTTGTGTATATTCGTGAATTGTTCGTTTAAGTGTTAAACGACTGAGCATAAACAAACACGAACATGCTCATTTTCTTAATGAACGAACATGAACAAAAAAATGTGTTCGATTATATGTTCGTGTTCGGTTGGTTACAGGCCTACTCATGTGGTTTCTTGAATTTTGAATAAAACTATGGTTTTTTAAGGAAAAAAGTATTTCTAAAACAAAGTAATTGAAAAAACTGACCTGATCTAGAGCATTTCCATGACCGTCTTGAATAAGGGGCCTGTAGTCTCCAAGAAAAAACTGTTGCCAAGCTTATATGGTGTCATTCACGGTGATGTTTTATTAAAAAAAAGTATTTCATACTTTTGTATTTAGTTTATACCTGATCATACTTAGCATCATTTTGCGCCTCTCCTTGTCCGGTACTCAGTATATGTAATTGACCAACCTCATCAGAAAGTATAATGGATGTCCCGTCACTGGTAAAATAAGAGATTATGGAGACGATATTATATAAATGATTGATATAAATCATTTTGAATATTTGTAATCTTTCAGCTTGTCACAGAAAGAAAAACATCATACTATGCCCACACCTGTAGTTATAACAAAATAAATCAATAAGAGGTATCAACTTACGGAGAAAACTTTCCATCAACTATCTTAAAGCGCCCAATTTCAAATACACGAATAGGTAATCCTTCCCATATCTATAAATGATCAAATAAAATCAAAATTATTTAATAAAATGTAACAATATGCAATACAAAGACAAGTACTCACATCCCACACTATTGTTTTGCCATCGTATCCAGCACTCATAGCTATTCTTGGATTGAAAGGATGAACATCCAACACATAAGTCTACGGATAAAAGTGTACGATTAGAAACTATGTTACATGCGCAAACTGTTTACTTTATTGTGACGAGAAAAATAAAAAATAAGTCTACGGATAAAAGTGTACGATTAGAAACTATGTTACATGCGCAAACTGTTTACTTTATTGTGACGAGAAAAATAAAATCACTTACGGATCCACTGTGACCGGTTAAAGAATGAACTAAGCTACCATCAACAGCGTTCCAAACACATATCCTGCAATCTGCATCCATAAAAATGAAAATAACTCATTTGGGAATTCTTCATTCTATAAAACCGCAAATTCAGCAACAAAACTAACTCGCAATCAAAATATATATGAGATGTATTAAACCTACCCATGATGGCAGCGAGGACAAAGCGGTTGTCGAGGCTCCATACAATCATGTTAACACCACGTGGAGTAGGAAGAATCCTTTGCCGTGGGCCCCCTCTTGGTGGCTGAGGTGGCATTGGCGGTGGTGGAACTTTTAAATGATATGCGCGTGTCCACCGACCAACTCTTCCCTACAACTCAAATTAAATATACAAATTCATGAGATTGTAAAAGAAAAGGCTAATTTCAAATGCTCAAAATCACTGTAAAATAATGTCTCACATGAGATCTGCGTGATTTTGGAACCCAGATAATTGCACTGCCATCACGGGAACACGTAACAATGTTGTCATGGGTAAACCTGCAAAATTCACCATTATATGTAAATATTCAAAATATAAATTTCAAGGCATGAATGCAATTTAAAAGAGAAAATAAGCACCATGTATTTTTGAATTTCGGAAGGTTTTCTTCTTTTGAGACATCAGATGGAGAAAATCTAGAAGCCACCGCACAGCCACTGCACATCATAAGGCAGTATAAACCTTAGCACTAAACCCAATTACCAAAAAAAAAAAAAAAAAAAAAAAAAAAACAAAAACAAAAACAAAAACAAAAACGGTACCTAAACTGTACATAGTTAACATCGTTTTCATGCCCTGCTAGAATATCCATCTCATGATTGGGTTGCTGCGGGTCATCACTGCTAGATTTACAAGCGTTCCAAACCTGCAAATAAATAATATGAAAATTTCACTTTCTGTGGGTTATCGAGCTAGGAAAGAAACATTATTTATTTACAAGTATACCCTTGCATGAGTGTCTGAGCTTCCAGTTACAAAAACAGTTCCATTAGCGTTGAATGAACAGCAAAATATCTGATGATTTTGATGAACAAAAGTTGATGTTGATGGTCCATTGTTTTTCCCTATCATTACAAACATATTCCTAAATAAGTCGTTTATCCTAACATAAAGTAAGGAGTTGGTAATGAGCTGCAATAACATCTATGACTAACCAGCTTGAGCTTCCGGAGGCTTCGGTACGTATACACGTGGACTGAACTGAGAATTTCTAGCATCCCAAATCCTACATGATCCATCATCAGAAGACCTACAGAAAAAAATACAGTCATATAAATTATTACTAAAATGATAATTTATTTTCATTTAAACAAAACTACTTAGGACATTGCAAGCACTCGAATACACTTAAGGTGACTTTTGACCTGTTTAGTCCATTCAACCCTAATTTGACACTGACCCGTGTCATTTTTAGCTATTTTTTATGTGTGTTACCCATTTGACTCCTTTCCAATAAAATACAACCTTATTTGACCCATTTTCTTACAATTGGCTCACAATTAGAGGTGTTAAACGGGTCGTGTTCGCGGGTTGATGGGTCAACCTGATCCGAACCCGAAACATGTACATGAACGCGAACACGACCCGAATATTCGCGGGTTAATACTTTAAATCTAAACTTTTACATGAACCCGTATTTTACATGAACGCGAAAATTTGACCCGATTTTTTTTTTTATTTTTTTCGCATATTAATACTTTAAATCTAAAATTTTACAACAAAAAATATAAATGTATATTTAATAATTACAATTTAATTATAAAAACTTATGTTGGTTTTTGTTTTATGTTATAATCATCGCATAAAATGCCCAACCAATTACCTTATAACATAAACAATTTGTAAAAGTTGAAATATAATATAAGTGGGTTAAACGGGTCAACGAACCCATCAGGCTCGACATGGCCGAGACCACCCGAATCCCTAGTTTACATTACTAGTTCTATCAACCATAGTTGAAGATAAACTTACGACAGTAGCTGATAAACAGAGCCTAGTCTAGGACTAAAGGTAATTGCCGTAACCGCTCCTGTGTGTCCACGCAATACTGAAATTGGAAGTCCATCAGCTATTCGCCACTGTACCCACCACAGATATTTCAGTTGACCAAAGTCAAACTTTCAAACAAGTTTAAATATGCCAAATGAGATACTTACAACTCGAATAATGCAATCATTTGATGCAGAAGCAACAAATAAATTGTTGAAGCTCACAGCAAGGTCTGTAATGTCACCCTATTGAAACGTATATTGGTAATAAGTTACTCAGATGAGATAACTAACTAAAGGGTAAAAATGTGATTTTGTATGGTAGTTGAGCTCACATCGTGTCCGCGACAGCTGGCCAAGCATAGAGCAGTTTCCATCGACCAAATTTTCACAAGGCGGTCATCTGAACCAGTAATAACATATCTCCCTAATCGGTCAAATATTGCTGGAAAAAAAATATTTCTCAACTTTATGCATATAGATTTCAAAAGTCAAATATATTAAGAGGAAGTATATATAATATTTACCGCAATAGACAGCATTCCGATGGCCTCTAAGCTTCTTAAGGTTTTCCATCTTTTGAAACATGGTGGATGGTTTGACAATGGCATAAGAAGCGGCCCGAATAGACGGTGCGCGATGATGCCTAGAAAACCCTCCACCGATTTCCCTTAGGCCCAGCCCACGCACCTGATCAGCTTGCATATGAGGCCATCGCATGAACCCTGGTGGCCGTCTCACTTCATTCTCTCCCTTTTTCACATCATCTACAATACGTAGGGCCCACAAACACCTTAAAATCTATTTCTATTTCAAACTTCTAAAGTATGGATATAATATTCATAATGTATTCATGATCAAATACCGCTCAGAAGTGAAAAGGAGCCGGTTCCTAACAGAGTAGGAACAGCAGCAGCATTCAAAGGAGTGTGGCCCTGTGATGAAGAAGCTGAACCACTTAACAATTGCTTCAACAGCTTCACTAAGTGATCCTTCTCCACATGAGGATACCTAATCAAACACAAATAAAACAAAATGCAAATCACTCGTTTTTGCAATTATCATGTACGAAAATCTTCTAAATTCAAAAAAGTTTGATACCTTTCCACCAACTTATTGTAGCTCAGTGGAAACGACATCCCGTCATCATTTTCATCCCCGCTTGTACCACCACTTCTTGAATACCAAGAATGATATCTTCTAGGCAAGAGTTGATGCTCAAGAAGTTCGTTCCAGAACTGACCGTAAGTGCGGTGACATGGGCCCGCCGATAAAAAATGCATAATCAAAAAGTAGACCTCCTTGAGGTCGATATCTACTTCAGCTTCTTTCGCATGTTTATTCACATCTACAAGTTGATTTCTTTCCTTCACCTTACTTGAAAGACTTAACGGTTTCAAACTCCCACTAGGTGGTTCGTTGGGAGGGGGCTTTTTATGAAGAGCCATATTATATATAACCCTCTTTCAAAACCTGTAAATTGTGTAGGCGTTATATTTACACAGCAACACATACTCTACAAAACAACCATATGCTAAATGCAAATCAATGTAACAGTAATTGTCATTCAGATTTTTGGAGGGAAATTTTCAATTCTGCTTTGTTTCTTTCTTGTCGAATCAGTATACACTTTAATCTTAATCCTATAATACAAACAAACGTACCCAGTAAAATCCCACTTATAGCAAGCTACTGGTAGGGTCCAGAGACGGTACAATGAGGACAAACTTTTACTGTATCCCAAGAGATTGAAACACCACTCCCACTGACACCTCCGAACCGAAAAATCTTAATCCTATGATATGATTCTTTAAAAGGACAATGTCACAGTATAACAGTTGTACTCTACACAACACACACATAAGTTTCTAAATCTATTACATCCTATACCGATTACCCAATAACCATATTAACCTTACACATCCCCTCCTTATAAAGGCAAAAAGCACAATCCCATATGTAAACTAATATTCAAACTAAAGGGCCCACCTCAACTAAACACACAAAATTCAACTAAACCTTTCCTCTATCCCAGAATATAGAGAGACTGCTTCCACCGACACCCGGCTCGAAAAATCCTAATCCTAATCCTATGATATGATTCTTTAAAGGGACAATGTAACAGTTGTACCCTACACAACACAAACACACATACACACAAGTTTCTAAATCTATTATATCCATACTGATCTTACATATCCCCTATTTATAAAAGCAAAAGACACAAGCCCATATGCATAACTAATATTCAAACTAAAGGGCCCACTTCAGAAAATCTAAACAGTAAACACACAACATTCAACCCTAAAAATCATCACATAAATTAAATTTAAATTTAAATACAAATACACCAACCAGAAGATATAAAACTCACAATTTCAACAAATTAACCGGAATTAGGTTGCAAAACCCTGACAATTTCACATGCCCTAACATCTCAACCAAAATCAATCCACCGTCAAACACTTCAACCAACTCAATCAAGATAATTCACCTGCACACAACACAAAAAACACACACAGTTAAAACCAAATTAAGATCTAACAACACATGCAAGAACAACCCTTATTACGTAACCAATTAAATTAGGTTTTAAACACAGAAATTGCCTCGATTTTTTTAGGATTTGTGCGGATTGAATGAGGATTGAGCAAGAAATCTTCAATGTGGATCCGAAAGTCGAAGAATTGAGAGAGAATTTTTCACAATTTTGCCGGAATGAGAATTGGAGTTTTGGGTTTTATGGAAAAATAATGAAAAGGGAATTTGAATTGGAGTGATGAAGGGAGGTTTGGTGGTTATGTGGAGAGTGGAGGATTGTTGTATGGGGAGGAGAGAGAGAGAAACGCTGCCATGGGAGGAGAGAGAAGCAAAGAGGAAGGCTTTGGAGAGAGAAAGTGATGAACGAAGCGTAATAAAGAAATGTTGTGAGCTCGAATGGAAAAAGGTGAGATTTTGAGGGGGAGAAAGTGGAAATGTATGGATTATGGGAAACATTAGAAAAAAAAAAATGGTTTTCTTTAATTGACACTTTATGTGAGAACCCGAGATCTCAAGGTCTTTTCTTTACGCATCACTTGTTTCACAACACTGTTTTCACAATTCGTTTTATGTTGTATCATGTGCATTATATATGAATGATTAAAGTATTGTCATGTTTGGTTGTTAAATGATAAATAAGAACTTAGAAGTTGTTTAATGTTTAGAAATAGGTTCCTGCTTCATAACTTTGGCGAACCACTAGGGTTCTTCGCCAACTTCATGTCTTGACGAAGAAGGTTCTTCGTCATCATCACTCTTGACGAAGTATGGTCTTTCGTCAAAGAGAGTTCTTCGCCGGAAAGGCCTCTCGGCCCAAATCCTTTCGAAGCCCAAGAGGGGCCCGGCTCTCCTATTCGATCATTTACATGCTTAGGGTTTTATTAACTCACAAAACTCATTCTATTGCAAACCCTAGACCCCTCCCAAACAAGGAACGACTGTGATACCCTTCGAAGTGCCATCCCTCTCAATCGAGCTCTTCTTCCTCGAAGCCTAAGCATTCTCGGTTAGTATGGTCAATCTATAAATTGAATTCTGATTATGTGTTGATATAGGGGCTAAACACGATTAGACTTTTATCCATGGATTGTGTGAATATGATTGATTATTGGTATGTGTTGAATCATTTGTATGGATGAATAATAATGGCTTAGATGGTTAGTTATGGATTACTATGTTGTTGAGAATCTGAAATCACTCATGATATTAGTCGACGAACTAGTAACGACATAATAATAGTTTTTGATGATTAGGGCTCGATGAGTTCGTGTAATACATGGTCTACGGTTGATGCTATTGCGTTGTTTAATCTGGTTAAATTATTGATATTGTTAAACTGTTAGAACGTTGATTAGGGTTTATGTGAACATGGGCAGTAACGGATTAAATTATGATGTTTGATCTGTTTTGGGAATATGGTAAGTGTTTACTGGAATTACGGGGATGTGGTTAAGATGGGAACTGTAACCGTCTGTGAGGACAGCGACGAAAGACTCTCCCCTCACGAAGAACCCAAGCTGACGAAGGACCTGATCCTTAGTCGACTGGCCCTTTAACGAATAACTGTGGTTCTTCGTCGCAACACTTCTAGACAAAGTACTGTTCTTCGTCGAGAGGATCTTTCGCCATGAGAACATCCCACGAAGAATTGGTTCTTCGTGGAGATGCTGCAAGTGAATAATCAATCAGAACAGTTTGTGATGATGAATGTTTATGTTTGCAAAACTCTAGTTGTTGCACGTTAATAATGTTAATTAGGAATGAGGAACCTGATTTAGCTAGTGTGAGTAGCCAACTCACCTGTTTAGTGATGTATGTGACATGCATGTGAGATGAGGACTCGAATGAGATTTGAGTACTTGCTATGTGATATACAGTGATCTTTGCGGTGAATGCAATATGTGAAAATACATGATCTAATTATTATGAAACTGATTTTATTGGTAACTACTGTTTGGAACGAGAACTTATGATACGAACGTGTATGAAATCTAAACGTTTGTTATGTGACAATGGTATTACATGTGACTCATTGATTATGTGACTCAGATATGTGTTTATGAAACTAATTATCTTTAGTAACCACGGTAGGGTTTGGTTGACTAACTTGGAACGGGTAATGTAACGTAACATACTGAGCAATCTAAGGTGAGTTCACTTCTTTCAAATACAAGCATGCGTCCGGTGGGGACAATCAAACTGACAAACAAATAAACGGATTTTCATAAACCCACATCCTTGTAGGGGATGTGAGGCGGATTTCACAAACCCATATCCTTGCAGGGGATATGAAACAGTTTTCAGTAAATGTTGATCTTGGATAATACACTCACTTTCTATCACTTAAGTCCCATCATACTACCGGGTTAGTTGCTTGTAGGGCAACGGGGTTATTAGTTGATAGTGCTATTAGGTTTGGCACCCTCACGACGTACCTGGATAGGACGGGCGTGAACTAATAACTTTAAAATCATGACCAATGTTTGATAGAGCATTGGAGAAGGGCAAAAAGGGCCGTCTGCGGTATCGAGTTATTATCAACATAACATAACATAAGTCAAATCTTGGTAACAAACGGTTAAACAAAACTGTGAACTCACCAGCGTTGTCTGATACACTTTTCTGCATGCTTGCAGGCTTATAGGTACATGTCGTTGGAACTTGCTGTCTGGGATGCTGGAGTGGTCATGGGTCGATTGCATGGAATCATGAGACATGTCTAATGGCTTTTATACACTTGGGTTATGAAACTCTTAATTATTGTAGTATGCTTCCGCTGAAATGTAAACAATGTTTTATAACACTTATTTTAATAAATGAAAGTTTTATTTGAAATAATGTTATAAGTTCAATGTGATTGGTGGCTAGATCCTGGTACGTCACACGCCTCGCGGGGGTTTCCGCATGTGGTATTTTGGGGGTGTGACAGATTGGTATCAGAGCCACTGGTTATAGTGAACTTAGTTTTAAAACGTTTTTATAAAACCAGACTATAACCGAACAAGTTCTGAATATGACCATGACACTCAGCTCCAAACTGCAAGGTTCGTCTCTCGTTTACTCATTGCACAGCATAACTAGTGAACACTTACATATGATATTGCATGTGATTGCCTCGCGGGGGTTTCCGCATGTGGTATTTTGGGGGTGTGACAGATTGGTATCAGAGCCACTGGTTATAGTGAACTTAGTTTTAAAACGTTTTTATAAAACCAGACTATAACCGAACAAGTTCTGAATACGACCATGACACTCAGCTCCAGACTGCAAGGTTCGTCTCTCGTTTACTCATTGCACATCATAACTAGTGAACACTTACATATGATATTGCATGTGATTGCACATTTAGCACAACAATATGAATTCATGTATTACTTGCATGTGTTAAGTGATTGATAGCGTGGTGTTTCCCTAGACATTCGTGACCCATGTTTTATGATGTTCTTTGTTTGCTACTCGAGTATGAGGAACTATTTAACACGAGTTAGGAGGAGCTGAGATGAGCATGCAAATCATGTTATTATTGTGGGTGGACATATAATAATAATGTGGGGTGCATGTGAGTCCCAACGAGGCCTAACAAGTGTGAAAGGGGTTCCATTCCATTAATCGACCAAATGTGAAACACAACGATCCATAGGGGTCATGGCAATGGCTGTCTCCTGTTTGAACGTGGTCCTTTCACTTTCCTCTGAACCCTTACGAGTCTCAATGATATTGAGTGATACCTGAACACGTAACTGAACGTCTAGCGAGCCATGTAGAAATGTTAGGTGTTAGTACGAACGTCTTTGAGACAGATGTCGAAACGTTAAATGTTTGGTTTATACTTTCTCACTTTTCTCGTTTACTTTGACGCAACAAATAGACGCCTCAAATTCAGAAGTATGGACACCTCTGTGATTCTCTAATGATTTATCATGCGCCATTCAATCAACTCGCAAGACCGATGGACAAGAAGATGAACGTGATGCATTACCAACCCTAGTGTTAGGATGACCCTGCTCTCTGACAACGAACATCAGTAGGTTAACTTCAATCGAGTCCCTAACCCTAGTAAGCAACGTCTGGGAGCCAACTCTTGCGAATCAATCGGGGCATAAGCGCTGGAAACCGACTGGAATATGGGATGTGTAATTACTAGCACCATGGGCAGTACCCTAGGACGTGACAAGAACAAAGGGAAGGAGGACCATAAGGGAAAAAGATCGCAAGGATCTGTTTTCAAAGCCATTACATTAAAAGCAATGGCCACGGTGGCAACAAAGAATTCGTAATCAAAATCTTCAGTATGGAATGAAGGAGAATTCGACGATAACGACGACGGTGAAAATGGTGCTCGTGGAGGAGTACTTACGGCTGGCGTGGGTGACACCAGGCATGATAACAGCACAGTGACTTGTACGGTTTGTGAATAACTTTTCTTCCCCTGTTTTGTTGGACACCGACACTTCTTGAAACCGAACCTGCTGTGGAATCGGCCGATGGCAAGCCAACTGAAGCCTCATATGTTTGTTGAGATGCAAACTCGACCTTGTGGGTCAAGTGTTCGACAGTCGACCTTCCTTCTGCTACCCTTGATAGTTTCGATGCAGTAGTTAGTGTGGATTGGTTGTCCAGATATCGCGCTGATATACCCTGTGGGGAGAAAATTTTGCGTATCCCCCTCCCTAGTGGAGAATCGTTATCTGTCCTAAAGTGTCAGAGTGGTGTAAAGGTTAGCATCATTTCAGCAATGAAAGCCCAGAAGTGTCTACGGAGGGATTACCCCGCTATGATAGCACTCGTTACTAATGTTAAGGCTAAGAAAAAGAGGATCGAGGATCCACCAATTGTTCGCGATTTCTCTCGATGTGCTACCCGAAGAACTTTCAGGTTTATTTCCACAACTGTTAGGTAGAATCTCAGTTTGATCTCACGCCAGAGGCAGCCCTAATTACTCGTACTCCTTACCGTCTTACACCAGGAAAGTTGCAAGAACTGTCTAATCAACTATAGGAACTGTTGGACAGGAATTTTGTCGGACTTAGTTTTTCGCTTTGGGGAGCCCCAGTTATATTGGTGAAGATAAGCCTTTCGTATGTGTACTGATTATCGAGAACTCGACAAGGTGACAGTCAAGAACCGTTCGCCTCGACCATGTATTGACGACTTGTTGACCAGTTGCGAGGGTCAAGCTCCCATTCGAGGATTGACTAACGAACGAACTATCATCAGATGGAAGTCCAAGGGGAGAATGTTCCTAAAACGGCATATCGAACACAGAACGGCCAATACGACTTTGTATTTCATGACCTTTGGGTAATCAACACACCAGCAGCTTTATGGATCACAGGAATCAACTGTGTTTATTGATGATGTTTTGAATCCTTTCCAGGATAAAGGAACACCATGAGCGGCACTTGTATCTTATCTTAGAGCTCCTGAGGGAGGAGCAACTCCACGCGAAGTCTTCCTAAGTGTGACTTTTGGATACGAGAAGTACACTTTCTTGGTCATGTAGTCAACAAATTGGGAATACATGCGGATCCCGTTAAGATCCGTTCTATTAGAAATCAATCGGTACAGAAGAGTCCTTCAGAGGTACGACAATTTTTGGTCTCGTTAAGTACCGTTGCAGATACATCAAGGAACTTTTGAAGATTGTACAGCTTTTATCGCTTTAACCCAACAGGGTGCTGTGTATTCATGGAGGACAGAACAGGAGAACGTCTTTTCAGCTTTGAAACTAAACTCTGTAATGCACTGAATATTGTTATTACCCGATGGTACAGGCGATCTGGTAGTGTACCATGTTGTCTCGATTCGAAGTCTCGGTTGCATGCGGATGCAACGCGAGAAAGTGATAGCTTACGTTTCTCAACAGTTGTAGATTTACAAGGAGAATTGCACGACTCACAGCCCGGGATGGAAGCCATAGCCTTTGGGATTTAGAATCTGGAGGCGTTCCTTGTACGATACCAAAGGCGCTATTTAGACTGATCACAAGGATCTTTAGTATCTCTTTGATCAGAAAGAATTAAACATGCGACGGCGTCGTTGAATGGAACTCTTGGACGATTACGACTGTGAAACCTAAACGTGCATGAGCTTTGTAGCTCACCATCGACTCTAACCTACTTGATCAGATTCGTTCTGCCCGAACCGAAGTATTCAAGGAAGAGAATATTCAAGCTGAACCTATGCGGGGCATGGGGAAACAACTTCTAGCAAAAGTCGGACGGTATCCGCTACATTGTAGGGCGGATATGAGTCCCACCATACGGCAACCTGGGGAACTTATATTGGGTGAAGCGCACAAGTCTCGATATTCCACTCGTCTGGATTTTTGTTGGAATGTATTAGGATCTAAGGAATCTTGTACTGGTGACTGGGCATGAAGGCTCACATGTTAATGTATGTGAACAATATTTAACTTGTGAGAAAGTCAAGGTGTAATATCACAAACCCTCTGGTTTGTGTCAACAACCAGAAGCACCCATATGGAAATGGGAACAGACTGCCATGGATTTTGTCACATGACTACCTAAAACTCGAAACGGAAATAATATCACCTGGTGAACGTTGACTGTCTCACGTAACCAACACACTTTCTTGCAATCAAGGGAACTGACGAGTCTTCGCAGCTCGTGAATATTTCTATGAGAGAGGCGGTCCCTAGGCACGGGGTGCCAACTCCTATTACCTCTTATCGTGGTTCGTATTTATATCTAACTTGTGGTAGGCAATGCACAAACCTTTTGGCTCACGAGTAGATAGGAGAACTATTTATCGTCCTCTGACGGAATGGCTAAAGTGAGCAAACCATCTAAACAACTAAAGACATGCTATGAGCATGCGTGATTGAATTTGGTAAAGGCTAGGAAAGACATATACCCTTGGTAGAGTGTTCCACCAACGACAGTTATCATTCCAATATTCAAGCAGCTTCGTTCGAGGCATGGTACGGACAGCAATGCTGATCTCCTCTTTGTTGGACTGAGGAGGGTGACAACCTAAGCACAGGTCCAGGACTTGTACTCGAAACTCTTGGGAAGATTGTTTAGATCGGAAATCGTTTGGCAGCAACGCGTGACCGCCAGAAAAGCTGAAAAGCTTAGGAAACACTGGGAGTTCGCTGCAGGCGAGCGAGTCATGTTGAAAGTCTCACCCTGGGAGGGTGTGATACGCTTTGGGAAGCGCCATCAGAACTCGAGTTACCTGACGAATTGGGTAATGTTCACGATGTCATCTATGTCTCGAATCTAAAGAAGCGTTTGTTCGATGAAGCACTTGTGATACCCTTACTAGCACCTAAGATTAACGACAAGTTGAAGTTGTCAAGGAACCTATTGAAAACATGGACCAGGAAGTCAAGGTTCGTTAACATAGTCGATTTCCAATCGCGAGAGTTCGTTGGAACTCAAGACGTGGACCGAAGTTCATGTGAGAACGCAAAGATCAAATGAAGCTCTAGTATCCTCGATTGTTCTAACGGTTGAATCAACTTCTGATGTCATTGGTGAATTTCGGGACGAAATTCCCTTTCAAGTTGGGGATGATGTGGCACCCAAGGAAAATCCACAATCATCCTGATCTAACACCTTGTCGTTTTTGGGTTACTTATCAAATTTTGGGACGGAATTTCTTTCAAGTTGAGGATGATGTGACAACCCGAGATCTCAAGGTCTTTTCTTTATGCATCACTTGTTTCATATCACTGTTTTCACAATTCGTTTTACGTTGTATCATGTGCATTATATATGAATGATTAAAGTATTGTCATGTTTGGTTGTTAAATGATAAATGAGAACTTAGAAGTTGTTTAATGTTTAGAAATATGTTCCTGCTTCATAACTTTGGCGAACCACTAGGGTTCTTCACCAACTTCATGTCTTGACGAAGAAGGTTCTTCGTCATCATCACTCTTGACGAAGTATGGTCTTTTGTCAAAGAGAGTTCTTCGCCTGAAAGGGCTCTCGGCCCAAATCCTTTCGAAGCCCAAGAGGGGCCCGGCTATCCTATTTGATCATTTACATGCTTAGGGTTTTATTATTTTACATACACACTGGCAGGTTATTCTCGAACAAGTGGGCATATTATTTTACATACGCACCGGCAGGTGTATACCTACACCCCGTGCTTAAGTCGTGGCCATTTCAATGAATGAGCCGAGGATATCCAGGACATGGTCATTAACCCCCCAAAGGCTTAAAACAAACAAAACAGATTAAACGGGTTATCTCAATGATTTAACCTTTATACGATTAAAAATTCAATACCCGACCAAGCGGTATTTTATATACCGTACCCCAAGCCCGTATAAGGGAAAATAAGTTAAAAGTATTTATCTGAGCAAATTATACAATTTATCCCAGCCGTATACAATCAGCAAGTGCAAATATCTTTTACTGGGCTCCTAAATCTGGAACGAAGGTTTTTAATAACCTATTAGATTCCTAACGGGTCTTACTTAAGTTTAAACTTAGACCAGTTAGTTTTAAAGAAAGATTTATGGTTCAAAACGCAAGATTAAGCGAAGACCGGATTAGAATTTGGTTTAGACCCGACAAGTATGAAGACTTGTATAATATGGGTAAACTAAACACATTCTGGATTTTGAAGCAAAAATGATAAGGTTTGACCCGTTTCGGTCAATTTATGCAAACTAGTTACATAAACCGTACCGAACGCGATAAATGCATAACGGGTAACCAAATGAGTTATGAACAGGTTTCCTAAGTTAATATGCTTAAAATGTGCTATGATATCAGTAGGATACCTTCCATTATGCCCAAAACGGATTTAAAATCAATTTAAGCCCCGTAGGGGTATTTTGGTCATTTTAAAGATTATAAAAGAGATTAAATATTAATATGAGGTTCTAGTCTAAAATGATTAGTAAAAATATTTATTTTTGCAAGTCATATCAGTAGGGTATTGCATATATGTGAAATTCATCACTCATAACCAAACTATGCACCGTAGGGGCATTTTGGTCATTTCACATGAGCTTTAAAGGTCAAATTTGGAAATCTGAGTTTAAAACTTTTACTTACTATTAAAGTATAAAAATTTACTTAAAACATCAGTAGGTATTGAGTCTTATGTGCCAAAAATAGTTTTAACCCATACTATGTGTTTAAAACGCGTAAAAAGTCGGTTTTAAGCGATTTCCAGGTTATATAAGGAAATCTGAGTTTTTGATCAGTTTATAAAGTTCAAAATATTTTATTTATCATATAAAATCAGTAGCAAAAGATTTGGTATCAATATGTTATGTAAAACTCATTTTATTAGTACAAAAGGTATAACCGTCAATTACCGAATTAAAGCAAGAACCCCATGTTATGATGTAACACCTCGAAAATTCACGTCCTATAATGTGTAGACACGTGTCATATGTTTAAACGTGTGAAAGAATATTATGAAAGGACTAAAGTTGACAAACATGGGAAGTATGTGAATATACGTATCCTAAGTGTCAACAGTGGATAAATATATTGTACATTAACCCTACATGATGTTTATAACGTCAAACGAATAAATCATGGATCATGCGAAGCTAAAAGTGAGAGATTACAAACTACAGGGGTTAAATATGTCAACATGTTTAAGTTATACCTCTGAGTGACCTTTTGACAAACCCGAAGCTTTGTAACTGTTAATTATGCTCACTAGAATGCACGATATAAATTTTGTAAAGTTTCGTTATCGTATGAGAAAGTTATGATTAAATTCGTGTGCGAAAGGTTAAAGCGTAAACGTTGAAAGTTAGGACTTTTCGGGTAACAATAAAGTTAACCGGGGACTTAACAAAGTGGGTATATGTTTTAAAGCCCTTATAAATCGATTTTGAGGGTTCACAATGCAAGAAACAAGTGTCTAAACGAAGTTTGAAGAGCCAAGGATCAAATAGCAAAAGATCAAAAATGCAGATTTTCTGCAGGCGACCGTCGCGCCACGCGAGGAGCCCTCGCGCCACGCGAGGGACTCCCAGCTCCGAAAACTTTGGGCTGTTGTCTGCCTTTGCATTCTGCTAGACCTTTAACCAATTTTCCACATTCCTCTTGACCCCTAAACACCCCCTAAGCACTAGAAACACTTGTTGATCAGTTGTGGTGGGTTGTAGACTCATGTGTCAAAGATTTGTGGTGATTAATTCACTATAAAAGCCCATGATGTGCAACCATTGTTCTTCACACCTTCCTCTTGCAATCTGATCATTTCTGGAGCTCCAAGGCACTCTCAAGTGATCACTAATCAAGCTTAGGACTTCAGTAAGTTGCTAATCCTTTCTTTTATTGAGTTTAGCTTAGTTATTTAGCTAAAAGTCAAACCGTCGTAATTACGGTTTGACTTCGAGATTAATTAATAATGGCTCAGTCAAATCTCGAATTAAAAGTAGTTATAAGTAGGTAATTATGTGGGAAATAAACTCTCAAAAGGGTTCCCCCTGATTCCCACTCTAACTAGGTCTAATGTCGGGTCAAACGTGTAATTAAAAAGTCAACAGAAAGTTTAAATTACAATTTATGCATGATTAGCAATGTAGAACACATATAACCTGTTTGATCATTAATATAACTTGGTAATGAGTGTAAGAGCATGTCTAAACATGTTCAACCCGACAATTTCCTGTTTAGACCCGGTTCGGAACCGAAAGTCGCATAGTTTGACTTATACTTTGACTTTCAGTTCTGACCCGTTATGGTATGTTTTAGAAATACCTTAGAGCTTTATTTGGACCAGGTAACATGCTAGTATAACCCTCTGTGATTATACACCATGGTTCATTAGTTAACCAATTAATATGCATGGTTCCGTTAATTTCTCATATGTTGACCATTATGCCCTTTGATGTGTTCAAAATGTAACATATAAATTTCATCAAATGAGGCATAAAACTAACCCTTTTTTAGTACTAATGTTGGAAAAAGTGTGCTTTTGTCTTCCTTTTGTATTTTCAGGATTAAATGAGCTCAAATTAACAAAAGAAGCAAAAAGACATCAAAATCTAACATAAATACAAGAAAAAGGACAAGACGTGACATGCCCGACCCCACAACAACATATTCCCAAGCAAAACAAGAGATCAGAAGCCTGAACACGCCCCGTGCTCAGCGAGCACAGGGGCGTGCCCAAGTGACAGCAGAAAAGACAAAGTGGTAGAAGCTTCTATTGCCCACCACGGGGCCGTGCTCAGCGGACACGGGGACGTGGTCAACTATAAGATTCGCACAATCCAGGCTAATCTTCATAGTACAAAGATTCTTCTGCACACGGGGTCGTGCTCAGCGGACACGGGGGCGTGCTCAACTAATAAGACAAAGCTGCATTAAATGAAGAAAGAGAAGATGTGGACACGGGGCCGTGCCCGAGCTTCTGTTCAGCCTATAAATAGAAGTGCTTGGCTCAAGCTCAAACCATCCCTTGGCACACCACCTCTCTCACACTTCACCCACCACCCACCACCACCATAACACCATCATCCATTGTCCATCGTAGAGTGTGTGAGTCGTCTCGGGATCCAAGATTGATCGTAAGAGTTCTTGACAATCAAGGCCATGTTTGCCTAAGTCTCTTACATCACTTGGTGAAGACAAAGTGTCTAGTGTAATACTTTTTATTTCTAATCTTTTGCACTTTTTATTTGGTTTTGTATTAATAACTTTAATAACTAGTTGCTTATGTTGAAGGTGATCTTTCCTTATCGTTTGTCCGTGGTGTCTTGGCATTATTTTACTGTCTATATAAAATAAAAGATTTTCACCATTCATATCTCCACGGTCTATATGGAGGTATGTTGGCTACCTGGTCGGGGGTTAAGGGAACGGTTTGGTAAAGGTCTTGCCATTGTTCAGCGTTTAGAGGTCCTGCAATGGACCTGGGTCAAATTTCGTAGGACCTCCTTCAATACTTAACGGTATTGGATGGCGGGGGTCCAAACTCTTTGATCCCCTCATAAGTTAACTACTATTAATACTATAACCCGGCTATTTAGGACTGTATCCCTGCTGACTCAGACTACTTAGTCGAGGGTAACGTCACCTCCAAAAGAGGGGCCTACCATAATATTGCATTAATAACCTAATTAATTATCTTCCAATAATCCACCCTTTTAGGATTGTATCCTTGCTGACTCAAACTACTGGGGTGAGGGTAACGTCACCTTCAAAAGAGGGGCCTACTACAATAACTAAGATAATCTCTTAATTATGTGCAAAAGTGCGGAAATAATCAAAGGTTACACTAGATACGAGTCGGAACCAAGTGATTCATCTTGTCTATCTGTTTTTCTTTTTATTTTTATTTTCAGCATTTTAGTTAGTTTTTATTTTTCTTAGTTTAAAACATTTTTTCTAAACTTTTAATTTTGATTAGACGTTGAGGATAAACCGGTACTAAAAGCTCTTGTGTCCTTGGACGACCTCGGAATCTTGCCAACACTATACTACGCTCACGATGGGTGCACTTGCCCATATGTGTGTTTAGTGTTAGTAAAATATCGTGTTTTATAAATTTAAAACTTGGCTAAAAATAAGTGTTAAAGGGGCTTAAAATATACACCTAATATATATAACACTTCACACGCATCACCCTTATTACCTTAAAACGTGATTTTTGGAAAAGTAAAAGAGTAGAAACTTTAATTACTGATATATAAACTTGTATGCAAAGTTTGACATCAGTTTGAGGTGTAGATTGAGAGTTATGCTCATTATCGTAAATTGAAGGCTTTATGTTAATTAAACGGCGTAATTAGCGTATAGCCTAGTTAAACATACTTTTTGGTATCAAAATATTTACCCACTGATGTAATATATTATTTTGGGATTTTTGAAGATTTTTAATTAATTTTAGGCTGAGCATAACTTATAGTCGTAGGCTTAATCCGGTAAATGTCGGTTTTGCCCTTACGGGCCATAAAATGAGTTTTACATATCTAAACGACTCCAAACCTTTTGCTACTGATTAGATATGATAAATAAATTATTTTAAACCTCCTGGAAATATAAAAATATCAGATTTCTATATAGAACCCGGAAACGGCTTCTAATCGCCTAATTAAGCGTTTTTAGCGCATAGTATGTACTAGGACTATTTTAAACATACTAAGGTTAATACCTACTGATATTTGAGGTAAATTATGATATTTTTACAGTAAGAAAAAGTTGATTAACTCAGACTTCAGTTTTGAGCTTTTCGACTTATGTGAAATTACCAAAATGCCCCTACGGTGCATAGTTTGGTTATAATTGATAAATTTCACATATACACTTTACCCTACTGATATAACTTAGCAAATTAAGTATATTTGCTGATAACATCAGACCTGTAACTCAGGTTGTCACTTAAACTCTTTTATAAACTTTTAAATGACCAAACTACCCCTACGGGGCCTAGTTTGTGTTTAAACACGTTTCGGGCATAATGAAAGACATCTTACTGATGTCACAACATATTTGAGGCATAATTAACTTAGGGAAACCTGTCTATAGCTCTCATGAATACCCGTCACGCTTATTACGCGTACGGTTCGGTTTATGTAACAAGTTTACATAAATTAGCCGAAACGGGTCAAACCTTAATGGTTTTATCTCAAAATCCAGAATGTGTATAAATTACCCATATTAAGCAAGCCTCTGAACTTGTCGGGTCTAAATCACATTCTATCCGGTCTTCGCTTAATCGTGCGTACGAACCGTATCTTTGAAACTAGCCGGTCTAAGCTTAAGCTTAATTAAAGACCCGTTAGGATTCTAATAGGTTATTATAAAACCTTCGTTCCAGATTAGGAGGACCAGTAAAAGCTACGTGCATTTTGCTTATTGTGATTTATACATTGCTCAGGTAAATACTTTTAACTTATTTTCCCTATACGGGCTTGGGTTACGGTATATAGAATACCGCTTGATCGAGCATCAAATCTTCCATCGTTGGGTGGCTAATTGATAATTTGATCGGCTTGTTTAAACAGTCTTGTTTACTTAAAGCCTTTGGGGGGTTAATGACCATGTCCCGGATATCCCTGGCATTATTTTACGAAATGGCCACGACTTAAGCGCGGGGTGTAGGCGTACACCCGTCAGTGCACAAAAGAATAATGTGGTGTGTCTATTGATCTTTAACCCGGACAAGATCCGGGCTACTGAACGCACAGGTGACATGTAATTCGTTCACAAGATTATAATATTAAATAATTCTCCCAAGTTATAAAAAAATGTTTATGCCATGTGCATCCAAACCAATTTTAAATCATTTTCCAAAATGAGTCAGTTGATTGTATTTACCAGTGTAAACTGACGTATTTTCCCAAAAAGATTAAATGCAGGTACTAAACGTAATTGGCTGGATTGTCTCCTTAGCATCAATAAAGAGTCTCGCAAGCTTAAGATGCCTGAAGTCTGTTGAACCATTGTTTCCATTTTATTTTCGATCTTTCTGTGGATAAACTTCCGAATATTGTGACACTTGATATTACAATATTAAATTCGGTTGATATAATATCTTTTAAATTGCTTCCGCTGTGCATATTAAATATTGTGTTGTTTGACTATTATGTTGCCAACCACGTCACGATACTCCCCCACCGGGCCCACCGGTGACACGTTGAAATCGGGGTGTGACAGGTTGGTATCAGAGCCAACATTGAGTGAATTAAACACTAGCCTTTTGTGTTTAATCTCAATGACACAATTGCACATTTCTAAACTTTCGAGTCTAGACATATAACATAGGACAAATTCCACTTTGTTTGGTTTTGTGTTGTCCTTTATTTTTATATATATTCTTGTGGTTATCTTATATTGTATTGACAGGACAAAATGCTGCCAAGATTCTTCAGGAGAAGAGGAAGAGGCAAGGGGCCAATCACCGCCCCCAATGACAATGAAGCTGGACCTTCGCATATGCGAGCTCCATCTACCACGGAAAGCGACGATCCCCGGCAGAACCGGAGGAACCTCTTCGAGCCGGCTAGACGGTCGGTCTCGCACAGTTCGACTCCTCCAGTTCATAACCCTTACGGGCCACAACCGGAGTATGAGCCCAACAACCCTCAACCGTCCTACATACCGTTACAGCGATCCTTATCGCATCATTCTTTTGGTGACCCTTCACCTATCTTCAGGGGCCGGTTTAACCCGGCCAATTACATACAAGAACCAGCGGGTTTTAACCCATTGGGCCCGGAGGATCATTTCTCGGGAGATCACGCGGACGATATGGACGAGGATACAGATCCTGTCGAGCCAGCAAGCGGTACGCCGAACCACCCGATAGAGATCTCTGACGGATCTTCATTCCACGGATCACCCTATGGTGGTCCAGATAGTTTCCAAGCTATGTTTACCAGGCACGAATGGTACTATACACCTCCTCACCATTCATCACCCTCGCATCATTCGTCACCTCATCAGCAGCAACAGCAGCAACAGGATCCCTCTGTGGATTCAAGATTTGTGGCAGTCACGCCACCGCCTCCACCGCCACCAGTTCAGCCGGCACCTCCTCAACCGCCAAGGCGTAGGAGAACCGGTGCCCGCATGTCTTCACGAGCAGGAGATTTTCATTTCAGCTCCCCTCGTCAATCCAGTGGCAGCCACTATCCGCCACTTCAGGAGGACCCACAGATGGGTGGACCTTCACAACCAGCTGTACCACAGCCACCGCCGATGGGTTTTGATAACCCAATTCCAGCATACACGGGTTCCATGGCATACAACCCGTTTGAACCACCAACTCACCACAACTATGGTTACGCGGAGGCCGATCCTTACATGGTAGCAGCTAATTATAACGCTCTTCACCCGGAGGGACCATACGGAGCTCCATGGGGAGTAGGTTACCCGACTCAGGGGTACCAGATACCTCCTAGGCCCATTATTCGGACTCAATCGCAGCCGCCACGGTTTTCTCCCCCAGAAAGGGAGGAAATTCTTCAGAGGTTGGATGAAGTAGAGCGAGGCTTCCACCGTGACCGTAGGGAGAGACAGAGCTTCTTCCAAGGATTGGCAAGCTTGATCAAAGGGAAGAACAAGAAGGATCACTGAATCCTTTCCAATTGTTATTGAGCCCCTGCGTGGGCATATCTTGCTGTATAAGCCCCTGCGTGGGTGTATTTGGTTGTTAAGCCCCTACGTGGGTAAGTATGTTGTTTGTTGTTTTGAGCCCCTGCGTGGGCCTATTTTTCCATAAACCCCTACGAGGGTATGTTATTGTTTAAAGTCCCTGCGTGGACTATTTTGTTGTATGTGTAAGTCCCTGCGTGGACTATTATGTTTGTTGTTTAACCCCTGCGTGGGAAATTGTTTGTTTAAAAGACCCGTTTAGGGCAACGTGTAACCTATTTATAATTAATGGAATGTTTGTTTTATAAATTTCATGTTTGCCTTATGTGCATAAATAATTTATATATGAAATAAATAAATTCAAATCATTCCTTTTGGAATAAGCTGCCTATATAAATTTTTTTAAATAAGAATCTTAAGAGTGAAACCTAGCCTTCGAGTCAATTAAAAGACCGGGCCAAGATGGTAAGACCTGTTAAAAAGATTCAAATCTCAGTTAACATCTGAAAATATGTTAACACTCCTGGCAGATGTGATTCATTTAAAATCACACACGTTATTATTATATAAGGATCTTTTCAAAGATTCCAAACCCAACTAAATGATCTCTGAATCGTGGGTTAAATCATCAATTAAGATGATCATATTTTACCATACGTGGTAATATGGTGCCTACGGGCCCTGCTCATTTCCATATGAGCCAAAAGACAGTGGTAGCTAGGACTCCCTGTCAGAAAAAAAAGAAGGTAATGAACTATGTTCAAACCTTCATGCCTTGATTCTCTGAAATCATGGCTTATAATTTATAATTGTCCATGTGACTAGGCCTTTTGTGCTATAAATAAAACTATTATTGTTTTATAATTAGGATAAGTTATATTAAAATCCTAAATAAATTTGATTAATAAATTAACCAAATATGGTCTCTGTTACCATGGTTAAAGAATTACCCTAAGGGGCAATTCCATAATAAACTCCCAAATAAACTATTGTTCTTGTTTTCTGTAACAGCTCAATTAAAATGGCTAACTCAGATGAGATAAATAGTCATCCAGTGGAGGACAATGATAACGCCCGAATTACTTTAACGGGTGCTGAATTAAAAGCGATAGTAGACGGCGCTGTTACACAGGCTTTAGAGCGGCAGTACGAAGAGTACAGTGGGACTCGAAGTAGGACCATATCTAAACCGCATTCGAAGCCACCTTCCAAAAAGGAAGAACCCAAGAAGGATGATGATAGACTCTCCTCAAACCACAACATTGCTCTGTCTCAGCAGAATGTACTAACGCAAGAACCCCGTACTAAGGGTTGCTCCTATAAATACTTTGTCTCGTGCAAGCCCCGGGATTTTAATGGGGAAAAGGGAGCCATTGACTGCATGACATGGCTAGACGAGATGGACACGGTTGTGGATATCAGCGGGTGCGCTGAGAAGGATATAGTCAAGTTTGTATCGCAATCTTTCAAGGGAGAGGCGTTGGCCTGGTGGAGATCACTGATTCAAGCCACCGGGAAAATCCCATTGTACAACATGTCTTGGGATCAATTTGTTGTCCTTATCAGGGAAAATTACTGCCCTCAACATGAGGTGAAGAAGATAGAATCTGATTTTCTATCATTGGTGATGACAAACCTTGACTGCCAAGCTTACCTAACGAGCTTCAACACGATGTCCCGATTGGTTCCATATCTGGTAACCCCGGAACCAAAAAGAATTGCTCGTTTTATCGGTGGTTTAGCCCCCGAGATAAAGGCAAGCGTAAAGGCCTCCCGGCCAGCTACTTTCAGATCAATAGCTGACATATCTTTGTCCCTTACTTTGGATGCGGCCAGACAAAGATCGCTGAGGAACAAAGAGGCTGAGAAGAGAAAACGTGAAGATGATGGTTCACGGAGGTCGAACAAGAAGCACCGTGGGAACGGTGACAACAAGAAGGGATCTGAGTCAAGGAAAGATGGGCATCAGTCTGGTGAGAAGCCCAAATGCAAAATTTGCAAGAAACAACACTATGGAAAGTGCAGACTCGAGTCAAACTCGCAGACTCAGTCAAAAACCTATGCTTGCGGGATATGCAAGTCCACGGATCACAAGACCTTGGATTGCAAGAAGCTGAAAGACGCAACGTGCTACCGTTGCAATGAAAAGGGGCACATTAAGACCAACTGCCCGAAATACGCCAAGAAGCCTGAAGAGGCCAAGAAGACCAATGCGAGAGTCTTCAGAATGGATGCAAAGGAAGCAGTCCAAGACGATAACGTGATAACAGGTACTTTCCTTGTAAATGATATCTATGCAAGAGTACTGTTTGATTCTGGCGCTGATAAGTCTTTCGTAGATAACAAGTTTTGTGAATTGTTGAATTTACCTGTCAAAACCTTAAGTGTGAATTATGAGGTGGAGTTAGCAGATGGCACACTAGAAACCGTCTCTACTGTGTTAGATGGATGTGTTATATCCATTAGGAACCACTCTTTTCCTCTGTCTCTACTTCCCTTTAAGTTGGCCGGTTTTGACATAGTTCTGGGTATGGACTGGTTATCTCATAACCAGGCCCAGATTGTATGCAACAAAAAGAAAGTGGTGATAAAGACTCCGTCTGGTGAGTTACTTACCATTCGGGGAGATACCCAGTATGGGTTGCCTGAGAAAGTGACTATGCTCAAGGCTTCCAAGTGTTTAAAGAAGGGTTGTGTCATCTACATGGCACAAGTGATTATTGAAGAGCCTAAACCGAAGAGAGAAGACATTCCCGTCATTTCTGAACACCCTGAAGTCTTTCCGGAAGAACTACCTGGTTTGCCACCAGATAGACAAGTGGAATTCAGAATCGACATCATCCCTGGAGCCGCACCTGTTGCTAGAGCACCTTATAGGTTGGCGCCAACAGAGATGAAGGAATTGAGGACGCAATTGGACGAATTGCTGGCTAAAGGTTTCATTAAACCTAGTTCGTCTCCATGGGGAGCGCCAGTCTTGTTTGTCAAGAAGAAGGATGGATCGATGCGTCTGTGCATCCATTATCGTGAGCTGAATAAGGTCACGATAAAGAATAGGTATCCTTTGCCCAGAATTGACGATTTGTTTGATCAATTACAAGGGGCAAGTTACTTCTCGAAGATTGATTTGAGGTCAGGCTACCATCAACTGAAGGTTAGAGATGAAGACGTGCACAAAACTGCATTTAGGACTCGTTATGGTCATTACGAGTTCCTAGTGATGCCTTTTGGGCTCACTAATGCACCGGCCGCGTTCATGGATCTCATGAATCGCGTTTGCAAGCCGTACCTGGATAAATTCGTCATCGTCTTCATTGACGACATTCTAATTTATTCGAAGAGTCAAGCTGATCACGAGAAGCATCTCCGTTGCATTCTGAAGCTACTTCATCAAGAAAAACTTTATGCCAAATTCTCTAAGTGTGAATTCTGGCTTCGAGAAGTCCAATTTCTTGGACACGTTGTTAGTGAGCGTGGTATCCAGGTGGACCCCGCTAAAGTTGAAGCGGTCATGAATTGGCAAGAGCCAAAGACGCCTACGGAGATTCGTAGCTTCCTACGATTAGCAGGATATTACAGGCGCTTCATTGAAAATTTTTCAAGGATTGCTGCGCCCCTAACTTCTCTAACTAAGAAGAAGATTAAGTTTGACTGGGGGCCTAAGCAGCAAGAAGCTTTTGATATTCTCAAGCAGAAGTTGAGCAATGCTCCTGTGTTGACATTGCCAGATGGTATAGAAGATTTTGTGGTTTACTGCGATGCATCTCACACTGGCATGGGGTGTGTGCTTATGCAGAAAGGCAAAGTTATTGCCTATGCTTCAAGATAGTTAAAGGTGCATGAAAAGAATTACACCACCCACGACTTGGAATTGGGTGCCGTTGTATTTGCACTAAAACTGTGGAGACATTATTTGTATGGTATCAAATGTGTGATCTATTCTGATCACAAGAGTCTCCAGCACCTGTTTAATCAGAAAGAATTAAACATGAGGCAACGCCATTGGATGGAGACTTTGAATGATTATGATTGTGAAATCAAGTACCATCCCGGCAAGGCGAATGTAGTCGCCGATGCCTTGAGCCGAAAGGAAAGGGTGAAACCCATCCGAATCAATGCCAAAAGCATTGAAGTAAAGAATAATTTGATTGAAAGGTTGTTAGCTGCACAGAAGGAAGCTGTGTTGGAAGCTAACTACCCCAATGAAAAGTTAGGAGTAACTGAGGAGCAGTTATCTCTTAGCAAGGACGGAATTTTAAGATTGAATGGACGAATATGGGTTCCAATTTATGGAGGACTACTGGATGTTATCCTCCAGGAAGCCCATAGTTCCAAATACTCCGTTTATCCTGGAGCTGATAAGATGTACCAGGATCTAAGGGCAAATTATTGGTGGATAGGCTTGAAAAAGTCTGTAGCCGCTCATGTAGCAAAATGCTTGACCTGTGCGCAAGTCAAGGCAGAACATCAAAAGCCGTCAGGTTTGCTACAATAACCTGAACTTCCCACATGGAAGTGGGAAATGGTGACGATGGATTTCATCACCAAGTTGCCGAAGACAAGGAAAGGCAATGACACAATATGGGTTATAGTTGATAGACTGACTAAGTCAGCACATTTCTTACCCATCAAGGAGACTTATAGCTCCGATATGTTAGCCCAGTTATACGTGGATAAGATTGTAGCTTTACATGGCATACCTGTGTCTATTATCTCTGACAGAGATACTAGATACACGTCCCATTTTTGGAAAAGCTTCCAACAATCTTTGGGCAAACGTTTGAATTTCAGTACGGCTTACCATCCTCAGACAGACGGTCAGAGTGAGCGTACTATTCAAACGTTGGAAGACATGCTACGTGCATGTGCGATCGATTTGGGTGGTAGTTGGGATAAGAACCTACCATTAATCGAATTCTCCTACAACAATAGCTACCATACCAGCATTAAGGCTGCGCCCTTCGAGGCATTATACGGTAGAAAGTGTAGATCGCCCGTTTGTTGGGCGGAAGTTGGAGATGTCCAATTATCAGGACCAGAGATAGTCTTCGAAACGACGGACAAGATTGTCCAGATTCGTGACCATCTCAAAGCTGCCCGAGATAGGCAGAAGAGCTACGCAGATCCGAAGCGTAAAGCTTTTCACTTCGAAGTAGGTGACAAAGTGTTGCTAAAAGTATCACCCTGGAAGGGAGTGATGCGATTTGGTAAGAAAGGCAAGCTAAGCCCGAGATACATAGGACCTTTCGAGGTTATCGAACGTGTCGGGTCAGTTGCCTATAAACTAAACTTACCAGAAGAGCTCAGTGGAATTCACAATGTGTTCCACATCTGCAATCTGAAAAAGTGTTTCGCTGACGAATCACTGGTTATACCACACACAGATGTGCATATAGACGAGAGCTTGAAATTTATGGAAAAACCATTGTCGATTGAGGATCGACAGGTTAAGAAGCTTCGAAGGAAGCATGTACCTATTGTAAAGGTCAAATGGGATGCCCGTAGAGGTCCGGAATACACGTGGGAAGTTGAATCCACGATGAAAGAAAAGTACCCTTACTTATTTCAGTAAATCTCGGGTCGAGATTTATTTTAAGGGGGTGAGGATGTAACACCTCGAAAATTCACGTCCTATAATGTGTAGACACGTGTCATATGTTTAAATGTGTGAAAGAATATTATGAAAGGACTAAAGTTGACAACATGGGAAGTATGTGAATATACGTATCCTAAGTGTCAACAGTGGATAAATATATTGTACATTAACCCTACATGATGTTTATAACGTCAAACGAATAAATCATGGATCATGCGAAGCTAAAAGTGAGAGATTACAAACTACAGGGGTTAAATATGTCAACATATTTAAGTTATACCTCTGAGTGACCTTTTGACAAACCCGAAGCTTTGTAACTGTTAATTATGCTCACTAGAATGCACGATATAAATTTTGTAAAGTTTCGTTATCGTATGAGAAAGTTATGATTAAATTCGTGTGCGAAAGGTTAAAGCGTAAACGTTGAAAGTTAGGACTTTTCGGGTAACAATAAAGTTAACCGGGGACTTAACAAAGTGGGTATATGTTTTAGAGCCCTTATAAATCAATTTTGAGGGTTCACAATGCAAGAAACAAGTGTCTAAACGAAGTTTGAAGAGCCAAGGATCAAATAGCAAAAGATCAAAAATGCAGATTTTCTGCAGGCGACAGTCGCGCCACGCGAGGAGCCCTCGCGCCACGCGAGGGACTCCCAGCTCCGAAAACTTTGGGCTGTTGTCTGCCTTTGCATTCTGCTCGACCTTTAAATGATTTTCCACATTCCTCTTGACCCCTAGACACCCCCTAAGCACTAGAAACACTTGTTGATCAGTTGTGGTGGGTTGTAGACTCATGTGTCAAAGATTTGTGGTGATTAATTCACTATAAAAGCCCATGATGTGCAACCATTGTTCTTCACACATTCCTCTTGCAATCTGATCATTTCTGGAGCTCCAAGGCACTCTCAAGTGATCACTAATCAAGCTTAGGACTTCAGTAAGTTGCTAATCCTTTCTTTTATTGAGTTTAGCTTAGTTATTTAGCTAAAAGTCAAACCGTCGTAATTACGGTTTGACTTCGAGATTAATTAATAATGGCTCAGTCAAATCTTGAATTAAAAGTAGTTATAAGTAGGTAATTATGTGGGAAATAAACTCTCAAAAGGGTTCCCCCTGATTCCCACTCTAACTAGGTCTAATGTCAGGTCAAACGTGTAATTAAAAAGTCAACAGAAAGTTTAAATTACAATTTATGCATGATTAGCAATGTAGAACACATATAACCTGTTTGATCATTAATATAACTTGGTAATGAGTGTAAGAGCATGTCTAAACATGTTCAACCCGACAATTTCCTGTTTAGACCCGGTTCGGAACCGAAAGTCGCATAGTTTGACTTATACTTTGACTTTCAGTTCTGACCCGTTATGGTATGTTTTAGAAATACCTTAGAGCTTTATTTGGACCAGGTAACATGCTAGTATAACCCTCTGTGATTATACACCATGGTTCATTAGTTAACCAATTAATATGCATGGTTCCGTTAATTTCTCATATGTTGACCATTATGCCCTTATTACCTTAAAACGTGATTTTTGGAAAAGTAAAAGAGTAGAAACTTTAATTACTGATATATAAAATTTTATGCAAAGTTTGACATCAGACAAGAAGCTCTTATATAGGAATTTAAACTTCATAAGATCATTCCACACAAGCCTACAATTGATTTCTGATGATTCCAGGTGTCCCTATGCATGAAATATTGTTGGCTCAGCCCCTGGAATCGAAAACAAGGCATGCAAAGGCGGTGCAACAGGCTGACCTGCAGCTGTGTAGCTTTGGCTGCATCTGGCAGTTCTACGCAGCCCGCTTAAGAACTGCCTTGATGCTTACGCGGCCCGCGTCAGGGCTATCTTCGGTCACCAATCTTTCAAATATTGCAACTTTGGTCCCTGGTCCTTCTAAACTTGATTTAACTTGTGTTTATTGCACTTTTAACCCCCAAACTTGACTTTTAAGGGTCTTGAGTCTTTAAACATTTAACAATAAGCCTTCGGTTAGTTACGAGGTCACCTAAATGGTCTTGAAATGCAATATTAACGCATTTTAACCCTTATTACTTGTAATTAACACTTTGATTATTTATATGCGTCGAAACTCCACGAATTTAATGTCCGTTGTTCTTGGGACAAAAATATAATCGTTACCATGTCTTTGGGATCATTAAAAGGTCACTCAGAGGTTACTTTCAACATGTTGACTCTTTTAACCCCTATGTTTCACAAGATCCTTATTCTGAGCATAAACAACTCTTCAAGTTCGATAAATTATTCGTTAAAGAATACGAACGTCGTGTGAGGTCAATCAGAGGCACAAGAATGGCATGTTGACACTTTGGATCCCTTTATTCACATATTTACATTGTTTGATAATTTTTTATCCCTCCAGATCAATTCATTACACGTTTAAAGTCCATGACACGTGTCTTTACAATATTGGTCGTGATTTTACGAGGTGTTACAACAATGGTATTACTTGTGACTCATTGATTATGTGACTCGGATATGTGTTTATGAAACTAATTTTCTTTGGTAACCACGGTAGGGTTTGGTTGACTAACTTGGAACGGGTAATGTAACGTAACATACTGAGCAATCTAAGGTGAGTTCACTTCTTTCAAATGCAAGCATGCGTCCGGTGGGGACAATCAAACTGACAAACAAATAAACGGATTTTCATAAACCCACATCCTTGTAGGGGATGTGAGGCGGATTTCACAAACCCATATCCTTGCAGGGGATATGAAACAGTTTTCAGTAAATGTTGATCTTGGATAATACACTCACATTCTATCACTTAAGTCCCATCATACTACCGGGTTAGTTGCTTGTAGGGCAACGGGGTTATTAGTTGATAGCGCTATTAGGTTTGGCACCCTCACGACGTACCTGGATAGGACGGGCGTGAACTAATAACTTTAAAATCATGACCAATGTTTGATAGAGCATTGGAGAAGGGCAAAAAGGGCCGTCTGCGGTATCGAGTTATTATCAACATAACATAACATAAGTCAAATCTTGGTAACAAAAGGTTAAACAAAACTGTGAACTCACCAGCGTTGTCTAATACACTTTTCTGCATGCTTGTAGGCTTATAGGTACACGTCGTTGGAACTTGCTGTCTGGGATGCTGGAGTGGTCATGGGTCGATTTGCATGGAATCATGAGACACGTCTAATGACTTTTATACACTTGGGTTATGAAACTCTTAATTATTGTAGTATGCTTCCGCTGAAATGTAAACAATGTTTTGTAACGCTTATTTTAATAAATGATTTGAAATAATGTTATAAGTTCAATGTGATTGGTGGCTAGATCCTGGTACGTCATACGCCAATAACGTCATTATTTTTAAAATTCGTTAGGTTGAGTCCTCAGGTTATCAAAAACACATCAATCTACCCTCTACCCAATAACGTCGTTAATTGGCATCGTTAACCATTAAGGGAAGGGCATAATTGTCATTTTATCCCAATCGCTTAATCACATCAACTTCCACCCCCTTTTTTAACCCTATTAAATCATCCCCGTCTCATTTCACACACACCTAGTCCCCCTCTTTACTCCAATTACCGGTGACCCTGCACCAATGCAAGACCGTTTCAACCACCCTACACCACCCTAAAATGTCATTCTCCTCCGTGCTCATGAATGTCGTCAGATTGATTAGAGGTAACATATTTTCAAAATTACATATTGACTGATTTTTGTGCTCTTGAATACATTAATCGGTTTGGTTGAATGATTTTTGTATAATGTGTTACATCAATTCCGGTTTGATTTTTGTAGTTGAAGTGAGGGTCAACTGGGCCCTCACACACATGGTGCTCCACGTTGTTGTGTTGCTAGGAGCTCAACTGATCCTCAGCCTTCGTTTTGAACATGGACTGCATCAAAGGATCGACTAGTACACTCCAATAACTAACGATGCCTATTTAATACTTGCTAGATTTTGGTAATAGTAAGTAGTAGGCTCTTTTTTTTGATGATCTTGGTGTTAGAAATAAGTAAATTTTACCATGATCATTCGGTATGTATGAAGTTACAATTTATGGTTTATTTATAGTTTGGTTAATTATATTATAGTTTATGGTATTGTTGATTTATATTACAGTTATGGTATGGTTAATTTACAGTTTATATTACAATTTATGCTATGATTTATATTAAAGTTATGGTATGGTTGATCATAGTTTGGTTGATTATATTACAATTTTGTTGGTTTGGTTCATGGTTGAATACATTAGTAGTATTGAATTGGTAGTATGTACAACTGCATATGTATGAATCAATTGTTCAGGTTTAATCACAGTTTGATCATACAGTTTGATCATAAGTAATATAGGTAGTTTGGATCAGTTTGTTCATATATTTTGCAAATGAATAGGTTGTTTGTAGTTTGATCACAGTTCATACAGTTTGATCACATGTAGTATTGGTAGTATGAGTTAGTTTGTTCATATAGTTTGCTAATGAACAGGTTATTTGCAGTTTGATCATACAGATTATTCATTAGTAAACAGTTCATACAGTTTGATCATACAATTTGATTATGGTGATGTTCTTTACAGGTTCATGGTGATGTTGTTTACATGTTATGTGTGTTCATCAGTTCATACAATTTGTTTAACCAGCTAGTAGTAAATTTAGTTTGTAGTTAATTTAGGACTCATAGTTGGTAGTTAATTTAGTTAGTTGGTTTGATAAATTTCTGGAGGGAAAACATATTAATAACATGGGGACTCATAGTGTCATTTAACACAAAACACAGGGATGAAAATATAAAGGGTATATTAGTCATTTCATCTTCAAAGTAATAGATTAGCGATGTTAGCAAGTGGCAGGGGGTAGATTGATGTGTTTTGGAAAGTCTGAGGACTCAGCCTAACGAATTTTAGAAATAGGGACGCAAAGTGTCAATTGAAGGAAACCACATGGACATAAATTGCAGTTTACTAAAAATGATAAATTGTGATATAACTAGTAAGAAACATGACTAATGTTTTAAAAATCGGTTTAAATTGGTCGGTATAACCTATTAACTGGCTATCGAAGACATCACATGAATGATAGAGCCTGGTCTAATTAGGGTACCAGTTCAGTTTTAAAAAAGTCTAAAATTTTGGTTTTACCGATGCATACCAATGAATAGGTTTATACTCATATTTAGTTTTGAGTTTTAATGAGGATGAACTAACTTTTCAAAACATGGTTACTTGTTATATATGTTAATTATCTTATGTGATTTTAGTATATTATGATTAATGGTAACTAAAACTTCTTATTTTATATTGTAGGAAACGAAAATAGTTATGTTCTTGATGGCGATGATAGTGAATTTAGTCTTTCAAGCGATCATGAACTTAATCCATTCAACATTCCAATGCCATTAACCTATTGTAGACTTTTATTTTTTAAACAAAAAACTTTGTTGGAAAATTGATTTTTGATTATTGAATTATGTGGTTTTGGATTATTTTTTTAATTGAAGTTGTACTTTTATTGAATTATAGGGTTGATTAGTTACCGGTTGAACCACCCGGTACAACCAATTCAACCGTATCTGAGCCCAACCCATTATGGTATAAAACCGGTGTTCAAAACATTGGTTATGGCGTGCTAAACCGTAAAAAAGTTTAACTTTCTTAAAACTCTATAAAATAAAGACAAAATTGCACAAATCAACCTTTATGTTATACCTAAACTATACTTCGTACCTTTCACTATGAAATTGACCAAACCCAACCTTTATGTTCATGTTTTGTTACATTCTATAACCTTTACAACTAACGTCGTCCAAAAACTCAGTTAAGTTACCTCACATGCTTTACATGTGAGGGTATTATGGTCTTTTCCCATTTTATTAATACAATTTATATATTTATTTGTGTATTATTGTAATTTAGAGAAACTGAGGATGTGTTGTCTATCTATCATTGGTTCCTTTTCTCGTGGGGTCATCTATCATCTTCTTCCCTACACACCACCTACATCATCTTCTTCCCTACCTTTCACCTCCATTCTCGGAACACTAGCCCATCATCACCGGAACTGAAACCCCAACTATATCCGTCTCTGGAAACTACATCAAGCAAGCACCATCACTCCACATCACCACCCGTCACCACCATGACCATATTCGAAGTCCACGACACCACCCCGTCACCACCATGATCGAGTACTGCTGAAACTTCTCCTGCAACTTTAGACTACATGAAGGTAAGCTTAAATAATAAAGTCAAAAGATCTAATTAGTCAAAATATATACATTTGACCTCAAAAGTTCAGTTCTGATAACTGAAATAATCAAACCAAACTGATTAGAACCTTATATTATATGTGTTACATAGTTTTGAATGTACAATTTGAGAACCCAAAGTCGGGAAATTTTGTATATCGGTTCCAAGTTATACACGTCAAGAGATTTCAAGTTATACAAGTCCCAAATCGGCTGGGATCCATTAACACTACTAAAAACAATATATTTTTCAACATCGATTTTGCTGGGAAGTTAGTTAGAAAATGGTGTTTTTGACAATTTTCAGGCAAAAAATTGTTTGTCAAAAAATGTTGGTTTGGAAGTAACCTGAAATACGTTGAGCTACACCTATTTCTCGGCAGCAAAGAGAACCACCCCAAAGTCTAGTTCATATCATGAACACTCGGCGACAAACCCATGCCAAACGGTTTCATGTTTTACGGTTTCAATCACAAAAAAGTCACGTTATAACGGAGTTCGATTAGAGGTTCACATTAGGATCACATAAGGATAAAGAAAACATTGTCTCCCTCCTTGTTTATTTGTGCGTCCAACAACAACAGCTGCAATGATGAATCCTCTCCAAGAATGATGCTAGGGTTCCCTTTTAATATATTTTTCCAAAGTCTGACACTTAGGCCCTCCAAGATTTAAATACAAATATAATGGCCCACGTTTGTTGGAAATAATGCCATTAAAAGACAAGGTAAAATGACATTAATACATTCACATGCAAACCATGTGAGGGGTGTTAACTAAGAAATCTATTAGTGTTAAAGGTTGACCCATGTATCAAAACATGAACATAAAGGTGGGTTTGGCTGATTTCATAGTGAAAGGTATGAATTGCAGTTTAGATATAACATAAAGGTTGATTTGTGCAATTTTGTCTAAAATAAAAGCATAACCTATATGTAACCCAACCATAGGTCTCAGTGGGCATCAAACCGTGCAAAAAATGTGTACATAAGTGCTTAGGTGACTTGTACATTATCACATGCAACTCGGTTTCAATGATCTAAATGTAGATTAAAATAAGTAGATCGCAATTGTATATTAATTTTTTTATAAACATCATATTTTTAAAGTTATAAACAAAAAAAATGAAAAGCTTATGAGTAGGACACATGTAAACATGTGGATAGCCAAAACAAATTGATTTTTTTTAAAAAAAATGTAATGTTTAAATTGTATATTTTGATATTATTTTTGAAAAAAAATGTATTGTTTAAATGGTATATTTAGTTAAAGTGAAAGGTAACATATTGTAAGCTTTTAGGGGCCATTGTGTAACAATGAAAACCAAGCTTAATATATGATTAGATGGACATTTTATTCTATGTGAATGCATTAAATACCGACCACATCATAGCCCGGTAGGCCCGGTTGGGGAGTATCGTGACGATTGATATCAAATACACAACACTGATAGCACTGCGGAAGTCTTGGATTTAAAATATTATTACAGACATAAATGTCTGAGTGTTCAAAATAATATAATACAGACAACTTGTAATAAAAGATCCACAGGCGGATCGAAAATGTACAAAATGAAATAATCAGACTACTAGGCTTCATGCAAAGGAGTTGCAAATTCCCCTTCTAGCATTACCAGGCAACTTCTAGCCTATTTACGTATCCTTGCAACCTGTAACTTAGTCTTTCGAAAAAACGTCAGTTTACACTGGTAAATACAAATAACCGACTCGTTTTGAAAACATTTCATAAATCATTTTTGGTGCACAAGGCACATGATTTTTATAAATAACTTGGGACAATTCAAAATGATCTTGTATACAGTTTTACATGCCTGTCAATATATATGGGGTCCGGTGCAGAAACCGAATAACATGATTAACCAATACGCTACTTAAACCCACAAAGGGGTATCCCAAATAAATGGATAAGAAAAACATTTTATAATAGCATCAGCATCTGTCAGGTGTATGCCTACACCCCATGCTCGGTTGTGGCCATTAGTAACTTAAATGAGCTGAGGATATCTAGGACACGGTCGAGTTAACCCCCAATGTTTAAGTTATCAGACAAAACAAACTAAAACAAGTTATGGAGATTTTGTAGTCACAATCCGACATATGATCCCATACCCGACCAAGCGGTAATAATTTACCGTATCCCAAGCTCGTATAGGGAAAATAGGTTAAGAGTATTTACCTGGCTAAAACTTGTCTTAATATGCAAGAATTATAAATAGCACAGCCGTAATCAATTAACTAAGGTTGATTTCAATTTACTGGAAGGCCCTAGTCTGGAATGAATGGTATAAATAACCAATTAGAATGTTAACGGGTTATATTTAAGTCGTAGACTTGGACCGGTTAACTTAAATTAATGAAAACGGTACGATACGCTTGATTAAGCGATGGCCGGAATAGAATGTCGTTTAAACCCAATAAGTACTAAGACTTATATAATATGGGTAAACAATATACATTCTGGAGTTTGAAATAAAAATGATAAGATTTGACCCATTTTGGTAAACTTACGTAAACTAGTTACATAAGTTCAACTGTATGCATGTAAGCGATATCGGGTAACCGAATGAGTCATAAACAAGTTCTATATGTCAATATACTTTAAATAAGTTGTAACATTAGTAGGTTATCAACTTATATTGTAATGCCCTGCGTTTTGAATCTTTTATCATTTGGCAAGTCTCGTCCCTGTAATACTGAATATTGCCTATTTGAGCCTTAAACTATGTGAAACCTTGTGATAATTGACTTTTATGATACTTGAATATTGTGATACTTTGAATCTAGACTCTTTTGATACTTTGAAACTTAAATCTTGAAACTTGACACTTGATATGTTTGACACTTACTAAACAAGAGACTTTGATACTTGACACTTTGATGGAACGAGAAACTTTGATGCATGAAACTTGATACTTATTGAGTGAGAAACTGGGAGTCTTTATTGAACGAGAGACTTGATACTTGATACTTCGATTCTTGATGTTTAGATACTTGAAACTTATTAAACGTGAACCTAGCTTGAACGCAACTTGAAACACGGAAACTTTTGTATTAATTATACAATTATACCATTGTAATGGTTACCCATAATAAAACGCAACACAACGCTTAATCTAGCTCGCAAAACGAATCAAAGTCGAAAAACTAGCAAACGGTCTCGGCTGTCTGAATGGACATCTGATCGGATGACCATCCGATCGGATGACCATTCGACCAAATAGCCATCCGACCCAGTGCGCACTTACACCGCCTTACTTGTCACTGTCACCTATAAATAACACACTTGTGCTCTAATTTCACACTTTTTGCCTCTGTCATCCATCCACACACACTCCCAATCCTTTCAAGCACTTTTCTCGAGATTCAAGCTCATTCCGTAAGTATTTCCTCCTAGATTCTTGTACAACCTTCATCATTTAACACTCCTACACAAGGTTCTTCAACAAAATCACACTAACACTACAACTTTTCATGAAAACCGACCGATTTGGGGCTCTTGAAGGCGTTTCACGCTCAGTTATTCATTCAAACTGTTGTGGAACACCGTTTTATCAAGATCGACTCTAGATCTAACAAGTTTTCATAGCTGTTAAACAGAAACTTAAGAATCTTACACTTTTACACCGGATCCACGAATTTCACATGGTTTCCGGCTCAGATCTGATGAACATCAAGTTTACACGAGATTTTCGAACTTTTCTTTTACTTTTATACAAAAACATGGGCGAAATCGGACTCGAACAGACTTTTGACTCGTTCTTTAGTCAGAAACCGGCTTGAAAACTGGTTTTCATGAAAAACGGGCCGATTGATGGGTCCAAACATGAAACCCCACCACAACAGTTCGTTGGTTCGAAAAGGGGTGGTTCCCATTCGACTGAACGAGCTGAGTTGGTACGTTTCCGTTGTTTGATGCGTCGTTACACGTCTCCGTTAACCCGAAACTTAGCAAATTTCACAAAAACTTCACTCACTGTTCGCCTGTCTGGATGGACATCCGATCGGATGACCATCCGCCCAGATGATCTGACTATCATGACACTTGTTTGTTTTACAGGACACTATGATCACAACGTTTGAGACTTTAACAAATTCGCAAACTATACACACTGGTCGAATGACCATCCGATCGACTGGTCATCCGTCCGGATGATCATCCGATCGGATGAAGCACATCTAATCGAATGGTCATCCGACCGGATGACCATCTGCTCAGGTATACTATCAGACACTTTATCTCGATTTTAGCACCGTTCGACACTCTGTTCCCAACCGAGTCAGCTCTTAGAGGACTTATGCTCTGTTCCCCGCACGCAGGCTGATCCAGCGCTCCCTTCGATCCAATCTATTTAGTGTTTGGTTTAAGCACCCACTGTGAGTATACTCTATCCCTTTTCGTTTTAAACACTTTTGGGATGCAACATGTATTCTATAAACTTGACATTTGAAACTTGAAACTATTTGAAACATACTCTATCATCGTTAAACATGAAACTTGAGACTTGAGACTTTTATGCTATGTGAACGTTTAATCCTTGTGTGTAGTTCCGCCTTAACAATGGTAACGCTATAGGGGTAATGCACCTCCCCGTTAGTCTTTGGGGTATTGTTAGGAGGAGACATTTAACCTCCCGTTAGTCTTTGGGAAAGGCATTTTAACACATTGGAAACTTGGGCTATCACTTGGACAGCATAAACTAGCGTGGTGAAACTTTCTATGTGTTTATATTATGGATATGAGTCTTTTAAACTACTATGCTACGTATTCAAACTTGTATGTTCGCCAACATTTTTGTTGATAGTATTTTAATGCATGTTGCAGGTTGATAGTAGCTGAGGAAATCAACAAACATGCTAGGATGCTGCTTAGAAACACATCTTAGTTAATTCAGGAATTTTTTTAACAATATTTGGATGTTTTGTATTTGATACTTTTGTGGTTGAATCATGGATGCCGTTTAGACAATTTTTATGAAATTTGATTAACTATTATTGAAACAAATAGTGTTGTGGAATCTCTTGAGCAATCTGAACGCTTAGTTCCGCGCCCAGATGTTTCCGCCATCTGTTGGGGTGTGACATATATGACCATGGAGGTTTTAAAATCAAAATATGCACCATAAGGGCATTTTAGTCATTACGTGACATAAATTAAGAACTTGCATATAAACTGATATTATGAACATATTTATTCTGTAAAAATACTTTAATTATGATATAATGACGGTAAGTAATCAAACATGTATGATTTTTATGATTTAAAACCAAACTATGCACCATAAGGGTATTTTGGTCATTATATAACTTAGTTTGAGAACTTGTATAAAAATCTGAGTTATGATCAAGTACCTTCTGTGAAAAAACTTTAATTATTTTATAATATCAGTAGGTAATAAGTTTTGAATGATAGTTATGGTTAAAAACCATACTATGCGCCAAAAGGGCGTTTTGGTCATATTATAACATAATTTACGATCTTATATCAAAACTCAAGTTATGAAAAAAAAATTATAATACCAAAATATGTTAATTATATTAAGATATCAGTAGGTAATTCGTTTGAAAGTTCATTATTGATTAAAACCATGTTTTATGCAAAAAAGGGCATTTTGGTCAAAGTTAGGCATATTATAGAAACCTTTATAAAAACTCTGAATATGATTATGATCATGTAGTATAACCTCAGAGGGTTATCCTACATTATAATACGATCATAATACAACTTATATTGAGTAGTTAACTTAGCTAAATCTGGTCAGAATCAAAAGTCAAAGTAGAAGTCAAACTGCTTGGCTTTCGGTTGCGAACCGACCTTAAATCTGGAAATGACGGGCTGAACATGTTCATACATATTCTAATATTAATTACCAACTTATTTAAGTGTCAAACATGGTTTATAACATTCATATGATCAGTTTATAAAGTTTACAAAAAACTGACTTTTGACTTTTTAATTACGATAGCTTTGACCCGTCATTTTACCTAGTTAACGTGATTTTCAGGAGGTGTTCTTTTGAGGGATTAACACCTACCTAATTACGATCATGTTGCCATGCTCGATTCGAACAATGGCCGGACAATAATGGTCTAAACCGAGAGTCAAAGCAAAAAATTGATTTTGTTTGACTTTCGGCTATTAAAGCCTATAAAACGAAAATGCGCACTGGAAAGGAACACTTACAAGTGATCCTAGGAATGATTAGAACTGAGTTGGATGCTCCTTTCAGCTAGGAACTTCCAGAGGAGGGAGATAGAATGATTTTAAGAAGAGGTGCAAGGAAAGGAGTTCAACTTAGCACCTATTTATACTTGTGGAGCTTGAAGGAGATCATCACAAGTGTTATGGGTCAGTTAGAGATCATTACATGTGTCCTAGGACGTGTCTACAAAATAGTGACGTTATAACGGAGTTCGATTAGAGGTTCACATTAGTATCAAATAAGGATGAAGCAAACATTGTTTCCCTCCTTGTTTATTTATGCGTCCAACAACAACAGCCGCAACGATGAATCCTCTCCAAGAATGATGCTACGGTTCCCTTTTAATATATTTTTCCAAAGTCTGACACTTAGGCCCTCCAAGATTTAAATACAAATATAATGGCCCACCTTTGTTGGAAATAATGACATTAAAAGACAAGGTAAAATGACATTAATACCTTCACATGCAAACCATGTGAGGGGTTTTAACTAAGAAATCTATTAGTGTTTGTGTTAAAGGTTGACCCATGAATCAAAACATGAATATAAAGGTGGGTTAGGTCGATTTCATAGTGAAAGGTATGAATTGCAGTTTAGGTATAACATAAAGGTTGATTTGTGCAATTTTGTCTAAAATAAAAGCATAACCTATATGTAACCCAACCCTAGGTCTCAGTGGGCATCAAACCGTGCAAAAAATGTGTACATATGTGCTTAGGTGACTTGTACATTATCACGTGCAACTCGGTTTCAATGATCGAAATGTAGATTAAAATAAGTAGATCGTAATTATATATTAATTTTTTATAAACATCATATTTTTAAAGTTATAAACAAAAAAATGATAAGCTTATGAGTAGTACACATGTAAACATGTGGATAGCCAAAACAAATTGATTTTTTTTTTGAAAAAATCTAATGTTTAAATTGTATATTTTGATATGTTTTTTTGAAAAAAATGTAGTGTTTAAATGGTATATTTAGTTAAAGTGAAAGGTAACATATTGTAAGCTTTTTGGGGCCATTATGTAACACTGAAAACCAAACTTAATATATGATTAGATGGACAGTTTATTCTATGTGATTGCATTAAATACCGACCAACATCATGTAAAATGGAATAAAGTGCAACGTTAAAGACATAGTGTATTACCTTTTATTTTATATATATATATATATATATATATATATTTTAAAAAGTAAATAAAACATTTAATAGCTATTAAGTTATACATAATTAAAGAAACTAGGTTTCGTGAAAAAAAAAATATAAATGTTGGATTCTTGTCACAACCTGGTCATTTCGACCACATAATAGCCCGGTGGGGAGTATCGTGACGATTGATATCAAATACACAACACAGATAGCACAGCGGAAGTCTTCGATTTAAAATATTATTACCAACATAAATGTCTGAGTGTTTAAAATAATATAATACATACAACTTGTAATAAAAGATCCATAGGCGGATCGAAAATGTAAAAAATGAAATAATCAGACTACTAGGCTTCATGCAAAGGAGTTGCAAATTCCCTTTCTAGCATTACCAGGCAACTTCCAGCCTATTTAGGTATCATTGCAACCTGTAACTTAGTCTTTTGAAAAAAAAACATCAGTTTACACAGGTAAATACAAATAACCGGCTCGTTTTGAAAACAATTCAAAAATCATTTTAAGTGCACAAGGCACATGATTTTTATAAATAACTTGGGACAATTCAAAATGATCTTTTATATAGTTTTACATGCCTGTCAATACATATGGGGTACAGTGCAGAAACCGAATAACATGATTAACCGACACGCCACTTAAACCCACAAAGGGGTATCCCCAATAAATGGGTAAGAAAAACATTTTATAATAGCATTAACATCTGTCAGGTGTATGCCTACACCCCGTGCTCGGTAGTGGCCATTAGTAACTTAAATGAGCTGAGGATATCCAGGACACGGCCGAGTTAACCCCCAATGTTTAAGTTATCAGACAAAACAGATTAAAACGAGTTATGGAGATTTTGTAGTCACAATCCGACATATGATCCCATACCCGACCAAGCGTTAATAATTTACCGTATCCCAAGCCCGTATAGGGGAAATAGGTTAAGAGTATTTACCTGGCTAAAACTTGTCTTAATATGCAAGAATTATAAATAGCAAAGCCGTAATCAATTAACTAAGGTTGATTTCAATTTACTGGAAGGCCCTAGTCTGGAATGAATGGTATAAATAACCAATTAGAATGTTAACGGGTCATATTTAAGTCGTAGACTTGGACCGGTTAACTTAAATTAATGAAAACTGTACGATACACTTGATTAAGCGATGACCATAATAGAATGTTGTTTAAACCCAACAAGTACTAAGACTTGTATAATATGGGTAAACAATGTACATTCTGGAATTTGAAATAAAAATGATAAGATTTGACCCGTTTCGGTAAACTTACGTAAACTAGTTACATAAGTTCAACCGTACGCATATAAGTGATATTGGGTAACCGAATGAGTCATAAACAAGTTCTATATGTCAATATATTTTAAATAAGTTGTAACATCAGTAAGTTATCAACTTATATGACCATGGAGGTTTTAAAATCAAAATATGCACCATAAGGGCATTTTGGTCATTACGTGACATTAATTAAGAACTTGCATATAAACTGATATTATGAACATATTTATTCTGTAAAAATACTTTAATTATGATATAATGCCAGTAAGTAATCAAACATGTATGATTTTTATGATTTAAAACCAAACTATGCACTATAAGGGCATTTTTGTCATTATATAACATAGTTTGAGAACTTGTATAAAAACCTGAGTAATGATCAAGTACCTTCTGTTAAAACACTTTAATTATGTTATAATATCAGTAGGTAATAAGATTTGAATGATAGTTATGGTTAAAAACCATACTATGCGCCAAAAGGACGTTTTGGACATTTTATAACATAATTTACGATCTTATATCAAAACTCAAGTTATGAACATAATTATAATACCAAAATATGTTAATTATATTAACATATCAGTATGTAATTTATTTGCAAGTTCATTATTGATTAAAACCATGTTTTATGCAAAAAGGGCATTTTGGTCAAAGTTAGGCATATTATAGAAACTTGTATAAAAACTCAGATTATGATTATGATCATGTAGTATAACCTCAGAGGGTTATCCTACATTATAATACGATCATAATACAACTTATATTCAGTAGTTAACTTAGCTAAATCGGGACAGAATCAAAAGTCAAAGCAGAAGTCAAACTGCTTGACTTTCGGTTGCGAACCAACCTTAAAACTGGAAATGACGGACTGAACATGTTCATACATGTTCTAATATTAATTACCAACTTATTTAAGTGTCAAAACATGGTTTATAACATTCATATGGTCAGTTTATAAAGTTTACGAAAAAATTGACTTTTGACTTTTTAATTACGATAGCTTTGACCTGTCATTTTTTACCTAGTTAACGTGATTTTCAGGAGGTGCCCTTTTGAGGGATTAACACCTATCTAATTATGATCATGTAGCCATGCTCGATTCGAACAATGGTTGGACCATAATGGTCTACACCGTAAGTCAAAGCAAAAAATTGATTTTGTTTGACTTTCGGTTATTAAAGCCTATAAAACGAAAATGCACTGGAAAGGAACACATACAAGTGATCCTAGGAATGATTAGAACTGAGTTGGATGCTCCTTTCAGCTAGGAATTTTTGGAGGAGGGAGATAGAATAATTTTAAGAAGAGGTGCAAGGAAATGAGTTCAACTTAGCACCTATTTAAACTTGTGGAGCTTGAAGGAGATCATCACAAGTGTTATGGGTCAGTTGGAGATCATTACATGTGTCCTAGGACGTGTCTACAAAAAAGTCACGTTATAACGAAGTTCGATTAGAGGTTCACATTAGGATCAAATAAGGATGAAGCAAACATTGTCTCCCTCCTTGTTTATTTGTGCGTCCAACAACAACAACAGCCACAACGAAGAATCCTCTCCAAGAATGATGCTAGGGTGCCCTTTTAATATATTTTTCCAAAGTCTGACACTTAGGCCCTCCAAGATTTAAATACAAATATAATGGCCCACCTTTGTTGGAAATAATGACATTAAAAGACAAGGTAAAATTACATTAATACCTTCACATGCAAACTATGTGAGGGGTGTTAACTAAGAAATCTATTAGTGTTTGTGTTAAAGGTTGACCCATGTATCAAAACATGAACATAAAGGTGAGTTTGACCGATTTCATAGTGAAATGTATGAATTGTAGTTTAGGTATAATATAACGGTTGATTTGTGCAATTTTGTCTAAAATAAAAGCATAACCTATATGTAACCCAACCCTAGGTCTCAGTGGGCATCAAACCGTGCAAAACAAAGTGTACATAAGTGCTTAGGTGACTTGTACATTATCACGTGCAACTCGGTTTCAATGATCGAAAGGTAGATTAAAATAAGTAGATCGCAATTGTATATTATTTTCTTATAAACATCATATTTTGAAAGTTATAAACGAAAAAAATGATAAGCTTATGAGTAGGACACATGTAAACATGTGGATAGCCAAAACAAATTGATTTTTTTTTGAAAAAATGTAATGTTTAAATTGTATATTTTGATATTTTTTTTTTGAAAAAAATGTAATGTTTAAATGTTCTATTTAGTTAAAGTGAAAGGTAACATATTGTAAGCTTTTAGGGGTGAAGGGGTAGGGTACCAAAAACCTTGCGCAAGCGTATAGGACCATACCCTAACTTCATTCCAAAGAACATCTCAAACAGAACCTTGGGTGGCTGCGCAACGGTTCTAAACAAGATGTGGGAAAAAAACAGTCTTCGAGGACCACGCGCCAGAAGAAAAGAGAGTCAATCATTCAACCAACACCCTTGCGTAGGCCCGCGCAAGGGTACAATTAGGTTTGAAGACAAACTCCAGAAAATCTCCGCGTGCCTGAAATCAAGACTTGAACAAATGAATCTTTTCTAATTATAACAGAATGGACACGTGGCAAAGGCTTAAAGGTTTACAGCTGTAGATCTTCTATAAGGATTATTAATGCTCATCGTGCATGGCCATTCGGTTACAACTGATTGTAACGTGGCATAATCGTGGATGCTCATCTAATCACGATGATGGCACTCACTTGAAGATAGATCTACACAAAACCACTTTCCACGTGGCATCTCCCCAGCCGTTGATCAAACTCACAATCTGTGTGCATGGATGTAAAGTTAACTATTAACGGAAAGTAGAATAACCGCTAACGGAAAAGTGCTTTTCGTTACCTCTCCATTACACCATTTTCGCGCCAAAATCCGGTTATAAATAAGGGACTGCAGGTATGATCTCACAAGTTACACTTCACTTACTCTCACTTTTACTACTTTACCTTCTTCCTCGAGATCGCTGTACTTATTCTCACGCCGGAGGGTGGTCACGGAGAGAACCCCCATTCTCCCCGTGGCGAGTCTAACGGCTTTCTGTTTTGCAGTAATCATCGGAGGAGGAAACTAGCCCACCACCAAATCAACGAGAGGATTAACCCCTTTTATGCAGAGATAAAACCCCCGATCTGATTGACTATGGTCCAATTGGATCGCTGTTTCTTCATTAGCGCCCACTGATTCTTCAATTTTCATTTTCATCTTCTCGATCGATTCATTTCTTCTCTTCTGTTTTCAATGGCAGAAGTTCTGAAAAATTACCCACCAAACCCTCGATCTGAGAACAGAGACACTTCGCTTATGCTTCTCAGCTCGACTGAATCGCAGGGAAATAATTTAGGAACGGCGATATTTATCACGAGATACATGGTCCTGTACCTCAGAAGTCCGATCCGGAACTCAGAATAGTCCAGATCTACCTTCGGAAGAAACTCTGATTTATTGGTTTGTCAAATTCCAAAATGTTGTGAGCGAGAATTTTGCACAACCTTGTAAATCAGCGGAAAGAATAACAACTCAGGTGCAAACCACAAACACATCCCGAGGGTCCTATTACATTCTCTTATTAACTCTGTCGATCGAAGAAATAGAGGTATACCCTCAGTCCAGCACCAGATGCGGTTTCCTCCATCTCAGATCTGGATATTAGGAATCCCTGGCAGAGCAAAAATCCCAGAAGAAATCGGATAGTACAAAGTTGGGCCCACATCCGTTATAGCAGTGGGACACCCAGCTCAATGACAAAAAATATCTAAAGACGCTCAGTTACACGGTGCAAAATGTGGTAGACGTCCACAACAACCCAAGGAATGGTTCGGAGCAAACATACATGGTGCAAGGCGGACCATCGCGTAAACATAACAACAAACGAAGCCACAGTCAACACTGGCGTGAACAACAAGTAATCTTCCCCATCGTACCGGGGGGTCCTCAATAAGAATGGCCGGTCATCATAACTGGTATCTTCGGTCATTACCGTACTGATTACATGTTCATTGATCCGGGTAGTTCTATGGATATTATCTACGAACAGTGTTTCAAGCAATTAGACCCAGAGGACAAGGCACGCTTGAAACCAGTTGATTTTCCTTTAACTGGTTTCTGCAATGAAGCCGTCTTTCCACTAGGTCAAATCTCCTTTTCTGTAACACTCTCTCATGGGGAGCACTCACGCACCGTTACAGTCAATTTCATGATTATGCCAGCTACATCCTGCCATGATGTACTGTTGGGAAGGCGTTCACAAAGGGAGTTTAGCATGTTTACCTCTATACCACACGCTGCTTGCGGTTTTCCGACAGAAACCGAAGTAGCAATTTTATATTCAAGCAAAGAAGTGATGTCTGTAGACGACGAGCCACCAGTAAAGGCCGCGAAGCCATCTCCATCCAATGAACCAGAAAAGTGGGTACTCAACAATGAATACCCTGAGCAAACCATTTTGCTAGGGCACACTATCTCACCAGCAATCCGCGCAAGATTGAAAGAACTCCTATTTGAAAATATGGATATTTTCACTTGGTCCCCAGCAGATATGACCGGCGTACCAAGAGAGGTGACGGAACATTGCTTGAATGTTCGACTTTCCGCAGAGCTAGTAGCACAAGGAAAGTGGAGTCTTGTCCGGAAAAGGCTCGCGCAATGAATGAGCAAGTGGCTGAATTACTTCAGGCCGGCATACTACGCGAAGTTCGATATCAAACCTGGGTAGCTAACCCGGTAATGGTGAAGAAGCACAATGGTGGGTGGCGCATGTGCATTGATTTCGAAGACCTCAACAAAGCCTGCCCAAAAGACTGTTTTGCTCTCCCAGAGATAGACAAGAAGGTGGATTCCTTAGCATCCTTCCGCTGGAAATGCTTCCTAGATTGTTACAAAGGTTATCACCAAGTACAAATGAAGGAAGAAGATGAAGATAAGAAAGCTTTCCGCACGGACAAAGGTATATTTTGTTACACAAAAATGCCTTTCAGTCTCCGCAACGTGGGAGCTACTTACCAATGCCTAATGGATAGAGTCTTCGGGGAGGATATTGGCATAACAGTAGAAGTCTATATGGACGACCTTGTCATCATGAGTCCCGAAGAAGAATTAATGCTCTCAAACATCCAGTGCACCTTCGACTCTCTGCGCATAGTTAACTTAAAACTAAATCCAGTAAAGTGTTCTTTCTGAATGGAAGAAGGCAAATTCTTAGGATTTATCGTAACCAAGGATGGTTTCAAAGTTAATCCAGAAAAGGTAGAGGCTATTCAGCTCATGCCGTCACCAGCATCTATCAAAGAGATGCAACGCTTAGCTGGTCGGCTAGCTGCGCTCAACCGATTTTTAGCGAATCATGCTGCCAAATCATATCCGTTCATTAGCACATTACGCAACTGCGTAAAGAAGAGCCGGTTTCAATGGACTCCGGTGGCAGAAAAAGCTTTTCAGGAAATGAAAGAATGCCTAATTCAACTACCTACTTTAACAGCTCCGCGAAAAGAAGAACCATTAATCTTGTACCTCTCCGCATCAGAGGTAGCAGTAGGCGTAGTGCTGATGGTCGAAAGGGACAGAGTCCAAACTCCAATTTATTACATAAGCAAAATGTTGACCGGCCCAGAAACGCGCTATTCAATCATGGAAAAACTTGTTCTTGTGTTAGTTCACGCGTCACGCAGATTACGAAGGTACTTTTCTGGCCATGTTATAACTGTTCTTACCAACAATCACCTGGGACAAATCTTGTTCAAGCCAGACGTCGCGGGTCGATTAGCAAAATGGGCCATTGAACTGGGCGGATATGACATTTTGTATAAGCCACGCCCAGCTATCAAGGGCCAAGTCCTAGCAGATTTTGTTACCGAAGTCCACGTCGATAAGATCTAGGAATGCGAAGCCATACAAAATCCTACCCCAATCTTCGATGACAGGGTCTGGATCCTATATACAGATGGTGGTTCCAACGATGACGACGCAGGAGCTAGTCTTTGCCTAGTCAGCCCTGACAACCACGAACTTACTTACGCCATTCGACTAGATTTTAAAAGCATCAACAACGAAGCAGAGTACGAGGCATTTCTCGCAGGTCTCTGCCTAGCAATCAAAATGGGGGCAAAGAATGTTGAAGCACATGTCGATTCCCTGCTAGTAGCCGAACAAATTAACGGTCGCTACGACGCAAAAGGCGAAACAATGGCCTTATACCTTGAGCAGGCAAGAACATTAATCAATTAGTTTCAGACCTTCAAAATCATCCATAGTAACAGAAGCGAGAACAAGCACGTGGGCGCGCTAAGTAAACTAGCCGCTACAAGTTTCAAGCACCTGGCGAAAGAGGTCCGCATTGAAGTTCTCTCAAACCCATCCATTCCTATGAGACACGTAAACATGATAGAAAATGGGAATCCATCTTGGATGTCCCCGATTATTATGTAATTGCAACATGGAACTCTTCCAGAGGGAAAAACGGAAGCAAGAAAAATTCAAAATAAAGCGTTAAATTATGAGATGGCAGATGGAATTTTGTATCACAAGTCTTATATGGGTCCTCTTCTAAGATGCGTTGACAAACATGACGCGCAGTATCTGGTTCGGGAAATCCACGAAGGATTATGCGGAATCCACGCTGGTCCGCGCATGGTAGTGGCAAAAATCATAAGTGCGGGCTATTACTGGCCCGGTATGCATCTAAACGCCGTAGAGATCTTGCGCAAGTGTACATCGTGCCAACGCCATGCTCCAAAGACACTTCGCCCAAAAAATCCTTTGGTTCCAGTAACTGCAACATGGCCTTTCCAACAATGGGGAATTGATCTAATAGGTCCTTTTCCTGATGCGCCTGGCGCAGTAAAATTTATCATAGTTGCTGTGGATTACTTCACCAAGTGGGTAGAAGCTAAAGCTCTAGCATCAACCACCGCAATGGTAATCAGAAAATTCATCTGGGAACACATCATATGCCGGTTCGGATTGCCGCTGCGCATTATCACAGACAACGGTACAAACTTTGCGTCTGAGGACCTACAAAAATGGATGAAAGAAATGCGCATCGAACATAGTTTCGCCTCCGTGGCGCACCCACAGGCAAACAGTCAAGTCGAAAGCGTCAACAAACAGATTGTAGACGGCATTAAGGCAAGATTGGGAACAGCAAGAAGAGGATGGGTTGATGAACTTCCAAGCATTTTATGGGCTCACCGCACCATGTCGAAGACTAGCACAGGAGAAACGCCATTTAGCCTCGTTTACGGCTCGGAAGCAGTAATTCCGGTGGAAATCGGTCTCCCGTCCCTTCGAATGCTAGCTATGGAAAAACAAGATAATGAACGTGAGCGCAGACTCGACCTGGATCTCCTTGAGGAAAGAAGAGAAAACACAGCCATCAATGAGGCCAGGTACAAGTCGAAACTGGAAAAATATTACAATGCTCGAGTACGCATATGCACTTTCTTTCTGGGAGATTTCGTCCTAAGAGACAACGAAGCGTCAAACGCTGAAAAATCGGGAAAGCTCGCGCCCAAATGGGAAGGGCCCTACGTCATTAATGAGGTTTTAGGAAAGGGCGCGTACACTCTACGGCGGCTCGATGGAACAGACGTTCCGCGCACATGGAATGCGCAGCAGCTGCGCATATGCTATATGTAACCCCAGGGCCATTCGTACTTGGACAACACACTGCTAACCAATGTACAATACAACGGTCATTACTTACATATGCATCATAATTATCTTATTTATTAACCAGTTTGTATCTAATGGCCTCTGCGCCCTATCCAAATCAATGCAAAGTTTTACTTACACTGTGCTTCTACGTTCTATTACAAATGCATGCAATTTCTTTTGGTAAGCACAAAAACACTATGGTAACATAACACAAGTCTCATGAACAGTCCGCGGTCACAAGTACCACGCAAGGTCCAGCCCTACGTTCACACATGAGCTTTATACCATCTTTATTTGTCTTACCTGAACAAAGTAATTGTGCTCATGCAAATATCGCAACTAAAAGCATACAACACATTAATAAAGTTACTTGTTCGGCAGCGCATTAACAAAGTTACTTGTACAAAGTTACTTGTGCGGCAGCACATTAACAAAGTCACTTGTGCGACAACACATTAACAAAGCTACTTGTGCAAATAACACAATAACAAAGTTACTTGTGTGGCAACACATTAACAAAGTCACTTGTGCGACAGCACGTTAACAAAGTTACTTGTGCAAACAACACAATAACAAACTTACTTACGCGGCAACACATTAACAAAGTTACTTGCGCAAAAGCGCATTAACCAAACAAGAACGGATTCAACATCCTAAACAAATTCAAAATAAATGACAAACTTAGCGGTCATCCAAGGCTTCTGCCGCATCGGGAGATGGACGTTATTCGTCCTTAACAAGACAAGGCAACAATGGTAATGACCTTCACCAAGGATATAACAGCTGGTGTCCTAGCTAAACTTAGACAACATACAAGGAACAGTTGTATACTCGTGCACAGAACTACCGTGGCGCACAGCCAGTCAACTTCACAAACTAAGTTTTTTCATACCTTGCGCCGAACAAACCTTGCTACTTCTCAAATAGCAAAAGCGCACACTTCATCCTCATAGTCCAGTGCTCCACCTACTTACCATTGGCGCATAGGAACAACACTGGACTGGGGGACTTGAAGGGGTATGGTCCCAAAAACCTTGCGCAAGCGTATAGGACCATACCCTAACTTCATTCCAAAGAACATCTCAAACAGAACCTTGCGTGGTTGCGCAACAGTTCTAAACAAGATCTGGGAAAAACAATCTTCGAGGACCATGCGCCGGAAGAAAAGAGAGACAATCATTCAACCAACACCTTTGCGCGGGCCCGCGCAAGGGTACAGTTAGGTTTGAAGACAAACACCTGAACATCTCCGCGCGCCTGAAATCAAGACTTGAACAAAGGAATCTTTTCTATTATAACACAATGGACACGTAATAAAGGCATAAAGGTTTACAGCTGTAGATCTTCTAGAAGGATTATTAATGCTCATCGTGCATGACCATTCGGTTACAACTGATTGTGACGTGGCATAATCGTGGACGCTCATCTAATCACGATGATGGCACTTACTTGAAGATAGATCTACACAAAACCACTTTCCACGTGGCATCTCCCCAGTCGTCGATCAAACTCACAATCCGTGTGCATGGAGGTAAAGTTAACTATTAACGGAAAGTAGAATAACCGCTAACGGAAAAGTGCTTTCCGTTACCTCTCCATTACACCATTTTCCCGCCAAAATCCGGTTATAAATAAGGGACTGCAGGTATGATCTCATAAGTTACACTTCACTTATTCTCATTTTTACTACTTTACCTTCTTCCTCGAGATCACTGTACTTATTCTCACGCCGGAGGGTGGTCACGGAGAGAACCCCCATTCTCCCCGTGATGAGTCTAACGGCTTTCTGTTTTGCAGTAATCACCGGAGGAGGAAACTAGCCCACCACCGATTTGACGAGAGGATTAACCCCTTTTATGCAGAGACAAAACCCCCAATCTGATTGACTCCGGTCCAATTGGATCGCTGTTTCTTCAAGGGGCCATTATGTAGCACTAAAAACCAAGCTTAATATATGATCAGATGGACATTTTATTCTATGTGAATGCATTAAATACCGACCAACATCATGTAAAATGGAATAAAGTGCAACGTTAAAGACAGTGTATTACCTCTTATAATATATATATACCAATCTACCCCCCTCCCCGAAGCACTCCCCGAGACCACTCCCTACATCCTTATGACTAAATGAAAAAAAAAAGATTTACGAGAGACAAAATATATAATTAAGAACTTACGAAACCGATGATTGGTTTGAATAGATTCACACATAAAAAAAAAGAAAATAAAAATCAAATTGCTTTATTCCTTGTCGGCCATAGAAGTTTGTTTTCGTCAATTGCTGTCAAAAGAACCGCCGACCCCCAAAATGGCCCAATCTCTATTTAATGTTCTTTTGGTCCAACACTAGCCCATTATATGTGAACTCAATTCATAATTGTAATTAGCCCATCCGTTTGATTTCTTTAATTTGTGGTTCTTTTCACATACGTCCCAAACGAGAAGAAACAAATAAATCATTTTTTTATCCGAGTAGAAATAAACCCATCGGTTTGACTTTGACTCATCTATCTCCAGCATTTATCTATGTTAGGACCGGTTTGACTCCGATACGATTGCTAAACGAACGTGAAACGTGCGGAATCCGTACACGAACGTGACCTAAACACAATACCGTACAAATAACGTGATTCTATTGATAGATTTGATAAGTACAAGAACCTTGAATCACTTTCTCTCTCTAGATCTAGAGAGCTCTAATTCTTCAAATGAGCAAAAGTTATAAAACTAACACATAAGTTCCTATTTATAGCCCTTGGAATTAATGAGACTTCTCATTAATTACCAAAATGCCACCTTGCTATTTCTAACTAGATATAACAATATTAGCTTGATTCTTCGGTTTCTGCTACGGTTTTGATTGACGGAGGCGATAGACAGATAATGCACTAACAGACTCCCCCTTGGATATTGCCGTAGTCAATCTGTAGTCAAGCTCGTAGCGTCTTCTCTTTCTCTCTCTCTTTGAATCTTCTCGACCAGAATCCCGATGGATCTGTTTCAGCTTCAGCTTTTCCTCTTTTCTTCATCAGGCTCCCCCTTTCGTCAAGCTTCCATGCTTTGGGATCGACACCTTGCTTTCCGTATACAAGCTCCCCCTTGCTTTGAGCTCGTCTTCAGACTCCCCCTTAGACTCAGCTTCCGGGATCGTTGTCTGGAATCTCATCTGCAATCACTCAAACATTTATAAGTAACAACATTTTAGACTATCCAGGAATCGTAACCTGGCAATTCCAATCAACTCTAAAACACTTCCTTATCAACAAACTTTACATATGTAGCAGTATTAAAGAATCCAACTCCCTCACAGTTAATCATCCAAGTCCAAATTAATGACCTTGGAGATATCACAAACTGTTTTTGAAATTTTTGATTTTAATTCAAGTATCAAATTAATGAACTTGTTTTAATTTTTAGAAACACAATCAGCATACTTAGATTTTGAAACTCAGCACTCAGACATCAGTTGTCGAAAATAAAGTAGAATCAAAATCTTTTTGTATTTTCTGAAAATATAAAGCAATAAAGAAATATGTACAAACATATTTACAGACAATATTTTTGTTTTGAGTAAGCGTTAGAGGATCATATCAGTTTATGACAAATCACAAGTACCGTTGAGCTTTAAAACACTTTATGTTCTAAACAATTCACTTAGATTGTCGATATACTGATCCACTTAAATTTTCACACAAACTTCAACTGATTCAGGATACGAATTAGGTGTATTAAGAACTTAAACTCATTCATGTGTCCCACCTCTTGAATATACTCCCGTATCCAGATCTCAATATTCAGTCTTACAGGCAATTAGGACACAAATGATATCTGTAAGGGGTTAATAAATTATGAATAATCATGAGAGCTCAGGTCAGAACTACCGTTCAGCAGAGAGATCATGACTCAACTTGTGGGTGTGTCCCCTTTAGAGGATCTTTTTTACAACAACATTGCTAAGCAATTTTATTGTCTTATCATATATGCTGAGGGTGATGCTTATGTTTCAAAGCATTTGCAGAAAGTATTATTCGAGGACTAGGTCAGAACTACCGTTCAGCAGAAGTCCCGGAATAATACCCCAGACATCATTGAGTATAAAAACCTGTATATCAGAATACGAAACCTTTCAAACGAGATTTCAGGGGTTACCTATATATCCAAGTAGTGTTCCCCACGAAATAAGTAAGTTTGAATTTAGGTTTATATCCCGAAAAAGTTTACTAAATGTATAAAAATCTACCGACACATCCACGGTGAGATCGTTTAACACATTTAAACTTTCCAATTCTTTAGCATACTGTAACTGTCTACTGATGTACTATCATTTCCTCTTTTTACGCAAAACTCAATTTTTGAATTTTATCATGTTTTTGACTTTTTCAAATTTTCAAATGTTTTTGTATTTTCTAACAACATTACTCCCCCTAAAATGCAAAACCATTTAAAGAAAATTTGACAACCAACACTGATAGCTTTGTCTCGCCATCCATTTTCTGCTAATACGTGTACTGATTTGCAGAAAATCTAACATACCCCCATGATTTACAACCCATTAATCTTAACAGTTTGAAAACCGTTTTTCAATCTGATGAAAGTAATCATGTTTGTTCAGCCGTGAGGGTTTCGGCATATTCAATCAAAACATATTTTTGTAATTTTTGAATATTTGACAAAAATTAAAAACAAACATATTTTTGGTTTTTCAAATTTTAACAAACTAAAAACATATTTTTGAGTTTTTAATTTTTTAATTTTTAGGGTTTTTGAAAATATTGTTTATTTATGTACAGAATGAAAATAAACTTCCTGTTTTAACCAACACAGGATCCAGCAGCCTCTTCCTCCTCTCCATGTGCCAGGCTGCTCCAATCTCCATTCTCACAATCTTCAGAATTGTTGAGCACCTGCACATTCAGCTAACTGAATTACTTGAACAATTTATCCCAGGTCTGTTGAACCTTAGGCATTTCAACACAATAATTTTCATTCAATTTCGGAAAATCTTTGTCATTTTTCTCAAAAACTTTCTCAATTTTAACTTCAATTTTCTCATCTTTTACCAAATCAACATGTTTCTTAACACTCCATGTTTGACCTTTTGGTGTTCCACGTTTGTAAAAATGTGAATCTTTTTGAACACTTTGATTTTGAACAACGTTCTTTGGTTTCCAAAACTCTTGTGGTTTTGTCATATCAACAGTTGTTTTCCAACCTTGTGTTGTTCTGAATCTGGGTGTGTGAACATTCCAGATCTGTTTTGAATCGAACCTATTCGGGTTTGATTTCCAAGTTTGGTTCGAAACAAACTTGTTTGTGTTATACCTCCAAGTTTGTTTTGAATCAAATCTAGTTGATTTGTGTTTCACAGTCTCAGATTTTTGTTTCTCAACATCAATCTTCTTTTTGTCAACATCCACAGGTTTTAGATTTGGACACTTGCGTGCAAGATGTCCTTTTTGATTACATTTGAAACATGTTTTCATGGACACATCTTTGACCTGTGGTTGTTGCTTTTTCTTTAAAGCAAAAAATTCATCATTAGACTGTTTCATTTTGAATTCTTTTTCTTTTTCTAAACTTCCTCCTTGAACAAAATTCATTTTTGTCTGAAAATTCGGCATTTCATTTTTGTTTCGATGTTGTTTCTTCTTATAACCCAAACCAGCCTTCATGTTCTTCTTTTTGAAACCAGGTTTGTTATACGAACCTCTATGACTCTTACCGACAAACTTTGAAATCTCAGACTTCTCAATCTCAACCATTTTGAAAACTTTGTCAACCTTTTCTGAAATCACATTCTGAATCGGGAATACAACATCTAAGAACAATTTGTCCGATCCAATCATGGTATAAACCAATCCTTTTGAATCATCATTCAAATTTTCCTCGGATTTTGTGTTTTTCAAATAACCATCATGAAGATTTCCTTCATTTTCATCCTGTGATTCAGATTTACCTGTATCAACCGACTCTTCTTTCAACACACTTTCAACGACTTTACCTACCACCTCTGAATCATGAGAATCATCAGATTTGGAATAGGTTATGTCAATGTTGTCTGGCAATTTGTCTACCATGTTGAAAGCTTTTTCGACCTTTTCCTCATCATAAAATGCAAATTTTCCCAGTGGTGGAACTTGATGAAACTCTGAGCCAATGCCTTTCTTGTTCTGCTCAGACTCACCATCACCCGGTTTTATATTGAAAATTCGTTCAAGCACATATGACGACACGTGATAACTCTTTAACTTGTTGTTATCCTGTTCTAAATCAGCAATCTGTCGTTTCAACTTAGCAACATCCTCAATATAGGAATTAACAACATCTTGTTTTATAGAATACATTCGTTTAAGCTCTTTGGTTGTTTCAGACATATAATTCATTCTTGATTGAGCATATTTCATTTCATCTTTCACTTTGTTGTATGACTCTTTCATAATATCATATGCTAATTTCATTGAGTCATATTCCTTTTTCATTTCTTGACAAGCAATTTCTTTTTGTTCGCACTCATTTGTCATTTTCAAAACATTTTCTTTCAAAACTTCATTTTTTTTCTCTAATTTGTTACATTTTTCTGAAAGTTTTTCATCATTTTCTTTAAAAATTTTTTCTTTTTCTAGCATCTCTATGCATTTTTCTTTGAAAATGTTTTCGATTTTTGTGAACTCAAGATTTCTTGTTTTGAATTGCTCATCTTTTTCAGTACAAGCTCTGCACTGTTCCATGCATTTCTTGCACTTATCAATCTGTTTTAAGTTTTCAGAATCAGAATTTACCTCAGTGATTGGCACTTCGGTGTTTTCAGCAATCTTTGTCTGCTCAGCAACATCATCTTGCTTCTTTTCAACACTAACTTCATCACCAACATCACCAATTTCTAAAATCTCATTCTTTTCTTCTTTCTTCACCTCTTCTTCAATCTGCTGTTCTTCAATAACAGCTTTCTTATCCTCTTCATTCACAACAACTTCTTCACTGATTTCCTTCACAGCTTCATCTTCAACAGTTTCTGCTTTAACCTCTTCAGCAACTTTCTTTAGATTGTTCACCATTTCTTCAACATTCTTCTTCATTCTCTCTTCATCCCTTTTTCTCAGACACGATAACATAGCATATCTGATATCCTTTTCATATTGCTTAGCGTATTTGTCATCTTTCAATACTCTTCTATAGTATTCAGCTCTTAACGGGACAGCAAGAAGAACATCATCGAAGATTATGTCTTTCCTGGGAACAACCGGTTCTCCTTCTCTGTTATAGTAACATTCTCTCTTTTTATCCCATCGTTTGCTACCAACAGCCATCTCATACTCCTCTTGCATATCATCCATTCTGTTTAAAACAACATTTCTTTCTCTGTAAGTCTTCTCACTTAAGATCTCTTCCCGAGTTTTCTCTTTGATCTCAACCTTTTCTTCTTTGTTTTCAGCCATGATGTAAACCTTGATATTCACACCTCGTAAATCACAACACAAGAAACAATCAAATAACAATGATTATTTTCAACAAGAATATCAACCAACTGAAACGAAGGAGTATCCGATCGAGTGAGTCAACACAAGTCAACAGTGACAATAATTGCGTGACAATGGATCGGGTGGGGATCCGCTTGGGCGAGTATCCGATGCTTTGACCTGAGAAAAATCAAACAAACACAATCAGTACAATTAATAACAAATAAATTGTAACAGACTGACACTCGGTTGCCGTGAAATGTTCTCGACACAAAACTTCACTTTTCAAGCGAAATCTTGATTTCAAGCGAAATCACTCTATCAGTTGAAGCGAAATCAGGTGTTCTGTCTTGAAGCGAAATCAAGTGTTCTTCTGTTCAAGCGAAATCTCAAACTGATGAGTTCTGAAGCGAAATCTCAAACTGATGAGTTCTGAAGCGAAATCTCAGTTCTGAAGCGAAATCAATCAAGCGAAATCTAACTGATTAAGGATTTCGCTTGAATTTCAAGCGAAACCTTGCTGTAATCTTGCTGTTTCAAGCGAACCTCGCTGACAGTTACGAAATCGGTCAGAAAAACATGAAATTCTCCTAAACGACAACGAATTTTGATCTGAAACTTGGTAGGATTGTTTAACAACTATTTTCGCACATCATACTAAAATATCATCTGATTCGGACCAGTAAAACCCGTTCAATTTGACTAATTTCAGTGAAAAACGTGAAAAGTAGGTAGAAGATGAAGAAATAGATGAAATCGGATCTGAATCAGCTGAAATCTGGTACGAAAACGATGTGTTTGATCGTGCAATCGAGCTCCTGCTCTGATACCACTTGTTAGGACCGGTTTGACTCCGATACGATTGCTAAACGAACGTGAAACGTGCGGAATCCGTACACGAACGTGACCTAAACACAATACCGTACAAATAACGTGATTCTATTGATAGATTTGATAAGTACAAGAACCTTGAATCACTTTCTCTCTCTAGATTCTCTCTCTAGATCTAGAGAGCTCTAATTCTTCAAATGAGCAAAAGTTATAAAACTAACACATAAGTTCCTATTTATAGCCCTTGGAATTAATGAGACTTCTCATTAATTACCAAAATGCCACCTTGCTATTTCTAACTAGATATAACAATATTAGCTTGATTCTTCGGTTTCTGCTACGGTTTTGATTGACGGAGGCGATAGACAGATAATGCACTAACAATCTATCTCAAGGTTCAACATAACCTCATCATTTTTCTCCATCATCGTAAATCTTGAATTTTGTATTCTTTAGTTTCTTCAATTATTTCCACCTATAAAAACAATGAAAACAATCGCAAGGAGATTCCGTTTTATAATAATAAGTGTTTTACAAAATAATAAAATATGGATACGATAAACGCATGATATGTATAATAGTGTTAAGGTTACAAAACGTGCCTAAAAATGCAACTAAGATACACTAAACTAAATATGCCTACGAAAAGTAATCACTAATTATACATAAAAATATAATCAATAACGTATATTGTGTTATCACCAATATTTATACTATCTTAATTAAATATAAAATTTTTGAGGGTTCGCCATCGACAACCCTCAAAAATTTCATATTTAATTAAAGAGTAAATTAAAAAAATCGTCCTTTATATATGTTACTTATTGTAAACTATGTCCTTTATCTTCAATAATTACAGAAAACGTACTCGATTTTTGCAAACCCTTGCAAGTTATGTCCTTTAGCCTTAACTCAGTTAATTTTTTGTGGTTAAGTCTGACCAAATGGACCCCACATGAGGGTATTTTGGTCATTTTACTCTCATGTGGGGTCCATTTGGTCAGATTTAACCACAAAAATACCGTCATGTGAGGTTCATTTGGTCATATTTAACCACAAAAATTAACTGAGTTAGGGCTAAACGACATAAATTGCAAGGGTTTGCAAACATAGAGTACATTTTCTGTAATTATTGAAGACAAAGGACACAGTTTGCAATAATTGACATACATAAAGGACGATTTTGTAACTTACTCTTAAATAAAACTGCTTGTCTTCTCGCCAGTGCACCACCACCACCGTCTTCGACGATTCCGGTGGCTAATACCCTAATCAAAACGCCGGCCACCCTCCTCTCATTTGGCCCCTCTCCATTTTCCCCTCACATCTACCACTTGTATACTCGAGGTTGTTTTTCTCCTGTGTTAATATGTCTTGCTCTGATCTTTAAGGGATTTCTTCCAGCTTTTTGTAAAATTACAACAATCGGATCTAAAAACGCAAGATTCACAAAATCAAACTGCACAAGAAATCATCAAATTTCACTAAACCTAGAAAGAATTCGATTAATGGATTTCGCCATTTTACCTCAAGAATTCCAAATTGTGTAGAAGGATTTAAAGTTGCAGCACTTTTGAGAGCCATGAGCTTTAAATGGTATATCAAATTTGTCGTTAAGGTGAGTCTTGTTGTGCGCCTTCCTTTTAATTCATAACTTAGGGTTTCTTTTTTGTTTATTGGTGTTTGGGTTTCTTTTTTGTTTGGGTTTTTTATTTTGCTGCATCTTATTTGCAAATTGATTTGTGTGTTTTGATTTTTGAATTCTTTGGATTTCATAAGTTATGTCAGTGCGGAGAATGATTGAATTTTGAATTTCCAGTTTTGATGATATTTAATTGAATAAATATCATGCATGAATGGTTGTTTTTATTTGAATGCATGATGATTAGGCACATTGAAATTGAAGATTTACTTGATTCACTTGGATTGGAACATTTTTTAACAAATGAACATTGATGATTTATGAATGTTTGCTCTTTTTATTTGAATGCATGGTGAGATTATATGAAGGCATCAGTTGTGTGTTTCATTTGCAAATTGGAGTCAACTTCCATATTGTTATCCATTTAATATTTTTATAAGTTAGGATATTTAAAGGCATCAGTACGTTCATAAGACTTCCTTACCTTTATCTGTAAGAAACTATTCATAGCTTTGAGTTTACATAAATGATGCATAACCATGACCAATTTTAATCATCATCATTATCATCACACTCAGTAAATCCCACCAACTGCAAAGCTAAGGTAGGGTCCGAGGAGGGTAAGATGTAGACAGCCTTGCCTCTACCCCGTACGAATAGAGAGGCCGCTTCTAGTGAGACCTCCGACTCGATAGTAGTTTTGCATCAAGTCTTGGACCTAAGGCCCATAACACTTAGTGACCCGGGACAAAGACCAATTGGTGCATGTACCCCTTAGTCTTTCGGCTATCAACGCCACTACATGATGCATGACCAATTTTAAATGGGAGTATTTCATGTGATAGCACATTTGATTTGAGAAATGGGTCTTAATCAAATAATGGTTTCTAAAGAATCCTGAGTTAAAAGAGCTAACACATGCTATAAGAAGTTTATTTATATATTACCTATATATTAAAAACATAAGCTATTGAACAGTAACAACGTATATTTCCTCTATATTATTTATCAAAATTTGGTTGTGAGGGATATTTACTATTCAATTTTATTGCTTTCTATTTGTCCACCTGTCTCTAGATTCATGATATGTGGTCATCTCTCTATTATTTGTTTACTAGGTGTAGGACCCGTGTAACCACACGGGTAGGTTTAGTAATGATCGAAATCAAATACTAAAAAATAGATTATAATATATCATTTAAATTTTGGTCTTTAGTTCTATATGTTTATAAAATAATGTTAAAGACAGTATGTGTGACCACACGAGTAGCTTTAATAACCATCGAAATAAATAAATGACAAAGTGCATATCTTGTTATATATATATTTTATAGGTTAATAATAGAACAAAATTTTTAATATTAAAGTAAATATATATAGTTTTTTAATACTTTTATTATTTTAATATTATAATAATAATTATTTCTTTACTTTTTAAGGTGGATAAGCTTTGTGTCAACCGGTACTTGTATCGAAAATACATGTACGGTCTGGTTCGTTATCGGTACATGAAGGTAAAAAAAGGCACCAGCTTGGTACAGTTATCGGTACGTGAAGGTAAAAACCGGCACCAGCCTGGTACAGAAAACGCCAAAAGTTGGTACCCAAATGATTTTTAAAATCTTTTAGTTCGGAAAATTCGGTACTTCTACCTGGTACCATTTGCTCATCTCTGATCATGGGTACCGTACGAACAACAACGATATCGTGCAACTTTTTTTGTTTATTTTATTCAACTTTTAATGATTTCTTTTTTTCAGTTTCAGGGATAGGGATGAGCTCGGTGCCAACCAATACTGATACCAAAAATATCGATTACGGTACCGGTATATGAAGGTAAAAACCGGTAGGCGCCAAAAGTCGGTACCGAATTTGTACTTAATATCTTTCGGTTCGGGAAATTCAGTACCGGTATCCAGTACCATTTGCTTATCTCTGACCACGGGTTTCATACGAACAACATCATTACCATAAAACTTTTTTGGTTGATCTTTTAGTGTTTTTTCTATATTTTCTTTTTATTCTTGTCTGTGGTTTCGTGCGTAATGCCCTCGTAGTGATTTCAAAACACATGTAAACACAGACTAAATAACAAAACAAGTTTGCCGCAACGCGGCGATTGTGAAAAAACCTAGTTCATTTAAAAATTGATGGTGAAAATATCTACATAAGCATAGGAGGATCTGCACCAGATGATGCATTTGCAGATATAAATTTTGGTGGAATGTCTAAACCTGGTATTAGGTAATATTTTTAGCAAATTTCAAATAGTTATGTGCATATTTTGATCCTAAATAATCTAAATGTTAATATCGTAAGTAGTTTTTTGCCAAACAATTAAATATGATATTGTGAGCAGCTTGTCAAAACCAGTGGGTCGGATAAGGGGTCAAAAGGGGTTTTGTCCAAAATGGGCCTGGGTAAAAAAGGGTATCCCAACACCCACAATATTAGATTCCTGTGCGAATTCGATACCTTATAGTTCATCATGTTTAGTAAAAGAAGGAAATAAACTACATTTAGCTAAGCATGTAATTTCTAGAAGCGTATAACAAATGCCTAAAACAAACCTGACAAAACAGTTCCTGCAATGCAGTTTATTTCGATGAACGATCAGCGTCTAAATAGAATCTATAGTTAATTTTATTTACACACACTTTGAGTATGAGTGGTAAAAGAGGCGAACCGAGCAGTGTAAGATTAAATATATTTTTATGTTATATTTAATCTAGTAGCCATTATAATCATTTACATTATATGGATCAAAATATATAACAATCCTATTAAATAATTAGTTGGTAATTGTTGATGGGCCAAATTACCCTTATTAACTAATTAGGGTTTCCTCTTGGGTGCATATATAAGGAGACTTATGTAGAGGTTCTAGGGTTAGACACATAACCTAATTACTCTCATAACATCAATCGACCTCCACTCCTCAACCGATTACCCTTTATCGGTTTTCTTCATCATCATCATCACTAGATTGCACCCTAAGGAGGAACCAGATCAAACTGACAATCATTTCAAACACTGTTGCTGCATCTCCATCTGGATTCTCTGCTGGCCTGTACTGATGCAATCAAAGGTATGTTTTCATGTTTTCCATTATGCCTAAAACAGAACTGATCAACATGTGGTATCAGAGCATATGTTGATTAATCAGTTCTGATTCTATCCATTATTCTGGGATTGAAATATGGAAAACATAAATTTTCAAAGTTTAATAAAAATCGAAACTCTGTTCTCGAGTTACTGTTTCTAGTCAGTGTTTCGGAATTCATAATATCAGGAATTCTGAACAACTTCATAATCACAATCAGCCGATTTCGAGTCTTAACCGAAATCATTGTTTTCGGAAAAAGAATGGTGACTAGAAATCATAATGGGTAAAATCAACAAATCTGAAATCTGTTTTAGAAGCCTTAATTTTCAGATTTCGGGTTCCAGAATTTATGTTTTATTTTTTTAGGGTTCATCATGTTGTTAGAAAAATTCGAAAATTCCCTTATGTTTTGGAATGTAATTAGGATTGATGAGTGTTTTTTCCTGTTTGATCCAATTTTATCTTTTAAGTTTATTCGAAAACTGTTAAAAAGATATATAGTTATAATTTTCGAAATCCTTGATAAATTTAGATCAACAATAAAACAGGAAACACTATCACACAATCCCTTAAATTTCGAGTTTTCAGTTATTATCACATTAACAGCTGTTAACAGGAAGTTTCGAGGTCCCTTTAACGAGCCGAGACCAAGATCTCGACTCGAGACCATAAGGTCTCGACTTGAAATCATAAGTGTTCTCAAATCTTCACAACTCGAGGCAACGATTTCGACTCGAGACCACAGGGTCTCGACTCGAGACCACTGAGGTTTCGACCAAGGGCTTCAATCTTCATCACTCGAGACCATGGTTGCGACTCGAGATCTCATCAAGCACTCGAGATCTCATAAAACACAGTAGTCGAGACCATGATTACGACTCGAGACTGAGGTTGCGACTCGAGACCTCATAACTGAGTTGAGATCTCACTCTAAACCTCATTATTTTAGGTTGTTTAATGTGAACTAAGACTTAGTTCGATCCGCGCTAACAGGTGGTTTGCTACTAAATAATTGGTTTTTGTAATTACTTAGTTAATTAATAAGGATCAAATAATGTTTTACAAAACCAAAATGGCTTGACTTGAATGAGCTTCTGATGTATCATTTCTGGCCAAAGCTGATTTGATACATCTACTTATCGTTCAAGTATTACGAAAGCTATGTTAAGTGTGCATCATAAACATGAATGTCTTAATATCTGGCCAAAGTTGATTTAATTCCTTCATAGATGGCATACTTAACAAGTGCATAACTAAAGTGATTGTCTCAATTTCTGGCCAAAGCTGATTTGTTACAACCACTTTGCACACATGCTTAAATGATTACACTTCTGGCCAAAGCTGTTTTGTCTTCGTTTAAGTAGAACTTTAAATAGTCTATTATTTTGATGTTAGTAATAGACATATCACAACCTCTTCACATAAACGATCCTTATATTAATGATCCTTCATTAATTTTTATGACCATTTCGTCTGCCTTATTTTTAGTACCCATAACTTTACTCACTATAACTTTCTTCTATAAATCAATATCTCATCCACTCTAATTCTTAAACCTAAAATGTTTTGCTTTATTTAAAGTTTCTATAAGAATTAGCTCTTAAATTAAATCCTTGATTATTTCTTAAGACACGATAATCCTATTGCTCTCTTCTGATAATGATTACTACAGAAGAAAAGTAGAGCATGATTAATAGGACAAATCGAACACGATGTCTCTTATGATAATCAAGAACTCCCTAACATAAATGCTATCTCCAAAAGGTCATTCCAGATTAAGTTTTTCCTAAGACTAATCTATTATTGTGGAATAATCACAAGAACTCCTAAGATGCATGCCTTCATTTAAAATTCTAAACTATAAAGCTAACTGGTATATGTGAATACATAATAATGTACAATACCATGACCCATAAAGTTAAGGGCTTACGCATGGAAATAAGTACATTTTCCAGTACATTACATACTAAGATTTTCACTTGTACAACTTGATGCCTTATAAATCAACTATAACACTCAAAAGTACCAAAGTACAATGAGTGTGTTGATAAGCAACATATGTACATAGAAATATATGTTTGAAACTGGAAAATAAGATGTTATTCACCTTACAACCACTAATACTTTAAAAGAGGATTGTTCTAAGGTCCATAGACAAATTACAAGTGCTAATTCCAACTTTAAGGTTCTTCAAGGGAAAATCTCACTGCATAATTATGTCATTAGACTAGACATAAACAACGAGACTATCCATTATTCTAAAGAACAGTTGGATAAATTAATTAGATAGTCACTTATTAAAGATATTTAAGTCTACTAATTATAATATTCCTATTAACACATGATTAGTTGACTCTAGTTTTAAACGTTTCCTTACCAGAAGTCAACAAATAACTAACATGAGAGTTAGTGACAAAATTAAATGTTAAGACTATAAGAACCATAACAAGCAGTCTTCTAATAACGCTTTTCGATACCTTATATATTCTGAAGATTAATCCGAATATAGTATCATAATTAAGCAATGTTATGAAGGTTGTGAGGTTTGCACAGTCAACATAAAGTCACACTTACCTTAAACTCTCATTTTATTTGTTCTAAATATCTGGATTGAAACATTACTAAGATAAAACTAGATGATACCTTACACTTTCACAACTTTTGTCATCATGTAAATGAGAATTTGACAAAAGGAAAATGAGACTTACAAATTTCATCCATTATAACCAAAATTCATGAGAAATCATGACATGGTTAATGAGGATGATTTTTTTTTATCTAATCTCATTCTAAGTGATTTTAAATCATGACGTTATAGCCCTAAATATTACTTAGCTTAAGGAATAAGTATGGGTCCATCATAAGTCATTCATTGACATTCGTGGAACTTATTCCAAATGGAATATTCAGACATAATTCATTTATCATTTAAAAGACTATCAACTTGTATCTAATTTTTGTCGCATATGGCTCACGGTCTTAGAAGAAATCTCTATCATATATATATATATATATATATATATATATATATATATATATATATATACTTAATAAGATTTCTATTAAATATGTCCCTAAAGTTTCTTATGATATCTGGACATTAAAGAAATCAAATAAAGTCTAACATATATATGATAGGTTCCCACGTCACGTAGCTCATTGAAACTTCTCTTGTAGCATTCTAGAGATATTAAAGATCAGTGGGAGCATTAAGTGTCTTAATAATAACTTGCAATAGTTGCAAGAGGTGGGGGAGTGAAAACTTCATATTACTTCAATTTACACCTCTTGTACAAGACACTGCTCCATTATGACACTATTCTATCATAACTTGTCTCCTTAAAATATAAAGCTACACTTACAAAAGTTTCATTGTTGCTTAATTGTGGGCACACTTAGATTTCTTACCTAAACTAATATAATCCTCAACAAGAGAAATCACAACGACTAACGTCATTAATTTGTTTTCTCTATTAGAATCTGTTGTTCGTTAAATATTGACCCTAAGCATGCTGAGTTCCTAAAGATTTCTAAGGTCAGTGGGAGCAGTCAAAGTCCTTATTATGACTTGCAAGGAATACAAGAGGCGGGGGGAAGAGTGTCATTAAATTTCACTCCAAATTTAACTCCGATTACACCTCTTGTACACCATACTGCACCAACTCTTACAAACTTAGAATCCTTAAAATGATAGCAACCTAACCAAGAGCTAATCCATAAAACTGAAACTTCTAACAAACCCAATAATCAACTCAGGGGGTCATCTAGGTTTAAAAGCCTACTAGCTTTGATGATTACATAACCTCCCTAACTGAAGTTAAAATGGATTTTGGAAAAGTTTACTGAGCCTATATCTTCTAATTAAGCTATTAGCGTCAATCAATCTTCTGAATGGAATAAAACTGTTTTCTAGTAAAACTGATTTTATGTGTTCGTATAACGTTTGGGATTTGATTGAATTACCTAAGAGTGTTCATAACTAAACCAAATCCTTATATATAAGCTTTAAGACACAAAGGAGCATGATTGATTGTCAAAGGTTGTACTCAGGAAGAGATAAATTATTAAAGAATCTTTATTACATATCTAACAAAAGATTTCTTTGAGGATCATCACTGTTCAAGTAGCTTATAATAGCTTAAAGCTACATTAGATGAACATTAAAAACAATTTTCCCTAACAAATGGCTGACATATTTACATGTTCATAAAACAACCTGAAAGTTCCAAACTGAAGGTTAAAGAACACTTTATTTGTAAGCCAATAAAATCCATGTACGGGTTAATGTAAACATCATAATGTGATGAAATCTTAACGTAATTATTTTCATCAACAACCAAGTGGATTAATGTACCTACCTCAAAATGAGTGGGAGCAACTAAATTAAACTTGTCTATATAGATGATATTCTTTTGACAAGTATATGTTACATAAGTCAAAGCATTGTTAACACAAACTTTGATATAATAGATCTCAGAGATATCTCTTACGTAATACATATCATAACAAGCCGAGATAGATCCAATGGGACATTAGTTCCGTTCCATAAGTTTAACATTAAATGGGTCCTTACATATGTAACAAACTATACTGCTCTTCCTTTAGAGGATAATAGGATAAATGAGATTATTTCCTTACGCTTCATTAATTAGAAGCCTTATGTAAGTTCAAGTCTATACTCGTTTAGATATTACTCACATTGCAACACACTAGATTTGTCTAGATTAATGTGAAGCATTTAATAGAGTATTACAATATCTTTAAAAGAAACGAGAGGCTATGATTTGAAGAAGAAGTGAGAAATCAAACCGGTTTATTACTCTAACTTTGTGATATTCAAAGATGACAAAATGTAATTTCGGGTATATCCTTATGTCAGCAGACAAAACCTATCTTATGGAGGAGTCATAATAAACTGATAATAACAACCTAAGTTATAACGACATAATATAGTCACTAAATGTTGTTGGAAATATATCAGTGGACTCATAAGTTTATTAACTCCATATAATTAATGTTTTGAAGACTTAGTGTGATAAAGTCAGCTACCATGACTCCTTGAACAGTAACAGTTCAAGAGGCGCTGCATTAAATTTTGATACGCAATTAATTATTCGTTTATGAACGAATTGAGGAAACTAAGTTTTGTATCGAATACATTCATGATATGCTTAAGGATCCTATGACTGAAGGGCTATTACCCATAAGTCTTATTAAGAGAGATCATAGACGGCTATTAATTAATGGCCGTGCGCAATTGCATATCGTACTATGAATGACTAAGTATTAGTTAATTTTGCCTCATCAGTTTGATTTTGTATGTCTCTAAGAATATGTCAAGTCGACATAATGGCATATAGACAAATAAAGTTACAAATCAAACAAAGGGCTTATGCGTATTCTGATCATAACGATTAGGTTTTAAATTAAGGCTATAGTATGACTAATGGGGGTCCTGAGTCGCATAATGATTCAACGGCTGTATTTCTCTGCTATAGTTCTTGTTTAAGGCTAAAATGAGTGTTAACTCCTGATCAGGCTTATCTAATACTCATAGTAAATGATTACTCGACTAAGTGGGAGAATGTAAGATTAAATATATTTTTATGTTATATTTAATCTAGTAGCCATTATAATCATTTACATTATATGGATCAAAATATATAACAATCCTATTAAATAATTAGTTGGTAATTGTTGATGGGCCAAATTACCCTTATTAACTAATTAGGGGTTCCTCTTGGGTGCATATATAAGGAGACTTATGTAGAGGTTCTAGGGTTAGACACATAACCTAATTACTCTCATAACATCAATCGACCTCCACTCCTCAACCGATTACCCTTTATCGGTTTTCTTCATCACCATCATTAGATTGCACCCTAAGGAGGAACCAGATTAAACTGACAATCATGTCAAACACTGTTGCTGCATCTCCATCTGGATTCTCTGCTGGCCTGTACTGATGCAATCAAAGGTATGTTTTCATGTTTTCCATTATGCCTAAAATAGAACTGATCAACAAGCAGGTTATCTAACGAGCCGAAATATGTTTGGTCTAAAAGCACCACTTAAAAAAACATATTAGATGGGTTTACGTGAAACATAATATTCTTTTCTAAACTCTCTCATGTTTATCTAATTTTATTTGAGTTAATTGCACAGATGATCGCTTTGGTTTGTCCGAAGTCACATATTTGGGGTTTAAGTTTTAAAAGTTGCAAGTTTAGGATATGTAACATAAAGTGCATCACAAATGCATTTAACTTAAGACTATATACAAGATTTATTAGACCAAGTGGAAGAAGTGATTATCACCCACTGTATTAGTTGAGCATCATAGTCACATTAGACTATCCATAACCGCCTAACGCCTATCATAGTTATTAAAGCGAGTGCCCAGGCGCTCCTAGGCGCAAATAAATCCTCGGGCCCAACAAATCGTCCTGAGTGCACCTCACGCCTTTAATAACTATGCTTCAGGTTAATTCATGTCATAGTTATTAAAGCGAGCGCCCAGGCGCGCCTAAGCGCAAATAAAGCCCCGGGCCCAACAAATCCCCCTTAGTACACCTCACGCCTTTAATAACTATGACGCCTATGCCATGTGGTAAATTTATCAAATGTTATACTGTTTTAGGTGTGTTATTCAGGTTATTTAATCGGGTTTCGGGTAGATTGGTTCAGGTTAATTGGTTTTTTCGTATGTGCAAATGTATCAAATGACCAACTCGATTAACATTTGGATTATGGGTTTAGTTTAATCACGTTCGGGTATAGTTGGTTACGCTTTTGGTAGGGGCACATAATTTGAGCAAAATAAACAAATCAAGTTCAAAAACATAATATAAATACATGATCACATCCATAATCATTACAAGCCTTAATCATAATCAAACCCATTACAGACGTCAATGTTTGTTTTGAAATATTATGGTGCGTGGATTTGCAGGCAACAAATATTTGCATAATCAGCTGCGGTTAGAGCTGCACGAGCTTAGATGCAAGCAGCTGCGGTATAGTTTGTTCGGGTTTCGAGTAAGGGCACGTCTCTTCATGTTATCCCTTTGATGTTTACGATGTACCCGCGCCGCAACGCGCACGAGTCTAATTATTAGTATATATATTTATGTATCGTTGGTAAAACATGTAGTTTAGCCACTTATGCATGTATCATCAGATCACTTATTTGAAATGTAATTAAATTACAATAATAGTAACTCTACTAAGAACTGGTCATTTAAGTCAAATTGGCTCAGTTGACAAATTTAGTAATTTTAGTTAATCGATTTAAACTCCAGTTCTAACATGCTTAAACCATTAACCATCTATATCTATATCTATCTATAATTTCTATAAAAGGAGAAATCTGAGTGACATAAGAAAAGCTGAGGTGGCAGTCATAGAGGCTGTCCAACAAGGCTTTTCTTATGTCATTATCGCATCATAATCCTTAATATATAAAATCACTTTAATTTTCAAAGGTCTGGCCCACATATACAAAATCACTTTAAAATCAATTTAAACATCTGCCCACATACAAAAGGTCTGCTGCTGTTGAACAGAAATGCCTCAAACCTCTGCCCATATTCAAAATTTAAAATCCTGGCTCCAAATTCAAAATTCAAACTACATATGAATTTGTCTCCCTATAAATAACATATATATGAATTTGGCTCCACATTCAAATTTCAATTTATCTCTATCACTCATATTTGCGATCATATCTCTCTCACTCAAATGCATAGATCTCATGATTGATCTGGTTAATCTTCGATTGCAGTTCTTTGTTCTAACATTTGTTGACTCTGTTTACATATTATCATTGTTCCCACATCGTTGTTTTACTTGAAGCTCTATTTCACACACCAACGTTTCACCTCAACTTTTCTTATGTCACTTGGTTTTTTCTTTTTATAGAAAGTATAGATAGATAGATTGTTAAAGGATGCATAATTTGCATATTCAGTCTGTTCATCTGTGGTTACAGCTTTTTGAACTTCACGTAATTTTTCCAACATCATTGTTGCAACATCGTTGAGGGTATGTTTTTTTTCTCTGATTTTGAATCTTAAATTTGAACTGATCTATTCTAATTCTCTCTTTATATTTCAGCCTAATCAGAGTTGTTTAAAATACAAACAATCAGTTGCGGGTTATTTTAGGTTTGTGGATTCTTTTAAACTGTTGATATATGTTGATAAAATTTATTTTAAGGTGTTGATATATTTCAGCTTTGTTTTTTCCGAGCGAGCAGTGGGGAGTTCTTCTGCACTGTTTTTGAAGTTTGAAGTGCAGAAAGTGGAGTACTTCATGAAACGCCGATGCTGTTCCAGGTTTTCTTGTATTTATTATCATTGATGATGTCCATTTTATATAATAGTTCTTCAATCAGCTTAATCGTCAGCCTGTTAGCTATTTTACTATATAGTATGATTGTCAGTTTAGAAGCTTTTCATCACGTTTTACTACCATTATATCCTTCTTTTACATCAGACTTGAAGAAATATACAAGTTAAAAATGTCATCATACCCTTCTGTAGGTTCTTATGATTTAAAGTATCGCTTTATCAAGCAACTTGAGGATGAAGTATATGAGGAGAGGGCTACTGTTCAACAGCTGAAGAGGTGTTTTGATGGACTGCATCTTGGTCTGTTTACGAGAGACCATGTGACAACTGTGCTCTGTAATCGATGTACAATGTAAAACAATGTTAATTATCAATAAAACAATGTGTTTTGGTGTTATTATGTGTGTAATTGTGTTTGTTGATTTTACGATTTGATTCGATTCCGATTTCAAGCTTTAAATCGCTTTCTGGAAAGTTATACGCAAATTGGTGCGTAAACGCAGTCAGTTTAACATGACTAACACTCCGGAAAAGAAACATAAGCTTAAAATACCCTAAATAACCTTTACATAACTTAGAAATAAGTTCTGAAGGGTTTGGTATGGCAAAAACAAGTTTGTTCGATCGCAGGGACTATTTGCATCAAACTGCAAAAGTCTGCCGTTTCGTAAGGCAACGTACAGTCCGGAACTTGATCATAAGCTAAACATACCATAAATAACCTAAACATATCTTATAAATAAGCTTTGAGGGGTTCGGTATGTGAAAACATGCTTATTTGATCTTACAGGGACTAAAAGTGTCAAAAACGACGTAAGTTTGCATTTACGCGCATATCTTACGTTCTGACCACATCTGGACATCCAAATTTTTTGTACACACTAAAATATTTTTATTTTAGTAACCGGCAAGCAAAAATACCATTCGTCGCTTAATTTGGATCGTTTTCGCGTCCGTTTGAGTTTCGTCGTAATTTGACGAATAACGTGACCGTACGACCAAACGAACCGACATCCAAGAGTTTTCCGAGCATATTTTGAGTCCTCTATACTTTGATCACCTTGTAGGGCCTTGAAAATGGCTTAACGGGTGTTAAAAGTGACAAAAATGGGCTCAAACACATTCAGGGACCAAAGCTGTCAATGTTGAAACTTATGCTGAACTACAAGGGCCAGGCGGGCCGCGTAAGACATGTCTCTCCTCTTACGCGGGCCGTGTAAAAGTGGCCCAGTTCCAGAAACTATTTTTCAGCAAACTGTTGATAGTTTAGGGACTGTTCTTGACATTTTTATTGTGTGTTAACCAAGTTAACACCTCTCAAAGGCTTTGAACCTGCACCAAACACTTGTATGGTTGAGATTTTTGCTTGGAAGTTACACAAACAAGTGGCATGATCTTGTGAACTTGCAACATGTATAAATAGCCAAGCATCTCATTCATTTTTCTTCACCCTTGATCTGATTTCTCTAAGTTGAAGTTGCAATACTTCATACCTGAGATTTTAATATCAAGTTCTCCCTAGCAAGGACCCTTTGTAAGCTTCTTTCGTTCTTTTATCTCTTTTCAAGCGTGAAAGTCAAACAGTGTTTGACTTTCTACTTTGACCACGAGTTGGTCAACAAGAAGTTCGTTTGAACTTCGCAACGTGAGCGTAATCACGATGGTTATAGTCCCTAGTGACTATACCTACTGATTACCACGTTGACTAGGCGTAGTGACGAGTCGTAGTTTCGGTCAAAATGCGCATTTAAGCGTATTTTACAACCAAACTACTCTTGGGTATCAAAATACTTTGTTTTGATATCAAAACCTGTTTTCTAACTTAGTTAAGCATGTTTTAACATGCTTAGCTCGTCACTTTTAGTTTAGTGCTTGTTTAGAGTCGTAAGTCAAGCGGTCTAAACCACCGCTTAGACTTTCGAACTCGACCCGTTTGGTCGATCATTAGGATCCGACCGAGCATGTTTACTGACCATAGTTGCATAGGGAATAACCTTCCAAGGTTATACCTTATGGTCACCTAGTTTAAGTAGTTGTATGATAGGTAGTTTATATGCCTTAGGTAAATGACCAAAATGCCCTTTTCATACATAATTGGATTTTAAGGATATGTAACTTAAACATTTGCCACTTAACTGATTATGCAACATATTTAAACATGTTTAGGCATATAATACTTGTCATAGGACTAGTTAGACGTCTCGAACGCACTTTTGCTCGAACGACGCGTTAAAGTAGCATAAGCTACCTTAATGGGTCGTAAAGGGTCGAAAGCACTTAGTTTAGGTTCCGATTTAAAATGTAGGCTTTGTTAAACCATATCACATGAGTTCCAACACTCATTTGGTTTACAAGACCTCATTCTATCCGATCTTCCGATTTAGGTGTCGATTTATTTACTAGTGATCCGATTACTAGGTACTACTTGAATTTCCTTGGTCTGCCTGAGCTTCGCTAAGTTCTTTAGATCAAGGATACCCTTCAATTCAATGTGAGTACATAGTTCCCCTATTTTATTGTTTTTGATTGTTTTGGGGTGATTCATATGTATTAAACGATTTCGATATTTAAACAATGGTTTCAAAAACGATTAAGATGGTTTATATTAAACTAATAACGATTTAGATAATGTGAACAAACTTGTTGGACGTAGTTACATAACGAATGACATTCATTAGCATTGATCAAGCCGACCAGTATTAGGTTATGGTACCATAGTGACGTGACCGTGTCGTCCCGGTCAGTCAAAAACCCAATTAAACCTAGGTAGCTAGGGTAAGTCGGGTATCGTATCCACGAAGAGCATGTGGTCAGTATCGCACGACCTGTTCGACTAGTTAGACTATTTACAAAAATGTACAAAGTGATTATGAAGATTGCTAATTTTCTTTGTTTATTTGGTTTGAAAAGAAATCGGAGTGAACAGACAAATGACTGTTATCTAAAACAATTTTGATTAACTAAAATTGCAACTCAAATACTAACTGGAAAGTTGAAACAAGCAATGAGAATACGGATCACACCCGGTTCGATAATTGCAAGACCTAGGGTTCCTATATGTTTTAACTTGATTCAATTGCATATAGTGATTAACGGATTACTATCACGAAGCTTAGGTGCCAATTGTTATCAGCGTCATAGACAACGGACCGTAATGCACTTCGTCGCCTCGGACATGTAAATCCTAACCTATGATAAGGCATAAGTGCACAAATTCATTTCGCAAAGTCATAACTTTATCACCGTTCGACAATTCACAAATTCAATTCAAATGCACGACAATTATCATAAGTTTCAAATACTAAACAATTTGTCACAAAACCAAATTAAAATACAAATGTATAAACCCTAGAAATCTTACAACATCTACACCGGGGTGAAACCGAAGAAACTAGTTGTTCATAGTCGAGTGGACGCGATCACCGGCCGATGAACACAAAACGGAACCATAATCTTCAGGTCTTGAGGAGTGGTGGAAGTTAGGGTTTGAATGGTGGATGAAGATGATGATGATGGCGAATTCTAGAGCTGAGAGTCCTGTTATCCGCTGCTATGATCGATGATGATGGAGTGATAATTTGATAATCTTTTGTGATTATTCGAGCCCAAAAGTCGACCGGCCAGCCCAACTTTTGTGGTGATATGTTATCAAAAATTCATAAAGCCCAACTTTCGTGAATAATGATGATGATGTTGGGCCGATTGGGAGCTGCCAATTAATAAAGATTGCTGCTGACTTTCATGCGAATGATAATATCTTTTTCATGAATTAAAAGCTCTCCCAAAATTAATCAAGCCTGCTTTCAATGATCAATATATGCTGATGATTAAGCACACATCACATGTGATCGCTGATGTCTTCTGCCATCCAAAAGAAGTCAATATAAATGATAGAATTCATTCTCCTCATTAAAATAATGGCCTCTTTTTCTTAATATCACATATCACGTGATTGGTGATGATGATAAATCTATGTTGAGAATTAATGCCCTCCTTGACTTTAATAATTTATATCTCTTGCATATTAAAGATGGGTTATGATCCGAACACATCCCGAACATCACCGTTTGTTGCATTTATCAATCTCGAACGATCCACTTCATCTCTAAACCCCGTAACTTCACCGAATTCACTTGTTTTGCCTGCAAACATACAATCACTCGCAATAAACCTATTCAAAGCATATAGTCACATAAAACCACACAAAACATGTAAGATAAGCCCTTAAACACCCATGTTTCACACTCTCTATCGCATCCCCACACTTGTCGTTTGCTTGTCCTCAAGCAAATATGTTTTTCACTTTCACGTGGGTCGAACAAGAAACACATATCCCATTCCCGAGACTAAGGTTAAGGTCCGATGTCATACCCAGTTCAAACTTTTTACACTTTTCGAAATATCTAACGGTAAAGTGAATAATCACATATAAAATGGTTATCCAAGATTAACCCGCCCGTGAAACTCACATTTCATGCATATCCCTCACAATGTTCACTCCCCTCGGTTTACAAGTTGGCTAATTTTCATGATGTATTAGCACTTTTTTTAAAAAAGTAATCACTCAAAACCGATTAGAACACGTACCCGCATAGGCTTGCAACTCAATCATTCTCCACCACCGAACACGAATACTAAGCTCTTACATTCCTTTTTGCTCCTTCTGCAGGTTTGACTTTATTGTCAGATAATTTGTTCAGTTTTGGACAATCTGGCCTAAGATGTCCAGCTTCTCCACAGTTGTAGCAGATTGAAAATTTCTTCCTCCTGCAGTCTTCTTCTTGATGCCCCAGAATTTTGCAAAAATTGCAATATCCTTTGCATCTTCCAAAATGTTTCCTTTTGCAAAAATTGCAAAATGGACTAGTGGTAGATTGCTCATTCCCTCTTTTCTTGAAATTATTATGGTTATCTGGACGAAATCCTTGGGTAATCTTTTGGGCTACTTCCTTCCTTCTGTTTTCTTCTCTTGTCCGTACTAGTTCGTCAGTCAGAGTATTGGCTAAATCCACCGCATCATCAATCGTGCGAGGTTTCGCAGCCTTGACGATATTACGGATTTCGCCAATCAATCCCCAAATATAACGAGAAATAAGTACCGGCTCTGGCGAAGCCAGGGTTGGTACCACTCGAGCATACTCGAAGAATGTCGAAGTATACCCTCGACAATCTACATCCACCATTCGGTGGGTTAGAAACTTATTTGTCATTTGTTCCTTTTCATACTCAGGACAGAATTTTCTTTCTACAAAGCTCTTAAATTCTTCCCAGTTCATAGCATACGCCATCCTTCTTCCTTTTGCTTGTAACACCGTATTCCACCATTCTAGCGCCCCTTCTTTGAAAAGGTTTGATGCGTACATGACCTGATCATCCTGAGCACATTTACTTATGGCAATTACTGCCTCGGTTTTCTCTAACCAACGCAGTGCCGCAGTCGCTCCTTCATTGCCTGCAAACTCAGTGGGTTTACAAGCAAGAAATTCTTTGTAAGTGCAACCAGGCGTTGCAGCTTTCATTTTCTTAGGGAGCGGAGCTTGCCGTGGTTCATTATCATGATTAACATGATCATTACCTCCATTTATGCTATTACTGAAGTTATCTTCAGAAATACGTTTACTAGGAACGATTTGTTGTGGTTCGATTGGATTTTTAACAGCAGCAACGATTGCTGGAATAGCGTTGGCTATCCCTTGAGCAACTATTTCTAGAATAGCGTTGGCTATCCCTTGAGCAACGATATTTTCTATATCCTGCCTAGTCATATATTGATCCCCCGGTTGTTGCTCAGGTTGATTAACCTCATTAACTGGTTCATTACCAGCGTTTGCCATCTGATAATTAATTTATATAATTTTATTAGTGTCGAATAAATAACAATTATACACAATATAATCATAAAATTTTCAAAATACACATATAGCCAAAACTATCGATTTCTCGATTTCCATTTATATTTAATAGTATGCATCAATACGCACCATTATCTTACAAGGTTTTATTGGTAGTTATTTTACAGACTGATTTTATCATTACTATTACACAACCACAGTTCCATAATCCCTTATCCTTTGTTAGATGATATTCTAGTAACGGCGTTCCCTCTCATTGTATTTCCAGGAGATCTGTCCCCCAGTCTCTTGGATCGTATTCTCAGCATCCATTAGTTCTTTATCAAAATGACGGAGTTTAGGCATATTCTCGTTAATCATTGGTGGATTTGGTAAAGGTTCTGGATTGAACTGAGGAAAAAGTTTATAGGGATGGTTTTGTAACTGTATTTCATTAGTCAACCATTCGTCTATTTGTGAATGGATTGAAGGGTTTGGAATAGCTGGTTCTAAATTCATTGGTAGTTGTGTTTCAAGAGAATGAATAAAAACATTTTCATTAATAGGCTTAAGAGTATTATAGCTTGTCATTATAAAATCTAGCTCTTCCTGAGATGGTAACCCCTCAAATTGCCTAGAGCTTTCCCCAATTTCCATTTTCTTAGGCTTAGATTTTTCAAAAGGTAAAACGTTGAATTCTATAGGTTCTTCTATGTCTGGTATATACCTATTGAAATCTCTGGAAACCTCTATTCTTACTGGGTAGAGATTTAAATTCTGAAGGGCTTCAGACAAGTCACTCATGCTGTTTAGCAAAATACACACAATTACTAAGTTAAAAATTATAACAAAATTTTATAGAAAAACTTTTAAATAGTATTTCATACTGGGTAACTACCAAAACAATTGAAAATTAAAACATATTAGGTTTTATTTGTAAATTTATTTATTTACTGTAGATAAATAAAGATGCTAAAACTTGGGTCAAATTTATTTAAGGATTTGCATTAATTGCTACATTGGCTAGCATATAAAGATCTGTACATACTGTACACAATTAGTCAGATAATAAAACACATAATCACAAAATAGCAATTAATAAAAATTAAGTATTTTCTAAATACTTAATTGGCTTAAATCAGTGGCTCGATCAGTGGCTCTGATACCACCTTTTTCTGTCACGGCCCCCGACCCGGTTTGACCCGTTTCAGGAGCCGCGGGACAGAAATCCCGTGGTATTTATTTAATTGAGTTTAACAGCGGAAGTTTATCATCGGGATCTTTTTAAAACTGAAACATTTCCCGATTATTTTATTTCACAACTCGGGATAAAGCCCGGTAATTTACAATCATTTGATTTCACAGAGAAATCTTTTATTTTACAAAACATGTTTCCTTATTTTATACTGAGCCACTTCTTTGAGCTTGTAGTGCTATATGGCACTTTTCCTGGATCATAACAGATCACCTGAAACATGTTTGAAAAAGGTTTTGTCAGCGGGAAATACTGAGTGAATCATTCTATTTTGCATAATGATGCATAGTTATTAATTACAGCATAAGAGCGATTACAATGGCTTCTATCTTATTTTTATCTGGCGCTCTGTCGCAATGGTGACAAGTCACAATGGTGACGATGGTCATACCACTATTAGGTCAATGAACCTCAATAGTGATGATTATCCCGAGTAGGTCAATGAACCTAACTGGGAGAAAAGTAGTAATGTGCACAATACCCCACTAACCAGTAATTCAAGATATCCACGACTTAGTCCCTGTAATTATAACCTTGAAAATAATTTGAGGTATTGTAAAATAGTTGATAAAAAGAGAATGACTCACATTGCAGATTTAATTTGAGCAGAGTTTAGCCTACTGATTAGCCTTTTTAACCTAAATTTAACAACATGCACACAATTCGGGGTTAGTAATCAATACAACATTTACGATAACTCACGAGATCAACCCTCACAACGAATGACAAAGTGCTATGCTTAAACATCCATCGAATTAACGACTAATGACAAAGCATCACCCTAATGTGGGCAGCACTTAAACATCCATTGAGTACATTGATCGATCGGACAATGAATCGTAATAGCGATCGAGCTAATACCCTGATTGCGGCGTCGATTAGTGATCCGTGTGTGTTTAATTGTGGTATTCAGACAATATCTCGGAGCATATTACGAATTGGTTCGTCGCTCAAATTCCAGAAATCAAGTCCCACGACCCTCTATTTATACCCAAATTTTGTCAACCCTTGCGCACCGTAAGACTCTAACCCTTACGGTGTTACGGTGCGCAAGGGACACCTAGGGGTCATAGGGTTGCCACGTTTGGGACTAGGCCTGCTGACTTGACAATTTTCGTAAATTCAATTTTGACAACGAGATTTTAGGATAATCGTAACTAGGAAATACCCCCCCTGAGTTTTAGGGGCCCTGATCCTGATTCCGATTGTTCTGAAAATTTTAGGGTTTGCGCAGAATCACTTGGGTGTCTCAATTAGGGTTTCCTATTGGACAAATTAATTTAATAAATATGACTTTTGATGAGAGTTGTTACATTCTCCCCACCTTAATAAAAATCTCTTCCTCGAGATTTACTGGAATAATTGAGGATACCTTTGCTTCTTTTCTGATTCCAGTTCCCAAGTGTATTAGGGTCCTATCTTTAAATCCCTCTTTACTTTAACTAACACTAATCACTTGTGCTTGAGAAATTTGATCTTTCTATCTTCTATCTGAATAGGTTTCTCTATAAATCTTAAATTTTTCGTTTACCTTGATATCTTGGAGAGGTACTACCAAAGATTCGTCTGATGGACATTTCTTGAGATTGGATACATGAAATACATCATGTACTCCATCTAACTTTCCTGGTAGTTGTAAACGATAAGCAACTGGTCCTATACGTTGGATCACTGGAAGTGGTCCTACGTACCTTGGACTTAACCTTCCTTTCTTACCGAATTTTAACAGCTCCTTTCCAAGGAGATACTTTCAATAGCATTTTGTCTTCAACTCGAACTCCAACGGCTTTCATCTATTATCTGTATAACTCTTCTGGTGATCTCTAGCCGTTTTCAGCCTTTCCTTTGTGATACTGAATATCACAGTCGTAATCACTTTAGGATTTTCATCCATCTCCTTTGCCTTATGTTTAATTCTTTTTGCCAAAAAAAATATATATCTTAAATTCTTATAATCCGTAAAACTTACTTCCATACAGATAATGTCTCCAAAATTTAAGGGCAAAAATTATGGTTTCTAATTCTAAGTTATGAGTCGTATAGTTCTCTTCGTGCTTTTTCAACTGTCTTGAAGCATACGCAATTACCTTCTTGCGTTGCATAAGCATACATCCAAATCCTAGTTTTGAAGCATCACCATATACTTTTAAATTTTTTTGTTCCTTCTAGTAAGGCTAAGATTGGAGCATTGGTTAATTTCTGCTTTAAGATCCTAAAGGCTTCTTCTTGTTTAAGTCCACATTCAAACTTAACTGTTTTACAGGTGAGCTTAGTTATTGGTATAGCTATCTTGGAAAATTCCTTAATAAATCGTTTATAGTATCCGGCTAACCTACAAAACTCCTAATTTCCATTGCAGATTGAGGAACCTTCCATTTGGTAATTGCTGCTATCTTTAGCAGGATTTACGTGAATACCTTCATGATTCATCATATGACCTAGAAATTGTACTTCCTTTAGCCAAAATTCACACTTCGAAAATTTGGCGTAAAGCTTTTCTTTTCTTAACAAAGTTAAGAGTGCATGCAAGTGCTGACAATGTTCTTCCTGACTTTTGGAATAAATAAGTATATCGTCGATGAAGACAATTACAACTTTATCCAATTATGGTTTACAGATCCTATTTATCATGTCCATGAATGCTGCAGGTGCATTCATTAATCCGAAGGGCATGACTGTAAACTTGTAATGACCATACCTAGTTCTGAAAGTAGTTTTAGATATGTCTTCCCCTTGTACTTTAAATTGATGATATTCGGAACGTAAGTTGATCTTTAGAAAATATCTATCTCCCTGGAATTGATCTAATAGATCATCAATTCTAGGTAATGGGTATTGATTCTTAATTGTAACCTTATTCAATTCCCTATAATCAATACACATTCTTATCGAACCATCATTTTTCTTAACAAACAACATTGGTGCCCCACACGGGGATAAACTAGGTTGTATGAAACATTTTCTTAATAATTCATCTACTTACTTTTTCAGTTCTAATATTTCTATGGTTGCTAACCGATAAGGTGCCTTGGTTATCGGTATAGTTCCTGGATTTAGATGAATCCTAAATTCTACCTCCCTATCTGATGGTAATCCTGGTAATTCTTCTGAGAATACATCTGGGTATTCTGAAACTACAGAAATTTCCTAAAGTTCTTTATCTTTAGTATTAATGATTACTGAAATCATATATACTATTCCTTGCTTTCGTTCATAACTAGCAACTTTCATTACTGATATGAACTTCATGGGTTTACGTGGTTTATCTCCTGTAATCATGATTATTTCACCAGTAGGTGCCTGAATTTCTATAGAGTTTTTATCACAAATGATTTGAGCATGGTTGGCTATTAACCAATCCATTCCTAACACAACATCAAATTCAGCTAATTTCATAGGTAACAGATTTGCAGCAAATTTATGACCTGAAAGTTCTATGTCTACTTTTTGCAAAACCTGATCTATTTTAACTAAATTCCCATCTGCGGTTTCAACTGTAAAAATCTGCCTAATGTTGGATAAAGGTAACTTAAGAGTTTGGCAGAATAAAGTATTTATAAAACTTTGATTTGTACCAGAGTCAAATAATACTTTTTGTGTAAACGTTGTGAACTAAGAACGTACCGGCTATTACATCGGGAATCATCTCGGCTTCTTGAGTAGTCAGCTGGAAGGCTCTTACATTCCTTTTTGCTCCTTCTGCAGGTTTGACTTTATTGTCAGATAATTTGTTCAGTTTTGGACAATCTGGCCTAAGATGTCCAGCTTCTCCACAGTTGTAGCAGATTGAAAATTTCTTCCTCCTGCAGTCTTCTTCTTGATGCCCCAGAATTTTGCAAAAATTGCAATATCCTTTGCATCTTCCAAAATGTTTCCTTTTGCAAAAATTGCAAAATGGACTAGTGGTAGATTGCTCATTCCCTCTTTTCTTGAAATTATTATGGTTATCTGGACGAAATCCTTGGGTAATCTTTTGGGCTACTTCCTTCCTTCTGTTTTCTTCTCTTGTCCGTACTAGTTCGTCAGTCAGAGTATTGGCTAAATCCACCGCATCATCAATCGTGCGAGGTTTCGCAGCCTTGACGATATTACGGATTTCGCCAATCAATCCCCAAATATAACGAGAAATAAGTACCGGCTCTGGCGAAGCCAGGGTTGGTACCACTCGAGCATACTCGAAGAATGTCGAAGTATACCCTCGACAATCTACATCCACCATTCGGTGGGTTAGAAACTTATTTGTCATTTGTTCCTTTTCATACTCAGGACAGAATTTTCTTTCTACAAAGCTCTTAAATTCTTCCCAGTTCATAGCATACGCCATCCTTCTTCCTTTTGCTTGTAACACCGTATTCCACCATTCTAGCGCCCCTTCTTTGAAAAGGTTTGATGCGTACATGACCTGATCATCCTGAGCACATTTACTTATGGCAATTACTGCCTCGGTTTTCTCTAACCAACGCAGTGCCGCAGTCGCTCCTTCATTGCCTGCAAACTCAGTGGGTTTACAAGCAAGAAATTCTTTGTAAGTGCAACCAGGCGTTGCAGCTTTCATTTTCTTAGGGAGCGGAGCTTGCCGTGGTTCATTATCATGATTAACATGATCATTACCTCCATTTATGCTATTACTGAAGTTATCTTCAGAAATACGTTTACTAGGAACGATTTGTTGTGGTTCGATTGGATTTTTAACAGCAGCAACGATTGCTGGAATAGCGTTGGCTATCCCTTGAGCAACTATTTCTAGAATAGCGTTGGCTATCCCTTGAGCAACGATATTTTCTATATCCTGCCTAGTCATATATTGATCCCCCGGTTGTTGCTCAGGTTGATTAACCTCATTAACTGGTTCATTACCAGCGTTTGCCATCTGATAATTAATTTATATAATTTTATTAGTGTCGAATAAATAACAATTATACACAATATAATCATAAAATTTTCAAAATACACATATAGCCAAAACTATCGATTTCTCGATTTCCATTTATATTTAATAGTATGCATCAATACACACCATTATCTTACAAGGTTTTATTGGTAGTTATTTTACAGACTGATTTTATCATTACTATTACACAACCACAGTTCCATAATCCCTTATCCTTTGTTAGATGATATTCTAGTAACGGCGTTCCCTCTCATTGTATTTCCAGGAGATCTGTCCCCCAGTCTCTTGGATCGTATTCTCAGCATCCATTAGTTCTTTATCAAAATGACGGAGTTCAGCCATATTCTCGTTAATCATTGGTGGATTTGGTAAAGGTTCTGGATTGAACTGAGGAAAAAGTTTATAGGGATGGTTTTGTAACTGTATTTCATTAGTCAACCATTCGTCTATTTGTGAATGGATTGAAGGGTTTGGAATAGCTGGTTCTAAATTCATTGGTAGTTGTGTTTCAAGAGAATGAATAAAAACATTTTCATTAATAGGCTTAAGAGTATTATAGCTTGTCATTATAAAATCTAGCTCTTCCTGAGATGGTAACCCCTCAAATTGCCTAGAGCTTTCCCCAATTTCCATTTTCTTAGGCTTAGATTTTTCAAAAGGTAAAGCGTTGAATTCTATAGGTTCTTCTATGTCTGGTATATACCTATTGAAATCTCTGGAAACCTCTATTCTTACTGGGTAGAGATTTAAATTCTGAAGGGCTTCAGACAAGTCACTCATGCTGTTTAGCAAAATACACACAATTACTAAGTTAAAAATTATAACAAAATTTTATAGAAAAACTTTTAAATAGTATTTCATACTGGGTAACTACCAAAACAATTGAAAATTAAAACATATTAGGTTTTATTTGTAAATTTATTTATTTACTGTAGATAAATAAAGATGCTAAAACTTGGGTCAAATTTATTTAAGGATTTGCATTAATTGCTACATTGGCTAGCATATAAAGATCTGTACATACTGTACACAATTAGTCAGATAATAAAACACATAATCACAAAATAGCAATTAATAAAAATTAAGTATTTTCTAAATACTTAATTGGCTTAAATCAGTGGCTCGATCAGTGGCTCTGATACCACCTTTTTCTGTCACGGCCCCCGACCCGGTTTGACCCGTTTCAGGAGCCGCGGGACAGAAATCCCGTGGTATTTATTTAATTGAGTTTAACAGCGAAAGTTTATCATCGGGATCTTTTTAAAACTGAAACATTTCCCGATTATTTTATTTCACAACTCGGGATAAAGCCCGGTAATTTACAATCATTTGATTTCACAGAGAAATCTTTTATTTTACAAAACATGTTTCCTTATTTTATACTGAGCCACTTCTTTGAGCTTGTAGTGCTATATGGCACTTTTCCTGGATCATAACAGATCACCTGAAACATGTTTGAAAAAGGTTTTGTCAGCGGGAAATACTGAGTGAATCATTCTATTTTGCATAATGATGCATAGTTATTAATTACAGCATAAGAGCGATTACAATGGCTTCTATCTTATTTTTATCTGGCGCTCTGTCGCAATGGTGACAAGTCACAATGGTGACGATGGTCATACCACTATTAGGTCAATGAACCTCAATAGTGATGATTATCCCGAGTAGGTCAATGAACCTAACTGGGAGAAAAGTAGTAATGTGCACAATACCCCACTAACCAGTAATTCAAGATATCCACGACTTAGTCCCTGTAATTATAACCTTGAAAATAATTTGAGGTATTGTAAAATAGTTGATAAAAAGAGAATGACTCACATTGCAGATTTAATTTGAGCAGAGTTTAGCCTACTGATTAGCCTTTTTAACCTAAATTTAACAACATGCACACAATTCGGGGTTAGTAATCAATACAACATTTACGATAACTCACGAGATCAACCCTCACAACGAATGACAAAGTGCTATGCTTAAACATCCATCGAATTAACGACTAATGACAAAGCATCACCCTAATGTGGGCAGCACTTAAACATCCATTGAGTACATTGATCGATCGGACAATGAATCGTAATAGCGATCGAGCTAATACCCTGATTGCGGCGTCGATTAGTGATCCGTGTGTGTTTAATTGTGGTATTCAGACAATATCTCGGAGCATATTACGAATTGGTTCGTCGCTCAAATTCCAGAAATCAAGTCCCACGACCCTCTATTTATACCCAAATTTTGTCAACCCTTGCGCACCGTAAGACTCTAACCCTTACGGTGTTACGGTGCGCAAGGGACACCTAGGGGTCATAGGGTTGCCACGTTTGGGACTAGGCCTGCTGACTTGACAATTTTCGTAAATTCAATTTTGACAACGAGATTTTAGGATAATCGTAACTAGGAAATACCCCCCCTGAGTTTTAGGGGCCCTGATCCTGATTCCGATTGTTCTGAAAATTTTAGGGTTTGCGCAGAATCACTTGGGTGTCTCAATTAGGGTTTCCTATTGGACAAATTAATTTAATAAATATGACTTTTGATGAGAGTTGTTACATTCTCCCCACCTTAATAAAAATCTCTTCCTCGAGATTTACTGGAATAATTGAGGATACCTTTGCTTCTTTTCTGATTCCAGTTCCCAAGTGTATTAGGGTCCTATCTTTAAATCCCTCTTTACTTTAACTAACACTAATCACTTGTGCTTGAGAAATTTGATCTTTCTATCTTCTATCTGAATAGGTTTCTCTATAAATCTTAAATTTTTCGTTTACCTTGATATCTTGGAGAGGTACTACCAAAGATTCGTCTGATGGACATTTCTTGAGATTGGATACATGAAATACATCATGTACTCCATCTAACTTTCCTGGTAGTTGTAAACGATAAGCAACTGGTCCTATACGTTGGATCACTGGAAGTGGTCCTACGTACCTTGGACTTAACCTTCCTTTCTTACCGAATTTTAACAGCTCCTTTCCAAGGAGATACTTTCAATAGCATTTTGTCTTCAACTCGAACTCCAACGGCTTTCATCTATTATCTGTATAACTCTTCTGGTGATCTCTAGCCGTTTTCAGCCTTTCCTTTGTGATACTGAATATCACAGTCGTAATCACTTTAGGATTTTCATCCATCTCCTTTGCCTTATGTTTAATTCTTTTTGCCAAAAAAAATATATATCTTAAATTCTTATAATCCGTAAAACTTACTTCCATACAGATAATGTCTCCAAAATTTAAGGGCAAAAATTATGGTTTCTAATTCTAAGTTATGAGTCGTATAGTTCTCTTCGTGCTTTTTCAACTGTCTTGAAGCATACGCAATTACCTTCTTGCGTTGCATAAGCATACATCCAAATCCTAGTTTTGAAGCATCACCATATACTTTTAAATTTTTTTGTTCCTTCTAGTAAGGCTAAGATTGGAGCATTGGTTAATTTCTGCTTTAAGATCCTAAAGGCTTCTTCTTGTTTAAGTCCACATTCAAACTTAACTGTTTTACAGGTGAGCTTAGTTATTGGTATAGCTATCTTGGAAAATTCCTTAATAAATCGTTTAGAGTATCCGGCTAACCTACAAAACTCCTAATTTCCATTGCAGATTGAGGAACCTTCCATTTGGTAATTGCTGCTATCTTTAGCAGGATTTACGTGAATACCTTCATGATTCATCATATGACCTAGAAATTGTACTTCCTTTAGCCAAAATTCACACTTCGAAAATTTGGCGTAAAGCTTTTCTTTTCTTAACAAAGTTAAGAGTGCATGCAAGTGCTGACAATGTTCTTCCTGACTTTTGGAATAAATAAGTATATCGTCGATGAAGACAATTACAACTTTATCCAATTATGGTTTACAGATCCTATTTATCATGTCCATGAATGCTGCAGGTGCATTCATTAATCCGAAGGGCATGACTGTAAACTTGTAATGACCATACCTAGTTCTGAAAGTAGTTTTAGATATGTCTTCCCCTTGTACTTTAAATTGATGATATTCGGAACGTAAGTTGATCTTTAGAAAATATCTATCTCCCTGGAATTGATCTAATAGATCATCAATTCTAGGTAATGGGTATTGATTCTTAATTGTAACCTTATTCAATTCCCTATAATCAATACACATTCTTATCGAACCATCATTTTTCTTAACAAACAACATTGGTGCCCCACACGGGGATAAACTAGGTTGTATGAAACATTTTCTTAATAATTCATCTACTTACTTTTTCAGTTCTAATATTTCTATGGTTGCTAACCGATAAGGTGCCTTGGTTATCGGTATAGTTCCTGGATTTAGATGAATCCTAAATTCTACCTCCCTATCTGATGGTAATCCTGGTAATTCTTCTGAGAATACATCTGGGTATTCTGAAACTACAGAAATTTCCTAAAGTTCTTTATCTTTAGTATTAATGATTACTGAAATCATATATACTATTCCTTGCTTTCGTTCATAACTAGCAACTTTCATTACTGATATGAACTTCATGGGTTTACGTGGTTTATCTCCTGTAATCATGATTATTTCACCAGTAGGTGCCTGAATTTCTATAGAGTTTTTATCACAAATGATTTGAGCATGGTTGGCTATTAACCAATCCATTCCTAACACAACATCAAATTCAGCTAATTTCATAGGTAACAGATTTGCAGCAAATTTATGACCTGAAAGTTCTATGTCTACTTTTTGCAAAACCTGATCTATTTTAACTAAATTCCCATCTGCGGTTTCAACTGTAAAAATCTGCCTAATGTTGGATAAAGGTAACTTAAGAGTTTGGCAGAATAAAGTATTTATAAAACTTTGGTTTGTACCAGAGTCAAATAATACTTTTTGTGTAAACGTTGTGAACTAAGAACGTACCGGCTATTACATCGGGAATCATCTCGGCTTCTTGAGTAGTCAGCTGGAAGGCTCTTACATTCCTTTTTGCTCCTTCTGCAGGTTTGACTTTATTGTCAGATAATTTGTTCAGTTTTGGACAATCTGGCCTAAGATGTCCAGCTTCTCCACAGTTGTAGCAGATTGAAAATTTCTTCCTCCTGCAGTCTTCTTCTTGATGCCCCAGAATTTTGCAAAAATTGCAATATCCTTTGCATCTTCCAAAATGTTTCCTTTTGCAAAAATTGCAAAATGGACTAGTGGTAGATTGCTCATTCCCTCTTTTCTTGAAATTATTATGGTTATCTGGACGAAATCCTTGGGTAATCTTTTGGGCTACTTCCTTCCTTCTGTTTTCTTCTCTTGTCCGTACTAGTTCGTCAGTCAGAGTATTGGCTAAATCCACCGCATCATCAATCGTGCGAGGTTTCGCAGCCTTGACGATATTACGGATTTCGCCAATCAATCCCCAAATATAACGAGAAATAAGTACCGGCTCTGGCGAAGCCAGGGTTGGTACCACTCGAGCATACTCGAAGAATGTCGAAGTATACCCTCGACAATCTACATCCACCATTCGGTGGGTTAGAAACTTATTTGTCATTTGTTCCTTTTCATACTCAGGACAGAATTTTCTTTCTACAAAGCTCTTAAATTCTTCCCAGTTCATAGCATACGCCATCCTTCTTCCTTTTGCTTGTAACACCGTATTCCACCATTCTAGCGCCCCTTCTTTGAAAAGGTTTGATGCGTACATGACCTGATCATCCTGAGCACATTTACTTATGGCAATTACTGCCTCGGTTTTCTCTAACCAACGCAGTGCCGCAGTCGCTCCTTCATTGCCTGCAAACTCAGTGGGTTTACAAGCAAGAAATTCTTTGTAAGTGCAACCAGGCGTTGCAGCTTTCATTTTCTTAGGGAGCGGAGCTTGCCGTGGTTCATTATCATGATTAACATGATCATTACCTCCATTTATGCTATTACTGAAGTTATCTTCAGAAATACGTTTACTAGGAACGATTTGTTGTGGTTCGATTGGATTTTTAACAGCAGCAACGATTGCTGGAATAGCGTTGGCTATCCCTTGAGCAACTATTTCTAGAATAGCGTTGGCTATCCCTTGAGCAACGATATTTTCTATATCCTGCCTAGTCATATATTGATCCCCCGGTTGTTGCTCAGGTTGATTAACCTCATTAACTGGTTCATTACCAGCGTTTTCCATCTGATAATTAATTTATATAATTTTATTAGTGTCGAATAAATAACAATTATACACAATATAATCATAAAATTTTCAAAATACACATATAGCCAAAACTATCGATTTCTCGATTTCCATTTATATTTAATAGTATGCATCAATACACACCATTATCTTACAAGGTTTTATTGGTAGTTATTTTACAGACTGATTTTATCATTACTATTACACAACCACAGTTCCATAATCCCTTATCCTTTGTTAGATGATATTCTAGTAACGGCGTTCCCTCTCATTGTATTTCCAGGAGATCTGTCCCCCAGTCTCTTGGATCGTATTCTCAGCATCCATTAGTTCTTTATCAAAATGACGGAGTTCAGCCATATTCTCGTTAATCATTGGTGGATTTGGTAAAGGTTCTGGATTGAACTGAGGAAAAAGTTTATAGGGATGGTTTTGTAACTGTATTTCATTAGTCAACCATTCGTCTATTTGTGAATGGATTGAAGGGTTTGGAATAGCTGGTTCTAAATTCATTGGTAGTTGTGTTTCAAGAGAATGAATAAAAACATTTTCATTAATAGGCTTAAGAGTATTATAGCTTGTCATTATAAAATCTAGCTCTTCCTGAGATGGTAACCCCTCAAATTGCCTAGAGCTTTCCCCAATTTCCATTTTCTTAGGCTTAGATTTTTCAAAAGGTAAAGCGTTGAATTCTATAGGTTCTTCTATGTCTGGTATATACCTATTGAAATCTCTGGAAACCTCTATTCTTACTGGGTAGAGATTTAAATTCTGAAGGGCTTCAGACAAGTCACTCATGCTGTTTAGCAAAATACACACAATTACTAAGTTAAAAATTATAACAAAATTTTATAGAAAAACTTTTAAATAGTATTTCATACTGGGTAACTACCAAAACAATTGAAAATTAAAACATATTAGGTTTTATTTGTAAATTTATTTATTTACTGTAGATAAATAAAGATGCTAAAACTTGGGTCAAATTTATTTAAGGATTTGCATTAATTGCTACATTGGCTAGCATATAAAGATCTGTACATACTGTACACAATTAGTCAGATAATAAAACACATAATCACAAAATAGCAATTAATAAAAATTAAGTATTTTCTAAATACTTAATTGGCTTAAATCAGTGGCTCGATCAGTGGCTCTGATACCACCTTTTTCTGTCACGGCCCCCGACCCGGTTTGACCCGTTTCAGGAGCCGCGGGACAGAAATCCCGTGGTATTTATTTAATTGAGTTTAACAGCGGAAGTTTATCATCGGGATCTTTTTAAAACTGAAACATTTCCCGATTATTTTATTTCACAACTCGGGATAAAGCCCGGTAATTTACAATCATTTGATTTCACAGAGAAATCTTTTATTTTACAAAACATGTTTCCTTATTTTATACTGAGCCACTTCTTTGAGCTTGTAGTGCTATATGGCACTTTTCCTGGATCATAACAGATCACCTGAAACATGTTTGAAAAAGGTTTTGTCAGCGGGAAATACTGAGTGAATCATTCTATTTTGCATAATGATGCATAGTTATTAATTACAGCATAAGAGCGATTACAATGGCTTCTATCTTATTTTTATCTGGCGCTCTGTCGCAATGGTGACAAGTCACAATGGTGACGATGGTCATACCACTATTAGGTCAATGAACCTCAATAGTGATGATTATCCCGAGTAGGTCAATGAACCTAACTGGGAGAAAAGTAGTAATGTGCACAATACCCCACTAACCAGTAATTCAAGATATCCACGACTTAGTCCCTGTAATTATAACCTTGAAAATAATTTGAGGTATTGTAAAATAGTTGATAAAAAGAGAATGACTCACATTGCAGATTTAATTTGAGCAGAGTTTAGCCTACTGATTAGCCTTTTTAACCTAAATTTAACAACATGCACACAATTCGGGGTTAGTAATCAATACAACATTTACGATAACTCACGAGATCAACCCTCACAACGAATGACAAAGTGCTATGCTTAAACATCCATCGAATTAACGACTAATGACAAAGCATCACCCTAATGTGGGCAGCACTTAAACATCCATTGAGTACATTGATCGATCGGACAATGAATCGTAATAGCGATCGAGCTAATACCCTGATTGCGGCGTCGATTAGTGATCCGTGTGTGTTTAATTGTGGTATTCAGACAATATCTCGGAGCATATTACGAATTGGTTCGTCGCTCAAATTCCAGAAATCAAGTCCCACGACCCTCTATTTATACCCAAATTTTGTCAACCCTTGCGCACCGTAAGACTCTAACCCTTACGGTGTTACGGTGCGCAAGGGACACCTAGGGGTCATAGGGTTGCCACGTTTGGGACTAGGCCTGCTGACTTGACAATTTTCGTAAATTCAATTTTGACAACGAGATTTTAGGATAATCGTAACTAGGAAATACCCCCCCTGAGTTTTAGGGGCCCTGATCCTGATTCCGATTGTTCTGAAAATTTTAGGGTTTGCGCAGAATCACTTGGGTGTCTCAATTAGGGTTTCCTATTGGACAAATTAATTTAATAAATATGACTTTTGATGAGAGTTGTTACATTCTCCCCACCTTAATAAAAATCTCTTCCTCGAGATTTACTGGAATAATTGAGGATACCTTTGCTTCTTTTCTGATTCCAGTTCCCAAGTGTATTAGGGTCCTATCTTTAAATCCCTCTTTACTTTAACTAACACTAATCACTTGTGCTTGAGAAATTTGATCTTTCTATCTTCTATCTGAATAGGTTTCTCTATAAATCTTAAATTTTTCGTTTACCTTGATATCTTGGAGAGGTACTACCAAAGATTCGTCTGATGGACATTTCTTGAGATTGGATACATGAAATACATCATGTACTCCATCTAACTTTCCTGGTAGTTGTAAACGATAAGCAACTGGTCCTATACGTTGGATCACTGGAAGTGGTCCTACGTACCTTGGACTTAACCTTCCTTTCTTACCGAATTTTAACAGCTCCTTTCCAAGGAGATACTTTCAATAGCATTTTGTCTTCAACTCGAACTCCAACGGCTTTCATCTATTATCTGTATAACTCTTCTGGTGATCTCTAGCCGTTTTCAGCCTTTCCTTTGTGATACTGAATATCACAGTCGTAATCACTTTAGGATTTTCATCCATCTCCTTTGCCTTATGTTTAATTCTTTTTGCCAAAAAAAATATATATCTTAAATTCTTATAATCCGTAAAACTTACTTCCATACAGATAATGTCTCCAAAATTTAAGGGCAAAAATTATGGTTTCTAATTCTAAGTTATGAGTCGTATAGTTCTCTTCGTGCTTTTTCAACTGTCTTGAAGCATACGCAATTACCTTCTTGCGTTGCATAAGCATACATCCAAATCCTAGTTTTGAAGCATCACCATATACTTTTAAATTTTTTTGTTCCTTCTAGTAAGGCTAAGATTGGAGCATTGGTTAATTTCTGCTTTAAGATCCTAAAGGCTTCTTCTTGTTTAAGTCCACATTCAAACTTAACTGTTTTACAGGTGAGCTTAGTTATTGGTATAGCTATCTTGGAAAATTCCTTAATAAATCGTTTAGAGTATCCGGCTAACCTACAAAACTCCTAATTTCCATTGCAGATTGAGGAACCTTCCATTTGGTAATTGCTGCTATCTTTAGCAGGATTTACGTGAATACCTTCATGATTCATCATATGACCTAGAAATTGTACTTCCTTTAGCCAAAATTCACACTTCGAAAATTTGGCGTAAAGCTTTTCTTTTCTTAACAAAGTTAAGAGTGCATGCAAGTGCTGACAATGTTCTTCCTGACTTTTGGAATAAATAAGTATATCGTCGATGAAGACAATTACAACTTTATCCAATTATGGTTTACAGATCCTATTTATCATGTCCATGAATGCTGCAGGTGCATTCATTAATCCGAAGGGCATGACTGTAAACTTGTAATGACCATACCTAGTTCTGAAAGTAGTTTTAGATATGTCTTCCCCTTGTACTTTAAATTGATGATATTCGGAACGTAAGTTGATCTTTAGAAAATATCTATCTCCCTGGAATTGATCTAATAGATCATCAATTCTAGGTAATGGGTATTGATTCTTAATTGTAACCTTATTCAATTCCCTATAATCAATACACATTCTTATCGAACCATCATTTTTCTTAACAAACAACATTGGTGCCCCACACGGGGATAAACTGAGTGAATCATTCTATTTTGCATAATGATGCATAGTTATTAATTACAGCATAAGAGCGATTACAATGGCTTCTATCTTATTTTTATCTGGCGCTCTGTCGCAATGGTGACAAGTCACAATGGTGACGATGGTCATACCACTATTAGGTCAATGAACCTCAATAGTGATGATTATCCCGAGTAGGTCAATGAACCTAACTGGGAGAAAAGTAGTAATGTGCACAATACCCCACTAACCAGTAATTCAAGATATCCACGACTTAGTCCCTGTAATTATAACCTTGAAAATAATTTGAGGTATTGTAAAATAGTTGATAAAAAGAGAATGACTCACATTGCAGATTTAATTTGAGCAGAGTTTAGCCTACTGATTAGCCTTTTTAACCTAAATTTAACAACATGCACACAATTCGGGGTTAGTAATCAATACAACATTTACGATAACTCACGAGATCAACCCTCACAACGAATGACAAAGTGCTATGCTTAAACATCCATCGAATTAACGACTAATGACAAAGCATCACCCTAATGTGGGCAGCACTTAAACATCCATTGAGTACATTGATCGATCGGACAATGAATCGTAATAGCGATCGAGCTAATACCCTGATTGCGGCGTCGATTAGTGATCCGTGTGTGTTTAATTGTGGTATTCAGACAATATCTCGGAGCATATTACGAATTGGTTCGTCGCTCAAATTCCAGAAATCAAGTCCCACGACCCTCTATTTATACCCAAATTTTGTCAACCCTTGCGCACCGTAAGACTCTAACCCTTACGGTGTTACGGTGCGCAAGGGACACCTAGGGGTCATAGGGTTGCCACGTTTGGGACTAGGCCTGCTGACTTGACAATTTTCGTAAATTCAATTTTGACAACGAGATTTTAGGATAATCGTAACTAGGAAATACCCCCCCTGAGTTTTAGGGGCCCTGATCCTGATTCCGATTGTTCTGAAAATTTTAGGGTTTGCGCAGAATCACTTGGGTGTCTCAATTAGGGTTTCCTATTGGACAAATTAATTTAATAAATATGACTTTTGATGAGAGTTGTTACAACTAGGGGATTTGTTTGGGTAGGGATAGATAAATGGTTTTAAAGGAAAAAGTTCACCTAATGCCTTAATCATTCTCGTGCTTGTATTCGGTCTATGGTCTCAAACGTATCAAAAGTTGCAAGTTCTACAATACATGACTAATGGCCCACTCAAACAAAGAAACATAAATATGTAATTCTATGATGTAAAAGTGGCTCAAAACCTCACATATATAAAGGGTATGGTATGTGACGTGCATGATGTGCTAGTTTCTTAGGCGAATTATTCCCAAATAACCACCCGCTAAATACCCGTCATGTTATTAATTAGAACTTGACCATGACAAAAGACCAAATGGGTTGTGACATCCCTCGTTGACTTAGTTACTTGTGCTTTTAAGATCACTTTTAAACCAAGACATTTTGAAGAATTTTTGAAAATTTTCCCCTATCCCCCATCCCCACACTTGAGGTCAACATTGTCCTCAATGTGTAGTGTTTAAATGAAAGGGTCAAAACCAAAAAAACTTTTTCTCCCCATCCCCACACTTGAGGTACACATTGTCCTCAATGTGCAAGAATGAAGCTTTTAAACGCACAAGGGATGTGACACGGCTACCTCCCCAAAATTTAACCCCGGAAAATAAAATACAATTTACAATCCACTTATTTGCTAACTAAAAATCAAAAGTAAAAAGAAACGTATACACCTGATTTTTGAGCTCATTCCTCGTGTGCTCTTCTTCTCTTCAAGAAAGCGGTCGTCCCACGAACATAATGTACCTACAAATCTTAACCCTTGTGTAGAAGCATGCTTCTCACAACCATTAAAATTTATTAGCTACCTAGTTCTACCACTTTTATGAAAATATTACCAAGTCATATGTTAATTCACTTTGATTTATGTGGAAAAATAACTTACAATAACAACAAACCTAACTCACTTTCGTAGGAATCACGGTTGCATTTAGCTTATGCAACAAGCCCTTTTAAACCACCCGATAGCTCGGGAGGACGAGTAGGTCTCGTGAGGGTTATATAGGGAACACACCCACAACGTTCATTTAACTACTAAAAAAAAATAAAACAAATAATAATACAAACTCTACAACAACCATACCTGATTTACCTCTCATGGTGGTCGAAGTGCACATTTGCCTACCGAGTTTCCAACATACGCGCGGTAATTAGCATGCCGAATCCATACTCTTTTTATTATATTCGGCATACGCACTGTAGGATCGTATTCGGACCTGAACGAGTCTATCAGAAGAGCTTTTCTCAGTTTGAGCGGCGGAAACAAACAAACCGAGTTCAATTTAGCAATTATACACTTTAAACTGTCAATTTATATTGATAGAATAACGTTTACAACCTGATGACACTTCGGCAGCACTTCGTGGCTCACCGGAAGACAACACCTATAACTATTATCTGATTTCGCCCCAAATGACCCTATATATAGGGTTTCTGATTTCGCTCCAAATGACATGGTGTCATTTGGAGCGGAATTAACATGTTATTTTGGAGTGGAATCAGCAAGTTACATTTGGAGTGGAATCAGAAAATTATGTGATTTAGCTTGAAATGACAAAATGTCATTTCAAGTGGAATCACTCCTAAATATTCTGATTCTTGGATTCCGTGCTCTATTCTATCTATCTCTAAACAAGACTCGATACAAGACGTAGACGACAGACGGATGCACCAACAAACTCCCCCTCGGATGTTGACGGAGTCTTCAGTGTCGAGTCTTCGCATCTTCAGTCTTTATCAGTCCCTGGGCTTCTCTTTTGAAGTATATGACGCTGTAAGTATCCTCAATCTCTATCTTCTCTTTCACTTTTTCATCACCAACATACTCCTTCCTTTAAATGTCTTCAGACTCCCCCTTTCGATATGTTGGGATCGCAGCCTGGCTTGTTAAACTCAACGAGTCCTCAGGTATCGGAACCTGACTCTTCCTCAAACCTGTACATTCTCTACCACAAACATAAGTTTTCTAATATTAAACTTTAACACACTCAGACACCACTTGTAAATATCACAAAAATGATCTAACATTTATAGTCTCTGATGAACCACTTGAAGAAGTATCAAATTCAAAACTTCTGATGACCACTTGTAACAATACTTAAAATTCTTTCACACACAACACTCCCAAACCAGTTCGTCAAGTTTAGCACTTGGAATTTTGAAAATCAGCTCTCCAACACCAGTTGTCGAAAATCTTTTTGAATTTTTCAAAATTTATGCTAAAACACACTAAAATCTTTTTAGGATTTTTCAAATTAAACAAAATGCAGTAAAGAACTATTTACAAACAATATTTTTGTAAGTTTGTGTAAGAGGATCATATCAGTTTATGAGACAAATCACCAACACCGTTAAGCTTTAAACATTTTAAGTTCTAAACGATTCACTTAGATTGTCAGTATACTGGTCCACTTAAATTCTCACACAAATTTCAGCTGCTTCGAGATACGATATTAATGTCTTAAGCACTTAAACTTAATCGCGTGTCTCACCTCAGAATATACTCCCGTATCCAGATCCCAATATTCAGTCTTACAGGTGAGTATACCACAGATGATATATGTAAGGGGTTATAATGCGAGGGCCGTGAGAGCTCAGGTCGATACTTCCGTATACGCAAAGAGATGACGGCTTCGACTTTTGGTGTGTCCCCTTTAGAGGATCTTTTGTTACAACAACAATGACTATCAATTTTATTGTTTCATCAATTTGCTGAGGGCGGCGCTATTTTTCAAGCAAGCAGAAAGTATTCTCCGGGGACTAGGCCACTGCTTCCGCAAAATCAGAAGTCCCGGGATAATACCCCAGATATCACTGAGTATAAAGACCTAGTATCTCAGAAAGAGGGACCTTTCAAACAAGATTTCGGGGATTACCCATATATCCGAGAGATGTTACCCACGAATTAAGCAAGTTTGAATTTTAGGTTTATATCTCGTCACAATCTACTAAATGTGCAAAAATCTACTGACACATCATCAGTGAGACCGTTTATCACATTTTTATTTTCCATTTCTTTAGCATGTTGTGATAGTCCACTGATGTACTATCATTTCCTCTTTTTTTACACAAAACTCATTTTTGAATTTTATCATGTTTTTGTCTTTTTCAAATTTTCAAATGTTTTTGGATTTTCTGAAAAATTTTACTCCCCCTAAAATGCAAACACATTTTAGGAAATTTGAAAATAAACTGTACAAACAACATGACAACTGATATCAAATTGCTTCAAATCGCCATTCACTTGGCATAAACAATCAGAACTCCCCCTTACAACAAACTATTTTCTCATTTAGATTTCAAAACACTTAAGTTTGTTTTAATCAAAATGATTTTTCCGGAAAATAAGTTTGTTTTTACCACTTGTAGGGGCATGGTTCATTAAATTGTCTTTCAACCACTTGTATGAAGATCACATCAAGTTCAAATTAATGACCTTGAGTAATTACTATGTAGGAAAATTCAAGTACAACTTAATGTCCTTGATTTTACCACGTGTAAGTGTAAATCTTCTTCAACCTCTTGTAGGTTTTCCTACCATTCACGTTGTAGAAAACTAACAATTTAAATGATATCACCTGTTCTTTACCATCTTTACCACTTGTAAGATTATCAACCAAGAAAGATAGATGCCGATTCCTGCTCCACTCTTACCAACCTGGGAGCTCCGGCAAGTCAGGTTTTTCATTTAAACAGATTCACCCAAGCCTGACGGTCCTTGGGTGATTTTGAATTCTTGTTCAACAATGGTGGAAAATTTGCATCATCCATTGTTAGACCAGAATTCTCATTTTTTACCTCAACACATGGCTCTTCTGGTTTTACCATACCAGATTCATCGCCTGAACGTGGCTTGTCTGACTTTGATGAGCCAGATTCATTGCCAACATGTGGCTCCTTTGTTTCCAAAGAAACAGATTCATTGCCACAAACTTTCTTCTTCTTCTTTCCCTCTTTCTTCCTCAGATTTGTATCTGATGAATGCGTTTTGCTTGATTTGTTGTTCTTTGGTGAGCAAGACGATTTATCAGAACTTTTATCTGTTTTACCAGTTGTATCCGAGGACAACTTCAGGGTCGTTTCTTAACAACATGGCCAATGTCTTGCAATGCCACCCTTCGAATCCTTATGCACAAACCCGCATCCCCAACTTTGTTGGTTGGAGTGATAAGTTTGGAAGAAGGATGAATATGAACGTGAGCTTCCTTCGAATCCGATTCGTCTTGCGGTGTCACGTCTTCCGATCGGTTCAAACATTCAATTACTTGTTCCGGAAGTTCCATAACCTCTTCCACCACATCACCATCCACGATTGTACCATTAGCCAAAACCTCCCGCTCGCGTTTAATTTGGGCTAATTCCTCCGCTAATTGACCCACTTGCACCGCCAATGCTTCATGGGCTTTATCTCTCACTTCATTCGCTTTCTTCATATCTTTGATATCCTGGTGATATCCTTTTACCATGTTTATGAGAGCATCAAGCTTGGAATGCATCGAATCCTGTGGTTTCTCGTATGTCGGTTGAGGGTATTCATTATAATAATCATCATACTCCTCATCCCGGTAACTTGAGAAATATGGTGATTTGGGTTCATAGTAGTATTCTTGATAATATGGTGGTGGTGGAATACCGCATGGATAATATGAGGATGGACCATTGAAATCTTCATAATCCGCCCTCCTATATTCATACAATCCGCTGAGGTAGTCTTCCCGATCCTTGTTGGCTTGAACTTTTTCATAGAAAACAGAGCAATCCTCTAAATAATGCTCTCCGCTTCCGCAACACTCACACGAATCATCATCTACCCAATTCATATTGAAAGATGGTGCCTGCAAAACATGTACCTGCACAGACAAGCTCGACCACCCAAAGTAAAATCACGAATATACAAGAAAGAAAAACTAAACTAAAATCGAACAAGCAATGAAATACTAAGCGCACTAGCTCCCCGGCAACGGCGCCATTTTGACGTGACCGTGTCGTCCCGATCAGTCAAAAACCCACTTAAACCTAGGTAGCTAGGGTAAGTCGGGTATCGTATCCACGAAGAGCACGTGGTCAGTATCACACGACCTGTTCGACTAGTTAGACTATTTACAAAAATGTACAAAGTGATTATGAAGATTGCTAACTTTCTTTGTTTATTTGGTTTGAAAAGAAATCGGAGTGAACAGACAAATGACTGTTATCTAAAACAATTTTCATTAACTAAAATTGCAAATCAAATACTAACTAGAAAGTTGAAACAAGCAATGAGAATACGGATCACACCCAGTTCGATAATTGCAAGACCTAGGGTTCCTATATGTTTTAACTTGATTCAATTGCATATAGTGATTAACGGATTACTATCACGAAGCTTAGGTGCCAATTGTTATCAACGTCATAGACAACAGACCGTAATGCACTTCGTTGCCTTGGACATGTAAATCCTAACCTATGATAAGGCATAAGTGCACAAATTCATTTCGCAAAGTCATAACTTTATCATCGTTCGACAATTCACAAATTCAATTCAAATGCACGACAATTATCATAAGTTTCAAATACTAAACAATTTGTCACAAAACCAAATTAAAATACAAATGTATAAACCCTAGAAATCTTACAACATCTACACCGGGGTGAAACCGAAGAAACTAGCCATTCATAGTCGAGTGGACGGGATCACCGGCCGATGAACACGAACACGGAACCATAATCTTCAAGTCTTGAGGAGTGGTGGAAGTTAGGGTTTGAATGGTGGATGAAGATGATGATGATGGTGAATTCTAGAGCCGAGAGTCCTGTTATCAGCTGCTATGATCGATGATGATGGAGTGATAATTTGATAATCTTTTGTGATTATTCGAGCCCAAAAGTCAACCGGCCAGCCCAACTTTTGTGGTGATATGTTATCAACAATTCATAAAGCCCAACTTTCGTGGATAATGATGATGATGTTGGGCCGATTGGGAGCTGCCAATTAATAAAGATTGCTGCTGACTTTCATGCGAATGATAATATCTTTTTCATGACTTAAAAGCTCTCCCAAAATTAATAAAGCCTGTTTTCAATGATAAATATATGCTGATGATTAAGCACACATCACATGTGATCGCTGATGTCTTCTGCCATCCAAAAGAAGTCAATATAAATGATAGAATTCATTCTCCTCATTAAAATAATGGCCTCTTTTTCTTAATATCACATATCACGTGATTGTTGATGATGATAAATCTATGTTGAGAATTAATGCCCTCCTTGACTTTAATAATTTATATCTCTTGCATATTAAAGATGGGTTATGATCCGAACACATCCCGAACATCACCGTTTGTTGCATTTATCAATCTCGAACGATCCACTTCATCTCTAAACCCCGTAACTTCACCGAATTCACTTGTTTTGCCTGGAAACATACAATCACTCGCAATAAACTTATTCAAAGCATATAGTCATATAAAACCGCACAAAACATGTAAGATAAGCCCTTAAACACCCATGTTTCACACTCTCTGTCACATAGGATCTGACAAATCCCGTTATCAGACTACACCTATGGTTATGTGTGGGGGTTATAGGTAACGACCGAATCTGATGATTGTTAACTTACCCTTTGGTGGTTTGTTAATGCGAGAAGCGAGATAGTCGAGTCACGAAGGTTTGAATGTTATTAGCGAGACGACCATAAGTAGTTTCACAGTTAAAACGAAAACGATTTTGGGACGAGTTAAACGATTTGATACGACTTGAACGAGATAAACGATTTTATTAAACGATTGATTTTGGGTTGTGATTAGATAATGGGGCGGGTGTAGCATGATAAAAGCATGGTAGATACGCCGCTGGTACATCTTATATATAAGTGCTCTTATCATATTACATTTCATGTCATTATTTAGTTCACTTGGGAAATGATTTTGAAACGATGTCACATAACGAGGTTTTCAAAATAATATAAACCATACGAGTTTTATTAACGAGTTTTTACGAGAAGTTTTACGAGTTGGTTTACTAAAACAAATGTTTTTGAGTTAAGAATCATGGCTATGAGATTTTGTAAATTATAACCATCTTGATTTGAGTTGGTTAATCATGTTGCAATACTATATACTTTTTAAAACAAGGTTTTCGAGATATTGCAATATATGTAAACGAGCCATGAATCCGATACTCTCACAAAACCTATGTGCTCGCCAGCATTTCTTTGCTGACTTTGTTTTTACATATGTTTCAGGTAATGATGCTTGATGTTGATTGCTAGGAAGCGTGTTCACTTAGGATCTGGACTTGGCCTTAGTGACATAAAAACAATGATAGGCGATATGTAACTTGTTTGTTTAGTTTTAAGACAATGTAAATTATTCAATAATTCAATAAAACGAAATATTTGATTACCATGGTTGTGGAACAATAATTCTGTTACAACACTCCCCGACGTTTCCGCCGCGGTTTCATTGTTTTAACGCGGTCGGGGTGTGACAGAAGAGTTGGTATCAGAGCCAATGGTTATAGGGAATTAGGTTATTAGCAATGCTTTGACCTAGACTATAACTTTCTAGGACCCTAACGCAAGTGTTCTTGCGTTTAGATTTTAAAACAACACCATCACCTATCCTTAGGTGATAACCACAACGAGAACACAATAACAAATCCGCCTCGAAAATTAATCATCTATTCTTGGATGATTGATTATAAGGTTTTGAACCCTCCCAGTTCGATTCATTTTTGGCTTTGTGCCTTCTGAGTTTTCAAAATCTCGTTAAAGTTTGGGTCTAAATAATGTGAACACGTGCAAACTGGAAGAGTGAATGCCTGTACCCTGAGTTTTCTGTCTAAGGCTAGAGTGTTCGTACAAATCCGCAGTATCGGACCAATCACTCTTACCTGGGAACTCTTGGGGTGAGTGTTCACTTATAGACGAGCATGTCTTTGGTGATACATTATTATGACCTATTTACTTTGATTAGTCACTACATGTCGTTTGTTTGTTCGAGGTAACAAACGAATGATCGCCTTCCTTGTCTTTTGTCGATGTTTTCAATACCTCTTTTGTTTTTCCAATTATCGACCTCACTCGTTCTCATGTTTCCTTGTCCTCTTTAGACAATGCCACCTCGACGCGATGCTCAACCTTTTACTGCTGAAGAAGTCGCAGCCCTTGTTGCTCAACAAATGGTTGCAGTGCTTCCGGGCGTAGTAACCCAGATCCATCAATTATACAACAATAATAACAACAATATTGCACAATGTAGTTTTAAGAACTTCAATTCGGCTAAACCGTTGAAGTTTTCTGGGTCTCAAGGAGCAACTGTGCTCCTGCAATGGTTTGAAAGTTTGGAAAGCACATTCAGACATGTGCAATGTCCGAATGAGCGTAAGGTTGAGTTTGCATCTAGTGTGTTTGAGAAGCGTGCTCTTACATGGTGGAACGGAGTGATGCGTGATAGGGGTGCCGATGTGGCGATGGCACAAACATAGGAAGAGCTCTGAGCTCTCATGATGAGAGAGTTCTGTCCCCGTCATGAGATTCGAGCTTTGGAATGAGAGTTTGACGATCTGAAACAAGATGGGGGAGAACACCGTGCCTATACAGATTGTTATGAGGAGCTTAGTCTTTTGTGTCCTACTATGGTTACCCCGTTGGAGAAAGCAATAGAGAGGTATATCGATGGATTACCCAATTCTGTGCAAGACATTGTGACTGGCAGTAATCCTACCACTGTCCATCAAGCGATCGAATTAGCTGCTACTCTGACAGAGTCTCAGGTCAGAAAAGGGAAATTGACCCGTAAGGGTGACAAGAAAAAGTCAGCTGATTCTACACAAGACAAGGGTAAGGGCAAGGGGAAGAAGCAGGGTGAGTCTTCTAAGAGATCAAGGAAGCGCAAGGCTTCCCAGAACTTTGCAGTTACTGCACAAAACCCTCAGAACCCACCAGCCCTACCTCCCGCGAAGAAGCAATATGCTGGTACCGCACCTCACTGTCATAATGTTGCTTAGTAGGCCTGTAAACAGTGCACAACGTGTGGTAAACTTGGGCATTTGGTCAACATTTGTCGTTTGGGCCAGAATCAGGTTGCTCAGGTTCCAGCACAAGTTCAGGGGAATGCTGCGAGATTCCCACATGGTTCGTGTTTCAATTGCGGAAATTTGGGTCATTTCCGCAGCAACTGCCCGAGGTTGGTAAATGCGAATATCAATCCGAATGCAAATGCGAATGCGAATGCGAATGTGAATCCCGCTCGTGGACGAGCATTCAATCTGAATGCAAACGAGGTTCAAGCCGACAATGAGGTTGTTAACGGTACGTTCCTTGTTAACAATCAACTTGCATCTATTCTTTTCGATTCTGGTGCCGATATGAGTTTTGTTTCGTTGTCATTTGAGCCTTTACTTGCGATACCTAGAACTAAACTGAGGAAACCCTTATCTGTCGAAGTTGCTACTGGTAAACCACTCGTACTCGATTCTGTTCTTCGTGGTTGTCAATTGAACCTCGATAACCATCTTTTTCCTATTGACCTCACGCCGATGCAACTTGGGAGTTTCGACATTATCTTGGGGATGGATTGGTTAACCAAACATCATGCTGAGGTGATTTGTTTCGATAAAATCGTCCGTATTCCTCTTTCGTCTGGCGATGTTCTGGAAGTTCGTGGTGAAAAACCATCGGGTGGATTGAAACTCATGTCGTGTACGAAAGCCCAAAGTTATTTATGAAAAGGATATGTTGCTCTTCTATCACATGTCACCGAGGAGAAAGGCAAGAACAAGAGTATTCAGGATATTCCGATTGTTCAGGATTATCCAGAGGTGTTCCCTGATGAACTGCCGGGTTTGCCTCCAGTTCGTCAAGTCGAGTTTCATATTGACCTTGTACCCAATGCTAACCCGATTGCGAAAGCACCTTATCGTCTTGCACCGTCTGAGATGCAAGAATTATCGAAACAACTTCAAGAGTTATCTGATAAAGGATTCATCCGACCGAGTTATTCACCTTGGGGTGCTCCTGTCCTCTTTGTGAAAAAGAAAGATGGATCTTTTCGTATGTGTATCGATTATCGTGAGCTTAACAAGCTTACCATCAAGAATCGATATCCCCTACCTCGAATCGATGATCTCTTTGATCAGCTGCAAGGTGCTACCTATTTTTCCAAGATTGATCTGCGTTCTGGGTATCATCAACTTCGTGTTCTCGAAGAAGATATTCCTAAAACTGCTTTCCGCACGAGATATGGGCACTACGAGTTTACTGTCATGCCTTTTGGTTTGACAAATGCTCCAGCTATTCTCATGGACTTAATGAATAGGGTCTATAAACCTTATTTAGACAAGTTCATCATTGTGTTTATCGACGATATTCTCATTTATTCGAAGTCTCGAGCCGATCACGAGCAACACCTTCGTTTGACATTGGAACTCCTGAAGAAGGAACAACTTTTTGCTAAATTCTCCAAGTGTGAATTTTGGCTTAAAGAAGTTCAGTTCTTGGGTCATATAGCCAACGAGCAGGGTATTCATGTGGATCCATCCAAAATTGCTGCAATTAAGGATTGGAATATACCAACGACACCTACAGAGATTCGTTCTTTTCTTAGTCTTGCTGGATATTATCGTCGATTTATTTCAAACTTCTCTAAGATTGCGGTTCCACTCACTGCTTTGACTTAAAAGAATAAACCTTTTGAGTGGGGACCCAAACAAGAAGAAGCATTCCAAATGCTGAAACAGAAGCTCTGTGATGCCCCTGTTTTATCTTTGCCCGAGGGAAACGATGATTTCGTTGTCTACTGCGATGCGTCCAACTTAGGCCTTGGTTGTGTCCTCATGCAACGAGGCAAAGTTATAGCATATGCGTCTAGACAATTGAAAGTTCACGAGAAAAACTACTCGACTCATGATCTTGAATTGGGTGCTGTGATTTTTGCTCTCAAAATCTGGAGACACTACCTCTATGGCACGAAGTGTGTGGTTTTCGCAGACCACAAAAGTCTCCAACATATTCTTAATCAGAAGGAGCTGAACATGAGGAAACGACGTTGGGTTGAGCTCTTAAACGATTATGATTGTGAGATTCGTTACCATCCTGGTAACGCGAATGTCGTAGCGGATGCGCTTAGTCGAAAGGAGCGAGTCAAGCTTCATTCTGTTCGCACTCTATCTGATCTTCAAACTCGTGTTCTTCAAGCTCAGCAATCTTGTTTTTCACAAAATTTGATGGGTAAGGAATTACCACGTCAACTTGAGCTTAAACTCGAAGCGAAGGACAATGGTTTACTCTATTTCAAGGATCGTTTGTGGATTCCGAAAAAAGACGATCTTCGCACTTTAGTGATGGACGAATCTCATAAGTCTCGATATTCCATCCATCCTAGTGCTAACAAAATGTACAAGGATCTTCGTACTGAGTATTGGTGGCCTAGTATGAAGAGGGATATTGCCTTGTATGTATCGAAATGCCTAACTTGTCTCAAAGTCAAGGCTGAACATCAACGACCATCTGGTTTGCTTGTACAACCAGAGATACCGGTTTGGAAGTGGGAGAACATTGCGATGGATCTCATCACTAAATTACCATGTACATCAAAAGGTCATGATGCTATTTGGGTTGTTATCGATCGATTGACGAAGTCAGCTCATTTTATTCCAATTCGCGAGGATCTATCTGCTGATAAACTTGCAAAGATTTATGTTGATGAGATTGTATCTCGACATGGTGTTCCTTTGGACATCATATCCGATCGTGATGCTCGATTTTCATCTCATTTTTGGAAGACCATGCAATCTGCTATGGGAACCCAACTAAATCTAAGCACTGCTTATCATCCCCAAACAGATGGATAATCTGAGACGACGATTCAAACTTTGGAGGATATGCTTAGAGCATGCGTGATAGACTTTGGTGGTAATTGGGACTCTCATCTGCCGTTGATCGAGTTATCTTACAACAATAGTTATCATGCTAGTATCAATATGGCACCATTCGAAGCTCTCTACGGTCGAAAATGTCGTTCATCTGTCTGTTGGAATGAGATCGGTGAAGCTCAGCTTACTGGACCTGAGCTCATTTTGGAAACAACAGACAAAATCAAGAAAATTCGCGATAATCTTGTGACAGCTAGAAGCCATCAAAAGAGTTATGCGGATGTGCGACGTAAGCCTTTGGAATTTCAAGTCGGAGACCATGTCCTACTCAAGGTGTCACCTTGGAAGGGAGTGGTGAGATTTGGAAAGAAAGGAAAACTTGCACCACGATATGTTGGACCATTTAAGATTGTTGAAAGAGTTGGAAAGGTTGCCTATTGACTAGAGCTACCTCAAGAGCTTGGAAATATTCATCCGACTTTTCACGTGTCCAATTTTCGAAAGTGTTTAGCTGACGCTGATCTTCACATTCCACTCGATGAAATCCAAATCGATGAAACAATGCACTTTGTCGAGAAACCTGTGGAGATAGGGGACCGTGCAGTCAAACAGTTGAAGAACAAACGGATTCGATTGGTCAAGATTCGTTGGGAATCCAAACGTGGCCCAGAGTTTACTTGGGAACGTGAGGACCAAATGAAGGCGAAATATCCGCAATTGTTCTCACAAGTTTCCTCTAGTTAAAATTTCGGGACAAAATTTCTTAAATTAGGGGAGACTGTGACAACTGTGCTCTGTAATCGATGTGCAATGTAAAACAACGTTAATTATCAATAAAACAATGTGTTTTGGTGTTATTATGTGTGTAATTGTGTTTGTTGATTTTACGATTTGATTCGAATCCGATTTCAAGCTTTAAATCGCTTTCTGGAAAGTTATACGCAAACTGGTGCGTAAACGCAGTCAGTTTAACACGACAAACACTCCGGAACAGCAACATAAGCTTAACATACCCTAAATAACCTTTACATAACTTAGAAATAAGTTCTGAAGGGTTTGGTATGGCAAAAACAAGTTTGTTCGATCGCAGGGACTATTTGTGTCAAACTACAAAAGTCTGCCGTTTCATAAGGCAACGTACAGTCCGAAACTTGATCATAAGCTAAACATACCATAAATAACCTAAAAATAGCTTAAAAATAAGCTTTGAGGGGTTCGGTATGCGAAAACATGCTTATTTGATCTTACAGGGACTAAAAGTGTCAAAAACAACGCAAGTTTGCATTTACGCGCATATCTTACGTTCTGACCACATCTGGACATCCAAACTTTTTGTACACACTAAAATATTTTTATTTTAGTGATCGGCATGCAAAAATACCATTCGTCGCTTAATTTGGATCGTTTTCGCGTCCGTTTGAGTTTCATCGTAATTTGACGAATAACGTGACCGTACGACCAAACGAACCGACATCTGAGAGTTTTCCGAGCACATTTTGAGTCCTCTATACTTTGATCACCTTGTAGGGCCTTGAAAATGGCTTAACGGGTGTTAAAAGTGCCAAAAATGGGCTCAAACACATGCAGGGACCAAAGCTTTCAATGTTGAAATTTATGCTGAACTACAGGGGCCAGGCGGGCCGCGTAAGACCTGTCTCTCCTCTTGCGCGGGCCGTGTAAAACTGCCCAGTTCCAGAAACTGTTTTTCAGCATTCTGTTGATAGTGTAGGGGCTGTTCTTGCCATTTTTATTGTGTGTTAACCAAGTTAACATCTCTCCAAGGCTTTGAACCTGCACCAAACACTTGTATGGTTGAGATTTTTGCTTGGAAGTTACACAAACAAGTGGCATGATCTTGTGAACTTGCAACATGTATAAATAGCCAAGCATCTCATTCATTTTTCTTCACCCTTGATCTGATTTCTCTAAGTTGAAGTTGCAATACTTCATACCTGAGATTTTAAGATCAAGTTCTCCCTAGCAAGGACCCTTTGTAAGCTTCTTTCGTTCTTTTATCGCTTTTCAAGCGTGAAAGTCAAACAGTGTTTGACTTTCTGCTTTGACCACGAGTTGGTCAACAAGAAGTTCGTTTGAACTTCGCAACGTGAGCGTAATCACGATGGTTATAGTCCCTAGTGACTATACCTACTGATTACCACGTTGACTAGGCGTAGTGACGAGTAGTAGTTTCGGTCAAAATGCGCATTTAAGCGTATTTTGCAACCAAACTACTCTTGGGTATCAAAACACTTTATTTTGATATCAAAACCTGTTTTCTAACTTAGTTAAGCATGTTTTAACATGCTTAGCTCGTCACTTTTAGTTTAGTGCTTGTTTAGAGTCGTAAGTCAAGCAGTCTAAACCACCGCTTAGACTTTCGAACTCGACCCGTTTGGTCGATCATTAGGATCTGACCAAGCATGTTTAGTGACCATATTTGCATAGGGAATAACCTTCCAAGGTTATACCTTATGGTCACCTAGTTTAAGTAGTTGTATGATAGGTAGTTTATATGCCTTAGGTAAATGACCAAAATGCCCTTTTCATGCATAATTGGATTTTAAGCATATGTAATTTAAACATTTGCCACTTAACTGATTATGCAACATATTTAAACATGTTTAGGTATATAATACTTGTCATAGGACTAGTTAGACGTCTCGAACGCACTTTTGCACGAACGACGAGTTAAAGTAGCATAAGCTACCTTAATGGGTCGTAAAGGGTCGAAAGCACTTAGGTTAGGTTCCGATTTAAAATGTAGGCTTTGTTAAACCATATCACATGAGTTCCAACACTCATTTGGTTTACAAGACCTCATTCTATCCGATCTTCCGATTTAGGTGTCGATTTATTTACTAGTGATCCGATTACTAGGTACTACTTGAATTTCCTTGGTCTGCTTGAGTTTCGCTAAGTTCTTTAGATCAAGGATACCCTTCAATTCAATGTGAGTACATAGTTCCCCTATTTTACTATTTTCGATTGTTTTGGGGTGATTCATATGTATTAAACGATTTCGATATTTAAACAATGGTTTCAAAAACGATTAAGATGGTTTATATTAAACTAATAACGATTTCGATAATGTGAACAAACTTGTTGGACGTAGTTACATAACGAATGACATTCATTAGCATTGATCAAGCCGACCAGTATTAGGTTATGGTACCATAGGATCTGACAAATCTCGTTATCAGACTACACCCATGGTTATGTGTGGGGGTTATAGGTAACGACCGAATCTGATGATTGTTAACTTACCCTTTGGTGGTTTGTTAATGCGAGAAGCGAGATAGTCGAGTCACGAAGGTTTGAATGTTATTAGCGAGACGACCATAAGTAGTTTCACAGTTAAAACGAAAACGATTTTGGGACGAGTTAAACGATTTGATACGACTTGAACGAGATAAACGATTTGATTAAACGATTGGTTTTGGGTTGTGATTAGATAATGGGGCGGGTGTAGCATGATAAAAGCATGGTAGATACGCCGCTGGTACATATTATATATAAGTGCTCTTATCATATTACATTTCGTGTCATTATTTAGTTCACTTGGGAAACGATGTCACATAACGAGGTTTTCGAAATAATATAAACCATACGAGTTTTATTAACGAGTTTTTACGAGATGTTTTACGAGTTGGTTTACTAAAACAAATGTTTTTGGGTTAAGAATCATGGCTACGAGATTTTGTAAATTATAACCATCTTGCTTTGAGTTGGTTAATTATGTTGCAATACTATATACTTTTCCAAACAAGGTTTTCTAGGTATTGCAATATATGTAAACGAGCCATGAATCCGATACTCTCACAAAACCTATGTGCTCGCCAGCATTTCTTTGCTGACTTTGTTTTTACATATGTTTTAGGTAATGATGCTTGATGTTGATTGCTAGGAAGCGTGTTCACTTAGGATCTGGACGTGGCCTTAGTGACATAAAAACAATGATAGACGATATGTAACTTGTTTGTTTGGTTTTAAGACAATGTAAATTATTCAATAAATCAATAAAATGAAACATTTGATTACCATGGTTGTGGAACAATAATTCTGTTACAACACTCCCCGACGTTTCCGCCGCGGTTTCGTTGTTTTAACGCGGTCGTGGTGTGACAGACCAAGTGTCTAGAAACCTGTTGGTGATGTCTTTCTGCACTTCAGACTTCAAATACAGTGCAGAAGCTTTTCATCACGTTTTACTACCATTATATCCTTCTTTTACACCAGACTTGAAGAAATATACAAGTTAAAAATGTCATCATACCCTTCTGTAGGTTCTTATGATTTAAAGTATCGCTTTATCAATCAAGGATTATGATCAAATATATGAGGATAAGCTACGGTTCAAGAGCTGAAGATTATTAAATTTCGTTGTTCAGTTCTCAATGTAATTGTTAATCTATCGTCATATGTGATATGTAAATTTTAATTCTATTAATCTTTGTAGAGCATTTTATTTTTACAAATTTGAGCATCAACAGTTGTTAGAGTTGATACCTGCTATTGTAAATGTTGAGTTGCTACTGTTGCCAACATCTGTTATTCCCAACAGCAGTTTCCAAAGGAGAAATCAACAATTAACACAATAGAAGTTCTGAACATTCTTAAAAAATAGGTATTTTTAAAAAAATTGACAAAAATCTTTAAAAGTCTGTTGAAAACAACTGTTTGGCAATAGATTCATCCACTGTTTAAAGGTATTGTCTGTTCTCATAATTTCTGTTTTTTGTAACGACTGTTGAGTTGCTACTATTGCCAACATCTGTTATTCCCAACAGCAGTTTCCAAAGGAGAAATCAACCATTAACACAATAGAAGTTCTGAACATTCTTAAAATAGGTATTTTTAAAAAAATTGACAAAAATCTTTAAAAGTCTGTTGGAAACAGCTGGTTTTAAAACATCTGTTTGGCAAAAGATTCATCCATTGTTTAAAGGTATTGTCTGTTCTTATAATTTCTGTTTTTTGTAACGACTGTTGAGTTGCTACTGTTGCCAACATCTGTTATTCCCAACAGAATTGTCAACGATTAACACAATAGAAGTTCTGAACTTATGTTATTGCTCAACAGATCTTTGTCAACCAGCAGTTTCCAAAGAATTGTCAACCATTAACACAATAGAAGTTCTGAACATTCTTAAAAAATAGGTATTTTAAAAAATTTGACAAAAATCTTTAAAAGTCTGTTGAAAACAACTGTTTTTAAAACATTTGTTTGGCAAAAGATTCATCCACTGTTTAAAAGTATTGTCTGTTCTCATAATTTCTATTTTTTGTAACGACTGTTGAGTTGCTATTGTTGCCAACATCTGTTATTCCCAACAGCAGTTTCCAAATAATTGTTAACGATTAACACAATAGAAGTTATGAACACCTGTTATTGCTCAACAGATCTTTGTAAAATGTCTTCAGAACTTGAAAACTCCATTCTTAAAAAATAGCTATTTTTTTTAAATATTGGAAAAAACTCTCAAAATAGCTATTTTTTTTAAATATTGGAAAACTCCATCAACAATGCTTTTTTAGGTTATTATTGCATCATAAACATAAGTCTTAATATATAAAATCAATTTAAAACTGATTATCAGTGTTTTCATAGTATTTGTTGATGTTTTGAATCAACTTCTGTTTGGATAAAGTTTCATTCGCTGCTGGAAGGCATTGTCTGTTTTAATAAGTGTTGTTTATCCTAGCGACTGTTGATTTACCACTGTTTACAACATTTGTGTCCGATGAAGTGGTAGTAGCCTTTGTTTGCCATGTAGATTATTGTTGGTGTTTAAATGAAGAGGTTTTTTTTTAAAATATTTTTATGGCAGAGGTTTAAAATTTGTCCTTTTAGTTTCTTGATATTTAGTTTTATAGTTTTCCCATGAAAATTTATTTTTTAAATGTTTTGCATTAAGTGACTGCTGATATTAATATCAATTTATTTGTTTATATTAAAAATCTGTTGAAAACAACTGTTTTCCAAACCTGTGTTTGACTAAGGACTGCTGACTTACTATTGTTGCATAAGATCTGTTGTTGCCTAACAGTGGTTTCCAAACACTACTGAAGGGTATTGTCTGTTCACATAGGTTCTGTTTAATCTAAGGACTGCTGAGTTACTAATGTTTCCTAACATCTGTTGTTGGCCAACAGTGGTTTTCAAACAACTGTCATCCATTATCAGAGCAGATGTTCTGCCGTGGACAGATGTTAGCCATCAGATCTTTGTAACTTCTGACACGTCAGCATTCACTTTTTCACTTTATAAATCCATGTTTCATCCCCAAACAGAGGTTTTACTTTCGTCTCGAGTTTAAAATTCATCAGAGCGGTTTCCACCTTCTTCTTCAACACTTCTTCGTCAACCTCTCGCAACTTTCAATTCCGATCATGGCTTTGATGATGAAAAATTCGCATAACTACCTGGCTATTTTTGAGAAAACCAAGAACAATACTCTCTATCATTCAATGATTGATGTTCTTACATCATCAAAATATAAGGTCATTCTTACCGCCGATGCACCCATTTACCAAGAGACGCTCCGTGATTTTTGTGCAAATGCGAATATTGAAGAACAAAACAATGTGGCCGTAAGTATAACTTCAAAAGTCAGAGGTGAATCGGTTGCTATTACCCCCAATACCATATCAATAACATTTGAAACGACTTGGCAGGTAAGACCTCTTTGCCGAGAACTGAGATTCAAACATAGTTGATTGGGAGGGGATATGATGGACAGTTGAATCAGGCATCTATGTTTAAAGGTAATTTTCCACCATCAATGAAATTCTTGTTCCATACTTTCTTAATCTATCTCTCAAATAAAACTACTTCTTTTAATAAAATACCTGTGAAAATTCAGTCATTGGGGGTATGCAATTTTGACAAATACTGATTTTAACTACTCCCAGGCACTGTTTGTTGATTTGGTTGCAAATTTAAAAAATATCAAAAAGAGGAAAACTGCTGCTATTAAAAAGGGGATAACTGCTGGTTTTCTTATGTTTCCTAGACTATTAAGGTACTACCTGCAAAAACATGTTTCTCAAAAAGCTTTTGAAAAAGGTAAAGCTATTAAAATGAATAATCTAACATCTGAAACTTTTACTCGCCTTATGGCTAAAGAGTCAGATGTTTCTAAAACTGAAGCAGAGGGGAATGAGGAAATTTTAGATGAGTCCACAACTGCTCTTCAAACCTCTGTTGCTGAGCCCACTGCTCTTGGTGATCACAACACTACAACCACTGCTGTGAAACCCCCACCAACAAAACTCAAAAAGACCAAAACAAAATCCAAAAGCCCACCGAAACCAGCAAAACGGGTCCTTTGGAAGATGAGATCCCAGAGGTTAACCCTGTGACAACACAGATGTCACTACAAACCACTGTTGCTACTTCCTCACAACATGTGGAAAGATCTCAACCCATAAACCAAACTCTTCTTGATTCCTCACAAAAGGAACATGTTGTATCCACAGGGACACCACAATTTGATGTCATACCCTCATAAGAGTGTATACTTAAAAGCCCTTCTCCCGGGGCAATGTCTCTTTCGACAACAATTCCTTCATCTTCTATTCCACCAAAGTTTGTAACACTGCTTCAAGATATTGACATTTAGACTGATAGCAATCCCTCCCACGAACACTTTACTGAGAGTTTAACTTCAACAATAGCTAGGTCTGAACCTTTTCAATTACCTAACCCAGAAATAGTTGAGGAGGCTACACCTCTTGAATTTCAGCAAATTCTTGATGGTATTTCAAGTGGAGCAGCTACTACAAATGTCAAATCCACTGATTTACATTTGGACAGTAGTTTCATCAGTCAGACTCCCTTGAAGGCAACCACTGCTGTGTCTATCAAGGTATCCACTGGTGAGTTCAAGTTAACCACGGGTGAGATCACTAAGGTAACCACTGATGTAGAGGGAAGTCCCCAGAACCAAGAACAAGGGGCATCTGCTAATGAAAATTTGGAGATACCTCCTCTTTCAAAAGCAGATACAACCACCTCTGGTGGGAATTCAGTTGATCCTATTAAGTTAGGTGATGGACTAAAATACCATGATTTGACGGACATGATATATTGGAAACAACCGTTGCTGATATGAAAGATCAATTGAAGCAGTTGGTGGATGCTTTCAAAAGTCGACCTTCTCATCAGCAGTTATGCCAAGAACTTTGGAATTCGGTACAACCCATTCTTGCAGCTCAAAGGGAACTGTCCGAGATTCAACTTAATTCCCACATGAAGCTAATTAGAGTTATGGTTGAAGCAAGATACAAAGACACACAGGCTGACATCAAGGGCATAAAAGAATGCATTGAAAAGTTAACTAGTACTACCCCTGCACCTGTGTTTAAAAAAGATGATGAAGATGATGCTGAAAAGAGGGAAAAGGATTCCATGAAAAACTTTGGGAAACCAATACCAAGGAATCAGCCAAAACAAAATCCAAAGCCTGCCAAGCAAACTTCTGCAAAATCTCCTGGAAAATCTGATATTGGTAAGAAAAATGGAATTGATGATACTATTAACAAATAGACAGATAAGGAGATTGAACGAAAGCAGAAGAGGAAGCATACAAAAGAGGAAGATGAAGTGCTCAACATTGGAACGTCAAATAGAAGAAAATCACACAAACACAACGAATCTCCTATTGTCATGTTTCCTAAACCAATATCACCACCAGAAAAACCAACCACTGCTGCGAAACTTAAAAGCACTGCTGAACCTAAGAAGCCAGATTCTGATACACCTAAAATAAAACTCTCACCAGAAAAACCACATGTCAAAAAGCAGAATACAAAATCCTCATCACCACTGCCAACCTCCACTGAAACAATTATTGATGCAACAAATGTTTCAACACATGTTAAGACAACAGCGGCTGAGACACCAGCTGTGTCAACAGTTGTTAGTCAATCCACTGATTCTACCCAATTTCAATTCCCATCACAATCAACCCTTACACTTATAGCACCTTTTTCTTCCCTAACTCCTCCTTCTCCAAAATCTGTTTACACAAGAAAGAGAAAATTCATGGTGCATGAAGAAGAGAAGGAAGAAAAAGATATACCCGCACCAATACTGTTATCAGCTACTCCATTCATTCAAACTTCACCTAAACCATTCGTCCCACCTCCATCAACAAAGATCAACCCATTGGCAGTAACTTTCCCTCTGGAATTGCTTGCAGTTCAAGATGAAATGACCCAATTTTACACAGAGGATGATCCATCCAAAAGAACCTTCCCATCTCTTCATGGATTCGAAACTCCAAAGAATATTTATGAATATCTGAAACTAAAGGGCAAACAAGCAGAATATAAGGCAAAAGAAGAGTGTAAAGGGCTAGGAGACATTAACTTATCAGCTCGTATGCAACATTGGCTTGGTGAAGTCAAGAAGTTGGAAGATTTTGCTAGAGACCTGAGTAAGAATATGTCAAATCTGTCACCAAATGCTGAGCTAAAAAAGACATTAAGGAACGATTTCTTGACCACTATCATGGATACCAAGCCCTACGAAGCCTACATGTCTGATTTCAAAGACTGGCCCCTTGAAGCTCTTAATGAGGAAGTTAATAGAATTGAAAAGATGAATAAAGTTCCTCAAATGCAAAAATCTGCTCCCAACTAAAAACAATACAAAAAGGTTGAAGTGGATGAAGTGTTGAAGTACAAGAGAATGAAGGCAGAACTTGTAGCAGCTAAGGTTGGGACTGCTAGACAAATTGGAAAATGGTTTATGCAGTATATTGATCGAGCTTACAATAAGTTAGAAGAGCGAAGAAAGATAGATCCATCCCTTCCTAAAAAGCCAGTATACAAAGATGAAACCACTGTTAGACGTCGGCAGACCATTACATCTAAAAAGCTGTTCTCATCAGCAGATGTATCCATAGCTGCCTTGAACCAAAGAAAAAGACAACAACTGATGGATAAGGAAGATGAAAATAGGTATACTGAGTACATAAAAGAGTCTATCAGAAATCAGTTACGATATGGATTGGATGATGCTTCGTTGCAATTACAAGCTCAAGTTACTCAAGCACTTCAGAAGTTGGCAAGCAGGCCTCAATCGCCAAACTCCTCTCAAATAAAACTTCTCCCAAGAAACCCATCAGACCCAAAAATAGTAAAGTGGAAGTCTGACAAAAAGACCCATGAATTGACTTTGATCAAGTCTGATGGTAGTGTTGAAAAGATATCAAGGGAGAATGCACTTGGTCTGAATCCAGTTGACCTCCAAGATCTTTTTAACCTTCAGCTTGATAGGGATCAAGATGATACTGATTCCTTGGATTTTGAGCTCCAATTCAAAGGGCAAATCCGGGAAATGTTGATGAGAGAATAAAGATCTGCTGATTTCTAAAGTCTGCTGATTCCTTGATTTAGTTTTGCTAGAAGTTGTTGAGGCAGGTGATTGTGTGTTTGTAGTTAACGTTTGTTGAACTTTAGGTTGTATTAAAATTCTATTAAGTACCTATGTCTATAATCAGTTTATATTGTCTTTTTGGGTAAACAGTTAAATTGTATTTAACTGATATATTAACCGATAATCTATGTTTATAGTTGTCTTTTAGCTATAATAGATAGCACGTTTTGGTACAATATCTATACACGAATCTATATGTTCTATTAATATGTGTTATGCATAGTTGTCTAAGAAACTACCCGTGTTTACAGCCCTCATTTTTAATGAGAGTACTAAATTCTTTGTTAATAAGATTATTCTATTAACATCTGTTTACTAACCTTTGTAATTTCTGTTGACTGACCTTTTTAACATGGGTTGATTAACATCTGATACTTACTATCTATCCATCTGGCAAGCTCTGTTGGAGATAATGGATAACAGTTTTTAGTAAAGTCTGTTGGAAAGCAACAGATGTTTTTAACAGTTAATAGATAACAGTGGTTTGCTATCAACATAATGGAATTGCTGTTGAATAAACCTATTGACCATTAGTTTATATCAATTTTGTAAGTCTGCACTAATTACTTTTTTACTCTCTGTCAATATGTGTTATGCATGGTTTTCTAAGAAACGACCCGTGTTTGCACACGGGTCTTACCGCTAGTACTATATAATAAAGTAAATAAACTAAAAAAGGGACATGTGTCATTCATTAGAGATATTTTTTAGTTTTCCTGTCTTCCTATCCTAGTTAACATAAATAAAATTGATAAAATGGTAAAAAATATACTAAACGAAAAACAAACCAAAATCGTTGAACCACGCACACCCGTTACAGTGTGTTAATGCGAACAAATTAACCAGAAACGTAAAACGTAGAAAATACTAACTTAGTCGATCTAGGACCCGCCTATTGCGGTGTACTTTTCAAAAGGGAAAAAATGGACGCGTTGCGATGGGTCTGTCAAATATGAAAAAATAGAGCAAAAAACGTTGAACCTCACATGCACGCTACGACATGTTAACTCGCAAAATTTAGAACGAAATGTAAAACAAAAAACTTACGAAAGATAAAAAGTATGGGGGACCAAAGTTGTAAATAATAAAGTGTTGTGTTAAATTACAAAAGATGAAAAACTTTGAGTTAAAAGTAAAAATTTCAAATGAGTTAAAATGTAAAAGATAAAACTTTTAGGTTGAAAGTGAAATATCAAAGTTTTTTTTTTTTTTGAAAAACTCCCCAAGCTTGGGGCAGAACTTTTAATGCACAAAAAACTTGCTAATTTATATATGGAATAATAACTATTTTTTAATTATTAAATATGAAACCTCATAACTCATTTTTCTATATCTATATACTTTTATTTATCTTCTAATAAATATAATCTTATCTTTATCTCTATTTTATCTTATTCTTATCTCTTATTTATTTAATATATTTTTCTTAACTATTTCTTTTATTTTTTTTGCTTATTAATAATAACTATTTAATATTTTATTGATCCGGCCATGTGTAACCTTTTAATAAATAGAAAAAAACAAAGTAAAGTGTTATTATATGTAAATATTACATCAAAGTTCATTTTTTCAAAACACGTATCTTGACGAATGTGTGTATAAACTTATTAAGGAGAGACACATGTCATATTCACCGGAGGCATCTAGTTTTTCGTTTTCCCGCCTTTTCTTCTACTTAATTATAGATAATTATTTTTTAATCAATAAATCTAAAACTTTCATAAATCATTTATCTATATGTATATCTATAGTTTTTAGTTTTCCCGCCTTTTCTCCTACTTAATTATAGATAATTATTTTTTAATCAATAAATCTAAAACTTTCATAAATCATTTATCTATATCTATATCTATATACTTATATTTATCTCCCTGAGGTTTGGGCATTTGCAATGAGATTGTCCGAAATTCAAGGAATGACCGGTTAAGAAAGGTAATGATGCATTTATGATAATTGAATCCTTTAATATCAATGTACCAATTAACACATGGTGGGTTGACTCTGGTTCAATAGTTCATGTTACTAGTGCTACACAGGGATTCCTTATAATCCAGAAGTTGGAAAGAAACCAAACGACACTTAGAATGAGAGGAGTGGAAGAACTTGAAGCTGAGGCCCTAGGAACCATGCAACTTTTTATGAAAACTGGTTATTGCATTAAACTTTATGATACATTATATGTACCGAAAACTACTCAGAATTTAGTATCCGTACCAAAGTTAGACAACGATGGTTTTGAAGTTTTACATGGGTATGGATGGAAATGTCACTATTAGTTAAACTCCCAAATTCTTGGTTGTGGTTATCTGGATCGAAGTCTCTATAATTATGAACTAGATAATACCTTTTTGAAATCTTTTTGTCATATAACGTAAATGAGGAAATCAACAAAGGAAAACGAAACAAAACGAAAACATGTTTTGGAAACATCATTTATATTATGGAATTAACGTTTAGGCCACATCTCATGAGACAAAATGTTAGGGCTCGTGAAGGATGGTGAATTACCAGATCTTGATTTTAGTGATTTTGGAACATGTGTTAAATGCATTAAAGGGAAAAAAGACAAATACAAATAAAAAGGGTGCTACACAGAGTTCTAGATTATTAGAAATCATACACATTATTATTTGTGGACCTTTTCTACCTGGCATAACTGGCCGTACGTCTTTTATTACTTTCATAGATGATTATTCTCGGTACATGTACGTACCTGTATTTGATTAGAGTATATGAAAGTATGGGGTTGTCCTGCCGAAGCTACACTTTATGATTCTTTAAAAAAGAAACTTGACATGAGAACAATCAGTTGCTACTTTATAGGATATCCCGAATGCTCAAAGAGATATAGATTTTAATGTCCTTCACACGTTACCCGTATTGTGGAATCTCAAATTGCTGATTTTATAGAGTACTTTAAGGTCAGTGGAAGTAGTGAAAGTGAAGTCTTTGATTTCCAAGAAGTGCAAGAAGAGGGGGCAGGCTTTTCAAATTTATCTCCTATTACACCTCTTGTACATGACACTACACCACCACATGTTTTCTCAGAAATTAATGCTCCTAACATCCCTAATAATGAAGGCACATCAAACTCACAAGAGCATAACCAAATCTCTGAACCAGTTAATGAACTTGTTGAACTTGAAAATCAGCTTAGGAGGTCATCAAAGCCAAGAAGGCCCACTAACTTTGATGATTATGTAACCTACCTTAATGAAGTTGATTTGGATTTAGGAAAGTATAATGATCCAACCTCTTATAATGAAGGAATTAGTAGTGATCAATCTTCTGAGTGGAATAAAGTTATGACTGACGAGCTTAATTCCATGAGAAAGAATGGTGTTTGGGAATTGGTTGAATTACCTAGTGGGATAAAACCCGTAGGATGTAAATGGGCGTTTTCAAAACCAAATTAGACTTGAACGGAAATGTCGAACGGTATAAAGCACAGTTGGTTGCAAAAGGCTATACTAAAAAAGAGAGAATTGATTATCAAGAAACCTTCTCACCTGTCTCACGGAAGATTTTTTTAAGGATCGTTATGGCATTGGAAGCTCATTTTAATTTGGAGTTACAACAGATGGATGTCAAAACCGCTTTCCTTAATGGTGACTTACATGAGGATGTGTTTATAACTCAACTTGAAGGCTTTAAACCTAAAGGTTAGGAACACTTAGTATGTAAATTACAAAAATCCATATATGGGTTAAAACAGGCTGCAGGTAAATAGTATTTTTTGATGAAACTATGAAGAAACAAGGCTTTATCAAGAATCAAGTGGATCAATGCACCTACCTCAAAATGAGTGGGAGCAACTTTGCTATACTTATCCTATATGTGGATGATATCCTTTTAGCAAGTAACAGTTTAGATTTGTTGCATGAGTCAAAGCGATTACTTTCGTGAAAATTTGACATCAAGGATCTCGGAGAAGCCTCTTATGTAATAGGCATCGAAATACATCGAGATCGTACCAATGGGATATTAGGTCAATCCTAGAAGCTCCAGTAGTTAGATAAGGGAGATATTTTCGGTTCTTTTCAGTGTCCGAAAACAGAGGTTGAAAATGGGCAAATGAGGCTAATACCTTATGCTTCAGTAGTGGAAACTTTGATGCATGCTCAAGTTTGTACTCGTCTTGATATTGCATATATTGCTGGAATGCTAGGCCAATATCAATCTAATCCCGACCTAGATCATTGGAAAACAACAAAGAAAGTGTTGCGATATCTACAAGGAATGGAAGGCTATAAATTGACATACATAAAAGCTGATAACTTGGAAGTAGTGGGCTATTTTGATTTTGACTTTTGCTAAATGCAAAGATGATAAGAAATCAACTTCGGGGTACATCTTTATGCTTGCCGGCGGACCAATTTCATGTAGGATTTATAAGCAACAATTAACAACAACCTCAATGATGATGGAAGAATATGTTACATTGTACAATGCAACATGCCATGGATGTGGTTAAGAAATCTCATCACTAGACTCAAAGTTGTTAACTCTATATCATGACCATTGAGGATTTACCGTGACAACTTAACTGTTAGTTTCTAATAATAACAGTTTGAGCGGAGCTGGTTTATACCTCTATACAAAGTTTTTATTCATTCGGGAACAAGTAGAGGAAAATAATCTTTGTATCGAGCAAATAAGCACTAAAGTATGCTAGTGGATCCGATGACTAAAGGTCTACCACACAGAACTTTCTAAGAATTTGTAATGAGGATGGGTTTTAGTAAAGAACTTGTATGATAGCATATTGTGTGTATGAATGATTATAAAATTTCCTCGAATGTTTTATTTTGTCCATGCTGATGTTTGTGCGTACCTTATAAAATAAAACTTATGTAAAGGATTTTATTTCAGTCATATTTTTTTATGGTTAAGTGTTTTATATTGAGACTTTAGTATGACTGTTGGAGGTCTTGAATTGACTTTGATTTGAATGACCGCAACTCTCCGCTATAGTTTCAACATGAAAGTAGATGAGTGTTCTAAACTTTGCCAAAAATACTTAATACTCATCATAAACGATTACTCGGCCAAGTGGGAGAATGTTAGAAATAACTCGTAATGTGGCCTACGGATCATTTAAGTTAATAATGACATAACAGGTCCCTAACAATTACTTGATGGAAGTAAGTGTGCATATTAATTATAAGTTAAGGGGCCATTATGGTTTCCCTTTAAATGCCTTTTATATAGAGAATGTGAGGAGTTTCGAGGACCTAATAAAATGTATGGTCATCTAGTTCATTCATAGACACAACTCTAAAACTCCCATTAATATCCCCGGTTTTACCTTTATTCCTAGCATTACATTTGTTAGGGACGTCCTCCCAACTTCCATCATCATCTTTTTCCATCACACCACCACCGACACGGACACGAGACACGAGACACACCAACTCTAACTTAGCATTAGTACGATCTCGATACACGTGTAAGAGGTTGTTGGAATATCCTATGCAGGGAAGAAGATACACGTGTATCAGGGATAACGGGAGAAAGCTTAGCAAATTAGATCGCTTTTTGGTTTGTCCGGATGTTTTTAACAAATGGCCTACTGCTTGTGTAAGGGTGGTGCCATGTCACCTATCTGACCACTGCCCTATTATTCTTGAGTTAGTTGACTTGAATTTTGGTGCTCGGCCGTTCCGGATTTTTAGTTCGTGGATTGGGAAACCAGGATTTGAGGAGGCGGTTAAGGCCGCGGTTGAGGGTTTCATGCCGTTTGATCCTCCAGATTCTAGTTTGATGGCTAAGTTTGCTAAGATTAGGTCCTCGGTTAAAAATTGGAGAGATGAATTTTCAGCCAAGGAAAAAGATAGTGAAAGATTGGCTTTATCTAAGTTGGAGCTTTTGGAAATGGAAATGGAATCTAGGGACCTCTCTGAAGAAGAAGAATGGACCATGGCAGAAAAAAAAAATATTTTAAAAGAAGTGGATAACAGAAAAAACTCGGACCGCAGTCAAAGATCCCGATCTAAGCGGGCGTTGGAAAGAGACGAAAACTCTAAATTCTTTCATGCTTTGATCAACAATAGGAAAGCTACAAACTCCATCCATGGTCTCAACGTCAATGGTGAGTGGTGTACCAAGCCGCCCAGAATTAAAAAGAAGATTTTTATGTTTTTCCGTGACAGGTTCAAAGACAATTTCCCGAACAGACCAAAATTGTTTTGTAATAGTTTCAAGAAAATCTCGGATGCGGATAACAATATGTTGGTGGAACCTTTTTCTCCTTAAGAAATAAAAGAGGCGGTTTTCGAATGTGGGGAAGATCGGGCTCCCGGTCTGTCGCACCCCCGCCCCCTATCTGTCCCGGGAACGGGCGGCCGTGATGCGTGTGAAGTGTGTATATAAGTTTAAGTATATTTTAAGCCCTTTTACACTTTTTAGCCAAGTTTTAAATTTATAAAACACGATATTTACTAACACTAAACACACATATGGGTAAGTGCACCCATCGTGAGCGTACTATAGTGTTGGTAAGATACCGAGGTCGTCCAAGGACACAAGAGCTTTTAGTACCGGTTTATCATCAACGTCTAATCAAATCAAAAGTTTAGAAAAAGGTTTTAAACTAGAAAAATAAAAACTAACTAAAATGCTGAAAAATAAAAATAAAAGTAAAAACAGATAGACAAGATGAATCACTTGGCTCCGAATCGTGTTTAGTGTAACCTTTGATTATTTCCGCACTTTTGCACTTTTTAAGAGATTATCTTAGTTATTGTAGTAGGCCCCTCTTTTGAAGGTGACGTTACCCTCAACCCAGTAGTTTGAGTCAGCAAGGATACAATCCTAAAGGGTCGGATTATTGAAAGATAATTAATTAAGTTATTAATGCATATTATGGTAGGCCCCTCTTTTGAAGGTGACGTTACCCTCGGCTAAGTAGTCTGAGTTAGCAGGGATACAGTCCTAAGTAGCCGGGTTAAAGTATTAATAGTAGCTTACATATGAGGGGATCAAAGAGTTTGGACCCCCGCCATCCAATACCGGTGGGTATTGAAGGAGGTCCTACTAAATTTGACCCAGGTCCTTCCAGGATCTATACACTGAACAAGGCAAGACTCTTACCAAACCGTTCCCTTAACCCCCGACCAGGTAGCCAACATACCTCCATATAGACCGTGGGGATATGAATGGTGAAAATCTTTTATTTTATATAGACAGTAAAATAATGCCAAGACACCACGGACAAACGATAAGGAAGAATCACCTTCAACATAAGAAACTAGTTATTAAAGTCATTAATACATAACCAAGTAAAAAGTGCGAAAAGATTAAAAATAAAAAGCATTACACTAGACACTTGTCTTTACCAAGTGATGTAAGAGACTTAGGCAAACATGGCCTTTGATTGTCAAGAACTCTTACGATCAATCTTGGATCCCGAGACGGCTCACACACTCTATGATGGACAATGGATGATGGTGGTGGATGATGGTGTTATGGTGGTGGTGGGTGGTGGGTGAAGTGTGAGAGAGGTGGTGTGCTAAGGGATGGTTTGCAAATGAGCCAAGCACCCCTATTTATAGCCTGAACAATAGCTCGGGCACGGCCCTGTGTCCAGTTGGCACGGCCCCGTGTCCATCCTCTTCTCTGTCTTCATTAATTGCAGTTTGTCTGCATTAGTTGACCACGCCCCCGTGTGCAGAAGCGTATCTGTACTATCAAGATTTGCCTGGATTCTGCGAATCCGCTGAGCACGGCCCCGTGGTGGGCGATAGAAGCTTCTATAGCTTTGTCTTTTATGCTGGCACTTGGGCACGCCCCCGTGTTCACTGAGCACGGGGCGTGTTCAGTCTTCTGTTCTCTTGTTTTGCTTTGCTTGGGAAGATGCTGTCGGTGAGGTCGGGCATGCCACGTTTGTTCCTTTTCTTGTATTTATGTTAGATTTAGCTGCCTTTTTGCTTCTTTTGTTAATTTGAGCTCATTTAATCCTGAAAATACAAAAGGAAGACAAAAACACACTTTTTTCCAACATTAGTACTAAAAAAGGGTTAGTTTTATGCCACAATTGATGTAATTTATATGTTGCATTTTGTGCACATCAGGCCGCGAGATCAGTTGTGGTGGTATCAGTTTCTGTTTATCATTATTTAATTTGACAGCAGAAATTTCATCAGGACAGTAGTTAGGAAATATTTATCAGAGTAAAACCACCTTCTTTAATAAACACATGGGTAAAACCCAAGTTTCTTATTAGAACATGTTTATAGGGATAAACCCTATTTTATTGAATTTAAAACATCGTCTTTTAGGTAACTTTTATAGCCACATTTTTCCAAGCCGTCAGTGCTCTCCAGCTGGCTTTCTTCTAATTGGCTTTTACATTTTGTTACCTAAAACGCGTTTTAAAAACATTTTTCAGTGGGAAATACTGGTGAGTGAATCCCAGTTTAATCAAGAAACATTTATCCTTTAACAGTATTGAGAGCAATCACATTGTTTATTTCTACACAATTACTCATTCAGTATTGTCAATCCTGACTGGTGGGTCATATTACACATTGGCTAACTCATTGTCCAATGGTAACGTGTTCCACATTTTGTATACAATACCCCAACATACCGGCAGTAATTGAAGAACTACAAAGACTCAATCACTGCTTAATCACATTGCAAAACATTTAAGGTTTTGTAAAAACAGTTTACAAAAAGGAGATTACTCACATTGCTGATTTAGGTTTCTTTTAAGGTTTCCTGGTGATTATCTATAATTTACACAATGTACACACGTTAGTATAATAACCCTATATATTTACATTAGTTATACCCTCTTTAGACGACATTCCAACGACTACGTCGGGCAGAACCTCGACAGCCGTTACGGAACCCTGGATCAATCGGGCAGCATATCTAATACGTAACCAGGGTTATAATACTTACATCGGGGCAGAACTTCGTTAATTAGGGGGATATTATACCCGACTATAGCTTATACTATCAAAAATTCGTTGAGAGAGAAAGATTTTGGCGATTTGAGACTGAAGCCCGAGCTCCCAATTTATAGGGCCTGATTTTGGGTTTCACGCGGCTCGCGTAAGGTGAGACCTCGGGTTACGCGGCCCGCGTAGTAGGGGTCTACGGCCTAGGGTGGATTGGTCAGCGTTATAGGGTCGACGAGTGTTGGGCCACGTGGCGGCACCGGGTGCAGCCCTGATTGCAAGCTGTCGCGGCCTGCGTAAGCTTAGGGGTGGCTTACGCGGCCCGCCAGAACCCCATTTTTCTTATTTTTTAATTATTTTTAATGTTATATAATATTTTGGGCTCGGTTTTCACATACGGGGTATATTAAGACATATAGGGTTATTTTAAAATATATTAGGGTGTCGAAAAATATTCAGGAGGGTTGTTATACGGTCCGGATGGGATGAACTTCAAATTCATTAAACATTTTTGGGACTCTTTTGAAGATGATTTTTCGATAGCTTTTGCTTGGTTCCATTCTAAGGGCGAAATTAGTATCGGAAGTGGTTCTTCATTTATCACCCTCATTCCGAAAGTTAAAGATCCAGTTTCTCTCAACAACTATAGAACTTTTGAATATGTCTGTTTTATTAACAAACACAGAAAAAAAGAGATATGTTCATTTATGTGTTCTTGTTTGAGTATTTGTTTAAGTAAAGATAAACGAATGTACATTAACATAGCCCCGTTTAGTTTTGTTCACATGTGTAGTTTTGTTGCTATTAAACCTAGATTTCATCAAGGCATGCATTTATACTTAGATGCCAATGCTTACATTTCAATCAAACCTAATAAATCATTAGCAATTTGACCAACAGTAATATCATAAAACATTTTTATCATAGTGATACTTAGGTCGCATACTTGTATGTTAAAAATATAACAAAGGTGATGACTACACAAACTCATACAAAAGTAACTCCAGCTTCAAGGTTGTTTGAAACCACCAGCTGTGTATCCGGCATCCACAACAATAACCTGTCCAGAAATAAAGGATGCTCCTGGGAGGCAAAGAAATGCAACCAATGGCGATATTTCATCGGGTTCTGCTATTGGTCGAAGTGGAGTGCGGGCCATCAACGCGCCATACGCTTCAATAATTTTGTCATCAACCTTCTCCTGTTTTGTAATAGAATATATTAATTATTAAACTAGCTGACCAAACAAATGTCCTTGGTAACATTAGCTAGGGAATGTTTAAACTTTAGAATGAATCTCAGCCGAATGGAGAATGTTCATCGGTTTGTTATGACTCATGTATAAGCATATATACGAGTCGTGTTCGTGAGTTCGCATTTCGAACCGGACATTAGCACGACAGGTACCCGAAAATTGTGTCAGGTACTTGAACTCGAACATGATACAGATTTCCATTGGTTGATACCACATGCAGATTTTTTTTTTTTTTTTTGCATATTGATACTTTAAAATTACAATCTACAACAAAAAAATAACAATTACATGTAAATTATAAAACCTAATACTAATTTCTCTTTTACCTTATTAGTTTTGGCATAAATACCCTATCCGTTTAAGTCATGCCATAAAAATCTATACTTATTTCAAAATTTTTAAACATACACAGGTTAAACGGGTCATCCCTCGACCCTGCCAAGTCATCTCGATGATGAAGCGTATAGCTAAAACTAACCCAAACATTTTGAGTCTAGACTAAACCCAATCCTATGAATTTCATATTAATTGTGTCGTGTAAAAAACTCACACACATAACAACACTGGTGTATATTGTAATGTTTGACAAGTTAGTAATAAATATAACCAAATGTCTTACGGGACTCTGAAGAGTAGTTTTGACACCCCATGGTGCGACGGTATTGGTGCGAATATTGTCTTTGGCCCACTCACAAGCCAAGTTCTTGGTCAACTGATTGATTGCAGCTGCATGAATCAAGCATCAAACACGTGATAAGCGATATGTATGCAATCATTCACTCATCTTTATACATAATAAGATAACTGTTAGCGATAATTGTCATTCATCCACATATAACCTAAGATTATTATTATGTTTATTATTGTTTTTTCCTAAGTTTAGTTCCTTGTTCCCCAAGGAAACTATATAAATACCCTTGTAAACCTTTCATTTTTGAAACTAATGCATTTTATAATTCTCATAAACTCTCTCACTCGATCTCCAACAATAACTGACCTTTAGATGCTGCATATACAGATATAGAAGGAAGAGCCGTGACACCAGCAACCGAAGAGATAAAAACGATGCTAGCGTTGCCTGATGCTTTGAGCAACGGGTGTGCGAGTTGAGTCAAGTGGTAGGGTGATTCAACATTGGTCCTCATTATAGACGCGTAATCCTCGAGTGTATGTTGTGTTGCATCCTTGAGTAACGTTGATGCAGCATTGTTTATCTAATAATATTACACAAAAGTCAACACCTAAACACAGAGATTTTGCATATATTTACCTTAAAATTATTGTATCTGCATAGCAAACTACACATTTTTGGCACAATGTATAAGATCAAAAGTTATGTCTAGTATTCCATATGGTATGCATGTGTTGATATATATGTAGTTTATTGGACTGTATTATTAGACTAGGGTTTATTAATGTAAGCCCACGGGCTCGATTAGATTTCTAGGGTTTCTTGTGATCTCTATATATTGTTTCATGAGGCTCGATTAGATTTCTAGGGTTTATTAATGTAGTCCAATATTATACTTAAATAATCACAATATATATGTGTATCTAGCTTATTTTATCGATCGAGCATATATACTTCTAATTCTAATCAAGTCTCAAACATCCTCAACCCGGGATCCAACCTCCATAAAGAAAATTTGACATATAATGGAGTTCGAGCTTACCAATATTCCAAACAAACTCAAGTAAGGTTTTCTTGTTTCCATTTTAAGTAGGGGTGTAAATGAGCAGAGCTGAACCTGAGTTCAACTCCACTTGTTTAATTTTTAGAAAGCTTGAGCCCACCTTGGCGTCTAAAGCTCGAGCTCGGCTCGCAGGTTATTTAAGCTTGACTAATTGCTAACAATATACCCTTTTCATGAAAGACGACTATACATAAAAAGAGTGCGGGGTTACTTGGCTCCCTACTTAAAGGGTGGGTAGGTCTCTACAAAAGCGACTCGACTCATTTAAACCACTACTCCAAACCTTCAAATAACACAACGCCCGAAAAGATGCATAACAACTTACAAGGATATTAAGTCTGCCACTAAAAACCGATGAGACGACCTTGATGAGCTCCTCTCTATTTTCTTTCAAAGACAAATCACAGACGGACGCGGTTACTTCATACCCTTTGCCTTTCCATTCTTCCAATCGTTCATTGATCTCCTTTTGGTTTCTGGAACAAGTATGCACGGCTGCACCGAATCCGGCTAGTTCTTCCACTATTGCATAACTACATGAAACAAACATATGCAATTTAAACTCTTATGATCAAGTTAAATGTTTCAGTGGTTGGTAGAGAAATGAACCAACCCGATGCCTTTGGTGCCACCGGTGACAAGAGCGGTCATTCCCTTGAGAGACCACCGTTGTTCTCGGCTAGTCGACATGGTCATTAATTCTACCGACCTCACCATGTGTGTGGGGTATATATATATTCATAAACCAAAACACACTTGGGTCCATACGTCTATTATCTTCTAATCTTTAATTAATTGTATAGGGTTATTTTTATAATAATTATCTAACATCTAAAAACTAAAAAGTCTAAATATTATTTTTTCCAATACCCCCTGCTTTATTATTATTATTATTATTATTATTATTATTATTGTTATTATTATTATTTCCAAATTATAAATTAACAACATTTACATGCTTCATGTTGTTGTACCCTATGTTTAGAGAGTATTTCAAAAAAGTTTTTAAAATTTTTTACTTCTAACCCAAAACATCTAATATTTGCAATTTAACCCCTTTGGTTTTCTACTTTTGACACAAAGCTTTTCACTTTTTGCAATTTAACCCCAACATTTTTTTTACTTTCAACTTTGGCCCCATAGTTTTCATCTTTCGCAAGTTTTTTGTTTTACGTTTTGTTCAAAATTTTGCAAGTTAACACGCCGCAACGTGCATGTGGGGTTCAAAGTTTTTTTCGTCTATTTTTTCCATTTGAGAAGTTCGTCACAACACGCGGGTCCTAGATCGACTTTGGTATTTTTCTATGCTTTACGTTTCATCCTAAATTTTTCACATTAACACGCCGCAATGGGTGTACGTGATTCAACGACTTTACATTTGCTTTTCATTCGGTTTTATTTTCTCCTTTTCTATTTATTTTGTTTTTGCGAGTTTTTCGGTATTGGTCATAGTAGTGGTGTGGCATTGGTGCTACCTTGCATGATTTTACACCCCCCATCACAACACAAGGGCCTTAATACTAGTTAAAAATAATATTAAATACATATCAGTTTGTAATCTATTTTTTCTTTCTAGTTACTATCAATTTGAAACAATTGTATGCATGTTTAGTTGTAAGTTGTGCTTAAGTGGTTGTACTTTAATTAAATATTGGTTGTAAGTTGTGTTTAAGTGATTGTACCTTAATCAAATAATGGTTTCATTACCTTACCAAATTCAATCTGTTATGTATGCTTGTAAATTATGCTTAAGTGGTTGTACCCTAATCAAATAATGGTTTCATTATCTTACCATATTATTTGATCCATTCAAAGTTGTGTTGTTTTATTTGTAAATTGTTATTATTTATAATAATCTAATTAATTTAGCCAAAATCTTATATAAATATAATTTGCAATATATTGATGCAATGGTTGTTGTAATGTATACATTATGGTTTGTATAGTGGTAATGATATATATATATATATATATATATATATATATATATATATATATATATAGTGTGAGGTTCATTGGGGAACACTAAAAAAGTGGGGAACAGTGGGGAACCGACTCAAACGAACTCCGATTGGACTCATTCCAGCAGCGTTGGAACCGGCTTGCCGAACCCTAACTAGGATCTCTTAACCCTAAACCCTAAATCATAACCCCTAAACCCTAAATATATTAGGGTTTGGCTTTTAGGGTTTAGCCTTAGGGTTTAGGGTTTAGCTTTAGGGTTTAGCTTTAGGATTTAGCTTTAGGTTTAGCCCTTAGGGTTTAGCTTTTAGGGTTTATAGTTTAGATTTTACGATTTAGCTTAGATTTTAGCCTTATTTTTTTAGCTTTAGGGTTTAGAGTTTAGGAGTTAGGATTAAGGGTTTAGGGTTAAGAGATCTTAGTTAGGGTTCGACGAGCCGGTTCCAACGCCGCTGGAATGAGCCCAATCGGAGTTCGTTTGAGTCGGTTCCCCGCTGTTCCCCACTTTTTTAGTGTTCCCCAATGAACCTTCCCATATATATATATATATATATATAGAGAGAGAGAGAGAGAGAGAGAGAGAGATTACGATGAACAAAAAATAGACGCAGGTTCATCGTAACGCGCGAGTACTAGATCAACTTAGTTATTTTATTCTATGTTTTATGTTTCGGTTTAATTTCTTCGCATTAACACCGCAACTTCAGTGTCGGTGGTCGCTGGCAGTAGTGTTATTATTAAAGCATTTAACACATGACAAATGATAAAGGGATAATTGCATATTTCCCCTCAGAAAACTTCTTAATTGCGTATTTACCCAACTTAAAATTAAAATTGCATATATCCCTTCCTTACTAATAAAATTGCAAATTTACCCATTTTATTGTTTTTTTCTTTACAATCTAAACGCTAAAATAAACCTCTAAAGTACGTAGATTCATATTTTTCCATATAATATAAATAATTTCTGAATAAGTGGGAGCTTAATCAGGGGATTATAGAACAAAGAAAAGAATGTAACTTGTTTTAAACGTATTTTAATGTATATATTTATAGATCAGCCGAAGATCATTCTAGTTAGTTTTGTTTACTAAGTTATTTGCTTTGTGTTTTTTCTTTTAATCATTAAACGCATTTTAATATATATATATATATATATATATATTTATAAATCAGCTAAAATCACGAATACCCCTAGATATATCTTAGTAAAACAAATAACTTGGTAAAAAGACTAAAAAACAACAAAAAGAACTAATTAGCGAAACGTAAAAAAAAAACAAAAAAACAAAAAGAATTGTGAAAAAAACCACAAAAACTAGTAAAAATGAGTAAATATGTAACTTTTTAAAGTTTCATTAAAAAATAAGAGTAAAAAAGTCATTATATAACTTGTTGTTAATGAAATAAATCAAAATGGTTAAAGTTGCAATTTTAAAAATTAAGGAAGGAGATATATGCAATTTTAATTTTTAGTTGGGTAAATACGCAATTAAGAAATTTTTTAAAGGGAAATATGCAATTGTCCTAATCATAAAAATGATAAAAAAAGTTGACCGAATAAATAAAATATATGCTTGTTCAAAGTCAATGAGTTATATATCTCAATTGTTGTTGGGGGGAAGTAAATATTTAAGTTTGACGTGATAGATCTCAAGTTCAAATCCGATCTCAATCGGGTTTTACCTTAGTGCCTCTTCGGGCGGCGGGTTTTCTTCTAAACTGGAAATGATGGGTTTGGGCTCTCTAGCGGTGTCTATGGTCACGGGCGTATGGGCTCGCCTTTGCTGTCTGTGGTCGTGGGCATACGAGCTACCTCGAGTAGCTAGACTTTTATTTCATTAGCTATTAGAAAAAGAAAAAAAACAATACTTTAAATTTTATTGAACCGAAGGCTTTTTATCTGTGAACTGTTATTCAATATATACTTTAAAAATTAAAGTATCCAAGTATGTTTTGCCCACTGAACCATGGACATGGCACCTCCATTGCTTGTCCCTTCCGACTGGACCAAAGCATTCTCTCTTTTTACTATGAATCGTGCGTCCCTCTTCCACAGTGCTCGTCCGAGGGTGCCCTTGCACACGGTCCGCTCCAATGCAATTAACTAAATAATTTTAGTATAAACATGCCATCGATATCGATATTGATGCCTAGTGACGAGTACGATTTCCATTTAAGGTAATTAGGTAGGTATAAATAAAAAAGGGGAGGCTCATCACCCACGCTCAAGGCCCATCTCTTGGGTAAGGTGATGCCCCCCCCCCTCCCCGCGGTGCGGTGGCCGCTTACATGGCGGTCCATCTTCAAGTGATGAACCACCCTGACACAGCAAGCGCAGACAACTGGAGACTGGACTGAAACTCAAGTATGAGAAAAATAGGTTACCTAGGCAAGAATCCCTAGACTTATGAATAAAATACTAACTTTGGTTTCGAATGAAGACTCTGTCTAACCTGATAAACCCCCGTAAGGTAAACCGAATCCAACAGTACGACAAGTGATGAAATGCTAAAATGAACTGACTCGAGTTATCGACCACCAAGTCCCACAACTATCAGGTATAAAGTAATTTATGTACTAAAATCCGCAAGTTATGAAGCTGAAATAACTATGAACACCGAACCCCTAGGAAATTTTAAACGCGAATAAATAGATGAATCCGAGCTATTGGCCACCAAAACTATCAAACAACGCCTAGCTAATGACCTAACAATTCTAGATTAGATTTCTCACATCTAGAAGAGATTGCACGTTTTAATCAATTAGTTTTGATAATTATTACACTTGAATTAGATTTCTCGTCTTCAAGGTCTAGACTGAAAGATAAATATCCTAAACTGACTCCTGGCTCTAAAGTATATTTTTAAGTATCTAGGGCAATAGAACCAACAAATATATTATCGAACCGATCAACACCAACACACAAGTATTTAGATTCAATTTTCTAAGCTATAACATGTAAATCAACACATTCACTCAAAACCAAAAGTTAATCATTCAAACTATTCGTCTAGTTCATCTATCCTAAGCAACCATAATAAATTTAGCTGCTCATGTCTATAAATGAAGCATAAGCATGTTTAAAACCAATAAATTCAGAAGACGTGTCTAAATATTCAAGTTAATAAAACCCAAAAAAATAAACAAAGTCTAACCAAAGAAAAGTAATAAACTTCCAAGTCTTTCTTTAGATGCTCTCCAGCCGTCCAACTCTCTCTGCCGTTGAATACCTCCAAAAAAATAATCCCTCGTACAGTAGGGTCTCCCCCCTATTATTCAATCCTAAATCACATTTAAAGTTCATCTCGAAGCCATGTTGGACTAATCCAGCCCAATACATAATGTCACTTATGAGCCCCTTGACTTTTAGAATTTTTTCATTACCTGCATGGACTTTAAGCAAAATACAATAATTAATTAGATATGACTACTAATTCAACTTAAGTTTCTAGCTCATTTAATTTTCAATTATGACTTTTCTCTCATCTCTCGTTTACTAATTTCTCCCTCTTAATTTTCTTCTCTCTACCGGCCGGAACCCTAGCTGCTCGACGGTGGTGAAGATTTCTATCTAGCAAGCGAGGTAATCGATTCTCACGGTACTTGTGAGTCAGTCTTACCTTTCTTCCTAGCTGGTGATTCGGATTCATCCATTCGCGGTGGGGTGTTCGGCAACGGTTGCTTCGTCTTCTTTCCTTATTCTTTTGGTCTATGGCTTCAAGGATTACCAAGTTTTACGTAGCAAACATTCCCGAGGGGTGCAGGCCATGGGACCTGGCAACTTTTCTGGGAAATTATGGCGAGATTGCTGGTTCGTTCATTGCCAGGAAGAGATCTAAAGAAGGTTTAAAGTTCGGCTTTGTGAGTTTTAAGGGGGTCACGGATTGGAAAGAGCTGGAAAGAAATATGCAGGGCCTCAATCTGGGAGGCTCTAAACTTACTATTAATCATGCAAGATTTGCTAAGGAGAATGATTCGGTGGAAGAACCTAGGGTTAACATGCAGAAGTCTCAGGCTGCTCCTCGGAAAGAATACAAAAATTTTGAGCAATCGAGGAGGGAGGCGTTTGTAAGGAACGACTGCTCGTATTCGGCGGCGTTATTGAATAATTTTGACAGGACATCTAACTCGGACGTGCATGGTTTGGACAAAGATAATTTAGTGGATGTTCATAGCGAGACGAGCGCGTTTTTTGACTTGCAAGGTAGAGCGGTGGTGGGGAGAGTGAAAGACTTTGAAAGCTTGATCAATCTGAAAGTTTTATTAACGGCGGCTGAGATCAGTGGTTTCAAGCTTCATTATCTCGGGGGGTTAAACATGATGATTTCATTCGAAGACGAGACAGACGCTTCTGGTTTTGTCCTCAACGTCAACCTTTGGAAAGATTGATTCATGTCCCTTGACATCTGGTCTGGCCAGACCCTGGCGTACGAAAGGTTGGCCTGGTTGAAGTTTCAGGGTGTCCCGTTACACCTAGCTGAGAATAAAGTATTCAATGACATTGCAGCTCTATTCGGAAAGGTTGTCAAAGGCTCTAATATGTCTGCTGATGACTGGGACTTGTCTTCCTCGTATGTCGGTGTATTGGTGGACGAAGGTTCAAGTATCTACGGTTCAGCTACGTTGGTGTGGAGAAAAAAGAAGTTCAAGGTATGGGTTCTGGAAGAACAAGAGAAATGGGTTCCTGATTGCACGTTAGTAGAAGAAAGATCGAAGGGGAATTATGATTTCGACAAAATGAAAGGTAGGAGCGAAGAGGGGACTTCTTCTTCGAGTGAAGACGATGACGTTTCTGAGGTCAGATCAGTCAATGAGCGGGTTGATGGCGACGGTGAACCGGAAAATGCGAGGCCGGAAGTTACTACACCGGCGAGAGATATGGAACAGTCGGAAGGTAATAATGAGGGCGGCGGTCCAGAATCAGTTTACGTTGGAATATTAAGTAATAATGATGCTGTTCACAATTCCAAGGTTGGAGGGGCTTTTAGTATTCCTGGTGGGGTCCTCCTTAGCTCTAGAAAGGTTAATGGTCTGGTGCCACCTAGCAATACCTTCAATATGGGCAGGCCCAAATTGCCATCCAGAGTTCCAAGGCCCAGAAATAAAAAATCGGAAAGCAGCGCTAATGTTAGCCCAGCTTCGGATCCCAGGCCCAAGAAACGACTTAGGGAACACTCGGAATTCGCTTTTGACCTTAACAAACATGCTGCTGAAGGTTCTTTGTCCTCGGCCTCAAGGAAAGATGATCCTGGAGACAAGGCTTTTTCGGGACAAGATGTGGATGCAAATCAGGACCCTCAAGCTGCCCCCGGAATTTTTTCTCACGTTATCACATAAGAGAACTCAAGACTGGAAGAAAGGGAGTTTCGACCGGATACAGAGGTTAGTGAAAATTTTGTTTTTAATGATGAAGTTAGGGACACAATTAGTTTGGGGAAATCAGTGGGGGTGGATCTTGGCAATCACTTCGAGCTGGTAAACGAGACCATCAGGAAAGAAGGAATGAATGTGGTGATCCCATGAATTTTATGTCTTTGAACATTAGGGGTGTATCAGGAGAGTCGAAAGCTGATTGGGTAAAAAAATTCGGATCTCGAATAAAATAAGTATGGTTGTTCTTCAAGAGACTATGGTTTCCGTTGTGTCCAGATATACGATGTCGAGGATTTGGGGTAATAATAACTTTGAGTATGTTTACTCAGCATCGGTGGGGTTATCGGGCGGTCTAGTTTGCGCTTGGGACCCTAAAGTTTTTAAAGTTGACTCTAGTGTCCAGGAGAGATATTATATTTTGCTAAAAGGATCTGTGGTGGGGAGCGGAACTCCGATTAACATTATTAATGTCTATGCCCCCCAGAATACGACGTCGAAATTTCAGCTTTGGGGCGAGCTCTCTAATATTATCGATCCTACGTTAGGTTTGTGGGTTATAGTGGGAGATTTTAACTCGGTTAGATCGAGATTGGAAAGGAAGCACACAAACTTTAAACCTGTTTGTGCCGAAAATTTTAACGACTTTATTTTTGAAAATGGGTTGCTTGAGTATCCAATGCAGGGGAGGAATTTTACATGTATTAGAGATAACGGTAAAAAATTAAGCAAGTTAGATCGTTTCTTGGTCTGCTCGGAATTTTTCAACAAGTGGCCTTCAGCGTGCGTGAGAGCTTTGTCAAACCGATACTCAGACCACTGCCCAATTGTCCTCGAACTGGTTGATCTCAACTTCGGCCCCCGGCCATTCAGAGTGTATAACTCTTGGTTTGGGAAGCAGGGATTTGAGGAGACTGTTCTAGCGGCTGTGGAAGGTATGCAGATTTCCGATCCCCCCGACTCTTATCTTAAGTCCAAATTCGCTCGCATCAGGGATTTTCTTAAAATTTGGAGAGATGAATTTTTAGCCAAGGAAAGAGAAAGTGAATCTTTGGCTATTTCGGAGTTGGAAAAACTGGAAGAAGAAATGGAAATGAGGGAGCTTTCGGAAGAGGAAGAATGGGTTATGTCGGAAAACAGGAAGATTATTCATGACATTGAAGACAGGAAGAGAGCGGATATTAAACAAAGAGCTCGGATAAGATGGGCCGTTGACGGCGACGAGAACTCTAAGTTCTTCCATGCTATGGTTAACAACAGGAAAGCCTCGAATAACATTCATGGTCTATCTATTGAGGGAGAATGGTGCACTAAACCGGTAAAAATTAAAAAAGAGATTTTTTCGTTCTTCCGTGATAAATTCAAAGAGAGTATCAAGCTTAGGCCGGCTCTACAGTGTAGCAACATCAAAAGGCTTTCCGATGTCGAAGCCAACTTGTTAATCGAACCTTTTTCTGAGATGGAGATAAGAAATGCGGTTTTCGAATGCGGTGAAGATCGGGCTCCCGGCCCTGACGGTTTCAACTTCAAATTCATCAAACACTTTTGGGATATTTTCAAAGATGATTTTTTTAGAATCTTTGCTCGGTTTCACAATCAAGGTATGATAAATGATGGTTGTGGTGCTTCGTTCATAGCGCTTATAGCAAAAATTCCGGATCCGGTATCGCTCAATAACTACAGACCAATTAATTTGGTTGGCGTTATTAGCAAGGTAATCTCTAAAGTTATGGCGAATAGGATGAGAATGGTCTTGGACGGTGTTATATCAGACTCTCAATCGGCTTTCCTGAAGGGGAGATACATTCTAGACGGTCCTCTTATCGTCAACGAACTCATCTCATGGATTAAAAAGAATAAAAAGAAGGCTTTTCTCCTAAAGATAGATTTTGAAAAGGCCTATGATAATGTAAATTGGCAGTTTGTTATCAGTATTCTAACCCAAATGGGATTCCCTGAGTTGTGGTGTAAATGGACCATGGGTATTCTCAAGTCGGCCTCATCGTCTGTATTAGTGAACGGGGCTCCTACTTTTCTTTTCAGGTGCGAAAAAGGGATGAGACAGGGAGATCCTCTTTCGCCATTCCTATTCTTAGTTGTCATGGAGGCTTTGTCGTGTATGATAAACAGTGCAAAGAATGCAGATCTCATTAAAGGTATTTCCACCCCAAACGATGGCCCTATTATCTCTCATCTCCTCTACGTGGATGACTCTATTGTTATGGGAGAGTGGGATAAGCGGCAAGTGGTTAACATAGTAAGAGTGCTTCGGGTTTTCTACATTTGTTCAGGGCTTAAAATCAATATCGACAAATCCAATTTATATGGTATTGGTGTAGAAACGGATAATATCATCGATATGGCTAATGTGGTGGGGTGTAGACCGGATTATTTTCCTTTTAAATATCTTGGTCTCTCGGTAGGGGCGAACATGAACAGGATCGTTAACTGGAGTCCTGTTTATGATATTTTTTGCAACCGGTTGTCTAGATGGAAATCTCAATTGCTTTCGATTGGTGGTAGGGTCGTCATCATAAAGTCGGTTTTGGAAAGCTTGCCATGTTTCTACTTCTCGTTATACAAAGCTCCTAAAAAGGTAATTTCGGACCTTGAAGCTATGATTAAGAAGTTTTTATGGGGTGGGTCGTTAGAGGAAAAAAAGATGCATTGGGTCAATTGGGATCGGGTCTCATGTCCTAAAAAAGAGGGAGGTCTGGGCCTTAATAAACTTTCCGATGTGAACGTCTCGCTTCTCACCAAATGGGGATGGCGCTTTAAAACGGAAAACAATAGTTTGTGGAAAAAAGTTATTATTGCGCTCCACTCTAGTCGGGTCGGCTGGGAAGGTTTTCCAATTAAAAACGCGTTGAATGGAGTGTGGAATAATATTGTAAAAGTCCTTATTAATGTCAAAGTGGGAGGAGTTCAGATCAAGAATTATATAAAAGGTGTCATTGGGAACGGTAATGAGATTTCGTTCTGGCTGGACACTTGGATAATCAACGAACCGCTTAAGGTGAGGTTCCCTGATCTGTTTCGTCTTGAGGCTGCCAAGAAGTGTTATGTTGCTGAACGTGTGAATGGTTCTGAAGGGGGAGTCGTTTTAACATGGAACTGGAAAGAGGATGTGGATGCTGCGGGCCTGTCTGCGTCTTTTCAGCAGCTTTGTGAGCTCCTGGAAATGGTGCAAATCTCTGATAACGAAGACAAATGGGTTTGGTCTCCTCGTAATGACGGTTTGTTTTCGGTTAAGGCTGTCAAGTCCATCATTAGTTCGGATAGGACCCCGGGCAACAACTTTGTTTTTGAATGGTGTGACTGGGTTCCGGATAAGTGCAATATTCACCTTTGGAGAGCGGAAATGGAAAAAATACCGACGAAGCTCGCTTTAAGAAACAGGAACGTGTTTAGTGAAGATCCGAGCTGCCCCTTGTGTTGTTCTGCGGACGAATCCGCTGAACATATTCTTACTGCTTGTTACGTGTCTTCGGTGGTTTGGAACGACATTAGTTCGTGGTGCAAGATACCTTTCATTTATGCTTTCTCGATCACTGACCTCCTTGGTATCCATAAATCCATTCCAGCTTCAACGAAGAAGAGGGAGGCGGTGTATGGTATAGTCATCGTTGCCTGTTGGAGCCTTTGGCGTGCTAGGAATAAGTTGGTTTTCTCTAATAGCCCGATAAGGATTGATAGGATTTTGAGCGAGATTAAAGTGTTTAGTTTCCTTTGGTTTTCTAATAGATCCAAGTTTAAAGGGGTTAGTTGGGAAGATTGGATCTCGTTTGTAAATATGTAATTTGTTTGTAGTGCGTTGGGTCGGCCCGGTTTGGGTCGGCTTGTTGTGAATGAAGTTTACGTTTCAAAAAAAAAAAAAAAACTTAAGTTTCTAGCTCATTTAATTTTCAATTATGACTTTTCTCTCATCTCTCGTTGAAATTTCCAATACATTAAATTACTTTATAAATAATCAATTCTAATATTTCTGAACATTAAAGCTAACTCATATTAATTATCACAATCTATTTATTTTTAACATTTCTACTCGTTTTAGATTATTTTCTCATTAAACCGTTCGACTTAGAATATCAAGTAGAATTTAATAAAATTAACCCAAAAGTTACTCCAAAGTGTAGGAATTATTATATAAAAATATGTATAATTTAGAGTATATCAAATATCCCCACACTTAACCTTTTGCTTGTACCTAAGGAAAATCGTAAACAAAATTTTCAACAAAGCACTTAACAAAAATGATAGGATCAAACATGGTCAAACGCAAGATTCAAAATCAAAAAGCAGAGCGGTTTCACAAGACTTACATCGTTCAAAAGGCTAACCAATTAAGATATTGCAATTTTAAAAATAGGGCCTACCTAATTAAGTTTCACTTATTTCCAAGAAATCAACTATGCAATGCCAGCACCCCTCACAATATCACTCATCTCTTAGTTAAATATATATATACTTGGAGTGAATCTCTCAGAACCGAACAATGGAGCAATTTTATCATAAGCTTGTACGTCAATCAAATTTCCACCTAATTGCTTAAAACTCAACACAGATCAAGAGGGCTTTAAATGGTAGGTATGGGTAAAGGGTAGGTTATTTTATTGGGAAAAATTGGCTAAACAGAAAAATAAATGATTAACCGGATAAAGACTAAACAAAGACAAACATTTTGGTCAATTTGACCCACAACTTTTATTCAATATTTTTTTCTTTTTCTCCTTTTTATCACGTGAGCTAATATATGTAATATTTTTTGTTGATTTTTCACAATAAACACATATAACACACAATCCGGTTACCAAGAATAAAAAATGGTAGACAAACGAAACGGTTCAGGCTCAAAGTAGGTTCTAAGGAAAATTGGTGAAACAGGTCAAAACAAAACTCACAAAAAGGCTAAACAAAATAGGGTAATCCTAATACCTCTATCATATCTGTGTAAAATCCTAGCCTAAGGTCTCAAAATGCACAAGTTCTAAAATTCATGCAACATTAGTCGATAAATCACACATGAAACGAAACGATGAATATCTATATCATATATTAAAGCTCAAAAATCACTATCATGTGGAAATAAGGGCTACCGGTACTGACAAAAGCATAAGCAATCAACTCTCTAGCTTTATTCATTATCCTATTGAGAGTCCAGGATCCGACGGGATTAGACAGAAGTTTGGACGGGATAGAACTAATTCGGTAGAATATTATTACTAAGAATGGAGCAGAAGCAGAAAGATTCATCATGAGTTGAATGCTTCATTCATAACGAAAGAGTTTACATCTTTTACAAGCTAGAGAAAAAATTTCTCCAGCACTTCCCCTCTGGGATCTCCAAAACGTTTTTCAAGCTCTCACTCACAACTCCTATTTATAGGTGTTGCCCTCCGTGAAAGTGGGCCTAGAACGAATGGATCTCATCCATTCATGCGAATGGACTATCTCCATTCGTGCGAGTGACTAGTGTCCCTTCGTGCGAAGGGTTCCTTCGTACGAAGGGAACTTTTCGTTACAAAACCATATTTTTCACTCTCATCTATAGAATATTCAACACACGCACTTTCTAGCCTATTCGCATAGTAACGGACACACAAAATATGCACTAACAATTTCCCACTTGTACGTCACTGTCGAAGCTTAATCTTTGAAAACGAGAGTCGTGTTTGAATATTCTACAACTTCAATCAGGCATCTTGGTATCTTCAATTGATTCCCCCTTGATTGATGATTCGGGCTTGCATTATCTTCATTATGCACAAATTACCCCTGAAATGAATATTCAGGTCTTTGTTTGCACGGTTCCCAACCTCCTTTGATTTGCTATACTTCAATCTTCACGAATAATCATCAACTTGAAACTAATTAATGCAGTTTCTCTGTTTCGACATTAACCACCTCCGTATTCAGTTTTTGATTTACCCCTTCAGCTTAATCTCTTAATCTTCAAAAATCCAACCGACAATTGATAGAAACTTCGAATCACCACACCGGTAAACTTCAAGTCTATGAATACCCTCGAAAATCTGAAACCCGTTTTCCGTAATCATCTTTAAGCACACTCCTGAATGATTGATCAGTGTAAACGGTAATCTCCACAATCAGGAAATCTTCATCGGATAACAAATCATCTGGTCAGACATTCAGATCTCAGAAATATTCTTCCACGATCAGATTCACAATCTTCCTCTTCAGTCATGAAAACAGACGTATAGTCTTCTCCGTTAGTTTCGACAACAATTTAATCAACAAACATCGTCATTCCCCGACGGTTAGTCTGAAAAACAATTCCTCTACTCGAAGATTTACCATTCTTAAACTTTAGACTATCACAAATCTATGATATCTTATAAGTATCGACAATACTGATGCATCTCCTGATGCTAATCCTGCTAACTAGCTTGATGAAGACCCATGACTAAAACCCTAAGACATCAATATGACCCTGATCTGTAGAATCTGAACTTCCTATGATCATGAACTAAAGAATCCAGATCTGATGCATCCCTGGACAATCCGAAGTCGGAACCACCCGAATGCTGTTGCACGTCACGAATTTCAAAAATGCCAGAATTTCAATATATTCTATGAAATTTTTATTCCCCCTCATTTTTGCAAATTCTGACTTCCCTAATCTTTATCATAGAATTCCCCCTCAAACGTGGCAATTCAGTCCTCTCTGTTCTCTGAAAAACTCACCTATGCCGAAAATGTGTCATTTTGGCCCACAAAAGTCAGTTTTTCATCAATGCGGATTTTTCGATTTGGCCCATTAATAGTCAGATAACGCAGAGGATAAACATTCTGCGTAGGTATCATGACTACCCCACTATCTTCACTACTTTGTGATCGCATCATCATATTTGTTCTCTGAAGCCCCCGACGGTATCTCCAAACAAACCGTATTTGTCGGTAAAATCTTGAAAAAAATTTCAATCACCAAATTTTTTCTGGACACCCGTCTCATCGTGAGATCAAAAAATTCCCTTTTTATAGGCATTTGGCTCATTTGTACGAATGGAGTAGGTCCATTCATGCGAATGAGATGATTTTTAGAGTGAATAAACATGATCCCTTCGTGCGATTGAACTAGTCCTCTTCGTGCGAAGGGCTGATCCTCTTCGTGCGAATAGGGGGTGTCTTCGCGTGAAGGGGTTCCTTTGTACGAACGCAGGTGGTCACATTTTTTGATCCAAAATCTTTATTTCTGTGAATTTCATGATGATACTTCACAGATATGAATGAAAATCAATTCTGAATCTAATGATGTCTTCAATTTCAAATTCCATCCATGAATTGACCTTCAATTTGATGTTTTACGTCTAAATCGCCCTAAAAACCCATAATTCATTAGCGTAGGTGATTCAATCAACTTTTAGATCGATTGAATCGGTACCGTAGCTCTGATACCAATTGAGAGAACAGGATCCGACTGGATAAGACAGAAGTTTAGACGGGATAGAACTAATTCGGTGGAATATCATTACTAAGAATGGAGTAGAAGCAGAAAGATTCATCATAAGTGTTTCAGGGGAAAATCAGTGGAAGAGAGACAGATTTTTAGGGTATGTATCCAACTATATTGAATGTGAATGCTTCATTCATACCGAAAGAGTTTACATCTTTTACAAGTTGGAGAAAAAATTTCTCCAGCATTTCCCCGCTGGGATCTCTAAAACTTTTTTCAAGCTCTCACTCACAACTCCTATTTTTAGGCGTTGCCCTCCATGTGAGTGGGCTTAGAATGAATGGATATCATCCATTCGTGCGAATAGACTATCCCCATTCGTGCGAGTGACTAGTGTCCATTCGTGCGAAGGGTTCCTTTGTATGAAGGGAACATTTCGTTACAAAACCGTATTTTTCACTCTCATCTATACAATATCCAACAGACACTCTTTCTAGCCTATTCGCAAAGTGACGGACACACAAAATATGCACTAACTCCTAGGCACCGAAAACATTTTTCAAGAAAACAACTCGGTCAAGCCTACTATCCCGCAACTTAAAGAAACATGTGCTCTAGACTCGTAAACCTAACAATCGACCCGTTTTTAACCGACACATTGAAAAGGCTCGTTCTCTATGTGTCGCAAGCCCCGATCCCTATTTCCTCGGGAACGGGCGGCCGCGAGCCAGTTTCGGTGGTATCGGGTATTGTCTAATTTGGCAGCAGAATTTACATCAGGACCGTAGTTAGGAAATATTTTATCCTAGTAAAATACCACGCTTTTAATATATCAAATATATGGGAAGAATCCCAAGTTTCAAGTACACATATTTTCATAGGGATAAACCCTATTTTTATTTAATAAAACATCTATTGATTTTAGGTAACTTTATTGCCACTTTTCCAAGCCTTCAGTGCTGTCCAGCTGGCTTCTATTTGGCTTTCACATTTTGTTACCTGAAACGCGTTTAAAATATTTTGTCAGTGGGAAATACTGGTGAGTGAATCCCAGTTTAATCAAGTTTAAATAAAAACCATTGTACAGTATTGAGGGCGGTCTCGCAATTATATTTGTTTCCGAGTAATATCAATTACCACCCGCGGTACTGTCAGACCCGACTTGTGGAAATGTTACCCCTCCAGTAACAAATTTTGTATACAAAACCCCAACATACCGACGATAATTGTATCCTTACAAATACTCAATAACTGCTTAATATATAATTAATTGTGTGAGGTTTTGTAAAAACAGTTAACAAAAAGGAGATTACTCACATTGCTGTCTTAGATTATCCTTTAGGGTTTCCTGGTGACAATCTATAATTTACACAAATGCACACGTGTTAGTATAATAACCCATTTTAACATTAGTAATACCCTCCCCGAGACGACATTCCAACGACTACGTCGGGCAGAACCACGACAGCCGTCACGGAACCCTAGATCAATCGGGCAGAGTATCTAATACGTATCCAGGGTCATGATACTTACAACGGAGCAGAACTTCGTTATTTAAGGGGTATAATGCCCGAGATTATGTCTACACTTCAGAAAATTCGAGATTGAGAAAAGAAATAAACGAGCAGACTGAAGATCCAAGGCCCTCTACTTATAGGGCCTGATTTTCACTTTTAAGCGGCCCGCGTAAAGGTTAACCAAAGGGCTACATGGCCCGCGTCAAGGAAGGTCAATAGCGTAGGTGATCCGGGTCAGCTAGTAGGTTCAACACGAGTCGGACACGTGTCAGCACAAGGTTTTGCCGCATTCTTGATCTCTAGCGGCCTGCATAAGCTATCGGGGTGGCTTACGCGCTCCGCGACAAACCCAAAAATTTGATTTTTAATTATTTTTAATAATATTTAAGGTATTCGGGGTCCGTTTTCACGTATGGGGTGTATTTTAGGACATATTGGGAATTTTTTAAATATTTTTAGGGTGTCGGAAATTTATGATGGTGCCGGTTTTCTTTAGGGTTGTTATATCCTCCCCACCTTATTTTAGAGCTCGTCCTCGAGATCTACTGGAACAAGTGTGGATATTTCCTTTGCATTTCTGATTCAAGTTCCCATGTGTACTCAGGTCCTCTCTTGGAGTCCCACTTCACTTTGACCAGAACTAATCTCTTGTGCTTGAGGTTCTTGACTTTCCTGTCTTCAATCTGTTGAGGCCTTTCTATAAACTTGAGTTGTTCATTTACCTCTATATCCTTAAGAGGCACTACAAGTGATTTATCAGCTAGGCATTTCTTGAGATTAGATACATGAAACACATCATGTATTCCTGCCATTTCCTCTGGCAGTTGTAGCTGATAAGCTACAGGTCCTATTCTTCTAATAATCTCGAAATGTCCAACATACCTGGGACTTAGCTTTCCCCGTTTAATAAATCTTACTACTCCTTTCTAAGGAGAGATCTTTAACAATACTTTATCTCCTACTTGAAATTCCAAGGGTTTGCGTCGGTTATCAGTATAGCTCTTCTGTCGATCACGTGCTGCTTTCAGTCGTTCCTTGACTTGTATAATCTTGTCGGTTGTTTCTTGCACTATCTCAGTTCCAGATAGTTGCTTTTTCCCAATTTCTGCCCAACAGACTGGGGTTCGGCACTTTCGTCCATAAAGTGCTTCGAATGGTGCAACATTGATACTTGTGTGATAACTGTTATTATAAGAAAATTCTATTAAAGGTAAGTGATCGTCCCAATTACCTCCGAAATCAATTACACAAGCTCTAAGCATATCTTCCATTGTCTGTATCGTCCTTTCGCTTTGTCCGTCCGTTTGAGGATGGTAAGCTGTGCTCAGATTTAACTTGGTTCCCATTGCTTTTTGGAAACTTGACCAAAAATGAGAGGTAAAACGGCTATCCCTATCAGAAACAATTGATAAAGGAATTCCATGTAATGAAACTATTTCATTTACATATCATTTAGCTAACTGTTCCATACTGAAAGTTTCCTTCATTGGTAGGAAGTGAGCTGACTTAGTTAGCCTATCTACAATCACCCAGATTGTATTATTACCTTTCCTTGTTTTGGGTAATTTGGTAACAAAATCCATTGTTATCAATTCCCATTTCCACACTGGCATTTCTAGTTGTTGCAACAAACCTGAGGGTTTCTGGTGTTCAGCTTTAACTTGTGAGCAAGTTAAACATTTAGAAACATAGGTTGCTATGTCCTTTTTCATTCCTATCCACAAAAATTCTTTCTTAAATCCTGGTACATTTTATCATTTCCTGGGTGCATCGTATATTTGGACTTATGGGCTTCTTCTAATATACGATGGCGCAAGTTCCCTAATTTAGGTATCCACATTCTCTTCTTATGGAATCTCTAAATTCCATCTGTTCCTTGTTCTAATTCCTTAATCATACCTTTTAGCTTTTCAGTATCATCCTTGATTACTGATTCTTGTGCTTTTCTCATTTGATCATTTAAATCTACTTGTAGATTTAATTTAAGAGAACGTACCCTTTTTGGTTTTTCATGATACTTTCGGCTTAAAGCGTCAACAACTACATTTGCCTTTCCTGCATGATACTGGATATCACAATCATAATCACTAAGCATTTCCATCCAGCGTCTTTGTCTCATATTTAATTCTTTTTACCCAAAAACATATCTTAAACTTTTATGATCAGTAAAAATGGTAAACTTACTACCATAAAGGTAATGTCTCCAAATTTTAAGGGCAAAAATTATAGCTCCTAATTCTAGATCATGGGTTGAATAATTCTCTTCATGATTCTTAAGTTGCCTAGATGCGTATGCTATAACCTTTTGGCGTTGCATTAGTACACATCCATACCCTAGTTTGGAAGCGTCACAATAGACTACAAGTTCCTTCTGGTAACGCTAGTATGGGTGTATTAGTTAATCTTTGTTTAAGAATTCTAAATGCTTTTTCTTGCTTTGGTCCCCATTCAAACTTAATGGATTTACAGGTTAACTTAGTTAAGGGAATGACTATTCTAGAAAAATCTCGAATAAACCTTCTATAATAACCGGCCAATCCTAAGAAACTTCTAACCTCAGTTGGTTACTTGGGTGTCTTCCATTTAGTAATCGCCTCGATTTTTGTGGGATCCACATGAATTCCTTCATGGTTAACTAAATGTCTAAGAAACTGTACCTGCTCTAACCAAAATTCGCACTTGGAAAATTTAGCATAAAGCTTTTCCTTTCTTAATAGTCTTAGAAGCGCGTGCAAATGCTTTGCATGATCTTCCTTACTTTTAGAATAAATTAGAATATCATCTATAAAGACAATTATGAATTTATCCAAATATGGCTTACATATTCGGTTCATCATGTCCATAAATGCGGCTGGGGCATTGGTTAAACCAAATGGCATGACAGTAAATTCATAATGACCATACCTTGTTCTGAAGGCGGTCTTAGGAATATCCTCTTCCTGTACCTTTAATTGATGATATCCTGACCTTAAATCGATTTTAGAGAAAAATCGAGCTCCTTGCAGTTGATCGAACAGATCATCGATCCTTGGTAATGGGTACCGATTCTTAATCGTGACCTTGTTCAATTCACGGTAGTCAATGCACATACGCATTGATCCGTCCTTCTTTTTAACGAATAAAATTGGCGCTCCCCATGGCGATGAGCTTGGCTGTATGAATCTTTTTTCCAGCAATTCGTCTAATTGTTTCTTCAGTTCTTGCATTTCGGCGGGTGCCAAACGGTAAGGTGCTTTAGCAATTGGTGCTATTCCTGGTAGCACGTGAATCTTGAATTCAACTTCTCTGTCTGGCGGTAGTCCTGGTAATTCTTCTGGAAATACATCTGAAAACTGAGACACTACTGGAATGTCTTTTAGTTCTTTTCCTTTAGTGTTAGTGATTATAGAAATCAAATACACTATAGATCCTTTTCTTATATAACTTGCAGTTTTCATCACAGAGATGAATTTAGTGGATCTAGAGGGCTTATCCCCTTTAATTGTAATCTTTTCACCCTTTGGTGAATTTATTTGAATTGACTTTTGATCACATAAAATATTAGCTTTATTGGCTATTAACCAATCCATTCCTAAAATGATATCAAATCCTGCCAGATTCATTGGGTAAAGGTTTGCAATAAACTTTTGATTTAAAATCTCTATTCTTGCTCCCTGCAAGATTTCAGAAATCCTAACAGTTTCTCCATTAGCTGTTTCTACTAGACATTCTTGTGGAAGTTTAGTTAATGACTGATTTAAAAGTTTGCAAAATGAAGTATTAATAAAACTTTGGTTTGCACCAGAGTCAAATAATACTTTAGCAAAAACATCATTAACTAAAAACGTACCGGCTATCACGTCCGGAATCATTTTGGCTTCATCTGCAGTCAGAACGAATGCTCTAGCATTTTTAGTATTCTTATTGTTCGCAGCTGGAGCCAATTTCGGATAATTCGGCTTGATGTGACCTTTTTCTCCACAGTTGAAGCACATTCCATTACTGGATTTCCTCCTACAATCTTCTTCCTTGTGTCCTCGCATCTTGCATAAATTGCAGTGCGTGGAGCATTTTCCCGAATGCTTCTTCTTGCAGGTTTTGCAGTATGGTGCAGAGGTAGATCCTATATTCCTACGGTTGGAATTCCCAGAACGGAATTCTTGGGTAAACCTCTGAGCTAGGTTTCTTCTCTGATCTTCTTCTCTAGTACGGATTAATTCATCTGTCAAGGTATTTGCTAGTTCTATAGCTTCTTCTATAGTTTGCGGTCTAGCTGCCTTGACTATATGTCTAATCTCTCCAATTAATCCCCATATATAACGGGAGATTAATACTGGTTCAGGTGATGCAAGGGTTGGTACTATTCTAGCATATTCAAAGAATATAGTAGTATAACCCTTACTATCCACCCCTGTCATCCTAAGGTTTAAAAACTTATTCGCTATCTGTTCTTTTTCATTGGGAGGGCAAAATTTCCTTTCTACCATGTTCTTAAATTCCTCCCATTCCATGTTGTATACCCTATCACTTCCTCTTGACTGGAGGATAGTGTTCCACCATTCTAAGGCTGAGTTCTTAAACAAATTAGAAGCAAACATTATTTTGTCTTCTTTAGCACACTTGCTTATTTTTAAGACTGCCTCAGTCTTTTCTATCCAGCGTAAAGTTGCAATGGGTCCTTCATTGCCCGAGAATTCTATTGGTTTGCAGGACCAGAATTCTTTATAAGAACAACCATAAGGCATGGTTCTTCTTCTTTTGGGAATGGGCGCTTGAAATACAGGTCCATTGTTTACGCTGTGTTTTGGTTCAGTTGGTCGCTTACTGCTATGCTTACTTTTATTATTCGCTTCCTGAACTGTTTGAATAATAAATGGCATTGCATCTATGATTCCTTGTGCCACTCTGTGTTGGATGGCACTATTATCCACTTGGTTTCCATTGTTATTGTTGTTTTTTGGATTCTCATTAACCAAGTTAATGTTACTCTGGTTATCGTTATTCAGATTTTCCTGATTCCCTTCGTCGGCCATCTGAATTTTAAACATTTACCACATATTAATATCACAAAATAATATTTAATATAGCCAATCACATGACACGCATTTTGGTCAAAAGCGTCGATCATTGCGACTTACTCTATTCATATAATATGCATCTATTACACACCAGTACTGAAATTAAAATTTACAATACCGACTGAAATTTAAAGTTACACTACTAGTAATAGGCATCCGTAGTTTTTTTTTCACACATATTATATATTATTATTATTATTATTATTATTATTATTATTATTATTATTATTATTACTACCGTCTCCACCATCATATTCATGGATATGGATTCATCCAGAAATCCATATTGCGCTCGTCATACTTCCAGACGAGTCGCTCTCCCACCTGTCTCATTCGTTCACTACTCTTTAAAATTTCCTCACCAAATGTCCTAAGTTCTTGTACATTGTCTGCACTCATTGGGGGTGCAGGTTCTAGGACTGGGTTCGGAATCTGGGGTGCGGGATCCTGGTAAGGAGGTATAGGGGCCTGGTATGGGTAAGGATTTTCTAGAATCTCCCTAATGAATACATCATTATCGTAATAGGGATCTAGAGGATCTAACCCTGGGTAGGCTCCTAGGTTTGGCATGGGCATGTCTTTGTGTATTGGGTAACGTTGCACATAGTCCCTATTGTCATCCCACCATGGGTCGTAATTTGGGTCTAAGGGTTTTGGTGCAGGTACCCTAGGTATTTCCTCCGGGTTAAAATCATGCATTTCTACTTGATTTTCAGGGTTTTCTATCTCCATTGGTTGGTCAGGAATTGGTGGTTGTGGTTGGGGTGCTATCATTTGTTCTAGGTTAGGGTCAGCTACAGTGCTATCATCCGTATCAGCAGAGTACCCTGAGAGGGCAGACTGAGAAGAGGCACCTTCGCTATTAGGCGAACGAGACAATTGACGGTACGCATCAGATGGTCCTTGGTCGCTCATACTTTAAACTAACAAATAGTCAAATACCACATAACAAGAAATACAATTATGCACGTATTCCCGTAATTTATTTCCTAACAATTTAAATTTTGGTGTCAGCGGAACACTTCTGTGGCTGAATCAGTGGCTTAGCTCTGATACCACCTTCTGTCGCAACCCCCGATCCCTATTTCCTCGGGAACGGGCGGCCGCGAGCCAGTTTCGGTGGTATCGGGTATTGTCTAATTTGGCAGCGGAATTTACATCAGGACCGTAGTTAGGAAATATTTTATCAGAGTAAAATACCATGCTTTTAATATATCAAATATATGGGAAGAATCCCAAGTTTCAAGTACACATATTTTCATAGGGATAAACCCTATTTTTATTTAATAAAACATCTATTGATTTTAGGTAACTTTATTGCCACTTTTCCAAGTCTTCAGTGCTGTCCAGCTGGCTTCTATTTGGCTTTCACATTTTGTTACCTGAAACACGTGTAAAATATTTTGTCAGTGGGAAATACTGGTGAGTGAATCCCAGTTTAATCAAGTTTAAATAAAAACCATTGTACAGTATTGAGGGCGGTCTCGCAATTATATTTGTTTCCAAGTCATACCAATTACCACCTGCAGTACTGTCAGACCCGACTTGTGGAAATGTTACCCCTCCAGTAACAAATTTTGTATACAAAACCCCAACATACCGACAATAATTGTATCCTTACAAATACTCAATAACTGCTTAATATATAATTAATTGTGTGAGGTTTTGTAAAAACAGTTAACAAAAAGGAGATTACTCACATTGCTGTCTTAGATTATCCTTTAGGGTTTCCTGGTGACAATCTATAATTTACACAAATGCACACGTGTTAGTATAATAACCCATTTTAACATTAGTAATACCCTCCCCGAGACGGCATTCCAACGACTACGTCGGGCAGAACCACGACAGCCGTTACGGAACCCTAGATCAATCGGGCAGAGTATCTAATACGTATCCAGGGGTTATGATACTTACAACGGAGCAGAACTTCGTTATTTAGGGGGTATAATGCCCGAGATTATGTCTACACTTCAGAAAATTCGAGATTGAGAAAAGAAATGAACGAGCAGACTGAAGATCCAAGGCCCTCTACTTATAGGGCCTGATTTTCACTTTTACGTGGCCCGTGTAAAGGTTAACCAAAGGGCTACGCGGCCCGCGTCAAGGAAGGTCAACAACATATGTGATCCGGGTCAGCTAGTAGGTTCAACACGAGTCGGACACGTGTCAGCACAAGGTTTTGCCGCGTTCTTGATCTCTAGCGGCCCGCGTAAGCTATCGGAGTGGCTTACGCGCTCCACGACAAACCCAAAAATTTGATTTTTAATTATTTTTAATAATATTTAAGGTATTCGGGGTCCGTTTTCACGTATTGGGTGTATTTTAGGACATATTGGGAATTTTTTAAATATTTTTAGGGTGTCGGAAATTTACGAGGGTGTTGGTTTTCTTTAGGGTTGTTATACTATGTGCAAAAGGAGTGAGACAAGCACAAAAAAATCTTTCCTTTTTCTGTTTTGTTTTAAATTTTCGACTCAACTGTGACACCTGTGTCACTGCAACCAGCAAACAAATACCAAGCCAATGAAATATTGTATTTCATACTTGGTATCTGTATAAATATGTGTATCTTTTGCACATATCAATTCTTGTTCGATTTCATGCTCTAAATCGTTTTCTGGAAGGTTATACGCGCACTGATGCGTAAATATAACCAGTTTAATGCAACGAACACTCCGGAATAGTGAAATAGGCTTAACATACCTTAAATAACCTTTAAATAACTTAGAAATAAGTTTTGAAGGCTTTGGTATGGCAAAATCAAGTTAAATCGCTTACAGGGACTAAAGTTGACAAACTGCTAAAGTATGCCAATTTGAACTGTAACAGACTTTCCGAAACATGAACATAAGTTAAACACACCTTAAATATCCTTTATATAGCTTAGAAATAGGCTTTGAGGGGTTCGGTGTGCTAAAATAAACTTTTGGGTCATTCAGGGACTAAAAGCGTCAAAAAGTGCACAAGTTTGCATTTTCGCGCATAACTTACGTTCTGAATACATCCGGACATCCAAAAATTTATGTAAGCACTAAAATATTTTATTTTAGTGTTTGGCATAAGAAAAATCCATTCGTCGCGTCATTTGGATCGTTTTTCGCGCTTATGCGCATTCCGTCGTAATTAAGCGAACATCGCGATCGTACGACCAAACGAACCAACATCCGGAATATTTTTGAGCATGTTTCATGTCCACAATGTTTAGGCATCATTTTAGGGCCTTAAATTTGGCTTTACGGGCCTTAGAAGTGTCGGGAATGGCCTTAAAACTCAACAGGGACTAAAACTGTCATTTCTGAAAATTTGTTCTGATCAGACAAGGCCATGCGGCCAGCCTAAGCTTTTGTGTATCCTGACGCGGGCCGCGTCAGGGTCCCAGATCAGATAAGATCGATTTGTCAGCAGATTACAGCTGTTTAACTCACAACCACAAACCCACACTTGCCCTTTCAGCTCATAAGAGGCCATTTTTAGTCACCACAACATTCCAACAAGTGTACGCATGAGATTCAAACACATTTTCCAAGAAATGATCCTAACGGTTCGGGAAAAACTATAAATACCCCACCCCCATTTGCTTCAAACTCACAAGAATCTGATCAAAAAGACTCTAAGTTGGAACCATTGTTTCATACCTGAGTTATTTTGATCTAGATTAGCATTCAGGGACCCTTCGTAAGTATTCATTCGTTCTTTTATTGCTTTTTGAGTCCGAAAGTCAAACTTTGTTTGACTTTCTGCGTTAACCAGTTTATGGTCAATGCGAAGTTCGTTTGAACTTCGCAACGTGATTGTAATCACGATGGTTATAGTCCCTTGGGACTATGCCTACTGATTACCACGTTGTCTAGGGTCGTAAGGGTAAGCGATCTAATAAATCGCTTATACCTTCGAACCCGACCCATTTGGTCGATCATTAGGATCCGACCAAATACTTTAGGACCATAGCATATAGGGAATAACCTTCCGAGGTTATACCCTATGGTCACATCGTTTGAGTAGTTGTATGATAGGTAGTTTATATGCCTTAGGTAAATTACCAAAATACCCCTTTGATGCCAAGATTCATTTTAAACATATGTAACATAACCTATGACCTCTAAACTGATTTATCAACAATATTAAACATGTTAAGGCATATTCTACTTGTCATAGGACTAGTTAGGTGGTCCGAACGCGTTTCACGCGAACGACGCGTTAAAGTAGCATAAGCTACCTAAACGGGTCGTAATGGATCGTAAGCACTTATGTTAGGTTTCATTTAGTATGTAGGCTTTGTTAAACCATATTACACGAGTTTCCATACTCGTTTGGTTTACGAACCCTCATTCTATCCGATCCTCCGATTTAGGTCCGGTTTATTAACATAGTTACCTATATTAGGTGCCGTTTGATATCCGTGATCTCTAGCATTGTTTGGTTGTCACTCAAGGACTACTGAGCAATCTCAAGTGAGTACATAGACCCCTCTTTTACTGTTTTCCAAACGTTTTGGGGTGGAACACATGTGCCTAACTTGTTACTTTCATGCTTTCCTGTTTTCACATCATATACTTGCTATGTTCATTAGTACATATTTTGTACATCACTTTACAATACATTTCATGCTATGTACGCCCATTGTGTGCATACTTAGTACATCACTTTACAATACATTTCATGCTATGTACGCCCATTGTGTGCATACTTAGTACATCACTTTACAATACATTTTATGCTATGTCTGCCCATTGTGTGCATACTTAGTACATTGTTTTACATTACACTTATGCTATGTATGTCCATTACGTTCATACTTAGTACATTGTTTTACATTACATCTTGTTGCATATGCTCATCCAGCATATGAACACATTATATTACATTATGAACCGTTGTAACCGTTTGATTATTTGAACCGTTTGTAGCTATTGAACCGTGTGAACCGTATTTGACTATACATAAACATTTCTACAATTGTTAAACATTACATCTTGGTGGTTTGGTTTGAGTAAGTGATTTAAGTAACGAGGCGTGTGTAATATGATACAAGCACGGTGGATACGCCGCTGGTACTTCCTATATATAAGTGTTTGTATGGTATTACATATCGTAGCGTTATTTGAGTCATTTCAATTTGAGACATATGACATTTTATACAAATAACATACTTTTCACAAGACATTGTTTTACAAACAACTTATCTTATACAAACTCATTTTACATGGTTATTCATTTAACCATACATTATTCTCTTATTTATACATATCATCTGATCTTATCGTTTTTCAAATGATTTACAAGACAAAGCAAATTACAAGGTTCATGACTAAACATTTTCTCAAACATAAGTCATGAATTCTGTTTTCACAAAACCTATGTATCTCACAGGAATTTTTATGCTGACGTACCTATTTTCACATGTGTTTTCAGGAGATGATGCATAGGACTTATCAAGACATACTTAGGCGGACCTGTGCCTTAGTGACTTAAAACGAGACAAGAACTAGTTAATTTATGTTATGTATTCTTTGTTTCTTGTTTAAAACAATGTAAACTCTCATGTTTGATTAATTAAACGAAACTTCAATTGCCATGGATTTGAAACAATTAATTCTGTTACAACACTCCCCGACGTTTCCGCCACGTTTGGTTGTTCCACGTGGTCGGGGTGTGACAGAAAAGTTGGTATCAGAGCCAATGGTTATAGGGAATTAGGTTATTAGTAATGCTTTGACCTAGTCTATAACCTTCTTAGGACCCTAACGCGAGTTTACTTGCGTTTAGTCATAAAACAAAACCGTCACCTAGCCTTAGGCGACGACCACAACAAGAACATAAAATTCAAAACCGCTTTGAAAACTAATCATCTGTTCTAGGATGATTGATTACTAGGTTTTGAACCCTCTGTTGTAAGGTTTTGAACCCCTTTGAGTTTTTAAAAAAAATCTCGTCAAAGTTGATCTAAATAATGTGAACACGTGCAAACTGGAAGGGTGGGTGCCTGTACCCTGAGTTTTCTGTCTAAGGCTAGAGTGTTCGTACAAATCCACATAATCGGACCAGTCACTCTTACCTGGGAACTCTTGGGGTGAGTGTCCACTTATAGGCGAGCATGTCTTCGCGATACATTATTTTTGACCTATTTACTTTGATTAATCACCGGGGTCGTTTGATGCTTTGTAGTAACAAACAAATGACCACTATCCTTGCTTTCATCAGATTTGTTTCATCTCATTCTTTTCGTCTAATTCTCTCACTCGTTTCCTTTCATGTTTCCTCTTTTAGAATGCCTCCTCGACGCGAAAACCAGATAGCGACTGCCGAACTGGCAGAAATCATTGCGCAGCAAATGGCTGCTCAATTCCCAAATCTCTTTGCTCAATGGAACCAAGCCAACAACAACAACAATGCTCCATGCAAATACAAGGATTTTAACTCGGCTAAACCACTCAAGTTTAGTGGTTTTGAGGGAGCGACTGGGCTTCTTCAATGGTTCGAGAGCATTGAGAATACTTTCCGCCACGTGCAGTGTCCTGACAATCGCAAGGTCGAGTTTTCTTCGAGTGTGTTCCAGAAGAGGGCCCTTACGTGGTGGAACGGGGTTATGAGAGATCGTGGTGCAGAAGTTGCTCTAGCACAGACATGGGCTGAACTTAGGGCCCTTATGATGAAGGAATTCTGTCCTCGTCACGAGATCAGGGCCTTGGAAAGGGAATTTGACAATCTTGAGCAAGACAGCGGTGAGCATCGAGCCTACACGGACCGTTATGAGGAGTTAAGTCTGTTATGCCCAAACATGGTCACGCCTTTGGATAAGGCAATCGAAAAGTACATTGATGGCCTCCCTGACTCAATACAAGACATTGTGACTGGTAGCAACCCTACTACAGTTAGACAGGCCATTGAGCTATCTGCAACCTTGACTGAATCAAAGATCAGGAAAGGTAAACTTTTCCGAAAAGGTGACAAGAAACCGGTAGAGGAATCGAACCCAATCGAGGAATCAAAGACCATGGATGAACAGACTGAATCCCCTAAGAGGTCAAAGAAGCGAAAGGCTTCTCAGAACTTCACCATGGTTACTCACAATGATCAAGCCGTCCCCAACCAACCAGCTCAACCCCCTGCCAGGAAACCCTACAACGGAACTGTACCCTTGTGCAACCAATGTGGCCTACATCATCATGTTGGTGTGAAGTGCCGCACATGCCAAGTTTGCGGACTTATAGGTCATACAGCGAGGGTTTGCCCAACAGCAGCTGCACCAAATCAAGTTAACAACAATCCTGCTCAAGCTCGTTTTCCACCGGGGTCTTGCTACAACTGTGGCGAGATGGGCCATTTTCGTAGGAATTGCCCAAAGCTTGCTAATGCAAATCCAGCGCAGGGATGAGTATCTGACCGACAGAAGATAACGCTGTTTAGAAAATAATCGAGCCTTGTGTATTATTTTCTTTTGTTATCACGATCTATGAAACAGTTGTTGTTATTGTTGTTATAAATAAATCTTTCATTTACATTTTAATATGTTTATGTGGTTGCATGTATAAACATATCCTCTACAATACCAACATTCAAGGAACCATATTCCTTGAAGAACAGACTACCCCCAAATTTCTTCCATTGTATGATCTCTTGCGTCTTCCATGAAAATCCTAAGTACCCGTTTCTTCCAAGAGAAACGAAGTACGAGGTGCCAAGTTAATAGCAATCAATAACAAGATAATAACAATTAAACAATTATGTGATTATGTGCTTATGTGTTCCTTTTTATGTGTCATGTGATCCAAATTATGTTATCCAAATCCTCGTAGAATCTTACATATCCTTGTACAAGAGATTCATAGTAGGATACCCAAAGGTACTACCAAAAATCCTTAATGGACTTCTACGCTGTAGTTAAGTCCCATGGATTATAAAGTACTACTTCATAATTAGACCCCTTTAGTGGTCTAGTTAAACTGATCGATCCAAAAATCTGGTTAGGAATATTATGTGATGATATAGATGAAAGGACTCCTTGGTGGCCTAATTAAGAAGATCCTCTGTAGATCTAATTAAAAGGACCCTATGGTAGTCTAGTCATCCTCATCACAAGTTTGATATCCTTCCCCACAACATTACAAAACGAACTGTGCGGACTGTGCAAGGAATTACGTAATTATGGATGCATACATAATTATGGAATTTAGTGCACAGAAATCACAGCAAGTTCTATCATGTATCTAGAGTTATCCCTATTCATTTCCAATTCTGATGAAGCATCCGTTGAGAAAAAATGAACTAGCTATTCATTTTTCACTTCTGAAGAATATCCGTTGAGGAAATGAATATCCGTTTATCCTTCATTTCCAATTCTGAAGAATACCCGTTGAGGAAAATGCCTCCGTTTGTTCATTTTCGTTCTGAAGAGTACCCGTCGAGGGAAATGAATATCCGACTGTTTAATCCTTCATTTCCGTTTCTGAGGAAACAACCGTTGAAAATGACTCCGTTTGTTCATTTTCGTTTCTGAAGATTTTCCGTTGAGGAAATGAATATCCGTTGTTAAATCCTTCATTTCCGTACCTGAGGAAGCAACCGTTGAAAATGACTCCGTTTGTTCATTTTCGTTTCTGAAGATTATCCGTTGAGGAAATGAATATCCGTTGTTAAATCCTTCATTTCCGTACCTGAGGAAGCAACCGTTGAAAATGACTCCGTTTGTTCATTTTCGTTTCTGAAGATTTTCCGTTGAGGAAATGAATATCCGTTTGTTTCTCCTTTTCATTTCCATTTCCATTTCTGATGAAGCACCCGTTGAAAATGACTCTGTAAGTACATTTTACGTTTCTAAAGAATGTCCGTTAAGGAAATGACAAGATTGTGCCTTACATATCTCTGGTGGTTATTTGACACAAAGTTACAATTAGACTCCTACGAATAAATTTCGGGACGAAATTTCCTAAAGTAGGGTAACTGTGACACCTGTGTCACTGCAACCAGCAAACAAATACCAAGCCAATGAAATATTGTATTTCATACTTGGGATCTGTATAAATATGTGTATCTTTTGCACATATCAATTCTTGTTCGATTTAATGCTCTAAATCGCTTTCTGGAAGGTTATACGCGCACTGATGCGTAAATATAACCAGTTTAATGCAACGAACACTCTGGAATAGTGAAATAGGCTTAACATACCTTAAATAACCTTTACATAACTTAGAAATAAGTTTTGAAGGCTTTGGTATGGCAAAATCAAGTTAAATCGCTTACAGGGACTAAAGTTGACAAACTGCTAAAGTATGCCAATTTGAACTGTAACAGACTTTCCGGAACATGACCATAAGTTAAACACACCTTAAATATCCTTTATATAGCTTAGAAACAGGCTTTGAGGGGTTCGGTGTGCTAAAATAAACTTTTGGGTCATTCAGGGACTAAAAGCGTCAAAAAGTGCACAAGTTTGCATTTTCGCGCATAACTTACGTTCTGAATACATCCGGACATCCAAAAATTTATGTAAGCACTAAAATATTTTATTTTAGTGTTTGGCATAAGAAAAATCCATTCGTCGCGTCATTTGGATCGTTTTTCGCGCTTATGTGCATTCCGTCGTAATTAAGCGAACATCGCGATCGTACGACCAAACGAACCAACATCCGGAATATTTTTGAGCATGTTTCATGTCCACAATGTTTAGGCATCATTTTAGGGCCTTAAAGTTGGCTTTACGGGCCTTAGAAGTGTCGGGAATGGCCTTAAAACTCAACAGGGACTAAAACTGTCATTTCTGAAAATTTGTTCTGATCAGACAAGGCCATGCGGCCCGCCTAAGCTTTTGTGTATCCTGACGCGGGCCGCGTCAGGGTCCCAGATCAGATAAGATCGATTTATCAGCAGATTACAGCTGTTTAACTCACAACCACAAACCCACACTTGCCCTTTCAGCTCATAAGAGGCCATTTTTAGTCACCACAACATTCCAACAAGTGTACGCACGAGATTCAAACACATTTTCCAAGAAACGATCCTAACGGTTCGGGAAAAACTATAAATACCCCACCCCCATTTGCTTCAAACTCACAAGAATCTGATAAAAAAGACTCTAAGTTGGAACCATTGTTTCATACCTGAGTTATTTTGATCTAGATTAGCATTCGGGGACCCTTCGTAAGTATTCATTCGTTCTTTTATTGCTTTTTGAGTCCGAAAGTCAAACTTTGTTTGACTTTCTGCATTGACCAGTTTATGGTCAATGCGAAGTTCGTTTGAACTTCGCAACGTGATTGTAATCACGATGGTTATAGTCCCTTGGGACTATGCCTACTGATTACCACGTTGTCTAGGGTCGTAAGGGTAAGCGATCTAATAAATCGCTTATACCTTCGAACCCGACCCATTTGGTCGATCATTAGGATCCGACCAAATACTTTAGGACCATAGCATATAGGGAATAACCTTCCGAGGTTATACCCTATGGTCACATCGTTTGAGTAGTTGTATGATAGGTAGTTTATATGCCTTAGGTAAATTACCAAAATACCCCTTTGATGCCAAGATTCATTTTAAACATATGTAACATAACCTATGACCTCTAAACTGATTTATCAACAATATTAAACATGTTAAGGCATATTCTACTTGTCATAGGACTAGTTAGGCGGTCCGAACGCGTTTCACGCGAACGACGCGTTAAAGTAGCATAAGCTACCTAAACGGGTCGTAATGGGTCGTAAGCACTTATGTTAGGTTTCATTTAGTATGTAGGCTTTGTTAAACCATATTACACGAGTTTCCATACTCGTTTGGTTTACGAACCCTCATTCTATCCGATCCTCCGATTTAGGTCCGGTTTATTAACATAGTTACCTATATTAGGTGCCGTTTGATATCCGTGATCTCTAGCATTGTTTGGTTGTCACTCAAGGACTACTGAGCAATCTCAAGTGAGTACATAGACCCCTCTTTTACTGTTTTCCAAACGTTTTGGGGTGGAACACATGTGCCTAACTTGTTACTTTCATGCTTTCCTGTTTTCACATCATATACTTGCTATGTTCATTAGTACATATTTAGTACATCACTTTACAATACATTTCATGCTATGTACGCCCATTGTGTGCATACTTAGTACATCACTTTACAATACATTTCATGCTATGTACGCCCATTGTGTGCATACTTAGTACATCACTTTACAATACATTTTATGCTATGTCTGCCCATTGTGTGCATACTTAGTACATTGTTTTACATTACACTTATGCTATGTATGTCCATTACGTGCATACTTAGTACATTGTTTTACATTACATCTTGTTGCATATGCTCATCCAGCATATGAACACATTATATTACATTATGAACCGTTGTAACCGTTTGATTATTTGAACCGTTTGTAGCTATTGAACCGTGTGAACCGTATTTGACTATACATAAACATTTCTACAATTGTTAAACATTACATCTTGGTGGTTTGGTTTGAGTAAGTGATTTAAGTAACGAGGCGTGTGTAATATAATACAAGCACGGTGGATACGCAGCTGGTACTTCCTATATATAAGTGTTTGTATGGTATTACATATCGTAGCGTTATTTGAGTCATTTCAATTTGAGACATATGACATTTTATACAAATAACATACTTTTCACAAGACATTGTTTTACAAACAACTTATCTTATACAAACTCATTTTACATGGTTATTCATTTAACCATACATTATTCTCTTATTTATACATATCACCTAATCTTATCGTTTTACAAATGATTTACAAGACAAAGCAAATTACAAGGTTCATGACTAAACCATTTTCTCAAACATAAGTCATGAATTCTGTTTTCACAAAACCTATGTATCTCACAGGCATTTTTATGCTGACGTACCTATTTTCACATGTGTTTTCAGGAGATGATGCATAGGACTTATCAAGACATACTTAGGCGGACCTGTGCCTTAGTGACTTAAAACGAGACAAGAACTAGTTAATTTAAGTTATGTATTCTTTGTTTCTTGTTTAAAACAATGTAAACTCTCATGTTTGATTAATAAAACGAAACTTCAATTGCCATGGATTTGAAACAATTAATTCTGTTACAACACTCCCCGACGTTTCCGCCACGTTTGGTTGTTCGACGTGGTCGGGGTGTGACATCAACTCTACCTAAAAACGTAGTTTCCCATCCCCACACTTAAACTCTACATTGCCCTCAATGTAAGATGGAAGACCATTAAAAGAAGAAATATAATCCTAATATAATATACAAAAATACAACGAGTCGGGAAGGACTTAGCTGGTTTGGATAAAAATCAATGCCAGCTGCGCATCTTCAATCCGAACTCGTACACGACCGTATAGCATTTCCTTCACGATCGTATCCAAAACTGATATATCAGGGTTGCCCTGTACAATATGGTATAAGCTCGAAATCGCCGTCAGAATGGAGATTGAGTACGGGCGGTATCCTCCAAGCCTGCACAAACAAAACAAAGCAAACCCAAGCATAATATCGACTCTAAACGAAAACCGACTCAAGACTGACTAAAAAATAAGATAAGATATAATAAAAAGTAAAAGAAAAGAAAAACACCAGATGGGTGATACAAAACTCTACAACAACAAATATAGCTACCCCTCATACGCTTATGTCAACCTCTGGAAGATCTATCGTCTCCCCATCTCTCTCCTCAGATGGGCGCCCAATGTAGATTTTCAACTTATGCCCATTCACCTTAAACCTTTGGCCTTCCTCATTCTCAATCTCGACAGTGCCATACGGAAAAACCTTAGTGACTAAATACGGAACCGTCCAATGCGACTTTAGCTTTCCCGGAAACAACCTCAACCCAGAATTATAAAGCAGCACCTTATCCCCACACATAAATTCTTTCACACTCTTAATGTGGCGGTCGTGCGACTGCTTAGTCTTCTCCTTATAAGCCTAAGACTTCTCATACGCTTCATCACGTAACTGGTTCTTACCTGCGACATCCATATCAAAATTTACCTTTCACAAGGCCCAATACGCGCGGTGCTCCAACTCAACCGGCAGATGACACGCTTTCCCATAGATCATCCTAAAGGGTGTGGTTCCGATAGGTCTCTTATACATAGTGCGGAAAGCCTAGAGTGCGTCATTTAAATTGTCGGCCCAGGCAATGCGGCTCTGTCCGACAGTCTTCTCCAAGATACGTTTTATACCACGATTGGCATTCTCCAATTGTCCACTCGTTTGAAGCTGATAGCCAGTCAAAAGCCTATGGGTAACCCCATAGTGCTTCAATACCTTCTCCATCTGTGAGTTATAGAAATGGGTGCCACAATCACTAATGATGGCCTTAGGAGTGCCGAACCTAGCAAACAATTCTCTCAGAAACTTCACTACAACCCTAGCACTATTAGTGGCCAAGGCTTTCGCCTCTACCCATTTAGACACATAATCGATAGCTACAAGGATGTAACCACTATCACGTGACATGGGGAAGGGTCCCATGATATCAAAAATATCAACCACTTGGATGGGGTTTTGGGACATCTCATTCCGTGATGCGATGTTACTGGCTCTCTAGCACGCATCACATCTACGAACAAAATCATGGGCGTTGACGTGACCGTGTCGTCCCGATCAGTCAAAAACCCAATTAACCTAGGTAGTTAGGGTAAGTCGGGTATCGAATCCACGAAGAGTAGGTGGTCAGTATTGCACGACTCGTTCGATTAGTTAGACTATTTACAAACAATGTACAACGTGATTATGAAATTTACTAATTTTATTTGTTCAATTGATTTGAAAATAAATCGGGGTGAACCGACAATGGGTATTATCTAAAACACTTGTGATTTACTAAAATTGCAACTAAAATACTAACTAGAAAGTTGAAACAAGAAATGAGAATACGGATCACACCTGGTTCGATAATTGCAAGACCTAGGGTTCCTACATGTTTTAACTTGATTCAATTGCATATAGTGATTAACAGATTACTATCACGAAGCTTAGGTGCCAATTGCTATCAACGTCATAGAAAACGGACCGTAATGCCCTTCGTTGCCTCGGACATGTAAATCCTAACCTACGATAAGGCATAAGTGCATAAATTCATTTCGCAAAGTCATAACTTTATCATCGTTCGACAATTCACAAATTCAATTCAAATGCACGACAATTATCATAAGTTTCAAATACTAAACAATTTGTCACAAAACCAATTTAAAATACAAATGTATAAACCCTAAAAATCTTACAACATCTACACCGGGGTAAATCCGACGAGACTAGCCGCTCATTGTTGAATGGACGCGATCAGAAGCTTGAGATAGTGATAAAGACATTGATCGATGATGATGATGTTTTGTTGTTGGTGATGAGTTTGAAAAGCTCCCAATTAATTGTATACGGCTGCTGATAATATCGATATATTGTTGCTGCTACAAAATAAAAAATCATGAATGGAGGAAAAATGTTTTTGGGCTGCCAATATTGGATTGTAATGATGATGTTGGGCCTTCCCTGTTTTCATGAGTTGCTACAATATCGAGATAGTGGGCTGCCCAAAATTTCCCACATGTATTTTGCTTCTCAATTTCGATGGAATCCCCCATGTGCATCACCTCCTAAGTCAACCACCAACATGACTATGTAATCCCACTTTATTACCTGACATATATATTTATGATGATGGGTGATATATGGATCCATCCATATTCACGTGATGTTGCCACACCAAAAAGTTATTTTTATTTTTTGATTATTTTACTTATCCCCTTGTGAATATGGCAGCTCCATATGAATGTCTCCTTTTCAATGTTGTCTCCATATTTAGTTGTGTTTCCACTTTCAACAAATGACACTCCAATCTCTCAACTTCATTATTCCATGTTTCTTGAATATGCAAGCTATACTTTGGTACCGAACAAGTCCCGTCGCATCACTAAGTTTTCTAAGTTCGCCGTATTACACATTTTACCTGTAAAACCACAAACACTCGTAGTTAACATATTCAAGCATATAAGCACGTAAAACAGAACAACTCTCGCAAGATAAATACTTTAAAGCTCGGGTTTCACCCTCTCCATCAGGCGTCCCCAAAGATGGTGGGCCAATAGAACCCTGAATTAAACACCCTCTTAGCGGTGTACACTCCCCCGTAGTGGCCACCAGCCCGCCCCGAATGACAAGGCTCAAGAATAATACGAGTCTCAAGTGCAGTCACAAACCTCCTAACCATCTGATCTGTACCTATCCTAAACAAGCAAGGATCCTCCCATATGTAGAATTTAAGGTCGGCAAAGAATTTCTTCTTCTGCTGGTATCACTACAAAAAAAAGTCCATTTAGTGGCACACATTTCTAATGGCATTTAGCTTTTGTGCCACTAATTTAGGTTTTAGTGGCACTTTACGTATGCCACATTTGCTTAACACACATTTTTAGTAGCATTTAGTTCTTATGCCACTAATTTAGAGTTTTCGTGGCACTTTCCATATGCCACTAAAATTTTTGATAACTTTTAGTGGTACTTTACATATGCCAGTATTTTCTAAGTGCTTCAAAATTCTAAAATCTTCTATTTTCTCTCCTTGAAACACTTTAATAAAACTAGAATTAGTTTTCCCGCGTTGCAGGGTCGGGATTTTATAGTGATTTGAGCGTACTTAATTTCTTTGGCCCTATGTTATCATTAATCGTAGCTCACAATCAGTGACCTAATCAAACATCATTATTCGTAATCGACCAGCGATGTGCCTAAAGGACCATCAATGAGCCTCACTGAATTTAAATGACGATAATTTCAGTTGTAAAATAAATTATATTTCCCGTTTAATTGATATATAAACTCTTTTTTTTGCATACATTATTTTGGTTTTCCTCTAAATATGATTTAACCTTTAAATTTTTATGCAATACTCTAGATAAATAATACAAAAAAGAATTTATATATTTAAAATTTTAAATTAATACAATAAAAAATGTATATATTTAAAATTTGAAATTAAGATTAATATTTAGACAAATGGAAATATGAAATGTGTAAAATAATTGATTTAAATTACTTTTTAATTGGGTTCTGATTCTTAAAAGGAATTGGGCGGCAATTTAGATTGAAACATTTTGTTTTCCCTCTTCCTCATTAAAAGGAATCATGCGTGACCTTAGAAGCTCCTAATAGATTTCACAGAAGTAGGCGGTGGGAGCTTAGAAATCGTATGAATCTTGGCCTCATCCACCTCAAGCCCCGCATGTGAAATCTTGTGACCTAACACAATCCCCTCATGAACCATAAAATGGTACTTCTCCCAATTAAGCATCAGGTTCGACTCCTCACAACGAGCTAGCACTCGATCTAGATTACGCATACACAAATCAAAGGAACTCCCAAAAACATAAAAGTCATCCATGAAATCCTCCATGGAGTCCTCAAAAAGCTCATGAAAGATGGCCACCATGCAACACTGGAAAGTAGCCGGAGCATTACATAGTCCAAAAGACATGCGTCGGTATGCAAAGGTGCCGTAGAGGCATGTAAAGGTGGTTTTCTCCTTATCCTCCGGTGCAATGGGGATCTAGAAATAACCAAAAAAACTATCAAGGAAGCAATAGAACTGCTAAGCATCTGATCAATAAACGGCAAGGGAAATTGATACTTGCGGGTGGCATCAGTAAGTCTGCGGTAGTCAATGCAGACTCTCCATCCGGTGACTGTCCTGGTAGGTATCAATTCATTCTTCACGTTTACCACCACACTCATACCCCCTTCTTGGGAACTACCTGGATAGGGCTGACCCATGCAGAATCAGAGATCGGGTAAATTAGGCCGACGTCTAGCAGCTTCAACACCTCCTTCTTCACCACATCCTGCATATTGCGGTTCAGCCTCCTCTGTGGCTGTACCACTGGTTTGTACTCCATCTCCATAAGAATTTTGTGGGTGCAAATGGAAGGGTTAATACCCTTGATATCTACTAACTTCCAGGCAATAGCATGCTTGCGCGCCCTCAAAACAACCATCAGTCTCTCCTTCTCCTCCTCCGTCAAAATGGATTAAATAATGACGGGATACTGAGATCCCTCGCCAAGGAATGCATACTCCAAGTAAGATGGCAGTTCCTTCAGCTCTAGGGGCGGGGGTATCTACTGTAGGAACTTGTTAGGACCGATTACCACCTGCTCGAATGTACAAATGGTTACAATTACTTTGTATCTTGTGCGGAATCCAAGTACGAAGGTAACTTGAAAAAGAACAAGCTAATTAACAAGATTTCTATTGATGATTTCATAATACAAAAACCGTGAAACCAACTAGACAGAGTTTCCCCTCTCTAGTCCAACAGGATTATAAATGACAAGACTTGAACAACAATATATAGGCAACCACCATCCGCACCATCAGGTAATCACGGATGCGCATAAGCGTGGAACAACCTTTAGCGCGGATCCTTCATTCGTGCGGATCTGCCCTGCACAGATCTATTTCTTATTCGTGCGAACCTGCCTTGCGCGTATGAGCATTATACTTTAAACCTTGTCTTGTCTAATGACGCAGCCCCCGACCCCTATCCCGGGAGTGGGTGCCGCGAGCTCAGATGGGTGGTATCGGTGTTTCTTAATGTGGCAGCAAAATACATCAGGACCGTAGTTAGGAAATATTTTTATCAGAGTAAAACACCAAACTTTTATAATAATCAATCTTTGGGATAAAAAGCCTAAGTTCATTTGACAGTACATTCGTAGGGATAAACCGAAATTACTGAAAACAAAAAATCCTTTTTTTATTTAGCTAACTTTTATAGCCACTTTTCCAAGCCTTCAGTGCTCTCCAGCTAGCTTCTATTGGCTTTCACATTTTGTTACCTGAAACACGTTCTAAAAACATTTTATTAGCAAGAAATACTGGCGAGTGCATCCCAGTTTAATCAAAATGGTTTTATCACTTTTACAGTATTGAGAGCATCCGTAATTACATTTGCTTATATCTATCCAATTACCCTCTTTCCCGGTATTGTCTTTCCTGACTGGTTGGTCATGCTACTATTCCAATAGTAACGAGTTTCAAGTAATGTATACAGAACCCCAACATAGCGGCAGTAATTGTAGAATCGTAAATACTCAATTATTGTTAAGTGTTTATTTAAAACGTTTGAGGTTTTGGTAAAGAATTTTGACTCATAAAAGTAATTTACAAAAAGGTGACAAAAAGCAGATGTACTCACATTGTTTACTTAGGTAAATCTAAAGCTTCCTGTTTTATCTCCTGGTTATTATCTATTAAAATTAAACAATGCACACGTGTTAGTAAAATAACCCAAATCACAATGACTGTATAACTCGAGACAGAATTCCAATGATAGAGCCGACATGCATTACGGAATCCTAGATCAATCGAGTGTAACACGAGACAGAACTCCAACGACTGAGTCATGCAGAGCCCTGACATGCATTACGGAATCCTAAATCGATTAAGTAGGGTAATAGCTGGGTTACAGTACTTACAACGAGGCAGAGCTTCGCTTTATAGTGGGTATTATGCCCGGGTATAATTTCTACTATATAGAAATTTGAGAGAGAAAATAGAAATGAACGTTTTGAACAAATGAACTCGTTGATCTATTTATAGGGCTGGTCAACCACTCTGTCGCGCCCCGCGACCAAGTAGACCTTGGCCGTCGCGGGCCGCGAGAGCCCACATGTCGCTTATAGGGTTGCTGAGTCAGGGGGTAACCTTGCCGTGCCATCGGACATGTGGCATCATTGTGTGCCGGCCAAGCAAGGGCCGTCGCGCCCCGCGAAGGATTACCCTTCGTCTGTCGCGGGCCGCCAGCGACACAAAAATCTTGTTTTTCTTGATTTTCACAAGCACCAAGGTATTTCGGGCTCGTTTCTTATATACGGGGTATATTTAGGAACGTTTGGGGTCACGTTAAGGGTTCTAGGAGGGTTGTTATATCCTCCCAACCTTGTTTTAGATCTCGTCCTCGAGGTCTACTGGAACTGGTGTGGGTATTTCTTTTGCATCTCTTATTCAAGTTCCCAAGTGTATTCTGGTCCTCTTTTGGAATCCCATTTTACTTTGACTAGAACTAGTCTCTTGTGTTTGAGGTTCTTGATCTTTCTATCTTCAATCTGAATGGGTTTCTCGATAAACTTTAGTTTCTCGTTTACCTCTATGCCCTTAAGAGGTATCACTAATGATTAATTTGCTAAGCACTTTTTGAGATTACATACACGAAACACATCATGTATTCCTGCCATTTCCTCTGGCAGTTGTAGCTGATAAGCTATGGGTCCTCTTCTTCTAACAATCTCAAATGGTCTAACATACCTGGGGTTTAGCTTTCCTTTTTTAACGAATCTGACTACTCCTTTCCAAGGGGAAACCTTTAATAATACCTTATCTCCTACTTGAAATTCTAAAGGTTTTCGTCGGTTATCTGTATAACTCTTTTGATGATCTCGTGCTGCTTTTAGTCTTTCCTTAACTTGAATTATCTTATCTGTTGTTTCTTGCACTATTTCTGGTCCTGATAATTGCTTTTCTCCAATTTCTGCCCGACAGACTGGAGTTCTGCACTTTCGTCCATAAAGTGCTTCAAATGGTGCAGCATTAATGCTTGTATGATAGCTGTTATTGTAGGAAAATTCTATTAATGGTAAATGGTCGTCCCAATTTCCTCTGAAATCAATTACACAAGCTCTAAGCATGTCTTCCATCGTTTGAATTGTCCTTTCGCTTTGTCCATCGGTTTGTGGATGATAAGTTGTGCTTAGATTTAACCTGGTTCCCATTGCTTTTTGGAAAGTTGTCCAAAAATGAGAAGTAAAAGGGCCATCTCTATCGGATACGATAGAAAAAGGAATTCCATGTAATGAAACTATTTCATTTACATATAGATTAGCTAACTGTTCCATACTTAAAGTTTCCTTCATTGGTAAGAAATGAGCAGATTTGGTCAATTTATCTACAATCACCCAGATTGTATCATTTCCTTTTCTTGTTTTGGGTAATTTGGTAACAAAGTCCATTGTTATCAGTTCCCATTTCCATATTGGCATCTCTTACTATTGTAGTAATCCTGAGGGTTTCTGATGCTCAGCTTTAACTTGTGAACAAGTTAGACATTTTGCAACATAGTTTGCTATATCCTTTTTCATTCCTATCCACCAGAAATTCTTTCTTAGATCTTGATACATCTTATCACTCCCGGGATGTGTCGTATACTTAGACTTATGAGCTTCTTTTAGAATTCTGTGGCGTAGGTTTCCTTGTTTAGGTATCCATATCCTTTTCTTATGGAATTTCCAAATTCCATCTGTTCCTTGTTCTAATTCCTTAATCATTCCTTTTAAATTTTCAGTATAGTCCTTGATTACTGTTTCCTGTACTTCTCTAATTTGCTTATTTAAATCTACTTGTAGATTTAATCTGAGAGAACGTACTCGTTTCGGCTTTTCATGATACTTTCGACTTAAAGCATCAGCTACTACATTGGCTTTTCTAGCATGGTACTGAATATCACAATCATAATCACTAAGAATTTCCATCCAGCGTCTCTGTCTCATATTTAATTCTTTTTGTCCAAAAATATACCTTAAACTCTTATGATCGGTGAAGACAACAAATTTATTTCCATATAAATAGTGTCTCCAAATCTTAAGGGCAAAGACTATGGCTCCTAATTCTGGATCATGGGTTGTGTAATTCTCTTCATGTTTCTTAAGTTGTCTAGAGGCATAAGCTATAACCTTTTGACGTTGCATCAACACACATCCATATCCTAACTTAGACGCATCACAATAGACTATAAAGTCTTCAGTTCCTTCTGGTAATGCGAGTATGGGTGCGTTGGTTAACATTTGCTTAAGAATCTAAAAAGCTTCTTCCTGTTTTGGTCCCCATTCAAACTTAACTGATTTGCAGGTCAGTTTGGTTAATGGAATGGCTATTCTAGAGAAATCTCGGATAAATCGTCTATAATATCCTGCCAGTCCAAGAAAACTTCGTACTTCTGTTGGTGATTCAGGGACTTTCCACTTAGTAATCGCCTCGATTTTTGTGGGTTCCACATGAATTCCTTCATGATTAACCAGACGTCCAAGGAATTGCACTTCTTGTAACCAAAATTCACATTTTGAGAATTTAGCATAAAGCTTCTCTTTTCTCAACAATGTAAGAAGTGTATGCAGATGCGCTGCATGTTCCTCTTTACTCTTAGAATAAATTAGAATATCATCTATAAAGACAATTATGAATTTCTCCAGGTATGGTTTACATATCCTGTTCATCATGTCCATAAATGCAGCTCGGGCATTGGTTAAACCAAATGGCATGACGGTAAATTCATAATGACCGTACCTAGTTCTGAAAGTAGTTTTAGGAATGTCATCTTCCTGTATTTTCAGCTGATGATATCATGCGCGTATATCGATCTTATAAAAGAATCGAGCTCCTTGAAGTTGATCGAACATATCATTGATTCTCGGTAGTGGGTACCGATTCTTAATCGAAACCTTGTTTAAGTCTCGATAATCAATGCACATACGCATTGACCCGTCTTTCTTCTTAACAAACAACACCGGTGCTCCCCACGGTGATGAACTTGGTTGTATAAAACCTTTGTCAAGAAGTTCGTCCAACTGTTTCTTCAGTTCCTGCATCTCTATTGGTGCTAATAGACATGGTGCTTTGGCAATCGGTGCCGTTCCTGGTATTAGGTGAATTCTAAGTTCAATCTCTGTATCAGGAGGTAATCCAGGCAACTCTTATGGAAAAGCGTCTAAGAATTTAGATATTACAAGAATATCTTTTAATTATTTTCCTTTAGTATTAATGATTACGGAAATCATATATACTAATCCTCATTTCCTTTCATAACTTGCAGCTTTAATCACAGAGATGAATTTTGTCGACCTGGTTGGCTTATCTTCTTTAATTGTGATCTTTTCACCACTTGGTGTACTTACTTGTACTGACTTTTGATCACATAAAATACTGGCATGATTGGCTACCAACCAATCCATTCCTAATACGACATCGAATCCAGCTAGATTCATTAGGTAAAAGTTAGCAAAGAATAATGGTTTAGGATTTCTATTCTTGTTCCCTGCAAGATTTCACCTATCTTAATGGATTCTCCGTTGGCTGTCTCTACCAGACAATCTTGTTGGAGTTTGGCTAAGGGTTGGTCAAGAAGTTTGTAGAAAGAAGTATTGATAAAACTTTGGTTTGCACCAGAGTCAAACAATACTTTGGCAAATATGTTATTAACTAAGAACGTACCGGCAATCACATCTGGAATCATCTTGGCTTCCTCAGCTGTCAGAACAAAGGCTCTGGCATTTTTCATAGGTCCTTCAGTCGACTTAGCCTTGTTGGTTGTGGCTAGAGCTAGTTTCGGACAGTTCGGTTTGATATGCCCAGTTTCTCCACAATTTAAGCATATCCTATTGTTAGGTTTCGATCGACATTCTTCTTCCTTATGTCCTGGCTTCTTGCAAAAATTGCAAAACCTTGCACATTTCCCATAATGCTTCTTGTTACAGGTCTTGCAGTAAGGTGCAGAGGAAGAACTTGTACCTCTTCCACGGTACTAAAATTCTTGGGTAAGTTTCTGAGCTAGGTTCTTTCTCTGGTTTTCCTCTTGAGTATGTACCAATTCATTAGTCAGGGTATTGGCTAGTTCTACTGCTTCTTCTATGGTTTTCGGTCTAGCTACCTTGACTATGTGTCTAATCTCACTAATTAATCCCCAAATATAACGAGAGATTAATATTGGTTCAGGTGAGGCTAAGGTTGGGGCTATCCTGGCATATTCGAAGAATATGGTAGTGTAACCTTTGCAGTCTATCGCAGTCATTCTAAGATTTAGGAACTTATTGGCAATTTGTTCATTTTCATTAGGAGGACAATTTTCTTTCAACCATTTCCTTAAAGTTGATCCATTCCATTTTATAAACTCTGTCACTTCCCCTAGACTGGAGAATAGTATTCAACCATTCTAAGGCTGCATTTTTGAAAAGATTAGAGGCAAACATAATCTTATCTTCATTTTCACATTTACTTATTTTTATGACTGCTTCTGTCTTTTCTATCCAACGTAAGGCTGCAATGGCTCCTTCATTGCCTGAGAATTCTATTGGTTTGCAGGCCAAGAATTCTTTATAAGAACAACAGTAAGAGACGGTTCTTCTTTGTTTAGGAATTGGAGCTTGGATAATAGGTCCATTATCGTTCACACTGTGACTTGGTTCAGTGAGTTGACGTTTACTTCCATTTGCAGATTTATTATTTTCTGCCTCTTTAACAGTCTTGATAATATAAGGCATAGCATCTATAATTCCTTGTGCTACTATATGTTGGATGGCACTGTTATCTATTTGGTTTCCGTTATTCTCATTATTCTGGTTTTCCTGATTTACTTCGTTGTCCATCTGAATTGTGAATATTTATCAAGTATTAATTATCACAGAATAAATTTAATACAAATTTATACACAATCACACAAAGAATTTGATCAAAAACGTCGATTGTTGCGTATATATATATATATATATATATATATATGCATCTATTATAAACTTGCAACTAGAAATTAAATATACTAGTAGTTATGCATCCGTATCCATTTTAGTCTATCTATAGAGATATTATATATATAGGGAGAAGATCATGCGAGAACCACCTCTTATTGCGAGAACCGCGAGAACCAATGTGAACACAACCAAAAATGCCTAAAAATAGCTAAAAATCACACAAATTTTTTTTTTTTGAATTTTTTAATATTTTTTATAAAAAAAATCGCTACTTTTCGAAGCCAAAAAAAAAAAAAAAGTTTTTTTTTTAATTTTGTTTTTTAAAAAAAAAAAAAAATTTTTTTTGGCTTCTAAAAGTAGCGATTTTAACATAAAAAATATTAAAAAATTCAAAATTTTTTTTTAGGTTTTATGGGGGTTTAGTTTTTAGCATTTTAGCTTGGGGGGGGGGGGGGTGGGGGGGTTAGGTTTTTGGGGGGTGGGGGGAGGGGGGTTTAGGTTTTTTTTTTTGGGGGGGGGTTAGGTTTTTTTTTGGGGGGGGGGGGTTAGGTTTTTTTTTTTGGGGGGGGGGGGTTAGGTTTTTGGGGGGGGGGGGGGTGGGGGTTAGGTTTTTTAGGTTTTTTTAGCTATTTTAGGTTGTGTTCACATTGGTTCTCGCGGTTCTCACAATAAATGGAGTTCTCGCATGAGCCTCTCCCTATATATATATATATATATATTATCAAAATACAAAATTACACATATATCTAGGCATTCTCTAGGTATCATGTATCCAATCATGTATATCACGTTCGACATGCTTCCACATAAGCTTTTCTCCTATTTGCTGAATCCTATTTCCTTCCTTGACTAATTCGTCACCTAACAAGCGAAGTTCCTCCAAATTTTCCTGGCTCATAGGTGGCATGGGAGCTGGTACTGGATCAGGGTGTTGAGGGATAGGTTGTCCATAAGGTTATGGGTTTCTTATCACACTCTGCATCCACCATTCGCTACACCAAAATGGATCTAAAGGGTTAAGGTCAGTGTACTGAGCTATGGGGTTTGGTAGGGGAATTCTGGGAATCTCATAGGGATTTATATCTGGGATTGGAAATGGGTCTTCCTGGTCGGGTTCTAGCATTTGTTGGTCTGGGAATAAAGGTAACAATGGCGGTTCAGCTATTTGGTTAGCATCTACCGCTGTAGTGGCTAACATGTGGAAATTGGTCAGCTGTCTATCTAGTTACTCTTCCCAAGGTGGCCTATTGACTTTCTCCTGAATTTGTGCATTTGCTTCCCTATTAGCCCTGACTATCGCCCTCTGTTGTTGTAACTTCTTCATTCTCTTCCTTCTCTCATGTGCTCCTCTATTAAACCAACCTTTCTTTTTATTAGTAAAGGGTTCCTCAGACTGTGCCTTAAATATAAATATCCCTTCCTCGGTATCGGCTGAGTATCCTGAGGGATTAGGTTGTGATGATGTTCCCTCATCTTTTGGTGAACTATCTAAGTGACGATAAGCGTCCGAAGTTCTTTGCTCACACATAATGTAAACTAACAAATAGTCAAATAACACAAAATTTAGAAGTTAAGTGTCAGCAGAACACTTCTTTGGCTTAAATCAGTGGCTGTAGCTCTGATACCACTCTCTGTCGCAGCCCCCGACCCCTATCCCGGGAGCGGGTGCCGTGAGCTCAGATGGGTGGTATCGGTGTTTATTAATGTGGCAGCGGAATACATTAGGACCGTAGTTAGGAAATATTTTTATCAGAGTAAAACACCAAACTTTTATAATAATCAACCTTTGGGATAAAAGCCCAAGTTCATTTGACAGTACCCTCGTAGGGATAAACCCAAATTATTGAAAACAAAAACTCCTTTTTTTTATTTAGGTAACTTTTATAGCCACTTTTCTAAGCCTTCAGTGCTCTCCAGCTAGCTTCTATTGGCTTCACATTTTGTTACCTGAAACGCGTTTTAAAGACATTTTATCAGCAAACAAGAAATACTGGCTAGTGCATCCCAGTTTAATCAAAACAGTTTTATCACTTTTACAGTATTGAGGGCATCCGTAATTACATTTGCTTATATCTATCCAATTACCCTTTTTCCTGGTATTGTCTTTCCTGAATGGTCGGTCATGCTACTATTCCAATAGTAACGAGTTTCAAGTAATGTATACAAAACCCCAACATACCGGTAGTAATTGTAGAATCGCAAATACTCAATTACTGTTAAGTGTTTATTTAAAACATTTGAGGTTTTGGTAAAGAATTTTCACTCATAAAAGTAATTTACAAAAAGGTGACAAAAAGCAGATGTACTCACATTGTTTACTTAGGTAAAACTAAAGCTTTCTGTTGTATCTCCTGGTTATTATCTATTAAAATTAAACAATGCACACGTGTTAGTAAAATAACCCAAATCACATTGACCGTACAACTCGAGATAGAATTTGAATGACTGAGTCGGGCAGAGCCGACATGCATTACGGAATCCTAGATCAATCAAGTGTAACACGAGACAGAACTCGAATGACTGAGTCGGGCAGAGCCCTGACATGCGTTACGGAATCCTAAATCGATCGCGTAGGGTAATAGCAGGGTTATAGTACTTACAACGAGGCAGAGGTTCGCTTTATAGTGGGTATTATTCCCAGGTATATTTCTACTATATAGAAATTTGAGAGAGAAAATAAAAATGAACGGTTTGAACAAATGAGCTCGTTGATCTATTTATTGGGCTGGTCGACCACTCCGTCGCGCCCCGCGACCAAGTAGACCTTGGCCGTCGCGGGCCACGAGAGCCCACGTGTCGCTTTTGCCGAGTCAGGGGGTAGCCTTTCCATGTCATCGGACACGTGGCATCATTGTGTGCCGGCCAAGCAAGGGTCGTCGCGCCCCGTGAAGGATTACCCTTCGTCTGTCGCGGGCCGCCAGCGACACAAAAATCTTGTTTTTCTTGATTTTCACAAGCACCAAGGTATTTCTGGCTCGTTTCTCATATACGGGTTATATTTAGGAACGTTTAGGGTCACGATAAGGGTTCAAGGAGGGTTGTTATATCTAATCTATTAACTACGACTCGATACTTTTGACACTAAAGGACATGATTGACGGAAGCGATATACATAGTGCATTCACAGACTTCGCCTTAGATATTGCTGCAATCAATCTTTGTCGTAGCTAATCTTCATCTGAGTCTTCAAATGTGTTTGACAGTTCTGAATCACAGACTTCCCTTTACATCTTGATTCATCACCTCCCCCTTTCATTAAACTCCCTCTCAGTAAATTCTCTCTTGCTTTAATCTTCAAGGATCTCAACCTGGCTTTTTGAATATTTGTTCATTTAACAATCTCAAACCACTTGTGAGAATTACTTGCAATTTCAAGATCATAACTTGGTACTCCACAAAATAAATTTGTCATTAAAAACCAAGCTTCCCCTATCAAGTAACTTTTATTCATAAACCAATCAATATCAAATTCAACTTTAACACATCCAACTTCATAAACCTTCACAGATAATCAAGTCCAAATTAATGACCTTGATGACAATTTTCAAACATTTTTTTTAGATTGTTCATTTTTCGAAAACTAAGATTCAACTTAATGAACTTGTTATTTTATGAGAATTTGGATTTTGAATCTCAGCTTTCCAACATCGGTTGTCGAAACATAAAGAGAAACAATATTTTTTTGGATTTTACAAACTTTATGCTAAAAACACCTAAAATCTTTTTTAGATTTTATTTGTAATGAAATGAAACAACAAAATATTTACAGACATATTTTTGTTGAGATTGCTTCAGAGGATCATATCCGTTTTATGAGACACATCACTAACACCGTCGATCTATATAAACTTTAAGTTCTAAATGATTCACTTAGATTGTCAGTATACTGATCCACTTAAATTTTCACACAAACTTCAATTGATTCAAGATACAAGATTAGTGTTTTAAGAACTAACTTAATCGCGTGTCCCAGCCTGGATTCATTCTTACAGGGGAGTATGCCTAAATGATATCTGTCTCTGGGTTAGTGCGAGGCCTTGAGAGCTCAGGTTAGAACTTCCGTTCAGAGAAAGAGATGAAGGCTCGACTTAAGGTGTGTTCCAACTTAGGAATCTTGTTAACTGCACTTGATATATATAACTTTTGATATTTTCTCAATTTTTATGCAGTGGGGGATTTTAAGCGCAAAAGCATTATACAAGGTCTACGCCATTGCTGACGCAAAATTAGAAGACCAAATATGATACCCCAGATATCAATAAGTATAAAGACCTAATATCTCAGAATCAGGCAATCTCTCAAACGAAAATTCAGAGTACTAAGTCCATATATCCGAGAGATGTTCCCCATGAATTAAGAAAGTTATTGATTTTAGGTTTATATCTCGAAATCAATCTACTAAGTGTGTAAAAACCTACTAGCATATCATCAATGAGACCGTTTATCAGATTTTGACTTTCCATTTCTTTAGCATGCCATGATTGTCTACTGATATACTATCATTTCCTCTTTTTATACAAAACGCTTTTGAATTTGTTTATGTTTTATGAAATTTTTAGATTTTCAAATTTTCTAATGTTTTTGAATTTTTCATGTTTTTAACACTCTATACTCCCCCTAAAATTCTAAAACATTTGACAAACCGATGTTGACAACTTTATCTCGCCATCCGTTTCTGCTTCACATACTATGTTTAGGAGTGTTCACACACACCCCCATGATTACCAAAACACTGATTTTTAACATTTTGAAACCATTTTTCAATTTTGTTTTATCATGTTTTGTTTGTTCAGCCGTGAGGGCTCCTTTGATATTTTCAAAAATTTTTGATTTTAACAATTTAAATCAAATATCCTCTCTATTTTTTTTTATCCAAACACTTCCTGTTTTCAATCATAGGAGTCCTACTCGTGTGCCAGGCTGCTCCATTTTCCATGTTGAACTTGGGTTGACGTCTGGAACACCTGCACATACAGTCAATTCAATTACTTGAATAAAGGAACCTAGGCCTGTTTGACCTTGGGTATTTTGACGCAATACGATTCATTCAAATTCGGAAAATTGTTTTTTTTTTCACAAAAATTTTTTCATTCTTGATATAAACCTTCTTGGTTGAATTAATTTTCCTTTTCTCATCTACAGAAGTACTTTGTTTCTTTACCAGCCAAATTTGTCCTTTTGAAACATTCTTTATGTAAAACCGTGAATCATTTTGAATGTTTCTTTTTGACAAATCAGTCTTTTGTTTCCAAATTTGTTTTGGTTCAAACTTGGGTGTCTGATGTTTTTCAACTTCTTTTTTCTTTTTCTCAACATAATCAGGCTTTTGATTTTGTGGACATTTCCTACCAATGTGTCTAACTTGTTTGCATTTAAAACATGTTTTCTGTGAAACATCCTTAGCCTGTTGTTGTTGCTTCTTTCGAGCATAGAACTCTTCATTAGTTTGTCGACTAAATTGGAGTTCTTTCTCTTTTTCTGAACTTGTTCCGTGAACAAAGTTAATCTTTTTATGAAGATTTGGCTTTTTAAAACTTTTCTTTTGATTCTTTTTCTTTTTATAACCCAAACCAGCTCTTGTATTTTTCTTTTGATAACGTGAATTTCCTGGTTTGTTATAAAAAGATTCCTTGCCCTTCAAATTTCCTGTTTTTCCAGCAAGTTTTTCAATTTTCAACTTTTCATTTTCCACCAATTTAAACACTTTTTCGATCTTTTCCACAATCACATTTTGAGTCGGAACTTCAACATCTGAGAACAATTGTCAGATCCAACCATATAATACGCCAACATTATTGGATCATCATTCGTATTTGTCTCAGATTTTTGAATTCTTCAGATAATTTTAATGAAAACTTTCTTCATCTTCAATCTGTGATTCGGAATTTTTATTCTTGGTGAAAGCATTTTGGTTTTCTTCTTTCAAAACACTTTCAACAACCTTACTTACCACCTCTAATTTACCAACATCAGATTTGGAGGAAGTCACATCAATGTTCTCAGGAAATTGATCAACCATGTTTATTGCCTTTGCCACCTTTTCATCATCATAGAAAGTATAATTTTTCTCCAATGGTGGTGGAACTTGATGATATTCTGATCCAATCCCCTTTTTATTCTTTTCAGAATCATTATCATATGGAGTAATGCTGAAAATACGTTCGAGAATATATGAAGAAGCATGATAACTTTGAAGTTTATTACTTTTCTTTACTGTTTCAGCCAATTCTTGTTTTAGCTCAGCAATCACATCAATATATTGATTTAATACCAGTTTTTACCTTTATATTTGGCTTCACAAAATTTTTTAGTTTCAGCATATTTTAAAACTTTTTCTTCAAGACGTTTAACTTGACTTTTCAAGTTATCATATGCTTCTTTTACTCTATGATGTGAGTATTTCATCCCATCATATTCTTTCTGCAACTCTCGAATGGTATTATCTTTTTGAAAACATTCGTTGCAGTTTGCTGAACACTTTTGCTTTAAAATTTCATTTTCTTTTTCAAAATCATTGCATTTCAGTGTCAGCTCCTCTTCTTTTTGTTTCAAAATCATTTCATTTTCAAACATTTCTTTACATTTTTCTTTGAATAAATTCTGGATTTTAGTCAATTCAATGTTTCTGGATCTTAAGTTTTCATCCTTCTTAGTACAGGCACTGTATGGTTCCATGCATTTCCTGCAATGCACTTCATTTTTATTATCAGATTTTTCATCATTTTTACCCATTGATTTAACCTGGTTTGACGACTCGGTAGATTCTGTTTGAGTTTCTACCTCTGTTTGTTGTGCCATTGTAGTTTTGTCATCTGTTTTCTTCTGATTCTCAACCATCTTTTCTTGGTTATCATCAATGGTTTCTTCCACTCTCTTCTTTGCCAATTCTTTATCCGTTTTCTTCTTCGCATAATATTCTGCAGCATTAGGAATAGTAGAGAAAGTTTATCATCTCTAACTGATTGTTGTAACAGTGTAATCATTTTTTGTTCGTTAGAGAATTCCTTTTTATCGCCGTCATCATATTCTTCAAATGGTGTTTCTTCTCTCTTATCATTTTTTGGTTTTTCATATCCAAATTTTAACAAACTCCAACTTTCAAAAGCATAAGCTTTAACCCAACTTTCAAATCTATCTTTCCACCAGTTATAGTCTTCCATGTTCATAAGTTTGGGTGGTTTTTGATGGGTTCCGTAAATATTATCAAAGTTTAGACTTTCAGATATAACATTTAAAAAACTCTTTTGTGTGGATGATGTTGCGGATGTGAAAGCATTGTAGAACTCATTATAAAATTCCGGCTCCATGATTATCAACTTCGAAATACTTGAGAAGTACCAGCAAAAATTAATAATTGACCAAACAACTTGAAAAACAAACAATATGAAGTCTAATCCGCGCGAATGGGAAAATGACTAACCCGTGCGGATTGGGAAAATCAGGTTTGATCTATGCGAACTCAATGGATCAGATCTGCACGAACTAAAAGTACTAGATCCGTGCAAACTGAGGCTTCTTGATCCACGCGAATGTGACTTAACACACTCAAACGAATGCGCAACCTATAGTCACGTTTTTCATGGTTTTTCAAAGAATTTTCAATGATTTAGCTCAAATTTTGATCTGATCTTTTCAAGGGTTGATTATGTTATGATTTCTCACAACATAGTGAAAATTTAGTCAATTTTATCTGTATATTTGACGTTAAATCTGTGTTTTAAGCTTGAAAAAGAAGTGTAGAAGAAGAATGAGTAGAAAATGATGAAATTCATTTTTGCTCTGATTTTGATCTAATTTGCTTGAATCTGCTTGTATCTTGTATGTTTAGTCCTTGTAACCAGTCTACTGCTCTGATACCAGTTGTAGGAACTTGTTAGGACCGATTACGATCTACTCGAATGTACAACTGGTTACAATTACTTCGTATCTAGTGCGGAATCCAAGTACGAAGGTAACTTGAACAAGAACAAGCTAATTAATAAGGTTTCTATTGATGATTTGATAATACAAAAACAGTGAAACCAACTAGACATAGTTTCCCCTCTCTAGTCCAACAAGATTACAAATGACAAGATTTGAACAACTATATATAGGTAGCCCCCATCTGCACCATCAAGTAATCACGGATGCGCATAAGTGCGCATGCGTATAAGCGCGGATCAACCTTTAGCGCGGATCCTCCATTCGTGCGGATCTGCCCTGCGCAGATCTGTTTCTTATTCGTGCGAACCTGCCTTGTGTGTATGAGCATTATACTTTAAACCTTGTTTTGTCTAATCTATTAACTACGACTCGATACTTTTGACACTAAAGCACATTATTGACGGAAGCAATAGACATAGTGCATTCACATCTCTACTAATGGTTTCTCCTCAACAGTCTCTCTCTCTAACACTTCAAACACCTAAGAAACCTTAGAACACTTGGATCCTACGGATAGCTCGCTAAATGGTAATGGTGAATCCTACTCTAGGTCGAACTCGGTCAACTCGATGCCCTCGACATCTACCCCTAACATCTGGGTCTCTACAGACTCTCTACCACAAACCTCACCGAGGAAGCTACTAACATGTGACATAAGTGTGTCTATAAAGTAAAGAGTGTCATGATGCTGCGGGGTATGCTTCATCGAATGTTGGATGTTAAAAGTGATCGCGTCATCGTCGACGCAGAGTGTAAGCTTACTATCAAGAACATGAATGACGCCTCGGGCGGTGGCAAGGAATGGACGACCTAGGATAAGTGGAAATTTAGAATCCTCGTCCATGTCAAGAATGACGAAATCCACCGGAAAGATGAGCTTATCAACTTTGACAAGTATATTCTCCACGATCCCACGTGGGAACTTCACAGATCGATCTGCGAGCTTGAGACTCATGCGCGTAGGAGATGGCTTGCCTAGATTGAGCTTAGCGAAAATGGAGTAAGGCATGAGGTTAATGTTAGCTCCTAGGTCGGCTAGCGCATGGCTGACAATAAGGTCTCCGATCAAACAAGGAATAGTGAAACTCCCTGGATCGGTCATCTTCTTAGGAAGCTTGTTCTGCACGACTGCATAACACTCCTCACTAAGAGTGACAGTAGACAGCTCCTCAAGTTTCTTCTTGTTCGTGAGAAGATCCTTTAGGAACTTGGCATACTTAGGCATTTTAGCCAGAGCCTCGATGAAAGGAAGGTTCACACGGAGCCTTTTCAGCATCTCAAGGAACCGTGAATACTGCTCAAAATCGCTCTTAGCTAAAAGCCTACTAGGGTAAGGAGTTGTGGGTTTATAGACTCTAAGTGGCTCCTTTTCCTTCTTTTTCCCACCCAAAGACTCACTGGACTATGCTATACTTGCTGAGCGCAGCCTAGGGTGCAGATCGCCAGCAAGAGTCTCCATCTCAATCTCCTCATCAACCGGTTCCTCGACCTCATCGACCGTCTTCTCTACTTCTACCCCTTTACCACTCCTAGTAGTCACTGCCTTTGAAGTGGTATTTAGGTTAGTCTGGGTGATACTAGGTAATGTACCTACGGGCCTCTCAGTCATCCTATTGGCCATCTCACCTACGGTCCTCTATAGACTCTGTATGGTGGACCCCTGATTCTTAAACATGAGCTCAAACTCCTGATTTTTCTTTACCTACTCCTGATGTCTAGCCTCACCCTGTATCACTATCGAATCTAGGAGTTTATTTGTCCTACTCTGGCTCTCCTCATTCCTCTTTAGAAACTCACTCAGCTAAGACTTAGGCTCTCCACTACTCTGTCCATCGGTAGGGGTCTAGAAAAGACTCTGGCGTGGTTGGAATCTAGGGGGATTCCCGCCTCGCCAGTTCGAGGTTTGGTGTTGCTGCCATCCAGAGTTGTAACCCTGGCGTCCCTGGTTCTAGACAAAACTTAACTCCTCCTCAGATCCTACAGGGCAATCTACTGTCTCATGCCCACCTCTACACACCTCACATTTGGAACTCATCTTAACCTGAATGTCCTTGACCATCTTTGTCAAGGAATCGACCTGGGCGGCTAAGGCTACGCTAGAATCTACCGTATGAATACCCCTAGAGGCAGAAGTAACGCCCTCGGAGCCTGGCTCGGTGTAAGTACTGGTGGCTAGATCCTCCATCATCTCAAGACACTCGGCATCAATTTTGGGCTTCGTCATGATGCCTCCTGTTGTGGAATCAAGTAGTGTCTTAGTTGCTTCGGAAACTCCATTATAGGATTTCTCCACGACTCTCCACTATTCAAGGCCATGGTGGGGGCACTTCTTCAGAAGCACCTTGAACCTGTCCCATGTCTCGTAGAAAGACTCCCTCGGCTGCTTAGTGAATGCATAGATGAGATTTCTAAGATGAGCGGTGTTAGCAGGGGGAAGTATTTTTGAAGGAATTTGGACAGGAGATCAGTCCATGTGGTAATGGATCCCTGTGGGAAGGAATCCAACCAAACAGTGGCCTGATCAGTGAGTGAGAATGGAAATAAATGAAGATGAATGGCCTCCTCAGTGACGCATGTAAGGCAGAAAGTACTATAGACCCTACCGAATCTAGTCAGATGAGCATGTGGGTCCTCCTCTCATAGACCATGGAACTGGACTGAATGGGTAATGGTGTTGATCAAGGTGGGTGGGATAGTCCAGTTGTTTGGCTCTACAGCGGGAAGGGTGATGCCCGAGCGAACAGTGGTGGGAGCAACACTAATGTGATCAGTAACGGTCCTACGTTCCTCCATAACTATATAAAAGACAAGATCAGAAAGAAGTACCTGCGGTTGGCGTAGACGATGGTGGAACTCGCGTTCGGGCTCAGAGAATGGTGAAGTATCAGGTGGGCCCGAGGAACGTGTGTGCATACACTGAAAAGCAAGTAGAATGGCACAAATCACAAAACAAAAGCTAACTAAACAAGTAGGCACATAGAACTAGCAAGTATCCTAAGAAAGAAAACAACTATTTTTTAAATTTCGTTTTATATTTATATAATTTTTTATTTTTTAACTAAGGAAAAACAAAAACAATCTAAGAAAGTAGTAAAATAGTTAAATCCCCGACTCGGGTCGTCCTCAAAAGCGCACTGTGTCCCCGACAACAGCGCCAAAAACTTGATGTGTGAAATATGTTATTAATTAAATTTAACAAGTTTTAAAATTGGAAGAACCCATAAACCACACACTACCGGCAAGTGTACCAGTCGTAAGTAGTAAAACAAGTAAGTCTGAGTTATCGAACCGCGGACACAATCTAGCAACTTTTGATACTAGACCTCTATCGACTCCTAGCCTAATAATTTGGTTTTGTTTTGAGAAAAATGTTTTAAACTAAAAAGGCAATTTAAACAAATAGACTGTGACAACTGGCACCAAACTGATAATTTTCGTACAATTTAATTAATGTTTAATATCTGCAATTATGTGCCTAAAATGTCAACATTGTCTGATTTCATGCTATACATGTGAATTCATGCACGTTTTATACTTCAAATATGGCTTTATGCATTAATGATTAGCGTTGCGTCAGAAAGACTAGTAAACTCACCGGTAAGATACATTGTGTCAGCAATTCTGTAGAAAGCAGCCAGACAGTAGAATAGGGCCTAGGTGTAGGTCCAACGTCTAAAATACATTAAAACCCAAGTATGGATACAAGGGTTAACATATAGACTTTCCGGAAGCTAAATTATGCACTAAAAAGCACCCGAAACGCACTTTAAATGTAGAATTCTGCATAAATCAGCTATAATCAGCTTTTTAATACATAAATATCATGCATAATTCTTGTTTTATTATCCAGAATACCCTCCTAAGTGTCGGGAATTGAAAGTGTCACAAAAGGGTACTTAAAGGACACTAAACGGCGCAATTTAGCACTTTAACGAACCGGTATCTAACCAAACAACCGGACACTACCCGAAACATCAAAATTATACTAGAAGCATTGTTTTAATGTTTCTGAGCTAGTTATGATCCCCGAACATCCTAACACACTATATAACACCATATATGCATAACACCTAAACATTACACTTGAAATCTAATCATTTAACTTAACTATCCATTAAACCACAACTAGACCCCCCCTTCATGTTTACGGTCACAAGTGACCCCACCACCAAGATCTTGCTTGATCTTCCCTTGATTCCATTTGATTCACTAGAGATCTTGGTCTTGTACTTAAGGAACACATTAACCTTTGGAAAAACACCTAAATATGGTTATAAGTTTGAACTTGTAGATCATAATCTTCATCATCTTTCACACATTACACACACTTAACTCTCTCTCTCTCCCTCCTCTTACTCACGGCCGTGAGCCACCCACAACATCACCACCATCATCATCTCACTTTCATGCAATCTCAAGTCCTCACAAGGTGTTAGAAGCTAGATTGAGAAGTGTGGAGCTTGTGGATCTTGAAGGACATCTCCCAATAGCTTTTATCCAACACATTCGTCATCTACATCTTCTAGTGTTCTTCCCTAGCCCTTGTGCTAGTAGTAAGCTTCATATCACTTGATCCTACTTCATATATTGTTGGTTAAAAGATGATATACATTGTTAATCTTAAAGAACACTAAAGAACATGATCATGATACTTTAACATAAACTTAATAACATAAGAATACATGTTGATTGTGTTGATTTGCTTCTTGATGATTGATGATTTGTGTTAGTAATGTTGGACATCATAAGAAACCTACTAGATTGTGATTAAACACATGATCTAGTAAGTTAAGGTGATGATCTTGTGAAAGACCAAGATGATCATACTTTATATACATGAACTTGATTGATGAAATTTGTTTTCATATGTAAAGATGATTTAAACAAAATACAAATCTTGTAAATAGATGATTAAAAAAAACTAATTTTTAAGTTTATTTATGAGATTTACAAAGTCATGGTTTCTAAGCAAACTAATCATATTTTTAGTGTTTAAACGAGACTAGAAACATGTTGTAACAAGAAAAATACCAAAGAATTATTTTTGGAAAAATCATCTTACAAGTTGTAAATGACTAAATCTTTTAATAATGGGATTTACAAGCAAATAACCATGTTTTTAAGGATAACTAAACCTACTAAGCACACTACCAAGTTACTACAAGTTTTTATGAAAGTTCAAGTTCATGTTGTTAGAAAAAATTACTTGATTTTGGCACTTGGTAAGTGTTGAATGAGTTGTTAATTGGTTTTGATGATTGAAAAGAAAACAAACAAACACATGTTTTGAAAACATGGGAAACCTCCACTTTTAGGGGAAACTATGTCAAAATTTCTATAAAATTTTGACACTTAGAAAAATATAAGTTTTGGTGAAACTTATTCCCTAAAAATTCACCTAAAAATATTTACCAAGGTTTCCCTAATTTTTGTGTAAATTTCAAGTTAAGAAATGATGATTTCTTCAAGATAAAAATTGATATTAAGTATGTATATTTTGAGGTAAATATATATATTTATTGGTCACCAAATTTTGTGCTAAGTGTATGTAATATGTATTATATGTAATGGTGTATTAGGATTTGAAAATACACTAAATACTCCTAAGGAGTAAAAATACAAAAATACACGTACAACATGCTTAGACAAATACAAGAAAATATATTTATGAAAATATATTTCTTAATAGATTATGTAACTTGGACAAGTTATGGACTTAAAATGTATTTTTGGACAAAAATACATAACTCGGGTGAAAAATACAAGATACTTATATTTATTGGAAAAATAATATAAGTAAGATACATAGTTAAAAATATAAATTATTTTTAATAACAAGGAATACATACATAAAAGATGGTGACTTGTACTTGTGCGATACAAGTCTAGTGACTAACGTTAATAAAACACGTATAGGTCACGACGCTATATAAGTAAACCCGGTGAAGTTTACGGCGCAGAAAACGCAAAGTTGTGAGTTCATGTCCCCACTTTTAAACTTTTACTTGCTTTTTAAACTTTGGGAAAATACATGTGTTATGGTATGTTGAATACAAAAACTAAGGAATGATACTTTAGATCATGTCACGAATAGGGTACCATAAGCACCATTAATAAGTTATATACCAAGACCGCGGAACAAAATGTTAGATCTAATGGGTTTTAGGCAGCCACACTCTTGGTCATACTAGTACCAAGCAGTGCTTTTGTGTCTCTAGTCGTGAATCGACAGTCGTGGATTCGACAGCTAAAAATGCCTATGGTTTGGATTCTTCCTATGCCGTGTCACATGTTAATGGCATTGCAAACCATTAGCGATCTCGATTTCCTTACATTTACAGAAATACTTGTTTCATACAAATTACATACCATGTTTTCATTCAAGTATGTAGGTCCGTTTTTCTCGGAGGATCCGATACATTACCTATCCTTGTTTATCACAAACACTATCACGGGTGCGGAATCCCCGTAAAGGTGCAAACCAAACAAACGTAAAGCGGATAACACAAGCAGATAATCAAAGATTCACTTGGATTAAAAGGATGAGAACAAGCTGCAAACACATACACACAATGCTTGACGATAAACTCTCAGTTTCTTTCTATGCTCTCATAAACTAAACTGTGAAACATACCAAGTATATATACTGACCAACGGCGAAATCCCATATGACGAAAACATGTGTGACGAAATCAAGGATTTCGCCACACACATAGTGACGAAAACAAGGGGACTTCGCCATATATGATTCCTGACGAAAACACCATTTTCGTCAAAACCAAACATGGACAGGAATCACTAAGGCATGACAGTTTAGTATGATTACACAAACTCTAAACATAATGCACACTATCATTAGGTTAAGATACAAATATAAAGACAAGAGTCATACCATGTAGGATAGGAGGATATCCGACTAGGTAGACATGGCGGAACGTACAGACTCGATAATAAAAGACTGTTTAACATACAACGAAACAAGACAAGTTACAGACACATAAATGCACTAACAAACTCCCCCTTGTCTGTTGCTTGGTCTTCGCTCTTTGAGTCTTCAATCTTCAGTGTTTTGCGGACCAGGTGCTTCCGGCATGAATACCACGATAAAAGCAGAAACAAGTGACGCGTTGGAACAGTAAAGCTTGTTGAGCGTACTTGTCTTCATAGAAGATATCATGCCGAAACAGTTTGTTGATGTCGGCCGCTGACATGTTGACAATCCACATCGGATCTAGCATACAGAAGTTTTCCTGATCTTTAAATACAATCACCGCTTCATGTGTATCCGAATCGTAACACCATAACCGCATGTTCTCCAAGAAATTTTGTTTCATCGGCATCAGCGGAATTTTATCCATGACTTTCGGCGGCTGATAGATTAGCTTGTATCGACCCGTGTTGGTCTCTGGATCTAACGTATACTTGATCTGCTGATAGACCGGAAACTGCGGTTTGTATAGTTCATCTTTCCACCCGTTTCGATGATTGAACCTCAATCTCTTTTCGAACAAAGTTTCTCCACCATAGTTTGAGCGATTAATCAGTTTCAACTTCGTTAAGGCAGCAGCATCATAGAATGGCAGATATGAGATACTCAACAACGAATTGAAATACTGGATGCCGTGTTCGCGCTTGATAGCCACACAGTGAATATCCTCCACGAACATCCAACTGAGTATCTTTCCATGTGGCTTTTCTCTTATGTACTGCATGTAATCAACTTGCACTTCCGGAGGAGTTGGTTTCTCGATCTTCGACAAAAAGCTTTTTCTCCATTCTTGGAATGCGTCTGTCGGATCGTCTGAAGAATCACGTTTATTAAATTGCTCGTTGATGTCTTCAAGATTCTTTTTCAGCCATTCTTCATCGAACGGATCAAACTCCGTTCCGTCAGCACGAACGTAAGTTGATTTACTCGATTCTCCTTCAAAAACTATTTCATCCAGATTCTCGGTGTCAGCTGTTTCTGGTTCAATTGGCATTTGATCAATCACAGCATCATCAACTGTTTTCATTTCTTCCAAAGCTAGTTTCTGCTCATATGATAAATCATCCACCAACTCCCCTTCTTCTAAAAGTTCTCCAGATATAGGAGGTACAACCTGTAAGGCAATATCAGAAGAGCTAATAACATTAGAAGTACCAGCCATGTCACTTTCCACGTAGGAAGTGCTTTCGAACATTTGCATTTCAGCTTAAACACTACTCGATGTTCCTTTAGAAGATTTGACTTGTGGAGGCTGGTAAGCTATGATCTGTGTAGATGTAGAGGCTGGAGGTTGTTGAGCTGCAGTTGAGGGATCTGGATTCCCTTGATCTTTTTTAATCATGATCATGCTTCTTCAACACTTCCTGTTGCTTGCATCTTTCATTCCACAAAACAACAACACGTTTTCTGACGTTTTTGAAATTATTGTTCATAGTCTTAACTCCATCAGCAATAGTTTTATTTCGACTGTCGTACCACGCCTTGATTTCACTATACTTTGCCTTGAGCATTTCAGCAGATTGTTGAAGAACACCACTGATTTGTCTGAAATGATTCATCTCTAACCCACGAGCACTATCAACCGCTTTTAGCCTTTCATTTTCAGCTTTAAGTTGATCGATCTCGGCTTGTTGGCGTTCTATAACAGTTTGTTGTTGTTCAACAGTGGACTTCAACGTATTTATTTCCACCAGTTGACTGAGTTGATCATTCTTGGTGATCCTGATGAAATCGGTTTGCCTTTGTATACGATCTGCAGCAGCTTCAAGTTGAGAAAATAAGAAGTTGTTCTTTTCATCTTGAGACATTTCCGAGAATAGCCTGTGACGTTCAGAACTAGGCTGAGATGTAGTCGCTCTGATTACAGAAGCCATTGATCTTTGTGGAGCAGCTTGAGGAGTTACTGTTGGAGTTTCAGGAGCCGATGTAACCACAGGAGGTGGTTGAGTAGCTGTAGTAGGTGGTTCTGTAGACCTCAGAGGAGACGGCACCATTGTAGAAGCTTCTTCAGCTATGAATCCAAGGTTTGGATCCATTTCAGCTTCCTGTATAGGCTCTTTAGGAACAGATTGCTGAGCAGACGAGGAAGTACCAATGTTCTTTCTAGTTTTCTTCTTGCGAAGGACAACCGTTTTTTTTCTTCAAACGTTCGGTCTCAGTATCCGACGGAACATAATTAATATCGGGCTCAGAATCTGCTTGGTCATCTCCACCAGCACTACTAGCGCCAGGTGCACTAGCTGCTGTCGCTCCAGCATCACCACCATCACCACCTTCTTCATCACCATCACTATCAGACAAATCAGATGAATCACACTTGCGCTTGAACTTGTCTTTCATCATCTTTTCTAACTTGGGTGCCTCATCATCACTATCACTATCATTATGACGCCACTTGTCATCAGCAGGAGCCTCATAGTTTCTGTTTCCGAGTGCACCAAACATCTTCTTTGGAGGATCAGACTCTTGATATTTCTTAGAAGAGTGACCTTTGAATAACTTAAAGGAGTGTTCCAACATAGTTTCAATCTTGAGACGGTCGTTGTCAGCTTTGGGAAGATCGGGGTGTTGAGCAGTCATGATCATTTGCATGAATCTCGGATACATCCAGAATTTGTTGCCAGACGTCCGAGATCCAATTCTTCGTAGGTTGTCTTTCATGTTTGCGAATAAGAACTATGAGATGCTGAATGGCTTATTCAAAACAAGCGTGACCATCAAACCGTTGAGATCGTTTCCGGCCATATCATAACCTGCACGGTTTTTGCCTAAACATTGAATAAGTACATGCAACAAGAACTTGTATCGCATAGGCAATGAAGCTTTGTTGATTTACCCAATAAAAATATCAGCAACACATTTCATCCTGAGCAGACATCCGCGCGTGCACATGATTGGTACAGAGATTGGTGCATCAGCAACATCTTGAAGTTCCAAAACAGCGTTAAGAATCTCTGGAGTTACATCCACATTCAGCTTATGAACCTGCCCTCGAATCACTTCCTTTCCATCAACTTCCTGTATCTGAGCAGTTTCCCAGAATGCTTTAATCAATGTCTTATACACCGGTGTTGAGAAAGTAACGGCCTTGTTTATCTGTGATTCCCGTAGCCATTGCGTGATTTCCTTGAAATCGTCAAACTTTCCTTCCGGATCAGGATGAGCAACCATATTATGTCGCGGTTCTGACATGATTTCTTCTTCGGTCTTGTTGGTTTTCTTTGTGGCGGCTTTGCGTGATTTCGGAGCCATTCTGTGTATGACAAGTACACGTAATGAGAGCGAGGTATGTGACACTTATAAAATATATATATGTATACATATTTAATGTATATTTTGAACATTAATCATGTATAAATATATATACTGTATAAGGGTTACATATTGGACATTTGAAAATTTTTCTAAGTGTTTGAGTGATTGTCCCTGTGACGAAATCAAGGAGTTAGCCACACACACATATGACGAAATCAGGGATGACGAAATCAGGGATTTCGCCGTTTTAAACAATTTTGGGATTTCGTCAATTAAGGATTTCGTCATTTGGGGATTTCGTCATTTGGGGATTTTGACAAAAGGGGATTTCGGCAAAAGTTAGGGTTTAGTCATTTGGGGGTTTTTGTCAATTCCTGTTTTCGTCAATTTTGTTAAAACCAGTTGGTTCAACATCAACAATTAAAGCAATATGACCAAAATATGGATCCCAACACCCAGAATTTTAACCCAAAACACTCTTGTCAAATAAAGTGCATCAAACAACACCCACCCGTACCCAGTATCAAACAACATAGTCACACCCCTTGTTTGAATAAAAAACACCCCTGTGACATCGGTTAACAACTCAAATGAAAACCCAGTTGATTTATACTCATTGCTGACAATTTACCGAATATCAAACAATCAATACAAAGTATCAGGACATTAAACATGAACAAACCCAAACCCACACCCCTGTTTGATACCCGAAACAAAAACCAAATCAAAAACCCAGATATATACACAATATACATCCAACACTCATCACAATCTAACATTTCAAAAACCTTGTACATAAAAGAAATGGAAAATATGAACAGATACATGTATGAATGATCAAGTATCATCGAGTCCCAAAGAGTTTTATAAGCATCCGGACAAAAACAATGGATTCAATCGGTTTAGATCAAGTTTTTGATGCATTTGAGTACCTTAGATTGTTCAATTATCAAGGAAATCAAGAGAAACTTGAAGTCGGTTAAAGGGGGGTATCCGTGGAGAAGATGATGAACAGTACAGGGTTTTGGTAAAAGTGATATTGAAACTGATGAACAATAATGCACATGGGACCCCTTTTATACTCTGGTCCCCTCGGCGAATATTCAAAAGCGACGAAATCACATTGGGCCCGACGAAATCACTTTGGGCCCGGCGAAATTACTTTGTTGGGCCAATATATGTCAGCCCATGAGTGATTATGACGAAATCACCAATTTCGTCAGCCAAAGGGATTTCGTCGAAGACCAATTGAGGTCTTCGTTGACCAGTCAAACCAAAATGTGTTTTCGTTGACTAGTCAAACTAGTTTTTCATTTTAAACACATTTTGAACAAATTTTAACAACATTTTGTATTTGTTAGAATAACCAACTGCAAAAAGGACATTTTATGAAGTAGAAAGCACAAACGAGTCAGTTTCAGGCTTTTCGGCATAAAACTTCGAGTTACCAAACATCGGCTAATCAAAACAAAGTTTTACAACTTACACTACAACACAATTTAAAGTTCAGTAAACTAACGAAAGACAATAACATAAAGAATTTGTACAATGAACAATCTTTTTGCGAGTTTCAAGGTAAGAGAATCATTACCATCTTACGGTCTTTGTCAAAACAGTTTCTGATTTCTGTTTAAAGCTTTAGATAAGTATTCTACCACAATTATCGGTATTGTTGTCCACCTAAGCTCAACTTATCAGATGTAATCATAATTAGGAGATATGATTTACGGAAAGAGTTATACTTACTTGTCGATGTAATTCGCTCATGACACATTCCCGTATCAAGGTATGCACGAGAGTTCATCTTACCGGTGAGTATACTGCTTATCATCCGTTTGACCGTATAAAAGATGTGAGAAACTCACTTATTTTTTATTTGAAAACAAGCCCTATGTGATAGAATCACTTATTGATGAGGAACTTGATTTTCAGATGCATGAGGGCACAAGAGCAAGTCCGTGAACAGGTCAGTACTAACGTACAGCAAAGAGACGAACTTGACTCCCGCAAGAAAGCTGTGATATATTATCACTTATTTTATTTGGACATGTGATTGTTGATCACTTATTGAGGTCGTATGCAATATGTATACGTATGTATGGTATCATGGAAGATCTTAGACTTCGTCTCTGTTATTTTTACGGTTTGATACAACCATGATACCCAGATGTTAAGACAGCATAAAGACCGAATATTTCAGAAACTCGACAATCTCTCAAATGAAATTTCGGTACCAAGACCATATGCCAGTGAATGGTTCCCACCTGACTTGAAGTCTATTAGGTTTATATCATCCTGCACATTTTAGTCTGATTGTGAGCCTACCGATACATCTTTAGTAAAGCTACTTATCATTTTTCAATTTTTCTTTTTCTTTTGACCATATTGACAGATCACACCAGTGTATATCATCTCTTCCCTTCTTTTCTCCAAGAAACTCATTTTTGATTTTCTATTGTTTTTGAATTTTTGATTTTTCAAACTTAAAGACAGAAAGTAAACGACATATTTTTGGATTTTTGAATTCTTCACATGTTTTTGTATTTTCTGAAATTTCTCCCCCTAAAATGCAAAAAGATAAGTAAACTGAAAATCTTTTGGATTTTTGACGCTTAAGAAAATATTTACAAAAATGATCAGCCGAAAGAAGTTTTACTCTTGTTTCATCTTAATTCCATTAACCAACAAGAGATAGTCAAAACGAGATTTTTCAAAGGCTTTTGTAAAGAGGTCAGCACGCTGTTCATCAGTATGGATTTTAACAACATCGATTAATCTTTTGTCAAAACAATCACGTATGAAGTGATACTTAATTTCGATGTGTTTGGTCTTGGAGTGTTGGACAGGATTTCTAGTGATAGATAAAGCAGCAGAATTATCAACAAAAATAGAGGTAGATAGGAATTCAAAACCGTAGTCGCGCATTTGTTGCTGAATCCACAGTACTTGGGAGCAACAACTTGATGCAGCAATGTATTCCGCTTCACAAGTTGAAGTAGCGACACAAGTCTGTTTCTTGCACTACCACGTGACTAGGCAACTTCCTAAGAATTGACATCCAGCCGTTGTGGATTTCCCATCTATTTTGCATCCGCCAAAATCTGAATCACTAAAAGCAACCAGGTCAAAACTATCATCCTTAGGGTACCAAAGACCGGTGTCCAGGAAACCCTTCAGATAGCGAAAAATCCTCTTAACAGCTCCCAGATGAGATGCCTTCGGGTTAGCTTGATATCTTACAAGCAGGCACGTTGGATACATGATGTCAGGCCTCGATGCTGTGAGGTACATGAGAGATCCGATCATAGCGCGATAATAAGAAGAGTTAACACTTTCACCCTTCAAGTCCAGAGTAATCCCGTGATTAGTCGGAAGTGGGGTACCAATGGGCATTGCTTCAGACATCTGGAATCGGCTCAAGATGTCACCAACATATTTAGTCTGATGGATGAATATCCCACACTCAGTTTGTTGAACTTGTAGGCCCAAAAAGAAATTTATCTCTCCCATTGCGCTCATTTCGAAATTCTCCTGCATAACACGTTCAAATTTCCTTCACAAAGCATCGTTAGTAGAACCAAATATGATATCATCAACGTATACCTGTATCAACAACAAATCACCATCCTGATCCTTGATGAAAAGAGTACAGTCGATAAGACCCCGGCGAAAACCGTTCTCCAGCAGATAAGTAGTTAATGTTGCGTACCAAGCCCTCGGTGCTTGATGTAAAAAGTAGAGAGCTTTATTGAGCAACCAAACCCGATCGGGATGGATAGGATCTTCGAAACCTGGAGGTTGTTCGACATACACCTCTTCTTCAACAATACCATACAAGAATGCGCTTTTAACGTCCATCTGGTAGACTTTGAATCCTTTAAAAGAAGCATAAGCTAGAAAGATCCGAATAGCCTCCAGACGAGCAACTGGTGCATAAACCTCATTATAATCAATGCCTTGAATTTGACGAAATCCTTGGACGACTAATCTCGCCTTGTTGCGAATGACCACTCCACGATCATCCTTTTTTCACTTGTAAACCCAACGGGTGCCAATTTTCTTGTAGTTGTCGGGTTTTTCAACAAGTCTCCAAACACCCAGTTTCTGGAACTGTTGTAGTTCCTCTTGCATTGCTTCAACCCAAGAATTATCCTTTAAGGCTTCTTTCCAGGATTTCGGTTCTTCTTGTGAAACATAACACGCGAAGGACCAATCATTTTGAATACCAGATTCTCTGATGGCTGAATACAAACCAGCTTTCTGGTTGTTTCTCAGCTGATTACGCGTCTGCACCCCGCGTTGGACATCTCCTATGATATTCTGCTGTGGATGGGTATCGTGAATCCTCATTTCAGGATTTTCAGGAACATGAGCATTAATACCCAAATTGTTAATATTAAGATCAACAACCACAGATGAAATAACAGTATAAAGACCCAAAACCTCAGATTTTGGCAATCTATCAACGCAAGATTTAAGGTCATTAAACCATACACCACTAATGTGTTCCCCACTCATACTCAGTGCTTTTATGTTTATATCACATTGGTAAGTTGATTATTTCATGCTTTTTGCCCACTGGTACATCGTATGATGAAGCTGCTATCACACTTAAGCAATTTAATTTAGTTTGAGTGTGACAGTCTAACTTGCTGATGTACTATCATTTCTTCTTTTTCACACAGTGATAACTCATTTTTGATTTTCTATTTTTTTTATGTTTTTCAATTTTTCAATGTTTTTGTATTTTTGTTTTTTAAGAAAAACAGTGAACTATTTACAAAATTCTTATGAAAAACCAGTTATTCAGGATTCCTCATCCCGTTGAGTTCGACTAAATGTTCAAAGCGAGCCCTGTCAAAAGCTTAAGTATAAAGATCTGCCAGGTTATCTTGTGTGTCGACTCAGCACTTTGAACTTCAATTTAAATCAATTAATATATATCAACAATCTCACATCCCCCGTCATGTGCCTAGAGCAGCCATTATCAACATACCATAAGTTGATAATCCTCCTTAGCAGCTCCTGCACACACCAACTAAGAAATTAGTTAGATTGGGGGACCCAAGCCTTAATGGTCTTGGGTTGTCCAAATTCACCAACCACTTGAACATCCATCCAATATCCATTACTCCTAACAGGAGTCTTGGATCTCAGACCTGTTGATGGAATTTGATTTTGAATTCCATAAGGTCTCTGGTCCTGAGGGTTCCTATATGTGTTTGGACTATTTGACCTTTGAAAATTTTGATTTTGATACCGTGAATTTTGATTCCAAGAAGCATTATTGTTGTAATTTCTAAAGCCTTTGTTTTAAAAAATTCGACCACCATTATTTTGGTTTCGATTTTGATATTGACCTTGACTTCTGAAATTATTAGAATTATAATAGTTCATTCTTGGAGAACTGCTTCTAGGTCTCTCATATCTGCCTGGTGGAGATCTACACTGAAATCTTGGTTGATTTCTTTGAAAACGTGGAACTTGTGGAGTTCCTGTTCCAGCCTTATCTACACCAACAGCAACATTCTCTGATTGCTTAGGAGCAGATTTCTCTGGAGAATTTGAGCCTTTCTCCTCACTATCACCTTTCTTCTCTGGTTATTTCCCTCTCTTTTTTCACTAATTTGTGCTTCACTCCTTTTGTTAGGACAGCAGCTCGCTACATGTCCCTTTGTGTGGCACTCGAAGCACTATCTCCTTTTCAATGACTTCTTAGCTGGAGTCTTTGAGGTAGATCCCTTATCAGATGGTGATGATCCCTTGGATGAATCTTGTTTATTTTGCTTGGATTCAGATATTTCTTTGTTTTTATTTTTAGCAAACTCTACATTCGATTCATTTTCAATAACTGTGGTTTCGTTTTTCATATCACTACCTTGAACAAAATTAATCTTTTTAACAAAAGCTTGATTTTTACTCTTAGGTGGTGAATTTTTCCTTTTCAAAGGATCCCTGTTATTGTTCTTCTTAGCATCATCACTCTCAGATCCATCACTTTGACTTGATGCGAAACTACTTGGTGCAGTTGACATAAAGTCTATTAGCTCATCTTCATCAGGTAGGAATGAATAGTCATGACTAAGAGGAGGTGGAACTTCATTAAAGCCCTGGAAGCCCACACTGGTCTTGTCATTACTCTTCTTTAACCCACCCATCATTTGCTTCATAACAAAAGTAGAGTCTCTGAATTAACCTAATTTCTTTTCAAGTTCAACGATTTTTAGTTGTGCATCTGATAACTCTTTGCATTTTTCAGAAACCTCTTTTGTTTTCTCAGCCATCATGTCATGAGCTAAGTCTATGAATTGAAGTTTTTCGTTTAGTTTGTAGGTTAAAGCTTCAATTTCAGCTTCATAACCTTTTATCTTCTTCAAGTATAAAGATTCGTTTCTTTTAGCAAAAAAAATTGATTCTTTTATGTTAGACATCTCGCTTACAAGACTTTGGTTTTGTGTTGTCAACCTGTCAACCTCACCCGAAAGTTCACGACATTTTAAGCACACAGAATTAGATTGTACCTCTTCCTCATGAACTTCTGTAGTTTGATCAGCAACGACCTGTTCAGCTTCACTCACTTTCTCTACTTCAGCATCCACTTTGGCTTCAGCATTCTCCACTTTAGCTTTAGCATCATTCACAGTAGTTTCAGCCTCATCAACTGGCACTATCTCTGCCATGAATGCCTGAGTGGCACTCTCATTTCCCAGATGTCGCTTTTGTAATGCATCCCACATATCCTTTGAATTAGTGTACTTTTTGAAGGTATGCTTGACGCTATCAGGTAAGGACATCTTTATTGCAGCCAAGGCTCTCTTTTCAGCCTCATGCACCCTTTTATCATCCTCTTGCATGTTCACATAGTCTGTTCTACGTGGTCTGCCCTCATAATCGTGTGTTGGGTTTGTGTACCCATCTACAATAGAGATCCACATGCATGCATCCTGAGATTCAATGAAGGATTGGAAGCTGTCCTTCCATGTAAGATAATTCTCCACCTTCATCATCTTAGGTGCATTCAAATTCGTCATGTTCGACATTTTAACGCAACAGACTGGTATATCCGTACAAAATATCTCCGAAAATAGTGGTTACCAAATTACACCATTAGAATCGTCTCGAAAAGACGAATACAATGATATCTAATCGTCTCGAAAACACTCTTCTTTAACCCACCCATCATGTGCTTCATAACAAAAGTAGAGTCTCTGAATTGACCTAATTTTTTTGTCCTAAAAATGCAAGGAATTTAACGGTCCAAACGGTTCTGTCAAACGGGCTACGGATCAATTTCTATTTGCAAAACACTGAAATTTTATCGACGCTTGCCAACTAAAATTCCACCACTTAATTCCTCTCCTAATTTCGCTGGGTTCTGGGTTAATTTCGCTGGTTTAATTATGCTGGATCAGTTTTGCAGATCTAGTTCGCTGAACAGTGCCAATTTCGCTGGTTAATATGCTGTCAAATTCGCTGTTAATTTCGTAGGTCTACGACTGATAAAGTCGCCGAAACCGTGATAATTTCGCTGTGGACAATTACACGGTTACCAAAGTCGCCTTTGGATTTAATTTCGCCGATCATCAACATATTAAGTCCTAAATTCACTGATCAGTTAATTATGCTAGTTTCAGTCTGCGAAATTATTAAATTCGCCAGCCAGTAATAAGGAAATTCAATCTTTCTCAAATTTATGAGATTTTCCAGATTCTATCAACACTTTCCTGTAGAATCGAAACAGCAAAAATATCCGTAATTTTCGAAAACCATTGATAAACAGAACGAAGAACGTGAAGAACACGAAGAACAATCTTCGAATTTTCAAGCTTTTCCAGTCAAAATTCTTCAACCAATCAACCAGAACTACCTCTAAAACCTGCAAAACAGCAAACAAACAAAGCAGAAGATCAAAACAGCCAAAAAATTTCGAAAATATATATCAAACCAAGAAAAATTTTGAAACCCTAATTTTTCAGGTTTCTTAATTTTCGAAAATCTCCTGTTTCTGCATAACACAATTCTGAACAGAGCCTTCAAGAGCGTAACGCTCTGATACCAATTGTAGGTCCCCTATTCTTACGGATCTTTCATAGAATTGTCAATCTAATCAAGAGTGCGGAATCCTCTTGATCAGAATATAGCATAAAACGTGTAGGAACAAAAATCAGCAATTCACTTTCAAACCGGGTTTCTATTGATTATCAATCAAACTGACTTACAATCAATCAAACCCTAACCAACACTCAATTTCGTCCAAGACTAGTCTCTCACGAAATTTCTCACTCAAATTCTGTTTTGGCTGATTAATCTAAACCCTAAAGCATAACCTTGTTTATATAACACAAGGTTTGCAACTTGGGCTAAGGTTTCCTACATGGGCAAGCCCATTTCGTCCCCCTAGACCCAACTGGGTTTTGTTTAGCCCAAACTCTATAATTTCACTAATACAAAGCTAAACCCGCTAACTGTTTATCGTTTAACTAATTACAAGATATCCAAAGACCATTGTTTTACATTCATTCTTTTGTTATGTATGTTTACTTAACATGCTAGCACATTGTTTTACATGACTTTTCTGCTTTGTATGTTAACATAGCATACTTAGGACATTTGCTTTACATTGCATCTCTGTTGCATATGTTCTCGTAACATATGGACACATTGTTTTACATCTCTACCTTGTATGTTCACTTAGCATACTAGGTACATTATTTTCATAAAACATGCTTACATTCAGTATATCATTTGGTTTGTTTAACGGGACTAAATTACATTCATTAACACCGATCATGCCGCTCGGTAGTAGGTAATGGTACCATAGGACTTGACAATTCCCGTTCCTAAAACCCTAGGTTTGTTTGGGTGGATGGAATGACCGAATCCGAAAACATTCTTTTTGATAACCTTCACTCTAAGGTTATCCTTCTGTCTCAAGGCTTGAATGTAGGCATTTAACATAACCGCATAGATGTTGTATCAGTAAAGCATGCATTATTCTACAAAGCATAACTTTTGATTTATTCAAATACTTTGTTTTGTACATTTTTACTTGTGGTTTAAGTAGTCTCATTTTACTTACCATACATAACTTTTGTTTACACATTACATGATTTACATTTGATGGTTTTCACACATTTGACATTTGACTATACATAAACATTTTTACATTAGTGGTTGGTTTTGTTTAAGTGATTTAAATAACGAGGCGTGTGTAATAAGGTAAAAGCATGGTGGATACGCCGCTGGTACTTCCTATATATAAGTGCTTTTATAGTATTACATATCGTAGCGTTATTTAAACCATTTCAGTATTTGACTTATTACATTTTACACAAATAACATATTTTCACTAAACATTTGTTTTACAAAACAACTTATGTCATACAAACTCATTTTTACTTGGTTATTCATTTAACCTTACATTACTCTTTTACATATCATCTACTTTATCATCTCTTTTCAAATGATTTATAAAACAAAACATTTTACAAGGATCATGACTGACTTTGTTAAACAACCTTTTTCTAAACTTATAAGTCATGAATCCTAAATCAATAAAACCTATGTATCTCACAGGCATTTTTATGCTGACGTACCTATTTTCACATGTGTTTCAGGAGATGATGCATAGGATTTATCAAGATACACTTAGGCGGACTTGGGCCTTAGTGACAATAAAAGATGCAAGACTAGTTAATTATGTTATGTTTCTTTGTTGTTAAGACATTGTAATTTCTTTTGATTCAATAAAACAAAACTTCAATTTCCATGTGTTATGAAACAATGATTCTGTTACAACACTCCCCGACGATTCCGCCACGATTCGTTGTTTTACGTGGTCGGGGTGTGACAGAAAAGTTGGTATCAGAGCTCATGGTTATAGGGAATTAGGTTATTAGTAATGCTTTGACCTAGTCTATAACCTTCTTAGGACCCTAACGCGAGTTTACTTGTGTTTAGTCATAAAACAACACCATCACCTATCCTTAGGCGACGACCACAACAAGAACCTAAATTTCAAAATCCGCTTTGAAAATTAATCATCTGTTCTAGGATGATTTATTGTAAGGTTTTGAACCTTCAAAGTTTTCAAAATCTCGTCAAAGTTTGGGTCTTTTAATGTGAACACGTGCAAACTGGAAGGGTGAATGCCTGTACTTTGAGTTTTCTGTCTAAGGCTAGAGTGTTCGTACAAATCCGCAGAATCGGACCAGTCACTCTTACCTGGGAACTCTTGGGGTGAGTGTTCACTTATAGGCGAGCATGTCTTTAGTGATACATTAATATGACCTGTTTACTTTGATTAGTCACCGTCTCATTTGTTTGCCTTAGGTAACAAACAAATGGTCGCAATTTTATGCGTTACCATTTTGTTTTGATTTTCCGATAACATTTCACTTGTTTCTTCCTATGTCTTTCATTTTCTTCTAGAATGTCTTTTCCTCTCAGCAACGGTCAAATTTCCGAGCAAACAGCCAAATTTGCCCAGCAAATAGGCGAAGTGATTCTGAAGACTGTGGATTTAGGCATTGCCGTGTCTCGTCTCAACAATGAAGCCACTCAAGAGTCACCGAAGGAAGCAGAAGTCAAGCCTGCACCAAAATCAAGGAAGCGTAAGGCTTCAAGGAAACCCGCAGCAATTACACCTAATCAAGCGGGACCTAGCCAAGTGGCAGCGCCACCAGCTAGGAAGCCGTACTTAGGAGCTGCCCCATGGTGCAAACGATGCAACCGTCATCATTCAAACCTCATACCCTGCTTCAAATGTACCTACTGTGGACGGTGGGGACATTTGGTTAACATATGCCGCTTTGCTATCCAAAACAAAGCTGCTATAAGCCTTGCTGCTGCTCAACCTCTTGCCAGGAAACCTTATGCCGGTACTGCACTGATGTGCAACAAGTGTAATGTACCTCACCAAGCTTACCTGCAGTGTCGTCTGTGTGCTTCATGTGGATGACTCGGTCACCTGGCAAATGCTTGTCTTTTCAACCCAATCCAAGGTGGTCCAAACCAACCCCAAGTCAACCCTGCTCAAGCTCGTTTACCGTCTAGTACTTGGTACAACTACGGCGAGACGAGCTATTTCAGGAACAAGTAATCAGAGATTGTCTTTACAAGTCTGACGCACGGATAAGCATATGGCTGAGTATAAGATATTGCTGTTTTAATCTTATGCTTTTGTTTTCTCCGTTTTTCTTGTAATGTGAAACAATCGGTTTTGTTTATAAATAAATTGTTGTTCGCAAATTCTGATATACAAGTGTAGCTACATATGTGTATGGCATTTCCCTATAATACCTACATTAAGGAACTATGTCCCTTACAAACTACCCTTGTGATTCTCCCTTTCAAATGATCGCTCATGATTTCCTCGAAAAATTTTAAGTACTCGTTTCATTCTAGGAGACGAAGTACAAGAAATAAAGCGAAATTATGAGTAATCGTGCTTTTTGCACATCTGTGCCCTTGAATCCTTGGTTAGATAACTAAGGGTATTTTCAAATCTCATACCCATTACGTTCTGATTTTTCAACATGCATAACATAAGTTTTCAAAAACAACCTTCATGATTTCAAAAACATTTTATATATAGTTCGAAAACGTTCTTAATATAGTGTATTTACTTAACATATCAAATGCATGATTTCAAAAGCATTGTCTATGTTTTCAAAAACAACCTCCATGATTTCAAAAACATTGTCTATGTTTTCAAAAACAACCTTCATGATTTCAAAATGTTATTAATACAGTATAATTGCTTATATCAAATGCATGATTTCAAAAGCATCATTCATGTTTTCAAAAACCTTATACATAATTTCAAAATTTATCTCGCATGGTTTTAAAACAATTTTTTTTAAATATACTTACCTAATACACCTACTTTATGATTTCAAAAGTATTATATATAAGGTTTCAAAAACATTAAACACATTTTTAAAAGAAACCCCATGCATAGTTTTCAAAATATTTTCCTCATACATTGACTTAACCTTCCAATTCTGCTTCATATGTCGCCTTGACATATCTAGCATCCCAACTTCATAAGCATTTTTACTTCATGTTTTGACTTAAGCACATCCAGTGCAAGGTTTCAAAACATCTTCAACTTCTAAAATCCATATGGGATCTTTTTATCTTTCAAATCAGAGTCCTTAATTGGATTCCTTGTGTACCTTAATTCGAACATTTCGGTTCCTTATAATCGAAATCGAATTTTCTCTTTAAGATCTTTCTATCTTCATAGTTAGATTCTTGGAAATATTTAAAGCACCAATCAAAATCCATGAATCGGATACCTGGTGTGCTTTAAATACATGTGCACAATTAACAAAAACAAATTAACAAAATGATAACAAATCAAGTTAAACGATTTTGTGGTTATGTGACTATGTGTTTATGCATTTTGTGTTTTCTTTTATGCATTTTTTTTATATTTTTGTATACTCTGGATATTCGTTATCCAAATCCCCGTAGAACCTTTCACATCTTCATATGAGGGATTCGTGGTAGGATATTCAAAAAGGTACTACCTTAAATCCTTAATAGGCTTCTACGTAATCGTTAAGACCCTTAGATTATATAGTACCATTCAATCTTTCAAAGAGACCCCTTGAGTGGTCTTGTCAGAAAGATTCATTCAGAATCTGGTTAAGAACGACACGTGGTTATATAGCTGAACAGACTCCTTGGTAGTCTATTTAAACCATTTATTGATTTAATTAAAAGGACCCTATGGTGGTCTAGTCACAATCATCACAAGTTCGTTCATTATTTTCTTCCCCTACACATTATAAGACGCACTACGTGACTATGCAAGGAATTACGTAATTATGGATGCATACATAATTGCGAAGTTCAGTGCACGGAAACCACAGTAAGACTTATTATGTGTAAGAACCGATAGTGGCAACCATAACGGAATGTGAACAATGTAATAGAGGTACGGTGGACGCACCAATAACGCTTTATATACTTGTATATAAGTGTCCCTCTCACATTGCAAGCATGATGTTATTTAAAGTTACTAGAAGTTCAGGACTCTAACTAGTATTGTTTGGTCTTTTCAACTTCATGTTTCAAACTCTCACAAGTTTCCTCTAAAATAAATTTCGGGACGAAATTTCCTGAAGTAGGGGAGACTGTGACACCTGTGTCACTTCAACCATCAAACAAATACCAAGCCAATTAAATATTGTATTTCATACTTGGGATTTGTATAAATATGTGTATCATTTGCACATATCAATTCTAGTTCGATTTCGGGCTCTAATTCGCTTTCTGGAAGGTTATACGCGCACTGATGCGTAACTATAACCAATTTAATACAACTAACACTCTGTAATAGTGAAATAGGCTTATCATACCTTAAATAACCTTTACATAACTTAGAAATAATTTTTGGAAGGTTTGGTGTGCCGAAATCAAGTTTATTCGCTTACAGGGACTAAATTCGACAAACTGTGAAAGTATGTCGATTCGTACTGTAATGGACATTCTGGAACTTGATCATAAGTTAAACACACCCTAAATATCCTTTACATAGCTTAGAAATAGGATTTGAGGGGTTCGGTGTGCTAAAATAAACCTTATGCTCATTCAGGGACTAAAAGCGTCAAAAAGTGCATAAGTTTGCATTTTCGCGCATATCTCACGTTCTGAATACATCCGGACATCCAAAAATTTATGTAAGCATTAAAATATTTTATTTTAGTGTTTGGCATAAGAAAAATCCATTCGTCGCGCAATTTGGATCGTTTTTCGCGCTTGTGCGCATTTCGTGGTAATTAAGCGAATATCGCGATCGTACGACCAAACGAACCGAGATCCGGCATATTTTTTAGCATGTTTCATGTCCACAATGTTTAGGCATCTTTTTAGGGCCTTAAGTTTGGCTTAACGGGCCCTAAACATGTCGGAATGGAGCTTAAAACACAACAGGGACTGAACCTGTCATTTCTGAAAGTTGTTTGCTGATCAGAAGGCTCAGGCAGCCCGCGTAAGCCCCCATTAAACCTTACACGGCCCGTGTGAGACTTCCAGATGTGCAAAAAGTTGATTCCATCCATTTCCATCCTGTTCCAGCCATGTTTCCCTCTTGCAAATGGTATTTCAGAAGCTATGGGCCATTTCTAGGGGTACCCAAGGTTTCACAAAACAAGGGGCACACATGTAAGGTTAAGAACGAGGCACGTTATTCGATGAACGATCTTAACAGTCCTAAGAAATCTATAAATACCCCCACCCCTTTTGTTGCAACCCACTTGATTTCTGAGATTTTTCTCTAAGTTGAAGTGTGAAACACTTCATACCTGAGAAATACTTGGAAAATCAAACTTGCGGGGACCCTCTGTAAGTATTCTTTCGTTCTTTTCATTCGTTTTAGCGTTAAAGTCAAACTTTGTTTGACTTTCTGCATTGATCAGTTTATGGTTAATGCGAAGTTCGTTTGAACTTCATAACGTGAGCGTAATCACGATGGTTATAGTCCCTAGTAACTATACCTACTGATTACCACGTTATCTAAGCTCAGTGACGAGTCGTAGTTTTGGCCAAAATGCGTATTCTTGCGTATTTTGTAACCAAACTACTTTTAGGTATCAAAACTGTTTGTTTTGATACCAAACCTGTTTCAAACCTCGTTAAACATGTTTTAACATGTTTAGCTCGTCACTTTTAGAATTGTGCTTGTCTAGGGTCGTAAAGGTAAGCGATCTAAACAATCGCTTATACTTTCGAACCCGACCCATTTGGTCGATCATTAGGATCCGACCAAACACATTAGGTGACCATAGTTGAATAGGGAATAACCTTCCGAGGTTATACCTTATGGTCACGTCGTTTAAGTAGTTGTATGATAAGTAGTTTATATGCCTTAGGAAAATTACCAAAATGCCCTTTTTACGCATAAATTCATTTTAAGCATATGTAACCTAAATTTTGACATCTAAACTGATTAGGTAACTATATTAGACATGTTAAGGCATATTTTACTTGTCATAGGACTAGTTAAGCGGTCCGAACGCGTTTTACGCGAACGACACGTTAAAGTAGCATAAGCTACCTAGACGGGTCATAATGGGTCGTAAGCACTTAGGTTAGGTTTCATTTTAGTATGTAGGCTTTCTTAAACCATATCATATGAGTTCCAACACTCATTTGGTTTACGAAACCTCATACTATCCAATCTCCCGATTTAGGTCCGGTTATTTATGTAGTTATCTATATAGGGTGTCGTTTGATTCCGTAATCCCTCTAGCTTTGCTTGGTTGTTGTTTAAGACTTCTAAGCACCCTCAAGTGAGTACATAGACCCCTCTTTTACTGTTGTCCAATGTTTTAGGGTGAAACACGTGTGCCTACTTGTTACTTTCGTGCTTTTCATGTTTTCATATCATATACTTGCTATGTTCCTTAGTACACTATTAGTACATGATTTCTTTATGTTTTGCTATGTGTAGGTCCCCTATTCGTACGGATCTTTCACAGAATTGTCAATCTAATCAAGAGTGTGGAATCCTCTTGATCAGAATATAGCAGAAAATGTGTAGGAACAGAAATCAGCAATTCACTTTCAAACCGGGTTTCTATTGATTATCAATCAAACTGACTTACAATCAATCAAACCCTAACCAACACTCAATTTCGTCCAAGACTAGTCTCTCACGAAATTTCTCACTCAAATTCTGTTTTGGCTGATTAACCTAAACCCTAAAGCATAACCGTGTTTATATAACACAAGGTTTGCAAGTTGGGCTAAGGTTTCCTGCATGGGCAAGCCCATTTCGTCCCCCTAGACCCAACTGGGTTTTGTTTAGCCCAAACTCTATAATTTCACTAATACAAAGCTAAACCCGCTAACTGTTTATTGTTTAACTAATTACAAGATATCCAAAGACCAAATCTAAGCTGTTGTCACAAACATGCACCAACAAACTCCCCCTTGACAATTGCTTCATAAAATAACTTTGTCTTCAGTCATCTTGCATTCTTCATGTAGTCTTGCACTGTCTTTAGTCTTTAGATATCTTCAGCTTCACTAGCTTCTGTCAGCAACAGACTCCCCCTAAGCTGATGCATCCAATCACTAAATCTTCAAAAACTTTAGCGTTTGAGTAAACTCCAGTTCAGCATTTGCACAGCAATCTTCAAACTCTTCACTTTGTCTGCAATGTAGAAAGGGGGTTCTACCATGCATCCAATCAACCTCTCATCTCTTCACAGCAACTTCTCAGCAACATACCACTTCAATCTGTATACTATAAAACAAACATCTCGAGAAACCATAAGAATTTTTCAACAAAGTTAAATAAATTATTATTTTTCAAGAGATACTTAAACTGTATCACAGATTAAGCATTTTCAACTTACCACCAACACGCAAAACTTTTTAATCATACACCCTAGAACCCGCATGATTTAAAATTTTGAACTCACTTTCCAACACCGTCTCCCCCTATCAGTAACAATTCCTCCAAGAATAACAGTTTTCCGTACATTAAGAATTTTAAACAGAAAAAGACACTATTTTTGGATTTTTAAATTTTTCTGAAAGCAAGTAACTAACAAAAGCAATAGACACTCTATTTCTGTGAGAATCACTGGTAAGAAGATCATATCAGCACAATCAAACTGTTTCACACTATTAGATAATTCTTTATTTAATTTTTCGTGAAAAGCAGTCCAAGATGATTACCAGTATGTTTGTCCACTTAAACAAAATGCATGAACATTTCAAGTACCATTACCATATGATACGTTAAGGTAATATTATTACTGAAATACTAGTGTGTCCCACTTCAGGATATACCCCCGCGATCAAGGTATGCACAAAGATTCATCGTAGTAGGTGAGTATATTGAATTCAACCGTTTTGTTTTACAACGATAGATAATTGGTGATCAGGTCAGTACTTCCGTACAGCAAAGAGACCAAAATATCTAACGAGGGCTATGACAAATACCATTTTTGGTACGAATTATGCATTTTGCACTTTTTGAATGACTCTCTAGGTGAGCTTCTTCATTTATGGGATTTGGCATTTTTTGCTCTTTTAAGATATCCTGGTTGTGCCTAGGTCAGCATGTATCTGGATGCAGCAGAAGGACAACCCTGATATCCCAGATGAAATAACAGTATAAAGACCCAAAACCTCAGATTTTGGCAATCTATCAACGCAAGATTTAAGGTCATTAACCCATACACCACTGATGTGTTCCCCACTCATACTCAGTGCTTTTATGTTTATATCACATTGGTAAGTTGATTGTTTCATGCTTTTTGCCTACTGGTACATCGTATGATGAAGCTGCTATCACACTTAAGCAATTTAATTCAGTTTGAGTGTGACAGTCTAACTTGCTGATGTACTATCATTTCTTCTTTTTCACACAGTGATAACTCATTTTTGATTTTCTATTTTTTTTTATGTTTTTAATTTTTCAATGTTTTTGTATTTTTGTTTTTTAAGAAAAACAGTGAACTATTTACAAAATTCTTATGAAAAACCAGTTATTCAGGATTCCTCATCCCGTTGAGTTCGACTAAATGTTCAAAGCGAGCCCTGTCAAAAGCTTTAGTATAAAGATCTGCCAGGTTATCTTGTGTGTCGACTCAGCACTTTGAACTTCTATTTAAATCAAATAATATATATATCAACAATCTCACATCCCCCGTCATGTGCCTAGAGCAGCCATTATTAACATACCATAAGTTGATAATCCTCCTTAGCAGCTCCTGCACATACCAACTAAGAAATTAGTTAGATTGGGGGACCCAAGCCTTAATGGTCTTGGGTCGTCCAAATTCACCAACCACTTGAACATCCATCCAATATCCATTACTCCTAACAGGAGTCTTGGATCTCAGACCTGTTGATGGAATTTGATTTTGAATTCCATAAGGTCTCTGGTCCTGAGGGTTCCTATATGTGTTTGGACTATTTGACCTTTGAAAATTTTGATTTTGATACCGTGAATTTTGATTCCAAGAAGCATTATTGTTGTAATTTCTAAAGCCATTGTTATAAAAAGTTCGACCACCATTATTTTGGTATCGATTTTGATATTGACCTTGACTTCTGAAATTATTAGAATTATAATAGTTCATTCTTGGCGAACTGCTTCTAGGTCTCTCATATCTGCCTGGTGGAGATCTAGGCTGAAATCTTAGTTGATTTCTTTGAAAACGTGGAACTTGTGGAGTTCCTGTTCCAGCCTTATCTACACCAACAGCAACATTCTCTGATTGCTTAGGAGCAGATTTCTCTGGAGAATTTGAGCCTTTCTCCTCACTATCACCTTTCTTCTCTGGTGATTTCCCTCTCTGTTTTTCACTAATTTGTGCTTCACTCCTTTTGTTAGGACAGCAGCTAGCTACATGTCCCTCTGTGTGACACTTGAAGCACGATCTCCTTTTCAAAGACTTCTTAGCTGGAGTCTTTGAGGTAGATCCCTTATCAGATGGTGATGATCCCTTGGATGAATCTTGTTTAGTTTGCTTGGATTCAGATATTTCTTTGTTTTTATTTTTAGCAAACACTAAATTCGATTCGTTTTCAATAACTGTGGTGTCGTTTTTCATATCACTACCTTGAACAAAATTAATCTTTTTAACAAAAGCTTGATTTTTACTCTTAGGTGGTGAATTTTTCCTTTTCAAAGGTTCCCTGTTATTGTTCTTCTTAGCATTATCACTCTCAGATCCATCACTTTGACTTGATGCGAAACTACTTGGTGCAGTTGACATAAAGTCTATTAGCTCATCTTCATCAGGCAGGAATGAATAGTCATGACTAAGAGGAGGTGGAACTTCATTAAAGCCCTGGAAGCCCACACTGGTCTTGTCATTACTCTTCTTTAACCCACCCATCATGTGCTTCATAACAAAAGTAGAGTCTCTGAATTGACCTAATTTCTTTTCAAGTTCAACAATTTTTAGTTGTGCATCTGACAACTCTTTGCATTTTTCAGAAACCTGTTTTGTTTTCTCAGCCATCATGTCATGAGCTAAGTCTATGACTTGAAGTTTTTCGTTTAGTTTGCAGGTTAAAGCTTTAATATCAGCTTCATAACCTTTTATCTTCTTCAAGTATAAAGATTCGTTTCTTTTAGCAAAAAAAATTGATTCTTTTATGTTAGACATCTCGCTTACAAGACTTTGGTTTTGTGTTGTCAACCTGTCAACCTCACCCTGAAGTTCACGACATTTTAAGAACACAAAATTAGATTGTACCTCTTCCTCATGAACTTCTGTAGTTTGATTAGCAACGACCTGTTCAGCTTCACTCTCTTTCTCTACTTCAGCATCCACTTTTGCTTCAGTATTCTCCACTTTAGCTTCAGCATCATTCACAGTAGTTTCAGCCTCATCAACTGGCACTATCTCTGCCATGAATGCCTGAGTGGCACTCTCATATCCCTGATATCGCTTTTGTAATGCATCCCACATATCCTTTGAATTAGTGTACTTTTTGAAGGTATGCTTGATGCTATCAGGTATGGACATCTTTATTGCAGCCAAGGCTCTCTTTTCAGCCTCATACATCCTTTTATCATCCTCTTGCATGTTCACATAGTCTGTTCTACGTGGTCTGCCCTCATAATCGTGTGTTGGGTTTGTGTACCAATCTACAATACAGATCCACATGCGTGCCTCATGAGATTCAATGAAGGATTGGAAGTTGTCCTTCCATGTAAGATAATTCTCCACCTTCATCATCTTAGGTGCATTCAAATTCGTCATGTTCGACATTTTAACGCAACAGACTGGTAAAACCGTACAAAATATCTCCGAAAACAGTGGTTACCAAATTACACCGTTAGAATCATCTCGAAAAGACGAATACAATGATATCTAATCGTCTCGAAAACACTCTTCTTTAACCCACCCATCATGTGCTTCATAACAAAAGTAGAGTCTCAGACTAATTTTTTTTTTGTCCTAAAAATGCAAGGAATTTAACGGTCCAAACGGTTATGTCAAACGGGCTACGGATCAATTTCTATTTGCAAAACACTGAAATTTTATTGACGCTTGCCAACTAAAATTCTACCACTTAATTCCTCTCCTAATTTCGCTGGGTTCTGGGTTAATTTCGCTGGTTTAATTATGCTGGATCAGTTTTGCAGATCTAGTTCGCTGAACAGTGCCAATTTCGCTGGTTAATATGCTGTCAAATTCGCTGTTAATTTCGCAGGTCTACGACTGATAAAGTCGCCGAAACCGTGATAATTTCGCTGTGGACAATTACACGGTTACCAAAGTCGCCTTTGGATTTAATTTCGCCGATCACCGAGATATTAAGTCCCAAATTCGCTGATCAGTTAATTATGCTAGTTTCAGTCTGCGAAATTATTAAATTCGCCAGCCAGTAATAAGGAAATTCAATCTTTTTCAAATTTCTGAGATTTTCCAGATTCTATCAACACTTTCCTGCAGAATTGAAACAGCAAAAATATCAGTAATTTTCGAAAACCAGTGATAAACAGAACGAAGAAAGTGAAGAACACGAAGAACAATCTTCGAAATTTCAAGCTTTTCCAGTCAAAATTCTTCAACCAATCAACCAGAACTACCTCCAAAACCTGGAAAACAGCAAACAAACAAAGCAGAAGATCAAAACAGCCAAAAAATTTCGAAAATATATATCAAACCAAGAAAAATTTCGAAACCCTAATTTTTCAGGTTTCTTAATTTTTGAAAATCTCCTGTTTCTGCATAACACAATTCTGAACCGAGCCTTCAAGAGCGTAATGCTCTGATACCAATTGTAGGTCCCCTATTCGTACGGATCTTTCACAGAATTGTCAATCTAATCAAGAGTGCGGAATCCTCTTGATCAGAATATAGCAGAAAACGTGTAGGAACATAAATCAGCAATTCACTTTCAAACCGGGTTTCTATTGATTATCAATCAAACTGACTTACAATCAATCAAACCCTAACCAACACTCAATTTCGTCCAAGACTAGTCTCTCACGAAATTTCTCACTCAAATTTTGTTTTGGCTGATTAACCTAAACCCTAAAGCATAACCTTGTTTATATAACACAAGGTTTGCAATTTGGGCTAAGGTTTCCTACATGGGCAAGCCCATTTCGTCCCCCCTAGACCCAACTGGGTTTTGTTTAGCCCAAACTCTATAATTTCACTAATACAAAGCTAAACCCGCTAACTGTTTATCGTTTAACTAATTACAAGATATCCAAAGACCATTGTTTTACATTCATTCTTTTGCTATGTATGTTTACTTAACATGCTAGCACATTGTTTTACATGACTTTTCTGCTTTGTATGTTAACTTAGCATACTTAGTACATTTGCTTTACATTGCATCTCTGTTGCATATGTTCTCATAACATATGGACACATTGTTTTACATCTCTACCTTGTATGTTCACTTAGCATACTAGGTACATTATTTTCATAAAACATGCTTACATTCGGTATATCATTTGGTTTGTTTAATGGGACTAAATTACATTCATTAACACCGATCATGCCGCTCGGTAGTAGGTAATGGTACCATAGGACTTGATAAATCCCGTTCCTAAAACCCTAGGTTTGTTTGGGTGGAAGGAATGACCGAATCCGAAAACATTCTTTTTGATAACCTTCACTCTAAGGTTATCCTTCTGTCTCAAGGCTTGAATGTAGGCGTTTAACATAACCGCATAGATGTTGTATCAGTAAAGCATGCATTATTCTACAAAGCATAACTTTTGATTTATTCAAATACTTTGTTTTGTACATTTTTACTTGTGGTTTAAGTAGTCTCATTTTACTTACCATACATAACCTTTGTTTACACATTACATGATTTACATTTGATGGTTTTCACACAATTGACATTTGACTATACGTAAACATTTTTACATTAGTGGTTAGTTTTGTTTAAGTGATTTAAATAACGAGGCGTGTGTAATAAGGTAAAAGCATGGTGGATACGCCGCTGGTACTTCCTATATATAAGTGCTTTTATAGTATTACATATCTTAGCGTTATTTAAACCATTTCAGTATTTGACTTATTACATTTTACACAAATAACATATTTTCACTAAACATTTGTTTTACAAAACAACTTATGTCATACAAACTCATTTTTACTTGGTTATTCATTTAACCTTACATTACTCTTTTACATATCATCTACTTTATCATCTCTTTTCAAATGATTTATAAAACAAAACATTTTACAAGGATCATGACTTACTTTTGTTAAACAACCTTTTTCTAAACTTATAAGTCATGAATCCTAAATCAATAAAATCTATGTATCTCACAGGCATTTTTATGCATAGGATTTATCAAGATACACTTAGGCGGACTTGGGCCTTAGTGACAATAAAAGATGCAAGACTAGTTAATTATGTTATGTTTCTTTGTTGTTAAGACATTGTAATTTCTTTTGATTCAATAAAACAAAACTTCAATTTCCATGTGTTATGAAACAATGATTCTGTTACAACACTCCCCGACGATTCCGCCATGATTCGTTGTTTTACGTGGTCGGGGTGTGACAGAAAAGTTGGTATCAGAGCTCATGGTTATAGGGAATTAGGTTATTAGTAATGCTTTGACCTAGTCTATAAGCTTCCTAGGACCCTAACGCGAGTTTACTTGCGTTTAGTCATAAAACAACACCATCACCTATCCTTAGGCGACGACCACAACAAGAACCTAAATTTCAAAATCCGCTTTGAAAATCAATCATCTACTCTAGAATGATTTATTGTAAGGTTTTGAACCTTCAAAGTTTTCAAAATCTCGTCAAAGTTTGGGTCTTTTAATGTGAACACGTGCAAACTGGAAGGGTGAATGCCTGTACTCTGAGTTTTCTGTCTAAGGCTAGAGTGTTCGTACAAATCCGCAGAATCGGAGAAGTCACTCTTACCTGGGAACTCTTGGGGTGAGTGTTCACTTATAGGCGAGCATGTCTTCAGTGATACATTAATATGACCTGTTTACTTTGATTAGTCACCGTCTCATTTGTTTGCCTTAGGTAACAAACAAATGATCGCAATTTTATGCGTTGCCATTTTGTTTTGATTTTCCGATAACATTTCACTTGTTGCTTCCTCTGTCTTTCATTTTCTTCTAGAATGTCTTTTCCTCTCAGCAACGGTCAAATTTCCGAGCAAACAGCCAAATTTGCCCAGCAAATAGGCGAAGTGATTCTGAAGACTGTGGATTTAGGCATTGCCATGTCTCGTCTCAACAATGAAGCCACTCAAGAGTCACCGAAGGAAGCAGAAGTCAAGCCTGCACCAAAATCAAGGAAGCGTAAGGCTTCAAGGAAACCCGCAGCAGTTACACCTAATCAAGTGGGACCTAGCCAAGTGGCAGCGCCACCAGCTAGGAAGCCGTACTTAGGAGCTGCCCCATGGTGCAAACGATGCAACCGTCATCATTCAAACCTCATACCCTGCTTCAAATGTACCTACTGTGGACGGTGGGGATATTTGGTTAACATATACCGCTTTGCTATCCAAAACAAAGCTGCTATAAGCCTTGCTGCTGCTCAACCTCTTGCCAGGAAACCTTACGCCGGTACTGCACTGATGTGCAACAAGTGTAATGTACCTCACCAAGCTTACCTGCAGTGTCGTCTGTGTGCTTCATGTGGATGACTCGGTCACCTGGCAAATGCTTGTCTTTTCAACCCAATCCAAGGTGGTCCAAACCAACCCCAAGTCAACCCTGCTCAAGCTCGTTTACCGTCTGGTACTTGGTACAACTACGGCGAGACGAGCTATTTCAGGAACAAGTAATCAGAGATTGTCAATACAAGTCTGACGCACGAATAAGCATATGGCTGAGTATAAGATATTGCTGTTTTAATCTTATGCTTTTGGTTTCTCTGTTTTTCTTATAATGTGAAACAATCAGTTTTGTTTATAAATAAATTGTTGTTCATAAATTCTGATATACAAGTGTAGCTACATATGTGTATGGCATTTCCCTATAATACCTACATTAAGGAACTATGTCCCTTACAAACTACTCTTGTGATTCTCCCTTTCAAATGATCGCTCATGATTTCCTCGAAAAATTTTAAGTACTCGTTTCATTCTAGGAGACGAAGTACAAGAAATAAAGAGAAATTATGAGTAATCGTGCTTTTTGCACATCTGTGCCCTTGAATCCTTGGTTAGATAACTAAGGGTATTTTCAAATCCCATACCCAGTACGTTCTGATTTTTCAACATGCATAACATAAGTTTTCAAAAACAATCTTCATGATTTCAAAAACATTTTATATATAGTTCGAAAACGTTCTTAATATAGTGTATTTACTTAACATATCAAATGCATGATTTCAAAAGCATTGTCTATGTTTTCAAAAACAACCTCCATGATTTCAAAAACATTGTCTATGTTTTCAAAAACAACCTTCATGATTTCAAAATGTTATTAATACAGTATAATTACTTATATCAAATGCATGATTTCAAAAGCATCATTCATGTTTTCAAAAACCTTATACATAATTTCGAAATTTATCTCGCATGGTTTTAAAACATTTTTTTTAAATATACTTACCTAATACACCTACTTTATGATTTCAAAAGTATTATATATAAGGTTTCATAAACATTAAACACATTTTTAAAAGAAACCCCATACATAGTTTTCAAAATATTTTCCTCATACATTGACTTAACCTTCCAATTCTGCTTCATATGTCGCCTTGACATATCTAGCATCCCAACTTCATAAGCATTTTTACTTCATGTTTTGACTTAAGCACATCCAGTGCAAGGTTTCAAAACATCTTCAACTTCTAAAATCCATATGGGATCTTTTTATCTTCACAATTAGACCCTTGTGGATGATTATCTTTCAAATCAGAGTCCTTAATTGGATTCCTTGGGTACCTTAATTCGAATATTTCGGTTCCTTATAATCGAAATCGAATTTTCTCTTTAAGATCTTTCTATCTTCATAGTTAGATTCTTGGAAATATTTAAAGAACCAATCAAAATCCACGAATCGGATACCTGGTGTGCTTTAAATACATGTGCACAATTAACAAAAACAAATTAACAAAATGATAACAAATCAAGTTAAACAATTTTGTGGTTATGTGACTATGTGTTTATGCATTTTGTGTTTTCTTTTATGCATTTTTTTGTATTTTTGTATACTCTGGATATTCGTTATCCAAATCCCCGTAGAACCTTTCACATCTTCATATGAGGGATTCGTGGTAGGATATTCAAAAGGGTACTACCTTAAATCCTTAATGGGCTTCTACGTAATCGTTAAGACCCTTGGATTATATAGTACCATTCAATCTTTCGAAGAGACCCCTTGAGTGGTCTTGTCAGAAAGATTCATTCAGAATCTGGTTAAGAACGACACGTGGTGATATAGCTGAACAGACTCCTTGGTAGTCTATTTAAATCATTTATTGATTTAATTAAAAGGACCCTATGGTGGTCTAGTCACAATCATCACAAGTTCGTTCATTATTTTCTTCCCCTACACATTATAAGATGCACTACGTGACTATGCATGGAATTACGTAATTATAGATGCATACATAATTGCGAAGTTCAGTGCACGGAAACCACAATAAGACTTATTATGTGTAAGAACCGATAGTGGCAACCATAACGGAATGTGAACAATGTAATAGAGGTACGGTGGACGCACCAATAACGCTTTATATACTTGTATATAAGTGTCCCTCTCACATTGCAAGCATGATGTTATTTAAAGTTACTAGAAGTTCAGGACTCTAACTAGTATTGTTTGGTCTTTTCAACTTCATGTTTTAAACTCTCACAAGTTTCCTCTAAAATAAATTTCGGGACAAAATTTCCTGAAGTAGGGGAGACTGTGACACATGTGTCACTTCAACCATCAAACAAATACCAAACCAATGAAATATTGTATTTCACTTGGGATTTGTATAAATATGTGTATCATTTTCACATATCAATTCTTGTTCGATTTCGGGCTCTAATTCGCTTTCTGGAAGGTTATACGCGCACTGATGCGTAAATATAACCAGTTTAATGCAACAAACACTCTGGAATAGTGACATAGGATTAACATACCTTAAATAACCTATAGATAACTTAGAAATAAGTTTTGGAAGGTTTGGTGTGCCAAAATCAAGTTTATTCGCTTACAGGGACTAAATTCGACAAACTGCGAAAGTATGTCGATTCGTACTGTAACGGACATTCCAGAACTTGATCATAAGTTAAACACACCCTAATTATCCTTTACATAGCTTAGAAATAGCCTTTGAGGGGTTCGGTGTGCTAAAATAAACTTTATGCTCATTCAGGGACTAAAAGCGTCAAAAAGTGCATAAGTTTGCATTTTCGCGCATATCTCACGTTCTGAATACATCTGGACATCCAAAAATTTATGTAAGCATTAAAATATTTTATTTTAATGTTTGGCATAAGAAAAATCCATTCGTCGCGCAATTTGGATCATTTTTCGCGCTTGTGCGCATTTCGTCGTAATTAAGCGAATATCGCGATCGTACGACCAAACGAACCGACATCCGGCATATTTTTTAGCATGTTTCATGTCCACAATGTTTAGGCATCATGTTAGGGCCTTAAGGTTGGCTTAACGGGCCCTAAACATGTCGGAATGGAGCTTAAAACACAACAGGGACTGAACCTGTCATTTCTGAAAGTTGTTTGCTGATCAGAAGACTCAGACAGCCCGCGTAAGCCCCCATTAAACCTTACGCGGCCCGTGTGAGACTGCCAGATGTGCAGAAAGTTGATTCCAGCCATTTCCAGCCTGTTCCAGCCATGTTTCCCACTTGCAAATGGTATTTCTGAAGCTATGGGCCATTTCTAGGGGTACCCAAGGTTTCACAAAACAAGGGGCACACATGTAAGGTTGAGATCGAGGCATGTTATTCGATGAACGATCTTAACAGTCCTAAGAAATCTATAAATACCCCCCACCCCTTTTGTTGCAACCCACTTGATTTCTGAGATTTTTCTCTAAGTTGAAGTGTGAAACACTTCATACCTGAGAAATACTTGGAAAATCAAACTTGCGGGGACCCTCTGTAAGTATTCTTTCCTTCTTTTCATTCGTTTTAGCGTTAAAGTCAAACTTTGTTTGACTTTCTGCATTGACCAGTTTATGGTTAATGCGAAGTTCGTTTGAACTTCATAACGTGAGCGTAATCACGATGGTTATAGTCCCTAGTAACTATACCTACTGATTACCACGTTATCTAAGCTCAGTGACGAGTCGTAGTTTTGGCCAAAATGCGTATTCTTGCGTATTTTGTAACCAAACTACTTTTAGGTATCAAAACTGTTTGTTTTGATACCAAACCTGTTTTCAAACCTCGTTAAACATGTTTTAACATGTTTAGCTCGTCACTTTTAGAATTGTGCTTGTCTAGGGTCGTAACGGTAAGCGATCTAAACAATCGCTTATACTTTCGAACCCGACCCATTTGGTCGATCATTAGGATCCGACCAAACACATTAGGTGACCATAGTTGAATAGGGAATAACCTTCCGAGGTTATACCTTATGGTCACGTCGTTTAAGTAGTTGTATGATAAGTAGTTTATATGCCTTAGGAAAATTACCAAAATGCCCTTTTTACGCATAAATTCATTTTAAGCATATGCAACCTAAATTTTGACATCTAAACTGATTAGGTAACTATATTAGACATGTTAAGGCATATTTTACTTGTTATAGGACAAGTTAAGCGGTCCGAACGTGTTTTACGCGAACGACACGTTAAAGTAGCATAAGCTACCTAGACGGGTCATAATGGGTCGTAAGCACTTAGGTTAGGTTTCATTTTAGTATGTAGGCTTTGTTAAACCATATCATATGAGTTCCAATACTCATTTGGTTTACGAAACCTCATACTATCCAATCTCCCGATTTAGGTCCGGTTATTTATGTAGTTATCTATATAGGGTGCCGTTTGATTCCGTGATCCCTCTAGCTTTGCTTGGTTGTTGTTCAAGACTTCTAAGCACCCTCAAGTGAGTACATAGACCCCTCTTTTACTGTTTTCCAACGTTTTGGGGTGAAACACATGTGCCTACTTGTTACTTTCGTGCTTTTCATGTTTTCATATCATATACTTGCTATGTTCCTTAGTACACTATTAGTACACGATTTCATTATGTTTTGCTATGTGTACGTCCCCTATTCGTACGGATCTTTCACAGAATTGTCAATCTAATCAAGAGTGCGGAATCCTCTTGATCAGAATATAGCAGAAAATGTGTAGGAACAGAAATCAGCAATTCACTTTCAAACCGGGTTTCTATTGATTATCAATCAAACTGACTTACAATCAATCAAACCCTAACCAACACTCAATTTCATCCAAGACTAGTCTCTCACGAAATTTCTCACTCAAATTCTGTTTTAGCTGATTAACATAAACCCTAAAGCATAACCTTGTTTATATAACACAAGGTTTGCAACTTGGGCTAAGGTTTCCTACATGGGCAAGCCCATTTTGTCCCCCTAGACCCAACTGGGTTTTGTTTAGCCCAAACTCTATAATTTCACTAATACAAAGCTAAACCCGCTAACTGTTTATTGTTTAACTAATTACAAGATATCCAAAGACCAAATCTAAGCTGTTGTCACAAACATGCACCAACAAACTCCCCCTTGACAATAGCTTCATAAAATAACTTTGTCTTCAGTCATCTTGCATTCTTCATGTAGTCTTGCACTGTCTTTGGTCTTTGGATAGCTTCAGCTTCAATAGCTTCTGTCAGTAACAGACTCCCCCTAAGCTGATGCATCCAATCACCAAATCTTCAAAAACTTTAGCGTTTGAGTAAACTCCAGTTCAGCATTTGCACAGCAATCTTCAAACTCTTCACTTTGTCTGCAATGTAGAAAGGGGGTTCTACCATGCATCCAATCAACCTCTCATCTCTTCACAGCAACTTCTCAGCAACATACCGCTTCAATCTGTATACTATAAAACAAACATCTCGAGAAACCATAAGAATTTTTCAACAAAGTTAAATAAATTATTATTTTTCAAGAGATACTTAAACTGTATCACAGATTAAGCATTTTCAACTTACCACCAACACGCAAAACTTTTTAATCATACACCCTAGAACCCGCATGATTTAAAATTTTGAACTCACTTTCCAACACCGTCTCCCCCTATCAGTAACAATTCCTCCAAGAATAACAGTTTTCCGTACATTAAGAATTTTAAACAGAAAAAGACACTATTTTTGGATTTTTAAATTTTTCTGAAAGCAAGTAACTAACAAAAGCAATAGACACTCTATTTCTGTGAGAATCACTGGTAAGAAGATCATATCAGCACAATCAAACTGTTTCACACTATTAGATAATTCTTTATTTAATTTTTCGTGAAAAGCAGTCCAAGATGATTACCAGTATGTTTGTCCACTTAAACAAAATGCATGAACATTTCAAGTACCATTACCATATGATACGTTAAGGTAATATTATTACTGAAATACTAGTGTGTCCCACTTCAGGATATACCCCCGCGATCAAGGTATGCACAAAGATTCATCGTAGTAGGTGAGTATATTGAATTCAACCGTTTTGTTTTACAACGATAGATAATTGGTGATCAGGTCAGTACTTCCGTACAGCAAAGAGACCAAAATATCTAACGAGGGCTATGACAAATACCATTTTTGGTACGAATTATGCATTTTGCACTTTTTGAATGACTCTCTAGGTGAGCTTCTTCATTTATGGGATTTGGCATTTTTTGCTCTTTTAAGATATCCTGGTTGTGCCTAGGTCAGCATGTATCTGGATGCAGCAGAAGGACAACCCTGATATCCCAGATGAAATAACAGTATAAAGACCCAAAACCTCAGATTTTGGCAATCTATCAACGCAAGATTTAAGGTCATTAACCCATACACCACTGATGTGTTCCCCACTCATACTCAGTGCTTTTATGTTTATATCACATTGGTAAGTTGATTGTTTCATGCTTTTTGCCTACTGGTACATCGTATGATGAAGCTGCTATCACACTTAAGCAATTTAATTCAGTTTGAGTGTGACAGTCTAACTTGCTGATGTACTATCATTTCTTCTTTTTCACACAGTGATAACTCATTTTTGATTTTCTATTTTTTTTATGTTTTTAATTTTTCAATGTTTTTGTATTTTTGTTTTTTAAGAAAAACAGTGAACTATTTACAAAATTCTTATGAAAAACCAGTTATTCAGGATTCCTCATCCCGTTGAGTTCGACTAAATGTTCAAAGCGAGCCCTGTCAAAAGCTTTAGTATAAAGATCTGCCAGGTTATCTTGTGTGTCGACTCAGCACTTTGAACTTCTATTTAAATCAAATAATATATATATCAACAATCTCACATCCCCCGTCATGTGCCTAGAGCAGCCATTATTAACATACCATAAGTTGATAATCCTCCTTAGCAGCTCCTGCACACACCAACTAAGAAATTAGTTAGATTGGGGGACCCAAGCCTTAATGGTCTTGGGTCGTCCAAATTCACCAACCACTTGAACATCCATCCAATATCCATTACTCCTAACAGGAGTCTTGGATCTCAGACCTGTTGATGGAATTTGATTTTGAATTCCATAAGGTCTCTGGTCCTGAGGGTTCCTATATGTGTTTGGACTATTTGACCTTTGAAAATTTTGATTTTGATACCGTGAATTTTGATTCCAAGAAGCATTATTGTTGTAATTTCTAAAGCCATTGTTATAAAAAGTTCGACCACCATTATTTTGGTATCGATTTTGATATTGACCTTGACTTCTGAAATTATTAGAATTATAATAGTTCATTCTTGGCGAACTGCTTCTAGGTCTCTCATATCTGCCTGGTGGAGATCTAGGCTGAAATCTTGGTTGATTTCTTTGAAAACGTGGAACTTGTGGAGTTCCTGTTCCAGCCTTATCTACACCAACAGCAACATTCTCTGATTGCTTAGGAGCAGATTTCTCTGGAGAATTTGAGCCTTTCTCCTCACTATCACCTTTCTTCTCTGGTGATTTCCCTCTCTGTTTTTCACTAATTTGTGCTTCACTCCTTTTGTTAGGACAGCAGCTAGCTACATGTCCCTCTGTGTGACACTTGAAGCACGATCTCCTTTTCAAAGACTTCTTAGCTGGAGTCTTTGAGGTAGATCCCTTATCAGATGGTGATGATCCCTTGGATGAATCTTGTTTAGTTTGCTTGGATTCAGAAATTTTTTTGTTTTTATTTTTAGCAAACTCTAAATTCGATTCGTTTTCAATAACTGTAGTTTCGTTTTTCATATCACTACCTTGAACAAAATTAATCTTTTTAACAAAAGCTTGATTTTTACTCTTAGGTGGTGAATTTTTCCTTTTCAAAGGTTCCCTGTTATTGTTCTTCTTAGCATCATCACTCTCAGATCCATCACTTTGACTTGATGCAAAACTACTTGGTACAGTTGACATAAAGTCTATTAGCTCATCTTCATCAGGCAGGAATGAATAGTCATGACTAAGAGGAGGTGGAACTTCATTAAAGCCCTGGAAGCCCACACTGGTCTTGTCATTACTCTTCTTTAACCCACCCATCATTTGCTTCATAACAAAAGTAGAGTCTCTGAATTGACCTAATTTCTTTTCAAGTTCAACAATTTTTAGTTGTGCATCTGACAACTCTTTGCATTTTTCAGAAACCTCTTTTGTTTTCTCAGCCATCATGTCATGAGCTAAGTCTATGACTTGAAGTTTTTCGTGTAGTTTGCAGGTTAAAGCTTCAATTTCAGCTTCATAACCTTTTATCTTCTTCAAGTATAAAGATTTGTTTCTTTTAGCAAACAAATTTGATTCTTTTATGTTAGACATCTCGCTTACAAGACTTTGGTTTTGTGTTGTCAACATGTCAACCTCACCCTGAAGTTCACAACATTTTAAGAACACAGAATTAGATTGTACCTCTTCCTCATGAACTTCTGTAGTTTGATCAGCAACGACCTGTTCAGCTTCACTCTCTTTCTCTACTTCAGCATCCACTTTTGCTTCAGTATTCTCCACTTTAGCTTCAGCATCATTCACAGTAGTTTTAGCCTCATCAACTAGCACTATCTCTGCCATGAATGCTTGAGTGGCACTCTCATTTCCCTGATATCGCTTTTGTAATGCATCCCACATATCCTTTGAATTAGTGTACTTTTTGAAGGTATGCTTGATGCTATCAGGTAAGGACATCTTTATTGCAGCCAAGGCTCTCTTTTCAGCCTCATACATCCTTTTATCATCCTCTTGCATGTTCACATAGTCTGTTCTACGTGGTCTGCCCTCATAATCGTGTGTTGGGTTTGTGTACCCATCTACAATACAGATCCACATGCGTGCATCCTGAGATTCAATGAAGGATTGGAAGCTGTCCTTCCATGTAAGATAATTCTCTACCTTCATCATCTTAGGTGCATTCAAATTCGTCATGTTTGACATTTTAACGCAACAGACTGGTAAAACCGTACAAAATATCTCCCAAAACAGTGGTTACCAAATTACACCGTTAGAATCGTCTCGAAAAGACGAATACAATGATATCTAATCGTCTCGAAAACACTCTTCTTTAACCCACCCATCATGTGCTTCATAACAAAAGTAGAGTCTCAGACTAATTTTTTTTTTGTCCTAAAAATGCAAGGAATTTAACGGTCCAAACGGTTCTGTCAAACGGGCTACGGATCAATTTCTATTTGCAAAACACTGAAATTTTATCGACGCTTGCCAACTAAAATTCCACCACTTAATTCCTCTCCTAATTTCGCTGGGTTCTGGGTTAATTTCACTGGTTTAATTATGCTGGATCAGTTTTGCAGATCTAGTTCGCTGAACAGTGCCAATTTCGCTGGTTAATATGCTGTCAAATTCGCTGTTAATTTCGCAGGTCTACGACTGATAAAGTCGCCGAAACCGTGATAATTTCGCTGTGGACAATTACACGATTACCAAAGTCTCCTTTGGATTTAATTTCGCCGATAACCGAGATATTAAGTTCCAAATTCGCTGATCAGTTAATTATGCTAGTTTCAGTCTGTGAAATTATTAAATTCGCCAGCCAGTAATAAGGAAATTCAATCTTTTTCAAATTTCTGAGATTTTACAGATTCTATCAACACTTTCCTGCAGAATCGAAACAGCAAAAATATCAGTAATTTTCGAAAACCAGTGATAAACAGAACGAAGAACGTGAATAACACGAAGAACAATCTTCGAATTTTCAAGCTTTTCCAGTCAAAATTCTTCAACCAATCAACCAGAACTACCTCCAAAACCTGCAAAACAGCAAACAAACAAAGCAGAAGATCAAAACAGCCAAAATATTTCAAAAATATATATCAAACCAAGAAAAATTTCGAAACCCTAATTTTTCAGGTTTCTTAATTTTCGAAAATCTCTTGTTTCTGCAGAACACAATTCTGAACCGATCCTTCAAGAGCGTAACGTTCTGATACCAATTGTAGGTCCCCTATTCGTACGGATCTTTCATAGAATTGTCAATCTAATCAAGAGTGCGGAATCCTCTTGATCAGAATATAGCAGAAAACGTGTAGGAACAGAAATCAGCAATTCACTTTCAAACCGGGTTTCTATTGATTATCAATCAAACTGACTTACAATCAATCAAACCCTAACCAACACTCAATTTCGTCCAAGACTAGTCTCTCACGAAATTTCTCACTCAAATTCTGTTTTGGCTGATTAACCTAAACCCTAAAGCATAACCTTGTTTATATAACACAAGGTTTGCAACTTGGGCTAAGGTTTCCTACATGGGCAAGCCCATTTCGTCCCCCCTAGACCCAACTGGGTTTTATTTAGCCCAAACTCTATAATTTCACTAATACAAAGCTAAACCCGCTAACTGTTTATCGTTTAACTAATTACAAGATATCCAAAGACCATTGTTTTACATTCATTCTTTTGCTATGTATGTTTACTTAACATGCTAGCACATTCTTTTACATGACTTTTCTGCTTTGTATGTTAACTTAGCATACTTAGTACATTTGCTTTACATTGCATCTCTGTTGCATATGTTCTCGTAACATATGGACACAATGTTTTACATCTCTACCTTGTATGTTCAGTTAGCATACTAGGTACATTATTTTCATAAAACATGCTTACATTCCGTATATCATTTGGTTTGTTTAACGGGACTAAATTACATTCATTAACACCGATCATGCCGCTCGGTAGTAGGTAATGGTACCGTAGGACTTGACAAATCCCGTTCCTAAAACCCTAGGCTTGTTTGGGTGGAAGGAATGACCGAATCCGAAAACATTCTTTTTGATAACCTTCACTCTAAGGTTATCCTTCTGTCTCAAGGCTTGAATGTAGGCATTTAACATAACCGCATAGATGTTGTATCAGTAAAGCATGCATTATTCTACAAAGCATAACTTTTGATTTATTTAAATACTTTGTTTTGTACATTTTTACTTGTGGTTTAAGTAGTCTCATTTTACTTACCATACATAACTTTTGTTTACACATTACATGATTTACATTTGATGGTTTTCACACATTTGACATTTGACTATACATAAACATTTTTACATTAGTGGTTGGTTTTGTTTAAGTGATTTAAATAACGAGGCGTGTGTAATAAGGTAAAAGCATGGTGGATACGCCGCTGGTACTTCCTATATATAAGTGCTTTTATAGTATTACATATGGTAGCGTTATTTAAACCATTTCAGTATTTGACTTATTACATTTTACACAAATAACATATTTTCACTAAACATTTGTTTTACAAAACAACTTATGTCATACAAACTCATTTTTACTTGGTTATTAATTTAACCTTACATTACTCTTTTACATATCATCTACTTTATCATCTCTTTTCAAATGATTTATAAAACAAAACATTTTACAAGGATCATGACTGACTTTTGTTAAACAACCTTTTTCTAAACTTATAAGTCATGAATCCTAAATCAATAAAACCTATGTATCTCACAGGCATTTTTATGCTAACGTACCTATTTTCACATGTGTTTCAGGAGATGATGCATAGGATTTATCAAGATACACTTAGGCAGACTTGGGCCTTAGTGACAATAAAAGATGCAAGACTAGTTAATTATGTTATGCTTCTTTGTTGTTAAGACATTATAATTTCTTTTGATTCAATAAAACAAAACTTCAATTTCCATGTGTTATGAAACAATGATTATGTCTTAAAGGGGGCGGACACTTCTTATACCCTACGCCTTTCTTGTTACCTTTGAGTTGTTGAGCATCAATGATATGATCGAGCACATATCGGGAGTTAGAATAACTCTCCAATTTGAGCTTGATTGCATCATGTTCGCATTTGGCAATGGCTAGCTCCTTTTTGGTTTCCTCGATGATATTAATGTAATTGTTAATACCAATTTGCTTATTGAAAACAGTTTTTGTTAGCCCGAAAACACTTTTCTTTAGGGTTTCAATCACAGATTTAAAATCCTTTTCGTTTCTAGCTAAAGCCATATTTGCCTCTTTACACTTAGACAACTCAATAACCAAACTTTGGTTATGACTATGAACCTTTTCAAATTCAAGCTTCAAATCTGCACAAACATTACAAACACTAGGAGCAGGAGTTTCAAATTTTACCTGACTTGTAGAGGCTGAGACATTTGCCATAAAGGCAGTCTTATAAGAAAAAGACCCGTCTTCAGAGAAGAATTTCTCCATTTCTTTAGATGCTACAGCAGCCTTCTTGATCAGAACAGATTTCTGACTCTTCAACTCCTCTGCTTCAGTCAATAAATCATCAACATCAGAACTAACTTCTTCTTTCACATCAGATTCCGAAATATAACCACCCAAATTAGAACTTTCTTCGTCAGAACTCCCGGTATAACCCGAACTGTCGTCACTTTCAGAAAATTCTTCCTTGTGAACGTGCTTGATGTGATTGATGATCTTTGCATAACAAGTTGTTCCTCCTCCTTCTTGATCACCTTCCCCAAATTGTACAGACCAATTACACCTTTCATTAGCTTGAACAACTAATGCTCTGTTGGTGTTTGAAGGTCCAGACTGGTTCTGGTTCTGGTTCTGATTGTTGTTCACCGCTACTATCCTTCGTTCACGATTGTCTTGATTGGCATTAGAAGTACTCGTCTGATTTCTGAACGGATTCTGATTGCCCTGTTTGCTTGGTCGGGTGCATTCACGTTTGAAGTGACCCTTTTCGCCACAATTGAAACATGTAACCGCATCTTTATCAAACCTGTACTTCGTATCCTTCTTACTTTCCAACGAAGTTCTTCCCGTTCGACTCATGAAATCCTTTGCCCTTCTAACTGCACTTGCAAACGCCCACTTTATATCCATCAACTCCATTTCATCACGGTCGATTTGTTGATAATCTTCATTGGTCATATTGATGTTTCCAATTTGACCTGCGCCAATCCGCAGTATGCACTGACCATTGTATTAATGAGTTCCGTAGGTAGGATGCCAATATTAATCTTGCGTATTCTACTTGGGTAGAATACGTACGTTCGTCCTCCTTGGGTAGGACAACAACCTTAAACTTACTAGACAAAACTCTATCATGAAGTCCCTCATTTTTATATCGACTTAATCGCCGGGCCAATGGCGAGCGGGTCATTAGTTGATAGCTCTATTAGGGTTGACAAGCCTCACACCGTGCCGGTAGGACGGGCGTGTACTAATGGATCTGGGCACTCAGTCAATGATGATAGACATTGACTTAGGGCACAACTTACTTTCGTCAGTTGTCGATATGGTAACGGTCTAGTGGTTTACATGGGGAAGCCCCCACTGGTTATGGATATGGTTTGGGAAACAAGGAAATTGGTTAACATATGGTTTACAAACGAACTCATGGTTTTTAGAACAACTTTAAAACGAACACCAACTGTGAACTCGCTCAACTTTGTTGTTAACTCGTTGTTACATGCCTTGCAGGCCTTTAGGTGCATATCGTTGGAACTTGCTGTCTGGGATGCTGGAGTGGTCATGGGTCGAGATCCATGGAAACGCGAGACGAACCTAATGGCTTTCACACACTTGGTTTATGAATTTCTTAATTAATGTATTATGCTTCCGCTGAACATTAAATAATGTTTTGTAACACTTCTATTAATAATAAATGAAAGTTTTATTTGGAATAATTGTTATGAGTTCAACATGATTGGTGGCTTGGATCCTGGTCAGCCACACCTCCTGCGGTGATAATCCGCTTGTGGAATTTGGGGGTGTGACACGTTAAATAATAAATATATAAAACAACATAACCAAAATTCACGTCGTTATTATTTTACCAAGTCTCGTGCCAAACGGTTGACCGGGTTTGACTAAGTTGACTGAGTTGACCGGGTTGACCGAGTTGACCCGAACCCAAATCTGACCAAAGTGACCCGTGTTGACCAGCGTTGTCCATGGTTGACCAGCCTTTAACCAGTTAACCCGTTGTGCTGACTGGGTTAACCCGAACAAGCCCGAATCCATCCTCGTTTTTTGTAAGCTCAAACCAAAGCAAACCCAAACCAAAACATAACCCGAACCGTCCACCACTATCACTGCCGCCGTCGGCGGCGTCGCACCACCACCACCACCGTCTTTCCCCCCCTCCTGAACCGCTCCACCTGACCATTATACACTATTAAATAACTCGAACCACTCTGAGAACAAAAGAAAATCGTAGAAACAGGTCGGGTTTGGCTTACCGGAAAGTCACTGGAGTATAAAATCTCTTGAAAATGTGCAGGAATGCTCCTAGTGTCCCGATCTAAGCATGCACGGGAAGAAATCTTCAAAACATGTTCGCATGGGAAGAATGCTCCTAGTGTCCCGATCTAAGTATGTAAAATAGTGTTGGTAGTCGACGGTTGACGAGTTCGTTCGTCGGTTGCGTTAAAATCACGTAAAATGCTTCGGTTGTCGTTTCTAATCCGTTTTTCGATCCAATTTTTATTGCGGATGTTAAAATTCGAGTATGAAGCTAAATATATCACAATATTTCAGTTTGAAGGTAATACACGAGTCCGATGCTTCCGTTTCGTCGTCGGTGCGTTCCTTCAGTCGCGTTTTACGTTCACGTATGCATTTTATGATTTTTGAAAGCATGATAATTTTGCAAAACCAATTTCATTTGTATAAATTATATGTATGAAATTCATATTTTTTGGTGTTGTCAGTTTTCCGTCCTGTGTAAGTTCGTTACTGTTTAACGTTCATCAGTTTTCCCACAAACCACCATTCGCGTACTGTAAAGCTGGATAGACGTTCCTCGGCATACCAACGGCCTATTAAAGTTAGTTTGCATCTTAAAACACTATTTATAATCATCTTAATGTCTGTTTTATGCGTAATTAAAACCGAAAATTACCGGTTGTCACACATGGCACAGGTGATTGTAGATGCACCAAAGCACAAGATAAAAAAATATACCAATCATTTCTAAATACCCTGAGGTATTTGATATGCACCAAATGTAACATATAAATTGTACTAAATAAGGTATAAAAACAACCCTTTTTAGAACTAATATTGGAACAAGTACGTTTCTTTGTTTACTTTTGATTTTCAGGATTAAAAGAGCTTAAATGTACAAAAGGAACAAATTAACGGTGATAACTAACAAAAATATAGAAGAAGGGAAGTTGATACACTATATCGACCCTACAAGCTTCACCCCATGACCAAAAACATCAAACCAGAACCCAAGAACGGGGTCGTGCCTGCTAGACATGGGGCCGTGCCCCACTCAAGATTCCCTGAAGAAAAAGACAAACTGATGTGCTAAAAGTGGTCTAATTAAACTAACTAATTTTAACCCGAAATTAGACACTCTAAGTTTTAAATTTATAAAAACAGACTCTCTAAAACCAAGACCACACCACTGGCAAGTGTACCAGTCAATGCAATATAGCCTAAGTAAGGCTGAGTATCAAACCCACGAGACTCTCTGATTACGCTAATTAGACTCTATCTAGACCTAGACTGACACGGACTCTAACTGTTGATTGGGGGGTTTCTAAAAATCCTAAAAAAATGCAAATAAAGATTAAACTAAATTAACAAAATTAACTTGTCACAACCCCCGATCCCACATCCTCGGGAACGGGCGGCCGCGAGCCAGTTTCGGTGGTATCTCGTATTGTCTAATTTGGCAGCGGAAATTTTCTTCAGGACCATAGTGAGGAAATATTGGATCAGAGTAAAATACCACATTTTTATAACATTAAACAAATGGGATAAAACCCAAGTTTGCATTACACACATTTTCATAGGAATAAATCCTATATTATTTAAGAAAAACATCTATTTCTTTTTAGGTAACTTTATTGCCACTTTTCCAAGCCTTCAGTGCTGTCCAGCTGGCTTCTATTTGGCTTTCACATTTTGTTACCTGAAACGCGTTTTAAAAACATTTGTCAGTGGGAAATACTGGTGAGTGAATCCCAGTTTAATCAAGTTTTAATAAAAACCATTGTACAATATTGAGGGCGATCCCGCAATTATATTTGTTTCCAAGACATCACAATTAACATCCATGGTATTATCGAACCCGACTTGTGGAAATGTTACTCCTTGACCAGGTGGTAACAAATTTTGTATACAAAACCCCAACATACTCATGATAATTGTATTCTTACAAATACTCAATAACTGTTTAATATATAATTAATTAAGTGAGGTTTTGTAAAAACAGTTAACAAAAGGTGGATCAACTCACATTGTTGTTTTAGATTTTCCGTAAGGATTTCCTGGTGATAATCTAAAATTTACACAAATGCACACGCGTTAGTATAATAACCCATTTTAACATTAGTAATACCCTCCCCGATACGGCATTCCAACGACTACGTCGGGCAGAACCACGACAGCCATTACGGAACCCTAGATCAATCAGGCAGCGTATCTAATACGTATCCAGGGGTTATAATACTTACAACGGAGCAGAACTTCGCTATTTAGGGGGGTATAATACCCGACTATAAAGCCTACTATTCAGAATTTAGAGAGAGATTTCGAATTTGAATGATTTCTGAATGAAACCTGATGGCCTGCTTATATAGTTGCTGAGTCTGGTTCTCTCGCGGCCCGCGTAACACAAGAGCAGGGCCTACGCGGCCCGCGTTGACTCCAGGTCAACGTGTAGCCCATCCGGATCAGCAACTAGACTCGACATGTGTTGGGCCACGTGGCCGCACCGGGCTGTGCCACCTTTTGAGCCTCTCGTGGCCCGCGTAAGGGTTATGGGGTACCTTACGCGGCCCGCCTCAACTTAAATTTTTATGTTTTTCATTTACTTTTAATGCTATATTGTATTTCGGGCTCGGTTTTCACATACGGGGTGCATTGGGACATTTTAAAATATTTTGGGGTGTCTGAAAATATTCGAGGGTGTCGGTTTATTTAGGATTGTTACATCCTCCCCACCTTGTTTTAGAGCTCGTCCTCGAGATCTACTGGAACAAGTGTGGATATTTCCTTTGCATTTCTGATTCGAGCTCCCATGTGTACTCAGGTCCTCTTTTGGATTCCCACTTCACTTTGACCAGAACTAATCTCTTATGCTTGAGGTTCTTGACTTTCCTGTCTTCAATTTGTAGAGGCCTTTCTACAAACTTGAGTTATTCATTTACCTCTATATCCTTAAGAGGTACTACTAGTGATTCATCAGCTAAACATTTCCTGAGATTAGATACATGAAATACATCATGTATTCCTGCCATTTCCTCTGGCAGTTGTAGCTGATAGGCTACATGTCCTATTCTTCTAATAATCTCAAAAGGTCCAACATACCTGGGACTTAGCTTTCCCCGTTTGATGAATCTTACTATTCCTTTCCAAGGAGAGACCTTCAATAATACTTTATCTCCTACTTTAAATTCCAATGGTTTGTGTCGGTTATCAGCATAGCTCTTCTGTCGATCACGTGTTGCTTTCAGTCGTCCCTTGACTTGAATAATCTTGTCGGTTGTCTCCTGTACTATCTCAGGTCCAGATAGTTGCTTTTCCCCAATTTCTGCCCAACAGACTGGGGTTCGGCACTTTCGTCCATAAAGTGCTTCGAATGGTGCAGCATTGATACTTGTGTGATAACTATTATTATAAGAAAATTCTATTAAAGGTAAGTGATCGTCCCAATTACCTCCAAAATCAATTACACAAGCTCTAAGCTTGTCTTCCATCGTTTGAATTGTCCTTTCGCTTTGTCCGTCCGTTTGAGGATGATAAGCAGTGCTTAGATTTAACTTGGTTCCTATCGCTTTTTGGAAACTTGACCAAAGATGAGAGGTAAAGCGGCTATCTCTATCAGAAACAATTGATAAAGGTATCCCATGTAATGAAACGATTTCATTTACATATAATTTAGCTAACTGTTCCATACTGTAGGTTTCTTTCATTGGTAGGAAATGAGCTGACTTGGTTAGCCTATCTACAATCACCCAGATTGTATCATTACCTTTCTTTGTTTTGGGTAATTTAGTAACAAAATCTATTGTTATCAATTCCCATTTCCACACTGGCATTTCTAACTGTTGTAATAAACCTGAGGGTTTCTGATGTTCAGCTTTAACTTGCGAACAGGTTAAACATTTAGAAACATAGGCTGCTATGTCCTTTTTCATTCCTATCCACCAGAAATTTTTCCTTAAATCCTGGTACATCTTATCACTTCCTGGATGCATCGTATATTTGGACTTATGGGCTTCTTCTAAAATACGATGACGTAGGTTTCCTAATTTAGGTATCCACATTCTCTTCTTATGGAATCTCCAAATTCCATCTGTTCCTTGTTCTAATTCCTTAATCATCCCTTTTAATTTTTCAGTATCATCCTTGATTACTGATTCTTGTGCTTCTCTTATTTGATTATTTAAATCTACTTGTAGATTTAATCTAAGAGAACGTACCCTTTTTGGCTTTTTGTGATACTTTCGACTTAAAGCATCAGCGACTATATTTGCTTTTCCTTTATAATACTGGATATCACAATCATAATCACTAAGCAATTCCATCCAACGTCTTTGTCTCATATTCAATTCCTTTTGCCCGAAAACATACCTTAAACTTTTATGATCTGTGAATATGGTAAACTTACTACCATAAAGATAATGTCTCCAAATCTTAAGGGCAAAAATTATAGCTCCTAACTCTAGATCATGGGTTGAATAATTCTCTTCATGATTCTTAAGTTGTCTAGACGCATAAGCTATAACCTTTTGGCGTTGCATCAACACACATCCATAACCTAACTTAGAAGCGTCACAATAGACTACAAAGTCTTCAGTTCCTTCTGGTAACGCTAGTATGGGTGTATGGGTTAATCTTTGCTTAAGAATTCTAAATGCTTCTTCTTGTTTTGGTCCCCATTCAAACTTAATGGATTTACATGTTAACTTAGTTAAAGGAATGGCTATTCTAGAAAAATCTCGAATAAATCTTCTATAATAACCAGCCAATCCTAAGAAACTTCTAACCTCGGTTGGTGATTCAGGGGTTTTCCATTTAGTAATCGCCTCAATTTTTGTGGGATTCACATGAATTCCTTCATGGTTTACTAAGTGTCCAAGAAACTGTACCTGTTCTAACCAAAATTCACACTTTGAAAACTTAGCATAAAGCTTTTCCTTTCTTAATATACTTAAAAGTGCGTGCAAATGTTTTGCATGATCCTCTTTATTCTTAGAATAAATTAGAATATCATCTATGAAAACAATTATGAATTTATCCAAATATGGCTTACATATTCGGTTCATCATGTCCATAAATGCGGCTGGGGCATTGGTTAAACCAAATGGCATGACAGTAAATTTATAATGACCATACCTTGTTCTAAATGCGGTCTTAGGAATGTCCTCTTCCTGTACCTTTAATTGATGATATCCTGACCTTAAATCAATTTTAGAGAAAAATCGAGCTCCTTGCAGTTGATCGAACAGATCATCGATTCTTGGTAATGGATACCGGTTCTTAATTGTGACCTTGTTCAATTCACGGTAGTCAATGCACATACGCATTGATCCGTCTTTCTTTTTAACGAACAGTATCGGCGCTCCCCATGGCGACGAACTTGGTTGTATGAATCCCTTCTCTAATAATTCATCTAACTGTTTCTTCAGTTCCTGCATTTCGGCGGGTGCCAAACGGTAAGTTGCTTTGGCAATCGGTGCTGTTCCTGGTAGTAGATGAATTCTGAATTCAACTTCTCTGTCCGGTGGTAGTCCTGGTAATTCTCCCGGAAATATATCTGAAAACTGAGACACTACTGGAATGTCTTTTAGTTCTTTTCCTTTAGTGTTAGTGATTATAGAAATCAAATACACTATAGAAATCAAATACACTATCGGTTTACAGGACCAAAATTCTTTGTAAGAACAACCGTAAGACACGGTTCTTCTTCTTTTGGGAATGGGTACTTGAAGTATAGGGCCATTGTTCACACTGTGTTCTGGTTCAATTGGTCGCTTACAGCTATGTTTACTTTTATTATTTGCTTCCTGAACCATTTGAAGAATAAATGGCATTGCATCTATAATTCCTTGTGCCACTATGTGTTGGATAGCACTATTATCCACTTGGTTTCCATTGTTATTGACGCTTGGATTCTCATTAACCAAGTTAATGTTACTCTGGCTATCGTTATTCAGATTTCTTGATTTCCTTCGTCGGCCATCTGAATTTTAAACATTTACCACATATTAATATCACAAAATAGTATTTTAATATAGTCAATCACATGACACGCAATTTAGCCAAAAGCGTTGATCATTGTGACTTTACTCTATTCATATACTATGCGTCTATTACACATCATTACTGAAATAAAAATTACAATATCGACTGAAATAAAATTACACTAGTAGTAATAGTAGGCATCCGTACACACATATTTTATTATTTATTATATTATTATTATTACTATTACCGTTCCCACCATCACATCTACGGATATGGATTCATCCAGAAATCCATATTGCGCTCGTCGTACTTCCAGACGAGTCGCTCTCCCACCTGTCTCATTCGTTCACTACTCTCTAAAATTTCCTCACCAAATGTCCTAAGTTCTTGTACATTTTCTGTACTCATTGGGGGTGCAGGTTCTAGGACTGGGTTCGGAATCTGGGGTGCGGGTTCCTGATATGGAGGTGTAGGTGCCTGGAATCGGTAAGGATCTTCTAAAATCTCCCTAATGTATTCATCGTGGAAATAGGGATCTAAAGGATCCAAACCTAGGTAGGCTCCTACGTTTGGCATGGGCATGTCTTCATGTATCGGGTAACGTTGCACATAGTCCCTCTTGTCGTCCCACCAGAGGTCGTAATTTGGGTCTAAGGGGTTTGGTGCTGGTACCCTAGGGATTTCTTCCAGATTGAAGTCATGCATCTCTACTTGATTATCAGGGTTTTCTATTTCCATGGGTTGGTCAGGGATTGGTGGTTGTGGTTGGGGTGCTATTATTTGTTCCAGATTAGGGTCAGCTGCAGTGGTTGCTAGTATGTGGATGTTTGCTACATCCCTATTGATCATGTCCTGAGCATAGGCATCTGTCTCTCTCTTGGCTGCTGCTAGTGCTCTCTGGTCTTGTAACTTTTTCATACGTTTTCTATGCTCGTGTGCCCCTCTACTGAACCATCCCCTCTTTTTCTGAGGAAATGGCTCCTCTGACTGAGCCTTAAACACAAAGATTCCTTCTTCCGTATCAGCAGAGTACCCCGAGAGGGCAGGCTGAGAAGAGGAGGTGCCTTCGCTTCTAGGCGAACCAGACAATTGACGATACGCGTCAGATGGTCCTTGGTCGCTCATACTGTAAACTAACAAATAGTCAAATAACACATAACAATTAAATACAATTATGCATGTATTCCCACAATTTATTTCCTAACGAATTGAATTTTGATGTCAGCAGAACACATTTGTGGCTGAATCAGTGGCTTAGCTCTGATACCACCTTCTGTCACAACCCCCGATGTGACACCTGTGTCACTGCGACCAGCAAACAAATACCAAATCAATGAAATATTGTATTTCATACTTGGGATTTGTAAAAATATGTGTATCGTTTACACATATCAATTCTTGTTCGATTTCAAACTCTATATCGCTTTCTGGAAGGTTATACGCGCACTAATGCGTAAATATAACCAGTTTAATGCAACGAACACTCCGGAATAGTGAAATAGGCTTAACATACCTTAAATAACCTTTACTTAACTTAGAAATAAGTTTTGAAGGCTTTGGTATGGCAAAATCAAGTTAAATCGCTTACAGGGACTAAAGTTGACAAACTGCAAAAGTATGCCAATTTGAACTGTAACAGACATTCTGGAACATGACCATAAGTTAAACATGCCATAAATATCCTTCACATAGCTTAGAAATAGGCTTTGAGGTGTTCGGTATGCTAAAATAAACTTTGGTGTCATTCAGGGACTAAAAGTGTCAAAAAGTGCACAAGTTTGCATTTTCGCGCATAACTTACGTTCTGAATACATCCGGACATCCAAAAATTTATGTAAGCACTAAAATATTTTATTTTAGTGTTTGGCATAAGAAAAATCCATTCGTTTCGTCATTTGGATCGTTTTTCGTGCTTGTGCGCATTCCGTCGTAATTAAGCGAACATCGCGTTCGTACGATCAAACGAACCAACACCCGGCATATTTTTAAGCATGTTTCATGTCCACAATGTTTAGGCATCATTTTAGGGCCTTAAAGTTGGCTTTACGGGCCTTAGAAGTGTCGGAAATGGCCTTAAACACGTGCAGGGACTGAAACTGTCATTTCAGAAACTTATTTCTGATCTGCCACTCCCAGGCGGCCCGCCTGAGACTTATCTGATCCTGACGCGGGCCGCGTCCGACTTCCTGACCAGATTCAATGATTTTAACAGCAGGTTGCAGCTGTTTGTTTCACCACCACACAATCCCAATTGTCTACTCAGCTGATAAGGATCAAATTTTAGTCACCATAAGGTCCCGACACTTGTACGGGTGGGATTAAGGCACGTTTTCCATGAAACGATCTTAACGGTGGACCTTTTACTATAAATACCCCACCCCCATGCTTCAAAATCACAAGAATTTTGATTTGAGAAACTCTAAGTTGAAACCTTTGTTTCATACCTGAGATTTTTGAATCGAGATTAGCATTCGGGGACCCTTCGTAAGTATTCTTTCGTTCTTTTCTTTATTTTATTGCTTTTCGAGTCAGAAAGTCAAACTTTGTTTGACTTTCAGCGTTGACCAGCTTATGGTCAATGCGAAGTTCGTTTGAACTTCGCAACGTGATTGTAATCACGATGGTTATAGTCCTTGGGACTATGCCTACTGATTACCACGTTGTCTAGGGTCGTAAGGGTAAGCGATCTGATAAATCGCTTATACCTTCGAACCCGACCCAGTTTGGTCGATCATTAGGATCCGATCAAATACATTAGGTGACCATAGTAGGTAGGGAATAACCTTCCGAGGTTATACCCTATGGTCACATCGTTTGAGTAGTTGTATGATAGGTAGTTTATATGCCTTAGGTAAATTACCGGAATACCCTTTTCATGTATAATTGGTAATTAAGCATATGTAACCTAAACTTTTGTCACATAACTGATTATGTAACATGTTTAGGCATATAATACTTGTCATAGGACTAGTTAGGCGGTCCGAACGCGTTTCACGCGAACGACGCGTTAAAGTAGCATAAGCTACCTAAACGGGTCGTAATGGGTCGTAAACAATTATGTTAGGTTTCAATTAGTATGTAGGCTTTGTTAAACCATATTATACGAGTCTCCACACTCGTTTGGTTTACGAACCCTCATTCTATCCGATCTTCCGATTTAGGTCCGGTTATTAACATAGTTACCTATATTAGGTGTCGTTTGATATCCGCGATCTCTAGCATTGTTTGGTTGTTACTCAAAGACTACTGAGCAATATCAAGTGAGTACATAGACCCCTCTTTTACTGTTTTCCAAACTGTTTTGGGGTGGAACACATGTGCCTACTTGTTACTTTCGTGCTTTCCTGTTTTCACATCATATACCTGCTATGTTCGTTAGTACATTATAGTACATGATTTAATTACATTTTCATGCTAGGTGTGCCCATTGTGTGCATTACTTAGTACATCGTTTTACATTACATGCTATGTATGCCCATTGTGTGTGCATACTTAGTACATGGTTTTACATTGCCTTTCTGTTGCATATGCTCATCCAGCATATGAACACATTATACTACATTTTGAACCGTTGAAATCATTTGACTATGTGAACCGTTGTAATCATTTGACTATGTGATCCGTTTGTATCTGTGAACCGTTTGTATCTGAGAACCGTTTGTATCTGTGAACCGTTTGTATCTGTGAACCGTTTGTATCTGTGAACCGTGTGAACCGTATTTGACTATACATGAACATTTCTACAATTGTTAAACATTACATCCTGATGGTTTGGTTTGAGTAAGTGATTAAGTAACGAGGCGTGTGTAATATGATACAAGCATGGTGGATACGCCGCTGGTACTTCCTATATATAAGTGTTTGTATGGTATTATATATCGTAGCGTTATTTGAATCATTTCAATTTGAGACATATAACATTTTATACAAATAACATACTTTTCACAAGACATTGTTTTACAAACTCATTTTTACATGGTTATTCATTTAACCATACATTATTCTCTTATTTATACATATCATCTGATCTAATCGTTTTTCAAATGATTTACAAGACAAAGCAAATTACAAGGTTCATGACTAAACATTTTCTCAAACATAAGTCATGAATCTTATTTTCACAAACCTATGTATCTCACAGGCATTTTTATGCTGACGTGCCTATTTTCACATGTGTTTTCAGGAGATGATGCATAGGACTTATCAAGATATACTTAGGCGGACCTGTGCCTTAGTGACTTAAAACGAGACAAAAACTAGTTAATTTTTGTTATGTACTCTTTGGTTATTGTTTAAAACAATGAAATCTTTCATATTTGATTAATAAAACGAAACTTAATTTGCCATGGATTTGAAACATTAATTCTGTTACAACACTCCCCGATGTTTCCGCCACGTTTTGTATGTTCTACGTGGTCGGGGTGTGACAGAAAAGATGGTATCAGAGCCAATGGTTATAGGGAATTAGGTTATTAGTAATGCTTTGACCTAGTCTATAACCTTCTTAGGACCCTAACGCGAGTTTACTTGCGTTTAGTCATAAAACAATACCGTCACCTATCCTTAGGCGACTACCATAACAAGAACATAAATTTCAAAACCGCTTTGAAAACTAATCATCTGTTCTAGGATGATTGATTACTAGGTTTTGAACCCTCTGTTATATGGTTTTGAACCCCTTTGAGTTTTCAAAATCTCATCAAGGTTTTGGGTTTTAAATAATGTGAACACGTGCAAACTGGAAGGGTGAATGCCTGTATTCTGGGTTTTCTGTCTAGGCAAGCACTTCGTATACATATCATCAGACGCGAGACCAGTTGTGCTTACCTGGGAATTCTTGGGATGAGTGTTCACTTATAGGCGAGCATGTCTTCGCGATACATTATTTTTGACCCATTTACTTTGATTAGTCACTGTGTGTCGTTTGTTTACCTTGTGGTAACAAACAAATGACCACTACCCTTGCTTTCATCAGATTTGTTTCATCTCATTCTTTTCGTCTAATTCTCTCACTCGTTTCCTTTCATGTTTCCTCTTTTAGAATGCCTCCTCGACGCGAAAGCCTGATAGCGACTGCCGAACTGGCAGAAATCATTGCGCAGCAAATGGCTGCTCAATTCCCAAACCTCTTTGCTCTATGGAATCAAGCCAACAACAACAACAATGGTCTATGCAATTTCAAGAGTTTTAACTCGGCGAAACCTCTCAAGTTTAGTGGTTCTGAGGGAGCGACTGGGCTTCTTCAATGGTTCGAGAGCATTGAGAATACTTTCCGCCACGTGCAGTGTCCTGACAATCGCAAGGTCGAGTTTGCTTCGAGTGTGTTCCAGAAAAGAGCCCTTACGTGGTGGAAAGGGGTTATGAGAGATCGTGGTGCAGAAGTTGGTCTAGCACAGACATGGGCTGAACTTAGGGCCCTTATGATGAAGGAATTCTGTCCTCGACATGAGATCAGGGCTTTGGAAAGGGAATTCGACAATCTTGAGCAAGACAGCGGTGAGCATCGAGCCTACACGGACCGTTATGAGGAGTTAAGTCTGTTATGCCCAAACATGGTCACGCCTTTGGATAAGGCAATCGAAAAGTACATTGATGGCCACCCTGATTCAATACAAGACATTGTGACTGGTAGCAACCCTACTACAGTTAGATAGGCCATTGAGCTATCTGCAACCTTGACTGAATCAATGATCAGGAAAGGTAAACTTTTCCGAAAGGGTGACAAGAAACCGGTCGAGGAATCGAAACCAATCGAGGAATCAAAGATCATGGATGAACAGACTGGATCCCCTAAGAGGTCAAAGAAGCGAAAAGCTTCTCAGAACTACACTGTGGTCGCTCACAATGATCAAGCCGTCCCCAACCAACCAGCTCAACCCCCTGCCAGGAAACCCTACAACGGAACTGCACCCTTGTGCAACCAATGTGGCCTACATCATCATGCTGGTGTGAAGTGCCGCACATGCCAAGTTTGCGGACTTATAGGTCATACAGCTAGGGTTTGCCCAACCGCAGCTGCACCAAATCAAGCTGGCAACAATCCTGCTCAAGCTCGTTTTCCACCGGGATCTTGCTACAACTGTGGCGAGATGGGCCATTTTCGTAGGAATTGCCCAAGGCTTGCAAATGCAAATCCAGCTCAGGGATGAGCATATGACCAACCAGAAGACAACATCGTTTAGAAATAATCACGTCTTATGTATTATTTTCTTTTGTTGTCACGATCCATGAAACAGTTGTTGTTATCATTGTTTATAAATAAATCTTTTATTTACATTGCAATGTATTTATGTGATTGTAAGTATAAACAACATATCCCCTACAATACCGACAATCAAGGAACCGCATTCCTTGAAGAGCAGACTACTCCCAAATTTCTTCCATTGTATGATCTCTTGCATTTTTCACGAAAATCCTAAGTACCCGTTTCTTCCAAGAGAAACGAAGTACGAGGTGCCAAGTTAATAGCAATCAACAACAAGATAATAACAATTAAACAATTATGTGGTTATGTGCTTATGTGTTATCCTTTATGTGTCATGTGATCCAAATTATGTTATTCAAATCCTCGTAGAATCTTACATATCCTTGTGCAAGAGATTCATAGTAGGATACCCTAAGGCACTACCTAAAATCCTTAATGGACTTCTACGTAGTAGATAAGTTCCTTGGATTATAAAGTACATGCTTTATAATTAGACCCTTTGAGTGGTCTAGTTAAACTGATTGATATAGCTGAAAGGACTCCTGGGAGGCCTAATTAAGAAGATTCTCTGTGGATCTAATTAAAAGGACCCCATGGTAGTCTAGTCGCCGTCATCGCAAATTCGACATCCTTCCCCACAACATTACAAAACGAACTGTGCGGACTGTGCAAGGAATTACGTAATTATGGATGCATACATAATTATGGAATTTAGTGCACAGAAATCACAGCAAGTTTTACCATATATCTATAGTTAACCCTATTCATTTCCAATTCTGATGAAGCATCCGTTGAGGAAAAATGAACTAGCTATTCATTTTTCACTTCTAAAGAATATCCGTTGAGGAACTGAATATCCGTTTATCCTTCATTTCCAATTTCTTAAGAATACCCGTTGAGGAAAATGACTCCGTTTGTGCATTTTCGTTCTGAAGAGTATCCGTCGAGGGAAATGAATATCCGTTTATTTAATCCTTTATTTCCGAACCTGAGGAAACAACCGTTGAAAATGACTCCGTTAGTTCATTTTCGTTTCTGAAGATTATCCGTTGAGGAAATGAATATCCGTTGCTTAATCCTTCATTTCCGAACCTGAGGAAACAACCGTTGAAAATGACTCCGTTAGTTCATTTTCGTTTCTGAAGATTATCCGTTGAGGAAATGAATATCCGTTGCTTAATCCTTCATTTCCGAACCTGAGGAAACAACCGTTGAAAATGACTCCGTTAGTTCATTTTCGTTTCTGAAGATTATCCGTTGAGGAAATGAATATCCGTTGCTTAATCCTTCATTTCCGAACCTGAGGAAACAACCGTTGAAAATGACTCCGTTAGTTCATTTTCGTTTCTGAAGATTTGTCCGTTGAGGAAATGAATATCCGTTTGACTATCCTTTTTCATTTCCTTTTCTGAGGAAACAACCGTTGAAAATGACTCCGTTTGTTCATTTTCGTTTCTGAAGATTTGTCCGTTGAGGAAATGAATATCCGTTTGATTATCCTTTTTCATTTCCTTTTCTGAGGAAACAACCATTGAAAATGACTCCGTTTGTTCATTTTCGTTTCTGAAGATTTGTCCGTTGAGGAAATGAATATCCGTTTGATTATCCTTTTTCATTTCCTTTTCTGAGGAAGCACCCGTTGAAAATGACTCTGTAAGTGCATTTTACGTTTCTAAAGAATGTCCGTTAAGGAAATGAGAGGATTATGCTTTACATATCTCTGGTGGTTATCTGACACAAAGTCACAAATAGACTCCTACGAATTAATTTCGGGACGAAATTTCCTAAAGTAGGGGAGACTGTGACACCTGTGTCACTGCGACCAGCAAACAAATACCAAATCAATGAAATATTGTATTTCATACTTGGGATTTGTAAAAATATGTGTATCCTTTACACATATCAATTCTTGTTCGATTTCAAACTCTATATCGCTTTCTGGAAGGTTATACGCGCACTAATGCGTAAATATAACCAGTTTAATGCAACGAACACTTCGGAATAGTGAAATAGGCTTAACATACCTTAAATAACCTTTACTTAACTTAGAAATAAGTTTTGAAGGCTTTGGTATGGCAAAATCAAGTTAAATCGCTTACAGGGACTAAAGTTGACAAACTGCGAAAGTATGCCAATTTGAACTGTAACAGACATTCCGGAACATGACCATAAGTTAAACATGCCATAAATATCCTTCACATAGCTTAGAAATAGGCTTTGAGGTGTTCAGTATGCTAAAATAAACTTTTGTGTCATTCAGGGACTAAAAGTGTCAAAAAGTGCACAAGTTTGCATTTTCGCGCATAACTTACGTTCTGAATACATCCGGACATCCAAAAATTTATGTAAGCACTAAAATATTTTATTTTAGTGTTTGGCATAAGAAAAATCCATTCGTTTCGTCATTTGGATCGTTTTTCGCGCTTGTGCGCATTCCGTCGTAATTAAGCGAACATCGCGTTCGTATGATCAAACGAACCAACACCCGGCATATTTTTGAGCATGTTTCATGTCCACAATGTTTAGGCATCATTTTAGGGCCTTACAGTTGGCTTTACGGGCCTTAGAAGTGTCGGAAATGGCCTTAAACACGTGCAGGGACTGAAACTGTCATTTCAGAAACTTATTTCTGATCTGCCACTCCCAGGCGGCCCGCCTGAGACTTATCTGATCCTGACGCGGGCCGCGTCCGACTTCCTGACCAGATTCAATGATTTTAACAGCAGGTTGCAGCTGTTTGTTTCACCACCACACAATCCCAATTGTCTAGTCAGCTGATAAGGATCAAATTTTAGTCACCATAAGGTCCCGACACTTGTACGGGTGGGATTAAGGCACGTTTTCCATGAAACGATCTTAACGGTGGACCTTTTACTATAAATACCCCACCCCCATGCTTCAAAATCACAAGAATTTTGATTTGAGAAACTCTAAGTTGAAACCTTTGTTTCATACCTGAGATTTTTGAATCGAGATTAGCATTCGGGGACCCTTCGTAAGTATTCTTTCGTTCTTTTCTTTATTTTATTGCTTTTCGAGTCAGAAAGTCAAACTTTGTTTGACTTTCAGCGTTGACCAGCTTATGGTCAATGCGAAGTTCGTTTGAACTTCGCAACGTGATTGTAATCACGATGGTTATAGTCCTTGGGACTATGCCTACTGATTACCACGTTGTCTAGGGTCGTAAGGGTAAGCGATCTGATAAATCGCTTATACCTTCGAACCCGACCCAGTTTGGTCGATCATTAGGATCCGATCAAATACATTAGGTGACCATAGTAGGTAGGGAATAACCTTCCGAGGTTATACCCTATGGTCACATCGTTTGAGTAGTTGTATGATAGGTAGTTTATATGCCTTAGGTAAATTACCGGAATACCCTTTTCATGTATAATTGGTAATTAAGCATATGTAACCTAAACTTTTGTCACATAACTGATTATGTAACATGTTTAGGCATATAATACTTGTCATAGGACTAGTTAGGCGGTCCGAACGCGTTTCACGCGAACGACGCGTTAAAGTAGCATAAGCTACCTAAACGGGTCGTAATGGGTCGTAAACAATTATGTTAGGTTTCAATTAGTATGTAGGCTTTGTTAAACCATATTATACGAGTCTCCACACTCGTTTGGTTTACGAACCCTCATTCTATCCGATCTTCCGATTTAGGTCCGGTTATTAACATAGTTACCTATATTAGGTGTCGTTTGATATCCGCGATCTCTAGCATTGTTTGGTTGTTACTCAAAGACTACTGAGCAATATCAAGTGAGTACATAGACCCCTCTTTTACTGTTTTCCAAACTGTTTTGGGGTGGAACACATGTGCCTACTTGTTACTTTCGTGCTTTCCTGTTTTCACATCATATACCTGCTATGTTCGTTAGTACATTATAGTACATGATTTAATTACATTTTCATGCTAGGTGTGCCCATTGTGTGCATTACTTAGTACATCGTTTTACATTACATGCTATGTATGCCCATTGTGTGTGCATACTTAGTACATGGTTTTACATTGCCTTTCTGTTGCATATGCTCATCCAGCATATGAACACATTATACTACATTTTGAACCGTTGAAATCATTTGACTATGTGAACCGTTGTAATCATTTGACTATGTGATCCGTTTGTATCTGTGAACCGTTTGTATCTGAGAACCGTTTGTATCTGTGAACCGTTTGTATCTGTGAACCGTTTGTATATGTGAACCGTATTTGACTATACATGAACATTTCTACAATTGTTAAACATTACATCCTGATGGTTTGGTTTGAGTAAGTGATTAAGTAACGAGGCGTGTGTAATATGATACAAGCATGGTGGATACGCCGCTGGTACTTCCTATATATAAGTGTTTGTATGGTATTATATATCGTAGCGTTATTTGAATCATTTCAATTTGAGACATATAACATTTTATACAAATAACATACTTTTCACAAGACATTGTTTTACAAACTCATTTTTACATGGTTATTCATTTAACCATACATTATTCTCTTATTTATACATATCATCTGATCTAATCGTTTTTCAAATGATTTACAAGACAAAGCAAATTACAAGGTTCATGACTAAACATTTTCTCAAACATAAGTCATGAATCTTATTTTCACAAACCTATGTATCTCACAGGCATTTTTATGCTGACGTACCTATTTTCACATGTGTTTTCAGGAGATGATGCATAGGACTTATCAAGATATACTTAGGCGGACCTGTGCCTTAGTGACTTAAAACGAGACAAGAACTAGTTAATTTTTGTTATGTACTCTTTGGTTATTGTTTAAAACAATGAAATCTTTCATATTTGATTAATAAAACGAAACTTAATTTGCCATGGATTTGAAACATTAATTCTGTTACAACACTCCCCGATGTTTCCGCCACGTTTTGTATGTTCTACGTGGTCGGGGTGTGACACCCGATCCCACATCCCCGGGAACGGGCAGTCGCGAGCCAGTTTCGGTGGTATCTCGTATTGTCTAATGTGGCTGTGGAAATTTTCTTCAGGACCATAGTTAGGAAATATTGGATCAGAGTAAAATACTACATTTTTATAACATTAAACAAATGGGATAAAACCCAAGTTTGCATTACACACATTTTCATAGGAATAAATTGTGACAACCCTCACATTTACAGGTATCCGTACATTTAATTAATATTTAATTAGTGCTTAATTACTGTGCTTCATTTCAATTGTGATTAAACTGCTTTCTATTTTCTGATACATACATACTCATGCATCACATTTTATTACTGTCACTCCTTTCATTACACACAAACATTAGTGACAAACTTGATGCACAAAGCACAGTTAGCACAGTGAGCGGATAACCCAGTGAACATGCTGACAATGCCAGCACCTAGACAGACACTATATTGAGGCCAGTATGAGCCGGGAATAAAGTACTACACTGATAGGGAGTGTAGGGAAGTGAGAATCATTAAACTGCGTCACTAGGTGATAGTTATAGTGCCGGGAAGTGCCTAAAACACACTTAAAGTGCAGAATTCTGCACTATCTACCAAAAATTCAGCATTTAACAATGCTAGTAAGGTGCAAAAACTTGGCAAAATAATCCTAGATACTTTCCAAAGTGTTGGGAATTTATTGTGTCACTAAAAATAATATAAAAGACACTTTAAAGCTTTATTTAGCACTTTAACGGATCAACATCCAACCGAACAACCGGACTTTACCCGGAACATAAAAATATTGCCAAAGACATTGTTTTTACTTTTCTGAGCTAGTTAGGGCCCCCAAACACCCTAACACACCTTATATTATATAACACACACTAATATGCTAACTAAACACTTCAAATTTAACTAATTAGTTACTTCACCATTACAACCCAACCCCCCTACCCCCCCTACTCGATGGTCACCATGAGGGGTGACCCACCCTTATTTCTTTTGATTATTTAATTGCACATGTTGGTCATTTAGAAGGCATATTACATGGAGGATTATAGTAAAACATGGTTTATAAATATGTATGTAAGATAACCATCTCACTTCATGAACTCACAAACTCAAACTTCTTCTTCTCTTCTCCTCCTTGAGTCACGGCCGCCACTATCATCCACCCTATCACCACCATTAACCTTCTTACAAGCCATTTCCATGCATCCAAAGGTGCAAGAGGTTCAACAAACAAGCTTGGTGCACTCGGAAGCTCAAGGACCACTCTAGTTTTCTTTTATCCACCGCTTTTACGCCTTGTTTCTCCCCTAGCCTTGTGCTAGTAACCATTGTAGGTAGTCGTGTTTGCCGTGGAGATTTGGGTTACGAGTACGAAGACGCAATACAGTGAGTTCATGTCCCCCTTTTCTCTTTACTGTTTTCAGTTTTACACTTCGGGGGTGAAATACATGCGACAATTATTACAGACTTTTATATACATGGTATGGTTAGCTTAAGGAGGGTTTACTACTTAGATCATGTGAGTGGGTAGGTATTACTTGGGGCCATTAATCCTCGTTGTATGACCGAGGGACATGAGTGATAGATCTATTTGGGTGTAGCGAGCCCCACACTCCTGAGTCCGCCGAGTGGACCATGAGGTGACTATGTGCCCGACGCACAAATTTGCTAGGTTTGAGTCTTCCTGCATCACTTCACACATATCATTGGCTTTGCAACCCAATGGTGATCTCTTTTTCCTTAATTGCTACATACAAGGGATTTTTCAAACATACAGACATATTACAAAAGTTTATACATACTCACTTACACATGAACTCGCTCAACTTTATGTTGATTTTTCAAACTACATATATTTCAGGGAATTAGCGGATCTGGCGAAGTATGCATAAGTCAAGCTGCGTTGAATAAAATGTCATCCAGGGCAATAGGTTTAGGAGATGTAACCCTTACCTGGACAGGTTGCATGTCTTAAACCTCGTTTTATTAAAAGTCTTTTGTTGTGTTTTATGAACGCGTTTTAGACAAGTACGGTTTGTAAAAATTATTTTAAGTATTGACTTTTCCAAACACTGATGTTGTAGTATTTTAAAACTTAATGAATGGATGAACGTCTTGTATTTTTATCATATAGCATTGTTATGATTGTTGCTATGGTATTAAGAAGTCACACCAAATAAACCCACGCTTCTGCAAAAGTCAGGGTGTGACAGCTTGGTATTAGAGCTTCGGTCGTAGCGAACTAGGATTCTTTCTTGAGTCTAGACTACGATCATTAGGGCTCTCACGAAAATGTTTTCACAACATGTTTTTCATTGCATACACAAAACGTCCAGATCCAGGGAACAAACATTTTTACAAACAAAAAGGCACAAATATACATTTCAAAATTCATATTTACAATTTAGTCTTAGAGACTGGGAGGATGGTCTTAGAGACCAGGGATTTAGTCTTAGAGACTGGGAGGATGGTCTTAGAGATCAGGGATTTAGTCTTAGAGACTGGGAAGGGATTTAGTCTTAGAGACTGGGAGGATGGTCTTAGAGATCAGGGATTTAGTCTTAGAGACTGGGAGGATGGTCTTTGAGACCAGGGATTTAGTCTTAGAGACTGGGAGGATGGTCTTAGAGACCAGGGATTTAGTCTTAGAGACTGGGAGGATGGTCTTAGAGACCAGGGATTTAGTCTTAGAGACTGGGAGGATGGTCTTAGAGATCAGGGATTTAGTCTTAGAGGCTGGGAAATTGGTCTTTGAGACCAGGGAGTTGGTCTTAGAGACCAGGGAGTTAGTCTGAGAGACTAGGGAGTTTAGTCTGAGAGACTGGGTAGGATAGTCTGGGGAAGACTAGGATGATTACATGCTTACATTGTTATTACTTACACACTTAATTGCTGATTATTGATATACGTGCATATGTGGTGAATATTTGCATACACTAATTGTTAATAATTACTATGGGTATACCCGCTATGACTATTATGAACCGGCACACACGTCACACTTTTTAGAAGGCGAGTTATCAGACATTGATAACCTTACGGCCGCTGTCACAAATGATGAGACTGCATCTGCACCAGAGACATTTACGTCAGACCATGAGGGTGATCCAGATATGCTGACCAAGGACGAGGACGACTTCCAACAGTCCGCGCTACCAGATTTTGGTGATACTTTACCTTTGCGGGTGGTTTCTCTGACAAGAATGCTTCTGTCACTCTTATTTCAGTCCATGACCCCTTCGTCACTGGACATCCCGATGATGAGCACACCATGGCTCCGATCCTCGACAATGCGCCTCTTGTGGACATTCCTTCCGAAGGTTGGATACTCGACGAACAATTGATAACGATATTGACGTGATATTGATGGTCCTTCCGATAACGCCCATGATGACGGAAAGTTAACGAGAACGTCGTTACAAATTTCACTATTGAGGCCCCTGTTGTCAAGCTACCCTCTGATTCTAGCATACATTCGGTTTCAGACTCCTTTGAGTCTGTGACATTTGCAGCCTTACAGACGGCCGGATTACATCTTGCTACTACTGACACAGACGACGACGCCGTTATGACTGCTGCACTAACACCTGCTCAAGGCGTTACACGACCCAGAGCCTGCTCCTGAGCTAGCTTCTGCACCTTTTGGGTCAGCTTGACGTTGCAGCTGCTGGTCCTGCACACTTGCTTGATTATGACCCTGTTTTCTTTTGGCTTACCAGACATTGCATCCTTATACCTGACCCATTACCTGCATCGGATGATCTTCTTATTGGTTGAGACGTTTGTTCTGCACCTTCACCCACTGATGTTGCTCTTGTGAAGACCGACGCCCATTGCGCCATCATGCCTATCACTTTCTTTCAGGACATACCCGCACCCCGGAGAAATACCCCAGGTCGGCACCCGCATAATGATCCTTTTTGCTACAGCAGCACTTTCCCCGACCTCACAGGCCGCACCATTTACTACTTTCACCTCTACATCGCTGGAAGAGCCGATTTGATGGTCCCTATAATACACTATGCTAATTTTAGACCCTTACCATCCCTCACATTATGGAGACCACACACGAGATGAGATGCTCCTGTAACATCAACTACAGTTTGAGGATATGAGTCGCAGAATGTTGGAGCTTGAGCTGACACCACAATTGGCAACTTCAAATGCAAAACATTACATAACCGAAAACATGATTTAAGTGTCTACATCACAAGACAACATATTGTCTGAAGAGTTTATGTAAGACACCACGTCCTCCGCCCTGTCTGTTACTAGTATACTTTGGTTCTCCACATCTATCAAAGATTCTTTTGGCACTCTCCCCTACTGCTATTACACTTTTCCCAGGATTTGATGCTCGTTTCTTTACTGACAAGCGGCAGATCAGCTAATTGCTTCGACGTATATACAAGCTCGAGGAGGATCTCACGCATGTTAACAATTTACTTTTCTTTCCTCCTCCACCTCGGTCACCAGTATAGTTGGTTTCTGGACTATGCGGATTGCATTACATTTGGGTAAAGACACTAATGATAAGCCGAGATTGTGAAGACTTTTGAAGACCACGTCTGACTACGTAATTTTGATATGCTGATATACTTGTTGGGCAAGGGTAAGGTGACCCTGTGTCCCTTTTGATATGATACACTTTGTAAGACAATGCAATTGCGGTCGGAGAATAATGAGAGCCAATCATCATTAAACATGCGACAACACTTTGTGGCCAATAACCAATGAAAACTCAGTCGCTAGGTCTTCGCTAAGCGCGTTATTGATCTATGTGTGTGTGCTATAATTATAATACTACGTGCTTACTTGCTATGCTCTCATTAAACATATTTACCAAATTACTTGGTCATACTATGATTATACTATTGCTTGATTGGTTGGTATGATAACCTAATATGTGTATGTGCACATGATCTTTAAACAACTATATGCACTCCCCGAACGAATAAGACCTGACCTAACCAATCTTCTCCTCAGAAGATGTCGCTACAAGGGAACGTCGATACCAACAACCCTCCGCCCACATTGACGGCACGACTACAAGAACGAATCTCGCAAGCCATCGCACAACTCGAGGCCCTTCTATCTGAACACGGCGGAGGTACCTCAGGAAATAACCCACCCAGCGGCTGCACTTACGAGCAGTTCTTGAACCACAAAGCTCGAAAATTCGACGGCACTGGGGGTGCCTTAGCTTTTGTAGGTTGGGTGGAGAAGACAAATTCTGTCTTACAGTTGAGCAAATGTGCCCCAGAACATCAGGTCACGTACGTAGCTGGACTATTTGTAGATGGGGCTCTGTCATGGTGGAACCTTCAGGTTCAAACAATGGGTGAGACTACTGCGAATGCTTTGACGAGGGACGAGCTGAAGGAACTGATGCGTAAAAGATATTGCTCTAGGGCAGAAGTCCAGAAGTTGGAGACTGAATTGTGGAACTTGAAAACGGAAGGTCCAAAGATAGCCGACTATGTGCAGAGATTTGGCGAATTATCACAAGTTGTTTCGCCTTTGGTGGAACCAGAATCCAGGAAGATCGAACGTTTCATTGGGGGACTAGCACCTCAGATTTTAAGCCTGGTAACGACATCTAAACCTTCAACGATCACCGAGGCTATCAACATAAGCGTGGCGCTCACGGAAGAAGCAGTTAGACGAGGAGAATTTTCCACTGCGAAGGAGAAAGAGGAGACTCCTGTAGAGTCATCTGGGGATAACAAGAGAAAGCTTGTAAATTTTAAGATGGTTACTCGAGGAAGTAGCAAGAAGAAGGCCAAAAAGGGAAAAGACTACATGGGTATCTTACCTGAGTGCGACAATTGTTTACGTTATCATGTCGGGCGATGTAAATATGGAAAATGTGATAACTGTGGTAAGAGGGGGCATCCCAAGGAGACTTGTAGACAAGGTACTGAAAATGGAAATAAAGGTCAAGATGATGGCAAGAATCACGGAGGAAACGACGACGACAACCATCAAGGAAGGATGAGTGACAAACAAAAACGTGCACAAGGTTGCCTTAACTGTGGGAGCAAGAAGCATTTCAGAAAATACTGTCCTAAGAAGAATCAAGCACAAGGATGATAGCTCAATAGCAGAGCTAGGGGAGCACGCCACGAATCCAAACTTGGATATTGGTACGTTCCATATTACTCAATATTATGCATCTGTATTGCCAAATACTGTTGCAAATTTTATGATTCGCATCTCCAGAGTTTGAGAGTATACTTGGTTTAGTAACAAGTAAGTTAGATAATCTGCACATGAAAGTACTAGCTAATGGAAAGCTAGTGGAAGCCAACGAAGTAATTGGAAGCGGCAAGATAGAACCCGGAGAGCGTAAGCTTACGCTAGGTCTACTGCCAGTTGAGTTGGGAAGTTTCGACGAGGTGACTGGGATGGATTAGTTGTCAAGCGATCGATCAAAGATTGATGTTTGCACCCTAATGACGAATGAAGGAACAATTGTGACTCACGAATCAGGATACGCCTCTACAGATCACGAATGGCTTGAAGACACGAAAGTTGTTGCGGAAAGGATGTGTTGTTTCTGGCTCATGTCGGGGACAAGGGAGCCAGAGAACTAAAACTCGAAGATACCCCCGTGATCAGAGAATATCCTGAAGTCTTCCTCGAAGATTTGCCAGAATCATCTCCTCAACGATTAGTCGAATCTCGCATCGATTTAATTCCAGGTACCGCACCTGTAGCCGATGCACCATAGCGACTTACATTTTCAGAGATGCAAGGATTGTCAGTGCAACCTCAGTGGTTGATAGAGAAGGAAGATAACAGACCAAGATCCCCTTTTGGGTAACTCCAAATTCTGCTCGTCAAAAGAAAGGACGATGATTTTCAAATGAACATCAACTACCAGGAGCCGAACGAGCTAACCCACGAGAGTCAGTGACTCTTGCTAAGGATTAACGAACTTCTTACATAACTGACTGTGAGGACACAACTACTATTACACGACTGGTTGACGATCGAGCGTCGTTAGCAGTGAATGCGGGAAGAAAGTATACCGGGGAAAAATTGTGGGACAATGACTTGTTCTTAGACATACACAAAAATAGTGCTTCCTACATAATGCACAAACCAGTTTTACACGGGATACGAAATCTGGAGGATTTAGAAAACATATATTTAGGACCCTTGGGAACCCAGGTCCAAACTCATAAGGGTTTTTACTTAGGAACCATATCTGTCAACTCAATCAACCATCATTAACCTGACAAACTTGTCATTTTCTTTTGTTGAAACCTTCACTTTTGCTTCTAGCAAGTAGATGTTTGCATCTCTACTCCCCTCAGAGTAGTTGCATCACGTTGATTCCCTTCACCAAGAGCGAACACACGTTTGCTTCGTATGCTTGGTCACTTCTCCATTTTAGCAGTTACACACCGCCTCATTACTTGAAAACTTATATATGATCCGTGCACCTTTTGCTACGCATGCGGTTTCATTACGAATAAACGCTTCATTAAAGCTCAAATATTTCGTTGCAAAACCTAATTACTAGGCCGTAATTCGAATGACCTACATTATTGAAATTGTTGGCTCTTTTGCTATCAAGTCAACACACTCTCTTGAAACTTCTTTTATTCCAAATTACATTCATGGTTTATTTTGTACCATGCCGAGATTTCCTTTGTTGATACATACGTTTACTGCCGAGTTACGCTGAAACCCAGTTCAATTGCTTGAACTTATCCAATTCGCATATTTAAGACATCATATGATGTATTGAGAGCATCATATTCAAGTATCTTCGCAAATGTTCTTTCGTTACGAGTCATAGTAGACTTAGTTAGTCTACGGTCCCACTAAATCGTTTGCTGAATTCAACACCTTGCGGTGGAACCTTCACGAAAAACGAAGCTTGCGCTAATTTGGTTACGCACCTCCTACGCGGATTTAATTGTTTATTCATTAACTTGCCTTAAACCCGTCTTGTTTATTTCAATTAAAGCAGTCTCTACACAGTTGTGTGTTAAAACAATGGTACATAGATTTATTTCATACCGCAATGTACCTCCTAACGATTCTTTCATAATCAATCGAATGCCTTGCGATACTTATTACTTTTCATCTTCGATAAAAAACAGTGGTTCTTTGATGTTCCGTATTTAACTGGAAACTCTATGACATTGCGTAAATCAAATCTTCAGATTTTCTCAGTACATTTTCATTCGGTTTCAAACACGGTGAACTGGTTCAGTCACCACTATACTAGAATTATGTCAGTACGACACCTTATGGTGTCATTACAAACTTGTAACTTGTGCTAATCAAGGTCAACCGTTTCATACAAAACTACATATACTTTTGTTGGCTTGTCATTTAAACATTTCTGATGCAACTACAAATCAAGGCAAGGATACACCAGATTCGCTTGTATTCACTCGGCGTATTCTCGAAATTCAAAATTTTCAACACGCTAAATCTTACCATTCATCTACTCGAGAGTTGACAGATCATTTTACTATTTCATTTGAGTAGTTGATTTTGAATTCATATAACGGATGCTAGGGTTCGTGAAAACTCATTTGCATATTGCAACCGATCGTTTAAGAATCTTACTAGTCAGATCTCCTCTTTTTGTGGAACCCCTGCTAGCTGGATTACACTAGACTATACGTCAAATACGTCTTGTACCTTTAACATCCAATGCTAAAAGCACACACCTTTTAACCCAAGGATTCGGGTAGTTATATATTCTTGGACTCGCCAAATGTGAGTAAGGTTTGATTCGGTTTGATGATTATCTACCTCGGTACTATTTATATACATACACATGTGACGGAATCATCAGGAGTTAAGGTAGTACAAATTTCGAGGACGAAATTTTCTTAACGGGGGGAGAATGTGACAACCCTCACATTTACAGGTATCCGTACATTTAATTAATATTTAACTAGTGCTTAATTACTGTGCTTGATTTCAATTGTGATTAAACTGCTTTCTGTTTTCTGATACATACATACTCATGCATCACATTTTATTACTGTCACTCCTTTCATTACACACAAACATTAGTGACAAACTTGATGCACAAAGCACAGTTAGCACAGTGAGCGGATAACCCAGTGAACATGCTGACAATGCCAGCACCTAGACAGACACTATATTGAGGCCAGTATGAGCCGGGAATAAAGTACTACACTGGTAGGGAGTGTAGGGAAGTGAGAATCATTAAACTGCGTCACTAGGTGAGAGTTATAGTGCCGGGAAGTGCCTAAAACACACTTAAAGTGCAGAATTCTGCACTATATACCAAAAATTCAGCATTTAACAATGCTAGTAAGGTGCAAAAACTTAGCAAAATAATCCTAGATACTTTCCAAAGTGTTGGGAATTTATTGTGTCACTAAAAATAATATAAAAGACACTTTAAAGCTTTATTTAGCACTTTAACGGATCAACATCCAACCGAACAACCAGACTTTACCCGGAACATAAAAATATTGCCAAAGACATTGTTTTTACTTTTCTGAGATAGTTAGGGCCCCCGAACACCCTAACACACCTTATATTATATAACACACACTAATATGCTAACTAAACACTTCAAATTTAACTAATTAGTTACTTCACCATTACAACCCAACCCCCCTACCCCCCCCCCCCCCAACCTACTCGACGGTCACCATGAGGGGTGACCCACCCTTATTTCTTTTGATTATTTAATTGCACATGTTGGTCATTTAGAAGGCATATTACATGGAGGATTATAGTAAAGCATGGTTTATAAATATGTATGTAAGATAACCATCTCACTTCATGAACTCACAAACTCAAACTTCTTCTTCTCTTCTCCTCCTTGAGTCACGGCCGCCACCATCATCCACCCTATCACCACCATCAACCTTCTTACAAGCCATTTCCATGCATCCAAAGGTGCAAGAGGTTCAACAAACAAGCTTGGTGCACTCGGAAGCTCAAGGACCACTCTAGTTTTCTTTTATTCACCGCTTTTACGCCTTGTTTCTCCCCTAGCCTTGTGCTAGTAACCATTGTAGGTAGTCGTGTTTGCCGCGGAGATTTGGGTTACGAGTACGAAGACGCAATACAGTGAGTTCATGTCCCCCTTTTCTCTTTACTGTTTTCAGTTTTACACTTCGGGGGTGAAATACATGCGACAATTATTACAGACTTTTATATACATGGTATGGTTAGCTTAAGGAGGGTTTACTACTTAGATCATGTGAGTGGGAAGGTATTACTTGGGGCCATTAATCCTCGTTGTATGACCGAGGGACATGAGTGATAGATCTATTTGGGTGTAGCGAGCCCCACACTCCTGAGTCCGCCGAGTGGACCATGAGGTGACTATGTGCCCGACGCACAAATTTGCTAGGTTTGAGTCTTCCTGCATCACTTCACACATATCATTGGCTTTGCAACCCAATGGTGATCTCTTTTTCCTTAATTGCTACATACCAGGGATTTTTCATACCTACAAACATATTACAAAAGTTTATACATACTCACTTACACATGAACTCGCTCAACTTTATGTTGATTTTTCAAACTACATGTATTTCAGGGAATTAGCGGATCTGGCGAAGAATGCATAAGTCAAGCTGTGTTGAATAAAATGTCATCCAGGGCAATAGGTTTAGGAGGTGTAACCCTTACCTGGACAGGTTGCATGTCTTAAACCTCGTTTTATTAAAAGTCTTTTGTTGTGTTTTATGAACGCGTTTTAGACAAGTACGGTTTGTAAAAATTATTTTAAGTATCGACTTTTCCAAACACTGATGTTGTAGTATTTTAAAACTTAATGAATGGATGAACGTCTTGTATTTTATTATATAGCATTGTTATGATTGTTGCTATGGTATTAAGAAGTCACACCAAATAAACCCACGCTTCCGCAAAAGTAAGGGTGTGACATAAATCCTATTTTATTTAAGAAAAACATCTATTTCTTTTTAGGTAACTTTATTGCCACTTTTCCAAGCCTTCAATGATGTCCATCTGGCTTCTATTTGGCTTTCACATTTTGTTACCGGAAACGCGTTTTAAAAACATTTGTCAGTGGGAAATACTGGTGAGTGAATCCCAGTTTAATCAAGTTTTAATAAAAACCATTTTACAGTATTGAGGGCGATCCCGCAATTATATTTGTTTCCAAGACATCACAATTAACATCCATGGTACTGTTGAACCCGACTTGTGGAAATGTTACTCCTTGACCAGATGGTAACAAATTTTGTATACAAAACCCCAACATACTCATGATAATTGTATTCTAACAAATACTCAATAACTGTTTAATATATAATTAATTAAGTGAGTTTTGTAAAAACAGTTAACAAAAGATGGATCAACTCACATTGTTGTTTTAGATTTTCCGTAAGGATTTCCTGGTGATAATCTAAAATTTACACAAATGCACACGCGTTAGTATAATAACCCATTTTAACATTAGTAATACCCTCCCCGAGACGGCATTCCAACGACTACGTCGGGCAGAACCACGACAGCCGTTACGGAACCCTAGATCAATCAGGCAGCGTATCTAATACGTATCCAAGGGTTACAATACTTACAACGGAGCAGAACTTCGCTATTTAGGGGGGTATAATACCCGACTATAAAGCCTACTATTCAGAATTTAGAGAGAGATTTCGAATTTGAACGATTTCTGAATGAAACCCGATGGCCTGCTTATATAGTTGCTGAGTCTGGTTCTCTCGCGGCCCGCGTAACACAAGAGCAGGGCCTACGCGGCCCGCGTTGACTCCAGGTCAACGTGTAGCCCATCCAGATCAGCAACTAGACTCGACATGTGTTGGGCCACGTGGCCTCACCGGGCTGTGCCACCTTTTGAGCCTCTCGTGGCCCGCGTAAGGGTTATGGGGTACCTTACGCGGCCCGCCTCAACTTAAATTTTTATGTTTTTTATTTATTTTTAATGCTATATTGTATTTCGGGCTCGGTTTTCACATACGGGGTGTATTGGGACATTTTAAAATATTTTAGGGTGTCTGAAAATATTCGAGGGTGTCGGTTTATTTAGGATTGTTACATAACTAAAGACGAACTTGGATGAAGACTTAAACCAGTGGCGATGAAGACTACCTAGGCTAGACGCAAGTTTAACTTGGAGTGGATTTCTATTCGAAGCTAATGTGGTATGGAACCAGGATCTTTTGATACTAAACTTATTAAGACACCAACTAAGCCACTCAACCCTTCTCGAGGTGAAACTTATGGCACTACCTAGGCCGTTACGACTACCGGTTGTTAGATTTCCTTACAGTCTTCTAACTTCTTGAAAAGTGCCTTAATATGACAATCTACCTTACAGCGCGAAAGTCTAAGGCAACTATGGTTTCTAACTTGGTTTAATAGACAGGAGAATGGTTAGGGAACTAAGACCGATTTCTTACAAAACCTAATCCTAGCTATATACCAAACCGAGACCTATTAACAACCCCGAGCCTTACAGCGACAAGATTGGTAGAACACTTGATTTTATAAGATTACCGAATATTACTTCAAAGGTTTGATGGCCAATTAACCCTAAAGATTTAAAGATTTATTATGTGATATAGACACTCACCAAAATTTAAAACCCTAGCACGATTCTATTATGTGATAAAGACCATCACCAAGACTCGTACGAAGCAATAATCAGTATTCAAACAATATCAAGCACGCATAGACACCAAATCAAAATTCCATAATCGTTTACAATTTCAATAAAACCCCAAGAACCACATTAAAACCGAATAAAAATCCAAACTTTATTAAACCATTGTTAAAAGCCTAGGTAGTTACGAAAGATTTAGCCGCTAAACATGTCTAAAAGCAAGAAACAAGGTTCAAAACAAGAATTAATCGATAAAGAACAAAGAAAAAAATAGAAAACAAGAAGATTCGGTAACAAAACCGGTTTATTCCTTGCTCTCTAAGCTTCCCGCTCGATCCCGACGATTCCGTGGTCTTTAGTCCTTGCAAAAGAAGCTTCACAATTTTCGTTCCCCACTGATGTTGTCTCACGTGCGTCTGATATTGCTTGTTTTCGTCTGTATGATGTTTGTGCGTCTGACCTCCTACGTATCTGGTACGTCCAATAAGATTAAACTAGTTATAAGATCCGCGCGCGTTGCGGCGCGGGTACATTGCAAACCTCGAATAGAATAGTCCCGACGTTATGTGATGCGTTAATTAACCTTATGAAAAGGCGTGTTTCGACGTATCCGATTGAAGTTAACGTAACCTATATAAGCATTATGATTGGATCAAACCGTAAAGTAATTATCGCTTGCCTTCCATGTGATGATCCACGTGTATTCAAAGACAATGGAAAACAGTGTTATAGTTAATGGCAAGTATATGAAAATGAATATTCTGGGCATGCTAACTAAACTTAAAAACACAGTCACAACAGTCGAAATATGCAAGAAGCGGGGTGCGTTCTTCCTGAGATGACAGGGATTGACCACCTGTCACTGGCTCTAACATTCTTGATACCCTACGCAAACGAATGCTATGTGATGATTCACCAATTTCATAGGTACTAAACACTCTTGGACGCTTACCAAAGGCTCCTCTTGGAATCATTTTGGTGTATACATTAAACAACGTTACTAAAGATGAAATACGTAGATAAATATAAATAAAGCGCAAAAACCTGAAATAAGCAAAGATAGATCGTGCATAAAATCAACAACACAAAAACCATAACATTACCATTTTCAACAACTAAGACTTAAAAGACTAACCACAACTTAAGACCTGCAATGTATAAGAAAGCACATCTTCTAGATATTGAATATTCATAAAATACAACCAAGAGAGATTGAAGGGTTCATTTTTGTTGTTAACACCAACACTTTTATGTTTATGACACTGTTACTTTTTTATTTAAGACAACATCGTGACATCCATTTAACACTAAAGATCCTAGATTCATGAAGAACTATATCTTATACCCAATATATTGATGATGGGGTAATCTACAGTTATGAGATGCAAAACATGTACAATGGAGAAGGGCATAATTGGAGGTTCTAACTTATAAGTAAGAAAACATGTATATAACTCTTTAAAAAATCAAAATTTATGTGGCAGTTCTAATATAAAAAAGACCTGGTGCTTTTCATATGCTATTTTTTTTATTAAATACATCTAAAAGTAGAAAGTTTGCATCATTGACTTTTTGCATCATTGACTTTCCATAGTAAAACAACTTTTTGAGAATGGTGGAAGCAATCATGATTTCTTCCATGTATAAAATCATGACAAGTTACCACAGAGAAGGAAACAACTTATTAGAATTCTAATAACTAATATAGCTCATCTCATTAGAAATCTAATCACATGAATCATATATTTGCACAAAATTTAGGGTAAAAAAGAGAGAAAATTAACCTGAGACAGGGTGATATCTAAGGTGTGTGGCGAACTAAAAAGCTCCATGATTCGCGTGGTCAAAACCAACAACCCGAGGTTCTACAGTACTGAAGATGCTGAAGTATCTCTTTGTTTCGCTTGGTAACCGGGGAGGGTGCGATTCGTGTGCAACAACTGCAGGGGTACGGACGTACGGTGCACAGTGCAAATCAAAGAAGAGTAAAATTTACTTACTACTCTAGGATTATACAGGATGCCTAGCATCTTGTATTAGCAAAATTTAACATTACACGTAAATATAAAAGCAAAATTTACTTACTACTCTAGGATTATACATGATATATACATATTCAAAGGAGGTGTTCTGGCTTATTTTTAAAAATGCTTATGTGTTTGATGCCTTTTACAATAAGTAAAATCTAACTGCTCATTCATGATAGCTTATTTCAAAGTTCATACACAATTAATCATATCAGTAGTTATGATAAGCAATACTAATCACCCCACAAAACAGTTTATCGCTGTTTCAAAAAACAATAATTAATATACGTGTGCATTTGATAATGTGATGAAATTGTTAAGGTTACTATTCTTTTAGCTCGATCCTAGATTCTATCAGCCTTTTAAGGATACTGTTTATTACTTATTGGTCTAAGTAATTAGCTTCACATAATTAGACATAATTACCAACTAATCCTCAATAGTCAATACATCCGAAATAAGATCGATCCAAGCCTGCAAAGCTGCAATTATCATATCGCTTTTGCGGCCGGAACCGACACTTTAGATCCGGGCTGCATCCTACATAAATTGTATTAATGATTCCATCACCCTATTGCCATTTTCGTAGACGACAGTTAGTTAATTACATTTATGTTTTTAATTTTTTTTATTAATAAAACGGTTTGATTCATCAATGAATAAAATTTTTACATACCAGACACCAGGAGAGACGCTAATGGCCCGTATGTCCCAAATTAGTTTGCCATACAAAGACAAAAGTTCTCCGTCTCCAGGAGTCGCTAGTATTGCTCTTCCGTAATACTCCTCTGTTTTAACATCGTCTCCTTCTACCTGAAGTTAGGAAGCCCCTTGTAGTAAGTAACAATTTTCTAGCGATTGAAGAATAACGGATCCACCAATTATGCAAACAGTCAATTTTCTACTCCTCTTCTACCACGTGGATCTAACACCATCGTAACTGAAAGTAAAAAAACATAAGCAGAAAAAGGGGAAATCAAAACCTAACTATGTATGTTCCTTAACTGAGAAATTAATCAACTGATGAAGAAGATGAAGGTGCCTCTAATTTCTTATCGATGCTCGCTCTATAAATCAACCGATGCTGGCGCCTTTTTGTTAGTTCATCTGTTAAAACCAAACCAAAACCCTAGAAACCAAAATCACACTAACACAGAATCAATCAAACTACATTCGCAGATGGTTCGACGTTAGAGAAAGAAGAGGAAAGAAAGAGACGCAAAAAGACGATGAGTTAGATGTAAAAATGGATCAAAATGTATGTACCTCATTCAAAAATGTAGTTGCTGAGGAGGAGAGTCCAGAAATTGCGCCTCCTCCGATGCGATTCCACCTGCCGGAAGTCCCAATCATCTAGCAACGACTCCTCCACCAACTCGGGAAAGGTCTGCGAATCCAGGTGAGCCAAGGAATAGAGACGAATCAATCAGCGGTGGAAAAGGAGGAACTGCTAAAAAGAAAATAGTGGAGAAAGCACAGCTCTGAGACGTGGCAAGAATGTACAAAATCCCAAACGTTTCGGTCGGTGGTGTAGGCACCGACTTTCTAATTTAAGATGTAGTATAATATATATAGGTGAAAGATTCCTTTTCGTCGGACTCGTGTATGTATTCTTGCGTCTCCTTGCTGATTGGCCACCCTAGAAAATCAATGGCCCATTCCCCACTAATTCGTAATATCATCAAAATTATATCTGCCTCCAATCCAATATTACATTTTAATGGGCTGACACCCTTGGCGGCCCAAAGTGGATTTCGTTAGTATGTTGTGAATTTTATCTACTTCAAAAATAATATGCACCTTCCAATGTCTAGAAATAATCTTCCTCCAAATATCTATGGCTGTCTTTAATTCAACAACAATAATATTCTGACCACTTTTTCCATAAATGTAAATATAAAGCCAGCAACAACAGTAGCTGCCCTTTTTATTATTATATAATTCATTCTCTAATTTATATTATGCAGCTTTTTATTCTTAGAGATAGCGGGTTCGGCCTACTAAAAAAAATCCGGTAATTTTACTTCAGTCACTGGTATCCTACTCTGCCCAACTGGCTGGTTATTTACATATTACTCTTTTTTGCTCCATTTGCACCAGAACTTGGCCCAACACAAAATAATATAATATAACACAAAAACTAAATAAAAACAAATAAAAACTATATAAAATTATACACTTTACACGGGACAAGTATGTGTATTTTACCCCACATCAAATATCCCCACACTTAACCTTTTTTCGTCCTCGAAAAAGAATTATGCATAACGGAATCATAGCCGGAATAATCATTCGGGACAAAAGCTTAATTTACTTATTAAAACCGAAACTTGTGTTAGTTGCGATTGCAAGTATTTTGATCCTTTTAAACCCAAACCCGGTTCCAAGCCCTTATCATGCAAGTTTAGTTCAAGTGCGGTCAATCTACCTAGGGTCTCACGCTAAGAATTGCAAGTCCACCTAATCCCCCCTCAAGCTTATAGGATAAAAGGAACAACCACTGGGTTATTTCCTAACCGCCTTATACCAAGATCAAGAGAGTTTAAAATCAAATCTATTCTTTCCATTTTTTTCTCATTTTTTTCTGTTCATCACTTTTTCATTTTTTTCTTTTTTCGAGCGTAGACGTTGCTTTCCCTAACCCAGAGGCATTCCGGCTGCAAAGTCACTATCCCCAACTCGGATTACTTAGGCTTCGGTACTTTTTATTTGCAATTTCGATTTCACACATCCTAGAGGTATTCCGGTTGTAGAGTCGCTATCCCCAACCAAGATTACATAGGCATGCGCTACTTTTCTTCAGTTTCTAGCTCTCTTTTTTTCTATTTTTTTTCTTTTTCAACGAGATATGACAAGAAACTCTAACGATCTTAACTTATAACGGCATCCCTTATACTATTATTGGCGGTTTCAATTTCCCCACTTTCCCTAGATGAGAACCCACTAGTGGACCGACAATTTAAGGTGTATTTAAGATCAAAGGAACCTAGAACCGAATCGAGCCTACCCGCACATCCCAAACTAGACACAAGCTCAATTATATTTATCTCATATTATTATTATTTGAACCTGAACAAAAACCCGACTTTTCTATCATTTTCTGTTTTTTTTTTTATTGCAAACTTCTTATTTCAAAAGACATTTTCTAATTTTTTCAATTTTTTTGGATTTTTGAATTTTTTTTTTGTGTGTTTCGACTTTTTATGACTCGACTAACTATACTAACTACACTAAACGACAGTTTCCCATCCCCACACTTAAACTCTACATTGCCCTCAATGTAGGATGGAAACCGACTAAAAAAACTAAAATAAATAAGAAATATAAACAAAGGGCATAAATGGAAAGGACTTAGCTGGTTAATAACGCGTAAGCTCCCAATCTCTCATACAATCTAGCTCGATCGTATAGCATTTCGGTCGCGATCGGCTTTGACTCTAACTGGTATGCTTAGTAAATGCCTGATATCTGATAAGCCGCTCCAAAATCACTCGAATGGAGATTGAGTACGGGTGGTATGATTCAAACCTACATAAACAAAAACAAGCAAAAACCAAAGCAGTACCGACTCTAAAAAAAGGCCCAAAAACTACTAATTTAGACTCATGGTACAAAATAAACGACTCAATATACAAACTTTACAAACTACCGAAAGTCCACTGAATAAATAAATTTAACAAACTCTACAAAACCTCCCCACACTTAAATTTAATCAGGAGGTTTCTCTTTGATCTAGACCCTATCTAAACCGTTTAATTCCACCCGATCCTCAATAATAGTTAAACATTTAAGGGCGGAATAATAAAATAGTTTAAAAATTCTTAACTTAAAAATTTTATACGGGTCAGACCACCAAAATTTAAACTTACCTTGAATTAATCGAATGCGTGGCATGTAACGAGAAGACTGATCGTGCTTAAACAGCTCCTTCCTCTTCCTCGTGTACCCGCCTTCGATCCTCGTTCGGTTCCGATCCCTTATTTTTCTTTTCCTTGCCTTCTCTCGTGGTTTTGATTTTTTAGTTTCATTTGTAATACTAACCACGAGCCGGCTATCGTGTTCTTCCTTTTCCACCACTTTTTCTACTTTTGGTGACTTTTTGATCTCCATAGTTGGCTTTACATCCAATAATGCTTCTAATTCGGTCAAATCGCCAACTGGGTCAAATAATTCTTCATCTACTAGAGTTGGTAGATTAACCAACTCGTCACCAAACTCCGTCTCCCATGATAGGATATGATCATCCCCCACTTCTGATGCATCAGACATGTCCCATATTGGGTCAGTGAGATAATCATCATCCTCAGAAATATCTGGATTGCTGGGAGGTTGCTCACCTTCTTCATCTTCCTCATCATCAGAATCACTCCAATAGTCATACATAATACCATGCGGAACCGGAGGTGGGACTTCGTCGTCCATTTTCTTCTCCATGACTGGAATGATCTCCTCAACCGACTCTTCTTCGTCTTCCTCTGAGTCTTCTCCCTTCCACCTCTTATATGCAGCCAGTTGCGCATCTATTTCTTCACTCCTACACGAGAAATCAATTATGAACTTACCCTTATTCTCTTCTCGTTCTTCTTGCTGAACCGGAGGTGGGACTGAGATGTCCATTGTAGTCTCCGGCTGAGACTGTGATTCCTGCAAAACATTATCCTCACAAGACAAGTGTAAAGAATCATACGAATCATTAACATCATGCATATAATCAACAGACGCAGAAGTATCATTTTCACAAACTTTTTCCATATAGTGTGGAATTAGTATTACGACCATCCCTGGTTCTATAACGTTTAAAAGCAACTCACCTGAAGGAGTTTGATATCCAAGATAATTACCGTCACTATCGTACATATAACGACCTTGAGTCTTTGCAAGCTTCGCCTCCAGACGATCTAATGACTCAACCACATACCGAAGATGCCTATCTCTCTCTTCCTTGTCAAATTTCAACCACGCATCTATTTCCTGCTGTGTACCATTTTGCTGAGTTTTCCAATACGGATTAGCATAATAATGTGCAGATGACCCAACGTATTGTGGACATTTAACAATAAAATGGGGTCCTCCACAAATCTTGCACATAACTAAGACTTAAAAGAAATAGAAGACACGGAAAATTAGACTCCTACGACTCAATATACAAAAGGAAGTAGACTCACAAGACTCACCACGAATAACACATAGAAAGAAACAAGAAATTAACCTAACCTAAAAATGAGTCAATAAAATATAAAAGACACTAGGATACTTAGATTCCTACGACTCAAACAAATAAATAGCACGTATGATGTCAATTAAGTCCAAACAAAGTAATCAACGCAATTGCCAAAGAGTCCCCGGCAACGGCGCCAAAAACTTGATGTACTAAAAATGGTCTAATTAAACTAACTAATTTTAACCCTAAATTAGACACTCTAAGTTTTAAATTTATAAAAACAGACTCTCTAAAACCAAGACCACACCACCGGCAAGTGTACCGGTCAATGCAGTATAGCCTAAGTAAGTCCGAGTATCGAACCCACGAGACTCTCTTATTACGCTAATTAGACTCTATCTAGACCTAGACTGACACGAACTCTAACTGTTGATTAGGGGGGGGGGGTTTCTAAAAATCCTAAAAAAATGCAAATAAATATTAAACTAAATTAACTAAAGACGAACTTGGACGAAGACTTAAACCAGTGGCGATGAAGACTGCCTAGGCTAGACGCAAGTTTAACTTGGAGTGGATTTCTATTCGAAGCTAATGTGGTATGGAACCAGGATCTTTTGATACTAAACCTATTAAGACACCAACTATGTGGCACCCGACGGAAATCCACAGTTATCTTGATCTATCACTCCACTTTTCTGAGATTGCTTGTCAAATTTCGGGACGAAATTTCTTTCAAGTTGGGGATGATGTGACAACCCGAAATTTCTAGGTCTTTCCTCTATGCATTGGGTGCTCACAATTCTGTTTTCTTAATTCGTTGACGTTGTAACTCGTGCTTGATGTATGAATAATTGAAGTATCGTTGGGTTGATGTTTAGTGAAAACCTAAGTATTGTGTAATGTTAGATGTATCAAATATAAATGCACTTTTCATTTTCACAATATAAAGTTATATTATAACATTGTAGTCACATATTTTGGTTTTCATAAGTGACATAAATGATAATTCAAATAAGTGCTAAATGTAATCAACGGTGGGCAAAAGGTGGGCGGCACATGCAGCCGACATATGGGAGGGAATAATACGCAGACTTTTGGGTGCACATGATTGAAGAAAAACATAATTATTTTCATTCATTCAAACATCATCATCACATAAGACTTTGGGGATTGGGCCGAAAGTTATTAAAGAGCATTGTTCGTAGAGAAGGGGGCCTCGGCCCAAGGTCTGTTCGTAATAAAATGGGCCGGCTGGTGTATGTGTTAACATTACGTATCTTAATCCGTATTATCAAACCCTATTCTTTTCGTCACCTTCCTATCCTTAACGACACCCCATCCCTGTCGAAACCCCACCCTCTCGATTCCAGGTTAGTGTATGCTTTGGTATTCATGGATTAATTATTTGATGTATATGATTGCAAACATATTTGATCAATGAGTTACTAGTATAATAATTCATTATGGCTGTGAGGGCATGATATTAGTTACCCGCTTTACCACATATTAAAAGTTGTATGATCTGGACTCGTTGATGACAGAACTCTGTTAACTTGTGATCGTGATGAATTATATTGGTGTGTATAAGATTCGAGAGTGATATAGAGTTTCGTCTTGAAAACCGCTAATGAACCGAACTGATCATTAGAATATGGTTAAATGATTTGGTATTGTATTAATGATTAGTTAGAATATAGCTCATGAAGATTCATGGTGAATTCGATATAACAGTTTATATGATATAGTGTTCATGAGTTTTGCCAATATCAATGGTAATAGGTAGTTCATGTTTAACGATTATGTGGAATGATGAACTAGTACTTGCATGTTGATAGGAATTCGATGAGTTGGAGGAATGCATTAATACAATTGGGTTGTTAATTGATAGGAATAATTAATGGGATTGATAAGTAATTGGACTTAGGAATCTGATTGTTTATGTTAGTGAAAAGACTTGGGGGTCCACCCATGTTCTTACATGCCTTGAATTCACATAGGGGAACAGTTATTATTGAGAGTCTATGTGCACTTAGGTCTAGTACAATTGATTGGATAGGATGTTGGTCTAGAGTTATCGATTACATGATGATATTTTTATGTTATGTGAATTAAAGGAATATGTTGTTGGTACATGATACGTATGAGAATCATGAACATGGGCCTCACATTAAGAAGTGGGCCGAACCAAGTTATGGGCTGCACTTGTTTTAACCTCGGCTGAACAGGATTGTATTCAGATCCCGGGGCCCAGTTAAAAGTGCATGAGCCTTTGTTTAATTTGCGCCGTTCATACAATTAGGCCACAGTTCTCACATCTGGTATCTTGGGCTGCGAGGCCTGCTGGGTTGTACCCTTTCGCCGGGCCTCAAGCCAATTGGACTACACTCTAATAAACGAACCGCACACTAGTTAGGCCTTCGGTTTTATCGGGCCGTACATGGTTGATGAACTATTATGTAACATGCTTAGCAATGCCAATACTTGTATTCTTGTGCACTCTCTGATGAATAAATGTGGAATGCTACAAGCTGTGCTTATATGCAAACTGATTGTTATGTGTAACTATCATATGTCTTGGTTGATCACTTTTGCTAAACAAGTAAATTATTCTACCAAGCAAATCAAAGGTGAGTTCATCTTGAGCATGCGTCCCGGTGGTTGGGACAGTCAGTGGGTATCCCGGGGAGGGATAAGTCTTTTGGGTAAAACTGGGATGTTGGATAATAATCTCACCCTATCATTCTTAAGTCCCATCTTTTGTTACCGGGGAGGTAGCGGGGTATTAGTTGGTAGCGCTACTTAGGTTTGGCACCCTCACACCATACCGGGGAGGACGGTTGTGAACTAATGACCCAGTCATGCCCAGTGTTGTGATAGGAGCACTGGGGAATGGGCAAAACATACATCAGGAGCTGTCTTGTTCAGTATCGAGATATTATCAACATTACTTTCGGATTTAAATTCAATGGATTAACTAAACACTTGGTAACCAACGTTTTCGTAAAACTATGAACTCACCAGCGTTGTCTGATACACTTGTTGCATGCTCGCAGGTCGTTAGATATCTTGGATTTGGGAACTTGCTGTCTGGAGCAGCTGGAGTGGTCATGGGTCGACTAGAAGGATTCATGTGTTTTAACTATTGATACTATACTTTGGTTTTGAACAGTTTAACTTCAGTTTACTATTTGCTTCCGCTCATGTTGGTTTTCAATTAAACTTGTTGATGGCATTTTTATTAATAATTGAGAATTTTATTTAGAGTCATGTATGGGTTCAATGTAATTAGTGGCTCGTTGTTGGTACGTTACACGCCTAACAGGGACATTCCCTAGGTGGTATTTTGGGGGTGTGACAGGTTAGTATCAGAGCCACTAGTTATAGTGAACTTGGTTTTAAAACGATTTTATAAAACCAGACTATAACCGAACAGTTCTGAAAACAAGAATACGACCATGACACTCAGCCCCAGATAGCAAGGTTCGTCTCTCGTTTACTCATTGCACAGCATAACTAGTGAACACTTACATATGATATTGCATGTGATTGCACGTTTAGCACAACAATATGAATTCATGTATTACTTGCAAGTGTTAAGTGATTGATAGTGTGGTGTTACCCTAGAGATTCGTAACCCCTGTTTTGTGATATTCTTTGGTTGACATCTGAGTTTGAGGAACCATTTGACATGAGTTAGGAGGAACTGAGATGAGCATGCAAATCACAATATTATTGTGGATGCACACGTAATAATAGTGTGGGGTGCATGTGAGTCCTAGTGAGGCTTAACAAGTGAAAAAGGGGTTCTGCTCTGTTATTTGATCAATGTGAAACGTAACAAGTCTATAGGAGTCATAGTAGTGATTGTCTCCTACTCGAATGTGACCTTTTCACTCCTCTCTGAATTCTTTCGAATCTTGGTGCTATCGAGTATTACCTGAACACCCATCTGAATGCCCCGCGAACTGGGTAGAACGTTAGGTGCTTGTACGAACATCCCTGGGATGGATGTTGCAACGTCAATGATTGGTCTATACCTTTCTCACTTCTCTTCGTTCGCTGGAACTCAATGTATTGACATCTTAGATCCCGAAGTGCGATCACTTCTGCAACACTCTGGAAACATACCGTGTATTACGCAGTCAACTTGCAAGGACGATGGACAAGAGGATGAGCGTAGTGCCTTACCGACCTTAGTATTAGAACGACCCTGATTACCGGCAACGAACACCAGTGAATTGACTTCAATCGAATCCTTAACCCTAGCCAGCGACTCATGGGGGTCAACTCCTACGAATCAATCGGGACATAAGCGATGACAAATGACTATAGAGTGGAATGTGTAACTTCCCACGCAGTGAGTAGTGCCTTAGTACGTGACACGGAACGTGAAAGATGTACCCTGTCGGAGAAATGTCACAGGACCCCGTTACAAGCAGCGACATTAAGAGCAACAATCATGGCGACATTGAGGCGCTCGTAACCGTAGCTTACAGTATGAAAACAAAGGTGCATACGCATGGATTGGCCGTTGTTAAATCAAGACGACACGCAACCAAGGGAACGACGACAGTACTGGAAATTCTCATAACGAAAACAACAAACACTGGGAACGATGCTCGTGGAAGGGCATTTAGGAATGGCGTGGGTGACGCCAGGATAATAGCAACATGGTAGCTAGTATGGGTAGCAAATCGCTTCGTCTATGTTCTGTTTAACCCTAACGCTTCTTGAAGCCGAACCTGTTGTGGAATTGACTAAGGGCAAGACAATCGAAACCTCATAAGTTTGTTGGGATGCAAACTCGACCTTGTGGGACAAGTGTTCAACATCGGCCTTCCTTCTACTAACCCTGATGGTTACAATGTAGTAGTTAGTGTGGATTGGTTATTCAGAAATCGCGCAGACATACCTTGTGAGGAGAAAATTTTGTGTGGAGAATCGTTATTTGTTCTAAAGCAACAGAGTGGTGCAAAGGTTAGCGCCATTTCAATTATGAAGGCCCAGAAGTGTCTACGGAGGGATCACCCCGCTACGTTAGCAACCGTTACTGATGTTGAGGCTAAGGAAAGGAGGATCGAGGATCCACCAATTGTTCGTGATTCCTCTCAGTGTGCCACCCGATGAGCTTTCAGGCTTACTTCCACAACTGTTAGGCAGAATCTCAGTAGATCTCACGACAGGGGCAGCCCTGGTTATTCGTGCTATATACCGTCTTGCACCAGGAGGGTTGCAAGGACTATCTACAGGAACTGTTGGACAGGAGTTTTATTGGGCATAGTTTTTGTTTGCTTTGGGGAGCCCCAGCTATATTCGGGGAGATAAAGCCTTTTCGTATGTGTACTGATTATCCAGAACTCAGCAAGGTGACAATCAAGAACTGTTTGTCTCGACCATGTATTGACGGAAGACCAAGAGGAGAATGTTCCTACAACGGCATATCAAACGTAGTGTGGCCTTTGCAATGTTGTATTCCATGACCTTTGGGCTAATCATCACACCAGCAGCTTTATTGATCACATGAATCAACTATGCTTATTGATGACGTGTCGAATCATTTCCAGGAGGAAGGAACATCATGGACGACATCTATATCATATTTTAGAGCTCCTGAGGGAGGAGCCATTGCATGTGAAGTCTTGTTAAATGTAACATCTAGATTCGAGAGATGCATTTTGATCATGTAACCAACGAAGTGGGAATGCACGTGGATCTTGCTAGGATCCATTTGGTTAGAAACTGATCGACACCAAAGATTCCTTCGGGGATACAACAATTTCTTGGTTTCGCTGAATACTATCGCAGATTCATCACTGGATTTCAAAGATCGCGCAACTTGAATTTCTTTAGCACAGCAGGGTGCTGTGTTCAGGGAAGACAAAACAGGAGGACTTCTTTTCAGCTTTCGAATCCCAACTCTGCAATACACTGAGCATCGTCTTTACCCGAGGGTATGGGTGATCTAGTGGTATACCATGATGGTTCGAGTCAGAGTCCCAGTTACACGCCGATGCAAAACGAGAAGGTGATGGCTTACGTAGTGGATTTACAAGAAGAATTTCCTGAGTCACAACCGGCGGTGGAAGCCATGGTCTTGGATTTAGGCTGGAGGCATTACTTAGACGGTACCAAATACACTACTTAGACCGATCACAAGGGCCTCCCGTGTACCTTCATTTTGAGAGAGCTAATTATGTGATGGCATCGCTGGATGAAACTCTCGAGTGAATACGACTATGGAAACTAAACGCGTGTGAGCTTGCAACTCACCATCGACTCTAGCCTACCTGATCAGATTCGCCCTATTTGCATAGAAGCACTGAAGGAAGAGAGTTTTCAAGTTGAGTCCATGTGGGGCATGTTGAGCAACTTTTTTCAAGTTGGACGATATTCGTTACCTCATGGAACGAATGTGGGTCTCATTATACGGCAACTGTAGGGAACTTGTGTTGAGCAAAGCACACCAGCCTCGATATGCTGGTCATCTGGATTTGATGGAATAGGTTAGGATCGAAGGATCTTGTACTGGCAACTGGGCTTGAAGGCCTACACAGCGAAGCATGTGAACGATGTTTGACTTGTGCTAAAGTCAAGGTGGAACATTAGAAACCTTCTGATTCGTGTCAGTAATCAGAAACACCTATTTGGAGATTGGAACAGACGGCCATGGAGTTTTTCACTGGTCTACTTATAACTCGAAACGGAAACATTATCACCTGGGTGATCATTGATAGACTCAAGTTACCAGCACACTTTCTTGCAATCAAGAAAACTGACGAGTTTTCACAGTTGTGAATGTTCCTCTGGGAGAGGCGGCTTTTAAGTACGAGGTGCCAACTCCTGTTACCTCTGAATTTGATCTATGCATGATTTATGTCAGGCAATACACAACACCCTTGGCTCATGTCAGGACCAGAGCATTGCTATACCTGTTGGACAAACGATCAGAGAAAACGAACTCTCCTGGCACTCGAAGACATGCTGTGAGCCTGTGTGTGACTGACTTTAGTAAAGATTGGAAGGACGCTTACCTTTGGATGAGTTCTACTGCAGCAGTTACCATTCTAGTATTCAGACAACTCTGTTTGGGGCATTGCATGGACGATAATGCCGATCTCCTTGTTGGACTAAGGTGGGTGACAACCTAATCACAAGTTTAGAACTCGTACTTGAAATTCCTGAGAAGATTGTTACATCAGAAATCATGAAGGAAACCCTTAGAGTTCGCAGTAGGCAATCGTTTTATGTTGAAAGTTACACTCTGGGAGGGTGTGGTGCGCTTTGGGAAGCGTGACAACCTAAATATATAAATACGATAGTCGAATAATGTTCACACTGTTGCTCACGTCTCAGATTTGAAGAAATGGTTGCATGACAAAACACTTGTGATCTCTTTGCAGGAACCATAGGTCGATGATAGGTTGTAGTTGTTGAGGAACCAAAGCATAGTCGAATTCCAGATACGAGGGTTCGTTGGAACTCAAGATAAAGTATGCTTAATTATTTAAAGCTGTTGGATCTAATCTCAATGCGGCTAAATGAATTTCGGAACGAAATTCCCTTTCAAGTTGGGGATGATGTGGCACCCGACGGAAATCCACAGTTATCTTGATCTATCACTCCACTTTTCTGAGATTGCTTGTCAAAATTCGGGATGAAATTTCTTTCAAGTTGGGGATGATGTGACAACCCGAAATTTATAGGTCTTTCCTCTATGCATTGCGTGTCACAATTCTGTTTTCTTAATTCGTTGATGTTGTAACTCGTGCTTGATGTACGAATAATTGAAGTATCGTTGGGTTGATGTTTAGTGAAAACCTAAGTATTGTGTAATGTTAGATGTATCAAATATAAATGTACTTTTCATTTTCACAATATAAAGTTATATTATAACATTGTAGTCACATATTTTGGTTTTCATAAGTGACATAAATGATAATTCAAATAAGTGCTAAATGTAATCAACGGTGGGCAAAAGGTGGGCGACACATGCAGCTGACATATGGGAGGGAATAATACGCAGACTTTTGGGTGCACATGATTGAAGAAAAACATAATTATTTTCATTCATTCAAACATCATCATCACATAAGATTTTGGGGATTGGGCCGAAAGTTATTAAAGAGCATTGTTCGTCGAGAAGGGAGCCTCGGCCCAAGGGCTGTTCGTAATAAAATGGGCCGGCTGGTGTATGTGTTAACATTACGTATCTTAATCCGTATTATCAAACCCTATTCTTTTCCTCACCTTCCTATCCTTAACGGCACCCCATCCCTGTCGAAACCCCACCCTCTCGATTCCAGGTTAGTGTATGCTTTGGTATTCATGGATTAATTATTTGATGTATATGATTGCAAACATATTTGATCAATGTGTTACTAGAATAATAATTCATTATGGCTGTGAGGGCATGATATTAGTTACCAGCTTTACCACATATTAAAAGTTGTATGATCTGGACTCGTTGATGACAAAACTCTGTTAACCTGTGATCGTGATGAATTGTATTGGTGTGTATAAGATTCGAGAGTGATATAGAGTTTCGTCTTGAAAACCGCTAATGAACCGAACTGATCATTAGAATATGGTTAAATGATTTGGTATTGTATTAATGATTAGTTAGAATATAGCTCATGAAGATTCATGATGAATTCGATATAACAGTTTATATGATATAGTGTTCATGAGTTTTGTCAATATCAATGGTAATGGGTAGTTCATGTTTAACGATTATGTGGAATGATGAACTAGTACTTGCATGTTGATAGGAATTCGATGAGTTGGAGGAATGCATTAATACAATTGGGTTGTTAATTGATTGGAATAATTAATGGGATTGATAAGTAATTGGACTTTGGAATCTGATTGTTTATGTTAGTGAAAAGACTTGGGGGTCCACCCATGTTCTTGCATGCCTTGAATTCACATGGGGGAACAGTTATTATTGAGAGTTTATGTGCACTTAGGTCTAGTACAATTGATTGGATAGGATGTTAGTCTAGTGTTATCGATTACATGATGATATTTTTATGTTATGTGAATTAAAGGAATATGTTGTTGGTACATGATACGTATGAGAATAATGAACATGGGCCTCACATTAAGAAGTGGGCCGAACCAAGTTATGGGCTGCACTTGTTTTAACCCCGGCTGAACAGGATTGTATTCAGATCCCGGGGCCCAGTTAAAAGTGCATGAGCCTTTGTTTAATTTGGGCCGTTCATACAATTGGGCCACAGTTCTCACATCTGGTATCTTGGGCCGCGAGGCCTGCTGGGTTGTACCCTTTCGCCGGGCCTCGAGCCAATTGGACTACACTCTAATAAACGAACCGCACACTAGTTGGGCCTTAGGTTTTATCGGGCCGTACATGGTTGATGAACTATTATGCAACATGCTTAGCAATGCCAATACTTGTATTCTTGTGCACTATCCGATGAATAAATGTGGAATGCTACGTGCTGTGCTTATATGCAAACTGATTGTTATGTGTAACTATCATAGGGCTTGGTTGATCACTTTTGTTAAACAAGTAAATTATTCTACCGAGCAAATCAAAGGTGAGTTCATCTTGAGCATGCGTCCCGGTGGTTGGGACAGTCAGTGGGTATCCCGGGGAGGGATAAGTCTTTTGGGTAAAACTGGGATGTTGGATAATTTTCTCACCCTATCATTCTTAAGTCCCATCTTTTGTTACCGGGGAGGTAGCGGGGTATTGGTTGGTAGCGCTACTTAGGTTTGGCACCCTCACACCGTACCGGGGAGGACGGTTGTATACTAATGACCCAGTCATGCCCAGTGTTGTGATAGGAGCACTGGGGAACGGGCAAAACATACATCAGGAGCCGTCTTGTTCAGTATCGAGATATTATCAACATTACTTTCGGATTTAAATTCAATGGATTAACTAAACACTTGGTAACCAACGTTTTCATAAAACTATGAAATCACCAGCGTTGTCTGATACACTTGTTGCATGCTCGCAGGTCGTTAGATATCTTGGATTTGGGAACTTGCTGTCTGGAGCAGCTGGAGTGGTCATGGGTCGACTGGAAGGATTCATGTGTTTGAACTATTGATACTATACTTTGGTTTTGAACAGTTTAACTTCAGTTTATTATTTGCTTTCGCTGAACATGTTGGTTTTCAATTAAACTTGTTGATGGCATTTTTATTAATAATTGAGAATTTTATTTAGAGTCATGTATGGGTTCAATGTAATTAGTGGCTTGTTGTTGGTACGTTACACGCCTAACAGGGACATTCCCTAGGTGGTATTTTGGGGGTGTGACAAACTAAGCCCCTCAACCCTTCTCGAGGTGAAACTTATGGCACTACCTAGGCCGTTACGACTACCGGTTGTTAGATTTCCTTACAGTCTTCCAACTTCTTCAAAAGTGCCTTAATATGACAATCTACCTTACAGCGCGAAAGTCTAAGGCAACTATGGTTTCTAACTTGGTTTAATAGACAGGAGAATGGTTAGGGAACTAAGACCGATTTCTTACAAAACCTAATCCTAGCTATATACCAAACCGAGACCTATTAACAACCCCGAGCCTTACAACGACAAGATTGGTAGAACACTTGATTTTATAAGATTACCGAATATTACTTCTAAGATTTGATGGCCAATTAACCGTACAAAATTAAAGATTTATTATGTGATATAGACACTTACCAAAATCTAAAACCCTAGCACGATTCTATTATGTGATAAAGACCGTCACCAAGACTCGTACGAAGCAATAATCAGTATTCAAACAATATCAAGCACGCATATACACCAAATCAAAATTCCATAATCGTTTACAATTTCAAGAAAAACCCAAGAACCACATTAAAACCGAATAAAAATCCAAACTTTATTAAACCATTGTCAAAAGCCTAGGTAGTTACGAAAGATTTAGCCGCTAAACATGTCTAAAAGCAAGAAACAAGGTTCAAAAAAAGAATTCATTGATAAAGAACAAAGAAAAAAAATAGAAAACAAGAAGATTCGGTAACAAAACCCGTTTATTCCTTTCTCTCCAAGCTTCCCGCTCGATCTCGACGATTCCGTGGTCTTTAGTCCTTGAAAAAGAAGCTTCACAATTTTCGTTCCCCACTGATGTTGTCTCACGTGCGTCTGATATTGCTTGTTTTCGTCCGTATGGTGTTTGTGCGTCTGACCTCCTACGTATCTGGTACGTCCAATAAGATTAAATATATATAGGTGAAAGATTCCTTTTCGTCAGACTCGTGTATGTATTCTTGCGTCCCCTTGCTGATTGGCCACCCTAGAAAATCAATGGCCCATTCCCCACTAATTCGTAATATCATCAAAATTATATCTGCCTCCAATCCAATATTACATTTTGTTGGTGCATCTAGTGTTTGTTAACTTCGTCTTAATCGAGTCTTATGTCTAGATAGGATAATCGAGCACACAACAGGGTTGAAATTAGGGTTTTATATGTAAAAGTGGGTGATTCCGCTTGAAAGTGTCAATGTGCAGTTCAAGCGAAATCAACACATGTGATTTCGCTTGAAATGAACATTGACATATTCAAGCGAAATCAGAACACTATATATATGTGTGTGCTGTGTTCATTTGGAGCAGAATCTGATCATATGTTCTGAGTCGAGGTGCTGTCCATTTGTCATTTGAACGTGTAAAAGCTCAGGATTGATCAATAAGAAGATAATTAGAAAGGAACAAGCTGTGTTGACATCTTTTACATTGATTCCGCCTTTGTACTTGATGATGAACTACTCATACTGACTATTTAGGGTCACCGAACGATCCAACAAGTGGTATCAGAGCTCAGGACGAGGAGTTCATACCAATTCAGCTTGATTTTACCAGATTCTCTCACTTCTACTCATTCTTTTCTGATTTGAACGAAATTTTACGGTTGAAATGGCTTAAAACTTACACATATCAAGCGAAACATAGTTTTAACAAATCCTTGAGAGTTTTGGACCTTAATTCGAACAATTTCTGATAAAAACTCATAATTCCGCTCGAAAATATGTTCGATTTTGCTGACGTCATAGCTATTTCGCTTGAAAATATCAGTGTAATTCCAAGCGGAATTACATATTTCATTTGATTTCGCTTGAAACGGTTGCTAATTTCGCTTGAATTCAGATTTCGCTTGAAAGATCAAGCGAAATAAGTGATTTCGCTTCAAAATCTGTTTCCGCTTGAAAAGCTTTCTAGCTTATAAGCTGATTTTGCTTGAAGCTATTTCGCTTCAACTGATTTCGCTTGAAATTGTTGTTTTCAAAATTTCAAAAATTTTTCTAAGTGTTTGTTGACTGTTTCAGGTACTTGAAAGATGGATGATTTCAATCCATTTAGTGATATATTTGCATATACCAGTGGTTCGGGAGATGGCATATCAAATAACACGAATGAAACTACACCAACACCGAGTGCGAAGAAAATTCTTCAAGATGCTATGAGCGTAGACAGTGCGTATGGAACATACAACAAGCTGCCCAAGTTGATGGCAATTGAAGATTACAACCGGTGGGCTACAAGATTTGAGGAATGGCTTAAGGCGTTTGCTTATCCCAGTTGGAGAAGTCTGAAAAATGGATTTGATATGGGGAGAGATGATTATGAGAACTTAGAGGAAAATCAGATTGAAAAATACGTTGCTGAACAGAAGTGTATTGCATTACTTCACCAATCTGTTCGAGATGATATTATCGCACTGATCGAATACAAAGATTCAAGAGATCTCTGGGAAAAATAAAAAATAAAATGTATTGGTAGTGCTGAAATAGTTAAGAACAAAAAGAAACTGTTACGAAAAGAGTTTGATTTGTTTGGTTGTTTAAAGAACGAGTCAGTTTCCAAGATGATTGAGAGATTTGGGCATCTGAAGATGGAGCTTGCTAGACATGACATCATTTACAGTCAAGAAGAGCTGGTAGACAAATTGTTTGATGCTCTACCGAATGAGCAAGACTGGCAGTATTTTGCATTGATGCTGAAAAATACGATAAATCCTGCTGATTTGAAGGTTGATCTGCTTATAGAAAGACTGGAAAGCCATGAATTGGAGATCAAGAAATCCAGCAAAGTTAATAACACATCTTATCAGTAGAATGTGGAGCTGTATTACAGAGGCAGTATACTTCCTAAGACTGCATCTCCAAAGACAGCTTTTTCAGTAGAAAGCTCAAACTCAATGAATCAAGAAACTCCTAGCAGTGGCTACCATGGTGGTTCTTCGTCAAATACTTCAAATCAATCCGCATCAAAGAATCTCTTTCAATGCAATATTGCTGTTGATCTGAAGAATGGTCAGAATTTTAGCGAAGAGTATGCTAAACAACAGATGGTGTTCTTAGCTTCTTTGTTAGAATCGTACGAAAGTCTCGTTGCAGGAAAGATAGGCAACACCAACCTAACAAAGGAAGATTACGATCAGATAGATCCTGAGGAGATGGAATTGATCGATATAAGGTGGTGTATGGCCAGTGCAGTGAGAAGAGCTCAACGTTTCATGGAGATTACAGGAAGACAGTCTATTGGTGGACCTTCTACCAAGTTAGGCTTTGACAAGTCAAAAGTGACGTGCTTCAAGTGTAAACAGAAAGGTCACTTTAAGCGTGAGTGCAGAAATGCTTACACTGATGATACTGCAAATCCTTTTCGAGAGGATTATTACAAGAGAGCGATCTATCATCAGAATAAATCAGAACCTCCTAGGATGAAGCAGATAGAGGAGGCACCCAAGGAGAAATACAGGGCACTTGCAGTTTTTCATGACGATGAAGGTTATGATTGGAGTGATGTTTTGCCTGAGGAAGACGCAGTTGGTTATGCCTTCACAGCAGCAAAGATTGTTCCATTTAAGGATAAGAGAACTGAAGAAGTGAAATATGTGAACAGGAAGGATACAGCTCGATTCATGAAAGCCAAAATATATCGTACCTGGATGGAAGCAAAGAAGGCAAGGCGATGGGATCCTGATAGAGAATGTTATCTTGATCCTATTGGTAACATAGCTGTGGATCCAGATACTGTTGATCTTGAAGTTCTTACCAAACAAATTGCTGATGAAGAAGAAGCCAGACAGAGAGAATGGTGGGGAGGTGGAGAAGAGAAAGAAAAAGAGAAAGAGAAAGAGACAACCAAAGAAAGTGGATGATGGTGTTATTGATACGTCACAAGAACTCACCGCTGAAAATTTGAAGAAGATGGCTGGCAAAGTTCTAGCTGCAAAAGAACTAGAGGTAGTTTCTGGTTCTGGAACTGAGTCCAAAGATAAGGTCAGTACAAATGATACACATGTGTCAAGTAAGAATGGTAAATCTGAGAACAAATGCAAAAATTGCATGAAAGAGTGCAAAGTTTGTAGTACAAATGCTTACCTCAGTGGTAAGAAAGTTGAAGATCTGACTAGTAGAGTCAGAAGTGTTGAAGATTAGATCTTAAACCGTGATAAGTTATTAAAAGTTTCAAACAACAAATTAAAAGAATTAACTGAGAAAATTGAAAACGATAAAAGTGACATAGAAAGAATTAGGAAAGAAAATGAAAAATTGATTCTTGAAAATCGTCAAATCTCAGAAAATTTTGAAAAGTTAAAACGAACGGTTAAAGATTGTGATGAAAGAAATGGTAAGACAGACAAAGAAAATCTTCAACTGACCGGTGTTCTTAGATACAAAGAAGAGCAAATCAATCAGCAACTGGATGAAATTGCTAAGTTGAAGCTTCAATTCCAAGAAGCTAAAATTGAAAATGAATGCATCTAGTTGAAATTAACCAGTTACAACTCTGCAAGCTTTGTTTTACAACACATTGTTCCCAAACCCATCGGGAAAAACAAAGCAGGCGAAGATGTTTACTCGGATGGAACTGGGGTTGGGTTTCATCAGGTTCCACCACCAGTTTTAAACAATTATTCAAAGAAAAAGTCCGGGTTGGTTAATGATGAAGATGAAACAAATGAAATAAAACTTCCAGAGTCAATTGATGTAACATTTTCTTCATCTGATGATAGTGTTCAAACTGATATTGTGAAAGGCATGGCTGAAAGTGTTTTGAAGTCTGATAGTGATTCAGTTGAGGATGAAGAGTGTTTTCTGAACAATTACATTCCGAAACCAAAATCCAAAAACAACTTAAATGAAAAACCTACTCTTGTCATGTACAAGATGTTGGGATCAGATAAGTTGTATTCGGATTATGAGTTTCCTCTGGAGAATGTTAATGTGAACAAATTGAAAAATGTTTTCAAACTGGTTGAAATTGATCTGTCTGAAGTAGAAGGTTTGAATCAGACAAAGAGGCAAATGAATTTTGAAAAAGATAAAGCTTACTACAAGAAACCTGTTGTGCCACCGCGTTTTTATAACAACAATCGAAACAGATGGTCGGGTGGTTATCAGGGTGGTAAGAATTATCAAAGGAAAAATGTTCAAAACAGAAGGTTTGCTGAGAAAAAGGTGTTTGTGAACAGTTCAAGTTCACTTTCTGATGAAGAATCTGAGATTTTTTTCAAAATCAAACAAAGAGTTCTTTGAGAAGAAAGCATCGCAGCCTCAGTCTGAAGGCACAAGTCGGGTAGTTGACACCCGAACATGCTTCAAATGTAATCAAGTTGGACATATTGCATGAAAGTGTACCAACTTGAAGCCTAAGACTGAAGTTGTGATGAATTCAAGAAAGAAAGATGATGTGAAGGGAAAAGCTCCATTGGTTATTGAGCAAAAGGTTTTGAAAAATGAAACCATCAAAATTAAAACTGAACATGTTAAAAATGTGGTAACTAAAAATAACAAGTTTTACAAACGGGTTGCGTCGCCTCAACAAGCATGGAAGCCAAAATCTGAGAAACAAACTTCAACTCCACAAGAGATGAAGAATGTTCCGAAAAAGATTCTTAAAAAGGAGATACAAAAGGAAAATATTCCAATTTCTTATGAAGATTTCACCAAAGAGAATGTTTCTTCAAAAAGTGTTGCAAAAGATGAAATGGAAGATAAATTGGAAATGAATGATAAAAATTTTCCACCCCTAAAGTCGGTTGTAAAGTGTGTAGATGAAGTTAAGTTACCTGAGTCTGATGAGGCTTGGGCAGCTTATTTCAGCTAATCAATTTTTGAAATGTGCAGGAGCTTCCAAGATCCGTTTCACGTTGGATTATGGATAGTGGAGCTTCTCGGCACATGACAGGAAAGAAAATCCTGTTGTATGATGTTAGAGATTTCAATGGAGGTTATGTAGGTTTCGCAGGAAATCAAGGAGGTCGAATAGTTGGAGAAGGAACGTTATCCAATGGGATTGTCACGTTTGAAAGAGTTAACTACATTGCTGAGCTTGAGAATAATCTTCTGGGTATTTCTCAGATCTGTGATAGGATGTATACAACTACAACAACGGGTCAGGCTCAGAGTGAATGATCTGTACGTATTGGATATGAGTGTAGCAACTACAACAACGGGTCAGGCTCATTGTTTTATGTCTAGAGCAACAGAGAAAGAATCAAAGTTGTGGCACCGGAAAATGGGTCATATACATTTGCGAAAAATGAATCACCTGGTGCATAATGATTTGGTTACTGGTGTTCATGTGAAAGGTTTTCATCTTGAGGGGGAGTGCATTAGCTGCATCAAAGGAAAGCAAAAGAAGAAATCACACCCCGGAAAGAAAGTCAATTCAGTCTCAAGACCTTTAGAGAGACTCCACATGGATCTGTTTGGTCCAGTGAACGTCAAAAGCATTACAGGGGATCTCTATTGTCTTGTTGTTACAGATGATTATTCAAGATTTTCTTCGGTATTATTTCTAAAGTCAAAAGATGAGACGTTTGATCGTTTGATGACGCTTTTCAAGAAGATGGAAAATTTGTACCAAACACGCATTAGAAGAATCAGAAGTGATAATGGTACTGAGTTCAAGAATATCAAGATGGAAGAATATTGTGATGAAAGAGGTATATTGCATGAATTTAGTGCTCCTTACACTCCGCAGCAGAATGGAGTAGCTGAAAGAAGATTTCAGATGTTGCAAAGTTAACGCTAAATCAACAACAGCGGGGTGCCAGTTTTTTGGACCAAGATTGGTTACCTGGCAATGCAAAAAGCAGACCTCTGTGGCTTTATCCACATGTGAAGCGGAGTATGTATCTGCTAGCAGCTGCTGCTCTCAGATATTGTGGATCCAGCAACAGATGCGCGACTATGGTTTGCAATTTCTAAACACCCCTATCTTTGTTGATAATGAGGCAGCGATTAACATTACTAAAAATCCAGTTCATCACGCTAAAACGAAACACATTGAAATTCATCATCACTTCATTCGAGATTGTTTCGAGAAGAAGTTGATACGAATTGAGAAAATCCACACTGACGAGCAAAAAGCTGATTTACATACCAAAGCGTTTGACAAAACTCGTTTTCAATATTTGCTAAAACTAAACGGTATGAAGCTTTTATCGGTGTTGGAAGAGATTCTTGGTTTTGATGAAGGAGACATTGTAGATGATGATGTTGAGAAGCAATCTGCAATGGTTTGTCGTGTTTTTACTTGTTTTGGTATTTAGGGGGAGTAGGGTAATATTTTCAGAATAATACAAAAACAGTAAAAAATTTCATAAATATAAAAACATGAGATATTTTCAAAATTCAAAAACAATAGAAAACCAGAAAAGAGTTTGTGTAAAAAGGGAAAATGATAGTACATCGGCTTGACAGTTACGGTATGCTAAAGAAATGGAATGTTTAAATGTTTTAAACAGTCTCGCTGATGATATGCTGATAGGTTTTTGCACATTTAGTAGGTTTGTTCGGGATATAAACCTAAATCTTTACTTACTTATTTCGTGGGGAACACTACTTGGATATATAGGTAACCCCTGAAATCTTGTTTGAAAGATCCCTCTTTCTGAGATACTAGGTCTTTATACTCAGTGATATCTGGGGTATTATTCTGGGACTTCTGATAATGCGGAAGCAATGGCCTAGTCCCCGAATAATACTTTCTGCATTGCTTGAAACATAGCATCACCCTCAGCTAAAAAATGATAAAACATTGAAAAATGCTAATCATGGCTGTTGTAAAAAAGGATCCTCTAAAGGGGACACACCAAAGTCAAAGCCGTTATCTCTTTGCTGAATGGAAGTTCTGACCTGAGCTCTCACGGTTCTTCGCAATTTAACCCCTTACATATATCATTTGTGGTATACTCACCTGTAAGACTGAATATTGGGATTTGGATACGGGAGTATATTCAAGAGGTGGGACACACGTATAAGTTTAAGTCTCTAAAACACTTAATTCGTATCCTGGACAGATTGAAAATTGTGTGAAAATTTAAGTGGATCAGTATATCGACAATCTAAGTGAATTGTTTAATTCTGAGTATGTAATCAAAGCTTAACGGGACTTGTGACTTATCGAACAGCTGATATGATTCCCTAACACGCTCACCAAAAATATGTTTGTATATAGTTTATTTTCATTGTATTTCATTTACTGCATTTTAGTTCTGTATTTCATTTCTAGTTTAGAAACTTTATTCAAAATACAAAAAGATTTTTCATTTCTGCTTTATTTTCCGACAAACCAAAGTGGAAAGCTGATCTTCAGATTCAAATTGAAGCAAATGCAGGAAGTTTCTGAACTGGATGATGAGTTGTGAGCTTAACATGATAAGTTTGTGAAAGTTGAAAAAGTTAAAGCAAGTTCATTAATTTGAGACTTGTAAATTTTCAAGAAAAAGTTGAACTAAATGTCAGTGTGATTTATCTCAGATTAACCAAGGTCATTAAGTTGGACTTGGAAGATTAATTGAGTAATCAGGGTCATTAATTTGGACCTGAATACTTAAGTGGATTTCTAACACTGATAAGATCATTAAATGAAGGTGAATGGTAAGTTTGAAATTGAAACTGTTATTGTCATATATCTTATATTTAGGTAGAGATTGTGCAGGAAACAGGAATCCCCATGGCAACAAAATGTCAAAGTTTGAACCAGAATTTAAGTCCCAGCATATTGAGAGGGGGAGTCTTCGAAAGGGGGAGTCTAGATTCTGGATCAACACTTAAAGGGGAGATTGAAGGTTAAAGTTTGAAGATAAAGATTGAAAGAAGCTTTTACAATGTCAAGACAATTTGGAAAAAAGACAAAGACTAAAGACTCGACGCCGAAGACTTCGTCAACATCCAAGGGGCAGTCTGTTGGTGCATCTAGTGTTTGTTAACTTCGTCTTAATCGAGTCTTATGTCTAGATAGGATAATCGAGCACACAACAGGGTTGAAATTAGGGTTTTATATGTAAAAGTGGGTGATTCCGCTTGAAAGTGTCAATGTGCAGTTCAAGCGAAATCAACACATGTGATTTCGCTTGAAATGAACATTGACATATTCAAGCGAAATCAGAACACTATATACATGTGTGTGCTGTGTTCATTTGGAGCGGAATCTGATCATATGTTCTGAGTCGAGGTGTTGTCCGTTTGTCATTTGAACGTGTAAAAGCTCAGGATTGATCAATAAGAAGATAATTAGAAAGGAACAAGCTGTGTTGACATCTTTTACATTGATTCCGCCTTTGTACTTGATGATGAACTACTCATACTGACTATTTAGGGTCACCGAACGATCCAACACATTTTAATGGGCTGACACCCTTGGCGGCCCAAAGTGGATTTCGTTAGTATGTTGTGAATTTGATCTACTTCAAAAATAATATGCACCTACCAATGTCTAGAAATAATCTTCCTCCAAATATCTATGGCTGTCTTTAATTCAACAACAATAATATTCTGACCACTTTTTCCATAACTGTAAATATAAAGCCAGCAATAGTAGCCGCCCTTTTTATTATTATATAATTCATCCTCTAATTTATATTATGCAGCTTTTTATTCTTAGAGATAGCGGGTTCGGCCTACTCGAGAAAAATACGGTAATTTTACCTCGGTCACTGGCATCCTACTCTGCCCAACTGGCTGGTTATTTCCATATTACTCTTTTTTGCTTCATTTGCACCAGAACCTGACCCAACACAAAATAATATAATATAACACAAAAACTAAATAAAAACAAATAAAAACTATATAAAATTATACACTTTACACGGGACAAGTATGTGTATTTTACCCCACATCACAAACATAAGCCGACAAGGGACACGGGGCCTTGTCTCATGGACCACGGGGCATTGCAGTTGACACACGGGGCTGTGTGAGTAGACGGACTAACAAGTGCATTAAATGAAGAGAGAAAAGGAGAAGGACACGAGGTCGTGCCTACCAAGCACGGTGCCGTGTAAACCCACTGTTTTCAGCAATAAAAGGAGGTGCTTGGGTCACTTGCAACTCATCCCTTGGCAAACCAATTCTCTCACACTTGCCACCACTCCACCACCACTACTACCATCATCTACCACATTCATTTGTGACAATTGTGCTCTGTAAACATTGAACGATGTAAAACTATATCAATTATCAATGAAACGATGTGTTTTGGTCTCAATGTTTGTGTATTTGTGTTTGACAATTTCACGTTTTGATTCTAGTTCGATTTCAAGCTTTTAATTGCTTTCTGGAAGGTTATACGCAAACTATTACGTAAACCTAATTAGTTTAACGCGACAAATACTCCGGAGTAGTGACATAAGCTTATACCTTAAATAAGCCTTACATAACTTAGAAATAAGTTTTGAAAGGTTTGGTATGTCAAAAAAAAGTTTATTCGATCATAGGGACTATTTGCGACAAACTGCAAAAGTCTGCCGATTCGTATAGCAACGTACACTCCGGAACAAGATCATAAGCTAAACATACCCTAAATTACCTTTACATAGCTTAGAAATAAGCTTTGAAGGGTTCGGTATGCGAAAATGCGCTTATTTGATCAATAGGGACTAAAAGCGTCAAAAAGTGCATAAGTTTGCATTTACGCACATATCTTACGTTCTGATCATATCCGGACATCCAAAAAATTTTGTAATCATTAAAATATTTTATTTTAGTGATTGGAATGCAAAAATAACATTTATCGCTTAATTTGGATCGTTTTCGCGTCCGTTCGCATTTCGTCGTAATTAACTGAATGACGTGACCGTACGATCAAATGAACCGACATTTGTGATATTTTCAAGCATATTTTAAGTTCCCTATGCTTTAACATCCTTGTAGGGCCTTGAAATGGGGTTAACGGGGGTTAATTACATCGAAAAAACAAGTTTTTGGGCTGCAGGGGCTGTTTCTGCCCAAAACAGAAACTGCTGGACACTAGTTGGCGGGCCGCGACCTCCAGACCTGAATAGGTCGTGGGGCGTGACAGTCCATAGCTGGGCAGAAACCAGTTTCCTTCAAAACAGCAACTGATCTGGGTTTTTAAACTTAGTTTTTGGATACCATGGGCTTGTTTAAGTGTTCCCCAAGTCCGCAAGTCCCCAAATCAGTGTGCAACATGTGTATGGTGATGATTAAGCTTTGATCCACTCAAAAAAACATGGCATTGATCCAAAGGTCCTTAATTTCCTATAAATAGCAAGATCAATTTCAACTTCAACTTGCTCATTCTTCATTTCTTTCACCTTGGCTCTGATTGAAGCTATCCCACTTGGTTGAGAGCTTCATACTTCAGTTTTATTTGATCTCTTTCCAAGCTTAGACCCTTTGTAAGTGTTCTTTCATCTCTTGTTTATGTATTTAAGCAAGAAAGTCAAACAGCGTTTGACTTTCTGCTTTGACCATGATTTGGTCAAGACAAAGTTCGTATGAACTTTGCAACGTGAGCGTAATCACGATGGTTATAGTCCCTAGCAACTATATCTACTGATTACCACGTTGATTAGTCGAAGTGACGAGTCAAAGTTTCGGTCAAAATGCACGATTATGTGCATTTTGCGACGAAACTATTTTCGGGTATCAAAACACTTTGTTTTGATATCAAACCAGTTTTCTAACTTAGTTAAACATGTTTTAACATGTTTAACTCGTCACTTTTAGTGCAGTGCTTGTTTAGGGTCGTAAGTCAAGCGGTCTAGACAACCGCTTAGACTTTCGAACCCAACCCGTTTGGTCGATCATTAGGATCCGACCAAACATATTTTGTGACCACAGTTGTATAGTGAATAACCTTCCGAGGTTATACCTTATGGTCACTTAGTTTAACTAGTTGTATGATAGGTAGTTTATATACCTTAGGAAAATGACAAAAATGCCCTTTTCATGCATAATTTGAATTTAAGCATATGTAACGTAACTTTTGACACTTAAACTGATTATGCAACATATTTAAACATGTTAGGGCATATAATACTTGTCATAGGACTAGTTAGGCTATTCGTTTGTGCTTTTGCGCAAATGACGCGTTAAAGTAGTGTAGACTACCTTAACGGGTCATAACGGGTCGTAAGCACTTAGGATAGGTTCCGATTCAGAATGTAGGCTTTTTAAACCATATCACATGAGTTCCAATACTCTATTGGTTTACGAAACCTCATTCTACCCGATCTCCCAATTTAGGTGTCGATTTATTAACATAGTGATCCGATTACTAGGTGCCACTTGAATTCCTTGATTTGCCCGAGCTTGTTAGTTCACTTTAATCGAGGATACTTTGCAATCTCAAGTGAGTACATAGTTCCCCTATTTTACTGCTTTCAATTGTTTTGGGGTGATTCCTATGTGCTAAATGATTTTGATGTTTTCAAAAACGAATACTACGGTTTATATTAAACACAACGATTTCGATAATGTGAACGAACTTGTTGGGATGTTATTACATAACACGAATGACATTCATTAGCTTTGGCCGAGCCGACCAGTAGTATGTTATGGTACCATAGGATCTGACAAATCCCATTATCGGACTATCGCCATGGTTATGTATGGGGGTAATGTGGGTAACGAGAGAAGCTGATGATTGTTAACTTACCCTTTGGTGGTTTGTTAATACGAGTTGAACGATGGACGAGTCACACAGGTTTGAATGTATTCAACGAGACGACCAAAAGTTAGTTTTCACAATTAAAACACGAACGATTTGAACGATTGGAACGATTTGAACGATGGTTTATAACACAAATGAGTTGAACGAATTGAACGATTGGTTTTTGGTATGTGATTAGATAATGGGACGGGTGTAATGTGATAAAAGCATGGTAGATATGCCACTGGTACTTCTTATATATAAGTGCTTTTATCATATTACATTCTGTGGCGTTATTTAGTTCACTTGGACGAATGATTTCAAACAATGATACGCAATGATGTTTACTAAATGATATAAACCATACGAGTTTTATTACACGAATGATTTACAATTTGGTTTACAAAGACAAATGTTTTAATTAGATTCATGGAAACGAGGTTTATAAACTATAACCAACTTGTTTTAAGTCGGTTAATCATGTTGCAATACAAAACACTTTTCAAAACTAGGTTTTCAATTATCGACTCTTGTAGTCGTACGAGGTATTGCAACAAGTATACAAGCCATGAATCTGACACACTCACAAACCCTATGTGCTCGCCGGCATTTTTATGCTGACTTTATTTTCACATATGTTTCAGGTGGTGTTTGATGATGACTAGGATGCATGCTCACATAGGATCGGACGAGGCCTTAGTGACTTAATAACGATGATAGACAATATGTTGAACTTGTTTGTTCTATTTCAAGACAATGTTAAACACTTAATATTTAAATAAAACAAAACTTTAATCCATATGTTGTGAAACAATGATTCTGTTACTCCACTCCCCGATGTTTCCGCCGCGGTTTCATTGTTTTAATGTGGTCGGGGTGTGACATCATTCATCCTACATCCTTAGAGTGTGTGTAGTAGTCTCAGGATCCAAGATTGATAGTAAGAGTTTTTGTCAAACAAAGGCCATGCTTAGCTAATCTCTTACATCACTTGGTGAAGACAAAATCATTCATGTATTACTTTTGATTTCCAAGCTTTGGTAACTTTTTGTTTCGGTATGTATTAATGACTTTAATAACTAGTTTTTTTATACTGGAAGTGAACTTTATTCTGTCATCTCTTCATGTTTTGTTGATTCACTCATTCGTGTTTTGTTGGTTTACATAAAGCAAGTTAACTGCCTGGAAGGGGGCTAGAAGGGTGGTTTAGGTAAAGTTCTTGCCTCGTTCAACGTATAGATCCTGCGAGGACTTGATTCAAGCTTATTAGGCTTCCTTTGAGGCAGATAGCATCAAATCGGGGGAAGTAAGAACGGCTTGAATCCCTTATAAATAATTTACTATTAAAACTTTAAACTGGCCTTGTGGGACTGTATCCCTACTGACCCAGAACAATATAGCCAAGGGTAGCGTTGCCTCCAAAAGAGGGACATGCCACATTTTGCATTAAAAACTTACTTAATTATCTTTCAATAATCCGGCCTTATGGGACTGTATCCCTGCTGACTCAGACCAATATGGCTGAGGGTGGTGTTGCCTCCAAAAGAGAGACATGCCACTATAACTAAGATAATCTATTAAAAAACCCAAAGTGCAGAAATCATCAAAGGATACATAAATGAAGAGTCAGAACCAAGTGCTTCTATCTTGTCTATGTGTTCTTTTATTTATTTATTTTAGTTATTTATAAAAAATCTTTACTCAAAAATTTGGTTAGATTTGACGTCGACGATATTTCGGTATTAAAAGCTCTGGTGTCCTTGGACGACCTCGGTAACTTACCATCACTATACTACGCCAATGATGGGTACACTTACCCTAGCATGTTGTAGAGAGTGATAGTTTTATATCGTGTTTTATAAATTTAAAGCTTGATAAAAAGTAAAAAAGGTACTAAAAATATACTGAAAATCCGTACACACTCGTAGACACGTCAGTATTCCCTGAGGATTTACCTGGATTATCCCTAAAAGGCAAGTCGAGTTCAGAATTGACATATTGCCTAGGTCAGCTCTGATAGCTAGAGCTCCATACCGTGTGGCACCATCCGAGATGAAAGAGTTAAAGGTGCAACTCGAAGAACTTCTTGAGAAAGGTTTTATACAACCTAGTTCATCCCCTTGGGGAGCTTCTATTCTCTTTGTTAAAAAGAAAGACGGTGCAATGCGAACTTGTATTGATTACCATTAGCTGAATAAAATCACGATCAAGAATCGATATCCCTTGCCTATAATTGATGATTTATTCGATCAATTGCAAGAAGCTAGTTTCTTTTCAAAAATTGATCTTCGATCGGGTTATCATCAGCTGAAGGTACGAAGTGAATTTGTTCCAAAGACTTCCTTCAAAACTCGATACGGTCATTGTAAGTTCTTGGTTATGCCATTTGGACTTACAAATGCTCCGACTGCTTTCATGGATCTCATGAACAGAGTCTACAAACCTTATCTGGATAAGTTTGTCATTGTCTTTATAGACGACATACTTATATATTCTCGCAACAAGAATGATCACGAGAAAAATGTTAGATGTATTCTTGAATTACTAAAGCAACATAAGCTTAATGTAAATTTATCTAAGTGCGAATTCTAGCTTAGAAAAGTCCAATTCTTAGGGTACGTGATTAGTGAACGTGGAATCCAAGTGGATCTAGCAAAGATTAAAGCAATCATAAATTGGGAAGCACCCAAAACTCCTTCTGAAATCCGCAGTTTTCAAGGGTTGGCTGGTTATTATAGAAGGTTCATTAAGAACTTCTCTAGAATAGCCACTCCCTTAACCGCGTTAACGTGCAAAATTGCAAAATTTGATTGGGGGCAAAGCAGAAAGAATCCTTTGAGATTCTTACACAGAATTTGAGTAATGCCCCGGTATTATCATTACCCAAAAGTATTGAGGACTTCGTGGTTTATTGTGATGCTTCGCACATAGGATTAGCGTGTGTGCTGATGCAAAGAGGCGCGGTGATTTCCTATGCGTCACGACAACTTAAGGTGCACGAGAAGAATTACACCACCCATGATTTATAATTGGGTGCTGTTGTATTTGAAGTAAAGTTATGGAGGCACTATCTCTATGACACGAAATGTGTTATATACACAAATCGTAAAAACCTCCAACATATCTTTAATTAGAAACATTAGAATATGCGGCGACGCCGTTGGATGGAAACATTGAATGATTACGAATGTGAGATTCTCTATTATCCTGGCAAGGCAAATGTCGTTGCTGACGCCTTGAGCCATAAGGAAGGAATTAAACCCATTAAAGTTCATGATAAAAAGATTGAACTTTGAACATGAGTAAATGAGAAACTACTTGAGGTTCAAAAACAAGCTTTATTAGAAGCAAATGTTTCTACTGAAAGATTAGGTGGAACTATTAATCAGTTAACACCTAGAAATGAGAGATCTGATTCTCTAGGAATCACACAATTCCAAATATTCGGTACATCCTGGAGGAGATAAAATGTACCCGGATTTGAAGAAGAATTATTGGTGGATGGGCATGAAGAAGTCCATAGCCACTTACGTAGCCAAATGTCTGACGTGTTAACAAGTTGAAGCCGAACATCAGAAACCGTCTAGTTTGCTAGAACAACTTGAAATACCCACATGGAAATGGGAAATGGTAACCATGGACTTGATTACCAAGTTACCTAAAACAAAACGTGGCAATGACAGAATATGGGTAATAGTCGATAGATTGACCAAGTCAGCCCATTTCTGCCAATTAAGGAAACTTTCAGTTTTGATAAATTGGCCCAATTGTATGTGGACAATATTGTGTCCCTTCATGGAGTGCCAATATCTATAGTATCTGATAGAGATACTAGGTATACTTCACATTTTTGGAAAAGCCACCAACAAGCTTTAGGCACACGGTTGAATTTATGTACGGCTTACGATCCACAAACAGATGGTCAAAGTGAGCGTACAATCCAAATTTTGGAAGACTTGCCGAGAGCATGTGTCATTGATCTAGGTGGTAGTTGGGATGATTACCTACCACTGATAGAATTCTCCTACAACAACAATTATCATACAAGTATAAAGGTCGCTCCATTTGAAGCCTTATACGGGAGAAAATGTAGAATGCCGGTCTATTGGGATGAAGTTGGAGAACGCCAACTATTGTTCCTGAGATAGTCCTTGAGACTACGGATAAAATTATACAAATCCGTGATAGACTCAAAGCAACCCGTGATAGGCAGAAAAGCTATGCTAACAAGAGGCGGAAACGTCTTAAGTTCCAAATTGGGGACAAAGTGTTATTAAACATATCACCTTGGAAAAGTGTTATGAGATTTGGAAAGAAGGGCAAATTGAGCTCAAAATATATTGGACCATTCGAGATAACCAAATGTGTCAGTTTCGTAGCTTATAGGCATAAGCTACCTAATGAACTCAGTGGAATCCATGATGTTTTCCACATTTTGAATTTAAAGAAATGTCTAGCCGATATACCGCTAGCAATGCCGCCCCATGATGTATGAATTGATGAAAACCTTAGGTTCATTGAGAAACCTATATCAATCGAGGATCGACAGGTTAAAAAGCTTAGAAGAAAATTAATCCTTATCGTGAAAGTCAAATGGGATTCTCGTCGTGGCCTTGAATATACATGGGAGGTTGAATCGAATATCAGACAAAAGTACCCCTATTATTTGAATAAAATGTCGAGGGCAAGATTTCTTTTAAGGGGGTGAGGATGTGACACCTTAGAAATTTTTGACAAATTAAATGGCAACATGTGTCCGATTAAATCTCAAATATTCCAGATATGTTGGACGAGAGGGACCAATTGCATATAAATAGTAGACGATATAAGTAGAGGGGTCCAATGTGAGAAAATGCAAAACTTTTGGCTTCTGATGGGACCTTACAGATCGCAATGCATATGCCTTATGGTCCGTAAGGCATTTGAAATTATGTGGGTGCCAGAGGTCCTTACGGACCGTAAGCCATTACCCTTACGGTTCGTAGGGGTCTGCAGATAGTAGACTGCAACTGCCAGCTGCACCTGGTGTCCCTTACCACCTCTCTTGCAAAATTATTACTCTTCTCCACCTTCTTACACCTGGTATGCCACTAATCTTCACCTAAGAGATCCAGGGACATGTGGCATCATCTCATGATCCTTGTGCATGTATAAATATCCCCTTATTTCACTCATTCAAGACTTGCACATTCACATTTCTCATTCTCTCTATATCCTGGAGTACTTCTGATCTATAGAGGGCTCCTACTTGAAGCTTACACTTCACTTAAACACTTGTAAGTATTCCTTCTCAGTTCTTTTCATTTCTAAGGTAGTTATTAGCCGAAAGTCAAGAAAATTGACTTTTGCTTTAAGTTTCGGTTATGACCATATCGATCAAGCCAAAGCTCAAATCGAACTTGGCTAAGTGATCATAATAATGAAGGTGTTAATCCCATGTGATGGCACCCTATGAATATCACATTAAGCAGGCGAAATGACGAGTCAACATTTTATTAAATAAAAGTAAAAAAATCATGCTAAACGAGTTTCTAATTATGAAAACCTTAATTTTTGACACTATAACAGTTTATATAACATATTAGGGCATGCTTGATCATGTCAAACTCGTCATTTCCTGCTTAGAGCTAATTTCGCAACCGAAAGTCGAACAGTTTGATTTCTACTTTAACCTTCGATTCTGACCCGTTTGGTCAAGTTTAGAACATGATTAGGGTTTTTATATGATCATATTATTGTATGGAATAACCCTCTGAGTTTATACCATTTGATCATATCATTTGATAGGTTTTATGTTAAAGTCCATATTATATGCCTAAAAATACCGTAATTACCCTTATCACCTAAAAATGGTTTTAAAACCAATTCAACTAGTAATCTGAGTTTGAAACTGATATTGAAACATAATGAAATATGTTTTGGCATTATGGACTTGTCATAGACCTATTCGACCACCCGATACCGCATATGCGCGTACCGCTAGTTTAAATAGCATAAATTAATAAACTAACCGAATCAAGTAAAAACCTTTCCAATTATGTTCTGATCAGAATGTTTGATTGTTTAACCCATATTATTCGAGTCCTCATACTCGGAAGGGTATAAACCACATTCTATCCAGTCAACTCTTAATCTAGCGAACCGTACTTATCATTTAAAGTTAACAGGTCAAAGGCAAATGACTTGTATGAGACCTGATATGCGTAAAATGAAACATATAAATTGTATCAAATAAGGTATAAAAACAACCCTTTTTAGTGCTAATGTTCAGAAAAGTGTGCTTCTTTGTATACTTTTGATTTTCAGGATTAAAAGAGCTTAAATGTACAAAAGGAACAAATTAACAGCAAAAACCAACATAAATACAAAAGAAGAGAAGTTGACACTTCATACCGACCCTTTGAGTTTCACCCCAAGACCAAAAACAAGTCAGAAGGTTGACATGGGGCTGTGCCACCGAGGCATGGGGTTGCACCCCACTCTATATTCCATGAAGAAAAAGACAAACAGAAGTAGACATGAGATACGGGGCCGTGTCCCATGGACACGAGGCTGTGGTCAACTCCCAGATTTGCAGAATCTTTGATAGTACAACAAGTACAATGGCCACGGGGCCGTGCCGTTAACACACGGGGCCGTAGGGAATCTAATCTGACTGCAGAATTAAATGAAGATGGAGAAGAAGGAAGACACGGGGCCGTGCTCTACAGGCACGAGGCCGTGTGAAGGCGCTGTTTCCAGCTATAAATAGGGGTGCTTGGTTTCATTCCAACTCATCTCTTGGCAACCCACTTCTCTCACACTTGCCATCAGTCCACCACCACTACACCACCAACACCCACCACCATCATCCATCTTTCATCTTTTAGAGTGTGTAGTAGTCTCGGGATCCAAGATCGATCGTAAGAGTTCTTTCCAACAAAGGCCATGCTTGGCTAAATCTCTTACATCACTTGGTGAAGAAAAATCTTTCATGTATTACTTTTGATTTCAAATCTTTGACAACTTTTTATTTGGGTATGTATTAATGACTTTAATAACTAGTTTTTTTATATTGAAGGTGAACTTTACTTAATCATTTCTTCAGGTTTTGTTGATTCACTTATTCATGTCTTTACGGTCTATATAAAGCACGCTAACTGCTTGGTAGGGGTTAGAAGGGTGTTTGGATAAAGTTCTTGCCTCGTTCAGTGTATAGATCCTGCGAGGACCTGATTCAAGCTTAGTAGGATTTTCGTTAAGGCAGATAGCATCAAATCGTGGGAAGTAAGAACAGCTTGTAATCCCTTATCTATAAACTACTATTAAACATTAAACCGACCTTATGGGACTGTATCCCTACTGACTTAGACCAATAGGTTGAGGGTAATGCTGCCTGGAAGGGGCCTACCACTTTTCGCATTAATAATTTACTTAATTGTCTTTCAATAATCTGACCTTACGGGACTGTATCCCTGCTGACTTAGACTAATAGGTTGAGGGTAACGTTGTCTGGAAGGGGGCCTACCACTATAACTAAAGATAATCTCTTAAAAAGCCCAAAGTGCGGAAATCATTAAAGGATACATAAAAGAGGAGTTGGAACCAAGTGATTCCTTCTTGTGTATTTGTTTTCCTTACATTTTTATTTTCTAGTTTATCTTTTAAAACTTTCAAAACTTTTATCAAAATTTGGTTAGATTAGACGTTAACGATAAGTCGTATTAAAAGCTCTTGTTTCCTTGGACGACCGGGATATCTTGCCATCACTATACTACGTCTACGATGGGTGCACTTGCCCTAACGTGTGTAGAGTGATAGTATTATATCATGTTTTAAAAATTTAAAGCTTGATTTACGAGTAAAAAGTGCTTAAAATATATCTAAAATCAATACCCACACCCTTACACGCCAAGTTTTTGGCGTCATTGTCGAGGACACAAGGATTTTGAGAAAGCTTAAAATTAGCGGCCTAATCAAATTCTTTACATTTTTCAAAACCGCGCGCCCGTTTTCAAAACTTTTAATTTTTTAACAATAGGTTTGAGAAGGGGCCGTGCTACTTGGCCACGCCCCCGTGCTGTAAATATCCAGAAAAATTTTTTAAAACACCCAGATACAAATTTGCCCACGGGGCCGTGCCAGTTCAGCATGTGGATGTGGTCATCATTCTGTTTAATTTTAATTTTCTGTTTTTCTGATCCGAGGCTCGTTAATCTTCTGAGTATCTTGCAATACAATGGATTACTACTCAGAAGATTAATGCTACTATATTTAGGATGATTATGAGAAACCATATTGTAACATTTGCGGTGAATCCCATTCAGTACAACATTGTTACCTTTTTCAGCCGTCACCCTCATACACCACATATGAAGAACCAAGGTTTGAGCTCCCAAAGTCAAACTTTGACTGGGATACCAATCCATTTGAAACATATGACATGCCACCAATAATTATTCTCAAAGCCGAAAGCCTTATACAAAGACTCAAGAATTTAGAGCTCTTAATTAAGAGTTCTCGCGAAAAGGAGGAGACTATTTGTACTAAAGAGGTAATAATCGAAGAGGTAAAAATAAAAGAACCACAAAACGAAAAACTCACGCATGTACCAAACCACAAAAAGGTAAGTCTAAAACAAATGATTTTAAAATAGAACAAAACTTATAAGAAATTCACGTTTTACAACCTTCTTTTGAAAATCATTGTTTAGTACCTTCTCTATAACAACTCTCCCAAAACCAATAAAATATTCCTATACGTCCTAAAATACACACCGTATACAAAAAACGGACCTAAAATACCTTTATATTTATGAAAATCAAATAAAACAAACATTTATGGTCGCTCACGGGGCGTGACAAACTTAGGTGTGTCCGTCACGGGCCGCGACCCATTGACACCAGGCGAAATCTCGTGATGCCACGTGTCCTAACGCGTGTGAGGTATACGGTGGTGATCAGTCAAGGCTAGGGCCTAGCCTAGGTCCCTCGCGGGCCGCGAGGGAATAAACAGCAGGCATCGCGGGCCGCGAGCCGCCCTATGATCAGCCTATAAGTGAGAAACGAAGCCTCAGTCTTCAGTCGCTCATTTCTTTCTTTCCTTGTCCCTATAATAGCAATAATTCTCGGGTATTATACCCCTAAAAACCGAAGCTCTGCCTCGTTGTAAGTATTATAACCCCCGGTTACGTATTAGTTACTCTGCCTGATTGACCTAGGGCTCCGTAACGCATGTCAAGGCTCTGTCTGACTCAGTCGTTGGAGTTCTGTCTCGGGGGTATAGCTAATGTAAATTGGGTTATCTTACTAATACGTGGGCATTGTTTAAATTAATAGATTATAACCAGGAAGTCACCAGAAAGCAGTAGTATTATCTAAAACAGCAATGTGAGTACATCTTTTTTTGTAAACTGTTTTTACAAAACCTCAATTATTTTAAATTATAATTAACAGTGATTGAGTCTATGTATTCTACAATTACTGTCGGTATGTTGGGGTTTTGTATACATTACTTGTTACTACACTGTGAGTAGTAGCATGACCACAAGTTAGGATTGACAGTATCGTGAGTGGTAATTGGGTAGATAAAAACATTGTAATCGCTCTCAATACTGTAAAGATATAAAATCCTGTTTTGACTAAACTGAGATGCACTCGCCAGTCTTTCTTGCTGACAAAAATTTTTAAAACGCGTTTCAGGTAACAAAATGTGAAAGCCACATAGAAGCCAGCTGGAGAGCACTGAAGGCTTGGAAAAGTGGCTATAAAAGTTACCTAAATAAGAAAGAAGTTTTATTTCAACAAATTAGGGTTTATCCCTATAATCAGATTGTAATGGAAACTTGGGTTTTTCCCGTGTATTTATTATTTATAAAAGTGTGGTGTTTTAACTCTGATAAACTATTTCGTAACTACGGTCCTGATGTTAATTTCCGCTGCCAAATTAATAAACACCGATACCACTGATACTGCCCTCGCGGCCGCCCGCTCCCTGGTAGGGGTCGAGGGTTGCGACAGAGAGTGGTATCAGAGCTACAGCCACTGATTTAAGCCACAGAAGTGTTCTGCTGACACCAAAATTTTATCAGTTATGTTAGGAAATAATCTATGTTATTATGTGTATAAATGTATATTATTGTTTTGTGTTATTTGACAATCTGTTAGTTTACAGTATGAGTGAGCAAGGTATGTCTGACGCCTATCGTCACCTAGTTAGTTCTCCCAAAAGTGAAGGAACTACATCATAGCCTACTCCTTCGGGGTATTCTACTGACACTGAAGAAGAAATCTCATTTTTAAGGCGCAATCTGAAGAACCATTCCCTTCGAAAATGAGAGGATGGTTCAGTCGGGGAGCACATGAGAGAAGGTAGCGAATGAGAAAATTGCAACAACAAAGAGCGTTAGCAGCAGCCAATAGGGAAGTAAATGCCCAAACACAAGAAGCAGTTAATAGACGGTTGGCAAACTTTCATATACTAGCCACCACTGCAGCAGATCCAAACCTAGATCAGATAATGGCACCACAAATATTTGCCACTATTCCCAACCCAACCAATGGAGATAGAACTTAACCAAGGAAACCAAGTTCCCATACCAGCATTTGATCCTAACGAGATACCTAGAATCCCAGCACCTAATCCTCTAGCTTATGATCCATGGGAAGATGACCATAGGGATTATCAGGAGCTCTATCCATAAGGAGAACCGATACCAAATCCCATAGCACAGTATACCAACCTTAACCCTCTAGATCCGTATTGGAATGCCGATCAGTATGTTCAGGAGATACTAAACAACCCGTACCCATATGGAGAAGCTATACCTCAGTACCCTGACCTAGAACCCGCACCACTGCCATCCATGAGTGAAGAGAATGTGCAGGAACTCCGCACATTTTGTGAGGAATTAGTAGAGGAAGGAGATATGATAAAACAGGTAGGAGAAAAGCTTGTGTTGAAATACGACGAGCGAGAAATGCAATTCTGGAGAAACGACCCATAATATATATATATATATATATATGCATGCGTGTGTGTGTGTGTAGTTTGAAAAAAAAATCAACTAAAATAGATAACCTAATATCTATCGATGCATAACTAGTAGTGTGTTTAAATTCCCATTGTAGATTGTAGTATATATATATATATATGAAAAGAGTACAAGTCGCAATGCTCGACGATTTTGATCAATTTGTCTGTGTGATTGTTTGCATTAAATCTTATTCTGTGATATTAATACCTGATAAATGTTTATAATCCAGATGGACAACGAAGTAAGAAAACCAGAATAATGATAATACTGGGAACCAAATAGATAATAGTGCCATCCAACACATAGTAGCACAAGGAATCATAGACACTATGCCATCTATTATCAAGACTGTTAAAGAAGCAGAAAATAATAAAACTAACAGTGGAAGTAAACGACCGCCTACTGAACCCAGTCACAGCGTGAATAATGGACTGCTACTCCAATTACCTATTCCAAAAAGAAGAAGAACCATGTCATATGGTTGTTCTTATAAAGAATTCTGGTCTTGCAAACAAATAGAATTCTTTGGCAATGAAGGAGCCATTGCAGCTCTACGTTGGATAGAAAAGACCGAAGCAGTCTTAAAAAAATAAGCAAGTGTGCAGAGGAAAACAAGATTATGATTGCTTCTAATCTTTTTAAGAATGCAGCCTTAGAATGGTGGAATACTATTCTCCAGTCTACAGGAAGTGATAAAATTTATAATATGGAATGGACTGATTTTAAGAACATAGTTGAAAGGAAATTTTGGCCTCCTCATGAAAAAGAACAAATCACTAATAAGTTCTTAAACCTTAGGATGACTGGAATAGACTGCAAGGGTTACACTACCGTATTCTTCGAATATGCTAGAATAGTGCCAACCCTAGCTTCACCAGAACCAGTGTTAATCTCCCATTATATTTGGGGATTAATCAGTGAAACCCGACACGCAGTCAAGGCAGCTAGACCCCAGACTATAGAAGAAGCTGTAGAACTAGCCAATACCTTGACTGATGAATTGGTACGTACACAAGAAGAAAACCAGAGAAAGAACCTAGCCCAAAAGCTTACCCAGGAATTTCGCTACGGTAATTCCAGCCGTGGGAAAAATACAGGTTCTACTTCTGCACCTTACTGTAAGTACTGCAAGAAGAAGCATTCAGGAAGATGTTTCATATACTGAAACTTCTACAAAATGTCGGACACCAGGAAGAAGAATACAAGAAGAAACCCAGCAATAAGCTATGTTTCAACTGTGGAGAGACTGGGCATATCAAACCGAACTGTCCGAAACTAGCTCCAGCCATGAACAACAAAACTACCAAGAACGCCAGAGCATTTGTTCTGACAGCCGAAGTAGCCAAGATGATTCCGGATGTGATTGCCGGTACGTTTTTAGTTAATGATATTTTTGCTAAAGTATTATTTAACTCTGGTGTGAACCAAAGTTTTATTAATACTTCGTTCTGCAAACTTCTCAATCAACTATTAACTAAACTTCAACAAGAATGACTAGTAGAAACGGCAAATGGAGAATCTGTTAAGATCACTGAAATCTTGTAGGGAGCAAGAATAGAAATTTTAAACCATAATTTTATTGCTAACCTTTATCCAATGAATCTTGCCGGATTTGATATCGTATTAGGAATGGATTGGTTAGTAGCCAATCATGCCAGTATTCTATGTAATAAAAAATCAGTACAATTAAGTTCACCAAAGGGTGAAAAGATCACAATTAAAGGAGATAAGCCAACTAGGTCCACGAAATTCATCTCTGTGATGAAAACATCAAGCTATGCAAGAAAAGGATCACTAGTATATATGATATTTATAATCATTAACACTAAAGGAAAAGAATTGAAAGACATTCCCGTGGTATCTCAATTCTCAGATGTTTTTCCAGAAGAATTACCTGGACTACCACCAGATAGAGAGGATGAATTCAGAATTCACCTACTACCAGGGATAACACCGATTGCCAAGGCACCTTACCGTTTAGCACCAGCGGAGATGCAAGAACTGAAGAAACAATTGGATGAACTTCTGGAGAAAGGTTTCATACAGCCTAGTTCATCGCCATGGGGAGCACCAATTCTGTTTGTCAAGAAGAAAGATGGATCAATGCGTATGTGCATTGATTACCGAGAATTGAAGAAGGTCACGATTAAAAATTGGTACCCATTACCGAGAATCGATGATCTGTTTGATCAACTTCAAGGAGCTCGATTCTTTTCTAAGATCGATTTACGCTCAGGATATCATCAACTGAAAGTACAGGAAGAAGACATTCCTAAAACTGCTTTCAGAACAAGGTATGGTCATTATGAATTTATACTCATGCCATTTAGTTTAACCAATGCCCTAGCCGCATTTATGGACATGATGACAGAATATGTAAGCCATATCTGGATAAATTCATAACTGTCTTTATAGATGATATTCTTATTTACTCTAAGAGTAAAGAAGATCATGCAGAGCATTTGTATATACTTTTAAATCTGCTGAGAAAAGAGAAGCTTTATGCTAAATTCTCAAAATGTGAATTTTGGTTACAAGAAGTGCAATTTCTTGGAAACCTGGTTAATCATGAAGGAATTCATGTGGATCCCACAAAAATCGAGGCGATTACTAAATGGAAAGTCCCTGAATCACCAACGGAGGTGAGAAGTTTTCTTGGACTAGCAGGTTATTATAGACGTTTTATTCGATTTTTTTCTAGAATAGCCATTCCTTTAAGAAAACTGACTTGCAAATCAGTTAAGTTTGAATGGGGACCAAAACAGGAAGAAGCTTTTAGAATTCTTAAGCCAAGATTAACCCGCGCACCCATACTAGTGTTACCAGAAGGAACTGAAGACTTTATAGTCTATTGTGACGCTTCTAAGTTAGGTTATGGATGTGTGTTGATGCAACGTCAAAAGGTTATAGCCTATGCCTCTAGACAACTTAAGAATCACGAAGAGAATTATACAACCAATGATCTAGAGTTAGGAGCCATAATTTTTGCCCTTAAAATTTGGAGACACTATCTTTACGGTAGCAAGTTTACTATTTGCACCGATCATAAGAGTCTAAGATATGTTTTCGGGCAAAAGGAGTTAAATATGAGACAGAGACGATGGATGGAAATTCTCAGTGATTATGATTGTAATATCCAGTATCATGCAGGAAAGGCTAATGTAGTAACTGATGCTTTGAGTCAAAAGTGTAATGAAAAGCCAAGAAGAGTATGTTCTCTCAAATTAAATCTGCAGATAGATTTAAATGAGCAAATTAGAGAAATACAGGAATCAGTAATCAAGGACGATACTGAAAAATTAAAAGGAATGATTAAAGAATTAGAACAAGGAACATATGGAATTTGGAGATTCCATAAGAAAAGAATCTGGATACCCAAACAAGGAAACCTACGCCACCGAATTTTAGAGGAAGCCCACAAGTCTAAGTATACGATAGTCTAGGGGTGTTCATCGAATCGAATATCGAATTTTCGAATTATTCGAATCGAACTGTTCGAATAAATTTTATTTTTCCTTGAATTCGTATTTGATTCGAATTCGATTAAAACCTACTAAATTCGATTTGAATTCTTATTCGAATAAAAACCCCAATTCGTATTCTATTCGTATTCGATTAAAAATTCGAATTCGAATCGAATTCGAATAAATTCGATTTAATTCAGATTCTTTAAAAACATGTAAAAAACTTTAAAATTGAAACATAAATTTTAAAGCAGCCATAAAGCACGATATCACATTAAAAAGTCCCAAATAAAGTACTACAAGTTTAAAATTCAAAACAAGAAGTCGAGAATAACCACTTCACATTACAAGTTAATATTTTTACACTTAGAAATCTGTTGATAAATTTGTTACTTAGGTTTTAGTTATGAGCCATGTAGTGAGTTTGGTAATGGGTAATTTTAATATTTGGAAAAAAATTTGAAAATAATTTATAGTATAGCCTAATAAAAGTTATATATGTATTATATATAAATATTTTAAATAAAAATGTATAATTTTTATCGAATTTCGAATCGAATCGAATTTGAAATTATAAATTCGTATTCTATTCGTATTCGATTTACTTGACTCGAATTGAATCGAATTCGAATTCTTATAATCGAAACGAATTCTTGATAATCGAATCGAATTTAAACGAATTTTGAATTTTTCGAATTCGAAACGAATTCTGCACACCCCTATACGATACATCCTGGTAATGATAAAATGTATCAAGACTTAAGAATGAATTTATGGTGGATAGGAATGAAAAAGGATATAGCAACCTATGTTGCCAAGTGTCTAACCTGTTCATAGGTTAAAGTTGAACACCAGAAACCCTCAGGATTATTACAGCAACTAGAAATGCCAATATGGAAATGGGAATTGATAACAATGGGCATTGTTACTAAATTACCCAAGACACGAAAAGGTAATGATACAATCTGGGTGATTATAGACAGATTAACCAAGTCTGCTAATTTCTTACTAATGAAGGAAACTTTCAGTATAGAACAATTAGCCAAGTTATATGTAAATGAAATAGTTTCATTACATGGAATTCCCTTATCTATTGTTTTCGATAGAGATAGCCGTTTTACTTCTCATTTTTGGACTAGTTTCCAAAAAGCAATGGGAACCAAGTTAAATCTAAGCATAGCTTATCATCCTCAAACAGATGGACAAAGCGAAAGAACAATTAAGACAATGGAAGATATGCTTAGAGCTTGTGTAATTGATTTCAGAGGAAATTGGGACGATCATTTACCATTAATAGAATTTTCTACAATAACAACTATCATACCAGTATCAATGCTGCACCATTTGAAGCACTTTATGGACGAAAGTGCCGAACTCCAGTCTGTTGGGCAGAAATTGGAGAAAAACAACTGTCTGGACCAGAGATAGTACAAGAAATGACGTACAAGATTATTCAAGTCAAGAAAAGACTAAAGCAGCACGAGATCGTCAAAAGAGTTATGTTGATAACAGGCGAAAACCGTTGGAATTTCAAGTAGAAGATAAGGTATTATTAAAAGTTTCTCCATGGAAAGGAGTGGTCAGATTCATCAAAAGGGGAAAGCTAAGCCCCAGGTATGTCGGTCCTTTTGAGATTATTACATGAATAGGACCAGTAGCTTACCTCCTACAACTGCCAGAGGAAGTGGCAAGAATCCATGATGTATTTCATGTATGTAATCTCAAGAAGTGCTTAGCAGATGAATCGTTAATGGTACCTCTTAAGGACATAGAGGTAAATGAGAAACTTAAGTTTGTAGAGAAACCCCTATAGATTGAAGATAGCAAAATCAAGAATCTCAAACACAAGAGATTAGTTCTAGTCAAAGTGAAATGGAATTCCAAGAGAGGACAAGAGTACACTTGGGAGCTCGAGTCAGAGATGCAGAGGAAATATCCACACATGTTCCAGTAGACCTCGAGGACGAGATCTAAAACAAGGTGGGGAGGATATAACAACTCTCCCAAAACCATTAAAATATTCCTATACATCCTAAAATACACCCCGTATACGAAAAGGGACCTAAAATACCTTTATATTTATAAAAATTAAATAAAACAAATATTTATGGTCGCTCGCGGGGCACGACACACTTAGGTGTGTCCGTCGCGGGCCGCGACCCATTGACACCAGGAGAATCTCGTGATGCCACATGTCCTCACGCGTGTGAGGTCTATGGTGGTGATCAGTCAAGGCTAGGGCCTAGCCTAGGTCCCTTGCGGGCCACGAGGGAATTAACAGCAGGCAGCGCGAGCCGCCCTATGATGAGCCTATAAATGAGAAACGAAGCCTCAGTCTGCAGTCGCTCATTTCTTTCTTTCCTTATCCCTATAATAACAATAATTCTCGGGTATTATACCCCTAAAAAGCGAAGCTCTTCCTCGTTGTAAGTATTATAACCCGCGGTGACGTATTAGTTACTCTGCCCGATTGATCTAGAGCTCCGTAACGAATGTCAAGGCTCTGCCTGACTAAGTTGTCGGAGTTCTGTCTCGGAGGTATAGCTAATGTAAATTGGGTTATCTTACTAACATGTGGGAATTGTTTAAATTAATAGATTATAACCAGAAAGTCACTAGAAAACAGTAGTATTATCTAAACCAGAAATGTGAGTACATCTTCTTTTGTAAACTGTTTTTACAAAACTTCAATTATTTTAAATTATAATTAACAGTGATTGAGTCTATGTATTCTACAATTATTGTCGGTATGTTGGGGTTTTGTATACATTACTTGTTACTACACTGTGAGTAGTAGCATGATCACAAGTCAGGATTGACATAATGTCAAACTATACTTTCGAAAAATTGGGTAATAGTGATTTTTCTCCTCTTAAAATCCCTATTTTTCTCTCTAACCGAAAAATGTTAAAATCCACGGGAATGGTTAAGGATGCCTAAATTCAAACAAATCAAACGATATTACTAACCGACTTTATCATCTTTGATGATGCCCCCTCGTGTTGGGACAATTGTTCATAAAAACTTGTCAAACCTTAGTCAACCGGAAGCAAAACCACCTACCACTTCAATTAAGGGCTGACAAAAGGTATGTCAGTCTTGACCAATCAATGAAATATCTTATTAGCAATCATGACCCCTTGTTGGGAGATGAGCCAAAACCACCCGATACGGTGGGTCTAACCAAGGACCCTTATAAACGTGGCGCACCATGGAGGCGCACCATGGACTATCCATTAGTTAATTAGTTTAAATCTTAGTGTAATCTTTAGTTTAATGGTTTTTCTTTTAAGTTTTATCTTGGTAGGAATAAACCACACTCAAAAGAGGATGAAAAAGCCAAAGGGACGTTGAAACAGCATGTCACACCCCAACCAATGGCGGAAACATCGGGGCGTGGCACTGAGCGAAACAGATTATCTAGAAGTTTCCATAACAACTATCATTACCAATTAATTAAAAAACATGTCCCATACCACGTCTTAAAAGATAACATAATTATTACAGATAAGTTCTAGTCAAATTGTTCTATCCCGACAACTCAGATTTATTACAGGCAATTGTTTATTGGTTTCTAGACTTGTCCTAGCCTCGATTTCATCACCGCAAAATAAAGAATCCTAGCAACTTAAGCACCTGTCACATACGTTAAAATAAAAGTCAATACATATAGTGTAAAGGAGAGCATACAAGTTTTATAATAGCATATAGAGTTGGAAAGCGTTACGCATAACCAGTACGTACACCGAGTGAAACGAGGCATGTTAGTTATCGACATGAACCTATCGATACCACTGACTGCGGGTTAACTGCCCAAGGCAGTTCGCGATACATACTCACCACTGTGAGCCATGTAGGTAATTGTCCTTAACAACCCCCGAGTGAACGGGTGCTGAGTCCAAACTAATAGTACTACCGTTGCTAAGGCAGGTAGACAGCATTCCATGTGTAAACATAACAAACAAGCATTCATTTAGTCACGTATACATGCGATAGCGGTTAGCGTTTAAAGTATTGCGTAGTGTGTTCGATGTGATTTTGTATAAGTAACGTATGTAACACCCAAAAGTGCGTAAAGCAAAAAGGGATCGAGTACACTCACAGTGGTTGACGGATTGAAGGGAGCGCTAGAGATTAGGGTTAGCCTGAACAGATTGGTAGTATAACGATAAGCGACGCGTAAAACGATACAGAGTGCAAGTGGGTGGGACAGCAGTTCGATCGGATGGTAGTCTGATCAGACAGCCGTTCGTTCGAGTGACAGTCCGCTCGGATGGTCATCCGATCGGTTGACCTTTCGAGTGGATTGTTTCCTCCTTTGAGAAGGATGTGTTTGTGTATGATGGCTTGACTTTTGAAGTTTTCGTTGTAGCATTTTGAAAACATATAAGTATCTCTACCTCTCAGGTCGGTCGTTCGGACGGTCGTTCGATCAGACGACACCCTGATTGGTTGGACACTTTAGTGAGAACAAGTTCACAGCAGGTTATCACGTGATCAGATGGTTGTTCGATCGGGTGGCATCCTTTATGCATTGAACATGTTGAAATTGTTTAAGTGTTGAAGTCTCATCATTACATGGTCAAGTTGCAGTCCGTTCGGATGGTAATCCGATCAGTCAGCACTTAGTTCAATGTTCATCCTTCGAGGTTTGAAAATAAAGGTTAAGTGTGGGACCAAGGTGTAAGTCGTTCGGATTGGCCAGTTTTTCGGATTGGTTGTTCGATCGGACGGTACTCCGTCCTGGTCGACCTGTTCATTTTACAATTGGTTGTTTTGATAGTTTGTCATTCTATCGAGACGTTTTGATAACATGTTAAGCAACAGAAACCTCGTCAATACTTGGTACCCCTGATCGGACAGGAATCACCCAAACCCGGTCAGTTAACGGTTCGAGACGGTGTTCTATGTTTAACCCGAAATCGGTAGTCTCGTGGATAGAATCCAGATCTTGAGCCAACACAACCACAAGGATGCGTAGTAAGTCGGCACAAGCTCCGATTCCATCGGTTTTGAGTGCATTGAGTGTAAAAGAGTTGAAAGAAAGTGGGAAAACCATCTTTCAATCTTTTTCATTGTGAATATGTCTAGATCTATGAAAGATCTTTGTTTGTTTATGTGGAAATCGATTAGATCTAAGTTGTTCTTGGTGGATTGAGGCCAGAACATGAAGTTCTTCAAGAACACATGATGACGTCATCCTAGAAAACCTTGAATCTTGATGATTTCACTGTTAAAAGTTAAGATTCAAAAGATAGAAAGGTGTAGGAGTGCGTGTAGGTTAAGGAAGTACAAGATTTATGATGAGATCTTACCGGAATTGCGAGAAATCAGAGAAAAAGCAGGGTGAGAGCAATGGTCGGATGTCCCAAAAGTGGAAAGTTTGAGAGTGACATGGGGTATTTATAGGGTTACCCAAAGTGGAAAGGAGTGGAGAGGGGCTGGTCGATCGGTTAGGCAGTCCGATCAAACAGCTGTCCGATCGAGCGGCTGCTCGATCGATCGGCTGCTCGATCGATCGGCTAGTCGATCGACTGGTCGCCTGGTCGATCAGTCACCTTGTTTGAGTGTTCGGTGCGACGAGTTTTGCCATTTTGATTTCGATTGCGAGCGTTTCGATGCGATAGAATTTCATAGTCAAATTACTTTTAATCCCAACTACTATATCTACATACAAGCATCCTTATTTCGTGTTCGTTTAGCGTTTGCGATTCGATTGCAATTGAGTTCGATTGCGTTTCGATTGATTACCATATAAACATAAATAAACATGCACAAGTAACACATTGAGGGCACACACACATAAACAGTATCTAGAATGCACATTTCGAGTTGCGATTCGTGTTACGATTCGATGTCGATTTGATTAGCATTAGGTTGATTATCGTTTAGTCAACTTTATCGCATTGTTACTTCCTATAGTTCACAGTCGTAAGTCTATTAAATAGCGAATGATATACGCCGATTACTGCGATGTTGATAATTACTCCATATAATACAACTAAAATAAACACATAAAACAAATTCACTATAAGTCAAGTCGCGCGATCGGTCGTTGACTTTGACCTTGACTTTGACTTTCCTGAGAACACGGGGTGTTACAGCCTCCCCTAGTTGAGGGAATTTCGTCCCGAAATTAGGCCGAAGCCGTAACAAACAACTGCGGGTACTTCGCCTTCATGTCGCTTTCGAGTTCCCAAGTGAACTCTGCGCCTCGTTTGCCTTCCCATCGGACTTTCACAATTGGAATGCGCGAGCGTCTGAGCTGCTTGGTTTGGAGATCCATGATTTCGACAGGCTTCTCCACGAAGTGTAGTGTTTCGTTTACTTGGAGGTCATCGAGAGGTACAATTAAGTCATGCTCAGCCAGGCACTTTCAGAGGTTTGACACATGGAAAGTCGGGTGGACGTTACTAAGTTCCTCCGGTAGTTCGAGTCTGTAGGCGACTTTTCCGATCCATTCAAGAATCTTAAAAGGTCCAACATATCGAGGCGCTAGTTTCCCTTTCTTGCCGAATCTGACCACACCCTTCCAAGGTGATACCTTTAGGAGTACGTAGTCGCCAACGTCAAATTCAAGGGGCTTGCGTCGTCTATCGGCGTAACTTTTCTGTCGACTTCGAGCTTTCAACAAGTTGTCTCGAATTTGGAGGACTATGTCAGTCGTTTCTTGCAATAGCTCAGGACCGGTTAATTACGAGTGACCGATCTCGTGCCACACAATAGGCGATCCACATTTTCTTCCGTATAAAGCCTCAAATGGTGCCATTTGAATGCTGGTATGATAGCTGTTGTTGTACGAGAACTCAACTAACGGCAGGTATACATCCCAATTACCACTGAAATCTATGACACACGAACGGAGCATGTCTTCAAGAGTACGGATCGTTCTTTCAGTCTGACCGTCGGTTTGAGGGTGGAATGCGGTATTTAGATTAAGCGTAGTACCGAGAGCCGCTTGAAACGTTTCCCACAGTCGCGAGGTAAACCGAGCATCACGGTCAGAGATGATATTGCGAGGCGTCCCATGATTACAAATGATCTCATTGGTGTAGATTCGGGCTAATTGTTCTACCTTGTAGTCCTCTCGTATTGGCAAAAAGTGAGCTGATTTGGTCAAACGGTCAACAACAACCCAGATGCTGTCGTGACCTGATGATGTGTGCGGAAGCTTGGTTATGAAGTCCATAGCTATACTCTCCCACTTCCACATAGGGATTGGCGGTTGTTCGAGTAAGCCAGAGGGTCTTTGGTGTTCAGCCTTGACCTTTGCACAAGTCAGGCACTTTCCAACGTAGAGAGCAATATCCCTTTTCATGCCCGGCCACCAGTACTTGTAGCGAAGATCCTGGTACATTTTATCGGCACCGGGATGAATAGAATATCGGGATTTGTGGGCTTCGTCCATCAATATCTGTCGCAAATCGGTCCGTTTTGGGATCCAAATCCGGTCTAGATAATGGAATATCCCATTAGGCTTATTCACAAGCTGGGCTCCATCGTGATAGATTCGTTCCTTCTTCAGAGTGCGTTCATTAAAACCGGCATGCTGGGCTTCGCGAATGAGGGTTTCGAGGTCGTATTGGGCTTGAACATTACGAATGCTGAGCAAATAACTCCGTCTGCTGAGAGCGTCGGCAACGACATTTGCTTTGCCTGGGTGATAACGAATCTCACAGCCGTAATCGTTGAGAAGTTCTACCCATCGGCGTTGACGCATATTAAGTTCTTTTTTATCAAAGATATGTTGTAAGCTCCTATGATCGGTGAAGATCGTACACTTGGTACCATACAGGTAGTGTCGCCAAATCTTTAACGCAAAAACAACCGCGCCTAGCTCGAGATCATGGGTTGTGTAGTTCTTCTCATGGATTTTGAGCTGACGAGATGCGTAAGATATAACCTTGTCCCGTTGCATGAGAACACAACCAGGACCAAGGTTGGAAGCATCACAATAGACAATGAAGTCGTCGTTTCCGTCGGGTAGAGTGAGAACGGGAGCATTGCAAAGCATGCGCTTGAGGGTTTGGAAGGTAGATTCTTGTTCAGTTCCCCAAACAAAAGGCTTGTCTTTATGCATAAGATAGGTAAGCGGCACAGCGATCTTTGAGAATCCTTCGATGAATCGTCGATAATAGCCCGCCAATCCGAGGAAAGAACAAACTTCAGAAGGGTTCTTGGGTGTAATCCAACTCTTGACTGCTTCAATCTTCGCGGGATCGACATGAATTCCTTGACTATTAACAATGTGACCCAGAAACTGAACCTCCTCCAACCAAAATTCACACTTGGAGAACTTGGCATAGAGTCGATTCCCCTGGAGTAGCTCGAGTACCAAACGTAGATGTTGTGCTTGTTCGGCCTTCGACTTGGAATAGATCAAGACATCGTCGATGAATACGATGACGAAACGGTCGAGATATGGTTTACACACTTGATTCATCAGATCCATGAAAACCGCGGGTGCGTTGGTTAAACCAAAAGGCATAACAACGAATTCATAATGGCCATAGCGAGTACGAAACGCAGTTTTGGGTATATCCTCCTCTTGAATGCGTAGTTGGTGATAGCCTGAGCATAGGTCGATCTTCAAGAAGCATGTAGCACCTTGTAGCTGATCAAACAAATCATCAATGCGAGGCAGGGGATAACGGTTCTTGATAGTTAGCTTATTCAATTCCCGGTAGTCGATGCACATCCTGAACGAACCATCCTTCTTTTTGACGAAAAGGACTGGCGTGCCCCAAGGAGAGGTGCTCGGGCGAATGAAGCCTTTCTCAAGTAATTCCTGAAGCTGACTCGAGAGTTCACGCATTTCGGACGGTGCGAGTCGGTAATGAGCTTTGGCAACAGGGTTGGCTCCAGGAATGAGGTTAATACGAAAGTCGATATCACGACTTGGCGGTAGGCCAGGAAGGTCGTCAGGGAACACATTAGGAAATTCACGAACCACAAGAACGTCTTTCACTTCTGTCCTTCCTTTCTTTTCCTTCTCCGCTACTACAATGTTGGCCAAGAAAGCTCTGTATTCCTTGCAGAGATACTTGCTAGCTAGGGCACATGACATGAGTTTGAGACCTTTTCGAAGCAGTTTCACCATAGACACACAATAAATCACCATTCGCGAGCGAGAATCGAATCATTTTATCGAAGCACACAACTTCAGCATGGTTTTCGCAAAGAAAGTCCATGCCTACTATGATGTCAAAACTTCCGAGTTGCATCGGGATAAGGTCGATTGGGAAGATGTGATTGTTGAGCTCAAGAGTACAATCACGAAGAACATAATTAACGGCGACAATTCTTCCGGTAGCGACTTCAACATCGAACGTCGAGGGGAGATGGGAGCGCTTACGACTAAGAAGCTTGCCGAATTCAAACGACACAAAGCAATTATCGGCTCTAGTATCAAACAAACACGATGCATAAATACCATTCATAAGGAACTTACCATTGACCACGTTGTTGTCAGCCTGGGCTTGGCGCACGTTGATGTTGAAAGTTCTGGCGCGTGCGGCTTGTTGCTGTTGCTGCTGCTGAGGTTGTTGCTGCTATTGAGGCTGCTGCTGCTGGGGCTCTTGCTTCACAACCCTGTTCGGGCACATGTTCGCAAAGTGGTTGGGATCACCACATGCGAAGCAGACTCTGGCGTTGATCGCGGGTGCTTGAGCCGCTTGTTGGCCTTGTGGGGCTAGGAGCAGAGCTTAATTAGCAGTGGCTTGAGCTGGTGCTTGATGGGGACCAGTATGGCAGTTAGCAGTGAAGTGGCCGTACATATTGCAGTGAGCGCAGAATCGGCAGGCGAGACCCACCGGGTGATGATAAGAGCATGTCGGGCAGGCAGGGTGAGGGCCTGTGTATGCACGCTTTGCAGGCGGTGCATAAGTAACTGGTGCTGGTCGGTGGTGAGACTGCTGCTGAGCCAGTAAGGCTTGAAGTGGAGCAGCATTGATAGTGGCAGCACAGTTCTTGTTGCTGGAGCTGCTGTTGTTGTTTTTCTTCTTGTGGCGTGAGGACTTTGACGATTGAGCAGCGGCGGTTTCGGTGGCTGGTGCGGTGGTGACTTGGTGCAGGTTCTTCGAAGTTTTATCCCAAAAACCAGCTTTTACTCGCTTGTCGTTGATTTCTGCGGCAAGCAAGTAAGTTTCTTCGACCGTTGCTGTCTTTGCGGCATGCACAAAATCCGCAACACAGTCGGGTAGAGCTCGGATATACTTCTTGATTGCCATGTCGGGCGTCTTCACTTGATCGGGGCAGATGATGCTGAGCTGCTTGAAGCGAGCAGTCAGGGCAGCGTTGTCACCTTCCTTCTGCTTAATGTGCCAGAACTCGTCCTCCAGCTTCTGGCGCTCATGGGAGGGCAGAACTCTTCGAGCATAACGTTCTTCAACTCGTCCCATGACAGACCGTAAGCTGCATCATTTCCGCGCTTGTTCCTTTCGGCCATCCACCAGTCTAGAGCGCGGGACTGGAAGATGCCGGTCGCGTTCAGTGTGCGGAGATTATCAAGACATCCGCTCTGTCGCAGAGTGACTTCGATCGAGTCAAACCATTGAAACAAAGTCGTAGGGCTTTCTTCTCCGGTGAACTCTTTCGGTCCACATGCCTTGAACTGTTTGAAGCTAAAAGCAGCTTTAGGAGTCTCAGTTCTGGATTCCTCAGACGATTTGCTCATATTTTCATACAGTTCACTAACGACTTGGGGTACAACCTTTGCCATCTGCTTAGTGATCATGGCAGCGAGGCGTTTGTCTGCTTGCTTTCGGCGTGCATCACGGGTAGCGCGAGATCCAGATGACGACATTGTCTGCAACAGACATCGTCACAGGACTCAACACAATATAATCGAATCTCACCTCACACGTCTACTTCTTACTAAAGCTCAGGAACACGGACAATCACATAAACACATAGGCACAAAATCACAGATTCACATAAGCACAGAAGCACATAGGCATGTAAGGCACATATACACATAAGCACGTGGGGCATAGAAGAACAAAAGCACATACGCATGTGATCACAAGATGCAGTCAGAATACAGAAACCTATCATTCAAAGCCTGCGAGCGTTCGAGAATAGCGATCGCGAATAACATAGCGGGTAGTATAGTATAAGCGTATAATAGCATAGCAAACAATATGGCGTAAAGTCGTTCCTTATATGATAGCGATTTGTCAGCGTTTTGAGGTATATAAGCAATGCGGGTCGCGCGTATCGATCGAAGTGAAAGCAAAGAATCGAATAATTCTCCAAAATTAAACACATGACCAGGTAGACACACATAAAAACACATAAAATCGACGAATCATCAGAGTCAGCAGTTGGGGGCTCAGAATCGAGACACATAAAAATCGAGAAATAGATCGTCTGCGGCTATTAGACATTGGCTATCCAAAGTGATTCGACTATTCTCAAGGACTTGTCGTACACATTTTGACCTTCAGGACTGTGCTTTTTTCCTCGATTCTTGGGCGTTTGGCACTCATCCCTTTAGTCAAACCGTGACTTCAGGTCGTTGGAGTCCGTCGAGACTTTGGTGAGAGTTTTGTAAAACCAAGTGAAAATCAGAACAAGTCGTCAAGGTTAGGGTTTCACCCCTGGCTTAACAACTTTGTTCCTGTTTTGATAAAATAAAGGAGAATTATGCGTCAAAGTGTGGATTTCACTCCTATTCCAACGCAATTTCTCGTGTTTATAGATGAAAATGTGGGTTGAGTCAAGAAATTTAGTTGAGAGTTTGCGGTTTTCACACCTAATCTCGACTCAATCGCTCATTCATATTTGAAAATTCGAGTGCAGTGATAGTGTAGTGTAGGCGAGAATAGCGAGAAATAGCAGTACGCTCACACATAATCCCTACTGGTTATGCACGAGTCGGTCTGTTGGTTCCTAACTATAGACTAGGTCTCTAAGACATCGACCCGGACTAGGTCGAGTCTTGCCTAATTCCCTATAGTTATGGCTCTGATACCAATCTGTCACACCCCAACCGATGGCGGAAACATCAGGGCGTGGCACTGAGCGAAATAGATTGTCCAGAAGTTTCCATAACAACTATCATTACCAATTAATTAAACAACATGCCCCATACCACGTCTTAAAAGATAACATAATTATTACAGACAAGTTCTAGTCAAATTGTTCTATTCCGACAACTCAGATTTATTACAGGCAATTGTTTATTGGTTTCTAGACTTGTCCTAGCCTCGATTTGATCACCGCAAAATAAAGCATCCTAGCAACTTAAGCACCTGTCACATACGTTAAAATAAAAGTCAATACACATAGTGTAAAGGTGAGCATACAAGTTTGATAGTAGCATATAGAGTTCGAAAGCGTTACGCATAACCAGTACATACACAGTGTGAAATGAGGCATGTTAGTTATCGACAAGAACCTATCGATACCAATGACTGCGGGTTGACTGCCCAAGGCAGTTCGCGATACATACTCACCACTGTGAGCCATGTAGTTAATTGTCCGTAACAACCCCCGAGTGAACGGGTGCTGAGTCCAAACTAATAGTACTACCGTTGCTAAGGCAGGTAGACAACATTCCATGTGTAAACATAACAAACAAACAAGCATTCATTTAGTCACGTATACATGCGATAGCGGTTAGCGTTTAAAGTATTGCGTAGTGTGTTCGATGTGATTTTGTATAAGTAACGTATGTAACACCCAAAAGTGCGTAAAGCAAAAAGGGATCGAGCATACTCACAGCGGTTAATGGATTGAAGGGAGCGCTAGAGAGTAGGGTTAGCCTGAACAGATTGGTAGTATAACGATAAGCGACGCGTAAAACGATACAGAGTGCAAGTGGGTAGGACAGCAGTTCGATCGGATGGTAGTCCGATCGGACAGCCGTTCGTTCGAGTGACAGTCCGCTTGGATGGTCATCCGATCGGTTGACCTTTCGAGTGGATTTTTTCCTCCTTTGAAAAGGATGTGTTTGTGTATGATGGCTTGACTTTTGAAGTTTTCGTTGTAGCATTTTGAAAACATAGAAGTATCTCTACCTCTCAGGTCGGTCGTTCAGACGGTCGTTCGATCGGACGATAACCCGATTGGTTGGACACTATGGTGAGAACAAGTTCACAGCAGGTTATCACTCGATCGAACGGTTGTTCGATCGGGTGGCATCCTTTATGCATTGAACATGTTGAAATTGTTTAAGTGTTGAAGTCTGATCATTACATGGTCAAGTTGCAGTCCCTTCGGATGGTAATCCGATCGGTCAGCACTTAGTTCAATGTTCATCCTTCGAGGTTTGAAAATAAAGGTTAAGTGTGGGACCAAGGTGTAAGTCGTTCGGATTGGCTGTTCGATCGGACAGCAGTCCGATCGGACGGTACTCCGTCCTGGTCGACCTGTTCGTTTTTCACTTGGTTGTTTTGATAGTTTGTCGTTTTATCGAGACATTTTGATAACATGTTAAGCAACAGAAACCTCGTCAATACTTGGTACCCCTGATCGGACAGGAATCACCCAAACCTGGTCAGTTAACGGTTCGAGACGGTGTTCTATGTTTAACCCGAAATCGGTAGTCTCGTGGATAGAATCCAGATCTGGAGCCAACACAACCACAAGGATGAGTAGTAAGTCGGCACAAGCTCCGATTCCATCGGTTTTGAATGCATTGAGTGTAAAAGAGTTGAAAGAAAGTGGGAAAACCATCTTTCAATATTTTTCATTGTGAGTATGTATAGATCTATGAAAGATCTTTGTTTGTTTTTTGTGGAAATCGATTAGATCTAAGTTGTTCTTGGTGGATTGAGGCCAAAACCTGAAGTTCTTCAAGAACACATGATGACGACATCCTAGAACACCTTGAATCTTGATGATTTCACGGTTAAAAGTTAATATTCAAAAGATAGAAAGGAGTAGGAGTGCGTGTAGGTTAAGGAAGTATAAGATTTAGGACGAGATCTTACCGGAATTACGAGAAATCGGAGAAAAAGCAGGGTGAGAGCACTGGTCGGACGTCAGTTGCCAAAAGTGGAAAGTTTGAGAGTGACATGGGGTATTTATAGGGTTAGCCAAAGTGGAAAGGAGTGGAGAGGGGCTGGTCGATCGGTTAGGCAGTCTGATCGAACAGCTGTCCGATCGAGCGGCTGCTCGATCGATCGGCTGCTCGATCGATCGGCTGCTCGATTGACTGGTTGCCTGGTCGATCAGTCACCTTGTTTGAGTGTTCGGTGCGACGAGTTTTGCCGTTTCGATTTCGATTGCGAGCGTTTCGATGCGATAGAATTTCCTAGTCAAATTACTTTTAATCCCAACTACTATATCTACATACAAGCATCCTTATTTCGTGTTCGTTTAGCGTTTGCGATTGAGTTCGATTGCGTTTCAATTGATTACCACATAACATAAATAAACATGCACAAGTAACACATTGAGGGCACACACACATAAATAGTATCCAGAATGCACATTTCGAGTTGTGATTCGTGTTACGATTCGATGTCGATTTGATTAGCATTAGGTTGATTATCGTTTAGTCAACTTTATCGCATTGTTACTTCCTATAGTTCACAGTCGTAAGTCGATTAAATAGCGAATGATATACGCCGATTACTGCGATTTTGATAATTACTCGACATAATACAACTAAAATAAACACATAAAACGAATTCACTATAAGTCAAGTCGCAAGATCGGTCGTTGACTTTGACATTGACTTTGACTTTGACTTTCCTGAGAACACGGGGTGTTACACAGCACCCCATGCACGAAAACAGACACTTCCTGAAGCAAAATCTTAAAAACAGTAAGTGCAGCACAGGGACGTGTAAGGTAAGCACACCACCGTGCCTCAAGTCAGCAGGCAAAAAAAAAAACAAAAAAATTGAATCTGGAACATTGACACGGGGTCGTGTCCCATAGACACGCCCCCGTGCCTTGCTTTTGGAAAATTTTCGTTACTGTCACTTTTAACACGGGGTCGTGTCTTCGTGACACACCCCGTGTTTGCCTTCTGAAAATTTTCTGATAAAACTGTTACTGGCACTTTTGACACGGGTTCGTGTCGCCCTACTACGCCCTTGTGTCCAGTGCCCAGTTTTTGAAAAAATTGTTGTTTTCAACCCACGTTTACACATTTAATCAATTTTAACTAATTTTGGACACATTAAGGACAACGTGTAATTTAATGTGGGGGGTAAGCTAATCTTGAAATTGTTTGTCCCAAAAACAAACCTTACATAAAACTCTACTTGGAAACGCTAAAACACCCCAAATCTTTTTCAAAAACATTTTTTAGTTTGTTTTTATCTTGTTTATAGTTTAAGCTAAGAAACCAAGATCTAAAATTTTCAAGTTTGTATAAAGTTTACAACCAATAGCGCTGTGATAAAAAGAACATACAAGAAAATTTTATAAAAATGGCATGACAATTCTTTGTAAAATTTGATTGTATATATAATTTCACACTTATACCCCTTTTCCCATAAAAAAATGTAAGTTTTGAGCCTTTATCTAGCATACAAATACATACATATACTAATTGCTCAATTCTCCGTTTCTTGTGTGAATAGCCCGTTTGGTTCTTACGAATCTAGAACTTGAAAAGACAATAAATTCCCCGGTCCTTACCGACAAATCCAAGTAAGTAAATGATGGATGCATTAGGATTTTAAACCCTCTTTTTCATCTTCCACTTTATCTCCCCACCATAAAAAAAAAACAAAAACATTCCTCGAGTTAAACCACTTTGAGCCTAAACCTTTCGTTTCAAAATCCGCAAAATACCATTTTGCACAAACCACCCATCACCCCATAACCAATTTTTATTTTCACACCCCTTGTTTTTAGTAAAATGCGGTTCTTTTGAAAATCATATAAAAAAAGGTGACTTAGTTTTATATTGAAAAAAAAATCTCTCTAGCTACTTGTAATAAATAAGCAAAAATTATTGCTTATAAATATGTAGTTTATAACTAAGTCACAAACAAATAAATTTTCAATAGAAAACCGACATTTTACGTTTTAGCCACTTTTCAATAAAACTATCATACCCTTAGCCAAAACTTACCCTTTCAAAGTCCTGTTGATATTTACAAAGATTTCGTTAAAAAGGAGGATGTTTGATTGCTTATCAAGCATATGGTAGGAGTAAGTTCCATACCGGTTTCGAGCGTTTCACTTATACATTTACGGTCGAGTGTTGAGTGATCACTTGTGAGGTGTGTGAAATTGTATATTGCTAAATAGAATTTTATAAAGGCATGTTATGCCCAAAAATATTTATTTTTCTTAAAAAAAGTGTTCGAAATAGATCATGTCGAATAGGATTGTAAATAATATAAAAACAAGAATAAAGAACTTGGATTCCCGACACTCTACAAACAAGACCCAAAAAGTTCTTCTCTACCAATTCCATTTAGGTGTGTAAGCAACATTAAAGAGTTTTGCTTGAGGACAAGCAAAGATTCAAGTGTGGGGGTATTTAATATGCGTAAAATGCAACATATAAATTGTATCAAATAAGGTATAAAAACAACCATTTTTAGTACTAATGTAGGGAAAAGTGTGTTTCTTTGTATACTTTTGATTTTTAGGATTAAAAGAGCTTAAATGTACAAAAGGAACAAATTAACGGCAAAAACCAACATAAATACAAAAGAAGAGAAGTTGACACCTCATACCGACCCTCTGAGTTTCACCCCAAGACCAAACAGGGCTGACATGAGGTTGTGCCATCGATGCACGGGGCTGTGCCCCACTCCAGATTCCATGAAGAAAAAGACAAATAGAAGCAGATAAGAGTCACGGGGCCGTGCTCAACTCCCAGATTTGCAGAATCTTGGATGGTACAGCAAGTACAATGGCCAATGGGCCGTACCGTTGACACACGGCGCCGTGTAGAATCTATTCTGACAGCAGAACTAACTAAAGACAGAGAAGAAGGATGACACGGGGCCGTGCTCTGCAGGCACGGGGCCGTCTGAAGGCTCTGTTTCCAGCTATAAATAGAGGTGCATGGTTTTATTCCACTCATCCCTAGCAAACCACATCTCTCACACTTGCCATCAGCCCACCACCACAACACCACCAACACCCACCACCATCATCCATCTTTCATCTTTTAGAGTGTGTAGTAGTCTCAGGATCCAAGATCGATCGTAAGAGTTCTTGTCAAAAAAAGGCCATGCTTAGCTAAATCTCTTAGACACATCATTTTCCTGTGACGATCACCTTATGATGGGCGGGAGTAAAAATAATAACTACCATTCACCTGAATGCCATCAACCCTCTTTTCAGACAGACAGAACTTCTGAAGATCTATGTGAAATTAGAGAAGAGAATTATCCAAAAACTCAAAGAAATAGTATCCATAATGAAGGCACGGTATCCATCTATGGATAATAAAGAAGGAGAAGAATCGATAGAAACACATTCAGGGGAGGCCAACACCAAGCTCGTCGCATCTACTCCAAACCATTGTGAAAACGAAGGCGATAGTTGTCCCTGTATTGATGACGCAATGAAGGACTCCTCAGCGGCCTCTGCCAACGACTTTATAAACCAGAGTGAGTCGACTCACACCTTTTTTTACAAGAGCCCGGATAAGGCAAATAAAGGTTGGTTCCGCCTACCTGTTCGTAGCTTAGCTTTCTTCCTTTCTGAAAACCTCTTACGTTTTCGTATCCCGCACCAGAGCCTAAGGTCCATACGACACTTCGGTGTCATCCCGACTAGTAAAGAACCCCTTGGTAATAAAATAAATCCTTAAAAACCAGAAAAAACTTCATAATCCCTAAACAGACACCAGGCTGTGTTCCTCAAACACGGGGTCATGCCTGATCTGCTTTCCTCACATGGGGCATGTTTGACAAACACGGGTATGTGCCTCCCGTACTAATCCAACTCGGGGCCGTGCCTCCGATGTCCAGTATCTGATCTTTCATAAATTCGTTATTTATAACCCAAATTTACACATTTAATCAAATTTAACTCATTTTGGACACATTGAGACAATGTGTAGTTTAAGTGTGAGGGGGAACTTGAATCGTTTGTCCTAAAACAAGTCTGACACTAAAAACTCTACTTGGAACCGCTAAAACACCCCAAATATTTTTCAAAATACTTTTTTTTTATTATTTTGTCTTGTTTTTAGTTTAAGTTAGAAAACCAAGTTGTAAAAATTTTGTTTTTACAAGTTTACAACCGATAGCGTCGTGATGAAAAAACATATAAGAAAAATTTATAAAAAGACATGACCATCTTTTTAAAATTTGATTGTATAGATATTTTCACACGTTTTACATGTTTCCCACAAATTGGGAGTTTTGAGCCTTTACCGAGTATTCAATATCATATCTTTACTAAATGCTCACTTTCCATTTCTTTTGTGATTGGCCATATGGTTCTTACGAATCTAGAACTTGACAAGACAATACATTCCCGGTCCTTACCGACTAATCCAAGTAAGTAAATGATTGAGGCATTAGGACTATAAATATTTTTCCGATTCAACCTTGTTTTTCTTTTATCTCCCCACCAAAAATAAAAATCCCTTAGTGTCCTTTGACCCTAAAACCCTTAGTTTCAAAACCCGCAAAGTACAAATTTTGCATAAATCAACCATCACCCAAGACCTTTTTATTTTTACACCCTTTATTTTAGTAAAATTCGGTTCTTTTGAAATGTAAAAAAGTGCGACTTAGCTATCTTGTGAATACCTTCTTCTATAAAAAAATCCCTTTAGTTGCTTGAAATAAAATAAGAAAATCCATTGCTTATAAGTCTTTAGTTTATATCTAAGTCACAAATAAAAAAAAATCAAAAGAAAACCGACATTTTACGCTTTTAGCCACTTTTCAAATGAAAATCTCTACCCCTAGCCTAAACCTACCCTTTTTAAAGTCCTCTTGATATTTACAAATAATTTGTCAAAAATGAGGAGGTTTGATTACTTGTCAAGTATTATGGTAGGAGTAAGTTCCATACCAGGACCGAGCTTTCACTTATACATATTCGGCCGACTGTTGAGTGATCACTTGTGAGGTGTTTGAATTTGTATATAGCTTAATGAAATTTTTAAAGGGCATGTTATCCCTAAAAATATATATATTTTTCTTAAAAAGAGTTCTAAATAAATCATGTCGAATAGGATTGTAAATAAAATAAAAACAAGAATAAAAAGAACTTGGATTCCCGACACTCTAAAACAAGACCCAAAAACTTCTTCTCTACCTATTCCATTTGGGTGTGTAAGCAATATTAAAGAGTTTTGCTTGAGGACAAGCAAAGATTCAAGTGTGCGGGTATCTGATATGCACCAAATACAACATATAAATTACATCAAATAAGGTATAAAATCAACCCTTTTATGTACTATTGTTGGAAAAAGTGTGTTACTATGTATAATTTTGATTTTCAGGATTAAAAGAGCTTAAATGTACAAGAGGAACAAATTAACGGCAAAAAGGACATAAATACAAACGAAGAGAAGTTGACACTTCATACTGACCCTTCGAGCTTCACCCTAAGACCAAAAACAACAAATCAGAAGACAAGCACGGGGTCATGCCACCAAGGCGTAGGGTGGTGCCCCACTCCAGATTCCATGAAGAAAATACAAAAAAAAAAAAAAAAAACTGACAAGAGACACGGGGTCGTGTCCCATAAACATTGGCCGTGGTCAACTCCCATATATGCAAAATCTCCATTAATACAGCAAGTACAAGGCCACGGGGTCGTGCCGTTGACACACGGGGCCGTGTGAGCATACGCACTGACACAACTCACTAAATGAAGACAGAGTAGAAGGAGACACGTGGTTGTGCCCTCCGGGCACGGGGCCGTGTGAAAAGACTGTTTCCAACTATAAATAGGGGTGCTTGGTTTAATTGCAATGCATCCCTTAGCAAACCACTTCTCTCACACCTGCCACCACTCCACCACCAAAATACCACCATCATCCACCGCATTCATCCATCATCCATCTTTAGAGTGTGTGTAGTAGTCTCGGGATCCAAGATTGATCGTCAGAGTTTTTTTCAAACAAAGGCCATGCTTGGCTAATCTCTTACATCACTTGGTGAAGATAAAATCATTTATGTATTACTTTTGATTTTCTAGCTTTGGTAACTTTTTATTTGGGTTTGTATTAATGACTTTAATAACTAGTTTTTTATATTGAAGGTGAGATTTACTTAATCATTTCTTCATGTTTTGTTGATTCACTCATTCGTGTCTTTACGGTCTATATAAAGCACGTTAACTACCTGGAAGGGGGTTAGAAGGGTGGTTTGGGTAATGTTCTTGCCTCGTTCAGTGTATAGATCTTGTGTGACAACTCGTATTTCAGAACCTATCTTTGTACTTAGTGTAACATGTTTTGAACGCTACGTAATTATGTGATGCATTGATTTAATGGAATGTTATGCTATATGTTATGTGAACGTGTGTAATGTATGTATGTATAATGTAATCGCACAACACTATTCGGATCGCACAAGCCCTTTTGGGCCGCACATCTTGTCTCCAGTTACACACCATTCTCGGCCCACACTCCTAATACTCGAGATAAAAGGGCAGCCCGAGGTAGGGTCCGGCCCACTCCCTTATGCGCATAACAATATGAGGATTGGTATAACCCTCATAATCTACAAAACACACAACACACACAAACCCTAGTTCTCTCATCTTCTCCTTCTTTGTTCGACGGCAGCCCCACCATTTGAAGCTCTTGTATCTCGCCCAATCATCCATTCGATACTCCGGTTAGTGTTTTAACTATTGATTGTATGATGAGGTTGTAGTTTATATGTGTTTACATGATGATGTTGGTGATGACATATGATTCGCATATAAATGTTAACTGATGAGACTAGTGTTCATAAAATCGGCTCACAGGTGTATTTGATAATGTTCATAGGATTTGAGATTTTGCATGTTATTGATCTAGAATCGGATACATGTTAATGGGCTGTTAATTTGCAAGTATTTGGATTAATAGTTGATTTGGCATGATTGGTTGTATGATGATTACCTGTTGGTTAGTGTTACTTATAGGTATTCGAAATCTTGGATAATCCGATTATATGCCTTGCATGATGATTTAGTGTTCATGATTTGGATGTATTAGGGTTCATAAGAAATAAATGGGCAAATGTTTAATTTGATCGAATGGATGTATGGTTGGTAACTGTTGGAAGTGATTGGTAAAGTCAAAGATGTAACGGATTAATGATTGACTGAATCGAATAATGGAAACAATATAACTGATTAGCATAATTTTCGGATAATAAAATAAATCGTACAAGCTTGTCGGTCGCACAAGATCAGATCGCACAAGATCTGATCTGATCGCACAAGCTCCTAATCGCACAAGCTAGGTACAATCACATAAAGCACTGTGTACAATCAGGATATGCATAATCGCACAAGACCTGTGGATCGCACAAGACAGTGTCGATCACACAAGTCTTGGGCCACACACAACTGTTTGAATTTTAGTGTGATGTTGGGCCTTAAAGCCCAAATCTCAGTTGCACAAGACAATTGTAATCGTACAAGGCCATATCAAACGCACAAGGTTAAATGGATCGCACAAGTGATTATCTGTTGGGCCGTATAGATTTGGGTTGCATATTTTGGGCCGGGAACTATTGGGCTAATAAACTTGTGCGAACCCAATCATCTTAGTCGCACAAGCTGAACATTATGTGTACTTGACTGTGAACGTGTTGAATGTGATCTTATGTGTTGCCATGGTCATTATGTGTTCGTAACCTATTAGCTTATGTGTAAACTTATGTGCACTACTTGAACCTAGACCTGACTTGTATGGTAACCATGTTAGGACGCGGTTGACCACATATAGCTCAAGTGACCATTTTGTTTATCTGCCGAGCAAACCAAGGTGAAAGAATTAAAACGGAACCTACATATCCTCCTTGGGTAGGATATATACGGCCATCCTCTATGGGTAAGATGCCAATATTAATCCTGTGTATTCTCCTTGGGTAGAATACGTACGCTCGTCCTCCTTGGGTAGGACAATAACCTTAAACTACTAGCCAAAACTCTATCACCTAAGTCCCTCTTTTTATATCGACTTAATCGCCGAGGCCGATGGCGAGCGGGTCATTAGTTAATAGCGCTATTAGGTTTGACAAACCTCACAACGTGCCGGTCGGACGGGCGTGTACTAATGGATCATGGCAAACTGTCGATGATGATAGACATTGACGTAGGGCACAGCTATTGTTCGTCAGTTGTCGATATGGTAACGGTCTAGTGGTTCACATGGGGAAGCCCCCACTAATTATGGTTTGGGAAAGAAGGAATTGGTAAATCATATTTTCAACCCCCACGGCAAGTAAGCCAGGTAAAGAAACACTATGTTTTTTAAACAACGTAAAACGAACACCCAACTGTGAACTCGCTCAACTTTGTTGTTGATTTGTTGTTACATGCCTTGCAGGCCTTTAGGTGCATATCTCTAGAACTTGCTGTCTTGGATGCTGGAGTGGTCATGGGTCGAGATACATGAAATCTGAAAACAAGCTTATAATGGTTTATGTACACATGGTTTACGAAACAATTACAAATGAGTTATGCTTCCGCTGTATGCAATGAATGACATGTAACGTTTGTAACACTTTATGTTAATGAATGAAAATTTTATTTAAACATATTTATGAGTTCAACGTGATTGGTGGTTTGGATCCTGGTACGTCACACGCTTCGCGAGGGTTTCCGCATGTGGTATTTTGGGGGTGTGACATCCTACGAAGACTTGGTTCAAGCTTATTAGGACTTCTCTTGAGGCAGATGGCATCAAATTGGGAGAAGTAAGAATGACTTGAACCCCTTATAAATAAACTACTACTAAAATTTTAAACCAGACTTATGGGACTCTATCCCTGCTGACTCAGACCAATATAGCCGATGGTAGTGTTGCCTCCAAAAGAGGGACATGCCATATTTTGCATTAATAACTTACTTAATTATTTTTCAATATTCCGGCATTGCATGGACTGTATATCTGCTGACTCAGACAAATATGGCTGAGGGTAGCGTTGCCCTAAAAGAGGGACATGCCACTATAACCAATATAATCTTTTAAAAAACCCAAAGTGCGGAAATCATCAAAGAATACGTAAAAGATAAGTCAGAACCAAGTGATTCTATCTTGTCTATTTGTTTCTTTTATTATTTACTTAAAAAATCTTTTCTAAAAATTTGGTTAGATTAGACGTTGACGATATTTCAGTATTAAAAGCTCTTGTGTCCTTGGATGACCTTGGTATCTTACTATCACTATACTACACGAACGATGAGTGCCTTGTCCTAGTGTGTTGTAGACAATGATTGTGTTATTTCGTGTTTTATAAATTTAAAACATGATAAACGAGTAAAAGTGCTTAAAATATACTATTAATTATACCCACTCACATCACGTCAACATACTTCTTACCAAATTATTCCATCAACTAAATTCCCACATGAATTCTTTCTAAAACATATTTCTCATGGTAATGTATCATTAATTTACTTCATTATTACATTCTATACATATTCACCCACTACTTGCATATGTTTTCACATAATCTTGTCATTTTTGACATTTCATTAAACATTAAACATTTGGTATGCGTACCACTATCTACGCATCATGTACAACTATTTCATACCTATCTTCCTACTTCCTGCTTTCATTCTTCAAATATAACAAATGTCAATAAATCTCATATCACATTCAATTTAGCACATCAATATTTGAACAAATATTGGACATGGGTGATACACCTATGTCACTATCTTCACCATTAGAAGTGGGTTTAACCTCCAAACATCAAATTACTTGAAATCATGCACAAATTTAGTTCTATTTGATGATTATAACACATATCCACTCTTACCTTTAAACTAATTCATGGATTGATCATTAACCCATTTCTTACAAAATCACCAAATCAAAATTTACAACGTACCTAATGATTGTTAAGGATAGATGGTGAGAACTCTTCATTCATGCAAGGTTTAGCATTCAATTTGACCTTGAGTTGGGACTGAATTTCATACTTGTTTTGAGAGGATTTCTCCTCTTTCTCAATCTCCATACACGATACACACACACACTACGCACACATAGGCTAGTTTTATAAAACTTCACCCCATCTACCAAGTTTAGTCCCTCATGTTTGTTACTTGATCACAATTGTCATAACTTTCATTCTTTGCTTGTTTGACCAAGTATTTAATTAAGTTAAATAGCCTAGTTATTTTTATTTCATGCTATAACACATGGAAACATACTAGCGACTTTAAAGATTAGAGTTTTGGGGCGTTACATATTATGTTTTAAATTGTTATGTTTGGTGTTTTTCGATATAATACCATGTCAAAAGAATCTAAAACATCATGATTAAAATTTAAAACTCAATGTCTACATAAACTTCTCACACTTTTTTTTAGGAGTTTTTGACTTTTTATATGGTACTCATATTAAAGTTAGAAAATAGTTGTTATTATATTGTAATTTTTTTTTAAATTACGTATAAAAAGTTATTTAATTTTCTTTTATGTGTAATAAGATGTTTTTATTGAGTTTTTTCCCAAAAGGGTGTTGGTGGAAAACTTATACCAAATTTGAGAAATAATTACCAAAATGGGTGTTTTTTTAATCTTCTTTTTTCTCACTCATAATCTTATTGAATAAACAAAATTTTTACTTAAAAATGTTCTTTATTAAAAAAATTCTAATAAAATTAATATGTATTTTGTTGAATCATGATATTTTATTTAAAAAAATTAAATACTTTTTTTAATTTTTTTTACTAAACACCTTTTACGAGTGAGGAGTTGGTAGTCTAGATTTATCTAATCATTATTAGTCTAATATAAAATGGAATTGAAAAAAATTATACGAAAGAGTTATGCAGTACACACCTGACCAGAAAATATTTGATCGAGTACAGATAACAAAAAGGAAACCCTACTAACAAAAACAAATCATGACATTATAGGAATCTTAATATGTATTTTAATACATAAATCATATAACTTTATAATTTTTGTTTTCAAGGAAAAATTATATACGTTTACATTTAATACATAAATCATATAACTTTATAATTTTTGTTTTCAAGGAAAAATTATATACGTTTACATAAATCAAATAATTTTAATACATAAATCATACACAAGACGTAGAATCTCGACTATTGGCCAAGATATTTTACAGATGAAACTAGAAAAGTGCATGCTAATTAATTAAGGTGCATTCACTTACTAAATTAAAAAAATATGCTTACTACATATTTAAAAAGGACAATTTTAATTTAATAAACACACATTAACGTTTATCAAGAATGTCTTTTGAAAGCACTTAACGTTTGTCAGGTATGATTTGCGTATTAGAAGTACATATGAAGATTCATTTAGTCATTGTGTCATGATATATTTTTGTTAGAAGCCTTTTCCTTAACGTTTTTTTATAAAGAACATTGCTTTTAAGACCCCTGTAGTGGGGCGTGATTTGTGCATTTTTTTGAAGGATAGCGCCTCATAGCGGCCCGAACACCACAACGGGCAGCGCTATGGGGGCTTTTTTCGTGTGTGTTTGGTTTTTAAACTTTGACCAATAAAAAATAGTTAAGGGTTTTTATAAATAATTAATAAAATTGAAAATTAATAATTAGGTAATGATGGGTAGGAACTTTATGACTATGGGCTCTAGTGATATAACGCCCCATAAAGCCCCTGTGTGACGTGGCCACAAAGAGCCTTTATAACTACGAATGGCCTAAGTAGAAATTTTGTTTATCCAATAAGATTAAGAGTGAGTAAAAGAAGATTAAAAAAACACCCAATTTGGTAATTATTTTTTAAATTACCTATTTTGATAGATAAGTTTTCACCAACACCCTTTTGGGAAAAAGAAACTCTTTTTTTATGTGCCAAAAATTGTTGGTTATATGGTATTTACCATTATTTTTAACTCGAACCTTCCTAATATTATTTTTGAAAGCAAATCCTCCTCGATTTTCTTTTGGTTTGGTTATCTATTTTGTACTTGAGACTCTTTTGATGTACTCATCAATTTTGTTGATACGTCAAACAAGGATCATGATCATCTGCTTACAACTAAATCAACCAATTATATGAACAATGAAATGACCATCATTAATAAAATAAGAAGCAAATGAGTAATAACCATAAATTAAAAGGAAAACCAATTACAATAAGTTGATATGATATTCTATTTGAATAATATATGAATTTTATACAGGTACGAACTCAATACCTTGCACAATAAGCTCCGGGGTCTCTGTTGAGTTGCAAAGAGGCCACATATAAATGTTAATGTTTGAGATACGTTGAGGGTCTATAGTAAAGTTATTATTTTTGCTTTTAGCATCCCTATACACATTACTTGAATCATTGTGTGAGAGACACGGAAAAAGGCAAGATTTCCACGAGTTTTCCCTGGTGAAAACAAATAAAAGAGTAATATGTTGTAGTGTAAAAAGTATAAAACTTAAAATCGTTCCACTGTTAATTTTTATGTCATGATAGTACATACCTTCGCCAAAAATGATCATATTGTTCATTTGGTCGGATATTCATCCAGTGAATATCTGACTTGGTTCCCAAGTTCAACTCTAACCAACCATCTTTTCTCTTTCGTGGCAATTGCACGGTTTTAAGTTTGTTTATTGGTCTTGGAGAACTACATACACCTTGTGGTCCAATTACAGGGCTTTGAGGTATAGTCAAATACGTTATTAGTTTGTCAAGTTGTTGGCCGAGTAGGGTACGACCATCATCTAACTTCATTGTCACCATACTTTCCCAAGCAAAATGTTGTTGCATCTTGTAAACGAGGTAGCATCCGTAAGTTGTGTTTGGTGACAAAAGACTGGTTGGAACCTCGAAACGCATACCCACTACTTTTGAAGGTGATAGATGTACTACATTTTCAATTCTGCATTTGACGAAATAAACAAAGACTTTCATATAAAATATAGAAATCTACAAAAAGATGTTAGATAACTTTTGGGATTATACGAAAGGTCAAATATTAGCAAGGTTAAACTATGAAAATTATACATACTTAAAAATATATTATAGGTATATAAATGTGGCACTTTCTTGTACAATTCTAGATATTAAATGTTTCATTGTATTTGGAATTAGCTGGGCGGCGGGCATCGACAGCGGTTGACCTTATGAAACTCCTGCCCTGCCTCCAGGACCCCCAGTGCGAGCTTCTTCTTTTAAGGTCATGCATGGGGTAGCTAAGTTACTATTTGGGCTGCGGACCTGCCAACCCCACTTGATGGCAAATGCAGTATCCTGTTTTGACGATGGTCTCCGAGAGGCTATTGAAGACATTGTTGTTTGCGGGGGGTCCTACTTTGGTGACCTTCAGTGGCGTTTGGCATCTTTGCCGATGCGTTTGGGTGGTTTGGGCCTCCTCTCAGCTCGGGAGGTTGGAGTTTATGCTTTTGTGGCGTCTAGAGCTCAGTCGTATGTATTGCAAGACCATATCCTTCGGAACAGTGGGGTTGTTAAGCTTGATGTAGACTACCAACAGGCCCTTGAGTACTTAAGTGTCTCTCTTCCAGACTTTGATATTGGCGGTTTCTCTAATATGGACACCGCCCCCCAAAGCCACAAAAAACTTTGGCGAATGCTCTATTTGACAAAATCGCTCAGAGTCTGGGAGAAACATTTGATCTGTCTCCCCGCCAGAAGGCGGTGATTGAGTGCTTGAAAGGCCCCCATGCGCAAGACTTTTTGACTGTTATCCCGATCGAGGGGCTGGGGCAATGCATGTCGGCTGTTGAGTATATGGATATCCTCAAATACCGGCTGATGATCCCTATGTATCCAGAAGAAGAAACCTGCCCAATCTGCCGTAAAGCCTGCATGGATAAATACGGGGAGCATGCTGTTCATTGTAAGGAGCTCCCTGGTTTCAAATATCGGCATGACTGGGTGAGGGATGTTTTGGAGGACATCTTGAGGAGAGCGGGGATTTCTGCGAAGAAGGAGGCCCCTGTGAATTTCCTTACAGACCCCATGGAAGGGAGATCTACACTGAGACCAGCGGATCTGCTCGTCTTTGGCTGGGCGGGAGGGAAACATGCTTGTGTGGATCTCACAGGAGTCTCCCCCTTAGCTGGTTTAAGGGAAAGCGGGTTTGTAGCAGGACAAGCTATAAGGAGAGCAGAATCAAAAAAGGTGGATAAACACGCTAAAGCATGTGCTGATAACCAACATGCATTTGTCCCATTCGCCTTCGACACCTTTGGCTCCCTAGCTCCAGAAGCTATCCGTTTGTTGACTAGGGTCCAAAAGGTTGTCCATAACAGTTGCTCATCAACAGGGGGGCAGGGGTTTGTCTTTAATAGGCTAGGGTTTGCTATTCAGAAAGGGGTAGCGGCGCAGCTTGTTGCTCGCTTACCTGCGATATTGATGTAAAGTGCCCTTATTATTAATGAAAATATTATTTGGAATGAAGAGAACATTCAGAACATCACAACAGAGAACAAAAACACAAAAAATGACTTAGTCGGCTTAGTGTGACCATCTATATTCGTTAACATATCGCATGGAACAAAAAAAATACAAAAAAAATGGACTTAGTTCGCTGATTGTCGGCGTCTATGTTCGCTGTCATTTAACAATGACACCCTACTAATATTATATTACATATAACGAGGACATAAAGGTAGTTTTACATATTTTTAAGAGTTTAAATAATACAACCTTTAAAACATATGATACAATCATGTAAAACATATAGTTGTCTTTTAAACCAACTACCACTCATGATTTGTAAAAGTTCATAACGCTTTTATACGTTAATAATTTTTTCTTAAATAAAAACTACATAAAAGTTAGCATTTTATTCTTTTTTAATTTAATTTAAGCACAGTATTGCTATAGTTTTTCTTGTTAAAAATAAAAGAGTTAACTGGCATTTTCGTCCCTGTGGTTTGGTCACTTTGGCCATTTCAGTCCATTTTTCAAAAATGCGCCATTTTCCTCCTCGACGTTCTGGAAAGGTGTCATTTCAGTCCAAAAATCATAACCCAGTTAAGTCGGTTTGTTAATAAGGACTGATTGTGTAAATTTGTAACATAAAGGACCATTTAAGTAAAATGTATAAATATTAATATAATTATAAAATATAAAATATAAAAAATATATATATATATATATGTATATATATATATATATAATGTATACATATATATATACAGATCAGACGAGAGAGGGAGAGGGTGAACCGGAGCCGGAACCGGAGCTCCGGTGGTCACCACCGCCGCCGCCGGAACCACCACTCTCTCTCTCTATGCTGGAGATGTAGTTTGATCGGAGAAGAGGAAGTCACGGTGAACAGGGTGGTTCAACGATGATGAAGAAGATTAATGGAAGATGTGAAAACCTCTTTCAACTCTGTGATGATGATGATCGGCTGTGAGGCTATGAACTCGAAACCGGCACTCGAAATCTGAACTTGAAAATTCAAATGGAGATGATGATAGTTGCAGGTTTGGTCGCCGGTGGGAGTGAATCGGAGAATACGGCTGTGAGGCTATGAACTCGAAACCGGCACTGGAAATCATCATCGATCATCATCGACCTTCATCATCATCGCGATCTTCATCATCATCATCAGACCTGCATACTCACCTTACCTGCATACTCACCACCGCCGCCGGAACCGGAGCTCCGGTGGTCACCACCGCCGCCGCCGCCTGCAACTCACCGAACCTTCATCATCAGACCTTCATCATCGACCTTAATCATCGACCTTCATCATCGACCTTCATCATCATCATCGCGATCTTCATCATCATCATCAGACCTTCATCACCACTGCCGCCGCCTACAACTCACCGGAAAAACGGCACCCACACCGTCACCGGTTCTCTCTCCCGCCTCCTTCTCTCTCTCTCGTCGTTATCTCTCTCTCTCTCTCCGACTTTCTCCCTCTCTCGTCTGATGATGATAACAGATGATGACGATGATGACGTTGATGGTGGTGGTTCCGGCGGCGGCGGTGGTGACCACCGGAGCTCCGGTTCCGGCTCCGGTTCACCCTCTCACTCTCTCGTCTGATCTGTATATATATATATATATTATATATTTTATAATTATATTAATATTTATACATTTTACTTAAATGGTCCTTTATGTTACAAATTTACACAATCAGTCCTTATTAACAAACCGACTTAACTAGGTTATGATTTTTGGACTGAAATGGCACCTTTCCAGAACGTCGGGGAGGAAAATGGCGCATTTTTGAAAAATGACAGAAATGGCCAAAGTGACCAAACCACAGGGACGAAAATGGCAGTTAACTCAAAATAAAATAACATATTATATGATTATCAGCGTCTTCTCTTATATGTCTTCTAGTATATTTAAGTGTATAACATAAATGATTTCATTATATATATATAGTGTAATTCTGACTTTATGTGCGAGTTTTAACATATTTTTTGCACATACGTAGATTAAAATATTACAAACATAACTGTAATATTTTTCCTTGAAGCAATGTTTCCGGCCTTTTTACACTAATGTAAAAAGCTGTTGTCATTAGCATTTACACCCACTATAAGGGTTTTTTACGATGGGGTAAGTCAATAAAAACTTTTTTTTTTTTTGGAAAAGTTCACTTTGTTTAGGATTTTTGTAAAAAAAAATTATTGAAAAAATCTTCGTTTTAGCCGAGTTCTCTAAATTCTCATAACTCGTAGGAGTTCTCATCTTACTATATACATATATATAGGGTAGGATTCATTTGAGAACTACTCTTATTGCGAGAACAACGAGAACCAATATGAAAAAAATACCTAAAAAACACAATTTTTTTTAATATTTAAAAAAAATTGCTATTTTTCGTCACTAAAAAAACTTCGAGTAACAATTATTGATACACATTTGCATATGTATCATTTCTTTGACAAATTCCGTTATACATTACGAGTATTAAATAATTGCACTTTCATTTACACTATCATCTGTAATATACTACTTTTTACATTAGCAATATATAAAATGCACATGTGCATCTATATATTACAAATGTAAAACATGTGCATTTTATATATTGCTAATATAAAAATTAGTGTATTACAGGTGTTAGTGTAAATAAAAGTGCAATTGTTTAAAACTGTTAATTCATTACGGAATTTTTCAAAGAAATGATACATATGCACATGTGTATCGATAATTGTTGCTCGAAATAATTTTTTTTTTATTTTTAGTGACGAAGTATAGCGATTTAAAAAAAATATTAAAAAAATGTTTGTTTTTTAGTGGAGAGTTAAAATGAGAAGTAATTAAACATTAAGAATAAAAAGAATAAAGAATACTACGTTAATTTGAACAAACTATTTAATGAGTTTATTATTTATTTTTGCTTCGAATTAATGAACTCTAATCATTTAATTAGCCTATCTTATAAAATAGTTGTGCACCTTACACAATAAAAACAATCATGCACATGATCTTACATTTTCAACGTTTCCTACACCATTAAAAGAATATTGTGGTGTATGATACAAAATTTGTAGGACTGAAACACTTTTAAATAATTTTGCGACTCATAATAAAATATGTGTAGGACACAAAATTTTTAAATAATTTTGTCACTTCGAATAAAATTTGTGTAGGAGCCAATACATTAATGATAGTGAAGAAGGAATATATGTTTAATAAGATTTGAGTAACTCTTTAAAATATTTACTAATATTCTACATCAAAATGTCTATTGTACCCTTAGTAATTAAAGCATTAATTAAAAGTGGTCAAAAATTATATTTTGATTCACAACCATTGATCAAAAAATTATAAGATTTAGATTAATTCATTTTTTCTACTTTTAAGAAGATTTTTCTTAAATGAACCTTTCTCTCTCTCTCTCTCAATATATATATATATATATATATATATATATATAGGATAAAGATCCGTTAGGAACCACCTCTTATTGCGAGAACCGCGAGAACCAATGTGAACGCAACCAAAAATGCTTAAAAATAGCTAAAAATCACACAAAAATTTTTTTTTTTTTTTTTTTAAAAATTTTTATAACAAAATCGCTACTTTTCGCATCCAAAAAAAAAAAAAAAAAAATTTTTTTTTTTTAAAATTTTTTTTTTTTTAAAAAAAAAAAAATTTTTTTTTTTTTTTTTGGATGCGAAAAGTAGCGATTTTAACATAAAAAATATTAAAAAAATCAAAAAAAAAATTTTAGATTTTTTTTTGATTTTTTTAGATTTTTTTTAGATTTTTTTAGGTTTTTTAGGGGTTTAGTTTTTAGCTTTTTAGCTTGGGGGGGGGGGGGGTGGGGGGGGGGGGTTTAGGTTTTTGGGGGGTGGGGGAGGGGGGTTTAGGTTTTTGGGGTGGGGGGGGGGGGGTGGGAGGGGGGGGGGTTAGGTTTTTTTTTAGGTTTTTTGGGGGGTTTAGTTTTTAGCATTTAGCTTTGTGGGGGGGGGGGGGGGGGTTAGCTTGGGGGGGGGGGGGTGTTAGGTTTTTTTTGGGGGGGGGGGGGGGTGGGGGGGTTTAGGTTTTTTTTGGGGGGGGGAGGGTGGGGGTTAGGTTTTTTTTTAGGTTTTTTTAGCTATTTTAGGTTGTGTTCACATTGGTTCTCGCGGTTCTCGCAATAAAGGTGGTTCTCGCATGAACCTTACCCATATATATATATATATATATATATGTATGAAAAAGTATATTGTACATTACGGCTTAACGTACTTCACGTACAGCAATGTGCGTGATTTGTTCTATAACATTCGTAATTAAGGTTTTCAATATGCGTGATTATTGTGTCTCAACATGCGTGATTTTGGATTTTTGAGTTATAACGTGCGTGATTTTAAAATGAACGTGCGTAATTACCTGTCGTACGTGATGTACGTTAAGCCGTAATGTACGTTAACATTCCAATATATATATATATATATGATCATTACTAAACACTAATTATTGCGAGAACAAAAAGAACAACTCTAAATTACTAAATTTTCGGATTTAAGGTTCATATTTCTTAAATTTTTAGTTTCTTACATTCTTATGTGTATTATATAGACATAAAAAATCATATATTTTTTCCTTCACATAGTCTACATACATGTAGGTATTTTAGCCTACACATAACCTACATGTGTGTAGGTTATTTAAAAACTAAAGAATTTTCATATTTTGTTTTAAATTATAGTGTAATAAACAATAAATCTTACATTTATAAAATTTTCATTTACTTTTTTGGGTTTTAGGATTGAAAAAATGAGTGATTCATTTTGTTCTGCGTGTTCTCGCAATATTTAGTGTTCTGCATAGAACCTTCCCTTATATATATATATATATATATAGGGTATTGGGTAATGCTCCATAGGAAACCCTTATGTTTTTAAAAAACCCTAGAAAACCCAACCTCCCGACAATTTTTTTTTTTTTTGAAAAAAATAACACATGTAATATACATGTTTTTAAGAGTTTTGGGCAAAAAAAAAAACAAAAAAGCGCCGAAGGGATTTTTAAAAAAAAAATAAACAAGTTTCAGCATTTTTGTTTAACACATGTTAGTCACAAAAGTTGCTGAAATTTGTTTATTTTTTTTTAAAATAATCATTCGGCGCTTTTTTGTTTTTTTGGCCCAAAACTCTTAAAAACATGTATATTACATGTGTTATTTTTTTCAAAAAAAAAATCTCGGGAGGTTGGGTTTTCTAGGGTTTTTAAAAAACATAAGGGTTTTCTACCTAGCCCTACCCTATATACATATATATAAGGTCGGGATTTAGAGAAAACGCTCAAAAGTGTGAGAATGGAGAGAACGCTTATGAATCGTCAGATCAAAACAATCTATGGACTAGATGACGCGGTGGCATTTTCGTAAATAACACGAATTCTATTGAGTCGACGCGCTTCATTAAGGGAAAAATGTCTTTACACTTCTAAACCAAAACGCCAACTAATGAATAAACGTCATTACTGCCCAAAACGCATCCCTGTATAAACAAAAAACATCCAAGACATAAAAACACCCCCCCATAACCTGAAACGCCATATTTTCAACTATATAACATTCAAACTTACAACGCCAAACTCCCCAAAACATCAAACACAACTACTCAAAAGGCCATATTTTCTACTATATATCATTCATCTTAGAAAACGCCAAAACACTCAAACATCAAAAAGATTCCAAAAGATCGACGGTTCTTTCAGATACACTATTACCTCAGTAAAACGCCAAAAATGCCAAATATCGTTTCTTGTATATTCAAAATATTGTTCTACGCCAAAGTTTCGGATAATGCATTCTACCCTGAGGTGCTGGGACTCAAATAACATTTTGCTGCATGAGATGGACAATTCATAAACAAAAAGATGTTTTGGTCAGACTTATGTCATTTTTCTGTGTTTTGTTCTTAATGAATATTTTAATGGCATGAAAAGACGAATGACACTAATGAGTTGTTTGAAGATACATATTCAAAAAAAAAAAAAAAACTCATGTCATTTTGTCTTTCCAAACGGCCACAAAAATACATGCATGGCTAAGCCAAACCACCAGTGAACATGATTCAATGAAGAAAGAGACTGATGACACTGAAGATTTGGAAGATGAATTGTTTTTATTTTTATTTTTTTTAATTTTCTTTTTATGTTGTTTGCTATGTATTTTTGAACTTAGAATAAAAAAATACATTATCTTAATAAAACGCCAAAAAGTCATAATGCATATGAAATGCCATAAATGGAGTAAAAACGCCAAAAACTCCAAAACTCTAATGAAAGTAATTTGCAAAAGTAATATTTAATAAAAGCTGAAAATGAAAAAAAAACGCCAAAAACTACTTAAACCCATTAAAAAACGCCAAACCTGGGAGATGGAAAGTCTATGACCCTAAAAACTCATAAAAAGCTGAATATAAAAAACAGTAAAAATACACAGTAAAATGAAAACACGACTACTTTATTAATATCATTTATTATAAATAAAAACCCGCCTAAACTACGCGCTAAAAACAACCTATAAAGAGAGACTTCTCTCCACAAACAACTTATCACAAAACCAGAAACAAACGTCATATTCCCTAGAAACCATTCACTTTAAAAACGCCAAAAAAAATACTTAAAAAAGCCACAGATGCAGAACCTCGATTCTGCTATATTGAGTATTGATCTGAGTGTGGTTTCACTGAATGGATTCTTTTGTGAGTTGGGTATCTCTATAATCTTTTACTGAATGAGATGGACAATTATTCAAGATAAAGACACTGATGACACTGATATGACATCATGTCACTTTGTTCTTGATGGATATATGGATGGCATGAATGGATCAATACATTAGAGCAGGCGTTGGTCTTCAACATGTCATCAAACAAGTATATATCCACCCACCATAAAGGATGCCACAAAATATAAGCATCTTCTAAAGACGGCCAGTATGTAGGAAAATAAGGATCTACATAAGGCATTCAAAAATAGGTTCAAAACGCCAAAAAGGTTAAAGTAGAAGAGGCTGATGACAGTGAAGATTTGAATGAGAAATTAGATTGTAATTTTTAATTTTTTTTCATTATCTATTGTTTGTTATGTAATTCTGTGTTGTTTACCATCTAATTCTCTGCTATTTTAAAAAAATTGAGTATAAAACGCTAAAATCTACAAACACCAAAACGCCTGATAGTGTGAGAACGAATGCTAGCAAAGTACGAGTTTGCTATATAAAACGCAAAAAACGCAAACAAAGAATTACTGTAAAAAATCAACACTAATTGACAGATGAAAATTGAAAAGAAACAGTAAAATAAAGAGACGGAATCATTTATTGCCAAAAAATTATAGTTATATTAATGCCAGTACATGGAAAATTGAAAATTATTTATCTTTTCAAAACGTCATAATTGTCTGTCACATTATAGGCCTGTATCCTAAATGGCAAAACACTTGATATAATAAAATCAAGAAAATTACCGATGCTTTTTACATTAAAAGTCTGCATCCTGATCTAAAAAACAATAAAAACGCCAAAACAATACTTAAAATGCCAAAATATTTAATATAATTCTTATATAAAAACAATAAAAACGCAGCGTATTTATTAAACGCCAAAAAAAATGAAAAGATAAAGGGACACGCGTTAATAAAAAAGAAATATGAAAGGACAAAAAAGCCCCTCCGCCTTTCTCCAAGTGGCGTGACACGTGTTAGACCAGGAAGCGTTCTCACACTTTTGATCGTTTTCTCCCGATCCCGTTTCTATATATATATATATATAGGGGATGGATCATGAGAAAACTAGTTTAAATGAGAAAACCAAAAAACTAACTAAACAAACCTAAAAAACATACCAAATTTTATTTTTTTTACATTTTTTTATAAAAAATCGCTAGTTTTTATATATTGAAAAAAATTTTCAAAAAAAAAATAATAAAATTTTTTCGTTGTATTACACATGTGCACTATTACGGATACACTGCACATGTGTAGTACACATATAATGCACATGTGCATTACAACAAATTTTTTTTTTTTTTCGAGCTATAAAAACTAGCGATTTTTTTTATAAAAAATTGTAAAAAAAAAATTAGTATGTTTTTTTTTATTTTTTTAAGGCTTTTTTAGTTAGTTTTCTAGTTTTCTCATTTAGATTTAGTTTATCATGATCTTCTCCCTATATATATATATATATAAAATACATACTATAAGGAGTTAAAAGATAACTTTAAATACTTATAAAAATATTAGCAATTACAATATTTAAAACAAATAGTGTAATTTTTAATACATATTGTTAGACTTTTAAACTATCTTCTTCGTCCATTTTAATGGCCGCAATGTTTTTCAGAGATTATATTTTTCTTAAAAAAAATCACATACTTAAAAAGAGAATTTTTTATCTTCTTTAAACTTTAGTATCTCTCTATATATATAATACAACAAGTGTACTATATATATATATATTATATATAGTACAACAAGTGCTATCTCAATTTTCTTTCTAGTTCTTGGCCAAGAACTTGTGCCAAAAACAAGCTCTACAATGGTAAAATCGGATGATGGGGCGGTTTTTTTGGGTTAAAAACCTCTTATTTGTTATACTATTAGTTTGTTTGAAAATATTTTTATTTTGAACAAAAGGTAGGTTTTATTTGACGAAAAATACTATGTCATCCATGGGATATTTTGCCAATATTTTTATTTTTCTACAATATAACATATATTACTAAAAACTGATACAAACTAAGACTATCATTAAAATATTATTTTGAAAAGAGCCTAACTGAGTAATACATGAGTAAGAGAGAGAGAGAGAGGAACCTGGATTCCTTTGAAGGTATCCGTTTGATCTTAACCAGTCGCTCATTATATGAAACTAATGTTGGTGGAAGCATGAAACATTTCTTCCCATCTAATTTTGTTATCCAAAACCACTGCAACCACACAAATTTTAAAATATAGTTAACCAACCGTTCGTTGGTATTCATTTAGGTGAAAAAGTAAACCAACCATCATCAAAAATATGGAGAGATGATCTGCATATCATCAGTTTTACACACTTCACAAAATTAAATTAGACAACCAGTTACAAGAAGATAAGTTTACTAATATCTAACTTTAGGTATCGTATCTGTTTATTTATTATTATTTTTTTTTCATCAATTGTAAAGTGATAAAACTAAGCACAGGATAAACAGGAAAGGGAGTTTTCCTTCCTTGTTGTAAATAACTAAATTAACAAGAAAATGGTTCTTGATACCTAGTTAAAGCTGAAACAAAGAAGTTCTGATAACTGGATCTAGTATTATGTTCAACTTAATAGTTAATAATTAAACTATGTGGTTTAGATAAGTGAATCATTAGGCAATGCATATGCTCATTTTAGCCTATTGATCTTGATATAAGTCTACCAAACATCTTGTAAAGTTAGTATTTAGTTCCCTAAGTTAATGTGCTCCTTAATACTTGCCTATAACATATATATTACTACAGAATCAAACATATCTACTTAAAAATAAACAATACTAAGACTTATTCCCTAAGTTAATGTGCTCCTTAATACTTGCCTATAACATATATATTACTACAGAATTAAACTCCACACCTAACTAATTTTTAGTTCACCTAATTAATATTAATACTTTCTAATACTTATCTCACACATCCAATATTACCATGACTTATTCAATAAAATACATTCTAACACTTATAACTTACACATTGTTATATGATCAAGAATCCATGTTTGTAGATGTAATTCAACTAAGTTAACTGAAGGATTAAGTTCAAAAAATTACTGTAATTCAGGTTCAATTTAGTCTAGGGTTACATTAGCCTATTAGCTGTTACCCAAATTTATACATGTGATAGTTATATCAAAAAACTATATTTGAACTTGGATGGCTGACATCATCGGAGAATCACGTGGTATATTGTATATATGCTTATATATCATAAACCTAAAGTAAAATGCCATACACTCGAGTCCTTGATGAACTCAAAACTAAACTTTCTATCCTATTAATGTACGCATGTCCTGTGAGATGGGAAATACCATATTGCTTTCATTATTTATATATCCTGGAAAGCAAAATGGATCACGATTTTAATCAACTCAGCTTATGAAATTAGTATTTAAAAGCCTAGAGTGTAAAGAGACTCACCATGTTAACTTCATTATTGACCTTAATAAGTACGCCCCTCGAAAGAATGGAGTATGCTTCCTCTTTGGTGGGAAATGTCACATCTGTTTGAGGTGTATTCATCATATCTTTGTTTGAATAGTATATATATTGTTTATAATCACTTGGCAACAGATTGTTCCATTCAACATTTGATGTGGAGAGATTCTTCAGTTCTGATTTTTCTAGATCATTTTCCTCCTTAAACTACAAAACATATAACCTTTATAGTTCAAGATGAAGACATACATATTTAACAAATATAATACACAAAAGTAGACATTTTGAAGTTGAGGGATTCACTGGAAGTAGTCTCTCTATCATCTAAGATAGAGGTGAGACTTGCTTACTAAGACAATTTCTTTTAGCACTCATTGCTTTTCTGCATTTTTTTGGTAGCTATGTATGTTTTCAATTGAATTTGTATACATATATGATCTTAGGAGCTAAGGGTCTCATTCAAGGCAGTCTCTCTATCCCATGGGATAGAGACAAGACTTGCTTATATCCGTTTGTTATACATGGGGATTCTATTGGATATATTGTTGTTGTACCTTGAAAATAGAACAATGTAATTGAAGGCTGAGTTTTATCATATACAGAAAGCCCATAAAATTCTGTTAAAGAACACAAAGATTTAAATATACCTTCTTTATAGGCAGGAAGTGGATGCCTTCAAACAAGAGATAAGACCTAGAACCAAAAGGTCTGTCCAGACGAAGAAATGTAACTTCAAAATCAACAGTTCGCTTGAATTTGATGGTTTGGAAGAGTTCAAACATCCACCATCCATTTTCTTCCATCTTACTAGGATATGAAATATATGATTTACTTTGGTAGTTCAATGTGTAGATCAGACTATATGCAGCGTTATCTTCCATTCCAGGACAAGAATCAGGTTTGCATACAAGGTAAGCTGCATATGAGACATCGGATGATAGAAATTGTGTGCTTATCTTGACTTGCATTTCATGATTTGGTAAAATAACCTTTGCTACTTTAGAGAACCTGTACATGTTTGACAACATTTCATGATAGTTAAATAGACGTTAAACATCAAACTGTAACCCTTTAATGGGTGCTTGTAGTTTTAATTTGAACAACAGACTACTATTAGAAAGAAAATTAATGTTTTTCTAACTACTTAACTAATTCTCTATATCATCAGATTTGTTCAATCACCATGTAACATTTTTCATGAAAGAATGAGTAGAGGGATAACCGAGATTTAGGTTCCTGTCGTATTGTACATCTATGTCGAGCTAGTGACACAAACTTGATTGCTGATATCATTTCTTGAATCTTTCCATCATCAACTATTGAAAGCCACTATATATGAAATACACACATTATTATAAATCCATGTTTGAATAAATCAGTAAGTTACCAATTTAATCTAATATAACATATAAAATAAGAATCACAATGTTCATCTAATGAACAAATCAAGAAACATCAAACTACATATGTAACACCCTAGACATGTTCCACTAAGTCGTAAACAAGAAATATGTTGGGCTCGTAAGGAATACGAAACTTTAAGTATCATCACTTTTTAAACATAATGGTTGTGGATGAGAGGAGAACTTCTCAACTAAGTATGCTTGAGTGAGTGACCTAATGGAAAGTCTCCATACGGGACACCAAAAACAATCTCGTAAGCTCTAGTGGGCAAACTAACAATATTGGTTGTTATGTAAAAAATGCATGTTATAAATGGCATCAGAGTGACTCTTTTATGGTTTTGGATGGTAGGAGAGACCTCATCAATATGGTAAGTCCATATGGTGTTTTGGGGGACACCTTTATAGGGATTATTCTTAATGGGTTCAACAAACAGGTCACTAGATATGGGTTATGGAGCTGGGTTGGGTCAAACGGGTCATCAACAGTTTGTTTAGTCACATTTAGTTTGCTTTGTTATTGGGTCAAAGTAGTGGATTTAAGTCATGGATTGTTTTACTTGTTTGTAGAGCAATTTGTGTTTTGTTTGTTCACGTAATGTGTGGGTAGGTTATATTGTTTTACAGTTCAATTCCATGTAAGTTTCATTTGAAAGTGTGGTCTTTGATTCCTTAAGTAATAAACAACAAAAAAGTTGTGACCCCATTTGTCAATATGAAAATCTTATGCTTTTGATCAAATTGAACCAACAATTGATATCAAATATTGGCAACCCTTGTACCTGAATCAGATCAAGCACCGAAGACCACCATACCAGGTTTTGTGTGAGCCGTATAAAGTTCTGAGTGAACTGGGAGAGATTGAAGAAAGACGAGGTCTGCGTGAACATGTTTTGTGTGAACAAACACGAAGAATCTATGTGATTCATAGTGTTCGATTGAGAAGGGGTGTTTTGCATCAACAAAATAGAAGGACGAATCTGTGTGATTTACGATTACAACAGGGAGAAGAAAAGAAAAGGATCAACCTATTTGTTTTGTTTTATTTAATTTCACAGAAAACACAACAAAGACGTGATAGTATAGCGGCTACAAACCCATAATAGACGGCGCCATGGTGTCAGCGAGAGAACAAAATCAGTTGTCATTACTATGTCCTAAGTTAATGACAACTAACTATACACCATGGGCGATTATGATGGGGACTATTCTCATCGCATAAAACTTGTGGGGTGCGATATACCGGTGATGGGGGTGCAACGTAGCGGCACAAAAGAACTACACAACAAAGGCTATTATTTCCGATCGTTTCCTAAATATATTTTTCTCCAAATAGCAAAATACGATGATGCAAAGGACGTTTGGGAAGTTATTGGGTATGGTATCATGGAGCTAGAAGGGTGCAAAAAACTAGCTTACAAACATTGAGAAACGAACTAGATGTTGAAGATGAAAGATCATGAAACCATTGTTGATTTCACATCAATCTTAGAAGCGAATGTACTTTGGGAAACGATTGAACAGGCCGAAAATACACAAACAGATGTTAAGAAAGATAAGTCGGTAATTGCAAATCTGTTCCAAGCAATACCGGAGGATGTTGTATTGCAAGTTGTAAGTTGCAAGACTGAAAAGAAATTTGGGATAACTTGAAAACAATACATGTTGGCATGGATCGAGTACAAAAGGCTCGCTGGCATACACTAATGTCAGAGTTCGAGTTAATGAGAATGAAATAAGATGACACTGTGGACTCTTTCACCGCAAAGATAAACAATGTTGTTACACGGGCAAGTGAATTAGGGACAACATTGAGTCAACCGACTCTGGTACACAAACTTCTAAATGCCGTGCTAGACAAGTTCACTTAGATTGCCGCCTCCATGGAACAATACTCCGATCTAGATACAATGACGTTAGAAGAAACAGTCGGAAGGTTAAATACCTATGAGGAAAGGCTATGGTTAAAGAAAGGAAGCCCAGGAGACAGCCAAGATAGATTGATGTTTATACATCACGACAACAACTCAGGCAAAGGAAGATAGTTTGGAAACCGTGGGCGTGGCAGGTTCAACCAACCGCGTGGAAACTGGCGACACAATAAAGACAAGCAAAGCACTAAGAATGAAGGATCTTCATACAAAAAGTTCGGACACTTCAAGAAAGATCGTTCCGAGAAAGAAGTTGTACAAGAATATTCAAATCTCGTCGAGGAAGACGAAGCACCCATATTGCTAATGGCAATACAAGAAGAAAACGTTGTTCAAGAAATGGTTCTATTAAATGAAGAACACATAGAACCAGCAAGGTACGCCACAGAGGATGAAAGTCTATGGTACTTAGACAACGGTGCGAGCAACCACATGACAGGTGTGCATAGTCACTTCAGAGAATTAGATGAAAAGGTGACGGGGCAAGTACGTTTCGGTGACGGGTCGCACGTAGAATTAAAGGGATAGGTTCAATACTGCTGGAATGTCTGAACCAAGAACAAAAAAATGTTTCTCAAGTGTACTACATTCCAAGTTTAAAAAGCAACATATTGAGCCTCGGACAACTCACAGAAATCGGTTGCAAAGTAGTTATGGACGGAGATTTACTAACAGTCCGCGACAGAAATATAAAGTTACTAATGCGAGTAAGGAGAATGAGGAACAGGTTGTGTAAAGTAAAATTGAAGATTGGAAGGCCAATCTGCCTGCTCTCAAAAACAGAAGATTTAGCATGGTTATGGAACTCGAGGTTAAGCCATTTACACTTCGATGCTATTAAGGAAATGACTCGAAAGAACTTGGTACATGGAGTTCCTCAAATAAGTCATGCCAGTCAAGTGTGTGACACATGTTTATTAGGAAAACATAGTAGGACACCATTTACAAATCAGGCGAAATTAAGATCTTTATGACCTCTGGATTTAGTCTATGGAGATATGTGTGGTCCTATTTCACCACCAACACATGATGGGAAGAAGTAAATATTTCTACTTGTAGACGATTGCACTTGCTACGTGTGGGCATATCTACTAATTTCCAAGGATCAAGCATTCTAAAATTTCAAGCAGTTCAAAGAAAAGGTGGAGACAGAAACTCGAACCAAGTTAAAGATGCTAAGGACAGACAGAGGAGGAGAATTCAAGTCGGCTGAATTCAACAAGTATTGCAAAGACAACGGCATAGCGAGACAACTTACAGCGCCGTATTCCCACAACAAAATGGAGTAGTGGAAAGAGGGAACATGGCGATGTTGTCAACTACTCGTAGTATGCTCAAGGCAATGAACATGCCACATAATTTTTGGGGTGAAGCAATAAGACATACGTTATACGTATTAAACCAGATTCCAACGAAGGCTTTGGTGAACAAGACCCTGTATGAAGCATTGAAAGGAAGAAAGCCGAATCTGGAGCACCTAAAGGTTTTTGGCTGCACAACATACGCTATTGTATTACCACTTCAAGAACAGAAGTTAGACGATATAAGTGCACCTATGGTTTATCTTGGAATAAAAGAAGGATCAAAGGCATACAAATTATATGATCCGGCGAAGAACAAGATATGTGTCAGTAGAGATGTAAAGTTCATGGAAGGTCAACCATGGGACTGGAATAGTTATATGGAAATGATAGATTCCGGGAATCCCGAATGGACAAACTTTGTCATTCAAGAAGATAACAACCCATTAGAGTTGGAAGAAAATGCACCAAATAGTCCCGATAGTAGCGGTCCATCTACATCTGAAAGTACAACGGGGAGTATTAGTGACACTCTAGTGAAACTGAGAAGTCTCGAAGAACTATACGAAGATGCAGAGGAAATTCAAGTAGATCCACAAGAATTACTACTTGCTGAAGAAGAGCCAATGAATTACAAAGAAGCATCTAATGACAGAAAGTGGATTGAAGCAATGAAGGCTGAGTTAGACTCGATAAACAAGAATAACACTTGGAGATTGACAGATTTACCAAGAGATCACAAGGCAGTAGGTTTAAGGTGAGTATTCAAGACTAAGAAAGATGCTAATAGAGAAGTGGTAAGATACAAAGCAAGGCTGGTTGCAAAAGGATATGTTCAGCAACATGGGATAGACTTTGACGAAGTCTTTGCACCAGTAGCACGCATAGAGACAGTTCGACTAATGTTGGCTTTAGCAGCATATCAAGGTTGGGAGGTACATCACTTAGACGTGAAGTCTGCATTCTTACACGGAGATCTCAAGGAGGAGGTCTATGTCTCACAAACAGAAGGATTTGTAAACCCAGGAGATGAAGGAAAAGTCTACAAACTATCAAAAGCTCTGTATGGATTGAGACAAGCACCATGTGCTTGGAACACGAAGTTAGATCAAACCCTAAAGTCACTTAACTTCAAGAAGTGTACTTTAGAGCAAGCAATCTGTACAAGAACAAGTAAGACTTCTACACTGATAGTCGGAGTCTATGTTGATGATTTGATAGTCACTGGAACATCAAGAAAGGAGATAGATATTTTCAAGTCTCAGATAGGAATAGAAGTTATTCAAGCAGGGGGTGAGATAGCCATCAAACAGACAGGCTATATTAACAAGATACTTAAAGACGCTGATATGTTACCCTGCAATGACACGGAGATTCCTATGAATCCAGGAACACAGGTAACAAAGGCAGAAGAAGGAAATCTAGTAGATGCAACGCATTACAGAAGCCTGATAGGTTCTCTCAGGTACTTAATACAAGACCAGATCCATGTTACCCAGTCAGTCTTCTTAGTAGATTCATGCAAGAACCAAAGGAGCATCACTTGAAAGCAGTGAAGCAAGTACTACGTTATATCAAAGGAACCAAAGAGCATGGAGTCATCTACAAAAAGCAAGGAGGATGTAAGATCACAGGGTATAGTGATAGCAATTATGGTGTTAATACAGACAAAGGAAAAGGTATAACTGGTCTGGTATGCTACTTTGGAGAATCACCTATAACTTGGTGTACACAGCATGCCAAGCACTATGGCTTAAAAGATTACTAAATGAAGTTACAGGCTGTAAGGAAGAGAAGATAACACTCAGGGTGGATAATGTTTCTGCAATAGCACTCATGAGAAATCCAGTCTTTCATAGAAGAAGCAAGCACTTGATACACGCTATCATTTCATAAGGGAATGCGTGGAGAACGAGGACATCAATGTAGAACACATAAGTGGAGAACTACAAAGAGCAGACATACTAACAAAGGCACTAGCAAGGGTCAAGTTTGATACAATGTGAGAACTACTTGGAGTTCAAGATCTACAACAACTTAAGGATGTTCATGATTAGGGGGGTGAATGAAATCGCTAATCATACACATCCAACTACAAGGGTTTATTACTACATAGTTTAAAGTTAGTTTAGATGGCGGTTACAAAATACAAGGACAAAAGGTGGCAAACCAGAACTAGATAACCACCACCCCAAGGGTTGCGAAACCCCTTAGGAGGCACCTCTTGATCGATCAACATCCACAAGGAAGGAAGGGACACGACTATTGGATCCTAGAGACGTACCTATTCACTTTAATCACATCCACATATTCAAGAGACGCACCCGTTCGTGAAGAGACGTGTCTATTCACTCGCATCCATTAGAAACTATAAATAGGCTTAGAATTCATTTGTAAAATTCATTCCACTTATTTAAATTCAGTATTCAATAAGTTTAGATTATCGTTTATGTTCTCGAGATCAAAGATCAAGTCTAGGCAACATGGAATTGGTAATTATATTGAGACTATGAATACAAAGGTACAAGATAGGTGGATGCACATGTGGCTAACTTAACTATATAACAGATGTTTCTAAATAATTTTACGTCTTGAATTCACAATGGGTAATTTACTTTACCAAATGGATCCTATGGTCAATTCTTTACGGTTCCTAAACTTTAATATATAATTTTTTCTTTGACGAGTATGTTTTTATCTACGTCTCGATATAATTTTCCCAAGATTGTGTTAAGTTATCAGATCAAGAATGAATTTTATCGTGCCCAGCACGTGCGAGGTATAACATTAGTTATTAAAATAGAGCTTTCAGTGTTGAATACAATATATTTATGAATTCAAATTTGATATTTAATTACTCGGATGTTTATGTATTAAAATAAAAACATTATACCACAGATATATACTTAAACAGCTTTCTAAGCTAAAAAGTTAATTAAATACACCACTGGTAGCTTATTTAAAAAGATTATCCTTAACTTTTTTAATAAAAAAAATGGGTGCTTCTTTTTAGGAGTCTATATTAAACTACAACTTCTGAAAGCATGGTTGATATATTTTTTAAAGTTCTTGATAAATCTATGTTCTTTTATTTATTTATGGTATTTTTTAGGTTGTACGAATCTATCCACATGGGTTTCCATCATAATTATATTATGAAAAAAAAAAAAATTATACAAAAGAAAAATAACTTACCACTTTGCCATTATCGACGAGGATTCCCCTAGTGAGATGTGAATAAATTTGATCGCTAGTAACGTATGATAAAGGACTATCTGGCATGTCATATATGGCTTTTAGGACTTCAAAATCAATTCGTGATGCACCAATCTTATGGAAATAAATGTAAACTCGTTAGTATGGTAAAATAAGAAAATTATGTTTAGTAACAGTGTTTTCTTACAATAAAAAGGATAAACAAACAAAATGAGATGCAAAAATAATAAATAATGTAAGCAATTTTGGTTTGGGTTTAACTTATTTGACAATTAGTGGTTGATTGCCTTTTAATAAAGCTAACTAAACAGAGCTCTTGACTGTTCGGATAGGACTTATGTAAAAGGTTTGTCAACATTACCGATGGAATAACTGACTCTGTGGAATAATATATGTCTAATTAAGAAATAAACGAATAATAAGATACTAGGTTATGAAATTAAAACGCCAAATTGTTTTAAGACTAGCACATAAAGGATGATTATATATGTGGTGTTTAGATTTTTTTTTCAAATATATATAGTTATATTAGATTTAACGAGCTAAACATTCAAATAACTAGAGTTACACTAACATGAAAGGAATAATTATTACTTCACAATTTTAAACTAAAGGTATTATATTTACTCTACTTCATTTTTAGTATAATTATTCTAGCTCTAAACTATATATGAATTTTAAGTACTCTATTCATTTGTATTTTTAGTAAGTTAATGTCATTTACACAGGATCCTATCAGGATCAAGAAATGGAAGTTGAAATCAATATTATGTTTATCAGTTAATTTTAAGAGTAAATTACTTTTTGAGTCGCTATGTTTTAGTGGTTTTAACTACCTTAGTCCAAAATAAAAAAGTTTAACGCTCTGAGCCTCTAACCGTTTATTTTATAACATTTTGAGTCCAACTTTTTAACGCTTGTACTTTTGATTTTGGAGTTAATTGGTTAAAACCACTAAAAATAGGGACTCAAACGTTATAAACTGAACGGTTAAAGAGTCAGAGCATTAAACTTTTTTATTTTAGACTTAAGTTGTTAAAATCACTAAAACATACGAAGTCATAAGGTAATTTACTCTAATTTTAATTACTTTACATATATATATAGAGAGAGAGGCACAAAGAAACATCATAAGTTCAACATACCTCGAATTCCAGATCTCCCACAAGTTTCTGTACCACCAAATAAAAACTCAGAAAAGGTGAATGAATCACTCTAGTTGCATTAACATACACGTTATAACCCTTTAAGATTAAACATGCACATGTGAACTTACCTGGAACTTCCACGCTTCCTGAAGTTTCACAATGGAATTAGTATATAGACACAATGAAAATAGTATTCACATAAAAATCAACCAAACACAGCATACCTGCAATTTGAGTGTTTCCTCAAATTCCTGTATATCAACATAAATTTTCAGAAAAGTGTATATTAGTTCATGTGTTTACACGAAAAAAAAAAAAAAGAAAAGAAAAACCTCTTAATTGTCAACAATTTAAACTTACATGCCGCTGCAGTGTTTCCACAAGTTTCTGTGCCTCCACAAAAAAATCCATCAAAGTGTATGAGTTTGTTTCCTATTAGTTTGAAATATACAAATACAAAGTAAAGTTTTCGTGTTCATCAAATTAAAACTTACACACAATCCCAATGCTTCTTCAAGTTCCTGATATCAAACAAATTATAAAAGAAAAATATGAATTCAATCTAGAACATATTCAAACAACAGGCACTCATAATTTAGAATGAATTTGAACTTACTTGCAATTCACATGCCTCCCTAAATTGCTTCACCGCCAAATATAAATTTTAGAAGAGCGTATGAGATCATTTGCGTATACAGAAAGAAAGTAACATCTTAATTTTCCAACAAATTTGTGATACCTGAAGTTGCAATGTTTCCACAAGTTTCTGTATGACCAAGTAAATCATGAGAAAGGTGTTCATTCTCTTAATTTAGATTATATAGGTAACTAGGTGCAAAGTTACCTCCTAACTTTTGAAAAATTTGTACTTACATGCAATCCCAAGGCTTCTTCAAGTTCCTAACATGACATCAAGCAAATTTTCATAGAAGTGTATGAGTTCAATCCATTTAATTTAGCGTACATATATAACCACAAACGAACCTCTTAAATTTACAAATTCAAACTTACTTGCATTTCACACGTCTCCTCGAATTGCTTCACCGCCAAAACACATGTTAGAATACTGTACGGGATGATTTGGGCCAATTTTCAATCGATGTGAACTAACCTGAATTTGCAATGTTTCCACAAGTTTCTGTTCGACCAAGCAAATTATCAGAAAAAAAAGTTAGTTCTATATATGTAGTTAAACTTGTACTTACTTTCACTTCTAGTGCTTCTTCAAGTTCCTGTAACCAGTCATATTTTCAAAGAAGCATGAGTTTAATTATTCTAGCATATACAAATACAAAGGAACCTCTTGTAACTTACTAGCAATTCAGGTGCTTCCTCTTTGTCCTGTACCACCAAACAATTTTTTATTTATTTAACAAAAACATTTATTGATATGAGTAATTGTTGTTTAGAGATAAAAAAAAAAAAGAGGTTAAATTTTAACAAATATAAACTTACTAGCAAATTCAATGCTTTCTCGAGTTTCTTTAACACCAAACCTATGGAGGGCCGTAGTTTTCGATCATCGTTCAAGCATTGAAATGCAATCTCTGAAAAGACTTTCATGGAATCTGAGATAATATAGTTCTTCAAACCACGATCAATAATACGATTTAGTTTCCCTTCTCGGTAGTACCGCTGTGCCAATGGTGCTAGAAATCGTTCTTCACTGTTTACATTAATGAAGCACAACCTCCCACATAGGACTTCAAACAATACTACGCCAAATGAATAAACATCAGACTCTTTAGTGAGGATTCCGGTACGGATATATGCTGGATCACAGTAGCCATGTGTTCCAGAGGGATTAGTAATAAGATAAGTGTCATTCTCATTTGCACGGCCTATTTTGGAAAGCCCAAAATCCGCAATCATAGCTTTCCAGTTGTGATCTAACAAAATATTTGCACTTTTAATATCCCTATGGATAACCCTCTGATTTTGTGCAACATGGTTATGGAGATGATCCAAACCGCGGGCTGCATCAATGCATATATTGATCCTTCTTTTCCATGTGAGTGAACCCTTTGTTTTATTCTGTGTTAGGTAGTTGTCGAGGCTTCCACGCTCTGCGTACTGATAAACAAGAAATTTTTCATTGAGTTCTTCGCAGAAACCGACGAGGGAAACGAGGTTTTGATGTTTATAACGAGAGAGCAATTGAATCTCTGTTAAAAACTCTTTAATCCCCTGTCCGTAATCAGTTTGTAGTCGTTTTACAGCCAAAGTGGTAAGTTTCGCGGAAAGTGAGAGTTGTCCTCTATAAACAGGGCCATATCCACCCCTTCCTATCAGAGTTGTGAAGTTTTGAGTGGCTTCTTTAATATCTTCAAAGGGTATTCTTAGGTGCTTTGAATCTTCAATCAACGACATTTATTTTGGAAATTTGCAGAACAACAGGAAGTGAAGGGTAATTCCTCCTGGGCTTGAACGGTAGGAGGGTCAATATGATTGGGCTACTGTAACATATCTTCACCGCAGATGATGGTGGACATATTTATCCTAAAGAGAAATTATGCAGTACACTTGGTTTACCTTATCTTTCAAACCTGTGGTTAAGGTAAGAGAGAGAGAGAGAGAGAGAGAGAGCTATGAAGATGTTGGTGTGATTAATCATGGAGATTAGTTGGAAGTCTCATCTTTTGAGGCTGTTCTTTGCCTAATCTTTCGTCCACTTTATAATTACACTAGTTGACTAACATTATATAAGTCTTCAAATATTATTTATATATCTATATCTATTTATCGAGTATTTGTATACAAGGGGTAAGATCAAATAAAAAGTTAATTTTCCCTAAGTAGGATGAGAAGGAATTTTAACCATTCATTTTTTAAATCAATGGTTAAGATGAAAGGATATGAGAAAGGATGAGTGCAAGGGTATCTTGGGAAAATACTATTTATGAATTTTCTCTCCCCACATGCAAGGCACATGCATATTCCACCCCCATTTTTTAAACATTCATAACTTTTTTATACGACATTATTTTTTCATAAAAATTTCACTGTAAAATCGAACGTCTTTTTATCTTTAATTTGAGTACCATATTGCTATATAAAATATGAAGACTAAAAAAACCCACTTAAATGTGTTGTATTTCTATGTTGTATAACATTTTTGTCCTGAATTTTTGTACTATATTTTGTGCTAAATTTTTTTGTCTTAAATTTTTTTCCTCAATTTTTTGTGCAGATTTTTTTGGTACTATATTTTTTTGCTGAATTTTTTCGTGCTAGATTTTTTTGTGCTAGATTTTTTTGTGCTATATTTTTTTGTACTGGATTTTTTTTGTTAGATTTTTTACTAGTTTTTTTGTGCTAGATTTATTTGTACTAGATTTTTTTTGTTGTATTTTAAAAAAACAAAAGAGATGCCACATGTCATTTTCACTCCTATTTATAAGGACCAAAATGCCCTTCATTCCTACTTATTAGGAGTGTCACATGTCATTATCACAATCCTTCTTAGGCTACTTAGGCAAAATCCACTTTTTAGTGGATCCTTCCCCTTGTATACAACTCCTTGAATTTACTTTAATTTTATTACATGTATATATATTTTTTTTTCAATCGTTAAAGATTTCGCATTGAACAATCATAAGAAAAGTTAGGGTGGAGGGTATGGTTAATCACTCTAGGGTGATTGAGTGAAATCCTAGCCAATAATATTATGTCATGTCAACTCTCCATTCCACTCCTCATTTTGCAATCAATCAGAGGGTATGGTTAATCACCCAAGGGTGTTTGAGTTATATATTTTTTATTTTCTAGAAATTATAAACTATGCATAAATAAACATATTTTAAAGAACAATGAACTCATGCCTTGGCTAAGGCCTCTTCATGTGTTTTCGTCCAACTTTGACGCTCCGCCTTGACTCCCATTTGTTTCGGGTCACTTGCTTCACCAATATCTGTAGGTCCACCCGGAGGATCGAGATAAACCTCTATTCCATGTTTTCCGACGAACCCGAGAGTGCGGAATCCAAACGGGTAAGTTAAACCAAGTTACGAACACAAACACAAAGATTCACCGATTAACACTCCACTGTATTAATCTAGAAAACGGTTACAATGCAGTGTTTACAAGATGTTCTTATAAACTATCAGTAGGTGTGTGTGTTTACAGTGTGTTCTCTCAATGAAATCTATTCAGACTTCTACCTGTTTCTGTTCTGTTTAATGTATATACACTGAAGCATCGACGAAGTCCTCTAGCCGACGAATTCTCATCGACGAACTTGGATTTCGTCGAGACACACCTTGACAAACTTGCAAATGTGAATTGCAAAGGAAGTTCGTCGTTCAAGGGATTTCGACACATGTGACTTCGTCACTTGTTGGGCAACAACTTCGTCATACATATTCTTGAATCTTCGTCATACAGACTTCATTGAAACTTCGTCATATGCATGTTCCAAATGAAACATAATATAATATGATAGCATGACATGTTTGACTAAGTATGAATTCACGTGGACTCATGTGCATTCATTTGATAATTCATTCACATGACATCATCATGACATCATGATGATGTCATGCCTACGGGGAAACGGTACGCAGCGCTTCGTGCTTCGCGTGTCGAACTCTGGGGCGCACGACGGAGGAATGTCGTGACATCGGGCTTGAGCCGAACCTAAGCGAGTCGAACCGAACTGAGTCGAACCAAACCGAGTCGCGTCCACATAAAGTGTACCAACAAACTCCCCCTTGGACGCTACTCGTGAGGTTCATCTTCCATGTCTATCATGTCGGAGGATCTTCAAAGTCTTCACGTGTCGTAAGTAGAAAGTGTATCAACAAACTCCCTTTTTTATTTAGGAAGTGTGTTAACAAACTCCCCCTTAAAATAAACTCTCCTTTGAGTTATGCTCGTGAACCTTTTGATTTTCAGCACTTAGATCCTTGTGGTGTTGATGATAGGTCAGCGGCAACTCGATCATCTTCATCTTTTGATTGCATCCATGCCGTGTCTTCATTCCGAAGCTTTTCATCTAACACGTTCTCTTCGCCTTTAGCTAGATTGGATGTCGCATCTGCACATACAAGAAAGCTAAACGCGTAATGAGAACAACTGTTTGGAATATAGTTAACATTAAACAAATGACACACATGTGAACATGTTCAACTGCCGTCCGACATTTTGAAAGAAAAGTTAACAGATTTTTCAATTTTGATTATTAACTTTCAAAACTTGCAAACTCTGACCGTTTATGAAGATTCAGTCGTTTTGGTTTTCATCAGATTTCAAGCAACGAAGACTTGAGTTCCAACATCGGTTAATCAAAACTAAAGCAGAAATAAAATATTTTTGACTTTTATAAAGTTTATATTAAAACACACCTAAAATCTTTTTGGCATTTTGAATATTTCAAACTTAAAGACAGAAAGCAGTAAATAAATATAAACAGAAATGCAGAAACTGAAAGCATTAAATAAATATTTACAGACATTCTTTTTGCGAGTTTCGAGGGTAAGAGAATCATATCAGTGTACGGTCATGCCAAAACATTCTTGTTGTTCAATTAGTTAACATTTAGATAAGCATCCTATAACAATTATCGGTATTGTTATCCACATAAGCTCAACTTATCATATGTAATCATGGCGATGGGATACGATTAGTGTATGATTTATACTTACCGACCGGTGTTCATCCACACACGACACATTCCCGTATCAAGGTATGCACGAGAGTTCATCTTACTAGTGAGTATACCATTTATCATCTGTTTTGACGTATATGAAAAATGTGAGATACTCACTTATTTTGATTGAAAACAAGCCCTATGTGATAGAATCACTTATTGATGAGGAACTTGATTTTCAGATGCCTGAGGGCACAGGAGCAAGTCCGTGAACAGGTCAGTACTAACGTACAGCAAAGAAACGAACTTGACTCCTGGATAAATGTGATATGTTATCACTTATTTTGTTTGGACATGTGATTGTTGATCACTTATTGAGGTCATATGAAATATGTACACGTATGTATGGTATCATGGAAGATCTAGACTTCGTCTTCGTTTGTTTCGGTAAAAGAATGATACCCAGATGATAAACGGCATAAAGACCACATATCTCAGAACCTCGGCAATCTCTCAAACGAAATTTCAGTACTAAGACCATATGCCAATGTGCGGTTCCCACCTGGTCTTCAGTCGATTTAAGATTTATATCACCCTGCACACTTTAAAATGATTGTGAGCCTACCGATACATCTTATATAGAGCTGCTTAACATTTTTCATTTTGCATTTCAGTTTAAAGAGGTTTAGACAGACCACTGATGTACTATCATATTCTCTTTGCTCGCCAGGAAACTCATTTTTGTTTTTCTATTGTTTTCGTGTTTTTGAAATTTTTCAATGTTTTTGAATTTTCAAATTTGGATTTACTCCCCCTAAAATCAACAAACTTACAAATAATTTTAAAAACACAAAGATATTTACAAAAACGATTTTCCGATGTCGGTTTTACTCTTGCTCTGATACCAATTGTGGGTCCACCCGGAGGATCGAGATAAACCTCTATTCCATGTTTTCCGACGAACCCGAGAGTGCGGAATCCAAACGGGTAAGTTAAACCAAGTTACGAACACAAACACAAAGATTCACCGATTAACACTCCACTGTATTAATCTAGAAAACGGTTACAATGCAATGTTTACAAGATGTTCTTATAAACTCTCAATAGGTGTGTGTGTGTGTGTTTACAGTGTGTTCTCTCAATGAAATCTATTCAGACTTCTACCTGTTTCTGTTCTGTTTGATGTATATATACTGAAGCATCGACGAAGTCCTCTAGCCGACGAATTCTCATCGACGAACTTGGATTTCGTCGAGACACACCTTGACGAACTTGCAAATGTGAATTGCAAAGGAAGTTCGCCGTTCATGGGATTTCATCACATGTGACTTCATCACTTGTTGGGCCTAAACTTCCTCATACATATTCTTGAATCTTCGTCATACACACTTCATTGAAACTTCGTCATATGCATGTTCCAAATGAAACATAATATAATATGATAGCATGACATGTTTGACTAAGTATGAATTCACGTGGACTCATGTGCATTCATTTGATAATTCATTCACATGACATCATCATGATGATGTCATGCCTACGGGGAAACGGTTCGCGGCGCTTCGTGCTTCGCGTGTCGAACTCTGGGGCGCACGACAGAGGAATGTCGTGACATCGGGCTTGAGCCGAACCTAAGCGAGTCGAACCAAACCGAGTCGCGTCCACATAAAGTGTACCAACAAACTCCCCCTTGGACGCTACTCGTGAGGTTCATCTTCCATGTCTATCATGTCAGAGGATCTTCTAAGTCTTCACGTGTCGTAAGTAGAAAGTGTATCAACAAACTCCCTTTTTTATTTAGGAAGTGTGTTAACAAACTCCACCTTAAAATAAACTCTCCCTTGAGTTATGCTCGTGAACCTTTTGATTTTCAGCACTTAGATCCTTGTGGTGTTGATGATAGGTCAGCGGCAACTCGATCATCTTCATCTTTTGATTGCATCCATGCCGTGTCTTCATTCCGAAGCTTTTCATCTAACACGTTCTCTTCTCCTTTAGCTAGATTGGATGTCGCATCTGCACATACAAGAAAGCTAAACGCGTAATGAGAACAACTGCTTGGAATATAGTTAACATTAAACAAATGACACACATGTGACCATGTTCAACTGCCGTCCGACATTTTGAAAGAAAAGTTAACAGATTTTTCAATTTTGATTATTAACTTTCAAAACTTGCAAAATCTGACCGTTTATGAAGATTCAGTCGTTTTGGTTTGAACCGGTGCACTTGGACCTCTAAAATCACCTTGTCTCGTTTGCGAAACCTTTTTTCTTGAATCCGATCCTCGGCTAGCGGAACCTTTTTTCTTGGGTTCACCTTTGTTTATCCATGGTGTTTGTGGGTCTAGAAAGAGAGATTTTTGAAAGAATTGTGTGTTTTAAATTGATTGAAAATATGGGTTTATATAAAAAATCTCCAACGGTTAAAAAATATAACGTTAAAAAAATAAAGCAACGGTCAAAAAATTAAGGGGAAACGTTCAAAAAATCACATCACTCTCACTCAATCAATTCGGTGAACTATCACCGATTTCCATACTCTCTCTCCAAGTCACCGATTGTGACAACTGTGTTCTGTAGTCATCGTATAATGTAAAACAATGTCGATTATCAATAAAACTATGTGTTTTGGTGTTATTATATGTGCAATTGTGTTTATTAATTTTACAATTTGATTCGACTCCGATTTCAAGCTTTAAATCACTTGCTGGAAGGTTATACGCAAACTGATGCATAAACGCAGTCAGTTTAACGCGACGTACACTCCGGAACTGTGACGTAAGCTAAACATACCCTAAATATCCTTTACATAACTTAGAAATAAGTTTCGAAGGATTCGGTATGGCGAAAACACGTTTATTTGAACTAAAGAGCTAATTACGACAAAACTGCGAAACGAACGTTGGTGACCGTCCGGATGATATTTAAATCCCAAAAATATTCTGTTATGATTAAAATTTTATTTTAATCAGGTCCGTGTTGAAAAATACATTAAAACGCTTAAAAACGTTCTTTTTCAAGTTTAAGCGCGTACCGTGTGTTTCTGCGCGACACAGTGCTTTTACTGCGAAACACAGACAACGTAGCCTGTCTTGGCAACTGGAACTTATTTCAGTAATATTTTGGCGAGTTTATTTTTATAGAATGATAAAAATAATTTAGAACGACATAAATCGGGATTTGAACGCTAGATAAAATAACCGGTACATAATTAAACACTTTAACGGAACGATACCCAACCGAACAACCGGACTTTACCCAGAACACAAAAATATTGCCAAACATATTGTTCTTACTTTTCTGAGCTAGTTAGGGTCCCCGAATACCCTAACCCACTTTATATGATTACACACACTTTCATACACTAACTAATACTTGAAATTGAACTAAATGCTAACTAAGTTAGTTTAACCTAAGCTACTACCCCCCCCCCCCACCTATGGATGGCTACAACAAGGATCCCATCTCTTGATTTGTTTTGATAATTTAATGGACCATGTCTTGTACTTTGGAAGCATAATATCCAAGGGATTAAGTGTTAAGATGGATATAAGAAGGACCTTGGAGTTCATAACCATCATTCACCTTCCTCACACTTCACCACACTTTCTCCCTCTTCCTCCCTACCAATCGGCTGAACCAAAGCAGCCCCATCACCACCATCTTCAAACATCATTCATCCATTCCAAGTGCTACACAAGATGCAAGATGGTGTGTAAGAAGGTTTAGAGCTTGCGGAACTTGAAGGACCCCTCTTACGTGCCTTTATCCACTCTATTTCCATCATCAAACTCCCCTAGCCTTGTGCAAGTGGTAAGCACTTAGATCTTTGCATTTTACATGATTGTTAAGTGGTTAATGATGTTTAAAGATAAAAAAGATAGGAACACTAAAGAACCATAAACAAAGTTTTGAACATTAACCAACACATGATAAAGTAGTGTTAAAATGATGATGAAATATGATAATGCATGATAAAGCTGAAATTTACAAGTGATATTCTGCTGTAAGTATTGTTGTGATCGCTAAACATGTTAACGGAATCAATCAAACACACTTTATAATGTTAAAAGACTGAAAACAAAAAGCTGTTTAGTGATTACAGCCAACTTCAGTTGGCTGTAACCAGACCGAAACTTAACGAAAAATGTATTTTCTGAAGTCTGGATTTATGTATTATGAAATACGGTTCTAATGGCACCGAAATCATAATTTTTGGGCTCCGTTTACCATTTTTAAAGTGTCATTTGGTAACAGCAGCTAGAGCTGCATTTTTGCTGCTGAAAATATGCGTTCTGTTTTCTGTCATAACTTGAATTCTATGTAGAGTTAGATCACGCAATTTGTACTGTAGATGACCACTGTTGTATTTGTATTTCTCTCACTAGAATTTCGTAAATCGGACTCTCGATGAATTTTAAATAAATTATTCCGTGGACTGCAGTCAGAAATAGATAAATCTGATTTCAGTCCGGAAAATGAATTTTTATAAAATATTGGTAATGAACTAGACCCCGATATTTTTACACAATAATATTTGGATCGTTTAAGAAATTCTGTAAAAATTTGGGGATTTTTGGAATAAGTTAACTATTTTATTTAAATGTCCGAAAACAGTCCAGTTTCATATATATTAAAACAGAAATGACATAAGTAGTATTTTGCATGTCAAAGTGTGGGTTGTTGATTATTAAAGCATTCTTATTTAATTTAGGATGAATAAACGATTTGAGGGATTGTGTTAACATATAAAAACGCACCAAAAGGTGAGTACATAGTTCCCCTCTTTTACTATTTTCGATTATTTTGGGGTGATTCATATATATCAAAATGATTTCGATGTTTTAACGATGGTTTCAAAACGAGTAAGATGGTTTATACCAAACTAATAACGATTTTGATAATGTGAACAAGCTTGTTGGTTGTAGTTACATAACGAATGACATTCATTAATTTCGGCCAAACCGACCAGTATTAGGTTATGGTACCATAGGATCCGACAAATCCCGTTATCAGACCGGACCCATGGTTATGTATGGGTTAGGTGGTTAACGACTGAATCTGATGATTGTTAACTTACCCTTTGGAGGTTTGTTAATGCGAAAACGAGTTGAACAATAGACGAGTCACAAAGGTTTGAATGTTATTAGCAAGACGACCAAAAGTAGTTTCACGATCTAAAACGAGAATGATTTAAACGACTAAAGCGATTATTAACGAATTAAACGATTTGGGTAAACGATTGGTCTTCGGTTAGTGTTTAGATAACGGGACGGGTGTACTGTGATGAAAGCATGGTGGATACGCCGCTAGTACTTCCTATATATATATGTTTTCATCATATTACATACCGTGGCGTTATTTAGTACACTTGGGTAACAATTGAAAGCGATGTCACACAAACAAGGTTTTCGAAACAATATAAACTGTACGAGTTTTATTAACGAGATTTTATTAAATAAATGTTTTGGGTTAAGAATCATGGCTACGAGATTTTAACGAGATTTTATACACTATAACCAACTTGATTTGAGTTGGTTAGTTATGCCGCAATACAATACTTTTCAAAACAAGGTTTTTAATTGAGTATTGCAATATATAAACTAGCCATGAATCCGACACTCTCAAAACCATATGTACTCGCCAGCATTTCTTTGCTGACTTTGTTTTCATATATGTTTCAGGTATTGTTGAATGATGTTGATCGCTAGGATGCATACTCACATAGGACTGGACGAGGCCTTAGTAACATAATAAACTTGTTTATTTAGATTTTCCAGACGATGTAAATATTTAATGTTTAATAAAATGAAACCTCAAATTTCCGTGTGTTTTGAAACAATGATTCTGTTACAACACTCTGACGTGTGCAAAATGCAACATATAAATTACATCAATTGTGGCATAAAACTAACCCCTTTTTAGTACTAATGTTGGAAAAAGTGTGCTTTTGTCTTCCTTTTGTATTTTCAGGATTAAATGAGCTCAAATTAACAAAAGAAGCAAAAAGACATCAAAATCTAACATAAATACAAGAAAAGGAACAAGATGTGACATGCCCGACCCCACGACATCATCTTCCCAAGCAAAACAAGAGGGCAGAAGATTGAACACGCCCCGTGCTCACCAGCACGGGGCCGTGCCCAAGTGTCAGCAGAAAAGACAAAGTGGTAGAAGCTTCTATTGCCCACCACGGGGCCGTGCTCAGCGGACACGGGGCCGTGGTCAACTATAAGATTCGCACAATCTAGGCTCTCTTCATAGAACAAAGATTCTTCTGCACCACGGGGTCGTGCTCAGCGGACACGGGGGCGTGGTCAACTAATAAGACAAGCTGCATTAAATGAAGAAAGAGAAGGATGTGGACACGGGGTCGTACCCACTGGACACGGGGCCGTGCCCGAGCTTCTGTTCAGCCTATAAATAGGAGTGCTTGGCTCAAGCTCAAACCATCCCTTGGCACACCACCTCTCTCACACTTCACCCACCACCCACCACCCACCACCACCATAACACCATCATCCACCACCATCATCCATTGTCCATCATAGAGTGTGTGAGTCGTCTCGGGATCCAAGATTGATCGTAAGAGTTCTTGACAATTAAGGCCATGTTTGCCTAAGTCTCTTACATCACTTGGTGAAGACAAGTGTCTAGTGTAATACTTTTTATTTCTAATCTTTTCGCACTTTTTACTTGGTTTTGTATTAATGACTTTAATAACTAGTTTCTTATGTTGAAGGTGATTCTTCCTTATCGTTTGTCCGTGGTGTCTTGGCATTATTTTACTTTCTATATAAAATAAAAGATTTTCACCATTCATATCTCCACGGTCTATATGGAGGTATGTTGGCTACCTGGTCGGGGGTTAAGGGAACGGTTTGGTAAGAGTCTTGCCATTGTTCAACGTTTAGAGGTCCTGCAATGGACCTGGGTCAAATTTAGTAGGACCTCCTTCAATACTTAACGGTATTGGATGGCGGGGGTCCAAACTCTTTGATCCCCTCATAAGTTAACTACTATTAATACTATAACCCGGCTATTTAGGACTGTATCCCTGCTGACTCAGACTACTTAGTCGAGGGTAACGTCACCTCCAAAAGAGGGGCCTACCATAATTTGCATTAATAACTTAATTCATTATCTTTCAATAATCCGACCCTTTAGGATTGTATCCTTGCTGACTCAAACTACTGGGTTGAGGGTAACGTCACCTTCAAAAGAGGGGCCTACTACAATAACTAAGATAATCTCTTAAATAAGTGCAAAGGTGCGGAAATAATCAAAGGTTACACTATACACGAGTCGGAACCAAGTGATTCATCTTGTCTATCTGTTTTTCTTTTATTTTTATTTTCAGCATTTTTAGTTAGTTTTTATTTTTCTTAGCTTAAAACATTTTTCTATACTTTTTGATTTGATTAGACGTTGAGGATAAACCGGTACTAAAAGCTCTTGTGTCCTTGGACGACCTCGGAATCTTGCCAACACTATACTACGCTAACGATGGGTGCACTTGCCCATATGTGTGTTTAGTGTTAGTAAAATATCGTGTTTTATAAATTTAAAACTTGGCTAAAAAGTGTTAAAGGGCTTAAAATATACACCTAAATATACATAACACTTCACAGGCATCAAGTTTTTAGCGCCGTTGCCGGGGACACAAGGATTTTAAGAAAGTTAGGAATCAACGGCCTAATCGTTTTTCTTATTTCATTTTTTTAGGATTTTTTCTTAGTTTTTCTGTTTCTGCAGAGCTCAGCACGGGCCGTGCCCAGCACTATCACTGGCAGTTTTTATTTTCCGAGTTACAGTGGGCTGAGCACGGGGCCGTGTCGGTGCAACACGGGGCCGTGTCCAACTCCCAGTAACAGGGATCCGGAGAACAATTACTGTAAACTTGATCACGGGCCGTGTTCGCTGAGCACGGGGCCGTGGTGAACCTTCTGACCAACATTCTTTTCTGTTTTTATCGCAGGACTTGGAACCTTGGCGCCACATTTAAACTTCCTACGTAGTGCATGAGCTTCAGTTCTAGTAGAGACATAAAAGAACCTCTAGAAGAACCCGAACGCTTTCTCAGAAAAAGACTTAAAGCTAAAAATCAAGAGAAAGTTTCGGGGGACCCACTTCCAATGGCGGACCAACGTACCCTCATGGATTACCTACGACCCACCGTAGGAAATCTAGGCGCCGCTATCAATGCACCGAATGTCGAAGCCAACAACTTCGAACTTCGGCCACATTTGATACAAATGCTTCAAAACTCCGCAACCTTCCATGGGCTTGCGGACGAGGATCCCCATCTACATATTACTAATTTCTTGGAAATATGTGATACCTTTCGGATCAATGGAGCATCAAACGACGCCATTCTCCTTCGGATGTTTCCATTTTCACTAAAAGACCGAGCTAAGGCTTGGCTTAACACCCTCCCAGTTGGCTCGGTAAACACCTGGGATGAACTAGCCCAAAAGTTTCTATATAAGTATTTCCCTCCTGCTAAAACGGCTAAATTAATGACTGAAATTAATACATATTCACAAGAAGATGGGGAATCCTTATATGAAACTTGGGAAAGGTTCAAGGAGCTACTAAGAAAGTGTCCTCATCACGGTCTTGTGGTATTGCAGCAAGTATCCACTTTCTACAATGGGTTGTTGCCACACACAAGACAAACACTTGATTCTAGCTCCGGGGGACTTTTAGGTAATCGTCGCCCAAATGAAATATATAATCAAATTGAGGAAATTGCTCAAACCAATTTTCAATGGCACACTCCCCGAGGTAATAAATCTATTGCCCCGGGCGCCCATAAGGTTGATGAAAGCACCTCTTTACAAGCCCAAATCGAGGCCCTCTCTTCGAAAATCAAAAAGCTAGAAATGACAAAAACGGCCTCGGTTATGGCTTGTGAAGGGTGTGGTGGGCCACATGAAAATTGGAGTTTTATGAAAGAATTAGATGAACAAACAGAAACGGTAAACTACATTGATAACAGACCTAGGCCGTCGGGTCCTCCAACGGGTACCTACAACCAAGGATGGCGTAACCACCCAAACCTTGGTTGGAGAGATCCCGGCAATAGTAGTAACCAACAAAACCAACGAACTAACTTTCAACAACCACAAAATTTTTCTCAACAACAAGGTGGAAGAGAAAGGCTTGAAGATACTGTATCTCGCCTCATCTCCGACACCGAAAAGAAAAACTCGGATCGATTTCAACAATTGGAATCGAATTTTAGAAATCAACAAGCTAGCATTCAAAACATTGAAAAACAATTAAATCAAATAGCTCAAAATTTCTCCGAGAGACCACAAGGCGCATTACCGAGTAATACCGAAACCAACCCAAAGGCGCAAGTACACCTCATCACATTGAGAAACCGAACCGTGGGTCCCGAGGATGCCCCATTACCACCGGTTGAAGGAAGTCAACTCAGCCAAAGCACGACTTCACCCACACCTCAACCAGAAAAGGCTTCTCCACCAAAACAAGAGCCCACCAAGACTCCTCCAGTTCCATACCCCGGTCGGTTAAATCGTCAAAAGACCGATGAGCAATTCGCAAAGTTCGAAAATTTACTAAAACAGTTGCATGTTAATATTCCTTTTATTGAGGTCCTAACCCAAATGCCTAAATATACAAAATTCATGAGGGATTTCCTCACTCACAAAAGGATAATTGAATCATTGCAATTAGTTAGCTTAGGCGAAGAATGCTCCGCCCTAGTACTCAACAAACTCCCACAAAAGAAAATTGATCCAGGAAGTTTCACGATTCCTTGCTCGATCGGGGAATCTCCCGTTCGTAATGCATTAGCCGATCTTGGGGCTAGCATTAACCTCATGCCCACATCAATGTTCAAACGACTCGGCCTAGGAACAACAAGCCCTACAAAGATGAGCATACAACTCGCCGACAGATCCGTCAAATTTCCACAGGGTGTCGCTGAAAATCTATTGGTCAAGGTTGACAACTTCGTGTTCCCAACCGACTTTGTCATCCTAGACATGGAGGAAGATACCGATGTCCCTCTCATCCTCGGGAGGCCATTTCTAGCCACCGCCCAAGCAGTGGTGGACATGAATGACGGAACGTTAACATTGAAGCTTGGGGACAAGGAAGTGAAGTTTGAATGTGGAAAGAGAGTAGAGGACGAAGACCCGGTCAACTACATGAAGGTCATAGACTCAAGCTTGGATGACGCTCTCCGACGGTGTAACATGGGATGCAATACATCCCACTTGAGTAACATATGACCAGGCTTTGGGTCTAGCCAAGGAACCTTATAAACGTGGCGCACCACGGAGGCATTCCGCGGAACTATCCTTAGTTTAGTTTAGATTAATTTTCATGTTTTCTAGTTAGTTTTAATTTTCAGGAATAAAACACACTTGAGATGGCAAAGGATACAAGGGAAACTTGAACCAGCACCCCATGCAGGAAAACAGAGCCGTCCGACTATTTTCTTCGTTTACAGTAAGTTCGGCACGGGCCGTGTCCGCCCAACACGGCCCCGTGCTGCACAGTCTGCAGAAAAGACCCAGTTCAGGTAACTGGACACGGGCCGTGTTCACCCAACACGCCCCCGTGTCCAGGCTTTTGTTTCTCTTGATTTAATTTTGTTACTGGCACTTGAACACGGGGCCGTGCCCGGACAACACGGGGCCGTGTTCAGCGCCCAGTAACATAAATTTTTTGCTTTTTACACCTTTTTACACATTCAATCAACCTAAAAACCTATTTTTGGGAAACATTGAGGACAATGTGTAATTTAAGTGTGGGGGGGATGCTAAAACCTTGAATCTTGCAAGTCCTAAATACAAGTCTTACACAAAACTCTATTGGAACCGCTAATCACCCCAAATTTTTTTCAAAAATTTTCATTTTTTTTACTTGTCTAGGTTTAACTCGGGAATTTCAAGTTCTAAAAAGGTTATATTTTTACGAATTTACAACCGATAGCGTCGTGATAAAAAGAACCAACATAAGAAAATTATGAAAAGGCATGACAAGCTTAGTTAAAATTTGATTATATATACTTGACCACATAAAAAACCCATTCCCACAAAAGTGAGTTTTGAGCCTTTATTGAGCATACAATTACATATCATTAAACTAAATGCTTATTTTTTCGTTTCTTGTGTGAATAGCCGCTTGGTTCTTACGACTCTAGAACTTGCCATGACGATACATTCCCAGTCCTTACCAACTTAAACCCGAGTAAGTAAATGACAGAGGCATTAGGATTAACCCTTTTTATTTCTACACCATTATTATTCTTTTTTTAACCTACCCAAAATCCCCCTAGTTAGCCCCTTTGAGCCTAAACCTTTTCATTTCATAACCCAAACCAAACACCCTTTTACCCACCAAAACCTTTTTCATTTTCAACCCTTTGTTTTAGTAACTAGCTCGGCTTTTCGTATGACTTTTCAAAAAAAAAAAAAAATTATGTGTGTTGATGATGAAGCAAAAGAAAATAAACAAACAAGTTCATCAAAAATAAATTTGTTTGAATAATAGCTTCATCAAAATAAAAGTTACAAAAATAAAAAGTCTTACGAAAACCGACGCTTGTTACGCTTTTCGCCCTTTTTCTACTAACCACTAACCCAACCACCTACCTTTAACCCAAGCATAACACTTCACCCACAAAGTCCTCTTGATATTTACAAAGGTATACAAGTTAAAAAGGAGGAGGATTGATTGCTTGGCAAGCCTATGGTAGGAGTAAGTTCCATGCCGCTCTCGAGTGATCCACAAAAATACATTTTCGGCCGAGTGTTGAGTGATCCCCGTGAGGTATGTGAACTTGTATATAAATAGAATTTTAAAGAGGCATGTTATGCCCTAATAAGTAATTTATCTTATGAAAAGTTTTAAATAAATCATGACGAATAGGATTGTAAATAAATAAAAATAAAACTTAATAAAGAATCTTGGAAATCCCGACACTCTATGACAAGCCCAAAAACCTTCTTCTCTACCCATTCCATTTGGGAGTGTAAAGCCACATTATAAAGAGTTTTGCTTGAGGACAAGCAAAGATTCAAGTGTGGGGGTATTTGATGTGTGCAAAATGCAATATATAAATTACATCAATTGTGGCATAAAACTAACCCTTTTTTAGTACTAATGTTGGAAAAAGTGTGCTTTTGTCTTCCTTTTGTATTTTCAGGATTAAATGAGCTCAAATTAACAAAAGAAGCAAAAAGACATCAAAATCTAACATAAATACAAGAAAAGGAACAAGACGTGACATGCCCGACCCCACGACAGCATCTTCCCAAGCAAAACAAGAGGACAGAAGATTGAACACGCCCCGTGCTCAGCCAGCACGGGGGACGTGCCCAAGTGTCAGCAGAAAAGACAAAGTGGTAGAAGCTTCTATTGCCCACCACGGGGCCGTGCTCAGCGGACACGGGGCCGTGGTCAACTATAAGATTCGCACAATCTAGGCAAATCTTCATAGTACAAAGATTCTTCTGCACCACGGGGTCGTGCTCAGCGGACACGGGGGCGTGGTCAACTAATAAGACAAGCTGCATTAAATGAAGAAAGAGAAGGATGTGGACACGGGGCCGTGCCCGAGCTTCTGTTCAGCCTATAAATAGGAGTGCTTGGCTCAAGCTCAAACCATCCCTTGGCACACCACCTCTCTCACACTTCACCCACCACCCACCACCCACCACCACCATAACACCATCATCCACCACCATCATCCATTGTCCATCATAGAGTGTGTGAGTCGTCTCGGGATCCAAGATTGATAGTAAGAGTTCTTGACAATCAAGGCCATGTTTGCCTAAGTCTCTTACATCACTTGGTGAAGACAAGTGTCTAGTGTAATACTTTTTATTTCTAATCTTTTCGCACTTTTTACTTGGTTTTGTATTAATGACTTTAATAACTAGTTTCTTATGTTGAAGGTGATTCTTCCTTATCGTTTGTCCGTGGTGTCTTGGCATTATTTTACTTTCTATATAAAATAAAAGATTTTCACCATTCATATCTCCACGGTCTATATGGAGGTATATTGGCTACCTGGTCGGGGGTTAAGGGAACGGTTTGGTAAGAGTCTTGCCATTGTTCAGCGTTTAGAGGTCCTGCAATGGACCTGGGTCAAATTTAGTAGGACCTCCTTCAATACTTAACGGTATTGGATGGCAGGGGTCCAAACTCTTTGATCCCATCATAAGTTAACTACCATTAATACTATAACCTGGCTATTTAGGACTGTATCCCTGCTGACTCAGACTACTTAGTCGAGGGTAACGTCACCTCCAAAAGAGGGGCCTACCATAATTTGCATTAATAACTTAATTCATTATCTTTCAATAATCCGACCCTTTAGGATTGTATCCTTGCTGACTCAAACTACTGGGTTGAGGGTAACGTCACCTTCAAAAGAGGGGCCTACTACAATAACTAAGATAATCTCTTAAATAAGTGCAAAAGTGCGGAAATAATCAAAGGTTACACTATACACGAGTCGGAACCAAGTGATTCATCTTGTCTATCTGTTTTTCTTTTATTTTTATTTTCAGCATTTTTAGTTAGTTTTTATTTTTCTTAGCGTAAAACATTTTTCTAAACTTTTTGATTTGATTAGACGTTGAGGATAAACCGGTACTAAAAGCTCTTGTGTCCTTGGACGACCTCGGTATCTTGCCAACACTATACCACGCTCACGATGGGTGCACTTGCCCATATGTGTGTTTAGTGTTAGTAAAATATCGTGTTTTATAAATTTAAAACTTGGCTAAAAAGTGTTAAAGGGCTTAAAATATACACCTAAATATATATAACACTTCACACGCATCACACTCCCCGACAATTCCGCCGCGATTTGTTGTTTTACGCGGTCGGGGTGTGACACTGATCATCTTCATCAACCGGTTATTGTCACCGATCGGTGACTATAAGTCCCCGCAATTGTCCCCGCACATTATACCCTGCACCCTTACTTCTTTATGACTAAGAGATAAAGAAAATGTAAAACAATGTGGCCTAATAGACCTAAAGAGGTATAACTAGAATCCAACACATATACCCGTAATATCCAAACCAATCCGACAAATACACTCAGGTTGATCAAAATTTGTTGCGCCCACGTGACTAAAAATTACAAAATGAATGTTCACTGTCTCTAATATGTCATTATCAAATGTATTACGCCTTAGGGGAGTGGGGTGGTCACAAGTGATGGAATTCCATCACTCACAAACATCCAATTATGTTCTGCCATGTCAGCAACCATTATTCTATCACTCACAAGCATTTTTTAGTGGCGGTGGTCATCACTAGTGATGGAATTCCATCACTCACAAATTTTTTTAATTTTTTTTAAATTAGAAATTAACAATAAAACACTAAAATTATAAATTTCATTAAAATTAAAACATACTAGTTCTATTTAATATACTAGAAATATTTTAGGCTACAATTTAAAAAAAAAAATACTAAAAAAACTCTACTCCTCGTCCGACTCATGAAACTCCAAACCTAACGAACCTACTAGTTCGATTAAATCGTATCTCAACCGAAAGTGAGTTTCTTCATCACGCAAGTCTTGTTGGATATTTTCTGGAACTTGAACTTGTGTAGGAGGATCCGGCACCCAATCCGGAGATATTGCACGTCCGTCTTCTTTGATTATCATATTGTGCAATATGATACATGCATATACTATGCTATGTATGGATTTCTTGTTCATCGCACGAACCGGTCGGTGTAGTATACCCCATCTACCCTTTAAAACACCAAAAGTTCTCTCAACATCTTTTCTTGCCGATTCTTGCAATTTTTTGAACACGATTTCTTTAGCCTCGACAGGAAATGAAGGAGCTTTCACAAAAACAAACCATGATGGGTAGATACCATCCACAAGAAAAAAGCCTCGCCTGTAATATCGTCCGTTAACATAGAATGGACACAAGGGTGCGGTACCATCTGTGACGGTTTGAAACAAAGGCGACGTGTGCAACACATTGATGTCGTTGTTTGAACCTGGAACACCGAAATATGAATGCCAAATCCATAAATCATTCGACGCCACCGCTTCTAGTATGATGGTTGGTCTTTTGATGTCACCCCTAACATACGCCCCTCGCAACTCTCTTGGACAATTTTTCCACTCGATATGTGTACAATCGATGCTACCGAGCATCCCTGGAAAATGCCATCTAGCCTCATGTGTGGCGTAAATACGTGAGATGTCGTGTCTCGTCGGTTTACGTAAAAACTCTTTACCATACAACTTAATGACCGCGTTGCAAAAAAATTGCAGACATTCACGGGAAGTTCTGGACGCCATAGCTAGATATTCATCATATTGATCGGGAGGGTTACCTGTCGCTAGTTGGCGAATGGCGGACGTGTATTTTTGTATCGGCGTGAAACTTGGTTTATCCCTCGCATCGTAACGTTCTTGAAACCATTCCTCACTTGCTTCGATGTCTCCAACAATCTTTAAAAATAATTCTTTTGGTAAACGAAAACGATCTCTAAACGTTTCGACATTGTAGAGCGGATTCTCCACAAAATAATCGTTCATTAACACTTCGTTGGCACGTATACGATCACGGTCTACCATCTTCTTCTTTGGGCAGGACGAACTAGTATCAAGTTCGTTATACACCGACAGAAAATATTTTAGCGTCTCATTGTCGGAAGACGACTGGGTATCGCCATCGCTGCCTATCGGAAACGTCGAATCCATAGGAAACTCCATTTGAGAAAGATGTAGATTGTGTGAAATGTGTTTGTGTTTTGGTGTGGGTGAAATGGTTTAAAATTGAGAAGTATATATATAAAAGGTTTAAAGGTTATTTTTTATTAAGTTTACCGTTAAAAAACAGTCAAAAAATAAAGCCAACGTTCAAATTTCTCAATCTTCAACGCGTGATATTCTCCACGCGTTTTATTTGTGACACCCCAGGAAAACCACGCAACCTAACTAGCTTCCTCAGTGACTACGTGCTAAATTTCGGGACGGAATTTCTTTCAAGTTGGGGATGATGTGACAACTCGAGTTTTCAAGGTCTTTCCTCTGTACAATACTTGTTTCATTCTAACTTGTACATGCTAGCATATGATAAATGTGTTATGTGTTAATGTGTTTAGTGTTATAAACTTGTGATCTTTTAAAAGTTAAAAACCTTAACTTGATGACACTTAGGGTTTCACCACAACTCCTGCTCGACGAAACCTGGGGGTTTCGTCATACTCACCCCGACGAAACATGGGGAGTTTCGTCATCTTCTCACTTGACGAAACATGTAGTTTCGCCAACATCTTGCTCGACGAAACTTAGGGTTTCGCCGGAGGTAAGTTTCGACGTATGGGCCATCGGCCCAGATGAGGCCCAGTTGTCTATTTCAAGAATAAATACGTGCACACGGGTACGAAACCTTTTCTTTTAGAAAACCCTAACCTTTCGACGGTAGTTCCTTTCTTTGCAACCTCTTCCCTCTTGCTAAGCATATTCTTGGTGATTCAACCATTCGATCTTGCGGTTAGTGTACCCTCTTTATGATTAGATTATTGCTATGCGCTGTTGATGATTGTTATGTTATGGGTTGTATGCGAAATCTAGGGTTTCATGCTAGTTGTGTAATTGATGAAACTATGTTAAAAAGGAACATATAAATGATTATGATATTGATTCATGTTTTGTCGAATCGTATGAATGATGTGCGTTAGGTGTGATAGGTTTTTAATGTATATTTTAAGCCCTTTTACACTTTTTAGCCAAGTTTTAAATTTATGAAACACGATATTTACTAACACTAAACACACATATGGGCAAGTGCACCCATCGTGAGCGTAGTATAGTGTTGGTAAGATACCGAGGTCGTCCAAGGGCACAAGAGCTTTTAGTACCAGTTTATTCTCAACGTCTAATCAAACCAAAAGTTTAGAAAAAGGTTTTTAAACAAGAAAAATAAAACTAACTAAAATGCTGAAAAATAAAATAAAAGTAAAAACATATAGACAAGATGAATCACTTGGATCCGACTCGTGCGTAGTGTAACCTTTGATTATTTCCGCACTTTTGCACTTTTTAAGAGATTATCTTAGTTATTGTAGTAGGCCCCTCTTTTGAAGGTGACGTTACCCTCAACCCAGTAGTTTGAGTCAGCAAGGATACAATCCTAAAGGGTCGGATTATTGAAAGATAATTAATTAAGTTATTAATGCATAATGTGGTAGGCCCCTCTTTTGAAGGTGACGTTACCCTCGGCTAAGTAGTCTGAGTCAGCAGGGATACAGTCCTAAGTAGTCGGGTTAAAGTTTTAATAGTAGCTTACATATGAGGGGATCAAAGAGTTTGGACCCCCGCCATCCAATACCGGTGGATATTGAAGGAGGTCCTACTAAATTTGACCCAGGTCCTTGAAGGATCTATACACTAAACAAGGCAAGACTCTTAACAAACCGTTCCCTTAACCCCCGACCAGGTAGCCAACATACCTCCATATAGACCGTGGAGATATGAATGGTGAAAATCTTTTATTTTATATAGACAGTAAAATAATGCCAAGACACCACGGACAAACGATAAGGAAGAATCACCTTCAACATAAGAAACTAGTTATTAAAGTCATTAATACATAACCAAATAAAAAGTGCGAAAAGATTAAAAATAAAAAGTATTACACTAGACACTTGTCTTCACCAAGTGATGTAAGAGACTTAGGCAAACACGGCCTTTGATTGTCAAGAACTCTTACGATCAATCTTGGTTCCCCAGACAACTCACACACTCTATGATGGATGATGGATGATGGTGGTGGATGATGGTGTTGTGATGGTGGTGGAGGGTGGGTGAAGTGTGAGAGAGGTGGTGTTCCAAGGGATGGTTTGCAAATGAGCCAAGCACCCCTATTTATAGCCTGAACAGCAGCTCGGGCACGGCCTCGTGTCCATTGGGCACGTCCCCGTGTCCACCCTTCTTCTCTTTCTTCATTAATTGCAGTTTGTCTGCATTAGTTGACCACGCCCCCGTGTCCGCTGGACACGACCCCGTGTGCAGAAGCATATCTGTACTATCAAGATTTCCCCAGATTCTACGAATCTTAGAGTTGACCACGGCCCCGTATCCGCTGGGCACGCCCCCGTGGTGGGTGATAGAAGCTTCTACAGCTTTGTCTTTTCTGCAGACACTTGGGCACGCCCCCGTGCTCATTGAGCACGGGGCGTGTTCAGCCTTCTGTTCTCTTGTTTTTGCCTGGGAAGATGCTGTCGGGGGGTCGGGTATGCCACGTTTATTCCTTTCCTTGTATTTATGTTAGATTTAGCTGCCTTTTTGCTTCTTTTGTTTATTTGAGCTCATTTAATCCTGAAAATACAAAAGGAAGACAAAAACACATTTTTTTCCAACATTAGTACTAAAAAAAGGTTAGTTTTATGCCACATTTGATGTAATTTATATGTTGCATTTTGCACACATCAAATACCCCCACACTTGAATCTTTGCTTGTCCTCAAGCAAAACTCTTTATAATGTGGCTTGACACTCCCAAATGGAATGGGTAGAAGAGAAGGTTTTTGGGCTTGTCATAGAGTGTCGGGATTTCCAAGATTCTTTATTAAGTTTTATTTTTATTTATTTACAATCCTATTCGTCATGATTTATTTAAAACATTACATAAGATAAATTACTTATTAGGGCATCACATGCCTTTTTAAAATTCCACTTATATACAAGTTCACATACCTCACGGGGATCACTCAACACTCGGCCGAAGATGTTTTTTAGTGAATCACTCGAGAGCGGCATGGAACTTACTCCTACCATAAGCTTGCCAAGCAATCAATCCTCCTCCTTTTTAACTATACACCTTTGTAAATATCAAGAGAACTTTTTGGGTGAAGGGTTAGGCTTGGGTTAAAGGTAGGTGGTTGGGTTAGTGGTTAGTAGAAAAGGGCGAAAGGCGTAAAAAGCATAGGTTTTCGTGAGACTTTTTTTTATTTTTTTTTATTTTGATGAAGCACTTTCTTCAAACAAATTTGTTTTTGATAAACTTGTTTTTTTTTTTGTTTTTTTTTTTTTTGATAATGGAGTCATAAGAAAAACCGAGCATGTTACTAAAACAAATGGTTTAAAATAAAAAGGTTTTGGTGGGTAAAAAGGTGTTTGTTTTCAGTTAAGAAATGAAAAGGTTTAGGCTCAAAGGGGTTAACTAGGGGGATTTTGGGTAGGTGGTAAAAAAAAGAAAAATAATGGTGTAGAAATAAAAAGGGTTATTCCTAATGCCTCCATCATTTACTTACTCAGGTTTAAGTTGGTAAGGACCGGGAATGTATTGTCGTGGCAAGTTCTAGTGTCGTGAGAACCAGGCGGCTATTCACACAAGAAACGAAAAATGAGCAATTAGTTTAAAGATATGTATTTTTATGCTTAATAAAGGCTCAAAACTCACTTTTTGTGGGAATGGGTTTTTATGTGATCAAGTATATATAATCAAATTTTAACTAAACTTGTCATGCCATTTCATAATTTTCTTATGTTGGTTCTTTTTATCACGACGCTATCGGTTGTAAATTTGTAAAAATATAACCTTTTTAGAACTTGAAACTCACAAATTAAACCTAGACAAGTAAAAAAAATGAAAAAATTTTGAAAAAATTTGGGGTGATTAAGGGTTCCAATAGAGTTTTGTGTAAGGCATGTGATTAGGACTTGCAAGATTCAAGGTTTTAGCATCCCCCCCACACTTAAATTACACATTGTCCTCAATGTGTCCCAAAAATAAGTTTTAGGTTGAGTGAATGTGTAAAAAGGTGTGAAAAAGCAAAATTTATGTTACTGGGCGTCTAGACACAGCCCCGTGGTGTTCGGGCACGGCCCCGTGTTCAGTTAGCCAGTAACAAAAATGAGTAAAAAGAAACAGAAGCCTGGGCACGGGGGCGTGTTGGGTGAGCACGCCCCGTGTCCAGTTACCTGAACTGGGCATTTTCTGCAGACGGCTGGGCACGGGTCGTGTTGGGTGAGCACGGCCCCGTGCTAAACTTGTTGTAATGAAGAAAAATTTGTCGGGTGACCCTGTTTTTGTGCATGGGGTGTTCGCTTAGGTTTTCCTTGGTATCCTTCACCATCCTGAGTGTGTTTTATTCCTGCAAATTAAAACTAAACTAGAAAACATAAAAAATAATCTACACTAAGCTAAGGATAGTTCCGCGGAATGCCTTCGTGGTACGCCACGTTTCTAAGGGTCCTTGGCTAGACCCAAAGCCTGGTCATATGTTACCCAAGTGGGATGTTTTGCATTCCATGCTACACCGTCGGAGAGCGTCATCCAAACTTGAGTCTATGACCTTCATGTAGTTGACCGGGTCGTCGTCTTCTACTCTTTTTCCAACTCCAAACTTCATTTCCTCGTCCCAAGTCCTCAATGTTAGAGTTCCATCATTCATGTCTACCACCGCTTGGGCCGTAGCTAGGAATGGCCTTCCTAAGATGAGTGGTACTTCGATATCTTCCTCCATATCTAGTATGACAAAGTCGGCCGGGAATACAAATTCTCCAACTTTGACCAATAGATTTTCAGCGACACCTTGTGGATATTTGATGGACCTATCGGCGAGTTGTATGCTTATTTTTGTAGGGCTTGTTTTCCCTAGGCCGAGTCGGTTGAACATTGATGCGGGCATGAGGTTGATGCTAGCCCCGAGATCGGCTAGTGCGTTGCGAATGGGGGATTCCCCAATCGAGCAAGGAATTGTGAAGCTTCCAGGGTCAATCTTCTTTTGCGGGAAATTGTTGAGTAGCAAGGCGGAGCATTCTTCGCCTAAATTAACTAATTGCAATGATTCAATTTTCCTTTTATGGGTGAGGAAGTCCCTCATAAATTTTGAATATTTAGGCATTTGAGTTAGGACTTCGATAAATGGAATATTAACATGCAATTGTTTTAGTAAATTTTCTAACTTTGTGAATTGCTCATCGGTCTTTTGTCGAATTAACCGACCGAGGTATGGAATCGGAGGAGTCTTAGTAGGCTCTTGAATGGGTGGAGAAGCCTTCTCTTGTTGGGGCGCGGGTAGAGTTGTGGTTTGGCTAGATTGGCTTCTTTCAGTTGGTGGTAATGGAGCCTCCTCGGGACCCACGGTACGGTTTCTCAATGTGATGAGATGTACTTATGCCTTTGGGTTGGTTTCGGTATTACTCGGTAACACGCCTTGTGGTCTCTCGGAGAAATTCTGAGCTATTTGATTTAATTGCTTTTCAATGTTGTGAATACTAGCTTGTTGATTTCTAAAATTCGATTCCAATTGTTGAAATCGATCCGAGTTTTTCTTTTCGGTGTCGGAGATGAGGCGAGATACAGTATCTTCAAGCCTTTCTCGTCCACCTTGTTGTTGAGAGAAATTTTGTGACTCGATTCTTGGTTGTTGAAAGTTTGTTTGTTGGTTTAGATTTTGTTGGTTACTACCATTGCCGGGCTCTCTCCAACCAAGGTTAGGGTGGTTACGCCATCCTTGGTTGTAGGTACCCGTTGGAGGGCCCGACAGCCTCGGTCTATTATCAATGTAGTTTACCATTTCCGTTTGATCATCTAATTCTTTCATACAGTAGATTACGTACCTCCGTCCTCAGTTGGGAAGGACGACAACCTATAACTTACTAGACAAAACTCTATCATGAAGTCCCTCATTTTTATATCGACTTAATCGCCGGGCCAATGGCGAGCGGGTCATTAGTTAGATAGCGCTATTTAGGTTTGACAAGCCTCACACCGTGCCACAGAGGACGGGAGTGAACTAATGGATCTGGGCACTTAGTCAATGATGATAGACATTGACGTAGGGCACATACATGACTACAGTCAGTTGTCGATATGGTAACAGGTCTAGTGGTTAACATGGGGAAGCCCCCACTGATTATGGTTTGGGAAATAAGGACTTGGATAACTCGTGGTTTTCAAAACAACTTATGGTTTTTTGGAACAACATTAAAACTGGACAACCAACTGTGAACTCGCTCAACTTTGTTGTTGACTCGTTGTTACATGCCTTGCAGGTCGTTAGGAGCTTATGGAGCTTGCACAGGGAGGAGTGGTCGTTGTGGGATATGGACTGTTGAGTTCCATGTTAAACACTTAAACTTTATGAACTTATGTTTGGTTTTACGTTTATGCTTCCACTGTTAACTTGTATTTGGTTAATTTCTCTTGGACACCAATTATATTGTGTTGGTTTATTTACTTAATTACATTGTTCAATATGATTGGTGGCTTGATCCTGGTCATGTCACGCCTCCGGCGGTGATACTCCGCTTGTGGATTTTGAGGGTGTGACATTATTTTCCACGAGTGATGATGTTGGTGGCGGCGGTGTGCTAAACCTGGCACGCGTGATGGAGTGTCCTTCACGGACCACCCCCAGTCCTCTTATAATGCCTATACCTGGGATCACCACCACATGATAGAAACATAGAAACCTTAATTAAGCTAATATGCAGTGGTGGAACTAGCCTAAAAATTTAGGGGTATCCTAATTTTTTTTAGGATCAGAGGTATCCTTTATATGACAACAAATCTTTTAACATCTTAAAATATACCTTTACCTTACACTTGCAAGAATTTGATCCCACAACCTCACAATTGTACTAGACCCATAGGTAATGGTTCGCTCTTACCTTTGTTTTTGTTAGGATTATTACAATAAAAAAATATCAGACACATTTTTGTCCTTTTCCAGAGTGTTTTTACCCTTCCAAGTTTGTTATTCATGTAAGATAATGATCATCGATCAACAATACCTTCTTGATAGGTAATCTTTAAATTAGCGAACTTCTTTTCATCTTTGTTTGAGTTGTCCTTCGCCCTAACGCTCCTTACCCGACAACGAATTTACTTTCAATTTTTTCTTGAATGAACTTTGAATGTTAATAATGGTATTTGTGGCTCTAATACCACTTGTTGTAAAAGGGGTATTATGAATTATCACTAGTACAAAACCATTTTTTGGTGGTGTAAATTTCATTTTTTGGCAATGTTTTCAGAACCGGATCGGACAATGAACCGGACGTCTTACTGGTTCATTGGTTGGACCGGTCGGACCGGTTGAACCGGATTTAAAAACCGGATTACGTAATAAATGATAAATTATATATTTTATAATAAGTATAACAAAATTTCAATTATTCATGGAATTTCAAATTTCAAAAAAAGAAATTCATTTAACATTAAAAAAAAGAACAAGTTAATTACAAAAGTTATGTTGTCATTTTCATTATTAAAAAGAACAAGTTAATTATAAAAGTTTTGTTGTCATTTTCATTATTAGAAATTAGAAAATACATTTATTTTTTAATTAAAAAACTTATACAAATTACAAAAAGTAATACGACCAAACATTATTAAACTATATGAAGTACATAAATAATATGTAGAGTACAAAAATAATCTTAAATCTTGCAAGGTCAAATCTGTAAACAACAAACAAAATAAAAAATAATAAAAAGTAACTGATGGCTATTGGCTAGGAGGATAGGTTGTAGCATCAATTTTCGAGAAAGAAAAAAGAATATGAAGCAGTACTTCTTCGTTTTCCCTTAACGTGCAGAACCTTCGTCTCCGGTGAAAAAAGCTCTGGCAAGTTCACTCTTCAACTGCAGAACTTTCATTGTCGGCTAAAATTAAACCAAGATTTTGCAGGCATACCGATCTGACCGCCGAACCGGCCAAACCGCCGAACCGGCAAATCGTTTCGAATCGGCCGATTTTTTCAAATGCTAACATCAACCATGAACCGGACCGCTACAATGGACGATTCCCGGCTGAACCGGTTGGACCGGCCGGTCCGATCCGGTCTCCAAAACCATGTGTTTTTGGTGCTATCTTATAATATAAAGCACCAAATAACAACATTATCACATTAATAAATTAACACACCACCAAAAAATAGATTAAAAAGCACCATTAAATGCTCACAAGTTATAAAACATCATAAAATTAATTTTTTGAGGGTGAAAGTTATCAATACCACCAAAATACACTATAAAATTGATTTTTTTGAGGTTAAAAGTTGAAAATAGCACCAAAAACTTCCAAAATTCAAATAGCTCCTCTCTAAATTTTTCCCCTCTCTCATATAAATTTCATTTCCCCCTCTCTAAATATTTTTCCCTCCCATATGTAAACACATATATTAATATATATCATAAAAATCTTTGTTTAACATATATTCACACAATCAGGTTCTCATCTCCGACGCCCAAATCATCACCATCCTACAACCTCTATTCCGACCACCATCAACCACCGCTTCTGCTCACAACCATCGCCGCCGCCTTCGTTTCAGTCCAATTGTAAGTTGAAAGAGTATGATTTCCTCTCTTTTTTTGTGATTTTTCATTTTTGCTGAACTTGGATCGAGTGGTTAGAGTTTGGGTTTGATTGAAGATAACAAACCCCTCAATTTTAGCTTTTCTAGTAAGATGATGATACACCTGTGGTCAATTACTGGTTTCTATCTAGTGATTTTTATTTTATATTTGGTATTTTAATTCTAGTATTTTTCAGTTTATGTAAAATCCTAATAATTGAAGAGTGTTTGATTTGATATAGGGGAACGGATTTCGGTTTATGGTTTCATTTGGCAGTTAAATTATTGTATTAAACCAGTATTGTTGTACTTAAACAGCAAGCTGATCCACACTTACTTTTATATGATGATGAAGTCTTTTAAGGGTATTATTGTTTTGTTTTTAAGGGTATTACTATTTACAATCTGTAGGCACACAACGTAAATAAAAGTTGCAAAAGAAGAGGAGTAATGAAGCTTGATGTGAATGTTTTGCGCTACCTCTCCAAAGATGACTTCAGGGTTTTGACTGCAGTCGAGATGGGAATGCGCAATGTAAGTCGCCTTTACTTTACAATGTGTTATCACATTAACTTTATTAATTATGCTGCCAGTCGCTCATAAAAAACATGACTTGCGTTCTTTCCAGCACGAAATTGTATATATATCACTTTTAGGTGGTTGTATTGAGATTAGTTTCAAGCTAGTGTAAACTAGAAAAGTAATTTGTACATTTTGTTTGTTTTTAGTGGCCTGAAACTTGAGGAAGCAAAAACCAATTATATGGTAAATTTTAGGAATCTCACATAATAATTTTGTATAAAATTTACTTATTTTTTCATAACACTATAAATAGTATTTGTTATTATTTAACTTGTAAGTCATGCTATGATAATTGTTCAATTTCTTAAAAAAATATTTGTATTTTCTGTGATCAATTTAATATTTGTTCTAAAGTCTAAGAAGGTGCGAGCCTAACAAGTGTTATATGTTTGTTTTCAAATTTTATTGTATAAACAGCTCGTTTGGCTGTCAATATAAGGTTAATTTGATCATTTGGACTTTTTGCATACAGGTGGTTAAGGTGGCTGATTTTGGTGTTGCAAGAGTGAAGGCTCAGATGTTATGTTATTACAACAGAAACTGGTACATATAGATGAATGGCTCTATAGGTATACCTCATTTTTGTCGAGTTTTCTACTATTGCTTACTTATATATATGTGGGATGTGGAAGGATGAGCGGGTTGGAACTTGGATGTGTTATGTAATGGGTTAAACAGGTTCGGGTTGAAACATGTCTGCTTTTAATACGTATCGAAATTTTATGAAATTGTTTGTGATTTTCGTAGACGTATATAATAGAGACAGTCGTGGGAAGACAGAAGGGACATGTTTCGAGGGTTACATCATAGTCAACTTATTCATGTCAAATACGATTTTAACGAGCACCAAGCATGTAATTAGGAGAATGTGCTATTTTCTTTTTTCTTCATTCCAGAATTATTAATTTTTATTTATTTGTTTGTGTTTTTCTCTAAGACAGTTTTTCTTTGTTCAATGATAGGAATGCGAAGTTCTACCTCCATTTGTAGCTTTTGCAGTTTGTCCAATGTCACGGCCCCCGACCCGGTTTGACCCGTTTCAGGAGCCGCGGGACAGAAAATCCCGTGGTATTTATTTAATTGAGTTAACAGCGGAAGATTTTAACAGGTTATTTTTAAAACTGAAAGTTCCTGATTATTTTATTTCACAATTCGGGATAAACCCTGGTAGTTTACAATCATATGATTTCACTGAGAAATCTTTATTTTACAAAATATGTTTCTTTATTTTATATTGAGCCACTTCCTTAAGCTTGTAGTGCTTCGCGGCACTTTTCCTGTATCACAACAGATCACCTGAAACATGTTTGAAAAAGGTTTTGTCAGCGGGAAATACTGGTGAATCATTCTTTTTACTAAAACGACACGTTTGTTATAATTTACAGTATTAAGAGCGATTACAATGTTTCCATATATCAACCAACTACCCACGGTATTTGTCACTCGACCATCCATTGGTAACCTCATTGTCCAATGATGTTTGTGACTATGGTCATATCACCCCTTGGCTAACTCGTTGTCCATTGGTGACGGTTATCAAGTATTGTATACAAACCCCACATACCGGCTGTAATTTGGTGACTACAAAGACTTAATCCCTGTACTTATAACTTTGAAAGTAAACATGATAAATTTGATAAAAAAAAGAATGACTCACATTGCAGATTTATATGAGCAGAGCTTAGCCTACTGATTAGCCTTTTAACCTAAATTTAATAACATGCACACGAACTCGGTTAGTAACTAATACAACATTTACGATAAATCACGAGATTAAACCTTCACAACGAATGACAAAGTGCGATACTTAAACATCCATCAAATTTACGACGAATGACAAAGCATAAACCCTAATGTGGGCAGCACTTAAACATCCATTGGATAGTTTAATCGATCGGACATTGAATCGTAGCAGCGATCGAGTTAATACCCGGTATCGGAGCAGCGCCTCGCTAATATTGAAAGTAATTTCGACTTCAGAGTACTAAAACTTCGTTTTTAAATTGTGATTTCAACATTTCTGAACTGCTCGTAACTAGTCCTATTTATAGCAGAAATTTGATATTCACGCGGCCCGCGTAAACTTTCAGCCATACCTTACGCGGCCCGCGAGGAGGTCTATGGCGTAGATTAGGGCTAGCGTGTCACTAGTAGGTCTGCCACGTGGCCTGTGCTCTGTTCCGGATAAGTCTTGGGCTGTCGCGGCCCGCGTGAGTTTATACTTAACCCTTACGCGGCCCGCCTGATGACCAGAAATCTTGATTTCCATGTTTTTCATGCACAGTAAGGTTTCAGGGGTTCGGGTTTTCACTTATGGGTTGTTTTGGGATGTTTTTGAGAGTCCTTACATCCTTCCCACCTTATTTAAAATCTCCTCCTCGAGATTTACTGGAATAAGTGAGGATACTTTCGCTTCATCTCCGATTCCAGCTCCCAAGTGTATTCGGGTCCTCTCTTTGAATTCCACTTGACTTTAACTAGCACCAATCTTTTGTGTTTGAGATATTTGATCTTTCGATCTTCGATTTGAAGAGGTTTCTCAACAAATTTTAACTTTTCGTTTACCTCTATATCTTGGAGAGGTACTACCAAAGATTCGTCTGATAGGCATTTCTTGAGGTTGGATACGTGAAATACGTCATGTACTCCAGCTAACTCTTCTGGTAGTTGTAAACGATAAGCAACTGGTCCTATACGTTGGATCACTGAAAATGGTCCGACGTATCTGGGACTTAACTTTCCTTTCTTACCGAATCGAATTACTCCTTTCCAAGGAGAAACTTTTAATAATACTTTGTCTCCTACTTGGAATTCCAACGGCTTCTTTCTATTGTCTGCATAACTCTTTTGACGATCTCGAGCCGTCTTCATTCTTTCCTTGATTTGTGTGATCTTGTCGGTAGTTTCTTGCACAATCTCTGGGCCTGATAATTGACTCTCTCCTATTTCTGCCCAACACACTGGAGTTCTGCACTTTCGTCCGTACAGTGCTTCAAATGGGGCAGCTTCAATGCTGGCATGATAACTATTGTTATAGGAGAATTCAATTAAAGGTAAATGATCATCCCAATGGAGAGTGGAACTCCATGTAAGGATACTACTTCATCTACATATAACTTTGCCAACCTTTCCATACTAAAGGTTTCTTTCATAGGTAGAAAGTGAGCTGATTTGGTTAATCGATCCACAATTACCCAAATCGCATCATTCCCTTTTCTGGTTTTGGGTAACTTTGTAACAAAGTCCATTGTTATGAGTTCCCACTTCCATACAGACATTTCTAATTGTTGTAGTAGACCTGAAGGTTTCTGGTGTTCTGCCTTAACTTGTGAACAAGTAAGACACTTAGAAACATATCGAGCTATGTCCTTTTTCATTCCTATCCACCAGAAGTTATTTCTTAAATCTTGGTACATCTTATTGTTTCCTGGATGCATGGTATACCTAGATTTATGTGCTTCTTCTAAAATCTCATTTCTTAATTCTCCATGCTTAGGTACCCAAATTCTTCTTTTGTGGAATTTCCAAATTCCATCAGTTCCTTGTTCTAATTCTTTTGTTCGTCCTTTCATTTCTTCAGCATCATCCTTGATTGCTGTTTCTTGAAAATGCTTTAGTTGTTCCATTAAATCTAACTGTAGATTTAATCTAAGAGCACGAACTCGTCGTTGTTTCTCATGGTACTTACGACTTAAGGCATCTGCAACTACATTTGCCTTTCCTTCGTGATACTGAATATCACAGTCGTAGTCACTTAGGATTTCCGTCCATCTCCTTTGCCTCATGTTTAACTCTTTTTGCCCAAATATATATCTTAAACTTTTGTGATACGTATAGACAGTAAATTTACTTCCGTACAGATAATGTCTCCAAATCTTAAGGGCAAAAATTATGGCGCCTAACCCTAAGTCATGAGTTGTATAGTTTTCCTTGTGATTTTTCAATTGTCTTGAAGCATACTCAATTACCTTCTTGCGTTGCATTAGCACACATCCTAATCCTAGTTTTGAAGCATCACAGTAAACTTCAAAATCTTCAGTCCCTTCTGGTAAAGATAGGATTGGGGCATTTGTTAACTTTTGCTTTAGAATCCTAAAAGCTTCTTCTTGCTTAGGTCCCCATTCAAACTTAACTGCTTTACAGGTTAGCTTAGTTAATGGTACAGCTATCTTGGAAAAATCCTTAATAAACCGTCTATAGTATCTGGCTAAACCTATAAAACTTCTAATTTCCATTGCGGATTGCGGAACCTTCCATTTGGTAATCGCCTCTATTTTAAAGGGATCTACGTGAATACCTTCGTGATTCACCATGTGACCTAGAAATTGCACTTCCTTTAGCCAAAATTCACATTTCGAGAATTTGGCATAAAGCTTTTCTTTTCTTAACAAAGTTAAGAGTGCATGCAAGTGCTGACAATGCTCGTCCTGTATTTTGGAATAAATAAGTATATCGTCGATAAAAACAATTACAAATTTATCCAAGTACGGTTTACAGATTCTATTCATCATGTCCATGAATGCGGCAGGTGCATTCGTTAATCCGAAGGGCATGACTGTAAACTCGTAATGACCATACCTAGTTCTGAAAGCAGTTTTAGGTATGTCTTCTTCTTGTACCTTCAATTGATGATATCCGGAGCGTAAGTCGATCTTAGAAAAGTATTTAGCTCCTTGAAGTTGATCGAAAAGATCATCAATCCTAGGTAATGGGTATCGATTCTTAATTGTAACCTTATTCAATTCTCTATAATCAATACACATTCTCATCGAACCATCCTTCTTCTTCACAAACAATACTGGTGCTCCCCACGGGGATGAACTAGGTTGTATGAAACCTTTACTTAGTAATTCATCTAATTGCTTTTTCAATTCTAACATTTCTGTGGGTGCTAACCGATAAGGTACCTTGGCTATCGGTGTAGTTCCAGGAATTAGATGAATTCTAAATTCTACTTCCCTATCTGGTGGTAATCCTGGTAACTCTTTTGGGAATACATCTGGGTATTCTGAGACTACAGGAATTTCTTTAAGTTCTTTACCCTTAGTACTAATGATTACTGAAATCATATATACTATTCCTTGCTTTCGTTCATAGCTAGCAACTTTCATTACTGATATGAACTTCATGGGTTTACGTGATTTATCTCCTGTAATCATGATTACTTCCCCAGTAGGTGCCTGAATCTCTATAGAATTTTTATCACAAAGGATTCGAGTATGGTTGGCTACTAACCAATCCATTCCTAATACGACATCGAATCCAGTTAAATTCATTGGCAATAGGTTTGCATGAAATTTATGACCTGAAAGTTCTATATTTTCTTTTTGCAAAACCTTATCTATGTTAATAGAATTTCCGTCTGCCGTTTCGACTGTAAAAATCTACCTAAGGTTGGTTAAGGGTAAGTTAAGAGCTTGGCAGAATGAAGTATTTATAAAACTTTGGTTTACACCAGAGTCAAATAATACTTTTGCGTAAATGTTGTGAACTAAGAACGTACCAGCTATCACATCTGGAATGAGTTCTGCCTCCTGAGTAGTTAATTGGAATGCACGAGCATTCTTCTTGATAGCTCCATCGGCTGATTTAGCTTTATTGTCTGCTGGTTTAACCAACTTAGGGCATTCTGGCTTAAAATGTCCTGTTTCTCCACAGTTATAGCAGACTCTTGTTTTCTTTCTGCAGTCTTCTTAGCGATGTCCTATGACTTTGCAAAAGTTGCAGGTTACATTACATCTTCCATAATGTTTCTTTCTGCAATTCTTGCAGAACGGCGGAGTTGACGATTGCCTTGTTCCTCTTCTCTTGAAGCTGATATTATTACCCGTACGAAATCCTTGGATAATTTTCTGAGCCAGTTCCTTTTTCCTGTTTTCATCTCTTGTGCGTACCAGCTCGTCAGTTAGGGTGTTAGCTAATTCTACCGCATCGTCAATAGTGCGAGGTCTCACAGCTTTAACGATATTACGGATTTCGCCAATTAATCCCCAAATATAACGAGAAATGAGTACCGGTTCTGGCGAAGCCAGTGTTGGTACCACTCTAGCATATTCAAAGAATGTCGAAGTATACCCGCGATAATCTACACCCATCATTCGATGATTTAGGAACTTATTCGCTATTTGATCTTTTTCATATTCGGGACATAATTTTCTTTCTATAAGACTCTTAAATTCTTCCCAGTTCATGGCATAGGCCATATTTCTTCCTTTGGCTTGAAGTACTGTATTCCACCATTCTAGCACCCATTCTTTGAAAAGATTTGACGCGTACATGACTTTGTCGTCCTTGGCACATTTACTTATTGTAATCACTGCCTCGGTTTTCTCTAACCAACGCAGTGCCGCAGTCGCTCCTTCATTGCCTGCAAATTCAGGGGGTTTACAAGAAAGAAATTCTTTGTAAGTGCAACCAGGCGTTGCAGCTTTCATTTTCTTAGGGAGCGGAGCCTGTCATGAATCATTATCGTGATTAGTATGATTACTGCCTCCGTTTACGCTATTACTGAAGTTATCTTCAGAAATACGTTTGTTAGGAATGATTTGTTGAGGTTCAACAGGTTTCTGGACAGCAGCAAGTATTGCTGGAATAGCATTGGCTATTCCTTGAGCAACGATATTTTCTATATCTTGCCTAGTCATAAATTGATCCTTCGGGTGTTGCTCAGATTGGTTAACCTCGTTAACTGGTTCATTATTAGCATTTTCCATCTGATAATTAATATATATAATTTATTAGTATAGAGTAAATAACAATTATACACAAAATAATCATACAAATTTCACAACACACATATAGCCAAAATTATCGATTTCTCGATTCCCATTTTTATATATTTATAATATGCATCAATACACATCATTATCTTACAAAGTTTTATTTTAGGTTATTTTATAAGATTATATTTTTCTATTTATTATACAACCACAATTTCACAACCCCACTATCCCTCGTCAGTTGGTACTTCAATAACGACGTTCCCTCTCGTCGTATTTCCAGGAGATCTGTTCTCCTACTTCCCTGATCCTATTTCCTGCATCCACCAGCTCCTCGCCAAAGTGGCGGAGTTCAGCTAAATTTTCATTGCTCATTGGTGGGTTGGGTATAGGTTCTGGGTCGAACTGAGGGAGAAAGGTATAAGGATTATTGAGAAGGTTTTGGAACTGCCAATCATTGGTCCACCATTCGTCCATTCCTAGAGGTTGGGTGTGGATTATAGGTTCTGAGATTGCTGGTTCCAAATTTATTGGAAGTTGATTTTCAGCAGGATAAGGGTAAAGATTATTATTCATAGGCTTGATGATATCACAGCTCGCTAATGCGCGATCCAATTCCTCCTGAAATGGTAACTCCTCGATTTGTCTAGAACTTTCCCCAATTTCCATCTCTATCTGCCTAGAATCTTCTCCAATCTCCATTTCTGTCTGCCTAGAATCTTCCCCGGCTTCAATCCCCTTTCCTTTATCTAAGGGATTTTCTATTTTGGGAATCTTCCTAGTCGCGGGTTTCCTCCTGCGCACACACCTCCATCCTACAAATCTTCTCTTTTTCTTAGGCTTGGGTTTCTCCGGAGGTGGAGCATTGAATTCCATAGGTTCTTCTATATCGGGTATGTAACCAGTAAAATCTCTGGAAACCTCTATTTTCACCGGATAGAGATTGAGATTCTGAAGGGCTTCAGATAACTCATTCATGCTGTTTAGCATATATGCAAAAATACACACAAAATGCTAAGTTAAAATTTTATAACAAAATTTCATAGATAACCTTTAAATATTATTGCATACCTTGTGACTAATTTAATACAAAGGACAACTGACAATTAAAACACACTAGGGTTTACTGTAAACTTATTTATTTACTGGGTAAAGTTTCTAGCTTGTAGGTGATAAGGGTGCTAAAACTTGAGTCAGAGTATTTAAAGATTTGCATTTACTGCTACAGTGGCTAGCATATAGAGATCTGCCCATTTTTCATCTAACTTGTCTTCCCATGGTGGGTTACTGCCTAGTTCTTGGGTTTTCTGATTAACTCTCTTTTCTTTTGGTTGTGATTTCTTTATTTTCTCCTGACTTTTCCTAATAATCAAACTTCTTTTATTAAGAGAAAGTGGTTCCTCATATTGTGTCTTTCGAACAAATATTCCTTCATCAGTATCTGTTGGGTATTTTGAGGATGAAGTTCCTTTTTCTTTTGGTGAAATATCTAATTTATAGTAGATATCCGAAAGTCTTTGCTTACCCATACTGTACACAAATATTCAAATAATAAAACATATAATCACAGAATAGCAATCAGTAAAATTAAGTATTTTTTTTAAATACTTAATTGGCTTAAATCAGTGGCTCTGATACCACCTTTTTCTGTTACGGCCCCCGACCCGGTTTGAGCCGTTTCAGGAGCCGCGGGACAGAAAATCCTGTGGTATTTATTTAATTGAGTTAACAGCGGAAGATTTTAGCAGGATCTTTTTAAAACTGAAAGTTCCCGATTATTTTATTTCACAATTCGGGATAAACCCTGGTAGTTTACAATCATATGATTTCACTGAGAAATCTTTATTTTACAAAACATGTTTCTTTATTTTATATTGAGCCACTTCCTTAAGCTTGTAGTGCTTCGCGGCACTTTTCCTGGATCACAACAGATCACCTGAAACATGTTTGAAAAAGGTTTTGTTAGCGGGAAATACTGGTGAATCATTCTTTTTACTAAAATGACACGTTTGTTATAATTTACAGTATTAAGAGCGATTACATTGTTTCCATATATCAACCAACTACCCACGGTATTTGTCACTCGACCATCCATTGGTTACCTCATTGTCCAATGATGTCTGTGACTATGGTCATATCACCCATTGGCTAACTCGTTGTCCAATGGTGACGGTTATCAAGTATTGTATACAAACCCCACATACCGGCTGTAATTTGGTGACTACAAAGACTTAATCCCTGTACTTATAACTTTGAAAGTAAACATGATTTTGAAATTAAATTTGATAAAAAGAGAATGACTCACATTGCAGATTTATATGAGCAGAGCTTAGCCTACTGATTAGCCTTTTAACCTAAATTTAATAACATGCACACGAACTCGGTTAGTAACTAATACAGCATTTACGATAACTCACGAGATTAAACCTTCACAACGAATGACAAAGTGCGATACTTAAACATCCATCGAATTTACGACGAATGACAAAGCATAAACCCTAATGTGGGCAGCACTTAAACATCCATTGGATAGTTTAATCGATCGGACATTGAATCGTAGCAGCGATCGAGTTAATACCCGGTATCGGAGCAGCGCCTCGCTAATATTGAAAGTAATTTCGACTTCAGAGTACTAAAACTTCGTTTTTAAATTGTGATTTCAACATTTCTGAATTGCTCGTAACTAGTCCTATTTATAGCAGAAATTTGATGTTCACGCGGCCCGCGTAAACTTTCAGCCATACCTTACGTGGCCCGCGAGGAGGTCTATGGCGTAGATTAGGGCTAGCGTGTCACTGGTAGGTCTGCCACGTGGCCTGTGCGCTGTTCCGGATAAGTCTTGGGCTGTCGCGGCCCGCGTGAGTTTATACTTAACCCTTACGCGGCCCACCTGATGACCAGAAATCTTGATTTCCTTGTTTTTCATGCACAGTAAGGTTTCAGGGGTTCGGGTTTTCACTTATGGGTTGTTTTGGGTTGTTTTTGAGAGTCCTTACATCCAAGACCTGGGGTTTGTTTTATCACTATGATCAATGTTTTCTGATCTGCTTTGTACTTCACACATAAATTGAGAGAGTGGTACATTCATTTCAAAAGCAGCAACTTGGTATCATGTTGATGTGGCTACTGATCCGGGATACGCTTCTGTTTATAGTTGACCAACCATGGAAACATTGAGACTTTTGTAAATGGGTTGTTTAATACTAGTTAACTTTTGTCGTGAGCATGTGCATTTGTGTGTAATTGGAATTATATTGGGAAATATTACTAAAAATTCTGGAATTTTGCAAAAATATTAAAAATTTATATTTTTTTCTTGTCTTATTTTTTGGTGCTATGGAGATTTGTTGTTTGGTGGTGTGTTCTATATTAATTTTTTGGTGGTGTGTTTAAACATTTAATGGTGCAGTGACTTGTTTTTTTATCATTGATTTTTTGGTGGTGTGTTTGAAGATTTAATGATGGTGGGACTTGTGTTTCATCATTGATTTTTTGGTGGTGTGTTTGGAGATTTAATGGTGCTGTTATTGAACAGCACCAACAAATCTCATTATTTGGTGGTATATTTGTTGGTGCTCTTTGGTACAACATAAGCATAAAATAGAGCACCAAAAGAGTTATTTTGTACTAGTGTATTAAATTAAGGATAAACAAGGTTTTAAACAAATTGGTAGGGATTTAGAATTGGGTGAGATATACATAATTAATATACTGCAGATATTGAATAGGTTATGGGTTTGCAACACCCTACAAACTTGTTTATACATTCACAAATTAACTGCCGGTTACTGAGAACCTAACCTTAACCGCCATTAACTACCAACGGTGCGTGGGAGGAAATAGATAATATTCACATAGTTACATATGTTCATGATTTCCATTTCCAACTAAAACGTTTTTAATAGAATTTATACACGAATGAATTATCATACCTGGGTCCGAGGTGAGATCGTTTGAGGCTCCATTATCCATAAGCCAATTTTGTGCGTCAGGTTCGAAGGCTGAGATTCCAGGATCCGGCAGGTTTGACGGAGATAGATAATATTCACATAGTTACATATGTTCATGATTTTCATTTCCAACTAAAACGTTTTTACTGGAATTTATACACGAATGAATTATCATACCTGGGTCCGAGGTGAGATCGTTTGAGGCTCCATTATCCATAAGCCAATTTTGTGTGCCAGGTTCGAAGGCTGAGATTCCAGGATCCGGCAAGTTTGACGGAGTTTTGGTCCCGAGATAACTGGTTCGGTGGAGTATTATTGATAAGAAAGGAGTAGAAGTAGAGTAGACACCGAACAAGTTAATTACAATTGGTTTCAATTCAATGATTTGAAGTTACATACCCGTGAAACCAATTGGATAGCATCTCCCCTCTGGGAACCAAAGTTTGTCCAAATGAAAAACCCTCATCCCTATATATAGACATTGTCCATACGTCCGAAACTACCACATGTCCATCCGTGCGGATGGACTTATAACAATAAATAAACCTATAGGGACGTATGGGCTGTTTGACAAATGGATCAGGGCCCAAGAGTTACGTTGGGCCCTGTTTTGTTGGGCACATCCATTCTGACCATGAAAATAGTAGCGCGCGGAATGCTATTGTTGTTGGCCTTGGTTCTAGTTCTGTTTATCCGGTTTTATGTTCAGTCTGTCACAACTAGGGTTCGCCCGTTGACCCTGGTTCTGTTTAGACCGGTTTTGACCTTCATGATAACGTTTAGTGTCGCGAAAAGGAGGCAGTGGTTGATGTGCCATCAACTATACACATTTACCCCTATTTTATGGTATTTTTTACGGCTTTATCATCGAAAACACTATCTAAATCATTCATATTTGATATTTGCAGGTTCCAATGGATCTGGATAAAAAGAATCCAAAAATGAACAAAAAACAAGAAAAAAATCCAAGATTATGTAAAAATCAACAAAGTACCAGATAGGCACGGTCATGCTAGGCTATGGGCATGACCATTTATACCAGCCCAGCACCAAGAAGTCAACAAGTCAACCATGTTTGGTCAACAAAAGTCCATGATGAGCGGAGGCACGACCGTGGAAGATGAAGACAGACCTTAGAAGCTTAGAGATCTAACAAACCTTACATCATCTGAAGCTCGTGTCTGGACACTTTCCTATAAACAGTTGTGTGCACCACCATAGGCACATTCGTAACCATAACAAAATGAGACTACCTAGTTCCAAAAAGTACATGAGTTGGAGGTTTCTGTTGTGGAAAAGGACAAGGCATGGCCATGCATACCTACACTCAGCCAACCCTAAAATAGTAGCCTTTGCAGCCTCTTTGCACCATCATATTCCACACAATCCTCTCCTACTTTTCACACACATACTCTCTGATCTAGAGAGGTCACTTTGAGTTTGCGATCACTCCACAAAATCACTTGTATTATAATAGCTTAGTTGATATATATATATATATAGTGTGCTAGAAAGAACTTGTAATCAATGATATTCAAGAAATTATTGATTCTTATACATGATCCATCATGATCCTTTTCATGATTATTGTTTGTGGACAAGCTTGTATGGCCTTTTTTAGCTAAACTTCTTGTATTTCTTGGGTTTTAGATGAAGTTTGGTATGCATTAAATGTTTAATTTTTGGCAAAGTGGTGTGTTTTGTTTTTGACAAATCTTTCTACCTTTATTTTTTTTTTAAAGGGATTTGTTCTTCAATTTTGTTCTTTGATCTTGTGAGTATTTTTGTGAATCTCTATAATAGAGAAAGTTTAATAGATATTAAAATAAACCTCTACATTTAGAGGCTCATTTTGTAATGCTTCGCATTTTGAACTTTCCTTATTTAGAAAGTGTAATCGTATTTCTATTTTTGGAAACTTGTACTTGTATCGTATTCGTATTTCTTTTCCTAACATTGTACTTTGAGGCTTTGGTCATAATGAAATCCATTATTTTTATACTTATACATGTACATACTTATGATATACGTGCAATCTTAAATATATGCTCATACTCGAAAACTTATACTTGGAATACTTGAAACGCCAAATATACTTGCATTATACTTATACATTACACTTGCATGCTTAAAATACTTAACTGGCTGAAATAAGCGAAGCTGACCAAACTTAACCCTGCCATGCGACTGGACTACCCTTAGCGCGGAGAGATCATTCGTGCGGACTGACCTCAGTCGCACGAAACACTCCATCTGCACCAGACCTGCTTCGCACCTATATATACGAGACCACTTCCACACTCAACACTTTCCAAACACTCAAACTCTATCTCAGCTCACTGTTGATACACACTTCGGACAGAACATTTCAACCGCTTCTAAGTGAGTTCTAGCTCACTTCCTTAAACCATTTTCTTCTATTATCTTCTACTTTTCGTCAAGTTTTCTTCAATATTCTCATTTGGAAGGACCTCTAGGATGGTTTTCACATATTTGCCTTGGCAATCTAAGGTGAAACCTCACCACATTGACGCCCAAACAAAGATTTAAGGTTCAGTTTTTATAAAGTTTCTATACTTACTTTTCTGATCTGGAACTTGGTGAAATCTTGTACTCACCGAGCTCACAGCTAAGTCCATAGCTATGGGTGTGTGTTGAGGTTGATTTCCACCAAGAAGTGAGCTCAACAGCTGAATCTTTCATACAAACCAAGACTCTCTCGCACGAACTAAGTTCTCTTCGTGCGGACTGTCCTTCATTCGTACAAACTAAGTCCCTTCGTGCGGACTGACTTCCATCCGCACAAACTGGAAATCTATTTTACTTTCGTTCATGCATAATTCCAAGTGTTGAAACCATCCAGGATTCACCATCCTCAATATGGATGGACCTGTGTATTGGTAGAAGTGTGTACCGTGGGATGTTGGAGAGGTTGAAAACCGAGTGTTAATGTTATTATCTTACATGTTTTATTGCATTTTAGGTGTTTATACGGTTTGAATGTGATAACTACGCGATATTGTGATTTTGTAGGTTAAAATGCTTAATTCGGTGAAGTTGAAGTGCGTAGAAATGGTATGGAATGACCAAGGATAATAAATAAGGTGAACGACAATGTTCGGGATTTGTTTCGGGTCGAGATATAGTTTTGAGGCCAAAGAAATGGAAAATAATGAAGTGAAGGGGGGCATTTGTGTCCTTTATTAAAAGTTGGATACATAAAAAGATAGCTTGAGATTTGCGACATAGGTTACGGTTGTTCAACTGTATCTAACGGTTGACACGATATGAGCAAGAAGTTCAGAGTAAGTTTTAAATGTGGCTTATGTTTGGAGAATATGACTTATGGTTAACATGAAGAATTTAGCTGTCGCAACCCCCGATCCCTATCTCCCGGGAAACGGGCGGCTGCGAGCCAGTTTTAGTGGTATCTGGGTTTGTCAATATGGCAGCAGAATTTACATTAGGACCGTAGTTAGGAAATATTTTATCAGAGTAAAATACCACGCTTTTATAATATTAAACACATGGGAAAATCCCAAGTTTTAAGTACACACATTTTCATAGGGATAAAACCCTATTTTATTTAAATAAAACATCTATTCATTTTAGGTAACTTTATAGCCACTTTTTCAAGCCTTCAGTGCTGTCCAGCTGCTTCTATTTGGCTTTCACATTTTGTTACCTGAAACGCGTTTAAAAACATTTGTCAGTGGGAAATACTGGTGAGTGAATCCTAATTTAATCAAGTTTAATAAAAAAAAACCATTGTACAGTATTGAGGGCGGTCGCGCAATTACATTTGTTTCCATCTAATCAATTACCGCCCACGGTACTGTCAACCCGACTTATGGTCATGTTACTCCTCGCAAGGTGGTAACAAATTTTGTATACAAAACCCCAACATACCGACGATAATTGTAGAATACAAATACTTAATCACTGTTTAATATATGATTAATTACGTGAGGTTTTGTAAAAACAATTTGCAAAAAGGAGATTATTCACATTGTTGTCTTAGATTTTCTGTAAGAGTTTCCTGGTGATTATCTATAATTTACACAAATGCACACATGTTAGCATAATAACCCATTATTTATATTAATGATACCCTCCCCGAGACGGCATTCCAACGACTACGTCGGGCAGAACCACGACAGCCGTTACGGAACCCTGGATCAATCGGGCAGCGTATCTAATACGTAACCGGGGTTATGATACTTACAACGGAGCAGAACTTTGTTATTTAGGGGGTATTATACCCGAGAATTATGCCTATTATAGTGAAATCGAGAGAGAAAAGAAAATATGAACGAGTTGGGACTGAAGGCCTTCAGTTTCTATTTATAGGGCCACATTTTGGTTTTCACGCGGCCCGCGTAAGGTGAGACTAAGGTCTACGCGGCCCGCGAGGATCCCTAAGGTAGGCCCTAGCTTGTCCGACTCAGCCCTAGCTTCGACACGCCGCACGACACGTGGCAGCACCGGGTGCGGCCCTGACTCCTTGCTGTCGCGGCCCGCGTAAGTCAAGGGGGTGGCTTACGTGTCCCGCAAGAGACCTATTTTTCTTGTTTTTGTTTAATTTTTGTAAAAATAAAGGTATCTGGGGTCCGTTTTTGCGTACGAGGTGTATTTTAGGACATATTAGGGTATTTTAAATATATTAGGGCGTCGGAAAAATATTTTGGAGGGTTGTTATATCCTCCCCACCTTGTTTTTGAACTCGTCCTCGAGGTCTACTGGAACAAGCTCCCATGTGTATTCTGGTCCTCTTTTGGAGTCCCACTTCATTTTGACCAGAACTAATCTCTTGTGCTTGAGGTTCTTGACTTTCCTATCTTCAATCTGCAGAGGTCTTTCTACAAATTTTAACTGTTCATTTACCTCTATATCCTTAAGAGGTACTATCAGTGATTCATCAGCTAAGCATTTCTTGAGATTAGATACATGAAATACATCATGTATTCCTGCCATTTCTTCTGGCAGTTGTAGCTAATAGGCTATATGTCATATTCTTCTAATAATCTCAAAAGGTCCAACATACCTGTGACCTAGCTTTCCCCTCTTGATGAATCTTACCACTCCTTTCCAAGGAGAGACTTTTAATAACACTTTATCTCCTACTTGAAATTCTAACGGCTTTCGCCTGTTATCAGCATAACTCTTTTGTCGATCACGTGCTGCTTTCAGTCGTTCCTTGACTTGAATGATCTTGTCAGTTGTTTCCTGTACTATCTCATCTCCAGATAGTTGCTTTTCCCCAATTTCTGCCCAACAGACTGGGGTTCGGCACTTCGTCCATAAAGTGCTTCGAATGGTGCAACATTGATACTTGTGTGATAACTGTTATTATAAGAAAACTCTATTAATGGTAAATGATCGTCCCAATTACCTCCGAAATCAATTACACAAGCTCTAAGCATGTCTTCCATTGTCTGAATTGTCCTTTCGCTTTGTCCGTCCGTTTGAGGATGATAAGCTGTGCTTAGATTCAACTTGGTTCCCATGGATTTTTGGAAACTTGTCCAAAAATGAGAGGTAAAACGGCTATCTCTGTCAGAAACAATTGATAAAGGAATTCCATGTAAAGAAACTATTTCATTTTCATACAATTTAGCTAATTGTTCCATACTGAAGGTTTCCTTCATCGGTATGAAATGAGCTGACTTAGTTAGCCTGTCTACAATCACCCAGATTGTATCATTACCTTTCCTGGTTTTGGGTAATTTAGTAACAAAATCCATTGTTATCAATTTCCATTTCCACACTGGCATTTCTAACTGTTGCAGCAGTCCTAAGGGTTTCTGATGTTCAGCTTTGACTTGTGAACAAGTTAGACACTTGGCAACATATGCTACTATATCCTTTTTCATTCCTATCCACCAAAAATTCTTCCTTAAATCCTAGTACATCTTATCACTTCCAGGAGGCATCGTATATTTAGACTTATGGGCTTCTTCTAATATACGGTGACGTAGGTTTCCTAATTTAGGTATCCATATCCTTTTCTTATGGAATCTCCAAATTCCATCTGTTCCTTGTTCTAATTCCTTAATCATTCCTTTTAATTTTTCATTATCTTCCTTGATTACTGATTCTTGTACTTTCCTAATCTGCTCATTTAAATCTACTTGTAGATTTAATTTAAGTGAATATACTCTTTTTGGCTTTTCATGATACTTTTGGCTTAAAGCATCAGCAACTACATTTGCCCTTCCTGCATAATACTGGATATCACAATCATAATCACTAAGCATCTCCATCCAGCGTCTTTGTCTCATATTCAATTCCTTTTGCCCAAAAACATATCTTAAGCTCTTATGATCAGTGAAAACGGTAAACTTACTACCGTAAAGGTAATGTCTCCAAATCTTAAGGGCAAAAATTATGGCTCCTAATTCTAAATCATGAGTGGAATAATTCTCTTCATGATTCTTAAGTTGTCTTTATGCGTAAGCTATAACCTTTTGGCGTTGCATCAACACACATCCATAACCTAACTTAGAAGCGTCAAAATAGATTACAAAGTCTTCAGTTCCTTCTGGTAACGCTAGTATGGGTGAGTGGGTTAATCTTTGCTTAAGAATTTTAAATGCTTCTTCTTGTTTGGTTCCCCATTCAAACTTAACAGATTTACAGGTTAGCTTAGTTAAGGGAATGACTATCTTAGAAAAATCTCGAATAAATCTTCTATAATAACCGGCCAATCCTAAGAAACTTCTAACCTCGGTTGGTGACTTAGGGGTTTTCCATTTGGTAATTGCCTCGATCTTGGTGGGATCAACATGAATTCCTTCATGATTGACTAAGTGTCCAAGAAATTGTACCTGTTCTAACCAAAATTCACACTTTGAAAACTTAGCATAAAGCTTTTCCTTTCTTAATAAACTTAAAAGTGCGTGTAAATGCTTTGCATGTTCCTCTTTACTCTTAGAGTAAATGAGAATATCATCTATAAAGACAATTATGAATTTATCCAAATATGGCTTACATATTTGGTTCATCATGTCCATAAATGCGGCTGGGGCATTGGTTAAACCAAACGGCATGACAGTAAATTCATAATAACCATACCTTGTTCTAAAGGCGGTTTTAGGAATGTCCTCTTCCTGTACCTTTAATTGATGATATCCTGACCCGTAGATCGATTTTTGAGAAAAATCGAGCTCCTTGTAACTGATCGAACAGATCATCGATTCCTGGTAATGGATACCGATTCTTAATCGTGACCTTGTTCAATTCACGGTAGTCAATGCACATACGCATCGATCCGTCTTTCTTTTTGACGAACAAAATTGGTGCTCCCCAAGGTGATGAACTTGGCTGTATGAATCCTTTCTCCAACAATTCGTCTAATTGTTTCTTCAGTTCTTGCATTTCTGCGGGTGCCAAACCATAAGATGCTTTGGAAATCGGTGCTGTTCCTGGTAGTAGGTGAATTCTGAATTCAACTTCTCTGTCTGGCGGTAGTCCTGGTAGTTCTTCTGTAATTATATCTGAAAACTGATATACTACTGGAATATCTTTTAGTTCTTTTCCTTTAGTGTTAGTGATTATAGAAATCAAATACACTAATGACCCTTTTCTTATATAACTTGTTGTTTTCATCACAGAGATGAATTTTGTGAATCTAGATGGTTTATCTCCTTTAGTCGTGATCTTTTCACCCTTTGGTGAATTTACTTCAATTGACTTTTGATCACATAATGTCACACCCCGATTTCCACGTGTCACCGGTGGACCCGGTGGGGGAGTATCGTGATGTGGTTGGCAACGTAATAGTCAAACAACACAATATTTAATATGCACAGCGGAAGCAATTTTTAAAGATACAATACAACCGAATTTAATTATTGTAATATCAAGTATCACAACGTTCGATTGTTTATCCACAGAACGGATCGAAATAAAATAGGAACAATGGTTCAACAGACTTCAGGCATCCTAAGCTTGCGAGACTTATTATTGATGCTAAGGAGACAATCCAGCCAATTTCGTTTAGTACCTGCATTCAGTCTTTTTGGGAAAATACGTCAGTTTACACTGGTAAATACAATCAACTGACTCATTTTGGAAAATGATTGAAAATTGGTTTGGATGCACATGGCATAAACATTTTTATTTAACTTGGGAGAATTATTTAATATTATAATCTTGTGAACGAATTACATGTTACTTGTGCGTTCAGTAGCCCGGATCTTGTCCGGGTTAAAGATCAATAGACACACCACAATATAGAGTTATACACTGACAGGTGTACGCCTACACCCCGTGCTCAGGTCGTGGCCATCTCGTAAGATGATGCCAAGGATATCCGGGACATGGTCATTAACCCCCCAAAGGCTTTAAGTAACAAGACTGTTTAAACGAGCCGATCAAATTATTCAACTACCCACCAAACGGTGGAGATTTAATGCCCGATCAAGCGGTATGCTATATACCGTAACCCAAGCCCGTATAGGGAAAATAAGTTAAAAGTATTTACCTGAGCAAGTATTAATCACAATAAGCAAAATGCACTTAGCTTTTACTGGTACTCCTAATCTGGAACGAAGGTTTATAATAACCTATTAGAATCCTAACGGGTCTTTAATTAAGCTTAAGCTTAGACCGGCTAGTTTCAAAGATCCGGTTCGTACGCACGATTAAGCGAAGACCGGATAGAATGTGATTTAGACCCGACAAGTTCAGAGACTTGTTTAATATGGGTTTATTATTCACATTCTGGATTTTGAGATAAAACCGTTAAGGTTTGACCCGTTTCGGCTAGTTTATGTAAACTTGTTACATAAACCGAACCGTACGCGTAATAAGCGTGATGGGTGTTCATGAGAGCTATATACAGGTTTCCTAAGTTAGTTATGCCTCAAATATGTTGTGACATTAGTAAGATGTCTTTCATTATGCCCGAAACGTGTTTAAACACAAACTAGGCCCCGTAGGGGTAGTTTGGTCATTTAAAAGTTTATAAAAGAGTTTAAGTAACAAGCTGAGTTACAGGTCTGATGTAATCAGAAAATATACTCAATTTACTAAGTTATATCAGTAGGATAAAGTATCTATGTGAAATTTATCAATTATAACCAAACTATGCCCCGTAGGGGTATTTTGGTAATTTCACATAAGCCGAAAAGCTCAAAACTGAAGTCTGAGTTAATCAACTTGTGCTTACTGTTAAAATATCATAATTTGCCTAAAATATCAGTAGGTATCAACCCGGGTATGTTCAATATAATTTTAATACATACTATGCGCTAAAAACGCTTAATAAGGCGATTAAAGGCCATTTCCGGGTTCGATACTTAAATCTGATATTTTTATATTTCCAGAAGGCTTAAAATAATTTATTTAACATATCTAATCAGTAGCAAAAAGTTTGGAGTCGTTTAGATATGTAAAACTCACTTTATGGCCCGTAAGGGCAAAACCGACATTTACCGGATTAAGCCTACAACTATGAGTTATGCTCAGCCTAAAATTAATTAAAAATCTTTAAAATTCCCAAATTAATATATTTCCTCAGTGGGTAAAAGATTTGATATCAAAAAGTATGTTTAAGTAGGCTATACGCTAATTACGCCATTATATTAACATAAAGCATTCATTTTGCGATAATGAGCATAACTCTTAATCTACAATTCAAACTGATGTCAAACTTTGCATACACATTTATATATTAGTAATTAAAGTTTCTACTCTTTTACATTTCCAGAAATCACGTTTTAAGGCAATAAGGGCATAATGGTCAACATATGGGCAATTAACGGAAACATGCATATTAATTGGATAACTAATGAAACAAGGTGTATAATCATAGAGGGTTGTTCTAACATGTAACCTAATCCAATTAAAGCTCTGAGGCATTTCTAAAACATGCCTAAACGGGTCAGAACTGAAAGTCAAAGTGAAAGTCAAACTATGTGACTTTCGGTTCCGAACCGGGTCTAAACAGGAAATTGTCGGGTTGAACATGTTTAGACATGTTCTTACACTTATTACTAAGTTATAACAATGATCCAACAGGTGGTATATGATCTACAATGTTAATTATGCAATAATGGCATTTTAGACTTCCTGTTGACTTTTTAAATATAAGTTTGACCCGACTTTTGACCTGGTTAGAGTGGTGATCAGGGGAAACCCTTTTGAGGTTTTATTACCCACATAAATACCAACATATATCTACTTTTAATTCGAGATATGACTGAGCCATTATTGACAAATCTCGAAGTCAAACCGTAATTATGACACTTTGACTTTTAGCTAAAATACTAAGCTAAAAGTAATTAGAGAAGGTTAGGCAACTTACAAAGGTCCTAAGCTTGATTAGAGAACACTTGAGAGCAGGTTGGAGCTCCAGGAATGATCAGAATGCTGATGGAATTGGTGTGAGAATGTTTTCAAGTTCATGCTCCATTATATAGCATTTTAGTCACCACAATTCTTTGACACTTGTGTCTACTAGTGCCCACAACTGATCAACACTTGTTACTAGAGCTTAGGGGGTGCCTAGGGGTCGCACAAGATGTGAAAAATCGGGTGGAATCGAGCAGAAAGCACTCAGCAGGCAAAAACCCACGAAATTCGAAACTGGGCATTGCCCCGCGTGTCGCGACGGGTTCCTCCGCGGCTTCGCGTGTCGCGACGCCCTCCGCGTGTCACGAAGGGTTCTCCGTCCGGCTTCGCGTGTCGCGACGGGCTATCTGCAGAAATCTTAACTTTTGATTTTTGCGATTTGATCCTTGGCCCTTCAAACTCCGATTAGGCACTTGATTCTTGTATGGTAAACCTTCATAATTGATCTATAGGGGCTTTAAAACATATACCCACTTTGTTAAGTCCCCGGGTAACTTTATTGTTACCCGAAAAGTCCTAACTTTCAACTTTTACGCTTTAACCTTTCGCACACGAATTTGATCATAACTTTCTCATACGTTAACGAAACTTTATGAAATTTAAACCGTGTATTCTAGTGAGCATAATTAACAGTTACAAAGATTCGGGTTTGTCGAAAGGTCACTCAGAGGTATAAATTGAACATGTTGACACCTTTAGTCCCTGTAGTTTGAAATCTCTCACTTTTAGCTTTGTATGATCCATGATTTATTCGTTTGAAGGTATGAGCACCATGTATGGTTAATGTATATTATATTTATTCACAGTTGACACTTAGAATACGTATACTCACATAATTTCCATGTTTGTCAACTTTAGTCCTTCTATAATATTTCTTTCACACGTTTAAACATTTGACACGTGTCTACACATTATAGGACGTGAATTTTCGAGGTGTTACATCCTCACCCCCTTAAAATAAATCTCGACCCGAGATTTACTGAAATAAGTAAGGGTACTTTTCTTTCATCGTGGATTCAACCTCCCACGTGTATTCGGGACCTCTACGGGCATCCCATTTGACCTTCACAATAGGTACATGCTTCCTTCGAAGCTTCTTTACCTGTCGATCTTCAATCGACAAAGGTTTTTCAACAAATTTCAAGCTCTCATCTATATGCACATCTGTATGTGGTATTACCAGTGATTCATCAGCGAAACACTTCTTCAGATTGCAGATGTGGAACACATTGTGAATTTCACTGAGCTCTTCCGGTAAGTTCAACTTATAGGCAACTGACCCGACACGTTCGATAACCTCGAAAGGTCCTATGTATCTCGGGCTTAGCTTGCCTTTCTTACCAAACCGCATCACTCCTTTCCAGGGTGACACTTTAAGTAGGACTTTGTCACCTACTTCGAAGTGAAAATCCTTACGCTTAGGATCAGCGTAACTCTTCTGCCTATCCCGGGCAGCTTTGAGATGGTCACGAATCTGGACAATCTTGTCCGTTGTTTCGAACACGATCTCTGGTCCTGATAACTGGACATCCCCAACTTCCGCCCAACAAACGGGCTATCTACACTTTCTACCGTATAATGCCTCGAAAGGCGCAGCCTTAATGCTGGTATGGTAGCTATTGTTGTAGGAGAATTCGATTAATGGTAGGTTCTTATCCCAACTACCACCCAAATCGATCGCACATGCTCGTAGCATGTCTTCCAACGTTTGAATAGTACGCTCACTCTGACCGTCAGTCTGAGGATGATAAGCCGTACTAAAATTCAAACGTGTGCCCAAAGATTGTTGGAAACTCTTCCAAAAATGAGACGTGTATCTAGTATCTCGGTCAGAGATAATAGACACAGGTATGCCATGTAAGGCTACAATCTTATCAACGTATAACTGGGCTAACATGTCGGAGCTATAAGTCTCCTTGATGGGTAAGAAATGTGCTGACTTAGTCAGTCTATCAACTATAACCCATATTGTATCATTTCCTTTCCTTGTCTTGGGTAACTTGGTGATAAAATCCATAGTTACCATTTCCCACTTCCACGTAGGAAGTTCAGGCTGTTGTAGCAAACCTGACGGTTTCTGATGCTCGGCTTTGACTTGCGCACATGTCAAGCATTTTGCTACATGGGCGGCTACAGACTTTTTCAAGCCTATCCACCAATAATTTGCCTTTAGATCCTGGTACATCTTATCAGCTCCAGGATGAACGGAGTATTTGGAACTATGGGCTTCCTGGAGGATGAAATCTCGAAGTCCTCCATAAATTGGAACCCATATTCGTCCATTCAATCTCAGAATTCCGTCCTTGCTAAGAGTTAACTGCTCCTCAGTTACTCCTAACTTTTCACTAGGATAGTTAGCTTCTAACACAGCTTCCTTCTGTGCAGCTAACACCCTTTCTATCAAACTGTTCTTTATTTCCATGCGCTTGGCATTGATTCGAATGGGTTTCACCCTTTCCTTTCTGCTCAAGGCGTCAGCGACTACATTCGCTTTGCCGGGATAATACTTGATTTCACAATCATAATCATTCAAGGTCTCCATCCAGCGGCGTTGCCTCATGTTTAATTCCTTCTGATTAAACAGATGCTGGAGGCTCTTGTGATCAGAATAGATCACAAACTTGATTCCATAAAGGTAATGCCTCCACAGTTTTAGTGCGAATACAACGGCACCCAATTCCAAGTCGTGGGTGGTGTAATTCTTTTCGTGCACCTTTAACTGTCGTGATGCATAGGCAATAACCTTGCCTTTCTACATAAGCACACACCCCATGCCGGTGTGTGAAGCATCGCAGTAAACTACGAATTCTTCAGTGCCTTCAGGTAATGTCAGCACAGGAGCGTTGCTCAACTTCTGTTTCAAAACATCGAAGGACTCTTGCTGCTTAGGGCCCCAAACGAACTTTACTTTCTTCTTGGTCAAGGAAGTTAGGGGTGCAGCAATCCTTGAAAAATTTTCAATGAAACGCCTGTAATATCCTGCCAATCCCAGGAAGCTACGAATCTCCGTAGGCGTCTTCGGCTCTTGCCAATTCATAACAGCTTCAACTTTAGCGGGATCCACTTGGATACCACGCTCACTGACCACATGTCCAAGAAATTGGACTTCTCGTAGCCAAAACTCACACTTGGAGAATTTGGCATAGAGTTTCTCTTGATGTAAAAGTTTGAGAATACATCGAAGATGTTTCTCATGATCAGCTTGGCTCTTCGAGTATATAAGGATGTCGTCAATGAAGACGATGACAAATTTATCTAGGTGCGGCTTGCAAACGCGATTCATGAGATCCATGAACGCGGCCGGTGCATTAGTGAGCCCAAAAGGCATCACTAGGAACTCGTAATGACCATAACGAGTCCTAAATGTAGTTTTATGTACGTCTTCATCTCTAACCTTCAGTTGATGGTAGCCTGACCTCAAATCAATCTTCGAGAAGTAACTTGCCCCTTGTAATTGATCAAACAAATCATCGATTCTGGGCAAAGGATACCTATTCTTTATCGTGACCTTATTCAGCTCACAATAGTCGATGCACAGACGCATCGATCCATCCTTCTTCTTGACAAACAATACTGGCGCTCCCCATGGAGACGAACTAGGTTTAATGAAACCTTTAGCCAGCAATTCGTCCAGTTGCGTCCTTAATTCTTTCATCTCTGTTGGCGCCAACCTATAGGGTGCTCTAGCAACAGGTGCGGCTCCAGGGATGATGTCGATTCTGAATTCCACTTGCCTATCTGGTGGTAAACCAGGTAGTTCTTCCGGAAAAACTTCTGGAAATTCAGAGATGACAGGGATGTCTTCTAACCTCGGTTTGGGCTCATCAATAATCACCTGTGCCATGTAGATGACACAACCCTTCTTTAAACATTTTGAAGCCTTGAGCATAGTCACTTGCTCAGGCAGCCCATACTGGGTATCTTCCCGAATGGTAAGTGGTTCATCAGACGGAGTCTTTATTACCACTTGCTTCATGTTACAGACAATTTGGGCCTGGTTATGAGATAACCAGTCCATACCCAGAACTATGTCAAAACCGGCCAACTTAAAGGGAAGTAGAGACAGAGGAAAAGAATGGTTCTTAACGGATATAACACATCCATCTAACACAGTTGAGACGGTTTCTATGGTACCATCTGCTAACTCTACCTCATAGTTTACGCTTAAGGTTTTGACAGGTAAATTTAACAATTTACAAAACTTATGATCTACGAAAGACTTATCTGCGCCCGAATCAAAAAGTACTCTTGCAAAGACATCATTTACAAGGAAAGTACCTGTTATGATATTATCGTCTTGCACCACTTCTTTCGCGTCCATTCTGAAGACTCTGGCATTAGTCTTCTTGGCCTCTTCAGGCTTTTTGTTGTAGTTAGGGCAGTTGGTCTTAATGTGCCCCTTCTCATTGCAATGGTAGCACGTTGCATCCTTAATCTTCTTGCAATCCAAGGTTTTGTGATCCGTGGACTTGCAAATACCACAAGCATAGGTTTTGGACTGAGCCTGAGAACTCGACGCGAGTCTGCACTTTCCAAAGTGCTGTTTCTGCAAGTTTTGCACGTGGGCTTCTCACCAGCTTGATGCCCATCTTTTCTCGACTCAGAACCCTTCTTGTTATCACCGTTTCCACGGTGTTTCTTGTTAGACCTTCGTGAATCGTTATCTTCACGCTTTCTCTTCTCAGCCTCCTTATTCTTCAGCGACCTCTGCCGGACCGCATCCAGAGTGAGGGATAAGGAAATGTCAGCTACTGATCTAAATGTAGGTGGCCGAGAAGCTTTTACGCTTGCCTTGATCTCAGGGGCTAAACCACCGATAAAACGAGCTATTTGTTTTGGTTCCGGGGTTACTAGATATGGAACCAACCGAGACATAGTGTTGAAGCTCGTTAGGTAAGCTTGATAGTCGAGGTTCGTCATCACCAATGATAGAAAGTCAGATTCTATCTTCTCCACCTCATGTTGAGGGCAGTAATTCTCCCTGATAAGGCCAACAAATTGATCCCAAGACATATCATACAATGGGATTTTTCCGGTGGCCTCAATCAGAGATCTCCACCATGCTAACGCTTCACCCTTAAAAGACTGCGACACAAACTTGACCACGTCTCTCTCCGCACATCCGCTGATGTCTACAACCATATCCATCTCATCCAGCCATGTCATACAGTCAATGGCTCCCTTCTCCCCGGTGAAATCCCGGGGCTTGCAAGATACAAAATACTTATAGGAGCAACCCTTATTATGCGTTTGTTTTGGCACGACTATCAGAGAGGGTTCACTGTGGTGGTTTGTGGACTGACGATCATCACCATCTTTCTTGGGAATATCCTTTTTGGGAGGAGGCTTGCTGTGAGCTTCTGATTGAACTCTAGGCTTTGAGCGCGGTATAGATAGGGTCCTACTCCGGGTCCCACTATACTCCTCATACTGTCGCTCCAGTGCCTGTGTAACAGCGCCGTCTATTATAGCTTTTAATTCAGCACCCGTTAACGTAATCTGGGCGTTATCATTTGGCTCCACTGGATGGCTATTTATTTCGTCTGAATCAGCCATTTGAATTGAACTGTTGCAGAAAACAAGGACAATATTTTATTTGGGAGTTTATTATGGAATTACCCCTTAGGGTAAATCATTAACCATGGTAAGCAGAGACCATATTTGGTTAACTTAATAATCGTATTTAAATTAGGATTTCAATTATAATTTATCCTAATAACAGTAACAATACATATTAGCACACAAGGCTTAGTCACATGGACAATTTAAATTATATGCTATGATTTCAGAGAATCGAGGCTCTTAAGGTTTGAACCTAGTTCATTACCTTTATCAGACAGGGAGTCATAGCTACCACTGTCTTTTGGCTCATATGGAAATGAGCAGGGCCCGTAGGCACCATATTACCACGTATGGTAAAAATATGATCATCTTAATTGATGATTTAACCCATGATTCAGAGATCATTAAGTTGGGTTTGGAATCTTTAGAAAGATCCTTACATAATAATAATGCGTGTGATTTTTAAATGAATCACATCTGCCAAGAGTGTTAACATGTTTTAAGATGTTAACAGGGATTTGAATCTTTTAAATAGGTCTTACCATCATGGTCAGGTCTTTATAATGACACTTAGACTAGGTTTCACACTTTAAGATTCTTATTTAATAATTTAAATAGGCAGATTTTTCAAAAGGAATGGTTTTAATTTATTTATTTCATATATAAATTATTTATGCACGTAAGGCAAACATGAAATTTATAAAACCAACATTCCATTAATTATACATATTACACGCTGCCCTAAACGGGTCTTTTCAAACAACATTTACCCACGCAGGGGTGAAGCAACAAACTAGTCCACGCAGGGACTTAAATAACAAACATAACAGTCCACGCAGGGACTCACACATGCAATATACCCTCGTAGGGGTTTATGGAAGATAGGCCCACGCAGGGGCTCAAAGCAAACAAACAAACATACATACCCACTTAGGGACTTAACAAACAAATACACCCACGCAGGGGCTTATACAGAAATTGGAAGGATTCAATGATCCTTCTTGTTCTTCCCTTTGATCAAGCCTACTAATCCTTGGAAGAAGGTCTGTCTCTCCCTGCGGTCCTCGTGAACTTCCCGTTCAACTTGATTCAACCTCTGGAGGAGTTCTTCATGCTCAGGTGGGGAGAACCTAGGCGGCTGCAATTGAGTCCGAATAATAGGCCTAGGAGGTATCTGGTACCCATGTGTTAGGTACCCAACTCCCCATGGAGCTCCGTATGATCCTTCCGGGTGCAGGGCATTATAATTTGCCGCTACCATGTAAGGGTCGGCCTCTGCGTAACCGTAGCTGTGTTGAATCGGTGGCTCAAACGGGTTGTATGCCATGGGACCCGTATACGCTGGAATTGGGTTATCAAAACCCATCGGCAGTGGCTGTGGTACAGCAGGGTTGGAAGGTCCACCCATTTGTGGGTCCTCCTGGTGTGGCGGATAATGGCTGCCACTGGACTGACGTGGGGAACTAAAATGGAAGTCCCCTGCTCGTGACGACATTCGGGCACCGGTTCTCCTACGCCTTGGCGGTTGAGGAGGTGCCGGCTGAACTGGTGGCGGTGGAGGTGGTGGCGTAACTGCCACAAATCGGTGATCCTCAGAGGAATCTTGATGATGCTGCTGCTGCTCATGAGGCGACGAATGGTGGGAAGGTGATGAATGGTGAGGAGGTGTGTAGTACCATTCATGCCTGGTGAACATGGCTTGGAAGCTATCTGGACCAACATAGGGTGATCCGTGGAAAGACGATCCGTCGGAGATCTCGATCGGATGGTTTGGAGTGCCACTTGCAGGTTCGACGGGGTCAGTATCCTCGTCCATGTCGTCATCGTGATCGCCAGAGAAATGGTCATCTGGACCTAGTGGGTTAAAACCCACGGGTTCTTGGATATAGTTGGTCGGATCAAACCGACCCCTGAACACTGGTGTAGGGTCTCCGTACGAATGATGAGATAGAGATCGTTGTAATGGTATATACGATGGTTGAGGGTTGTTGGGCTCGTAAGGTTTTTGGACTGGCGGTGTCGAACTATGTGAGACCGACCGCCTAGCCGACTCAAATAAGTTTCTTCTGTTTTGGCGTGGATCGTCACTCTCCGTGGTAGACGGAGCTCGAACATTCGAAGGTCCCGCCTCATGGTCATTGGGGGCGGTGACTGGCCCCTTTCCACGCCCTCTTCTGCGGAAGAATCTCGGCGGCATTTTTGTTAATCCTGTCAATACAATGTAAGATAACCACAAAATATATATAAAAATAAAGGACAAAATAAAACCAAACAAAATGGAATTTGTCCTATGTTATATGTCTAGACTCGAAAGTTTAGAAATGTGCAATTGTGTCATTGAGATTAAACACAAAAGGCTAGTGTTTAATTCACTCAATGTTGGCTCTGATACCAACCTGTCACACCCCGATTTCCACGTGTCACCAGTGGGCCAGGTGGGGGAGTATCGTGACGTGGTTGGCAACGTAATAGTCAAACAACACAATATTTAATATGCACAGCGGAAGCAATTTTTAAAGATATAATACAACCGAATTTAATTATTGTAATATCAAGTATCACAACGTTCGATTGTTTATCCACAGAACGGATCGAAATAAAATAGGAACAATGGTTCAACAGACTTCAGGCATCCTAAGCTTGCGAGACTTATTATTGATGCTAAGGAGACAATCCAGCCAATTTCGTTTAGTACCTGCATTCAGTCTTTTTGGGAAAATACGTCAGTTTACACTGGTAAATACAATCAACTGACTCATTTTGGAAAATGATTGAAAATTGGTTTGGATGCACATGGCATAAACATTTTTATTTAACTTGGGATAATTATTTAATATTATAATCTTGTGAACGAATTACATGTTACTTGTGCGTTCAGTAGCCCGGATCTTGTCCGGGTTAAAGATCAATAGACACACCGCAATATAGAGTTATACACTGACAGGTGTACGCCTACACCCCGTGCTCAGGTCGTGGCCATCTCGTAAGATGATGCCAAGGATATCCGGGACATGGTCATTAACCCCCCAAAGGCTTTAAGTAACAAGACTGTTTAAACGAGCCGATCAAATTATTCAACTACCCACCAAACGGTGGAGATTTAATGCCCGATCAAGCGGTATGCTACATACCGTAACCCAAGCCCGTATAGGGAAAATAAGTTAAAAGTATTTACCTGAGCAAGTATTAATCACAACAAGCAAAATGCACGTAGCTTTTACTGGTACTCCTAATCTGGAACGAAGGTTTATAATAGCCTATTAGAATCCTAACGGGTCTTTAATTAAGCTTAAGCTTAGACCGGCTAGTTTCAAAGATACGGTTCGTACGCACGATTAAGCGAAGACCGGATAGAATGTGATTTAGACCCGACAAGTTCAGAAACTTTTTTAATATGGGTTTATTATTCACATTCTGGATTTTGAGATAAAACCGTTAAGGTTTGACCCGTTTCGGCTAGTTTATGTAAACTTGTTACATAAACCGAACCGTACGCGTAATAAGCGTGACGGGTATTCATGAGAGCTATATACAGGTTTCCTAAGTTAATTATGCCTCAAATATGTTGTGACATTGGTAAGATGTCTTTCATTATGCCCGAAATGTGTTTAAACACAAACTAGGCCCCGTAGGGGTAGTTTGGTCATTTAAAAGTTTATAAAAGAGTTTAAGTAACAAGCTGAGTTACAGGTCTGATGTAATCAGCAAATATACTCAATTTACTAAGTTATATCAGTAGGATAAAGTATCTATGTGAAATTTATCAATTATAACCAAACTATGCCCCGTAGGGGTATTTTGGTAATTTCACATAAGTCGAAAAGCTCAAAACTGAAGTCTGAGTTAATCAACTTGTGCTTACTGTTAAAATATCATAATTTTCCTAAAATATAAGTAGGTATCAACCCGGGTATGTTCAATATAATTTTAATACATACTATGCGCTAAAAACGCTTAATAAGGCGATTAAAGGCCATTTCCGGGTTCGATACTTAAATCTGATATTTTTATATTTCCAGAAGGCTTAAAATAATTTATTTAACATATCTAATCAGTAGCAAAAAGTTTGGAGTCGTTTAGATATGTAAAACTCACTTTATGGCCCGTAAGGGCAAAACCGACATTTACCGGATTAAGCCTACAACTATGAGTTATGCTCAGCCTAAAATTAATTAAAAATCTTTAAAATTCCCAAATTAATATATTAAGTCAGTGGGTAAAAGATTTGATATCAAAAAGTATGTTTAAGTAGGCTATACGCTAATTACACCATTATATTAACATAAAGCATTCATTTTGCGATAATGAGCATAACTCTTAATCTACAATTCAAACTGATGTCAAACTTTACATACACATTTATATATTAGTAATTAAAGTTTCTACTCTTTTACATTTCCAGAAATCACGTTTTAAGGCAATAAGGGCATAATGGTCAACATATGGGCAATTAACGGAAACATGCATATTAATTGGATAACTAATGAAACAAGGTGTATAATCACAGAGGGTTGTTCTAACATGTAACCTAATCCAATTAAAGCTCTGAGGCATTTCTAAAACATGCCTAAACGGGTCAGAACTGAAAGTCAAAGTGAAAGTCAAACTATGTGACTTTCGGTTCCGAACCGGGTCTAAACAGGAAATTGTCGGGTTGAACATGTTTAGACATGTTCTTACACTTATTACTAAGTTATAACAATGATCCAACAGGTGGTATATGATCTACAATGTTAATTATGCAATAATGGCATTTTAGACTTCCTGTTGACTTTTTAAATATAAGTTTGACCCGACTTTTGACCTGGTTAGAGTGGTGATCAGGGGAAACCCTTTTGAGGTTTTATTACCCACATAAATACCAACATATATCTAGTTTTAATTCGAGATATGACTGAGCCATTATTGACAAATCTCGAAGTCAAACCGTAATTACGACGGTTTGACTTTTAGCTAAAATACTAAGCTAAAAGTAATTAGAGAAGGTTAGGCAACTTACAAAGGTCCTAAGCTTGATTAGAGAACACTTGAGAGCAGGTTGGAGCTCCAGGAATGATCAGAATGCTGATGGAATTGGTGTGAGAATGTTTTCAAGTTCATGCTCCTTTATATAGCATTTTAGTCACCACAATTCTTTGACACTTGTGTCTACTAGTGCCCACAACTGATCAACACTTGTTACTAGAGCTTAGGGGGTGCCTAGGGGTCGCACAAGATGTGAAAAATCGGGTGGAATCGAGCAGAAAGCACTCAGCAGGCAAAAACCCACGAAATTCGGAACTAGGCATTGCCCCGCGTGTCGCGACGGGTTCCTTCGCGGCTTCGCGTGTCGCGACGCCCTCCGCGTGTCGTGAAGGGTTCTCCGTCCGGCTTCGCGTGTCGCGACGGGCTATCTGCAGAAATCTTAACTTTTGATTTTTGTGATTTGATCCTTGGCCCTTCAAACTCCGATTAGGCACTTGATTCTTGTATGGTAAACCTTCATAATTGATCTATAGCGGCTTTAAAACATATACCCACTTTGTTAAGTCCCCGGGTAACTTTATTGTTACCCGAAAAGTCCTAACTTTTAACTTTTACGCTTTAACCTTTCGCACACGAATTTGATCATAACTTTCTCATACGTTAACGAAACTTTACGAAATTTAAACCGTGTATTCTAGTGAGCATAATTAACAGTTACAAAGCTTCGGGTTTGTCGAAAGGTCACTCAGAGGTATAAATTGAACATGTTGACACCTTTAGTCCCTGTAGTTTGAAATCTCTCACTTTTAACTTTGTATGATCCATGATTTATTCGTTTGAAGGTATGAGCACCATGTATGGTTAATGTATATTATATTTGTTCACAGTTGACACTTAGAATACGTATACTCACATACTTTCCATGTTTGTCAACTTTAGTCCTTCTATAATATTTCTTTCACACGTTTAAACATTTGACACGTGTCTACACATTATAGGACGTGAATTTTCGAGGTGTTACACATAAAATACTGGCTTTATTGGCTATTAACCAATCCATTCCTAATACAACATCAAATCCGGCCAGATTCATTGGGTAAAGGTTTGCAATAAACTTATGGTTTAAAAATTATATTCTTGCTCCCTGCAAGATTTCAGAAATCTTAACGGTTTCTCCATTCGCTGTTTCTACTAGACATTCTTGTGGGAGTTTAGTTAATGGTTGATTGAGTAATTTGCAAAATGAAGTATTAATAAAACTTTGGTTCGCACCAGAGTCAAGTAATACTTTAGCAAAAACATCATTAACTAAAAACGTACCGGCTATCACGTCCGGAATCATTTTGGCCTCATCTGCAGTTAGAACAAATGCTCTAGCATTTTTAGTGTTCTTATTACCCATGGCTGGAACTAGTTTCGGACAGTTTGGCCTGATGTGAGCTTTTTCTCCATAGTTGAAGCACTTTCCATTATTAGGCTTCCTCCTGCAATCTTCTTCCTTGTGCCCTGGCATCTTACAGAAATTGCAATAAGTGGAGAATTTTCCGAATGCTTCTTCTTGCAAGCCTTGCAGTAGGGTGTAGAGGTAGAACCTACATTCCTACGGTTGGTATTACCGTAGCGAAATTCCTGGGTAAGCCTTTGAGCTAGGTTCTTCCTTTGATCCTCTTCTCTTGTACGTACCAATTCATCTGTCAAGGTATTTGCTAGTTCTACAGCTTCTTCTATGGTTTGTGGTCTGGCGGCCTTGACTACATGCCTTATCTCTCCAATCAATCCCCAGATGTAACGGGAGATTAATACTAGTTCAGGTGATGCAAGGGTTGGTACTATTCTAGCATATTCGAAGAATAACGTAGTGTACCCCTTACTATCCACTCCAGTCATCCTAAGGTTTAGGAATTTATTTGCTATCTGTTCTTTTTCATTAGGAGGGCATAATTTCCTTTCTACCATGTTTTTAAATTCCTCCCATTCCATATTGTAAACCCTATCACTTCCCCTAGTTTAGAGGATAGTGTTCCACCATTCTAAGGCTGAATTCTTGAACAAATTATAAGCAAACATTATCTTATCTTCTTCTGCGCACTTGCTTATTTTCAAGACTGCCTCAGTCTTTTCTATCCAGCGCAAGGCTGCAATGGCCCGTTCATTACCCGAGAATTCAATTGGTTTACAAGACCAGAATTCTTTATATGAACAACCATAAGGTATGGTTCTTCTTCTTTTGGGAATGGGTACTTGAAGTATGGGTCCATTGTTTACGATGTTTTCAGGTTCAGTTGGTCGCTTCCCGCTATGCTTACTTTTATTATCCGCTTCTTTAACAGTTTGAATAATAAATGGCATCGCATCTATTATTCCTTGTGCCACTATGTGTTGGATGGCACTATTATCCACCGGGTTTCCATTGTTGTCGTTGTTCGGGTAATCGTTATTCAGATTATTGTCATTCTGGTTTTCCGGGTTATTATCCAGATTCTCTTGATTTACTTGGTCGGCCATCTGAATTTTAAACATTTACCACATATTAATATCACAAAATAATATCTTAATACGATCAATCACATGACACGCATTTTGGTCAAAAGCGTCGATCATTGCGACTTACTCTATTTTTATATATAGTATGCATCTACTACAAATCAGAACTGGGAATTAAAATTACAATACAACTGAAATCAAAATTACACTATTAGTAGTAGGCATCCGTAGTTTTTTTTTCAAACACATACATACCTATTATATATATATTATTTTATTATTATTATTATTATTATTATTATTATTATTATTATTACTACCTTCACCATTTCTTTCACTGATATGGATTCATCCAAAAATCCATATGACGCTCGTTGTACTCCCAGACGAGACGTTCTCCAACTTGCTTCATTCTCTCGCTACTCTCTAAAATCTCTTCTCCGAAAGTTCAGAGCTCTTGCACATTTTCTACACTCATTGGGGGTGCAGGTGCGGGTACTGGATCTGGGTACTGTGGCATGGGTTCTTCCTGAGGATACGGATTCTCTAAGATTTCCCTAATGTATTCATCATTATCGTAGTAGGGATCTAGAGGGTCCAGACCTGGGTAAGCTGCTAGGTTTGGCATGGGTAGGTCTGTCAGCTGTTAGCGTTGCACATAGTCCCTATGATCATCAAACGACGGATCGTAGTCTGGGTCTAAGGGATTGGGTGCTGGTACCCAAGGTATCTCCTCTGGATTAAAATCATGCATTTCTACTTGATTTTCTGGGTTGTTTTCTATCTCCATTGGCTGTAATTGTTGGAGTGCTATCAGTTGATCCAGGTTAGGGTCGGCAGCTGTGGTTGCTAAAATATGGAAGTTTGCTAAACTCCTATTAAGCATATCCTGGGTATTGGCATCGGTTTCTCTTTTAGCTGCTGCTAGCACTCGTTGTTCTTGTAACTTTTTCATTCTCTTCCTACGCTCATGTGCTCCCTTACTGAACCATCCTCTCTTTTTCTGAGGGAATGGCTCTTCAGACTGAGCCTTAAACACGAATATTCCTTCTTCATCATCAGCTGAATACCCTGAGAGGGCAGGCTGTGAAGAGGCGCCTTCACTTCTAGGCGAACCAGACAACTGACGATACACGTCGGATGGTCCTTGGTCGCTCATACTGTAAACTAACAGATAGTCAAATAACACATAACAATAACATACAATTATGCATGCATTTCCGTAATTTATTTCCTAACAGATTGAATTTTGGTGTCAGCAGAACACTTCTGTGGCTGAATCAGTGGCTTAGCACTGATACCACCTTCTGTCGCAACCCCCGATCCCTATCTCCCAGGAACGGGCGGCCGCGAGCCAGTTTTGGTGGTATCTGGGTTTGTCAATATGGCAGCGGAATTTACATCAGGACCGTAGTTAGGAAATATTTTATCAAAGTAAAATACCACGCTTTTATAATATTAAACACATGGGAAAATTCCAAGTTTTAAGTACACACATTTACATAGAGATAAAACCCTATTTTATTTAAATAAAACATCTATTCATTTTAGGTAACTTTATAGCCACTTTTCTAAGCCTTCAGTGCTGTCCAGCTGGCTTCTATTTGGCTTTCACATTTTGTTACCTGAAACGCGTTTAAAAACATTTGTCAGTGGGAAATACTGGTGAGTGAATCCCAATTTAATCAAGTTTAATAAAAAAAAATCATTGTACAGTATTTAGGGCGGTCGCGCAATTACATTTGTTTCCATCTAATCAATTACCACCCATGGTACTGTCAACCCGACTTATGGTCATGTTACTCCTCACAAGGTAGTAACAAATTTTGTATACAAAACCCCAACATACCAACGATAATTGTAGAATACAAATACTCAATCACTGTTTAATATATGATTAATTACGTGAGGTTTTGTAAAAACAATTTGCAAAAAGGAGATTACTCACATTGCTGTCTTAGATTTTCTGTAAGAGTTTCCTGGTGATTATCTATAATTTACACAAATGCACACGTGTTAGTATAATAACCCATTATTTATATTAATGATACCCTCCCCGAGACGGCATTCCAACGACTACGTCGGGCAGAACCACGACAGCCGTTACGGAACCCTGGATCAATCGGGCAGCGTATCTAATACGTAACCGGGGTTAGGTTACTTACAACGGAGCAGAACTTCGTTATTTAGGGGGTATTATACCCGAGAATTATGCCTATTATAGTGAAATCGAGAGAGAAAATAAAATATGAACGAGTTGGGAATGAAGGCCTTCGGTTTCTATTTATAGGGCCACATTTTGGTTTTCACGCGGCTCGCGTAAGGTGAGACTAAGGTCTACGTGACCCGTGAGGATCCCTAGGGTAGGCCCTAGCTTGTCCGACTCATCCCTAGCTTCGACACGCCGCACGACACGTGGCAGCACCGGGTGCGGCCCTGACTCCTTGCTGTCGCGGCCCGCGTAAGTCAAGGTGGTGGCTTACGCGTCCCGCGAGAGACCTATTTTTCTTGTTTTTGTTTAATTTTTATAAAAATAAAGGTATTCGGGGTCCGTTTTCGCATACGAGGTGTATTTTAGGACATATTAGGGTATTTTAAATATATTAGGGCGTCGGAAAAATATTTTGGAGGGTTGTTATATTAGCATTGATAGACCGTAACCTACGGTCTGATGACCGTAGCCTACGGCGGGATAGTAGAGGCGCACAGATTGGCGTTTCAGCATGTGTTTTAAAGGGTTTAAACCCTAATTTTAAAGAGACACTTATTCATTCATGAATTTTGGAGGAAAAATTAGCCACTTTGGCTCTCAACTTTCATCATCCTCACCATAATTCTCACAACATTAACCGAATTGAAGATGAATTCAGCCGTTTCTCAATCGTTTGAAGATCAATCAACTACCATGAGCGGCTAAGTTTTTAGTGGTTTCCTCTGGATGGGGGATTCTTTTAAGTATTGACTTTTATGTGTTTGAAATAATTGTGAACATCAGTAATCTTAGCATTCGATGCTTTTTACCATTTAATTTGTTTAATTCATTCAATTCCCGAGATTTCTAGTAAATGGGATACATTTGACAGGGGTTATGGTTAGTAATTCCAATTGATCGTTCATATGATAACCTTCCGTTGTTTTTACAATCGAAGTAAGTAGTCTTAGGGTAATCAGAATCAGTTAACCGAATTCAAAAATCATGTCTAGGTGATTGTCACAACTTAAACACATAATTATCATTTCTTTGAATCTAAAATCCGAAGGAACCATTGTTTCTCTTACTGTTTACAACTTCGTTTTTCGTAATGCGTAGTTTAATAGACCTGCCAGCGTATTTAATTACCAACTTTGCTTAGCAGCGTATTGGATTTGGGTCTGCATATTTATCAACCAGTGTATTTGATTTTACAGCGTAATTAGTGGAGTATTTAAAAAGTTGGAGTATTTAAAAAGGTGGAGTATTTAAAAAAGTAGAGTATTTAACTGCGTATAGAGTATTTAACGTTTTCATGAATAAAAATGATCCGTAAACAATCCCGAAATAGGTTTTGGATATTATATATCATTGGATTCGTAATCTCGAGACAAGTCTAACGGTATAATTTGGTAAAAACAGTTTTCGGAAAATTTTTGAATGTTTTTTACGGTACAGTTACGGTAAAAGCTCGACAAGGACCAGTAGAGAAGTTAGATTTGGATTTTGACACAGGTTACCAAAATCCATTTAAACTTTTAAGTTGCATGATGGACAAAATGGACAATGTCAGTGAGACTGTTAAAAAATGGCCAAAGCTGATAAATGTTAAACAATATGTTGTCTGGAAGGAGTTTGAAACGTTTGTTCAAAGTGAAGATATGAGAATGTGGAGCTATATGATTGATGGATACATTGCTCCTACATATGAAGTTGGTGGGAGATTTAGGGTAACTTCGTATGAGAAGATGCAAGAATCTGAGAAACGAATGTATGATGCTGAGAAGTTAGCTTTAGCAGCGATAAAGATGTCCTTGCCATTTGGAATAAAACACACATTTAATAGGTATGGGTCTTCTAGAGAGCCGTGGGAAGCTTTAGGAAAACGTTATCAGATTTCTTCAAAATAGAGTACATGCAATCAAGCTTGTGTAGCTGAGATTGCAACTGTGAAGATTGGAGAAACAGCTGCTGAGTTAGACGAAAAGAAGGAAGCTAATGAGAAGAATCTTGAGAAGAAGGATGCAGAAGTTTCAAAGTGCTTGAATGGTGTGCATGAACTTACAATAGAGGTGAAGGTAATATCAGAATCTGTAAGTCATACATGTCATAATTGCACGGAACTACAAGGTAAAGTTAACAGACTATCGGGGCAAAACAAATTTATGTTAGCTGATTTAGAAAAGTTAAAAGAGTCAAATGTTCTTTTGATTAACCGAGAGTCAAATTGTTTAAATAAACTCAAATCAAATGAACAAGAAATCTGCAGTTTGACAAGCAAAGGTAATGAACTGTTGCAGATCATTGATTTGGCTCATGAAACTGTGAGGGAAAAAACTAATGAATTTTCTGAAAAGCGCAGGGACTTGGCCATTGCACAAGACCAAATTGTTGAACTTAATGGAAAGTTAGACAAATATGGAAAATCTTCATTAGTTAGGACTCACATTCAAAAAGGGCTGAAAAAGAGTAATGATAAAATAGGAGTGGGGTTTAGTAAAGCTTCACCTTCTAAGGATCAGGACTACTCCTTTTTACCAAATGAAAATGAGCTAACTGATTTTGTACTCACTGCACAAGAGGTAGTGGATCCGATAACTGTGGACTTGCTAAATAGTTCGGTTTCCTTGAAAGAATCTGCTAGGTCTAATAGTACACCTCATAAAATGGATGAGGATACTACAGACGAAAAGAACAAAACATTTAAAAAAGATTTAACAAAAGGAAAATTTATAAGAAAAAATCTTGTTTTAAATGTCACAATATGTCACACCCTGAGTTTTGCGGAAGCGTATGATGTGTGACTTGTTCAATATCATTGCATTCAATCATAATAAACAACTATATGGTCAAAACGATGTTCATCCATTTATTAAGTTTAAAATATTACAAACACCAGTCATTTAAGTTTCAAACAACACAACCTTTGACTAAGTACAAACCAACAAAAGTGGATGACATCTAACTTGGAATTTACTTCTAGAAACAACACCCACGCCCAAGATCCAACTTGTTACCTGAAATACATGTAATTTTGAAAAACATCAACAAAAGTTGAGCAAGTTCATGCGTTTTGTTTGAGTAATGATAAGCTTGTAAACATTTGAGAGACTCATTTGAAAACAGGTATGAAAAGCATCTATGAATAGATCAAATTAATGTTTTGCAAGGACATTAATGTATGCGAAGACATATGGAGCACTCAATATGAGTAGGCTTATACCCTCGTCGAATTCCCTCGACAGTGTCGAATTCCCCTCGACTGTGTCAAATTCACCTTGACTGTGTCAAATTCCCTTGACCGTATCAAATCACCTTGACTGTATCAAATCACCCTTGACCGTTGTCGAATCACCTCGACTTGGACACTAAAGCACTCAAAGTGGTCACATAAGGACCATGAGTGGGGCTCGGCCGTACCCGTTAGATCTAACCTTTCTCCATATTTCTTATGAGAGTTATCAGCATTTCAATTTCAATGTATGCTCACATGATCTAATAGTTCATTTCATCGCCAAATCATACCATTTAAACATTCGTAACATGTATTCCACCCCCCGAGAGTTATAAAACCGAAAACAGTTAAGAGAAAAGGGGGACATGAACTCACAAGTTTGCGTCCTGCTATCTCGTATGCTCAAGGTCCTCCTATGAGCCGTACAACTACCTACACATGTGCCATGTTTTATTAGACGCTTAGGTCGTGTCACGACTCTTTGTCTTAGTTGTTCATTATGACTTGTTTTGGAAATCTTGGTGTATTCTAAGTTACATCATTGATGTATATTATAATATTCCAAAGTATATAATTATTTGTTAAAATAATAAATATTTTAACTTAAATTATATTTATTAAATTTTGGAATATTAGTTAAAATAACATATTTTAACTTGGTATATCATGCAGTTATGCGTATGTGTTCTCCCAAGGATGGGTATAGTCATACTGGTGCATATTAGACTTATGTATTTGCCAAGTATTTGTGGCGTATTCCGGTGTGTATTTATATGTACAATAACACGTATTTCACTGTATTTATTAAGTATTCATATACTTAATTTTGTATTTATACTTTCCAAAATAATATTACTAATAAAATTCACCAATATATAGTCTCAAAATATATATTTTAGGAAATCTTACATAGAAAAATTATTTATAATTTTTCCTTTTGCAAAAATAATTGTAGTTTCATTTAAACCATGAAAATAATACATGTTCAAGTTTAACTTATAAAATATATATAAATCTATTTTTCACCCAAAAATAAGGTATTTTATGTTTATTTAAGAAAATATATATTTTCTCCCAAAAATAATATATCTTCTAATAATTCCAAGAAAACATATATATTGTTCTTACCCAAAAATAATATATTTTCTTCTTGTCAAAAATATGATTTATTTTATAATACTTATGAAAATCATATTTTTGTTCTCTTGGTTTCCAAAATACCGTTTACCAAAATATACTTACGAATCTAATTCCGGAATATTTTTGTTAGTTATATTCCTTGTTCGGTTTCTCCAATATTTTGGGTATAATTTGTATATTTATTTCTTGGAATTTTTGGTAATATTTAGTATTGTATTTCTTGGTATTTTGGTGAGTTATATTATTTCAAGCCCTAAAATAATATAACTGATATACATAATATACAAATAATCACACACATGGTGACATCTAAATATATATTCTTCTAATACATATTTAGTCACTTTTATTATCAAAAACTAACCTCCAATATTTTGTAATTTTTGTAACAAAAATTTTGGCAAACTTTATATGAAAAATCATGGTTAAAATATGCTTGTAAATATTTGTTTAAAAATATTTTCCTAAGCGTTTAATTTCTAGAAAAATTTTGCCATAGTTTCCCCTTAAAAATGGAGGTTTCCATGCTTTTAAAGCATCTCGTTTTCTTTTATAAATCATCACAATCAACAATAATCCAAACAATACTTACCAAGTGCCATAAATCAATCATTAATCACTACTTCATGAACTTGAAAATTTATAAAAATTTGTAGTAACTTACTAGTGTATTTAGTAAGCTTAGTTACCCTTTAAAGTGTGGTTATTTATTTAAAAATATCATTCTTCAAGAAGTTAGATCTTCACAACTTGTAAAATGATTTTCTAAAAATATTTCTTCTCGAATTTTTCTTGTTAAATATATAATTCTACACTTGATTAACCACTAAAAATGCGGTTAGTTTCTTTAAGAACCAAGTTTATGTAAATCTTGTATTTTATTCTTGGTTTCTTGAGAAATATTTCTTGAAATCATATACTTACAAGATTCTCATTACACTTTGATCATCTTTATTCAAGAAAACAATTTATACTTCAAGTTCATGCTTAAACATAAGGATGATCTCTTGATCTTCAACATAATCATCCTCTTATCTTGCTAGATTATGTCTTTAATCATTATCTAGCAAGATCATATGATGTTTAACATCATTAACATAAATAATCAACAATCGAGTAGCATAAGAACACTTAACAACATGTATTCTTATGATTTTTAAGCTTATGTTTAAGATTTATGTTCTTGATTATTAGTGTTCTTCATGTTAAGTTACTTGTAACATCTTTTAACCAACTAAATAAGATGTAAAATGGGATGTAGATGATCTTACTACTAGCTCAAGGCTAGGGATGATCACAAGATGAAGATGAGGTGGTTAAAAGCACTTGCAAGAGGTCCTTCAACATCCAAAGCTTCATAGCTTCCTAACTATGTGTTGGTGCATATGTCTGTCGACTTTGTCTTGTATTGAGTTTTGTATCTAGATAGGATAAACCAGAGCTTGATAGCCTAGAAACCAGGGTTTTAGTGTAGTTGGACCAGTTCACACGAACTGGCAGAGCCAGTTCATACGAAGTGGCCACTTCCTATGAAGTGGGCAATGTCAGTTTCATGGGGACTGGATCATCTATAAATATGAGCTCTTGTCATTTCATTTGTAACATTGCTGATTCCGGAGCAGAGGTGCTGCCGAAGTGTCAAGTGGTCTGTAAAGCTTTCAAATCAATATACAAGACAATTAAAGTGTATCCTAGTGTTAATCAAGCTGTAATCAAGTCCGAATCACTGAATTAATCCTTTGATTTGGATTAGAACTCTTCTGATCGACTCGTTTAGGTCGAATCTCGATCCTACAAGTGGTATCAGAGCTCAGGAGGAAGAGTTCTTACCATTTCAGCTTGTTTTCACTGAAATTTCCGACTTCTACTCATTATTTTTCACATTTTTCAAAAATTAACTGAGATTTTACGGTTAACATGGACTGATTTCTTGATATAATACGCGAAACATAGAAATCCCCACACTTATCTTTTTTCGTCCCCGAAAAAAAATTATTCGCAATGGAATCACAATCAAAACAAATGGCTTTCAATATATTCAATTATTTTATTAAAACAAATCACATCACACGTTAACCAAGATTGTGAATATACGATCCACTTAAACCCAACCGCCGGTTTCGAAGCCCTTATTTTCGATCCATTAAGTTCAAGTAATATGTAGTCATCTATGGATCCCACACTCAAAAGACTACGACTCCACCTATTCCCGTTTCAAGCTTATGAGATTAAAAGATTTATAATCTACCGCCTTATATAAAAAACTCTTATATTATTCCGATTAAAATTAATGATGGATAGATGGATGATATTGCGAGCTTACATGCTTTTGTATACGATCAGTTCAGCGGACATATGCCACACGTGTCACCATCCCCATGGTTAATGCCATAAACTTCACGTTTTTTTTTATATATATAACTCCACCTAGAGGGTATGTACCGCATGAGTCGCTATCCCTGCGGCAATACCATAGGCTTTTTTTTTTTTTTTTACATGTGCTCAGATGAATGGATGGAATTTTTTTTTTGGGCGCCACACTGTTTCGGATTTGTTTTCACAAAAAGAAACATGTGTGCCAATTTAATCGGAAAAACTTATAAGTTTTTTACTTATGACGTACCCCTTATACTTTCCACAGTTTCAGTTTTACCATAGCTCCTAAGACGGGAACCCACAAGACTCCTAGTTTAAATTGTTTTATATCAAGCCTAAGGAACCTTTCAACCGGCTGGGCCTACCCACATATCCTAAATTAGACGTGTGACCGATTGTTTATTATCTCATATATATAATAATCGAAAAGCCATTGATTCAATTACACCTATCATTTTCCATTTTTGCAAAAACTTTCTCGAGACATTTTCTATTTTTTCCAATTTTTTTTATTTTTAATTTTTTTTAATTTTTATTCTCTTTTTTTTACGACACGACTACGACACAACTAGACACTAGTCTCCCCTCCCCACACTTAATTCCTTCATTGTCCTCAATGGAGCGAGAAACTATCTACGACACAACTACCAATATAAATAAATATACAAAGATAATGGAACAGACTCCCCTGATTTGACGCGGTTGAATTCCTATGAGCCTTGTTCCACCACAACCGTATAGCATTTCATTCGCGGCTGCTTCAACACGGGACACTTGACTTGAAATTATTCGAATCATTTTCGTCCAAATGGAGATTGAGTATGGACAAAAGTGATCGTCACCTCCTCAGACTTCCCCACACTTGGGTAAACGCATCCGTGAAGATAATTAAAACCTGCAAGAACACACACGCAACACAAAACAAAACAAAACAAAACAAAACAAAAATACAATACAATACTCTACATCCTCGGGCTGCCTCCCGAGAGCGCTAAGTTTTAGATCTTCAGCCAGATCGTACCTGATATGCGCTACGGTGGTTTCAATGCACATTTACCCCTTGTATTTCCAATGAATGCCCGGAATTTTACATGCCATCTCCATAAGCTCGTCAGTATAATTGGCATGTTTAGAAAGCACCTGCGGGTTTGGCTGATCCACTTCACGAAATATACACCGATGTCTTGTAGCTTCGCCCTATTCATCTTCTTCCTCGAACCCTCTTCCCCACACTTGTTAATTGGAATGATTGATATGGGAAGAGGTTCGGTACACACATTCATCTCATTAGACTGCTCTGCCTCATCATCCTCACACACCATCTGATCCACCAGTGACTCTTCATCAGATAAAGGATTCATTGGTGTGGTATTATCTTCCACAACCTCCTCCTCCATGTGAGAATAATCTCTAATATCATCAGGTAATGGTGAAAGATGCTCTTCTAATTCTATCTTCATCTTTAACTATTGACACTTGGAAACTAGAAAGCTGATTCGATCTTCATCGGAAAGGTTGGGTGCTGATAAATACTGCTCGAGTTTGGACAAAGTCACTTCCAACATAGCAAGCTTTTTCTCCTCCTCAGTCTGATAAGCATAGACACCCTCGGGCTTAGAATATTCCTCGGGATGATACTGTCGGTATCCCTGATACGGTCTTGAGATGTACGCATCCATCATTTTTTTATTCCAATACTCTGGATTTTCCAAATACACCGCGCACACATCATCATAATCATAAGTATGATTACGACCGCAACAGAAACATTGTCCATCCGTCCTTGGCTCATAATAAGCATCCTCGTCCCGATCCCATCCATCAGAGTAATAACCATCCTTCACCGTTGTATCAGAATTATAGAAATATGGTGAATGGAAATGATTCTCATAGCAAGGCATCGGTGGTTCTTCCAATTTCGCTTTTTCCCGTCTAAATCGGGCCTCGTGGCAACCGATACACGGGTGAAGTGGTTCCCCGCACAACTTGCATGTAGAAGAGCCGCAAAATATAGTAAGATCTATCATCCTGCACAACACAGCTCAACTACCCACGTAAATCACAAACAAACCAGATAAAACAAACAATATTTTTGGTTCTTTTTTTAGATTTTTTTAGAAAGCAAGAACAACTAACTAACTAACTAACTAACTAACTAACTAACTAACTAACTAACTAACTAACTAACTAACACTAAGCGCACTAATTCCCCGGCAACGGCGCCATTTTGATGACTGTCGTAAGGGTCAATCAAAAACCTAAATAAGCTACGTAGATAGCGTAAGTAGGGTATCGTATCCACGGGGAATTTGTGGTCAGTGTTAAAGAAATTAATTAAAAACTAACTATCTAATTTTGGGGTTTGTTTGTTTAATTGCAAAGAAAACACGATTTGTCACGAAAAGTGTTATCAAGATGAGAAGAAGTAACCTCCACCGGGAATCCCGAATACCCGTTTTAATATAAAAATCTGTTTTCTGATTCAAAACACCACATAGACATGGCCTCAGAATTAATGAATTTGATTAGTTAATAGGGATAGTTTTTAAGATTCACTATGCAACCTAATAACCCGTTTGTTTGTATCAACTACCCACCAATTTACTAACCCGCTAACAACGCAAGGAAGTTGCCAATACGCTTAATAAACGACAAGTAATTCAAACACAAGAAACGTTTACCAATAATCCAACACAAGTGGTCAAGCTGTACCAGTTTACAAGAATCAGAAAAACAAATAGTTATGTCAAACCGCGTAAACGTTCATCCGGGTGGAAGTCACTGAAAGATTTAGCCGCTCATGCTGATCTTCGCCGCTTCAGTTGTCATCCCGAGTTGGCTAGATGTCATTGATTGGCTTGAGATGAAGAGAATGATGAAATTCGTCCCTGATGTTAGATGTTGACGGCTCCCTTTCTTTTAGAATGAGTTAGTCCTTAATAAAAATCCTTCGCCGACATAAACAACTTTTCATGTAACTAACTTCAACCGTCCCCCAAAAGATACTATCCTTTCTGATGTCCAACTCCCCTTTTGGCCCAATACAATAGCAGCCCATTCATATAAATTAACATATGGCCCAATTTCACAATTTTGTTATAATCTTCTTCGGCACTTGAGCACAAGTTAAATTGTTGCAGCCCACTATTCTTGAGTAAATTAACTCATGCCTTGAATATTCTTCTTTAGACCCTGCGACATTTAAGAGGAAATTAATTAATATGATGTTGTTCATAGGAATTAATGAAACTAATTAATTCAACTCCTTGAAAGTGTATCGAGTTCTTTGGTTTTCTTTGTTAAAACACTTTTCAACTCAACTTAATTCAGTCTAACATCATTCAATTCAATGAGATTTATCACAATTTAAGTTTACAGCATTTTTTTAGTTATAAATATATCATTTAAGCTCATGTTATATTCAACCTATCAAATAATATAATTAAGAGAAACCAATATATTTCTAACTAATATCGATGCATTTTTACTAAAATTAATAATTAATAACGTGTATCTAAAATGCACCGATCACATAGTTTTAATCAATCCTTGAAAGAATCAGACCCTAATTCGACCTAAATCTTGATCAATTTTGTCCAAAACATATCCGATAGTGTGACATCAGCATCAGTTCGCACGAATTGCTCATCAGTTCATGTGAAAAAGGTCCAATTCGTACGAGAAACCCCCAGTTCACTTGAAGGGTTCATCAATTCGCTTGAAAGTGACCCAGTTCGCTTGAAACGTCTCCACTTCGCATGAAATTGACTCCCAGTTCGTATGGAATGTACCAGTTCGCGTGAAACATACAGCCAGTTCGCACGAATTCGTTTAAAAGGTCTTCAGTTCGCTTGTAATTGAACCAGGTCATGTAGAAAGTAACCAGTTCGTATGGGGTGTCTTTGAACCAGTTCGCTTGAAGTGACTTAGGGGTTCAGGTCATTTAGAATTTCATTCAATTCGTACCAAAGTTCAATTCGCACCAAAAGTTCAATTCGCACCAAAAATCCTATTCGCACTAAAGTCCAGTTCGCACCAAATCAGTTCGTTTGAAACATTACATCAGGTCGTTTGGAGATAGTCCAGTTCGTTTGGAATTGTGTTCAGATCGTTTGAAACTTTGATCAGTCCGTTTGAATAATTAGTATTTGTGAACTTTCTACACCGAAACATGGAAGAAGAGTTTTACAATGCTTTTGCTACTGAACAGGTCATTCCAGCTACCGTTGCTGAAACTGTTAATAGTGAGAATGAAAAAGGAACTTTCCAAAAACCGCCGAAGCTTATGTACATTGAGGATTTTAAAGGATGGCAAAACCGTTTTGAAAATTGGGTACAAGCTTATAAGTTTGATGCATGGGTTTCGTTAGATAAAGATTACATTAAACCGAAAGATGAACGTGGAAATGAAAAACCTTTAAGTGAATATTCAGCGAATGAGAAATTAAAATACACCAGTGAAAAAATGATGATTAGCATTCTCCAACAAGCGGTAAAAGAAGATATTTTTGTTTTGCTTCAACATGAAGAAACTGCTAGATCAATTTGGTTAGCATTGCTTAACAAGTTTAAGGGAAGTGCTGATATGATAAAAAATAAACGTGCATTACTAAAGAAATCTTTTGATAAGTTTACAGCTTGTAAAGGTGAGACGACTAAGAAGACTATCGATAGATATTGTCATCTTGTCCAGGAAATGAAAAGATTGGACATAAAAAAAGAAGATGATGAATGGGTTGATAAGCTAGCTGATGCATTACCACAAGATAAATGGGGAACATTTCTGTTGATTTTAAAGCATACCCAAAAACATGAAGATGTGAATTTGAGTAAATTCATTCAGAAGCTTGAAGAACATGAATTGGATGTTCAGAAAACTGCTATCATGAATAATCCAAGTGCTCAACAAGATATTAGTTTATTCTATAGAGAAAGCAAAGTTGAGACTACACCAAGTCCGAAGATTCAGACTGCTTTCAGTGCTGATGGTACTTCTGGAACAACTGCTAGCACTACAACTCAGAGTGGTGGATATTCTTCAACTTATTCAAGTTTTGAACCAAATTTTTCACCAAGTTCTCAAACAAAAACTTCAACAAACTTTAATGGTCAAATTTTGCAATGCAATGTTACATTGAACATTCAAAATGGTCAAAATTTGTCTCCAGAAATTGCAAAACAACACATGGCATCACTTGCTACTGTGTTAGAGTCGTATGAAAGTTTGGTTGCTGGACGAATCGGAAATCCGATGCTCACCAAAGAGGATTATGACCAAATTGATTCTGAAGAACTTGAGTTGATGGACATCAAGTGGTGTTTAGCTAGTGTTTTAAGAAGAGCAAAAAAAATTTGAACAAATCACCGGAAGAAATGATCTCCGTGATGCTGCTACATCTCGACTAGGTTTTGACAAATCAAAGGTTACCTGTTTTCGTTGCCGAGAAAAAGGGCATTTTAAACGAGAGTGTACAAACAGAGAAGCTACCGGAAGACAAGATCCGTTCGGAAACAACGATTATCATAGAAAAGCAATTTATCATCAGGTTGCTGAAAAATCTAAGGAGAGAGCTTGTTATGGTCTGTTAGAGCAAAAGAATGAAAGGCCTCCGAATGGTGGTTTGATAGACCAAGAAGATGAAAGATTACCAGAGGGATTTAGCTGGGATAAATACATTCTGGATAAAAATTACTTAAAGAATAAAGCCTTTGTTGCTCGAATCTTGGAAGACGAATCAGTCGAGTCATCAGAAAGTGATGAAGACACTGATGATGAGGAAGAGTATATTAATAACGCTAGATTAGAATTGGATCCTTATAGTTTTAATTTGTTTTTTGCAGATAAGATCGAGATGTTGAATGAGAAAAAGGTTGCTAGACTGAAGAAAGAATTGGAATCAAGAAGGATTGTAGAAGAGGAAATTGAAGCAAGAAGGGTTGCTGAAGAAAAGGCAAAAATGGAAGCTGAAAAAGAAAAAGTTGAAGAAAAATTGACAGAGAAGATTGAGGTTGAAGAGAATAAAGTAAAGATAGTATTTGATGAAGAACCGATGGTGACTGAAAAGATAGTTGAAAAAATTGTCGAAGTTGAAAAGATAGTCGAAGTTGAAAAGATAGTCGAAGTTGAAAAGATAGTCGAAGTTGAAAAGATTATCGAAGTTGAAAAGATTATCGAAGTTGAAAAGATTGTAGAGGTCATGAAACCTTGTCTGAAATGTTTGGAACCATGCAAACATTGTGAAGAAAAAGACAAGAAGTATAGTGAACTATACAAGTTGAAGGAAAAACTGTTGTTCGATGTTAAGTACGTAAAAGAATCGTATGATGTGCTGAACAGAACGGTTAATAGTTTGAATAAGACAAACTTAGAAGTAGAAGCTGCTTCGATGATGATGATGAGTTCAACAGTAATGACTAAGCAGAAAGCCATCAATCATTATATTGATGAGTGTGCAAAGATGAAGCAAGAATTAGAGTCCGAAAAGATTAAGAATGAAAGAATCAGACGATTGCTGCTGAGTTATTCAAGTTCTGAATATTTGATTGACAGAGTTTATCCTACTGTTGCAGGTCTTGAAGCATTTCAAGATAAGAAGTCGGAAGATACGGATACTGGTAAGAAACAAAGTGTCAAGTATAACAAGTGTCCGCCTCCGATCTGGGAAGGTTATTCTCCCAGAACACAAGATTCAGAACAATTCAAAAAGGCAGTCAATATAAAGTTAAAGTCTAAAACAACTGATGAATTACCTGACAACATTGACGTCACATTTTAAGCGTCTGACACTGATCATGAGTCCGAGTTAATTAAGAAAGTGGTCGATCAGGTGTTGGATAAAGATGAAGAGTCAAAGTCGGAGTCTAAATCTGAAACGTCGAGTTCGTCAGACAACAGTCCGAGTTCACCGGTTAAAAGGGTTTATAATAAAGATTTTCTAATGTCAAAGAATAATTTGAATGACGAAACATTCAAAGTTGCATATACTTTAAATGATTCTGACAAATTATTTTCTAATGAAGAATTTCCAATAAGAAGTGTCAAAACTGAAATGATCAATAAGGTTTTCAAATTAACAGAAATTAATATTTCTGAAATAAAAGATGTAAATCTTACTGAAAAACCGAAAAAATACACTTCAAGAGTTCAACAAAGATTGAACAAGAAAAAAGGTTACAGTTCTGGTTCTGGTTTTCAAAAGAAACCAAACCATAACAGTAATTTCAAAAAGAAAGGTTTAGGTTTTATTCCACCAGAAAATCATAAAAATAAGAAAAATTATAAACCAAAAACTAAATTTGTTTCAGGAGGAAGTTCGGAAGAAGAGAATGAGAAACCGTTCTGGAGACAGTCAAACAAAGAGTTTCTCGCTGAAAGGAAAAAGAATATGATGATGAAATCTGAACAAAGAGTTAAAAGAAGAACCTGTTTCAAATATCAAGAGGTTGGACACATTGGTTGGAATTGCTCAAAGCCAACCAACACAAAACAGGGAGTTTCTTCTAACTCAAAGTTGAAAGAAAAATGTGTTGATGAAAAGAAACAACCAACAGAAAAATTCAAAGAGTTCAAAAATTCGACTTTCGAAGTTGGTGAAAGATCGAAACGTTTTTACAAAAGAAGAGCAAATTTGAACAAACAAAAATGGGTTGTTAAAAGTTCATAAAGTTCTGGCGATGAATTTGACTCGTCAAAGTAAGAGGAGCCACAAGTTGATCTAAAAGGAGAAAATTCAGTTCCGCCATTGGATGATGTCAACTTTCCACCATTGCGGACTGTAAATTTTAAACAAAAAGTTGAAAAGGTTGAGATTTCAGATCAATTCTTCGCAGATGAGAAAGAATTTGATGCTGAAAAAGCTTTTAATGGTAAAACATTACATATTTTTGGGAAGATGGTCGATGGAAAGGTAAAAGGAGTGAAAGAGTTTTATGAATCAAGGAGGTGGAGTTACCCACCGAGTGAAAATAACTCGGATGCACCCAAAGCTAGTCAGGTTTGGGTGACAGCGTTCTCTGCTTAAAATCCTGACTTGCCGGAGCTCCCAAGTTGGTAATCGTGGAGCAGGAATCGGCATCATTCTTGGAAAAATGTTTTTGTGAGAAAAATCTTCAAATGTTAGATTTTACAAGTGGTGAAAGAAAAAGAAAAGTGAACCTACAAGTGATAATGAGAAAACAATGTGATGAAACCCCACAAACTAATTTTCCGGAAAAACCATTTTGATTAAAACAAACTTAAGTGTTTTGAAATCTTAATGGGAAAATAGTTTGTTATCAGGGGGAGTTCTGATTGTTTATGCCAAGTGAATGGAGAATTGAAGCAATTCACATCGGTTTGTCAAATTTTCTTTAAATGGTTTTGAATTTTAGGGGGAGTAAGAAATTTCAGAAAATCCAAAAACATGATAAAATCAAAATGAGTTTTTGTTGTGAAAAAGAGGAAATGATAGTACATCAGTAGACAATCACAGCACGCTAAAGATTTGGAAAGTCAAATGTAATAAACGGTCTCACTGATGATATGCCAGTAGGTTTTTACACGCTTAGTAGATTGTCTTCGAGATATAAACCAAAATTTTAAATACTTACTTATTTCGTGGGGAACATCTCTCGGATATATGGGTAACCCCCGAAATCTTGTTTGAAGGGCTTTCTATTTCTGGCATACTAGGTCTTTGTATGTGATGATATCTGGGGTATTATACCAGGACATCTGATTTTGCGGGAGCAATAGCCTAGTCCTCGTATAATACTTTGCACTGCTTTATTCTTAAAGCTCACCCTCAGCATAAAAAATGATGAAACATTGAAAAATGCTAATCATGTGCTGTTGAAAAGAAGATCCCCAAGGGGGACCCACCTAAAGACGAGCCATTATCTCTCTGATTTTGCGGAAGCAATAGCCTGAGCTCTCATGGTCTCGCATTTACCCCTTACAGATATCATTAGTGTACATTCACCTGTAAGACTGAATATAGAAGTCTGGATACGGGAGTATATTCTGAGGTGGGACACACGAATAAGTTCAAGTACTTAAAACATTAATCTCGTATCTCGAAACAGTTGAACTTTGTGTGAAAATTTAAGTGGATCAGTATACTGACAATCTAAGTGAATTGTTTAGAACTTAAAATGTTTACAGCTTAACGGTGCTAGTGATTTGTCTCAAAAACTGATATGATCCTCTTACACAAACTCACAAAAATATTGTCTATAAATATTTCTTTACTGTTTTTCATTAAAAACAAAATCCAAAAAGATTTTAAGTGTGTTTTAGCATAAAATTTTGAAAAGTCCAAAAAGATTTGATTTCATATTATTTTCGACAACTGATGTTGAAAAGCTGATTTTCAAAATTCCGAGTGCTAAACTTGACGACAACAGGGTTGGGAGAGTTTGTTTTGAAATTAGATTTGATTTTGAAATGATTAAATGGTTCATTAATTTGAAACCAAATTTGAATGTTTCGAATACAATTGGTAAGCAGAGATTCTAAATTTGTTAAATCTTAAAAATTGTGAATCTTACTGTTGGGTAGAGAATTATGCAGGTTAAAGTTAGGTTCATGATCCTGTTGCTACGAAAAGCCAGGAGACGTCCTGAACTTGTGAAAGTGCTATGTCAGATTGCGATCCCGGAATGATTTAACGGGGAGTCTGTTAGCAAAAGGGGAGTCTGAAGATGTTAGAGCTAGTTTCTAATCCTGGAACTTTGTTCAAGATAGAAGCTGCTGATTCTGAAAGAAGAGAAGAGAAAGATTGAAGGATGCTTAGAGTGTCAGATACTTTGGAAAGAGCATGAAGACTGATCAAGATTGAAGACTTGTCATACCGAAGACTTGACACCAAAGACTTCGTCAACATCCAAGGGGGAGTCTGTTGGTGCATATGTCTGTCAACTTCGTCTTGTATCGAGTCTTGTATCTAGATAGGATAAACCAGAGCTTGATAGCCTAGAAAACAGGGTTTTAGTGTAGTTGGACCAGTTCACACGAACTGGCAGAGCCAGTTCATGTTAAGTGGCCACTTCCTATGAAGTGGGCAATGTCAGTTTCATGGGGACTGGATCATCTATAAATAGGAGCTCTTGTCATTTCATTTGTAACATTGCTGATTCCGGAGCAGAGGTGCTGCCGAAGTGTCAAGTGGTCTGTAAAGCTTTCAAATCAATATACAAGACAATTAAAGTGTATCCTAGTGTGAATCAAGCTGTAATCAAGTCCGAATCACTGAATTCCGCCTTTGATTTGGATTAGAACTCTTCTGATCGACTCGTTTAGGTCGAATCTCGATCCTACACTATGCTTCTTACACCTTATGTTCACCTTGGAATGCATTGAATGGGTTGAAAAATGGAGAGGTGTGGGTGTGTTGTGTGAGCCGTAAATGAGAGGAAGAAGAAGGAAGCGAAAGTGTTTTGAAGATGAAAAATGACAAGTTGGTTAAGTCTTGTGTTTTTAAAAGAAATCTTTCCAACATTTGGTGGCATATGGTGTAACTTGTTGGTATATTCTCCAACATATCCCATAAAATATAGCAAAAAAATCTCATGTGGGACCCATGTCCCCTAACCGGCCATCAAAGGGGGGGGGGGGGTAAAGTGTGTGACAACCCGCACTAAACCAGGTATCCGTACAACTTAATTAATGATTAATTACTACTTGATTACTGTGCTTGATTGAACTAGCTGATAAACTGCTACCTGCATACTGATACATGCACTTACTTGCATCATACTTTATTTGCTGTCACTACATTGATTACATACTGAACCCTAGTGACAAACTTGATGCACAAAAAGCACAGTAGCACTAAACGGATACACAGTGAACATGCTGATATAACCAGCATCAGGCAAATACTGCCTCTAAGGCCTGTTAAGAGCCTCACATATTTTGGCTACACTGGTAGTGAGTGTAGGATATAAGGGTTGTGTTACCGCGTCTCTAGGGATAACATACACTGATTCGGATGTGCCAAGAACGTACTTTAAGTACCAAACACAGCACTTTAATAATTTAACCAGCTTCCAGCTGACTAGTAAAGTGCCAGAAAATGAGAAAATAACACTAGACACTTTCTAAAGTGTCGGGAAAACCAATGGTGTCACTAAAAATGTATTAACGACACTTTAAAGCGTTACAAAAGACTTTAACGGATTACTATCCAACCGAACAACCGGACTATACCCGGGACATGAAAATATTAGTATTTTTACTATTATTATTTTTCTGAGCCAGTTAGGGTCCCTGATTACCCTAACACCCGTCATAACACGCTTTATATAACTAACAAGGTTAGATACTTGGTTAACTAACTTAACTAAACTAATTAACCTAACCACCTAATTAAAATCGGACCAAGGACCCCCCCCCCAAACCGAATTGGTTACCTAGGGGGCACCACCTTGTACTTATGATCTTGGTCAATCTAAATTGTCTAGTATCTTTGTGACACTTTATCCATGGGGTAATAACACAAGATTTTATCTATAAATACCCACATAATCACTAGAGATAATCACTTCACTTATCAACACACTCCAACTCTCTCTCTTGCTCCCTTTGGCTCTCGGCCGAACCCACCCACACACCTACAACCATCTTCGACTTTCATCTTCATCATTCCATCATCATACAAACATCCAAGGTCGCGTATAAGGAGCTTTGGTGCAAGCGGAACACGAAGGACCACTCCCGTTGGCTTTTATCCACGCGTTTTTCATCAAAGATCTTCCCTAGCCCCGAGCTAGAGGTATATTGTTTAAAACTTGTTTTTACACTCATCTAAAGTGGTTAAAAGGATTATTGTCGGTTGAATCTCGTTATATTGAAAGATGATGCATTAAAGTCTACTAAAATCACAAAAATGGTGGTTAATAGCATATAACTTGTGTAAAAATCGTAGGACTTGAAATATGTGATTCTTGTGACCCGATCTATGATGTGGTAGCTCGGATCGCCGTTTAACCCGACTTTGTAAGATCATGTATCTTCACATAAGCTTGTTTTTGGTTACCACAAGGGTTAAAAGGTGAAACTCTACCACACAAGATACATGAACTTGTGTAGAAATATTTTTCTTGTGTAAAAGTGATTTAACCGGTAAAATGGTGTTTAAAACTAGCGGATCTACGTATCCGCAAGTGGTATTTTTGAAAGACCACACTTTAAAGAAATCATGTTTTTCTAAAGATGGATCTTACACTAATAAATATGATTTTATAAACCACAAGTGTGTAGACACTTGTGAAATGGAAAGATCCGACAAATAACTATTTTTGGGAAAAGGACTAGAAGTTGTAAAGACGGATTTCTTTAAACACGGGGTTTTTACAAGATTGAAGTTACTTTATATAAAGATCTACATATATAAAGATGATTTACATTAAAGTTGCGGAAAAACTACAAGTTCATGCGATTATGCACATTTACATACTTGTCGACTAGTTTGTTGTGTCGGAAATTGTTTGCTTGAATAAAGAAGATTGTTGAATTGATTTGTTAAAAGAAAATGATACGCTTGAAAGCGTGGCCACCTCCAGTTACAGAGGAAACTCTGGCGAAATTTTCTAAAAACCTAACACTTAGACTTTTTACACAACAAGTGTTAGAACTATCTTTGGACATGTTTTCAAAACATAAATTTCGCCAGCACTATACTTTACTAAATATTCGGAGGTGGGATTTTCACAAAGATTAACGTGATAGATATATTTGTCACAACACTGTTTATGATTATTTTGTGAAATACATAAATATTATTTTAGAGTGAAAATAATATTTACAAGCGTTAATGATTCCAAAACTTTGCGAACGCTTACACAAACATATAAGTTACACCGGTAATTACATTACCACAAGATTGACAAAACGTAACTTACGCACATGTATTGTATCCCCCATCCTTGGGAAGAAGAATAACTACCAAGTGTATACGGAACATAAACACGAAATAGTTGTCTAACTATTTCCCAAAGACATAAACTATAAAGTTAAGGCACGGCCGTCCGTCTAATAGAATTAGCACTTGTAGGTCGTTGCACAGCTTACTGTATTGGAGACATTTGGTAGAGACGCGCATTCACTGTGAGTTCATGTCCCCCTTTTCTCTAACTGTTTTCAGTTTACTTAACTGCGGGGGTGAAATACATGTTACTTTGTTTACAAGTACTTTTATACACGGTATGATAACGTAAGGAGGTTTTAGATCATGTGAATGGGTAGGCGGAAACTTGAGGCTATTAATCCTCAGGGTAGGACCGAGGGACAGGAGCGGTAGATCTATCTGGGTGTAGCGAGCCCAGCCCCAGGCCAAACAGAACGGACCTCGGGGTGACTTTGTGCCCAACGCATAAATCCGCTAGGTTTGAGTCTTCCTACTTGCATTTCACAACATGCTAATGGCCTTGCAAACCATTGGTGATCACAAGTCCTCTTACACTGCTGCATACCAGGGAACTGTTATACTTACAAGTGTTTTACTTACTCACTTACACATGAACTCGCTCAACATTATTGTTGATTTTTCAACTCACATGTATTTCAGGGAATTAAACGGATCTGGCACGGTATGGAACGTTTTCCGCTGCACTTGTCATGGAGTCATCAGGGTTTAGGGGATGTGTCTCTTTCCTGGACAAGACACAGCCCTTAAACCACGTTTATGTTATGTTTTAGTTTGTAATGTTGCTGAACAAGGTTATGGTTGCATGTTAAAAACAATGGTATTGTATGTTGTTTTCTAAACTTAATGGATGACTTGCATGGTTTTTAAATTCATATAGCTTGTTATGATTAAGCTATGGTATTAAGAAGTCACACCAAAGTTAACCACGCTTCCGCAAAGCCAGGGTGTGACAGCTTGGTATCAGAGCTCTGATCATAGCGAACTAGGATTCTGTCTCGAGTCTAGACTATGATCACTAGGGCTCTCACGAAAACATTTTTCTGCATACCACTTAAGTCCAGATCCACACTTTTTACAAACAAATGTTGAGCACATTTTATTAATTATAAGTTCAGCTTGGAGGGCTGAGGATCGATCTGGAGGATCGAAGTGACCGAGATAGTTGAGCACGTTGGTTTGTTATAGGATCGATCTGGAGGATCGAGGTTTGGTTTAAGTGAAGGATAGAGCAGTCTTGTAGACTGGATGAAATTGGCTAGTAAGACTAGGAGAAGTATGTGATACCTTACTTGGTGACTTATGAGATTAACTGATTATATGATTGATTATTATACGTATATGTGTTTGTGTTACAAATGTTATGCTTTCATCAAGTACTAGAAAGATGGGCACTACGAACCCCATGACCATAGTATCAGACGACATAGTTCAACGAAGCACGAGGTGTACATTTCTGATACTACCGGCACAGACAATGACGACTTTCAGCCCTTTGTGCACTGCCTGAAGTCGTAGCAGAGCCTACTGATGGCCATCTTGTTGGGATTTTACCACTGGCGGTGATCCCTGCTCCTGTGCCCCTTGCCGCTTATCCTGTTGATGATACGCCCTCCCAACGAGGCCTCTGAAGACGATAACGATCTACTGGAGGTGGACCCATTCGAGGGCAGGGCCTTATTACTGCTGGTATTAGACTACTACATGCGGACGCTCCTATAGGGGAAACTTATGACCATTCCCCTATCCCAGACTCATTTGAGTTTCTGACACCCGCATCTTCGCACATACAGGGAATGCAGCACTACTTACACGACGCCGACCCTGATACGGCATCACTAGCTGCACCGGATCCCGCACACAGCTTTGAGTTTGATCGCGATTATGAGGACAATTCTGTTTTTCCGCCTGGTGTTGATCCAGACCATGACATTGAGTTCATGCACTTAGACCAGCCCTTGGGGGATCCTGTAACCCCTGTGATTGTTGATCCAGCTGATTTTGAGATGGAGTTTTTGATTCGGAGCTAGCCGTGGCCCCTGAGCCAGGCGTTGCTCCTGACCCCGCATTGGAGTATGACCCTGTTCATGCCAATGCACCGGCTGTTGCTCCTTGATTGATCATCTGCTTGGATGAGAGAAAATTTGGGGTAACTGTGCAAGACAATTTATTATTACGGGGGCCCACGTAATAACGATTTGTAGTGCACAGGAATCCTGGTTGACTCTGCAGGTCAAGCTAATGATAACCTAAACACAAATGACCTAGGCGATGTAGCCTCGAGTTCATTCTATTACAAGCAACAAGCCAAATTGACGAGCCTATGTGAAGGCTCAGGAATTTATTTCCCCACTTATACAGTGAGTATATTTGCGTGTGAAATGGGGTGATTACATGATGGCTTACGTTGCTATATATATACCCCATAGACAATTGAAACATTGTCCAACCCGCTTCACACTATTTCGACAAAAAGGGAATGTCACCCAGACATGACACAAGCACCGGTACGTTACTGAGGACAGAAGACGAGCTGCAAGAACGCATCTCACAGATAAATGCACGACATGAAGCCCTCCACTCTAAGTACAACGATGGCATTACTGGAGATGATCCTCCAACTGGCTGCACCTACAAACAGTTCCTGAACTGCAAGCCTTTGAACTTTGTCGGGACAGGAGGCACCGTTGCATTTGTTCGTTGGTCCGAAAAGACCGACTCCATTTTAAGGATGAGTAACTGATCGCCAACAGAGTGTTACCCACATCTCAGGGATATTTCTAGATGGCACACTCTCTTAATGGAACCTCCAGGTTCAGACCCTTGGCACAGACGCTACTTATGCACTGAGCTGGGACGAGCTCAAGGAAACGGTTGAGAAGAAATGTTGTTTTAAGACTGGAATTTAGAAGCTTGAGGTGGAATTCAGGAGTTCGAAAATAGACGAACCAGAAATTCCTGAACTTGTCCAACAATCGCACGACTTATCTAGGGTCGCCCCCCTACTTAGTCAAACCGGAGTTCAAAAGGATTGAACGATTCATTTGGACACTTGCACCCCAGATCAGGGGTATGGTTACTACCTCAAGGCCCTCAACCATTGCAGGGGCTATCAATATGGGTGATTGATTTATGACATAAGATGTTATGTGATTGATTTGTTGATAACATGAGATGTTATGTGTTGGTATTGTTGAATGCATACGTACACTTCACTTGCTGTGACCTAACCTATGTGAAACATCTTTTAGAAGATGCCGCCAAGACGCGAAATGCGCATGCCCACCTCTGAGGCAGAACTTAAAGAGATAATTGCTGCAGCTATAGCACAGCACGAGGCCCTACGCTCCGAACCAATCAAAGGTACCTCAGAAAATAACGGTTGTTCCTACTGGCACTTCCTCAACTACAAGCCTCCGAAGTTCGACGGCACTGGGGGTGCCATAACTTTTGTAAAATGGATTGAAAGTATGGAATCCATCTTTCGAATGAGTGGCTGTACGCCAGAACAACAGGTCCCATACGTTTCTGAGTTGTTTCAAGATGGAGCTCGATTATGGTGGAATCTTCAGGTTCGAATGATGAGCCTAACTACAGCATACGCGTTAACTTGGGATGAGTTGAAAGGAATGATGCATAAGAAGTATTGCCCCCACACGGAAACCCAGAAGTGGGAAGATGAATTTCGGAGCCTAATGATGGAAGGTCCGAAGGTGTTGGAGTACGTGCAACGACTCCATGATCTGTCACAAATTGTTCCATACCTGGTAAAACCAGAACTGAAGAAACTGGAACAATTCATTTGGGAACTGGCGCCTCAAGTCTTGAGCTTGATGACAGCATCTACGCCACCAACAACCATTGTTGCAAGTAAGATGGGTTTGGCACTCGTTACGGAAGCAAATAGACTAGAAAAACTTGCAAACCCTGACAAGAAAACTCAAGTAGAGTCGTCTGGAAAGAACAAAAGGAAGCTTACCGAAGATACCCAAATGAACAACGATGAACAAAGATCTATTCGAGGTTGCTTTGACTGCGGGGACAAAGGGCATTTCAAGAAGGATTGCCCTAACAACAAACAGGCCAATGATAAGATTTACTTAGAAACCAAACCAAGATGTGCTGAGTGCAAGTGTCACCGTGATGGTGGATGTCAGAAGCCTTGGTACGGGAGGAAAGGACACAACAAGGAAGGTTGTGGGGTGAAGAGTTCCATACAAGGAGAAAACAGTAACAACGCTCTAGGTGGAAATGGGAAAGGAAATGGCCGAATGATAGGATGCTACCATTGTAAGGAAGTCGGACATTTTAAGAGGGAATGCCTGAAGTTGAAACAAGACCGTGAGAGAAAATCCAACATCAGAGCTTGTGAGGCATGCCAGGATCCAGGTGTGATTTCTGGTACGTTCTCTAACAACCAAAACTTTTGCACCTATTTTGTTTGATGCTGGTGCCGGTTATGGCTTCGTGTCATTAGAATTTAAGAATATACTTGGTTTAACCGCTAGCAAGTTAGATATCCCCTACTCGATCGAATTAGCTAATGGAAAGTTAGTTGAAGCCAACGAAGTAATCAGAGGCTGTGTGATAGAACTGGGAGAACGTGAGTTTACTTTGGATCTACTACCAGTCGAATTAGGAAGCTTCGACGTGGTGGTAGGAATGGATTGGTTATCCGGAAACAAGGCTGAGATAGTACGTCACGAGAAAGCTGTTTGTATTCCTACTGATGATGGTGAGACAATTGTGGTTCACGGAGAGAAGCGTGACACACCGCTAAGGTTTATCAGCTGCTTGAAGGCAAGGAAGTGTTTACAGAAAGGATGTGTTGCTTTTCTGGCACACATCGTAGACAAGAAGGCTGCTGAGCCAACAATCGAGGACATCCCTGTCGTAAGGGAGTATCCAGAAGTCTTCCCGGAAGACTTACCCGGACTGCCACCTCAGAGGCAAGTGGAGTTTCACATCGACTTAGTTCCAGGCGCAGCACCTGTGGCTAAGGCACCTTATAGACTTGCGCCGTCAGAGATGCAGGAATTGTCGACACAGCTTCAAGAGTTGTTAGATAAGGGTTTTATCCGACCAAGCTTCTCGCCTTGGGGAGCTCCGGTCTTGTTTGTCAAGAAGAAGGACGGAAGTTTCCGCATGTGTATTGACTACAGAGAATTGAACAAGCTGACGATCAAGAACAGGTACCCTCTGCCAAGAATCGATGACCTGTTCGACCAACTTCAAGGTTCAAGCTGTTACTCTAAGATCGATCTTCGATCTGGATACCATCAACTGAGGATACAGGAGGAAAGTATCCCGAAAACAGCCTTCCGAACTCGTTATGGACACTACGAGTTCCTTGTTATGCCGTTTGGTTTGACAAACGCACCTGCAGTGTTTATGGATCTAATGAATAGAGTTTGCAAGCCATACTTAGACAAGTTCGTGATTGTATTCATCGACGACATCCTGATTTACTCAAAGACGAAGGCTGAACACGAACAACATCTTAGAACCATATTGGAGCTGCTAAAGAAGGAACAGCTATACGCCAAATTCTCCAAGTGCGAGTTTTGGCTACGCGAAGTCCAGTTTCTTGGACATGTGGTTAATGGGGATGGAATTCATGTTGATCCCACAAAGATCGAGGCGATCAAGGATTGGAAGACGCCTACAACGCCAACCGAGATTCGGCAATTCTTGGGTTTGGCTGGTTACTACCGAAGGTTCATCGAGGATTTTTCGAAAATCGCTCAACCGTTGACACTCCTGACCCAGAAGGATAAGACGTTTGATTGGGGAATCAAAAAGGATGAAGCGTTTCAGATACTGAAAGATAAGCTCTGCAACGCGCCAATCTTAGCTCTACCGGAAGGTACCGACGATTTCGTGGTATACTGCGACGCATCGCGTCAGGGATTGGGTTGTGTGTTGATGCAACGCCAAAAGGTCATTGCTTACGCATCACGCCAACTGAAAGTGCACGAAAAGAATTATACCACACACGATTTAGAGCTTGGCGCAGTAGTTTTCGCTTTAAAGATCTGGAGACACTACCTGTATGGTACGAAGTGCACAATCTTCACAGATCACAAAAGCCTACAACATATATTTAACCAGAAGGAGTTGAATATGAGGCAAAGACGCTGGGTCGAATTATTGAACGATTACGACTGCGAGATAAAGTATCACCCAGGGAAGGCGAATGTAGTCGCCGATGCCCTAAGTCGTAAAGAAAGAATCAAGCCCATAAGGGTTAGAGCCTTGGAAATGATCGTACGAACCGACCTCCCCTTGCGCATTCGTGCTGCACAAAAGGAAGCTCTCAAGGAGGGAAACCTTGAGGAAGAATATCTCCGTGGAATGGAGAAGCTTTTGGTACCAAACGAGGAAGGGACGTTATGTTTTGAGAAAAGGATTTGGGTTTCTCTGTTTGGTGGATTAAGGGAAGTTATTTTCGACGAAGCGCACAAGTCACGGTACTCTGTCCACCCTGGATCAGATAAGATGTACCAGGATCTTAAAGATTACTATTGGTGGCCTAGAATGAAAGGCGACGTTGCTGTCTACGTGAGCAAATGTTTAACGTGCGCTAAGGTCAAGGCAGAATACCAGAAGCCTTCGGGACTTCTGCAACAGCCAGAGATTCCCAAATGGAAGTGGGAACAAATCTCCATGGATTTTGTTACGAAATTACCAAGAACGCCAAGAGGCCATGATATGATTTGGGTGATTGTTGACCGCCTAACAAAGTCCGCACACTTTCTGCCAATCAAGGAGAAAGACAGTACTAGTAAACTTGCGGAAATTTACTTGAGAGAGATCGTAGCACGACATGGAGTACCACTCTCGATCATCTCTGATAGAGACGGAAGATTTGTGTCAAGAATATGGCAATCTTTCCAAGAATCTTTTGGCTCACAATTGAATTTGAGCACTGCATTCCATCCGCAAACTGATGGCCAGAGCGAGCGAACGATACAAACCTTGGAAGACATGCTGAGGGCATGTGTTATGGATTTAGGCGGTAGCTGGGATAAACACTTACCTTTGGTCGAATTTTCATACAACAACAGCTACCACACCAGTATTGGTGTCGCGCCATTTGAGGCCCTATACGGACGCAAGTGCCGATCACCACTATGTTGGTCTGACGCGGGTGATAGGCAGCTTGCTGGTCCCGAGATCGTCCAAGAGACGACTGACAAGATCGCGCAAATTCTTAAACGCATCGAAGCCGCTCGCCACAGGCAAAAGGCCTACGCGGATCCAAACCGGAAACACGTGGACTTCCAAGTCGGAGAAATGGTGTTGTTGAAAGTTTCACCCTGGAAGGGGGTGGCGCGCTTTGGAAAGCGTGGAAAGTTAAATCCGCGCTACATTGGTCCCTTCAGAATTCTGGAAAGAATTGGGACAGTAGCATACAAGTTGGACCTACCCGCTGAACTAAATGGTGTTCACGATACATTTCATGTATCCAATTTAAAGAAAAGTCCAACTCAAATTGACGTTGCCATTCCTATCGACGAGATTCATATTGACGACACGCTCCACTTCGTTGAAGAACCTGTTGAGGTCACGGATTGGAAAGTTAACAAGACCCGCCGGAGCAGTGTCAAACTCGTCAAAGTACGTTGGAATGCCAGACATGGTCCTGAATTTACCTGGGAACGTGAGGACCGGATGAAAGAGAAATACCCCCACCTATTTCCTAAGAACTCTGCTTCTACAAGCAGGACTTAAATTTCGGGACGAAATTTATTTAACGGGGGGAGAATGTGACAACCCGCACTAAACCAGGTATCCGTACAACTTAATTAATGATTAATTACTACTTGATTACTGTGCTTGATTGAACTAGCTGATAAACTGCTACCTGCATACTGATACATGCACTTACTTGCATCATACTTTATTTGCTGTCACTACATTGATTACATACTGAACCCTAGTGACAAACTTGATGCACAAAAAGCACAGTAGCACTAAACGGATACACAGTGAACATGCTGATATAACCAGCATCAGGCAAATACTGCCTCTAAGGCCTGTTAAGAGCCTCACATATTTTGGCTACACTGGTAGTGAGTGTAGGATATAAGGGTTGTGTTACCGCGTCTCTAGGGATAACATACACTGATTCGGATGTGCCAAGAACGTACTTTAAGTACCAAACACAGCACTTTAATAATTTAACCAGCTTCCAGCTGACTAGTAAAGTGCCAGAAAATGAGAAAATAACACTAGACACTTTCTAAAGTGTCGGGAAAACCAATGGTGTCACTAAAAATGTATTAATGACACTTTAAAGCGTTACAAAAGACTTTAACGGATTACTGTCCAACCGAACAACCGGACTATACCCGGGACATGAAAATATTAGTATTTTTACTATTATTATTTTTCTGAGCCAGTTAGGGTCCCTGATTACCCTAACACCCGTCATAACACGCTTTATATAACTAACAAGGTTAGATACTTGGTTAACTAACTTAACTAAACTAATTAACCTAACCACCTAATTAAAATCGGACCAAGGACCCCCCCCCCAAACCGAATTGGTTACCTAGGGGGCACCACCTTGTACTTATGATCTTGGTCAATCTAAATTGTCTAGTATCTTTGTGACACTTTATCCATGGGGTAATAACACAAGATTTTATCTATAAATACCCACATAATCACTAGAGATAATCACTTCACTTATCAACACACTCCAACTCTCTCTCTTGCTCCCTTTGGCTCTCGGCCGAACCCACCCACACACCTACAACCATCTTCGACTTTCATCTTCATCATTCCATCATCATACAAACATCCAAGGTCGCGTATAAGGAGCTTTGGTGCAAGCGGAACACGAAGGACCACTCCCGTTGGCTTTTATCCACGCGTTTTTCATCAAAGATCTTCCCTAGCCCCGAGCTAGAGGTATATTGTTTAAAACTTGTTTTTACACTCATCTAAAGTGGTTAAAAGGATTATTGTCGGTTGAATCTCGTTATATTGAAAGATGATGCATTAAAGTCTACTAAAATCACAAAAATGGTGGTTAATAGCATATAACTTGTGTAAAAATCGTAGGACTTGAAATATGTGATTCTTGTGACCCGATCTATGATGTGGTAGCTCGGATCGCCGTTTAACCCGACTTTGTAAGATCATGTATCTTCACATAAGCTTGTTTTTGGTTACCACAAGGGTTAAAAGGTGAAACTCTACCACACAAGATACATGAACTTGTGTAGAAATATTTTTCTTGTGTAAAAGTGATTTAACCGGTAAAATGGTGTTTAAAACTAGCGGATCTACGTATCCGCAAGTGGTATTTTTGAAAGACCACACTTTAAAGAAATCATGTTTTTCTAAAGATGGATCTTACACTAATAAATATGATTTTATAAACCACAAGTGTGTAGACACTTGTGAAATGGAAAGATCCGACAAATAACTATTTTTGGGAAAAGGACTAGAAGTTGTAAAGACGGATTTCTTTAAACACGGGGTTTTTACAAGATTGAAGTTACTTTATATAAAGATCTACATATATAAAGATGATTTACATTAAAGTTGCGGAAAAACTACAAGTTCATGCGATTGTGCACATTTACATACTTGTCGACTAGTTTGTTGTGTCGGAAATTGTTTGCTTGAATAAAGAAGATTGTTGAATTGATTTGTTAAAAGAAAATGATACGCTTGAAAGCGTGGCCACCTCCAGTTACAGAGGAAACTCTGGCGAAATTTTCTAAAAACCTAACACTTAGACTTTTTACACAACAAGTGTTAGAACTATCTTTGGACATGTTTTCAAAACATAAATTTCGCCAGCACTATACTTTACTAAATATTCGGAGGTGGGATTTTCACAAAGATTAACGTGATAGATATATTTGTCACAACACTGTTTATGATTATTTTGTGAAATACATAAATATTATTTTAGAGTGAAAATAATATTTACAAGCGTTAATGATTCCAAAACTTTGCGAACGCTTACACAAACATATAAGTTACACCGGTAATTACATTACCACAAGATTGACAAAACGTAACTTACGCACATGTATTGTATCCCCCATCCTTGGGAAGAAGAATAACTACCAAGTGTATACGGAACATAAACACGAAATAGTTGTCTAACTATTTCCCAAAGACATAAACTATAAAGTTAAGGCACGGCCGTCCGTCTAATAGAATTAGCACTTGTAGGTCGTTGCACAGCTTACTGTATTGGAGACATTTGGTAGAGACGCGCATTCACTGTGAGTTCATGTCCCCCTTTTCTCTAACTGTTTTCAGTTTACTTAACTGCGGGGGTGAAATACATGTTACTTTGTTTACAAGTACTTTTATACACGGTATGATAACGTAAGGAGGTTTTAGATCATGTGAATGGGTAGGCGGAAACTTGAGGCTATTAATCCTCAGGGTAGGACCGAGGGACAGGAGCGGTAGATCTATCTGGGTGTAGCGAGCCCAGCCCCAGGCCAAACAGAACGGACCTCGGGGTGACTTTGTGCCCAACGCATAAATCCGCTAGGTTTGAGTCTTCCTACTTGCATTTCACAACATGCTAATGGCCTTGCAAACCATTGGTGATCACAAGTCCTCTTACACTGCTGCATACCAGGGAACTGTTATACTTACAAGTGTTTTACTTACTCACTTACACATGAACTCGCTCAACATTATTGTTGATTTTTCAACTCACAAGTATTTCAGGGAATTAAACGGATCTGGCACGGTATGGAACGTTTTCCGCTGCACTTGTCATGGAGTCATCAGGGTTTAGGGGATGTGTCTCTTTCCTGGACAAGACACAGCCCTTAAACCACGTTTATGTTATGTTTTAGTTTGTAATGTTGCTGAACAAGGTTATGGTTGCATGTTAAAAACAATGGTATTGTATGTTGTTTTCTAAACTTAATGGATGACTTGCATGGTTTTTAAATTCATATAGCTTGTTATGATTAAGCTATGGTATTAAGAAGTCACACCAAAGTTAACCACGCTTCCGCAAAGCCAGGGTGTGACAAAGTGTAACATTCCAATTGTAATTTAAGTGTTATAGTTAGATTTCAAGTATACTAGTTAGGGTTATATGTGTTATATGTTTATAGGATGTGTTATGATGTTCGGTGACCATAACTAGCTTTGTAACATTAAAACAATGCTTCTAGTAAGAATTTGATGTTTCGGGTAGTGTCTGGTTGTTCGTTTCGTTAATGTTCGTTAAAGCACTAAATTGCGCAGTTTAGTGTGCTTTACGTTATGTTTTATGACAGTTTTGATTCCCGACACTTAGGAAAGTATTCTGGATCATTATATCATAATTCTGCAATATATTTAGATGTTAAAAGCTGAATTTTTGCTGAATTTATTTATTTTCTGCAGAATTCTGTAGTTTCAGTGTGTTTCTGGCACTTTCCGGTACCTAAGTTATCACTAGGAAGGAAGTTTTGTAATCCCTACTTCCCAACACTACTCTAGTGTAACACTTGGTTTCAGGCTCATTCTGTGTCTTAACATCACGTCTGTCTAAGTACTGAACTCCCGTCAGTACTTCTAGTTTGGCTGATAACTGTGCTAACTCTGCTCTGTGCATTAATAGAACTATATTGTGTTGCATGTAGTAAGGATAAAAGTCTTGCAACATGAAATGCCATTGTATGTATATAACAGAAATCAGAAATTCATTTGTCTTGTAAACTAAATCATGCACAGTCATTAAAGCACATATTACTGTTTAATTATTGTACATAATGCATAGAAAAGTGCCAGTTGTCACATTCTCCCCTCGTTAAAAGAATTTCGTCCCGAAATTCAAGCTATGCCATTGGTCGCAGGGGAGTTGTGAATCAAATGTGGTCACTTAGGCTTAATTTGGTCTTCATGTTCCCAAGTAATCTCTGGGCCATGATATGAATTCCAACGAACTCTAACAAATCAATTACGACTTCTCCGTGTTTCGTGGGCTTCCAGTCCGCAACCTTAACAGGTTCTTTAAAAAATTGGAGTTTGTCGTTGACGTGAATCTTGTTTGCGGGAGTAACGTCTGTTCCTAGAGTTAGGCGCTTCTAAAGGCTAGACACGTGAAACGTGTCGTGATCGCTGCTAAGTTCTTCTGGAAGTTTCAGCTTGTGAGCAATGGTCCCGATCCTTTCCAGGATCTCAAAAGGTCTAATATACCATGGGTCCAACCTCCCACGCTTTCCAAATCGTACCACGCCTTCCCAAGGCAAGACTCTCGTTAAAACCATACCTCCTATCTCAAATTCCAATAATTTCCGCGGCTTATCAGCGCAGCTTTTTTGTTTATCACGTGCTGACTTGATACGACCACGTATCTGATAAATCTTGCCTAAAATTTCCTGAACCAGCTCAGGGCCAGTAAATCGTTTATCTTCGGTCTCCGTCCAATACAACGGGGGCTGATACTTATGCTCATATAAAGCTTCACACGAGGCAGCCTAAACGGCGGTGTGATAAATATTATTGTAGGAAAACTCCACTAAGGGCAAGTGAGTATTCCAACTTCTCATCAAAGTTCATCACACAAGCACGTAGCATGTCCACCAAAGTCTGTATTGTTCGTTTACTCTGGCCATCCGTCTGAGGGTGAAATGCAGTACTAAGGTCCAATCGTGACCTAACGCCTTTTTGAAACATCCGCCATATCCTTGGCACAAAATGACCATCTCGGTCGGATGTAATAGAAACAGGCACTCCATAACGTGTCACAATCTCTCTAAGATAAATCTCTGCTAGTTCCCTTATGTTGTCTTCCTCACTGTTTTGTTGGAAATGTGCAGTCTTAGTGAGTTGGTCAAAAATCACTCAAGTCGTATCGTGACCTCTTTGGATTCTTGGTAGCTTTGTAATGAAGTCCATTGAGATTTGCTCCCACTTCCACATGGGAACCTCAGGCTGTTGCAGCAGCCCTGATAGTTTCTGGTATTATGTCTTAACTTCGACACAAGTAAGATAGTTACCCACATAGTAGCTATATCAGTTTCTGACTTGGGCCACCCATACTAATCCTTCAAGTCTTGGTACATCTCGTCGGATCCAGGATGGATCGAGTACCTTGACCTATGAGCCTTGTCCCAAAATAAGCGTACGTAAATTGTTGCGAAACGGAACCCAAAGTCGTTCCATGAAGTATAATGTTCCGTCTTCCTTAGGCAATAACTGCACTTCCATTCCATGTAACACTTCAGCTTGAAGGTTCTCTGGTTTGAGCGCCTCTTGCTCAGCTTCACGAATCCAAGTGACGAGATTTGTCTGTGTGATCATCTCTAAGGCTCGCACCCTTAGAGGCTTTGCGCGTTCCTTGCGGCTCAAGGCGTCTGCTACAACGTTTGCCTTGTCCAGGTGATGCCTATTCTCGCAGTCATAATCATTAAGTAGCTCATTCCATCTAGTTATCTCATGCTTAAGTCCCCTGATCAACGGTGTGCTGCAAACCCTTGTGATCAGTAAAGATCATGCAGCATTTTCCTATACCAGTAATGACGCCAAATCTTCAACGCACAACTACTGCACCTAGTTCAAGGTCTCTTTTCATGATCCTTTAATCAACATGACGCGTACGCAATGACTTGGTCTTGTTGCATCAATGCGCAATCGAGACCTTGTCGAGAAGCGTCATAGAACCGCAATTTTATTGGTATTGTCAGGTGAAGGCAAGATAGGTATCAACGAGGTTAGGGTTGTTAGCGGTTGTGAAATCCTTGAAAACTTTTCTAGGAGTCGTCTGATACAGCCTACAATCCCCAAAAATTCTTAGTAGTGTCTTAGGGACTCCTTAGTTCTTGATTGCAGGGTTGACATGAATCTCGTTCTTACTCACCACGTATCCTAAGAATCTTGCCTCGCGAATCGAAAGTTCGCACTTCGACATCCTGGGACATAACTGTTCTTTCTCTAAGAGTCCCAAGATGAATGGCAGATGTGGCTCATGACCTTCCTTGGTCTTTGAGCACATAAGAATTTAGTCAATAAATATACTCACGATCTTATCCAGGTACGGCTTACACATCCGATTCATGAGGCCCATGAATACTGCCGGTGCATTTGTTTAAGCCAAACGACATAACAAGGAACTCGTATTGTTCCAAGTGAGTCCTAAAGGTCGTCTTAGGGATCTTTCTTCTCGTATTCGCAGTTGAGGACATCCTGACCTCACGTCGATCTTCGAGTAGTAGCTAGAACCTTACAATTGGTTGAACAAGTCATCAATCCTTGGCAAAGGATACCGGTCCTTGATATCCAATTCTTTGAAGTTGATGCAAAACGGAAACTGCCAACTTTCTTCTCGTGTCCTCAACTAGTGATACCCTGTCCTTAAACCCACCTTGGAATAGTAGCTGGGAACTTGCAGTTGGTCGACAAGTCATCGATTCTCGGTAAGGGGTACCGATTCTTGATGGTTAGTTGTCTATCCCCTGTAACCTATGCGTAATATTTTTTCCACATTAATTCTTCTGAGTTCCTCTCAGATTAGGTTGTGTACGCCTGTAAAAACTGTCGTCCTACTTCCTAACGAATAACACTGGGGGCTTCCCACGGTGAGAAGCTCAGCCTGGTAGATTTCCTCTGCCTAGCAGATCTTGCAGTTGCATCGGAGGCTCCTGTATCTCGGACGGAGCTTGTTGGTAAGGCATCGTTCGCCACGGGTGCCGCTCCCGGCACTAAGTTTATCCTAACTCCTCTTGTCGCTGTGGAGGTAACCCAGCCAAGTCTTCGGGAAGGGCTTTTGGAAATTCATTCACAATGGGGTTGTCTTCTAGCTCCAGCTCCTTGGTCTCCTTATCGGCAACATGAGTAAGGAAGGCCATGCAGCCCATTCGGAGGCGCTTCTGTGTCTCTATGGCCAATGTGAGGTGTCGCAAATCCACCGCCTTATAGGGCCTAGAGCTCTCACGTCTAATGCAAGAAGGTTGTGGACTATAAGTGTCTCACCATTCGCAAGAGGGATGCAAATGATTTTCCTTATGACGAACAACTTCAGCTCTATCCTTGGATATCCAATCCATGCTGACTACAATATCGTGACTTCCCAAGTCAACGGTAATAGAAGATTCCCGCTCTCTAAGTTCCAAAATACAATCCTTAATCATCTCATCTGCTTTAACTAACCTTCTACTTGTCAATTCTAAAGGATACGGGGCGTCTTTCCTACTTGAAACTAGGTGTTGGTGCATTTATGTCTATCACCTCCGTCAAGATAGACTGTAGCGAGAAATTGAACTAACCATGATTATATTGTAATATTAGATAGAAAAGGGCAAGGTGGCATTTTGGTAATTAATGAGAACTCTCATTAATTCCATGGCCTATAAATAGGAACCTTGTGCCTTGTGATTAGAACTTTTGCCACATTTGAGATTTAGAGATCTAGAGCTAGAGAGAGAAAGTCTAGAGAGAGAAAGTGACGTCGTGATTCAGGTGCTTGTACGTTTTCAGATTTTTCAATAGAATCACAGATTATATTACGTCGTGTGTGTTCGGTCACATTCGTGTACGAATTCCGCACATTACACGAGTCGGTTCGCAATCGAAACGGAGTCGAAAACCGATCCTACACTAGGCCAAGTAGGTTCTTAATTCCTAAGAATACAAGGTTAAAGTCGGCGCCAGAATCAATCAAAATGGATGCATAGTGTTGGTTAATAGGGAACGTACCCATAATCGCATCTAGATCCTGGCGTGCTTCACGAGCTCCTATCATGAAGACCCTTCCTCGCTTGGTTCTTCCTAGGGAAATCTTTCCTAAAGTGCCCCATATCCCCACATTTGAAGCAACCTGGAACTCTACCATTATCGTGTTCGTCTTGGTTGTCGTCATCATTTCCTCCTTGTTTGGGAAACTTTGCCCAACAAGCATCCTTGTTGTGCCCTTCTTTTCCACACCTATCACACTTAAGCCTCAGACATTGACCTTCATGGTGATACTTGCATTCCTCGCATCTCGGATTAGTCCCTAAATAAACTTTACCACCGGCCTTAATAGTGGCTCCATAAGCTTTCATGCCACGAGGCGGGTCCACTTCCCTTCTTTTGTTTGCTTTAAAGCTCTCGTAACTGACTTGGGTGCCTATCTTTAGGTTCGAAGACTTTCTTTTGTTATTGCCCGAAGACTCCACATGAGTTTCTTTCTTGTTTGCCTCTGATCCCGAAAACTTTCCCATACGAAGAGCTTCTTCGGTAAGTGCAACACTCAAATCGATAGCCTTTGTGATGGTTGGAGGCTTTGAGTCAGTAACCATGCTCAGGATTTGAGGTACAAGTCCCCAAATGAATCGCTCAATCCTCTTGAATTCTGGCTCGACTAAGTAGGGAACAACCCTAGACAAGTCGTGAAACCGTTGGACGTACTCAGAAATCTTCGGTCCGTCCATTTTCAAATTCCAGAACTAAGTCTCAAGTTTCTGGATTTCGGCCCTAGAACAGTATTTCTTCCGCATCAATTCCTTGAGCTCGTCCCAGCTCAGTGCATAAGCAGTAGCTTCACCAAGGGTCTGAACCTGAAGGTTCCACCAGGAGAGTGCGCCATCCAAAAACAACCCTGAAATATAGGTAACTCTCTGCTCGGGCGAACATTTACTCATTCTCAGAACGCAGTCAGTCTTTTCTGCCCAACGAACAAAAGCAACGGCACCTCCTGTGCCATCAAAATTCAATGGCTTGCAGTCCAGGAACTGTTTATAGGTGTAGCCAATTGGAGGGTTATCTCCGGTAGTGCCACCACTGTGTTCAGAGCAGAGGGCTTCATGCTACGCTATAGCTTGGGAAATGCGCTCATTGAGTTCGGCCTTAGTTAACGTAATGGTGTCCGTGTCACGTCTAGGCGGCATTTTCTTCTGTCAAAAGGTATGGGGTAGGTTAGACAACATTCCATAATTGTCTATGAGGTACATATTACCACAAGCAAACATGTAATCACCCAATATCACATGCATATATGATCAACAATGTATAAGTAAGGAAACAACTACTGAGCTTTCATATAGGCTTGATAACTTGATTTATTGTTTGTAATGGGGAAAACAAAATGAACTCGAGGTTACATCACCTCGGTCATACAAGTTTCATGGTATGAAAGTAGTAGTTATTTTCCTTCTACGTTGGTTTACTTAGGTCTTTAGCTTCACAAAGACGGGAATACTTCCCAAGAGATGGGGGTTGTGCATTTCTACCACATACAAGGGTGATAGAGGGTGTAAAGTCACTGAATCCTTTCCGAGTGTTATCCATCTTCACTTGATTAATTATCGGTTCCCAAACGACTCGTGCGGGTAGAAGTGTCCGACACGAAGTAGGTAAAGACAGGTTTCCTACTTTGTAAAGTGCTAACGCAACTGTCTAGGTATTGTTCTACTAGATGAAGGTGTGAACACCTAGAGATTATTTTTGGATGGGTGGTGATCATTAACTTGACCCGCAGAGTTCACCAGGATTCCCATGCACTACAAGTCGTTATTACGTGGGCCCCCGTAATAATAAATTGTCTTGCATGGTAACCCCAATTTTCCCTCGTTCAAAGCAGATGATCAACCAAAGAGGGAACACTACTGCCCTTATACCTCCGGTATGGGAAGGACCATTGTGGTGGTCCACGCGCTAACATCCGTTATCGTTACGCGTGAATAGGCACGATGCTTAGACGTAATAGGAATAAAGAGAATTCCTAGTCGTTAGAGGGGCACCTTCAAGATGAGTACTTCATCTTTTTGCCTGGTCAAGTGTGTCGTCAATGTTGTTTCACATAAGCCACAGGGACCTCGTCCTTCTGATAAGGGTGTTGTTCAAGGTCGCCTCCTCCGCATCACTGTCACTATCGTAGTCAGGCACCTTCTCATTCGAGAGGGAAGAGCAGCCATCTTCTACGGAAACAAGCTCAGGATCTCGTTTGGTAGTCACTCCAGCCATGAGTTTGCAATAAACGTGAGGTCGATAGTCTCATCGTGCGAGTCTAGAATAACAATAGGATTCGGTGTCGAAGGTATCGCGTTCATGTCAATAATTATTCCGTACACTTATACGCATATATATTAATGAATAAATATGTTACTTAGTATAAACAAGCAAATAAATGCATCATGTCACATATAACTCTCGTTTGTCCTTTTCGGGGGGGGGGGTCATTTTGTCTTTGGCAAGTCTATCTCATGTAGACTATGCCTTAATTGGCATTTTAATTTGGGGTATTCTCCTCCCTACTAATGTCCTTTCCTTGTCTTTTCATTGAAAAATGTTTGACTGATGGATCTTGGCGCTTTCGTGAATGCAAAGAAAAACCTTTTTGTGAAAATGTTTTCGTGAGAGAGTCCTAGTGATTGTAGTCTAGACTAGAGAAGGAATCCTAGTTCACTACAATCGAAGCTCTGATACCAAACTGTCACACCATGACTTTTGCGGAAGCATATGATGTGTGACTTGTTCAATATCATTGCATTCAATCATAATAAACAACTATATGATCAAAAAGATGTTCATCCATTCATTAAGTCTAAAATATTACAAACTCCAGTAATTTAAGTATCAAACAACACAACCTTTGACTAAGTACAAACCAACAAAAGTGGATGACATCTAACTTGGAATTTACTTCTAGAAACAACACCCGCGCCCAAGATCCAACTTGTTACCGGAAATACATGCAATTTTAAAAAACATCAACAAAAGTTGAGCGAGTTCATGTGTTTTATATGAGTACTGATAAGCTTGTAAACATTTGAGAGACTCCTTTGAAAACAAGTATGAAAAGCATCTATGAACAGATCAAATTAATGTTTTGCAAGGACACTAATGTATGTGAAGACATAGGGAGCACTCAATATGAGTAGGCTTATACCCTCGTCGAATTCCCTCGAATGTGTCGAATTCCCCTCGACTGTGTCAAATTCACCTTGACTGTGTCAAATTCCCTTGACCGTATCAAATCACCTTGACTGTATCAAATCACCCTTGACAGTTGTCGAATCACCTCGACTGGGACACCAAAGCACTCAAAGTGGTCACATAAGGACCATGAGTGGGGCTCGGCCATACCCGTTAGATCTAACCTTTATCCATATTTCTTATGAGAGTTATCGGCATTTCAATTTCAATCTATGCTCACATGATCTAATAGTTCATTTCATAGCCAAATCATACCACTTAAACATTCGTAACATGTATTCCACCCCCGAGAGTTATAAAACCGAAAATAGTTAAGAGAAAAGGGGGACATGAACTCACAAGTTTGCGTCCTGCTATCTCGTATGCTCAAGGTCCTCCTGTGAGTCGTACAACTACCTACACATGTGCCATGTTTTATGAGACGCTTAGGTCGTGTCACGACTCTTTGTCTTAGTTGTTCATTATGACTTGTTTTGGAAATCTTGGTGTATTCTGAGTTACATCATTGATGTATATTATAATATTCCAAAGTATATAATTATTTGTTAAAATAATAAATATTTTAACTTAAATTATATTTATTAAATTTTGGAATATTAGTTAAAATAACATATTTTAACTTGGTATATCATGCGGTTATGCGTATGTGTTCTCCCAAGGATGGGTATAGTCATACTGGTGCATATTAGACTTGTGTATTTGCCAAGTATTTGTGGCGTATTCCGGTGTGTATTTATACGTACAAGAATACGTATTTCCCTGTATTTATTAAGTATTCATATACTTAATTTTGTATTTATACTTTCCGGAATAATACTACTAATAAAATTCACCAATATATATTCTCAAAATATATATTTTAGGAAATCTTACATAGAAAAATTATATTCACTTGGCAAAAATAATTGTAGTTTCATTTAAACCATGAAAATAATACACGTTCAAGTTTAACTTAGAAAATATATATAAATATATTTTTCACCCAAAAATAAGGTATTCTATGTTTATTTAAGAAAATATATATTTTCTCCCAAAAATAATATATCTTCTAATAATTCCAAGAAAACATATATACTGTTCTTACCCAAAAAGAATATATTTTCTTCTTATCAAAAATATGATTTATTTTATAATACTTATGAAAATCATATTTTTGTTATCCTGGTTTCCAAAATATCATGTACCAAAATATACTTATGAATCTAATTCCGGAATATTTTTGTAACTTATATTCCTTGTTCGGTTTCTCCAATATTTTGGGTATAATTTGCGTATTTATTTCTAGGAATTTTTGGTAATATTTAGTATTGTATTTCTTGGTATTTTGGTGAGTTATATTATTTCAAGCCCTAAAATAATATAACTGATACACATAATATACAAATAATCACACACATGGTGACATCTAAATATATACTCTCCTAATACATATTTAGTCACTTTTATTATCAAAAACTAACCTCCAATATTTTGTAATTTTTGTAACAAAAATTATGGCAAACTTTATATGAAAAATCATGGTTAAAATATGCTTGTAAATATTTGTTTAAAAATATTTTCCTAAGCGTTTAATTTCTAGAAAAAAAATTGCCATAGTTTCCCATTAAAAATGGAGGTTTCCATGCTTTCAAATCATATCATTTTCTTTTATAAATCATCACAATCGACAATAATCCAAACAATACTTACCAAGTGCCATAAATCAAGCATTAATCACTACTTCATGAACTTGAAAATTTATAAAAATTTGTTGTAACTTACTAGTGTATTTAGTAAGCTTAGTTACCCTTTAAAGTGTGGTTATTTATTGAATAATATCATTCTTGAAGAAGTTAGATCTTCACAACTTGTAAAGTGATTTTCTAAAAAATATTTCTTCTCGAATTTTTCTTGTTAAATATATATTTCTACACTTGATTAACCACTAAAAATGTGGTTAGTTTCTTTAAGAACCAAGTTTATGTAAATCTTGTATTTTATTCTTGGTTTCTTGAGAAATATTTCTTGAAATCATATACTTACAAGATTCTCATTACACTTTGATCTAGGGCTGTAAACGAACCAAACGTTCGGCGAACAGTTCGTGAACCGTTTAGCGGGAAGTTCGTTTATGTTTGTTCGTTTATTAAACAAACGAACACGAACAAGAAATTTCGTTCATTTAGTTAAATGAACAAACATAAACAGAGGTCGCGTTCGTTCGTTTATGTTCGTGAACGTTCGGTAACGTTTTCGCTTGTGTACGATAGTTCATTAGTGTTTTTAGTTTTTATATTTATTTAAATATATCAAAATTCTGACAAATTAAATATCTAATAAGTGTCAGTGTATTATATATTCTGTTCATGAGCTATTGTTTTTGTTCGTTTGTTTCCATTTGTGTTCATGAACTTTAGTTTGTGCTTATTTGTGTTCGTCAATATTCATTGCCTAAAATTAACAAACAAACACAAACGAACACGAAAAAGTTCATTTCCTTAACAAACGAACACAATCATAAAATCCCGTTCGATAAGTGTTCGTGAACGGTTCGCGAACACATATATTTTTTAACAAACGAACACGAACAAGGCCTTGTTCGTGTTCGTTTGGTTCATTTACAGCCCTACTTTGATCATCTTTATTCAAGAAAACAATTTATACTTCAAGTTCATGCTTAAACATAAGGATGATCTCTTGATCTTCAACATAATCATCCTCTTATCTTGCTAGATTGTGTCTTTAATCACTATCTAGCAAGATCATATGATGTTTAACATCATTAACATAAACAATCAACAATCAAGTAGCATAACAACACTTAACAACATGTATTCTTATGATTTTTAAGCTTATGTTTAAGATTTATGTTCTTGATCATTAGTGTTATTCATGTTAAGTTCCTTGTAACATCTTTTAACCAACTAAATAAGATGTAAAATGGGATGTAGATGATCTTACTACTAGCTCAAGGCTAGGGATGATCACAAGATGAAGATGAGTGGTTAAAAGCACTTGCAAGAGGTCCTTCAACATCCAAAGTGTCCTAACTTCCTAACTATGCTTCTTACACCTTATGTTCGCCTTGGAATGCATTGAATGGGTTGAAAAATGGAGAGGTGTGGGTGTGTTGTGTGAGCCGTAAATGAGAGGAAGAAGAAGGAAGTGAAAGTGTTTTAAAGATGAAAAATGACAAGTTGGTTAAGTCTTGTGTTTTTAAAAGAAATCTTTCCAACATTTGGTGGCATATGGTATACCTTGTTGGTATATTCTCCAACATATCCCATAAAATATAGCAAACAAACCTCATGTGGGACCCATGTCCCCTAATCAGCCATCAAAAGGGGGGGGGGGATAAAGTGTAACATTCTAATGGTAAGTTAAGTGTTATAGTTAGATTTCAAGTATACTAGTTAGGGTTATATGTGTTATATGTTTATAGGATGTGTTATGATGTTCAGTGACCATAAGTAGCTTTGTAACACTAAAACAAAGCTTCTAGTAAGAATTTGATGTTTCGGGTAGTGTCCGGTTGTGCGTTTCGTTACTGTTCGTTAAAGCGCTAAATTGCGCAGTTTAGTGTGCTTTATGTTATGTTTTATGACAGTTTTTATTCCCGACACTTAGGAAAGTATTATGGACCGTTATATCATAATTCTGCATTATATTTAGATGTTAAAAGCTGAAGTTCTGCTGAATTTATTTATTTTCTGCAGAATTCTGCAGTTTCAGTGTGTTTCTGGCACTTTCCGGTACCTAAGTTATCACTAGGAAGGCAGTTTTATAATCCCTACTTCCCTACACACTAATCTAGTGTAACACTTGGTTTCAGGCTCATTCTATGTCTTAACATCACGTCTATCTAAGTACTGAACTCCCGCCAGTACTTCTAGTTTGTCTGATAACTGTGTTAACTCTGCTCTTTGCATTAATAGAACTATATTGTGTTGCATGTAGTAATGATAAAAGTCTTGCAACATGAAATGCCATTGTATGTATATAACAGAAATCATAAATTCATTCGTCTTGTAAACTAAATCATGCACAGTCATTAAAGCACATATTACTGTTTAATTATTGTACGGAATGCATGGAAAAGTGCCAGTTGTCACACAATAAAGGGCATGTGGCAAGTTGTTGTCCTTTTAAGAAACATAAGGAAAAAGTTGATGAAGTTAAGGATGGGAATAGGGTTGGTTTAAATAATAATGTGCAACAACACTGTCAAAGTAATCAACCAAGATTTTTATCAAAGACTTCACCATCAGGAAGATTTGATAGACCAAGAAGTATTTCTCCACAATTTAGTCATTTTAATGGTAAATGAAATCGATTTCAAAATAGAAATGAACATACGGGTTTCAGTAACTCAAACGTTCAACAACATCCAAATTTTTTTCAAATTCATGGTATGATAATGGGAGAAGAAGAGTTCAAAAGAGTAATTTTCAAAGGTTAGAAAATCCGAGAGTTTATTGGAACTCTCACGATCAAAGACCTGGTGAAAATTATAAATATTGTTGAACAACAGGGAAGTCTTCCAAGACACTAGAAGGATGTGATGGATATTGGTTAGAAGCATCTTATGTGGATTTTTATAGTTAACCCAAAACCGGTAAGGTTTAGGTTCTCAAGTCTAACTGAGTTGTTGAGATTGTGCAGGATGACCAAGAAGGACTGTTTGAAGTGTTCAACAGTGGTTGTTCCTATAAAGTGTCTGAGGTGAATAGTAGGTTAAAATTGGTAACGAACTATTTACTATGGTGATTATTATGATTATTCTAAACTTTAACATTGAAAAACTCATTGTCAGGTTAAAGTGGGAGTCTGTTTGTGTTTAAATTTCTGTTTTTGAAACTTGCTCCATAAAAAACAAAAATTTAGGGGGAGAAATTTCCCTAAGTCAAAAAGAGTTTAGTTAGTGCGTGTATTTAGGGGTGAGTAAGTTATAAAATTTAAAAAAAAATACAAAAATATGAGTGGGTAACATATCAGTAGCGTATGGTTTTAAAACCTTAAATCTTGCGTTGATAGATTGCCAAATTCTGAGGTTTTAGGTCTTTATACTGTTATTTCATCTGGGGATATCAAGGTTGTTCTTCTGCTGCATCCAGATATATGTTGACCTAAGCACAACCAAGATATCTTAAAAGAGCTGAAATGCAAAAAACCAAGAAAATGAAGAAGCTCTCCTAGAGAGTCATTCAATTGTGCAAAATGCATAAATCGTACCAAAATTTGGTATTTGCCTTACCCTCGTTAAATATTGGTCTCTTTGCCGTACAGAAGTACTAACCTGATCATCAATTATCTAACGTTATAAGACAAAACGGATGAATTCGGTATACTCACCTACTATAGTGAAAGTTTGTGCATACCTTGATCGCGCGGGTATGTCCTGAAGTAGGACACACTAGTACATCAGAATAATATACGTATCACCAGGTAAAGGAACTTGAAATGTTCATGTGTTTTGTTTAAGTGGATAAACAATACTGGTAATCGTCTTGAAATGCTTTTCACGAAAATATATAAAGAATTATCTAATAGTGTGAACACAGTTTGATTTTGCTGATATGATCTTCTTACACATGATTCTCACAAAAAGATGCATTGTAAATATTTTTGAGTTTTGGTTAGTTATTTTATTTATATAAAAAAACCAAAAATATTTTCCTTTTAAAAGACTTCCATATTGGACTGACAGGTTGTTGTTTTTGTATGATAAGATAAAATATTGATTTATCTTTAATGTGAAAAAGGCTAATGGTTTTTCGAGTTACTTGCTTGTGTTGCTAAAGATTGATGCAGTTATCAAAATGAAGTGTAGACTTCAAGTAAAGTGCAGATTGAGAGTGAAGTGAATAATGTGTGAAGATGCATGGTAGGATCCTTCTACTACATTGTAGAGTGATATGAAGAATTTGGAGCTCACATGCTTAATCAACGATTTCTAGTTCAGCTGATCTACAAAGAAATGAAATTTTTGGAGTTTGGAAGCATCAGCTAAGGGGGAGTCTGTTAATGTCAGAAACTGTGTGTAGCTGACGCCTGATGCTATCCAAAGACCAAAAGACTGCAAGATGTTTGAAGACAAAGTTACACTATGAAGCTATTGTCAAGGGGGAGTCTGTTGGTGCATATTATGTGACAAGAGCTTAACAGTTTGATTATTTAGTCTTTGGATATTTTGTATTGGGCTTAGCATTATTGGTTAGAGAGTTATTTTTTGTAATGGGCTTGGAGAATAACCTAGCCCAGTTAGAAGTCCAGTTCACAGACATGTGGCATATAAACATGTTTTGTGATTAGGGTTTCAGTAGTCTAAGTCTTGAACAACTAGAGAAAACTGAACATATAGGTTAGAGAGAGAGAGAGATAGAATTCGTAGGGTGTGTGAAGCAAGATCACAGAGAGAGGCTGTGAGGTTATGTGAGTCTTGAATTGATTGTAAAACTGCAAGTTTGGATAATCAATAGAAGACTGTTTAATTGTGAATTCTGGTTTCTACTATTTTTTGTAACAATTTGATCTAGAGGATTCCGCATTCTAGGTTAGATAGACGATTCTGTCAAGACCCATAAGATTAAGGGACTTACAACTACCTAGGTTAATTAGGATTTTGCATGACCCTTACGACAGTCATCATGGGAGCTCTGGTTTTCCGAACTAGTTCCACTACCTCACCCGTGTACCTTGTAAAATGAACACCCAAGTGGTTTCCTAGTAGCAAAGTAAGTAACCCCGCCTCGCCTCCAACACTTGTCATGTTAGGAGTGACACGCCCGAGTTGTCCTTATTTGGCCACTTGGATAATTTATTGAGTTAATTATTTTATACTTATTCATGACTAACCTGGTTTATCAACTATTTTAATGAACTTTGAGCTTTGGTAAGTCATACAATGAGGCGTTCGTACCTCCATACTTGACTTCCATGAAATCCGTGACAATACTGGACTGTTAATACTAAGTAATATAAAATATAAAATATAAAATATAAAATATAAAATATAAAATATAAAATATAAATATATTAACTGAAATTATAATATTAACCAGTTTATGGTTAAGTGTCTCGAACAGGCTCCATTCGCACGACGTGTGACATACAAGGATCCAAGCCACCAATCACATTGAACTACACATAATATTTAATTAAAAACATTCCATTCATTTGAAAATATAAAATCAAGTCATGAGTTAAACCAAAGTAATTATTCAGCGGAAGCATAATGTAAATAGTAATTCAAATGTTTCAAAGCATATGTTCATAATCAACAAAGTGAGTATCCAAGAGTCTCGACCCATGACCACTCCAGCACTCCCAGATAGCAAGTCCATATCACGAACCTAACGACCTGCAAGCATGCAGACAAGTGTGTCAGACGACGCTGGTGAGTTCAAAGTTTTGTTAACGCGTTTAGTTACCAGATGTGTATATAAAACAGTTCAACAATTTGATTTGATTTGATTTGATGTTGTTATTAACTCGATTACCGCAAATGGCTACAAGATGTATTTGCCCAACCCCAATGCCTCTATCAAAGCATTGGTCAAGTGGTCAAGGTAATTAGTTCACGCCCGTCCTCCCCGGTACGGTGTGAGGGTGCCAATCCTAATAGCGCTATCAACTAATAACCTCGTTGCCTCCCCGGCAACTATCAGTAGATGTAAGGCGTCTTATGTGATAGAAATGAGTAATAATAAACATCCCATTAACCCGACGTTCCTCCCCGGAACAATTACCAGATATCCCTCCCCGGGATGCATGCTTGGAAAAAGAGCAGTGAACTCACCTTGATTTGCTCGGTTTGATTAATTACTTGTTCACACTCAGTTAATCGAAGCCTATGGTGATCACGTACACGTAATCAATTTACATTCATAATGCACAAGTTTACGTTTATAATCGTAGCATGTATTTAAGTAACAGTTTCTGAATAACACATAGCAGTTAAATGGCTCCATTAAGTCCACAGTTCGTATGTATGTTCCGTAATCATGCTTAACAGTTAGGTGTACTAGGTGTATGGACCATATCATGCCACTTGATCATAATCAAACATCATTAACAGAAGATACCATAACATATTCATTCACTATTATACATGCAGTTTATACAACCACCAAAACCTACTGTTCAGGTGAAATCCTTCGACGAAAGTTACACTCGACGAAACCCCCTTGTGATGAAACTCCCATGTGACGAAACTCACATGTGACGAAACTCACTTGTTTCATCGAGTTGATGTTGTGAAGAAACTCTCCAAGTTTCGTCGAGTTATCATGGGACGAAACTTACTATGTTTCGTCGGCTATCTTGGCAGTTTCAACGTTTTCGTCAAACCCTAATGTCTACTGTTTCTGTTACCTAATCAGTTCACAGGTTCATCAAGCAATCATTACAATCATTATTATAACAGTTACATCTTATCCATCAATTAATCATTCAGTTCTCAATTATCATCACGCAACGAGTGCCTTAACAATTTGCATACGCATATGATCATGATTATTACACAGTCATTCAATCAACATCTACTAATCATCCAAATCAAATGGTAACCACGAGAAAACACAAGATTATTTAGGACCCCATCGAATAATTCTAACTACATATCACGATTACTGAACGATAGACATTACACATACCAGATCCAACGTATTCACACATAAGCATAATAACGCCAAATGACGTATCAGATATAAATCCGATGAACAAACAAAACACCAACCTTGATATAGAAGCTAGGGTAATCGGACCAAAGAGATGATATGCTTCGAAGGGTTTCTCTGCCGTCGATGGGTGTAGGGAAAACTAGGGTTTTGTAACTGACTCTCTGTGTATAAATATAATGAGACACACTTGGGCTCCACCTGGGCCGAAACCCATCACGGCGAAACTTCTCCCAGACGAAACTTGAGTTTCGTCGAGCATAGGGATGACGAAACATGTCTTATGTTTCGTCGGGTTCCTTTATAAACAGTTAATGGGTTATCAAGGTTTTCATTATTTAGAATCATTTCACAATTACACAACGAGTACAATAATTAGAAAACTCCAATCTAACAACTTTACGTTACATAAAATAAAACTGATTGTCATACGGCATTACGAACAAGTAATACGAGCTTGAAATCTTGGGTTGTCACATCATCCCCAACTTGAAAGAAATTTGGTCCCGAAATTTGACAAGCAATCCAAAACGATACGGTGTCGAATCAGGATGTCGGTGCATTTTCCGCGGGTGCCACATCATCCCCAACTTGAATGGGAATGTCGTCCCGAAATTCACTAGTTGCATTAGGTTTAGATTTGTCAGGCTTGGTCTTGTCCTTTGGGAATAAATGTGGGTACTTGAGCTTCATCTGATCCTCGCGTTCCCACGTGAACTCCGGTCCACGTCTTGAGTTCCAACGAACCCTCACTATCGGGATATGGCTGTGCTTACGGACCTTGACCTCCCGGTCCATAATTTCTATTGGTTCTTCAACAAACTGCAACTTGTCATCGATTTTTAGCTCTTGAAACGGTACGACCAGTGTTTCATCCGACAAGCACTTATTTAATTGTGACACATGGAACACATCATGGACATTACCTAACTCAGCAGGTAACTCTAACTTGTAGGCCACTTTACCAATTTGCTCCAGAATTTTGAATGGCCCTACATAACAAGGGTTAAGCTTGCCGTGTTTTCCAAAACGCACCACACCCTTCCAGGGTGAGACCTTCAACATGACGCGATCATTAACTTCGAATTCCAAAGGTTTCCTACGCTTATCAGCGTAGCTTTTCTGACGGTCGCGCGCCGCTGCCATATGGTTCCTGATCTGTACAATCTTTTCTGAAGTCTCCAACACAAGTTCAGGGCCTGTGACCTGGCTGTCACCCACCTCAGCCCAACAGAGAGGCGAACGACACTTTCGTCCGTACAATGCTTCGAATGGAGCTGCCTGAATGCTGGTATGGTAGCTATTGTTGTAAGAAAACTCTATCAGCGGCAAGTGTTTCTCCCAACCCTTGCCAAAATCAATCACGCAAGCTCGTAACATATCCTCAAGCCGAATGATTTATGCATCGACTGCCACAAATCTGAGATGAAACGCGGGTCACGGTCAGAGATAATAGAAGTTGGCACCCTGTACCTAGAAACCACCTCCTTGAGGTATACAGCAGCTAATTGCGAGAACTTATCTGTTTCCTTGATTGCTAGAAAGTGCGCTGACTTCGTTAGACGATCAACGATCACCCAAATTGTATCGTTCCCGCTTTGAGTTCTTGGTAGCCCTGTGACAAAGTCCATTGCGATTTGCTCCCATTTCCACATGGATATTTCTGGTTGTTGCAGCAACCCAGACGGTTTCTGGTATTCCACTTTAACCTTCGAGCAGGTTAAACCCTTACTCACATAAGTTGCGATGTGAGCTTTCATCTTCGGCCACCAATACATGACTTTGAGATCCTGATACATTTTATCCGAACCTGGATGAACAGAGTATCGAGACTTGTGCGCTTCATCCATCATAAGTTCTCTACGGTTACCAAACAAAGGAATCCATACACACTCCATGAAGTAGAGAATACCAGCCGATCTCTCTACAAGTTGTTTTTCCATGCCCCTTAAGTATTCTGCCTCAATGTTTTCCTCTTTTAACGCTTCAGTTTGTGCAGAACGAATCTGATCAGGTAGGCTAGAATGGATAGTAAGCTGCAAGGCGTGAACACGCTTGGGTTTCGATTCTTTTCGACTGAGAGCGTCAGCTACAACATTGGCCTTACCCGGATGATACTTGATCGCACAATCATAATCGTTTAAAAGTTCTACCCAGCGACGCTGTCGCATATTCAAATCCTTCTGGTCGAAAATATGCTGAAGGCTCCTGTGGTCGGTATAAATAGTGCATTTAGTACCGTACAGGTAATGCCTCTAGATTTTGAGTGCAAACACTATGGCTCCCAATTCTAAGTCGTGTGTCGTATAATTCCTCTCATGAACCTTCAACTGCCGAGAGGCGTAAGCTATCACATTGTTGTGTTGCATCAGCACGCAACCGAGACCCTGAATAGATGCATCACAGTATACCGCGAAATCCTCGGTACCTTCCGGTAGAGACAAAATCGGTGCACTGCAGAGTTTCTGCTTCAGCAACTGAAAAGCATTCTCTTGCTTCGTTCCCCAAGAATACACAACACCCTTCTGTGTCAACGAGGTACGAGGTTGAGCGATCTTCGAAAAGTCTTTAATAAATCTTCGATAATACCCAGCGAGACCAAGAAATTATCGCACCTCCGAAGGATTCTTTGGTGCCGCCCAATTCCTAACAGCATCAACCTTTGCAGGATCCACGTGTATCCCCAATTCATTAACAATGTGCCCAAGAAAATGTACTTCCCGAATCCAGAAGTCACACTTAGAGAAGTTTGCATAGAGTTGCTCCTTCCTCATGAGTTCCAAAATAAGACGCAGGTGTCGCTCGTGATCTTCCTTGCTCTTCGAGTAGATTAAAATGTCGTCGATGAATACAATAACGAAATCGTTAAGATACGGTTTACATACACGGTTCATGAGATCCATGAAGACCGCTGGCGCGTTAGCCAATCCAAACGGCATAACTAAAAACTCATAGTGCCCATACCACGTCTGAAAAGCCGTCCTTGGAACATCCTCATCTCTGAATCTCACCTGATGATAGCCCGATCTCAAGTCGATCTTTGAATAAAAACTTGACCCTTGTAACTGGTCATACAAGTCGTCGATGCGTGGCAATGGATAATGGTTCTTGATAGTAACCTTGTTGAGTTCCCGATAATCAATGCACATGCGAAAGGACCCGTCTTTCTTCTTTACGAACAAAACTGGGGCTCCCCAAGGCGAAGAACTGGGTCGAATAAAGCCCCTATCCAGTAACTCTTGCAGCTGATTAGACAGCTCCTGCAATTCTCCAGGTGCTAAACAGTAAGGAGCACGAGCTATCGGGGCTGCTCTTGGTGCAAGATCAATCTGAAATTCCACTTGACGGTGAGGAGGTAAACCAGGAAGTTCTTCAGGAAACACATCGGCAAATTCACGTACAACTGGCAGATCCTTGATCTTTCTCTCCCCTGACGGAGTATCAGTAACAAGTGCTAGAATAGCAGGATACCCCTTTCGTAGACACCTCTGCGCTTGCATAGCTGAGATGATACCAACCATCACAACACTGTGATGCCCCTGAACCGATAATGACTCTCCATCAGGGAGAGGGATACGTACAATCTTCTCCTTACACGGAATCTCAGCTTGGTGTTTAGACAGCCAATCCATACCAACTACTATATCAAAACTACCAAGGGTAACAGGAAGGAGATCGATATCAAACACTTGACCCACGAGATCTAACTTACACCCGAATAGGACATGCGAAGCTTCAATGGTTTTGTCATCGGCTAATTCTACTACATGCTTAACTTCTAAGGGCGTTGGAGTAAACCCTAATCACTGACTAAACTCTAGAGACACATAACTCCAATCGGCACAAGAATCAAATAACACAGAAGCAATAAGATTGTTTACAGAAAATGTACCAGTCACGACATTGCCGTCGTTCCTAGCATCGCCAGCACCGATTGTAAACACCCTTCCACGAGCACCATTGCCCCCATTGTTGCCATTATTGTTGTTCCCAGCATTGTTGTTGTTGTTCTGACGGTTGTTGTCGTTGGTATTTTGGTTTAGCTGAGGGCAATCCCGCTTAAAGTGGCCCTCATCCCCACACTGGAAACACCCCTTCTTAAAGCCCTAGTTCTGATGCGGTTGTTGCTTTTGCTGTAGCTGGTACTGCTGATTTTGCTGTTACTGCTGCTTTGGATGCGGGGCTCTACAGTCTTTGGCCTCATGGCCCACCTTTTCGCACCTACGGCAAGCCCAGACACACTGCCCATAATGATGATAGCCACACTTGTTGCACTGTGGCTTCTTCCCAACATAGGAGCCCTGATTTTGATTGCTGCCCTGGCCTTGATTAACTGAAGACGACTGACTGAAGCTACGGTTATTGCTGTTGTCAGGCCTTTTCTGAGATTGACTGGCACTGGTTGCCTTGTCAGCATCATTTCATTTCTGCTTGTTATCACTAGCAGGCGTAGTAGCTGTGGTTGCAGCAGCAGTAGTGGCAGAAACACGCGGTGGCAGTGAGCCACTCTCCACCTCCTGATCGGTGATCTTGTGAGCCAAACGGATAATCTGTGGTAAGTTGTTGAGGTTCGCTGCAGTAACCAAACCCTTCACTTATGGAGCTAATCCCATGATGAACAGTTCTATTCTCCGGTGTGGAGGTCGGGACAAGTTCGGGCACATGATAGCCAACTCATGAGACCGTTTCACGTATGCCTCAATCTCGGATCCTACCATCTTCAGATCATAATACTCGTTCTCCAGTTTCTGAATCTCATCCCGAGGACAATACTCCTCCCTGGTCAACTCCTTGAAATCGTCCCAAGTAGTGGCATTCGCCACCTCGATGCCCAACATTTGAACCTAGGCATTCCACCATGTCAGGGCACCATCCTCGAGTGTGCCCGGAGCATACTTCACTCTGTCCCCAGCAGGACAGTTACACATCAGAAACACGGATTCTGCTTTCTCAAACCAACGCAGGAGTCCTACAGCCCCTTCAGTCCCACTGAAGGTGTGTGGCTTACAATCCGTGAACGTCTTGAACGTACAAGCAGGAGGATTGTTTTGGTTTTGCGCTTGCTGACCTAATAGACGAAAGAAAACACATTACAAGGATAAGAGTTGTGTACACGACACAAGATTAAAGAGTGTTTGGCACATTTCGCACCAGCTTGGTAGGCTGCCAAAGCCTCAGCCACACGTGTGTTGATCAAGTTTGTCAGCTCAGCTTGAGTCATCGCGATGTGACCACGTCCGTGACCTCGTCCACTCATGATTCTATATAAGGAGAGGGAACAAATTTAAGAGTCGAGATGAGGTAAGAGTCAAGTATCACGTTGAATTCTACAACTACCAAATTTACATACAATAGGGCAGAACCCTTCTCACACTCGTTAAGCCTCACTGGGACTCGCATACACCTCACGTTATTATTATGTGTGCACCCATAATAATTAAGCAATTTGCATGCTCATCTCAGTGCCTCTTAACTTGCGCTAAAAGTTTCCCCCGCATTCAAGTAGCAAAACAGAAAGTATTACAGGATTACGAATCACAAGAGTCGAAGAGTAGTGTCACACTATCAACCACCATAGTGTCTAATATATCGTTTCATGCAAGTTGTGAGTGTGTGACTACTAAACAAGTAATGCATAAAGTAAACAGAAGACGAACCTTGTGATCTGGAGCTGAGTGTCATGGTCGACTTTCGAAGTTGTTCGGTTATATTCTGGTTTTATAAAACGTTTTAAAACCTAGTTCACTATAACCAGTGGCTCTGATACCAAACTGTCACACCCCCCAAAATACCACATGCAGAACACCGCAGGACGTGTGACGTACCAGGATCCAAGCCACCAATCACATTGAACTACACATAATATTTAATTAAAAACATTCCATTCATTTGAAAATATAAAATCAAGTCATGAGTTAAACCAAAGTAATTATTCAGGGGAAGCATAATATAAATAGTAATTCAAATGTTTCAAAGCATATGTTCATAATCAACAAAGCGAGTATCCAAGAGTCTCGACCCATGACCACTCCAGCACTCCCAGATAGCAAGTCCATAACACGAACCTAACGACCTGCAAGCATGCAGACAAGTGTGTCAGACGACGCTAGTGGGTTCAAAGTTTTGTTAACGCGTTTAGTTACCAGATGTGTGTATAAAACAGTTCAACGATTTGATTTGATGTTGTTATTAACTCAATTACCGCAAATGGCTACAAGATGTATTTGCCCAACCCCAATGCCTTTATCAAAGCATTGGTCAAGTGGTCAAGGTAATTAGTTCACGCCCGTCCTCCCCGGTACGGTGTGAGGGTGCCAATCCTAATAGCGCTATCAACTAATAACCTCGTTGCCTCCCTGGCAACAATCGGTAGATGTAAGGGGTCTTATGTGATAGAAATGAGTAATAACAAACATCCCATTAACCCGACGTTCCTCCCCGGAACAATTACCAGATATCCCTCCCTGGGATGCATGCTTGGAAAAAGAGCAGTGAACTCACATTGGTTTGCTAGGTTTGATTAATTACTTGTTCACACTCAGTTAATCGAAGCCTATGGTGATCACGTACACGTAATCAGTTTACATTCACAATGCACAAGTTTACGTTTATAATCGTAGCATGTATTCAAGTAACAGTTTCTGAATAACACACAGCAGTTATATGGCTCCACTAAGTCCACAGTTCGTATGTATGTTTCGTAATCATGCTTAACAGTTAGGTGTACTAGGTGTATGGACCATATCATGCCACTTGATCATAATCAAACATCATTAACAGAAGATACCATAACATATTCATTCACTATTATACATGCAGTTTATACAACCACCAAAACCTACTGTTCAGGTGAAATCCTTCGACGAAAGTTACACTCGACGAAACCCCCTTGTGACGATACTCACATGTGACGAAACTCACATGTTTCGTCGAGTTGATGTTGTGATGAAACTCGCCAAGTTTCGTTGAGTTATCGTGGGACGAAACTTACTATGTTTCGTCGGCTATCTTGGCAGTTTCAACGTTTTCGTCAAACCCTAATGTCTACTGTTTCTGTTACCTAATCAGTTCACAGGTTCATCAACCAATCATTATAATCGTTATTATAACAGTTACATCTTATCCATCAATCAATCATTCAGTTCTCAATTATCATCACGCAACGAGTGCCTTAACAATTTGCATACACATATGATCATGATTATTACACAGTCATTCAATCAACATCTACTAATCATCCAAATCAAACCGTAACCATGAGAAAACACAAGATTATTCAGGACCCCATCGAATAATTCTAACTACATATCACAATTACTGAACGATAGACATTACGCATACCAGATCCAACGTATTCACACATAAGCATAATAACGCCAAATGACCTATCAGATATAAATCCGATGAACAAACAAAACACCAACCTTGATATAGAAGCTAGGGTAATCAGACCAAAGAGATGATATGCTTCGAAGGGTTTCTCTGCCGTCGATGGGTATAGGGAAAACTAGGGTTTTGTAACTGACTCTCTATGTATAAATATAATGAGACACACTTGGCCTCCACCTGGGCCGAAACCCATCACGACGAAACTTCTCCCAGACGAAACTTGAGTTTCGTCGAGCATAGGGATGACGAAACATGTCTTATGTTTCGTCGGGTTCCTTTTTAAATAGTTAATGGGTTATCAAGGTTTTTATTAATTAGAATCATTGCACACTTACACAACAAGTTCAATAATTAGAAAAACTCCAATCTAACAACTTTACGTTACATAAAATAAAACTGATTGTCATACGGCATTAAGAACAAGTAATACGAGCTTGAAATCTTGGGTTGTCACAAATGTTTTGCCATGTGGATTCGTTTAAACTTTATACTTATGCTATTTATCAAACTTGTATGCTCGCCAATACTTTTGTATTGAACTATACAGTAGAAACTCTATAAAATAATACACTTGGGACCACCAAAATTTATTAATTAAAAGAGTTATTAATTAATCGATAAATTAATAATTACTAATTTATATATTAATTAAAATTTTATTAATTTATAGTAGAATACTTAGTTTACAAACACCTTTCAAGCTTCCACTTAATTATTATATACAATGCATATATATCAAATGAACGGCCCAATTTGAAAGAAACCTTCAATCTCCCACCTTATTATGCTTCTTGTGTTCAATGTATCACTTTATGGACATTAAAAATATTTTCTATATAAATACAAGATCAAAATAGGTTAACACAAACAAATCATACACACAACATGGCTTCCCATCTTAAAGGTGTGAAAAAAAACAACAATGACAGACGAGATTCGAAGATAACATGACTTTTGAGAACTCAGATGAAGGTGGTGAAAGCACTCAAGAACTCCAGAATTTGATCAAAGAGTTGGGTTATCGCAATGCAATGGATGTCGAAGATGTTCTGACTCACCCAGAAGAAAATGTAGTTGCACAGTTGTTGACTGATGAAGAAATTATTGAAAGCGTTATTGGAATTAATAAAGATGATATCGATGAAGAAGATGATGAAAGTTCTACAATGGAGCCTCCTTCGCGAAACGAAGCTATTAAAGCGGCAATCACATTGAACAATTTCTTGTTGAGCTATGAGAAAACAACACCAGAAGTTCTTACCATGCTAAGGAAAAATAGAGACGAGATTCAAGGGGAAATTGATTTCAACAAAAAAAAAAGACAATTGAGTCATTTTTCAAGAAACCTTCATAAATCATTCATGTAATATGCTATATATAAGGAATTATTAATTTATATTTTATATGGGGTCTAAAGAAATTATCAAAAATGTATTATCTTATAATTTTAGCGAATTATTAATTTAGCACCCTATCCCCGAGTCGGGACCGGCAAAAAATATTATCTTAGAGAGTTTATTAAATAATCGAGTATTAATTTATCGAGTTTCTACTGTACTTTAAAACGAGTTGCAGGAATGTGATGACGATGATAACAAACGGAATCTAGTAGGACGAACTAGAAACCCACGTTAATTTTAGAACTCATGTGGTATTTTTGTTTTCTCGATCATGTTGTTGTATTTTGTTTCCAATTTTGTACTTGAATATTTGAAATGAAATGAAATTTGATCTTATTAAATATCGTCGCAAAATACTGTTATGAAGTCTCTTACAATCTCGTTTTTGTCTCACTCCGATATTTCCGCCATCGGTTGGGGTGTGACACGTTTCTAAGCCGCTATATATTAATTGTGAGTGTGCTGGAAAGAGAAAAAAATAATAAAATAAGTGATTGTAAGTATGATAGAAATATAGATAGAGAAATTCGATATGGGAGGTTTTAGGAAAGTAAACATAATCTAGAGAAAGATGTGTTTTTTGGATAAATTATATGGATAGAAATAAGAGTTAAATGCCTGGTTGGTCCATGTGGTTTGCCATTTTTGCAGACTTGATCCCAAGGCTTCAATAATTACAGAGTTGGTCCCGATGGTTGCATTTTTTAAACTCCGGTGGTCCTTATCACTAACCTTTGTTAGATTTATTAGTTAAGTATGTGTGAAATGACTATATTACCCTTGTACAATTAAAAGAAATAAAAAAAATATAAAGGTGATAGGCCCACTACTCATCTTCTTCATCACCTCTCCCTCTCTCTCTCTCTCTCTCAAAAACTCTACCACCACCACCTCCACCTCCTCCACCTTCACAACCCACCATAACCTGCAACCACCTCCACCACCACCACCACCTCCGCCATCTTATCACCTGCAACTTCCCCACCACCTTCATCATCACTACCACTTTCACAAATCACCTCCATATCTCCACCTTCACACCACCACCATCGCCTTCACAAATTAAACCCACCTGCAATCTGTTAACTTTATCAGATCCTAATTAGTTAAGTTCACCACCACGGCCGCCTACACAAATTAAACCCACCTTCATAATCAACAGCGGGTTTGAAGATTTTGTGCTCTCTGTTTTCAAGTTCTTTAAATCGGATATTATGTATTTATGAGATGATCAAAGTTATACCAATGGGTGTTCAGATGGTTTCATTTATAGCGGATTATTGTTTTGATTTTGCCTTTGACGGTAATTTCAAGAACCAGCATCGATCCACAATATGTGATTAATAAAGACACAGTATGATGGTTTTAATAAATAATAATTGATGTTTGTTTGAAGTTTTGTTGATTAGGATCTGATAAAGTTAATAAATTGCAGTAGGTTTAATTTGTGAAGGCGATGGTGGTGGTGGTTTGTGAAGGTGGAAATGTGGAGGTCATTTGTGAAAGTGGTGGTGATGAAGGTGGTGGGGAAGGCAGGTAATAAGATGGTGGAGGTGGTTGTAGGTTGTGATGGTGGTGGTGGTGGTGCTAGAGTTTTTGAGAGAGAGAGAGATGGGGTGATGAAGAAGATGAGTAGTGGGCCCATCTCGTTTATATTTTTTTATTTCTTTTAATTGTTCAAGGGTAATATAGTCATTTCACACACGCTTAACTGTAAAATCTAAAAAAGGTTATTGACAAAGACCACCCAAGTTTATAAATTGCAACCATCGGGATCAACTCTGTAATTATTGAAGCCTTGGGACCAAGTTTGCAAAAATGGCAAACCATAGGGACCAACCATGCATTTAAGTCTAGAGATAAAGGCTCTAATGCGAATGCTCTAAGAAACCACTTATAGAGTGATAAGTATCCAAAGAGATATCAAGTGGAAAAAGGTAATTTTGTCCAAGATTAAAACAAATGCATGTCACATGCCTAGAAAATGCACATGCAAGTCATATGCTATTTCCCATGCATTTTTTAAACATCCGTAACTTTTTAAGTTATACTATAAAATCAAGCGTCTTTTTATCTTTAATATGAGTACCCTATTGTTATACTTTAAAAAAATCGAAAACCCATTTACGTATTACACAAAGACACAATGGAAAAGTCGACCAAAAACACAATCAATGACAACAGATAAAAGACATAATGGAAAGTTGACTAAAACACAATGGATATAACGTAAAACATAATGAGTATCAAACTAAAAACACAATAAAAAGTAGACTTAAAACACAATTTATGATAGCAGATAAAAGGCACAATTGGTGACAGAAGATAAAAGACACAATAGACAACAAACTCAACACAATGGACAACAGACTAAAAACACAATGAACAACAAAGTCAAATACAATGAACAAAAAGTAAAATACAATGGACAACATATTAACATATGGATAGCAGACTAGAAACAATGATCGGCACCTATAACACAATGTATAGAAAACCCAAATATAACACCATCTTCATTGACATACATTGTGTTATAGGTTCTAATAAAAATGCAATGGACAAAAACCAAGTTACAATTGTATTATAAGTTTCGATAATAACACAATATATAGAAATCCTAATAAAAACGTAATGACCAAAACTCTGTTAAAAGACACAATAACCAGAACCTTTAACACAATGCAAAGAAAACCCAGTTAAAATGAATTTTTTATTTTAATTTGTATCGCAATATCATACTCATAGTAAAGATAAAAAAAATGCTAGTTATTATGGTGAATTTATTTTTAAAAAATAGTGTATGAAAAAGTTATGGTCGTTTTAAATTGATGGGAGGATTGACATGTGCCTTAAATGTGGAGATAGAAGGTCAATAAAATTAGGATTCCACTTATGCCCTTTCCTTATTTTCTTTTCCCTAAAGCAAATCTCAACCCTCCAAATCTAAGATCAATGGGCTAAAATCCTTCTTACCCTTCTTATTTATTTGGCCCTATGAGAACAATTAAACTAAGCCGAAAAACATTGATTCAAAACTTAAATATACCTCTTGGTATCATCAATTTCCAACTTTAAATCTATATATTATCTTCTTTATTAAATCTTTATATTATCTTCTTTATTAAATCTTTATATTATCTTGTGTATATGTAATTAAAATTAACCCACAGTCTTTTATCCTTCTTATTTATAGATAACTATATTTTAATTAACAAATCTAAAACATCATAAATCATCTATCTATTTTTGAATGGCAAATTTGCATCACTGACGGACCATGAGAGTATCATCGTGTCACCAGCGGAACCACTCGATCATATCCATCTCCACTAGAAAATAATACATATATACCAATTCAGAAGGAAACCCAATAATCTGAGAAAAGCCCCCTTTAGGAATCTTCTAATATATATAATCTTTATCTTTATATTATCTTATTCCTCTTATTTATTTAATATATTTTATTAATTATTTCTTTTCTTTTGCTTATTAATAATAACTATTTAATATTTTATTGATCCAACCACGTGTAACATACACGATCTGACCTTTTAGTAAATAAATAAAAAAACAAAGTAAAATTTTATTTATATACTATTATTTTGAAACATTTGTATGCATCTTTGGTTGTAATTTGTGTATAAGTAGTTGTACCTTAATCAAATAATAGTTTCATTACCTTATCATGTATGCATGTTTGGTTGTAATTTATGCTTAAGTAGTTGTACCTTAATCAAATAAATATACTATTATTTTGGAACATTTGTATGCATCTTTGGTTGTAATTTGTGCTTAACTAGTTGTACCTTAATCAAATAATAGTTTCATTACCTTACCATGTATGCATGTTTGGTTGTAATTTATGCTTAAGTAGTTGTACCTTAAACAAATAATAGTTTCATTACCTTACCAAATTCAATTTATTTTGTATGCATGTATGGTTGTAAATTTTGCTTAAGTGGTTGTAACCTAATCAAATAATGGTTTCATTATCTTACCATATTCAATCGGTTTGACCAATTCATAGTTGTGTTGTTTTATTTGTAAATTATTATTATTATTTATAATAATCTAATTAATTTAGCCAAAATCTTGTGTAAATATAATTTGCAACATATTGATGCAATGATAGTTGTAATGTATGCATTATGGTTTGTATAGTGGTAATGGTACATATTATATATAGATTACGATGAACCTGTCAAACAGGAAAAAATATACACGGGTTCATCGTAACGCACGAGTCCTAGATCGACTTAGTTATTTTATTCTATGTTTTACATTTTGGTTTAATTTCTTCGCATTAACACGCCGCAACTTTAGTGTCGGTGGTCGCTGGCGGTAGTGGGGCATTAGTGCTCGCCCCCGCCGCAACGCGGGGGTGCTTAATACTAGTTATATTTAAATACAACATCAAAGATTATTTTTCCCAAAAACGTATCATGACGACTGTGTGTTTTAATAACATTATATTTATTTAAGTCGTGTAATTCACGTGTTTATTCAACTCGTGCAGTACACGGGTTTTTAAAGATGTAACTTTATTTATTACTTAGTATATAAAAATATATTTAATCAACCCGTGTAATACACGAGGGTTTAACCTGCTTGGTTTTATAAGAAAAATAGTGGAACTCTATGTGGAATTTTAAAGTGGTAAGTAGTGTTAAACATTGGGTCAAGAGGACTAAATTTCATTATAAGTGTTTATGGTCAAATGGGTGTCAATAGTATAACAAGGTTAAATAAAGTAAATATACATTTATATGCATAGAGATGAGATAAAATGAGAACTCTTACGAATTGTGAAAACCATAAAACCTCGTTATAGCATTTAATCTTTAATCCTTGAATGGTCAAGGTTTAATTTAACTTTTTTTATTTTTGTCTTATTTGCTAAGAGTTTTTTAATAGTTTCTTTGTACCAAAAGGATAGAAATGTAATTTTTACAATACATTTAAAAGTATTGTCTTGTCACTCAAGTTATCAAGTATTTTTGCATTGTTTACAACAAAAAACAAAATATGAAACTTTTAAATTAATAAATATTCAAAGTTTTCATTAGTGTATTTTACAATAACATAGATGTATGGAGTAACAACAAACATCAAAAATCTAATATAAACAAAACAAGAAAAACATAAAACAAGCTTTTCTTCTTTTCTTGATCGTCATTGTCTTCATATTCGACAAAAAAAAAAGCCAGCAACTATTGACGCGTGCGCGTATATACATATTTTTATAATGAAATTACACATGATTCGGTTTAAATTTATAAAAGTGATTTATACTTCAACATCAAAACACACACGAAAGAGGCAAGTGTACCCCGTCATATATGTAGTAAAGTATCGGTAAGAACCAAGTATCAATCCAAGGAAATGGGCGGAGGAATAATACTAGACCTTTTTCATTAAATTAACGGAAGAAAGACAAGTTTTGTGATTTTCTAAAAACTAAAGTAAGCATAAAAAAATACTCATAAAAATATAGTAAACTTCAAATAAGAAAATAGATATATAGCCTTACTTTATACACAACCATAGCATGCAAACTAAGTCGGTTTTGCCACTAGAAATATTTGGTCAATTCTTCATTTTCAAGACAATTAGTATCCCTTTCGGGAATCCTAAAATGACAATCATTCGGAAAGCTAAAACGATAAACACACTTAACCACCTAAAATTGTTCTTTAACGTGCAATTGATAAATGTCTATGAAAATCTCTTAAAAATAAGTTAGTCATCCGTTAGGAGTTTTCTAACCTCACTTAATCAAGGAAAGTGACACCGATAAACACAATGCAACCACCGAGACAAGCATAAACTAGATTAAATCACAACCGAGTTCATTTTACAAATCTTGCATATAAATTCACCAAGATAGCAATTTTGGCCTAAACTACTAACTAAGCTAATAATTCATGGCAAGAATTCATAACAACACCATTTAACCCGTTAAGGTCCTTACGTGACGGAAAGCTTTCTTGATTAACAATAATTACATTTTATTAAACCACTAACCATTTCTAGTGTCATGGTGCACACATTTTAAACAAGTTAAGCATGTTCAAAGTCTACTAATACATGATTAATTAAGCTTCATCTTTCAACTATCTCAACTAACCATACATTAATCATCCAACATAATTACTTATAATCAAGAAATCAACATCAATAACAAGGTTGCAAACTAATCATTAAAGATTAACATAGAAAATACTTCCAAGTGTCATTACAAACAAAATTAACATACTAATGGTAATAATTAAGCAAGGGATTGTTGTTTTTGCCCAAAGGCTTATAATAATACATAAAAAATTAATCTAAATGCTTGAAACATTAACAAAATTATTGAAAGATTAGAGGATCAAACCATAAACAAGCACTAGATTAAGAATCCGGATAGTAATGGGGCTAAACGGCACAATGTGGCTTGAATCCGGGTGAAAGCTAATGCCTCCGGAGCCTGAAAATTCCCTGAAGAGCTCCCAAAATATCCAGAGTTACGAGCATAATGATTCTGCATGTTTTTTATAACATTTTGCAATCGCACGGTCGTGCCAATAAAGTGCACGACCGTTCACTTTTTGAATTATTGGAGTTACTGTTCACCATACCGCATGACATCATCAGATCTTGACCAGTCTTCGATCTCGCACGACCGTTCCTTTGGTGGCACGATCGTGCATCTCCGGGTAAGGGTGGCACGAGCTCTTGAACGGGCAGTGCATAGCCGGGGTTGTGCTGGACATCGGATCGGCACGGGGTGCAACCATCCGCACGACCGTTCATCTCCGGGATTGGCTTGATCTCCGGATCACACCGTCGTTCATCGCCGAGATGGGCTTTGTCGTCGGAACCGCACGATCGTTCCACTCATCGCACGACCGTGCCAAATGCCCAGGTCAGAATTCTTAACAGAATGTTCACAGCTTTGTCGTTTCGTCCGGAAAGTCCTCGTTTTCACTATCATCTTGTTTGGCATGTTGTTTTAGGCCTGTAAACAAAAGTATACCTGATTAAGTATCTAATTAACGGTTTTACGGCCGAAAACGCATAAAATGGGGATAAAATGGGGGACTAAAATATGTGTAAATTGGTGAATATCAAATCTCCCCACACTTGAACCTTGCTTGTCCTCAAGCAAGCTAAATCTAAAATGCAATAAAAGCAAGAAACTAACAAAAACGAGAATTTACAAACTATCTACTAAAACAACTTCAAATAGTTAGCCGGTTTTTCGAAAGACAACATCAATTGAATCAAACCAAACAAGCGCTTGTAAATATGTATATAGATATAACCAAAAAGCCGTGACTTCACTTTCAATTGACTTAACACGCTAATCTTCACACACCTCACAATGTTCACATACACTCGGTTTTATTTGTGAAACATACATAAAATGTGTATGTGCAAACACTCAATGCCTCGTCAATGAAACGTGTAATATTATAAGCCTATCATAAGATCTCGTCTCCACCAACTAACATGCTAAAAAATGTAAATCAAGAGGTCTTTACGGGGTGTAACGTTAGGCTTGGGTGAAGGGTATTGTTAGTGCATTCATCTGTCGTCTTCGTCTTATGTCGAGTCTCGAATACGTTGCGGTTCGGATCAAGCATGATGTCATCATTATTAATGATGACATCATACCAATGACATCACAAAGTCTACAACATTCACACGGAATAAGACATCAGCACACGAATTCGAATGAAATGATTTACTAGAAAACAAAATGCATGTGCATGTTTGAATATTAATTGTAATTAAGATGATGATTTCGCTCATAGGATAGCTTGTGGTTTCGCTTATATGGACATATGGGGTTTCGCTCATATGGTCCTGTGACACAAAAGCGAAATCTCAAGCACTATATAAAGGTGCTCATAAGCGAAATCATGTAACAGTTCTTGATTTCCATACCGAGGTGCTGCCGGTGTGAAGAACTACTTGTATTCGTGTTATAATCAATACAAACAGTAGTTAAAGTGAAGAATCAACTGTATCTACCTTTGTTTCTTGTTATTCCGCACCTGAAACAGAGAAGAACACCTCTGAACGACTCATTCGGGTCTATACATGATCCTACAAGTGGTATCAGAGCTCAGGAGGAAGAGTTCTTGCCATTTCAGCTGCATTTATTCTGATTTTCTACACTTTCTTCAAAATTTCAAAAATTTTCACGGTAAAACCAACTCAATTTCACACACAGCACGCGTAATCATGTATTAGTAAACCCTTGAGAGTTTCAAAGCTAAAATCGACCTAGATTTTATGATTTTTGAGGTTTCGCTTGTATGGACTCGTGATAATGATGATGTCATCAGTTAGTTTCGCTCCAAGGATCAAGCTATTTTCGCTCCAAGGAACACTTGAGGTTTCGCTCTTTTGACAACTTAGGGGTTTCGCTCATAAGGCACTTAAGGGTTTCGCTCACAAGTCACTTTGAAGTTTCGCTCATAAGTCACCTTGGTATTCCGCTCTTGTGACACTTCAGTGGTTTCGCTTTAGTGACAACTAGGGTTTCGCTCCAAGGGTCAAGTTTGCCTAAGCTTGGAAATTTATGAACTTGTGAACAATTGAACAATGGACAACGAATTCTATAACGCCTTTGCTAGTCCGATTACAATCACTCAGAATACTTTGCTTGAAAACGAAACCGGGACGTCTCAGAAACCGCCTAAACTCATGGATATTGATGATTATAATGGATGGTCCGAATGGTTTGGAAATTGGGTTGAGGCGTATCATTTGGATGCTTGGGAACACACTGAAGATCCATATGTTAGGCCCACAAGGAATAATACCCAGTTAACAATTAGGGAAATGAGTACTGAAGATAAAAAGAAATATAGGGATGAGAAATTGATGGTGAGTTTGCTTCAGCAAGCGATAAAAGAAGATATCTTAATACTGCTTCAACATGATGGAACTGCTTATTCAATTTGGACAGAATTGGAAGCAAAATTTGTTGGAAGTGATGATATGCTCAAAAACAAAATGTCTCTCATGAAGAAAGAATTTGATCTGTTTCGAGGATTAAAATCTGAAAACACCAAGCAAATAATTGATAGATATTGTAACTTGGTGAGAAATATGACAAAACTTGGAATTAAAAAAGATTCTGATGAATTGATTGAAAAACTTGCAGATGCGCTACCACATGAAACTTGGGGAACGTTTCTGATGATGCTGAGATCTAACAGAAAGGATTATAAAAATTTGACACTGGGAGACTTCATCAAACACCTGGAAGCTCAAGAGATGGAGCAGAGGAAGATTGCCCGGATGAAGAACTACGATGGAGAACAGGATATCAGCCTGTATTACAAAGGTGGTGTCAACGAAAAGTCAATTTTTTCTCCAAAAGTCGAAACTGCTTACAGTGCAAAAGATTCTTCAGAAAAGAAATCATCCCAGGGATCAAGCAGCACAAGATTTTCATCATTCGATCCAAACATTTCTGCAACAAAGAATGGAAGAAAACTTCAATGCAATATTGTATTAAATCTTGAAAGTGATCAAGATTATTCTGAAGAAGTAGCAAAAAATCAAATGTCTTTGTTGGGAATGGTTCTAGAGTCTTATAGTAGTTTTGTGGCCGGAAAGATCGGTAATCCAATGCTCACGAAAGAGGATTACGATCAAATCGATGCTGAGGAAATGGAATTGATGGATATTAAATGGTGCATGGCTAGTGTGTTGAGACGAGCTGAGAAGTTTAAACAAATTACGGGAAGAGATGATTTCCGTGATGCAAATGTTTCAACTTTAGGTTTTGATAAATCTAAAGTTACATGTTTTCGTTGCAGGGAAAAGGGGCATTTCAAGAGGGAGTGCAAAAATCGTGAAGCTAGTGGAGCCCAAAATCCTTTTGGAAACAACGATTATCACAAAAAGGCGATTTATCATCAAGTCACACCACCAGCACCGCATCAGGCACAAACTGCACATGGGAGAGATGTGATTGAAGGTTCAAAAAGAGCGTGTCTAGTTAATCAGGGCAAATATGATAATTTTAGCTGGGATAAATATCTTCCAACAAACAGCAAAGTGTGTTTGGCAGAACAAGATGATTAAAAGTTGGCTGAAGGTTTCTGTTGGAACGATTTTTGCCCAGATCAAGAATTTATGGCCAAAGAAATGTCCAAAAACACTTCAAATGTTAACGCTTTCATTGCAAATGCCTACGATTTGAAATGTGCCGAAAAGTGCAGAAAAGTAATGGAAGCTGCTGAAGCAAGACGGAGAAAGATTGAAGAAGAAGAAGAAGAAGAAGAGGAAGAGAGATTAAAAGCTGAAGCTGAAGCCGAGAAAAAGAGAAGAGCTGAATTTTTACGATCAAACAGAACAGTCAAGGATGTTCCTGAATTTGAAGTCAAAGTTGATGCAGAACCTGTCAAAGTTTCTGAAAAGTGCATGAACTGTGATTCTTTAATCAGACAGAATAATGAATTGCTGCATAACATAAACAGATTGAAAGAATCTTATGATACAATGAACAGAGAAATCAACAAGTATACTGATTCAAACGGTGAACAAGCTGTGGCAATGAATACACTGAAGAGAGCTTACATATGACAGCTTGATAATGTCAATTTTCACATAAAGAAGTGTGCTGAGCTGGAATTAAAGCTGGAAACACAAAGAATAGAAACTGAAAGAGTCAACAAGTTATTAGAAAGTTACTCATGTTCTACTTTTGTTGTTGACAAGATTTATCCGGTTGTGGAGAATTTGAAGACTTTTGAAGAAGTAAAGACTTCAGAAGGAAAGAAGTCAGAGACAAGAGAAGATGATGAAGTGAAGATTTCTGGTGAGAAACCAAGTGTTGTCTATAACAAATGTCCACCCCCGGTCGAAAATGGATATTTGTCTCGAAATCCAAATTCAGAAAGAGTCGAAAAGGCAATTAATTTACAGTGGGAGTCTGTGTCGTCAGATAACTTACCAGAAAATATTGATGTTACGTTCACATCGTCTGACACTGATCATGAGTCCGAGTTGATTAAACGTGTGGTCGATCAGGTGTTAGATAAAGATGGCATAGAGGAGTCAAAACCGGAGTCCAAATCCGAGTCAAAGTCTGGGTCCAATACGTCAAAGTCAACAATCAAAAAGGACAAACGGGTTTATGACAAAGAGTTTTTGTTATCAAAATCTAATTTGGATGACGAACCGATCAAAGTAGCATATACTTTGAAAGATTCTGACAAATTATATTCTGATGAAGCTTTTCCAATAAGAGGTGTTAAAACTGAAATGATTAAAAAGGTTTTCAAACTAACAGAAATCAACATTTCTGAAATAAAAGATATTAATCTTTCTGAAAATCCAAGATCTTACACCTCAAGAGTGCAACAAAGATTAAACAAGAAAAAGGGTTACAATTCTGGTTCTGGTATTCATAAAAAACCAAACCATAACTGTAATTTCAAAAAGAAAGGATTAGGATTTAATCAGCCGAAAAATTATAAAAATGAAAAATTTTCTAAACCAAAAACTGTGTTTGTTTCAGGAAAATCTTTAGATGATGAGAAAGAGCAAGCATTCAGAAAGCAGACGAATCATGAATTCCTTGTGAAGAAGCAAGAAGACATAAAGAAGAATGTTGTTCAGAAGAAGATTGAAAAGAGAACCTGTTTTCAGTGTAAAACTGTTGGTCATGTTGCTAGGGACTGTCCGAAGACATTCAAACCAAAACTGGAAGTCTCTGGTAAACTGAAAGAGAAAGTTGTTGAGAAAACTGAACTAACAACCAAAACATTTACTGGCTTTGAAAATTCAACCTTTGAGATTGGTGAATGTTCAAAGAATGTGGTTAAAAGAAAAGAAAATTTGAAAAATCAAAAATGGGTTGTTAAGGGTTCAGGGAACAGTTCTGGTGATGAATCTGATTCCACAAAATCAGAGGAGCCAAAAGTTGTTAAAGAAAAGGTTGAGAAATCAGTTCCAAAAGTGGATGATGTGAATTTTCCACCTCTGCGGGCTGAAAATTTTAAAAAGAAAGTTGGGAAAGTTGAAATTTCAAATCAATTTTATTCTGATAAGAAGAAATTTGATGTTGATAAAGCTTTCAACGGAACTGTGAAACACATTTTTGGAAAAATGGTCGATGCTAAGGCCAAAGGAGTGAAAGAATTTTATGCTTCGAAAAGAAATGTTCACAGGTCGGTTGAAAGTAAAGATGAAGAAAAGGTTATTACACCCAAGGAAGGTCAGGCTTGGGTGGATATATTTTTCAAACAGTAAAAACCTAACTTGCTGGAGCTCCCAAGTTGGTAATCGTGGAGCATGAATCGACATCATTCATTGTTTATGAAATTTGTTTGTGTATAAGTGTGAATAGCCGGAACTCCCAGGTTGGTAAGCGAGGAGTAGGAATCGGCACTTTGAGAATTCAACCAACAAATGGTGTTTGGTTGAAAATGTTTGATTGGATTGATCTTACAAGTGGTAAATCAGGGACATTAAGTTGTATCTGATTTCCTACAAGTGGTTGAAAAACAATGTGATGAACCAATTCCCTAACCTACAAATGGTTAAAATCATTCAATAAAACTAATTTTTCGGAAAAACCATTTGATTAAAACAAACTTAAGTATTTTGAAATCAATGGGAAAATAGTTTGTTGTGAGGGGGAGTTCTGATTGTTTATGCCAAGTGGATGGCGAATTGAGGCAATTCGATATCAGTTGTCATGTTCTTGTACAGTTTGTTTTCAATTTCTTTTAGATGTTTTTGTATTTTAGGGGGAGTATATTTTTCAGAAAATCCAAAAACATTAGAAAATTTGAAAAAGCCAAAAACATGATAAAATGAAAAATGAGTTTTTGTTGCATAAAAGAGGAAATGATAGTAAATCAGTGGACTGTCACGACACGCTAAAGAAATGGAAAGTTAAAATGTGATAAACGGTCTCTCTAAAGATGTGACGGTAGGCTCAGCTAGACTAGTAGATTTGCGATAACGATACAAACTTAAATGAAAAAGCCTAGTTCTAGTGGAAAACATGGTCGAAAGCATAGTACTTAGTTTTGTCCTTCTTGATTGTGTGCCTACTCAGTAATCGCTGATTGTCGAAAGACATAAAACTGGTTAAGTTTGTGAACTTTCACAACTTTGCTGAAAACTCGCTGTGATTGTGCATTTTATTTTGCAAAGATTTAAACTTGTTTTATTTCTTTATTTTGTTTAAGCATCGGACATCCTCTGGGTATACGTGAGTATCGACCTGGATGTTGTTGCCTAAACGTTCTTTTTCTTTGGTGTTTCGTTTAAGCTTTGGACCTCCTCTGCGTATACGGAAGTATCGACCTGGTGGTTAAAGCCTAAACAATTTCAACTTGTTTTATTTTCTTATTTTGTTTAAACATTGGACTTTCTCTGCGTATACGGAAGTATCGACCTGATTGTTAATGTTTAAACATTCTGTTTTGTTTTTCGCACAAATCACAGTTGATAAAAGTTTAAAGGCATTACTTGGGTCAGTGTATTGCATGATGAGGGGATATGCTGAGATCGTGGGGTCCATAAGAACTTAGTGAAAAATTAATATACCTTAACGTATCGGTAAGCATTTCGAAAGTTTTTAGATTGAGTTTAAGTGGACAACAATATCGTCAATCAACGTGAATCGTTTAGAACTTAAAATGTTAAAGCTTAACGGTGCTAGTGATTGGTCACAAAAACTGACATGATCCTCTTTTGCAAACTCACAAAAATAGTGTCTGTATATATTTCTTTACTGCATTGCATTCCTTTGTTATAAAAAACCCAAAAAGATTTTAGTGTGTTTTAGCATAAATTTTGAAAAATTCAAAAAGATTTTCGACAACTGATGTTGAAGAGCTGATTTTCAAAATTTCAAGTGCTGAACATGATGATCAGGTTTGGGAGTGTGAGTTTAACAGAAGAAATTTGTTTTGAGAAAGAAAAGTTTGATTAGTTAATCGAGATCATTAATTTGAACTTGATGTAACTATTACTAGTAAGTTTTTCTTATTGAGTTAAGTAAAAATTTATATGGTGGTAAGAAAATTTGTGCAGGTGATGAGCTTAAACAGAATTAAAGCCAGGGATTGATCTCAAGGTGATAGCTAATTCCAGATGGCGATCCCATCATGATGAGAGGGGGAGTCTGACGAGGTTAGAGCCAAAGAGAAAATCCTGGTATATGCTAAGAAAGAAAAAAACTGATAAAGACTGAAGATTGAGAAGACTCGACACTTAAGACTCGTCAACATCTGAGGGGGAGTCTGTTAGTGCATTCATCTGTCGTCTTCATCTTATGTCGAGTCCCGAATACGTTGCGGTTCGGATCAAGCATGATGTCATCATTATTAATGATGACATCATACCAATGACATCACAAAGTCTACAACATTCACACGGAATAAGACATCAGCACACGAATTCGAATGAAATGATTTACTAGAAGACAAAATGCATGTGCATGTTTGAATATTAATTGTAATTAAGATGATGATTTCGCTCATAGGATAGCTTGTGGTTTCGCTTATATGGACATATGGGGTTTCGCTCATATGGCCCTGTGACACAAAAGCGAAATCTCAAGCACTATATAAAGGTGCTCATAAGCGAAATCATGTAACATTTCTTGATTTCCATACCGAGGTGTTGTCGGTGTGAAGAACTACTTGTATTCGTGTTATAATCAATACAAACAGTAGTTAAAGTGAAGAATCAGCTGTATCTACCTTTGTTTCTTGTTATTCCGCACCTGAAACAGAGAAGAACACCTCTGAACGACTCATTCGGGTCTATACACGATCCTACAGGTATGGAAATGGATATTTAAAGTGGCGAAACGGGTAAAACTCGGTAATAGCGTTTAACTAGCGTAAAACAATACAACTATACATACAAACACCTTAAAAAGGTGACTTTTGCGACAATGAGCTTATCAACAAGATTTCATCATTTTATCATTCAAAATTGCTCGAATTTTGTCTACTTCACCCTATTTTAGGGTGTTTTATTTTCTGTTTTTTTATAAACTAATGGATTTGTACAATGAACAATAAACTATAACAAGCGCTAGTTAAACGATGATTTTAACCGAGTTTCAACACTAAAAAGGTTTAAAAATTAAAAAGGCTAAATTTGGCTAAGTGGGTGATATTGTTGGGTAAACAAAGGGAAATACGGGGAAGGCTCGACATGGTTAATCCTAAAGGTAATGTAAGGTTTACGGGAAATACAACACAAAGAACAGGGATAACACAAAGGGGTTTTCTAGGTGCCTCTATCACTTCTACACAATTTCGCAAGTTCATGGTCTTAACAAGTATGCTAGTGACAAGTTCTAAATTACACATGACATCCGGCTCACTCCTACTCCGAAATGAACAATCATATAACAATTTTACGGCTCAAATATGCTCACATAATCGGAAGGAATGGGTGAAAGTGTGAAAATTCTCAAGCAAGTCCTTTGTTTGTCACGCTTTCCGGTTTTCTTTTTCAAAATTTATTTTGCTTGTCGAGTTTTTATCATGTCCGAAGCTTTCTAAAACAAAACCAACCGGTTTATTTGCTAAAAATATATATAAAATACAGATATTTTTGATTGATTTTTCTGATTTTTTTTTTTGGACAAACAAAGTTAACAAGTTAAACCCCTCCCCACACTTGAACTTCGCATTGTCCCCAATGCGAAACCCGAAATATAGAGATAAAGGAGAATAGTACTCCCCTGAAGATGATTTTGATGCAACGAGACTTCAAAGTTGTATCTGTGATGTGCTCCGGTCCAAGACTTGATAGCCAAAATCTGCAAGTATGTCACAAGGTACAGCAAAACAGAACAGAAACAATATAAACGCAAATAAACCATAATTTACATAAATAAAACTACTAAATATCCAAACATAGATAAGACAAATAAACTAAAGTGTCTGAAAATAAAGTACATATCCGGGGGTGTTTGAAATAATAACCAAAATGAACACCCGATAAACAAAGTACTGAAATAACAAAACCACCAACAAACAACTCCACCTAATCCTCGTCATTGTCACCCGCATCATCTCTCGTGTTGGATGGGCCTGCACCCCCATAACCGGGTGGGTTCCCGAATGGGAACTGTGGAGGCTGCTGAAAGTAGTCGGGAAAGGCATTATGCAGACCCCCGAACAGGTATGAGAACCCAGCTTGCACCTCCTGGCGCATAAAGTCCTGGTTCGCCCTGATCTAGTCCTGACCAACTCGTAGCTGCTCTATACTAATGCGCTGCTACTCTTGACTAGTATACAACTGCTCTAAACTGGTGCGCTGATGCTCTTGACTCACCTGCATCTGTTGAAACTGCATGTAGAGATCAGGATAAGACGGGATGCCCTCTGGCCAATCCTGGTGCTGGTGGTATCCTTGATGCTGTGGTGAATGTGGTGGTGTCTGTGGCTCATGCTGCTCTCCTCTCTCCTCATCCTCATCCTCCGCCTCTGCTGGAGGTAACAGGTCCCAGACCTCGTTGTTCAAACCCCTCTATCGATCCCCGTGATCCGTCTCAGCAATAAGCCCCATGGCTTTCAACGAACGAATGTCAACATATAAACCCTCGATTACCAGAGTAAATCCCTGAAGTACCTCATCAGTCATTAACCCCAAGTTGTAAGCAATTTCAGTCACATACTGCCCGTCGTGAATCTGACTGCTGTTGGTCCTTCCAGAACTATTCACAAAATACTCCGCCATCCTCGCGACGAGGTTGATGTGTACCCCCTCCGCTAGCGCATATAGAAAGATAATATCCAGTGTAAGACAGTTGCCTAAATTGTCCATGCGCCCGCATATGGTATGGCTAAATATATGATGCATGACTCGATGCAGAGGGTCTCGTAGCCTTGAAGCCTTAGACATCCTAGGATCATATGGGTCACCTACTGCAATTTGAGCCCAAAACGCGCCCCGCGCTTCCTTGCTTGGGAAGTTAAAGTCATCTGTGAAGAACTCGGAATCCATATCTTCATTTGTGTAGATTCCTAGTCTTCGCCCCAATCTTCCCACCGTCCAATTATGCCAACGTCCACCCAATCTGATAGTCACCCTATTCTTGTAGCAGAAGTTGGGGATTTTATGAGCCTTTGGCTTGTCGTAGGAATAGGTAGCAAAGAATTCAATCGTTAGCTCACGATAGATAGGGCGGTCGATGGCGACCAAACGCGAAAGCGGAATAGTTAGCATGTTTTCCATTTGGTCGTGCTGATTTAAATCACGCATAACATCCCAGTCTAGTCTTCGGGGGATGCCAAACTGGCCCCGCCTATTCCACAATGAGTGAAGTTTTGGGATGCAAAGACTTTCCCTCTCGTCCTCGGGGTCAAATTGTAGGAAGGGATGATTCATCTGCTTGAGGGAAGACAGTTAAAACAGGAGAAACAGAAAAAATTTCATTTGGAACAGCCGAACACATAGTTATGAAGCTACTGTCCCGCTGATCTGGGCGTTTGGCACGGGCGTGCGACCAACCGCACGGTCGTGCGTTCCCGAGAAACAGCGAAGGTGGTCGGCAATAGTCGTATCTGCACGGCATGCAGTCAATCGCACCACCGTGCAACACCGAGACAACAGTAAATCATCGCGAACAGCCGGCACAGAACGACCGTTCCACACGAGGAACGATCGTGCGACCCGTTTTTTCTGCAGATTCTAAACCCGGCTCTGAATAGCAAGATTTTTCAAAAATCAACAAGTTTTTGTGCAAACAGGGGTCAGAAAATCAACCGGATGTTCACGAGACATATGATTCTTGCAAGGGCTAGGGTTTCGCTTGTATTTATGAAGGGAACCCTAAAAACCTTGAAGAAATCAAACGAACATAACCTAGAAAGTGGATGAAACAGATAATCGACAAGAAAAGAACATACCGTGAGAAGAGATCTGTGAAACCATGCGAAAAAATCATGCGATTTGAGGCAAAATCGGTCTGGAACGGCTGGTGCAGATAGGGTTTTCGCGACTTGTGAGAAATGGCAGCAGATGGGGGTTTTTATACTGCACAAATGACCATAATGCCCCTGCCTCTCGCACGGGCGTGCGACAGCTCGCACGGTCGTGTGTATCCGACATCATTCAAACCCTGCACGCTGATCTTAGAACTGCACCGGGGGTGCGACTCGAGGTGCCGGTCAGCTCACAACCACATGGGCGTGCGGCCCATGGCACGGTCGTGCCAAATCTACAGATATGTCTGTTTGCAGCAGAAAGCTGTTTCAGCAGCAGATTTCGCCTTTTTTCGCCATTTTTACCATCCACAAACTGGTCCAACATTTTTCTCACATAGACCCTACGCTCGGCACATTTAAAAACAGTACAAACTAACGAAATCTACAAAACACGCCTAAATTACACTAAAACTACAAAAACATAAAAATGGATGATTTTACCCCTAAAGCGCCAAAGACGCTCTTGCTACATTTGTAATCCACGAGTCAGTAGCGTAGACTCTCCTACCCACACTTATCATGTGTGCGGGGCGTGGAGCTCGATAACCTCCACCACCAGCTCGATCGGCCCGGCAACGTAAAGCTTCAAACGATGACCATTTACCTTGAAAATAACACCGTCCGCGTTCTCTATTGCAACAGTCCCATAAGGAAATACCTCTTTTACAGTGTATGGTCTTGTCCAACGTGAATGTAATTTTCCTGGAAATAAGCGCAACCGCGAGTTGTAAAGAAGAATAAGATCGCCCGCTTGGAATTGTTTGTGGTCCTTCAAGCGTTTATCGTGCAATCTCTTGGTGCGCTCTTTGTACAACACGGAGCTCTCATAAGCGTGTTGTCGTAGCTCATCCAATTCATGAATCTGAAGAAACGGGGCTTCACCTCCGGTTTTTAAGTCCAGATTTGCGGTTTTTAGAGCCCACATCGCTTTATGCTCCAACTCCACCGGCAAATGACACGTTTTTCCGTATACAAGCCTAAAGGGAGTAGTCCCAATAGGAGTCTTGTAAGCTGTACGGAAAGCCCACAACGCCTCGTCTAGTTTCTCCGACCAATCCTTGCGGTTTGCACCTACAGAGCGCTCAAGGATTCGTTTTAGTCCCCGGTTTGTGACCTCCACCTGCCCGCTCGTCTGTGGATGATAGGGCATAGATAAACGGTGATGCACACCGTAGCGGGACAAAGCTTTTTCAAGCTGGGTATTGTAGAAGTGAGTCCCTCTGTCACTGATAAGCGCCTTCGGAGCGCCAAACCGGGCGAAAAAAGTTTTCAAAAATCTCACGACCACCCTGGCGTCATTAGTGGGTAAGGCCTGTGCCTCCGCCCACTTTGATAGATAATCAACTGCGACCAGGATGTACTTATTTCCTTGTGAGGGGGGAAATGGTCCCATGAAGTCTATCCCCAAATGTCAAAGACTTCACAAACTTATATCCAGTTCTGAGGCATTTTATCACGTGCCGATATATTTGTCGCCCTCTGGCAGGCATCGCACGCTCTAACCCAACTCTGCACATCATGAAATATAGTCGGCGAATACAACCCAGAATCCAGCACCTTCTTGGCGGTGAAATTGGCTCCGTGGTGGCCTCCAGTAGGTCCCTCGTGACAATTGCGCAGAATATCGGTTGCCTCCTTCCCTGAAACGCATCTTCTGATCACCTGATCAGCACCAACCTTAAATAAGAAAGGGTCGTCCCAAATGTAGTGCTTGACATCCGAAAAGAATTTCCTCTTTTGTTGGTGAATCAACCCTTTAATCAGAATCCCACAAGCAAGATAGTTCGCGAAGTCTGCGAACCAAGGTGACTCATCGCATATCTCAACACCCATCAACGACTCATGTGGGAAATTGTCATTGATTGAATCCCAACGTGTGTCCTCGATGTCTCCATGCTCCAACCGAGATAGATGGTCAGCCGCTACATTCAACGCACCCTTTTTATCTTGAATTTTGATATCAAACTCCTGCAGCAACAAGATCTATCTGATGAGCCGCGGTTTAGCGTCCTGTTTGCTGAAAAGATATCTGATGGCTGCGTGATCAGTATACACAATTGTTTTTGAAAGCACCAAATACGATCTAAATTTGTCAAATGCGAAAACAACCGCCAAGAGCTCTTTTTCTGTCGTGGTGTAGTTCTCCTGAGCGTCGTGAAGAGTCTTGACGCATAATAGATCGGGTGAAAGTGCTTTTCCTTCTTCTGTCCTAGAACGGCCCCTATAGCGTAATAGCTCGCGTCGCACATAATTTCAAATGGTAGACTCCAGTCAGGTGCAACTAAAATAGGGGCCTCAATCAACTTTTGCTTGAGAAGGTAAAAACCCTCAAGCAATCATCTCCAAAGATAAACGGAGCGTCTTTCTCCAACAAACGGGTCATGGGCCTAGCGATTTTTGAAAAATCCTTGATGAATCGCCTATAGAACCCCGCATGACCAAGAAAGCTCCGTATCGCTCTCACAGAGGTGGGAGGCGGAAGTCGTGAAATAACGTCAACTTTAGTTGGATCGACCTCCATACCAGCACGAGAAATCTTATGTCCCAGAACTATGCCCTCTTTCACCAAGAAGTGGCACTTTTCCCAGTTGAGGACTAGATTCGTCTCTTCGCACCTCTTCAACATCTTCTTCAAATTTTCCAAACAATGATCGAAGGAATCCCCAAATACTGAAAAGTCATCCATGAAAACCTCCATAGAATCCTCGATCATATCATGAAAAATTGCAACCATGCATCTCTGGAAGGTTGCCGATGCATTATACAACCCAAAAGGCATACGCCGGTAGGCGAATGTGCCGAAGGGGCAGGTAAAGGTAGTCTTCTCCTGATCCTCAGGAGCAATAGGAATTTGGAAGTACCCTGAGAACCCGTCCAAGAATCAGTAATACAACTTCCCTGACAGACGCTTCAACATCTGGTCGATGAATGGAAGCGGGAAGTGATCCTTTCGAGTAGCATCGTTGAGTTTGCGATAATCAATGCAAACTCGCCACCCAGTGACGGTACGGGTAGGAATTAGCTCATTCCTATCATTTGCGACTACAGTAATACCACCTTTCTTGGGTACTACCTGCACTGGACTTAATCATTTCTTTCCTCACCACGTCTTGCATATTTGCGATAATCAATGCAAACTCGCCACCCACACAGAGTCAGATATAGGATATATCATCCCGGCATCCAACAACTTAATCATTTCTTTCCTCACCACGTCTTGCATATTTGGATTTAAACGCCTCTGATGCTGTGCACACGGTTTGTACTCGTCTTCCATCAGAATCTTGTGAGTACAAAAAGAAGGATTGATGCCCTTGATATCCATGATTTTCCACGCAATGGCTCTCTTATGAAGTCTCAAAACCTCGAGAAGTTGATTCTTCTCATCCTTTTTCCAATAATGCCAAAATGATGACCGGCAAGCGACACTCCTCGTCCAGAAATGCATACTCGAGATGTGGCGGGAGTTCTTTCAACTCCATAGACGGTGGATCTTGAATTGAAGGTTTTTCTTTCTCTTCGTCTACATGACCAATTTCTAGAAACCACTCCGGACTCTGGGAACCATCGTCACCAATCTGATAGACTGGCTGCTCGAAATCGTGGCCCTCCTGCGTAATGCCAATCAGGTCCCCATACGACAGACTTGTGTCCGAATCAATCTCGTCAACAGTGCCTTGAAAATGAGAGCACACACATGCATCGACAATGTCGACATAGTAAAGCATGTCATCGTGACTTTGCGGATGCTGCATTGATCTTTTGATATCAAATGTCACGTGCTCGTCATTTACTCGGAGCGTGATTTGGCCAGCTGCCACATCAACAATCGTCCTCGCAGTATTGAGGAACGGGCGCCCAAGTATAAAAGGCACTCTTGAATCTTCGTCCATGTCAAGAATAACAAAATCCACGGGGAAACCAAATTTATCAATTTTAACAAGCATGTTTTCAATAAATCCACGCGGATACTTGATTGAACAGTCTGCCAACCGAATGCTCATTCTAGTGGGTGACGGCTCACCCAGATCCAGTTTAGTAAAAACCTTATAAGGCATAAGGTTGATACTAGCTCCCAAGTCAGCCAATGCATGGCTAACAGACATGTTTCCAATCAAACAAGGAAGCGTAAAACTACCCGGATCTCCCATTTTCGTGGGCAAACGGTTTTGCAAAACGGCAGAACAAGTTTCATTCATCACCACACACGATATATCCTCGAGCTTCTGTTTATTCGAGAGGATGTCCTTTAGGAATTTCGCATACTTTGGCATCTGGGCCAAGGCTTCAACAAACGGTATATTTATGTGTAGTTGCTTAAACAACTCAAGGAACTTACCGTATTGCTCTTCGTTTTTCTGCTTCTTCAGCCTGCCCCGATATGGTACTGGTGGAGTGTAATCTTTGACTGGCTCCTGGACTTGTGCTGTACTTGCTGGGCGTAGCCTGGCTTGCACCTCGTCCGGTGTATCAGTCGGGACCACTCCAGTGATCGGTGATGAGTCCGATTGTCGGGTCCGGTAGTTTTTCCACTCCTGGTCATTACAGCATTCACATGCCCGCTCGGGTTTGTCTATGTATTGCCCGGAAGACCACCTGGGGGTCTTTTAGACATCATCTGTGCCAGCTGACCAACCTGGTTCTTGATATTCTGAATCGAGGCTTTGTGACTCCTCATTTCTCCCTCATGGGATAGAAAACGATCCTCGCTTTGTTGGTATCGTTTTTCAGCCAACTGATTTGCACTCGAGGAGCTAGTAAGAAGCTGAGCCATCATGTCCTCAAGCTTGGAACTAGATTGAGGGGCCTGCTGCTGTGAACTACTCCCAGTGCCCTGATTCTGATACGAATATGGACGCTACTGGTAAGGTTGGTTGTATGGCTGAAATTGTTGATCCTGAGCCTGCGGTGGCGCTGGAGCGCGCTGAGTAAATCCCAATGGGTTTTGATTGCCCACATTCGCTCGCCACCCAAAATTTGGGTGATTCCTCCATCCGGGATTATAGGTATTGCTGTACGGGTTGTTCTGCGGCCTCACCTGATTACTCACAAAATCTACTTCTTCGTGGCCCTCATACACGACTCCCTGAAAGCATGCACCAGGCTCGTGTGACACTCCACACTGGTCACATCCCGAACCCGCTTGTGCGATCATCTGGGACTTATCGAATTTCGATGCAAGAGCCGAGATTTGTGCAGTAATGGCTGTGTAGTCGTCCACAGCGTGAACTCCTGCACGAGATGCTGATGATGATGATGATGTAGCCCGGCCTCTAACTCCTTCGCGGCACGAGCTAGACTTCAACGCAGCTTTTTCAATGATATCATACGCTTCATTCGGCGTCTTCGTTCCTAGATCGCCTCCTGCATTCACGTCTAATCGCTCCTGCGTGTTGTAACTGAGCCCTTGATAGAACGTCAAGACCAGCTGTCTCTTGGAGAAGCCATGATGTGGAACATCAATCAGCAAATCTTTAAACCTCTCCCAGGCTGCGTGCAACGACTCTCCCTCGTCCTGGCGAAAGGTCACAATCCGGTTCCGTAACTTGGTTGTTTTCTCAGGTGGAAAATAATTTTGCATAAACAGCTCCGCCAGCTCATTCCAGGTCCTGATGGACCCAGCTGGAAGTGACATAAGCCAAGCTCTAGCTTTGTCACGCAACGAGAAAGGAAACAACCTCAACCGAACTGCATCCTCCGAAACACCTCTAATCCTAAATGTCGAACAGACTACGAGAAAAGCAGCGATATGTCTCCCGGGATCCTCATGCTCACGCCCGTCAAACTGCACCGAATTCTGCACCATATTAATAATACTAGATTTAATTTCAAAAGTAGGTGCATCTATAGTAGGCTGTAGGATACTCGGCTCCAGGCCTGCCCCTCCGGGCTGATTCGATTCATTCAAAGGTCGCTCGTCGTCCGCCATGATTGCGTTTCCTGCTGCCCCTGAGCCCTCGGCTTCAGTGGGTACCACCTGCTCCGGCTCACCAGCTGCGAGTAGCAGCGCTACCGCGCGGGATCTATCACGAATGCGTCTCCTCAGATCGCGCTCGGGGGTTGATGACATCAACCTGCAAACGAAAAATCGACACAATGAATATTTTTTTAATATAATAATGCTTTTTTTTTTGCTGAAATGAAACAGAATATTATTTTAAATGGGCTGAAAATTTTATAAAAATCCGAAAATGGGCCCGAAGTTTTATAAAAATTAAAGCAATAAAAATGATAGAATCGGCTAAAGTAAAAATGATTTTCGGAGCCGAAAACTCAAAGAATAAATAAAAAGATAAATTCGAATACGAACAAATAAATGGAATAAAAATTTACAAGTGTACAAAATAATTTAGAAAATCAATAAATTGAATTAAAAACAAGAAATATTAACAAATAAATAAATGAATAAACGAATCGGAAAATATTCACAAGTATATACACCGATAAACTAATGACTCGGGTCGTTCCTAGAGCTCGCCATTTCCCCGGCAACGGCGCCAAAAACTTGACGTGTGCGCGTATATACATATTTTTATAATGAAAATACACACGATTCGGTTTTAAATTTATAAAAGTGATTTATACTTCAACATCAAAACACACACGAAAGAGGCAAGTGTACCCCATCATATATGTTGTAAAGTATCGGTAAGAACCAAGTATCGATCCAAGGAAATGGGCGGAGGAATAATACTAGACCTTTTTCATTAAATTAACGGAAGAAAGATAAGTTTTGTGATTTTCTAAAAACTAAAGTAAGCATAAACAAATACTCATAAAAAATATAGTAAACTTCAAATAAGAAAATAGATATATAGCCTTGCTTTATACACAACCATAGCATGCAAACTAAGTCGGTTTTTCCACTAGAAACATTTGGTCAATTCTTCATTTTCAAGACAATTAGTATCCCTTTCGGGAATCCTAACATGACAATCATTCGGAAAGCTAAAACGATAAACACACTTTAACCACCTAAAATTGTTCTTTAACGTGCAATTGATAAATGTCTATGAAAATCTCTTAAAAATAAGTTAGTCATCCGTTAGGAGTTTTCTAACCTCACTTAATCAAGGAAAGTGACACCGATAAACACAATGCAACCACCGAGACAAGCATAAACTAGATTAAATCACAACCGAGTTCATTTTACAAATCTTGCATATAAATTCACCAAGATAGCAATTTTGGCCTAAACTACTAACTAAGCTAACAATTCATGGCAAGAATTCATAACAACACCACCCGTTAAGGTCCTTACGTGACGGAAAGCTTTCTTGATTAACAATAATTACATTTTATTAAACCACTAATCATTTCTAGTATCATGGTGCACACATTTTAAACAAGTTAAGCATGTTCAAAGTCTACTAATACATGATTAATTAAGCTTCATCTTTCAACTATCTCAACTAACCATACATTAATCATCCAACATAATTATTTATAATCAAGAAATCAACATCAATAACAAGGTTGCAAACTAATCATCAAAGATTAACATAGAAAATACTCCCAAGTGTCATTACAAACAAAATTAACATACTAATGGTTATAATTAAGCAAGGGATTGTTGTTTTTGCCCAAAGGCTTACAATAATACATAAAACATTAATCTAAATGCTTGAAAGATTAACAAAATTATGGAAAGATTAGAGGATCAAACCATAAACAAGCACTAGATTAAGAATCCAGATAGTAATGGAGCTAAACGGCACAACGTGGCTTGAATCCGGGTGAAAGCTAATGCCTCCGGAGCCTGAAAATCGCCTGAAGAGCTCCCAAAATATCCAGAGTTACGAGCAGAATGTTTCTGCATGTTTTTTATAACATTTTGCAATCGCACGGTCGTGCCAATAAAGTGCACAACCATTCACTTTTTTAATTATTGGAGTTACTGTTCACCATACCGCATGACATCATCAGATCTTGACCAGTCTTCGATCTCGCACGACCGTTCCTTTGGTGGCACGATCGTGCATTTCCAGGTAAGGGTGGCACGAGCTCTTGAACGGGCAGTGCATAGCCGGGGTTGTGCTGGACATCGGATCCGCACGGGGTGCAACCATCCGCACGACCGTTCATCTCCGGGATTGGCTTGCACTCCGGATCGCACCGTCGTTCATCGCCGAGATGGGCTTTGTCGTCGGAACCGTATGATCGTTCCACTCATCGCACGACCGTGCCAAACGCCCAGGTCAGAATTCTTAACAGGATGTTCGCAGCTTTGTCGTTTCGTCCGGAAAGTCCTCGTTTTAACTATAATCTTGTTTGGCATGCTGTTTTAGGCCTGTAAACAAAAGTATACCAGATTAAGTTTCCGATTAACGGTTTTACGACCGAAAACGCATAAAATGGGGATAAAATGGGGGAATAAAATATGTGTAAATTGGTGAATATCAACTATCAACACAAAGAAAACGAGTGTCGGGATATTAATAGTTTACGTCCAGTGTAAAAATGTGAAAAACAAAAAAGTACGGTTAAGAAGCACGGACAATTTTTACGTACGGTGTCGAATGTAAAAAGAGTGTTTTACGTATGGTGTTGATTGTCAAAAAAACTTACGCACGGGCTCGATTGTCAAACATTTTCTTACGCACACGAAAATGTATATTTTATGTGTGGTGTTGAATGTCAAACATTTTTTAACGCGACGCGACAAATTTAAATGTTTTTTTTAAATTGTCGAAACTCACACGTAGATGCTTTTTTACATGTAGTGTCGAATGTCAAAAAAAAAAAAAAAAAAAAAAATCGCGCATAGTGTAGAATGTAAATGTCTAAATGTAAAAGTCACACCCAATTTTTTTTAAATATGTAAATTAAACGTCGTAAAGTCACACACAATTTTTTTAACGTACGTAAATTTTTTTTACATTCGACACGGTACGTAAAAATAAAAATTTTACATCAACAACATACGTAAAAGAATTTTCAAACGTACGTAAAAACTATAATTTTACAAGCGTGAATTTACAAACGTATGTAAAAACTAAAAATTTACAATTGTTAAAATATTTTATTATGGTATGTAAAATAAAGCATTTACATTCGACACCCGTACGTAAAAATATCATACAAACGTACGTCAGATAAACTTTTTTACAAACGTGTGTAAAAACCATATTTACGTGTGACGTTTAGAGGAGCTCAGGCCGATTATTAGGGACATAAAAAACATTTGCGATTAAGGATATAAAAAGAACATTTTTTCACCGTATTCAAAAACAATGTTTACATTCAACAACGGAACCATGACCCATGGCACATATTAGACATGGGGAAACATCAAATAAGGAAAAAAGAAAAGTTGGACCTTTGAGGCTTCACCGAATTGGCGAAACTTACGGCTGGTTTGCAATCATGGCACCATCCCCAATCATTTCGATTACATGGTTGTTCTTCCCAAGCAAGTCTCTTCCAACTATCATTCCTGATATCATTTACGCCTGACATAAAAGTTATCCAAACTTACACAAAACGACCAAAATATTTTATGTGTAGTATTTTATAAAAACAAAATATGTACATGTATGAAAAAGATGATATCATCCGGAACAAGAAAGAACAAAATATTCCCAGGTTGCTTTTTTTATGCTAATGTACATGTATTTTTCATCAATTTGTTTATCATCATTTTCACATGAGACATGAAACACACCCCAAAAACCAAACCCACGGATTTGCAAAGATTTCAAAACACAAAACATTAGGTTTTAACCGTTACAAAAGAAAAATAAAAGTCGTTTTTGTAATGATGTAACCGAGTCTAGTAAAAAAACAAAATCCATTTGATATTCATGATACTATACATAATAAAATATTGAAGTATACTAAACATAGATCACAATGATAACATTGAAGCATACCAATGTTGTTCCTGTTGTTTCAATGTAAAAATACTAAAAATATGCTTTGTTTAGCCTTGGGCTTCACATCTAAAAAAATTAATGCAAAACAATACATGTGCTCAACCTCAAAAATTTCAAACCCATAAACAAGAAAATGAAAAGAAAAACAAAAATCCTATGATAAAATCTTTTGGATCTTGAAAGAGATCGAGGACATGCTTACTAAGCAAAAGGCAACTTTTGCAGCTGACATATATGTGTTTACGTTCCCATTATATCTCTAATACAATAACCAACTTCCACCGTTTAAAGAACATTCAAAACTAACTCCCCCCATTTCAAGAACGTCATGACTAAAGTTGATGATATTCAACCCGACGCACCGTTCGAAAACAAAAAAGACAACATGGCGCCCAACAATCAGCAACTTCCAGTGATAATCATATGCGAACCAACCATCACATCTCTTTGATGAGAACGATCGACACCAATATAATGAAAGAAACCCCACAAGAACCAGAACCCTAGAGACGGTGTTGAAGATTCTAATCGACACAGAATCGGAGAAACGATAATTGCGTGAAGATTCACAATTTCTTCCATCGTTATGGTACGTGATAATATCCCTCATTCAATTCTCAATGTCATCGCTCACAAGAAATGGTTTCTCCTCTTTCTCTTTGTTGGTATCTTTAATGTAAATTCGGTATTTATAAGGATTGTAACTGTTACACTTCACCGGGGTTGGTTCCGGTACAAACCATATTTATCCTAAAAACCGTAAGAACAGATCCTAGCACTTAAAAAAATTAAATTAGCACATACCAAAACAATACATACCTAAAAGTAGCACATTTGAATTATATTAGCACATGAAAATTAATCAAGATAATTGATTTTAGCACATACTTGAATGATATCAACACTTTTTTTTAATCAGCACATTGAAAACAAAAGGAATATCCAAATAAAGAACTAATTGCTTGTTAGCATATTTATAGGGAATTCAATATAATTGATATTATTTAGGATATTATTTTATCATTTCTATATATTTAGTTGGATGCCACGTGACACTTTTAAAATGATTCTTACAGTTTGTATGCGAAATGTGGTTTGTATTTGATCCTACTCCATACTTCACTATCATTGGTCAAGGGCCTAGAAACTAACCTGTAAGTGTTCTCAAATTGACCTTTTGTTTTCCTATATATGTTTTCATCTGTTACAGATCTCTACAGCCCTAAATAATTGCTATATAAATACACGAAATTACGGTGTGGATTTATGGGTTTACCATCATCTTCCATGTTCAAATTTAGGGATTTGATTTTGGTAATGTTCTTATTATTATGCACATTATGTGATTGTGTAGATACTTAATTATGTGCATTTTCTAATGTGTGTGTCTTCTTATGTATATATACATGTAGGTTTGTGTTCAGATGTGTATATGTGTGATGTATGTATTATATATGTTTCAAACTAAATTTCTGATTTGTATATGTGTATGTTTGTGTTTATATTTGTATATTTGTATGATGTATGTCCTATGTATTTATGAATCGATACCTATTGGAACCGATGAATAACCAAACCGGACCATGTAGAATGTTCTGTTTCCGGTTCTTGAAATACACCCAAATGGATTTGTTGACTCAATGCAGATGAGTTGTTGTTTATGATTGTCAAACAATCTTTGCTTTTATATACAAATGGTTCTATTTGGGTTATGTTTGATAGCTTTGATGTATAGCAATTTCAATCCATGCATTGAAGTAAAAGGTTGTTAGCTTAACGGAGTTGAAACTTGAGTCTTTTGAAGTGTATTCAATAGTATAACAAGGTTAAATAAAGTAAATATACATTTATATGCATAGAGATGAGGTAAAATGAGAACTCGTATAAGTTGTGAAAACAATAAAAACTCGTTATAGCATTTAATCTTTAATCCATGAATGGTCAAGGTTTAATTTTTCTTTTTTTATTTTTGTCTTATTTGCTAAGGGTTTTTTAATTGTTTCGTTGTACCAAAAGGGTAGACATGTAATTTTTACAATACATTCTCTTTCCAATGTTAAAAGTATTGTCATGTCACTCAAGTTGTCAAGTATTTTTGCATTGTTTACAACAAAAAACAAAATATGAAACTTTTAAATTAATCAATATTCAAAGTTTTCATTAGTGTATTTTACAATAACATAAATGTATGGAGTAACAACAAACATCAAAAATCTAGTATAAACAAAACAAGAAAAACATAAAACAAGCTTTTCTTCTTTTCTTGATCGTCATTATCTTCATATTCGACAAAAAAAGCCAGCAACTATCAACACAAAGAAAACGAGTGTCGGGATATTAATATTTTTCGTCCAGTGTAAAAATGTGAAAAACAAAAAAGTAGGGTTAAAAAGCACGGACAATTTTTACGTACGGTGTCGAATGTAAAAAAGTGTTTTACGTATGGTGTTGATTGTCAAAAAAAAAAAAACTTACGCACGGGCTCGATTGTCAAACTTTTTTTACACACACGTAAACGTATATTTTATGTGTGGTGTTGAATGTCAAACATTTTTTAACGCGGCGCGTTAAATTTAAATGTTTTTTTTAATTGTCGAAACTCACACGTAAATGCTTTTTTACATGTAGTGTCGAATGTCAAAACAAAAAAGGCGCATAGTGTAGAATGTAAATGTCTAAATGTAAACACCCAATTTTTTTTAAATGTCTAAATTAAACGTCGTAAAGTCACACGTAATTATTTTAACGTGTGTAAAAAAAATTTACATTCGACACGATACGCAAAAATAAAAAGTTTACATTCAACAACGTACGTAAAAGAATTTTCAAACGTACATAAAAACTATAATTTTTCAAGCGTGAATTTACAAACGTATGTAAGAACTAAAAATTTACAAAAGTGAAAATATTTTATTATGGTATGTAAAATAAAGCGTTTAAATTCGATTCCCATACGTAAAAATATCATACAAACGTACGTCAGATAAACTTTTTTACAAACGTGTGTAAAAAACATATTTACGTGTGACGTTTAGAGGAGCTCGGGCCGAATATTAGAGACATATAAAACATTTGCAATTAAGGATATAAAAAACATTTTTTCACCATATGCAAAAACAATGTTTACATTCGACAACGGAACCATGGTCCATGGCACATATTATACCTGGGGAAACATCAAATAAGGAAAAAAGAAGAGTTGGACCTTTGAGGCTTCACGTAATTGGCGAAACTTGCGGCTGGTTTGCAATCATGACACCATCCCCAATCATTGCGATTACATGGTTGTTCTTCCCAAGCAAGTCTCTACCAACTATCATTCCGGATATCATTTACGCCTGATATAAAAGTTATCCAAACTTACACAAAACGACCAAAATATTTTATGTGTAGTGTTTTATAAAAACAAAATATGTACATGTATGAAAAAGATGATATCATCCGGAACAAGAAAGAACAAAATATTCCCAGGTTGCTTTTTTTACGCTAATGTACATGTTTTTTTTATCAACTTGTTTATCATCATTTTCACATAAGACATGAAACACGCCCCAAAAACCAAACCCACAGATTTGCAAAGATATCAAACACAAAACATTAGGTTTTAACCATTGCAAAAGAAAAATAAAAGTCGTTTTTGTAATGATGTAAACGAGTTTAGTAAAAAAAACAAAATCCATTTGATATTCATGATATTATACATAATAAAATATTGAAGTATACTAAACATAGATCACAATGATAACATCGAAGCATATCAATCTTGTTCCTGTTGTTTCAATGTAAAAATACTAAAAATATGCTTTGTTTTGGGCTTCACACCTAAAAAAATTAATGCAAAACAATGCATGTGCTCAACCCCAAAAATTTCAAACCCAAAAACAAGAAAATGAAAAGAAAAACAAAAACCCTATTATAAAATCTTTTGTGAGAAAAACCAGAGAGAAATTAGAGATAAAACTGAATTATTTTCTTCATTCTATTCAACATTACAATATATAGATAAGCATAACTATAAACCCTAAAGCCCATAAGTAATGGGTTGGGCCTAAAATGTCTGGTTTATAACACTCCCCCTCAGACATTTAGAATTATACACAGTTTAACAACATACTTCAGGATGATGTTAAACAGGTACTTCAGGACCTGAATAAATAAACTGATACTACTTGTTCAGCTATGCTGCCACATTAAAAACCTTACTAAGAAAACCCAGTGGGACAAAACTTAGTTAAGGGAAAAAGAGTACAGCGTGTATAATTCTCCCCCTGAATTCAACAAACATCTTTCGATCTACGAAGACCGATCTTGTGTGATAACTGCTCGAAACTACTTCTAGGTAAAGATTTTGTGAACAGGTCTGCTAGATTTTCACTTGACTTGATCTGACGAACATCGATTTCCCCTTCTTTCTGCAACTCATATGTTGAGAAGAACTTTGGTGAGATGTGCTTTGTTCAATCACCCTTGATGTAACCTTCTCTGATCTGAGCTATGCAAGTAGCATTGTCTTCATAAATAATTGTCGGCTCCTTATTGATCTGTTCTAATCCGCATGCTTCTTGTATGTGATTAATCATTGATCTCAACCACACACATTCTCGACCAACATCATATAGTGCTATTAATTCGGCATGATTTGATGATGTTGCTGTAAGTGTTTGCTTAGTTGACTTCCAAGAAATTGTTGTGGCACCGTATGTGAGTACGTAACCTGTCTGAGATTTTGCTTTGTGAGGATCTGATAGTTATCTGACATCAGCATACCCAACAAGTTGGGACTTTTGATCCTTTTGATAGAAAAGACCTAAGTCTTGTGTCACGCAAATATATCAGAATATATGTTTCACACCATTCCAGTGTCTACGTGTTGGATTTGAACTGTATCTCGCTAGTACATGTACTGCAAATGCAATGTCAGGTCTTGTGTTATTTGCGAGATACATAAGAGCACCGATCGCGCTTAAGTACGGTACTTCTGGACCGAGTACTTCTTCGCCTTCTTCTTGAGGGCGATAAGGATCTTTGTGTGGATCTAGCGGTCGGACAACCATAGGTACGCTAAATGGATGTGCTTTGTCCATATTGAAATGTACTAACATCTTCTGGGTGTAGTTTGATTGATGGACAAATGTGCCATTGCACAGATACTCAAATTGTAGTCCGATACATAGTTTCGTCATACCAAGATCTTTCATTTCAAATTCCTTCTTTAACAACTGAGCAACTTTCTCTATCTCTTCAGGAGATCCGATGATGTTGATATCATCAACATAGACTGCTATTTGAGAGTGATCTTTTTTATAAAAACACATGGACTGGTTACATCAGACTTGTATCCTTCTTTTTCGAGATATTCACTAAGTCGATTGTACCACATACGACCAGATTGTTTGAGACCATATAAAGATCTCTGGAGCTTTATAGAACACATTTCTCGAGGTGTTGATTTTAATGCTTCAGGCCATTTTAATCCTTTAGGGATTTTCATGTAGATGTCATTTTCAAGTATCCCGTATAAGTATGTGGTGACGACATCCATTAGTCTCATATGAAGTCCTTCAGAGATTGTTAGGCCGACTAGGAACCTAAGGGTTATCGCATCCACTACAGGGGAATACGTTTCCTCATAATCAACTCCTGGGATTTGGGAAAAACCCTTGTTCTACAAGTCGAGACTTATATCGTACAATCTCATTCTTTTCATTTCTCTTTATTGCAAGCACCCATTTATAACCTACTGGTTTGACGTCTATGGGCGTTTGGACTACAGGTCCGAAAACATGTCGCTTTTCGAGCGAATTCAATTCGGCATTTATGGCTTCTTGCCATCTTGTCCAATCATTTATGTGCATGCACTCTTCTAAAGTTTTTGGTACATAATCATTTTCATTGATTACATCCATTGCTATAGCATATGTAAATATATCATCAACACGTGTTTTATTCCGGTTCCACATTGTACTATCTTGCACATAATTATTAGAGATCTCATTTTCGTTCGGTACCGGTGTTTCTTCTGAAACTTCATTTTCCTCTGGATTCATAGTTGTCTCTATTGGGATATTTACCTCTACCGGGGTTTCACTTATAATCTTTTGTGAGTTTTCACCAACTGCGTTACTTTGCTCTTTTCGTTTCCGTGGGTTGTTGTCTTTGGAACCGATTGGTCTCCCACGCTTTCGTTGTATAGTAATCGCTTCTGGGATTACTTCAATTCGAGCAGGTGCATTTGATGCTGGTACATGTGACTTTGTCACTCTATTCGTGTCTGTGAATGCATCTGGTAATTCATTCGCTATTCTTTGCAAATGTATGATCTTTTGGACTTCATATTCACATTGACCACTTTGGGGGTCGAGATTTGATAGCGATGATGCATTCCACGTTATTTCTTATGTTACCAGTTTTTCTTTGTTCTTATCTCCCCCTAAGACTGGGATCGTTATTTCATTAAAATGACAGTCAGCATATGGTGCTGTAAACATGTCTCCCGTTATTGGTTCTAAGTATTTAATAATAGACGGGGAGTTAAAACCAATATAGATACCCAGTCTTCTTTGGGGTCCCATTGTAGTACGTTGTGGTGGCGGTATTGGTACGTATACCGCACAACCAAAAATTCTAAGGTGGGACAAACTTGGTTCTCGTCCGAAGACCAGTTGCAATGGGGAGTATTCGTGATCAGCAGTTGGTATCAATCTAATCAGTGCAGCGGCATGCAAAATAGCATGACCCCATGCAGAAGATGGTAGTTTACATCTCATTAAGAGTGGTCTAGCGATTTTTTTTATTTACATCTCAAGGGGAGTATTCGTGATCAGCAGTCGGGAAAATGCTACATTTTGAGTAGCTAAAAGGCTCACATGTGACCACCTTGAGGATGCGTCTATTAAGACCAAGAAATAGCGGAATGGACCACATGAAGGATGAATAGGCCTGCAAATATCCCCTTGGATTCTTTCTAAAAATGATGGGGTTTAATGTATCAATATAGTTTGTGAGGGACGAGCAATAAATTTGCCTAGAGAGCGCGCTGCATATGATAAGTCTTGTGGTAGCAAAACTTTTAAGTTTTTTAGAGGGTGCCCGGTTGCACTTTTGATTATTCGCCTCATCATTATGCTACCAGGGTGACCTAGACGGTCATGCCATATATTGAATGTGTCTTTATCTAACAGCTTTTGGTTATTCACCATGTATGATTCGATAGGATTAATATTAGTACAATATAATCCAGAGGATAAAGCTTCTAGTTGTTCAACAATTGTTTCTTTGCCATTTTTGTTTGAAGTAATTTGAAGATATTCAATATTATTTTCAGATATTGTTTTTAGGTGGTAACCGTTTTTTCGAATATCTTTAAAGCTAAGGAAATTTCTTCTGGATTTACTAGAATATAATGCATTATCAATAGTTAATTTGGTACCCGAAGATATATTGTTATATGTGCTCTACCGGAGCCTTTGATAAGGTTACTGACACCAGATATAGTACTAACCGGTGTCTCTGCCGGAGACAACTCAGAGAAAAATTTCATATCTTTGAGAATAGTGTTAGTACTACCTCTATCTACCAGACATTCATCACCAATAATAGCTCTACTGGAGCTAGCATGCATATTTCTTCAAGAAATAAATAAAAAAAAAATAAAAGTTAATGTAAAGAAGTAAAATGAAAACATTGCAAGAGTTTCAAACAAAACCACATATAAAGGTCACAGTGTGAAAAGTAAAACATAAAAGGTACATTAAATATGTTTAAACATCACGAACATTTTCAATGAAATCACATGCATCCAAATGAACGTCTGATATCGTGGCTGAAGGTGCATCCTCAATCAGATTAGTTTCAACATTCTTTCCTTTTTCTTTCATCATGCGTTGATATGCCTCAATGATTTGTTTAGGGGTGCGACATATGCGGGACCAATGATTTGACATCCCACATTTATAACAAATGTTGCTTTGGTTCCCGCTACTTTTCCCTTTCGAAGGTCGCCCCGTATTGTGTCGAATCGATTCACCACCGCTATTTTTAGTGTTCTGGGACTCTCGATGCCATGTATATCCCCGTCCTCGACCACGACCACGACCTCTGCTGGGGCCGCGGCCTCTACCTCGTCCGCTTTGATAATGTGACACCCGGCTTTTCAGGCTGTACCGTACAAATGTAACACGTGTCATGAATAAATAAAAAGGCTGTATTTGACTGATTGTGATATTTATATGTGATATTTAATGTGTTGGTGAATCCAAACATTGATAAAAATTATGTTGGCAATGATAAAATAAACGCTTATCGCGTAACGATTAAAATGCGAAACGAACGTCGGTGACCACCCGATCAGTGTTAAAATCCTAAAAATAGTCTGTTATGATTAGAATAGTAATTTTAATCATATTTGTGAGGAAAAATAAATTAAAATGCTAAGAAACTCTATTTTTCGAGTTTAGTGGGTACCGCGCGATACTGCTCGTATCTGACAAAATACTGTCAACGCAGCCAGTCAAGGCAACTGGTAATTATTTAAGTAATAATTTGGTGTTATTATTTTTATAGAATGATAAAAATAAATAAAAACTCTTAAATTCCTATTTTTGCGATTATAAGCGCGTACCGCGCAGCACAGCGCGCATATTGCCAAATACAGGCAATGTCGTTAGTCCAGGCAAACAAAATATTGTTCAGTAATATTTTGGTCAGTTTATTTTTATAGAGTGTTAAAAATAATTTAAAACGCACTAAAACGGGGTTAAAACGCTAGATAAAATATCCGGTATTCAGTAAAATACCCGTTTTTACCAAATAATACATATATATGTGTATGTATATATGATGTGTGTGTGTAGACATGAGAGAGAGGGACCATATGGCGGCCTTATGGCAGCCCACCTCCCTTCTCCTCTTTGCATGTTTGACACATGTAGCTTCTTGGAAAATGAGAGATGATTACTACACCTAGAAATGCACCACATCTCACACAATCCCACAAATTCTTTACAAACTCAATTTCATCTCTCTCTCAAACATTATTCAGCCGAACACCCACATAATCAGCCATATTTCAAAATTTCCAACTTGTTTATGAAGATTAAAGTTCATTCCAAGAAGGTTTCAAGGTGTTTTGAAGATCCGAAAGTGTTTTCTTGGTGGAACAAGCTTCCAACCATAAAAAATCTTGTTAAAACCCACTAAAAACTTGAAAGGTATAAACTTATTTTCAAAATTTCATTCTTGATTTTTAGTGATGATAAAGATGATGGAAAGTTTCTCTTAAACTTGTAATTAAACATGAACTTGAAAATAATAAAGGATGAGATTTTAAACAAAATGGAAATAGGTGTCTATGTATATGTATGCATAGCCGTAGGTTTATGTGTGTGTGTATATGATTGTGTTTTGATTTTTGAATGAGTGATTCTTGAGTAATATGATTCTTGAATGATAGAATACATGCATGAATAAAAAATGTCATAAAAGAATGATCTAAAAGTGTTTCATGATTTGAAAGGGGTTTGATGAAAAAGTGAACTTTTGGAGGTTTATGTAGGTGTATATATTTCGTGTATATGTATGTATATGTGTTCTTGAGCATGATTAGAATATAAAAGATGATGATGATGTTCTATGAGTGCATTAGATGCATTTACTTGAACATGGATGATGATTTGTGGTCATGAAATGATGATTTAGATATGATTTGATAAAAAAATCAATTTTAATCAGAATTTAAACACTAAAATATAATTATTTTGAAGTGTTCAGTGATATAAAACTTTGCCATTAAGTTTATTAGTCTTGCGTGTTGTACTTGGCGCATTAGAAGTTGTAAAATACGTGAAATCGCATGATTTTTGTGACATACACAAAAACGGCACTAATCTGATTATAACCACTATTTTAATCAGTAAATAATATGTATTGTGTTAAAATATCAAGTCATTCCGAGTTGGGATGATTATAGAAACGTTTAACGCAAAACTATGCGTTAAAACGGTAAAAAATCAGCTTTTCGAGTGATTTTTATAAAATAGATTTAGATCAGTAAGTAAACTTATATTTTTAGTTTAAAAATAATTATTTTAACTAATTTTAAGTTTACTTAGTGTTTGGTTAGTCATACGTGACTTCCGACACCCAAAAACGTTACCGAATCATAAAAATACGCATTTTTCGATGAACACTAGTATGGGTAAATTTTGGGTGAACCTTATGTGTTATGTGATTTAAACTTGTGAATGTGAAAATATGTTTACTTTTAACATGATATTGGAAATTTATATTATGCATGTATATTTATGCGTTTTGTGCGGTAGAAACGGTACAAATCGCGTTAAATGTGTAAGTTGTTTGTCGAGCATGAAAATTGATACATATGAGATATTTTATGTATATTTTCTTTAAAAATGACAAAATAGATACGTTAACAAGATTTCACGTGTTTCGATAATAAATTATGTGAACGTTTATGTATATATATTACGATGCGCAAATCATAGATATATTGCGTATAAACAGGAGTGCTAATGGATTTACATGATAATGGTCACCAATAAAATCGTTCAAGTCACAAAATCATAAAATATATATATATATATACGGACTCATATATATGTTAATGTGCCAACATAATAAAAAACGGCAACTTTTCGAGAAAATATCAAAGTTATGTGAAGATTCTAAGAAACAGAGAAACTTAGGATTTTTGTGAAATATCGATTTATAAGTCGTTCCTACGTATAATAGGACGTGTAGAAATCAGTCTGTGGGATTGCGCAATTTAAAAATCCGCACCCAAAGGTGAGTGCCACTAAACCCCTCTTTTTACTTCTTTGTATATATATTATGGGGTAGAACATGCCAATATAAGGGTTTAATAATGTTTTTTGATTAAAACATACCTTTTAATATAAAATATATATATTTTCGTTGAAAATATATGGAGTTTGATAAATCATACGCTTCGAGATAAAACGTTTTGATGAATGAATGTTTGGAGGAAATTGGGATGATACGGTGTTTCCGAGGTGAAACAGACCGTAAAGTTGGGACGAATGCCGGCCTGTTCTCAAGGGAGGGGATTCAGGGGTTCGTACAACTTCGTGTATTAAATTTGTCATATTAGTAGGATATATATATTGTACGTGAGGCAGACATCTTGGTCTCGAAGAGGACCCTGTGCCCATGATGTCGTTTAATCATTTAAGTATTGCACGCGAGGAATTGTTGGTAGATCTATCGGGTTGACAACCCCGTCGTGACCGGTCGCCCCGTGTCAAGTCAAGCGACGAATTTTGATTCTGAATAATGTCTAGCATTGATTAACCCTGCGTGGTGAATATATAGTTCATATTGTCTAGCTAACATACGAGTCTGAAAAGTGACGCTATGAATTTAATATACAAAACTTGGGTAAGATCTTTATTGTCGGGTTTTTGAACTGCGACGGATGACCCATGGATTTTATTAAGGAAGTAAAAACGGACTTTCTAAAAATTATATGGATGTTTTAAAATAAACATATAATCAGAAAGTTTTCCTTTGGAATGAGTTGTTTGAATGCGAATATGTGAACTCGCCTTCCTTTGTGTTGACACTTGATTTTAACGTGTTCTACAGGAACTTGAGTTCGGCTTCGGGAATCATGGCGTATCTTGTGTTTGATGATGCATGTTGTGTTAATTGAAAATGTTGGACAAACTTTTAAACTTTCTGGGATGTTTGTAATAAGATCCGCGAGGATCAAAGACAACTTAACTATGTGGTTGTGTCTTGTTTTAAAACGTAATGTTTAGTAACTTATGATTAAAATAAGTAAAAATGTCCAACTATTAAATGCATCGTTCAACAAGATATAAATGGGCACCAACTTCCGTCACCACTACATTTTATATTCTGCTGCGACGTTTTTGGGGTGTGACAGAAGTTGGTATCAGAGCCAGTGGTTGTTAGCGAACTAGATGTTTTCTGGAGAAAACACTAGACTTCAACCGAAGAATTTTGAGATTTAAGTCCAAAATTCTCGAAGCCAAAATTTTTAAATAAACATGGAAAAATTTTATCATGTATGAAAACCATTAAGTGTTTATGTGCATACGTGATTTTCTGTTTATTTGGGCCTTATGTGTCACTATTCATATTGATCGCACACTTACTTTGTACGGTTACGACATGTCACGTCTCGGCCTATAGAGCCATTAGTAGTCCTGCTCACTGATACTGTCGAGCCTACACTTGAGATTCTTTCGCCCGTCATTACAGAATCGTTTGTTCTGCTGTTCGAGTCACGTGTTTTGCTACACCTCTTTTAAGTCTGCACTCGCCATAGGAAAAGGACTCGACCCGTTGCAGAGATCGCATTTGACTTCGAGAGCTGAGACAGCATCCGCTATGAAGAAGCAGAAAGGGATTTGGGTCAATCACTCTCACTGCGATCGTTAGTTCGCCACGTTATGCGGAGACTTGGAGACAATAAAGGGACAGATGGACTAGTATGATGAGCTAGAAGAGCTTGTTAGGAAGATGTCGAACTTCCAGGGATTGAAGCGTTAGTTGTTGGTTGTTTCTGTTGTTTGTGCTGTATATCTCAATTGATGAACCCTATTTATGGTTTGTATGCCAAATTTTCAGATATTTAGGAGGAAATTTCATATAGACTTGTTGCGGGTGTTGATGTAGACACGCCGAATTTTGATTAGTCTTAGTACTAAAAACAAGCTTTGTAAATTTCTGGTATAAATATCGAATGGGTTCCTTTTGGTTTAAAAATTGTTCTCATTAATACGTGGATATTATACATGCGCAATGTTTGGTCCACTAGCATTTAATGATTGAATTATTTTAGATATCGTCTAATGTTGATATTATGTTGTAATAATAGAAACGAAGAAATGCCGCCAAAAGCAAGACAAGGTTCTGGACTACCTATTACCCCAGAGGAGTTGGCACAACTCATAGCCCAACACATTAATACTGCCATGGAACAGCGCGATGCTAACCAAAATGATGGCCAGGAATGTGGACGTGGTGCTCATGGGCAAGGTTTTGGTGGGACACAGATCGGAAACCCTTCAGGTTATATAATGATCGGAAAGTTTTAGTAGTTCCTGTGTTATGATATAATCGGAGCGTAATTCTGATTTTTATTAACTTTGTGAACAATACATAGATGTACATATAAAACAATCTAGGGTTGTAACCCAAGATCATTTACTGGTGCCCTATGCAATGACATGGCAACGGTATGCGAGATGTCGGGCCGTCACATCGGGTCGACCATTCAAATAATTCCGGATTCCGAGCCTAGATCTGGGGATTTGGAAAGCGAAAGTCTGAGAGTTTGAGAAAAGATACCGATGAGAAGTGTGACGAGAAACGCAGTTCGGGCAAAGCGTATGTGGTTAACTCTAGTGGTTTGGGAAAAAGATAATGCCAGGGATGGCAGAAGTAGTTTTGAGAAGAAGACTCGCGAGGATGAACGGAGAAAGTGCACCAGATGTGGTCGAACTAGACATATGACTCGCGAGTGCTATGCTAAGAGTATATCGGAGGGAGGTACACTCGAGGGATGCTACGAGTGTGGTGAGCAAGGACATTTCAAGAGAGATTGTCTGAAAATGAAGGGTCAGAATGCCAAGGGCAGAGTTTTCGAGATTTTTGCTGGGAAGGCGTGTAACGATCCTACAGATGCTACCGATATGTTCTTAATCGTCAACTATTTAGCATTCGTACTATTTAATACTAAGGCTGACTTGAGTTTTGTTATGAAAAACTTTGAACCATTTTTGTGTTCTACGACAAGTAAGCTAAGTATAAAGTACTCGATAGAACTAGCAATTGGCAAGCTGATAGAATCTAGTGAGGTTGTTCATGGTTATAGTATTTAGTTAAGATGATCATAGTTTTAGTATCGATTTATTTCCAGTGGAGCTGGGGATCTTTGACGTAGTTGTGAGAATGGATTGACTATCCAAGAACGAAACGGGGATTATTGCTCGGAGAAGCAAGCTAGGACATCTTGTTCTGATGATGGAGAGGTGGTAGTTGTTCATGGAGATCGACCAAGTCAAGTGTCAAGTGTCGAGTGTCGAGTGTCGAGTGTCGAGTGTTGAGTGTTGAGTGACGTCAGTAATATGAAGATGTTCAAGCTGTTACGAAAAGGCTATCCTGCGTTCTTTGTTAACGTGATGGATTTGAAGGCCAAATGAAGGAATATCGGAGATATTCCTATTGTTCGCAAGTATCCAGAAGTTTTCCTAAAAAGACTTACATGGATTGCCCCCTGCGAGACAGATCGAATTCCGAATCAATCTGGTACCCAGTGCTGCACCAATTGCAAAATCTCCCTATAGCTTAGCACCGTTAGAAATGAAAGAAATGTCAAATCAGCTTCAAGAGCTACTAGACAAAGGTTTCATTCGATCAAGCTTTTCGTTTTGGTGTGCACCTATTTTTTTGTGAGGAAGAGGAATGGATCCTTCAAGATGTGTATTAATTTTAGAGAGCTGAACAAGTTGACTATCAAGAATCGGTACCCTTTACCGAGGATTGATGATTTGTTCGATCAGCTACAGGGATCCAGCTACTACTATAAGATTGACCTACGATCAGGATATCATCAGTTGAAGGTTGCTAACGAAGATATTCCGAGGACTGCCTTTTGAACACGATATGGCCATTACAAGTTTTTAGTCATGCCTTTTTTACTTAACTAATGCGCCAGCTGTATTCATGGATCTCATGAACAGGGTATGCAAACCCTAATTGAATAAATTCGTGATAGTATTCATCGACGATATACTTGCCTATTCGCGAACCATAGAGAATCATGAGTAACATCTGAAGTTGATTATGGAGTTGTTGAGGAAAGAGGAGTTGCATGCCAAGCTCTCTAAATGTGAGTTCTAGATTAAAGAAGCTTATTTACTCGAACACGTCATAAATAAGGAAGGTATACATGTGGATCTGTCTAAGATCGAAGCGACCAAGAATTGGGAAGCGCCAAAGACCCCGTCGGAAGTATGACAATTCATAGGACTAGCTGGGTGCTACCGGAGACTCATTGATATTTTCTCTAGATTAGCGCGACCTTCGACGCTAATAACTGATTGGACAGAAAAGTAGGAGGAAGCTTTTCAAACATTGGAGGGAATGTTAAGAGCGTGTGCGATGGATTTTGAAGGAAGTTAGGATACTCATATTCCTTTGGCAGAGATTATCCTACAACAACAGTTATCACGTTAGTATCTAGATTGCTCCGTTTGAAGCCTTCTATGGATGGAAGTGTCGATCGCCACTTTGTTGAGCTGATATGACAAAAGGCAACTAACCAGACCCGAGCTTATCCAGGAAACCAGCTACAGGGTTTGCCTAGATCGAGGGAAGGTTAAAAGTTATCATTGATCAACAGAAGAATTACATGGACAATAGAAGAGAACTATTGCAGTTTCAGGTTGAAGATTGTGTTTTGTTGAAGGAGTTATCTTAAAAAGGTGCTATTAGGTTTAGCAGAGAAAGGAAAAGCTGAGCCACATTGATTAGGTCCTTTCGAGAGCCCATCTTGAGTTGGATCAGTCGCTTATAGGCTCAAGCTACCATAGGGATTGAGTGGTGTACATGATGTGTTACATGTGTCCGGATTGAGAAAGTGTATAATGGATAATACACTGATTATATTATTTGTTGAGCTTTATTTAGGTGATAAACGGAAGTTTATTGAAGTACCGTAGAAGCAGTACGGATGGTTAGAAGAGTTATGTTGATAACCAGAGAGGCGATTACAAATTGCTAACAGTACATGGGATCTATTGATTTTTCAATCTGTGGATATTGAAATAAATGCAAGAAGGGAAGAAAACGAGTTCATGAGATTAGATACTTTCGAGAGCCCATCTCGAGTTGGATCAATCGTGTGTGAACTCAGACTACCTCAGGTATAGGGCAATGTATATATAAATATAGGTATGTTAAACCTGAAATGGTGGAACATTGACTTAACCTTTTTTGATTTAGTACTCGTAAACGATGAACCTTGGAAAAGGTAGAGAGCGTTGAGACGCGAAATTAGGAAATGAGATTATATAATATAGGTTTACAAGAATTCTTCGTAAGAATCAAAGTTTCTCGCAGAAACTACAAGACCCTATTCAATAAGGCTAACCGTACTGCTTCCACCAAGTACGAAAATAAAACCTGTAGAGTAAAATTTCGGGGACGAAATTTCCTAAACAGGGGGAGACTGTGACACCCGGCTTTTCAGGCCGTACCATACAAATGTAACACGTGTCATGAATGAATAAAAAGGCTGTATTTGACTGATTGTGATATTTATATGTGATATTTAATGTGTTGGTGAATCCAAACATTGATAAAAATTATGTTGGCAATGATAAAATAAACGCTTATCGCGTAACGATTAAAATGCGAAACGAACGTCGGCGACCACCCGATCAGTGTTAAAATCCTAAAAATAGTCTGTTATTATTAGAATAGTAATTTTAATCATATTCGTGAGGAAAAATAAATTAAAACGCTAAGAAACTCTATTTTTCGAATTTGAGCGCGTACCGCGCAATACTGCGCGTATCTGACAAAATACTGTTAACGCAACCAGTCAAGGCAACTGGTAATTATTTCAGTAATAATTTGATGTTATTATTTTTATAGAATGATAAAAATAAATAAAAACGCTTAAATTCCTATTTTTGCGATTATAAGCGCGTACCGCGCAGCACAGCTCGCATACTGCCAAATACAGGCAATGTCGTTAGTCGAGGCAAACAAAATATTGTTCAGTAATATTTTGGTGAGTTTATTTTTATAGAGTGTTAAAATTAATTTAAAACGCACTAAAACGGGGTTAAAACGCTAGATAAAATACCCGGTATTTAGTAAAATACATGTTTTTACCAAATAATACATATATATGTGTATGTATATATGATGTGTGTGTGTAGACATGAGAGAGAGGGATCATATGGCGGCCTCATGGCAGCCCACCTCCCTTCTCCTCTTTGCATGTTTGACACATGTAGCTTCTTGGAAAATGAGTGATGATTACTACACCTAGAAATGCACCACATCTCACACAATCCCACAAATTCTTTACAAACTCAATTTCATCTCTCTCTCAAACATAATTCAGCCGAACACCCATATAATCAGCCATATTTCAAAATTTCCAACTTGTTTTTGAAGATTAAAGTTCATTCCAAGAAGGTTTCAAGGTGTTTTGAAGATCCGAAAGTGTTTTCTTGGTGAAACAAGCTTCCAACCATAAAAAATCTTGTTAAAACCCACTAAAAACTTGAAAGGTATAAACTAATTTTCAAAATTTCATTCTTGATTTTTAGTGATGATAAAGATGATGGAAAGCTTCTCTTGAACTTGTAATTAAACATGAACTTGAAAATAATAAAGGATGAGATTTAAAACAAAATGGAAATGGGTGTGTATGTATATGTATGCATAGCCGTAGGTTTATGTGTGTGTGAATATGATTGTGTTTTGATTTTTGAATGAGTGATTCTTGAATAATATGATTCTTGAATGACAGAATACATGCATGAATCAAAAATGTCATAAAAGAATGATCTAAAAGTGTTTCATGATTTGAAAGGGGTTTGATGAAAAAGTGAACTTTTGGAGGTTTATGTAGGTGTATATATTTCATGTATATGTATGTATATGTGTTCTTGAGCATGATTAGAACATAAAAGATGATGATGTTGTTGTATGAGTGCATTAGATGCATTTACTTGAACATACATGATGATTTGTGGTCATGAAATGATGATTTAGATATGATTTGATAAAAATCAATTTTGATCAGAATATAAACACTAAAATATAATTCTTTTGAAGTGTTTAGTGATATAAAACTTTGCCATAAAGTTTACTAGTGTTGCATGTTGTACTTGGTGCATTAGAAGTTGTAAAATACGTGAAATCGCATGATTTATGTGACATACACAAAAACTGCACTAATATGATTATAACCACTATTTTAATCAGTAAATAATATGTATTGTGTTAAAATATCAAGTCATTCCGAGTTGGGATGATTATAGAAATGTTTAACGCAAAACTATGACTTAAAACGGTCAAAAATCGGCTTTTCGAGTGATTTTTATAAAACTGATTTAGATCAGTGAGTAAACTGATATTTTTAGTTTAAAAATAAGTATTTTAACTAATTTTAAGTTTACTTGGTGTTTGGTTAGTCATACGTGACTTCCGACGCCCGAAAACGTTACCGAATCGCTAAAATACGCATTTTTCGATCAACACTAGTATGGGTAAATTTTGGGTGAACCTTATGTGTTAAGATGTGTTATGTGATTTAAACATGTGAATGTGAAAATATGTTGAGTTTTAACATGATATTGGAAATTTAGATTATGCATGTATATTTATGCGTTTTGTGGGGTAGAAACGGTAAAAATTGCGTTAAATGTGTAACTTGTTTGTCGAGCATGAAATTTGATACATATGAGATATTTTATGTATATTTGCTTTAAAAATGACAAAATAGATAAGTTAACAAGAATTCACATGTTTCGATAATAAATTATGTGAACGTTTATGTATATATATTATGACGCGCAAATCGTAGATATATTGCGTATAAATGGGAGTGTTAATGGATTTACATGATAACGGTCACCAATAAAATCGTTCAAGTCGCAAAATCATAAAAATATATATATACGTACTCATATATATATATTAATGTGCCAACATAATAAAAAACGACAACTTTTCGAGAAAGTCTCAAAGTTATGTGAAAATTCTAAGAAACAGAGAAACTTAGGATTTTTGTGAAATATTGATTTATAAGTCGTTCCTACATATAATAGGACGTGTAGAAATCAATCTGTGGGATTGCGCTATTTAAAAATACGCACCCAAAGGTGAGTGTCACTAAACCCCTCTTTTTACTGCTTAGTATATATATTATGGGGGTAGAACACGCCAATAAAAAGGTTTAATAATGTTTTTGGATTAAAACATACCTTTTAATATAAAATATATATATTTTCGTTGAAAATATATGGAGTTTGATAAATCATACGTTTCGAGATAAAACTTTTTGATGAATGAATGTTTGGAGGAAATTGGGATGATACGGTGTTTCCGAGGTGAAACAGACCGTAAAGTTGGGACGAATGCCGGCCTGGTCTCAAGGGAGGGGATTCAGGGGGTTCGTACAACTTCGTGTATTAAATTTGTCATATTAGAAGGATATATATATTGTACGTGAGGCAGACATCATATTGGCCTCGAAGAGGACCCTGCGCCCATGATGTCGTTTAATCATTTAAGTATTGCACGCGAGGAATTGTTGGTAGATCTATCGGGTTCACAACCCCGTCGTGACCGGTCACCCGGTGTCAAGTCAAGCGACGTATTTTGATTCTGTTTAATGTCTAGCATTGATTATCCCTGCATGGTAAATATATAGTTAGTATTGTCTAGCTAACATACGAGTCTGAAAAGTGACGCCATGAATTTAATATACAAAACTTGGGTAAGAGCTTTATTGTCGGGTTTTTTGAACTGCGACAGATGACCCATGGATTTTATTATGGAAGTAAAAATGGACTTTCTAAAAATTATATGGATGTTTTAAAATAAACACATAATCAGAAAGTTTTCCTTTGGAATGAATTGTTTGAATGCGAATATGTGAACTCACCTTCCTTTGTGTTGACACTTGATTTTAACGTGTTCTACAAGTACTTGAGTTCGGCTTCGGGAATCATGGCGTATCTTGTGTTTGATGATGCATGTTGTGTTAATTGAAAATGTTGGACAAACTTTTAAACTTTCTGAGACGTTTGTAATAAGATCCGCGAGGATCAAGGACAAGTTAACTATGTGGTTGTGTCTTGTTTTAAAACGTAATTTTTAATAACTTATGATTAAAATAAGTAAAAATGTCCAACTATTAAATGCATCGTTCAACTAGATATAAATGGGCACCAACTTCCGTCACCACTACGTTTTATATTCCGCTGCTACATTTTTAGGGTGTGACAAATAATTGGCCACATTCGCTTCAGGGAATGGGCTTGCACCGGCGGGTCGCGATTGATGGTTTTGTAGTTGGAGCTTGTTGTTTTGCTCCACGACCAGAAGACATGATATCAATTCAGAATATTTAGTAAATTTATGTTCCCGGTATTGCTGCGACAGGAGCATGTTTGAGGCATGGAACGTTGAGAAGGTTTTTTCAAGCATGTCTTCATCGGTTATTTTTTCACCACATAATTTTAACTCAGAGGTAATGCGGAACAAGGCAGAATTATATTCACTGGCAGTCTTAAAATCTTGTAGTCGTAAATGAAGCCATTCATAGCGGGCTTTGGGGAGTAAGACCAACTTCTGGTGGTCAAAACGTTCTTTGATGTTTGTCCATAATTCAAGGGGGTCCTCAACAGTTAGATATTCCCGCTTTAGATCTTCGTAAAGATGATGGCGGAGGAATATCATAGATTTCGCTTTATCTTGAGGTGAAGTTTGACTAACATCAATAATTGTCTCCCCCAAATTATTTGCCGTCAAATGAATTTTAGCATCAAGAGTCCATGGGAGGTAGTTATTACCCGAGATGTCAAGTGCGGTGAATTCAAGCTTTGATAAGTTCGACATATTATCTAGAAAGGAAAGAATAAGGCATTTTAAAAACAAGCCTTCAAATGAAATGTACATTGTATGAGAACTTCGGGTTCTCTTTTGCTAGAACTGCAGGTTCTAAACTTTAAGTATGTTTATAAAATAGAGAAGGAAAAACAAACTCATTTATTAATTTTCTATCCTGTTAAAGTGTTTGGGGGCTTCAAATAAGCGGGTCCTTTTAAGCATATTGCTTGGTATCGGGCCCCACACGCATTAAGTTTTGTTATAAAATTTTTGGTCAAATTGGTACTCACTTGAGTAGAATCATTCTTCAAATACATTATATATACCAATAACTGTTTTAATACTAATCATCATCTTTTGAAAAAAAACTGGTGTATGATGATCATAAGCTTTTCTATGCATAAATATAGTTTTTGTTATAAATTAAATATTAAGTATTAAATATTAAATGTTAATAATATAGTAATGAGGTACAGGGGTACAGCTGTATGCCAACTTATTTACTTTGTTAATAAATATATATACCATTAGAAAAACCATGTAAACCCCTTTTGGAGATCCTTCTTACTTCTAGAAAAACCATAAACATAATTTACGCTATAAAAAGAAGGAAAAAAAATCAAAATTCAAAAAGCATAAAGTTAACAACAATCAGAAAATGCATATACAGATCACAGTATCTACCACTTTTAAAATTTTCACACATAATTCTCATCGAAATCCAATTATTCATCACTCATCCCTCTTCAATCTTCAAAAACCCCATTACCCTTCTTCCATCAATCGTAAGTTCCCCTCTTCCCCACTCTCAATTTCAAATAATATTTTGGTTTCCACAATCACATAACCTTCAATTCATATCAGTGTTATTGCTTTATACTAGTAAACTGAATCTAGGGCTTGTTATTAATTTCTGATGATATGGGTTCCTTGGGTGAAGATGATCTTATTATTAATATCACTATTTCATGTCTATGGCGCGGTTCGTCGTACAATGATAAGTCTCCGACGACAGAAGGAGATGTGGAATCTGTAACCGATAGTGGCGGAGATTAGGACGACGGCGACAGAGCGCCACCGATAGTTTCAGCCACCGGTGGGTGTATTCACCGGAAAAAAAGCCGTATCTACATCGTGTGAAGATCTACAAGAGCGTCTGTGATACAGAAGCGCTTCCGTGTCTGATGGCGGTTGAAATACAGTCGTCGAAGGAAGATTTACGGGTCAGTGTTACGAATATAGATTTTGTGTTTGTTTTTTTTTCATGATGTTCAAGGCGGCAGTGACCGCCGGATTGTATGTGTCACACCCTGGCTTTGCGGAAGCGTGGTTAATTTGGTGTGACTTCTTAATACCATAGCTTAATCATAACCAAGCTATATGAATTAAAAACATGCAAGATCATCCATTAAGTTTTGAAAACCAAGTACAGTACCATTGTTTTAACGGGAACATACCCTAACAACCATAACCTTGTTCAATAGATATTACAAACTTAAAACATAACATAAACATGGTTTAAGGATTGTGTCTTGTCCAGGAAAGAGACACATCCCCTAAACCCCGGATGACCTCGGAAACTAGTGCAGCGGAAAACATGCCATACCGTGCCAGATCTCGTTAATTTCCTGAAATACATGTAAGTTGAAAAATCAACAATAATGTTGAGCGAGTTCATGTGTAAGTGAGTATGTAAAACACTTGTGAGTATAAAAATAGTCGTGGTATGTAGCAAATAAGGGGACTTGTGATCACCAATGGTTTGCAAGGCCACTGATATATGTGAAGTGCAAATAGGGAGACTCAAACCTAGCAGATTTCGCCACGGCATTTGTATGTGGACAAAGTCACCCCAAGGTCCGTTTCTAGTTTGGCCTGGGGCTGGGCTCGCTACACCCAGATAGATCTACCGCTCCTGTCCCTCGGTCCCGACATGAGGACTAATGGCCTCATATTGCTCCTACCCACTCACATGATCTGAGTAATAAACCTCCTTACGCTAACCATACCGTGTATAAAGTACTTGTAATCATAGTAACATGTATTTCACCCCCGCAGTTAAGAAAACTGAAAACAGTTAGAGAAAAGGGGGACATGAACTCACAGTGAAGCGTCTCTACCAAGTATCTCCTGCTCACGCAGCTGTGCGACGACCTACAGGTGCTAATTTCTATTAGACGGACGGCCGTGCCTTAGCTTTATAGTTTAAGTCTTTGGGAAATAGTTAGACAACTATTTCGTGTTTACTTCCTGTATTTACTTGGTAGTAAATCTTCTTCCCAAGGATGGGGGATTCAATACATGTGCGTTCATAAATATTTCCGTAAGTGCGTAAGTTACGTTTTAACAATCGAGTGGTAATATAATTACCGATGTAACTTATATATTTATGGTGAAAGCGTTCGTATTATATTGGATTCGTTAACGTTCGTAAATATTATTTTTACTCTAGAAATAATATTTATGTATTTTCACAAAATAATCATAAGCAGTGTGTGAAAAATATATTTATCACGTTAAATTCTGTGAAAATCCCACCTCCGAATATTTAGTAAATAAAGTCATGGCGAAAATTATATTTCGAAAACATGTCAAAAATAATTCTAACACTTGTGGTGTAAATAGTTCTAAGTGTTAGGTTTTTAGAAAAATTTCGCCAGAGTTCCCTCTGTAACTGGAGGTGGCCACGCTTTCAAGCGTATCATTTTCTTTTCTAAATTCAATCAACAATTTTCTAAACAATGTTACACTAGTCAAGTGTAAAAACAATGCATTTTTCATGACAACATAAACTTGGCGTTTCATGAAAACGCGTAGTAATTTAGTGGTGCTTTTAGTGGGTTTAGTTACCCTCCAAAAATTATGACTTTTCAAAAAGACCCGTCTTTTAACTTGGTGTGTCTTAGAAAAATCATTTGTAGATGTCGGGTCCATAAGACCATCCACTCACTTAGTTTATTTATTTTTCAAGAACTCGTTTTTTTTGTTACCAAGTTTATGTGAAACATGGAGGTGATTCTTTTATGTAAACATTAGTCACCTCCTAACTTGTTAACATAAGTTTTTAATCTTATTTTAACAAGTTAGATTTTGATGTCCAACATCATCTTACTAGTAAGCATCAAAATAAATAATAACCACATCAAAACAATTTTATTTTAACAAGATTCCATCTTATTTTAACCTTCATACCAACTTTATGCTCAAGATGTATTTATGATCTTTTAAAGTTCTTTTGTTTACATCACAACATAACTATAAACCACTAAAAATATAAAATAAAAGGTGATCCAAGAGGCTTACTACTAGCTCGAGGCTAGGGAAGAAACACGAGAGAAAGCGGGTGGATAAAGGCAAATGAGGGAGGTCTTTGACGATCCGTCAGCTCCACACTCTGTGTTTCGCCTTGTTACACCTTGTAGGGAGTTTGGAATACTTGATCAAGAATTGAAAGTGGGTGGTGTGTTGATAAGGGTTTCGGCCGTAGCCTTTAATGGAGAGAAGGAGAGATGTTTTATGTTGTGATGAGGTGTAGGAGGTAAGGATAAGGTTGGTTATTTATTAAACCAAATTCTTTTTAACCGTTGGGTTATGTGTACAAGAAGTACACAACCATATCACCCTAAAATATCTAAGGGATTGCATGGGAAAATGGAGGACTTTAAGGAATCTTGTGGGGTGTCAGACATTGCCGAAAATCCAGCCAAGAAAAGGGGTGTCAAGTGTAAGATTTTTGGTAAATAGATAAGTAGTAAGGGGGTGCTAGATGTAATTGTTGGTACTATCTCAACTTCCACAATTCAAAAGTCAACTGTGCATGGGAACTTGGAAGCTTCTTGGTGGCACATGGGGAAATCGAATTATGAGAAGAAGGGGGGCCATGCTGTACGCCATTTACATATGGGGGAAGGGTTTAGTTGGATTTCAATCTCAAGTTAGGTGACTTAGTTAATTAGGGACATTAAATAAAGTATTAGTGTGTAGTAAATTGTAACGGGTGTTACGGTATTCGGGGACCCTAACTGGCTCAGAAAAAGAAAAACAATGTCAATGGCAATATTTTTGTGTCCCGGGTTAAGTCCGGTTGTTTGGTTGGATACCGATCCGTTAAAGCGCTAAATAAGTATATAAAGTGTCTCTCTTATTTCTTTTTAGTGGCACAACTCATTCCTGACACTTTGGAAAGTGTCTAGTGTTATTTTTCTCATATTTTGGCACTTTATTAGTTAGCTAAAAGCTGAATTATTTTGTAAAGTGCTGAGTTTTGTACTTAGAGTACGTTTTAGGCACATCCAGTCATAGTGACTTATTCCTAGAGACGCAGTTCCACAACCCTTATATCCCTACACTCACTACTAGTGTAGCAAAACGTTTCTGGCTCGTACAGGCCTTAGAGGCAGTGTCTACCTGATGCTGGCTTTATCAGCATGTTCAATAGGTTATCCGTGTATTGTGCTACTGTGCTTTTTGTGCATCATGTTTGTCACTAAGGTTCAGTATGTAAATAATGTAGTGACAGCAAGTAAAGTATGATGCAAGTAAGTGCATGTATCAGATATCAAGTAGCAGTTCATCAGCTAGTTCAAATAAGCACAGTAATTAAGCAGTAATTAATCATTAATTAAGTCGTACGGATACCTGGTTTAGTGAGGGTTGTCACATTCTCCCCCCGTTAAATAAATTTCGTCCCGAAATTTAAGTTCTGCTTGTAGATGCAGGGTTCTTAGGAAAAAGGTGGGGGTATTTCTCTTTCATCCGGTCCTCACGTTCCCAGGTGTATTCAGGACCATGTCTGGCATTCCAACGAACTTTGACGAGCTTGACACTGCTCCGGCGGGTCTTGTTAACTTTCCAATCAGTGACCTCAACAGGTTCTTCAATGAAGTGGAGCGTGTCGTCAACATGAATCTCGTCGGTGGGAATGGCAACGGTGACTTGAGTTGGACTTTTCTTTAGATTGGATACATGAAATGTATCGTGAACACCATTCAGTTCAGCAGGTAGGTCCAACTTGTATGCTACTAGTCCTATTCTTTCCAGAATTCTGAAAGGACCAATGTAGCGCGGATTTAACTTCCCACGCTTTCCAAAGCGTGCCACCCCCTTCCAGGGTGAAACTTTCAATAACACCATTTCTCCAACTTGGAAATCCACATGTTTCCGGTTTGGATCCGCATAGGCCTTCTGTCTGTGGCGAGCTGCTTCGATGCGTTTAAGAATCTACGCGATCTTGTCTGTCGTCTCTTGGACGATCTCGGGACCAGCGAGTTGCCTATCACCTGCGTCAGCCCAACATAGAGGTGATCGGCACTTGCGTCCGTAAAGGGCTTCGAATGGCGCGACACCAATACTGGTGTGGTAGCTGTTGTTGTATGAAAATTCGACCAAAGGTAAATGTTTATCCCAGCTACCGCCCAAATCCATAACACACGCCCTCAGCATGTCTTCCAAAGTCTGTATCGTTCGCTCGCTCTGGCCGTCAGTTTGCGGGTGAAACGCAGTGCTCAGATTCAATTGCGATCCAAACGCTTCTTGGAAGGATTGCCATATCCTAGACACAAACCTTCCGTCTCTATCAGAGATGATCGAGAGAGGTACTCCATGGCGTGCGACAATCTCTCTCATGTATATTTCCGCAAGTTTACTAGTACTGTCTTTCTCTTTGATTGGCAGAAAGTGTGCGGACTTTGTTAGGCGGTCAACTATCACCCAAATCATATCATGGCCTCTTGGCGTTCTTGGCAACTTCGTAATAAAATCCATGGAGATTTGTTCCCATTTCCACTTGGGAATTTCAGGCTGTTGCAGAAGTCCTGAAGGCTTCTGGTATTCGGCTTTAACCTTAGCGCATGTTAAACATTTGCTCACATAAACAGCAACATCGCCTTTCATCCTAGGCCACCAATAATAATCTTTGAGATCCTGGTACATCTTATCCGATCTAGGATGGATAGAGTACCGTGATTTGTGAGCTTCATCAAAAATAACTTCCCTTAAACCACCAAACAGAGGAACCCAAATCCTTTTCTCAAAACATAACGTTCCTTCTTCGTTTGGTACCAAAAGCTTCTCCATCCCACGGAGATATTCCTCTTCAAGGTTCCCTTCCTTGAGAGCTTCTTTCTGCGCGGCACGAATGCGCAAGGAAAGATCGGTTCGTATAATCATTTCCAAAGCTCTAACCCTTATGGGCTTGATTCTCTCTTTACGACTTAGGGCATCGGCGACCACGTTCGCCTTCCCTGGATGATACTTTATCTCGCAGTCGTAGTCGTTCAGCAACTCAACCCATCGTCTTTGCCTCATATTCAACTCCTTCTGGTTGAATATATGCTGTAGGCTCTTGTGATCTGTAAAGATTGTACACTTCGTACCATAAAGGTAGTGTCTCCAGATCTTTAGTGCAAATACCACTGCGCCAAGTTCCAAATCATGTGTGGTATAGTTCTTTTCGTGCACTTTCAATTGACGCGATGCGTAAGCAATAACCTTTTGGCGTTGCATCAACACGCAACCCAATCCTTGACGCGATGCGTCGCAGTATACCACAAAATCATCAGTACCTTCCGGTAGTGCTAAGATTGGCGCATTGCAGAGCTTATCCTTCAATATTTGAAACGCTTCATCCTGTTTGATTCCCCAATCAAACTTCTTATCCTTTTGCGTGAGGAGCGTCAATGGTTGAGCGATCTTTGAAAAATTCTCAATGAATCTCCGATAATAGCCAGCCAAACCCAAGAATTGCCGAATCTCGGTTGGCGTCTTTGGCGTTTCCCAATCCTTGATCGCCTCGATCTTTGTGGGATCAACATGGATTCCATTTCCATTAACCATATGTCCAAGGAACTGGACTTCGCGTAGCCAAAATTCGCACTTAGAGAATTTGGCATACAGCTGTTCCTTCTTCAGCAGCTCTAGAATGGCTCTAAGATGCTGCTCGTGTTCGGCCTTCGACTTTGAATAAATTAAAATGTCATCGATAAATACAATCACGAACTTATCCAAGTACGGCTTGCAAACTCTATTCATTAGATCCATGAATACCGCTGGTGCGTTTGTCAAACCAAATGGCATAACGAGGAACTCGTAGTGCCCATAACGAGTTCTGAAGGCTGTCTTCGGAATGCTTTCCTCTTGTATCCTTAACTGATGGTATCCCGATCGAAGATCGATCTTTGAATAAAAGCTTGACCCTTGCAGTTGGTCAAATAGATCATCAATCTTCGCAGAGGATACCTATTCTTGATTGTCAGCTTGTTCAACTCCCGGTAGTCAATGCACATACGAAAACTACCGTCCTTCTTCTTGACAAACAGGACCGGAGCTCCCCAAGGCGAGAAGCTTGGTCGGATAAATCCCTTGTCTAATAACTCTTGAAGTTGTGTCGACAGTTCCTGCATCTCAGACGGAGCAAGTCTATAAGGTGCCTTAGCCACAGGCGCGGCACCTGGAACTAAGTCGATGTGAAACTCTACTTGCCTCTGAGGTGGCAGTCCAGGTAAGTCTTCTGGGAAGACTTCTGGGTACTCCCTCACGACAGGGATGTCTTCGATTCTTGGCTCAGCAGCCTTCTTATCCACAATGTGTGCCAGGAAGGCAACACATCCCTTCTGCAAACACTTTCGCGCTTTCAGGCAGCTGATAATCCTTAACGGCGTATCATGCTTCTCTCCGTGAACCACAATTGTTTCGCCATCTTCGGTTGGAATACGAACGACCTTTTCGTGACAAACTATCTCAGTCTTGTTGCCTGATAACCAATCCATTCCTACTACCACGTCGAAGCTTCCCAACTAGACTGGTAGTAGATCCAAAGCAAACTCACGCTCTCCTAATTCGATCACACAACCTCTGATAACTTCATTGGCTTCTACTAACTTCCCATTGGCCAATTCGATTAAGTATGGAATATCTAACTTATTAGCGGCTAACCCAAGCATATTCTTAAATTCTAGCGACACGAAGCTATAATCGGTACCAGTATCAAATAAAACGGATGCATAGCATTGATTTACAGGGAACGTACCAGTAACAACATTGGGGTCCTGGCGCGCTTCCCTTGCTTCGAGTTGGAACACTCTTCCACGGGCTTGGTTTAACTCTGGGCAGTTCTTCTTAAAATGCCCGATATCACCGCAGTTATAGCATCCAAGTCTTTGCCCGTTTCCACCTCCATTTCCAGCTTGGTTGTTGTTTTGGTTTGCATTGCCAGCTTGGTTCGCAAAGTTTCCTCGATTCCCGTTTCCTCCATTGTTTCCTTGTGAGCGATTACCACCACGGTTATTATTCCTGTTCCCAAATCCTCCCTGGCCTCCCCGGCCAGCACTAGCCCAACAAGAATCCTTCAAGTGGCCCGGCTTTCCACATGCTTCGCATACTTTCACACTACAATGGCCAGTATGATGGCGTTGACAGGTATTACACTTGGGCTGGGTGCCCTGGTATCCTTTTCCTTTCTTTCCACTGCCAGCTGATCCTCCTTTCTTAACCGCCACACCGGCGCCCTGCTTGAAGTTTGAGAACTTCCGCTTGTTACCTCCTGACGACTCGACGTGAGTCTCTTTCTTCTTATGCTCAGCATCATCAAACTTGTTCAGGCGAATGGCCTCCTCTGTGAGTGCCACACTCAAATCAATCGCCTCAGTAATGGTCGCAGGCTTGGATGAGGTTACCATGCTTATGATTTGAGGAGCTAGTCCCCAAATGAAGCGTTCAATTCTCTTGAACTCAGGAGTGACCATGTAGGGTACCACATGCGATAAGTCATGGAACCTTTGAACGTATTCTGCGATCTTTGGACCGTCCATTTTCAAGTGCCAGAACTCGGTCTCCAATCTCTGGATTTCTGCGCGGGAACAGTACTTTTTGCGTATAAGTTCCTTCAGTTCGGTCAAGGTCAGCGCGTAAGCAGCAGCTTCGCCTAGTGCCTGTACTTGTAGATTCCACCAGGATAGGGCTCCATCTAGAAACAGCCCTGAGATATAGGTGACTTGCTGATCCAGCGCGCACTTGCTCATGCGTAGAACAGAATCGGTTTTCTCAGCCCAACGAACAAAGGCGACAGCACCTCCTGTGCCATCAAAGTTTACGGGCTTGCAGTCTAAGAACTGCTTGTAGGTGCATCCTGCACATGCGTTATAATATACGTTTGGCATTAGCATCATTGCTAAAGAGATCCAATTAGGTCATGGTAGGTCTAAATGACTTGGTTTTACCATGAGGTGGATTATTGTTGTTGCCAGTGTTGCCAGAGTTGCTTCCACTAGTCCCTCCTTGAGAGGCGGCGTATTGTGCAATGGCAGCAGCGATAATTTGCTGGAGTTCTGCCTCATTAGTAGGCATGTGTGTCTCACGTCTCGGCGGCATCTTCTAAAAGATGGTTTACGTTGGTCAGGTCATAATAAGTAGAGTGTACGTAAGTATACAACAATATCAACACATAACATCTCATGTTATCAATAGATCACCCATATTGATAGCTTCTGCAATGGTTGAGGGCTTTGAGGTAGTAACCATACCCCTGATCTGGGGTGCAAGTGTCCAAATGAATCGTTCAATCCTTTTGAACTCCGGTTTGACTAAGTAGGGGGGCGACCCTAGATAAGTCGTGCGATCGCTGGACAAGTTCAGGAATTTCTGGTTCGTCCGTTTTCAAATTCCTGAACTCCACCTCAAGCTTCTAAATTCCAGTCCTAAAACAACGTTTCTTCTCAATCGTTTCCTTGAGCTCGTCCCAGCTCAGTGCATAAGTAGCGTCTGTGCCAAGGGTCTGAACCTGGAGGTTCCATTAAGAGAGTGTGCCATCTAGAAACATCCCCGAGATATAGGTAACACTCTGTTGGGGCGAACAGTTACTCATTCTTAGAATGGAGTCGGTCTTTTCGGACCAACGAACAAATGCAAAGGTGCATCCTGTTCCGTTAAAGTTCAAAGGCTTGCAGTTCAGGAACTGTTTATAGGTGCAGCAAGTTGGAGGGTTATTTCCAGTAATACCATCGTTGTACTTAGAGCGGAGGGCTTCATGTCGTGCATTTATCTGTGAGATGCGTTCTTGCAGCTCGGCTTCTGTCCTTGGCAACGTACTGGTGTTTGTGTCACGCCTGGGTGACATTCCCTTTTGTCGAAGTGGTGTGAAGCGGGCTAGACAACGTTTCAATTGTCTATGAGGTGTATAAAGCAACATAAGCCATCATGTAATCACCCAATTTCACACGCAAATATACTCACTGTAGGAGTGGGGAAGTAAATTTCTGAGCCTTCACATAGGCTTGCCAATTTGGCTTGTTGCTCGTAATAGAATGAACTCGAGGCTACATCGCCTTGGTCGTTCGTTTTTAAGTTATTTCCTGCTGCATTGGTTATCATTAGCTTGACCCGCAGAGTCCACCAGGATTCCTGTGAACTACAAATCGTTATTACGTGGGCCCCCGTAATAATAAATTGTCTTGCACAGTTACCCCAAATTTTTCTCTCGTCCAAGCAGATGATCAATCAAGGAGCAACAGTAGGTGCATTGGCATGAACAGGGTCATGCTCCAATGCGGGGTCAGGAGCAGCGCCTGGTTCAGGGGCCACGGCCGGCTCCGGATCAAAAACTCCATCTCAAGCTCAGCTGGATCAACAAACACAGGGGGTTACAGGATCCTCCAAAGGCTGGTCTAAGTGCATGAACTCAATGTCATGGTCGGGATCAAAACCAGGTGAAAAAACAGAATCGTCCTCAGTATCGCGATCAAACTCAAATCTGTGTGCGAGAACTGGGGCAGCTGATGACGCCATATCAGGGTCGGCGTCGTGTGAGTGGTGCTGCACTCCCTGTATGTGCAAAGATGCGGATGTCAGAAACTCAAATGAGTCTGGGATAGGGGAATTGGCATGAGTTTCCCCTGCAGAAGCGTCCGCATGCAGTAGTCTAGTACCAGCAGCAATAGGGTCCTGCCCTCGAATGGGTCCTCCTCTAGAAGGTCATTATCGTCGTTAGAGGCCACGTTGGGGGGCATATCATCAACAGGATAAGCGGCAAGGGGGCACAGGAGCAGGGATCACCGCGAGTGGCAAACTCCCAACAAGATGGCCATCAGTAGGCTCTGCTACGACTTCAGGCAGCGCAAAAGGGCTGAAAGTCGTCATTGTCTGTGCCGTTAGTATCAGAAATGTACACCTCGTGCTTCGATGAAACTATGTCGTCTGACACTATGGCCATGGGATTCGTAGTGTCCATCTGTGATACAGAAGCGCTTCCGTGTCTGATGGCGGTTGAAATACAGTCGTCGAAGGAAGATTTACGGGTCAGTGTTACGAATATAGATTTTGTGTTTGTTTTTTTTTTCATGATGTTCAAGGCGGCAGTGACCGCCGGATTGTATGTGTCACACCCAGGCTTTGCGGAAGCGTGGTTAATTTGGTGTGACTTCTTAATACCATAGCTTAATCATAACCAAGCTATATGAATTAAAAACATGCAAGATCATCCATTAAGTTTTGAAAACCAAGTACAGTACCATTGTTTTAACGGGAACATACCCTAACAACCATAACCTTGTTCAACAGACATTACAAACTTAAAACATAACATAAACATGGTTTAAGGATTGTGTCTTGTCCAGGAAAGAGACACATCCCCTAAACCCCGGATGACCTCGGAAACTAGTGCAGCGGAAAACATGCCATACCGTGCCAGATCTCGTTAATTTCCTGAAATACATGTAAGTTGAAAAATCAACAATAATGTTGAGCGAGTTCATGTGTAAGTGAGTATGTAAAACACTTGTGAGTATAAAAATAGTCGTGGTATGTAGCAAATAAGGGGACTTGTGATCACCAATGGTTTGCAAGGCCACTGATATATGTGAAGTGCAAATAGGGAGACTCAAACCTAGCAGATTTCGCCACGGCATTTGTATGTGGACAAAGTCACCCCAAGGTCCGTTTCTAGTTTGGCCTGGGGCTGGGCTCGCTACACCCAGATAGATCTACCGCTCCTGTCCCTCGGTCCCGACATGAGGACTAATGGCCTCATATTGCTCCTACCCACTCACATGATCTGAGTAATAAACCTCCTTACGCTAACCATACCGTGTATAAAGTACTTTTAATCATAGTAACATGTATTTCACCCCCGCAGTTAAGAAAACTGAAAACAGTTAGAGAAAAGGGGGACATGAACTCACAGTGAAGCGTCTCTACCAAGTATCTCCTGCTCACGCAGCTGTGCGACGACCTACAGGTGCTAATTTCTATTAGACGGACGGCCGTGCCTTAGCTTTATAGTTTAAGTCTTTGGGAAATAGTTAGACAACTATTTCGTGTTTACTTCCTGTATTTACTTGGTAGTAAATCTTCTTCCCAAGGATGGGGGATTCAATACATGTGCGTTCATAAATATTTCCGTAAGTGCGTAAGTTACGTTTTAACAATCGAGTGGTAATATAATTACCGATGTAACTTATATATTTATGGTGAAAGCGTTCGTATTATATTGGATTCGTTAACGTTCGTAAATATTATTTTTACTCTAGAAATAATATTTATGTATTTTCACAAAATAATCATAAGCAGTGTGTGAAAAATATATTTATCACGTTAAATTCTGTGAAAATCCCACCTCCGAATATTTAGTAAATAAAGTCATGGCGAAAATTATATTTCGAAAACATGTCAAAAATAATTCTAACACTTGTGGTGTAAATAGTTCTAAGTGTTAGGTTTTTAGAAAAATTTCGCCAGAGTTCCCTCTGTAACTGGAGGTGGCCACGCTTTCAAGCGTATCATTTTCTTTTCTAAATTCAATCAACAATTTTCTAAACAATGTTACACTAGTCAAGTGTAAAAACAATGCATTTTTCATGACAACATAAACTTGGCGTTTCATGAAAACGCGTAGTAATTTAGTGGTGCTTTTAGTGGGTTTAGTTACCCTCCAAAAATTATGACTTTTCAAAAAGACCCGTCTTTTAACTTGGTGTGTCTTAGAAAAATCATTTGTAGATGTCGGGTCCATAAGACCATCCACTCACTTAGTTTATTTATTTTTCAAGAACTCGTTTTTTTTGTTACCAAGTTTATGTGAAACATGGAGGTGATTCTTTTATGTAAACATTAGTCACCTCCTAACTTGTTAACATAAGTTTTTAATCTTATTTTAACAAGTTAGATTTTGATGTCCAACATCATCTTACTAGTAAGCATCAAAATAAATAATAACCACATCAAAACAATTTTATTTTAACAAGATTCCATCTTATTTTAACCTTCATACCAACTTTATGCTCAAGATGTATTTATGATCTTTTAAAGTTCTTTTGTTTACATCACAACATAACTATAAACCACTAAAAATATAAAATAAAAGGTGATCCAAGAGGCTTACTACTAGCTCGAGGCTAGGGAAGAAACACGAGAGAAAGCGGGTGGATAAAGGCAAATGAGGGAGGTCTTTGACGATCCGTAAGCTCCACACTCTGTGTTTCGCCTTGTTACACCTTGTAGGGAGTTTGGAATACTTGATCAAGAATTGAAAGTGGGTGGTGTGTTGATAAGGGTTTCGGCCGTAGCCTTTAATGGAGAGAAGGGGAGATGTTTTATGTTGTGATGAGGTGTAGGAGGTAAGGATAAGGTTGGTTATTTATTAAACCAAATTCTTTTTAACCGTTGGGTTATGTGTACAAGAAGTACACAACCATATCACCCTAAAATATCTAAGGGATTGCATGGGAAAATGGAGGACTTTAAGGAATCTTGTGGGGTGTCAGACATTGCCGAAAATCCAGCCAAGAAAAGGGGTGTCAAGTGTAAGATTTTTGGTAAATAGATAAGTAGTAAGGGGGTGCTAGATGTAATTGTTGGTACTATCTCAACTTCCACAATTCAAAAGTCAACTGTGCATGGGAACTTGGAAGCTTCTTGGTGGCACATGGGGAAATCGAATTATGAGAAGAAGCGGGGCCATGCTGTACGCCATTTACATATGGGGGGAGGGTTTAGTTGGATTTCAATCTCAAGTTAGGTGACTTAGTTAATTAGGGACATTAAATAAAGTATTAGTGTGTAGTAAATTGTAACGGGTGTTACGGTATTCGGGGACCCTAACTGGCTCAGAAAAAGAAAAACAATGTCAATGGCAATATTTTTGTGTCCCGGGTTAAGTCCGGTTGTTTGGTTGGATACCGATCCGTTAAAGCGCTAAATAAGTATATAAAGTGTCTCTCTTATTTCTTTTTAGTGGCACAACTCATTCCTGACAGTTTGGAAAGTGTCTAGTGTTATTTTTCTCATATTTTGGCACTTTATTAGTTAGCTAAAAGCTGAATTATTTTGTAAAGTGCTGAGTTTTGTACTTAGAGTACGTTTTAGGCACATCCAGTCATAGTGACTTATTCCTAGAGACGCAGTTCCACAACCCTTATATCCCTACACTCACTACTAGTGTAGCAAAACGTTTCTGGCTCGTACAGGCCTTAGAGGCAGTGTCTGCCTGATGCTGGCTTTATCAGCATGTTCAATAGGTTATCTGTGTATTGTGCTACTGTGCTTTTTGTGCATCATGTTTGTCACTAAGGTTCAGTATGTAAATAATGTAGTGACAGCAAGTAAAGTATGATGCAAGTAAGTGCATGTATCAGATATCAAGTAGCAGTTCATCAGCTAGTTCAAATAAGCACAGTAATTAAGCAGTAATTAATCATTAATTAAGTCGTACGGATACCTGGTTTAGTGCGGGTTGTCACAGTATGAATGTATATATATATATATATATTCTAATAACTACTCTTTAAGAATACGAATTTGTGTATCTTCCTGTTGAATATGCATATGTATATACTACTGTGAAATAGGAAGATAATATATGAACATCGAAAAAATATTCGCTACATAGTAGAGATAATGATGTGTACCAGTATGTGAGGAATTGAAAATGGTGAGTCTAACGTGTCTGATGGCCAGTAAATCCCATTGGAGAATCAAAGTGCTGATAACGTGAGAAAAACCAAAGAGAAATAGAGATAAAACTGAATTATTTTCTTCATTCTATTCAACATTACAATATATAGATAAGCATAACTATAAACCCTAAAGCCCATAAGTAATGGGTTGGGCCTAAAATGTCTGGTTTATAACATTTTGGATCTTGAAAGAGATCGAGGACATGCTTTACTAAGCAAAAGGCCAATTTTGTAGCTGACATATATGTGTTTACGTTCCCATTATATCTTTAATACAAAAACCAACTCCCACCATTTCAAGAACATTTAAAACTAACTCCCCCGTTTCAAGAATGTCATGACTAAAGTTGATGATATTCAACCCGACACACCGTTTGAAAACAAAAAAGACAACATGACTCCCAACAATCAGCAACTTCCGGTGACAACCATATGCGAACCAACTGTCACATCTCATTGATGACAATATAATGAAAGAAACCCCACAAGAACAAGAACCCTAGAGACGGTGTTGAAGATTCTAATCGACACAGAATCGGAGAAACGATAATTGTGTGAAGATTCACAATTTCTTCCATCATTATGGTACTTGATAATATCCCTCATTCAATTCTCAATGTTATCGCTCACAAGAAACGGTTTCTCCCCTTTCTCTTTTGTTGGTATCTTGAATGTAAATTCTGTATTTATAAGGATTCTAACTGTTATACTTCACTAGGGTTGGTTCCGGTACAAACCATATTTATCCTACAAACCGTAAGAACAGATCCTAGCACTTAAAAAAAATTTAAATTAGCACATACCAAAACAATACATACATAAAAGTAGCACATTTGATTATATTAGCACAGGAAAATGAATCAAGATAATTGATTTTTGTTGGTGCAGTTTTTTGTGTCCAATGCTGTTCGAATAGATTAGATTACTTTTTATGCTGATTATCTAATAGTTAGTGAAACGGTCAAACGAACGTGTATAGACCCGCTCGTTTGAAGTGGTTGGTCTAATGAAAGGGTTATTTGTTTGACCGTGTGCGTTTGCAAGTGAGCTTCCACATGAAAGTGGATTTTCATGTGAAGGTGGTGTGACTATAAATACCACCCTTCGTTCATTTGCAAGTTTTTATGGTTTTAGACTTAGGGGAGAGATCACCACTTGGTCTCTCCCGGATGTATGCTCCTTTGGTATATTTTGGATAGCTTGTAATCGGGCCGATTTGTAACGTTATGCTACCAAATTTATACAAGAAAGTTGTTTATCCGTCTCTAATCTTCCGTCTTTGAACATAATCAAAAACTATTCGTGGTTTCGGTCCGAACCATGAACTTACAATTGGTATCAGAGCCATGGTACCCGACCTAGTGAATCTAACCATTTGCTAAGTCACATGAGCTCTTGACTAGTGATTTTTATGGGTTTTTGTTCAAGATGTAAAAGTGGTGTAAACAAGAAAAACTCAGACCTGAACCCGAAAATATGGATCTGAGATGAAACGGACCATACAAGAGGGTTAGGTTTTATGTTTCACACCAAATATATCAAGTTTTCATCATTCATTATCACTTTTGAGGTGTTTTTGATCAGATCTGCGGATGAATAGTTTGTCATGTTTCTTGAGGTGGGTGGCGGCTGTTTAGAGAAACTAGGGTTTCTTCAGATCTGGACCCAAAAGTGAACTGCGAAGAACCCTCCACAAAAAGCCGAAAAACCAAGACTGCCGAAGAACCCAACTTGGCGAAGAACTGATCCCTGTCGAAGAACCATTGTTCACGAAGAATATACATGGCCGAAGAATCTCCCTTAGACGAAGAACCACTGTGGCCGAAGAACATGCATCTCACGAATAACCCTCTACTGCGAAGAATGTCTTTCATCCATTGGGTCTTCGTTGGTTTGGCTTATGAACGAAAGACTTAGTCTTTCGTGGTCAGCCATTCTTCGTGGGCTTCCTGTTCAGGACCAGTTTGTTGTACAGTGGTGGTGCATAATTGTTTCTAAGGTGAATCACATTTGACAAAGGAAGAGGACGGAGGTGGCCAGTGGGCGGCGCCGCAGCGGTGGTCTGTGGTCGTGAACGGCGGAGAGTAAAAACAAGTTAGATGTTGCTGATTGTTCTTCATAGTGAGAGACTAGAAGTGGGTGGCGGCTGCACAAAAGTTTTTTTGGGGTTTGAAGGTTGTGTATCGTAGAGAGAGGGATATGGAGTAGCGGACCTTCAAGTGTTTTAGATGGGCTCCATTGGACCAACGTATTCCATCTTTTCTTCGTGGGCTTGTTAAATTTGGGCCAGTTTGTGTGTAGAATTAATTTGGGCTTATCATTCGTTGCATACCTTCACAAAATACAGTTCGTTTATGAAAAACTAGAATTCTCTGTTAGCACTTATTTTTCATGGGATATAAGTATATTGTGGCCTTGTATTTTTTTCGTGGACCCGTTTCTATTAGTGTGTTGCAAAGTGGGGTCGGGTGTTCGTGAAGTTTATTTGAATCAAGCTTTAACATCAAATTTGTACGGGTTCGGGAGCGCGCGGGATCACTTTAGGATGATGAAAACATATGTTTTTAAGAATGTGGGGTAGTCACGGTTACCGATGCAAATGTCAAATTTGGTGACTTGACTATTATGGGCTAAAAGGGTATATTTATTTCCACATGTGAAAATTTATTTTATTATCGGTGTTCATAAATGCTCGAAAGCATTTTGTTTATTGCCATATTCTCGCATTTGGTAACGATTGAAGGAACCTGGAGAGCCAAGACCGGTCCTAACGAGTTCACAAAGTCGAAGAGTTATGCCTATGATGGAAGTTTTCGGATTAGGTTTTAGCAGAACTTTGGGGGATACAAGTCGGATCCTACAGGGCTAGGGGACTTTCTTTATCAACTAGAATATGCAAAGAAAAAAGTCGCTTTCGTGGTCTTTCGAAAAACCAAGAATATTTGAAAAATTCTGCTCTGTGGAGAGAATTTGTTCAGTGAAGTTGATGACAGTTCCGCTCAAAGGAGGGAATTTGTTAAGGTTTAGAAATTTCACCAAGAAATGGGGGATAAAAATTTTCATATGTTTTGGAATTTCTTCGGTAAATTTCTAAACGCAATCACAGGTGGTAAAGTTTGTGATTTTCTAGTGATACCAAAGGTTCTGCGTGAAATGTTTTGCACAAACATATATTTGAGGATTTTAATTAATTCTCCAGCCAGCGTGAAGGGTTTTGCACGGAAACATACAGGTATCTAAAGTCAACAGTAGTTTCAAAACGCTATTCACTGAAGACTTGGGGAATCTTTATGAGAGCTGATAGTTTAAGGCTGACAAGTGTGGATTCCAACTCTATCAGAAGTTATTGTTGAGGGGGAATTTGCAGGATTCAGTTTTGGGTTTGATGTTTCTTTGGGATTTTACAGGGATTTGAGTGTAATTCAAATTGTTGAGTTTGCAAACGATGTACTTGGTCAAGCTGACATCCTGAGTACTGATGCTGAAGATCCGTAGTGCATTACGTGGTCAACTTCACAAAGGCGAGACAATGAGATCTGGATGTAGTTCAACTAAGCATGCTGGTTGAACTTGCAAATGATATACTCGGTCTAGCTGACTTCCTTAGTGTTGATGCTGATGATCAAAGTGCATTACTTGGTCGATTCCATAAAGATGGTCTACAGAAGACAGTTCACCAGAAAACTCTACCAATGTAGTATGCTTGAATGAAATAGCACTACGTCAAAACTGGGCTTTAGCCACATTTTCCCCAAAACCGCCCTGCCACACATCTGAGAAAATGTGTGGCTAAAGGTTATTTATAATATTTTAAAATACTTCTAGCCACATAATTTATTATTAATGTGACCATTGTATACCAGTTCGAAACCTTTAGCCACACTTTTCAGAAAATATGTGACATTTACTGGCATGTCTAGCCACAGCTTAAAAAGTGTGGCCAAATATAACCTAGTGCCATAGTATTTGTTTGATTTTTTTAATTAATGTGACGGAAACATATTTTTTTGAAACCTTTAGTCACACTTTCAATAAAAAATATGGCAATCACTAGCCACGGTAGAAAAGTGTGGCCAAATATTACTAACCGCTATAGTAGGTTTTTAATGATGTGGCTAAAAGATGATTCATATAAACCACTTTCAAATTTGGGTGACCAAAGAGTATTGTTTATTTAGTCACTTATAAGTTTTTTTGTGTGGCTAAAAATTATTAAATGTGACCACAGAAAAATGTGGCTATAAGTATTCTATAATCACACTTTAATTATTTACGTGACCATCCTTTTCACTCCTTATCCCCTCCATTTCTTCTATCCCCAACCATGTTCTCTGCTTCAACAACGCTACTCAGTCTCTCTTTCACCAAAAACCCTAATCCCCAAATCTCAGTTTCACCCAAAATTCAATATAATAAGCCATTTATTCGATGCGATATAACAAGTTCTAAATGAACATATGCCAATCGGAGAAAAGGAAGCTTAAATCAGTATAACATATTATACCATTTATCCGAGGTCCGTTTCGAGGTGTCTGAATGGTGGTAATTCGGTTGTTGTTGTTTCTGGTGGTGGTGATAGTGTGAATTTGTTCTAAGAAGCGTGGGAGGTCTGTGTCTAAGAGAAATGACGGTGATGATGCTGGTAGTATAGCTAGGGTTGTTTCGGATAGTGATTGAGGAAAAGGCGGTCTATTTCGGTTGTTCAGCATCAGAATAGTGGCTCCGAGGTATAATTCGATACTTAATTAGTTAATTGTATTCTGTTGCTGTGTTTGTAGAGTGTTTACATGAAGTGTTAGTGATATTAAGTGTGTTTGTTTAGTGCTTTTGGTTTATTGATTAAGAATAATGCTAAGTTTATAAGAGAATTTCAATACTACATGACCAAATCAATAAAACCATTAAAGAGGTTTCAATTTCACAACACACTAATAACCCACACCTATAGTACACACAAGGTTTAAAAAGGCTAAAAAGGGTATCGAGGCGTTTTCCCTTAGCCTCACGAGGCGTAAGCCTCGAGGCAGGTCGAGGCGTAAGCCTCGAAACATTATTAAAAAAAGTTAAAAAAATATAGATATCTCTCATAAAAATCACAAATTAACATAAAACAAACATCATAAATAGAAAATAGTTCAACAAACAAGGTTTAACATAAAACAAACACCATAAAATAGTTCAACAAACAAGGTTTAACAAAAAACAAACACCATAAAATAGTTCAAATAGCTTAAACTGACATCTAAATATCATGATACTCGTTCCACTCCGCATCATCATCATCATCCTCCTCCTCAAGGTTTTCATTTGGCGGATTTAAAATAGTTCAAATAGCTTAATCGCGATGCTGGAGAAGAATCAGAAGATGGTTGAGTGCGTGCATGACTGCCTGGAGAAGATGGTTGACTGCGTTTGTGATTTTGTTCTTCGATTAGGGTTTTTTATAACCTAAGATGTTTTTTTAAGTTAACTATTGGACTCGTAGATGTTTTTTTAAGTTAACTATTGGACTCGACCACCAATTAGGCCCAATAAAAACTAAATGGATCGAAAAAAAAGTCCAGAAAACATAAAATTGATCAATTTGCACAAGTCTGGTGAGGCTTAAGCCAGCCTCACCGCCTCGCCTCACCGCCTCGTATGACTGGGGCTTAGGTTTCAGTTCCCCCCTGTGAGGCTAAGCCTTAATTGCGTTTTTTCACCGCCTCACCTGAGGCGTACGCCTCGAGGCGCGCCTCAGAACGCCTTTTTAAACAATGAGTACACACACAAAATGAATCAAAAAACACGGTTCTATGTAGGTAGTTATAGTAAGAAAGCTTATGCACAAATCATTTCCACATCTTGTGCTTTCCAAACATGCCCCCCTTGTGCCTTCCAAACATCCCATGCTTCCATCTGTTCCCAAACTTTCCATCTGTTCCCAAACGTTTTATGTTTTATCTCTTAACGGGTCAAATGGATAAATTTTAAAAAAATTATCTGAAATGGAACTGGTTAAACGAGTAGGCTCTATAAAAAAATAGTTAAAATGATGCGGGTCAAATGATACAGGGAAATAGGTACTTTTAGCTTGACCAAGTTGATGCGTTTTATATTTTATCTCTTAACGGGTCAAATGGATAAATTTAAAAAAAAAATTAGCTGAAATGGAACTGATTAAACGAGTAGACTCTATAAAAATAGTTAAAATGATGCGGGTCAAACAAATCGAATGTTGTGAAAGTTTTTTTTAACAGACATTACCTCGTAAATTTGTTTATAGAAGGTTATTATTATTATTATTATTATTATTATTATTATTATTATTATTATTATTTTTACTACTACTATGGTATGATTTTGTAATAACATCTATTTACGATGAGCATTATTCTGGGTCAGATGGGTCAACAAATGGGTAATATATTATAAATTTGCTGAAAATGAAATGGGTCAAGCAAGTAGATTCTAAAAAATTAGCTAAAATGAAACGGGTCAGACAAATCAGCAGTTGTGAAAGTTTTTTTTAATACACATTACCTCGTAATAAATTTGTTTATAGAAGGTTATTATTACGGTGAACAGTATTCTGGGTCAACTCGACCCATTTCGACCATCATACAATTAATCCTTTTGAAAGTCTTGCAGCCGGTTACGCAGACCGGTACACAGCTTATTCGCAGCCTGTTTGCAGCCGGTACGCAGCTTATTCTCACGGTTTTGGTCACCATGGTAAGTTTAAACATGGTAAGTTCAAGCATGGAAAGTTTGGGAATAGATGGAAGCATAGGATGTTTGGAAGGCACAAGGGGGGAATGTTTGGAAAGCACAAGATGTGAAAATGATTTGCGTATAAGCATTCTTACTATCACTAGCTACATATGGTGGTTATCCACATGCTGGTTATCTGCCTACTGGCTATCCTGGACCCTCTGCTTCACATTATCCATGTTTGCTTTTTAAGAGCTTCGTATGTGTTGTCACAAATATCATTGTTTTTAAGCATAATTAAGCCTTAATACCATACGCAAATGATACAGGGAAATAGGTACTTTTAGCTTGACCAAGTTGATGTGTTTTATCTCTTAACGGGTCAAATGGATAAATTTTAAAAAAATTAGCTGAAATAGAACTGGTTAAACGAGTAGGCTCTATAAAAAATAGTTAAAATGATGCGGGTCAAATGATACAAGGAAATATGTACTTTTAGCTTGACCAAGTTGATGCGTTTTATGTTTTATCTCTTAACAGGTCAAATGGATAAATTTAAAAAAAAAAATTAGCTGAAATGGAACCGGTTAAACGAGTAGGCTCTATATAAAATAGTTAAAATGATGCGGGTCAAATGATACAAGGAAATAGGTATTTTAGCTTGACCAAGTTGATCGTTTTATGTTTTATCTCTTAACGGGTCAAATGGATAAATTTAAAAAAAAAATAGCTGAAATGGAACTGGTTAAACGAGTAGGCTCTATAAAAATAGTTAAAATGATGCGGGTCAAACAAACGAAAGTTGTGAAAGTTTTTTTTAACACACATTACCTCGTAATTTGTTTATAGAAGGTTATTATTATTATTATTATTAATATTATTATTACTATGGTTTAGGTTTTTAACAACATCTATTTACGATGAGCAGTATTCTGGGTCAAATGGGTCAACAAATGGGTAATATATTATAAATTAGCTGAAAATGAAATGGCTACATGTGGCTGGAGGTGGGAATGGAAGAAGGCGGCTTTGGATGGGAATGAGTCTAGGGAGTTGTTGCAGTTTGTGAGCGTAGTGGGGGTTTTGAGGGTCACATCGGGTCGAGATAGATGGGTAGGGGTGAGCATAAGAAGGTCTGACCCTACTAGAACCCGATAACCGAACCGAATAGTACCCGATACCGCCCCTAATAGAGTAATTCGGGTGTAGAAAAAGCTCTGCATTTGCCCATAAATTGGTCAAATCTGATATCATACTGCATTCCCAGTTATGGTTTCGTCGAATCCGTGTGCTTTCGGAAAGGTAACATAACATGATTCTTGTACTCAGCTCTGTATTTCTGTCCAAATGTTGATTTTTGTCAAAGTCAACGTACCCGTCTGCAACCTATTCGCTGCCGGTCTGCAGCTTATTCGCAGCCTGTTCGGAGCCGATACGCAGGCCTGTTCACAGCCGGTTACGCAGGCCGGTACGCAGCTTATTCGCAGACTGCTCGCAGCGTGTTCCCAGCTGGTACGCAAGCCTGTTCACAGCCGGTACGCAGGCTTGTCCGCAGCCGGTCGGCATGCCTGTTCACGGCCAGTCTGAGTTGTCAAACATGCGATGTTTATAACATTGTTAGAATTAAACATGCCACTTTTCTTAACCATTTGAGCCCAAATTTCTAACATTGTTAGAATTATTCTGTTAACTTTTGTTAAATGACCAAATTACCCTTCTACTTAAAAAAACCAATTTATTATTAATCTTATTACATCACAGATTTCGATATCTACGATCTTCTAGGCGTCGATAGTTCTTCCGATCATTCGACGATTAAACACGCGTACCGGTTTCTGCAGAGGAAATGTCATCCGGATATAGCTGGTTTTGCTGGACACGATATGGCTATTGTTCTCAATGAAGCTTTTGCTGTTTTATCTGATCCTCTTTCACGTTTCTCGTATGATAAGGTATGCTTTAATAGTATAATTGATCATTTGTAGTTTAATTTTGTTATTTGAAGCTTAATCTGATGATTTTTAAATTCGAGTTCATGCTAATTTGTACTTCAGGTTTGTAATTATATAGATATTTCTCAAACATGCGTTCTTTTATTCATGTTTGTAATTATATAAATATTTCTCAAACATGTGTTTGACCTGGACGTCATGCTCTTATTTACAAAAAAAGTTTGGAGCAAACGATTCAAATGAAGATCTTCAATCTCAACTAATTAATTAGATCAGAATTGCCATTGGTGGCATACTTCGAACCTTTGAGTAGGTGACAAAGGTTATCTATTTGACATAAAGCGTTGTTGGTGCTTAAATTTTGTAATAAGGATTTTTAGTTAGGTATCATATTTTTAGTACTGGTTTACAGTTGTGTATTTTCCATTGTTACCACTTACCAGTTAATTGGTTTTAGATCCAGAGGAAGAACGTTGATGGATGGCTCAAGAAGTACGCAGTTACGTTGAAGCAGTTCTCAACAGCCTTGCTGCCAATGTCTCCAAAGATGTGTTTAAATCATCCTATCATAACCCATATGTCTTAATGGACTATATTGGGTCTTAATGGACCATGATGAATAATAGTAGATCTTATATGTCTTAATGGACCATATTGGGCCTTAATGAATCACAATGGACAATGGTATATCAAATATGTAATAATAGACCGTACTGGGCCTTAATTGACCATGATGGACAACATTATATCATATATGTCTCAACAAACCATATTGGGCCATAATGGATCACGATGGACAATGGTAGATCATATATGTCTTAATAGACCATATTGGGCCTTAATGGGTTACCATAGATAATAGTAGATCATATACGTCTTAATAGACTATATCAGGCCTTAATGGATCACAATAGACGATAGTGATCATATATAGACCTAATGGACCGATCGCCGACACAAGGTGATTAAGAAATTAGGGGTCCATCACAACAGTCATTGGGCTACTCACGGTCTTTGGGCAATTAGGTATGGTGGCGGTTCCTGGTATTCTTTTATTTTACTAGATTATTACTTTTTATTTTTTATACTTGATTAGTTTATTAGTTATAGCATATATACATATGTATTTTATCATATAAACACGTATTTTTCTAAAACTCAAAGTAAATGTCTATATTGAGGAGATCTATTAATTACCAACTAAATTAATAATAAAACAATGAATAAGTATAAGAAGATAAAATTCTTCGTAAAAAAGGTAAATGCATGATACTAGCGAATGTAAAAAAGAAATATTACAAAACTTTACGATTAAAATTTTCTAGTTTATATATTACCTATAACAACAGAAGACATGGCAGGGAATAGTGTTTCTCTGTTATCGGAGGAAATGGGCAGCCAGCTGCTTGCGTGGCACTTTCCTATTAGTCAAGCCAAATTACGATTTTGTCCTCTTTAAATTACAGTTTTGCCATTGGTTTTGTTTTTCCCATCCCAGCCGAATTACGATTTTGCCCTCAGTTCAATATTACAGTTTTGCCATCGTTTATGTTTTTCCCCTGTCAAATTACGATTTTGTCCCAGTGTAAAATTACAGTTATGCCATCGTTTTAGTTTTTTTTTTTTTAACAAAGTAGTGTTTTGTTTTAATTGGTTGACTCGGTGTTGTTTTTATTCATGCCAGCCGGCTGTCTGACACACACTCATTAAAATACGATTTCCCCCCGTTAAAAATTATAGTGCTCCATCATTTTGGGTGGTTGACTCGATGTAATTTTTTTTGAGATCGTGTAACGAGTAGTATGTACAAGTAATCAAAACACAGGCGTACATGTTATGAGAGAGAAATTTTCTGTTTAGTGCCTGCAACACGGACTAGTTAATTTACTAAATAAAGTTGTATAATTTAAATTTACTTTTTATAATTTTATATTTTCCTCCTAAAATTTTCACCCCTCAAAATTTCCCTCCCAAGCTAATCTGGCTCCCATTTTGAACTCCCCCCCAAAAAAAATTTTCTAATAAACAACAACAAAACTCTAGACGAACAAATCAAAACCCTAGCTTCCAATTTCACACCAATGGTTTCCAACTCTTCCACCACCATCGTTCCTCTGCCCCCTCCGTCTCCTATCTCACTTTTGTCAGATTATACAACGAAGTCCCTAAATACGGCAAAGGAAGAATCAATGGAGTCCGTGACGGAGGCAATGAGATCTGCTTCGGTAAATCATACAACCCATGAACGTTCGTCGTTTGTTGTGGTGTGTTTCCGTTCAAATTTGGTTGAGTTAACCCAACACAACACCGACTCCGTCATCTCTCTTTTGTCCAACTTTTTGGGCTCACATGTCATCTATCGGTCGAATCAATGGAGTCCGTGACGGAGGCATGAGTGTAACGATCTTTAGGTAATTACGCTTCATCGTCTTATTGTTTTTGAGAGTTACTTCGATTAACTGAATTTTGCAACGATTACAGCGAGTATAATTAGATAATTAACTTGAATTTCTATTGTATTGTTGAATATGTTAGAGCTCTTAATGCTGCTAAATTAGATAAGGCCATAGTTTATAGGATAGTTAATTAATTTGTGTTTAAATCTTACGTTGTAGTTTGAATGTGAACTAATTTTTTTTTATATTGATGTTTGTGGTTGCAAGCTAGATTTGCGTGATGAACACTACCTTGTTAACCTTTTGAGTCTAGAGCTGGTGATGGCTTCAATAATGCAACCGGGAGATTGAAACTTGTATTGAGTGTTCTGCAGCTAATCTTGTACAGGTATGATATTTGTTTAACTTCAATCAATGACATGAAGTTCTCAAGTTTTAAGTTTAGTGTTAATTTTTGCTACAACTAGACAATTAGAATATTCATGGTTATGCTTTTTTGAGTTGAATTAACTCTAACGTGCTATTTTACAATGTAAAAGTTCTATATATTTCCTTATGTTGAATGTTAATACCATATACTTTATGTATAAGTATATTATACTACTAAAGCAAGTCTATTTAATATTATATACATAATCTAATCTAGGAGGTGTAAACGAGCCGAACCCAGCCCGAGCTCAACTAGGCTGGAGCTTGAGCTCGGCTCGTAGGTAATTTTCAAGCTCGATCATGGCTCTGGTTTGATTCGTTTATTATTCTATTAACTACTTTATATTTTATATAATTATTATTTAAATATATATTTAATATAATAAAACATTTTATGATCGTTTAGGCTCATGAGCCGGCTAGAGTAAGCGAAGCTCGGGCTCGTTTACTAAATGAGTTTTTTTCTAGGCTTGTGCTCGAGCTCGCTTAAGCTCGGCTTGTTCAAGTTTTATTTCAAGCCGAATAGCTCGGCTCGTTTGCACCTTTAAACTAATCTTGTAAAATGAATAATAAAATTAGCAATTGTTTTACTTGGTTATCTAAATGTCGATAAACGGATACCAAACTACCATATGCTTAGATAACTGCCGATCAACCAAATTGATAGCTGTTATATGTTTTTTTTTTACCTTTTAAGTGCTTTTTTTAAATACCATGTGTGTTGGAGATAATTTTTGAGCCCACACCTAATTTCATTAATAGTTTTTAAGTAACAATTTTGATGTACAGTTCTAGTATGAAGTTTCACCAGGCAAGTTCTCCTTCCCTCTACTTGACCAAATGTACAGTTCTAGAAAGTATGTTACACCATGAGGATGATATCTTAACATTCTATGTTATTTTAAATTCAGGAGCTGGCTCAAATGAGGCATCGTCTTAGAGGGCTAACGTGATCCGTGTAAGTTGTTTTGTTAATAAGTTGTGTGACCAAGTTTGATTAAAGTTGTATAACTTCTTGGCTGTTTTATTGTTAATCAGAAGCACATGCAAGAGATATATACGCCACAACAAGCCTGGTGGGATTTCGGTATAATTGAGACCCAACGAAACATCTGAAGAACATGGTCCTTTGTCTCCCTTGACTCCCAGCTAACAGGGCACCAGAAAGCACAGGTCTTTGCCCATCAATATTGTGGAGTGGTGTTAGGCCTTCTAGATCTGGTTCTGTATTTGCAATACAACCTTGGAGTGGTGTTACGCTTGCAATGGTTTAAACAATTCCAAAGTTGTCACCGTAGGTACACTAATTGTTGGCATGCTTACAAGTGTTTAATTAGTTTTATATACTGCTCTACATGCTGGTTCTTCGACATCATTCCTATCCCCTCCATCTTATCCGAGAGAAGGTAATACTTTTACTTTGATCATACAAATTGCATTTTTTTTTCCAAATTGGATTCATGAAACTAACATTTTAGTTCACCTTTCACAACAGGTGAGCGATCACCATTTCTAGAATCGGAGGAACTGGAATCAGACAAAGGCAAGAAACAAGTGGAAGCATAACCAGTGAGTTTTCGGACATGCTTTTATTGGGATTGAGTAGTTCAGAAAGCTCGGATCTCGTTGATGCCAGGTGGCTGGTCATTGATTGAATTGTTCACAACTTGAATTTGGTGGCTGGTCATTGATTTTGCAATCAAATCTTGGAGCATTCCACAAAGACAAAACGACTTGATATAAATTTGCAGCACTTTTAAGTGTAAAAGAAACGAGTATATTGATTTGAAGACAACAACCTAGAATTAGTTCTTAGTTTATGTGTAGAGGCATTCCCTTTGCAACTTTGGTAGATAGGTTTTGATTAGAAGTTTTTCTTTAAATAGTATTTTGAAAACTTATGTATGGATTTTGGTTTATTATTGTTAATATCATTTGGTTTTTAGGTTTTCTCACGGTTACTGTATAAAATTTAAAAATAAAATGTCTAATTATATGAAAATGGCCACATAAAACCACACTAAATATGTGTGATCAATGTTAGACAATAGCCATACTTAAATTATAAAATTTCATGTGGCGATACATAACTGTTAGCCACACTGTAACAACCTTCAGTAAAACCGACACCCTCATAATATTTTCGATACTCTAGTATATTTTAAAATGTCCCATTATATCTTTAAATACACCCCATATTTGAAAACCGAGCCCGAAATATGTTATAGTATTTAAAGTAAATGAAAAACCAGAAATATTAAGTTGAGGCGGGCCGCGTAGGACCCACCCCAAGCTTACGTGGGCGGTATGAAGGCTCAAAGCCTGATGTCGTTGATTTCTCTAGTTTAGGCGGGTCGCGTAAGACCCCATTTAAGTTAATGCGGGCCGCGAGTGTCCCAAAATGTGGCGCAGCTTGGTGATGACACGTGTCATCATCGTGTCAAGTCTAGTTGGTGATCCGGACGAGCTACGCTTTGACCGGAGTTTGACGCGGGCCGCGTGAGAGTCAGATATCAACACTATATAAAGGAGGCCTCGGGCTTCAATTCAGTTCGTTCATTTCTCAATTCTCAATCACAATTTCTGTAGTAGGCTTATAATACGCGGGTATTATACCACCCTAATAAGCGAGGTTCTGCTCCGTTGTAAGTATTATAACCCCAGTTTCGTAATAGATACGCTGCCCGATTGATTTAGGATTCTGTAACAACTGTCGTGGTTCTGCCCGACGTAGTTGTTGGAATGCCGTCTCGGGGAGGGTATCATTAATATTTTCAAAGGGTTATGATACTAACCTATGTACATTTGTGTAAACTATAGATTATTCCCAGGAAACCCTTATGCGAAGTCTAAGATAGCAATGTGAGTTTGTTCTCTTTTTGTTAACCTTTTTGGAATATTTTACAAAACCTTAATTGTTTTACAATGTGATTAAGCGGTGATTGAGTCTTTGTAGTTCTTCAATTACTGCCGGTATGTTGGGGTTTTGTATACAAAATTTACTACCGCGAGTAGTAAGTCGGGGATGACAGTACGTTACAATTGGACAACGAGTTAGCCAATGTGTAATATGACCCACAAGTCAGGATTGACAGTACTGAATGAGTAATTGTGTAGAAATAAACAATGTGATCGCTCTCAATACTGTTTTAATTGATAAAATGTTTCTTGATTAAATTGGGATTCACTCACCAGTATTTCCCGCTGACAAATGTTTTTAAAATGCGTTTCAGGTAACACAATGTGACAGCCAATTAGTAAAAAGCCAGCTGGAGAGCACTGAAGACTTGGGAAAAATGTGGCTATAAAAGTTACCTAATAAACGATGTTTTAAATTCAATAAAATAGGGTTTATCCCTATAAATGTATTGTAATAAGAAACTTGGGTTTTACCCATGTGATTATTAATATTAAATGAGGTGGTTTTACTCTGATAAACATTTCCTAACTACGGTCCTGATGTAATTTCCGCTGCCAAATTAACGCAACTGATACCACCGAAACTTTGAGTTCGCGTCCGCCCGTTCCCAGGACAGATAAGGGATCGGGGGTTGTGACAGAAGGTGGTATCAGAGCCTAGCCACTGGTCTGAGCCAAAGAAGTGTTCTGCTGACACTTAAATTCTAAATTTTGTGTTAGGAAATAAATTACGGAAAACGTGCATAACTGTATTTAATTGTTATATGTTATTTAACTATTTGTTTGTTTACAGTATGAGTGATCAAGGACCCTCACACATGAGTCGTCAGTTGTCTGATTCACCTGGGAGTGAAGGTACCTCTTTGTGACAACTGTGTTCTATAATCGATGTACGATGTAAAACAATGATGATTATTAATAAAAAAATTTTCTTTGGTGTTATTATATGTGTAATTGTGTTTAGTGATTTTACAATTTGATTCGATTCCAATTTAAAGCTCTAAATCGCTTTCTTGAAGGTTATACGCAAACTGGTGCTTAAACGCAGTCAGTATAACACAACAAACACTCCGGAATAGTGACACAGCCTTAACATACCTTAAATAACCTCCACATAACTTAGAAATAAGTTTTGAATGGTTTGGTGTGTCGAAATCAACTTTGTTCGATCACAGGGACTATTTGTGTCAAACTGCGAAACTATGCCGATTTGTATAGCAACGAACATTCCGGAACTTGATCATAAGTTAAACATACCCTAAATAACCTTTACATAGCTTAGAAATAGGCTTTGAGGGGTTCGGTATGCTAAAATAAACTTTATGCTCATTCAGGGACTAAAAGCGTCAAAAAGTGCATAAGTTTGCATTTTCATGCATAACTTACATTCTGAATACATCCGGACATCCAAAAAAATTTATGTAAGCATTAAAATATTTTATTTTAGTGTTTGGCATGATAAAATTCCATTCGTCGCTTAATTTGGATCATTTTTGCGTTCGTTACGACTTCCGTCGTAATTAAGCGAATAACGCAACCGTACGACCAAACGAACCAACATCCGAGATGTTTTTGAGCATATTTTAAGTTCCCTGTACATTAACTTTATTTTAGAGCCTTGAAATGGGGTTAACGGGGCTTAAAAGTGCCAAAAAAATCAAGTTTTACAAGTGCAGGGACCATTTTTGAAATTTCTGGCAGATTCAATGAACCTAGTCCATTTGGAAGTGTGATGGTTTTCACCCATGGTTTTGCAAAACCATGGGCTGGTATTCAATGAAAATAGTCCATATTAGGGGCTCCCATGGTTTTAGAAAACCATGGGCACACATGTAAGGTCCAGATCAAAGCTCAGTTTTCGAGGAACGATCTTAACGGTTCTAGAAATCCTATATATACCCCATCCATTTCACTTCAAAACCCACAATTTGAAATCTGATTTATGCTCTCTAAGTGGAAGTATATGCTTCCTACCTGAGAGAAAAATCGGAATCAAAACTTGCGGGGACCTTCTGTAAGTGTTCTTTCGTTCTTTTCATTCGTTTTAGCGTTAAAGTCAAACTGCGTTTGACTTTCTGCATTGACCAGTTTATGGTCAATGTGAAGTTCGTTTGAACTTCATAACGTGAGCATAATCACGATGGTTATAGTCCCTTGTTACTATACCTACTGATTACCACGTTATCTAGGCTCAGTGACGAGTCGTAGTTTCGGCCAAAATACTTATTCTTACGTATTTTGTAACCAAACTACTTGTGGGTATCAAAACCGTTTGTTTTGATACCAAACTTGTTTTCTAACTTAGTTAAGCATGTTTTAACATGCTTAGCTCGTCACTTTTAGTTTAGTGCTTATATAGGGTCGTAAGGTAAGCGATCTAAACAATCGCTTATACTTTCGAACCCGACCCGTTGGTCGATCATTAGGATCCGACCAAACACATTAGGTGACCATAGTTGTATAGGGAATAACCTTCCGAGGTTATACCTTATGGTCACTACGTTTAGCTAGTTGTATGATAGGTAGTTTATATGCCTTAGGTTTATTACCAAAATGCCCTTTTTGAGCATAAATTCATTTTAAACATATGTAACCTAAATTTTGACATCTAAACTGATTAGGAAACAATATTAGACATGTTAAGGCATATAATACTTGTCATAGGACTAGTTAGGCGGTCCGAACGCGCTTATGCGCGCACGACGCGTTAAAATAGCGTAAGCTACCTTAATGGGTCGTAACGGGTCGAAAGCACTTAGGTTAGGTTCCGATTTAGAATGTAGACTTTGTTAAACCATATCACATGAGTTCCAACACTCATTTGGTTTACAAGACCTCATTCTGTCCGATCTTCCGATTTAGGCGTCTGTTATTTACTAGTGATTAAATTACTAGGTGCTGCTTGATTTCGCTGGTTTACTCGAGTTTGTTGAAGTACTATTGATTGAAGATACCTTGCACTACATGTGAGTACATAGTTCCCCTATTTACTGTTTTCAATTGTTTTGGGGTGATTCATATGTACAAAATGTTTTCAAGGTTTAAACGATGATTTCAAAAACGAATAGAACGATTTATACTAAACTATTAACGATTTCGATAATGTGAACGAACTTGTTGGTTGTAGTTACATAACGAACGACATTCATTAGCATTGATCAAGCCGACCAGTATTAGGTTATGGTACCATAGGATATGACAAATCCCGTTATTACACTATACCCATGGTTATGTGTGGGTGTTGTGGGTAACGACTGAATCTGATGATTATTAACTTACCCTTTGGAGGTTTGTTAATGCAAGAACGAGTTGAACGATGAATGAGTCACAAAGGTTTGAATGTTATTAACGAGACGACCATATATAAGTTTTTCACAATTAAAACGATGATGATCTAAACGATTTAAACGAGTAAACGATTTGGAAACGATTTGGAGACAATGTTAAACGATTTGGGTAAACGATTGGTTTTTGGCTAGTGTTTAGATAACTGGACGGGGGTAATATGGTGAAAACATGGTAGATACGCCGCTGGTACTTCTTATATATAAGTGTTTTCAACATATTACATACCGTGGCGTTATTTAGTTCACTTGTGTAAACGATATTGAAACGATGTCACTCAACGATGTTTTCGAAATAATATATGAGTTTTATTAACGAGTTTATACGAGATGTTTTACAAAATGGTTTTCTAAAACAAAAAGCTTTTGGGTTAAGAATCATGGCTATGAAATTTTATAAATTATAATCATCTTGTTTTGAGTTGGTTAATCATGTTGCAATATTATACACTTTTAAAAACAAGGTTTTCGAGGTATTGCAATATAAGTAAACAAGCCATGATTCCGATACTCCTATAAAACCTATGTACTCGCCAACATTTCTTTGCTGACTTTGTTTTTACATATGTTTCAGGTGTTGTTGCTTGATTGACGTTCTAGGATGCATGCGTCACATAGGATCTGGACGAGGCCTTAGTGACATATAACTATGATAGACGATATAAAACTTGTTTGTTCTATGTTAAGACAATGTTAATGTTTAATATTATCAATAAAACGAAACACTTTTTTTGTATCCATGGTTATGAAACGATAATTCTGTTACAACACTCCCCGACATTTCCGCCACGTTTTGTTGTTTTACGTGGTCGGGGTGTAACTGAAGAGTTGGTATCAGAGCCAATGGTTATAGGGAATTAGGTTATTAGTAATGCTTTGACCTAGACTATAACTTCTAGGACCCCAACGCAAGTTTATTTGTGTTTAGATTTTTAAAACAAAATCGTCACTTATCCTTAGGTGATAACCACAACGAGAACACAATTTTCGAATCCGCTTCAAAAACTAATCATCTGTTATAGGATGATTGATTACTAGGTTTTGAACCCTCTATTATATGGTTTTGAACCCTTTAAGTTTTCAAAATCTCATCAAAGTTTGGGTCTAAATAATGTGAATACGTGCAAACTGGAAGAGTGAATGCCTGTACCCTGGGTTTTCTGTCTAAGGCTAGAGTGTTCGTACAAATCCACATAATCGGACCAGTCACTCTTACCTGGGAACTCTTGGGGTGAGTGTTCACTTATAGGCGAGCATGTCTTCGCGATACGTTATTTGGATCCATTTACTTGTCGTTTGTTTGTTCGAGGTAACGAACAAATGATTGCCTTCCTTGTGTTTTGTCGATACCTCTTTTGCTTTTCCTAATTATCAACCTCACTCGTCTCTCATATTTCCTTGTTAGAGAATGCCTCTTCGACGTGAAGCACAATCTTTCACTATTGAAGAAATCGCAGCCCTGGTCTCTCAGCAAGTGGCTGCTGTGCTTCCCGGCGTTGTGACCCAAGTCCGCGATATATACAACAACAATAATAACAACAACAATGCGCCATGTAACTTCAAGAGCTTCAATACTACGAAGCCGCTTAAGTTTTCTGGGTCGCAAGGAGCAACAGCGCTCCTACAGTGATTTGAGAGTATCGAGAGCACATTCAGACATGTGCAGTGTCTGAATGCGCGTAAGGTTGAATTTGCTTCAAGCGTGTTTGAGAAGCGAGCGCTTACCTGGTGGAATTGTATTATGCGCGACAGGGGTACCGAAGTGGCGTTGGCACAAACATGGGAAGAGCTTCGGGCTCTCATAATGAAGGATTTTTGTCCCCGTCACGAAACTCGGGCTTTAGAGCGAGAGTTTGACGATTTAAAGCAAGATGGGGCTGAACACCGTGCGTACACGGATCGTTTTGAAGAACTCGGTCTATTGTGTCCCACCATGGTTACTCCTCTGGAGAAAGCAATCGAGAGATATATCGATGGGTTACCCGATTCTATTATGGAGATTGTGACCGGTGTTAATCCTACTACCCTTTGTCAAGCAATCGAGTTGTCTGCTACCCTGACTGAGACTCAAGTCATGAAGGGTAAACTCACCCGCAAGGGTGATAAAAAGAAGGCGACTGATTCAGGGAAGGAAAGAAAAAGGGTAAGGGTAAGGAAGGAGAGACGTCGAAGAAATCGAGGAAGCGAAAGGGTTCCCAGAATTTTGCTGTTACAGCACAGACTGCTCAGAACCCACAGAACCCACCGGCTCAGCCACCTGCAAAGAAATCGTATGCTGGTACCGCACCTCATTGTGCTCGTTGCAATGGTCATCACGTTGCACAACAAGCTTGCAAACAATGCACAACGTGTGGTAAACTTGGGCATTTGGCCAATGTTTGTCGTTTGGGACAGAATCAGGTTGCTCAGGTTCCAGCTTCGGGTCAGGGGATTGCTGTGAGATTCCCACCGGGTTCATGTTTTAATTGTGGAGAGTATGGTCACTTCCGCAACAACTGTCCGAGACTGGTGAATGCAAACGCGAATGCTAACGCGAACCCGAATGCGAACGTCAACGTCAATGTGAATCCTGCTCGTGGGCGAGCGTACAATTTGAATGCAAACGAAGCGAGCGCCGACAACGAAGTGGTTAACGGTACGTTTCTTGTTAACAATCGACCTGCATCTATTCATTTTGATTCTGGTGCCGATAGAAGTTTTGTTTCGTTATCTTTTGAGCCTTTGCTTGCGATACCTAGAACCAAATTGAGGAAACCCTTATCTGTTGAAGTTGCCACTGGTAAACCTCTTGTTCTCGATTCTGTTATTCGTGATTGTCAGTTGAACCTTGATAACCATCTTTTTCCTATTAACCTCACACCGATGCAACTTGGGAGTTTCGATATTATCATTGGAATGGATTGGTTAACCAAACACCACGCTGAGGTGGTTTGTTTCGATAAGACTGTTCGTATTCCGTTGTCTTCTGGCGACGTTCTGGAGATTCGTGGCGAGAAGCCATCTAGCGGTTTGAAGCTTATGTCGTGTATGGAAGCCCAAAGTTATTTGCGAAAAGGATATGTTGCTTTTCTGGCACATGTCACCGAGGAGAAAGACAAGAGCAAGAGTATTCAGGACATTCCGATTGTTCGGGATTATCCGGAGGTGTTTCCTGATGAACTGCCTGGTTTGCCTCCAGTTCGTCAAGTCGAGTTTCATATTGACCTTATACCCAATGCCAACCCGATTGCAAAAGCACCTTATCGTCTTGCACCGTCGGAGATGCAAGAGTTATCGAAACAGCTTCAAGAGTTATCTGATAAAGAATTCATCCGACCGAGCTTTTCACCTTGGGGAGCTCCTGTCCTCTTCGTGAAAAAGAAAGATGGATCTTTTCGAATGTGTATCGATTATCGTGAGCTTAACAAGCTCACCATCAAAAATCTATATCCCCTACCTCGAATTGATGATCTCTTCGACCAGCTGCAGGGTGCTTCATGCTTTTCCAAGATCGATCTGCGTTCTGGGTATCATCAACTTCGTGTTCTCGAAGAAGATATTCCCAAAACTGCTTTCCGCACAAGATATGGGCATTACGAGTTCACTGTCATGCCTTTTGGTTTGACAAATGCTCCAGCTATCTTTATGGACTTAATGAATAGGGTCTGCAAACCTTATTTGGACAAGTTCATTATTGTGTTCATCGACGATATTCTCATTTATTCAAAATCTCGAGCCGAGCACGAGCAACACCTTCGCTTAACATTGGAACTCCTGAAGAAGGAACAACTTTTTGCTAAATTCTCCAAGTGTGAATTCTGGCTTAAAGAAGTTCAATTCTTGGGTCATATAGTCAATGAGCAGGGTATTCATGTGGATCCATCCAAGATTGCTGCTATCAAGGACTGGAATACACCGACGACGGCTATAGAGATTCGATCTTTTCTTGGTCTTGCTGGTTATTATCATCGATTTATTTCAAATTTCTCGAAGATTGCAGTTCCACTCACTGCTTTGACTCAGAAGAATAAGCCTTTTGAGTGGGGTCCCAAGCAAGAAGAAGCGTTCCAAACGCTGAAGCAGAAGTTATGTGATGCTCCTGTTCTATCTCTTCCCGAGGGAAGCGATGATTTCGTTGTCTATTGCGATGCGTCCAACTTAGGCCTTGGTTGCGTCCTTATGCAACGAGGTAAAGTTATTGCATATGCATCTAGGCAGCTGAAAGTTCACGAGAAGAACTACACGACTCATGATCTTGAGTTAGGAGCTGTGGTTTTCGCGCTTAAAATCTGGAGACACTACCTCTATGGAACGAAGTGTGTGGTTTTCACAGACCACAAAAGTCTCCAGCATATTCTTTATCAGAAAGAGCTGAATATGAGGCAACGACGTTGGGTTGAACTCTTGAATGACTATGATTGCGAGATTCGCTACCATCCTGGTAAGGCGAATGTCGTAGCTGATGCGCTTAGTCGAAAAGAACGAGTCAAGCTTCATTCTGTTCGAAATCTATCTGATCTTCAATCTCGTGTCCTTCAAGCTCAACAATTTTGTGTTTCACAAAATTTGATGGGTACGGAATTACCACATCAACTTGAGCTTATGCTCGAAGCGAAAGACGATGGTTTGCTCTATTTTAAGGATCGATTGTGGACTCCGAAACAAGACGATCTTCGCACCTTGGTAATGGACGAAGCTCATAAGTCTCGATATTCTATCCATCCTGGTGCTGATAAAATGTACAAGGATCTTCGTACTCGGTGCTGGTGGCCTGGTATGAAGAAGGATGTTGCCTTGTATGTATCGAAATGCCTAACTTGTCTCAAAGTCAAGGCCGAACATCAACGACCTTCTGGCTTGCTTGTACAACCAGAGATACCGGTTTGGAAGTGGGAGAACATTGTAATGGATCTCATCACTAAACTACCGCGTACGTTTAAAGGTCATGATGCTATTTGGGTTGTTGTCGATCGTTTAACGAAATCTGCTCACTTCTTACCAATCCGTGAGGATTTCTCTACTGAAAATCTTGCCAAGATCTATGTAGACGAGATTGTATCACGACATGGTGTTCCTTTAGATATCATTTCTGATCGTGATGCTCGATTTTCATCTCATTTTTGGAAGGCCATGCAATCTGCTTTGGGAACCCAACTGAATCTAAGCACTGCTTATCATCCCTAAACAGATGGCCAATCTGAGAGAACGATTCAAACTTTGGAAGATATGCTTAGAGCATGTGTGATAGACTTTGGTGGTAATTGGGATTCTCATCTACCGCTGATTGAATTCTCTTACAACAATAGTTATCATACTAGCATCAATATGGCACCATTCGAAGCTCTCTACGGCCGAAAATGTCGTTCACTTGTCTGTTGGAACGAGACCGGTGAAGCTCAGCTTACTGGACCTGAGCTCGTTCTAGAAACAACAGACAAAATCAAGAAAATCCGCGATAATCTTGTGACAGCTCGAAACCGTCAAAAGAGATATGCGGATTTGGGACGCAAGCCCTTAGAATTTCAAGTCGGAGATCGTGTCCTACTCAAGGTTTCACCTTGGAAGGGAGTCGTGAGATTTGGAAAGAAAGGAAAACTTGCACCTCGATATGTGGGACCATTTAAGATTGTGGAAAGAATTGGAAAGGTTGCCTATCGACTAGAGCTACCTCCAGAGCTTGGAAATATTCACCCGACTTTTCACGTGTCCAATCTGCGAAAGTGTTTAGCTGACGCTGATCTACACATTCCTCTCGACGAGATCCAAATCAATGAAACAATGCACTTTGTCGAGAAACCCGTGGAGATCGTGGACCGTGCTTTCAAACAGTTGAAGAACAAACGGATTCGATTGGTCAAAGTTCACTGGGAATCCAAACGTGGCCCAGAGTTTACTTGGGAACGTGAGGACCAGATGAAAACCAAATATCCGCATTTGTTTTCACAAGCTTCTTCTAGTTAAAATTTCGGGACGAAATTTCCTGAAGTAAGGGAGACTGTGACAACTGTGTTCTGTAATCGATGTACGATGTAAAACAATGATGATTATTAATAAAACAATTTGCTTTGGTGTTATTATATGTGTTTTGGTGTTATTATATGTGTAATTGTGTTTAGTGATTTTACAATTTGATTCGATTCCAATTAAAAGCTCTAAATCGCTTTCTGGATGGTTATACGCAAACTGGTGCTTAAACGCAGTCAGTATTACACGAAAAACACTCTGGAATAGTGACATAGGCTTAACATACCTTAAATAACCTCCACATAACTTAGAAATAAGTTTTGAATGGTTTGGTGTGTCAAATCAACTTTGTTCGATCGCGGGGACTATTTGTGTCAAACTGCGAAATTATGCCGACTTGTATAGTAACGAACATTCCGTAACTTGATCATAAGTTAAACATACCCTAAATAACCTTTACATAGCTTAGAAATAGGCTTTGAGGGGTTCAGTATGCTAAAATAAACTTTATGCTCATTCAGGGACTAAAAGCGTCAAAAAGTGCATAAGTTTGCATTTTCGCACATAACTTACATTCTGAATACATCCGGACATCCAGAAAAATTTATGTAAGCATTAAAATATTTTATTTTAGTGTTTGTCATGATAAAATTCCATTCGTCGCTTAATTTGGATCGTTTTTGCGTTCGTTACGACTTCCGTCGTAATTAAGCGAATAACGCAACCGTACGACCAAACGAACCGACATCCGAGATGTTTTTGAGCATATTTTAAGTTCCCTATACTTTAACCTTATTTTAGATCCTTGAAATGGGGTTAACGGGGCTTAAAAGTGCCAAAAGAAATCAAGTTTTACAAGTGCAGGGACCATTTTTGAAATTTCTGGCAGATTTAATGAACCTAGTCCATTTTGAAGTGTGATGGTTTTCACCCATGGTTTTGCAAAACCATGGGCTGGTATTCAATGAACATAGTCCATATTAGGGGCTCCCATGGTTTTAGAAAACCATGGGCACACATGTAAGGTCCAGATCAAAGCTCAGTTTTCGAGGAACGATCTTAACGGTTCTAGAAATCCTATATATACCCCATCCATTTCACTTCAAAACCCACAATTTGAAATCTGATTTATGCTCTCTAAGTGGAAGTATATGCTTCCTACCTGAGAGAAAAATCGGAATCAAAACTTGCGGGGACCTTCTGTAAGTGTTCTTTCGTTCTTTTCATTCGTTTTAGCGTTAAAGTCAAACTGCGTTTGACTTTCTGCATTGACCAGTTTATGGTCAATGTGAAGTTCGTTTGAACTTCATAACGTGAGCGTAATCACGATGGTTATAGTCCCTTGTGACTATACCTACTGATTACCACGTTATCTAGGCTCAGTGACGAGTCGTAGTTTCGGCCAAAATACGTATTCTTACGTATTTTGTAACCAAACTACTTGTGAGTATCAAAACCGTTTGTTTTGATACCAAACTTGTTTTCTAACTTTGTTAAGAATGTTTTAACATGCTTAGCTCGTCACTTTTAGTTTAGTGCTTATATAGGGTCGTAAGGTAAGCGATCTAAACAATCGCTTATACTTTCGAACCCGACCCGTTGGTCGATCATTAGGATTTGACCAAACACATTAGGTGACCATAGTTGTATAGGGAATAACCTTCTGAGGTTATACCTTATGGTCACTACGTTTAGCTAGTTGTATGATAGGTAGTTTATATGCCTTAGGTTTATTACCAAAATGCCCTTTTTGTGCATAAATTCATTTTAAACATATGTAACCTAAATTTTGACATCTAACCTGATTAGGCAACAATATTAGACACGTTAAGGCATATAATACTTGTCATAGGACTAGTTAGGCGGTCCGAACACGCTTATGCGCGCACGACGCGTTAAAATAGCGTAAGCTACCTTAATGGGTCGTAACGGGTCGAAAGCACTTAGGTTAGGTTCCGATTTAGAATGTAGACTTTGTTAAACCATATCACATGAGTTCCAACACTCATTTGGTTTACAAGAACTCATTCTGTACGATCTTCCGATTTAGGCGTCTATTATTTACTAGTGATTAAATTACTAGGTGCTGCTTGATTTCGCTGGTTTACTCGAGTTTGTTGAAGTACTATCGATTAAGGATACCTTGCACTACATGTGAGTACATAGTTCCCCTATTTTACTGTTTTCAATTGTTTTGGGGTGATTCATATGTACAAAATGTTTTCAAGGTTTAAACGATGATTTCAAAAATGAATATAACGATTTATACTAAACTATTAACGATTTTGATAATGTGAACGAACTTGTTGGTTGTAGTTACATAACGAACGACATTCATTAGCATTGATCAAGCCGACCAGTATTAGGTTATGGTACCATAGGATATGACAAATCCCGTTATTACACTATACCCATGGTTATGTGTGGGTGTTGTGGGTAACGACTGAATCTGATGATTATTAACTTACCCTTTGGAGCTTTGTTAATGCAAGAACGAGTTGAATGATGAACGAGTCACAAAGGTTTGAATGTTATTAACGAGACGACCAAATATAAGTTTTTCACAATTAAAATGATGATGATCTAAACGATTTAAACGAGTAAACGATTTGGAAACGATTTGGAGACAATGTTAAATGATTTGGGTAAACGATTGATTTTTGGCTAGTGCTTAGATAACGGGACGGGGGTAATATGGTGAAAACATGGTAGATACACCGCTGGTACTTTTTATATATAAGTGTTTTCAACATATTACATACCCTGGCGTTATTTAGTTCACTTGGGTAAACGATATTGAAACGATGTCACTCAACGATGTTCTCGAAATAATATACGAGTTTTATTAACGAGTTTATACGAGATGTTTTACAAAATGGTTTTCTAAAACAAAAAGCTTTTGGGTTAAGAATCATGGCTACGAAATTTTATAAATTATAATCATCTTGTTTTGAGTTGGTTAATCATGTTGCAATATTATGCACTTTTAAAAACAAGGTTTTCGAGGTATAGCAATATAAGTAAACAAGCCATGATTCCGATACTCCTATAAAACCTATGTACTCGCCAGCATTTCTTTGGTGACTTTGTTTTTACATATGTTTCAGGTGTTGTTGCTTGATTGACGTTCTAGGATGCATGCGTCACATAGGATCTAGACGAGGCCTTAGTGACATATAACTATGATAGACGATATAAAACTTGTTTGTTCTATGTTAAGACAATGTTAATGTTTAATATTATCAATAAAACGAAACACTTTTTTTGTATCCATGGTTATGAAACGATAATTCTGTTACAACACTCCCCGACATTTCCGCCACGCTTTGTTGTTTTACGTGGTCGGGGTGTGACACTCTTCACAGCCTGCCTTTTCTGGATATACTGCTGATCAGGAAGAAGGAATGTTTGCTTTTAAAGCTCAGTCAGAAGAGCCATTCCCTCATAAGAAACGAGGATGGTTCAGTAAGGAAGCTTTTGCGCATAGGAAAAGAATGCGAAAGTTGCAACAGCAAAGAGTTTTAGCAGCCGCTAAGCGAAAGACAGATGCCCATACACAGGATATGCTTAATAGAAGCCTAGCCAATTTCCATATCCTAGCTACAACTGCTGCTGACCCAAGTCTGGAACAACTAGTAGCCCCACAACCACTCAACCCAGACCAACCCATGGAAATAGAAAACCCTGAAAACCAAGTGGAGATGCATGACTTTAACCTAAAGGAAATCCCTAGGGTACCTGCACCAAACCCCCTAGACCCAAATTACGACTCCTGGTGGGACGATAATAGGGACTTTGTGCAACGTTACCCTATCCATGAAGACACACCCATAGGAGCCTACCCAGGTATGGACCCTTTAGATCCCTATTACCACGATGAATATATTAGGGAGATCTTAGAAGATCCTTACCGATTTCAGGCACTTTCACCCCCATATCAGGAACCCGCACCCCAGATTCCGATCCCAGTCCTAGAACCTGCACCCCCAATGGGTGCAGAAAACGTGCAAGAACTTAGGACCTTCGGTGAGGAAATTTTAGAAAGCAGTAAGAGAATGCGTCAGGTAGGAGAGCGTCTCGTATGGAAATACGATGAGCGCAATATGGATTATTGGATAAATCCATATCCGTGATGTGATGAAGGAGATGATAATAATTAAATAATATAATATAATAAAAATAAAAATAAAATAAAATATGTGTGTACGGATGCATATTACTATTAGTGTGATTCTATTTCTGTTGGTATTGTAATCTTTATTTCAGTACTAGTGTGTGATAGACGCATAGTATATGAAAATAGAGTACAAGTCGCAATGATCGACGTTTTTGGCTAGATTACGTATCATGTGATTAACTATATTAAATATTATCTTGTGATATTAATATAGGGTAAATGTTTAAAATTCAGATGGCCGATGAAGGAAATCAAGGAAATCTGAATAATGATAACCAGAGTAACATTAACGTGGTTAATGAGAATCCAAGCATCAATAACAATGGAAACCAAATGGATAATAGTGCTGTTCAACATATAGTGGCACAAGGAATCATAGATGCAATGCCATTTATTATTCAAACTATTCAAGAAGCGAATAATAAAAGTAAGCATCGCAGTAAGCGACCCATTGAACCTGAAAACAGCGTGAACAATGGACCTGTACTTCAAATGCCTATTCCCAAAAGGATAAGAACCGTGCCTTACGGTTGTTCTTATAAAGAATTCTGGTCTTGTAAACCAATGGAATTCTCAGGCAACGAATGGGCCATTGCAACCCTACGCTGGATAGAGAAGACTAAGGCAGTCTTAAGAATAAGCAAGTGTGCTGAAGAAGATAAGATATTGTTTGCTTCAAATCTGTTTAAGAATTCAGCACTAGAATGGTGGAACACTATCCTCCAATCAAGAGGAAGTGATAGAACTTACAATATGGAATGGGAAGAATTTAAGAATAAGGTAGAAAGGAAATTCTGCCCACCCAATGAGAAGGAACAGATAGCAAACAAATTCCTAAACCTTAGGATGACTGGTGTGGATAGTAAGGGATACACTAAAATATTATTCGAATATGCTAGAATAGTGCCAACTCTTGCTTCACCAGAACCAGTGTTAATCTCCCGTTATATCTGGGGATTAATCGGAGAGATTAGACACGTAGTCAAGGCAGCTAGACCTCAAACCATAGAAGAAGCTGTAGAACTAGCAAATACCTTGACAGATGAATTAGTTCGTACCCGAGAAGAGGCTCAAAGGAGGAACTTAACCCAGAAGCTCACACAAGAATTTCATTCTGGAAATTTTAATCGTAGGAAAAATATAGGTTCTACCTCTACACCTTACTGTAAGAATTGCAAAAGAAAGCATTCAGGAAGATGCTCCATATACTGTAACTTTTGCAAAATATCGGGACACAAAGAAGAAAACTGCAGGAAGAAAGGTAATAACAGGATATGTTACAACTGCGGAGAACAAGGTCATATCAAGCTTAATTGCCTGAAACTAGCCCCAACTGCAAACAACAAGAATACTCAAAATGCTAGAGCATTTGTTCTGACTGCAGATGAAGCTAAGATGATTCCAGATGTCATAGCTGGTACGTTTTTAGTTAATAATATTTTTACTAAAGTATTATTTGACTCTGGTGCAAACCAAAGTTTTATTAATACATCATTTTGCAAATTTCTAAATCAATGATTAACTAAACTACCTCAAGAATGCTTAGTAGAGACAGCTAATGGAGAAACCGTTAGGATTTCTGAAATCTTGCAGGGAGCAAGAATAGAAATTTTAAATCAGAAATTTATTGCAAACCTTTATCCCATGAATCTGGCAGGATTCGATGTTATTTTAGGAATGGATTGGTTAATAGCCAATAAAGCCAGTATTTTATGTGATCAAAAGTCAATCCAAGTAAATTCACCAAAAGGAAAAACGATCACAATTAAAGGAGATAAATCATCTAGAACCACAAAATTTATCTCTGTGATGAAAACTGCAAGTTATATAAGAAAAGGATCATTAGTGTATTTGATTTCTATAATCACTAACACTAAAGGAAAGGATTTAAAAGATATTCCAGTAATATCTCAGTTTTCAGATGTATTTCCAGAAGAATTGCCAGGACAACCTCCAGATAGAGAAGTTGAATTCAGAATCCATTTAATACCAGGAACATCACCAATTGCCAAAGCACCCTATCGTTTGGCACCCGCTGAAATGCAGGAACTGAAGAAACAATTAGACGAATTGTTAGAGAAAGGATTTATACAACCTAGTTCATCGCCATGGGGAGCGCCGATACTGTTTGTTAAAAAGAAGGACGGATCAATGCGTATGTGCATTGACTACCGTGAATTGAACAAAGTCACGATTAAGAATCGGTACCCATTACCGAGAATCGATGATCTGTTTGATCAACTACAAGGAGCTCGATTTTTCTCAAAAATCGATTTAAGGTCAGGATATCATCTACTAAAGGTACAGGAAGAGGACATTCCTAAGACCGCATTTAGAACAAGGTGTGGACATTATGAATTTACTGTCATGCCATTTGGTTTAACCAATGCCCCAGCCGCATTTATGGAAATGATGAACCGAATATGTAAGCCATATTTGGATAAATTCATAATCGTTTTCATAGATGATATTCTCATTTATTCTAAGAATAAAGAGGATCATGCAAAGCATTTGCACGCACTTCTAAGTTTATTAAGAAAGGAAAAGCTTTATGCTAAATTTTCTAAGTGCGAATTTTGGTTAGAACAGGTACAATTTCTTGGACATTTAGTCAATCATGAAGGAATTCATGTGGATCCCACAAAGATCGAGGCGATTACTAAATGGAAAACCCCTGAGTCACCAACCGAGATTAGAAGTTTCTTAGGATTGGTCGGTTATTATAGAAGGTTTATTCAAGATTTTTCTAGAATAGCCATTCCTTTAACTAAGCTAACCTGTAAATCTGTTAAGTTTGAATGGGGATTAAAACAAGAAGAAGCATTTAGAATCCTTAAGCAAAGATTAACCCATACACCCATACTAGCATTACCAGAAGGAGCTGAAGACTTTGTAGTCTATTGTGACGCTTCCAAATTAGGTTATGGATGTGTATTAATGCAACGACAAAAGGTTATAGCCTATGCATCTAGACAACTTAAGAATCATGAAGAGAATTATTCAACCCATGATTTAGAATTAGGAGCTATAATTTTTGCTCTTAAGATTTGGAGACATTACCTTTATGGTAGTAAGTTTACCATATTCACTGATCATAAGAGTTTAAGGTATATTTTCAAGCAAAAGGAGTTGAATATGAGACAAAGACGCTGGATGGAGATGCTTAGTGATTATGAATGTGATATCCAGTATCATGAAGGAAAAGCAAATGTAGTGGCAGATGCCTTAAGCCGAAAATATCATGAAAAGCCAAAAAGGATACGTTATCTTAAATTAAATCTACAAGTAGATTTAAATGATCAAATAAGAGAAGCACAAGAATCAGTAATCAAGGATGATACAGAAAAATTAAAAGGTATGCTAAAAGAATTAGAACAAGGAGTAGATGGAATTTGGAGATTCCATAAAAAGAGAATGTGGATACCTAAATTAGGAAACCTACGTCATCGTATATTAGAAGAAGCCCATAAGTCCAAGTATACGATGCATCAAGGAAATGATAAGATGTATCAAGATTTAAGGAAAAATTTCTGGTGGATGGGAATGAAAAAGGACATAGCAGCCTACATTTCTAAATGTTTAACTTGTTCACAAGTCAAAGCTGAACACCAGAAACCCTCAGGATTTCTACAACAGTTAGAAATGCGAGTGTGGAAATGGGAATTGATAACAATGTATTTTGTTACTAAATTACCCAAAACAAAGAAAGGCAATGATACAATCTGGGTGATTGTAGATAGGCTAACCAAGTCAGCTCATTTCCTACCAATGAAGGAAACATTAAGTATGGAACAGCTAACTAAATTATATGTAAATGAAATTGTTTCTTTACATGGAATTCCTTTATCAATTGTTTCTGATATGGATAGCCGATTTACCTCTCATTTTTGGTCAAGTTTCCAAAAAGCAATGGGAACCAAGTTAAATCTAAGCACGGCTTATCACCCTCAAACAGATGGACAAAGTGAAAGGACAATTCAGACAATGGATGACATGCTTAGAGCTTGTGTAATTGACTTTGGAGGTAATTGGGACGATCACTTACCTTTAATAGAATTTTCTTATAATAACAGTTATCACACAAGTATTAATGCTGCACCATTCGAAGCACTTTATGGACATAAGTGCCGAACCCTAGTCTGTTGGGCAGAAATTGGGGAAAAGCAACTATCTGGACCTGAGATAGTGCAAGAAACAACCGATAAAATCATTCAAGTCAAGGAACGACTAAAAACAGCACGTGACCGACAAAAGAGCTATGCCGATAACCGACGCAAGCTATTGGAGTTTCAAATAGGAGATAAAGTATTATTAAAAGTCTCTCCTTGGAAAGGAGTAGTAAGATTCATCAAAAGAGGAAAGCTAAGTCCCAGGTATATTAGACCTTTTGAGATTATTAGAAGAATAGGACATGTAGCCTATCAGCTACAACTGCCAGAGGAAATGGCAGGAATACATGATTTATTTCATGTATCTAAACTAAAAAAGTGTTTAGCTGATGAATCACTGATAGTACCTCTTAAGGATATAGAGGTAAATGAACAACTCAAGTTTGTAGAAAGGCCTCTACAGATTGAAGATAGGAAAGTCAAGAATCTCAAACACAAGAGATTAGTTCTGGTCAAAGTAAAATGGGATTCCGAAAGCGGACCTGAGTACACATGGGAGCTTGAATCAGAAATGCAAAGGAAATATCCGCATTTATTCCAGTAGATCTCGAGGACGAGCTCTAAAACAAGGTGGGGAGGATGTAACAACCCTCAGTAAAACCGACACCCTCATAATATTTCCGATACTCTAGTATATTTTAAAATGTCCCATTATATCTTTAAATACACCCCATATGTGAAAACTGAGCCAGAAATATGTTATAGTATTTAAAATAAATGAAAAACCAGAAATATTAAGTTGAGGCGGGCCGCGTAGGACCCACCCCAAGCTTACGCGGGTGGTATCAAGGCTCAAAGCCTGATGTCGTTGATTTCTCTAGTTTAGGCGGGCCGCGTAAGACCCCGTTTAAGTTAACGCGGGCCGCGAGTGTCCCAAAATGTGGCGCAGCCCGGTGATGACACGTGTCATCATCGTGTCAAGTCTAGTTGGTGATCTGGAAGAGCTACGCTTTGACCGGAGTTTGATGCGGGCCGCGTAGCCCTATGGCTACTCTTACGCGGGCCGCGTGAGAGTCAGATATCAGCACTATATAAAGGAGGCCTCGGGCTTCAATTCAGTTCGTTCATTTCTCAATTCTCAATCACAATTTCTGTAGTAGGCTTATAATACGCGGGTATTATACCACCCTAATTAGCGAGGTTCTGCTCCGTTGTAAGTATTATAACCCCAGTTTCGTAATAGATACGCTGCCCGATTGATTTAGGATTCTGTAACAACTGTCGTGGTTCTGCCCGACGTAGTTGTTGGAATGCCGTCTCGGGGAGGGTATCATTAATATTTTCAAAGGGTTATGATACTAACCTATGTACATTTGTGTAAACTATAGACTATTCCCAGGAAACCCTTACGCGAAGTCTAAGATAGCAATGTGAGTTTATTCTCTTTTTGTTAACCTTTTTGGAATATTTTACAAAACCTTAATTGTTTTACAATGTGATTAAGCGGTGATTGAGTCTTTGTAGTTCTTCAATTACTGCCGGTATGTTGGGGTTTTGTATACAAAATTTACTACCGTGAGTAGTAAGTCGGGGATGACAGTACGTTACCATTGGACAACGAGTTAGCCAATGTGTAATATGACCCACAAGTCAGGATTGACAGTACTGAATGAGTAATTGTGTAGAAATAAACAATGTGATCGCTCTCAATACTGTTTTAATTGATAAAATGTTTCTTGATTAAATTGGGATTCACTCACCAGTATTTCCCGCTGACAAATGTTTTTAAAACGCGTTTCAGGTAACACAATGTGACAGCCAATTTGTAAAAAGCCAGCTGGAGAGCACTGAAGGCTTGGGAAGAAATGTGGCTATAAAAGTTACCTAATAAACGATGTTTTAAATTCAATAAAATAGGGTTTATCCCTATAAATGTATTGTAATAAGAAACTTGGGTTTCACCCATGTGATTATTAATATTAAATGAGGTGGTTTTACTCTGATAAACATTTCCTAACTACGGTCCTGATGTAATTTCCGCTGCGAAATTAACGCAACTGATACCACCGAAACTCTGAGTTCGCGTCTGCCCGTTCCCGGGACAGATAAGGGATCGGGGGTTGCGACACACACTTTCGTCAGTTTGTTTTTTATGTGGCAGAACCATAACAAATGTCACGGAAAAAATAAATTTGTGTGACCAAATGTTGATAATAGGTACACTTAAAATTACCAAATTTCATGTGGCTATACATAACCATTAGCCACACTTTGGTGATATTGTTTTTTGTTTGTGTGACGAAATAATAGCAAAAGTAATGGGGAAAACAAATACGTGTGACCAAAGGTTAGACAATAGCCACACTTAACATTACAAAAATGGTGTGTCTAGTAAACGTTTTTGGCCACACTTACAATAAATTAATGTGACTATATAATAGAACCGGCCACAATTCGTCACATTGTTTTTTTTTTTTTTTTTTTTTTTTGTGTGTGACGAGATTATAGCAAATGGCATGAGAAAAACAAATATATGTGACCAAAGGTTAGACAATAGCCACAACATAATCACTTTGTTTCTTGTTTGTGTGACAGAATGATAGAAATCGCCATAAGAAAAAAAATGTGTGTCACCAAAGGTTAGACAATAGTCACACTTAAAATTACAAGATTTCGTGTGGCTATAAATAACTATTAGCCACACCATAGTCACTTTATTTTTTGTTTGCGTGGCTGTATAATAGAAACAACTACACTTACACTAAGTTCATGTGACTTTATAATGGAAACGACTACACTTACAACAATTCATGTGGCCGTTGCTACCGTTTAGCCACACTTGATGGGCAAAAAATTGATCAAAACAACCCTTTTTGCCACACTTTTTTTTAATTGATGTGGCTAAAACAAATTATTTTGGTACTTTATGTGACTATATATCAATAACGGTCACGCTTAAAGTAAATACATGTGACCGTTGCTATCCTTTAGCCACACTTAATGAAGGAAATGTTAGATTTTAACCAAAAATGTTGGTACCATTTAGCCACACTTTTAAGTTCTACGGCCACTAAAAAGTGTGTGTGGCTGTATGATACCTACGATGACTCGAGCTTTGGTCACACTTGACTTGAAAAAAATATGTGAGGCGAAAAACATATAGTACACTTTTTTTGTGTGGCTGTATCCCTATTTTGGCGTTGAGTAGAGTTCTTATGACAAGATCAAGACTTGATGCAGTTTTTTCTAAAGAATGGAACCTTTATCAAATGCCGGTTGGAGTATTAGAAGATCAGTGGAAGATCGGTCAATTTAGCCTTGCGAGGACATTGCGCAACACCCAATACACGTATACATGTACTTTGAGGGGGAAATATTATACGAGAAGCTTCAAGGGTTTGGTATTGCTATGAAGACTCAAGTCAAGATACTACTTACCTGGATCATCTGTCAAGGGGGAATATGTTAACACAGAGAAGCTAACATCAACAAATACTTGACTGAAGATCGATTGCAGTTGCATTTTCAGCATTCGACAGCAACAGACAAAGGGGAATTTGTTGGTGCAGTTTTTGTGTCCGATGTTGTTCGAATATATTAGATTACTTTTTATGCTGATTATGTAATAGTTAGTGAAATGGTCAAACGAACGTGTATAGACCCGCTCGTTTGAAGTGGTCAAACGAAAGGGTTATTCGTTTGACCTTGTTCGTTTGCAAGTGAGCTTTCACATGAAGGTGGATATTCATGTGAAGGTGGTGTGACTATAAATACTACCCTTAGTTCATTTGCAAGTTTTTAAGGATTTAGACTTGGGGGAGAGATCACCACTTGGTCTCTCCCAGATGTATGCTCCTTTGGTATATTTTGGATAGCTTGTAATTGTGCCGATTTGTAACGTTATGCTACCAAATTTATACAAGAAAGTTGTTTATCCGTCTTTAATCTTATGTCTTTAAACATAATCACACACTAATCACGGGTTTCGGTCCGAACCATTAACTTACAATTTTAGCACATATTTGAATGATATCAGCACTTTTTTTAATCTACACATTAAAAACAAAAGAAAGATCAAAATAAAGAATTAATTGCTTGTTAGCATATTTATAGGGAATTCAATATAACTGATATTATTTAGGATATTATTTTATCATTTCTCTATATTTGGTTGGATGCCACATGACACTTTTTAAATGATTCTTACAGTTTGTATGCGAAATGTGGTTTGTATTTGATCCCACTCCATACTTCACTATCATCGGTCAAGGGCCTAGAAACTAACTAGTAAGTGTTCTCAAATTGATCTTTTGTTTTCCTATATATGTTTTCATCTGTTACAGATCTCTACAGCCCTAAATAATTGCTATACAAATACATGAAATTACGGTGTGGATTTATGGCTTAACCATCATTTAGAACAATAAGTCAGTCTGTTATGGCATGTTCAAAACACATAAATTTTGGTCAAAGCCAAAGTTCATGTGGAACAAGACAGTATGTTATTTATGTATGTTCATAATGTCTAATTTTGGTTAAAGCCAATGCGAAATTAAATTCAGAGATAACCTTAATTAGTCTATTATTTTGGTGTTAGAGTAGACTTTATCTTAAATGTACTTATTTTTGTCTGCCTTACTTGATTACACCCTAAATAGGTTACTCCAACTCTTCTATTTGTATTGATTTAGCATCCACTTTTACTCTTAGCCTTGGAATTGAATTACTGACTGGGGAAAACTTTGCAATATGGAGGGATACGGTTAAACTTACTCTTGGTATGGTGGATCTTGATTATGCCCTGAGGCATGACCCTCCTGCTGCTCTAACTGCTGAAAGCACTGCAAATCAGAAAATAGTGCATGAAAAGTGGGAGAGGTCTAACAGAATGTCTCTTATGGTTATCAAGAATTCCATCTCAAGTACTATAAGGGGAGCTATACCTGATTCAGGGAATGCCAAAGAATATATGAATCCAGTTGAGGAGTAATTTAAGGTATCTTCTAAAGCACATGCAAGCTATCTAATTTTGAAGATGCTCACCACAAAATATGAAGGGACTAATGGTGTGCGTGAACACGTAATGATGATAAGTGACATGGCCCCTAAGTTAAAGGGATTAGACATGGAAATAAGTGATGGTATTCTAGTGTACTTCATCATGACTTTTCTTCCTGCACGGTTTAATGCTTTTAAAATCAACTTTAACACTAAAAAGACCAATGGTCAATGAGTGAGTTAATAGCAATATCTGTGTAGGAAGAGGAATGTCTGAAACTAGAACACCCAGATGTTGCTTATGTCACCACCACTAAGTCAGTGAAAAGGAAGAAATTTTAAAGGGGAAAGTTCTAAAGTCTAAAAGACTAATTCAATTACTGTTTCCAACCCTAATATCTCCATGGGACAGTGTTGTTGCAAGTTTTTCCATAACAAAAGGCATTTGCAATGAGATTGTTCGAAATTCAAAGAATGACTGGTTAAGAAAGGTAATGATGCATTTATGATAATTGAATCCTTTAATATCAATGTACCAATTAACACATGGTAGGTTAACTCTGGTTCAATGGTTCATGTCACTAATGGTACACATGTATTCCTTACAATCCAAAAGTTGGAAAGTAACCAAAAGACACTTAGAATGGGAGGAGTGGATGAACTTTAAGTTGAGGCCGTAGGAACCATGCAACTTTTTATGAAAACTAGTTATTGTATTAAACTTTATGATACATTATGTACCGAAAACTACTCAGAATTTAGTATCAGTACCAAAGTTAGACAAGATGGTTTTGAAGTTTTACATGGGCATGGAAATGTCACTATTAGTTTAAACTCCCAAATTCTTGGTTGTGGTTATCTGGATGGAAGTCTCTATAAGTTTGAACTAGATAATACCTTTTCAAAATCATCTTTCTCATATAACGTAAATGAGGAAATCAACAAACGAAATCAAAACAAAATGAAAACATGATTTGGAAACATCATCTATATTGTGGCATCAACGTTTAGGCCACATCTCATGAGACAAAATGTTAAGGCTCGTGAAGGATGGTGAATTACCAGATCTTGATTTTAGCGATTTTGGAACATGTGTTAAATGCATTAAAGGGAAAAAAAGACAAATACAAATAAAAGGGTTGCCACATGGAGTTCTAGATTATTAGAAATCATACACACTGATATTTGTGGACCTTTCCCACCTCGCATAACTGGCCATACGTCTTTTATTACTTTCATAGATGATTATTCTCGGTACATGTACATGTATTTGATTAGAGTATATGAAAGTATGGAGTTGTCCTGCCGAAACTACACTTTATGATCCTTTGGAAAAGAAACTTGACATGAGGACATTTAGTTGCTACTTTATAGGATATCCCGAACGCTCAAAGAGATATAGATTTTACTGTCCTTCATACGTTACTCGTATTGTGGAATCTCGAATTGCTGATTTTATAGAGGACTTTAAGGTCAGTGGAAGTAGTGAAAGTGAAGTCTTTGATTTCCAAGAAGTGCAAGACGAGGGGGTAGGCTTTTCAAATTTATCTCCTATTGCACCTCTCGTACATGACCAATTTCATGGAGGATTCATAAGCAACAGTTAACAACAACCTCAACGATGATGGCAGAATATGTTATAGTGTACAATGCAACATGCCATGGGATGTTTTTAAGAAATCTCATCACTGGACTCATAGTTATTAACTCCATATCACGACCATTGAAGATTTACCGTGACAACTTAGTTGTTGTTAGTTTCTCGAACAATAACACTTTGTGCGGAGCTGGTTAATACCTCGATACAAAGTTTTTATTCATTCAGGAAGGAATGAGTATAGGAAAATAATCTTTGTATTGAGCACATAAGCACTAAAGTATGCTAGCGGATCCGATGATTAAAGGTCTACCACCCAGAACTTTCTAAGACCATGCGTAGTGGAAGACAATCCACGCTTGTGTGTTTTGTGCCATATGGCAGTCTAGTCAGCAATGGGGCACTATGGGGCGTTTTTGTAAAATGGGTGTAGTGAGGATGTGGGCATCATGTTAAAAGGGATGTAATAGAATTTAAATAAAAAACCTTCAAAAATTGTTATTGGCCAAAGAATTAGAACTTCGGCGTGGAAAAGGGACGCCTCTTGCAATTTTTTGGTGAAAACGACCAGGGGGCGGTTGAATGGGCGTTTGGGGGCGTTGTTGGGGCAAAAACGCCCAAAAGTTTTGCCACTATGGGTGGTTTAAGAATTTGTAATGAGGATGGGTTTTAGTAAAGAACCTGTATGATAGCATATTGTGTGTACGAATGATTAGTAAAATTTCCTCCAATGTTTTATTTTGGCTATGCTGATTTTTGTGCGTACCTTATAATTTATAAACAAAACTTATGTAAAGGATTTTATTTCAGTCATTTTGGTTTTATGGTTAAGTGTTTTATATTGAGACTTTAGTATGACTGTTGGAGGTCTTGAATTGACTTTGATTCGAATGACCGCAACTCTCCGCTATAGTTTCAACATGAAAGTGGATAGTGTTCTAAACTTTGCCAAAAATACTTAATACTCATCATAAACAATCACTCGACCAAGTGGGAGAATGTTAGAAATACTCGTAATGTGGCCTATGGGTCATTTAAGTTAATAATATAACATAACAGGTTCCAAACAATTACTTGATGGAAGTAATTGTGAAAATTAATTATAAGTTATGGGGCCATTATAATTTCCCTTTAAATGCCTTTAATATAGAGAATGTGAGGAGTTTCGAGGACCTAATAAAATGTATGGTCATCTAGTTCACTCATAGACACAACTCTAAAACTCCTAAAACACAAATCAACAATTGTCTCTAGGTCTCCATCACTTAAAAGCATCATAACGGAAATCATGACATCATTATCATCATCATTTGCGAAGAAAACCATTCCCACAAGTAAGTTCCCTTAATTTTATGTTCATAAACATGATTAAGGTTTTTTTTATGTTTTGATCCATGTTTTAATGATATAATAAACATAAACCACTAATTCGATTTGTTTTGTTTACTTATTATTTCACGATGGATCATGGAAGTACGTACGAATGTTGATTAAGTGATTGATATCATGGATGATGTATTGTGGAATCATGGGGCTCGCAAAAAGAATTCAAAGATTGTATTTTTGTAGATCTTTTTAAGATGTTAATTTTGAATCAAGGAGTAAAACCTACTATTAGATATTGACGTTTAGGATTTAATTAAGAATACGATTATTTTAAAAAAAAAATTATTTATGTTAGTTTGTGTTCGTTTAGAATATTAACGAACTAATTAACTTGAATATGTCCATTTTATTAACAAATAAACACAAAAAAAGATATATCTTCATTATGTGTTCTTGTTTGAGTATTTATTTACGTAAAGATAAACGAATGTACATCAACATAGCCCCGTTTAAGTTTGTTCACATGTGTAGTTTTGTTGCTATTAAACATAGATTTCATCAAGGCATGCATTTATACTTAGATGCTAATGCTTACATTTCAATCAAACCTAATAAATCATTAGCAATATAAATAAAATATTTTTATCATAGTGATACTTAGGTCGCATACTTATATGTTAAAAATATAACAAAGGTGATGACTACACAAACTCATACAAAAGTAACTCCAGCTTCAAGGTTGTTTGAAACCACCAGCTGTGTATCCGGCATCCACAACAATAACCTGTCCAGAAATAAAGGATGCTCCTGGGAGGCAAAGAAATGCAACCAATGGCGATATTTCATCGGGTTCTGCTATTGGTCGAAGTGGAATGCGGGCCATCAACGCGCCATACGCTTCAATAATTTTGTCATCAACCTTCTCCTGTTTCGTAATAGGATATATTAAACAAGCTGACCAAACAAATGTCCTTGGTAACATTAGCTAGGGAATGTTTAAACTTTAGAATTAATCTCAGCCGAATGGAGAATGTTCATCGGTTTGTTATGACTCATGTATAAGCATATATACGCGTCGTGTTTGCGGGTTCGCATTTCGAACTGGACATTAACCCTAGCACGACACGTACCCGAAAATTGTGTCAGACACTTGAACCCAAACATGATACAGATTTCTGTTGGTTGATACCACATGCAGTTTTTTTTTTTTTTTTTTTTTTTTTTTTTTTTTTTTTTTTTTTTTTTTTTTTTGCAAATTGATACTTTAAAATTACAATCTACAACAAAAAAAATAATAATTATATGTAAATTATAAAACTTAATAATAATTTCTCTTTTACCTTATTAGTTTTGGCATAAACACCCTATCCATTTAAGTCATGCCATAAAAATCTATATTTATTTCAAAAATTTTAAACATATACAGGGTTAAACGGGTCATCCCTCAACCCTGCCAAGTCATCTCGAAGATGAAGCAATTAACTGAAACTAACCCACACATTTTTATAGTCTAAACTAAACCCAAACCCATGAATTTCATATTAGATTTGTGTGGTGTGTGTCGTGTAAAAAACTCACACGCATAACAACACTCGCAGGGGCAAAGGATTTAAGGGGCGGGGAGGGGTGCCCCCCCCCCCCCCCCCGAACTTTTTGGTCAGTAGTGTTATATATGTACGTTTCGTATAGGATTTTGAAGGTATATACGTTTTCGACCCTCCGATTTAAAAATTTTTATTTTAGGTATATACATTTTCGACCCCTCGGTTTTAATTTTTTTATTTATATAGCCCAAATAAAATATTTAATTAGTCCAAATATTATAGCCCAAATCATTATATTTGGTATAATACTAGAATGTATATTATAACGCAAATCAAATCATTATATAGCTCAACCTATCTAAAAAAACCCAAATTCGTTTACTTTGGGACATCGGCCAGAAGAACAGAAGCCACAAGGCAGAACTGCACAAGGGGGAGGGGGAGGGGGGAAACGCAGGTTCCAGAACTGTTCGACTTCAGCTTCTTGTTCGAGAACAGAAGCCAAACCACTGCTCGTTGTTGTGGTCTTGTACTCTTGTTCGACTTCTTCAATCTCCATAAGGTTAAATGTATGTGTTTTTTTATCTTTAGGTTTAATTTAGGGCTGCAATTTATATGATTTAGGTTGAAATTAGGGGTGAAATTAGTCCGAATTTTTTGCCCTAAACTTATTGAATCCTTCTGTAACTATGTCTAATTTTATTTGTTTAATCTTATTGTGATTTGATTTAGATAGAAATTAGAGTTTGAAATTTAGGGTGATTTGTTAACTTGTTTTGTTATTAGATTATGCTATGTGGAAGAATAAAATGATAATTTTTTTTTTAATGTTTGAGAACGTTTTTTATTTGATATTAATGTTTGACCCGACCCGACCCGAATCGAATCACCGACGTCCGACCCGAACATACACCTCGAAACTACGCGATAGAAATTTTTTTTTAGGTCCGTTACTTTTTGACCCCCCGAACTTTTTTTTTAAGCTTCACCACTGAACATAATGTTTGACTAGTTAGTAATAAATATAACCACCCTTTGGCTAATCTTAGCCAATATTGTTTTCCTTTATATATATCTAAAGAGTGTCATGAAGAGTTTTATGGGTCTTACGAGACTCTGCATAGTAGTTTTGACACCCCATGGTGCGACGGTATTGGTGCGAATATTGTCTTTGGCCCACTCACAAGCCAAGTTCTTGGTCAACTGATTGATTGCAGCTGCATGAATCAAGGATCAAACATATGATAAGTGATATGTATGCAATCATTCATTCATCTTTTTACAGAATAAGATAACCGACCTTTAGATGCTGCATATACAGATATAGAAGGAAGAGCCGTGACACCAGCAACCGAAGAGATAAAAACGATGCTAGCGTTGCCTGATGCTTTGAGCAATGGGTGTGCGAGTTGAGTCAAGTGGTAGGGTGATTCAACATTGGTACTCATTATAGATGCGTAATCCTCGAGTGTATGTTGTGTTGCATCCTTGAGTAACGTCGATGCAGCATTGTTTATCTAATAATATTACATAAAAGTCAACACCTAAACACAGAGATTTTGTATATATTTACCTTAAAATTATTGTATCTGCATAGCAAACTACACATTTTTGGCACAATGTATAAGATCAACAGTTATGTCTAGTATTCCATATGGTATGCATGTGTTGATATATATGTAGTTATTATGCTTAAATAATCACAATATATATTTGTGTATCTAGCTTATTTTATCGATCAAGCATATATACTTCTAATTCTAATCAAGTCTCAAACAACCTCAACCCAGGATCCAACCTACATAAAGAAAATTTGACATATAATGGAGTTCGAGCTTACGAATATTCAAATCAAACTCAAGTAAGGTTTTCTTGTTTCCATTTTAAGTAGGGGTTTAAATGAGCGGAGCTGAGCCTGAGTTCAACTCCACTCGTTTAATTTTAAGAAAGCTTGAGCCCACCTTGATGTGTAAAGCTTGAGCTCGGCTCGCAGGTTATTTAAGCGTGACTAATTGCTAACAATATATCCTTTTCATGAAAGACGACTATACAGAAAGAGGGTGGGTAGGTCTCTACAAAAGAGGCTCGACTCATTTAAACCTCTACTCCAAACCTTCAAATAACACAACGCCCGAAAAGATGCATAACAACTTACAAGGATATTAAGTCTGCCACTAAAAACGGACGAGACGACCTTGATGAGCTCCTCTCTATTTTCTTTGAAAGACAAATCACAGACGGACGCGGTTACTTCATACCCTTTGCCTTTCCATTCTTCCAATCGTTCATTGATCTCCTTTTGGTTTCTGGAACAAGTATGCACGGCTGCACCGAATCCGGCTAGTTCTTCCACTATTGCATAACTACATACATGAAACAAACATATTTAAACCTTATGATCAAGTTAAATGTTTCAGTGGTTGGTAGAGAAATGAAATGAACTAACCCGATGCCTTTGGTGCCACCGGTGACAAGGGCGGTCATTCCCTTGAGAGACCACCGTTGTTCTCGGCTAGTTGACATGGTCATTAATTCTACCGACCTCACCATGTGTGTGTGGGGTATATATACGTCTATACGTCTATTATCTTATAATCTTTAATTAATTGTATAGGGTTGGTTACTTTTATAATAACACTACCGGCGGCAGCCACTACCGCTGCCGCTACCCTACCGTTACCACTATTATTATACAACCTATGAAAGCATTTAACACATGATAAAAATGATAAAAAGGTTAATCGAATAAATAAAACATACAATGGTTTAAAGTCAATGAGTTATATAGCACAATTGGTATTGGAGAGTTAAATATTTAGATTTGAGGTTATAGGTCTCGGGTACAAATTCAATCATAATCGGGTTTTACCGCAACGGGTCTTCGGGCGGTGGGTTGTTTCTGGAACTTGAGATGGTGGGCTTAGGCTATCTAGCGATGTCTGTGGTCGCGGACGTATGGGCTCGTCTTTGCTGTTTGTGGTCGCGGGCATATATGGCCTTGCTTTTTACCATTGGGTTACCTCGAATAGCCAGACTTTTGTTTCGTTAGGAAAAAAGACAATAGTTTAGAAGCCTTTTTATCTTCGAACTGTTATTTAACATATATGCATTTATGTGACGTTTCTGATTTAACCCAATTTATTGTCAACATTAAGTTAAAATATACCCTTGGCATCGCATCGCATTGGAAGTGTCACCTCTATAAAAGTGTTATAATATTATTGTACAAGTTGTTCATTTTTAATTTCAAATAAGCCAAAAAACAAAAAACAAAAATAATTAGCACTGAAAATTAAAGTGATCTAAAGAGTAAAGTACACGGATGGTCTCTGTGGTTTACCAAAATTTTGTATTTGGTAGTAAGCTTTTCAAAAGTGCACAGATGGTCCTTGTGGTTTGCACTTTGTAACACATTTAGTCCCTAGATTTTTTCATAAGTACATGGATGGTCCCTGTGGTTTGCACTTTGTAACGCATTTAGTCCCTACCTTGGACATGCTAAAACCTTTAGATTTGTTGGTTGGGGACTGAATACGTTACAAAGTGCAAACCACAGGGACCATCCGTGTACTTTTGATAAGCTAGGGACCAAATCCAAAAATTTGATAAACCACAGGGACCATCCGTGTACTTTACCTTGATCTAAATTTGTTTTGCCCACTGAATCATGGACATCCATTGCTTGCTTGTCCCCTCCGACTAGCCCAAAGCATTCTCTCTTTTACTATGAACCGGGCGTCTATGTTCAAGTGTTCAACAGTACTCGTCCGAGGGTGCCCTTCAGGGCCGGCCCTGAGAATTCGTGTACCCTGTTCGAGCTTGAAAAAATATGCCCTTAGGCCTTAACGAAATTGGGTATTTGGCTCACTAAAGGTCTAAACCTAATGCCAAAGAGGTTAATAACTAATCTAAACCACAAGAATTGTTTTGTAAGGGTGCCTATGTTGGTGTTTGTATGGATGTACCCGATTAAAAAAAATATTTTACATACACATATCGGGTTTTTTCATAAAAAACGTGCCCCTCAAGATATCGGGCCCTGGCCGGTAGTCCTCTCCGCCCACCCCCAGGGCCGGCCATGGTGCCCTTGCACACGGTCCACGCCATGCAATTAACTAAAAAGGCACTGTCAGGTCCCTGCGGACACCTTAAAGTCTACCTGGATTTATTTGACTTTGTTTTAACTTAAAAAGTATAAAAACAAAACCAAGTCTTTGTTGAGTTCAAAAAATAAAAACGTGTTGGCTACAGTTTAGAATCATTCACGATCCACCCCGTATTTTGGTGGTCTAAGAGCACTCACATTCAATCCATCAAATAATGAGAGGAGAGGTTTTTATATTATAAAGGGTATAAAAAGTGGTTGTGAGTGGAGGAGAGAGAAAATGTTACTGTTCATCTGTATATTTGGGGGGACACTGTTCATCCAGTATAATTTTTTTAATATATATTGAAAGTGGTTGTGAGTGAAGGAGAGAGAAAAATGTAATGATAATATTATTTAATTGAAAGGAGAGAGAAAAAGTATTTGTTTTTAGTGAAAATATATTGATATAGGAGTTGTTTTTTAGTGGGATGTATGTATAATTTGATGGATTGGATGAGAATGCTCTAAGGAAGAAAGAAACTAGGGATGAGTTTTTTTTTCCCAAATACCCGTACTCGTACCTGTACCCGTACCCGTATTCGTACCCGTACCGATTTTAGGTATTTGGTACATGTATCGGTACCCAGTTTTATTGATTTTAGTATTCGGTACTTTCGGTATTGGTACGGGTACGGGTAAAAACAGGTACTGGTACCGAATTTTATGTATACCTTTAAAAGTTTTTTTTTTATATTATGTTTTATTTCGTATTATGGTATTTATAGTACTCATATTGATTTTACCTATATGGTACCCGTATCGTATTAGTACTCGTACCAATTTTACCTATCTGGTACTCGTACTATATTGGTACTCATGTCAATTTTACCTATTTAGTACTCGTACAAGAGCTCAAAAACTAAATAAAAACAAAATATTATCAAAGCGAGTACCGTACCGAAAATACCCGTACTCGTACCCGTACCGTACCTATGTTCAAATTCGGTAACGGTACGGGTACCGTACCAATCCGATCCCTAAAAGAAACATCTCAACAAGACCGGTGTGTGTCTAGGCACCAAAGTGCTGCATATGAGATTATTTATAATTTTTTTATGGGATTATGTATGGATATAGTATTAGATTATACCTGCCTAATTACCTTAAATCGAAATCGTACTCGTCACTAGGCAACAATATCGATGGCGTATTTATACTAAAATATTATCAAATATTAAAATCACTGTTAATAATATTTTAAGTTTGTAGGATTTGTTAAAAACTAAAACTATTCAAAAATATATGTTACAATCGTACACGAGCATTTAATATAACTAATCGCTTTTGGAAATGAGTTTGTTCGAGTAATTTTTTAACTTTCTTAGTTGTCATTCTTCATTTCTTCAACTTTAACTCCTTTTAAGGCAACTGATAGTTCTAAACACAGACCGAGTTTGAAAATTAATCTTTTATTTTATTGTATTGAGTTTATCACTGTTTTCAGCACTAGACTCAGAGTTGTCCTCGAAAATTCTAAAAAAAATTTAGACCTCAGGGGACAAAAAGAATTGGGCTCAAAAGTGTGGTTAATGGAAAATAAATTTAAAAAATAAAACAATAGTGTTGGAGTCAAGACCTGAACTTGAGACCACTACATTATTATTTTAAAATGACTTTTTTCACTCCACCATCAACACTTTTCAGATAATAAATGGATGCATATACTAAATTTATAATTTTATATAAATATAAATAAAATCCTTTCGGGCACTTTGAAAATTTGGGTCTCGAGCGACGAGCCGGGTTGGCCGGCCCTGACTAGACTATGTGTTGTGGATCTTCGGTGGGGCGCGGATGGTGTACGACATCGGCCAACAGGGCGCAACACGCTGGGACGGTAAGGCCGGTGGGTGTGGGATGCGTCCCTGTGTTGTGATGGCTCGTCGAGGCCCGTCAACACCGCCACCTAGGTGTCAGGCATGTCGGAACCGTCGGCCGAGAGATGAAGGAGACGGGGCAATGTGGGTTTTGATCGTTGTGATTTTTTTACCGTTGCAAAAGGCAACAGCTAGTTTAAAAAATAGTAATTTTTGAGTTAAGTACAGTTTCAGTCCCTGAGGTTAACACCCACTCGCAGGTTAAGTCCCTATTTAAAAAAATCAACACTCCAGTCCCTGACGTATTCAATTTGATTCAATTAAACCCCTTGTCGAAACTTTCGTTAGTCAACCGGTAGTTAACTTGGGTGTTACAATCCTATTACTTCTATAATCAAGGGCAAGTTGGTAATTTCGCAATTTAGAAATCCTTATAACATATACCATCCCTAATCAAGCCCTCATATGCACAATAATGCCCTTCCTTCTTCTCCAGTAAGCCAAGGTACATGCAGGTCTAGTTGAAGCTTCAGGGCGAAAATGGCTGGGAGTTTTGGAGGGTAAGACCCGATAACATCTACATTGAGCCTAAAGATTATTATGGTAAGTTATTTTTTCTCTGTTTTCTTAAGTTTCATGTCGAATTGAGCAAGGAACTGAAGGTTTAAACTATATAAGATGAATAGAGTCTCTTTGAATTTTAATAAAATTTTGTTTATTTTTGAGTTTGACAGATGACGATGAACCTACAAAGTTCAGTATTAAGGTGTACCACGGTGGTGAGTTCAGTGACAACCCTTGTCGATCATACGTGGGTGGTAAGTATAATTTCATCGATTGTGCTGATATTGATGATTTTGGTATGGACGTACAAGATGAAATGGTTAAGCAGATTGGTTATTCTGTTGACATGGTGTTTTACTTCCATTTTAAAATTCCGTATGTTTGTTTGGATTTGGGTTTGAAGTGTTTTGCTAGTGATAGTGATTTTATAAGCTTTTGTTCATGGTGGGTAAAACTGATTGAAATTTATGTCGAACACTGGACGTCTCATTTGTTGATGACATCTTTGTGATCAAGAAGTCTTAACAAAGACTTCCCAATGTCCTCATCCTGAAAGCCAAGATGCAGAAGTGCATGACGCTCCCTTTGTTGATCTGTTTGAATGTCATTACCATGATAGATCCCTATGAGATTCCCAGAATTCCCCCACCAAACCCATTAGCTCAGTACACTGACCTTAACCCCTTAGATCCCTTTTGGAGTAGCGAATGGTGGACGCAGAGTGTAATACACAATCCATACCCTTCTGGACAACCTATCCCTCGACACCCTGATCCAGTACCAGCATCCATGCCAACTATGAGCCAGGAAAATTTGGAATAACTTTGCTCATTTGGTGACGAATTAGTAGAGGATGGAGAAAGAATTCGTCAAATAGGAGAAAAGCTTATGTGGAAGCATGTCGAGCGCGATATACATGATTGGATACATGATACCTAGAAAAGCGCATAGATATATGTGTAATTTTGTATTTTGATAAAAAAAAATATATATATATAGACTAAAATAGATATGGATGCATAACTACTAGTACATTTGATCTCCAGTTGTAGTTTGTAATTGACGCATATATATAGAAAGAGTAAAAGTCGTAATTTTTTGATCAAATTGTTTGTGTGATTGTGTATAAATAACTGTATTTATTCTGTGATAATTAATACTTGATAAATATTCACAATTCAGATGGACAACGAAGTAAATAAGGAAAATTAGAATAATGAGAATAACGGAAACCAAATAGATAATAGTGCCATCCAACATATAGTAGCACAAGGAATTATAGATGCTATGCCTTATATTATCAAGACTGTTAAAGAAGCAGAAAATAATAAATCTGCAAATGGAAGTAAACACCAACACACTGAACCAAGTCACAGTGTGAACGCTAATAACGGACTTATAATCTAAGCTCCAATTCCTAAAAGAAGAAGAACCGCTTCTTACGGTTGTTCTTATAAAGAATTCTTGGCCTGCAAACCAATAGAATTCTCAGGCAATGAAGGAGCCATTGCAGCCTTACGTTGGATAGAAAAGACAGAAGCAGTCATAAAAATAAATAAATGTGCAGAGGAAGACAAGATTATGTTTGCTTCTAATCTTTTCAAAAATGCAGCCTTAGAATGGTGGAATACTATTCTCCAGTCCAGGGGAAGTGACAGAGTTTATAATATGGAATGGATCAACTTTAAGGAAATGGTTGAAAGAAAATTCTGTCCTCCCAATGAAAAGGGATAAGTCGCCAATAAGTTCCTAAATCTTAGAATAACTAGAATAGACTGCAAAGGTTACACTACCATATTTTCTTCGAATATGGTAGGATAGTGCCACCCTTAGCCTCATCTGAAACAGTGTTAATTTCCCGTTATATTTGGGGATTAATTAGTGAGATTAGACACGTAGTCAAGGAAGCTAGACCGCAAACCACAGAAGAAGCAGTGGAACTAGCCAATACCCTGACTGATGAAATGGTACGCACACAAGAGGAGAACCAGAGGAAGAACCTAGCTCAAAAGCTTACCCAGGAATTTCGTTCTGGTAATTCCTACCGTGGAAAAGGAACATGTTCTTCTGCACCCTACTGTAAGTTTTGTAAAAGAAGCACTCAGGAAAGTGTGTTGTGTCCTGCAACTTTTGCAAGTACCCAGTACATAAGGAAGAAGATTGTAGGAGAAAGGCTAGTACCAGGATATGCTACAATTGTGGAGAAACTGGGCACATCAAACCGAATTGTCTGAAACTAGCTCTAGCCACAACCAACAAGGCTAAGACAACTAAAGCTCCTAAGAAAAATGCCAGAGCATTTGTCCTGACAGTTGAGGAAGCCAAGATGATTCCGGATGTGATTGCCGGTACATTCTTAGTTAATAATATATTTGCCAAAGTATTGTTTGACTCTAGTGCAAACCAAAGTTTTACCAATACTTCTTTCTACAAATTTCTTGACCAACCCTTAGCCAAACTTCAACAATATTGTCTGGTAGAGACAGCAAACGGAGAATCCGTTAAGATTAGTAAGATCTTGCAGGGAGCAAGAATAGAAATCCTAAACCATCATTTCTTTGCTAACCTTTACCCAATGAATCTGGCCGGATTTGATGTTGTATTAGAAATGGATTGGTTGGTAGCCAATCGTGCTAGTATATTATCTGATCAAAAGTCAGTACAAGTAAGTACACCAATAGGTGAAAAGATCACAATTAAAGGAGATAAGCCAACTAGACCGACAAAATTCATCTCTGAGATGAAAGCTGCAAGTTATGAAAGGAAAAGAGGAGTAGTATATATGATTTTCGTAATCATTAATACTAAAGGAAAAGAATTAAAAGATATTCCTATAATATCTAAATTCTCAGACGTTTTTCAAGAAGAGTTACCTGGATTACCGCCTGATAGAGAGGGTGAATTTAGAATTCACCTAATACCAAGAACGACACCGATTGCCAAAGCACCATATCGATTAGCACCAACGGAGATGCAGGAACCGAAGAAACAATTGGACGAACTTCTTGACAAAGGTTTTATACAGCCAAGTTCATCACCATAGGGAGTACCGATGTTGTTTGTTAAGAAGAAAGACGGATCGATGCGTATGTGCATTGATTACCGAGACTTGAACAAGGTTACGATTAAGAATCGGTACCCGCTACCGAGAATCGATGATCTGTTCGATCAACTTCAAGGAGCTCAATTCTTTTCTAAGATCGATTTACGCTCAGGATATCATCAACTGAAAGTACAGGAAGTGGATATTCCTAAAACTGCTTTCAGAACTAGGTACGATCATTATGAATTTACCGGCATGCCATTTGGTTTAACCAATGCCCCAGCCGCATTTATGGACATGATGAACAGGATATGTAAACCTTAGCTGGGTAAATTCATAATTGTCTTTATAGATGATATTCTAATTTACTCTAAGAGTAAAGAGGAACATGCAGCGCATCTGCATACACTTCTGACATTGTTGAGAAAAGAGAAGCTTTATGCTAAATTCTCAAAATGTGAATTTTGGTTACAAGAAGTGCAATTCCTTGTACCTCTGGTTAATCATGAAGGAATTCATGTGGATCCCACAAAGATCGAGGCAATTACTAAGTGGAAAGTCCCTTAGTCGCCAACAGAAGTACGAAGTTTTCTTGGATTGGCAGGATATTATAGACGATTTATCCAAGATTTCTCTAGAATAGCCATTCCATTAACCAAACTGACCTGCAAATCAGTTAAGTTTGAATGGGGACCAAAACAGGAAGATGCTTTTAAGATTCTTAAGCAAAGGTTAACCAACGCACCCATACTCGCATTACCAGAAGGAATTGAAGACTCTATAGTCTATTGTGATGCGTCTAAGTTAGGATATAGATGTGTGTTGATGCAACATCAAAAGGTTATAGCTTATGCCTCTAGACAACTTAAGAAACGTGAAGAGAATTATACAACCCATGATCTAGAGTTAGGAGCCATAGTTTTTGCCCTTAAGATTTGGAGACACGATTTATATGGAAATAAATTTGTTGTCTTCACCGATCATAAGAGTTTAAGGTATATTTTTGGGCAAAAAGAATTAAATATGAGACAGAGACGCTGGATGGAAGTTCTTAGTGATTATGATTGTGATATCCAGTATCATGCTGGGAAAGCTAATGTAGTAGCTGATGCTTTAAGTCGAAAGTATCATGAAAAGCCAAAACGAGTACGTCTTCTCAGATACGAATCTACAAGTAGATTTAAATGAGCAAATTCAAAAGGTACAGGATACAACAATCAAGGACGATGCTGAAAGTTTAAAAGGAATGATTTAGGAATTAGAACAAGTAACAGATGGAATTTGGAAGTTCCATAAGAAAAGGATGTGGATACTTAAACAAGGAAACCTACGCCATAGAATTCTAGAAGAAGCTCATAAGTCTAAGTATACGATACATCCCAGAAGTGATAAGATGTATCAAGATCTAAGAAAGAATTTCTGGTGGATAGGAATGAAAAAGGATATACTAAACTCTGTTGCTAAATGTCTAACTTGTTCACAAGTTAAAGCTGAACATCAGAAACCCTCAGGGTTATTGCAACAGTTAGAGATGCCAGTATGGAAATGGGAATTGATAACAATGGACTTTGTTACCAAATTACCCAAGATAAGAAAAGGAAATGATACAATCTAGGTGATTGTAGACAGATTGACCAAATCTGCTCATTTCTTACCGATGAAGGAAACTTTCAGTATGGAACAGATAGCCAAGCTATATGTAAATGAAATAGTTTCATTACATGGAATTCCTTTATCTATCATATCTGATAGAGATAGCCGTTTTACTTCTCATTTTTGGACAAGTTTCAAAAAAGTGATGGGAACCAGGTTAAATCTAAGCACAACTTATCATCCACAAACGGACGGACAAAGCGAAAGGACAATTCAGACGATGGAAGATATGCTTAGAGGCTGTGTAATTGATTTCGGAGGAAATTAGGATGATCATTTACCATTAATAGAATTTTCCTACAATAACAGCTATCATACTTGCATTAATGCTGCACCATTTGAAGCACTTTATGGACGAAAGTGCCGAACTCCAGTCTGTTGGGCAGAAATTTAAGAGAAGCAATTATCTGGACCAGAGATAGTGCAAGAAACAACGGATAAGATAATTCAAGTCAAGGAAAGACTAAAAGCAGCACGAGATCGTCAAAAGAGTTATGCAGATAACAGACGAAAACCTTTAGAATTTCAAGTAGGAGATAAGATATTATTAAAAGTTTCTCTATGGAAAGGAGTAGTCAGATTCGTTAAAAGAGGAAAGCTAAGCCACAGGTATGTTGGACCTTTTGAGATTATTAGAAGAATAGGACCCGTAGCCTATCAGCTACAACTGCCAGAGGAAATTGCAGGAATAGATGATGTGTTCCATGTATGTAATCTCAAAAAGTGTTTAGCAGATGAATCATTAGTGATACCTCTTAAGGACATAGAGGTAAATGAGAAACTTAAGTTTATCGAGAAACCCATTCAGATTGAAGATAGAAAGATCAAGAATCTCAAACACAAGAGACTAGTTCTGGTCAAAGTGAAATGGGATTCCAAGAGAGGACAAGAATACACATGGGAACTCGAATCAGAGATGCAAAGGAAATACCCACATCTGTTCCAGTAGACCTCGAGGACGAGATCTAAAACAAGATGGGGAGGATATAACAACCCTCCTAGAACCCTTAATGTGACCCTAAAACGTTCCTAATATACCCCGTACTCGAGAAACGAGCCCGAAATACCCTTGTACTTATCAAAATAAAGAAAAACAAAGTTTAGGAGTCGCTCGCGGGGCGCGACTTCCTTAGCTGAGTTTATTATGGGCGGCGACTGACTTTGTTTGTCGGACAAGGCATTGCGCAACGTGTCCCGAAGCGTGTCAAGTCTACCCCCTGATTCGACATGGCTAGAGCCTAGTCTAACCTTGTCGCGGGCCGCGAAAGAAGGAGAGAAAGGTTTACGCGGGCCGTGAGCCGCCCTAGTCCAGTCCTATAAATAGGAGATCGAGGCTCAGTTGTTCCTCGTTCAAAATTCTGTTTTCTGTCTCAATTTCTAAATAGTAGAAGTTATACCCGGGCATAATACCCACTATAAAGCGAAGCTCTACCTCATTGTAAGTACTATAACCCTGCTATTACCCTACACGATCGATTTAGGGCTCCGTAATGCATGTCAAGGCTCTGCCTGACTCAGTCGTTGGAGTTCTGTCTCGTGTTACACTTCATTGATCTAGGATTCTGTAATGCATGTCAAGGCTCTGCCGGACTAAGTCATTAGAATTATGTCTCAGGTTGTACGGTTAATGTGAAGTGGGTTATTTTACTAACACGTGTGCATTGTTTAAATTTTAATAGATAATAACCAGGAGAATCACCAGGAAGCTATAGTAGTATCACCTAAGTCGACAATGGGAGTCATTCCCCTTTTTGTAAACCTTTTTGTGAGTACATCTTCCTTTTTGTAAACTGTTTTTACAAAACCTCAAATATTTTAAAATATAATTAACAGTGATTGAGTCTATGTATTCTACAATTACTGCCAATATTTTGGGGTTTTGTATACAAAATGTGAAAGACGTTACCATTGGACGACGAGTAGCCAATGAGTAATATGACCCACCAGTCAGGATTGACAGTACTAAATGAGTAACTGTGTAGATATAAACATTATAATCGCTCTCAATACTGTGAAATTATAAAATCTGTTTTGATTAAACTGGGATGCACTCGCCAGTATTTCTTGCTGATAAAATCTTTTTAAAACGCGTTTCAGGTAACAAAATGTGAAAGCCAATAGAAGCCAGCTGGAGAGCACTGAAGGCTTAGAAAAGTGGCTATAAAAGTTACCTAAATAAAAATGAGTTTTTGTTTTAAATAATTAGGGTTTATCCCTATAAATGTATTGTTAAAACGAACTTGGGTTTTATCCCAATGATTTATTATAAAAAGTCTGGTATTTAACTCTGATAAAAATATTTCCTAACTACGGTCCTGATGTATTCCGTTGCCAAATTAATAAACACCGATACCACTGATCTTGATCTCGCGCCACCCGCTCCCGGGGTAGGGGTCGGGGTTTGCGACAGAGGGTGGTATCAGAGCTACAGCCACTGGTTTAAGCCAAAGAAGTGTTCTGCTGACACTTAAATTCTATGTTAGGAAATAACTTATGTGATTTCGTGTTTTGTGTTATTTGACTATTTGTTAGTTTAAAGTATGAGTGAGCAAGGAACATCGGGCGCTTATCGTCACTTAGATAGTTCACCAAAAGATGAGGGAACATCATCTCAACCTAATCCCCTAGGATACTCAGCCGATACTGAGGAAGGAATATTTATATTTATATTTAAGGCACAGTCTGAGGAACCCTTCACTACTAAAAAGAGAGGTTGGTTTAATAGAGGAGCACATGAGAGAAGAAAGAGAATGAAGAAGTTACAACAACAAAGGGCGATAGTCACAGCTAATAAGGAAGCAAACGCACAAACCCCGGAAACAGTCAATAGGCCACCTTGGGAAGAGGAACTAGATAGACAGCTTGCCGATTTCCATATGTTAGCCACTACAGCAGTAAACTCTAGCCTAAACCAAATAGCTGAACCGCCACTATTACCTTTGTTCCCATACCAACAAATGCAATAACCCAACTAAGAAGACCCATTCCCAGTTCTCGATATAAATCCCAATGAGATTCCAGAACTCCTCCACCAAACCCCATAGCTCAGTACACTGACCTTAACCCATTAGATCCCTTTTGGAGTAGCGAATGTGTGACAACTGGCACCAAACCGGTAATTTCCGTACACTTTAATTATTATTTAATGACTGCAATTATGTGCTTAGATGTCAACATTATTTGATTACATGATATACTTGTGAATTCATGCACGTTTTATACTACAAGAATTACCTTATGCATTAATGAACTGCGTTGCGTCAAAAATACTAGTAAACTCACCGGTAAGACACATTGTGTCGACAATTCTGCAGAAAGCAGTTAGACAATAGAATTGGAGCCTAGGTGTAGGTCCAATGATAAAAATACATTAAAACCAAAGAGTACATACAAGGGTTAACATATAGACATTCCGGAAGCTAGAATATGCACTAAAAAGCACCCAAAACGCACTATAAGTGCAGAATTTTACAAAATTCAGCTATAATCAACTTTTTAACACATAAATATTGTGCAGAATTCATATTTTATTATCCAGAATACCCTCCTAAGTGTTGGGAATTAAAAGGGTTACAAAAGGATACATAAAGGACGCTAAACGGTGCAATTTAGCACTTTAACGAACCGGTATTTAACCGAACAACCGGACATTACCCGGAACATAAAAATATTGCTAGAAGCATTGTTTAATTATTTCTTGGCTAGTTATGGTCCCCGAACACCATAACACCCCTTATAACATAATAACACACTATATCTCTAAACCTTACACTTGAAAGCTTATTTATTTATGTTTTTAGAAAATGAAATTCGCACTTTGCCCCCCCCCCCCCTTCATGTATACGGTCATATGGGAGGTGACCCCACCAAATATTGCCAATATCTTACAAGATCCCATTAGATTTATTTGGATATTTCTTGGATTTATTTAGATTTTATATGATATGATAAGATACTAGAGATCTTGTATAGATATGGTGGAAGATTATATAAGATATCATTCATTCACATACACCACACTTCTTCCTCCTTTCCCCTTGCCCACCTACGGCCTCCATCCACCACCACACAACCATCATTTTCATCCATTAATCAACCATCCCAAGCTTAACATAAGGTGCTAGAAGGTGACTAACGAAGTGTGGAGCTTGTGGAACTTGAAGAACCTCCTCCATTTGCTTTTATCCAACACTTTTGTCATCTTCAAGTCCTAGTAATCTTCCCTAGCCTTGTTGCTAGTGGTGAGCCTTCATATTCTCTTATTACTTCATATATTGATTGGTTAAAAGATATATTATGGTGAAAATTACAAGAACACTAAAGAATATGAACATGAATCTTTCACATAAGCTTAAATACATAAGAATATATGTTGAATATGTTGATTTGATTCTTGTTGATTTATTATTAGTGTTGGTGATGTTAGACATCATAGGGAGCCTACTAGATTGTGATTAAACACATGATCTAGTGAGTTAAAGTGGTGATCTTGTAAAAGACCAAGATCTTCATACTTTATGTTTCTCATGAACTTGAAAGTAAAAATGTTTTAGAGTATGATGATGGTTGATACATGTTAAAAGCCTTGTAAATAGATGGATACAAAAATAATTTTTCCAAGAAACCAAGTTTATTTACAAGATCTACAAAGTCATGGTTTATAAGGAAACTAATAATATTTTTTTTTTTGTGTTTAAACAAGACTATGATCATGACTGTAACAAGAAAAATACAAAAGAAATATTTTTAGAAAAATCATCTTACAAGTTGTAAATGACTAAATCATTCAAGAATACAATTTACAAACAAATAACCATGTTTTTAAGGGTAACTAAACCTACTAAATAACATGGGAAATTACTACAAGTTTTTACAAAGCATCAAGTTCATGATGTAGTATAACTTACTTGATTTTGACACTCGGTGGTGTTAAATGAGATGTTGATTGTTGTGATGATTTTTAAAGAAAATCAACACATGTTTTGAAAACAAGGGAAACCTCCATTTTTAGGGGAAACTCTGTCAAAATTTCTATAAATTTTGACACTTAGAAAAATATAAGTTTTTGAGAAACTTATTCCCTAAAAATGTATCTAAAAATAATTACCAAGGTTTCCCTAATTTTTGTGTTAAGAAATAATGATTTATTCAAGATTAAAAATTGATATTAAGTATGTATATTTTTGAGAAAAATATATATATTTATTGGTCACCAAATTTTGTGCTAAGTGTATGTAGTATGTATTATATGTGATAGTGTATTAGGACTTGAAAATACACTAAATACTCCTAAGGAGTGAAGATACAAAAATACACATACAACATACTTAGACAAATACAAGAGAAAAGAGAATATATTTATGAAAATATATTACTTGATAGAATAAATAACTTGGACAAGTTATGAACATGAAATGAAGTTTTGGACAAAATACATAATTCTGGTGCAAAATACAAGATACTTATATTTATTTTTGAGAAAATAATATAAGTAAGACACATAGTTAAAAATATAAATTATTTTTAACACAAGAACAAATACATAAAAGATAGTGACTTGTACTTGTGCGATACAAGTCTAGTGACTAACGTTAATAAAACACGTTTAGGTCACGACGCTAGATAAGCAAATCCGGTGAAGTTTACGACGCAGGAACGCAAAGTTGTGAGTTCATGCTCCCCCTTTTCTTTTAACTGTTTTCAGTTTTATAACTTCGGGGGTGAAATACATGTTACAAATGTTACAATGTTTACAAATGATATGATGGATACAAAAACTACGGAGAAACATTCTAGATCATGTCCCGAATAGGGTACCATAAGCACCATTAATCAACGTATACATTAAGACCGCGGAACAAAAGGTTAGATCTAATGGGTTTCAGGCAACCCCACTCTTGGCCTACTTCTACCAATGAGTGCTTCTGTGTCTCAGTCAAAGTCGACAAAAATGCCTAGGTTTGGTGGCTTCCTATGTCGTGACACATGTTAGTGGCCTTGCAAACCACTAGCGATCTCAAACATTCATAGTATTCAGTTAAAGATACATTCTACATGATACAAACAAACATTCATAGTACTCAGTTACACATATGTTTTACAAGTTACATTCCAACACTCATAGTACTCAGTTACAGATACATTCTACAAGTTACATACCATGTTTTCATTCAAGTATTTAAACATTCAATACAAACACTGCATGAATTCACACCAACATTATGTTGACGTTTTTCCAAAAACTCACATGTATTTCAGGTAACTAAAGTGGATGTGCGCGCGGTATTACTCTTGCTCGTGGATGTCGTTTATGTTTATCTATGAATAAAGTTGTAAACTTTCAGTCAATATGCAGTCTTGTGATGTAAATAATCAAACTATGTTTTCAGTCATGTAATGTTATCGGTATTTGAAGTTGTTTTTACGAGCATGTAGTATGTTTACCTTTCGTATGCAATGAGAACCTTTCATGATCACACCTCGTGCTTCCGCCTAAGAAAGGGGTGTGACAGATTGGTATCAGAGCTGCAATTGTAGTGAACCCTTCTCGAGTCTAGTCTACAATCTTTAGGATCCTTTCACGAAAACAATTTTCCAAAGAGTTTTCATTGCATAAAACATTCCGCGACATCCACTACCTGAAACTGTTTACAAAGAGTCAAGAAAAGACACTACGAGACTTAGGGTACACTGGAGTAGCACTTGTCGTTGATTAAGAATTACGTGCAATTATGTGTGATAATTGATATTTACATATGCTAGAAGTAGAATGTCACAAGTATACGTGACTTTACCTGAAAACAATGGCCTATCTGAAGGAAGAGATACGAGGATGAAACGAACTGTGAGGACTGTGCAAGGAGTTACGTAATTATGGATGCATACATAATTATGGAATTCAGTGCACAAAAATCACAGCAAGTCTTGTCACGTATAGATTCCCTCAGTGCAAGAAAAGGTCAAACGTGAACACCAGCCTATTAAATACTCTGCTAGAGTAAAAATTGTTTGATGTCACTTATGTGGTATATGCCTGTGTATATATATACTACTACTGTCTAGTATGACGATATCAAACAAATTCCTAAACCTATTGTGTGGTGTTCTTTCAGAACATGGCACCTAGGAGAATTGTGAACAATCGAGATTTGGATCAACCTCCTCCTCCCCTATTGCCAAAGACTGCTGAAGAGCTGAACGCTCTACTGGAGGAAAGGATCTCCGCAGCTATCGCCCAGTACGAGGCAAACCGAACCCAAGACAGTGGCGGACCAAGCAACGCTAGACGTAATGGGAATGGAGATTCATCTGGAGGCAACGTAGCTCAGGGCTGCACTTTCAAGCAGTTTCTCGACTGCAAACCGATGAACTATGATGGCACAGGAGGTGCAGTAGTGTTTGTATGCTGGACAGAGAAGACTGAAGCTACTATCCGCATGAGCAAGTGTACCGCGGATCAGCAAGTCACTTTTGCTACTGGGTTGTTTGTTGATGAAGCATTGACTTGGTGGGTCTTGCAAGTCGATCAGAAGGAATTAAACATGCGTCAGCGACGATGGGTCGAGCTGCTAAACGATTATGACTGTGAGATTAAGTACCATCCTGGAAAAGCAAACGTTGTAGCAGACGCGCTAAGTCGAAAAGAAAGGGTTAAGACCCTAAGGGTTCGAGCATTGAAACTGACTATTCAAACGAACCTCTATGCACGCATTCGTGATGACAACAAGAAGCTCTCAAGGGAGAAAACCGTAAAGCTGAATACCTCCAGGGTACATTGAAATATATGGTGCCAAATGAAGAGGGAACCTTGTACTTTAAGAAGCGCATTTGGGTTCCGCTCTATGGTGGCATACGAGAAGTCATCCTTGATGAAGCACACAAGTCAAGATACTCGATCCATCCAGGATCAGACAATATGTATCAAGACCTAAAAGAATACTATTGGTGGCCGAGACTTAAAAGCGATGTTGCTGTTTATGTTGGAAAATGCCTAACCTGTGCTAAGGTTAAGGCTGAATATCCGAAACCGTCTGGCCTACTGCAACAACCAGAGATACCCATGTGGAAGTGGGAGCAAATCTCTATGGACTTCATAACAAAATTACCCAAGACCCCTAGAGGGCACGATATGATATGGGTGATAGTCGATCGGCTAACAAAGTCTGCGCACTTTCTACCGATCCGAGAAAAAGACAGCACTAGAAAGCTTGCTGAGATATACTTAAAGGAAATCGTGGCACGTCATGGAGTGCCTACCTCAATCATTTCAGACAGAGATGGACGCTTTGTCTCAAGAATCTGGCAATCCTTTCAGGAAGCCTTTGGATCTCAGCTAGATCTAAGCACGGCTTTCCATCCACAAACAGACGGCCAGAGCGAACGGACTATACAAACATTAGAAGATATGCTCCGCGCATGTGTCATGGATCTAGGTGGCAGCTGGGAGACTCATCTACCTTTAGTTGAGTTTTCCTACAATAACAGTTATCATACAAGCATAAAAGCCGCACCGTTCGAAGCTCTGTATGGCCGCAAGTGCCGATCGCCCTTATGTTGGGCAGACGCTGGAGATAAACGTATGGTTGGTCCTGAACTTGTACAAGAGACAACCGATAAGATTGTACAGATCCGAGAGCGCATTAAGGCGGCTCGAGATCGACAAAAGAGCTACGCTAATCGAAGACGAAAACCATTAGAATTCAAGGTGGGAGACAAAGTGTTGTTAAAAGTCTCACCTTGGAAGGGCGTAGTAAGATTTGGAAAACGTGGAAAGCTGAATCCACGATACATCGGACCATTCAGAATCTTGGAAAGAATTGGTACTCTGACGTACAAATTGTAGTTACCGGAAGAACTTAATGGAGTACATGATACGTTTCATGTATCCAATCTCAAGAAGAGTCCAACACAAGAAAACGTAATCATCCCGGTGGATGAAGTGCATATTGATGACGCCCTCCGATTTACAGAACAACCCGTTGAGGTTACTGACTGGAAAGTCAACAAGACCAGGAGGAGCACTGTCAAACTTGTCAAAGTACGTTGGAACTCTAAGCACGGACCCGAGTATACGTGGGAACGTGAAGACCAGTTCAAAGAAAAGTACCCCCACCTATTCAAGAAGACTGCTGCAAGAGTCAGCTCAGCCTGAATTTCGGGACGAAATTCTTTTAACGGGGGAGACTGTGACAACTGGCACCAAACCGGTAATTTCCGTACACTTTAATTATTATTTAATGACTGCAATTATGTGCTTAAATGTCAACATTGTTTGATTACATGATATACTTGTGAATTCATGCACGTTTTATACTACAAGAATTACCTTATGCATTAATGAACTGCGTTGCGTCAAAAATACTAGTAAACTCACGGTAAGACACATTGTGTCGACAATTCTGCAGAAAGCAGTTAGACAATAGAATTGGAGCCTAGGTGTAGGTCCAATGACAAGAATACATTAAAACCCAAGAGTACATACAAGGGTTAACATATAGACATTCCGGAAGCTAGAATATGCACTAAAAAGCACCCAAAACGCACTTTAAGTGCAGAATTTTACAAAATTCAGCTATAATCAGCTTTTCAACACATAAATATTGTGCAGAATTCATATTTTATTATCCAGAATACCCTCCTAAGTGTTGGGAATTAAAAGGGTTACAAAAGGATACATAAAGGACGCTAAACGGTGCAATTTAGCACTTTAACGAACCGGTATTTAACCGAACAACCGGACATTACCCGGAACATAAAAATATTGCTAGAAGCATTGTTTAATTATTTCTTGGCTAGTTATGGTCCCCGAACACCATAACACCCCTTATAACATAATAACACACTATATCTCTAAACCTTACACTTGAAAGCTTATTTATTTATGTTTTTAGAAAATGAAATTCGCACTTTGCCCCCCCCCCCTTCATGTATATGGTCATATGGGAGGTGACCCCACCAAATATTGCCAATATCTTACAAGATCCCATTAGATTTATTTGGATATTTCTTGGATTTATTTAGATTTTATATGATATGATAAGATACTAGAGATCTTGTATAGATATGGTGGAAGATTATATAAGATATCATTCATTCACATACACCACACTTCTTCCTCCTTTCCCCTTGCCCACCTACGGCCTCCATCCACCATGTTGGTGCACACATCTGTCGTCTTCGTCTTATATCGAGTCTTGGCTGCGTTACGGATCTGAAAGAGGATGATGTCATCATTCTTGATGATGACATCATACTTGTGACATCATTTCATGCATCATCATTGCAAATTCAAAGGAAACAAGAGTCTGACATGATTTAGTTTGCATGTTTCGCTTGAAGACAAAAGCTAATTTAGGAGGTTTCGCTTGAAGGTTAGTGGATGGATTCGCTTGAAAGTCATATATATGTAGGTTTCGCTTGAACTAGGTTTCGCTTGAGTTGAGTTGTCAGGTTTCAAGCGAAAGTCAGAATAGTATAAATAGGTGTCATGTCTTTTCATTTGTAACAGATTTCTCAGAGTGATACCGAGGTTCTGCCGGTATTCTTTTTTATTGTAAACGTTGTTAAATCAATATATAAGAGGATTATAGTGTGAATCAAGCTGTTTTCATGTTCGTTTCTTTGTTTCCGCCTCTGAAACGGATTTGAGCTGTTCCGAACGACTCATTTGGGTCAAAATTCGATCCTATATGTGGTATCAGAGCTCAGGGCGAGGAGTTCTTACCAAAACAGCCTGTTTTCATCACAAATTCTGTTTCTACACCATTCTTTTTCAAAATTAAAAATTTTTCACGGTTAAAATCGGCTCAAATTCACACATATTATGCGCAATCATGTATTAACAAATCCTGGAAAGTTTCAGCTTAAAATTCGAACTAAAAACCAATAAATTTGTCTTTCGAAGTGGTTCCGCTTGAACGAGTGTTTTGTGAGTTCGCTTGAAATCTGAGGTTTCGCTTCAAAAGTGGTCTGAATTTGCTTGAAATCTGAGGTTTCGCTTCAAAATCTTTCTGAGTCCGCTTGAATCTGGCCTCTCGCTTGAATATATGTATTGGTCTCGCTTGAAACGACCACTTGAATCACCAGTTCACTTGAAAGTGCATCGAGTTGTGTATATCATTTTACTAGTTGTCAGTTGGTTGGGATAAGAAATCACATGACTTGTGTCAGTTTAAATGATAAGTATCAGTGCATGTGATTCTCGTAAATTGTCTTCATGTGTTGTTGGTTAAATAGGTGTTGGTCCAATGAGATTTAAGTGATATTAAATTGGTTCGAGATATTCAAGATATTAAATCGAGTTATTCACGTGATTTTTGTTGCTTACAAAGAGCATCGGTCCTATGGAATTTAGTGGTCTTAATAGTGTCGGCCATTTACTTTGAGTGAATACATGTGATTTCTTGGGAAGTCAGATTGCATTTGATGTTGCATGTGAATATCTCGGTTTAAATCAGTCTTATAATTGCAGCCTATGTGATTGGTTCATAATAGCGGCCCAATAGATTTTGTTTCATTTAAAAGGTGTCAGCCAAATTCAGTACACAGCCCAATCAAACATTTCTTTGAAATTGTGTTCGGCCCATTGAGTGTTATTTGAGGTCCAATCAGTTGAATTGAATACATGTGATATAGTTGAGTTTAAAGTGCTACAGCCCAAGTAATTTATTCTCGGCCCAGTTGAATCAATTAGTTTTTCAGCCCATTCAATCAGATCACACGGGTTGATTTCAGTTTGCAAAGTCATTTGAAAGGGTCAAGGTCGTGTGTTTTTTAGCCAGGTCATTGGAAAAGGTCGTTTGAATTTGATCCAGGGTCATTTCAGTCCGCACAGAATATTCACCAGTTCGAGTACCAGTCTTATTCTGTTAATTGATAAGTCAGTTTAAACTGATCATTTGTTTGTCTGTTTCAGGTGTTTCACGAGGTGAATTATTTCATTTGAAAGGGGATCTAGTTTGAATTTGATATTTCATTTTAAGTGACTGTCTCGATAAACGTGTTCCCGAATCATGGACTTAAATTTCTTTAATATGACTAGTGAAACAGTTAATAGAATAAATGTATTAAAGAAAGAATTTGATTCGTTTTCAGGTTGTCCAGGAGAAAGTACAAAGAGTATCATTGAGAGGTATAGTCATCTTGTTCGCTCAATGTCTGAGAAGGGTATTCAGAAAAATCCAAATGAATGGGTTGAGAGATTAGCCAATTCCATACCTCAACAAGAAGAAGATTATTGAAGCAGAAAAGGTGACTGGAGCTGAGAAAGTTGTTGAAGTTGAAAAAATCATAGAGATCGAAAAGATTGTTGAAGTCACAAAACCATGTCTTACATGTTCAGTATCTTGCAAACAATGTGAGGAAAAAGATGAGAGGTTTAGTGAATCAGAGAAGATGAAAGAAAAGTTGTTGTTTGATGTGAAAAATTTGAAAGAATCATATGATGTATTGAACAGAACTGTGAATAGTCTGGAAAAGACTAACTCTGAAAGAGAGAAAGCTTTGAAGATGTTGAATGCTACCATGATGTCAAAGCAGAAAGAGATAAACTTTTACATTGAAGAATGTGCAAAATGGAAGCAAGAGTTGGAAACTGAGAAAGCTGAGAATGAAAGAATCAGAAGATTGCTGCGAAGTTATACAAGTTGTGATTATATAATTGATAGAATTTATCCAACGGTTGAAGGTTTTGAAGCGTTTAACGAAGATCAAAAGAAGTCGAACAAAACGGATACTGGTAAGAAACAGAGTGTCTGTTATAATAAGTTGGACGCCTCCAATTTGGGAAGGATATTCGCCTAGAAAGCCAAATGAGGAACAAGTCCAAAAGGCAGTTTATCTAAAGTTAGAGTACGAGTTAACCGATGTATTACCAGACAACATTGACGTCACATTCACAGCGTCCGACACAGATCATGAGTCCGAATTAATAAAAAGAATGGTTGATCAGGTGTTGGATAAGGATGAGGAGTCAGAGTCATAGTCCGAGTCCGAAAGTTCGTGTTTGTCGGTCGAGAGTTCGAGTTCGTCTGGAAAAAGTTTAAAATCGTCGGGAAAACGGGTTTATAGTAAAGATTTTTTATTGTCAAAATCTAATTTGAAGGACGAAACATTTGAAGTTGCTTATACTTTGAATGATTCTGACAAATTATATTTTGATAAAGAGTTTCCAATAAGAAGTGTTCGTTTTGACATGATCAAAAAGGTTTTCAAAATGACAGAAATTAATATTTCTGAAATAAAAGATTTAAATCTTACTGGAAAACCTAAGAAATACACTTCAAGAGTTCAACAGCATTTGAACAAGAAAAAAAGTTACAATTCTGGTTCTGGTTTTCAAAAGAAACCAAACTATAATGGTAATTTTAAAAAGAAAGGTCTTGTTTTTATTCCGCCTGAAAATTATAAAAATGAGAAAATTTCTAAAAATAAAAAAATTGTTTCAGGGACAACTGCAGAGGAAGAACAGAAGAGCTTATTTTGGAGACAAACAAATCAAGAATTTCTATCTGAGAAGAAGAATAGTGAAGCTCATCAGAGGAGAGAGACTAGAACCTATTTTAGATGTAATGAAGTTGGTCACATTGCATGGAATTGCCCAAAAGCGACCAATACAAAACAGGGAATTTCTGGAAAACTGAAAGAAGTTGTTGTTGATAAAACCGAACCACCAACAGAAAAATTTAAAGTGTTTAAAAACTCTATATATGAAGTTGGTGAGTGTTCCAAAAGATTTTACAAGAAACGGGGAAATCTTGACAACCAAGCTTGGGTTGTTAAGAAATCAGATGTAAAATCTGGTGATGAATCTGACTCCACAAAGTCAGATGAGCCACAGGTTGTGATTAAAGCAGAAAACTCAGTGCCTCAAATGGATGATGTTCATTTTCCACCATTGAGAGCTGAGAATTTTAAATCAAAGGTTGGAAAGGTTGAAATTTCGAATCAATTCTATTCTGAGAAGAAAGAATTTGATGTCGAGAAAGCTTTTAATGAAAATGTTAAAAACATTAAAGCAGAAAATTCAGTGCCTCAAACATTTTTTTCCAAAAAACTCATATGTATTTCAGGTAACTAAAGTGGATGTGCGCGCGGTATTACTCTTTCTCGTGGATGTCGTTTATGTTTATCTATGAATAAAGTTGTAAACTTTCAGTCTATATGCAGTCTTGTGATGTAAATAATCAAACTATGTTTTCAGTCTTGTGAAATTGTTTTTACGAGCATGTAGTATGTTTACCTTTCGTATGCAATGAGAACCTTTCATGATCACACCTCGTGCTTCCGCCTAAGAAAGGGGTGTGACGGATTGGTATCAGAGCTGCGATTGTAGTGAACCCTTCTCGAGTCTAGTCTACAATCTTTAGGATCCTTTCACGAAAACAATTTTCCAAAGAATTTTCATTGCATAAAACATTCCGCGACATCCACTACCTGAAACTGTTTACAAAGAGTCAAGAAAAGACACTACGAGACTTAGGGTACACTGGAGTAGCACTTGTCGTTGATTAAGAATTACGTGCAATTATGTGTGATAATTGATATTTACATATGCTAGAAGTAGAATGTCACAAGTATACGTGACTTTACCTGAAAACAATGGCCTATCTGAAGGAAGAGATACGAGGATGAAACGAACTGTGCGGACTGTGCAAGGAGTTACGTAATTATGGATGCATACATAATTATGGAATTCAGTGCACAGAAATCACAGCAAGTCTTGTCACGTATAGATTCCCTCAGTGCAAGAAAAGGTCAAACGTGAACACCAGCCTATTAAATACTCTGCTAGAGTAAAAATTGTTTGATGTCACTTATGTGGTATATGCCTGTGTATATATATACTACTACTGTCTAGTATGACGATATCAAACAAATGCCTAAACCTATTGTGTTGTGTTCTTTCAGAACATGGCACCTAGGAGAATTGTGAACAATCGAGATTCGGATCAACCTCCTCCTCCCCCATTGCCAAAGACTGCTGAAGAGCTGAACGCTCTACTGGAGGAAAGGATCTCCGCAGCTATCGCCCAGTACGAGGCAAACCGAACCCAAGACAGTGGCGGACCAAGCAACGCTAGACGTAATGGGAATGGAGATTCATCTGGAGGCAACGTAGCTCAGGGCTGCACTTTCAAGCAGTTTCTCGACTGCAAACCGATGAACTATGACGGCACAGGAGGTGCAGTAGTGTTTGTACGCTGGACAGAGAAGACTGAAGCTACTATCCGCATGAGCAAGTGTACCGCGGATCAGCAAGTCACTTTTGCTACTGGGTTGTTTGTTGATGAAGCATTGACTTGGTGGAACTTGCAAGTCCAAACCTTGGGTGATGATGCCGCTTATAGCCTGACTTGGGATGAACTAAAGGAAAGAATGAGAGAGAAGTATTGCTCACGTGCTGAACTCCAAAGGTTGGAGACTGAGTTCTGGCACTTGACCATGGAAGGAGCTGACATTACTGGGTATACTCGAAGGTTCCACGATTTGTCTAGGGTGAACCCTTACATGGTGACTCCTGAATTTAAGCGCGTAGAACGCTACATTTGGGGACTGGCCCCAGAATTTCGCGGCATGGTATCTTCGGCCAAACCTCAAACAATCACTGAGGCTGTAACTCTGGCTGTCAGCCTTACTGAAGATTGGGTTCGTATGAAGAAGCTATCACTGAACCCAACCGAAAAGACCGAGACGCATGCTGAGTCGTCTAGTGACAAGAAGAGAAAGCATTCGAATCTGAACCAAGCAACCTGCAGCAACAACAAGGGTTCGAACAACAAGAAGCGTGATACTAACCCACCTATGGAGACAAAAACCTTCGCAACTGCAAACGATACAGGAACTAAGAAGTACCAGGGCACTCTGCCCAAATGCAACCGCTGTGACTTTCACCACGTGGGAAATTGTCGCGTTGGGAAATGCGAGAACTACGGGAGATCAGGCCACCGTACCGAGGATTGTTGGGGAAAAAGTATTGGAGGCCGCAATGGTAATGGTAATAGAAACAATGGTGGAAATGGAAATGGTAACCGGAATGGCAATAGAGCTGGGCAGAAACAAGGATGCTTCAGTTGTGGAAGCAACGATCATTTCATGAAAGACTGCCCGAAGGGAAACAATGCTCAGGCTCGAGCATTCGTGATTGGAGCAAAGAACTCACGAGAGGACCCTAATGTGGTCACCGATACGTTTCTCGTTAACAATCACTTTGCATCCATACTATTTGACACTGGTGCCGATTATAGCTTCATGTCTGTGGAATTTAAACGTATGCTTGGAATAGAATCTAGTAGATTAGATATTCCTTATTCTATAGAGCTAGCCAATGGTAAACTTATTGAATCGGGTGAAGTTGTTAGAGGCTGCACATTAGAACTTGGTAAACGAAGATTTAGCATCGATCTCTTACCTATTCAATTGGGTAGCTTCGATGTAGTGGTCGGAATGGACTGGTTGTCCAAGAATAGAGCTGAAGTTATTTGTCATGAGAAAATCATTCGCATCCCTTTAGCGAATGATGAAACCCTCATCGTACATGGAGAAAAATGAGATGCGCCACTGCGAATTATCAGTTGTATGAAGGCACAGAAGTGCTTAAGGAAAGGATGTGTTGCCTTCCTAGCGCATATTGTAGATAAGAAAGCTGAGGAGCCGAAACTCAAAGACATTCCTGTGGTGAGGGAATTCCCTGATGTTTTTCCCGAAGATCTGCCAGGACTACCTCCGCAACGACAAGTTGAATTCCGTACAGACCTGGTTCCAGGAGCCGCTCCTGTAGCCAAGGCACCCTATCGACTTGCACCACCCAAGATGCAAGAATTATCTACACAACTCCAGGAGTTGTTGGATAAAGGATTCATAAGGCCAAGCTTCTCGTCTTGGGGAGCTCCAGTATTGTTCGTGAAAAAGAAGGATGGAACATTACGAATGTGTATCGATTACAGGGAACTAAACAAGCTCACAATCAAGAATCGGTATCCACTACCGAGGATTGATGACTTATTTGATCAGTTGCAAGGATCAAGCTACTATTCCAAGATCGATCTTCGATCTGGATACCATTAGTTAAGGATACAAGAGGAAAGCGTACCAAAGACTGCATTCAGAACACGCTATGGGCATTACGAGTTTCTTGTAATGCCATTCAGACTGACGAACGCGCCAGCGGTATTTATGGATCTGATGAACCGCGTATGTAAACCATATCTCGATAAATTCGTGATTGTATTTATCGATGATATCCTGATTTACTCGCGAACGAAAGAAGAACATGAGCAACACCTCAGAACCATTCTGGAACTACTTAAGAAGGAGAAACTTTATGCAAAGTTCTCGAAATGCGAATTCTGGATTCGTGAAGTACAATTTCTTGGTCATGTTGTCAACGAAAAGGGTATTCATGTAGACCCATCCAAGATTGAAGCAATAAAGAATTGGGAAGCCCCCAAAACCCCAACTGAAGTTCGACAATTTTTGGGTTTAGCGGGCTATTATCGGCGATTCATCGAGAATTTCTCAAAGATAGCTCAACCGCTAACTACCCTTACACAGAAAGACAAGAAGTACGACTGGGGTGACAAGCAGGAAGAAGCCTTCAAACTGCTCAAAAACAAGCTATGCGATGCACCAATACTATTCTTACCCGAAGGCACTGAAGACTTCGTGGTATACTGCGACGCTTCACGACAAGGTTTGGTTTGGGTTGCGTGCTCATGCAACGCCAGAAATTCATCGCTTATGCTTCAAGACAATTGAAGGTGCACGAAAGGAACTATACCACTCACGACCTGGAGATAGGCGCGGTGGTATTCGCCTTGAAGATCTGGCGACACTATTTATATGGTACGCGATGTACAATCTTCACAGATCACAAGAGCTTACAACACATATTCGACCAGAAGGAATTAAACATGCGTCAGCGACGATGGGTCGAGCTGCTAAACGATTATGACTGTGAGATTAAGTACCATCCTGGAAAAGCAAACGTTGTAGCAGACGCGCTAAGTCGAAAAGAAAGGGTTAAGACCCTAAGGGTTCGAGCATCGAAACTGACTATTCAAACGAACCTCTCTGCACGCATTCGTGATGCACAACAAGAAGCTCTCAAGGGAGAAAACCATAAAGTTGAATACCTCCAGGGTACGTTGAAATATATGGTGCCAAATGAAGAGGGAACCTTGTACTTTAAGAAGCGCATTTGGGTTCCTCTCTATGGTGGCATACAAGAAGTCATCCTTGATGAAGCACACAAGTCAAGATACTCGATCCATCCAGGATCAGACAAGATGTATCAAGACCTAAAAGAATACTATTGGTGGCCGAGACTTAAAAGCGATGTTGCTGTTTATGTTGGAAAATGCCTAACATGTGCTAAGGTTAAGGCTGAATATCAGAAACCGTCTGGCCTACTGCAACAACCAGAGATACCCATGTGGAAGTGGGAGCAAATCTCTATGGACTTCATAACAAAATTACCCAAGACCCCTAGAGGGCACGATATGATATGGGTGATAGTCGATCGGCTAACAAAGTCTGCGCACTTTCTACCGATCCGAGAAAAAGACAGCACTGGAAACCTTGCTGAGATATACTTAAAGGAAATCGTGGCACGTCATGGAGTGCCTACCTCAATCATTTCAGACAGAGATGGACGCTTTGTCTCAAGAATCTAGCAATCCTTTCAGGAAGCCTTTGGATCTCAGCTAGATCTAAGCACGACTTTCCATCCACAAACAGACGGCCAGAGCGAACGGACTATACAAACATTAGAAGATATGCTCCGCGCATGTGTCATTGATCTAGGTGGCAGTTGGGATACTCATCTACCTTTAGTTGAGTTTTCCTACAATAACAGTTATCATACAAGCATAAAAGCCGCACCGTTCGAAGCTCTGTATGGCCGCAAGTGCCGATCGCCCTTATGTTGGGCAGACGCTGGAGATAAACGTATGGTTGGTCCTGAACTTGTACAAGAGACAACCGACAAGATTGTACAGATCCGAGAGCGCATTAAGGCGGCTCGAGATCGACAAAAGAGCTACGCTAATCGAAGACGAAAACCATTAGAATTCGAGGTGGGAGACAAAGTGTTGTTAAAAGTCTCACATTGGAAGGGCATAGTAAGATTTGGAAAACGTGGAAAGCTGAATCCACGATACATCGGACCATTCAGAATCTTGGAAAGAATTGGTACTGTGGCGTACAAATTGGAGTTACCGGAAGAACTTAATGGAGTACATGATACGTTTCATGTATCCAATCCCAAGAAGAGTCCAACACAAGAAAACGTAATCATCCCGGTGGATGAAGTGCATATTGTTGACGCCCTCCGATTTACAGAACAACCCGTTGAGGTTACTGACTGGAAAATCAACAAGACCAGGAGGAGCACTGTCAAACTTGTCAAAGTACGTTGGAACTCTAAGCACGGACCCGAGTACACGTGGGAACGTGAAGACCAGTTCAAAGAAAAGTACCCCCACCTATTCAAGAAGACTCCTGCAAGAGTCAGCTCAGCCTGAATTTCGGGACGAAATTCTTTTAACGGGGAGAGACTGTGACAACTGGCACCAAACCGGTAATTTCCGTACACTTTAATTATTATTTAATGACTGCAATTATGTGCTTAAATGTCAACATGGTTTGATTACATGATATACTTGTGAATTCATGCACGTTTTATACTACAAGAATTATCTTATGCATTAATGAACTGCGTTGCGTCAAAAATACTAGTAAGCTCACCGGTAAGACACATTGTGTCGACAATTCTGCAGAAAGCAGTTAGACAATAGAATTGGAGCCTAGGTGTAGGTCCAATGACAAGAATACATTAAAACCCATGAGTACATACAAGGGTTAACATATAGACATTCCGGAAGCTAGAATATGCACTAAAAAGCACCCAAAACGCACTTTAAGTGCAGAATTTTACAAAATTCAGCTATAATCAGCTTTTTAACACATAAATATTGTGCAGAATTCATATTTTATTATCCAGAATACCCTCCTAAGTGTTGGGAATTAAAAGGGTTACAAAAGGATACATAAAGGACGCTAAACGGTGCAATTTAGCACTTTAACGAACCGGTATTTAACCGAACAACCGGACATTACCCGGAACATAAAAATATTGCTAGAAGCATTGTTTAATTATTTCTTGGCTAGTTATGGTCCCCGAACACCATAACACCCCTTATAACATAATAACACACTATATCTCTAAACCTTACACTTGAAAGCTTATTTATTTATGTTTTTAGAAAATGAAATTCACACTTTGCCCCCCCCCCCCCCCTTCATGTATACGGTCATATGGGAGGTGACCCCACCAAATATTGCCAATATCTTACAAGATCCCATTAGATTTATTTGGATATTTCTTGGATTTATTTAGATTTTATATGATATGATAAGATACTAGAGATCTTGTATAGATATGGTGGAAGATTATATAAGATATCATTCATTCACATACACCACACTTCTTCCTCCTTTCCCCTTGCCCACCTACGGCCTCCATCCACCATGTTGGTGCACACATCTGTCGTCTTCGTCTTATATCGAGTCTTGGCTGCGTTACGGATCTGAAAGAGGATGATGTCATCATTCTTGATGATGACATCATACTTGTGACATCATTTCATGCAACATCATTGCAAATTCAAAGGAAACAAAAGTCTGACATGATTTAGTTTGTATGTTTCGCTTGAAGACAAAAGCTAATTTAGGAGGTTTCGCTTGAAGGTTAGTGGATGGATTCGCTTGAAAGTCATATATATGTAGGTTTCGCTTGAACTAGGTTTCGCTTGAGTTGAGTTGTCGGGTTTCAAGCGAAAGTCAGAATAGTATAAATAGGTGTCTTGTCTATTCATTTGTAACAGATTTCTCAGAGTGATACCGAGGTGCTGCCGGTATTCTTTTTGATTGTAAACGTTGTTAAATCAATATATAAGAGGATTATAGTGTGAATCAAGTTGTTTTCATGTTCGTTTCTTTGTTTCCGCCTCTGAAACGGATTTGAGCTCTTCCGAACGACTCATTCGGGTCAAAATTCGATTCTACAAGTGGTATCAGAGCTCAGGACGAGGAGTTCTTACCAAAACAGCCTGTTTTCATCACAAATTCTGTTTCTACACCATTCTTTTTCAAAATTAAAAATTTTTCACGGTTAAAATCGGCTCAAATTCACACATATTATGCGCAATCATGTATTAACATATCCTGGAAAGTTTCAGCTTAAAATTCGAACTAAAAACCGATAAATTTGTCTTTCGAAGTGGTTCCGCTTGAACGAGTGTTGTGTGAGTTCGCTTTAAATCTGAGGTTTCGCCTCAAACTGGTCTGAATTTGCTTGAAATCTGAGGTTTCGCTTCAAAATCTTTCTGAGTCCGCTTGAATCTGGCCTCTCGCTTGAATATATGTATTGGTCTCGCTTGAAACGACCACTTGAATCACCAGTTCACTTGAAAGTGCATCGAGTTGTGTATATCATTTTACGAGTTGTCAGTTGGTTGGGATAAGAAATCACATGACTTGTGTCAGTTTAAATGATAAGTATCAGTGCATGTGATTCTCGTAAATTGTCTTCATGTGTTGTCGGTTAAATAGGTGTTGGTCCAATGAGATTTAAGTGATATTAAATTGGTTCGAGATATTCAAGATATTAAATCGAGTTATTCACGTGATTTTTGTTGCTTACAAAGAGCATCGGTCCTATGGAATTTAGTGGTCTTAATAGTGTCGGCCATTTACTTTGAGTGAATACATGTGATTTCTTGGGAAGCCAGATTGCATGTGATGTTGCATGTGAATATCTCGGTTTAAATCATTCTTATAATTGCAGCCTATGTGATTGGTTCATAATAGTGGCCCAATAGATTTTGTTTCATTTAAAAGGTCTCAGCCAAATTCAGTACACAGCCCAATCAAACATTTCTTTGAAATTGTGTTCGGCCCATTGAGTGTTATTTGAGGTCCAATCAGTTGAATTGAATACATGTGATATAGTTGAGTTTAAAGTGCTACAGCCCAAGTAATATATTCTCGGCCCAGTTGAATCAATTAGTTTTTCAGCCCATTCAATCAGATTACACGTGTTGATTTCAGTTTGCAAAGTCATTTGAAAGGGTCAAGGTCGTGTGTTTTTTAGCCAGGTCATTGGAAAAGGTCGTTTGAATTTGATCCAGGGTCATTTCAGTCCGCACAGAATATTCACCAGTTCGAGTACCAGTCTTATTCTGTTAATTGATAAGTCAGTTTAAAATGATCATTTGTTTGTCTGTTTCAGGTGTTTCACGAGGTGAATTATTTCATTTGAAAGGGGATCTAGTTTGAATTTGATATTTCATTTTAAGTGACTGTCTCGATAAACGTGTTTCCGAATCATGGACTTAAATTTCTTTAATATGACTAGTGAAACAGTTAATAGAATAAATGTATTAAAGAAAGAATTTGATTCGTTTTCAGGTTGTCCAGGAGAAAGTACAAAGAGTATCATTGAGAGGTATAGTCATCTTGTTCGCTCAATGTCTGAGAAGGGTATTCAGAAAAATCCAAATGAATGGGTTGAGAGATTAGCCAATTCCATACCTCAACAAGAATGGGGTACATATCTGTTGGATTTAAAAAGAACTGGAGAATACTCTAGATTGTCAATTTGTCAATTCATTAAGAAGCTTGAAGAACAAATGAAGAACAATGATGTGAATAAGAAGAATCAAGAAGAAAAATCCGTTTCATCCGATGAAAGTTCAGAAGAAGCAATTGTTGTTGATCAAATATCAACTGATTCTGGTTCTTCAGATGAAAGTTCCGAAAGAGCATTAGTTTTTGATCAAATGAAGACTGAAAGTGTTGAAGCAGAAAAGGTGACTGGAGCTGAGAAAGTTGTTGAAGTTGAAAAAATCATAGAGATCGAAAAGATTGTTGAAGTCACAAAACCATGTCTTCATGTTCAGTATCTTGCAAACAATGTGAGGAAAAAGATGAGAGGTTTAGTGAATCAGAGAAGATGAAAGAAAAGTTGTTGTTTGATGTGAAAAATTTGAAAGAATCATATGATGTATTGAACAGAACTGTGAATAGTCTGGAAAAGACTAACTCTGAAAGAGAGAAAGCTTTGAAGATGTTGAATGCGACCATGATGTCAAAGCAGAAAGAGATAAACTTTTACATTGAAGAATGTGCAGAATGGAAGCAAGAGTTGGAAACTGAGAAAGCTGAGAATGAAAGAATCAGAAGATTGCTGCGAAGTTATACAAGTTGTGATTACATAATTGATAGAATTTATCCAACGGTTGAAGGTTTTGAAGCGTTTAACGAAGATCAAAAGAAGTCGAAAAAAACGGATACTGGTAAGAAACAGAGTGTCTATTATAATAAGTGTCCGCCTCCAATTTGGGAAGGATATTCGCCTAGAAAACCAAATGAGGAAGAAGTCCAAAAGGCAGTTAATCTAAAGTTAGAGTCCGAGTTAACCGATGTATTACCAGACAACATTGACGTCACATTCACAGCGTCCGACACAGATCATGAGTCCGAACTAATAAAAAGAATGGTTGATCAGGTGTTGGATAAGGATGAGGAGTCAGAGTCAAAGTCCGAGTTCGAAAGTTCGTGTTTGTCAGTCGAGAGTTCGAGTTCGTCTGGAAAAAGTTTAAAATCGTCGGGAAAACGGGTTTATAGTAATAATTTTTTATTGTCAAAATCTAATTTGAAGGACGAAACATTTGAAGTTGCTTATACTTTGAATGATTCTGACAAATTATATTTTGATAAAGAGTTTCCAATAAGAAGTGTTCGTTTTGACATGATCAAAAGGTTTTCAAAATGACAGAAATTAATATTTCTAAAATAAAAGATTTAAATCTTACTGGAAAACCTAAGAAATACACTTCAAGAGTTCAACAGCGTTTGAACAAGAAAAAAAGTTACAATTCTGGTTCTGGTTTTCAAAAGAAACCAAACTATAATGGTAATTTTAAAAAGAAAGGTCTTGGTTTTATTCCACCTGAAAATTATAAAAATGAGAAAATTTCTAAAAATAAAAAATTTGTTTCAGGGACAACTGCAGAGGAAGAACAGAAGAGCTCATTTTGGAGACAAACAAATCAAGAATTTCTTGCTGAGAAGAAGAATAGTGAAGCTCATCAGAGGAGAGAGACTAGAACCTGTTTTAGATGTAATGAAGTTGGTCACATTGCATGGAATTGCCCAAAAGCGACCAATACAAAACAGGGAATTTCTGGAAAACTGAAAGAAGTTGTTGTTGATAAAACTGAACCACCAACAGAAAAATTTAAAGTGTTTAAAAACTCTATATATGAAGTTGGTGAGTGTTCCAAAAGATTTTACAAGAAACGGGGAAATCTTGACAACCAAGCTTGGGTTGTTAAGAAATCAGATGTAAAATCTGGTGATGAATCTGACTCCACAAAGTCAGATGAGCCACAGGTTGTGATTAAAGCAGAAAACTCAGTGCCTCAAATGGATGATGTTCGTTTTCCACCATTGAGAGCTGAGAATTTTAAATCAAAGGTTGGAAAGGTTGAAATTTCTAATCAATTCTATTCTGAGAAGAAAGAATTTGATGTCGAGAAAGCTTTTAATGAAAATGTTAAAAACATTTTTGGGAAAATGGTTGAGGGAAAAGTAAAAGGGGTAAAAGATTTTTATGCTACAAAGAAGGCAACTTACAGCCCAACCCTTAGTGAAGTTGAGAAGGTTGCACCCAAAGCTGGTCAAGCTTGGGTGTCTGTGTTCTTTACTTGAAAAATCTGACTTGCCGGAGATCCCAAGTTTGTAATCGCGGATCAGGAATCGGCATCTTTCTTAGTAATTGATTGTGTGATTAAATTTTAAAAATGAGTTGAATTTTACAAGTTGCGACTTGCCGGAGCTTCCAGGTTGGTAAGTGTGAAGCAGGAATCTGCATTTTTATTGGTAAAATGATTTTGTGTAGATGTGGTATTCCTACAAGTTGGTTGATGAAGGTTTACACCTACAAGTGGTAAATCAAGGACATTAAGTTGTACTTGTTTTTTCCTACAAATGGTTAATCAAGGTCATTAGGTTGAACTTGATTGGACCATATTTACAAGTGGTATTTTGAAAGACAATATGATGAATCATACCCCAAACCTACAAGTGGTAAAATCAACAAAACTTATTTTCCAGAAAAATCATTTTGGTTAAAGCAAACTTAAGTGTTTTGAAATCATAATGAGAAAATAGTTTTGTGAAAGGGGGAGTTCTGATTGTTTATGCCAAAGTGGATGGCGAACTGAAGCGATTCGATATCGGTTGTCAACTTTATTGTATAGTTTGTTTTCAAATTTCCTAAAATGTGTTTGCATTTTAGGGGGAGTAAACATTAGACAGAAAATCCAAAAACATTAGAAAATTTGAAAATGTCAAAAACATGATAAAATCAAAAATGAGTTTTGGTGTTAAAGAAGAGGAAATGATAGTACATCAGTAGACAGTTACAGTATGCTAAAGAAATGTATTTATTAAATAGCGTTAAACAGTCTCACTGATGATATGCCGATAGGTTTTTACACATTTAGTAAACTTTTTCGGGATATAAACTAAAATTCAAACTTGCTTATTTCGTGGGGAACACTACTTGGATATATAGGTAACCCCTGAAATCTCGTTTGAAAGGTCCCTCTTTCTGAGATACTAGGTCTTTATACTCAGTGATATCTGGGTTATTATCCCGGGACTTCTGCTGAATGGAAATTCTGACCTAGTCCCCGTATAATACTTTCTGCAAATGCTTTGAAATGTAAGCTCGCCCTCAGCAAATTGATGAAACAATAAAATTGATAATCATTGCTGTTGTAATACAAAAGATCCTCTAAAGGGGACACACCAAAATTCGAAGCCGTCATCTCTCTGCGTATACGGAAGTATCGACCTGAGCTCTCACGGCCCTCGCAATTAACCCCTTACAGATATCATCTGTGGTATACTCACCTGTAAGACTGAATATTGGGATCTGGATACGGGAGTATATTCAAGAGGTGGGACACATGAATGAGTTTAAGTCCTTAAAACATCTAACTCATATCCTGAATCAGTTGAAATTTGTGTGAGAATTTAAATGGATCAATATATCGGTAATCTAAGTGAATTGTTTAATTCTTAATGTGTAACTAAGCTCAACGGTACTTGTGACTTGTCAAAAACTGATATGATCCTTTTGCACAAACTCACAAAAATATTGTTGTAAATATTTCTTTACTGCATTTCTTAATATCTCAAAATCCAAAAAGATTTTCAGTGTGTTTTAGCATAATTTTTGAAAAATCCAAAAAGATTTTCGACGACTGATGTTGAAAAGCTGATATTCAAAATTCCAAGTGCTAAACATGATGAACAAATGGTTTGGGAGAATGTGTTTTGAAAAGGAAAATGATTAATTTTTGCAAATGGTTCATCAGAATTTATCATTGATAAATCATTCTGGTTTAATTTGAGAGAGAATCTGGGTTTATAAATTTGTTGAATGTTAAATTTGTGAAATTTATTTCTGGGTTAAGAATGTGCAGGTGTAGCCAGGTTTCGATCTTGAACCTGAAGATAGAGTGCCAGGTTCTGATACCTGAGGTCTATGTGATTTCAACAAGCCAGACTGCGATCCCAGCATATCGAAAGGGGGAGTCTGAAGACATCTGAGTAGAGATTGTTCGTAAGGAGTTTGCTAGAGAGAGAAGGATTTAGAGTGAGACAAGATCCAAGACAAGATTTTGGAAATTCAAAGACTGATAAAGACTGAAGATTGTGCAGACTCGACATTTAAGACTCGTCAACATCTGAGGGGGAGTCAGTTGGTGCACACATCTGTCGTCTTCGTCTTATATCGAGTCTTGGCTGCGTTACGGATCTGAAAGAGGATGATGTCATCATTCTTGATGATGACATCATACTTGTGACATCATTTCATGCATCATCATTACAAATTCAAAGGAAACAAGAGTCTGACATGATTTAGTTTGCATGTTTCGCTTGAAGACAAAAGCTAATTTAGGAGGTTTCGCTTGAAGGTTAGTGGATGGATTCGCTTGAAAGTCAAATATATGTAGGTTTCGCTTGAACTAGGTTTCGCTTGAGTTGAGTTGTCAGGTTTCAAGCGAAAGTCAGAATAGTATAAATAGGTGTCATGTCTATTCATTTGTAACAGATTTCTCAGAGTGATACCGAGGTGCTGCCGGTATTCTTTTTGATTGTAAACGTTGTTAAATCAATATATAAGAGGATTATAGTGTGAGTCAAGTTGTTTTCATGTTCGTTTCTTTGTTTCCACCTCTGAAACGGATTTGAGCTCTTCCGAACGACTCATTTGGGTCAAAATTCGATCCTACACACCACCACATAACCATCATTTTCATCCATTAATCAACCATCCCAAGCTTAACATAAGGTGCTAGAAGGTGACTAACGAAGTGTGGAGTTTGTGGAACTTGAAGAACCTCCTTCATTTGCTTTTATCCAACACTTTTGTCATCTCCAAGTCCTAGTAATCTTCCCTAGCCTTGTTGCTAGTGGTGAGCCTTCATATTCTCTTATTACTTCATATATTGATTGGTTAAAAGATATATTATGGTGAAAATTACAAGAACACTAAAGAATATGAACATGAATCTTTCACATAAGCTTAAATACATAAGAATATATGTTGAATATGTTGATTTGCTTCTTGTTGATTTATTATTAGTGTTGGTGATGTTAGACATCATAGGGAGCCTACTAGATTGTGATTAAACACATGATCTAGTGAGTTAAAGTGGTGATCTTATAAAAGACCAAGATCTTCGTACTTTATGTTTCTCATGAACTTGACAGTAAAAATGTTTTAGAGTATGATGATGGTTGATACATGTTAAAAGCCTTGTAAATAGATGGTTACAAAAATAATTTTTCCAAGAAACCAAGTTTATTTACAAGATCTACAAAGTCATGGTTTATAAGGAAACTAATAATATTTTTTTTTTTTTGTGTTTAAACAAGACTATGATCATGATTGTAACAAGAAAAATACAAAAGAAATATTTTTAGAAAAATCATCTTACAAGTTGTAAATGACTAAATCATTCAAAAATACGATTTACAAACAAATAACCATGTTTTTAAGGGTAACTAAACCTACTAAATAACATGGTAAATTACTACAAGTTTTTACAAAGCTTCAAGTTCACGATGTAGTATAACTTATTTGATTTTGACACTCGGTGGTGTTAAATGAGTTGTTGATTGTTGTGATGATTTTAAAAGAAAATCAACACATGTTTTGAAAACATAAGAAACCTCCATTTTTAGGGGAAACTCTGTCAAAATTTCTATATATTTTGACACTTAGAAAAATATAAGTTTTTGAGAAACTTATTCCCTAAAAATGTATCTAAAAATAATTACCAAGGTTTCCCTAATTTTTGTGTTAAGAAATAATGATTTCTTCAAGATTAAAAATTGATATTAAGTATGTATACTTTTGAGAAAAATATATATATTTATTGGTCACCAAAGTTTGTGCTAAGTGTATGTAGTATGTATTATATGTGATAGTGTATTAGGACTTGAAAATACACTAAATACTCCTAAGGAGTGAAGATACAAAAATACACATACAACATACTTAGACAAATACAAGAGAATATATTTATGAAAATATATTACTTGATAGAATAAATAACTTGGACAAGTTATGAACATGAAATGAAGTTTTGGACAAAATACATAATTCGGGTGCAAAATACAAGATACTTATATTTATTTTTTAGTAAATAATATAAGTAAGACACATAGTTAAAAATATAAATTATATTTAACACATGAACAAATACATAAAAGATAGTGACTTGTACTTGTGCGATACAAGTCTAGTGACTAACGTTAATAAAACACGTTTAGGTCACGACGCTAGATAAACAAATCCGGTGAAGTTTACGACGCAGGAACGCAAAGTTGTGAGTTCATGCTCCCCCTTTTATTTTAAATGTTTTCAGTTTTATAACTTCGGGGGTGAAATACATGTTACAATGTTTACAAATGATATGATGGATACAAAAACTATGGAGAAACATTCTAGACCATGTCCCGAATAGGGTACCATAAGCACCATTAATCAACGTATACATTCAGACCGCGGAACAAAAGGTTAGATCTAATGGGTTTCAGGCAACCCCACTCTTGGCCTACTTCTACCAATGAGTACTTCTGTGTCTCAGTCAAAGTCGACAAAAATGCCTAGGTTTGGTGGCTTCCTATGTCGTGACACATGTTAGTGGCCTTGCAAACCACTAGCGATCTCAAACATTCATAGTATTCAGTTAAAGATACATTCTACATGATATAAACAAACATTCATAGTACTCAGTTACACATATGTTTTACAAGTTACATTCAAACACTCATAGTACTCAGTTACAGATGCATTCTACAAGTTACATACCATGTTTTCATTCAAGTATTTAAACATTCAATACAAACACTGCATGAATTCACACCAACATTATGTTAACGTTTTTCCAAAAACTCACATGTATTTCAGGTAACTAAAGTGGATGTGCGCGCGGTATTACCCTTGCTCGTGGATGTCGTTTATGTTTATCTATGAATAAAGTTGTAAACTTTCAGCCAATATGCAGTCTTGTGATGTAAACAATCAAACTATGTTTTCAGTCATGTAATGTTATCGGTATTTGAAGTTGTTTTTACGAGCATGTAGTATGGTTACCTTTCGTATGCAATGAGAACCTTTCATGATCACACCTCGTGCTTCCGCCTAAGAAAGGGGTGTGACAGAATGGTGGACGCAGAGTGTAATACACAATCCATACCCTTAGGGACAACCTATCCCTCGACACCCTGATCCAGTACCAGCACCTATGCCACCTATGAGCCAGGAAAATTTGGAAGAACTTCGCTCAATTGGTGACAAATTAGTAGAGGATGGAGATAGAATTCATCAAATAGGAGAAAAGTTATGTGGAAGCATGTCGAGCGCGATATACATGATTGGATACATGATACCTAGATATATGTGTAATTTTGTATTGGGATAAAAAAAATATTTATATAGACTAAAATAGATATGGATGCATAACTACTAGTATATTTGATCTCCAGTTGTAGTTTGTAATTGACACATATATATAGAAAGAGTAAAAGTCGCAATGATCGACGTTTTTGATCAAATTGTTTGTGTGATTGTGTATAAATAATTGTATTTATTCTGTGATAATTAATACTTGATAAATATTCAAAATTCAGATGGACAACGAAGTAAATCAGGAAAACCAGAATAATGAGAATAACGGAAACCAAATGGATAATAGTGCCATCCAACATATAGTAGCACAAGGAATTATAGATGCTATGCCTTATATTATCAAGACTGTTAAAGAAGCAGAAACTAATAAATCTGCAAATGGAAGTAAACGCCAACACACTGAACCAAGTCACAGTGTGACCGATAATAACGGACCTATAATCCAAGCTCCAATTCCTAAAAGAAGAAGAACCACTTCTTACGGTTGTTCTTATAAAGAATTCTTGGCCTGCAAACCAATAGAATTCTCAGGAAATGACGAAGCCATTGCAGCCTTACGTTGGATAGAAAAGACAGAAGCAGTCATAAAAATAAGTAAGTGTGCAGAGGAAGACAAGATTATGTTTGCTTCTAATCTTTTCAAAAATGCAGCCTTAGAATGGTGGAATACTATTCTCCAGTCCAGCGAAAGTGACAGAGTTTATAATATGGAATGGATCAACTCTGTCACACCCCGATTTCCACGTGTCACCGGTGGGCCCGGTGGGAGATTATCGTGACGTGGTTGGCAACATAATAGTCAAACAACACAATATTTAATATGCACAGCGGAAGCAATTTAAAAGATATAATACAACCGAATTTAATATTGTAATATCAAATGTCACAATATTCGGATGTTTATCCACAGAAGGATCGAAATAAAATATGAAACAATAGTTCAACAGACTTCAGGCATCTTAAGCTTGCGAGACTTCTAATGATGCTAAGGAGAAATCCCAGCCAATTACGCTTAGTACCTGCATTTAATATTTTTGGGAAAATACGTCAGTTTACACTGGTAAATACAATCAACTGACTCATTTTGGAAAAATGATTGAAAATTGGTTTGGATGCACGTGGCATAAACATTTTATTTAACTTGGGAGAATTATTTAATATTATAATCTTGTGAACGAATTACATGTACCTTGTGCATTCAGTAGCCCGGATCTTGTCCGGGTTAAAGATCAATAGACACACCACAATATTCTTTTGTGCACTGACGGGTGTACGCCTACACCCCGCGCTTAAGTCGTTGCCATTTCGTAAAATGATGCCAAGGATATCCGGGACATGGTCATTAACCCCCCAAAGGCTTTAAGTAACAAGACTGTTTAAACGAGCCGATCAAATTTATTCAATTACCCACTCAACGGTGGAGAATTTGATGCCCGATCAAGCGGTATACTATATACCGTAACCCAAGCCCGTATAGGGAAAATAAGTTAAAAGTATTTACCTGAGCAATGTATAAATCACAATAAGCAAAATGCACGTAGCTTTTACTGGTCCTCCTAATCTGGAACGAAGGTTTTATAATAACCTATTAGAATCCTAACGGGTCTTTAATTAAGCTTAAGCTTAGACCGGCTAGTTTCAAAGATACGGTTCGTACGCACGATTAAGCGATGACCGGATAGAATGTGATTTAGACCCGACAAGTTTGAAGACTTGTTTAATATGGGTTTATTATTCACATTCTGGATTTTGAGATAAAACCGATAAGGTTTGACCCGTTTCGTCTAATTTATGTAAACTTGTTACATAAACCAAACCGTACGCGTAATAAGCGTGACGGGTATTCATGAGAGCCATATACAGGTTTCCTAAGTTAATTATGCCTCAAATATGTTGTGACATCTGTAAGATGTCTTTCATTATGCCCGAAACGTGTTTAAACACAAACTAGGCCCCGTAGGGGTAGTTTGGTCATTTAAAAGTTTATAAAAGAGTTTAAGTAACAAGCTGAGATACAGGTCTGATGTAATCAGAAAATATACTCAATTTACTAAGTTATATCAGTAGGATAAAGTATATATGTGAAATTTATCAATTTTAACCAAACTATGCATCGTAGGGGCATTTTGGTAATTTCACATAAGCCGAAAAGCTCAAAACTGAAGTCTGAGTTAATCAAATTTTGCTTACTGGTAAAATATCCTAATTTGCCTAAAATATCAGTAGGTATCAACCCGGGTATGTTTAATATAGTTTTAATACATACTATGCGTTAAAAACGCATAATAGGGCGATTAAGAGCCGTTTACGGGTTCGATACATAAAGCTGATATTTTTATACTTCCAGAAGGCTTAAAATAATTTATTTAACATATCTAATCAGTAGCAAAAGGTTTGGAGTCATTTAGATATGTAAAACTCATTTTATGGCCCGTAAGGGCAATACCGACATTTACCGGATTAAGCCTACGACTATGAGTTATGCTCAGCCTAAAATTAATTAAAAATCTTTAAAATTCCCAAAATAATATATTACATCAGTGGGTAAGGATTTTGATATCAAAAAGTATTTTAAGTAGGCTATACGCGAAATACGCCGTTTAATTAACATAAAGCTTTAATTTTACGCTAACGAGCATAACTCTTAATCTACACTTCAAACTGATGTCAAACTTTGCATACAAGTTTATATATCAGTAATTTAAGTTTCTACTCTTTTACATTTCCAAAAATCACATTTTAAGGTAATAAGGGCATAATGGTCAACTTATGAGTAATTAACGGAATCATGCTTAATAATTGGTTAACTAATGAACCATGGTGTATAATCACAGAGGGTTATACTAGCATGTTACCCGGTCCAAATAAAGCTCTAGGGCATTTCTAAAACATGCCATAACGGGTCGGAACTGAAAGTCAAAGTATAAGTCAAACTATGCGACTTTCGGTTCCGAACCGGGTCTAAACAGGAAATTGTCGGGTTGAACATGTTTAGACATGTCCTTACACTAATTACCAAGTTATATTAATGATCAAACAGGTTACAAGTGTTCTACATTGCTAATCATGCATAAATCGCAATTTAAACATTCTGTTGACTTTTTAATTACACGTTTGACCCGACATTAGACCTAGTTAGAGTGGGAATCAGGGGGAACCCTTTTGAGGTTTTATTACCCACATAATTACCTACTTAGAGGTACTTTTAATTCGAGATTGGACTGAGCCATTATTAATTAATCTCGAAGTCAAACCGTAATTACGACGGTTTGACTTTTAGCTAAATAACTAAGCTAAACTCAATAAAAGAAAGGATTAGTAACTTACCGAAGTCCTAAGCTTGATTAGTGATCACTTGGAAGCAGACTTGAGCTCCAGGAATGATCAGATAGCTTGAATGAAGGTGTGAAGAATGTTGCAAGTTCAAGGCCCTTTTTATAGTGAATTATTCACCATAGATTGTTGACACTTGGGTCTACAACTCTCCACAACTGATTAACAGGTGTTACTAGTGCTTAGGGGGTGCCTAGGGGCCAAGAAAGATGTGAAAAATCGGATGAAATCGAGCAGATTGCACTCAGCAGGCAAGAACCCATGTTTCTCGGTACTGGCAGTCCCTCGCGTGGCGCGAGGGACCCTCGCGTGGCGCGACGGCGTCTGCAGAAACTTTGCATTTTTGAATTTTGCGATTTGATCCTTGGCTCTTCAAAATTCGATTAGGCACTTGTTTTCTTGCATTGTAAACCCTCATAATTGATCTATAAAGGCTTTAAAACATATACCCACTTTGCTAAGTCCCCGGTTAACTTTATTGTTACCCGAAAAGTCCTAACTTTCAACGTTTACGCTTTAACTCTTCGCACACGAATTTGATCATAACTTTCTCATACGTTAACGAAACTTTATAAAATTTAAATCGTGTATTCTAGTGAGCATGATTAACAGTTACAAAGCTTCGGGTTTGTCAAAAGGTCACTCAGAGGTATAATTTAAACATGTTGACACATTTAGTCCCTGTAGTTTGAAATCTCTCACTTTTAGCTTCGTATGATCCATGATTTATTCGTTTGAAGGTATGAGCATCATGTAGGGTTAATGTACATTATATTTATTCACTGTTGACACTTCGAATACGTATATTCACATACTTTCCATGTTTGTCAACTTTAGTCCTTCTATAATATTCTTTCACACGTTTTAAACATATGACACGTGTCTACCCATTATAGGACGTGAATTTTCGAGGTGTTACACCCTCACCCCCTTAAAATAAATCTCGACCCGAGATTTACTGAAACAAATAAGGGTACTTTTCTTTCATCGTGGATTCAACCTCCCACGTGTATTCGGGTCCTCTACGGGCATCCCATTTGACCTTTACAATAGGTACATGCTTCCTTCGAAGCTTCTTTACCTGTCGATCTTCAATCGACAAAGGTTTTTCCACAAATTTCAAGCTCTCATCTATATGCACATCTGTATGCGGTATTACCAGTGATTCGTCAGCGAAACACTTTTTCAGATTGCAGATGTGGAACACGTTGTGAATTCTACTGAGCTCTTCCGGTAAGTTTAACTTATAGGCAACTGACCCGACACGTTCGATAACCTCGAAAGGTCCTATGTATCTCGGGCTTAGCTTGCCTTTCTTGCCAAATCGCATCACCTCCTTCCAGGGCGATACTTTAAGCAACACCTTGTCACCTACTTCGAAGTGAAAGGCTTTACGCTTTGGGTCTGCATAGCTCTTCTGCCTATCTTGGGCAACTTTAAGACGGTCACGAATCTGGACAATCTTGTCCGTCGTTTCAAAGACTATCTCTGGTCCTGATAATTGGACATCTCCAACTTCCGCCCAACAAACGGGCGATCTATACTTTCTACCGTATAATGCCTCGAAAGGCGCAGCCTTAATGCTGGTGTGGTAGCTATTGTTGTAGGAGAATTCGATTAATGGTAAGTTCTTATCCCAACTACCACCCAAATTAATCGCACATGCACGTAGCATGTCTTCCAACGTTTGAATAGTACGCTCACTCTGACCGTCAGTCTGAGGATGGTAAGCCGTACTAAAATTCAAACGGGTGCCCAAAGATTGCTGGAAACTCTTCCAAAAATGTGACGTGTATCTAGTATCTCGGTCAGAGATAATAGACACAGGTATGCCATGTAAGGCTACAATCTTATCTACGTACAACTGGGCTAACATGTCGGAGCTATAAGTCTCCTTGATGGGTAAGAAATGTGCTGACTTAGTCAGTCTATCAACTATGACCCATATTGTATCATTTCCTTTCCTTGTCTTGGGTAACTTGGTAATAAAATCCATGGTTACCATTTCCCATTTCCACGTAGGAAGTTCAGGCTGTTGTAGCAAACCTGACGGTTTCTGATGCTCGGCTTTGACTTGCGCACATGTCAAGCATTTTGCTACATGGGCGGCTACAGACTTTTTCAAGCCTATCCACCAATAATTTGCCTTGAGATCCTGGTACATCTTATCAGCTCCAGGATGAACAGAGTATTTGGAACTATGGGCTTCCTGGAGGATGACATCTCGAAGTCCTCCATAACTTGGAACCCATATTCGTCCATTCAATCTCAGAATTCCGTCCTTGCTAAGAGTTAACTGCTCCTCAGTTACCCCTAGCTTTTCGTTAGGGTAGTTAGCTTCCAACACAGCTTCCTTCTGTGCAGCTAACAACTTTTCAATTAAATTATTCTTTATTTCCATGCGCTTGGCATTGATTCGGATGGGTTTAACCCTTTCCTTTCTGCTCAAGGCATCAGCGACTACATTCGCCTTGCCGGGATGATACTTGATTTCACAATCATAATCGTTCAAAGTCTCCATCCAACGGCGTTGCCTCATGTTTAATTCTTTCTGATTAAACAGGTGCTGGAGGCTCTTGTGATCAGAATAGATCACACACTTAATTCCATATAGGTAATGCCTCCACAGTTTTAGTGCGAATACAACGGCACCCAATTCCAAGTCGTGGGTGGTGTAATTCTTTTCATGCACCTTTAACTGTCGTGATGCATAGGCAATAACCTTGCCTTTCTGCATAAGCACACACCCCATGCCGGTGTGTGAAGCATCGCAGTAAACTACAAATTCTTCAGTGCCTTCAGGTAATGTCAGCACAGGAGCGTTGCTCAACTTATGTTTCAAAATATCAAAGGACTCTTGCTGCTTAGGGCCCCAAACAAACTTCACTTTCTTCTTAGTCAAGGAAGTTAGGGGTGCAGCAATCCTTGAAAAAATTTCAATGAAACGCCTGTAATATCCTGCCAATCCAAGGAAGCTACGAATCTCCGTAGGCGTCTTTGGCTCTTGCCAATTCATAACAGCTTCAACTTTAGCGGGATCCACTTGGATACCACGCTCACTGACCACATGTCCAAGATATTGGACTTCTCGAAGCCAGAACTCGCACTTTGAGAATTTGGCATAGAGTTTCTCATGATGCAGGAGTTTGAGAATACAGCGTAGGTGTTTCTCATGGTCAGCTTGGTTCTTCGAATAAATAAGGATGTCATCGATGAAGACGATGACGAATTTATCTAAGTGCGGCTTGCAAACGCGATTCATGAGATCCATGAACGCGGCCGGTGCATTAGTGAGCCCAAAAGGCATCACTAGGAACTCGTAATGACCATAACCAGTCCTAAATGTTGTTTTATGCACGTCTTCATCTCTAACCTTCATTTGATGGTAGCCTGACCTCAAATCAATCTTCGAGAAATAACTGGCCCCTTGCAACTGATCGAACAAATCGTCGATCCTAGGCAGAGGATATCTATTCTTTATTGTGACCTTGTTAAGCTCGCGATAGTCTATGCACAGACGCATCGATCCATCCTTCTTCTTGACAAACAGTGCCGGCGCTCCCCAAGGAGATGAACTAGGCTTAATGAAACCCTTGGCTAGTAATTCGTCTAGCTGTGTCCTCAATTCTTTCATCTCTGTGGGCGCCAACCTATAAGGTGCTCTAGCAATTGGTGCTGCTCCGGGGATGATATCAATCCTGAATTCCACTTGCCTATCTGGTGGCAAACCAGGTAGTTCTTCCGGAAAAACTTCTGGGAATTCAGAGATTACAGGGATGTCTTCTATCTTTGGTTTGGGCTCATCAATAATCACTTGTGCCATGTAGATGACACAACCCCTCTTTAAACATTTTGAAGCCTTGAGCATAGTCACTTGCTCAGGCAGCCCATACTGGGTATCTCCCCGAATGGTAAGTGGTTCACCAGACGGAGTCTTTATTACCACTTGCTTCATGTTACAGACAATTTGGGCCTGGTTATGAGATAACCAGTCCATACCCAGAACTATGTCAAAACCGGCCAACTTAAATGGAAGTAGAGACAGAGGAAAAGAATGGTTCTTAATGGATATAACACATCCATCTAACACAGTTGAGACGGTTTCTATGGTACCATCTGCTAATTCTACCTCATAGTTTACGCTTAAGGTTTTGACAGGTAAATTCAACAATTTACAAAACTTATGATCTACGAAAGACTTATCTGCGCCTGAATCAAAAAGTACTCTTGCAAAGACATCATTTACAAGGAAAGTACCTGTTATGACATTATCGTCTTGCACAGCTTCTTTCGCGTCCATTCTGAAGACTCTGGCATTAGTCTTCTTGGCCTCTTCAGGCTTCTTGTTGTATTTAGGGCAGTTGGTCTTAATGTGCCCCTTTTCATTGCAATGGTAGCACGTTGCGTCTTTTATCTTCTTGCAATCCAAGGTTTTGTGATCCGTGGACTTGCAAATACCACAAGCATAGGTTTTTGACTGAGTCTGTGAGTTCGACTCAAGTCTGCACTTTCCATAGTGCTGCTTCTTGCAAATCTTGCATTTGGGCTTCTCACCAGAATTATGCCCATCTTTTCTCGACTCCGATCCTTTCTTGTTGTCACCGCTCCCACGGTGCTTCTTGTTCGACTTTCGTGAACCATCATCTTCACGCTTTCTCTTCTCAGCCTCCTTATTCCTCAGCGATCTCTGCCTGACCGCATCCAGAGTGAGGGATAAGGAAATGTCAGCAACTGATCTAAAAGTAGCTGGCCGAGAAGCTTTTACGCTTGCCTTGATCTCGGGGGCTAAACCACCGATAAAACGAGCTATTCGTTTTGGTCCCGGGGTTACCAGATATGGAACCAACCGAGACATAGTATTGAAGCTCGTTAGGTAAGCTTGACAGTCGAGGTTCGTCATCACCAATGATAGAAAATCAGATTCTATCTTCTCCACCTCATGTTGAGGGCAGTAATTTTCCCTGATAAGGGCAACAAATTGATCCCATGACATATTGTACAATGGGATTTTCCCGGTGGCTTGAATCAGAGATCTCCACCATGCTAAAGCTTCACCCTTAAAAGACTGCGACACAAACTTGACCACGTCTCTCTCAGCGCATCCGCTGATGTCCACAACCGTATCCATCTCATCCAGCCAGGTCATACAGTCAATGGCTCCCTTCTCCCCAGTGAAATCCTGGGGTTTGCAAGATACAAAATATTTATACGAGCAACCCTTCTCACGGGGTCCTTGGTTCAATACAATGTGTTGCGATGGATTACTGTGGTGGTTTGAGGTGTGTCGATCATCATCTTTCTTCGGGTCGTCTTTCTTAGACGGTGGCTTTGAAGGCTGGGTAGATAGGGTCCTACTACGAGTCCCACTATACTCTTCGTACTGCCTTTCCAAAGCCTGTGTAACAGCGCCGTCTATGATCGCTTTCAATTCAGCACCCGTTAGATTGATTTAGGCGTCATTATTAACCTCCACTGGATGGCTATTAACCTCGTCCGAGTTAGCCATTTTAATTGAACTGTTGCAGAAAACAAGGACAATAGTTTATTTGGGAGTTTATTATGGAATTGTCTTTTATGGCAATTCATTAACCATGGTAACAGAGACCATATTTGGTTAATTTATTAATCATATTTATTTAGGATTTTATTAAAATTTATCCTAATTATAAAACAATAACAGTTTTATTTGTGGCACCAAAGGCCTAGTCACAAGGACATTTATACATTATAAGCTATGATTTCAGAGAATCAAAGCATGAAGGTTTGAACCTAGTTCATTACCTTTATCAGACAGGGAGTCATAGCTACCACTGTCTTTTGGCTCATATAGAAATGAGCAGGGCCCGTAGGCACGTATTACCACGTATGGTAAAAATATGATCATCTTAATTGATGATTTAACCCATGATTCAGGGATCATTTAGTTGGGTTAGGAATCTTTGAATGATCCCTATATAATAATAATGCGTGTAATTTTTAAATGAATCACATCTGCCGGGAGTGTTAACATGTTTTCAGATGTTAACAGGGATTTGAATCTTTTAAACAGGTCTTACCATCATGGTCGGGTCTTTATAATGACACTCAGACTAGGTTTCACTCTTTAAGATCCTTATTAAACATTTAATAGGCAGATTATTTCAAAAGGAATGATTTTAATTTATTTATTTCATATATAAATTATTTATACACATAAGGCAAACATGAAATTTATAAAACAAACATTCCATTAATTATACATAGGTTACACGCTGCCCTAAACGGGTCTTTTCAAACAACAAACTTACCCACGTAGGGGTTTATATAAATACTTATCCTCGCAGGGGCTTAATAACACACATACCCACGCAGGGGCTTAATAAGAAACATAATAGTCCACACAGGGACTTACACATACAACATAATAGTCCACGCAGGGACTTTAAACCATAACATACCCACGTAGGGGTTTATAAAAAGATAGGCCCGCGCAGGGGCTCAAAACAAACAAACATACATACATACCCACGTAGGGGCTTAATACAGCAAATACACCCACGCAGGGGCTTATACAACAATTGGAAGGATTCAGCGATCCTTCTTGCCTTTCCCTTTGATCAAGCTCGCCAATCCTTGGAAAAAGCTTTGTCTCTCCTGGCGGTCGCGGCGATTTTCTCGCTCAACCTGATCCAGCCTATGAAGAATTTCCTCCCATTCTGGGGGAGAAAACCGAGGCGGCTGCGATTGCGTCCGTATAATAGGTCTGGGAGGTATCTGGTACCCATGTGTTGGGTAACCTACTCCCCATGGAGCTCCGTACGGTCCTTCCGGGTTCAGGGCGTTGTAATTTGCCGCTACCATGTAAGGGTCGGCCTCAGCGTAACCGTAGTTGTTGTGGACCGGTGGCTCAAACGGGTTATATGCCATGGAATCCGTATACGTTGGAATTGGGTTATCAAAACCCATTGGCGGTGGCTGCGGTACAGCTGGGTTAGAAGGTCCACCCATTTGTGGGTCCTCCTGGTGTGGCGGATAGTGGCTGCCACTGGATTGACAAGGGGAGCTGAAATGAAAGTCTCCTGCTCGTGAAGACATGCGGGCACCGGTTCTCCTTCGCCTTGGCGGTTGTGGAGGTGCCGGTTGTACTGGCGGCGGTGGAGGTGGTGGCGTGACTGCCACAAATCTTGAATCCACAGAGGGATCCTGTTGCTGCTGTTGCTGATGAGGCGACGAATGATGCGAGGGTGATGAATGGTGAGGAGGTGTATAGTACCATTCGTGCCTGGTAAACATCGCTTGGAAGCTGTCTGGACCACCGTAGGGTGATCCGTGGAATGAAGATCCGTCAGAGATCTCTATCGGGTGGTTTGGAGTACCACAGGCAGGTTCGACGGGGTCTGTATCCTCGTCCATGTCATCAGCGTGATCGCCAGAGAAATGATCCTCTGGCCCCAGTGGGTTAAAACCCACGGGTTCTTGGATGTAGCCTACCGGATTAAACCGGCCCCTGAAAATAGGTGTGGGGTCCCCGAGAGAATGATGCGATAAGGATCGCTGTAACGGTATATACGAGGGCTGAGGGTTGTTGGGCTCGTACTCCGGTTGCGGCCCATAAGGGTTTTGGACCGGAGGTGTAGAGCTGTGGGATACCGATCGTCTGGCTGGTTCAAACAAGTTCCTCCTGTTCTGCCGAGGGTCGTCACTCTCGGTAGTAGACGGAGCTCGCATGTGTGATGGTCCAGCTTCGTTGTCATTGGGGGCGGTGATCGGCCCCTTACCTCTTCCCCTTCTCCTGAAGAATCTTGGCGGCATTTTCAAACCCTGTCATTATAATATGAGATAACCACAAAATATATATAAAAATAAAGGACAACACAAAACCAATCAAAGTGGAATTTGTCCTATGTTATATGTCTAGACTCGAAAGTTTAGAATTGTGCAATTGTGTAACTGAGATTAAACACAAAAGGCTAGTGTTTAATTCACTCAGTGTTGGCTCTGATACCAACATGTCACACCCCGATTTCCACGTGTCACCGGTGGGCCCGGTGGGGGATTATCGTGACGTGGTTGGCAACATAATAGTCAAACAACACAATATTTAATATGCACAGCGGAAGCAATTTAAAAGATATAATACAACCGAATTTAATATTGTAATATCAAATGTCACAATATTCGGATGTTTATCCACAGAAGGATCAAAATAAAATATGAAACATTAGTTCAACAGACTTCAGGCATCTTAAGCTTGCGAGACTTCTAATGATGCTAAGGAGAAATCCCAGCCAATTACGCTTAGTACCTGCATTTAATCTTTTTGGGAAAATACGTCAGTTTACACTGGTAAATACAATCAACTGACTCATTTTGGAAAAATGATTGAAAATTGGTTTGGATGCACGTGGCATAAACATTTTATTTAACTTGGGAGAATTATTTAATATTATAATCTTGTGAACGAATTACATGTTCCTTGTGCGTTCAGTAGCCCGGATCTTGTCCGGGTTAAAGATCAATAGACACACCACAATATTCTTTTGTGCACTGACGGGTGTACGCCTACACCCCGCGCTTAAGTCGTGGCCATTTCGTAAAATGATGCCAAGGATATCCGGGACATGGTCATTAACCCCCCAAAGGCTTTAAGTAACAAGACTGTTTAAACGAGCCGATCAAATTTATTCAATTACCCACTCAACGGTGGAGAATTTGATGCCCGATCAAGCGGTATACTATATACCGTAACCCAAGCCCGTATAGGGAAAATAAGTTAAAAGTATTTACCTGAGCAATGTATAAATCACAATAAGCAAAATGCACGTAGCTTTTACTGGTCCTCCTAATCTGGAACGAAGGTTTTATAATAACCTATTAGAATCCTAACGGGTCTTTAAATAAGCTTAAGCTTAGACCGGCTAGTTTCAAAGATACGGTTCGTACGCACGATTAAGCGATGACCAGATAGAATGTGATTTAGACCCGAAAAGTTTGAAGACTTGTTTAATATGGGTTTATTATTCACATTCTGGATTTTGAGATAAAACCGATAAGGTTTGACCCGTTTCGGCTAATTTATGTAAACTTGTTACATAAACCAAACCGTACGCGTAATAAGCGTGACGGGTATTCATGAGAGCCATATACAGGTTTTCTAAGTTAATTATGCCTCAAATATGTTGTGACATCTGTAAGATGTCTTTCATTATGCCCGAAACGTGTTTAAACACAAACTAGGCCCCGTAGGGGTAGTTTGGTCATTTAAAAGTTTATAAAAGAGTTTAAGTAACAAGCTGAGATACAGGTCTGATGTAATCAGAAAATATACTCAATTTACTAAGTTATATCAGTAGGATAAAGTATATATGTGAAATTTATCAATTTTAACCAAACTATGCACCGTAGGGGCATTTTGGTAATTTCACATAAGCCGAAAAGCTCAAAACTGAAGTCTGAGTTAATCAAATTTTGCTTACTGGTAAAATATCCTAATTTGCCTAAAATATCAGTAGGTATCAACCCGGGTATGTTTAATATAGTTTTAATACATACTATGCGTTAAAAACGCATAATAGGGCGATTAAGAGCCGTTTACGGGTTCGATACATAAAGCTGATATTTTTATACTTCCAGAAGGCTTAAAATAATTTATTTAACATATCTAATCAGTAGCAAAAGGTTTGGAGTCGTTTAGATATGTAAAACTCATTTTATGGCCCGTAAGGGCAAAACCGACATTTACCGGATTAAGCCTACGACTATGAGTTATGCTCAGCCTAAAATTAATTAAAAATCTTTAAAATTCCCAAAATAATATATTACATCAGTGGGTAAGGATTTTGATATCAAAAAGTATGTTTAAGTAGGCTATACGCTAAATACGCCGTTTAATTAACATAAAGCTTTAATTTTACGCTAACGAGCATAACTCTTAATCTACACTTCAAACTGATGTCAAACTTTGCATACAAGTTTATATATCAGTAATTTAAGTTTCTACTCTTTTACATTTCCAAAAATCACGTTTTAAGGTAATAAGGGCATAATGGTCAACTTATGAGTAATTAACGGAATCATGCTTAATAATTGGTTAACTAATGAACCATGGTGTATAATCACAGAGGGTTATACTAGCATGTTACCCGGTCCAAATAAAGCTCTAAGGCATTTCTAAAACATGCCATAACGGGTCAGAACTGAAAGTCAAAGTATAAGTCAAACTATGCGACTTTCGGTTCCGAACCGGGTCTAAACAGGAAATTGTCGGGTTGAACATGTTTAGACATGTCCTTACACTAATTACCAAGTTATATTAATGATCAAACATGTTACAAGTGTTCTACATTGCTAATCATGCATAAATCGCAATTTAAACATTCTGTTGACTTTTTAATTACACGTTTGACCCGACATTAGACCTAGTTAGAGTGGGAATCAGGGGGAACCCTTTTGAGGTTTTATTACCCATATAATTACCTACTTAGAGGTACTTTTAATTCGAGATTGGACTGAGCCATTATTAATTAATCTCGAAGTCAAACCGTAATTACGACGGTTTGACTTTTAGCTAAATAACTAAGCTAAACTCAATAAAAGAAAGGATTAGTAACTTACTGAAGTCCTAAGCTTGATTAGTGATCACTTGGAAGCAGACTTGAGCTCCAGGAATGATCAGATAGCTTGAATGAAGGTGTGAAGAATGTTGCAAGTTCAAGGCCCTTTTTATAGTGAATTCTTCACCACAGATTGTTGACACTTGGGTCTACAACTCTCCACAACTGATTAACAGGTGTTACTAGCGCTTAGGGGGTGCCTAGGGGCCAAGAAAGATGTGAAAAATCGGATGAAATTGAGCAGATTGCACTCAGCAGGCAAGAACCCATGTTTCTCGGTACTGGCAGTCCCTCGCGTGGCGTGAGGGTCCCTCGCGTGGCGCGACGGCGTCTGCAGAAACTTTGCATTTTTGAATTTTGCGATTTGATCCTTGGCTCTTCAAAATTCGATTAGGTACTTGTTTTCTTGCATTGTAAACCCTCATAATTGATCTATAAAGGCTTTAAAACATATACCCACTTTGCTAAGTCCCCGGTTAACTTTATTGTTACCCGAAAAGTCCTAACTTTCAACGTTTACGCTTTAACTCTTCGCACACGAATTTGATCATAACTTTCTCATACGTTAACGAAACTTTACGAAATTTAAATTGTGTATTCTAGTGAGCATGATTAACAGTTACAAAGCTTCGGGTTTGTCAAAAGGTCACTCAGAGGTATAATTTAAACATGTTGACACATTTAGTCCCTGTAGTTTGAAATCTCTCACTTTTAGCTTCGTATGATCCATGATTTATTCGTTTGAAGGTATGAGCATCATGTAGGGTTAATGTACATTATATTTATTCACTGTTGACACTTTGAATACGTATATTCACATACTTTCCATGTTTGTCAACTTTAGTCCTTCTATAATATTCTTTCACACGTTTTAAACATATGACACGTGTCTACCCATTATAGGACGTGAATTTTCGAGGTGTTACAAACTCTAAGGAAATGGTTGAAAGAAAATTTTTTCCTCCCAATGAAAAGGGACAAATCGCCAATAAGTTCCTAAATCTTAGAATGACTGGAATAGACTGCAAAGGTTACACTACCATATTCTTCGAATATGTTAGGATAGTGCCAACCTTAGCCTCACCTGAACCAGTGTTAATCTCCTGTTATATTTGGGGATTTATTAGTGAGATTAGACACATAATCAAGGCAGCTACACCGCAAACCATAGAAGAAGCAGTGGAACTAGCCAATACACTGGCTGATGAATTGGTACGCACACAAGAGGAGAACAAGAGGAAGAACCTAGCTCAAAAGCTTATCCAAGAATTTCATTCTGGTAATTCCTACCGTGGAAAAGGAACAGGTTCTTCTGCACCCTACTGTAAGTTTTGTAAAAAGAAGCACTCTGGAAAGTGTGCTGTGTCCTTCAACTTTTGCAAGTGCCCAGGACATAAGGAAGAGGATTGTAGGAGAAAGGCTAGTGCCAGGATATGCTACAATTGTGGAGAAACTGGGCACATCAAACCGAACTGTCCGAAACTAGCTCTAGCCACAACCAACAAGGCTAAGACAACTGAAGCTCCTAAGAAAAATGCCAGAGCATTTGTCCTGACAGCTGAAGAAGCCAAGATGATTCCGGATGTGATTTCTGGTACGTTCTTAGTTAATAATATATTTGCCAAAGTATTGTTTGACTCTGGTGCAAACCAAAGTTTTATCAATACTTCTTTCTACAAATTTCTTGACCAACCCTTAGCCAAACTTCAACAAGATTGTCTGGTAGAGACAGCAAACGGAGAATCCGTTAAGATTAGTAAGATCTTGCAGGGAGCAAGAATAGAAATCCTAAACCATCATTTCTTTGCTAACCTTTACCCAATGAATCTGGCCGGATTTGATGTTGTATTAGAAATGGATTGGTTGGTAGCCAATCGTGCTAGTATATTATGTGATCAAAAGTCAGTACAAGTAAGTATACCAACAGGTGAAAAGATCACAATTAAAGGAGATAAGCCAACTAGACCGACAAAATTCATCTCTGTGATGAAAGCTGCAAGTTATTAAAGGAAAGGATGAGTAGTATATATGATTTCCGTAATCATTAATACTAAAGGAAAAGAATTAAAAGATACTCATGTAATATCTAAATTCTCAGTCGTCTTTCAAGAAGAGTTACCTGGATTGCCGCCTGATAGAGAGGTTGAATTTAGAATTCACCTAATACCAGGAACGACACCGATTGCTAAAGCACCATATCGATTATCACAAACGGAGATGCATAAACTGAAGAAACGATTGGACGAACTTCTTGACAAAGGTTTTAAACAGCCAAGTTCATCCCAGTGGGGAGCACCGGTGTTGTTTGTTAAGAAGAAAGACGGATCGATGCGTATGTGCATTGATTACCGATACTTGAACAAGGTGACGATTAAGAATCGATACCCACTATCGAGAATCGATGATTTGTTCGATCAACTTCAAGGAGCTCGATTCTTTTCTAAGATCGATTTACGCTCAGGATATCATCAACTGAAAGTACAGGAAGTGGATATTCCTAAAACTGCTTTCAGAACTAGGTACGGTCATTATGAATTTACAATCATGCCATTTGGTTTAACCAATACCCCAGCCGCATTTATGGACATGATGAACATGATATGTAAACCATAGCTGGATAAATTAATAATTGTCTTTATAGATGATATTCTAATTTACTCTAAGAGTAAAGAGGAACATACAGCGCATCTGCATACACTTCTGACATTATTGAGAAAAGAGAAGCTTTATGCTAAATTCTCAAAATGTAAATTTTGGTTACAAGAAGTGCACTTCCTTAGACATCTGGTTAATCATGAAGGAATTCATGTGGATCCCACAAAGATCGAGGCAATTACTAAGTGGAAAGTTCCTGAGTCGCCAACAGAAGTACGAAGTTTTCTTGGATTGGTAGGATATTACAGACGATTTATCCGAGATTTCTCTAGAATAGCAATTCCAATAACCAAACTGACCTGCAAATCAGTTAAGTTTGAATGGGAACCAAAACAGGAAGAAGCTTTTAAGATTCTTAAGCAAAGGTTAACCAACGCACCCATACTCGCATTATCAGAAGGAACTGAAGACTTTATAGTCTATTGTGATGCGTCTAAGTTAGGATATGGATGTGTGTTGATGCAACGTCAAAATGTTATAGCTTATGCCTCTAGACAACTTAAGAAACATGAAGATAATTATACAACCCATGATCTAGAGTTAGGAGCCATAGTTTTTGCCCTTAAGATTTGGAGACACTATTTATATGGAAATAAATTTGTTGTCTTCACCGATCATAAGAGTTTAAGGAATATTTTTGGGCAAAAAAAATTAAATATGAGATAGAGACACTGGATGGAAGTTCTTAGTGATTATGATTGTGATATCCAGTATCGTGCTGGGAAAGCTAATGTAGTAGCTGATGCTTTAAATCGAAAGTCTCATGAAAAGCCAAAACGAGTACGTTCTCTCAGATTAAATCTACAAGTAGATTTAAATGAGCAAATTCGAAAGGTACAGGAAACAACAATCAAGGACGATGCTGAAAGTTTAAAAGTAATGATTAAGGAATTAGAACAAGGAACATATGGAATTTGGAAGTTCCATAAGAAAAGGATGTGGATACCTAAACAAGGAAACCTACGCCACAGAATTCTAGCAGAAGCTCATAAGTCTAAGTATACGATACATCCCAGGAGTGATAAGATGTATCAAGATCTAAGAAAGAATTTCTGGTGGATAGGAATGAAAAAGGATATAGCAAACTATGTTGCTGAAAGTCTAACTTGTTCAAAAAGTTAAAGCTGAACATCAGAAACCCTCAGGGTTATTGCAACAGTTAGAGATGCCAGTATGGAAATGAGAATTGATAACAATGGACTTTGTTACCAACTTACCCAAGACAAGAAAAGGAAATGATACAATCTGGGTGACTGTAGACAGATTGACCAAATCTGCTCATTTCTTACCGATGAAGGAAACTTTCAGTATGGAACAGTTAGCCAAGCTATATGTAAATGAAATAGTTTCATTACATGGAATTCCTTTATCTATCATATATGATATAGATAGTCGTTTTAATTCTCATTTTTGGACAAGTTTCCAAAAAGCGATGAGAACCAGGTTAATTCTAAGCACAGCATATCATCCACAAACAGACGGACAAAGCAAAAGGACATTTTAGATGATGGAAGATATGCTTAGAGCCTGTGTAATTGATTTCGGAGGAAATTGGGATGATCATTTACCATTAATAGAATTTTCCTACAATAACAACTATCATACTAGCATTAATGTTGCACCATTTGAAGCCCTTTATGGACAAAAGTGTCGAACTCCAGTCTGTTGGGCAGAAATTGGAGAGAAGCAATTATCTGGACCAGAGATAGTGCAAGAATAAACGGATAAGATAATTAAAGTCAAGGAAAGACTAAATGCAGCACGAGATCGTCAAAAGAGTTATGCTGATAACAGACGAAAACCTTTAGAATTTCAAGTAGGAGATAAGGTATTATTAAAAGTTTCTCCATGGAAAGGTGTAGTCAGATTCGTTAAAAGAGGAAAGCTAAGCCACAGGTATGTTGGACCTTTTGAGATTATTAGAAGAATAGGACCTATAGCCTATCAGCTACAACTGCCAGATGAAATGGCAGGAATACATGATGTGTTCCATGTATGTAATCTCAAAAAGTCTCTAATCTAAAGTCTCTAGAATCTAAGCTCTCCAAATATCAAATGTGCAAAAGTCTCTAATCTAAACATAAATTTTGTATTTTCTGAAAATATAAAGCAGTAAAGAAATATGTACAAACATATTTACAGACAATATTTTTGTTTGAGTATGCGTCAGAGGATCATATCAGTTTATGACAAGTCACAAGTACCGTTGAGCTTAGTTACACAGTAAGAATTAAACAATTCACTTAGATTGTTGATATACTTGTCCACTTAAATTTTCATACAAATTTCAACTGATTCAGGATACGAATTAAGTATTTTAAGAACTTAAACCTATTCATGTGTCCCACCTCTTGAATATACTCCCGTATCCAGATCTCAATAATCAGTCTTACAGGTAATTATAACACATATGATATCTGTAAGGGGTTAATAAATTATGAAGAATCATCAGAGCTCAGGTCAGAACTACCGTTCAGCAGAGAGATCATGACTCAACTTGGGTGTGTCCCCTTTAGAGGATCTTTTTTACAACAGCATTGCTAAGCAATTTTATTGTCTTATCATATATGCTGAGGGTGATGCTATGTTTCAAGCATATGCGGAAAGTATTATTCGAGGACTAGGTCAGAACTTCCATTCAGCAGAAGTCCTGGAATAATACCCCAGATATCACTGAGTATAAAAACCTAGTATATCAGATTATGAGACCTTTCAAACGAGATTTCAGGGGTTACCTATATATCCAAGTAGTGTTCCCCACGAAATAAGCAAGTGTGAAATTTATGTTTATATCCTGAAAAAGTTTACTAAATGTATAAAAACCTATCGACACATCCACAGTGAGATCGTTTAACACATTTAAACTTTCCAATTCTTTAGCATACTGTAACTGTCTACTGATGTACTATCATTTCCTCTTTTTACACAAAAACTCAATTTTCAATTTTATCATGTTTTTGTCATTTTCAAATTTTCAAATGTTTTTGGATTTTCTAACAATATTACTCCCCCTAAAATGCAAAATCATATATAAAGAAAATTTGACAACCAACACTGATAGTTTTGTCTCTCCATCCATTTTCTGCTTCAAGTGCTCTGATTTGCAGAAAATATAACATACCCCCATGATTTACAACACATTGATCTTAACAGTTTGAAAACCGTTTTTCAATCTGATGAAAGTAATCATGTGTGTTTAGCCGTGAGGGTTTCGGCGTATTCAATCAACACACATATTTTTGTATTTTTGAATATTTGACAAAAATTAAAAACAAACATATTTTTGGTTTTTCAAATTTTTCAATTTTTAGGGTTTTTGAAATATTGTTTATTTATTTACAGAAATCATATAAATTTCCTGTTTCAACCAACACAGGATCCAGCAGCCTCTCCTTGTTGTGCCAGGCTGCTCCAACCTCCATTTTCACAATCTTTGAATTCCATGAGCACCTGCACAAACAAATTACTCAATTACTTGAACAATTTAGCCCAGGTCTGTTGAACCTTAGGCATTTCAACACAATAATTTTCATTCAATGCTGAAAATTCTTTGTCATTTTTCACAAAAACTTTCTCAATTTTAATTTCAACATTCTTATCTTTTACCAAATCAACATGTTTCTTAACACTCCATGTTTGACCTTTTGGTGTTCCTCTTTTGTAAAAATGTGAAACTTTTTGAACATTTTGATTTTGAACAACAACTCTTGGTTTCCAAAACTCTTGAGGTTTTGTCATATCAACAGTTGTTTTCCAACTTTGTGTTGTTCTAAATCTGGGTGTGTGAGAATTCCAGATCTGTCTAGAATCGAATCTATTCGGGTCTGATTTCCAGTTTTGAGTCGAAGCAAACTTGTTTGTGTTGTACCTCCAAGTTTGTTTTGAGTCAAATCTGATTGACCTTTGTCTCACATTCTCAGATTTTTGTTTTTCAGCATCAATCTTCTTTTGATCAACATCCACAGGTTTTAGATTCGGACACTTGCGTGCAAGATGTCCTTTTTTATCACATTTGAAACATGTTCTCATGGACACATCTTTGACCTGTGGTTGTTGCTTTTGCTTTTTAGCAAAGAACTCATCATTAGACTGTCTCATTTTGAGTTCTTTTTCTTTTTCTAAACTGTCTCCTTGAACAAAACTCATTTTTTCCTGAAAATTTGGCATTTCATTTTTGTTTCGATTCTGTTTCTTCTTATAACCCAACCCAGCCTTCATGTTCTTCTTTTTGAAACCAGGTTTGTTATACGAACCTTTATGACTCTTACCAACAAACTTTGAAATCTCAGACTTCTCAATCTCAACCATTTTGAAAACTTTATCAACCTTTTCTGAAATCACATTCTGAATCGGGAAAACAACATCTAAGAACAATTTGTCCGATCCAATCATGGTATAAACCAATCCTTTTGAATCATCATTCAAACTTTCCTCGGATTTTGTATTTTTCAGATAACCATCATAAAGATTTCCTTCATCTTCATCCTGTGATTCAGATTTACCTGTAACAACTGACTCTTCTTTCAACACACTTTCAACGACTTTACCTACCACCTCTGAATCATGAGAATCATCAGAGTTGGAATAGGTTATGTCAATGTTGTCTGGCAATTGGTCTACCATGTTGAAAGCTTTTTCGACATTTTCCTCATCATAAAATGCAAATTTTCCCGGTGGTGGAACTTGATGAAACTCTGAACCAATACCTTTCTTGTTCTGCTCAGACTCACCCTCACCCGGTTTTATATTGAAAATTCGTTCAAGCACATATGACGACACGTGATAACTCTTTAACTTGTTGTTATCCTGTTCTAAATCAGCAATTTGTCGCTTCAACTTAGCAACATCCTCAATATAAGAATTAACAACATCTTGTTTTATCGCATACATTCGTTTAAGCTCTTTAGTTGTTTCAGACATATAATTCATTCTAGATTGAGCATATTTCATTTCATCTTTTATTTTATCATATGACTCTTTTGTAATGTGATATGATAATTTCATTGAGTCATATTCCTTTTTCATTTCTTGACAAGCAATTTCTTTTTGTTCACATTCATTTGTCATTTTCAAAACATTCTCTTTCAAAACTTCATTTTCCTTTTCTAATTTGTTACATTTTTCTAAAAGTTTTTCATCATTTTCTTTAAAAACTTTTTCTTTTTCTAGCATTTCTTTGCATTTTTCTTTGAAAATCTTTTCAATTTTTGTGAACTCAAAATCTCTTGTTCTAAATTGCTCATCTTTTTCAGTACAAGCTCTGCACGGTTCCATGCATTTCTTGCACTGTTCAACAGTTTTCAAGATTTCAGAGTTAGAATTTACCTCAGTGATTGGCACTTCGGTGTTTTCAGCAACCTCTGTCTGCTCAGCAACATTCTGCTTTTCATCAACACCGACTTCATCACCAACATTATCAGCTTCCTCATTTTCATTTTTTTCTTCTTTTTCTTCTTTCTTCACCTCTTCTTCAATCTGATGTTCTTCAGTAACAGCTTTCTCAACCTCTTCATTCACAACAACGTCTTCACTTTTAATTTCCTTCACAGCTTCAGCTTCAACAGTTTCTGTTTTAACCTCTTCAGCATCTTTCTTCAGATTGTTCACCATTTCTTCAACATTCTTCTTCATCCTCTCCTCATCCCTTTTTTCTCAGACACGATAACATAGCATAGCATATCTGATCTCCTTTTCAAATCTCTTAACATATGTGTCATCTTTCATTACATTTTTATAGTATTCATCTCTCAACGGAAATTTGAGAAGAACATCATCAAAAATTATGTCTTTCTTGGGAACAACCGGTTCTCCTTCTCTGTTATAATAGCATTCTCTCTTTTTATCCCATCTTTTGCTACCGACAGCCATCTCATACTCCTCCTGCATGTCATCCATTCTGTTGTAGACCACGTTTCTTTCTCTGTAGGTCTTCTCACTTAAGATCTCTTCTCGAGTTTTCTCTTTGATCTCAACTTTTTCTTCACTGATTTCAGCAGTATCTTTGTCTTTGTTTTCATCTTGAATCTCAGCAACAAAAACAAACTTTCTTTCTTCTGTCATAGCTCTCCCTTGAGCTGTTTTACGAACATTCTCTAAACGATCTTCTTCTGGACAAACTGTGCTCCAGTCAAATCCTTCATCAGGATAGATTACTGCATATGCTCTTGATTTTTCTCTCGGCTTATCTTCGATCAACTTTGGTTCTTCTCTGCCTCGATGATAAATTGCCTTTCAATAATAATCATCGTTGAAAGGATGTTCACTTCCTTCAGCAACTTCAGAGTTTCTGCATTCTCTTTTGAAATGACCCTTTTGCTTGCATTTGAAGCAGGTCACTTTGGATTTGTCGAATCCAAGCTTTGTTGAAGCACCTCCAAAAGATTGTTTCCCGGTAATCTCCATATACCTCTGAGCTCTTCGGATACAACTAGCTAAACACCAACGGATGTCAATGAGCTCCATCTTTTCTGGATCAATCTGGTTGTAGTCTTCTTTGGTCAATTCGGAGTTTCCAATTTTGCCAGCTACTAGACCTTCATATGACTCCAAAACAGATGCAAGGAAACTCATTTGTTGCTTAGCTGCATTTATGCTCATTGCAGGAGAATTCTTCAGTTTAAGAGTAATGTTGCACAAAATTTCTTCAGATTCATCAGAATTTGTCTTTGAAGACGAATGATATCCAGAATGATGACTTGTTGACGTTGTTGGTGGTTCTTTCATCTTTTCACCACTAAATGCTGTTTTTGGTGAACCAACGCCTTTATCAGAAAGCACACTGCTTTTGTAGTACAAGCCAACGTTCTGTTGATGTGAAGAATCAGTCATCTTGTTTTGCTTTTGTAGCTCCAGATCATGACTTTCAATCTTTTCAAACAAAGCATCATTTTTCAAAATAAAAACAAACGTTTGCCACTGATCAGCTCGTGGTAACGCTTCAATCACTTTGTCTATCAATTCCTCTCTTGTTTTATTTATCTCTAATCTTTCCAATTCAATTTTAAGATGACAGAATCTCTCAATCATTTGCCTCACCGACTCTCCTTTTATGTTATCAAACAGATCAAATTCTTTCTTTAATAAAGCGATTTTGTTCTTTTTAATCTGTTTACCCCCTTCAGCTTTAACACGTAAAGCTTCCCAGACAGACTTAGATGACCCATCATGAGTTAGTAAAGCAAAAATATCATTTCTGATTGCTGACTGAATCAATGCTATCATTCTCTGTTCAGCTCCGTATTCAGCTTTATCTTCTCTGGAAAACTTCTTGAATACTAGATCTTCGCCTTTGTCGTCTTTTGGTTTTTCATACCCATACTCCAAGCAAAACCAGCTTTCATGAGCATACGCTTTCGCCCAGTTGATGAAACGTTCTTTCCACCAGGTATAATCCTCAATGCTATCAAGAGTTGGTGGCTTTGAGTGAGTTCCGTAAAAGTTATCATGCTTAATGTTTTCGTTGATTGCCTTCGTGATAGTTTTTGGTGTAATATTTGTAACCTCAGACGATTCGGTTGTTAACGCGTTGAAAAACGTATTGAAAAATTCATCAGCCATGATGTAAACCTTGAATAGACAAACAAACAAACACAATCAGTATACACAATATCAAATATCCTGAACCAGACTAATACACAGTTGACGTGAAATAATCTCGACACGAAATTTCACTTTTCAAGCGAAACAGGAAATTCAAGCGAAATCACTTTGTTTGACAACTCAAGCGAAATCACAAGTTGACCACGAAATCAAGACTCAACAGCTTTCAAGCGAAATCCCAAGTTGACCAGTTTGAAGCGAAATCAAAACTATACTGTTTCAAGCGAAATCAAATCTATGCTGTTTCAAGCGAAATCTGATTTTATGTACTATCTCAAGCGAAACCAAGACCAAACATCATGTTCAAGCGAAATCTTCAGCATATTCAAGCGAAATCCAGCAGATTTTTCAAGCAAAATCTTGCTGGTTGTTACGAAGTCAAGCGAAATCTTGCTGATTGTTACGAAGTCGGACACAAAAACTCGAAATTCTCCTAAACGACTAAGAATTTGAATCTGAAACTTGGCAGGATTGTATATCAACTGTTTTCGCACAATATTCTAAAAAATCAGCTGATTCGGACCATAAAATCCCGTTCAATTTGTCGAAAAACCGTAGAAAACGTGAAAGAATAAGTAGATGATGAAGAAATGATGCAATTCAGATCTGAAAACACTGTAATCTGGTACGAATCTTGTTGTTTGATCAACGCAATCGAGCTCCTGCTCTGATACCACTTGTTAGGACCGGTTTTGACTCCGAAATGATTGCGAATCGACCGTGCGACGTGCGGAAACCGTGCAGGAACGAGACCGAAACACACAAGATGTAATATAAACGTGATTCTATTTATAAATCTGAAACGTACAAAGAACCTTGAATCACTTGGAGTACTTTCTCTCTCTAGACTCTCTCTCTAGAATCTAAGCTCTCCAAATGACAAATGTGCAAAAGTCCCAAATGATTTAGCTTGAATGCTATATATAGTGATGTTGATTTAGCTTGAAATGACACATGCCACTTTCAAGGGAAATCATGATTTAGCTTGAAACTGTCATGTGACACTTTCAAGGTAAATCACCACTTTCAAGCTAAATTACCTTATGCACTGATAAACCTATTCTATCCTATTACATGATACAAGACGAAGTCAATAGACGTAATGCACTAACAATACCTCTTAAGGACATAGAGGTAAATGAGAAACTTAAGTTTATCGAGAAACCCATTCAGATTGAAGATAGAAAGATCAAGAATCTCAAGCACAAGAGAGTAGTTCTGGTCAAAGTGAAATGGGATTCCAAGAGAGGACACGAATACACATGGGAACTCAAATCAGAGATGCAAAGGAAATACCCACATCTGTTCCAGTAGACCTCGAGGACGATATCTAAAACAAGGTGGGGAGGATATAACAACCCTCCAAGAACCCTTAATGTGACCCTAAAACGTTCCTAATATACCCCGTACGCGAGAAACGAGCCCGAAATACCCTTGTACTTATCAAAATCAAGAAAAACAAAGTTCTGGAGACGCTCGCGGAGGGCGACTGCCTTAGCTGAGTGTGTCGCGAGCTGCGACTGACTTTGTTTGTCGGACAAGGCATTGCGGCACGTGTCCCGAAGCGTGTCAAGTCTACCCCCTGATTCGACAAGGCTAGAGCCTAGTCTAACCTTGTCGCGGGCCGTGAAAGAAGGAGAGAAAGGTTTAAGCGGGCCACGAGCCGCCTTAGTCCAGCCCTATAAATAGGAGATCGAGTCTCAGTTGTTCCTCGTTCAAAATTCTGTTTTCTCTCTCAATTTCTAAATAGTAGAAGTTATACCCGGGCATAATACCCACTATAAAGCGAAGCTCTGCCTCGTTGTAAGTTCTATAACCCTGCTATTACCCTACACGATTAATTTAGGGCTCCGTATAGCATGTCAAGGCTCTGCCTGACTCAGTCGTTGGAGTTCTGTCTCGTGTTACACTCGATTGATCTAGGATTCCGTAATGCATATCAAGGCTCTGCCTGACTCAGTCATTGGAATTCTATCTCGGGTTGTACGGTTAATGTGATTTGGGTTATTTTACTAACACGTATGCATTGTTTAAATTTTAATAGATAATAACCAGGAGAATCACCAGGAAGCTATAGTAGAATCACCTAAGTCAACAATATGAGTCATTCTCCTTTTTGTAAACCTTTTTGTGAGTACATCTTCCTTTTTGTAAACTGTTTTACAAAACCTCAAATGTTTTAAAATATAATTAACAGTGATTGAGTCTATGAATTCTACAATTACTGCCAGTATGTTGGGGTTTTGTATACAAAATGTGAAAGACGTTACCATTGGACGACGAGTAGCCAATGAGTAATATGACTCACCAGTCAGGATTGACAGTACTGAATGAGTAACTGTGTAGATATAAACATTATAATCGCTCTCAATACTGTGAAATTATAAAATCTGTTTTGATTAAACTGGGATGCACTCACCAGTATTTCTTGCTGATAAAATCTTTTTAAAACGCGTTTCAGGTAACAAAATGTGAAAGTCAATAGAAGCCAGCTGGAGAGCACTGAAGGCTTGGAAAAGTGATTATAAAAGTTACCTAAATAAAAAGGAGTTTTTGTTTTAAATAATTAGGGTTTATCCCTATAAATGTATTATCAAAAGGAACTTGGTTTTTATCCCAATGATTTATTATAAAAAGTCTCGTGTTTAACTCTGATAAAAATATTTCCTAACTACGGTCCTGATGTATTCCGCTGCCAAATTAATAAACACCGATACCACTGATCTGGATCTCGCGGCACCCGCTCCCGGGGTAGGGGTCGGGGGCTGCGACAACTGCAGATCATGTCCTTCCATGTTTTCAACCAATCCATCCAATGTCATTTTATCAAACTTGGCATCATTTTTCAGCACAATCACAAAAGTTTTCCAATCTTCCTCATGCGGTAACGCCTCGACACGTTTATCAATAATCTCTTCTCTATCCTTGTAGATTCCAAACCTCTCTAACTCAATCTTCATATGACAAAACCTTTCAATCATTTGTCAAACCGTTTCGCCCTTCATGCAGCCGAATAAATCAAACTCCTTTTTCAGCAACGAGATTTTGTTTTTCTTGATGTCTTTGCCGCCTTCGGCTTTCAGCTTTAGAGCTTCCCACGTTGATTTGGAAGTTTCGCCATGTTGGAGTAAAAAAAAATATCTTCTCTAACCGATTGTTGCAATAATGTTACCATTTTTAGTTCATTAGAATGTTTTTCTTTATCAAGTTTTGAAAATTCTAGAAATGAAAGTAATACATTTTGATCATTCACAGGTTTCTTATATCCGAAAGTCATCATAATCCAACTCTCATAGGCATAAGCCTTCACCCAATTTTCGAATCTCATGCTCCACCAATGATAATCTTCGATATTCATTAGTTTAGGTGGCCTTTGGTGATTTCCAAAAACATTATCATGATTTATATTATCATTTATGGCTTTTGAAATGCTTTTCGGTGTAACAGTTGTTGTTTCTGATGACTCGGAAGTGAACGCATTATAGAATGTGTTGTAGAATTCTTCAGCCATGATTCTGATCTTTGAACAACCTGCAAACAAGCAAACACTTGATCAAATCTGAAATTGAAAGTAATCAAGACAATGCATTCGTACGAAGCTATAAGCCTGGGTTTGTACGAAGCCAAGCTTTTCAAAGAATCACACTTATTAACGTGGGTTCGTATGAAGCTATGTACTGAGGCTTCGTACGAAGCTACTACAGTGAGTTCGTAAAACAATTATCAACAAAACTTAATTTTCTTCGTGGGTTCGTACGAAGCTATGTGTATGGCTTCGTACGAAGCTAAGCTGCGAAGAACATGTTCACGTTTTTCATGGTTTTTCACTGATTTGAGTACGACTTTGTTTGAATTTTGATCTGAAACTTTGTAGGATTGTTCAAAAACGTTTTTCACACGATATATCAAAATCTTGCCGATTTTAACCGTGAAATCTCCGTAGATCTGAGTTTAAAGTTTAAAGAAAATGAGAAAAAGATGAGTAGAAGAAGATAAGTGTATAAAGTGATGATTTCAGCTCTGATGATGATGAAACAGCTACAATCTTTGTGTCTTCAATCCGTGCAATCAAACACCCGCTCTGATACTACTTGAGAATTCAGGATCGAGATCGATTCCTTCACCATTGAATGCGTACGAACACGTATAATGTGTGGAATCCAAATACATGTGTGGATCAGACACTCTGATGTAATTATAATATGTTTTCTATTACTGATTTGACTGTACAAAACCTTGAAAACAAACGAGCAGAGCTTCGCCTCAAAGTTGCTCCAAATGTTACAAATGACAAAGACTCATCAACTATATATAGAGATTCGGCTTCGTATGAAGCCTTACATGGTGCCTTCGTACGAAGCTGCTGGCTTCGTACGAAGCTACCTCAGCTTCATATCTCGCTCTCTTCTAATCAGTACCAGTCTTGTATCATCTGTTTCAGCTATGATACGTGATTGACGTAAGCGATAGACATATGCACTCACAGCATCGAAATACATCGATATCGTACCAATGGGATATTAGGTCTATCCCAGTAGCTCCAGTAGTTAGTTAAGGGAGATGTTTTCGGCTCTTTTCAGTGTCCGAAATCAGAGGTTGAAAATGGGCAAATGAGATTGATACCTTATGATTCATTAGTGGGAAGTTTGATGCACGCTCAACTCTGTAGTCGTCTTGATATTGCATATATTGCTAGAATGCTAGGCCAATATGAATATAATCCCAGCCTAGATCATTGGAAAACAATAAAGAAAGTGTTGTGATATCTACAAGGAACGAAAAACTATAAATTGACATACATAAGAGCTGATAACTTGGAAGTAGTGGGCTATTTTGATTCTAACTTTGCTAAATGCAAAGATGAGAAGAAATCAACTTCAGGGTACATCTTTATGCTTGCAGGCAGACCAATTTTATGGAGGATTCATAAGCAACAATTAACAACAACCTCAACGATGATGGTAGAATATGTTACAGTGTACAATGCAACATGCCATGGGATGTTGCTATGAAATCTCATCCCTAGATTCAAAGTTGTTAACTCCATATCACGACCATTGAAGATTTACTGTGACAACTTAGTTTTTGTTAGTTTCTCGAACAATAACAGTTTGAGCGAAGCTCATTTATACCTCGATACAAAGTTTTTATTTATTCGGGAACGAGTAGAGGAAAATAATCTTTGTATCGAGCACATAAGCACTAAAGTATACTAGCGGATCCGATAACTGAAGGTCTACCACCCAGAACTTTCTAAGAATTTGTAATGAGGATGGGTTTTAGTAAAGAACTTGTATGATAGCATATTGTGTGTACGAATGATTATTAAAATTTCCTCGAATGTTTTATTTTGTCTATGTTGATGTTTGTGCGTATCTTATAATTTATAAACAAAACTTATGTAAAGGATTTAATTTCAGTCATTTTGGTTTTATGATTAAGTGTTTTATATTGAGACTTTAGTATGACTGTTGGAGGTCTTGAATTGACTTGGATTCGAATGACCGCAACTCTCCGCTATAGTTTCAACATGAAAGTAGATGAGTGTTCTAAACTTTGGCAAAAATACTTAATACTTATCATAAACGATCACTCGGTCAAGTGGGAGAATGTTAGAAATAACTCGTAATGTGGCCTACGGATCATTTAAGTTAATAATATGACATAACAGGTCCATAACAATTACTTGATGGAAGTAATTGTGAATATTAATTATAAATTAAGGGGCCATTATGATTTTCTTTTAAATGCCTTTAATATAGAGAATGTGAGAAGTTTCGAGGACCTAATAAAATGTATGGTCATGTAGTTCATTCATATACACAACTCTAAAACTCCTAAAACACAAATCAACAATTCTCTCTAAGTCTCCATCACTAAAAGGCATCATAATAGAAATCATGACATCATCATCATCATCATCATCATCATCATCATCATCATCATCATCATCTGCGAAGATAACCATTCCCACAAGTAAGTGCCTTTAATTTTATGTTCATAAACATGATTAGGGTTTTTTTATGTTTTGATCCATGTTTTAATGATATAATCAACATAAACCGCTAATTGGATTTGTTTTGTTTACTTATTATTTCACGATGGATCATGGAAGTACATACGAATGTTGATTAAGTGATTGATATCATGGATGATGTATTGTGGAATCATGGGCCTCGCATAAAGAATTCAAAGATTGTATTTTTGTAGATCTTTTTAAGATGTTAATTTTGAATCAAGGAGTAAAACGTACTATTAGATATTGATGTTTAGGATTTAATTAAGAATACGAATATTTAAAAAAAATATTTATGTTAGTTTGTGTTCGTTTAGAATATTAACGAACTAATTAACTTGAATATGTCCATTTTATTAACAAATAAACACACAAAAAACGATATCTTCATTTATGTGTTTTTGTTTGAGTATTTGTTTACGTAAAGATAAACGAATGTACATCAACATAGCCCCGTTTAAGTTTGTTCACATGTGTAGTTTTGTTACTATTAAACATAGATTTCATCAAGGCATGCATTTATACTTAGATTTCAATCAAACCTATTAAATCATTAGCAATTTGACCAACAGTAATATCATAAAAATATTTTTATCATAGTGATACTTAGGTCGCATACTTATATGTTAAAAATATAACAAAGGTGATGACTACACAAACTCATACAAAAGTAACTCCAACTTCAAGGTTGTTTGAAACCACCAGCTGTGTATCCGGCATCCACGACAATAACCTGTCCAGAAATAAAGGATGCTCCTGGGAGGCAAAGAAATGCAACCAATGGCGATATTTCGTCGGGTTCTGCTATTGGTCGAAGTGGAGTGCGGGCCATCAACGCGCCATACGCTTCCATAATTTTGTCATCAATCTTCTCCTGTTTCGTAATAGGATATATTAAACTTTAGAATGAATCTCAGCCGAATGGAGAATGTTCATCGGTTTGTTATGACTCAAGTATAAGCATATATAGTCGTGTTCGCGGGTTTGCATTTCGAACTGGACATTAACCCTAGCACGACACGTACCCGAAAATTGTGTCAGACACTTGAACCCAAACATGATACAGATTTCCGTTGGTTGATACCACATGCAGTTTTTTTCTTTTGCTTTTTGTTTTTTGTTTTTTGTTTTTTTTTTTTTTTTTTTTTTTTTTTTGCATATTGATACTTTAAAATTACAATCTACAACAAAAAAACCTAATACTAATTTCTCTTTTACCTTATTAGTTTTGGCATAAATACCCTATCCATTTTAGTTATGCCATAAAAATCTATACTTATTTCAAAATTTTTAAACATATACAGGGTTAAACGGGTCATCCCTCGACCCTGCTGGCTGCCAAGTCATCTCGAAGATGAAGCAATTAACTGAAACTAACCCACACACTTTTAGAGTCTAGACTAAACCCAAACCCATGAACTTCATTTTAGATTTGTGTCGTGTGTGTCGTGTAAAAAACTCACACGCATAACAACACTCGTGTATATAATGTAATGTTTGACTAGTTAGTAATAAATATAACCACCCTTGGCTAATCTTAGCCAATATTTTTTTTCCTTTGTATATGTCTAAAGAGTGTCATGAAGAGTTTTATGGGTCTTACGAGACTCTGAATAGTAGTTTTGACACCCCATGGTGCGACGGTATTGGTGCGAATATTGTCTTTGGCCCACTCACAAGCCAAGTTCTTGGTCAACTGATTGATTGCAGCTGCATGAATCAAGGATCAAACATATGATAAGTGATATGTATGCAATCATTCACTCATCTTTATACAGAATAAGATAACTGACCTTTAGATGCTGCATATACAGATATAGAAGGAAGAGCCGTGACACCAGCAACCGAAGAGATAAAAACGATGCTAGCGTTCCCTGATGCTTTGAGCAATGGGTGTGCGAGTTGAGTCAAGTGGTAGGGTGATTCAACATTAGTACTCATTATAGATGCGTAATCATCGAGTGTATGTTGTGTTGCATCCTTGAGTAATGTTGATGCAGCATTGTTTATCTAAGTATATTACACAAAAGTCAACACCTAAACACAGAGATTTTGTATACATTTACCTTAAAATTATTGTAAACTACACATTTTTGGCACAATTTATAAGATCAAAAGTTATGTCTAGTATTCCATATGGTATGCATGTGTTGATACATATATATATGTAGTTATTATGCTTATATAATCACAATATATGTTTGTGTATCTATAGCTTATTTTATCAATCGAGCATATATACTTGATGACATTTTTAAGCTTGTTTTTTTAATTTTATATATACTTCTGATTCTAATCAAGTCTCAAACATCCTCAACCCGGGATCCAACCTACATAAAGAAAATTTGACGTATAATGGAGTTCGAGCTTACCAATATTCCAATCAAACTCAAGTAAGGTTTACTTGTTTCCATTTTAAGTAGGGGTGTAAATGAGCGGAGTTGAGCCTGAGTTCAACTCCACTCGTTTAATTTTAAGAAAGTTTGAGCCCACCTTGATGTCTAAAGCTCAAGCTCGCCTCGTAGGTTTTTTAAGCTTGACTAATTGCTAACAATATATCCTTTTCATGAAAGACGACTATACATAAAAAGAGTGCCAGGTTACTTGGCCCCCTACTTAAAGGGTGGGTAGGTCTCTACAAAAGCGGCTCGACTCATTTAAACCGCTACTCCAAACCTTCAAATAACACAATAACCAATTTCTTAACATTTAGACGCCTGAAAAGATGCATAACAACTTACAAGGATATTAAGTCTGCCACTAAAAACCGATGAGACGACCTTGATGAGCTCCTCTCTATTTTCTTTCAAAGACAAATCACAGACGGACGCGGTTACTTCATACCCTTTGCCTTTCCATTCTTCCAATCGTTCATTAATCTCCTTTTGGTTTCTGGAACAAGTATGCACCGCTGCACCGAATCCGGCTAGTTCCTCCACTATTGCATAACTAAATACATGAAACAAACATATGCAATTTAAACCTTATGATCAACTTAAATGTTTCAGTGGTTGGTAGTGAAATGAACTAACCCGATGCCTTTGGTGCCACCGGTGACAAGGGCGGTCATTCCATTGAGAGACCACCGTTGTTCTCGGCTAGTCGACATGGTCATTAATTCTACCGACCTCACCATGTGTGTGTGGGGTATATATATATTCATAAACCAAAACACACTTGGGTCCATACGTCTATTATCTTCTAATCATTAATTAATTGTATATGGTTATTTTATAATAATTATCTAACATCTAGATATTATTTTTTTTTCTTATACCCCCTGCTTCATTATTATTATTATTATTATTATTATTATTATTATTATTATTATTATTATTACTATTACTACTATTACTACTATTACTATTACTATTATTACTATTATTACTATTATTATTATTATTATTATTATTATTATTACTATTATTATTATTATTATACAACCTATAAAAGCATTTAACAAATGACACATGATAAAAAGGATAAATAGGTTAATCGAATAAATAAAATATACGCTGGTTTAAAGTCAATGAGTTATATAGCACAATTGGCATTGTAGAGGTAAGACTGCGGGGTATGGTGGGGCGGGGGTTGGGCTTGGGTTGGGGCATTTGTTGACATGTGGCTTGGGGTGGCAGACATGGGGCGACCCACATTTAAACAGGGTATGGTGGGGCGGGGGTTGGGGGCGTGGGTTTGGTGGGCTTCGCTGGGCTGACCCGGCTGGGCTCTTTGTATTTGTTTTTAATTAAAGAAAATTACATAAAAATTAAAGAAAATTACATAAAAATTACATAAAAAAATTTCCTAACGTTTATATTTGTTTTTTATCTCTTCTCTCATCTCCAAGACTATTTCCAACTCGTCACCCTTTAGGTGATCAATCGGCTGGGATAGAATTTTCAAATCCTCCCGTCTTTGTCTCTGGGCTTCTCTAGCGGCATCTCTAGCTTCTTTGCTCTTCCGAATTTCGGCCCTTTGTTGTTGGAAGACGTTGAATGTATCCATCTTGGATGAAATGTCATCCAACTGGTCGCTGTATATTCCTCTATACAAGAGCGAACTCCCAGCTGAAGGTGATGTCGTAGCAGATCTTGATTTTTGAGCACGCCTTTTTGTGGCATCTCTTCCATACTCAGGCCGGTTTGGGCTTGACGAATCATCAAAAAGGTCCTCAATCTCTTGATCTCGTGCATCAGATTGGGTTTGGGACGAGGCCCTCGACCTTTTGGAAGACGTGTTGCTTTCGCTACCACTGGGGATATTCGCCCACTTTGGATGAAACTTACAAATCTCCCAACAATGCATGAAACGGAAGTCGGTCCCCACATTTGTCTTGAATTGAACCAATGCATTCGTCACAATGTCGGCTTCGGTTTCACCACTTTTTGGGTTTTGTTTTGCTTTATTTAAAAAACCACTATATTTTGTAAGTTGGCCGCTTATCTCGGTCCACTTCGAGGATAAGCTATCGTTTTCACGATAAACCTCTTTTCCCAATTCTTGATGGAATATTCTACTAACCCCTTGCCACAAATAGGTTCGATGTTGAGAATTTCCTGTTTTTATAAAAACAAAATTTAATATATTACATAGTTATATAAAAAAACATTAATAAAAACAAAGTTTAAGAATACCTAAAGTTGAATGTTGAGATTGTTGAAACCAACCCCTCGCCAATGCAAGTTCTTCAGGAACGGTCCATTTTAGTTGTTTTCGCTTGATGGTTTCAAGTGCTTTATCCGCCTCGGTTTTTTTCATATGGCTTCTCTTTTTTATGGGTTGGGGTGCGGAAGGACCATCGTTGGGTGGTTGAGTTTCGGGGACGGTTTCGTTTTGTGAAAGGTCGATGGAGGTTGGTGAAAGGTTGATGGACGTTTGTGTAAACGGTTTAGGTATCGCATCATCGGAGTGTGGGAAGTTAGTAAACAAACAATTCCCAAGATACGATGCATAACTCGCTTCTTGGGGCATAGAAGAGTGTATCATAAATGGACGAGGCATTGGACGAATGGGTGGTGGGCTAGGATTATTTTCTTGGAGTGCATACGGGTGGGTCGGGTCAAAAGGACGGTTATGAGGATGCATTTTTTCGTTTTGTAGATGGAGAATTGAAGATGAATGTGGTAAAAAAAATGGAAGAAATTGTGAGGTTTATAGTGGAAAAATAATTTTTTTTTTTTTTTTTTAAGATAGCCGTTGGCCAACGGCTTCTTTGGTTTGTCCAATTAGAGCCCGCCATGTCAGCTTGGCCAGACCGCCCTACGCCCGGCTTGAAACCCATGCCCCAAGGGCCACGCCGAAACCCATGCCCACCCGGGGTGGTGGCGTGGGCGTTTTCCCCCTACCCACGCCTAAACTCCCGCCCCATACCCCGCAGTCTAAATATTTAGATTTGAGCTCATAGGTCTGCAGTTTAAATTCAATGATAATCGGGTTTTACCGTAACGGGCCTTCGGGTGACGGGTTGTTTCTGGAACTTGAGATGGTAGGCTTAGGCTATCTAGCGCTGTCTGTGGTCCGGACATATGGGCGTTTTTGCTGTCTGTGGTCGCGGGCATATATAGGCTCGCTTTTTACCATTGGTTTACCTCGAATAGCCAGACTTTTATTTCGTTAGAAAAAAAAATAGTTTAGAAGCCTTTTCATCTGCGAACTGTTATTTACTGTAATAAACATGCATTTATGTGAAGTTTCTGATTTAACCCATATGTCAACTATAAAGTTAAAATATACACTTGGCATGAATAGACGCATCGCATTGGAAGTGTCACCTCTATAAAAGTATTATTGTACAACTTGTTCATTTTTAATTTCAAATAAGCCAAAAAACAAAAAATAAAAATAGTTGGCACCGAAAATTAAAGTGATCTATATCCTCCTCCCGTGGCCCAGTGGGTATTCCCATTGGGTTAAGTTGGCCGGCCCTCCTTTGGGAGGTCACCGGTTCGACTCCCACTTGTGGCTTTAGGGGGGGACGTCCCAATGATGGATCGTTCCTACCGAGGCATGGTTCGATCCGGAGGGCAACCCGGTTTTCACCCAGCTGTTACCCCAGCGGCTTTACCCGTGTGGGGGCAGTATGGTTTCCGGGCGAAGGTCAGTCTACGTACGCGGCCGGGGCCCGATAGAACATCGCGTCCGTAACACGGGACTGACGGGGGATTGTCTTTGACAACAACCCGGTGACCAATAGGTCCTGTACATTGAAATTCACCCTTCAAAAAAAAAAAAATTAAAGTGATCTAAATTTGTTTTGCCCACTGAACCATGGACATCCATTGCTTGCTTGTCCCCTCCGACTGGCCCAAAGCATTCTCTCTTTTACTATGAACCGGGCGTCTATGTTCAAGTGTTCAACAGTACTCGTCCGAGGGTGCCCTTGCACACGGTCCGCTCCAATGCAATTAACTTAAAGTCTACCTGTGTTGAAGATGGTCTAATATTTAACTTAAAAAGTATAAACACAAAACCAAGTCTTTGTTGAGTTCAAAAAATATAAATGTGATCTAAGGAAGAAAGAAACAACTCAACAAGACCTGTGTGTGTCTAGGCACCAAACTGCTGCATATGAGATTATTTATAATTTTTTTATGGGATTATGTATGGATACAGTATTAGATTATACCTGCCTAATTACCTTAAATCAAAATCGTACTCGTCACTAGGCATCAATATCGATGGCGTATTTATACTAAAATATTATCAAATATTAAAATCACTTGTATTAATATTTTAAGTTTGTAGAATTTGTTAAAAACTAAAACTATTCAAAAATATCTGTTACAATCTTACATGAGTTTTATTAAGTAATTTTTAAACTTTCCTAGCAGTCATTCTTCATTTCTTCAACTTGACTCCTTTTAAGGCAACTGTTAGTTCTAAGACCATGTGTAGTGGTAACACCTTATAATGCCCCCACCATGGGGCATTATCCGACATGTGGCGTCCTAGTCAGCAAGGGGGCATTATAGAAAAAGTGGCGTAGTGGGGCATTATGCCAATAACCCCCATTCAATCATTTCACAATCATTTCACAATTATTTTTTTTAATTTAAAACATAAAAAAACTTCATTAATTTAAAAAATAAAATTACATTACTTGAAATAAAAATAAAAAAAAAAAACTGAAAATAAAACAGAAAAAAAAAAAAAAACTGAAAAACAGAAAAATAAAAAAAAAACAGAAAAAATAAAGTTAAAAAAATAACATGATCTAGAGTCCATATTTTTCTCGAATTTTTTGTCGACGCATTTGCGCAAGGATCAACGCGTCGCCTTGGAGGTGGTCGATCGATTTGGACAAAAACTCAATGTCCTTTTCCATTTGCCTCGCCTCTTGCATCTCGTTAAACTTTTTGGTTTCGGACACTCGTTCTTGCATAATCTCCCAACGTTTGTAGCCGAGGTCGCGAATGTCTTGGAGACGACGGTTCATCTCCTCGAAATCTCCCTTTAACTCGAGATCGGAAGACGACTCGACCGTTTTTTTTCCCGGTTCCCTTTCTTCTACCGGTGGGTCGGACCAACTCTTCTTGAATTCCCTCGTCAACGTCCACCGCCTCATTTAAATCAACATTGCGGGCATCCGATGTCGGAGTTGACGGGTCAACGGAGGATGATGTTTTTGACCTTTTAGCCCGACGTCTACTACTAGACGTCATTGGATTAACTACCGCCCACTTTGGACTTTTTCGTAGTAGCTCCCAACACTTATAGTACGTGAAAGGGCATTTTGTCCTCTCGAACTCCTCCAAAGTCTTCGTTAAAACCCCCACGTCACCTTCACCGCTCGGCCGATTATCGTAGTTACGTTGGAAGACTTCTTGGAACGCATGACACTTGTTGTTGATGTCGGTCCATTTGCTAGAAATGGAATCTTTGTCCCGATGTTCGCCTTGACCCCACGTGCTATAGAAGAGTGCACGAACCCTATCCCAAAAAACCGGGCCCGTTTGAAAGTTTGCTACAAAAAAAAAATAATAAGTTGTATGTTAAAAATTAAAGTAACAAAATAAGTAAAATAATATTTATATAAAATAGTTACCGGTCTCTTCGTCCTCCGAAATGTCGACAAACGCCCGAGTCAACGCGAATTCCTCTTCCTTCGTCCATTTAATGATATTTTTTGTACGCCGCGGTGCGTCCTTTTCCTTCTTTTTATGCGACCTTTTGCCGCGTTTCGATGTTTCTTGCACCGGTTCGGGTTGCGTCTCCGGTACGACTTCCACATCGGGTTCGGCTTCGGGTTGTGACGGTTGAGACCCGCCGGCTTGACCATAGCCGAAAGTGGCGCCACTCAAGTAAGCCGCGTAAGTTAAAAAGCTCGGGTCCATGTCTTGAAGGTTGTACGGAGTTTGCGGTTGGGTTGTGTTCGGGTTCGTGGGTCTTGCGGGGACACCAAAAGGGGGGCGGTATGGATGCATGATTGTATAAAAATTAGAAGAAAGTGGGTTTTTTTTATAAAAATTAGAAGAAAGTGGGAGAGAAGGTGGGTTTTTTATAAAAAAAAGGTGTGAATGTGGGGTATATATTTATAGTGGGAATATTTTAAATTAAAAAAAAAATAAACAATGTTACCGTTGTCAAACGGTCAAGAATGGGACCCATCTCTTTTTTAAGCGTTATAATTAAAACGCCGGAGGGATTTTTTTTCAAAAATCAAGCCCCAAAACGCCCCATGTAATGGGGGTTTGGGCGTTATACGGCGTTATTTTGCAATTTTTTAAAAAAAAAACGCCCCACTACGGGCGGTCTAAACACGGACCAAGTTTGGAAATTAACCTTTTATTTTATTGTATTGAATTTATCATTGTTTTCAGTACTAGACTGTGTTGTGGATCTTCGGTGGGGCGCGAATGGAGTACAACATCAGCCAGCGGGGCGCAACACGTTGGGACAGTAAGGACGGTGGGGGTGGGATGCGTCCTCATGTCATGATGGCTCGTCGAGGCACCTAGGGGACCGGCACGTCGGAACTGTCGGCCAAGAGATGAAGGAGACGGGGATATGTGGGTTTTGACCGTTGTGATGTTTTTGACCGTTGCAAAAGGCAACGGCTAGTTTAAAAAAATTAGTAATTTTTGAGTAAAGTACAGTTTCAGTCCCTGAGGTTAACATCCGCTAGCAGGTTCAGTCTCTATTTAAAAAAAATCAACACTCCAGTCCCTAACGTATTCAATGATTCAATTAAACCCCTTGTCCAAACTGCCATTAGTCAACCGGTAGTTGACTTGGGCATTACAATCTTTTTACTTCTATAATTAAGGGCAAGTTGTTAGTTTCGCACTTTAGAAATCCTTATAACATATACAATCCCTAATCAAGCCCTCATTTGCACAATAATGCCTTTCCTTCTTCTCCAGTAAGCCAAGCTACTTGCAGGTCCGACTAAAGCTTCAGGACGAAAATGGCTGGGGATTTTTGAAGGTAAGACCCGAGGACATCTACATTGAGCAACAATATTATTATGGTAAGTTATTTTGTCTCTGTTTCTTTAAGTTTCATGTCGAATTTAGCATGAAACTGAAGGTTTAAACTGTATAAGATGAACATAGTGTCTTTAAGTTTTAATAAAATTTTGTTTTTGGGTTTGATAGATGACTATGAACCTACAAAGTTCAGTATTAAGTTGTACCACGGTGGTGAGTTCAATGACAGCCCTTGTCGATCATACGTGGGTGGTAAGTATAATTTCATCGTTTGTGCTGATATTGATAATTTGGTATGGACGTATTATAGGAAATGGTTAAGCAGATTGGTTATTCTATTGACATGGTGTTTTACTTCCATTTTAAAATTCATTATGTTTGTTTGGATTTGGGTTTGAAGTGTTTTGCTAGTGATAGTGATTTTATAAGCTTGTTTGAGTATGTCTGTGGTGGGGTAAAACTTATTGAAATTTATGTTGAACACTGGACGTCTTGTTTGTAGATGACATCTTGTGATCAAAAAGTCTTGACACAGAGTTCCCACTGTCCTCCTCCTCTTGAAAGCCAAGATGCAAAAGTGCATGATGCTCCCTTTGTTGATATGTTTGAATGTTATTACCATGACACTAAAAGTGTAGATGAAGATGATTATGAAGAGAGTGATCAAGCAGGTAAGGAGAATAAGGAAAATGATGATGAGGGAAGTGATGATTAGGATTTTGATGAACATGATGAGGAGGAACCTGTTTTACAAGAAAAAAGAGCAAGCGGATGGTGATGATAATGTTAATGTTCAAGATGATCCTGATTATTGGGTAAAAGAGGATAATCCCTTGTATGACGTAGAAGTTGACATGCAGAAATTCAGAAAGAACGTTGACTCTGATGTAGAAGAGAATAGAAGTAAGGAAGAAGTGTTTGAGGATGACCTCAACGTGGATCTGGATGACTTTGAAACTGATACTGAAAATAATGATAAAACAGTATTGGATAAGGCAATGAAAAGGCTGAGGAAGACTAGGAGATCTACATTGAAGTCAATAGGTCCCGATGCATCATGTAATCCTTTTTTCATCGGGAAAGTGATTCCTAATAAGGCAAAGGTTAGTAACATGGTCAGAACATATGCTCTTGAGTCCAGGAGACAACTTCATATTAGCAAAAATGACTGCCTGTGGTTTAGGGTGGTGTGCATGGAGAAAAATCCTAGTTTGACAACTCCTCAAAACTGTGAGGACCAAAACAGTCAACCTAAAGTTTGTGTGGCAGGTAGGGCAAAAAAAGGCATTAATGAGGCAGCCCCCAAGAAAATAAGAAAGAAACCATCTAAACCAACATGTCCATGGGCGATACAAGTAAGCCGATCCTCAACTGAAAATTACTAGTGTGTTAAAACATTGAAACATGCACATCAATGTCTGCAGACAAGGGAAGTTGGTTTGTACACCATGACTTCCATTGCTAAAGAGGTGGAACCAATCCTACAGGCAAATCCGGACATTCACATGAAGGTTATTCAAGATCTACTTGAGAAGAAACACCACGTTAAAGTATCACTACCCAAATTGTGGAGGCTAAGAAGATTGCTTTGAAGAAGACCATAGCGAAAACTGATGGCCCATTAATTCCTGCTGCTACTTCAATGTTCGAGAATATCAAGAATGAGGCATCTCAATACAACGAGTTGATGACAGGTTCTTCTAAGTACTAGGTAAGTTTGGAATACTTTAATAATTTTTTACCATTTGCATTATATTAGATGCCTAGATACTTATTCTCTTATCTGTGCAACTTACTGGTCCAAGAAATAAGATGGTGGTTGATGTGTAGATGAAAACATGTTCATGCAGGAAGTTAGATCCGATAGGAATGCCCTGTAAGCATGTAGTCGTTGTTATTTGGAACATGGTTGAGAATGGTTTGAGTCCAGGAGTTCCAGAGAGTTGGGTTGATCATGTGTATTGGCTGGACAGTTGGAAGAAAGTATACATGTACACCATTAATCCAATTGCCGGACCTGAAATGTGGCCTCCGTCAAGGTGCCCAACCAAATTGACTCCTCGTAAACATCACAAGCAGGTTGGAAGGCCTAAGAAGAAACAAAGAGGTCTTAATGGAAGTCAAAGCCAGCTTAACAAAGGGTGGAAAGCTAAAAAGGAAATGAGGCACCACAAAATGCAGCAAATGCAATATCTTGGGCACAACAGCTGCAACTGCAAGGGTCAAGGTGGAGTAGAGGTTGCTTAGATATCAACTGTGTTATTGTTGCTTTGTGTTTGAAAAATTATGATGTTTTGTTTGTTACTTTATTGTGGTTGTGTTTGAACAATTAGGATGCTTTTCGTCGAACAATTACTATAATGGTTATGTAGCCTAATTTTGGGACATCTACTATTGTATCGAAGGTTATATACCAGTTTGGTTTGTGTGAAATGTTGACAATACACAAGTGCTTTAACAATAACTTTCATTTGTTACTAAACATAACACAGGTTCAACTACAAACACTGATCCTTCCATATCATAAATAAATTTTGACAAAGTGAAGGGGCTTATTTCCAATGGTAGTCTCCTTTGGACGATAGGTTTGAATCTTTCTCTTCTGAAGAATATCGGTTGTGCCAAACACATGACCAATCCTCTTTTTCTGATTCATAGTTCCATGCATCATGTAAAACATCTGAGTCATAATCCTCATCTGGGTTGGGGTTGAAACCAAGTTCTTCCACATCATCATCATCATTTTTAAGTGGCTTTGCATCACTTTCTTTGTCGCTCTGTTTCCACACCAACTATTTTGCATCATGGCTCGCTTCAACACCGGAAGATGAACCTCCTTCATTGACCGGATTGACGCTCTGTTTCCACACCACCTCCGTTTCCACAGAACCTCTGTTTGACCGCTCAACAAAATTACCTTCACCAACATCCACCAGGTCTAATTCAACCTCTGTTTCCACACAAGCTAACTGCTCTTTCTTATCAGTTACCCTGTTTTGGTGATATGAGAAAGGAAGTAAACGTTTCTTATCTCTTTTTTCCATTGTCACTATTGCGGCTGTTGGAATCACAACACAAAATAAACAATGGTATTTATAGAACCAAATTTAAAATGTTACTTTTCATAAATATTACTAGCTACTGTGAAACAGTGAGAATTACAGTGCAAGTCAGAATAAAAGTAAAAAGTAACTACATCACCAGATACGTACACATAACACAAAGAACAACCATGAAAAACATAACAGAAACTTAAGTCTTTGAACTTCAACCTCCTTCTCAGCAACTTCCTTTGCCTTAAACGGCTTTAGTTCTGCATTCTCCCTATTTGTGCTCAGTAGGGATGGTAGAAGCCTCTCACATCTGGGACATGAAATTGGAGGATCAATGCATCGAAGCACCCCACAGCCATTGGTCTGGAAATGTTAAAACTCAACATCATACACTGTTTATTTATGAATTAGCTAGAAAACGATGAGGAACAAAGTAAGAAACACTTATACAACAAAGAAATCTTCTACCTGGATTGGCATCTGTACACGATGTTCTAATGCAAGTAGCAGCACCACATGAGCATATTGCATTGGACCTACCACTGGTATTATTATTCCACGAACTTGCGGCTGCCATTGAAGAGGATGTTGAAGAAGAAGATGATGGTGTGTAACAACTCTCACTAAAATTATTATTTATTATTATATTTAGTTCAATAGGAAACCCTAATTGAGACACCCAAGTGATTCTGCATAATCCCTAAAATTTTCAGAATAGTTGGAATTAGAATCAGGGCCCCTAAAAATCAAGGGGGGGTAAACCCTAATCAGTAATATCTATACAGTTCGTTGTCAAAAATACGAAATAACACGAAACCAACTCAGCAAGCCTACTGGGACATAAGGCTACCCTAGGGTAGATTGTTACCTCCCGCGACACGCGACAGAAACAGGGTCACCCTTCGCGACACGCGGGGGAAACCATTTTCAAGTATAAATAGAACAGTCTGTTTCATGCAATTGAGTGTCAGTTCGACGTAAAAATTCCATACGTACGTTGAGATATTACTTAATTACTACAAAACACACACATAACACGAAGTGCTGCCGCAAAACAGGGTAATAACTCGATCGCTATTACGATTCATTTTCCGACTGATCAATATATCCAATGGATGTTTAAGTGCCGCCCACATTAGGGTTATACTTTGTCATTCGTCGTTAATTTGATGTATGTTTAAGTATCGCACTTTGTCGTTCGTTGTGAGAATTTGATCTCGTGAGTTATCGTAAATGCTGTATTGATTACTAACCCGGTTTTGTGTGCATTGTTATTTAAATTAGGTTAACAAGACTAATCCATAGACTAGATTCTGTCCGTATTAAATCTGCAATGTGAGTCATTCTCTTTTTATCAAATTGCTTTACAAAACCCTATTTATTTTAAAGTTATAATTACAGGGATTAAGTTTATGTAATCACCATATTACAGCCGGTATGTGGGGTTTTGTATACATTACTTGATAATCTTCACCATTGGGGCAGCCAAGGGGTGATATGACCATAATCACAGACACCATTGGACTAATGGGCCAATGGGTCAAGTGACAAAGTACTGTGGGTAGTTGGTTGATATCAGAAACATTGTAATCTTCCTTAATACTGTAAATTATAACAAACAGGTTGTTTTAGTAAATAGAATGATTCACTCTGTATTTCCCGCTGACAAAACCTTTTTCAAACATGTTTCAGGTGATCTGTTGTAATTCAGGAAAAGTGCTGTGGAGCATTTCAAGCTTAAGAAAGTGGCTCATTATAAAATAAAGAAATATGTTTGTAAAATAAAGATTTCCCAGTGAAATCATATGATTGTAAATTACCGGGGTTTTATCCCGAGTTGTGAAATGAAATAATCGGGAAAATTTTAGCTTTAAAAAGATCCTGATGATAAACTTCCGCTGTTAAACTCAATTAAATAAATACCACGGGATTTCTGTCCCGCGGCTCCTGAAATGGGGTCGGGGCCGTGACAGAAAAAGGTGGTATCAGAGCCACTGAGTTAAGCTAATTAAGTATTTAGAAATACTTAATTTTTCCTGATTACTATTATGTGATTATGTGTTTTATTAACTGACTATTTGTTAGTTACAGTATGGGTAAGCAAAAGCTTTCAAACATCTATCTTAAATTAGATAGGTCATCCAACGAGAAGGGAAGTTCATCCCAAACCAAATCCTCAAAACTTCCTGCAATTCCTGAAGAAGGAATATTTGTTCGAAAAGCCCAATACGAGAAACCACTTTCTCCGAATAAAAGAAGTTTGATTCTTAAGAAAAGTCAGGAGAAAATAAAGAAAGCCCGAGAGAAGAAAGTTAAACAGGAAACCCAGGAATTAACCAGTAAAACACCTTGGGAGGACAAATTAGATGAAAAGTGGGCGGATCTTTATATGCTAGCCACTGTAGCAGTAAATGTTAATATTTAGAATACCATGACTTCGTAATAGCAACCTTATCACTTATAAATCCGAAATATCATCTAGTAAATAAATAAAAACTAGTATGTTCAAATTGTCCATTTTCCTTTGTATAAATTAGTCATAGGGTATGCAGTAAAATTTAAAAGTTATTTCTAAAAAAAAAATTTAACTTAGCATTTTTTTTTTATATTAAACAGCATGAATGAGTTATCGGAAGCCCTAGAGAATCTCAACCTATACCCTGTAAATCTAGAAGTTTCTAAAGAATTTACTGGGTATTTTCCTGATGTGGAACAACCTGTAGAATTCAACGCTCCACCTCTGAAAAAGCCAAAACGAAAGAAAAGAAAGAATTATGTGTGGGGAAGTCGTATACATAGGAAAAAGCCAGCTACGAAACTTCCTAAAATAAACAATCCCTTAGAAAAAGGAAAAGAAATTGAAACCGGTGAAAGTTCTAAGCAGGAGATGGAGACTGAAGTCAAGGAAGATTCTAAGCAAATGGGAATGCAGTTTGAGGAATATTCTAAAGAAATAGAAATGGAGGTTGGAAAAGGTTCTAGACCAACTCAGATGGAAATTAGAGAGAGCTCCAAACAAAACCAGGGAATGACTTTTCAGGAAGAAATAGATTTTCTATTGGCAAGCTGTGATACTATTCAGCCTGTCAATACAAATATTTTTACTCGTCCTATGGAAAATCAACTCCCTATAAATCTTGAACCAACAATCCCAGAACCAATAGTCCACTCCCAACCTTTAGGAATGGACGAATGGTGGACGAATGATTGGCAATTCCAAAACATTGTCAACGATCCTTATTCCTTTCATCCCCAGTTTGATCCAGAACCTCTACCCAATCCACCAATTAGTAACGAGGATATGGCTGAACTTCGCCATTTTGGTGAAGAGTTGATGGATGCGGGAAATAGAATCCGGGAGATAGGGGACAAATTGCCTGGAAATATGATGAAAGGGAGCTTCGTTTTTAGGAAAACAAGTGACAAGAGAGAAGTGGGTAGTGAGACTGTGGTTGTGTAATAGTAATAGTACAATCAGTCTGTAAAATAACTACGAATAAAACTTTGTAAGAGAGTGTGTATTGATGCATAATATAAAATATAAATTAAGAAATTGATGGTTTTGGATATATATATATATATATATATATATATATATATGTGCGTCTTTGAAATTTGTATAATTGTTTTATTATTATTTATCGGATACTAATAAATTATATTAATTAATCACCAGATGGCAAACGTGGGTAATGAACCAGTTAATGAAGTAAATCAATCCGAGCAAATTCAGGAAGAACAATTATTAACTAGGCAAGATATAGAAGATATCGTTGCACAAGGAATAGCCAATGCTATTCCAGCAATCGTTGCTGCTGTTCAAAAACCTGCCGAACCTCAACAAATTATTCCTAGTAAACGTATTTCTGAAGATAACTTCAGTAATAGCGTAAATGGAGGCGATAATCACGATAATGAACCACGGCACGCTCCGCTCCCTAAGAAAATGAAAGCCGCAACACCTGGTTGCACTTTCAAAGAATTTCTTGCGTGTAAACCCATTGAATTTGCAGGCAATGAAGGAGCAACTGCATCACTGCGTTGGTTAGAAAAAACCGAGGCAGTAATTGCAATAAGTAAATGTGACAAAAACGATCAAGTCATGTACGCGTCAAATCTTTTCAAAGAAGGGGTGCTCGAATGGTGGAACACGGTGTTACAAGCTAAAGGAAGAAATAAGGCTTACGCCATGAACTGGGAAGAATTTAAGATTCTTGTAGAAAGAAAATTCTGTCCCGAATATGAAAAAGATCAAATGGCAAATAAATTCCTAAATCATCGGATGACGGGTGTAGATTGTCGCGGTTATACTTCGACATTTTTCGAATATGCTAGAGTGGTACCAACGCTGGCTTCGCCAGAACCGGTACTCATTTCTCGCTATATTTGGGGATTAATTAGCGAAATCCGCAATATCGTTAAAGCTGCGAGACCTCGCACTATTGACGATGCAGTGGAACTAGCCAACACCCTAACTGATGAACTAGTACGCACAAGAGATGAAGACAGGAAAAAGGAATTGGCTCAGAAAATTACCCAAGGATTTCGTATGGGTAATAGTAATAACTTCAAGAGAAGAGGAGCAGGGCAATCTTCAAATCCACCTTTCTGTAGGAATTGCAAAAGGAAACATTATGGAAGATGTAATGTAACCTGCAACCTTTGCAAAGCGATAGGACATCGTGAAGAGAACTGCAGAAAGAAAACCATAATCTGTTTTAACTGTGGAGAAGCGGGGCATTATAAAACAGAATGTCCTAAATTGGCCAAACCAGCAGACAACAAACCCAAGGCGACAGACGGAGCTACTAAGAAGAATGTCAGAGCATTCCAGCTGACCACTCAAGAAGCAGAACTCATTCCAGATGTTATAGCTGGTACGTTCCTAGTTCACAACGTATACGCAAAAGTATTATTTGACTCTGGTGTAAACCAAAGTTTTATCAATACTTTATTCTGTTAAGCTCTTAAGTTACCTTTAACCAACATTAGGCAGATTTTTACAGTCGAAACCGCAGATGGGAATTCAGTTAAAATAGATCAGGTTTTGCAAAAAGTAGAAGTAGAACTTTCAGGTCATAAATTTGCTGCAAATCTGTTACCTATGAAATTAGCTGAATTTGATGTTGTGTTAGGAATGGATTGGTTAATAGCCAACCATGCTCAAATCATTTGTGATAAAAACTCTATAGAAATTCAAGCACCTACTGGAGAAGTAATCATAATTACAGGAGATAAACCACGTAAACCCATGAAGTTCATATCAGTAATGAAAGTTGCTAGTTATGAACGAAAACAAGGAATAGTATATATGATTTCGGTAATCATTAGTACTAAGGGTAAAGAACTTAAGGAAATTCCTGTAGTCTCAGAATACCCAGATGTATTCCCAGAAGAATTACCAGGATTACCACCAGATAGGGAGGTAGAATTTAGGATTCATCTAATTACAGGAACTACACCGATAGCCAAGGCACCTTATCGGTTAGCTCCCACAGAAATGTTAGAACTGAAAAAGCAATTAGATGAATTACTAAGTAAAAGATTCATACAACCTAGCTCATCCCCTTGGGGAGCTCCAGTGTTGTTTGTAAAGAAGAAGGATGGTTCGATGAGAATGTGTATTGATTATAGAGAATTGAATAAGGTTACAATTAAGAATCGATACCCATTACCTAGGATTGATGATCTGTTTGATCAACTTCAAGGATCTAGATATTTTTCTAAGATCGACTTACGTTCTGGATATCATCAATTGAAAGTACAAGAGGAAGACATACCTAAAACTGCTTTCAGGACTAGGTATGGTCATTACGAGTTTACAGTCATGCCCTTTGGGTTAACGAATGCTCCTGCCGCATTCATGGACATGATGAATAGGATTTGTAAACCATATTTGGATTAATTTGTAATTGTTCTCATAGACGATATACTTATTTATTCAAAAAGTCAGGACGAACATTGTCAGCACTTGCATACACTCTTAACTTTGTTAAGAAAAGAAAAGTTGTACGCCAAATTCTCGAAATGTGAATTTTGGCTAAAGGAAGTGCAATTTTTAGGACATATGGTGAATCATGAAGGTATTCATGTAGATCCTGCTAAGATAGAGGCAATTACCAATTGGAAGGTTCCGCAAACCGTAATGGAAATTAGAAGTTTTATAGGTTTAGCAGGGTATTATAGAAGGTTTATTAAGGATTTTTCCAAGATAGCTGTACCGTTAACTAAGCTAACCTGTAAAGCCATTAAGTTTGAATGGGGACCTAAGCGAGAAGAAGCCTTTAGAATATTGAAGTAGAAATTAACAAATGCTCCAATCCTAGCTTTACCAGAAGGAACTGAAGATTTTGAAGTATATTGTGATGCTTCAAAACTAGGATTTGGATGCGTGCTGATGCAACGCAAGAAAGTAATTGCATATGCTTCAAGGCAATTGAAAAAGCACGAGGAAAATTATACAACTCATGACTTAGAGTTAGGTTCCATAATTTTCGCCCTTAAGATTTGGAGACATTATCTTTACGGAAGTAAATTTACTATTTATACTGACCACAAAAGTTTAAAATATATTTTTGGGCAAAGAGAGTTAAACATGAGGCAAAGGAGATTGATAGAAATTTTAAGTGACTACGACTGTGATATTCAATATCACGAAGGAAAGGCAAATATAGTTGCAGATGCCTTAAGTCGTAAATATCATGAAAAACAAAGACGAGTTCGTGCTCTCAGATTAAATCTACAATTAGATTTAATGGAACAACTAAAGTATTTTCAAGAAACAGCAATAGAGGATGTTGCTGAAGGAATGAAGGGACGAATAAAAGAATTAGAGCAAGGAGTTGATGGAATTTGGAGATTCCACAAAAGCAGAATTTGGGTACCTAAACAGGGATAATTAAGAAATAAAATTTTAGAAGAAGCCCATAAATCTAGGTATACCATACACCCTGGAAACAATAAAATATACCAAGATTTGAGAAAGAATTTTTGGTGGATAGGCATGAAAAAGGATATAGCTAGATATGTATCAAAGTGTCTTACTTGTTCACAAGTTAAGGCGGAACATCAGAAACCATCAGGTCTATTACAACAATTAGAAATGCCAGTATGGAAATGGGAACTCATAACAATGGATTTTGTTACTAAGTTGCCCAAAACCAGAAAAGGTAATGATGCGATTTGGGTAATTGTAGATCGATTAACCAAATCAGCTCATTTTCTACCCATGAAGGAAACCTTTAGTATGGAAAGGTTAGCCAAATTGTATGTAGACGAAGTAGTATCCTTACATGGAGTTCCACTCTCCATTGTATCAGATAGAGATAGTCGGTTCACTTCTCATTTTTGGACAAGTTTCCAGAAAGCAATGGGAACTCGACTAAACTTAAGTACTGCATATCATCCACAAACAGATGGGCAAAGTGAAAGGACGATCCAAACTCTAGAAGACATGCTTCGAGCATGTGTAATAGATTTTGGTGGAAATTGGGACGATCACTTACCATTAATTGAATTCTCCTATAACAATAGTTATCATTCAAGTATTGAAACTGCCCCATTTGAAGCACTGTGTGGAAGAAAGTGCAGAACTCCAGTTTGTTGGGCAGAAATAGGAGAAAATCAATTATCAAGTCCGGAGATTGTGCAAGAGACAACTGATAAGATCACACAAATCAATGAAAGACTGAAGACGGCTAGAGATCGCCAGAAGAGTTATGCAGACAATAGATGCAAGCCATTAGAATTCCAAGTTGGAGACAGAGTACTGTTAAAAGTTTCTCCTTGGAAAGGAGTTGTTAGATTCGGTAAGAAAGGAAAGCTAAGTCCAAGATACGTAGGACCATTTCTAGTAATCCAACGTATAGGACCAGTTGCTTATCGTTTACAACTACCAGAAGAATTAGCTGGAGTACATGATGTATTTTGATGTATCCAATCTCAAGAAATGTCTAGCAGACGAATCTCTGGTAGTACCTCTTCAAGACATAGAGGTAAACGAAAAGTTAAAATTTGTTGAGAAACCTCTTCAGATAGAAGACAGAAAAGTGAAGTTTCTCAAGCACAAACGACTAGTGCTAGTTAAAGTCAAGTGGGATTCAAAGAGAGGAGCTGAATACACTTGGGAGCTGGAATCAGAAATGAAGCGAAAGTATCCATACTTATTCCAGTAAATCTCGAGGACGAGATTTTATTAAGGTGGGGAAAATGTATCAACTCTCACTAAAATTATTATTTATTATTATATTTAGTTCAATAGGAAACCCTAATTGAGACACCCAAGTGATTCTGCATAATCCCTAAAATTTTCAGAATAGTTGGAATTAGAATCAGGGCCCCTAAAAATCAGGGGGGGGGGGGTTAAACCCTAATCAGTAATATCTATACAGTTCGTTGTCAAAAATACGAAATAACACGAAACCAACTCAGCAAGCCTACTGGGACACAAGGCTACCCTAGGGTAGATTGTTACCTCCCGCGACACGCGACAGAAACAGGGTCACCCTTCGCGACACGCGGGGGAAACCATTTTCAAGTATAAATAGAACAGTCTGTTTCATGCAATTGAGTGTCAGTTCGACGTAAAAATTCCATACGTACGTTGAGATATTACTTAATTACTACAAAACACACACATAACACGAAGTGCTGCCGCAAAACAGGGTAATAACTCGATCGCTATTACGATTCATTTTCCGACCGATCAATATATCCAATGGATGTTTAAGTGCCGCCCACATTAGGGTTATACTTTGTCATTCGTCGTTAATTCGATGGATGTTTAAGTATCGCATTTTGTCGTTCGTTGTGAGAATTTGATCTCGTGAGTTATCGTAAATGCTGTATTGATTACTAACCCGGTTTTGTGTGCATTGTTATTTAAATTAGGTTAACAAGACTAATCCATAGACTAGATTCTGTCCGTATTAAATCTGCAATGTGAGTCATTCTCTTTTTATCAAATTGCTTTACAAAACCCTATTTATTTTAAAGTTATAATTACAGGGATTAAGTTTATGTAATCACCATATTACAGCCGGTATGTGGGGTTTTGTATACATTACTTGATAATCTTCACCATTGGGGCAGCCAAGGGGTGATATGACCATAATCACAGACACCATTGGACGAATGGGCCAATGGGTCAAGTGACAAAGTACTGTGGGTAGTTGGTTGATATCAGAAACATTGTAATCTTCCTTAATACTGTAAATTATAACAAACAGGTTGTTTTAGTAAATAGAATGATTCACTCAGTATTTCCCGCTGACAAAACCTTTTTCAAACATGTTTCAGGTGATCTGTTGTAATTCAGGAAAAGTGCTGTGGAGCATTTCAAGCTTAAGAAAGTGGCTCATTATAAAATAAAGAAATATGTTTGTAAAATAAAGATTTCCCAGTGAAATCATATGATTGTAAATTACCGGGGTTTTATCCCGAGTTGTGAAATGAAATAATCGGGAAAATTTTAGCTTTAAAAAGATCCTGATGATAAACTTCCGCTGTTAAACTCAATTAAATAAATACCACGGGATTTCTGTCCCGCGGCTCCTGAAATGGGGTCGGGGCCGTGACATGGTGGCTGCTGAGAATTTGCAGGGTTTATAGAACAAGATCATCTTTTTCCAGTTGCACTTTCAGTCCCTATGGGGCATAAATGTCTTTTAACATAAATGGTCACGTTATACTAACGGCAGTTTGGACAAGAGGTTTAATTGAATCAAATTGAATACTTCAGTGAGTGACTGGAGTATTGATTTTTTATTTTTTTTTGAAATAGGGACTGAACCTGCAAGCGGGTGTTAACCCCAGGGACTGAAACTGTACTTTACTCGTAATTTTTTTACTATTTTTTTTAATTTTAAGCAATCTTGAATTTTTTTTTTGTTAAGTTAGGTTTTATTTTTTCAATATTAATTAACAAAAAAAGATATAAAAAGAGGGAGGCACATCACCCACACCGAAGGCCCATCAATTGGGTGAGGTCATGGCCCCCCGGTGACGTGGCTGCTTACATGACGGTCCATATCCAAGTGATGGACCACCTCCACACCCACCAGCCTAAGGGCTTGATCAAGGCGAGGAGGCGGAGGCGTGGACGATCACACTGGGGTGAGGGTGGCTATGGTTTCATTTTTTTTAATTCTGTATAGAATATATAACCTAATTATATAGCGTCACCTTACCCACCATCATATTTCACATTTCATCTTTACACAATACACGTTCTTGAGTGTGAAATGTGAAAGTCTTCACCACATATATGGCACATTTTACCCCAGGTTCGTCTGTGAAAATTCAATGGTTCTTTTGGACCCTGTGTAAGTATAAAAAATGAGCCATTAAATATAAATTTATATATAGGAAAAATTACATTTTTCGTCCTTTATGTTTGTAGCTAGTTGCAATGGATGACCTTTACCTTTAATAATTACAGCCACAATCCTTTATTTTGAAAACCTGTTACATCTTTCGTCCTTTACCCCAAACCCAGTTAGAAAATTAAGTTAAGTTACATCACGTGCAGAGCACGTGAGGGCATTTATGTCCATTCACATAGCAACTACCCCCACCATATAAATACCACTCTTCTCCCCCAAATACCTATTTTAGGGTTTATCCATACCTGCAGCATTTAAGATTATCACCTCTGTTGCCATTAATCAACAACTATAATATCTCCAAAATTTTGGAGGTGAAGATGGAGGACAGGATGTGAATGCTCTCATATGTTACACTCTTTCTCTCTCTCTCTCTCTAGATACGCATCTATATCTATACATCTGAATCTATCTAGGCGATGAAGATCTTGTATCTATATCTATACATATGAATCTCTCTGGTGTAGTTACAGGAAGTTCCAATCTCCTCTCATTAGGTTCCAACGAGCTCATCAATCGCTAAATCTAGACTCTGTTGATCTACTTTCTTGGCAAGTAATTTGATTTCTTGAACATGTATCCTCCAACCAAAACTCAGAACTCAGATCTGGAGATCTGGAGCATACATATGTTTAATCGACACAACAACATCTTCGCTATAAGATCCAAGCGTTCACAATATGATTCTCACTCATACCAAAGTTAACCCACTGATGACAAAAAAAACTCATACCAAACCAATCAAGCTTACCCTATACCAGCCAAAAACCACCCTCTTCAGGGCTCTAACTCGTCGGAGCTCCGCCTCCTTCCGCCACCGCCGCTCGTTCTCCACCACAATAACTGTTGAGATCCGTCGATACCACTAGATCTCTCACCTTCCCTGTCGATTTTGGTTTGTTTTTCTTGCCACTCAGATCTGGCCGAAAACACCTAAGGTATCATGGCGGCGATTCAGATCTGAAACATATGGGGTCGGTGATGCTATATGAGGGGTCAGCGATTCAGATGGAAATCCTAGATGGTGCGACCATCATGAAACACCAGTTCACCGTAGACAGAGAGAGGTATGTGTGTATTGTGTTCTTGTTCTTGTGTTCTTGTTCTTGGGTTGAGCACAGAGAATGAACAAGGGGTAGTCTGACCAGTGATGAGTGAGAGAGTCAGATTGGAGAAATATTATTTATGTAAAGAATAAAAGTTGTGTTTTATTTATATTCAATTTTTTAAGATGTTGAAATGACCAAACTGCCCTTATATGAATAGACTTAACTGAAAATTTTAACTAGGTTAGAGGCAAAGGACGTAGAGTGTAACAGTTTTGCAAAGAAAGGATTGTGACTGTAATTATTGAAGTTAAAGGGTATCCATTGCAATCCAATACAAACATAAAGGACGAAAAGTGTAATTTATCCTTATATATATAAAAACTGGTTCCTTAATATATAAATGTGTCAAAACTAGTTTTTTTTTTTTTTTTCGTTTTATTACTTTTAGTTGGGTTTTAAATATAGTTTTGAGATGAGTGCGCCCTATTCAATTATTTTTCTGTTTTTATTACTAAAATTATATTTTAAATGAGGGCTTCATTTAATTAAAAAAAATGAGTCAATTTAGTAAATGTTAGGCCCAAAAGTCAGCACTATTACAACTTGCAGCCGCTAAACAAAAGAAAGTGAAAACTTTAGATATTCCAGGTTCAATCCTAAGGCACCCAATCAACTGAGCTCTTATAACAATATATGATTTACTTGTGTCTCTATATATCATATATATGCATATATAAATGAGGAGTTTTTTTTCTTCACTTTGAGCCCTGCTACTACTGTACATCCTATGACCAGGCTTGTTTTTCCCTATTTTACATTCACCTCAACACATAAAACTAAAGGGTGTGAGAAACATCACAGGGTCGTTGAGACCTATCAAGGGTCGTCCACACCGCCATCTTTTGGACCGTCCCCGCCCCATCGTCCCTTTATTGCCGCTCGCGACGGCCATCTCTTTCATATCCAACCAGTGGCGGACCCAGGAATTTTTCCAAGGGGGTGCGGAACATTTTTAAAAATTTTAGGCCCCAAGGTATATAAGTAAAAACATCGGTTCGTATCGGGTCGGTTCGAGTCGGGTCGGGTCATGTAAAACAAAAGAACATCAAACTAAATTTATATAATCATCAAAACATGTCAAACCTTGTTACAAACATAATTAAAACGTCGCACTACGAGTTTTCATTTTTTAAAATCTATCCAAAACATCATCTAAACCGACTTTCTTAAGCAACTATTTCTCTATATAAATATACAATTATCATTTAAGTTCTCATCTCCAATCCGATTACGCAAGTCGGTCTTCACATTCTTCATTGCCGAAAAACATCTTTGGCTTTCACGAAGCATATCTTGTCGTTTAGAAGATGCACAAACGACATTTGTTAAGCATGTTATCGTTTCAAAAAACTCTCCAAAGTGGTGTGTGTTTGTGAGCCACCGCCACAACAACTAGTTGAATTTGGTATGTGGCTGCTGACTGTTCACTGTTGTCGCTGATGTTCTGATCTCTGGCGTGCGTGCAGGGACGATATAGAGAGCGGAGAGAATATGTAAGGGTTTTGGGCTTGTTTATTTTATTTTAGTTTGAAATATTGTTGATTTGTTGGGTTTGTTTATTGGGCTAAGACTTAGTAGTGGGCTAGTTAAATGTATTGGGTATTTGGGTTTAGTTATTTAGGTATTAAAAGTTATATAATTTAGGTAGTATTTTTTAAAAAATAAGAGTTTACTAAAAAAATTTTAAAATATAAATTGATAACACTTTTTACATAATTTTTTTTTCCCGGGGGTGCGCCCGCCCACCTTGGGCCACCCTTAAGTCCGCCCTTGTATCCAACACATACATACATACATACACACACACACATACATACATACATACATACATATACACATACACACATACTTACATACATACATACATACATACATACAAACATACATACATACATACATACATACGTACATTGTATATATAAAGGAGCTAATCCTCCATACCATTGGTCCATACATTTGGTTCATCCCTTGGGTCTCATCCCTCACACTCAATGACGTTCCTGCCTACGTGGCGGATTATCCTTAAGTGACTACCCTCCTTCACACTTTATAGTCTAATTTTACAAGATGTAGATCTCCATTCATATCTGTGTAATTTAAATATTACATTCTTGTTTTACGTAAGGGTTGAGTTCATTTCAGAACTCTAAATAACTACAGAAGTTTCAGAACTCCTAATAAACAATCATTTTATATATAAGTTTTTGTATTTAGAATCTTTTTATCATCTATTATATGTATTTCTTTGATTACATACATGTTAAAAGTAGTTTACATATGTTTAATTGCCAAAATTATATATATGTTTCATAACTAATTACATATATGTAAAAAACTAGTTTACATATGTGTAATTATAAAATTACATATAAAAATGATAAAATTACTCTTAACATGTATGTAATTGTAAAAATACACATAATAAATGATTAAATTATCCTAAACATAAAAATATATAAATAAAAAGATTGTTTATTAGGAGTTCTGACTCTTTTACGTAATGCTTAAAATAAATAAAGAAAATCGCAAAGATATTTTCTAATATTATTGAACAATAAATAATAAATATGAAAGATACGTGTAAAATCCAGAAGGCCAGAATCACTAAACCCGTATATATATTGAACTGGGCTTATTTAGTTATATATATACATTTACAAAATCTAATATCTATTTTCTACTAGAGATTACCATATATCAACAAGCAACTAAAATGATTTGTGAAAGGTTGTGACATAACTTTCATTTAATGGTTTTTAGTGAATCAGTTACACTATCTCTTTATATTTTTTTTTCTTCGAACATGCGTAATGGGCATTATAGGAGCGTGAAACCATTAGTACCATCTCCCTAGGAGTTGTAGGAGCATGAAAAGTGAGAGATATTTCTAGAGTAATGTCCAAAGAGAAGAAAAAATGGAAAGTATTAAATGAAATGTGCATTAAGAGATATTAAAGTTACACAATTTTTAAGGGCCTTATGATATTGATGTAACAAAAATACCCTTATGAGACATTAGCCATATAATTATTTTTTAGTTTAAGTCTATGTCCTTCTTATGGTTTAAGAATAGAAGCAATGTTGTTAGTTTAGTTTGGAAGGATTGGTGTCGTTCCCCATTGTATATGTTTTAATTTTGGTTGTTGCGGCCGGTCCTTGCTTTGAGGGCCGTGTTTGCTGTGTTTAATGAAAGTTAATTTTCAAAAAAATAAAAAAATATAATTATTTTTTATATCCATATAGGGGCCGGGATGCATTAACCGTATAAAAGTACTTGTTTCAATTATTTTTTTAATACATCACTAGTATCAAGAAACCCTATCATCATATGAAGTATTTTAAATAAATAAACACTAGTTAAATATTTTCATTAAACTAAAAAATTCAGTTATGAATGGATACCCTATCCCCTTTCTTATCTTACGGTGAAAATATTGATGTCATCGAGTATTTTTATTCCAGTGTGCTCCAAATAATAGCATCTCTTAAGTTGGTCGGCATACTGATACTCTTTTGGTTTGGTTTGGTTTGGTTTGATTTGAGGTGGTGCCGGCAATCTTAGTTCATTGGTGACCACGACGTATCCAAAGAATAATTAGTGTCACATCTTGGTTGTTTGGGCACCTAAGAGCATTCACATCCAAATAGACAGTTTCTGGTTCTGTAAACAACAGTTTCTTTTGTGTTTTTAGGCCATTACGTTTTAGAAATAAGATATTTTTAAGTGTTTTCTGGTTATTGCGTTTTAGAAATAAGACATTTTTGAAGTGTTTTTAGTCATTGCGTTTTAGGTAAAACAGATTTTTATGCGTTTTCAGTTCATTGCGTTTTAGAGAGAACAGTTTCTTTTGTGTTTTTAAGCCATTGCGTTTTAGAAATAAGACATTTTTATGTGTTTTCTGGCCATTGCGTTTTAGAAAAAAGACATTTTAAGTGTTTTCTAGCTATTGCGTTTTAAAAATAAGACATTTCTTTGTGTTTTTTGTGCATTGCGTTTTAGGTAAAACACATTTTTATGTGTTTTCAGTCTATTGCGTTTTAGAAAGTACACTTTCTTTTGTGTTTTTAGGCCATTGCGTTTTATAAAAAAATACATTTTTAAGTGTTTTCTAGTAATTGCGTTTTAGAAATAAGACATTTCTTTGTGTTTTTGGTGCACTGCGTTTTAGGTAAAACACATTCAGTCCATTGCGTTTTAGAAAGTACACTTTCTTTTGTGTTTTCTGGCCATTGCGTTTTAGAAATAAGACATTTTTTTGTGTTTTTTGTGCATTGCGCTTTAGAAAAAGTCATTTTTTTTAACTTTTTTTTTTCATTGCGTTTTACGCAACTGGGTTTTTCCATTGCGTTTTAAGTAACTGGGTTTTCAAAAAAAATTCGAAAATATAGCAATAGTATACTCGTTTTAAAAATAAAAAAACGCTCGTTTTTTTGTGCAATTTTTATAAAAAATAATGTCGTATGAAAAAGTTATTAACGTTTAAAAAATGAGGGGAATTGGAGGAGAGAGAAACTATTGTGCTGGATTGACTAGAACGACTTTACACAAACCCGCGCTTCTCTTTTTTCTCTTCAATTTCACTAATTTAATATTAGCCCTTGATTTTCCTAGCCAAAACAACTTTCTATTATATCATAACCCTTAAAAAGTAATGGAAAATGAGGTTGTCACATAAAACCAATTTCGTTTTGCTAAACGTATTTCCAATTTGTTTATCTTGATGACAAGTCTCAATTTCATAAACGTAATCGTTATGAAAAAGATTATTTAAGTGTTTTGAAAACCGAGTTCCACTGAAAATACGGAATACGGTCTGACATGTTATTCATGTAGTTAACTTTTTCACATGATATTAGGACTCTAAACGAACCAAACGTTCAGCGAGCAGTTTGTGAACCGTTCGGCGGGAAGTTTGTTTATGTTCGTTCGTTTAATAAACGAACGAATATGAACAAGAAATTTCGTTCGGTTAGTTAAATGAACGAACATGAACAGAGGTCTCGTTCGTTCAATTGTGTTCGTGAACGTTCGGCAAGGTGTTCGTGAACGTGTTTGTAAACATTCGTTCATTTGCGTTCGTTTATGTTCGCATATTTGTGTTTTAATTAAAGACTTGTATTTTCATATATTTTATCTATACTTTTTATATTATTAAACTTTTACTTATTTTATTACCATAACAATTAAAATGGAAAACCCTATTTCACCTTGGTTATGCACCATTTCCCTTTTTTTCTCATTATTTATATCGATGAATACAATCGACATTTGTTCTACAATAAAGGATTTATGTACCAGTGCTACTCTCTGGGCCATCTACCTTTATCCTTCGCCGCGTTCTCCAAATATGTTTGTGTTCATTTGTGTTCGTGAACCGTTCGTGAACAAGCTCATTTCCTTAACAAACGAACATGAACATAAAATCTCGTTCGGTAAGTGTTCATGAACCGTTCGTGAACACATTTATTTCCTTAACAAACGAACACGAACAAGGCCTCGTTCGTATTTGTTCGATTCATTTACAGCCGATATGATAATTTTGTTACTCATGTAGTTTACTTTTTTCACATGATACGATAATTTTATTAGGTGAAAAAGTAAGTCTAAGAAGAAAAAAACATATAAGTGGCTTTTTTTCCTACTAATTGTATAAGTAATAAATATGAACATATATAGCTTACACATTATGAATAGGGCTGTAAACGAATTGAACGAACACGAACAAGGCCATGTTCGTGTTCGTTCGTAAGGAAATTAACATGTTCGCGAACTGTTCACGAACGCATACCGAACATAAGTTTATGTTCGTATTCGTTCGTTAAGGAAATTCAATTGTTCACGAACAGCATGAACACCGGTCTCGAACACAAACGAACGCAAGCAAATAAAAATGAACGCAAACGAACATTTAACATGAAAATAAAAAAAATGAAAACATGTTATCCTTAAACATTGGATATAAGTAGTTAAATACAACTATCAAATGATAAATCAAAACACAAGAAGTCTACCACACCACCAAAGGATGAATAACGTTTAACTAACTTAGACATAATTATCCAAAAAAATGTCTTAGAATGTCCAAATTTTAGCTAACTTAGAACAAAATAGGGTTTCAAGTTTTCAATATGTTTAGATAAAATGTTTATTATTTATTATTTTTTAATATAATCAAACGAATATATACCGAACGTTCACGAACGCAGTCGAACGAACGAGACCTGTGTTTGTGTTCGTTCGCTAAGCTAACCGAACGAAATTTTTTGTTCGTGTTCGTTCGTTAAGCTAATCGAACGAACATAAACGAACTTCCCGCCGAAACGGTTCACGAACTATTCGCTGAACGTTCGGTACGTTTACAGCCCTAATTATGAAAGCATATAAAGAGTTGGCCAACAAATTGGCCTAGAAAGCCAGAATGATGAAAAAAGATGTATGGGTATATCAACATAGACACAAGATAATGATGGATTTCCTAATATACTTAACTGTAAGCAGATGCATACTAATACACAAGGTAACATGAAGAGGGAGACAAACAGACCCGTCGGTAACAAGGAGATCCATGCATACTAATACACAAGGTAACATGAAGAGGGAGACAAACAGACCCGTCGGTAACAAGGAGATCTACTAGGCCTTGAGGAGCAGGAAATATGAAGAGCAAGACAAGATCAACAAGAGGTGTTGCAAAGATAACAAGGGATGGTACAACAGGGTGAACAAATGGGACTACAAAAGAGCAGCGATTTACGATAGGAGAGAGAAAACATTGAAGGATGCTGTTACGTTTTAGTTTTACGTCTCTAATATGCCGGTAAACTGCACCAATCAAAGATTATGGCAGACATTTCAACATTTTGGTTTCATTCGAGATGCTTTTGTTCCACGTAAATGAGATGGTGGAGGCAATGCGTTTGGTTTTATCAGATTCTCTGACGTGGATGATATAACACACTGGGAGGAAATGTTATCCAGAACGAGTCTGGACGGTGCTAAGCTTGGAGTGAACGTAGCAAGGTTTGCTGATTATGGAAAGAATGCAAATAACTCAATAAGGCCAACAAAGAGGGTTATGCAAAGGAAAGACCTTGCCAACACAAAGAAAGCGACAATAGGAGCTGAGGTGCCCGGTAAAGGATAGATGTTATAGGATGGGGGGAAGGGCTTCCTAGGGGCCATGGATAATAAGGGGGGGGGGGGGGTTCTAAAAAATTGTAGTGACAGTTCTGGGAACAGAAGAAAAAAATAGGTGGGAATTTAGGTCTCTGGTCAGTGAGTTAACCGATTTTGACACCCTCCTTAATCTAGATGAATTGTTAAACAACGTTAAGTTTAATGGAGCAGCGGTAAGGTACGTGGGGGTGGGGGGACTCAAGATTTTACTTACATTTGCATCAAGAGATATCGCCAATGACTTCCTCAGGAAGTATTATGAGTTCTGGTCCACCATGTTCAGTCGTTTATACGTCTGGGAGGTGGTACGGTTATGCTTGACAGGATAGCATGGATTACAATCAGAGGCATTCCCATCTGCCTCTGGGATAGTAGAGTTTTTGATGATATTGCTGCGAAATGGGGCAAGTCATTCGCTTCTCGGAGACTAGAATTTCGGATGGTATACTTGCTGAAGACAAAGTAGCAGTCTTGGTTCAGGAAGGGAGCTAGATTTCTGAATCGGTTGAGGTTGAATGGAAGGATCTGACATTCAAGGTTTGGATAGAAGAAGTGGATGAAGATTGGACACCGCTGGTATTCCGGTAGCGGGTTGATTCGGAAAACCCGACAATGAAACCTTCTATGGCCGGAGAGATGGTAGTCCAGCAGGCAATGCATGGAAAAGAGGAAAGGCCGGGGTTGGGTGACGTGCATGGGAAACGTTTCGAAACCCTAGATGAGACGTTGCATGAGGCGGCTACTTTTGTGGGGCCCGATGTTAATGTTCACAAGGTAGCCAGGGAAGCGGTTCGGATTTTGTCTGGTGGATCGCAAGTGGAAAAGCCCAAAACCTCTTCAATTAGGCTGAGGGGAGATAAAGGATTTAGTCAGTCCACTGTCCCATTAGATTTAAATAGGGACCCAGCAGACGTTTTTGGTCTTGAGGAGATCATTCAAGACACTTCAAGGGTTACGATCAGAAAGAAATAAAAAGAATAGGAAGAAAGGGAAAGCTCAGTGTCAGGGAGATGGGGCGTCGCTTTTTTCAGTGGAAAGAATCCACTCGTCAGCTCCGTCGGGGGTTGCTCAGGGGAACGGTGCAACATCGATGAACTCGGAGCCTTGTGGGACATGGGATAATTTGGTTTAGGGGAGTGCATCAATAGGGTCGATGAGGTAGGGGAGACTATCCAATTTGGGATCGCATTCGGTATTAGCATGGAGGGGTTCGACAACCACGTGAAGAAGATGGTCCAGGGCGAAAGGGTGACTTCTTGTTAGTTATGATTTTTTTATCCATAAATTTGAAGGGCGCCAGAGGGGCAGGCAGGCCGACATGGGTGAAAGAGCTCAGACGGGTTAACAAGGTGAATTTCATGGCTCTGCAAAAAACTCAAATGATCGGGTTATCGACACATTTCATCGCTAGATTCTGGTGCAATTCGGCTTTGGCAGTAGAGTGCGTGGACTCCAACGGAAGGTCTGGAGGTGTTATTTCAGCTTGGGTTCCTTCTGGGTTTTCGGTAGAGGAGTTAGTTAAAGGGCAGTCGTTCAATTTAACTTCTGGGAGACTAACCGGTTTTAGAGATAAATTGCACGTGCTCAACGTTTACGCTCCAAACGATTTCCAGTTAAGACGGGTCTTGTGGGGTAACATTGCAGATCTGGTGCATAACCGTGAAGGCTTATGGTATCAATAATTAAGAATATGAACGTGTTCACGAATGGTTCACGAACACAAACGAATACAAATACAAATTAAAACGAAAGAGGCTAGAGTTGGATGGCTGAGGGAGAAGTGCTGATACTTAAAGCCATAATCGTGGAACTGATGTCGATAGTATTCAACAATGTGAATAATGAGAAGAAAAGACACACAATGTATAAATCCGCTGGGAATGGGGTTTCCTATTCTATTTGTTAGGTTTATAAAATAAATAAGAATTAAAGAATACGAAAAGTTTAGATAAAACAAATAAATGTCAAAAATCTTTAATGAACAACCTAAATAAACGAACATGAACAAACGTTCATGAACACAATTGACTGAACGAGACCTATGCTCGTGTCCATTCATTTTATTAATCGAACAAAATTTCTTGTTCATGTTAGTTCATCTATTAAATGAACGAACGTAAACCAACTTCTCGCTAGAGATGTACAAAAAAAATCAGTTTTAGAACCGTAACCGGAAAAAAAAACCGAAACCGGTTTTTTTTAACTGGTTTTAGAACCGAACCGAACCGGTGGTTTGTGACCGGTTACTATTTTTGAACCGAAACCGGTTTAAAAAAACATTTTTTTTTGCAAAAACCGGTTAAAAACCGATCCCAACCGGTTACACCGATTACTGTTTTGGAGTTGAAAAACCGGTTAGTAACCGAAACCGGTTATTAAAAAAAACCAGTTTTTGTTTTGGATGAAAAAAACCGGTTCGGTTAAAAACCGGACCGTTTTAAAAAAAAAAACCGATTTGTACACCTCTACTTCTTGCCGAATAGTTCACAAACAGTTCACTAAACGCTCGGTTCATTTACAGCTCTATAACTATGATCGGATAGATCCAGCAGAGATGGGATTTATGGGTATAAGGTGTCGTCGAGCAAGTGTTATAAGAAGAGCTCAAAGGTTTATTGATATTACGGGTATAACAGATTTTGGAAGGAATGTTCAACTAATGAATAAATCGAGGAACGTCAACATGAATATTACTGATGTTCCATTGCTTACAATATAATTAGAACAGATTTGGGAGGGAATGTTCAACTAATGAATAAATCGAGGAACGTCAACATGAATATTACTGATGTTCCATTGCGTGCCCGTTGGGTTTGGGAATATGAGAGAAAATATGTTTTTGGTGCCGGATTTCGAAGCTCTTCTTTTTTGCCTTTAGAGATCTGCTTAAGATTCATAATCTGGGTGATAGAGGAAAGACGGAAAGAAAGGCTTTACACGGCATCATTATCACGGCCTGTTGGGTGTTGTTGAAGGCAAGAAACAATCTGAGGTTTAATGGCATTAGGTGTAGTGTCGATGAGGCCTTTAGCGAAGTCAGGGTGGTTAGTTTCTCTTGGTTTAAACACAGGGCTAAGAAAGGTAGTTTTGAGTGGGGGGATTTGTGTAAATTTATGAATATGTAATTTTGTTTGTCCTTGTTGTCCGTCCCGGTTTTCGGGTTCGGCTGTGTTAATGAAGTTCTCGTTAAAAAAAAAAACAGTATAATTTGGGTCCCTCTGCACCAAAATGATGAAGGCTTAAACCGTAGGAGTGCCGTACTAAATCATGATTCTTGCTTAAATAAAAAAGATTACTCTAATTCTTGGTTAAATAAAAATAGAGTATGAGAGAGATGAATTCTACGTACCTACTGCTAATGCTATATATAATGAAAAACATAAACAAACACATGCTAAAATAAACCTGTGTTCTCCTGTTATCAGGGGCGGACTTTGAATGTTAGCAGGGGTAGCACGGGCTATCCCTCAACTCCGTCTGTAACAACCCGCACATTCGTGCGTTGTTACTACTCGTTATACTCATTACGCCTAGCACCAGAGATTCAGATCATAATGTAGCTATATCGCATACATCGCTATTTCGCAGTATTTTCGCATATTACGCATACTTTATCACTACAACACATCGCATCGCACGTACTAACACTCATGATGACGTTGAGTGAGGACCTATTCTACCCTCCTCGATAGCCGTGATGTGTCGCAACTCAATGCATATTCGAAACGAAACCCGGTTATTGTATCGCAACTTTGAAATGTGGATATTTATACGACCCTATGGGACTAATTATACTGAATATATGAATGTGGGTATGAAAAGATGTGACCAAACTATCGCAACGCTTAACGATCGAAACGAAATGCCAAAACTCAATTCGCCAGAGGCGTTTGATCGAATGACAATTCGATCGAATGGCCACCCGATCAGATTGCCACCCGATCGGATTGCCACCCGATCGGATTGCCATCCGATCGAAGTGCCATTCGATCAGATTGCCACCCGATCCATGGCACTCCCTCACCTTCACTCCTCTCCACCTATAAATAGTACTTGTCACATCACTTGAACAGTGATGTGACAGCTCCCACTCGACCAGCACGCTTTGGGGCTATTTTCTCTCGATTTCTCACAATCCTTGTAAGTTTCTACCTCAAATCTTGTACTTCTATGATCTACACACACTTCTTCATCATTTTCTCTTTTGAATCTTAACTTTTAACCGTGAAATCAATGGATTTGAGGTGTTCTAGGATGAAGTCATCATGGAGTTCGTATGAAATTCAAGTGTTGGCCTCATTCCACCAAGAACCACTCAGATCTGATGGATTTCCACAAGAATAAACAACATTTTTGCATAGATCTACACATATTCATGGATAAAAGGATTAAAGGATGGTTTTCTAACCTTCTTTCAACTCTTTTACACTCAATGCACTCAAAACCGATGGAATCGGAACTTGTTCTGATCTTCTACTCATTCTTAGTGAAGCGTTGGTTCAAGATCTGAGTTCTATCAAAGAGACTACTGATTTCGGGTCAAACATGAGCAACCGTCTCAAACAGTGGACTGATCGGACTAGGGTGATTCCTGCCCGATCGGGTCACCTGGGTGTTGATAAGGTTCTGTTGTTTGGCACGTTGTCACACCATCTCGAGAAAACTACAAAACTTCCAAAACGAACAAGTGGCAAGACGATTTAGGCCGCCGGGACGGATTGCCGTCCGATCAGATTTCCATCCGATCGGATTGCCACCCGATTGGACAGCCGTCCGACCGGCTTGCACTTGGTTCCACACTTAAACTATGTTTCAACTCTTCAAAAGTTTTGAACGTCGAACGGATTACCGTCCGATCGGATTGCCGCCCGATCGAACGACCATCCGACAATGTGATGTTTAAACTTCAACACTTAAAAAATTTTCAACATGTTCAATACATAGTAGTTCCAAACGGATTGCCACCTGATCGGATTGCAATCCGATCGAGTGACGAACTGTTGTGAACTTGTTCTCACTAAGTGTCCAACCAGTCGGATCGTTACTCGATCGAGCCGCCGTTCGATCGACCGACCTGAAGGGTAGAGATACTTCTCTGTTTTCAAAATGCTACAATGAAAACTTCAAAAGGCAAACCATCATACACAAGCACATCCTTACCAAACGAGGTGACAATCCAATCGAATGGCCATCCGATCGGCTGACCATCTGAACGGATTGCAACCCGATCGACTGGCCATCCGATCGGGTTACCTTCCAACACTTGGTTCACTGCCACGGTTTAGCGCACTATTCAACGCTTACGCTATCAATCTGTAATCAGGCTAATCTCAGACGCGTTCCCTTCAATCCAACCAAGTTGTGTTTACTTGCTGAACACCGACTGTGAGTATACTCGAACCCTTTTTATCGCATTTTTTGGTGTAACATACGTTCCTATCAATCAAAGTTAACAAAACGAATTATTCAATCAAACTGTTTATCACTTGCGAATGACTGTTATGCATATTTACACGTGATGCTAGTTACATATGTGTTAGGACTTATACTCACGAGGTCCCGCCTTAACTAGTATAGTACTATAGAACCCGACGGGGTCTAGTTAGGATGAATAGCAATCGCAATCGCAGCTCGAGTGACTTAGATGGTAGTATCTATCTTATATGCATGTATGTTGAGGTATCTCGTTTATGTATTTGGTAATTCGCAACACTTTTTGCTATTTACGCTACTCTATCAAAACTTGTATACTCGCCAATACTTTTTGTATTGATGTTGTTTTAACGTATGTTGCAGGTTTAGTCGCCGTCTACATCAAATCAAGCTAGGAAGTCTAGAAACACACCTAAAATCTAGGTTGTCGGATTTGTATTGTTTGAAGAGAACATGACATTCGTGACAGCTTATGTGATTGTAATTGTTTGTTAGTATGGGATAATGAACGCATTAAATACTGTATAGTTGTTATGGATTCTCTTGAGCAATTTGATTTGCCTAGTGCCGCGCCCCGATGATTCCGCCATCGATTGGGGTGTGACATATTGGTATCAGAGGCATAACTATAGGGAATTAGGCCAGACTTGACCTAGTCCGGGTCAATGTCTTAGAAACGATCTAGTCTATAGTCTAGGTACCAACGGGCCGACTCGTGCAAACCCAGTAGGATTTGCACGGGCCTACTCGATACTCTCGTTCGAATCTGCTAAAACTACAACTTCGCGTGAACACCGCATACTACATTTCACGCGAAGAGCCTTTCCTAAGGCTGAAATATTACTTAGCCTTTCCTAAGGCCAAGACAATACACACGATTTCGAAAATACTCGCATAACACAACCGAGTGATCCAGTCGAGATCAGGCGTGAAAACCAAGAACTCTCGATAAGATCGCTCACTCAGCGCATTTTTCTAGCACGCTAACTTTTGTTGAGCTAGGAGTGACATCCATATCTCAGCGAAAGTCTCCATTTCAAAATCCAGTGGAACTCCCGAATTTATTCGGAGAGCACAACCACAGTTAGGAGCGAAGTTATTAAGTTAGGGGTGAAACCCGTATCTTAATAAACCGTTCCGCTCTCTATAAAATGGTTTGCAAAAGCTCTCACCAAGGACTCGGATATAACGATAACTCGGGCCACGCGATGACCAGGAAGGCGAATGCCATGAGCTGCATCCCAGTGGAAGCATAAGCCTTGTAGGGCAACGCGAGTGCACGAATTTGTTGGTCATAGTTGGGTTACCTTGGGCAGTCAACGCCTAAACACCCGAGGCACTCTATCTATTTTTCTGGCATACGACTCGCCGATTTTACGCTTTATGGAACCCATTTACGCCTATGTGTTTACAATTTAAAACTTTACGCTTTATCAATTTCTTGATTTATCGATTTTCGCTCCCTGCTTTTGCAACCGCACAACTCGCACAACCATCGCAATCTAAAACGAAAACCGAATGCTCGCAACAAAACTAACGTCTAAATTCTCGCTTTCGCTTTCTCCCTTCAACACGTCCTCACGCATTCTATCCCGACATGTATGTGTGTAAGCATAAACTACAACTAATTATATATATACAAGCAAATCAATTGTGTGGGAAGTTAAGGAATCTCGTGTCTCCTATGTGGCTCCTATGTGAAGTCTATTATATTACTTGCTACAAGTTTGAATCGCGCTCAATCGCATCGCAAAACTCAAATCATTATGATCAAATCTCACTCCAAATCTCTCTCTGTCTAGATGTCTTCCAACGACTCTACCTCGAGACAAACAGCTAGGAGAAGAGCCAAACGAAGCGCCGAGAAGAGGATTGCCTCACTTGTGGCCAAGGAAGTGGCCAAGGTCATTCCTCAAATTGTCGCTCAAGTGCACTCTCTCAGCAACCCTCGAACCTCGGAAGACTCTAAGACAGAAGCGTCGCAACCTGCTTTTCTCTACAAACACTTCAAAGCCTGTGACCCGATGGAGTTAACGGGTGAAGGAGGTGTGTCCCAGCTACTCTAGTGGTTCGATTCTATCAAAGTTACCCTTTGTCAGAGTGGGTGTCCTGATAGTTTTCGTACTACTTGCGCTACCGGAGTATTTTAATCGCAAGCACTCGACTGGTGGACAGCCGAACGTAACAAACGTGGGATCTCCGTAGCTTACGCTCTCTCTTGGGATGAGCTGAAAGAGCTCATGAAGAAAGAATACTGCCCTCCCCACGAAGTCCAGAAACTAGAAGACGAATTTTGGGAAATCAAGCAAGTCGAAGGTGACCATACTGGCTACACCGCAAGGTTCAAACAGCTTAGCATAATCTGCCCAAGTCAAGTCAACACTTCAGAAAAAGCCATCACGAAGTACATTCGCGGCTTGCCGGAATGTGTGGGCGATTTTGTCGAAGCTGCAAGAACTGCTACCATCGAAGAAACCTACCGCTTAGCCATAGAAGTCAACGACAAACGAGTCTTGGACGGATTTTTCTCCAAGAATCCTGTCAAACATGCTCATCAAGTAATCGTCATCGATTCTTCTTGTCACACCCCAACCGATGGCGGAAACATCGGGGCGTGGCACTGAGCGAAACAGATTGTCTAGAAGTTTCCATAACAATTACGATTACCAATTATTTAAAGCGTCACGTCCCATACCATGACATAAAAAGTAACATAATTATTACAGGCAAAGTCAAGACAAATTGTTCTGTTCCGACAACTCAGAATTTAAATACAGACAATTCGTTTATTTGTTTCTAGACCTTTCCTAGCCTCGATTTCACAGCAAGCCAAGCATCTAAACATCTTAAGCACCTGCCACATACATTAAAGTAAAAGTCAATACACATAGTGTAAAGGTGAGCATACAAGTTTAATAGATATTATAGAATTCGAAATCGTTTACGCATAACCAACACGTACACAATGTGAAATGAAGCACGTTAGTTATCGACATGAACCTATCGATACCAATGACTGCGGGTTGACTGCCCGAGGCAGTTCGTAATACACACTCACCACTGTGAGCCATTTAATTAATTGTCCTTAACAACCCCTGAGTGAACAGGTGCTGAGTCCAAACTATAGTACTATCATTGCTAAGGCAGGTAGACAGCAAATCCATGTGTAAACATAACAAACAAGCATTCATTAAGTCACGTATAACATGCGGTAACGGTTAGCGTTAAAGTATTGCGTAGTGTGTTCGATGTGATTTAGAATAAGTAACGTATGTAACACCCAAAAGTGCGTAAAGTAAAAAGGGTTCGAGTATACTCACAGCGATGATCGATTGAAGGGAGCGCTTAGAGTAAGATTAGCTTAATCAGAACGATAGCATAAACGATAAGCGGCGCGTAAAAAGGTGTAAAGTGTCAATGGATCGGATGGTAATCCGATTGGGTGGCAATCCGATCGGGTGGCCGGTCGATCGGGTGACAATCCGTTGGGATGGTCATCCGATCGGGTGACCATGCGATTGGATTGTTACCTCATTTGGAATGGATGTGTTTGTGTATGATGGCTTGCCTTTTGAAGTTTTCGTTATAGCATTTTGAAAACAGAGAAGTATCTTTACCCTTCAGGTCGGTCGATCGAATGGTCGTTCGATCGGACAATGATCCGATTGGCGAGGCTTCTCAGGTTGAGAACAAGTTCACCGCAGGACGGTCACTCGATCAGATGGCAATCCAATCGGGTGGCAATCCGTATGCATTGAACATGTTGAAAATTGTTTAAGTGTTGAAGTCAAAACATCACATGGTCGGGTGGTAATCCGATTGGGTGGAAATTCGATCGGACGGCAATCCGTTCGATGTTCAAACCTCAAAAGTTGAAATAAAAGTTAAGTGTGGGACCCAAGGTGCAAGCCGACCGGGTGGCTATCCGGTCGGGTGGCAATCCGATCAGACGACAATCCGATCGGACAACAATCCGTCCCAGATGACCTGATCGTCTTTATACTTGGCTGTTTTGATAGTTTGCGTTTTCTCGAGACTGTATGATATCGTGTCAAACAACAGAAACCTCGTCAAGACTTAGTGGCCCGATTGGATAGGAACCACCCTAGTCCAACCAGTTAACTGTTCAAGACGGTGTTTCATGTTTAACCTGAAATCAGTAATCTCCTGGATAGAATCCAGATCTTGAACCAACACATCAACAAGAAGGAGTAGAAGTTAGAACAAGCTCCGATTCTACCGGTTTTGAGTGCAATGAGTGTAAAAGAGTTGAAAGAAAGTTGGAAAACCATATTTCAATACTTTTAACCATGAATATGTTTAGATCTATGAAAAATCTTTGTTTATTTATGTTGAAATCGTTCAGATCTAAGTTATTTTTGGAGGATTGAAGCCAAAACATGAAGTTATTATGAACACCATGATGACATCATCCTAGAACACCTCAAATCTAGTGATTTCATGGTTAAAAGTTAAGATTCAAAAGATAGAAAGGTGTAGGAGTGCGTGTAGATCAAGAAAGTACAAGATTTAGGTTGAAAACTTACAAGAATCGCGAGAAATCGGAAGAAAAGTACGCTGGAGCGAGCTGGTCGAGTGAGGGCTGTCAACATCAAGTGATGTTGACATATAGGGGTATTTATAGGGTTTCCATAAATGGAAAGTGGGGGAAAGGCAGGTCGATTGGGTGGTAGCCCGATCGGTTGGCCACTCGATTCGAGTGTTCGGCGCGACGAATTTTGCAGTTTCGATTCGCGTGTTGAGCGTTGCGATGCGATAGAGTTTCCCATTCAAATTACTTTTAATCCCAACTACTATATCTAACTGATGTGTGCAAAACGCAACATATAAATTACATCAAATATGGCATAAAACTAACCCTTTTTTAGTACTAATGTTGGAAAAAGTGTGTTTTTTTCTTCCTTTTGAATTTTCAGGATTAAATGAGCTCAAATGAACAAAAGAAGCAAAAAGGAAGCTAAATCTAACATAAATACAAGAAAAGGAACAAACGTGGCATGCCCGACCCCCCGACAGCATCTTCCCAAGCAAAATCAAGAAGACAGAAGGCTGAACACGCCCCGTGCTCAGTGAACACGGGGGCGTGCCCAAGTATCAGCAGAAAAGACAAAACTGTAGAAGCTTCTATCGCCCACCACGGGGTCGTGCACAGTGGACACGGGGCCGTGGTCAACTCTAAGATTCGCAGAATCCGGGGAAATCTTGATAGTGCAGATATGCTTCTGCACACGGGGTCGTGCCCAGCTGATACGGGGGCGTGGCCAACTAATGCAGACAAACTGCAATTATTGAAGGAAGAGAAGGAGTATGGACACGGGGACGTGCCCAATGGACACGGGGCCGTGCCCGAGCTGCTGTTCAGGCTATAAATAGGGGTGCTTGGCTCATTTGCAAACCATCCCTTGGCACACCACCTCTCTCACACTTCACCCACCACCCACCACTATCACAACACCATCATCCACCACCATCATCCATTGTCCATCATAGAGTGTGCGAGTCGTCTCGGGATCCAAGATTGATCGTAAGAGTTCTTGACAATCAAAGGCCATGTTTGCCTAAGTCTCTTACATCACTTGGTGAAGACAAGTGTCTAGTGTAATACTTTTTATTTTTAATCTTTTCGCACTTTTTATTTGGTTATATATTAATGACTTTAATAACTAGTTTCTTATGTTGAAGGTGATTCTTCCTTATCGTTTGTCCGTGGTGTCTTGGCATTATTTTACTGTCTATATAAAATAAAAGATTTTCACAATTCATATCTCCACGGTCTATATGGAGGTATGTTGGCTACCTGGTCGGGGGTTAAGGGAACGTATTGGTAAGAGTCTTGCCTTGTTTAGTGTATAGATCCTGCAAGGACCTGGGTCAAATTTAGTAGGACCTCCTTCAATACCCACCGGTATTGGATGGCGGGGGTCCAAACTCTTTGATCCCCTCATATATAAGCTACTATTAATACTTTAACCCGGCTACTTTGGACTGTATCCCTGCTGACTCAGACTACTTAGCCGAGGGTAACGTCACCTTCAAAAGAGGGGCCTACCATAATATGCATTAATAACTTAATTAATTATCTTTCAATAATCCGACCCTTTAGGATTGTATCCTTGCTGACTCAAACTACTGGGTTGAGGGTAACGCCACCTTCAAAAGAGGGGCCTACTACAATAACTAAGATAATCTCTTAAAAAGTGCAAAAGTGCGGAAATAATCAAAGGTTACACTAAACACGAGTCGGAGCCAAGTGATTCATCTTGTCTATCTGCTTTTACTTTATTTTATTTTTCAGTATTTTAGTTAGTTTTTAGTTTTCTAGTTTAAAATCTTTTTCTAAACTTTTGATTTGATTAGACGTTGAGGATAAACCGGTATTAAAAGCTCTTCTGTCCTTGGACGAGCTCGGTATGTTGCCAACAGTATACTACGCTCACGATGGGTGCACTTGCCCATATGTGTGTTTGGTGTTAGTAAAATATCGTGTTTTATAAATTTAAAACTTGACTAACGTGTAAAAAGGGTTTAAAATATACTTAAATATATATACACACCACACGCGCATCAAGTTTTTTGGCACCGTTGCCAGGGACACAAGGATTTTAAGAAAGCTTAAAATCGACGGCCTAATCAGTTTTTCAAAACCTTTTTAAAACGCGCGCACATTTTTCTGCATTTTAGATAGATTTGTATTTACAGTAGCCTGAACACGGGCCGTGCTCGCTGAACACGCCCCAGTGCTCAACGAAATCAGTAACTTTAATTAAAACGCCCAGATACAGATTCTGTACACGGGGCCGTGTCCACTGAACACGGGGCCGTATCCAGCCTCTGTTTCCGTTTTTATTTTTGTTTTCTTGTCTCGAGACTTGGTTGTGGTCTGCTGAGTGATTCTTATGGATCAATACTCAGGAGGTCACAACTACACATATGAGGAGGATGATTATATTAATAACTATTGCACTAATTATGGTGACCCGCACTCGGTCCAATATTGTAACTGATATCAACCATCCACTTCATACACCTACTATGAGGAGCCCAGGTACGAGCCATCAACTTCATACACATCCTATGAAGACCAAAGGTATGAACCTCCTCCCTCATACTCATATTTTGATGAACCAAGGTATGAGCCTTCTTACTCATACTTTGAGGAACCAAGATATGAGCACCACCTTCATATGCTTATTATGAGGAACCTTGGCATGAACAACTCACCTCATATGAGTATTATGAAGAACAAAAGTACGACCTTTATCCATCATATGCTTACAATGAAGAACAATGGTGTGAACCATCTAATTCATATGGGTATTATGAGGAACAAAGGATCGAACAATCGGATTCAAGCTTTGAAAATCCTGATCCTTACTCTATCACCGAAGTGACCGATAGGATATTAGAACACCTTAAAACTATCGAGCGCTACATAAAAGAATCTCACGCAAGGGAAGAGGAGTCCCGTGCAAGAGAAGAATTAAATAAAGAAGAGATAGTTGAAAGTGTAAAAATAGAAGAACAAATAAGTGAAAAACCGACACATGAGTTAAACAACGAAAAAGGTGAGTAAGTCAACGTTGAAATTCAAGAAGAGTCTAATTTTGAAGAAATTAATCTCTTGTCACCTTCTTTTGAAAATCATTGTTTAGTTCCCACTCATGCTAAGTTTTTAAAAGACTTAAACACTAACACTAAAATTGACGAAACGGTAAGCGTTAAGTTAACTAATGATCAAACCTTGCTAATAAAAGAAGACCCATTTGAAATTAACATTACACCGGTTCCATGTTTTTTTCAAAATTCATTTATTAGGAACGTCACAATTGATAAAGATCTTTGCGTTAACATAATGCCCAACTACATTTTCGAAAAATTAAGTATTAGTGATTTTTCTCCACTTCAAATACCCATTTTTCTATCTAATCAGAAAGGAATAAAATCAATCGGTGTAGTTGAGGATGTCTTGGTTCAAACAAATCAAATGGTAATCCCAACCGACTTTGTCATCCTCGATGACGCTCCTCTAGTGTTGGGACGACCCTTTGTAAAAACCCACGAAGTTTGAAAAACCGGAAGTACAACAATCTACCTCTTCAATTAGGGGCATTTAAAAAGAGCGTCGATCTTGAGCGGTCAATGAAATATCCATTCGGCAATAATGACCCCCTAATTGAAGATGAAGATGAACCACCCGATACAAGTGAAAAGATTGACCACTTTGTTGAAGAAGAGGTCGCCGTAGAACAAACTTTTAAAGTTCTTGATCAAAATGAACAACCAAATAAGGAGTCTCCTAAAGACCCACCTCTTAAGCTCAAAGAACTTCCAAAAGGTTTGGAATATGCTTTCCTAGACAAAGATGGTAAATCACCTGTAATTATTTCGTCTAAATTAGGTAGTTTAGAAAAAGAAAATTAATTAATCTTTTTAAAAACACACAAAAAATGCGATTGCTTGGAAGCTTGTAGATATTAAAGGAATAAGTCCTTCCATGTGCACGCACAAAATTTTAATGAATGATGACTACAAATTGGTAATACAACCACAACGTCGAGTAAATCCAAATGTTCAAAAGTGGTTAAAAACGAAGTCATCAAATTACTTGACGCCGGACTTATTTATCCTATCTCCGATAGTCCTTGGGTAAGTCCCATCCAAGTAGTTCCAAAGAAAGGAGGTATGACGGTAATAACTAACGAAAAGAATGAATTAATACCAACGAGAACCATCACAGGATGGAGAGTATGTATAGATTATAGAGGATTAAATGAAGCAACGAGGAAAGATCACTTTCCTTTGCCCTTCATTGATCAAATGTTGGAAAGATTATCCGGTCATAAATTTTACTGTTTCTTGGATGGTTTTTCAGGTTACTTTCAAATCCCGATAGCACCCGAAGACCAAGAGAAGACAACTTTCACATGTCCCTATGGAACTTTTGCTTATCGACGCATGCCATTTGGTCTATGTAATGCCCCCGCAACCTTCCAACGTTGCACGGTAGCCATCTTCCATGACATGATAGAAAAGACAATGGAAGTCTTCATGGATGACTTTTCTATCTTTGGGGATTCATACGACCAATGCCTCGATAACCTTGAACGAATGCTATCCCGATGTGAGGAAACTAACCTCGCCCTTAACTGGGAAAAATGCCATTTCATGGTAACTGAGGGAATATTACTCGGTTATAAAATCTCAAGCGAAGGAATGGAGGTTGATCGAGCCAAAATAGACACTAATTCTCGATTACCACCCCATCCTCCGTTAGAACTATCAGAAGTTTCCTAGGGCATGCCGGATTTTATAGGCAATTTATCAAAGACTTTTCTAAAATTTCAAGGCCTCTAACAAAATTACTTGAAAAAGATGCCCCTTTCATCTTTGACAAGGATTGCAATCAAGCATTTCTAACCCTAAAGGAAATGCTAGTCAATGCACCTATCATGATAGCGCCTGATTGGAAATTTCCTTTCGAAATCATGTGTGATGCAAGTGACTTTGCAGTTGGAGCTGTCTTGGGACAAAGAAAAGAAAAGCATTTTGACCCAATTTATTATGCTAGTAAAACACTTAACGATGCACAAGAAAATTACACAACAACTGAAAAAGAATTACTACCTGTGGTATTTGCTTTTGATAAATTTCGTTCTTATCTTGTTCTTTCTAAAACAGTAGTCTATACAGATCATGCAGCCATTCGATATCTTTTCAAAAAGCAGGACGCAAAACCACGTTTGATTCGGTGGATTTTACTCCTCCAAGAATTTGATATTGAAATCAAAGACAAAAGAGGAGCAGAAAACACCGCAGTGGATCATCTTTCACGCTTAGAAGACCCAGCTTTGGAGGCAACCAGGGACGAGCATATCAACGAAAAATTTCCAACGGGGTCCCTAGAAATGGTGGAGTACAAAGAAGAACCATGGTACGCCGACTATGCTAACTACCTAGCTAGCGGTATAGTCGCAAAAGGTTGGCCACATCATCAAAGAAATTTTTTTTTGCTAATGTGAAGCATTATTTTTGGGAAGATCCTTATCTTTTCAAAATGTGTGCCGACCAACTCATCCAACGATGCGTACATGGTAGCGAAGCAAGAAGATTTCTCAGCCATTGTCATGAAGGTCCATACGGAGGACATCATGGTGCCGCTAGTACTGCACGAAAGGTATTTGATTCAGGGTTTTATTGGCCAACCGTTTACAAAGACGCCCAAAGTCTTGTCAAGACATGTGATGCTTGCCAAAGAACATGTAATATTTCTTCCAAAAACGAAATGCCACAAAATGGCATTCTTGTTTGTGAAATTTTTGATGTGTGGGGACTCGACTTTATGGGACCTTTCCCACCGTCAAAAGGAAACAAATATATACTTGTGGCAGTAGATTACTTGTCTAAATGGGCCGAGGCCGAGGCACTTCCAACAAATGATGGAAGAGTCGTGGTAAGATTTCTGAAAAAATTATTCTCTCGTTTTGAAACACCTAAAGCATTAATAAGTGATAGAGGTACCCATTTTTGCAACCATCAACTTGAATTTTCTTTAACAAAATATGTGGTCTATCACCGGGTCTCAACAGCATATCACCCTCAAACAAACGGACAAGCCGAAGTGACTAATAGAGGTTTAAAACGAATACTCGAAAAAACCGTAGGGTTAAATAAAAAGGAATGGGCAAATAAATTAGATGATGCTTTATGGGCTTTTCGAACAACAATAGGTACAACCCCATATAAGCTCATCTATGGAAAAAGCTGTCATTTGCCAGTAGAAATTGCACACAAAGCCTACTGGGCAATTAAAAATGTAAACTTAGATTTAGAATTTGCTGGTAGAAATCGATTTTGTCAGTTAAATGAATTAGACGAACTTAGGAATTATGCATACTCAAACTCCGAAATTTATAAGGAAAGAATGAAAAACTTGCATGACAAACATATTAAACCTAATGAATTTCGAGTAGGAGATCAAGTTCTTTTGTTTAATTCACGACTTCGACTATTCCCTGGTAAATTAAAGTCTAGGTGGTCAGGACCTTTTTCCATCACCCATATTTTCCCACACAGTGCAGTAGAAATTAAATCTCGGAATGGAATTCCATTCAAAGTCAATGGCCAATGGCTGAAGCTCTATCAAGGATTCCTTGAGGATGAAGAGGAAGAAATCTCGCTTCAAACGGTCGAAGAATAAAAGCATCAACATCATACCTGGTAAGTTACGAACAAACGGGTTGACTTCTAAATCGGTAAGTCTTCTAACCAAGTTTTTGGGAAACAAGGGCACTCACACGAGCACTTAAAAAAAATTTAAAATCTCGCTCGGCACGAGGCCATGTCCGCTGGACACGGGGCCGTGTCCGCGCAACTGTCGGGATAAAACTCCTTTTTTCATAACAGTTACTTCATTCCACACGCCCCGTTTTCCCAAAAATTCTCTGGTTCAGGCGATTTTTCCACAGATTTTCGACGTCTGCTCTACTTCTAACAACATCAAGGTAAGATTCTATCATCATTAGTAGTTAGATTAAGCATTTGCATGTAGTTAAAACATCAAAAATTTGGGAAAAAAACTAGGGTTCTTGAACTTCATTCGGATCGAACCTCAAATTTTTGCATAAATCTGTTAGCATTAATTTAGATTAATGTTATAGGAAGTAAATCCACTTGTATTGTTCATAGATTCGCCTGATTTCTCACAAAAACCCCAAACCCTTGTTTTTGAACTGAAAAAGATAAAATTGAAGGGGCAAACGGTTTGTTTTGGGAAAAACGGCACTTGGGGTTTCATTTTCGGGGGAAACCGCACCTACTAGACCAAAAATTTTCAAGTTTTCGGGACCGGGTCGAAAAATGAAGTTTTTGAGTAACAGACGCCTGGACACGGGGCCGTGTCCAGCTCGCTGTTTTCAGTTTTCTCCGAAAATTCCACTGTGTCGTGCTAACTTTTGGTGTATTCTTTCAGATGTCAAAGAAATTCATGAGGTTCAACGTAAATGAGCTCGATGCTAGGGCAAGATACGAAGTGCTTCAAACCAGACCGGAAGAATACCCAAGACAAGCGTGCATGGATCTTTTAGCAATGGTGAACCAACTTGACCGGTTTAACAACCTCGTTACCGGCCCACTAAGAGTCGCCCTAACCACTTGATTTCGTTCAGTCCACGAGTATAATCTGGAATTCTATAGCACATTCGTGTTCAATTCAAGGTGCGACCCTTTCGACAGTGATGGGGTGGGATTCCGATGTGGTGGAACTAAGTACTCGATTTCGATGGCACAATTTGGGTCGATAGTTGGGCTGTATGCGGAGGAAGATACGGGTAATGAAGAGAACACCGGAGGGGTGCGAGAGTTGGATGAGAACGAACGCCAAGCTGCGTGGGCTCAGATTGGTGAAGGGCACTACAACCCGAGCAGCACTAAAAGCACTAAGTTGAGGGACCCACTTTACCATTACATCCATAGGGTCCTCGCTTATTCTCTTAGCCAGAGGCATGATAGTGGTGGCGTTATAGGGTTGAGAGACCTGATAGTCCTCCATTGTATTCATAACCGCAGACACCTCGATGTTCCGTACCTCCTGCTCCGAAACATGCGTTGGAACCGACTTGCTACTCCACCTACCCCTATCTTCTTTGGAGGGTGGATTTACCGTCTCTTCAAGCATTTCGTAAACATGCCTAAGTCCTTCGAAAAGAGCCCATGGTCGGGAATAGTGGATGTACACATCTGCCGCTCCATGAACTTAATTTATGAGGCTGAAGACGGGTCGGTTAGCTTCCAAAGAGTCCAAGGGCATGCATGGAACCCGCAAGAGGCACTCGTCCTTCACGCTCCACAGTTTCAACACCCTCCTCAGTACCAGTACCAGCCCCACGGTGATCCGGGCCAATCCTCCACACAAGGAGGTGGTTTTCCTAACTTCCAAAGTTTACATGATTTGTTGCAGGAAAACCTCATGTGCACCAGGAACACCTATAACATGGCGAGCAACACGTAGGCCCGGGTCGGAGCTATCGAGAGAAATATCTCCGATATTCAGGATGACATTGGGAGCATCCGGGAGTACATGGCGGGGCACGGAGGAGGAGGTGATGACGATGAGGATATGGACTAGGCGGGAGGAGTGGAGGTAGGAGCAGATGGTTGGAAATCCCACAGGTTAACCCCCCTTTATCTTGAACAATTTCCGGCCTGCGTGCCGTGTGTTGAACAATTTACTTTCCTTTAACTCTTTTTACTTTCTGCATTTGTTTTTCTTTTTAACTTTGTGATGTGGATGTTGAACTATTATAATTTAGGATGTTTGCTATGGTTTGGTGTAGTGTTTATTGATAAAACAGGTACATACGAGGCTTAGAGCACTAAACATTAGTGCTACTAAAGCCGGGACAGGAAAACCGAAGCAGTGTGCAAAATGCAACATATAAATTACATCAAATATGGCATAAAACTAACCCTTTTTTAGTACTAATGTTGGAAAAAGTGTGTTTTTGTCTTCCTTTTGTATTTTCAGGATTAAATGAGCTCAAATGAACAAAAGAAGCAAAAAGGCAGCTAAATCTAACATAAATACAAGAAAAGGAACAAACGTGGCATGCCCGACCCCCCGACAGCATCTTCCCAAGCAAAATCAAGAAGACAGAAGGCTGAACACGCCCCGTGCTCAGTGAACACGGGGGCGTGCCCAAGTGTCAGCAGAAAAGACAAAGATGTAGAAGCTTCTATCGCCCACCACAGGGTAGTGCTCAGCGAACATGGGGCCAAGGTCAACTCTAAGATTCGCAGAATCTGGGGAAATCTTGATAGTACAGATATGCTTCTGCACACGGGGTCGTGCCCAGCGGACACGGGGGCGTGGTCAACTAATGCAGACAAACTGCAATTAATGAAGGAAAAGGAGGAGAACGACCACGAGGCCGTGGCCGAGCTGCTGTTCAGGCTATAAATAGGGATGCTTGGCTCATTTGCAAACCATCCCTTGGCACACCACCTCTCTCACACTTCACCCACCACCCACCACCATCACAACACCATCATCCACCACCATCATCCATTGTCCATCATAGAGTGTGTGAGTCGTCTCGGGATCCAAGATTGATCGTAAGAGTTCTTGACAATCAAAGGCCATGTTTGCCTAAGTCTCTTACATCACTTGGTGAAGACAAGTGTCTAGTGTAATACTTTTTATTTTTAATCTTTTCGCACTTTTTATTTGTTTATGTATTAACGACTTTAATAACTAGTTTCTTATGTTGAAGGTGATTCTTCCTTATCGTTTGTCTGTGGTGTCTTGGCATTATTTTAGTGTCTATATAAAATAAAAGATTTTCACCATTCATATCTCCACGGTCTATATGGAGGTATGTTGGCTACCTGGTCGGGGGTTAAGGGAACGGTTTGGTAAGAGTCTTGCCTTGTTCAGTGTATAGATCCTGCAAGGACCTGGGTCAAATTTAGTAGGACCTCCTTCAATACCCACCGGTATTGGATGGCGGGGGTCCAAACTCTTTGATCCCCTCATATGTAAGCTGCTATTAATACTTTAACCCGGTTACTTAGGACTGTATCCCTGCTGACTCAGACTACTTAGCCGAGGGTAACGTCACCTTCAAAAGAGGGGCCTACCATAATATGCATTAATAACTTAATTAATTATCTTTCAATAATCCGACCCTTTAGGATTGTATCCTTGCTGACTCAAAATACTGGGTTGAGGGTAACGTCCCCTTCAAAAGAGGGGCCTAATACAATAACTAAGACAATCTCTTAAAAGTGCAAAAGTGCGAAAATAATCAGAGGTTGCACTAAACACGAGTCGGAGCCAAGTGATTCATCTTGTCTATCTGTTTTTACTTTATTTTATTTTTCAACATTTTAGTTTGTTTTTATTTTTCTAGTTTAAAATCTTTTTCTAAACTTTTGATTTGATTAGACGTTGAGGATAAACCGGTATTAAAAGCTCTTGTGTCCTTGGACGACCTCGGTATCTTGCCAACACTATACTACGCTCACGATGGGTGCACTTGCCCATATGTGTGTTTGGTGTTAGTAAAATATCGTGTTTAATAAATTTAAAACTTGACTAACGTGTAAAAAGGGCTTAAAATATACTTAAATATATATACACACCACACGCGCATCACTAACATACAATCATCCTAATTAACTTGCGTTTAGCGTTTGCGATTCGATTGCGATTGAGTTGCGATTGCGTTTCGATTAATCACCACAACAAAACATAAATAATCATGTACAAGTAACACATAAAGGCACTGATGTGCGTGTGGTGTTATAGATTTTTAATGTATATTTTAAGCCCTTTAACACTTTTTAGCCAAGTTTATATTTATAAAACACGATATTTACAAACACTAAACACACATATGGGCAAGTGCACCCATCGTGAGCGTAGTATAGTGTTGGTAAGATACCGAGGTCGTCCAAGGACACAAGAGCTTTTAATACCGGTTTATCCTCAACGTCTAATCAAATCAAAAGTTAGAAAAAGGTTTTTAAACTAGAAAAATAAAGCTAACTAAAATGCTGAAAAATAAAATAAAATAAAAATAAAACAGATAGACAAGATGAATCACTTGGATCCGACTCATGTTTAGTGTAACCTTTGATTATTTCCGCACTTTTGCACTTTTTAAGAGATTATCTTAGTTATTGTAGTAGGCCCCTCTTTTGAAGGTGACGTTACCCTCAACCCAGTAGTTTGAGTCAGCAAGGATACAATCCTAAAGGGTTGGATTATTGAAAGATAATTAATTAAGTTATTAATGCATAAAGTGGTAGGCCCCTCTTTTGAAGGTGACATTACCCTCGGCTAAGTAGTCTGAGTCAGCAGGGATACAGTCCTAAGTAGCCGGGTTAAAGTTTTAATAGTAGCTTACATATGAGGGGATCAAAGAGTTTGGACCCCCGCCATCCAATACCGGTGGGTATTGAAGGAGGTCCTACTAAATTTGACCCAGGTCCTTGCAGGATCTATACACTGAACAAGGCAAGACTCTTACCAAACCATTCCCTTAACCCCCGACCAGGTAGCCAACATATCTCCATATAGACCATGGAGATATGAATGGTGAAAATCTTTTATTTTATATAGACAGAAAAATAATGCCAAGACACCACGGACAAATAATAAGGAAGAATCACCTTCAACATAAGAAACTTGTTATTAAAGTCATTAATACATAACCAAATAAAAAGTGCAAAAAGATTAAAAATAAAAAGTATTACACTAGACACTTGTCTTCACCAAGTGATGTAAGAGACTTAGGCAAACATGGCCTTTGATTGTCAAGAACTCTTACGATCAATCTTGGATCCCGAGACTACTCACACACTCTATGATGGATGATGGATGATGGTGGTGGATGATGGTGTTGTGATGGTGGTGGAGTGTGGGTGAAGTGTGAGAGAGGTGGTGTGCCAAGGGATGGTTTACAAATGAGCCAAGCACCCCTATTTATAGCCTGAACAGCAGTTCGGGCACGGCCCCGTGTCCATCGTCCTTCTCTTTCTTCATTAATTGCAGTTTGTCTGCATTAGTTGACCACGCCCCCGTGTCCGCTGGGCACGACCCCGTGTGCAGAAGCGTATCTGTACTATCAAGATTTCCCTAGATTCTGCGAATCTTAGAGTTGACCAAGGCCCCGTGTCCGCTGGGCACGCCCCCGTGGTTGGTGATAGAAGCTTCTACAACTTTGTCTTTTCTGCAGACACTTGGGCACGCCCCCGTGCTCACTGAGCATGGGGCGTGTTCAGCCTTTTGTTCTCTTGTTTTTGATTGGGAAGATGCTGTCGGGGGGTCGGGCATGCCACATTTATTCCTTTTCTTGTATTTATGTTAGATTTAGCTGCCTTTTTGCTTCTTTTATTCATTTGAGCTCATTTAATCCTGAAAATATAAAGGAAGACACAAACATACTTTTTCCAATATTAGTACTAAAAAAGGTTAGTTTTATGCCATATTTGATGTAATTTATATGTTGTATTTTGCACACATCAAATACCCCCACACTTGAATCTTTGCTTGTCCTCAAGCAAAACTCTTTATAATGTGGCTTTACACTCCCAAATGGAATGGGTAGAAGAGAAGGTTTTTGGGCTTGTCATAGAGTGTCAGGATTTCCAAGATTCTTTATTAAGTTTTATTTTTATTTATTTACAATCCTATTCGTCATGATTTATTTAAAACATTACATATGATAAATTACTTATTAGGGCATAACATGCCTTTTTAAAATTCCATTTATATACAAGTTCACATACCTCACGGGGGATCACTTAACACTTGGCCGAAGATGTATTTTAGTGAATCACTCGAGAGCGGCATGAAACTTACTCCTACCATAAGCTTGCCAAGCAATCAATCCTCATCCTTTTTAACTATACACCTTTGTAAATATCAAGAGGACTTTTGGGTGAAGAGTTAGGGTTGGGTTAAAGGTAGGTGGTTGGGTTAGTGGTTAGTAAAAGGGCGAAAGGCGTAAAAAGCGTCGGTTTTCGTAAGACTTTTTTTTGTAACTTTTTATTTTTATGAAGCACTTTTTCAAACAAAGTTCTTTTTGATAAACTTGTTTGTTTATTTCTTTTGGCTTCATCATCAACATTTTTTTTATAAGGAAGTCATGAGAAAAACCGAGCTTTGTTACTAAAATAAAGGGTTTAAAATGAAAAAGGGTTTTGGTGGGTAAAAAGGGTGTTTGTTTTGGGTTAAGAAATGAAAAGGTTTAGGCTCAAAGGGGTTAATTAGGGGGATTTTGGGTAGGTGGTAAAAAAAAGAAAAATAATGGTGTAGAAATAAAAAGGGTTAGTCCTAATGCCTCCATCATTTATTTACTCGGGTTTAAGTTGTAAGGACCGGGAATGTATCGTCGTGGCAAGTTCTAGAGTTGTAAGAACCAAGCGGCTATTCACACAAGAAACGAAAAATGAGCATTTAGTTTAAAGATATGTATTTTTATGCTCAATAAAGGCTCAAAACTCACTTTTTGTGGGAATGGGTTTTTATGTGATCAAGTATATATAATCAAATTTTAACTAAACTTGTCATGCCGTTTCATAATTTTCTTATGTTGGTTCTTTTTTTCACGATGCTATCGGTTGTAAATTTATAAAAATATAACCTTTTTCGAATTTGAATTCCCCAAGTTAAACCTAGACAAGTAAAAAAATGAAAAATTTTTTGAAAAAATTTGGGGTGATTAGCGGTTCCAATAGAGTTTTGTATAAGGCTTGTAATTAGGACTTGCAAGATTCAATGTTTTAGCATCCCCCCACAATTAAATTACACATTGTCCTCAATGTGTCCCAAAAATAAGTTTTTAGGTTGATTAAATGTGTAAAAAGGTGTGAAAAAGCAAAAATTTATGTTACTGGGCGTCTAGACACGGCCCCGTGTTCAGATCGCCAGTAACAGAAATTAGTAAAAAGAAACAGAAGCCTGGGCACGGGGGCGTGTTCATCGAGCACGCCCCGTGTCCAGTTACCTGAACTGGACATTTTCTGCAGATGGTTGGGTACGGGCCGTGTTGGGTGAGCACGGCCCTGTGCTGAACTTGCTGTAATGAAGAAAATTTGTCGGATGGCCCTGTTTTTGTGCATGGGGTGCTGGTTCAAGTTTCCCTTGGTATCCTTCACCATCTCAAGTGTGTTTTATTCCTGAAAATTAAAACTAAACTATAAAACATAAAAATTAATCTAAACTAAACTAAGGATAGTTCCGCGGAATGCCTCCGTGGTGCGCCACGTTTATAAGGGTCCTTGGCTAGACCCAAAGCCTGTTCATATGTTACCCAAGTGGGATGTTTTGCATCCCATGCTACACCGTCGGAGAGCATCATCCAAACTTGAGTCTATGACCTTCATGTAGTTGACCGGGTCGTCATCTTCTACTATTTTTCCAACTCCAAACTTCATTTCCTCGTCCCCAATCCTCAGTGTTAGTGTTCCATCATTCATGTCTACCACTGCTTGGGCCGTAGCTAGGAATGGCCTCCCTAAGATGAGTGGTACTTCGGTATCTTCCTCCATATCTAGTATGACAAAGTCGGCCGGGAAGACAAATTCGCCGACTTTGACCAATAGATTTTCAGCGATACCTTGTGGATATTTGACGGACCTATCAGTGAGTTTGTTGGATCGTTGTGTGACCCTAAATAGTCAGTATGAGTAGTTCATCATCAAATACAAAGGAGGAATCAATGTAAAAGATGTCAACATAGCTTGTTCCTTTCTAATCTTTTTTCTTATTGATCAATCCTGAGCTTTTTACAATTCAAATGACAAACGGACAGCACCTCGACTCAGAACATATAACCTAATTCCTCTCCAAATGAACAAACACATCAGGTATTTATAATGTTGAGATTTCGCTTGAACATGTCACATGTCGTTTCAAGCGAAATCACATGTGTTGATTTCGCTTGAACTGCACATTGACACTTTCAAGCGGAATCACCCACTTTTACATATAAAAGCCTAAATTCTAACCCTGTTGTGTGCTCGATTAACCTATCTAGACATAAGACTCGATTAAGACAAAGTTAACAGACACTAGATGCACCAACAGACTCCCCCTTGGATGTTGACGAAGTCTTCGACGTCGAGTCTTTACTTTTAGTTTTTATCCAAATTGTTTTGACATTGTAAAAGCTTCTTTCAATCTTTATCTTCAAACTTTAATCTTCAATCTCCCCTTTGAGTGCTGATCCAGAATTCTGAATTCCCCTATCGCAGACTCCCCCTCTCGATAAGCTGGTACTTGAATTCTGGTTCAAACTTTGACATTTTCTTTGCCATGGGGAACTTAACTCCTGTTTCCTGTATAATCTCTACCCAAATATAAGATATATGACAATAATAGAGTCAATCCAAAACTTACCTTTCAACTCATTTAATAATCTTATCAGAATTAGAAATCCACTTAAGTATTCAGGTCCAAACTAATGACCCTGATTACTTAATTAATCTACCAAGTCCAACTTAATGACCTTGGTTGATCTGAGACAATTCACACTGACTTTTTGTTCAAATATTTTCTGAAAATTTACAAGTTTCAAATTAATGAACTTGCTTTAACTTTTCAACTTTCACAAACTTATCATGTTAAGGTCACAACTCATCCTCTAGCTCAGAAACTTCCTGCATATGCTTCAATTCGAATCTGAAGATCAGCTTTCCACTTTGGTTTGTCAAAAATAAAGCAGAAGTGAAAAATCTTTTTGGATTTTTAATAAAGTTTCTAAACTAGAAATGAATACCAGAAATAAAATGCATTAAAAGTAAACTATTTACAAACATATTTTTGGTGAGCGTGATAGGGAATCATATCAGCTATTCGACAAGTCACAAGTACCGTTAAGCTTTAATTACATACACAGAATTAAACAATTCGCTTAGATTGTCGATATACTGATCCACTTAAATTTTTACACAATTTTCAATCTGTCAAGGATACGGATTTAGTGTTTTAGGAACTTAAACTCATTCATGTGTCCCACCTCTTTAATATACTCCCGTATCCAAATCCCAATATTCAGTCTTACAGGTGAGTATACCACAGATGATATCTGTAAGGGGTTAAATGCGAAAAACCGAGAGAGCTCAGGTCAGAACTTCCGTTCAGCAGAGAGATGACAGCTTCGACTTTGGTGTGTCCCCTTTAGAGGATCTTTTTTACAACAGCCATGATTAGCATTTTTCAATGTTTTATCATTTTTTTGCTGAGGGCGATGCTATATTTCAAGCAATGCAGAAAGTATTATTCGGAGACTAGGCCATTCCTTCCGCATTATCAGAAGTCCCGGAATAATACCCCAGATATCACTGAGTATAAAGACCTAGTATCTCAGAAAAAGGGATTTTTCAAACAAGATTTCAGGGGTTACCTATATATCCAAGTAGTGTTCCCCACAAAATAAGTAAGTAAAGATTTTAGGTTTATACCCCGAACAAACCTACTAAATGTGCAAAAACCTATCGGCACATCATCAGCGAGACTGTTTAACGCACTTTTTAAACTTTACATATCTTTAGCATACCGTAACTGTCAAGCCGATGTACTATCATTTTCCCTTTTTACACAAGCTCTTTTCTGGTTTTCAAATGTTTTTGGATTTTGAAAATATCTCATGTTTTTGTATTTTTGAAAATTTTTACTGTTTTTGTATTTTCTGAAAATATTACCCTATACTCCCCCTAAATACCAAAACAAGTAAAAAATCGACAAACCATTGCAGATTGCTTCTCAACATCATCATCTACAATAGTACCTTCATCAATGCCAAGAATCTCCTCCAACACTGATAAAAGCTTCATACCGTTCAATTTTAACAAGTATTGAAAACGAGTTTTATTAAACGCTTTGGTATGTAAATCAGCTTTTTGTTCATCAGTGTGGATTTTCTCAATTCGTATCAACTTATTCTCGAAACAATCTCGGATGAAGTGATGACGAATTTCAATATGTTTCGTTTTAGCGTGATAAACTGGATTTTTAGTAATGTTAATCGCTGCCTCATTATCAACAAAGATAAGGGTGTTTAGAAATTGCAAACCATAGTAGCGCATCTGTTGCTGGATCCACAAGATCTGAGAGCAGCAGCTGCTAGCAGATAGATACTCCGCTTCACATGTGGATAAAGCCATAGAGGTTTGCTTTTTGCATTGCCAGGTAATCAGTCTTAATCCAAAGAACTGGCACCCCGCTGTTGTTGATTTAGCGTTAACTTTGCAGCATCCGAAATCTGAATCGGAATAACCTTCGAGCATAAAGTCGCCATCTTTTGGATACCACAACCCCAACGATGGAGTTCCTTTAAGGTAGCGTAATATCCTTTTGACAATTACCATGTGCGACGCTCTCGGATTAGATTGGAATCTTGCTGCGAGGCAGGTTGGGTACATAATATCGGGTCTTGAAGCTGTCAAATACATCAGCGATCCGATCATGGAACGATACAACGTTTCATCTACCTTATCTCCGGTGAGATCAGGGTTTATCCCATGGTTCGTTGCTAATGGGGTGGAAGCTGGAGTAGAACCTGACATCCCGAATTTCTCCAAGATATCATGAACGTACTTCGTTTGATGTATGAAAATTCCGTTAGGCAGTTGATCAACCTGTAATCCTAAAAAGAATTTCATCTCACCCATCGATGACATTTCGAATTTCTGCTTCATAACTTTTTCAAAATCTTTACACAAATTCTCATTTGTTGACCCAAATATGATGTCGTCCACGTAAATCTGAACGATCAGAAGATGTCCGTCGACCTCTTTGGTGAAGAGAGTGGCATCCACTTTTCCACGAATAAAGCTGTTGGCTAGCAGGTGTTGAGACAATGTCTCATACCAAGCTCTCGGGGCCTGGTGTAAACCATACAACGCTTTGTCTAGCAAATAGACCTTGTCTTTGTGGATTGGATCGGTGAAGCCCGGTGGCTGTCCGACATATACCTCCTCTTTTACCTTCCCATAGAGAAACGCCGATTTAACATCTAGCTGATAAACTTTGAAATTTTTCCAAGATGCAAATGCTAGGAAGATTCTAATCGCTTCTAGTCGAGCAACCGGAGCATACACTTCGGTGAAATCTATACCATCCTGCTGACTGAAACCCTGGACTACGAGTCGAGCTTTGTTACGAATAATAACCCCTCTATCGTCTCTCTTACACTTGAACACCCACTTGGCGTTTATCTTCCTCTGACCATCAGGCAAGTCTACTAACTTCCACACACCTAACTTCTCAAACTGACTCAATTCTTCTTGCATAGCATTGGCCCAAGAATCTTCAGTTAGCGCCTCTTTATAAGTTCGCGGTTTGATCTGCGAAATAAAACAACTTAGTGAAAACTCAGTTTGTAAAGGAGCAACTGTATAATAAAAACAAGTAAGGCCTTGGTCAATTTGACGTCTAGTGCAAACGCCTGATTGCAATTCTCCAATGATCAATTCCTCTGGATGGTATGAAAGAGTTCTTGGCATCACCTCGCCTGAAACATCTACCTCGCCTTCCAGATTTGTGATATTTTGATTTGCACCTTGTTCACTGACTGGAACTGTTTGACTTGATGTCTGGATTTGCTCCCCCTCAGAATCTGAATCACCACGATCAAATATAGGTCTATCATCAGATTCTTGATTATCATTGACTGCCATCTGATTATCAGGAGCAACTTCACTTTGTTGAATATCATCATGTTCTCCAGCATTGCTTGGACCTGCTTCATCATCATTTGAAGTTTGTCGCGGTCGACTTGAATACTCAGCTGGGAACCTTTCCTGCAAAGACTCATACTCTCTCAGAATATCCAACTCATCAAAGAAATCTTCTTCTTCATTTTCTTCTTCCATGTCAAACGAATTCCACAAAGTGTCATAGTGAAATCGCCATGAATCGCCTAGATTCTGCGGAGGCATTGTATAACCTTGACACTCAACATTGTGTGCTTCAATAATCCGCTTCAAGCTTGGAACAAAGACTCGTTTCAATGGACTTGTGTAACCCACGAAAATTCCTTCAATGCTCTTTGGACCAAATTTACCAAAAGGCTCTAGAACTGTGCAGGGAGACCCAAACGGTTCTAAATACTTCAGGTTCGGTTTGCGGTTATTGATCAGCTCGAAACACGTCTTATTGAATTTCTTGACAGTGAGAACCCGATTGAGTGTATAGCATGCGGCGGATACTGCTTCTGCCCAAAAATTGACTGGTAGCTTTGAATCAGCAAGCATCGTCCTAGCCATTTCAATTAACGTCCTGTTCTTTCGTTCTGCTACTCCATTCTGCTGCGGAGTGTAAGGCGCGCTAAATTCATGCAATATACCTCTTTCATCACAATATTCTTCCATCTTGATATTCTTGAACTCAGTACCATTATCACTTCTGATTCTTCTAATGCGTGTTTGGTACAAGTTTTCCATCTTCTTGAAAAGCGTCATCAAACGATCAAACGTCTCATCTTTTGACTTCAGAAATAATACCCATGAAAATCTTGAATAATCATCTGTAACTACAAGACAATAGAGATCCCCTGTAATGCTTTTGACGTTCACTGGACCAAATAGATCCATGTGGAGTCTCTCTAAAGGTCTTGAGACTGAGTTGACTTTCTTTTTAGGATGTGATTTCTTCTTCTGCTTGCCTTTGATGCAGCTAATGCATTCTCGTTCAATATGAAAACCTTTGACATGAACACCAATAACTAAGTTGTTGTGCACCAAGTGATTCATTTTTCTAAGATGTATATGACCCATCTTCCGGTGCCACAATTGCGATTCCTTCTCAGTTGCTCTGGACACAAAACAATGTGCTTGACCCGTGGTTGTAGTTGCTACACTCATGTCCAATACATATAAATCATTCACTCTAGGCGCTCTCATGATAACCCATTCTTCAGGAATAACAAATCCTGGTTTCAATATCAAACATTCTTTGTCTGTAAAGTGCGTGGTATACATGTGATCACAGATCTGAGAAATACTCAGAAGATTATTCTCAAGCTCGGCGATGTAGTTAACTCTTTCAAACGTAACAATCCCATTGGATAACGTTCCTTCTCCAACTATTCTACCATCTTGATTTCCAGCGAAACCCACATAACCTCCATTGAAATTTCTAACATCGTACAAGAGAGTTGTTTTCCCCGTCATGTGCCAAGAAGCTCCACTATCCATAATCCAATGTGAAACGTATCTTGGAAGCTCCTGCACCAAATAGAAATATGATTAGCTGAAATAAGCTGCCCAAGCCTCATCAGACTCAGGTAACTTAATCTCATCTATACACTTTACAACCGATTTAAGAGGTGGAAAGTTTTTATCATTCATTTCCAGTTTGTTATCAATAACCTCTTTTAAATCAACTTTATCCTCATTTGTCAATGAAACATTCTTCTTAGCAAAATCTTCATAAGAAATTGAAATGTTTTCTTTTCTGTTTTCATTTTCAAGAATCTTTTTAGGAACAACTTTCTTCTCCTGTGGAGTTGAAACTTGTTTCTCTGATTTTGGTTTCCATGTTTGTTGAAATGATGCAACCCGTTTGTAAAATTTGTCATTTTTAGTTACCACATTCTTAACAGGTTCAGTTTTGATCTTGGTGTTGTCATTTTTCAAAACCTTATTCTCAACAACCAATGGAGATTTTCCCATCACATCATCTTTCTGTCTTGAATTTATCACAACTTAAGTTTTAGGCTTCAAATTAGTACACTTTCGTGCAATATGTCCAACTTGATTACATTTGAAGCATGTTCGGGTGTCAACTACCCGACTTGTGCCTTCAGACTGAGGTTGCGATACTTTCTTCTCAAAGAACTCTTTGTTTGATTTTGAAAAAATCTCAGATTCTTCATCAGAAAGTGAACTTGAACCATTCATAAACACCTTTTTCTCAGCAAACTTCTTGTTTTGAACATTCTTTTTCTGATAATTCTTACCACCCTGATAACCACCCGACCGTCTGTTTCGATTGTTGTTATAAAAACACTGTGAAACAACAGGTTTCTTGTAGTAAGCTTTATCTTTTTCAAAATTCATTTGCCTCTTTGTCTGATTCAAACCTTCTACTTCAGACAAATCAATTTCAACCAGTTTGAAAACATTTTTCAACTTGTCCATATTAACATTCTCCAGAGGAAACTCAGAATCCGAATACAACTTATCCGATCCCGACATCTTGTACATAACAAGAGTAGGTTCTTCATTTAAGTTGTTTTTGGATTTTGGTTTCGGAATGTAATTGTTCAGAAAACACTCTTCATCCTCAACTGAATCACTATCAGACTTCAAAACACTTTCAGCCATGCCTTTAACAATATAAGTTTGAACACTATCATCAGATGAAGAAAATGTAACATCAATTGACTCTGGAAGTTTTATCTCATTTGTTTCATCTTCATCATTAACCAACCCGGACTTTTTCTTTGAATAATTGTTTAAAACTGGTGGTGGAACCTGATGAAACCCAACCCCAGTTCCATCCGAGTAAACATCTTCGCCTGCTTTGTTTTTCCCGATGGGTTTGGGAACAATGTGTTGTAAAACAAAGCTTGCAGAGTTGTAACTTTTCAATTTCAACTGGATGCGTTCATTTTCAATTTTGGCTTCTTGAAATTGAAGCTTCAACTTAGCAATTTCATCCAGTTGCTGATTTATTAACTCCTCTTTCACTCTAAGAACACCGGTCAGTTGAAGATTTTCTTTGTCTGTCTTACCATTTCTTTCATCACAATCTTTAACCGTTCGTTTAAGCTTCTCAAAATTTTCTGAGATTTGACGATTTTCAAGAATCAATTTTTCATTTTCTTTCCTAATTCTTTCTACGTCAATTTTATCGTTTTCGATTTTCTCAGTTAATTCTTTTAATTTGTCGTTCGAAGCTTTTAACAGTTTATCACGGTTTAAGATCTGATCTTCAACACTTCTGACTCTATCAGTCAGATCTTCAACTTTCTTACCACTAAGGTAAGCAACTGTACTACAAACTTTGCACTCTTTCATGCAATTTTTGCAGTTGTTCTCAGATTTACCATTCTTACCTGACACATGTGTATCATTTGTACTGACCTTATCTTTGTACTCAGTTCCAGAACCAGAAACTACCTCTAGTTCTTTTGTAGCTAGAACTTTGTCAGCCATCTTTTTCAAGTTTTCAGCGGTGAGTTCTTGTGACGTATCAATAACTCCGTCATCAATCTTCTTTGGCTCCGATTCTTTTGCTTTCTCTTTCTCTTTTTCTTTCTCTTCTCCACCTCCCCACCATTCTCTCTGTCTGGCTTTCTCTTCATCAGCAATTTGTTTGGTAAGAACTTCAAGATCAACAGTATCTGGATCCACAGCTATGTTACCATTAGGATCAAGATAACATTCTCCATCAGGATCCCATCGCCTTGCCTTCTTTGCTTCCATCCAGGTACGATATATTTTGGCTTTCATGAATCGAGCTGTATCCTTCCTGTTCACATACTTCACTTCTTCAGTTCTCTTATCCTTAAATGGAACAATTGATGTGTGCAAAATGCAACATATAAATTACATCAATTGTGGCATAAAACTAACCCTTTTTTAGTACTAATGTTGGAAAAAGTGTGCTTTTGTCTTCCTTTTGTATTTTCAGGATTAAATGAGCTCAAATTAACAAAAGAAGCAAAAAGGCAGCTAAATCTAACATAAATACAGGAAAAGGAACAAACGTGACATGCCCGACCCCACGACAGCATCTTCCCAAGCAAAACAAGAGAACAGAAGACTGAACACGCTCCGTGCTCAATGAGCACGGGGGCGTGCCCAAGTGTCAGCATAAAAGACAAAGTTGTAGAAGCTTCCATTGCCCACCACGGGGCCTTGCTCAGCGGACACGGGGCTGTGGTCAACTATAAGATTCGCAGAATCTAGGCAAATCTTGATAGTACAGATATGCTTCTGCACACGGGGTCGTGCCCAGCGGACACGGGGCCGTGGTCAACTAATACAGACAAGAGCAATTAGTGAAGACAGAGAAGGATGTGGACACGGGGCCGTGCCCACTGGACACGGGGCCATGCCCGAGCTTCTGTTCAGCCTATAAATAGGAGTGCTTGGCTCAAGCTCAAACCATCCCTTGGCACACCACCTCTCTCACACTTCACCCACCACCCACCACCACCATAACACCATCATCCACCACCATCATCAATTGTCCATCATAGAGTGTGTGAGTCGTCTCGGGATCCAAGATTGATCGTAAGAGTTCTTGACATTCAAGGCCATGTTTGCCTAAGTCTCTTACATCACTTGGTGAAGACAAAGTGTCTAGTGTAATACTTTTTATTTTTAATCTTTTCGCACTTTTTACTTGGTTATGTATTAATGACTTTAATAACTAGTTTCTTATGTTGAAGGTGATTTTTCCTTATCGTTTGTCCGTGGTGTCTTGGCATTATTTTACTGTCTATATAAAATAAAAGATTTTCACCATTCATATCTCCATGGTCTATATGGAGGTATGTTGGCTACCTGGTCGGGGGTTAAGGGAACGGTTTGGTAAGAGTCTTGCCTTGTTCAGTGTATAGATCCTGCAAGGACCTGGGTCAAATTTAGTAGGACCTCCTTCAATACTTAACGGTATTGGATGGCGGGGGTCCAAACTCTCTGATCCCCTCATATGTAAACTACTATTAATACTTTAACCCGGCTACTTAGGACTGTATCCCTACTGACTCAGACTACTTAGCCGAGGGTAACGTCACCTTCAAAAGAGGGGCCTACCACAATATGCATTAATAACTTAATTAATTATCTTTCAATAATCCGACCCTTTAGGATTGTATCCTTGCTGACTCAAACTACTGGGTTGAGGGTAACGTCGCCTTCAAAAGAGGGGCCTACTACAATAACTAAGATAATCTCTTAAAAAGTGCAAAAGTGCGGAAATAATCAAAGGTTACACTAAACACGAGTCGGAGCCAAGTGATTCATTTTGTCTATCTGTTTTTTCTTTTATTTTTATTTTCAGCATTTTAGTAAGTTTTTATTTTTCTTAGTTTAAAACCTTTTTCTAACTTTTTGATTTGATTAGACGTTGAGGATAAACCGGTACTAAAAGCACTTGTGTCCTTGGACGACCTCGGTATCTTACCAACACTATACTACGCTCACGATGGGTGCACTTGCCCATATGTGTGTTTAGTGTTAGTAAATATCGTGTTTTATAAATTTAAAACTTGGCTAAAGAAAGTGTAAAAGGGCTTAAAATATACTTAAACTTATATACACACTTCACACGCATCAAGTTTTTGGCGCCGTTGCCGGGGACACAAGGATTTTAAGAAAGTTAGGAATCAACGGCCTAATCGTTTTTCTTATTTTTCTATTTTTTTTAGGATTTTTTTTCTTAGTTTTCAGCTTCTGCAGAGCTCAGCACGGGCCGTGCCTGGTTGGACACGGGCCGTGCCCAGCATTGTTACTGGTAGTTTTTATTTTCCGAGTTACAGAGAGCTGAGCACGGGGCCGTGGTGCAACACGGGGCCGTGTCCAACTCCCCAGTAACTGGGATCCGGAAAACAATCACTGTATCTCCGACCACGGGCCGTGTTCGCTGAACACGGGGCCGTGGTGAACCTTCTGAACAACGTTCTTTTCTGTTTTTATTGCAGGACTTGGAACCCAGACGCCACATTTGAATTTCCTACGTAGTGCATGAGCTCCAGTTCTAGTAGAGACATAAAAGAACCTCTAGAAGAACCCGAACGCTTTCTCAGAAAAAGACTTAAAGCTAAAAACCAAGAGAAAGTTTCGGGGGACCCACCTCCAATGGCGGACCAACGTACCCTCATGGATTACTTACGGCCCAATATAGGTAATCTCGGCGCCACTATCAATACACCGAATGTCGAAGACAATAACTTCGAACTTCGACCGAATTTGATACAAATGCTTCAAAACTCCGCAACCTTTCATGGGCTTGCGGACGAGGATCCCCATCTACATATTACTAATTTCTTAGAAATATGTGATACCTTTCGGATCAATGGAGCATCAAACGACGCCATCCGCCTTCGAATGTTTCCATTTTCACTAAAAGACCGAGCTAAGACTTGGCTTAACACCCTCCCAGTTGGCTCGGTAAACACCTGGGATGAACTAGCCCAAAAGTTTCTATATAAGTATTTCCCTCCTGCTAAAACGGCTAAATTAATGACTGAAATTAACACATATTCACAAGAGGATGGGGAATCCTTATATGAAACTTGGGAAAGGTTCAAGGAGCTACTAAGAAAGTGTACCCATCACGGTCTTGCGGTATGGCAACAAGTATCCACTTTCTACAATGGGTTGTTACCACACACAAGACAAACACTTGATTCTAGCTCCGGGGGACTTCTAGGTAATCGTCGCCCAAATGAAATATATAATCAAATCGAGGAAATTGCTCAAACCAATTTTCAGTGGCACACTCCCCGAGGTAATAAATCTATTGCCCCGGGCGCCCATAAGGTTGATGAAAGCACTTCTTTACAAGCCCAAATAGAGGCCCTTTCTTCAAAAATCAAAAAGTTAGAAATGGCAAAAACGGCCTCGGTTATGGCTTGTGAGGGGTGTGGTGGACCACATGAAAATTGGAGTTGTATGAAAGAAGTATATGATCAAACAGAAACGGTAAACTACATTGATAATAGACCTAGGCCGTCGGGTCCACCAACGGGTACCTACAACCAAGGATGGCGTAACCACCCTAACCTTGGTTGGAGAGATCCCGGCAATAGTAGTAACCAACAAAACCAACGAACTAACTTTCAACAACCACAAAACTTTTCTCAACAACAAGGTGGACGAGAAAGGCTTGAAGATACTGTATCTCGCCTCATCTCCGACACCGAAAAGAAAAACTCGGATCGATTTCAGCAATTGGAATCGAATTTTAGAAATCAACAAGCTAGCATTCAAAACATTGAAAAACAATTAAATCAAGTAGCTCAAAATTTCTCCGAGAGACTACAAGGCATGTTACCAAGCAATACCGAAACCAACCCAAAAGCACAAGTACATCTCATCACATTGAGAAACCGAACCATGGGTCCCGAGGAGGCTCCATTACCGCCGGTTGAGAGAAGCCAATCCAGCCAAACCACGACTCCACCCGCGCCCCAACCAGAAAAGGTTTCTCCACCAAATCAAGAGCCCACCAAGACTCCTCCGGTTCCATACCCCGGTCGGTTAGTTCGCCAAAAGACCGATGAGCAATTCGCAAAGTTCAAAAATTTACTAAAACAATTGCATGTTAATATTCCTTTTATCGAGGTCCTAACCCAAATGCCTAAATATGCAAAATTTATGAGGGACTTCCTCACTCACAAAAGGAAAATTGAATCATTGCAATTAGTTAACCTAGGCGAAGAATGCTCTGCCTTAGTACTCAACAAACACCCACGAAAGAAAATTGATCCTAGAAGCTTCACGATTCCTTACTCGATTGGGGAATCCCCCATTCGTAATGCACTAGCCGATCTTGGGGCTAGCATTAACCTCATGCCCACATCAATGTTCAAACGACTCGGCCTAGGAACAACGAGCCCTACAAAGATGAGCATACAACTCGCCGACAGATCCGTCAAATTTCCACAAGGTGTCGCTGAAAATCTATTGGTCAAAGTTGACAATTTCGTTTTCCCGGCCGACTTTGTCATCCTAGACATGGAGGAAGACGCCGATGTCCCTCTCATCCTCAGGAGGCCATTTCTAGCCACCGCCCAAGCGGTGGTGGATATGAATGACGGAACACTAACATTGAAGTTTGGGGATGAGGAAGTGAAGTTTGGAGTTGGAAAGAGAGTAGAAGACGAAGACCCGGTCAACTACATGAAGGTCATAGACTCAAGCTTGGATGACGCTCTCCGACGGTGTAGCATGGGATGCAAAACATCCCACTTGAGTAACATATGACCAGGCTTTGGGTCTAGCCAAGGACCCTTATAAACGTGGCGCACCACGGAGGCATTCCGCGGAACTATCCTTAGTTTAGTTTAGATTAATCTTTATGTTTTCTAGTTAATTTTAATTTTCAGGAATAAAACACACTCAGGATGGCAAAGGATGACAAGGGAAACTTGAACCAGCACCCCATGCAGGAAAACAGGGCCATCCGACAATTTTCTTCATTAACAGTAAGTTCAGCACGGGCCGTGTCCGCCCAACACGGCCCCGTGCTGCACAGTCTGCAAAAAATGCCCAGTTCAGGTAAACTGGACACGGGCCGTGTTCACCCAACACGCCCCCGTGTCCAAACTTCTGTTTCTCTTTTTCAATTTTGTTACTGGCACTTGAACATGGGGCCGTGCCCGGACAACACGGGGCTGTGTCCATAGCCCAGTAACACAAATTTTTGCTTTTTCACACCTTTTTACACATTCAATCAACCTAAAAACTTATTTTTGGGACACATTGAGGACAATGTGTAATTTAAGTGTGGGGGGGGGGGATGCTAAAACCTTGAATCTTGCAAGTCCTAACTACAAGCCTTACACAAAACTCTATTGGAACCGCTAATCACCCCAAATTTTTTCAAAAATTTTCATTTTTTACTTGTCTAGGTTTAAGTTGGGAGTTTCAAATTCTAAAAAGGTTATATTTTTATAAATTTACAACCGATAGCGTCGTGATAAAAAGAACCAACATAAGAAAATTATGAAACGGCATGACAAGCTTAGTTAAAATTTGATTATATATACTTGATCACATAAAAACCCATTCTCACAAAAGTGAGTTTTGAGCCTTTATTGAGCACACAAATTCATATCATTAAACTAAATGCTCATTTTTTGTTTCTTGTGTGAATAGCCGCTTGGTTCGTACGACTCTAGAACTTGCCACGACAATACATTCCCGGTCCTTACCAACTTAAACCCGAGTAAGTAAATGATGGAGGCATTAGGACTAACCCTTTTTATTTCTACACCATTATTTTTCCTCTTTTTACCACCTACCCAAAATCCCCCTAGTTAGCCCCTTTGAGCCTAAACCTTTTCATTTCATAACCCAAACCAAACACCCTTTCACCCACCAAAACCTTTTTTTATTTCTAACCCTTTGTTTTAGTAACAAGCTCGGTTTCTCGTATGACTTTGAAAAAAAAAATTGTTGATGATGAAGCAAAAGAGAAATAAACAAACAAGTTTATCAAAAATAACTTTGTTTGAATAAAAGCTTCATCAAAATAAAAAAGTTGCAAAAATAGAAAGTCTTACGAAAACCGACGCTTGTTACGCTTTTCACCCTTTCACTAACCACTAACCCAACCTCCTACCTTTAACCCAAGCCTAACCCTTCACCCAAAAGTCCTCTTGATATTTACAAAGGTATATAGTTAAAAAGGAGGAGGATTGATTGCTTGGCAAGCCTATGGTAGGAGTAAGTTCCATGCCGCTCTTGAGTGATTCACTAAAATACATCTTCGGCCGAGTGTTGAGTGATCCCCCGTGAGGTATGTGAACTTGTATATAAATAGAATTTTAAAGAGGCATGTTATGCCCAAATAAGTAATTTATCTTATGAAAAGTTTTAAATAAATCATGATAAATAGGATTGTAAACAAATAAAAATAAAACTAAATAAAGAATCTTGGAAATCCAGACACTCTATGACAAGCCCAAAAACCTTCTTTTCTACCAATTCCATTTGGGAGTGTAAAGCCACAATATAAAGAGTTTTGCTTAAGGACAAGCAAAGATTCTAGTGTGAGGGTATTTGATGTGTGCAAAATGCAACATATAAATTACATCAATTGTGGCATAAAACTAACCCTTTTTTAGTACTAATGTTGGAAAAAGCGTGCTTTTGTCTTCCTTTTGTATTTTCAGGATTAAATTAGCAAAGAAGCAAAAAGGCAGCTAAATCTAACATAAATACAATAAAAGGAACAAACGTGACATGCCCGACCCCACGACAACATCTTCCCAAGCAAAACAAGAGAACAGAAGGCTGAACACGCCTCGTGCTCAATGAGTACGGGGGCGTGCCCAAGTGTCAGCCTAAAAGACAAAGTTGTAGAAGCTTCCATCGCCCACCACGGGGCCGTGCTCAGCGGACACGGGGCCGTGGTCAACTATAAGATTCGCAGAATCTAGGCAAATCTTGATAGTACAGATATGCTTCTGCACACGGGGTCGTGCCCAGTGGACATGGGGCCGTTGTCAACTAATACAGACAAGAGCAATTAATGAAGACAGAGAAGGATGTGGACACGGGGCCGTGCCCACTGGACACGGGGCCGTGCCCGAGCTTCTGTTCAGCCTATAAATAGGAGTGCTTGGCTAAAGCTCAAACCATCCCTTGGCACACCACCTCTCTCACACTTCACCCACCACCCACCACCACCATAACACCATCATCCACCACCATCATCCATTGTCCATCATAGAGTGTGTGAGTTGTCTCGGGATCCAAGATTGATCGTAAGAGTTCTTGACAATCAAGGCCATGTTTGCCTAAATCTCTTACATCACTTGGTGAAGACAAAGTGTCTAGTGTAATACTTTTTATTTTTAATCTTTTCGCACTTTTTACTTGGTTATGTATTAATAACTTTAATAACTAGTTTCTTATGTTGAAGGTGATTTTTCCTTATCGTTTGTCCATGGTGTCTTGGCATTATTTTACTGTCTATATAAAATAAAAGATTTTCACCATTCATATCTCCACGATCTATTTGGAGGTATGTTGGGTACCTGGTTGGGGGTTAAGGGAACGGTTTGGTAAGAGTCTTGCCTTGTTCAGTGTATAGATCCTGCAAGGACCTGGGTCAAATTTAGTAGGACCTCCTTCAATACTTAACGGTATTGGATGGCGGGGGTCCAAACTCTCTGATCCCCTCATATGTAAACTACTATTAATACTTTAACCCGGCTACTTAGGACTGTATCCCTACTGACTCAGACTACTTAGCCGAGGGTAACGTCACCTTCAAAAGAGGGGCCTACCACAATATGCATTAATAACTTAATTAATTATCTTTCAATAATCCGACCCTTTAGGATTGTATCCTTGCTGACTCAAACTACTGGGTTGAGGGTAACGTCGCCTTCAAAAGAGGGGCCTACTACAATAACTAAGATAATCTCTTAAAAAGTGCAAAAGTGCGGAAATAATCAAAGGTTACACTAAACACGAGTCGGAGCCAAGTGATTCATTTTGTCTATCTGTTTTTTCTTTTATTTTTATTTTCAGCATTTTAGTAAGTTTTTATTTTTCTTAGTTTAAAACCTTTTTCTAACTTTTTGATTTGATTAGACGTTGAGGATAAACCGGTACTAAAAGCACTTGTGTCCTTGGACGACCTCGGTATCTTACCAACACTATACTACGCTCACGATGGGTGCACTTGCCCATATGTGTGTTTAGTGTTAGTAAATATCGTGTTTTATAAATTTAAAACTTGGCTAAAGAAAGTGTAAAAGGGCTTAAAATATACTTAAACTTATATACACACTTCACACGCATCAAGTTTTTGGCGCCGTTGCCGGGGACACAAGGATTTTAAGAAAGTTAGGAATCAACGGCCTAATCGTTTTTCTTATTTTTCTATTTTTTTTAGGATTTTTTTTCTTAGTTTTCAGCTTCTGCAGAGCTCAGCACGGGCCGTGCCTGGTTGGACACGGGCCGTGCCCAGCATTGTTACTGGTAGTTTTTATTTTCCGAGTTACAGAGAGCTGAGCACGGGGCCGTGGTGCAACACGGGGCCGTGTCCAACTCCCCAGTAACTGGGATCCGGAAAACAATCACTGTATCTCCGACCACGGGCCGTGTTCGCTGAACACGGGGCCGTGGTGAACCTTCTGAACAACGTTCTTTTCTGTTTTTATTGCAGGACTTGGAACCCAGACGCCACATTTGAATTTCCTACGTAGTGCATGAGCTCCAGTTCTAGTAGAGACATAAAAGAACCTCTAGAAGAACCCGAACGCTTTCTCAGAAAAAGACTTAAAGCTAAAAACCAAGAGAAAGTTTCGGGGGACCCACCTCCAATGGCGGACCAACGTACCCTCATGGATTACTTACGGCCCAATATAGGTAATCTCGGCGCCACTATCAATACACCGAATGTCGAAGACAATAACTTCGAACTTCGACCGAATTTGATACAAATGCTTCAAAACTCCGCAACCTTTCATGGGCTTGCGGACGAGGATCCCCATCTACATATTACTAATTTCTTAGAAATATGTGATACCTTTCGGATCAATGGAGCATCAAACGACGCCATCCGCCTTCGAATGTTTCCATTTTCACTAAAAGACCGAGCTAAGACTTGGCTTAACACCCTCCCAGTTGGCTCGGTAAACACCTGGGATGAACTAGCCCAAAAGTTTCTATATAAGTATTTCCCTCCTGCTAAAACGGCTAAATTAATGACTGAAATTAACACATATTCACAAGAGGATGGGGAATCCTTATATGAAACTTGGGAAAGGTTCAAGGAGCTACTAAGAAAGTGTACCCATCACGGTCTTGCGGTATGGCAACAAGTATCCACTTTCTACAATGGGTTGTTACCACACACAAGACAAACACTTGATTCTAGCTCCGGGGGACTTCTAGGTAATCGTCGCCCAAATGAAATATATAATCAAATCGAGGAAATTGCTCAAACCAATTTTCAGTGGCACACTCCCCGAGGTAATAAATCTATTGCCCCGGGCGCCCATAAGGTTGATGAAAGCACTTCTTTACAAGCCCAAATAGAGGCCCTTTCTTCAAAAATCAAAAAGTTAGAAATGGCAAAAACGGCCTCGGTTATGGCTTGTGAGGGGTGTGGTGGACCACATGAAAATTGGAGTTGTATGAAAGAAGTATATGATCAAACAGAAACGGTAAACTACATTGATAATAGACCTAGGCCGTCGGGTCCACCAACGGGTACCTACAACCAAGGATGGCGTAACCACCCTAACCTTGGTTGGAGAGATCCCGGCAATAGTAGTAACCAACAAAACCAACGAACTAACTTTCAACAACCACAAAACTTTTCTCAACAACAAGGTGGACGAGAAAGGCTTGAAGATACTGTATCTCGCCTCATCTCCGACACCGAAAAGAAAAACTCGGATCGATTTCAGCAATTGGAATCGAATTTTAGAAATCAACAAGCTAGCATTCAAAACATTGAAAAACAATTAAATCAAGTAGCTCAAAATTTCTCCGAGAGACTACAAGGCATGTTACCAAGCAATACCGAAACCAACCCAAAAGCACAAGTACATCTCATCACATTGAGAAACCGAACCATGGGTCCCGAGGAGGCTCCATTACCGCCGGTTGAGAGAAGCCAATCCAGCCAAACCACGACTCCACCCGCGCCCCAACCAGAAAAGGTTTCTCCACCAAATCAAGAGCCCACCAAGACTCCTCCGGTTCCATACCCCGGTCGGTTAGTTCGCCAAAAGACCGATGAGCAATTCGCAAAGTTCAAAAATTTACTAAAACAATTGCATGTTAATATTCCTTTTATCGAGGTCCTAACCCAAATGCCTAAATATGCAAAATTTATGAGGGACTTCCTCACTCACAAAAGGAAAATTGAATCATTGCAATTAGTTAACCTAGGCGAAGAATGCTCTGCCTTAGTACTCAACAAACACCCACGAAAGAAAATTGATCCTAGAAGCTTCACGATTCCTTACTCGATTGGGGAATCCCCCATTCGTAATGCACTAGCCGATCTTGGGGCTAGCATTAACCTCATGCCCACATCAATGTTCAAACGACTCGGCCTAGGAACAACGAGCCCTACAAAGATGAGCATACAACTCGCCGACAGATCCGTCAAATTTCCACAAGGTGTCGCTGAAAATCTATTGGTCAAAGTTGACAATTTCGTTTTCCCGGCCGACTTTGTCATCCTAGACATGGAGGAAGACGCCGATATCCCTCTCATCCTCAGGAGGCCATTTCTAGCCACCGCCCAAGCGGTGGTGGATATGAATGACGGAACACTAACATTGAAGTTTGGGGATGAGGAAGTGAAGTTTGGAGTTGGAAAGAGAGTAGAAGACGAAGACCCGGTCAACTACATGAAGGTCATAGACTCAAGCTTGGATGACGCTCTCCGACGGTGTAGCATGGGATGCAAAACATCCCACTTGAGTAACATATGACCAGGCTTTGGGTCTAGCCAAGGACCCTTATAAACGTGGCGCACCACGGAGGCATTCCGCGGAACTATCCTTAGTTTAGTTTAGATTAATCTTTATGTTTTCTAGTTAATTTTAATTTTCAGGAATAAAACACACTCAGGATGGCAAAGGATGACAAGGGAAACTTGAACCAGCACCCCATGCAGGAAAACAGGGCCATCCGACAATTTTCTTCATTAACAGTAAGTTCAGCACGGGCCGTGTCCGCCCAACACGGCCCCGTGCTGCACAGTCTGCAAAAAATGCCCAGTTCAGGTAAACTGGACACGGGCCGTGTTCACCCAACACGCCCCCGTGTCCAAACTTCTGTTTCTCTTTTTCAATTTTGTTACTGGCACTTGAACATGGGGCCGTGCCCGGACAACACGGGGCTGTGTCCATAGCCCAGTAACACAAATTTTTGCTTTTTCACACCTTTTTACACATTCAATCAACCTAAAAACTTATTTTTGGGACACATTGAGGACAATGTGTAATTTAAGTGTGGGGGGGGGGGGGGGGATGCTAAAACCTTGAATCTTGCAAGTCCTAACTACAAGCCTTACACAAAACTCTATTGGAACCGCTAATCACCCCAAATTTTTTCAAAAATTTTCATTTTTTACTTGTCTAGGTTTAAGTTGGGAGTTTCAAATTCTAAAAAGGTTATATTTTTATAAATTTACAACCGATAGCGTCGTGATAAAAAGAACCAACATAAGAAAATTATGAAACGGCATGACAAGCTTAGTTAAAATTTGATTATATATACTTGATCACATAAAAACCCATTCTCACAAAAGTGAGTTTTGAGCCTTTATTGAGCACACAAATTCATATCATTAAACTAAATGCTCATTTTTTGTTTCTTGTGTGAATAGCCGCTTGGTTCGTACGACTCTAGAACTTGCCACGACAATACATTCCCGGTCCTTACCAACTTAAACCCGAGTAAGTAAATGATGGAGGCATTAGGACTAACCCTTTTTATTTCTACACCATTATTTTTCCTCTTTTTACCACCTACCCAAAATCCCCCTAGTTAGCCCCTTTGAGCCTAAACCTTTTCATTTCATAACCCAAACCAAACACCCTTTCACCCACCAAAACCTTTTTTTATTTCTAACCCTTTGTTTTAGTAACAAGCTCGGTTTCTCGTATGACTTTGAAAAAAAAAATTGTTGATGATGAAGCAAAAGAGAAATAAACAAACAAGTTTATCAAAAATAACTTTGTTTGAATAAAAGCTTCATCAAAATAAAAAAGTTGCAAAAATAGAAAGTCTTACGAAAACCGACGCTTGTTACGCTTTTCGCCCTTTCACTAACCACTAACCCAACCTCCTACCTTTAACCCAAGCCTAACCCTTCACCCAAAAGTCCTCTTGATATTTACAAAGGTATATAGTTAAAAAGGAGGAGGATTGATTGCTTGGCAAGCCTATGGTAGGAGTAAGTTCCATGCCGCTCTTGAGTGATTCACTAAAATACATCTTCGGCCGAGTGTTGAGTGATCCCCCGTGAGGTATGTGAACTTGTATATAAATAGAATTTTAAAGAGGCATGTTATGCCCAAATAAGTAATTTATCTTATGAAAAGTTTTAAATAAATCATGATAAATAGGATTGTAAACAAATAAAAATAAAACTAAATAAAGAATCTTGGAAATCCAGACACTCTATGACAAGCCCAAAAACCTTCTTTTCTACCAATTCCATTTGGGAGTGTAAAGCCACAATATAAAGAGTTTTGCTTAAGGACAAGCAAAGATTCTAGTGTGAGGGTATTTGATGTGTGCAAAATGCAACATATAAATTACATCAATTGTGGCATAAAACTAACCCTTTTTTAGTACTAATGTTGGAAAAAGCGTGCTTTTGTCTTCCTTTTGTATTTTCAGGATTAAATTAGCAAAGAAGCAAAAAGGCAGCTAAATCTAACATAAATACAATAAAAGGAACAAACGTGACATGCCCGACCCCACGACAACATCTTCCCAAGCAAAACAAGAGAACAGAAGGCTGAACACGCCTCGTGCTCAATGAGTACGGGGGCGTGCCCAAGTGTCAGCCTAAAAGACAAAGTTGTAGAAGCTTCCATCGCCCACCACGGGGCCGTGCTCAGCGGACACGGGGCCGTGGTCAACTATAAGATTCGCAGAATCTAGGCAAATCTTGATAGTACAGATATGCTTCTGCACACGGGGTCGTGCCCAGTGGACATGGGGCCGTTGTCAACTAATACAGACAAGAGCAATTAATGAAGACAGAGAAGGATGTGGACACGGGGCCGTGCCCACTGGACACGGGGCCGTGCCCGAGCTTCTGTTCAGCCTATAAATAGGAGTGCTTGGCTAAAGCTCAAACCATCCCTTGGCACACCACCTCTCTCACACTTCACCCACCACCCACCACCACCATAACACCATCATCCACCACCATCATCCATTGTCCATCATAGAGTGTGTGAGTTGTCTCGGGATCCAAGATTGATCGTAAGAGTTCTTGACAATCAAGGCCATGTTTGCCTAAATCTCTTACATCACTTGGTGAAGACAAAGTGTCTAGTGTAATACTTTTTATTTTTAATCTTTTCGCACTTTTTACTTGGTTATGTATTAATAACTTTAATAACTAGTTTCTTATGTTGAAGGTGATTTTTCCTTATCGTTTGTCCATGGTGTCTTGGCATTATTTTACTGTCTATATAAAATAAAAGATTTTCACCATTCATATCTCCACGATCTATTTGGAGGTATGTTGGGTACCTGGTTGGGGGTTAAGGGAACGGTTTGGTAAGAGTCTTGCCTTGTTCAGTGTATAGATCCTGCAAGGACCTGGGTCAAATTTAGTAGGACCTCCTTCAATACTTAACGGTATTGGATGGCGGGGGTCCAAACTCTTTGATCCCCTCATATGTAAACTACTATTAATACTTTAACCCGGCTACTTAGGACTGTATCCCTGCTGACTGAGACTACTTAGCCGAGGGTAACGTCACCTTCAAAAGAGGGGCATACCACAATACGCATTAATAACTTAATTAATTATCTTTCAATAATCCGACCCTTTAGGATTGTATCCTTGCTGACTCAAACTACTGGGTTGAGGGAACGTCGCCTTCAAAAGAGGGGCCTTCTACAATAACTAAGATAATCTCTTAAAAAGTGCAAAAGTGCGGAAATAATCAAAGGTTACACTAAACACGAGTCGGAGCCAAGTGATTCATCTTGTCTATCTGTCTTTTCTTTTATTTTTATTTTCAGCATTTTAGTTAGTTTTTATTTTTCTTAGTTTAAAACATTTTTCTAACTTTTTGATTTGATTAGACGTTGAGGATAAACCGGTACTAAAAGCTCTTGTGTCCTTGGACGACCTCGGTATCTTACCAACACTATACTACACTCACGATGGGTGCACTTGCCCATATGTGTGTTTAGTGTTAGTAAATATCGTGTTTTATAAATTTAAAACTTGGCTAAAGAAAGTGTAAAAGGGCTTAAAATATACTTAAACTTATATACACACTTCACACGCATCAACAATCTTTGCTGCAGTGAAGGCATAACCAACTGCGTCTTCCTCAGGCAAAACATCACTCCAATCATAACCTTCATCGTCATGAAAAACTGCAAGTGCCTTGGATCTTTCTTTGGGTGCCTCCTCTATCTGCTTCATCCTGGGAGGTTCTGATTTATTCTGATGATAGATCGCTCTCTTGTAATAATCCTCTCGAAAAGGATTTGCAGTATCATCAGTGTAAGCATTTCTGCACTCACGCTTAAAGTGACCTTCCTGTTTACATTTGAAGCACGCACTTATGACTTGTCAAAGCCTAACTTGGTAGAAGGTCCACCAATAGACTGTCTCCCAGTAATCTCCATAAATCGCTGCGCGCTTCTCACTGAACTCGCCATACACCACCTTATATCGATCAATTCCATCTCCTCAGGATCAATTTGATCGTAATCTTCCTTTGTTAGGTTGGTGTTGCCTATCTTTCCTCCAACGAGACTCTCGTACGATTCTAGCACAGACGCTAAAAACACCATCTGTTGCTTAGCAGATTCTTCACTGAAATTCTGACCATTTTTCAAATCCACTGCAATGTTGCATTGAAATACATTCTTTGATGCAGATTGACTTGGAGTTGTTGAAGAAGATTCACTATGAAAACCACTGTGAGAAGTTTCTTGATTCACAGTATTTGAACTCTCTGCAGAAAATGTTGTTCTTGGAGAACCAGTCTTTGGTAGATTTCCTCTGTAGTACAACTCCACATTCTGCTGATAAGATGAGTTGTTGACTTTGCTGGATTTCTTGATCTCCAACTCGTGACTTTCTAGTCTTTCAATAAGCAGATCAACCTTCAAATCAGCTGGCTTTATCGTATTCTTCAGCATCAATGCAAAATACTGCCAGTCTTGCTCATTCGGTAATGCATCAAACAATTTGTCTACCAGCTCTTCTTGAGTGTAAATGATCTCATGTCTAGCAAGCTCCATCTTTAGATGCCCAAATATCTCAATCATCTTTGAAACAGACTCGTTCTTTAAACAACCAAACAAATCAAACTCTTTTCGTAACAGTTTCTTTTTGTTCTTCACTATTTCAGCACTGCCAATACATTTTGTTTTTAATTTTTCCCAAAGATCTCTCGAATCTTTGTACTCGATCAGTGCAATAATGTCATCTCTAACAGATTGGTGAAGTAAAGCAATACACTTTTGTTCAGCAACGTATTTTTCAATCTGATTTTCCTCTAAGTTCTCATAATCATCTCTCCCCATATCAAATCCATTTTTCAAACTTCTCCAACTAGGATACGCAAACGCTTTAAGCCATTCTTCGAATCTTGTGGCCCACCGGTTGTAATATTCAATCGCCATCAACTTGGGTGGCTTATTGTATGTTCCGTATGCACTGTCTACACTCATAGCATCCTGAAGAATTTTCTTCGCACTCGGTGCTGGTGGAGTTTCATTCGAGTTGTTTGAAGTGCCATCTCCTGAACCACTGGTATAAGCAAACACATCACAAAACTGATTCATGAACAAATCATCCATCTTTCAAATACCTGAAACAGTCAACAAACACTTAGACAAATTTTTAAATTTTGAAAAACAACAATTTCAAGCGGAATCAGTTTGAAGCGAAATAGCTTCAAGCGAAATCAGCTTTTAAGCGAGATAGCTTTTCAAGCGAAATCTGTTTTCAAGCGAAAACATATTTTGAAGAGAAATCACTTATTTCGCTTGAACTTTCAAGCGGAATAAGAATTCAAGCGAAATCAGACAATTGTTTCAAGCGAAATTAACCAAATATGTAATTCCGCTTGGAATTACACTGATATTTTCAAGCGGAATAACTATGACGTCAGCAATTTCGAACAGATTTTTGAGCGGAATTAATCAATTTTATCAGAAAATGTTTGAATTAAGATCCAAAACTCTCAAGGATTAGTTAAAACTATGTTTCGCTTGATATGTGACAAAATCAGGCCATTTCAACCGTTAAAACTTGTTCAAATCAGAAAAGAATGAGTAGAAGTGAGAGAATCCGATGAAATCAAGCTGAATTGGTATGAACTCCTTGTCCTGTGCTCTGATACCACTTGTTGGATCATCGTGTGACTCTAAATAGTCAGTATGAGTAGTTCATCATCAAATACAAAGGCGGAATCAATGTAAAAGATGTCAACACAGCTTGTTCCTTTCTAATCTTCTTCTTATTGATCAATCCTGAGCTTTTTACAATTCAAATGACAAACGGACAGCACCTCGACTCAGAACATATGACCTAATTCCTCTCCAAATGAACATACACATCAGGTATTTATAATGTTGAGATTTCGCTTGAACATGTCACATGTCGTTTCAAGCGAAATCATATGTGTTGATTTCGCTTGAACTGCACATTGACATTTTCAAGCGGAATCACCCACTTTTACATATAAAACCCTAAATTCTAACCCTGTTGTGTACTCGATTAACCTATCTAGACATAAGACTCGATTAAGACAAAGTTAACAGACACTAGATGCACCAACAGAGTTGTATGCTTAATTTTGTAGGGCTTGTTTTCCCTAGGCCGAGTCGGTTAAACATTTATGTGGGCATGAGGTTGATGCTAGCCACGAGATCGGCTAGTGCATTGCCAATGGGGGATTCCCCAATCGAGCAAGGAATTGTGAAGCTTCCAGGGTCAATCTTCTTTTGTGGGAGTTTGTTGAGTAGTAAGGCGGAGCATTCTTCGCTTAAATTAACTAATTGCAATGATTCAATTTTCCTTTTATGAGTGAGGAAGTCCCTCATAAATTTTGAATATTTAGGCATTTGAGTTAGGACTTCGATAAATGGAATATTAACATGCAATTGTTTTAGTAAATTTTCGAACTTTACGAATTGCTCATCGGTCTTTTGACGAATTAACCGACCGGGGTATGGAACCGGAGGAGTCTTAGTAGGCTCTTGAATTGGTGGAGAAGCCTTCTCTTGTTGGGGCGTGGGTGGAGTTGTGGTTTGGCTAGATTGGCTTCCTTCAGTGGGCGGTAATGGAGCCTCCTCGGGACCCACGGTACGGTTTCTTAATGTGATGAGATGTACTTGCGCCTTTGGGTTGGTTTCGGTATTACTTGGTAACGCACCATGTGGTCTTTCGGAGAAATTCTGAGCTATTTGATTTAATTGCTTTTCAATGTTTTGAATACTAGCTTGTTGATTTCTAAAATTCGATTCCAATTGTTGAAATCGATCCGAGTGTTTCTTTTTGGTGTCGAAGATGAGGCGAGATACAGTATCTTCAAGCCTTTCTTGTCCACCTTGTTGTTGAGAGAAATTTTGTGACTCGATTCTTGGTTGTTGAAAGTTTGTTCGTTGGTTTAGATTTTATTGGTTACTACCATTGTCGGGTTCTCTCCAACCAAGGTTAGGGTGGTTACGCCATCCTTGGTTGTAGGTACCCGTTGGAGGACCCGACGGCCTAGGTCTATTATCAATGTAGTTTACCGATTTTGTTTGATCATCTACTTCTCTCATACAACTCCAATTTTCATGTCGCCCACCACACCCCTTACAAGCCATGACCGAGGCTGTTTTTGCCATTTCTAGCTTTTTGATTTTTAAAGAAAGGGCCTCGATTTGGGCTTGTAAAGAAGTGCTTTCATCAACCTTATGGGCGCCCGGGGCAATAGATTTATTGCCCCAGGGAGTGAGCCACTGAAAATTGGTTTGAGCAATTTCCTTAATTTGATTATATATTTCATTTGGGTGACGATTACCTAAAAGTCCACCGGAGCTAGAGTCAAGTGTTTGTCTTGTGTGTGGCAACACCCCATTGTAAAAAGTGGATACTTGTTGCCACACAACAAGACCGTGATGAGGACACTTTCTTAGTAGCTCCTTGAACCTTTCCCAGGTTTCATATAAGGATTCCCCATCCTCTTGTGAATATGTATTAATTTCAGTCATTAGTTTAGCCGTTTTAGCAGGAGGGAAATACTTATATAGAAACTTTTGGGCTAGTTCATCCCAGGTGTTTACCGAGCCAACTGGGAGGGTATTAAGCCAAGCCTTAGCTCGGTCTTTTAGTGAAAATGGAAACATTCGAAGGCGGATGGCGTCGTTTGATGCTCCATTGATCCGAAAGGTATCACATATTTCTAAGAAATTAGTAATATGTAGATGAGGATCCTCGTCCGCAAGCCCATGGAAGGTTGCGGAGTTTTGAAGCATTTGTATCAAATGTGGCCGAAGTTCGAAGTTGTTGGCTTCGACATTCGGTGCATTGATAGTGGCACCGAGATTACATACGGTGGGTCGTAGGTAATCCATGAGGGTACGTTGGTCCGCCATTGGAAGTGGGTCCCCTGAAACTTTCTCTTGGTTTTTAGCTTTAAGCCTTCTTCTTAGAAAGCATTCGGGTTCGTCTAGGGGTTCTTTTATGTCTCTACTATAACTGGAGCTCATACACTAAGTGGAAAATTCAGATGTGGTGCCTGGGTTCCAAGTCCTGCAATAAAAACAAAGAAGAACGTTGGTCAGAAGCTTCACCACAGCCCCGTGTTCAGATGAGCACGACCCGTGGTCGGAGATACAGTGATTGTTTTCCGGATCCCTGTTACTGGGGAGTTCAACACGGCCCCGTGCTCAACTCTCTGTAACTCGGAAAATAAAAACTGCCAGTAATAATGTTGGGCACGGCCCGTGTCCGACCAGGCACGGCCCGTGCTGAGCTCTGCAGAAACTGAAAAATCTAAGAAAATCCTAAAAAAAAAAACAGAAAAATTAGAAAAAACGATTAGGCCGTTGATTCCTAACTTTCTTAAAATCCTTGTGTCCCCAGCAGCGGCGCCAAAAACTTGATGTGCGTGTGGTGTTATAGATTTTTAATGTATATTTTAAGCCCTTTAACACTTTTTAGCCAAGTTTTAAATTTATAAAACATGATATTTACTAACACTAAACACACATATGGGCAAGTGCACCCATCGTGAGCGTAGTATAGTGTTAGTAAGATACCGAGGTCGTCCAAGGACACAAGAGCTTTTAATACCGGTTTATCCTCAACGTCTAATCAAATCAAAAGTTAGAAAAAGGTTTTTAAACTAGAAAAATAAAGCTAACTAAAATGCTGAAAAATAAAATAAAAATAAAACAGATAGACAAGATGAATCACTTGGATCCGACTCGTGTTTAGTGTAACCTTTGATTATTTCCGCACTTTTGCACTTTTTAAGAGATTATCTTAGTTATTGTAGTAGGCCCCTCTTTTGAAGGTGACGTTACGCTCAACCCAGTAGTTTGAGTCAGCAAGGATACAATCCTAAAGGGTTGGATTATTGAAAGATAATTAATTAAGTTATTAATGCATAAACTGGTAGGTCCCTCTTTTGAAGGTGACGTTACCCTCGGCTAAGTAGTCTGAGTCAGCAGGGATACAGTCCTAAGTAGCCGGGTTAAAGTTTTAATAGTAGCTTACATATGAGGGGATCAAAGAGTTTGGACCCCCGCCATCCAATACCGGTGGGTATTGAAGGAGGTCCTACTAAATTTGACCCAGGTCCTTGCAGGATCTATACACTGAACAAGGCAAGACTCTTACCAAACCATTCCCTTAACCCCCGACCAGGTAGCCAACATATCTCCATATAGACCGTGGAGATATGAAGGGTGAAAATCTTTTATTTTATATAGACAGTAAAATAATGCCAAGATACCACGGACAAATGATAAGGAAGAATCACCTTCAACATAAGAAACTAGTTATTAAAGTCATTAATACATAACCAACTAAAAAGTACAAAAAGATTAAAAATAAAAAGTATTACACTAGACACTTGTCTTCACCAACTGATGTAAGAGACTTAGGCAAACATGGCCTTTGATTGTCAAGAATTCTTACGATCAATCTTGGATCCCGAGACTACTCACACACTCTATGATGGATGATGGATGATGGTGGTGGATGATGGTGTTGTGATGGTGGTGGAGTGTGGGTGAAGTGTGAGAAAGGTGGTGTGCCAAGGGATGGTTTGCAAATGAGCCAAGCACCCCTATTTATAGCCTGAACAGCAGCTCGGGCACGGCCCTGTGTCAATTGGGCGTGACCCCGTGTCCATCCTCCTTTTCTTTCATCATTAATTGCAGTTTTTCTGCATTAGTTGACCACGCCCCTGTGTCCGCTGGGTACGACCCCGTGTGCAGAAGCGTATCTGTACTATCAAGATTTCCCCAGATTCTGCGAACCTTAGAGTTGACCACGGCCCCGTGTCCGCTGGGCACGCCCCCGTGGTGGGTGATAGAAGCTTCTACAACTTTGTCTTTTCTGCAGACACTTGGGCACGCCCCCGTGCTCACTGAGCACGGGGCGTGTTCAGCCTTTTGTTCTCTTGTTTTTGCTTGGGAAGATGTTGTCGGGGGGTCGGGCATGCCACGTTTATTCCTTTTCTTGTATTTATGTTAGATTTAGCTGCCTTTTTTGCTTCTTTTGTTCATTTGAGCTCATTTAATCCTGAAAATACAAAAGGAAGACAAAAACATACTTTTTTCCAACATTAGTACCAAAAAAAGGTTAGTTTTATGCCATATTTGATGTAATTTATATGTTGTATTTTGCAGACATACACACACATAAAACAATATCCAGAACGCGTAATTCGAGTTGCGAGTGCGATTGCGGTGCGATATGGCGATAAACATGCGATAAACATTGTAGGATCGTTTGCATGACCAAACGAGTCGTTCAGAAGAGTTTTTGATCAATACGAGAGGCGGAAACAAACGTATTGATGTTGAATCAGCTTGATATACACTTTAATTGTCATGTTTATTGATATAACAACGTTTTACAGCCTGGTGACACTTTGGCAGCACCTCGGTACCAGAATCAGAAAGTTCTACAAATGAAATGACAAGACATGTATTTATAGGCTGTCTATTCCGCACGAAATAACAACATGCCATTTCACACGAAATGGGTCTAGTCCACTTCGCACGAAATGACCATTTCGTGTGAAGTGACTATTTCAGCATTTTTCCCATTTTCCTCGACCATCTTTCCAAAAATATTTTTCACTTTATCATTGAACGTTTTTTCGACATCAAATTCTTTCTTTTCAGAATAGAACTGATTTAAAATATCCACTTTACCAACTTTTGATTTTAAATTTTCAGCCCGCAATGGTGGAAAGTTGACATCATCCATTGGCGGTACTGAATTTTCTCTTTTTGGTTCAACTTGTGGCTCCTCTGACTTTGACGAGTCAGATTCACCACCAGATTTCACATCAGATTTCTTAACAATCCACATTTGATTGTCAAGATTCACCATTCTTTTGTAAAACCTTTTTGAACATTCACCAACTTCATATGTTGAATTTTTAAACACTTTGAATTTTTCAGTTGGTGGTTCAGTTTTATCAACAACTTTTTCTTTGAGTTTAGAAGCAACTTCCTGTTTTGTGTTGGTTGCCTTTGGATAATTCCAGGCGATGTGACCAACTTCTTGACATCGGTAACAGGTTATTGTCTCCTTTTTCTGATAAGCTCCATTGTTCTCAAATTTTTGTTTTTCTGCAAAGAACGCTTTGTTTGATTGTTTCCAGAATGAACTCTTTTCTTCTTCTTCAGAACTTGACCCTGAAACACATACAGTTTTTGTCTTAGAAATTTTCTCATTTTTATAATTTTCGGGTGAAATAAAACCCAGTCCCTTCTTTTTGAAATTACCGTTATGGTTTGGTTTCTTTCGATAACCTGAACCAGAACTGTAACCCTTTTTCTTGTTTAACCTTTGTTGAACTCTTGATGTGTAAGGTTTAGGTTTTTCAGCAAAATTTACATCTTTTATTTCAGAAATATCAATTTCTGTTAGTTTGAAAACCTTGTTGATCATTTCAGTTTTAACACCTCTTATTGGAAATTCTTTATCAACATATAATTTGTCAGAATCATTCAAAGTATATGCAACTTCAAATGTTTCGTCTTTCAAATTAGATTTTGATAACCGAAATTCTTTATTGTAAACCCTTTTGACCGACGATTTTGGACTGTCAACTGATGAACTCAACTTCTCGGATTCGGATTTTGACTCTGACTCCTCATCTTTATCCAACACCTGATCGACCACTTTCTTTATTAACTCAGACTCATGATCAGTGTTAAACGATGTGAATGTGACGCCAATATTATCCGGTAACTCATCAGTTGTTTTAGACTTCAATTTTATATTTACTGCCTTTTTTTACTTGTTCCTCATTCGGTTTTCTGGGAGAATAACCTTCCCAGATCGGAGGCGGACACTTGTTATAATTTTCACTTTGTTTCTTACCAGTATCCTTCACTTCTGTCTTCTTATCCTGAAATGCTTCAAAACCTGCAACAGTTGGATAAATTATGTCAATCAAATAATCAGAACTAGAATAACTTTGTAACAATCGTCTGATTCTTTCATTCTCAATCTTTTCAGTCTCCAACTCTTGCTTCAACTTTGCACATTCTTCAATATAGTAGTTGATAGCCTTCTGCTTAGACATCATCACTGCATTCATCATGGTTAAAGCATCTTCTCTTTCTGAGTTTGTCTTTTGCAAACTATTCACCGTTCTATTCAACACATCATACGATTCTTTCAAATAATTGACATCGAACATTAATTTTTCTTTCATCTTGTCAAGCTCACTAAACTTCACATCTTTCTCTTCACACTGTTTGCATGGTTCCAAACATTTTAGACAAGGTTTCGTGAACTCAACAATTTTTTCAACTTCGATACTCTTTTCAACTTCGATTATCTTTTAAACTTCAACTATCTTTTCAACTTCAACCACCTTCTCAGAAACTTTAACCTCTTCACACTGTTCAAACTTCTCTTCTTGAGCAACATTCTTGCATTTTACCTTTTTCTGATCTTTTGCTGTTCGTTTTTCCTTTAGCTTCTCCAATCTATCTGCAAAGTAAAATTGAAAACTTTCAGGAGATAATTGAGTTTTGCCAATGTTTATTTGTTTAATTTCTTCCTCATCATCACTGCTATCGGTTGATGATTGATCAAAAATTGTTGTTTTTTCTGAGCTTTCTTCTGAGGAGACAGACTCTCCATCTTGACTTTTCTCATCATTAGCAAATACATCCATCCATTCCTTCATTAATTCTGGTTCTTGAACTATTTGTGCAATGAATGCTCTAAACTTTGAATCATCAGGAATGTATTTATCCCAACTAAAACCTTCTGCCATTCTTTCATCATCTTGATTGACTAGATAAGCTTTTTTCTTTCCATCTTCAATAGCATGGGACGATGACGGTTGTTGAGCAACTTGTTGATATATAGCTTTCCGATAATAATCATTATTACCGAACTGATTCTGAGCTCCACCTGCTTCTCGATTGGTACATTCCCTCTGGAAATGTCCTTTTTCCTTGCATCGAAAACAAGTAACTTTAGATTTATCAAAACCTAAAGTAGAAACATTAGCATCACGGAAGTCATCTCTTCCTGTAATTAGCTTAAATTTCTCAGCTCTCCTCAACACACTTGCTAAACACCACTTAATATCCATAAGCTCCATTTCCTCAGCATCGATCTGCTCATAATCCTCTTTTGTCAACATAGGATTTCCGATCCTTCCTGCAACCAAACCCTTATATGATTCTAATACTGTAGCTAATAATGCCATATGACCTTTAGCAACTTCTTCAGAGAAATTTTGACCGTTCTGAAGATGCAACTTGATGTTACAGTGTAACACATGACCATTACGATTGTTTGAGCTTTGAGACTGATAACTTGAGGTTGAAACATTCAGATTAACATTCGAGTATAAAGAAAATCCACTGTTGCTGATTGGACTCTGATTAACTGATCCAGATGAGTTTTCTACGCTGAAAGCGGTTTGGACCTTCAGACTTGCTTCAACATTTTGAATATTCCCTTTATAATACATCTTGATGTCTTGTTGACCACTTGGATTGTTCATTCTAGCAATCTTTTGTTGTTCAAGATCTTGTCCTTCAAGTTTTTCAATGAACTGAGAAATTGTCAATTTATCATATTCTCCAGTGTTCTTTAAGATCATCAGATATGTACCCCATTCTTTTTGAGGTAAAGCATCAGCTAATTTGTCAACCCATTTTTCTCGATCTTTGTTTATAACTAACAGTGTCTTTGTAGTTTCTCCCTGCAAGCTAGTAAACAAATCAAATTCTTTCTTTAATAATGATTTCTTACTCCTGATCATCTTCGTACTTCCTTTAAACTTAATTCGAAGTGCTTCCCAAATCGAACGTGAAGTACCATCATGTTGAAGTAATATGAAGATGTCTTCTTTCACAGCTTGCTGAAGTAGACTAATCATCATTTTTTCTGCCTTGTACATGTCTCTCTCTTTATCCGACAATTCAGAAATAGTTTTGTTAACTCCCACATCTGTACGAGGTTTAACATACTTTTTCTCAATACACTCCCAAGACCTCAAATGATTTGCTTGAACCCAATTTTCGAACCGGTCTTTCCAACCATAGTATTCTTCAATTCCCATCAACTTTGGAGGTTTCTATAACGTTCCTGTTTCATTTTCCATGTTCACATTCTGAGCAATGGTAACAGGAGTACCCGGGGCAGTAGCAAATATCGTGTCAAACAACCGAAACCTCATCAAGACTTAGTGGCCCGATCGGATAGGAACCACCCTAGTCCGACCAGTTAACTGTTCGAGATGGTGTTTCATGTTTAACCCGAAATCAGTAATCTCCTGGATAGAATCCAGATCTTGAACCAACACATCAACAAGAAGGAGTAGAAGATTAGAACAAGCTCCAATTCTACCAGTTTTGAGTGCATTGAGTGTAAAAGAGTTGAAAGAAAGTTGGAAAACCATCTTTCAATCCTCTTCACCATGAATATGTTCAGATCTATGAAAGATCTTTGTTTATTTATATGGAAATCGTTCAGATCTAAGTTGTTATTGAAGGATTGAAGCCAAAACATGAAGTTCTTATGAACACCATGATGACATCATCCTAGAACACCTCAAATCTAGTGATTTCACGGTTAAAAGTTAAGATTCAAAAGATAGAAAGGTGTAGGAGTGCGTGTAGATCAAGAAATTACAAGATTTAGGTTGAAAACTTACAAGAATCGCTAGAAATCGGAAGAAAAGTAGGCTGGAGCGAGCTGGTCGAGTGAGGGTTGTCAACATCAAGTGATGTTGACATATGGGTGTATTTATAGGGTTAACAAAAATGGAAAGTGGGGGAAAGGCTGGTCGATCGGGTGGGAGCCCGATCGGGTGGCAACTCGATCAGTTGGCCACTCGATTCGAGTGTTCGGCACGACGAGTTTTGCAGTTTCGATTCGCATGTTAAGCATTGCGATGCGATAGAGTTTCCCATTCAAATTACTTTTAATCCCAACTACTATATCTAACATACAATCATCCTAATTAACTTGCGTTTAGCATTCGCGATTCGATTGCGATTAAGTTGCGATTGCGTTTTGATTAATCACCACAACATAACATAAATAAACATGCACAAGTAACACATAAAGGCACACACACACATAAAACAATATCCAGAATGCGTAATTCGAGTTGCGAGTGCGATTGCGGTGCGATATAGCGATAAACATCGATTAAACCTCGATTATTAACAAATACTCCACATAATACAACTAACGTAAAAGCATAAAAGACTATCTACAAGCCAAAGAAGTCAAAACAGGAATTGAGCAAGGAGAGACAGATCACAATTAGCAATCTTTTCTCCCTTTGACTTCAATCTTGACTTTGACTTTGACTTCCGAAAAATGGGGTGTTACATTTCTGACGATTCTTCCGACGATTCCTCCGACGATTCTACCGATGATTCTTCAAGTGAGTCCTCGGACGGATCCTCCGATGCCAACGCACTACTTTAGGAAGCTCAGCCCAGCCGCAAACGAAAGACAATGAGCCCAAACTCTTCGACAACTGAACTGTCGCAACCAGAACCTCTCCAAGCGATTCCAGTCCACTCGAAGCGCGAATACAACAGAACTCATCCCCTGTGTTTTATGTGTACGTATCATCACCCGCCAGAAGCTAACTGTCGCTTTTGCGCAAATTGCAAAGGGTATGGTCATCTTACCCAGCACTGCCGCACGGGGCCGTAGACTTGAGGAATTCCAGCAACAATCGTAGTCTCCGTAGAAGTCCTCCACAACAACATTAGTTATGCTTCCAATGTTGTTGTAATAATACTATTTTTCGCCGTTAATTTCTTTTGCATGTTGAACTTGTTCTATTTCTCAACGCAATGTGGACTCTATCTATCTCTCACTCTCTCGCACTCGCGCACGAACTATATATTAGCATTATATACTATATAATGTGTTTTACCCCTACTATGCGTTCTTGAAGCGAGTTGCGATAAACGTGCAAGGGACAACTTAATCACGGGTGCACATGGTATTATGTTGGTCAATGCACGGGGATCGTAATAAGTTTCACTAATGCCATAACATAAAAAGCATGGTTAAGCATGGTGGATACGCCGCTGGTACTTCCTATATATAAGCGTCTTGACCATGTCGACACAGTGTGATATCTATTCACGGGACAGAGGAGTGTGGTGGAAGCATGGTGGATACGCCGCTGGTACTTCCTATATATAAGTGCTTCGCCATGCCAACCAATTTCTTGTGAAGAAAGTGCCATACAAGTTGAATGTTATTAGACCAAGTATACTATTAACTCTATTTCGACACACTACACTACATCGCAAGGCGTAACAATCTCAATTGCAACTCAAAGCGTGTAATCGCTAGACTTTTCGTAAGTCAACACGCTCGCAATCGCATTATCGCTAGAATCTATCTCGCAATCTCAACCGCTCATAGTGTGTTCGCTCAATCGCTTATTATGTGCATCGCGCTATCGCGTATCGTGGGAATCGCTCTATCGCTTGTGTATCGCTCTATCACTGGTGTATTACTCCATCGCTCAACGTGTATCGCTTACCGTTATTTCTGTTATCTGTGTTATGATTAGCACACATGACCTCGCTTCAGGAGACGAAACTGATAGGGTTAAAACATGGTGGATACGCCGCTGGTACTTCCTATATATAAGTGTTTTAGCCATATCAGCAGATTTTCATGGAAAAAGGCCATGTGGGGCTTAATGTCAGTTAAAACTTATGGTGTCGTTTAATCTAATCAAATCGCATGTTCCCATCGCTTGCAACGCATCGATCGTCGCCTATCGCTCGTCGCTTATCGCTCATCGCTTTTCGCTTGTCGCCGTCGTCTTCGCTTATTATGTTTGTTTTGTGCTATCAATTATCGCGTACCGCTTATCGTTTATCGCACTCGCTCATATCGCTAAACTGAGTTCGAAAACGACTTCATCGTTCAGTTTGCTCAATCCTTCTCTTACACTTGGTCCGACCATCTTTCGCTTGGACCAAGGGAATCGAAATCTATCAGTGCCATGTCGACACACATGACACCGCCTCACGGGACGGAAGCTATATGGCTAAAACATGGTGGATACGCCGCTGGTACTTCCTATATATAAGTGTTTCAGCCATATTGTCGAACTTTCATGGGAAAGTGCCATGCGGGGCCGACTTTAAATTTAAAATTTTGATATTATTAAAACCTTTGTGTAAATAAAGCTGTTCCTACAAAACTTTTTCTAAAATTTGATCAAAACCTATGTACGAAACGAGATTATCTTGTAATGTTGGTGTGACAATCGACTCAAGTTACTGCCACGTGACGAGAAAATTTCGTAAAACGAGTTTTAATCACCCAAAAATCTTTTAGTAACCTAATAAAACCCCACTCATAGCGCTGGTGTGAACATCGAAACAGTTTAGCGCCGCACCGTGGGAAGATTTTTCATAAACAAGTTTCTTCAAACCTTTTCGAATTAATCAACTTTTCAAGAATACAAGACACTTTTGGATCGCTTTTCGTGTGTTACCATCTTTTGTTATACAAATCACCTTACTCACTGCCATCGCCAGTCATCGCAACACTCTCGCTCGTCGAATTTCAATCGACCGCTTGCTTATTTTGACGCTTTTAATCGCTACTCCCACTTGCATCGATCCTCGCAACCCTTCTTGTGGATTAATTTCGGGACGAAATTTCCTAAAGCAGGGGAGACTGTAACAACCCGCACGTTCGTGCGTTGTTACTGCTCGTTATACTCGTTACGCCTAGCACCAGAGATTCGGATCATAATGTAGCTATATCGCATACATCGCTATTTCGTAGTATTTTGGCATATTACGCATACTTTATCACTACAACACATCGCATTACACGTACTAACACTCACGATGACGTTGAGTGAGGACCTATTCTACCCTCCTCGATAGCCGTGATGTGTCGCAACTCAACGCATATTCGAAACGAAACCCGGTTATTGTATCGCAACTTTGAAATGTGGATATTTATACGACCCTATGTGACTAATTATACTAAATATATGAATGTGGGTATGAAAAGGTGTAACCAAACTATCGCAACGTTTAACAATCGAAACGAAACGCCAAAAATCAATTCGCCGGAGGCGTTTGATGGAATGACAATTCGATCGAATGGCCACCCGATCGGATTGCCACCCGATCCATGGCACTCCCTCACCTTCACTCCTCTCCACCTATAAATAGCACTTGTCACGTCACTTGAATAGTGATGTGACAGCTCCCACTCGACCAGCACGCTTTGGGGCTATTTTCTCTCGATTTCTTGCAATCCTTGTAAGTTTCTACCTCAAATCTTGTACTTCTATGATCTACACGCACTTCTTCATCATTTTCTCTTTTGAATCTTAGCTTTTAACCGTGAAATCAATGGATTTGAGGTGTTCTAGGATGAAGTCATCATGGAGTTCTTATGAACTTCAAGTGTTGGCCTCATTCCACCAAGAACCACTCAGATCTGAAGGATTTCCACAAGAATAAACAACATTTTCGCATAGATCTACACATATTCATGGATAAAAGGATTGAAGGATGGTTTTCTAACCTTCTTTCAAATCTTTTACACTCAATGCACTCAAAACCGATGGAATCGGAACTTGTTCTGATCTTCTACTCATTCTTAGTGAGGCGTTGGTTCAAGATCTGAGTTCTATCAAACAGACTACTGATTTCGGGTCAAACATGAGCAACCGTCTCAAACAGTGGACTAATCGGACTAGGGTGATTCCTGCCCGATCGGGTCACCTGGGTGTTGATAAGGTTCTGTTGTTTGGCACGTTGTCACACCGTCTCGAGAAAACCACAAAACTTCCAAAACGAACAAGTGTCAAGACGATTTAGGCCGCCGGGACGGATTGCCGTCCGATCGGATTGCCATCCGATCGGATTGCCACCCGATCAGACAGCCGTCCGATCGGCTTGCACTTGGTTCCACACTTAAACTATGTTTCAACTCCTCAAAAGTTTTGAACGTCGAACGGATTACCGTCCGATCGAATGACCATCCGACCATGTGATGTTTAAACTTCAACACTTAAACAATTTTCAACATGTTCAATACATAGTAGTTCCAAATGGATTGCCACCCGATCGGATTGCAATCCGATCGAGTGACAAACTGCTGTGAACTTGTTCTCACGAAGTGTCCAACCAATTGGATCGTTACTCGATCGAGCCGCCGTTCGATCGACCGACCTGAAGGGTAGAAATACTTCTCTGTTTTCAAAATGCTACAACAAAATCTTCGAAAGGCAAACCATCATACACAAGCACATCCTTACCAAACGAGGTGACAATCCAATCGAATGGCCATCCGATCGGATGACCATCCGAACGGATTGCCACCCGATCGACTGGCCATCCGATCGGATTACCTTCCAACACTTGGTTCACTGCCACAGTTTAGAGCACTATTCAACGCTTACGCTATCAATCTGTAATCAGGCTAATCTCAGACGCGCTCCCTTCAATCCAACCAAGTTGTTTTTACTTGCTGAACACCGACCTTGAGTATACTCGAACCCTTTTTATCGCATTTTTGGGTGTAACATACGTTCCTATCAATCAAAGTTAACAAAACGAATTATTCAATCAAACTGTTTGTCACTTGTGAATGACTGTTATGCATATTTACACGTGATGCTAGTTACATATGTGTTAGGACTTATACTCGCGAGGTCCCGCCTTAACTAGTATAGTACTATAGAAACCGATGGGGTCTAGTTAGGATGAATAGCAATTGCAATCGCAGCTCGAGTGACTTAGCTGGTAGTATCTGTCTTATATGCATGTATGTTGAGGTATCTCGTTTATGTATTTGGTAATTCGCAACACTTTTAGCTATTTACGCTACTCTATCAAAACTTGCATACTCGCCAATACTTTTTGTATTGACGTTGTTTTAACGTATGTTGCAGGTTTAGTCGCCGTCTACATCAAATCAAGCTAGGAAGTCTAAAAACACACCTAAAATCTAGGTTGTCGGATTTGTATTGTTTGAAGAGAACATGACATTCGTGACAGCTTATGTGATTGTAATTGTTTGTTAGTATGGGATAATGAACGCATTAAATACTGTCGCAATATAGTTGTTATGGATTCTCTTGAGCAATCTGATTCGCCTAGTGCCGCGCCCCGATAATTCCGCCATCGGTTGGGGTGTGACACCGTCTCCGTAGTGTAAAAATACTCTTTAACTCCGTTTTCGTAGTATAAAAATACCCCACAACTTTGTCTCCTTTATACAAAGGATACCCATGGTCTAAAAAATAAAAAAAAATTGGGATACCCCTAAATTTTTTGGCAAGTTCCGCCGCTGCCTGTTATTTTGGAACAAACCCAATGTTCACTTCCAAACGTCCACTTCTATGAAACTCAGTCAACATGGACTATTTCCATACATGAGACCCTTTAATGATGCTGACCTCAGTGACGGAGCTTAACCAAAAGTTTTGCGGGATCGTAAAGTTTTGGGACCCAAATTTTTTTCCTATCGTTATGTTTCTGGTCGAGGCGGCTATATGATTCGGGTCGGGTCAAATAATAAAAGTTTCAAATAAAACTAAAAAAATTCCATTCAATCAAACGACCGGTTCTTACATATAAAAAAACTAAATATTGTTTAACAAACAAAAGACCAATATATATATAGGGTAAGGTTCATTTGAGAACCACCATTATTGCGAGAACCGCGAGAACCAATGTGAACACAAAAAAATACCTAAAAAATCTGAAAAGTCCACAATTTTTTTTTTAATATTTTTCTAATAAAAATCGCTATACATTGTTGCAAAAAAAAACATTTTTTTTTCGAGTAACAGTTATGGATGCACATGTGCATATGTATCATTTCTTGGACAAATTCCATAATATATTACTAGTAGTAGAAAAATGCACTTTCATTTACACTACCATATGTAATACACTACTTTTTACATTACCAATATTAGAAATGTATATGTGCATCTATATGTATTAACATGAAATAAGGTGTTTTGGTACAAAAAAAATTGTGATTTTAAATGATGAAGTAGACCCATATATATGTGTTTTGGTTAGTTATATATAGTGGTTGATGGTTTGATTATATTTATCACTTTATGATGTAATATGTTGTTTGGATGTTATAAAGGGTGTTGATGTATATATAATAAAGTGAAATATTGGTAATAATATTGTATTATAGATGGTAAAAAGCAATGGTATTGTGTTACGGATGGTATGAGGTAATGGTAGTGTAGTATTGATGGTATGATAGATGAAGGAGAATGGGTATTCAAAGTGGTGTACTAAAACACGTTATAACATGTTCATATATATAGATGCACATGTGCATTTTTAGTGTTGTTAATGTTATAACAAGTTCATACATATAGATGCACATGTGCATTTCAATTATTGTTAATGTAAAAAGTAGTGTGTTATGAATGGTAGTGTAAATGAAAGTGCAATTGTCTGATATTTGTAATAAATTACGGAATTTGTCAAAGAAACAATACAAATGCACATGTGTATGGATAACTGTTACTTGAATTTTTTTTTTTTTTTTTGTATTTTTTTTATTATTGATGAAATATAGCGATTTCTTCCAAAAAAAAATAGTAAAAAAAAAATTGGGCTTTTTTAGATGTTTTTAGGTATTTTTTTGGTTGTGTTCACATTTGGTTCTCGCAATAAAGGGTGGTTCCTAACGGATTCTTCTCCTATATATATATATATATATATATATATATATATATATATATATATATATATATATATAGGGTAAGGTTCATTTGAGAACCACCCTTATTGCGAGAACCGCGAGAACCAATGTGAACATAAAATAAAATCAAAAATCACTTAAAAAAAAAAATTTGGATATTTTTTTTTTTAAAATTCGCTATATTTAGTTAGCAAAAAAAAACTTTTTTTTTCGAGTAAAAGTTATCCATGCACATGTGCATATGTATCATTACTTCGACAAATTCCGTAATACGTTATCAGTAATAGACAATTGCACTTTAATCTACAATACCATCCGTAATACACTACTTTTTACATTACCAATATTCAAAATGCACATGTGCATCATTATGTATAACCATGATATAACGTGTTTTTGTACAAAAAGTTTGTGATTTTGAATGGAGAAGCATATACATGTTTTTTTGGTTAGTTATATCTACTGGTTGATGGTTTGGTTATAGTTGTCAATTTATGATGTAATATGTTGATTGGAGGGTATAAATGGTGTTGATATACATGTAATAAAGTGAAAATATTGGTAATGGTATTGTATTATGGATGGTAGGAGGTAATGGTATTGTATTATGGATGGTAGAAGGTAATGGTAGCGTATTATGGATTGTGTGATAGATGAAAGGGAAAGTGTATTTAAAGTAGTGTACCAAAACACCTTATTTCATGTTGATACATATAGATGCACATGTGCATTTCTAATATTGGTAATGTAAAAAGTAGTGTATTACATATGGTAGTGTAAATGAAAGTGCAATTGTCTAATATTTGTAATGAATTACGGAATTTGTCAAAGAAATGACAAAAATGCACATGTGCATGTTTGTGTATTATGGATGAAATGATAGATGAAAGAGAAAGTAGTGTACCAACACACCTTATTTCATGTGGTAACAGAAATAAGGTGTGTTGGTACACTACCCGACGACCTTTAAGATTTAAAGTGGTAACAAACTTTACTTTGATTTATATATTGCATAAATATTTAGGCAAAATAATTAGAGGGGCGATCCTATATAATTTTAAAATTTTCGGAAGAAAAATCGGAAATTATACATTTCTAACCGTGAACATTGGAGGGGGCGGGTGCACCCCCGGGCACCTACTAACCTACGCCCCTGGCTGACCCATAACTCGTTTGCTAATAAGTGATCCATTTAAACAAAACCGGTACCCGACTTGACCTGTACTCGACTCGTAACATCAAGATTAACCCAACAAAAAGGAGATAATCAAGAACACCAGAAGTAAACTAAATCCACCAAATTAAAGCAAACAAGACTCTTAATGGAAATAAGCATCATGGCTTCATCTTCAACACCTAGGTTTGAGAAGATTGGAACATCATCTTCAAGTAAGTTTACTAACCAATGTGTAATTTAAGGTGGCTGATTAAACTGAAACTTGTAATGATATCATATGTAGACGAAATAATTCTACAAATTCTATTATAACGTTTTTAAAAAGCCATTTGACTAAGTCATACCAACTTCGGGACTTTGTTGATGGGCTTTATTACATGTTATTAAATATTTGAACTATTGTCGTTTTTTCTTTTATTATATACCACCACATTAACAATTTTCCTTAAGAAAAAATCGTTTGACTGTCTGTTATCTATAATTTTTCGTAGCATTCTCAGTGCAACAAAATGAACAAATAACTAATTGAGAAATGAACTGATAGCCTTAAATTTAAAGAAATATCCCATTTTATTGAGTTGACATGAATCTCTTTGTGCATAACGTATGGATTCTATTCTGGTCGAAACTCAATACCTTGTAGAATAAGCTCCGGGGTGTCATAGGGTAACCAAGCCGGTACGGTTTCAGGGTTGTAGAACCCAGGAGGCCACATATATAGAGTGAGGTTTGAGAAATATCGAGGATCTAATGTAAAGCTATTATTTGAGAGAATGCCCCACTTTTTGTTTAAGATATATCGAAGAATGGTAGATTTCCAAGTGCTTTCCCTAAATAAAACAAATAAATAAGACATTATTTTGTAGTTGTAACAAAACTCAAAATAAAAATGGTTTGCTATTAAATTTATTATTATTTATTTTTTTTATGATATGGCGTATCTTGGCCCAAATTGATCAAACTGGAGATCATTGCCAATACTTGGTATTATTTTGTTAACATTTTACAAGTATAAATAGAGGTGCATTCACCTTATTTCAACTTGCACCTTCACTCTTTCTCTGTAATCTTCTATAGAGCTTGCTTCTGATCATAAAGAGGCCTCCTAGTGAAATTATAATCTTCCTAGAACACAAGTAAGTGTTCTCCTTAGTCTCTTTTTCATTATTTTGGCTAGTCATGAGCTAAAAGTCAAGCAAATTGACTTTTGCTTTGACTTTCGGTTCTAACCATTTTAATTGAGTCAAAGTTCAAATTGAACTTTGCAACGTGATCATAATAATGAAGGTGTTAATCCCTTGCGATTACACCCTCTGATCATCCTGTTTAGTAGGCGAAATGACGAGTAAGTAAAAAATGCATAAAAATGCATTTTACGACGAAAGAGTTTTCGGATATTAAAATTTAAAGTTTTGACACCAAATTAGTTTTATAACATTATTAGACATGTTCTAACATGTCTAACTCGTCATTTCTAGTTTAGCGCTTATTCCTTAGTCGAAAGTCGAGCGGTTTGACTTCTACTTTGAATTTGAATCTGACCCGTTTGGTGAACATTAGGATCCGACCAAGCCCAATTATATGACCATAATAATATAGGTAATAACCCTCTGAGGTTTAACTTATGGTCATGTCATTTGCTTATTCAAATGACGAGTCAACTATATATACTTTCAAAATGTAAAAAATGCCCTTTTGGCACCAAATTAGTTTTAAGCATATATGATCATTGTTTTGACTTATAAACTGATCATACAACATAAATAAACATGTTTTGGTTTATCGGACTCATCATAAGACTCATTCGACCATCTGAACCTGTAGTTACGCATACGACCTGTTAAAGTGGCCTAAACCACTTTAATAAGTCGTATCGGGTCAAAACACATAGACACATTCCAAATCAGAATGTAAGGTTAATAAACCATAATATACGAGATCCTTCACTCGTTTGGATAATAAACCACATTCTATCTACTCTTCCGTTTAAGTCTCGATACACACTAACCTTAATTATCCGACATAATTAGGAAACATTTGAACATTTGAGTTTTGCATACACAAGACATCTACGCAATCCAAGTGAGTACATAGTTCCCTTTTTTTACGTTTTCTAAATGTTTTGTGGTGATTCGTATGTCCCTATCATTATTTTCAAGATTTCAAAACTATATGATTTATATACATAGTACATTATTCAATACATTTACAAACTTATTTACATATGTTTTATATACACAACATTCTTACATTGTATGAAACTTGATGATGCGTTGAACATGACAATGATACATTCATTAACTTTGGCCAAGCCGACCGGTAGTATGTTACGGTACCGTAGGATTGACAATCCCATTCCTGCTTCCTAGGTTTGTTTGGAAGTTTCCTCTGGGAATGACAGAAACTGAGTGACATGATTGATAAACCATTATTTGTAAAGGTTTGTCTGACAGCCAACAAGGCTTGAATGTATTCGTCGACAATCCATACTTGTTTTATACAAAAAGACAATTGTTTTGCACAAAGACAAAACATTTTGGTTTATACAAGGCAAGTCATTTGGTTGGTTGATACAAGACAAATGGTTTTTAAGTTAATAATTCATTTTTATCCTTTAAATCGAATGATTTCTCATACGGTTTTATAAAAGAAACACGTTTTGTTAAAGATTCATGGCTACTTTTGAAGTTGCTTAAACATTTTTCAACACTCAAAGCCATGAGTCTTGACCACAAAACCTATGTTACTCACCAGCATTCAATGTTGACTTTATATTCACATATGCTTCAGGTACTAACGTATGATCAAGTATACTACACTTAGGATCTGGACCCGGGCCTTAGTTTTGCTTTAGAACAAGGAACAATTGTTTGTGTTATGTTTGTGTTCCAAGACAATATAGTTTAAATTAATTCAATAAAACAAAACTTTATGTACCATGTGTTGTGAAACAATTTGTAATGTGACCACCGGACGTTTCCGCCGCGGGTTGTTTTTATACGCGGTTGGGGTGTTACAATGGAGGTGGCAACCATGGTGATCTGGTTGTGTCGTTGATGGTGGCGGTGTTAGGCCATATGGACTCTTTTTTTTTTAAATCTGTATTTGGGTTTGTGACACGTGAATTGGGACTTACTTATATTGGCTAATTATGCTCATATTACATTAGAAATTATTTAGTTATTGTTTAATATTATATTGGTCTATCTGTGATTTCTTTAACCATATCACCGTGTAAGCTTAATTTATGAAAATACACTGCTTTTGGATGATTCTCCATACAAAACGATGAGTGTATGATGAATCAAATACAACTTTTGGTTTACTCTCCATACAAAGCGATGCGCAATCCTATAAGCTGTCCTATTTCTTCTTTTTTCTTTTTATTTTTTACTTTCTTATTGACTATTAAATTTGTTCGTTTACATGTCATGTTTAGTCAACCCAGCTAACCAGAAGCTTGTCCAATTTTATTGGGTTCTTAGGTTGGTGTCATTCCATATGCTTCATATACTGGATATGTTTTATTAACAAATGGGCTAGAGGTTTTAGCATCAAGGAAGGTTGGCTAAGAGAAGGGGTGTCGTTCAAAGACATGTTAAATCAAGGTTCTGGTGGTGACGAGGATAAGAAGAAGGAAGAAGAGGTGGAGGTGCACAGTGAAACGGCGACATTCTTCGATCTTCAGGGAAGAGCAGTTGTAGGAAGAGCTATCGACATGTTATCTTTAAGGAATATGTATGAGCTTATCAAGGATGCTGGATTTTCCGGTTTTAAGATCCAATATCTCGGGGGCCTTAGTTTACTGATATCTTTTGATGATGATATTGAAGCGGCGGACTTTCTGCTGGACGTCAATAAGTGGAGCAAATGGTTTTCGTCCTTAGACATGTGGGCAGGGCAATCGATGCAGTACAAGAGAGTGGTATGGCTTAAGTTCCATGGTATGCCGCTTCATCTTTCTGAAAACAAAGTTTTTGATGACGCCGCTAGTCGGTTCGGTAAGGTGATTCATAGGTCCCAGATATCTTCTTCAGATAAAGATTTATCGGTTAATTATGTTGGTATTCTTATTGACCACGGTAAAAGAATAGAGGAATCTATTATTCTTAAGTGGAAAAATAAAAAATTTAAAGTCTGGATAACTGGGGAGAGGGACGAATGGGTGCCGGATTGTTTATCAGTAGAGTTCTCTCCGGAGTCGCCGGACGAAGAGGAAGAGATACGAGGTAATCAGGTTCTGGATAATGAACAGTTGGATGTTGACATAGGGGAAGTCGATAAGTCTCAGGATAGGCCGGATGGGAGTGGTATTCTCGAGGTTAACGGGCAGGTTGAGGTGGGACAAAAGTCAAACGATCATGTGAAATCCAAGGATTGTGCTGGCAGCTTTAATGTATTTTCCTCGGTTCCTGGGGAAAAGAGCTTTAACAGAAAAAAAACCATTTAATCTATCTAGAGACAAGCATAAACCTATTGGGTCAAGCCCAGAAGTGATTACTAGGCCCAATAAGAGGTCCCGGGTTTCTATGGAGGAGTCTTTTGAGAGGTTTGGTCAGTTGGGCCGGCCTAGTGAGGTTATCTATAATGAGGATTCGGATTTTATAACTGTAAATGTCTCGAGGTTTGACCTAAACAAATCAGGAAGCCCCCGGGTGGATGGAGATGGAGCTTTTGAGGAAGGTGCACCGAATAATCTGAAAAATCAAACTGGGAGTGAGGAATTTCCAACAGAAAAGGAAGATAATGGTGATCTTCTTATGAAAGAGATAGAGGCAAGGATATTTCTCGGAAGCAAAGTTGGAGTGGATCTAAGGAATCATAATGGTTTAGTGAAGGAAGCAATCGGGAAAGAAGGTAATAACGTTGTTTTATCATGAATTTTTTGTCTCTGAATGCGTGTGGGATCGGGGGGGCTGGTAAAGCCGGATGGATCAGAAGCCTTAGACAGGAGCATGGTGTCGATGTTATTTTGATTCAGGAAACAAAAAAAGAGGATTTTTCTGGAGTCTCTATTTCTAACTTTTGGGGAAATAAAGACTACATTATGGAATTTGTTAGCTCAGCTGGATTATCAGGAGGATTGTTGTGTATTTGGGACCCGGTGAGATTCGATGTGTCGTCGGTTGTTAAGAAGAATAACTTTTTGATTTTGGTGGGCAAAATCAAGGGGAGCGGAGTGTCTCTAAATATTGTTAATGTTTACGCCCCTCGGTCGGTTAGAGCTAAGAAAGATGTATGGACTGATTTATCGTCTTATATGGAAGATTTTCCTGGCCTGTGGGTAGTGGGAGGAGATTTTAACGCTGTTAGGGATCCAGGTGAAAGAAGGAACTCTAGATTCAATAATGCTTGTGCGTCGAATTTTAATAGCTTTATTTATAATTCGGTCCTTCGTGAATATGATTTAAAAGGCAACAGGTTCACTTGTGTTAGAGGAAACGGTAGAAAACTCAGTAAGATCGACAGGTTTCTGGTGTTCTGAATTCTTTAACCGTTGGCCTGACGCTACTTTCAGGGCTCTTCCAGTTAGTCTTTCAGATCATGGTCCTATTTTACTTATTACCCAGATGAATAACTTTGGAGCTAAACCTTTTAGGGTATTTGACTCTTGGCTGGAGAAAGAAGGTTACAAGGAAGCGGTGGAGAAGTCTTTGGTCGGATTTATCGGGTCGGGGCCCCCTGATTTAGTCTTAGTCCAAAAGTTTGCGGCTATTAGAAAAGGTTTAAAAGTTTGGAGAGACGAGATGAAAAAAAAAGGAAGGGGAAAATTATTCGAATGCGTTGGAAGAGTTGGAGGAATTAGAGAAATGCATGGAGTCTATAGACTTATCGGAGGATGAAGAATGGTCCTTTTTGGAGAATAAGAAGTTGTTGCTGGAAATTGAGAGAAGTAAAGCTTCGGATTTGAAGCAACGTGCCAGATTGAAATGGGCCATTGACGGAGACAAAAATTCTAAATTTTTCCATGCTCTCGTCAATGCCCGTAAAGCGGTTAATGGTATTCCAGGGCTTTATTCGGAATCGGGTTAGGTTAATAAACCGTCGGCAGTGAAGTTAGAGGTCTTGAAATTCTTTAGATCCAAATTTGCGGAAGAGATTGATAACAGGCCGTCTATGGATTGTCAAGGTATCAAGCAGCTTTCGGAATCGGATAGAGCTAGTCTTATTAGACCTTTTTCTCTTCTTGAAGTGAAGGAGGCTCTAAAAGAATGTGGAGATGATAAAGCCCCGGGGCCAGATGGTTTGAATTTCAAATTTATAAAAGTTTTTTTGCACTTATTCGAGGAGGATTTTATGAAAGTTTTCGATCACTTCTTTGTGAATGGGAATTTCAGTATAGGAAGTAACTCTTCCTTTATCACCCTTATTCCCAAGATCAAAGACCCGATGGAATTAAATAATTATAGACCTATCAACCTTATCGGGTCTATTTCCAAGTTAATCTTTATGGTTCTCGCTATCAGATTGAAGAAGGTAGTTGGCGCGATTGTTTCTGAATCACAATCGGCTTTTTTGAAAGGACACTACATATTGGACGGCCCTCTTATTATTAATGAATTATTTAACTGGGGAAAGAAGGTTTAGAAAAAACTGTTTTTTCTTAAGATTGATTTCGAAAAGGCTTATGACAACGTGAATTGGAAATTTTTATTATCTATTATGGAACAAATGGGTTTCCCGTCTAAATGGTGCGATTGGATTAAAGGAAGTGTGGAGTCAATGAGGTCCTCGGTCTTGGTGAATGGTTCCCCCACTTATGAATTCAAATGTTCTAAAGGAATTAGACAAGGAGATCCGATATCCCCCTTTCTTTTTATTATTGTCATGGAAGCCTTATCTTTCATGATTGAGAAGGCGAAAATCGAAGGTATTGTTTTTGGCATTCATACTCCCCATAATGGCCCGATCGTGTCCCACTTATTTTTTGCGGACGATGCCCTCATCTTGGGGGAATGGTCGGTTTCTAATATTAGTTGTGTGGTTCGTATCCTTAGAATCTTTCATTTATGTTCTGGATTGAAAATTAATATGTTTAAATCCAACTTGTATGGGGTTGGAATTGATAATGGGGAATTAAATTCGATGGCGAGTATTATTGGTTGTCAAGCGGAGTCCTTCCCTTTTAGATATCTTGGTTTGACGGTTGGAGGTAACATGAATAGGGTGGCCAACTGGAGACCCGTTTATGACATCATTGATGCTAGGTTGGCAAAGTGGAAAGCGGTGATGCTCTCTATGGGAAGTAGAATTACCTTGATTAAGTCGGTACTCGAGAGTCTTCCAAATTATTTTTTCTCTTTATATAAAGCCCCTGTTCAGGTTATTAAAGATGTTGAATCAAAAATTAGAATTTTTTTTGTGGGGGGGGGGGGGGGAGGCTCCGATTCTAACAAGATTCACTGGGCGGCTTGGGATCGGGTGGCCGGCCCGATTGATAAAGGTGGGCTGGGCCTCAGCAAGCTTAGCTATATTAATATCTCTTTACTGGTAAAGTGGGGTTGGCGATTTAAAGTAGACAAAGAAAAGCTTTGGGTTAAGGTGATTGAATCTATTCACAAATCGAATGCTGAAAAGGATTGTTTTCCGGTCAGGAAGTCTCTGGGAGGGGTATGGGCCAACATCGTTAAATTGGATAGTTGTGTGATTGAAAATAAACCGATCAAGGAGTTTATCAAAGGAGAAGTAGGTAATGGAGAGTCTATTTTATTCTGGTCTGATTCTTGGCTGTCTATAGGGCCTCTGAAGCTCAAGTTCCCAGCCCTTTTCGAGCTGGAGTTAAAGAAAAACTGCAGAATTGTGGAAAGGATTGCTATTGATGATGGTATTTCTAGATTTCGATGGCAGTGGAGCAGGGAATTATCGGCTGGTCAAGAGGTGAATGAGCTTATAGGGTTGTGCGGTTTACTTTTAAACTTTCATTTAGAAGAAGCTGTGGATAAATGGGTTTGGGAAGGAGCGGCTGACAAGCATTTCAGCGTGCGGTCAGTGAAGGAGCTCCTAAATAAAGATTTTGATCCTCATTGGAACTACGTTCCGAGTACGTGTAAGTGGCTCCCTCATAAATGCAACGTTTTTATTTGGAGGCTCGGGGTTAACAAGTTGGCATCCATGGACGAACTTAAGAAAAGGAATATCGATAGGGGTGATCAATCCTGTGTCTTCTGCGGTGATTATGATGAATCGGTAGAGCATCTGTTTTCTTCGTGTAGTCTCTCATCGATGGTTTGGTCTATTATTTCTTCGTGGTGCAAAATCCCGTGTTTTTGGGCGTTTTCGGTGAAAGACTTGCTGGAGTATCATGAATTGTCCGGTCTCAAGGGGAAGAAGAAAGATATTGTTCAAGGTATTATCAGAATCGGCTGCTGGATTATTTGGAAGAAGAGGAACGAGAGCAGATTTAATAATAAACCCGTGAAGTTGGAGGAAATCATTCGGGAAATCAAGTCATATGCCTTCTTTTGGTTCAATGCTAGATCTAAAAATTGTGAGATTAAGTTGAAAGATTGGTGTAGTTTTGTCAACATGTAATTAGTTGGTCGTTTTGTTTGTTTGTTGCCGCCCTTTCTCGGGGTTTCGGCGTTTTTGGTTTAATGAAATTCTCCTTTAAAAAAAAAAAAAAAAAAAAAGGTTTTATACCAGTGGGTTTGTTCAAATCCAGATTTTAATTAGCAATCTCAAGCCCATATGGGTCCATTTCAATCTTTGTTGTACACCAAATTAGACATTCGTTTATATATGGGCTTAATATATTTATTCACTTCTTCCGCTGAATACAAAAAAACATCGAACGCAATTCGAGTACATTGACTTATGATATCTTCTAAAGTTTGACCCCTTTCATAAAAATTATTATAGATTTAGCTATTAATATTTTCCGCTAATATATTTATTTAGTCAAACAACTACAACAGCATCACAAATCATAAACCAATCTCATAAAAAAGCAATAATAATATCGTTACATTTACAATCTCCAGAACAATATACTTTTTTCCCATGGTACATATAAATAGTTTTCCACATTTGTTTTTTACAAAATTTAAATATTTAAATCCGTGAGTAATCACGAGTGATAACCTCACACACACACATATATATATATACTGTATATGGGATGGTTCATATGAGAACTGGCTTGAGTTTAGAGAACTCGTAGGAATTCGACTTCCAAATTTTTTTTCACCAAAAATCATTTTTTTACTATGGCAGTTTCACTCCCCCCCCCCCCCTCTCACAGTGCGCTACAGTGATTTACGGGGGTAAATCATTCTTACGGGTGGCAAAAAAAACGACTTGTGAAGTATCCCCCCCCCCCCCCTTCGGATTTTTTTCTCACGAGTTCTCTTAACTCAAGGGTGGTTCTCATATGAACCTGATCCTATATATATGTGTGTAGACACCTCTGAAGGGATCAAACAAGAACTTAAAATAAATTGAAGAACTCGTCACAACCAATAATTTACCTTTTTTGGAAAACATATGGATTTTACATGAGTCGAAACTCAATACCTTGCACAATATGGTTCGGAATCGTGGTGGTCGAAGAGTCAACATAACGCATACATATGGTGATTCTTTTGAAATAACGGGGTTCTGAAGTAAAGCTATTGCCCGTGTCGTTATCTACCCTATCACCAGACTCATTATGTGATATACATCGAAGAACCCTAGATCTCCATGGTCTGTTTTCCCTACAGAAATGATTTTGTTTTTATTAAGTATGCGTAAAAGAAATAAAAATTTTAAAATTGTAAATTGTTCATTTATGTATAGTTGTTATAATAATAATACATACCTCGACTGAACATAACCAAACCCTTCATCTTCTTGAATATTATTCAAGGCCACCTCCAACCAACCATCTTTTCTCTTTCTTGGCAATTGTATATTTTTTGGATCATTTATTGGTATAGTAGATCTACATACACCATCCGCTCCAATTACAGGAATTTGAGGCATACTTAAATTCCTTGGATTGTTACCGGGTATCACACCAGCACAGTCAAAATTTATTTCCACCAGAGTATAACAATCAGAACCTTCTGGCATCTTATAAACAAGGTAGCATCCGTATGTTGTGTTTGTTGACAACAAACCATTTGGAACTTTGAAGCGCATGTCTACTACTTTTGAAGGTGATAGGTGTGATACATATTCAATTCTGCATTAAAGTTACAGGAGTAGTATTTTAGGATAATCCAATAAAAAAAGTGGAGTCCCTACCAACTCCTTATACTTCTCTATGTTGGATACATTTTATGACAATCCAAATTAAGCCAATGTCAAATCCCTACTCAATATTTTTTTTTTCTCGATGTTGGATAATGAAATTGTAGGATAACCGGAAAACAGTCACAAAATTAAACTACAAATTTCATGGGAATTTAGAATCTAGCCGATATCCAAATAAAAAATATGTCAAACATATTATTGGCAATATTAGGCATAAATCTTACCAACTCTCCTTGGGTCATATGAGTTGGCAAAAACAAAGCCTGGAAAAACAGTGTAACAGGCGATAAATGGGTCTTTCAACGAGCTATCAATTCAGTTCAAATCAAAAGGGTGTTTGACAAAAATGAGTTGTGGCTGAATCGGATGTCTTAGGAAAAAAAAAAGTATCAAGTGAGTCAAGTGACTGAAAGCAATAATTTTAGCAACTATAATCGATAATTCTAAAGTTGGTAATTTGGTACCATAGGGTGAGAAAAATAGACAACTAGATCTCCCTTCTACGACTTTTGTTTATGCCGATTCGATCCCATTCTGTTCTTTTATTATTTTTATTTATCGCAGTTTTAGATCCACTTGAGACAATAGTCTAGCCCAAGCAACTCATAATTTATAAGAGAAACACATCAATGACTTTCATATCTATTTATTTATGTGAAAACACCCCAACCAACCAAAGACACCCTAACTCATGCAATCATCTCTTAAATTTCTTTAAGGGTGTAAATTTATATATCCATGAATTAAAACCAGGCAAAAGAGTAAAGTACCCGGAAGGTCCTGTGTTTAACAAAATTATGGATTTATTCACTTTTTTTCATAAGTACACAAATGGTTCCTGTTGTTTGTGGTTTGTACTTTATAATGCATTTAGTCACTAACTTTTTTTGAAAAGTACATGGATGGTCTCTGTGGCTTGCAATTTTTAACGCATTTAGTCCCTAATTTGGACATAATAAAACCTTTAGATTTGTTGGCTGAGTAATAAATGCGTTACAAAGTGCAAACCACTAGGACAATTGGTGTACTTATGAAAAACTCGGGAATAAATCCAAAATTTTAATAAACCAAACAGACCATCCGTATATTTTACTCATCTTTGAAAAACTAAATCTAAAGCTTTGCATTATTTTTGAATTGAAAAGAGTACTAACTTTCTATAGAATAGTACTTCGTCAACAAAATACATATTTCATTCATTGGATTCTTTTGCAGTTATTTTTATTTTCTACAGCTTAATATACCTAACTAAAAACTAACACAAAATAAGATTCTATCATAAAAGTAATTTATTGAAAAGAACCTAACCAAGTAATACCCGAGTATTAACCAAATACATACAATATATTCAGTTAACACCGAGTACTTTGCTCTTCTGTTTTCTTATTTTACATCCAATATATTTTTAACAAATAAATGCAACTGAGGAAGATAAAGATTGTAGTTTGGTTTGATTGAGAAACCAGGGGAAAGAGAGAACCTTGATTCGTTTGAAGGTATCCGTTTAATCTTACGCCACCGTTTTTTTTCATAGGAAACTAAAGTTGGAGGAAGGATAACACATTTCTTTCCATTTGATTTCGTGATCCAAAACCACTGCAACCAAATACAATAATTTAATAATCACCAAAAGAATATAGACAAATAGTTATTCATTCGTCCATGGCTACTTATATTTAGATGAAAACGTAAAACAAACCCACAATGTAAATTTAGTTACAAAAAGAAAACAAAATACTTTATCTGTTCATTAAACAACCCATCTTTTATACCACCATTTTCATTCCTTAAATTCAAATAAGATAAAATGACTTAGAAGAAGATAATCAATCCATATATGTTATGTGAGAGCAAACGATGAAAATTTATAAAAACTTACTTAGATCATGTGTAGTGGTACACATGAATAAAGCCCCTACCTATGGGCATTTTACGACACGTGTCATCCCAGTCAGCAAAGGGGCATTATGGGCGTTTTTCACAAATGGGCGTAGTGGGATAATGCCTAATAATGCCCCATCAATTATTACCTAATTAGTATTTTCTTGTTTTTTTTTAATTTAATCAGAAAGGTATTTGAGTTGGAAGCACATGATAGGCTGGTCAAACCCCCCTTCAGCGTTATTCAAAAAACGCCAAAAGCCAAAAAGCCGAAAAACAAGCCCAATAACGCCGGGGTGTAGTGGCGAACGGGCGTGATTGGGCGTTTTCTTTGAAAATTTTTTATAAAACACGCCCCATTACGGGCGGTCTTAGTTTATGAAATATAAAGAGTAAATTACGATTTTTGCCCCTGTGGTTATATTACTTTTACCCTTTTAGCCCAGGAAGGAATTTTTTAACATCTGAGCCCCTAACGTCTTTTTTCTAACCCTTTAGGCCCCTAACACTAACACCATCCATTTACTTTTATGGGCCAAAAGCGTTAGAAAAATAGACGTTGGGGGCCAAAAGGGTTAGAAAAAAAGACGTTGGGAGCTCAGATGCTAAAAGATTGTTTTTGGGCTAAAAGGGTAAAAGTGAAATAACCACAGGGGCCAAAATCGTAATTTACTCAAATATAAATTATAAATATACAAGGGTAAGAAGCTCACTATGTTAATTTCATAGTTGACCTTGATAAGTACACCCGTTGAAAGAATGGAGTATGCTTCCTCTTTTGTCGGAAAGATCGCATTTCCTTGAGGCTTTTTCATCATTTGTTTGTTTGAATAATAAATAAATTGTTTATAATCACTTGGCAATAGATTATCCCATTCTATATTTGATGGTGAGAGATTCTTTTCCTCTAATATTTCAATTTCAACTTCATCCTCGAACTGCAACATATATGAAGTTTCTAGCATAAGACAATCATATTCGTCTTAAACCAAAATTAAGTGTAAAGCATTACTACAAAATTTATATTTAACAAATACTACAATAAGATAATTTCGTTTTATTGTATAGATGATGACAACATCTTGTTATGTACACACTCTCTAATAGATCACCATAAAAAACACATTATTGACATTGATTAGTCAAATAGCTCATCCGTGAGCAAACACAACAGCCGGAACTAGTCGAATAGTAGTATGTATAACTATGGGGCTAAATGTCTCAGTATAGTCAATACGCTATGTCTAATGAAAACCCTTGGTAATAAGCCGTGCTTTATAATGACTCATATAGCCATCAGGATTATGCTTAATCTTGTAAAACCACTAACAACCAACAATGTTGGAATTAGTGGGAGCAGGAACTAGATGTCAAGTCTAGTTGGCATGTAAACAAGCCCGGGAGCACCCGCACTAAAGACGTTTGATGGTGCATGGGAAAAGGTTCTCAACAAGTGGTTTGAGGTGACGAAAGCATCAACCGCCTGAGAACGACGAGTCAACCAATTAATCCATGTGAAACAACTAAAATCATCAACAAAGATGACAAAGTATTGATATCCAGATCTTAACACATTAGGGGAAGCACCTAGATACCACAGTGAATAATATGTAAATGAACAGTAGAATACGATAGAGTAGTCATGGATGATTGTGATACACTACAAGCAACACAATGTGTAGTTATGGATTTATTCAGCAAACTCAAAAAGGAAAATCTAGACATCACGTTGTTAAACAATGACCCGGGCCGTAATGCCAAGCCGCATGAGCAACATAAGTGAAAGCAACAAGTGACTATAGTTGATGTAGACTACCACGCGTGTGGTGGAGGAGGTGTCCATCTAGCGTCAGCTATAAGAAGATCAATCATTAACTACGTGATCTATAAAAGGTACTTGGCAAAGCAGGAACCATAGAACAAGTCTAAGAGCTAGACTTCGATCAAATAAGTGAAGTAAAGCGATACAGACATACCATACTTCGACAATGACTTTCTCAAAACCAGTAAGTTAGAAACGAAAGAAGAGTTAGCCATCAACCCAAAATGAGAAGAACAATGTTGTGGACCAAAACCAAATGTACCAGGCCACAAAACTAAAGATCTAGTAAGTCCAACATGTGATACTTGGCCGAAACAGATGAAGCCCACTTACTAGAATTGGATCCAAAATACCATCTTGAATCACAGGACCATGGTCCAAGAATATTAATTCATTAATTATAGTCAAGAGGATCCTATGCCCTAGATCTAAAACTACTGGTGAGTGGAGCAAAAGAATCACTGTCATGATGACTACAATAATCATTGTCGTGCCCAGCACAAGAACCACCACAAATACCGTCATGAAACCATCAAGTAGTGCCGTCGTGACCACCACAAGAACCACCACGATAATTGTTTTGTTGATGAAACGATTCAGCCGTTTGATTACACAACTCACAAGCAGTTCTAGTATCTTTAAACAAGATGAAGCAGCAATGAAGAAAAAATGGTAGTAAGAAATGCAGAAATGTATCCATTTAACTTCTCCTAAGCATCTTGATCATGGAATCAACCAGTATCAATATCTCGTGATTTAAAACATGTAATATTCCCCAGCATCTTTAAAATCGTAAGAACTTGAAGTTTCCAATTCTAGTAATTATTAGTGTATTAGCATAAAATTGGTGATGTTCGGAAATGTTGATACATATTTATGGACGCGACTCGACGCGACGTGATTCGATTAGTGGACGCGACTCGACGCGACTCAGCACGGCTTATATTGTGACGACTTTCCTCCGTCGTGTACAAGACTTCAAGCCATCAAAGGAGACAGACAAGGACTGGGCTCAACATTACAGTCTTTGGGCTAATAGATGATGGCGAAACACAGTTTGGGCCTCAACTGATTGGACCGAAGCCCTCTATCGACGAATCAGCCCAGAAGTCGACGAAACACATCTGTTTCGTCGACCATGATCTATTTCGTCGCCTGTCTTTCTGTTTCGTCATATGTAGTGTGTCTGTTAGTATAAATAGCATGTTATGTTTCTGTTTCGGAGAGCTGAACAGAGAGAACACACAGACTTTCAGAGAGAAAGAACAGAGCACACACACACACACTAGAGAGAGTTTACAAAGAGCATTGTAAACATTGGATTGTAACCGAACCCTTTTATCGTTAGAATACAGTGGTGTTTAACGGTGATATCTGCGTGTCGTGTTTTTACGTGTTCCGTCTCGGTTTGCTATTCCGGTTGGATTCCGCACAACCGGAGTGGTTCGTATACAAGGATTAGGCGACTAGATCCTCCCCTAGCCGGACCTACAAGTGGTATCAGAGCTTTGGCTCTTATCCTTGTTAAAACCGAGGAGTTCTTGCTGATTTTCGGATTTAGAGTTCATATTTTCTGAAAAACTTGTTAAAATCGGCTGTAATCTTGTTGTTTTGCATTATGTTTGCTTAAAAACCTTGTTAAAATAAAGTTCACATATTATTTGTTGGTTTTTATTAAACATTTTAGCAAAATTCGGGTTTCGGAAATTTTCGGTTCACCGGAAAACTCATAAGTTTACCGGAAAATTCATAAATTTCTGGGTTGTTCTTCATAAATTCAAGAAATATTCAAAGTGTTCTTTAGTGTGTTTACTTTTTAATCCTTTGAGATTTGAATTTTCAAGTGTTTGTGTCATTGAAAATTGTAATTTGATTAAAATATAGTAAGTCATCATTTGGTTGGTAATTTGGTAAGAGTGTAGCCGAAAGCACTGTTGCGTGTGTCAGTAAAGATAAAAGTCAAAAGGTTTACCCACTCTCTGAAACACCCATCGGCGAAACAAAATTCAGTCTCGTCATTTGCATTCTCGGCGAAACAGAATTTCACTTTCGTCAACTATCAATCTGTTTCGTGGAATCCCAAACTAAAATCTGTTTCGCCGGAGTGTGTTTGACGAAACAGAATCCTCCTGTTTCGTCTAGGAGTCCAAAAGACTTTCGGTTTCGTCGGCTAAGTGTTTAAAATCTGTTTCGTCCATATTCAAGAGCTGGGCTCTGTTTCGTTAATTTGCAAGCCCAAAAGTGTTTCGTCAATTATAAAACCCATCTTGTCAAACCTGTTTCGTAAAGCCCAATACACCCAAATCTGTTTCGCCACAAAACAAAAAAAATTTTTTCAGTTTCGTCAACATTCTGTTTCGTTGAGTGTGTTGGTATTTTTAACAGAAGGGTTGCAAGTGTGTTTTAACAGTTTGTTTCGAGTGTGATTTTCAGGTATTCTATTTCTTGATCAAAAATGAATCCAAGGTGGAATACTTTGGTAAATACAGATATGTATTTTGGTACTCCGTCATCTTCCGCACCGGCATCTTCTCAAGCTAATGCAATTTCTACCGGTCAATGGGCATTTGTGTCAAATCAAGTTCCAAGTGTTCAAAGCATTCTTTTAAGCGAAAGCGAAACTGGAAGTTTGAATAGACCTCCAAAGTTGATGCACTTATATGAATATCCAGGATGGATTGACAGATTTCATACATACGTTCTTGGCCAAAATACAGAATTGTGGTTGCGGTTTATTACTGATTTCGATCAAACAATAGAGGTTGCCGCATCATCTGCTGCTACGTTTGCAGATCTCACGGAAGATCAGAAGAAGGTCTATGATCTAGAAAAGAAGGCATACGCCATTCTCACTCAGGCTTTAAGTAAAGATATCTATCATCAATTCGTAAAATACAAGACAACGAAGAGGTTGTGGGACGCGTTGAAGACAAGGGGCGTGGGAAATGAAGCGACACGTCAACTGAGAAAAGAATTGCTGAAGAAAGAATTTGATGGATTTATTTGTATGGAGAATGAGTCGTTAGGTGATTTGACAAGTAGATTTAATCATTTGTTGACTGAATTGACAAATTTTGGGGTTGCTACAACTCCTGCAGAGATTGTTAAGAGGTTTGCAGATGCGTTGCCTCCTCAGTGGAATACTTTCTTGGAAATCATGAAGTACAATGGTACTTTAGCTACAACAAGCTTCAACGACTTTGTTCAAATCCTGGAAAACAAGAATCAGGAAGAAACTCTCAAGGCGAAAAGAGTTCCAGTGCCACAAAATCCTGAAATGTATTATGGAACTTCTAGTACTTCTACAAAACCGTCTTCACATGCCCAAATTCAAACAGCCTTTGTGACTAGCACAGATATGTATGGCAATACTATCCAAGTTCCGGTGCCTCCAAAGACAGACATGTATGGAAATCTGCTGGAACCAGTCCCTCAATCAGCACCACAACAGCAACGACCTCTCAGACCAACTGATATGTTCGGAAATCCCTTACCAGTTCGATCTCCTGCAACAACAGACATGTATGGGAATCCACTTCCTCCTCCTCCTGCTCAATCTACCGTACCAACAGACATGTACGGGAATCCACTTCCTCCTCAACAGCAAGCATGTTATGGAAGCACATCATCTGCTAGTCAGCAATCAAAGCCAAATACAGTACGGCTCGACACCTCAAGCTTTTCAAAAGTTAGTGTGGAAGTAGCTAAGGAACACATGGAGCTGCTAAACACTTTGGTGAGCGCATACTGTGGATTAGTTGAAGGTCAGATTGGTAACATTAATCTGACACAAGAAGACTATCAGCAGATAGATAAAGAGGAGATGGAGATGATGGACATCAAGTGGGCCCTTGCCAGTGCTGTTAGGCGAGCAAAGGATTTCATGGAAAGAACTGGCAGAACCAGCTTGGAAGGCAAGAAAGACACCAAGTATGGGTTTGATAAGCAGGCTGTTAGATGTTTCAATTGTGGTGAACGTGGCCATTTCAAGCGTGAATGTACAAGGCCATCTCAACATGGGAACCAGAATCCCTTCAGAGGTCAAGGCAACCAGCAGAACCAGAACAGGAACAATGTTCGCACATTGGTGCCTGTCAACAATCAGACTCAAGCAGGACCATCAAATGCCAACCAGGCACTTGTGGTTCAAGTAGATGAAGGCTGTGATTGGTCAATCCAGTTTGGAAATGACGCACCCGATGGAACAGCTTGTTTTGCTGAAGTGGTTAATGATCTTAAACACGCCAGTGGTGGAGAATCTTCCACCAATGGTGATGTATCTTCTGAAGATGAAGACTCTTCTGGTTATAGTGGAAGCTCGGATGAAGAATCCTCCACTTCAGGCAATGATCAGGTGGATGACACAACAAGCGCGTCAGTCGATGCTAATATTGATGAGCTTTTGGATGAAGCAGCAGCAGGAATTCAAAGAAGATCTATTTTGGTGGATCAAGCTGCTTATTCTTCGTCTTCTCTCCATTCAGCCTTTATGGCGAATGTCGACAGTTCATCAAGTCAGGTATGTGTCGATGAACCCACTTCTGTTAGCTGTGATAATTGTGATAGATTGCATGCTAGATGTGCTGATTTGGATGCAAACATGTCTGAGTTGCAAGGCAAACACGATGCTTTACAAGCTAGTTTGTTTGAATTGCAAGACAAACATGTTACAGTAAATGATAAGTGGTGTGAACTGCAAAGCAAGCATGAAGCTTTGCAAGAGAAATATGATGTGACATTCATTCACAATCAGAAATTGACCGTTGATCTTTCAAAGTGCACTGAAGCCAATATGTTTTATGAAAACCATGAAAAGGAATTTAAGTCAATGATTGAAACGTTAAAGAAAGATAAAACTGAGTTGACTAAAATGGTTTCCAGAAAACAAACTGACATTAACCTTTATATAACTCGTCTTGAGGTTATGCAAAAAGAAATGGCTTGTGTTAAAACAGAAAGTGAGGCGATCCGACTCAAGTTAGACAGTTATTTGAGTTCTAGCTATGTGTTGGATCACATCATTGATGTTCAGAAAGAGAAACGGGATGTCACATGCATAGGTTACAAGAAATGTCCACCACCCGTGAGAAACAATTATGATGCCATGCCTGATGAGGAATACAGAACTCACTTTGAGCCATCTGTTCCTCTAGATGTTAAGGAATTTGCTGCAGAATGTGCTACAGGACTCGGATATAAGAAAGAAGCATCATCCGATTCAGATGTGTCAGCAGATACCTTTGTAACTGCTGAACCGAATCAGGATCCTCCAGTTGTGATTGAGGATACTGATTCTTCTGATGATGAATCTGATGATACTGATTCAGCAAAGTCTGATGCGGTGATAAAAGATGAGGACATACCTCTTGAGAATCACATTCTGTGTGATCCTCCTGCAAAACCCGCTAAGACTATTGCAACTGAGTCCTCGTCTGAGAAAGAGTCGGAGAGTGTGGATTTGCTGTACACTCTTGTTGGTGATGATAAAATTTACTCAGACAAAGATTTTCCCATTAAGAATGTTAATCAATCCTTAATCAGTAAAGTCTTTGAAAATTCTACAAGTAAGTTTTTGGGAAAGACAGGACCACATGTTACAGTCACACAGTGTCCTCCTATCCCAAAGGCTGAAGTCAGAAAACAATTTGGGAACAAGAAATTACCAACAGTGCAGCCACAGCAAAATCATATCAAATCCAAAGGTAAAACACCGACTCAGAACCAAAGGAAGCCGACTCAGAAGAAGAAGAAGAATGTGAACTTTGTGGAATCGAAGGGAACGGACAAAATTGAAAAGTTTGCAAATCAATCTAACTTAGATTTTGTCCAGAAAGTAACTGTGATGAAAAGGAATGAACAAAATAGTTCAAAACCTAGTACCTCGAGATCACAAAGTTCATCATCGGCTAGACGATCACATGATACTTCGGGGTTTGTTGAACGAAGATCATGTTTTGAGTGTGGTACTATTGGGCATATCATTCGAAATTGCCCGTATCTTCATAAGCTGAAAGCAAAGGTTGATGATCCCCGTGGCCCAACTGACCGCAAGCAATCTGTTTCTGTAAAACAAGATCCCCGACTCATAAGAGAAAGGGAAAGGAAACAGAAACGCCAACAGGTCAAGAAAATTGAAAAAGCAATTAAAACCGATGTGGTTCACAAACCATCTGTTTCAGTTAAACCAGATAATACAAAGTTTTCAAAAACTTCAAACAATCAAACTGGTAAAACTCAACAGACCTGGAAACCAAAAACGGTTACTGATTCAGGGGGACCATCACAATTTTCCAATCATCAAAGAATAGAAGTTATTGTTGTTGATGAAAATGGAAGACCCAAGACCACAATGGCTTGGGTCCCCATCTCCAACTAATCAATTGAGTTCATGTGCAGGGTGTTCCAGGAGGAACTATCAGTAGTCATTGGATTGTTGATAGTGGGGCATCCAGGCACATGACAGGCGACATGAAGCTTCTCTACGACGTCAAATCTATTAGAGGAGGTTATGTTGCTTTTGCTGGAGATAAAGGCGGATACATTACGGGTGAAGGAATGATTTCCAACGGGGTTGTTAGTTTTGACAAGATCAACTTCGTACAACAACTTGATCACAATCTTCTTAGTGTTTCTCAAATTTGTGACAAGCAGTTCTCAGTACACTTTGATGCTAATGGATGTTATGTGCTGAAACCCGGATTCAAAATTCCAAAAGAATGGATTCTCTTGTCGGCTCCAAGGATAAATGATTTGTACGTCCTTGATATGAGCCAAGCTATCACTACGTCTGCACAAGCAACTTGTTTCGTTTCCAAAGCCACAGAAAAAGACACAATCTCTTGGCACAGGCGAATGGGTCACATTCACTTACGCAAAATGAATCATTTGGTGTCAAATGAATTGGTGAATGGTGTTCCTCTTAAAAACTTTCATCTTCAAGACGTCTGTGTTTCGTGCCAGAAAGGAAAACAAACGAAGAAGCGGCACCCTACAAAGAAAGTCAACACGGTGGCTGTTCCTCTTGAACGTTTGCACATGGATTTGTTCGGTCCTGTCAAGCACAAAAGCATTAGGAATGATCAATATTGCCTCGTGATAACTGATGATTATTCAAGATTTTCTTGGGTAGCGTTCATGGCACATAAGAGTGAAACCTTCGGTATTATCAAAAACTTGATCATTCAGATTAAGAATCTATATAAGTTGAAGGTTAGGCGGATACGCAGCGACAATGGTACTGAATTCAAAAATCATGCCATGGCGGAGTTTTGCACTTCAAAAGGTATTCTTCACGAGTTTAGTGCAGCTTACACTCCTCAACAGAATGGCGTCGCTGAACGTAAAAACCGCACATTGATCGAGACTGCTAGGACTATGTTGGTAGAATCGCAGCTGCCCATTCCATTCTGGACTGAAGCTGTGTCCTCTGCATGCTATACGTTGAATCGAGTCCTTACAGTCAAAAGGCACAACAAGACCTGCTTTGAGCTTCTCAACAAACGGAAACCAGACTTGTCTTATCTCGAACCGTTTGGAGCTCCTTGCACAATTATCGATCCTAATGGAAAGTTTGGGGCAAGAGCTATTGAGGGATACTTTCTTGGGTATTCAACCCCGAACTTAAGAGTCTGGAATCTAGAGACTAAAAGGGTCGAGGAATGGTCTGAAGTCAGAGTACAAAGGCACACTTTGCCAGTTAGAAATCCGGGTCAGCCTTGGATGTTTGAGTACGATGACTTTTTCAATTCGATCAATGTTGAAGCAGTTGAAGAAAGTGCTGCGGCAAGGATGTTTTTCGAGAGTGACAATGCAACAGATTCACCGTTGGTTCGTCCCATTATTGTCAATCAAGAACCATCTTCAGTGAACAATAATGCTCTCGACAATGAGGATTTTCACGATACTACCGAATTGAACGAATCTTCAGAGGATGATGAATTTCTCGATGCAGATCAAGAAGCTCCAATAACAGCAGTTCATGGTACTTCAGAGGATACTCCTCCAGTGGGCGTCCCTGGAACAGCTGAAGCTTCTGCATCATCCTCTTCGTCAATTCCGGGCCTTGAATTGATTGTTGATCTCAATCTCAACAATCTGGGTACAAATATTCCAGTTCCAGAGAATTCAGAGACAAGGATTCACAATACCCATCCTCAACAAAACATCATCGGAAATGTACAGAGTGGCGTTCAAACAAGAAACATGTTGCGAAACAACAACAATGCAGGCTTGTATGCAACTATCCGAGAATCTGGTCAACAAAATGATTGGTCTTTCGCGTGTTATGTCTCACAGGAAGAGCCAAGAACTTGGAAAGAAGCCTTGAAAGATAGCTCTTGGGTTGAAGCAATGCAGGAAGAACTGCAACAATTCCAGAAGCTTGGTGTCTGGAAACTCGTAGAGAAACCTGCTGGTTACAAGAAGATTGGTACCCGTTGGGTGTTTAAATGCAAAAAGGATGACCGTGGAGTCGTTATTCGAAACAAAGCAAGGCTAGTCGTTCAAGGTTTTCGTCAGATAGAAGGGATCGACTACAACGAAGTGTATGCACCTGTTGCACGTCTAGAAGCAATTCGGATCTTTCTGGCTTATGCCTCATTCAAAGGTTTCAAGGTATACCAGATGGACGTGAAAAGTGCATTCTTACATGGTGTGGTGGAAGAAGAGGTGTACGTCGAACAGCCTCCAGGTTTTGAAGATCCTATCCATCCCGATCGGGTTTGGTTGCTCAACAAAGCTCTCTATGGTCTTCATCAAGCACCGCGAGCTTGGTACGCAACCTTATCTAATTATCTGCTGGAGAATGGATTTCGAAGAGGTCTTATCGATTGTACTCTTTTCATCAAAGAACAAGATGGAGATCTTCTACTGGTTCAGGTATACGTTGATGATATTATATTTGGTTCTACTAATGATGTTTTGTGTAGGAATTTCGAGCGCATCATGCAGGATAAATTCGAGATGAGTGCTATGGGGGAAATGACTTTCTTTTTGGGCCTACAAGTACAACAAACTGAGTCTGGGACATTCATTCATCAGACTAAATATGTTGGTGACATCTTGAGCCGGTTCCAGATGTCTGATGCAACGCCCATCGGTACCCCATTGCCGCAAAATCACGGAATTACTCCAGACTTGAAGGGTGAAGCTGTTAGCCCCTCATACTACCGCGCGATGATCGGATCTCTTATGTACCTCACAGCATCAAGACCAGATATAATGTACCCAACGTGCCTGCTTGCCAGATATCAAGTGAATCCGAAGGCCTCACATCTTGCAGCGGTAAAAAGGATTTTTCGTTATTTGAAGGGTTACCCTGACACCGGTCTATGGTACCCTAGGGATAATAACTTTGACTTGATCGCATTCAGTGATTCTGATTTTGGCGGATGCAAAATCGACGGCAAATCCACAACGGCTGGATGTCAGTTTTTGGGAAATCGCCTAGTCACATGGCAGTGCAAGAAGCAGACGTGTGTCGCTACATCAACATGCGAAGCTGAATACATTGCTGCCTCAAGTTGTTGCTCCCAAGTCCTGTGGATCCAACAACAAATGCGCGACTACGGTTTTGAATTCCTAACTACTCCTATTTACGTTGATAATTCTGCTGCATTACAGATCACTAAAAATCCTGTGCAGCATTCAAAGACTAAGCACATCGACATTAAGTATCACTTCATACGTGATTGCTTTGAGAAAAGGCTAATCGATGTTGCTTACGTCCACACCGATGACCAACGTGCCGACCTTTTTACCAAAGCTTTTGACAAATCAAGATTTGACTATTTAATTTTGGTAAACGGCATTAAGGTCAAGCAAGAGTAAAACCAACATCGGAAAATCATTTTTGTAAATACCTTTGTGTTTTAAATTTATCTTAGTTTGTTGATTTTAGGGGGAGTAAATCCAAAAATTAAAAATTTGAAAATCCAAAAACATTGAAAAATTTCAAAAACACAAAAACAATAGAAAAACAAAAATGAGTTTCCTGGCGAGTAAAAGAGAAAATGATAGTACATCAGTGGTCTGTCTAAACCTCTTTAAACCTAAAATGAAAAACGATAAGCAGCTCTATATAAGATGTATCGGTAGGCTCACAATCATTTTAAAGTGTGCAGGGTGATATAAACTTAAATCGACTGAAGACCAGGTGGGAACCATTCATTGGCATATGGTCTTGGTACCGAAATTTCGTTTGAGAGATTGCCGAGGTTCTGAGATATTCGGTCTTTATGCTGCTTATCATCTGGGTATCATGGTTGTTTCTTTTTCCGAAAAATAACGGGGACGCAAGTCTAGATCTTCCATGATACCATACATACGTGTACATACTGCATTCGACCTCAATAAGTGATCAACAATCACATGTCCAAACAAAATAAGTGATAATATATCACAAATTCTTTCCGGGTGTCAAGTTCGTCTCTCTGCTGTACGAAAGTACTGACCTGTTCACGGACTTGCTCCTGTGCCCTCATGCATCTGAAAATCAAGTTCCTCATCAATAAGTGATTCTATCACATAGGGCTTGTTTTCAAATCAAAATAAGTGAGTTTCTCACATCATATACGGTCAAACAGATGATAATCGGTATACTCACCGGTAAGATGAACCCTCGTGCATACCTTGATACGGGAATGTGTCGTGATGTGGATGAACACCGGTCGGTAAGTATAAATCATACCTTAACGTATCCCCTCGCCATGATTACTAATGATAAGTTGAGCTTAAGTGGACAACAATACCGATAATTGTTATAGGATGCTTATCTTAAATGTTAATTAATTGAACAACAAGAGCGTTTTGGCATGACCGTACACTGATATGATTCTCTTACCCTCGAAACTCACAAAAAGAATGTATGTAAATATTTATTTAATGCTTTCAGTTTTTGCATCTTTGTATATATTTATTTACTGCTTTCTGTCTTTACATTTCAAATATTCAAAATACCAAAAAGATTTTAGGTGTGTTTTAATATAAACTTTCTAAAAACCAAAAAGATTTTATTTCTATTTTATTTTCGATCGTACGATGTTGGAACTCGAGTCTTCGTTACCTGAAACCTGAACGAAAACCGAAAATGACTAAATCTTCATAAACGGTCGAAATTTGCAAGTGTTGAAAGTTAAAATTGAAATTGATAAACAATTTATTAAACTTTCAAACTGTCGGACGGTGTTTGTTTGAACAATGGTCACATGTGTGTCGTTTGCTTATGATATTCCAGGCAGTTGTTCTCATTACGCGTTTAGATTTCTTGCATGTGCAGATTCTAAAGGCTAGGAGAACATGGTCGTTGACAAGCTTCGGAATGAAGACACGACGTGAAGGCGCTCAAGTGATGAAGATGATCGAGTTGCCGCTGACCATCATCAACACCACAAGGATCTCACTTCATAAAGAACAAGTATTTCACGAGCATAACTCAAGGGGGAGCTTATGTTAAGGGGGAGTTTGTCAACACACTTCTTACATGAAACAAGGAGTTTGTTGATACACTTTCTGCCTACAAGACGTGAAGACTTTGAAGATCCTCCGACATAGAAGAAATGAGAAGAGAATCTCGCGAGTAGCGTCCAAGGGGGAGTTTGTTGATACATATTTATGGACGCGACTCGACGCGACGTGATTCGATTAGTGGACGCGACTCGACGCGACTCAGCACGGCTTATATTGTGACGACTTTCCTCCGTCGTGTACAAGACTTCAAGCCATCAAAGGAGACAGACAAGGACTGGGCTCAACATTACAGTCTTTGGGCTAATAGATGATGGCGAAACACAGTTTGGGCCTCAACTGATTGGACCGAAGCCCTCTATCGACGAATCAGCCCAGAAGTCGACGAAACACATCTGTTTCGTCGACCATGATCTATTTCGTCTCCTGTCTTTCTGTTTCGTCATATGTAGTGTGTCTGTTAGTATAAATAGCATGTTATGTTTCTGTTTCGGAGAGCTGAACAGAGAGAACACACAGACTTTCAGAGAGAAAGAACAGAGCACACACACACACACTAGAGAGAGTTTACAAAGAGCATTGTAAACATTGGATTGTAACCGAACCCTTTTATCGTTAGAATACAGTGGTGTTTAACGGTGATATCTGCGTGTCGTGTTTTTACGTGTTCCGTCTCGGTTTGCTATTCCGGTTGGATTCCGCACAACCGGAGTGGTTTGTATACAAGGATTAGGCGACTAGATCCTCCCCTAGCCGGACCTACAGGAAAATTGCTTCAACTTGTGAAACTTTCATTTATTGATGTTGATCGAATTAACTATGAGTTTCATTTTGATGTTACATCCATGAGAATGAAGAAACAGAGGTTAATGAGAGATGAATTAGAAGAAACAGAGAACAATTAATGAGAGTTAATAAAAAACAGAAAGATAACACTGAGAAACAGAGGTGATAGGAAAGGAAGGATGATCGGAGAAGGAGAAACATCAGACACTATGGAATGTCACCGGAAAAGTAACAGTCCCACCAGAAACATAACAGACTCATTTAGGGTAGAGCTCTGATATCATAAAGTGAATATCAAAACCTGATGTTGTGAATCTCATATCATGAATAACTGTTGTCCAGAATGATCTTTGATCTTTAGATCGCAAATGATAAACGTAACTTTATTGAATACTGAAATTTGAATACAATGGAATGATTTTACAAAGAAATTCTAAGCCCTATTTATAGTTTCTAATGGGTGCGAGTGTAGAGACATGTCCCTTCATGAACGGGTGTGTCTCTAGATCTTGTGGATGAGATTTAACGTGAAGAGGTGCGTCTCTAAGCGAAAAGTTGTGTCCCTTCCTCCTTCTCCTTGTAGCCGAAATCAAGAGATGTCTCCCAAGGGGTTTCGCAACCCTTGGGGTGGTGGTTGTGAAGTTCTGGTTTGTCACAACTGCCCCCTGAACTTTGTAACCACCATGTAACCGCCACTCTTCTCTTTAATTACCATACAACCCTTGTACTAGGATGTGTAGAGATTAGTATTTCATTCACCCCCTAATCTTGAACATCCTTCAGTTGTTTTAGATCTTGAACTCCGAGCAGTTCTGGCATTGTAGCAAACTTGACCCTTGCTAGTGCCTTTGTAAGTATGTCTGCCCGTTGTAGTTCTCCACTTACGTGTTCCACATTGATTTCCTCGTTCTCAACGCATTCTCTTATGAAGTGATAGCGTGTATCAATGTGCTTGCTTCTTCCATGAAAGACTGGATTCCTCATGAGTGTTATTGCAGAAACATTATCCACCCTGAGTGTTATCTTCTCTTCCTTCCAGCCTATAATTTCACTTAACAATCTCTTAAGCCATAGTGCTTGGCATGCTGCAGTGGCTGCCATGAATTCTGATTCACATAATGATAATGCCACTGTCTGTTGCTTCTGTGTACACCAGGTTATAGGTGATTCTCCAAAGTAGAATACCAGACCAGTTGTTCCTTTTCCTTTGTCTGTATTAACTCCAAAACTGCTATCACTATAACCTGTGATTTTACATCCTCCTTGCTTCTTGTATATGATTCCATGCTCTTTAGTTCCTTTGATATAACGTAGTATTTGCTTCACTGCTTTCAAGTGTTGCTCCTTTGGTTCTTGCATGAATCTACTAAGCAGACTGGCTGGGTAACATAGATCTGGCCTTGTATGCAATAAGTACCTGAGAGAACCTATCAGGCTTCTGTAATGTGTTGCATCTACTAGATCTCCTTCTTCAGTCTTTGTTAACTGTGTTCCTAGATTCATAGGAATCTTTGTGTCGTTGCAGGTTAACATATCTGCGTCTTTGAGTATCTTGTTGATATAGCCTGTCTGCTTGATGGCTATCTCACCCCCTGCTTGAATAACTTCTATTCCTAGATAGTATGCTAGCAATCCTAGATCGCTCATTTCAAACTTGTTCTTCATCTGAGATTTGAAAACATCTATCTCCTTCCTTGATGTTCCAGTGACTATTAAATCATCAACATAGACTCCAACTATTAGTGTAGAAGTCTTACTCGTCCTTGTATAGATTGCATTCTCTAAAGTGCACTTCTTGAAGTCAAATGACTTTAGGGTTTGATCAAACGTCATATTCCAAGCTCTTGGTGCTTGTCTCAATCCATAGAGTGCTTTTGATAGTCTATAAACCTTTCCTTCATTTCCTGGCTTTACAAATCCTTCTGGTTGTGAGACGTAGACCTCTTCCTTGAGATCTCCGTGTAAGAATGCAGACTTCATGTCTAAGTGATGTACCTCCCAACCTTGATATGCTGCTAAATCCAACATTAGTCGAACTGTCTCTATGCATGCTACTGGTGCAAAGACTTCGTCAAAGTCTATTCCGTGTTGCTGAACGTATCCTTTTGCAACCAGCCTTGCTTTGTGTCTGACCACATTTCCGTTTGCATCTTTCTTAGTCTTGAATACCCACTTTAAACCTATTGCCTTGTGATCTCTTGGCAACTTTGTCAATTTCCAAGTGTTATTCTTGTTTATCGAGTCTAACTCGGCCTTCATTGCTTCAATCAACTTTTTGTCACTAGACGCTTCCTTGTAATTCCTTGGTTCTTCTTCAGCAAGTAATAATTCTTGTGGATCTACTTGAATTTCCCCTGTCTCTTCGTATAGTTCTTCGAGACTTCTTAGTTTTACTGGAGTGTCACTAATACTCTCCGCTGTACTTTCAGATGTAGATGGACCTCTACTTGATAATCTGCTTGAACTTCCTACTGAGTTCTGATTGTACGAATGTGCTGGCGGGGTTTCATAGGAGTCTTGTTCTTCTGTCTGATCTACTCCTGAATCTTCATGATGTGGCCCGCTACTATCAGGACTACTTGGTTCATTTTCTTCTAACTCTGGTGGGTTGTCATCTTCTTGAATGACAAAGTTTGTCCATTCGGGATTCCCTGAATCTACCATTTCCATATAACTATTCCAGTTCCATGGTTGACCTTCCATGAACTTTACATCTCTACTGACACATATCTTGTTCTTCGCCGGATCATATAATCTGTATGCCTTTGATCCTTCTTCTATTCCAAGGTAAACTATAGGTGCACTTCTATCATCTAACTTCTTTTGTTGAAGTGGTAATACCTTAGCGTATGATGTGCAGCCAAAAATCTTTAAGTGTTCCAGATTCGGCTTTCTTCCTTTCAATGCTTCATACGGGGTCTTGTTTACCAAAGCCTTCGTTGGAATCCGGTTTAATAAATATAACGTATGTCTTATTGCTTCTCCCCAGAAATTTTGTGGCATATTCATTGCCTTTAACATACTTCGAGTAGTTGACAACATCGTCCTGTTTCTTCTTTCCACTACTCCGTTTTGCTGTGGGGAATATGGCGCTGTAAGCTGTCTCGCTATGCCATTGTCCTTGCAATACTTGTTGAATTCAGCCGACGTGAATTCTCCTCCTCTGTCCGTCCTTAGCATTTTTAACTTGGTTCGAGTTTCTGTCTCCACCTTTTCTTTGAACTGCTTGAAAGTTTCGAATGCTTGATCCTTGGAAGTTAGTAGATATGCCCACATGTAGCGAGTACAGTCGTCTACAAGTAGAAATATATACTTCTTCCCAACATGTGTTGGTGGGGATATAGGACCACACAAATCTCCATAGACTAAATCCAGAGGTCTTAAAGATCTGAATTTCGCCTGATTTGGAAATGGTGTCCTAGTATGTTTTCCTAATAAGCATGCGTCACATACTTGATTGGCATGACTTATTTGAGGAACTCCATGTACCAAGTTCTTTCGAGTCATTTCCTTAATAGCATCGAAGTGTAAATGGCCTAACCTTGCGTGCCATAACCATGCTAAATCTTCTGTGTTTGAGAGCAGGCAGATTGGCCTTCCAATCTTCAACTTTACTTTATACAACCTGTTCCTCATTCTCCTGACTCGCATTAGTAACTTTCTGTTTCTGTCATGGACTGTTAGTAAGTCTCCATCCATTAGTACTTTGCAACCGATTTCTGTGAGTTGTCCGAGGCTCAATATGTTGCTTTTCAGACTTGGAATGTAGTATACTTGAGAAACAATCTTCTGTTCTTGGTTCCGACATTCCAGCAGTATTGAACCTATGCCTTTAATTTCTACGTGTGACCCGTCTCCGAACCGAACTTGCCCTGTCACCTTTTCATCTAATTCTCTGAAGTGACTTCGCACTCCTGTCATGTGGTTGCTGGCCCCGCTGTCTAAATACCATAGACTTTCATCTTCTGTGGCGTAACTTGCTGGTTCTATGCGTTCTTCGTTTAGTAGAACCCTCTCTTGAACAACATTTTCTTCTTGTATTGCCATTAGCAATACGGGTGCTTCGTCTTCCTCGACGAGATTTGAATGCTCTTGTACAACATCTTTCTCAGGACAGTCTTTCTTGAAGTGTCCATACTTTTGACACTTGTAGCACTGGATCTTACTTATGTCTGTTTGGTTTCTTCCAAAATTCCTCTAATTCTTAGACCTTCCACATCTGGGTCTATACGAAGATCCTTCGTTCTTAGTGCTTTGCCTATCTTTATTGTCTCGCCAGTTTCCACACGGTTGGTTGAACCTTCCACGCCCGCGGTTTCCAAACTGTCTTCCTCTGCCTGAGTTGTTCTCGTGATGTGTAAACATCAACTTGTCTTGACTTTCTCCTGGGCTTCCTTTCTTTTGCTTAAGTCTTTCTTCGAACGTTTTTAGCCTTCCGACCGCTTCTTCTAGCGTCATTGTTTCTAGATCGGAGTACTGTTCCATCGAGGCGACAATCTGAGTAAACTTATCTGGCACTGCATTTAGGAGTTTGCGTACCAGAGTCGGTTGACTCAGTGTTGTCCCTAATTCGCTTGCCCGGTTAACTACACTGTTTATCTTTGCGGTGAAGGAATCTATCGTGTCATCTTCCCTCATTTGCATTAACTCGAATTTTGATAAAAGTGTATGCCAACGAGCCTTCTATACCCGATCAACACCAACGTGCCTAGTCTTGAGATTTTCCCAAATTTCCTTTGCAGTTTTACAACTTGCAACTTGCAATACAACATCCTCCGGTATTGCTTGGAACAGATAAGCAATAGTTGCCTTATCTTTCTTAACATCTGTTTGCGTATTTTCTGCCGGTTCAATCGTTTCCCAAAGTCCATTCGCTTCCAAAATCGTTTTGATGCGAATTGCCCAAACCGTATAGTTTGTTGCTTTCAAAATAGGACACTGGAATTGGGAAAGAGAACTTCCTTCCTTTTGAATTATAATTTGTGAATTTGGTTCGGTTGCTCCTGACATGTCTTCTGACCGAACAATCTTCACTTTCAAAACTTTATCCTTCTTGGTTTCAATAAACCTATAATCCTTAACCCCCGCATATAACCCAACGCGTAACAATCAATCAATTTAATTCGCACTAAACCCCAGAATCAAAACCCTAGATTCCTAACCCCTGGTTCGACCCTAAACCGAAAATAAACTAACTTACGAATTGAGAAAGAATAATAAAACCTGATCGCGAATTCCCTGCGATGCCTAGAGCCTGATGCTTTGATACCAATTGTTGCCCAGAATGATCTTTGATCTCTATATCGCAAATGATAAACGTAACTTTATTGAATACTGAAATTTGAATACAATGGAATGATTTTACAAATGAATTCTAAGCCCTATTTATAGTTTCTAATGGGTGCGAGTGTAGAGACATGTCCCTTCGTGAACGGGTGTGTCTCTAGATCTTGTGGATGAGATTTAACGTGAAGAGGTGCGTCTCTAAGCGAAAAGTTGCGTCCCTTCCTCCTTCTCCTTGTGGCCGAAATCAAGAGATGTCTCCCAAGGGGTTTCGCAACCCTTGGGGTGGTGGTTGTGAAGTTCTGGTTTGTCACAACTGCCCCCTGAACTTTGTAACCGCCATGTAACCGCCACTCTTCTCTTTAATTACCATACAACCCTTGCACTAGGATGTGTAGAGATTAGTATTTCAATAACAAGTAACAACAATACTAGCCTCTGATAGAGAGGAGAAGGTAAGTGTAGCTAGCCTCCAAGGCCACCCGGGCTGGTTGGCTTTTAGCCCGTGATCATTTTGTACAACGAGTGATAGCAAACAAAACACCACCGCCGGCCAGTCAAGATTATGACGTGTCAATTATATAACGCGTGAAGATTATCACGTGTGAAAAGTTTGAGAGAATGAGGAAAATTGTTGGGTTGTGAGGAAAATTGTTGGGTGTGGTGAGTGATGTTCCACTAAACTCCACCACTAGTGATGGAATAAAGCTCGACGACGTGGCATAAATTGATTGGATGTTATGAGTGATGAGTGAGTGGTGAGTGATGAGCACCCCTACCCCCTAACCGACTCTAACTATCATAACTAACTCTATACATATATACACACACACTAATAAACAAATTCCTTGAGTTAATCTTTAATGTTTGATTTCATATATAGCATTATTATTTACATTATAGAACATTATAATATTTGAAATTACCTTTGGTATTGGTAGAAACTTTATGCCTTCAATTAATAGATGACACCTACAACAAAAAGGCCAGTCCAGTATCTTTAACGAAAGAATGAAATCACTTGATTTTTTAAATTGATGGTTTGAAAGAGTTCAAAGATCCACCATCCACTCTCTTCCATCTTACTAGGATAAGAAATATATGATTTACTCTTGCAGTTCAATCTATAGATCAGAAGACATGAAACAATATCTTGTGGCCGATAATCGCATTTGCATACTAGGTAAGCTGCATATGTTACATGGGATGATAGAAACTGTGTTCTTATCTTGACTTCCATTTCACCACGTGGTGTGTGAACAACTACTACCTTAGAGAACCTGACATGTTAGACAACGAAAATCATTAAACCTAAGTCATTTAATTTTATTAGTGGTTCATTGTTTTTAAAGTACTTAACTTTTTACATATAAATAAGCATGTTATCTAAATAAATATCGTTAAACCAATTTGTTTGTGTTTTTAACTTACCTACACATTTTAGGTAATAACATACACATAATTTAAAAATCTTTGGGATTCCAAAACTGAATGATATATTCTTCTTTCTATTCACCTAAAAGTTGTAAATTAGCCTAATGAATTATTTTTTTGAAACAGAGATAAGAGACATCACCGAGATTCGTGTTCAGATCGTGGTTTACGTCTATATCTATTAATTGAAGGCACAAACTTCATTCCTGATATCATTTCTTGTGTTTTGCCATCATCGTCAATTGAAAACCACTATGAATTAGACAGAATATTATTAGCTCATCTTCGAATAATCATTAAGTAACTAATTTAAATAATACGATAAAATAAACTTGAGTCATAATTTTCATGTCATGGATAAATCAAGGTCCAACAGAATAAATATCAAAGATGTTAACTCGTTATGCATATAATCAATATATTACTTCGGTAATGGGTAAACCTTGTTGGTGTTCAGGCCCTTGATCACAGCATTAAATAAACAAAATTACACCAACGATTGATCAAGAGAACTCTTTGATCGAGTTTTTAATAACACTTGAATCAGAAGTACAAAAGTAAAGAACAACACACTAAGAATAACCCTATAATGTTGGCTACTATATAAGCCCATACCCACGTATTGTTAACTTGCACTAACAAACAGCCTATCAACTAGAACACCACATTGACTCCATTTAAACCTAATAAAACATATGACACATAAACAAACCAACGTATTATATAATAAAACTGTATGCCTTTGTTACCCATATTGTTGAACTCGTGACCCATGCTGACCTGTGATCCATAGCTCGCGAACAAACTCGATTAGCCCTAAATTCACCTCATAAGTCATAATCATTGTTTGTACACACCATTCATTCACAACAATGATATTGTTCCTCCTTTTATCTCAAGTTCCAACCTACATCTGCAATCACGTAGCTCTAAGAGGGAAACATTCAATCTCAATTGCATTAATCGGTACTATTTCATCACCGATTCAGCCCTAAAAGAACTGTTGAATACCACCTAGTACGACGCTTCCAGATCACCACTTCACAACTCGTCGTTTTCAGTCATTTAGCCTTTTTACAACCCCCCTCCCCCTCCCCCCCCCCCCCCCCACACACACACACACATCTTCCTCGATGACATCCAAAGTCACCCACAACTGATTGTTGTTTATCACCATACAGAACCTGTTCAGCGCAAAACACTTCTGTGACCAAGAGCCTTCTTCCACCGACCAAGAATACAAGACCCATGCCTTTACGGTTTTCTTTGACCCGCAAAAAGAAACAACCAAACGCCACGTGCGTTAATGTCTTCCTAACCATTTTTCCTATGACCCGGTAAGTCTTTCCTATCCATTCTGCGGCGAGCTTCTCTATTTCTTTTGTGTCCTCGATCGCTAGTATTTATGTTTTTAAACTAAATATAGGTTTAGGGGTCGTTCTGTAATTAGTAGTTAGTTAGTGTATGTTGTAATTAGATAAGTAGAAAGTACGAGGACTAGATGCGACACTTTGGAAGATTGTAACCTACATACTAAAGGGATCGACATCTCTCTGGTCGCACCCCTTCAGTTTGGCGGCAAACATCACAGGAAACAAAGAGACGTGATTTTTCAAGGAGACACACATTTTCAAGATCAATCTCAACCACAAGTTCAAGAGTCGCAACCGTTCGTGAAGAGATATGTCTCTACAATCGCATCTATTCGTATAGTATATATAGGGTTCATGTATGTCAATTGTAATCGATCTCTTTTCATTCAATACAAGCAAGTTTATTGTTCTTTGATTCTCAATTCTTTATATTCAAACCTGTGATTCGCATGTTCGATTACCAACAGTGGTATCAGAGCACCACGTTAATCGATCCAGGAAGCAAGAAAGAAAAATCTCTGTGCAAGATTACGAGCAAGAAACGATAATCTGGGTTTGCCGATTGAATCAGAGAACCGGGCAACGGTGTTCGATTTCGTAAGTACGTTTTCCTTTTGACTTAATCGAACCACAAGAAAGAAATCAATTTTTCAAAATACGTCTTTTGGTTAGGTTTTATTCTTCTCAAAATTGAAGTTTTGAATTCTTTATTTACATTCTTCGAGATTAAAGGCAAAAGTCAAAAACAACATTCTGTTTGTTTTTCAATTTTCAAAGAATTAAAAAAAAAAAAACCATAAGTCTTATTTTAGTATTGAAATAGTACGTTGAAAAAGGAATCATTAGCATGTTTTTAAAATAAAGCAAGTCAATTTCGAATCATAAACGATACGTATAGCAAGAAATCGAACCCGTATCGGTTCTAGCAAGTCAAACCGATTCTTGGTTCAAATAGCAAGTTCCGGACCGTTTGGTTCAAAATAACAAGTAGCACGTTGAATCATCACGATTCAAAGCAAGAAAAAGCAAGTACAATGGGTCGATTAAAATTAAGTCCAATTAGCAAGTTTGTTGGATAGTTTTGATCTCACTCGCAATAGCAAGTTGGCAAGAATCTGATCAGCAAGTCGGTCAGAACCTGATTAGCAAGTGGGTCAGGGTACATAAATACTGATTAGCAAGTTGGTCAGAAACGCAAGAACCTGATTAGCAAGTGGGTCAGGGTACATAAAAAATCTGATTAGCAAGTTGGTCAGAAATGCAAGAACCTGGTTAGCAAGTTGGCCAGACGCAAGTACTAAGTAAGAAATTTGATCTACACGGTCAAGAAAAGGGATCATCAGATCACAAGCAAGATAGGCAAGAAAAGCAAGGCGAGAAAGAAAGGAGGCATGACAGAAAAAGAAGATAATAATCAAGGAGGACTCATGATGGTAAGTACAAATAATCAGTTTGAAAGTTTGCATCATGGAAAGGGTCGTGGTGTTCAAAACCATGGTAGAAGTCAAGGACAAGGATCTTTCAAAGGAGGAAGAGGACGTGGAAAAGATATGGGTCCAAGAAACCAAGACAAGAGCAAGTTCACATGGTATGATTGTGGAGAACTTGGTCATTTTGCAAGAGATTGTACCAAGTGGAAGGAAAAGGAGAAAGACACGCAACAAGAAGCTAATCTCGCATTGGAAGAGGAACCAATACTACTGCAAGTCAAGCAAGTTGAAGACCTTTGTTAAACTATATTTAGTTTACGGGAGAGTATTGATGTTTTTAAACTAAATATAGGTTTAGGGGTCGTTCTGTAATTAGTAGTTAGTCAGTGTATGTTGTAATTAGATAAGTAGAAAGTACGAGGACTAGATGCGACACTTTGGAAGATTGTAACCTACATACTAAAGGGATCGACATCTCTCTGGTCGCACCCCTTCAGTTTGGCGGCAAACATCACAGGAAACAAAGAGACGTGATTTTTCAAGGAGACACACCTCTTCAAGATCAATCTCAACCACAAGTTCAAGAGTCGCAACCGTTCGTGAAGAGATATGTCTCTACAATCGCATCTATTCGTATAGTATATATAGGGTTCATGTATGTCAATTGTAATCGATCTCTTTTCATTCAATACAAGCAAGTTTATTGTTCTTTGATTCTCAATTCTTTATATTCAAACCTGTGATTCGCATGTTCGATTACCAACAGCTAGTACCCTATAATCTCTTCAATTCTCAGACCTACTTTCCTTTCACCTCATTTTATATTTTACCTGCCCAACCCTTATATGATCAAACTTTTTCCAAAAGACTTCTTCCACCAAAGACGAATATAAGCTACTTCTTTTTCAGTTTCCTTTCACCTTCGGTTGGTCTCCACACCAAAAGAACAAGTTGATATGGAATCAAGGATGTTATGGTAAACCTCCGATTAGGCGTTGCTCAGTGCCACTTCAATTTGATCTCATCTGATACCAATTGTTGGTGTTTAGGCCCTTGATCACACAATTAAATAATAAAATTACACCATGGATTGATCAAGAACTATCTAATAGATTCATTTTATAGAACTTGAATCAGAAGTACAAAAGTATAGAACGGCTCACTCATAATAACCCTAATGTTTGTAGCTATTTAAACCAATACCCCCACATACTGTAAACGTGCATTAGCCCTCTCTTACAATCTAGTAACAAACAACCCATTAACAAGACTCACTACTTTGACTCCAAACCTAATAAAACATGTGATAAATAAATAAACCAAAATGTGATCTAATAATTTGTAAGCCTCTGCTGACCCATATTCTTAAACATGTGACCCATGTTGACTTGTGATCCATGACACACAACAAACCCGGTTAGCCTTACAAACCTTATCTTCCACCACCTTCAACTTTTATGGTGATTTCTCTTCCTTTATTCTTTAAATGATACCATTCTATCATCTCTAGGTAGCCTAGATACACCGTCTTTAGGGTCTTCACAATTTCACTTTCCATGCTAAGTTTAGGCAATCCTAAACCATAACCCATGTACAGTGCTACTTCTCTCCATAATCCGTTCTTGTTGACGGTATCATAACCACCAAACTGTTGGACACTCATGTAGAGTTCCAAAAGGACAATCTGATGACCTTTGTTATCTCTTGGTGGTATTGGTGCATTCACTCTCATCTTTAAGACCTCTTTCATAAACCAACAAATAACTTTCTCAAACTCTTGTTCAAATTTTTCTTTGTGTTGTATACACAATTGGTCCCTTTTCTTTTATAATTACGGCTTCATCATTATTTGCTTCAAATGAGAAAATCTCAAAGTGTTTCCATAGTATTTCCCTCTCATGATCTTCATTAAAGTTTGCATTTTGTCCTTTGTTTGAGTCTACCTTCTGACCTCTCCCTTTCTATGCATTGGATGCAAATTGTTCTTTGGCCTTGTTATGCATCAAAGTTGTCCTAAATCTCTGGGCACATATATAGGCAAAGCAGTCCCATCTTTGCATCGCTAACTCTTGATGTCCTTTTCATTCTTGTCTCCCATCCTAAAATTTTTAACTGTCTTTGTCACATGACAAATACTTGAGTCAAAACTTATCTCGAGCCCTTGCCAACCGCTCCACACTTAGTATGGTTTTCTATAATGTTGGCACGTAGTACACATATCCTACTACATGATCTTGTCCTCCACTATGAATCTCTATGCAACCTTTTCCCCTATAGTATTCCTTGCTGTACCCGTATGCATAAGCGTCCACACCAAATGAATTGCGTAGTTTCCTGAATAAACTTTTGTTCCCAGTGGTGTGTTGTTTCCTCGTGAGGCTTGCAACCCATATCTCATGCCATGTTTTCTAAAAGACATGTCAATTGATAACAAGGCATAGCTGCCAATAACTTTGAATCAAAAAGGCATGAGGGACTAGTCTAACAGAGGGAATGTTAATGTTATAATCTAGGTCCTTAGTTTACACATGAATATGTCACACACATAATACATATTATAAGTTCATATATAACTAAACTAAACTAAACTTAGTCTAACACAGGGAATGTTAGAAATGTTCTAATCTAGGGTTACTAGTATTATTATAATAATTATATATAGTATTATTTTATACTTAGTTAAAGGTGGTTATTTGGTGGCTAAATATGAACCCCATTGCAATGGCACATTAAGCACCTTTTCATAGGCATATAAACATGTATTTAAGTGTATGAAAATTGCTTGTTGCATGTGTGTTGTATTCATTCTTGAATACAGACATGTTTTGGTTATTTGTGTTCATCGGTTGATCAACACTTCTTGCATAATTTCGTTTACATCTACATATCAGTTTATCAAATTGTTCAACATTGATCCTCCAACTGCTCTTTATATGTTAAAACTAAAATATTATGCCGGACCATAATATTGAACACCTCTCTAAACTAAAAAGTTGGATACACCAACGGTAGTTTTAGTTCTGAAATTTGAAAAAGTTGTCCTTTTGTAATAAAAAGTAGATGATTCTTTCTAGAGTCAAAATCAAACCTACAAATTTTGAGAGCATACATGTGTGTATTAAGGTTCTTGATTAATCTGCATTTTCTAAAATTAATTCATGGTACTAGTGTATGTCCACATGGGTTTAATCATAATTACAGGATGAAAAACTGGTTATATAATTCACTGTAACCAGATTACAAGATAAATAGGCAAAAGGAGAATAACTTACTACTTTGCCTTCATCAACTAGGATTCCAGTAGAAAGATGTGAATAAACTTGATCTCTCTTAATGTATGAGAGAGGAGCATCCGGCATATCATATATGGCTTCTATCACTTCATAGTCTATACGCGATTCACCAATCTAATGGAAATAAATAAAGGCCAACGATAATTCCTTTAGTATACAGTGAAAGATGAAATATTCATGTAATACAAGTTAACAATGAAAAGGATAAACGGACAATATGAGATTAAAAAAAATATTAATGAATCACATTGAGTTGGTTAAATAACTCATAGCTCGAAGCTCGCTCAAAAAAACTAAAAAAAGCATGGCTCAAAATCAGCTCGTTTTACAGCCAACTCGACTCGACTCGTCTACAAAGAGGGAGAGAGAGATAGGGGAGCTTACTTTGCGTTTAGTGGAGGAGGGTGGGCTAACACCTGCCGACGGTTAGTGATAGACATGGGCTACCAAACGCGATTAGTGATGGTGGTTTTGTGGCCTTGAGGTGGAGGTGTTCAGGCTGTAGTGGCAGGTGGTGGTGGTGCGTGATGTCGACTGGTGGTAGTGGCTGATGGTGGTTGGTTGGTGGTGGCCCTCCATAATTTACAGAGAGAGGAAGAGTTGAGGAGAGAGGATGAATTTGTGTGTGTGTGTGTGAGAGAGAGAGAGAGAGAGAGAGAGAGGGGTGTTAGTGGTGAAAACTAAACAGAGCCTGAATACGAGGTTAGAGGAGTGGTGAGCAGCTTTAGAGGGAAAAGGTTTAAGAACTGGTCGCTCTAAGACCGAGTACCTTTATTGTAATTTTAGTGGTGCAGGCGATGGCAACGACATTCAAATTACTATTGGCGGTTAAGGGGTTTTGCAGGTTACTAAGTTCAAGTATTTAGGATCGTTTGTACAAAGGGATGTGGAGATAGATAGTGATGTAGTGCATCGGATCCAGACTGGTTGATGTAGGTGGAGAGTAGCCATTGTGGTTTTGTGCGACAAAAGGTTCCCTACTAAATTAAAGGGGAAATTTTGAACTTTTGCGATTAGACCTGCTATGTGGTATGGGACGGACTGTTGGTCAATTAAGAAAGCACAAGCGCGCAAGATGGAGGTAGCCGAAATTAGAATGTTTAGGTGGATGTGTGGGCACACAAGTTTATACCGGATAAGAAACGAGGATTTTAGGGAAATGTTGTGAGTAGCTACTATTTCGGATAAGATAAAGGGGGGAAGATTGAGATGGTTTGGGCATGTGAAAAGAAGGCAATTGACAGTGCCAGTCAGAGCAGTAGAAGGCTTAACTATGGAATGGATGAGGAGTCGAGGTAGGCCCAAGTTTACTTGGGATGAGCGAATTAGGAAAGATTTGCTAGAGTTATGCCTCTCTGAGGACATGGTCAAGGATAGGGGTTTATGGAGACGTAGGATTAAGGTTAAGGACTTTTGGTAGTAGATGGGTAGATGCTTAACATTTCTTTGTGATCTAGGCGAATTTTGCATTGATTGTGTTTTTTCATAGATGCTTAAGTGGTATCTTGTGATTCGAAATATTTATTCTATTTCTTTATGTTACCTCTCCACAACATCTTTTATTATTTAGTTAGTAGCGCTCTGTTTATAGATTTGTTTAGTTTCTCGCTTTTCTACTATATGTCTTTGGTGTCGTAGGTCTCTCTGGAAGCAGCATCTCTATCCCTAGGGATAGAGGTAAGTAGGGCTGTAAACGAACCGAACGTTCAGCGAACAGTTCGTGAACCGTTCGGCGGGAAGTTCGTTTATGTTTGTTCGATTAGCTTAACGAACGAACACGAACAAAAAAACTCGTTCGGTTAGCTTAGTGAACGAACACGAACACAAGTCTCATTCGTTCAATTGCGTTCGTGAACGTTCGGTAATATGTTCGGTTACATCCGTTGTTGTTCGTTTGATTATATTAAAAAATCATAAATAATAACCCTATTTTTTCTAAGTTGGCTAAAATTTGGACAAAGACATTTTTTGGGATAATTATGTCTAGGTTGGTTAACTTTCAATAATTATGTCTAAGTTAGTTAAACTTGATTCACGTTTGGTGGTTGTAGTAGACTTCTTGTGTTTTGATTTATCATTTGATGATTATATTTAACTACTTATGTCCAATGTTTAAGGATAACAATATTTTTGTATTTTATTTTCAAGTTAAATGTTCGTTTACGTTTGTTCTTATTTGCTTGCATTCGCTTGTGTTCGAGACCCGTGTTCACGAACCGTTCGTGAACAATTGAATTTCCTTAACGAACGAACATGAACATAAACTTATGTTCGGTATGCGTTCGCGAACATGTTAATTCCTTAACGAACAAACACGAACATGGCCTTGTTCGTGTTCGTTCGGTTCGTTTACAGCCCTAGAGGTAAGGTGTGCCTACATCTTATCATCCCCAACCCCTACCAACGGCTTTAGTATTTGTGGTATATATTAGGTACGATTGTATATAGAGAGAGAGGTGGCATTATGTGATATATAACTTTAATTTTTTCTATATTGAAATATTTCGTAAATTGTGTTTGTGTGTGAGAGAGAGAGAGAGAGAGGTGGCATTATGTGATATATAACTTTTAATTTTTAATTATTTTTGTATATTGAAATATTTCGTAAATATAATGGAAAAGACAAATTTTTCATCATCTGGGATCAACATGACTAGATTTAACCATGAAAATTAACTAGGTTAAGGCAAAGAACATACCGTGCAAGGTTTATAAAACGTAAATGAATGTGATAGTTGTTACCCTTTAGCCACACTTAATGGACAAAATGTTTGATTTCAGCAAAAAAAATATTGGTATCCTTAAGTCACAGTTTAAAGATGTCATGGTTACTAAAAGTCTAAGGTGGTCGTATGATACCTACGATGACTTGACATTTGATGACACTTGAGCTGAAAAAATAAATGTAGCCAAATTCCTATTGTCAGAGGGTTTTTTTTTTTATTTTGACCGAAACCCATTTTTGACTTAGTGCAATACTTAATACCATTTTTTTTCTCAATTGCGAATACCAAGTCTAGAAACGTTGAAAAAGCCCGTTACATGAAGTTTTCTTATAAAAATTCACTTGAAACCAGTAAGCCAGCTTAGCTCGGATCATTTACAAATCAAGTCGAGCTCCAGCTAACTATGGGTTGATTTGGCAAGCCTCATGAACAACCCTAAATCACACACAGGTTTTATGTGGATATTGAGATCCACAAAACAAAACGATTTTGAAACAAAAAATATTATAAATTTAAATAATTTTCAACGTACCTCCAATTCCAATGTTTCTACAAGCTCCTGAGCCACCATACAAATTTAAATAAATAAAAGATATGTATAAATTTAGTCCTTTCCATTTAGCATATACATATACAAAGAAACCTTCCCATATTCATCAGATTTGAACTTACAGGCAATCCCAATGCTTCATCAGCTTCCTAGCATCAAAATTTTGAAAGAAATGGATGAGTTTGATCTGGTTAACTTACAAAGGAAGCTCACAGTTTAGAACAAATACGAAATAACTTGTATTTCACATGCCTCCTAAAATTGTCAAAATAAAACTTTAGAAGAGCGTATGACATCAATCATGCTCACAGTTTAGAACAAATACGAAGTAACTTGTATTTCACACGCCTCCTAAAATTGTTACACCACCAAATAAAACTTTAGAAGAGCGTATGGCATAAATTATACACGGCAACAAAAGTTAGCAAATGAGCACCTACCTCTCTCTCTCTCTCTCTCTTGTTCACTTTTTTAGAGCATTCACGACACATTCTGGAGAAAATAACTAAAACAGATATCTCTCTCTCTCAATAATTTAGCTAACTGTATTTGAATTTTGTTCACTTTTTTTAAAACTTCTTAGAGCATTCCAACCCATTATCTAAACCCAACTTTCTCTACAATATAAAGAAAAAATAGATGTTGATGCACGTTTTTGTGTCTGTAACTTGTATTTTGTATTTGTAGTATATTAATGATCTTTTGTTTTGTATAGTTGACTTTTGATGTAAGTTGACCAGGTCAAACATTGTCCTGTTTAACCTGGACAACAGTCTGATGTTATATGTTGTTTGCTGCTGTAATGTGCAGCTTTTTGGTGTTAGCCGCGAAGGTGTCCCACCATGACAGCGCATAAATAAATTTGTTAAATTAAATAAAATGAAATCTAAATGGGTTATGCTCTTTGCGTCGTAACTCGGCTCTGAACATCAAAATAATAAGAAAGGGTAAAACAATATATTAAATAACAAAGGTTATAAGGTAAACGAAAAAGAAAACGATAGAAACTCGGTCGGTTTTGATGCACTCGTTATAGCAAAGAAAAAGAAAAGTAAAAAAATATGTTCAAAAGAGTATCGGCACGTTCGTTAAAAAAAAAAGCAAACTTAAAAAAAAACATTCGTCACACTCGTTATAGCAAAGAAAAAGAAAAGTTAAAAAATATGTCTGAAACAGTATTAACGTGTTCGTTAAAAAACTATTTAGGGGTAGAAAAGTAATTTGGTTAAAGTAAAATAAAAAAATATAATAGTTAAACTACATGGGTAGTAAATGAAAAATTTTATATTAAATGATAAGATAGACTAAATAACAAAAAATACACTATTCATTTTCTTATAATTTATATAGAGATAATGGGCTGCTATAAAACATAACAAACTAATTATTCCTAACATATTTGAGACTCTTCTTTTTTAGAGGGTGTTTGGGGTTGAGTTTTGAAAATAAATTATGCGTTTTAAATAATCAGAATCAGATAACTGTAACAAAACATGATGTTGAAAGATAGTGTTTGGATTTAATTATGTTGCTTGATATTACAATAATTAGATAATCAACTATTTGAGTGTTTGACAAATATATATATTTGGAAAATAAACAAGTGAAAATCTTTTTCTAAACGCAAATAATCAATTTTTTTACCTAAACACTCAAAACTGATTATTTACGATCTCAAAACTCAATAATCTAAAAATATCCTTCAAAACTCAACCCCAAACACCCCCTTAATCCAATGGGCTACTGGTGAATCCATCCCGAATCATCAGGATTAGCCCATCACAAGATTCAGATAGGTGGAGGAAATAAAAGGGACGACTTACGAATGCCTCACACATAGATCGTCCTGAATGGTGCAGCTATAATGTTTCAACCTAAATGTCTTTGATGTATGTATGCTTTAGTATTTTTTTGGTGACTATGATCTGTGGGGTATGTAAGGGGATATGGTGACCATTGGTTTGATAATTAATGAAATTTCCGTTAGTGTTTAAAAAACAAAAAAAAAAACAAAAAACAAAAAACAAAAAAAAAAACAAAAAAACAAAAAAAGTAAAAATGAGAACCAATTTAATAATTTAAGTAATTCATATTCACTCTTTGTGACATGTGGGCTCAGAGATCTCATAGATGAAATAAGAGAATCGAGAGTAAGAATATTAGGCTCAGAGAATGAATTATTACACGTATCACAACTACTTACTTATTTATTAGTTATAGACACATATTATATATATATTGTTAGTGATGGACGATGAATAGTAATTTTAATTTTATAATAATACTTAGCTTTTTCATATTTTTTTAATAGGAATAATGGAATTTAATAATCCAACCTTTCATCAGTTGGCCGGCAACGGACCCAACTTCAAAAATAGCCACTGGCGGTCCCAACTTTTGACATTTTGTAAAACATTGGACCCTTGCTAACACCGTTATAACAGTGATGACATGGCATGCTGACGCTAACGTGGCATGATGACGTGTCACGTGGCACGCTGACGTGGCATGATGACATGTCACCTGGCATGCTGACGTGGCACGTGGCATGATGACGTGCCACGTCAGCGTCAGCATACCACGTCATCAGTGTTATAACGGTGTTAGCGAGGGTCCAATGTTTTACAAAATGTCAAAAGTTGGGACCGCCAGTGGCTATTTTTGAAGTTGGGTCCTTAATACTTCTTTAATAATTTACGTTTATAACTTTTTCTAAAAAGTTAAGTACGTAGTTATGCTTAATTTTTTCACGGACATTCCGTTATAAGTTTTGTTAAAAACGAAATTGTACTTACAATAAAGTATTTATTTGGTATCATAAAACAATACGATGATAAACTAAACCGTTCTAATGGTTTGGCTTTCTAAACAACATGTTTTATTTTCAAATCACGTTTGTTTTACATTATCATTTGTTCGGTTTCGCCGCAACGCGCGACGACAAAAAAACTAGTATATAATTATAATCCATGTTGGCCCTCAAAACTTGAGCTAGCAGTGGTTATAGGTTCAAGGAAAATCAAGGTAGCATATATAAGATAATTAAATATATGTAATTCAGGATCAGTAAAAGGCGCTAGGCGCACTCAAGGCGCATAGGCCTTGCTTGGGGCCTAGGCGTAAGGCGTAAAAAAGGCGAGGGCCTGAGAAAAATAAACCGCACAATGAAATAAAAATTATGTATTAGAAAATTAATATTATTCTTCAAATAAAATAAAATAAAATAAAGCTATTATATATTATTCACTATCATCTATTTAGTACCAAAAGTTATAAAATATTAGTGTATTAGTTTAAAAAAGTAGTTTTCGTTAGATAAAAGTAGTAATGTAGTTGGAATTTTGTCGCCGGAAACTCTCCGGATCTAGAAGTCTCGTCAGAATCTGCGCATGAACCATCACTTGAAGAATTAAAGCGCAATTGCCTTGACTTAAGGCGCAATTGTCTCGCCTCGCCTGGAAATTGGGTCTAGACGCAAGAGGCGATGGCTTTTAACAACTATGGTTCAGGGTAGCTAGAGGTGCAACCTACACCGGGTTAGGAACCAAACCTAGTAATCCTATCCGAACCCAGGTTGAACCCGAGCTCTAGCCAACCGGTTTGGACGTGTTTCAATCAGTAGGGTAGGACTTGGCGTTTGGATATTTCCACAGTCACACAGATTTCAACCAGGCATTTCTAGATCACCCAACCTAGTTTGAAACCCCGATTTCAACCCTAATTCGCGAACCTCTTCAGGTGCAACAAACTAGCCATTTTGCAATGGCTAGTTAGCGCATATGTGATAGTTTTAGGCCATTAAATGTAAGATTTTTAGAAATTTTTCACCAAAAATGGTAATATAAATATGTATTGAAGGTAGGGGCCGGGTGTGCATGGGTCGGTTTGGTTCGGTTTTTACCATTAAGCATAACCATAACCGCTAGTTTCGATTATGGAATTTTGGTAACCATAACCATAACCAAACTTCGGTTACGGTTAATCGGTTATGAAGTCAGTTATGGTTCGATTTTGGTTAATTTCGGTTAAGTAACCAAGCAAGGTTTGAAATAAATAGGGTTGTGCACGATTTGAACTTAGCTTGAGCTTTTTTTATAAGATAACTAAGACTAAACTTTTTGGTTAAACTACCGATTTGGGGTTCTTTTTATAAGGTAATTCTCAACAAAAAAATAACTATGATCATAGCACCTTAATTCTTTATCAAAGTAAAGGGTATCTATATCAACATAATTTTGTTACTAACATACTTTTATCTGTAAAAACTCTCTATATGGTTATGTAAAACATAAATCCATTATATGAACTTAGCATTACAAGATCGGTTCGGTTTCGGTTATATCGGTTAACCAAAGCTTCATAAACATAACCATTACTGATTGAACGGTTATGCAAAATTTCATAACCATAACCATTGGTTATCGGTTATTAGCGATTCGGTTATGTCAATTATGGTTTAGTTATTGGTTATGGCGGTTAATTTACTTACCTCTAATTGAAGGTGTTGATTGAATCACAACGCTCGAAAGCAGTCATTCATGTGTCAATATGGGTTGTTCTCCAACAAAACCTACCGTTAGTGAAGCATTTAGAAACGCGGAACCCCGAAATTTGGGGAATATTCATTTTTTGATATTTTTCTTTTAAAATTTGGTTAAATCCCATTTAAGAACTCAACCCAACCCGAATCAATTTCACAATATTCAGTTCTACAAACCCTCAACCGGGTTGAACCCAACCCAGTGTGACTATTTCCAACATCAACTCAACCCAGTTCCGGATGAACCCTAACTCGATTTGTGCACCTCTAATTGGTATCATATAAAGGAGGATAAGATATATGCATATTGGGACCAACAATACAGCTTAGAAATAATCACCATTTTTAATTTTAATAATCTTCAACTTACCTCCAATTCCAATGTTTCCTCAAGTTCCTGTGCCACCATACAAATTACCATAAAAGATATGTATGAGTTTCTTCCTGTCCATTAAGTTTATATAGATACAAAGAAACTTTTTTATATATCAAATGTGAACTTACAGGCAATCCCAATGCTTCTTTAAGTTCCTGAAATCAAATAAAGTTTGAAAGAAATGGATGTGTTCAATCTTGTTAATTTAGCATATATAGATACAAAGAAACCGTTTCGTATTTATCAAATTTGAACTTACCGGCAATCCCAATGCATTTTCAAGTTTCTGACATCAATGGATGAGTTGATCTAGTTAGTTTAGCGTAAAGAAACGAATTTGGAAAGAAATGGATGAGTTCGATCTACTTAATTTAGCATAATTTGGCACAAAGGAAGTTCATAGTTTATAAGAAGTACTCACATGCATTTCACACGCCTCTTCAAAATGCTTCACCACCAAAACAAAAATAAATAAATAAATAAACCAGAAGTGTGTTTTAGATCAATTGGATGTCCAGACACAAGTTAACCTCTTAAATTCCATCAAATGTGAACTTAATTACCTGTATTTGCAATGTTTCCACAAGTTTCTGGGCAATGAAATATTTTCAGAAATGGTTAATATAGTTAATTTAGATGTAGCGTAATCTCTTGATTTCCAATAAACTTGTACTTACTTGCAATCCCAATGCTTCTTCTAGTTCCTGTGACAATACCAGACATTTTAAAAAGCAAGTGCATGAGTTTATTTATTCGAGTAATATATAAATATAAATATAAATATATATACATAGGGGGTCGCTAAAATAAAAACCACCCTCAGTTAAGAGAACCACGAGAACCACTTTCCAACCATTGATATTTAAAAATGAATGGATGAGATTAAAAGTTATAAAAACAATATTAAATTTTTTTATCTTATTATGTTTTTTAATATTTTAATGTGAAAATGTCAGTTTAGTAAATTTGCTTGTTTTGTCTTATTGTACATATTGTTTTTTAATACATTTTTTGTCTTATTAAATTAATTGTTTTTATTAAAATCAGATTTTTTAAATAAAAAACATTTTAAAATTTGATTTTTTTTACAAAAAACAATTTTTTTCAGGATTTTTTTACAAAAAACGTTTTTACGATCCGGTTTTTTTACCAGCCGCTTTTTACGTCACATTTTTTACGCGCCGTTTTTACACCCGGTTTTACGCAACGTTTTTTTACGCCCGATTTTACGCACCGTTTTTTAACGCGCCGTTTTTTACGCCCCGTTTTTACGCGCCGTTTTACGCCCCCGTATTCATGCCCCGTATTTACGCGTCGTTTTATCACCCGGTTTTTTACGAGCCGTTTTTTACGCCTCGTTATTACGCGCCATTTTTTTACACCGCGTTTTTTACGTGCTGTTTTTTTTGCGCGCCGTTTTTTCGCACCGTATTTAGGCGCCGTTTTTTTACACACACGTTTTTTTATTTTTTTTACGGTTTTAAACTATTTTTTACGAAAACTTTTTTACGGTTTTAAACTTTCTTTTTACAAAAAAACTTTTTTACAATTTAAAAAAAAAGTTTTTAACAAAGAACACAATTTTATACGAAAATTTTTTTACGGTTTTAACCTTTTTTTTTACAAAAACTCTTTTCTTACACACACGTTTTTTAAACTTTTTTACGTTTTTTTTATGAAAATGTTTTTTACGGTTTTAAAACTTTTTTACCAAAAATTTTTACGAAATTTTTTTTACGGTTTTAACCTTTTTTTACAAAAACCTTTTTTTACAAAAACCTTTTTTTACAAAGACCTTTTTTTTACACACACATTTTTAAACTTTTTTACATTTTTACGAGAACTTTTTTTTTAAACCTTTTTTACAATTTCTTTTTACAAAATAACAAAAATATGAGAGAGAAACTGAATAGAGAGAAATTGAAATAACTTTAAAAAGAGACTTTAAAGAAGAGAGAGGTGATTTGATGGTTTTGATTAAATAACTATATTTCCCTTTTGGTTATCATTATCTAATTGGTGGAGAGTGGTTCTCACGGTTCTCGTAACTGTGGGTGGTTTTCATTTTAGCTGCCCCTATATATATATAAAGTTTAAAACCGTAAAAAAAGTTTTCTTAAAAGAGTTTAAAAACGTGTGTGTAAAAAAAGGTTTTTGTAAAAAAAAAAGTTAAAACCGTAAAAAAGTTTCGCATAAATTTTTGTCTTTTGTAACAAAGTTTTGATAAAAAAATTTGTAAAAAATTTTTGGTAAAAAAGTTTTTGTAAAACAAGAAATTTAAAACCGTAAAAAAAGTTTTCATAAAAAAACGTAAAAAAGTTTAAAAAACGTGTGTGTAAAAAAAAGATTTTGTAAAAAAAAGGTTAAAACCGTAAAAGAGTTTTCGTATAAATTTTTGTTCTTTGTTAAAAAGTTTTTGTTAAGAAAAAAAATTTGTAAAAAAGTTTTTTTTAAAAAAGTTTTTTTTTAAACCGTAAAAAAAGCGTTCGTAAAAAAAGTTTAAAAACGTATGTGTAAAAAACGGCGCGTAAATACGGGGCGCAAAAAACGGCGCGTAAAAAAATAGCACGTAAAAAACGGGCGTAAAAACGGCTCGTAAAAAAACCAGATGATAAAACCACGCGTAAATACGGGGCGTGAATACGGAGGCGTAAAACAATGCGTAAAAAACGGCATGTTGAAAAACCGCTCGTAAAATCGAGCATAAAAAAAACTGCGCGTAAAAAACGGCTCGTAAAAAAAACCAGCTCGTAAAAATATTTTTTTGTAAAAAAATCCTGACAAAAATTGTTTTTTGTAAAAAAAAAAATCAGATTTTAAAATGTTTTTTAATTAAAAAATCTGATTTTAATAAAAAACAATCAATTTTTTAAGACAAAAAAAGTAATAAAAAACAATATATATAATAAGACAAAACAAGCAAATTTACTAAACTGCCATTTTGACATTAAAATATTAAAAACATAATAAGACAAAAAGAATTTAATTTTGTTTTTATAACTTTTAATCTCATCCATCTATATTCAAAGAATAATGGTTGGAAAGTGGTTCTCATGGTTATCTTAACTGGGGGTGGTTTTCATTTTAGCGGCCCCCTATATATATATAGAAAAAATATATCGTACATTACGGCTTAACGTACTTCACGTACAACAACGTGCGTGATTTGTTCTATAACATGCGTGATTAATGTTTTCAATATGCGTGATTATTGTGTTTCAACATGCGTGATTTTGGATTTTTGAGTTACGACGTGCGTGATTTTAAAATGAACGTGCGTAATTACCTGTCGTACGTGATGTACGTTAAGCCGTAATGTACGTTTACCTTCCTCTATATCTATATCTATATATATATATATATATATATATATATATATATATATATAGGGGAAGATTTAAATGAGAACGTTAAATATTGTGAGAACCGTGAGAACAAATGAAAAAATCGCGAGAACTTGGTCAAAAACAATTCAAATTCAAATTTTTTTTCTACATTTATCATTATTGTTCGAATACAATGTTAGAATTTTAGTTTATACGTTTAAATTTACGTGAATTCGTAAATAAAGAAAATTTACACATGTGTAAGTTTGCCATTTACACATGTGTAAATCTGTTATATTTACACATGTGTAAAATATCTAAAAAGATTGATTTTGAAAGAAGAAATGAATTATTTAATGTTATAAATTCTTTTTTTATGTTCTATATTAATTACAATGAGGTTTGTATTAAAAAAATTGGTTTTGATTGGTTTTTTCATTCGTTCTCACGGTTCTCGCAATTTTTAGCGTTCTCAAGATAACCCTCCCATATATATATATATCCTATATATATATAGGATTAGGTTCAAGAGTGAACACTAGTGTAGCTTGTGAACTGAGTGAACTAATCCTGGCCATACACGTGTGTAGATCAATGGCCAGGATTTGATGTTGAATTACACTAGTGTATTTTACGATTTGATGATAAGATCCTGGCCATACACGTGTGTAGATCA